>OX031060.1:36993796-39493796 GCA_943736015.1 Tridacna crocea
ACCCCGCCAGAACTTTGACAGAAAAAAGTGTCAAGTTCAAGGGGAGATAATTCCTCAACCAGGAAGAGTTGACACTTGAAAATTGCCTCTTGCAAATCTTCTATATATGATCGGTATAGGTGCAAAGTTTCAATATAATTGAAAGAAAACTGTAGGAAGAGTTTGCGATACAAAATTACTAGTATTTTGTACACAGACGAACACACGGACGGACGGACGGTCTTACGAGACGGACCTTGTGAGGTCGAATTGCTCTTTACTCAATGCAACCCAAACAACCCCACAAGAGCACCTTTTTTAACCCCACTAGCCCTAACCCCATACCTACCAGATGGACGGAATGAACCCCATACAGACTAAATGTACAGGTACCCCTAACCCCACAATATCGGGCTTGTAAGGACGGACAGACGGACGGACGGACACACGGACAGACAGACAGACAAAACATTCGTTTTGCGGGGGTATAAAAACCCAGTATTTTCTTCTTTTCCGAAAACCCTATTCTTCTTACAGCATGTTCAAAGAACGGAATTTTTACGCATAAGGTTACTCCGAAGACTGTTACAGAAATAGAATGAGAAGACTAACCCGAAAATAAAAGCCCGCACAATGCGCTTTAAAAGATATTCTTGTGGGACGAGGTCTCATCAGGCAGTATCGTGCAATGTAAAACCAAGATCAGACAATAGATTGGCGTCTGATCTTAACCCTTGCGCTGCTAAGCGCGACTCACAGACCTTTTGCGGACAGTGTAGATCATGATCAGACTGCACAAAACGTGCAGTCTGATCTTGGATCTACACTGTCCGATCAGTCCGAAGATAACTTTCTCCCAAACTTACCTTTGAAAATTAATAGCAAAATTTGGGTGTTTACTGTCGGTTTGAAATTTTGATGTTAGTTATTTAGCAGTATACAGGTTAAAGATGCGGGTCTACAGCCGGTGAGCAGAAACGCTGTTAAATTTCAAAAAGAAAAGAATGGTACAGAAATATGTCCTTTGTGTACACAAGGATAAATTACTGTCATAAATTATATCGTGTAAATGAAAAAAGAAACACAGGGGTTTCTGTAAAAAAAACCTAAAATTGGCCAGAAGAAAACTGGCTGACGATCGAAGCTGTAAACAATGGCGGTGACTCAAGGAAATTTATCGTTGGTTTCCGCCTAGAGTCGGATACGGTGTAACTTAAATATAGGCCTCGATCTCCGTCTAAAAATAGAGGCTGCAACGGAGAAGCATCCATTTTCCTGTATTTACCGCATCAAGGCCAAGGTCAAATATAGTCACGTTACAGTATGCATGATCATCATACGAATCTACCCGAGTGTATAACGGATATCGAAAATCTTCGATTCAAAATTCGGAAACGACCAGTCTGTTTACATTGACGGCCGCAAGTCCGCGAAATGCATTTTCTATCAGGCGTAATCTAAGCAACCTTGCAACCGTCAGGCGCAATATTTGGCATAGATATATAATAATGACTATATTTTGATAAAATAAAAACAAAATGATTTAAAACTGGCTTAAAATGAGTATTATTGCCTCTTTAATTTACACTGCTCGAAAAATCCCTTTTGTAGCGTTTGCTAACCTAAGAGTTGATTTATTATAACATCACATGCTCTGCCAAAATTTGGTTTACGTTACCTCTCGTAACATTCTACCTGCAGATGACGAATTTATAGACCTGCCCATAGCGAAACATTTTGCAGACGACAAATTGAATACGCCTCAAATTAATCTTATTGTCTTTGAAAGGATGATGAAAAACATGGTGAGAAAATGAGGAGAAATGGCTGTTTAGCAGCATTTTCTCCTTTTTTTTTATCTACTATGTTTTCAGAGCTCCAGATTCTGAGGCAGTGATTAAAATTAAAAATATCAATAGTTCTAAACTAAACCATATGTTATGGGTACTCATTAGAATCGTCTCAATGAGACGATTCTAATGAGTACCCACAACATAGGGTTTGGAAGAGTAATAATGAATTTAGAAACCCGACACTCCTTCTTATCAAGAGGTCTGTTTTTTTTTTTCTTAAAAAAAAAACGCCATCTGCCTTAGGTTTTGTATTTCCTCCTGTTTCTTTTCCACACTGTTTTTTTTTTTAATAAAAAAAAAGGCCGTTTGCCTTCGGGATATAAACTCACGGGGCCGTTATGCCGACGAACCCGTCCAAAACGAGGCGGATTCACGATGAATAACGAGGCAAGTTAGACGGGTTAAGAGTTGAGGTCGGTGGAGGCTATAAATATTACAAGCATTTCGGGTCCCTGTCACAGAGCCTTTATCTAGCGTGACAACTTATATTTCATCAACGAGTTGAATTACGAGATAATACGAGACGCGCCAAAATGAAACGCTTAGCGATGCAAAACTATATAAAACGCACTGTGAAAAATGCAATGATAGTTTTCTGGTAACAGTGCAGACTAAGTTTAGCCGGTGTAATGCAGAGAAATGATATACCCCTCCAAAATGACCCATGCGTCATTTCTCTTCGTAGGGGAATGGTCCGGGTCATTATTCTACGTAATGAAATGACTTCTGGGGGCATTGTTTTACGTCGAATCACGACCCGGGTCATTTTGTAGTGGAGGGTCATTTCTCTGCATTATACCGGCTCGTATGGTGCAGGCTGGCCAAGGTCGAAACTGTTTGATGATGGATTGTTAGTTTTCTGCATTTCAAAGTACAGTTAACTCATTACCAAACCACAAGATTTTAGGCTTGTCCAAATCGAAAGCATTTGCAGATGACAAAATAAAAGTGACCGAAAATTTGAATTTTTTTTTTCTGAAAGGTAAAAAAACATTGTGGGAAAAGGAGAAAATGCTGGTTACCAGCATTTTCTCCTTTTTACCACAATGTTTTCCAAAGGCTTCTCAGGGTCGTCAAAAGCAGGGATTGTGTGGTAATTGGTTAAAAAGATTCTGGACCAAATGGGTCCATATTAAGCAATGGTTTGATGGGTGACGATATTCATTAAGCCCCTTTTCCAAGAGTAAGTAATTCATATATCCAAATGAACGTGAGAAAATGGGGGGTATAACGCGTTATTGCAAAGTATTATACCAAGAAAGTGGCTTAATAAAATGGGTCCCTTATATGGCTTGCAACATGGGAAAAGGGACATTCGGACATTTGCGTAAAATGTCGTCTCGGATCAGCCTGTGCAGTCCGCGCAGGCTAATCCGAGACGGCACTTTACGACTATATTAGATTTTGTGCTACTGTAGACTTGCACAAAACAGAAAATTACACAAAAACGGAAAGTGCCGTCTCAGATCAGCCTGCGCGGACTGGCAGTCTGCGCAGGCTGATCCGAGGCGACACTTTACGCAAATGTCCGAATGTCCCCGAATGTTGCAGGACATATCTGAAAAAGTCCAAGCAGAATATTGTGGTATGAAATTACTAGTAGAAAAAATTCAAATCCAGTTAACCACTTTTTATAGAACATCCTATTGAATTTTAATTTATTATTTTTTATTTGGCGCAGAGTAAAATGTAAAAGAAATCCACATTTTTAACAATATCACTGAAAATCAAACAAAGTACTTTTTCCTGCGAAAATAACGTTAACGTTTTTTGTCCGGCCTGACCAACTTAATCAAGTTTGAAACCTGTCGGAGTGCATGAAAAGTGGAATGATTTTCTTCGTGCATTGATACATTTTTTTTTTCATCGTATGACAATTTATAATGAAAATTCTTTTTCGCCCTGCCTTGAATCACATTTCGTATTATATGACAAGACTAGAGTCTGTATTATTTAAGTCAATATTAATTTGTTTCCTCCATAAATAAATTGAGTGGCATTCTGGCAGAAAGGGGATTTGGTGCATCTCAAGACAGGTCGTCATGTTATTATGGATCAGTAAGAATTCAGTTTGTCTGACTGTCTACTAAATCATGAGGTAGACTTTGCCTTTGACACGCAGAAAATTGACCGATAACCAAAGTTTCGACCCAGCCTGACTTGGCTGGAACCTTTTTGCAGATGCATCAACCCTTTACTCCATAGATACTCATTTCTACGCATTGCTTGTAGGAGCCTTTTGGAAACATTGTGGCAAAAGGGTGAAATTGCTCGTGACGAGCAATTTCACCTTTTGTCACAATGTTTTCTATGCTATCAAAAGGTGTCATATACACATGAGAAACGGCTTCATCCTTGCTGTTGTTTAGGATCAATTTGAGATACCATAGAAATGCCTTATAGGGTAAAGGGTTAAACCCATTTTTTACTATGCTTACGGCTCATTCTATAAACAGTAGATCTCGACGGACGTGAAGAATACCGCCCAGAAAAAAATGCCATAATTTAACAAAAAAAACAACAACAAAGGTTTATTTTCTACGGATTCAAGGTCGTTTTATCCCATCTATGACGACTTACTAGAGAAAACGACAAACGTTGGACTAATGCAGGTTGAAAGTATAGACAAGAGGGTCATGATGGCCCTGAACTCGCTCGCCTGAGCTTTTTGACCAAACATGAACTATTTTTATTATATACCCAGCAGTGAAATCCTGGAATTTCCCAGTTTAATAAATTTTGATATCATCACTAGTGACGTTATCAACTTTCACTTTCACTTTCTGCCGTAATTTGGGAACTACCATTTTTTTCGACTACATTTTTTTCGACTTTCAAACGCAAAATTACAAATAATAATGTTAATAAGGTATATAATAAATAGAATAATCAACTGGTTATTTTTGATATAAAAAATATCTCACTTGGACGCGTCGTAAGGCGTTAAAAAAACTCGTGCTGCGCACTCGTTTTTTCAACGCCTAACAACGCATCCTCGTGAGATATTTTTCATATAAAAAATAACCAGTTGATTATCCTCTATCCAATCACTTCCGATATATAATGACAATCTTTTTGACTAAGTTTCAGTAGTATTGAACTTAGGATAAAATCTCCAGGGTGAACACAAGCTTTTTTTTACAATTTGTATCAGTGAGATACTTCTTAACTCAATATTGCCTACTTGTAGACAAACATTCTGAACATATTTCATGAATATTTGAGCGAAAATGGGGCCATAAAGGGTACACATGCCTTTCCCCCCCCCCCGAAATTTGACCTTGTGACCCAGTTTTTTTCTATATCCATTTTCAAACTCTTCTCACAAAGACAAACATTCTGACCAAGTTTCAAGCTTATCGCTTTGAAAATTATATAGCCTCTAGGGCGTGCACAAAGTTTTACCAGTATTAAACTTGGTGACGAAGTTATGACCCGACATGACACACTTTCCCAACCGTGAAAGATATCATCAAGACAAACATCTAAACTAGTTTTCAAGTGCATTGTACCGAAAATGTGGCCTCTAAAATGTATACATTGTTTTTTCGAAGATTTGACCTACTGACTTGACCCGACATGACCTATTTTTATATTTGTTAACGGCGATACCAAGACAAACATTTTGACAAAAAGATTTGACCTGGTAATCTAGGTTTTGATCCAACTTGACCTAGTTTAACTGGAAATACGGAATCCAGAACTTACAAAGGCTTTCCTAAGATTTAATCTAGTGGCCTAGTTTTTGACCAGACAGGACCCACTTTCAACTTGTGCATGATGTCATCAAGACAAATATTCTGGCCAACTTTCATGAGTATCATACGGAAAATGTGGCCTGTAGGCGTATACAATGTTTACACAAGATCTGACCCGGTGACCTACTTTTTGTCAGCAATGACCTATTTTCAAACTCGTTTCAGATAATCATCGAGACAAACATTCTGATTACCCATCATTGGTACTGTACTGAAAATGTGGCCTCTGGAGCGTGCACAATGTTTTTTAACGAGTTGACCTCGTGACCTAATTTTTACCTCTGTGGGACACATTTTCAGTATCGTCTAAGATGTCTTCAAGAAAAAACATCCTGACTAATTTCAAGAGCGCTCTACTTATATCTAATATGTTGCATCTAGACTGTACATGAGGTTTTCTAAGATTTGACCTTATGACCTTATTTTTATCCCTTGTAACATATTTTCGAACTTAACCGCGATATTAACAAGACATTTTGCCTAAATTCCATGCTTATTCTACCGAAAATGATGCCTCTAGAGGACAAACCTTATTTCACAACGATCTGACCCATTGACCTACTTTTTGACCTGATTTAACCCCTCTTCAGCCTCATAAAGACAAACATTCTAACCAAGTTTCAAGAATATTGGACTAAAAATATGGCCTCTGGAGCGTACACTAACCTTATTTCAAAGTTTTGATCTAGTGACACATGTAGTACCACGCTCGACGCATGACGGGCGCTGGAAACAACACGATCACAAAAGCTCACCCTGAGCACTTTGTGCCCAGTTGACCTAAAAAGTACATATGACACTGAACACGTGAAGTGACTTACTTTGGATTTAAATTTAGTCACCAAATTAAAAAAAGTTTCCAGCATAAAATGGCGACCGCTAGAGAATAAATTTCCGAGCTGAACTTGCTTTTTATTTTCGATTCTCCCATCAGCGCAAATTTATTTCATTTAAGGACAGAAAGCACTTACCCTGGAGCGCATAGGGTAGACTCAGATCAGACTTCATACACATAAACTTTACGTAAAATGTATCATATATAGCATTAGTTTTAAAAGTGGCATTTGTTGACACAGGAACTATAATATATAATTTATTTCATCAGCCTGTGGTTAATATTGGGAAACATTTGCCTCAAAAGGGGAAGGTCCGCCTCAAAAGGGAAAGGTCCGCGAAAACAACTCGTGCCTCACGGCACTCGTTATTTTCGCATACCTTTCCCTTTTTCGGCAAATATTTCCCATGTTAACCACAAGCTGATGAAATGAACTCTATTTTTTTGTAAACGAAGAAAATGCTGGTCAGCAGCATTTTCTTCTCTTTTTCTCACAGTGTTATCAAAAGCCTACTTGCTCGAAGTCGTTAAAACCGTTGAAGAATTAAATGCGTCGAAAAGAACATTTAACGGGGAAACTTATTGAATGAATGAATAGTGTTTTAAGGCCCGTCGACAACTTAGGTCATATTGGGCGCACTTAGTTAGTGAACAATAATGTGAGGTGAAAATAACATACATATCGAACAACACAAGACAAACATGATAAATGAGGAATGGATGAAACACAAAATGATGCCCCTTTTGTCGCCTTTTACGACATGCATGCTGTCACTTTTGTTCCGCCAGATGAAATGGCAGATGTGACGATCGCGGGACTGCAGTGGTTTATTCTTATACCCCCGATTAAACCACACGGGGTCCCACAGGCCAATTGATTCCCATTCCAAACCCTATTTACATCGAGAAAAAAATATAGGATTTGGAATAAGAACTACCCAGCCTGCTGCGATCCTACGAATTACGAGGAAAGCAGCCGTTTGTCTCTAATTTTAGTCGCCTTCTACGACATGCCATAGAGAAAGGCCGAGGTCCTATTCTATACAGTAAAAACCCCCGGGACCCCACGGGGAGGGAAACTTATTACTTATGCACAAAAACATTAATTTACGCGTTTACATAAGACATGTTAGACATGCACTTTCTTCCAATTCTTAGAAGCGGACCCACAGCTATAAATAAACCGTTTTCTTGACCCAAGTCTCAGCCTGATCTCTGGTATAAATCAAACAAACATTGTCCCAGTTCAGCCGAAATGATATATGTGCTTTACCTTTCCCTAAATTAACCCTTTGCGTTTTGCCGACGGTGTAAATCAATATTTAAGGCTGCATTTACAGTGCGTTCTTAATTTCATTTTAAGTCTTCTTCTTTTAGATTTATGAAAGTAAGATAACTTCTGATTGGCTCAACGATTTGGTTGAGCCAATTAGAAGTTTCGTTGCTTTCAAATTTCGAAAATTCGTGAGAAAAAGACAAAGAATAATTTTAAGAATGGTAGGTAAATACGGACCAGGCTGCTGCACGGAACGTGCAGTCTGATCTTAGATCTACATTGTTTGTAGTGACTTTGCCTTGCTGGTGCAAACATGAAACCGCTATATTTGCTGTTCTAATGTTGGCTTTAAATTCTCCTATGATTTATTCAGAGGTTTGAGGATGAAGTTAGGCGGCAATTTTGTTGATTTTTGCAGAGAGCATATATCAAGATCAGGGTCCGTATTCACCAACCATTCTCAAGAACATTCTTAGTCTTATTCTCCAGAATTTTGTCATTGTGAAAGTAACAGAACATTTGATTGGCGAAACCAAATGGTTTAGCCAATCAGATGTTCTGTTACTTTCCCTGTCAGAAAATCTTGAAGAATAAGACTGAGAACGTTCTTGAGAATGGTTGGTGAATATAAACCCAGCCTATATAGACTGGGTCCAATAATCTTTAGTTTCAAAAGACTTCGCTTTTAACTAGATGACAAACTTTGTATATTGTCAAAATTAAAAGAAATCTGCAAACGAAAACAAACTGATATGTGTCCAAAACTGATGGCGTTTTTCTTTCTTTGAAAGGGCAAAAACCATTATAAGAAAAGGAAAAAATGCTGGTTACCATCATTTTCTTCTTTTCCCACAATGTTTTCTAAAGCCTTCTGCCTCAAGATCGTTAAAGCAAGAATTCGTTTGGCTAACCGTTTACCACACAATCCCTGTTTTTTACGACCCTTAGATTGAAGGCTTTTGAAAACATTTTGGGAAAAGAAGGAAATCCTGGTAACCAGCATTTTCACCATGTTTTCTACCCGGCTGGAACCAAATTTCATCTTTTGAGTTTTGTTATCTTTTTGTTTATGCTTTCCGGTAGGATATCGAGAACTAGCAGTGAAAATATTTTTCGATATTACACGGGTACGACCAGTGAAAATATCGATTTTTATGTTCTTGTTGCCTAGGTAAATTGCGCATGCCTCACAACCAGATGGAAATATGATGTCATTTACCTTACATTTCTCGCGCTTGACGTAATATTGTAATGCGTTGCTACGCGGGTTGGGAACGGAAAAGAACTGTTCTGGATTTTGATAAAGTTTCTCCCAGAAAGGGTTAAAAGCATGAAACAATAGAATATTTTTTTTCGGTGAAAAATCGAAATTAATTTCATCTCGTGAACACCACCTGTAATGTTTTCACTCGTGGCTGCGCCACTCGTAAAAATATTACCGATAATGTTAAATCGATGAAATAAATTTCGATCTTTCACCGAAAAAAACAACAACAAATATCCTCTAAGTCATCTACAAGTGCTTTAGACTTGGACTAGTCTAAAATTTTGTCGTTTGGTAAAGGGTTAAATGGCTAAACTGGTACTGCTCTTAACTCATCTTTATTTGACGGCAAGATTTGTACTATAATTCATACCTATCAGATCGAATTATAATTGTTGTCACTCGTAGGAAAGAGAGAAACGGTCAAAACAATTCATCATTATGTTGTGCATGAACATCAGTTACTGTGATTTATCACTTCTGATCTTACTTGACGATCGCTCAAGGTCTAATTTTCATAGCGATCGTCATGTGAGACCATAGCGAAAGGACGTTTTCTTGGCGGTGATTCGGCTTGCACTTCCGGTAAAATACTGTCAAAATAGCAAGGTGAAATCTAGTGAAAACAATATGTAGATTACATTTTACATTTTTCCATTTGTATGAATAGCCTAGAAATCAAATCTTTTCTTTTACATGTGCATATAACACCTTTTTCAACAAACACAATAATGAAGTAAAAACGCTGAAACAAACGGAAGAAAAAAAGTGAGAATTTTTTTCCGGTATTTAAAGTTTCAATAACCACTAAAAGTAAACAAATAATGTGTTCAGATGCATAAAAAGTTAAATAACAGTTATTTACATGTATTTATCTAACAGTGCGGAAGTTATTGTTATTATTGTCGGTTTACTTCAAAAACCTCGTAACTACAGCTTGAAACAAGCTGTAGTTACGAGGTTTTTGAAGGAAACCGACGTTGTGCTTTTTTAAAAACAAGATAAAAAGTCGCACTATCCTTTATTTACTATCTTAGATGGTTTTAAATTCAAATTACATTTTTGAGCCGGTGTAATGCAGAGAAATGACCCTCCTCTTCGAAATGACCTGGGTCATTATTCTACGTAGAGAAATGACCCCAGAAGTCATTTCACAAGGTAGAAGAATGACCCCGGTCACCACACTACGTAGAGAAATGACCCTTTTGGGGGTAATTTCTCTACATAGAATAATGACCCGGATCATTCTTCTACATAGAGAAATAACCCATGGGTCATTCCTCTACGTAGTGAAGTGACCCATGGGTCATTTTGTAGGGGGGGAGGGTCATTTCTATGCATTACACCAGCGACTAACACTAGGACCGATCGAATAATAACAGGTTGTCATCTTCGCAATAACTATTATATTTTATACAGGTGTAAATTTAAATCTACTCGCATTTCACCACTCGTCTACCTTGGACCGCCACTGGACCTTTCATCTGTTTTGGTCCTGTCAAAAAGGTTGCACACTGCACTATAAGATAATGCCACACTTTTTGTATAGCTTGATCGTGATTTGAACTATACGCCGGTGTGTACAAATAATACATCAACGATAAATAGATAGCGTTGTTATTTTATTTGTACTACGATTGATGTATGAGGGCAAACTAGGCCAAAAATGGAAGCTACGTTTTGTTCAATGTCACTAATTATTTATTCATAGGCCAATGGATTCGATCTCTCATAACGTTTGTTATTTACCAGTGATTAGTTTGGAATAGATTTTGATGCTTTCAAAGTTCAGGGTGTTTAAAACGCCCAGCCAGGGCCTGTATTCACCAACAATTCTTGAGAATATTCTTGGTCTTATTCTCCAAGGTTTCCTAAATTTGTAAGTAACACAACTTCTGATTGGCTAAACCGAATGGTTTAGCCAATCATAAGTTGTGTTACTTACAAAAGTAGAAAATTCCGGAGAATAAGACAAAGAACGTTCTAAAGAATGGTTGGTGAATACGGGTCCTGTTCTCCGAGCAACACAGTCCAATGACGTAACTAATATCTTTGAAAAAGCAATTAAACCGCGGCCATTCGATATTGAAACCGCGTTCATAAAGATATCATTATTCAACCGCAGTCATATAAATATCATTAAAGATGCGGCCCCCAAAGATATCATTACAACAAAAGTCACAAGCTATCATTACAACTCTGGCCATGATGAATTCATGAAAATCGTTGTCAGAAAGATATCATTAAATCGTAGTTACAGATATACCATTAAAATAACAGTCACAAAAATATCATTTAGACAGAGACCACAAAGATCGCATTAAAACTGCGTTCACAAAGATAGTATTTTAAGCGCAGTCACGACGAATATATCATTAAACCTGCGATCACACAGACATCGTTAAGACCTAGTTCACAAATGTATCACAAAAACTGCAGTCACGATGGTTCATACGAATTAAACGGTTGATTTGAACAAACTTACCAGTTTCTATGAGTTCAAAAAACATTTGTGCAGGGTAATGTTTCTTGCTTTCGTTTCGTAGAGACGTTCTTGTTTATACAAAGCGAATGCATATAATAAACATGATGAACCTACACTGGTTGATTTTCTAGTGACCTTTGATACGATTTCTAGAGAACTTCATACAGGTTACTTACGATTTTCAGTGGTTAATTTGCACCATTACATATAATTTTATAATCCTCGAAACTGGAAGCATTTACGGGGGAAAAATTAATTGCAGTTTATAATTATGATGAGATTAGCCTTTGAAGAGGGGAAAAAAACAACTTCTGGGACAAAGAGAAAACGTGTGATTATTTGCAGCCTCCATCACACTAGCTGATTTGACATCCTTGTCAACTCCATTTCTTGCCCAATCCCCTTTTGGCATAGAGCTACATAACGTAGAAGACATTCAGTCGCTAACAGATTCAGTCGCAAACAGTCAGTCTATCATGTGCGTACATGTATACTTTCAACACTATCACAATACACACAAATGACAAATATTTGAAGGAAACGAATATATAGAGGATTTTTTTTAGGTTTAAGATGGAAATTTACTTCATCTCGTGAACACCATCGGTAATATTTGATGGTGTTCACTAGATGAAATAAATTTCCATCTTTAACCGAACCCCTCCCCCCCCCCCTAAAATATTCTGTTTATTTCATGTTTTCTTTTACCCTTTCCGATATAGAAGGAATTTTATCAAAATCCAGTACAGTTCTTTTCAGTTATTTCCGTGGTGTACCCCCTACCCATAGCATCGCATTATAATCTTACGTCAAGCACGAGAAATGTAAGATAAATGACGTCATATTTCCATCTGGATGTGAGTCATGCACATTTTGTCTTGGTAACTAGAACATAAAAATCGGTGATTTAACTGGGTCGTAAGTATGAAATATCGAAATACATTTCACCGATATTTCCGATAACCTACCGGAAAGCATGAAAATATATGCATAACTATGGACTCTTCCGTGTTGAAACGTGTTTGGTGACGACAAAAACATTGTAGCTCAGTTGACTAAGGAAGAAAACTTTGTAGGAGAAGGAGAAAATGCTGAGTATCAGCATTTTCTCCTTTTCCTACGATGTTTTCAAAAGCCTTCTTCTTCAGGGTCACGGTAGAACAGTATAGATTGGTTAAGTGTTAAGTGGTTTCAAGGGTAGCAAACAAGGAGACACGATGAGTCCTTCACCATGATATATGGATATGTACACAGTTGTCACGCACGGCGTTTTGTCTGAGTAGATACTTATGGTACTTTGCTTATCACCAAAACTTCAAATTTTGCTGTCGATAGAAGGCGTCACACTACTACATTTTAGCTAACAATAGAGCAAAATTCACTACCTGAGACCATCTGCTATACTTTTCGTCCGTCATCCTAGAGCTTTCTTAATTGTTTCTATGAGGTTGTATTTCCAGTGGCCTATTCAAAACCTAGAAAGAAACCTATACTTCGCTATTGTTATTTTGCTTTTCCTAATCTAACACAGTTTACAGAGAAAAAAACACTTCCGGTTGGTACAGCTACGTACCTTTACTATGGTCACAAGTACAAAATTGTCTGGCAAGTAATAAACATATATTTACGTTCCAAAAATAAAAAAAACTCAACACCAGACATGCGTTTTAGACGGGAACTTTCATTTCATACGATAAAAAGTGCTGGAAAAGGTAATTGCCAGAAGATTTTCAGAGTGGTGTGTTACCATAAACACGTACTTTCTTGTAAACTTTACATAAGTTTGACTGCACTTTTTGCACTTGTCAATAAAACATCTGTTCATAAACTCCGTTCATCTCTTGATGTGTGAGGTTAGACGGCTAGGATACTTTGTTTAACCCTTTCCCAAACGACAAATTTTGGACTCTTCCAAACTGAAAGAGTTTGCATACGACAATTTTAGATTTTGAGAAAATGGCAGCAAGTTCTCAAAACTGGTAGAAAATTTCTCCTTTTTCCACAGTGTTTTCAATAGACTTTTACTGCAGACACGTAAGTACCAGGTGACTTTTTAACTCTTTCCTTTGTTGAAGAAAACTCTCTCTAGAATCCGATATGGTAAGAGTGCCTGGAGAAGTGCCATTGTTTTAGTGTCTGCTGGCTATTCCCAGAAAAAAAACCTAATTTGCAGCCTTCACAGACTGGATTTCCGGACTTGTAAAATATATTTCTGTCAAGGGAAAACATTTTTAAGGGATAAAATTAACCAAATATATGCATCTGATATAATGCGTCTCATAGACATCCACAGTCACAATTTAATGAACGACCCTCGTATGCCAGGTTTGCATAAATACCATAGTCTATACATGTATTTGTCGCAGATATAAGTATTTTTTTTTTTAAATCATATTTTGAATTGACAGGTATTTCACAACAAATACAGGTTGTATTGTAAATGATGTTCATCAAACCATTGGAGACTGCAAATTACCAACAGTTACTCGGTAGCGAAAGCAATTCAACATCTTTTACCTGTACTATGTAGAGCCATTTCGTAGAAGTGACATATAATTATGTATTTCAGTAGCATGGAAACTATTCCTAGAATGGGGGCATAATGCTTTGGACTAGCATGAACATTTTACCACACAGTAGACTTTTTAAAACTCTGAAGAAGACAGATTTTGAAAACCCTGTGGGAAAAGGATAAAATGCTTCCTGTCCGAAAAACAATGTATTTTGTTGTCTAAAAATGCTTTTAAATGGGATGTGTGTAAATGTTTGATAGAGCTTATTTGGAAAAGAGCTTTTGTGTTTACATGAATCAAGCAAGTGCTTCTATTCCCTCAGAATTTCCATACTGTTGCAGAGCAGATATTTTCTTTGTGCCAGATAAGTATGGGACATACGAGTTTTAGGTATAGCATCAACAAAAAAAAAAAGCACAGTGTGACAATTGCTAAAATTGCTCATTGTGTCTCACTTTTCGCTGTAATTTTCTTTTGTTAAAACATTATTTACAAAAAAAAAAAAGAAACGAAGAGAAACCTCTTTGTCACGTTTTTATTATTTTTTAAAGGTATGCATGAACTATCTTACCGTCCGAAGTTCAAACGCCTCCCTCTTTCTCTTTTCTCCTTGCCGGTTGATAATCATGTTATATACTTTTAATTTTTTCAACCTTTCACAAAAAGCACAAAAGAGAAGACTTGTCCAGCTTTAACCCATTACCACACAATCCCTATTTTCGACAACCCTGAGAAAGAAGCCTTTAGAAAACATTGTGGGAAAAGGAGAAAATGCTGGTAACCAGCATTTTCTCCTTTTCCCACAATGTTTTCTACCCTTCACAAATCAAATTTCAAAATTTCGGTCACTTTACTTTTGTCGTCTGCAAATGCTTTCAGTTTAGGCAAGCCCAAAATGTTGCCGTTTTGTGATGAGTTAAAGCATTTGCAGATATCAAATAAAGAATAAAGGTTTTCCTCTTTTCCATAGACAAATTCCTCTATTTAAGCCATATTTAATTTATCGTCTGCGACTGCCTTGTATTTGGACTTACCTAACATTTTGTTGACTTGTAAACAGTTAAGGAACTAATCGAGAAGTCGGTAGGTAAGATCAAGATCAGACGAGGCGATTTATCTTTCTACGTTGCCCCTTAGTCTACTCTATTGGAGAAGAATATACAGGGTCATTGGTTAAGACCCCCACAATGCCGAAGCTTCTCCATTCTTGTAGGGGTGTGATACCTGTTATCAGAATGATCAAAGGGATGATAGTATCTGACCCCCGAGTTACTTAATACTGGTTTGCCTTATCAGTTATTACTGCAGAAATAGCTGTAAAGGGAGAAAGATCAGACCTACCACAACCGAGCATTTGTAACCATCGACCCATAACTCGACTTTAACGTCTTCAGTTGTTACGACAGTGTAGATTAAGATCAGACTGCACAAATCGTGTAGTCTGGTATTGATCTACAATAATCGCTGTACAGAGATTTTCTGATCAAAGGTTGCCTTGATGTGGTAAAAGTTTTTAATTCGCAACTTTTTTCTGTAATTTCCACTTTTTTCTGCGCTTTAACCCTTTCCCAAACAATCCCTGGTTTTTATGGGTCTGGAAAAGTAGCCTTTTGAAAACATTGTGGGAAAAGGAGAAAATGCTGGTAACCAGCATTTTCTCCTTTTCCCACAATGTTTTCTACCCTATCATAGACAGAAATCATCTTTTCAGCAAGAGTTGAAATTGTCGTCTGCAAATGCTTTCAATTTGGGCTAGTCCAAAAGTTTGTCGTTTGGAAAAGGGTTAAGGGTTAAACTGTTAAATCAATAAAATGTGCATTTCCAGCACGTTTTTGCAGTCTGATCTTGATATACATTAGCCACAAAAACTAAAATTGTGACAAAATATTTAATTTTTTAACAAATGACAAAATATTAAGCTAGCACACATTGGATGCAGTGTTGAAGAAGAGAGTCTCAGTAAGACGAAAACGATCATATAAATTTGCCTTCGTAAAGATAGAAAGAATTGTGGAAAAAGGAAATATTGCTTGTCACGATACCAGCACTTTCTCTTTTTCTCAATAATGTTTACGAAAAGAAATCCTTACAACACAAAATTGATTAATAAAAGGTAAAGGGTTGACCCATGCACATTTAATCCGTGCTTTAGGGTAAGTGACCCCGAAAACAGCATCCAACAAAGGACCCTACGACTTTCAAACACAAAAACTGAGTTAACTTATCTGATAGTAACAAACTTGGCCTTATCTGTGCGCCTTATCCGATAAGCTTTTTTTTTCCTTCTTGTGAGAAAAAGCGATGTAAAATCCACCTTACTGTCGTCATTTACATCTCTGATTTACTTGCTTTTAGCATTCTAATATGACGGTAGACCGTACCTAAAACAGATTCTTCAAATTCTAGTAGAATGAACGCTTTGGCAGGCGTAATCGGCTGTTGCAAAATACCACTCAGTGGTGTAGTTCAGAGTTTTCCGGCTGCTTAAAGCTAGGCTGATTTTTGTGGTATTTGTCGAAGAAAATACTAATATATGTTCAATATTGAATTTTGAAGATTTTCATATTTTGCCCGAAGCCGAAGGAAATAAACCCAGTTAAGCGCATTTTTCCTCAGGCAAATAAATTTTCTGTAGCACTCAGATATTGTATTAGGAAATGAACATGGTAAAATACCTTGGGTGAAGTCATCTTTAGTGGAAATGCTATTTTTTTTTATTGGAATTAGTTTCACTCGCTCATATCCTTCTATTGGCTCAATGATACAAAATTTGTCTACCGATCGCTTGGTCCTGGGCTATTTCTTTCCAAAACAGTTCGTCTCGTGGCTTCTTCATCCCATGATTTCGCGCTACGTCATTTGATTGGACATGGATATTTATAGATCGATGGTAATGTTGGGAATTAAATTTACCGACCAAAGATGATCATAATTTTCAAGTACAAACTTAATTTGATTCGATGTATGGTTCTCTATCTATCCAACATGCATTCTATTGTCAAGGGACTTTACTCCTGATTCCTCCTAATGATCAAACGGAGAGCACACATACACAAATAATCCTACCTTTGTCATGAGTACTCTCCTTTCAACTTAAAAGGTTTTCTTTTGATTAGTAGGTTGACTTTCAAGCCAATATTTGAATAATATCTCTTTTTTTCTTTCATATTATTAATTCCATATAATGGCGTCCTTTAAAAATACCACTTTAGCGTTCTCAGTGCTTTGATTTTTTACGGCGTAGGAGAATGCAGACTTTGACCTACTTCTTAGTAGTAATGAAATCAAATGAATTGAATCTAATTTGCGTAATTTGCAATTAGTAACTTCATTCGGTGGACCCTGGCCAGCCTATTTGCACGCAAATAGTTATATGATACAAATGTACAAACGTTGGCTCTGCTAATCGATATTTAACGACCTTTTTTTCCACCATTGCAAACAAATATAAAATAGGGTGATTCTTTTCTTGTACTTTTCCGATAAACTTACATTTTTTTTAAGTGTTACCCAAATTACCCAATATTACATATTTTGACATTTATGACAAATAGTCATACCAAATTAATTGTCTGTTATGTGTGTATGTGCGATGTGAGCCTTCCTTAGGGCAAATTGGAGTGCATTGATTAACTGGCCGTGCTTAAGATACAGATGATCCCCCCCCCCAAAAAAAAACAAAAAACAATGCAGTATTTATTAAAAAAGTCAGCCTTAAAAACCTGTTTTCTCAACGAAGAATGTATAAACAGTTTCTTTATGCATATTTTAGTAAAAACGTGTCCAGATTTCGTAACATAGTCATCTACAATCTTCCTTAGCTTCCGTTTAAAATGACACGTAGTGAAAAAGAAATCTGTCCAGATACTTATATAGGTGAATAGATCTCAGTCGACTGTGCAGTTGTAAGTTTGACGAGCGAAGGGCACTCGGGTTAGCGCTTGGATGACTGACCAAATCGTGATGAGAGTCAATAGTAGCCAAAAACTGTCCCGCAGAAAATACTTCTTTATGTTAGAAATAGTAATGCAAGTCAGAGCCCTGTGCAAATCACGTCCATTGCAAATTTGTTTCATTCATGCGATTTTCCAGGTTCTTGAAAGTCTCGTCTAGATATGAGTCCATCCAAACGGAAAGAAAGTTAAACGGTATGGAAAGTTAATCTAAAAGGGAACTCTAAGGTCTCTAGAAAGTATGTATGTATCAAATTATCAAAATTGATAAGGTCTGTGTATGCTTTTGTAAATCTAAGATCGATGAACAGAAATTCTTTCCTACCATGACAAGAGGGGCTTACAGCTTTGAGCAGTTGGTAAAGCCATCGGATTTTTACAGGATAGGACCGGGCCGGAAAGGAGTGGAGTAAATGCTCAGATTGGACCGGGTCGAGCCGGAAAAGACTCGATAACCGAATTGGACCAATTTCTTCAATCTTGTATGGACCAGACAAGTTTTATCTTTACAAAGTTCACTTATGCTACATTCACCAGTCTATCAGTACTTTCAGTACTTTGATTTTACTTTCTTTCTTTTTTGCTTTCATTTTTAAATGATGGTAGATATTAACTTGCAGTCTTAAAAATTTACATGTTTACTTAATTAGAATTTAACTAATCAATGTTTCTCGTTATATTGAGTCACACACTCACAAGAGTTAAAAATACATTTTACTTCACCCCAAATGCCGTCCATCTTTTAAAAAGATAACTGTTGTTTTTAAAGAAGTTTGAAATTTGAAAATGTTATATCACAAAAGCACAATGATTCAATCTAATTTGGTAGGGGTTACAATGGTTCACATTTCCTTGAGTCGAAACTGAATCAAGATACTGTTTTGTCATGGGTTCAGCACTCTAACAATAGTAATCTGAAGTCTGGTTGTAAGAAAACCGTAAAAGACACGTTGAAACACTAAACGTTACTAGAATTTTGCGCACGTGTAAATCTTACACTCAATAACCTGTTATAAGCAAAATGTCAAACATTTGTGCTAATTTCTTTATCATTTATTATTCATTATTGTTTATTTACCCTTTGGCTACCAAGCGCGACTCTAAGACATTTTGCGGATAGTGTAGATCAAGATCAGACTGCACAGAACGTGCAGTCTGATCTTGGATCTACACTATCCGATAAAAAAATATTTTTACCCGTAAAATATCAATAAAATGGCAAATAATGGACCTTTATTTTCGATGGAAAGGGTTAATTTCACATTTTTAGCAGGACAAGGGTTAACCTAAATGCAACTCAGAACATTTTGTTGGCATGTAGGTCAAGATCAGACTGCACAGAACGTGTAGTCTGATCTCAGATCCACGCTATTCGATACACTAATTTTTCATGTGAAAAGATATCCGAAAATTTCAAGAAAGGGTTTTTCTTACCTCAGGAAATTTTCGTATAACTTTGGTATCAGTTTTCGGTTTCAGCTCAACAAGGATCGTAACATATTCGGAAAAGAAAAAAAAACTTAAAAATAAGTGGCTGTTGCCCTTTTCTTAAGTATTCTTAAGTACATCGCCTTTATGTTAAATGTCATGGTCCAATTTTGCTATTCTCATCATTTCTCGGTGTCGCCTCGTCATCAGGTCATTGACACCAGCTGACGGCTGTTGTTTCGTCCGGTGTAACGCAGAGAAATGACCCCCATTACAAAATGACCCACGGTCATTTCTCGACGTAGAATAATGACCCATGGGTCTTTTTTCTGTGTCGAACAATGACCCCCGGGTCATTTTTCGACGTAAAATAATGACCCAGGTCATTTTTCTACGTCGAGAAGTGACCCATGGGTTATTTTGTAATGAGGGTCATTTCTCTGCATTACACCGGCAGCAACCAAATCTAGCCAGTGTACCTATCCATGCCTTTCTAGAGTTTCTGTACGGTATTTTGCATAATATGTCTTCCGAGCGCTTGGTTCCTTTTGGCAATAAACAACATGAAAGCAATCTTCATCAGAAAGGACCACAATGTCCACCAGTAAATTGCTTGCAACACGCGAAAACGGACATTCGGACATTTGTGTAAAGTGTCGTATCGGATCAGTCTGCGCAGTCCAAGCAGGCTAATCCGAAGCGACACTTTCCTTTATTATGATTCTTTCTGTGTTGCACAAGTTTACTGTAGGACAACATCTAATGTAGTCGTAAAGTGCCGTCTCGGATTAGCCTGCGCGGACTGCGCAGGCTGATCCGAGACGACACTTTACGCAAATGTCCGAATGCCCCTTTTCACGCGTAGCAAGCCAAATAAGGAAAGAATCCTGTGGTTGGTGACGGGTGAGAGCGGGAGTCAAACTATCGACCCCGGGTTTTACTCTATACCAAACGACAAAAACTTAGACTGGTCCAAGCTGAAAGGCTTTGCAGATGACAAAATTAAATGTAACTAACATAATGATTTTTGTTTTGAATAGGAAAGACAACATTGTGGGACATGAGAAAATGCTGATTGGAGAAAATGTTGCTTACAAACATTTTCTCCATTTCCTACAATGTTTTCAAAAGGTTTCCTATACAGGGGTGTAAAAGTCGTGATGTTGTAGTAAAGAGTTAAATTCATATTCTTTCTCTTATTGAATGCGGTATGGCTCTACGTGAAAATTAGATAGAAAAACAGTATACGGGCAATACAATCGCAATCGAGCACCAGATAGTGCATCTTCGCAAGCCAAGGTTTACGATTCACTACGCTACTCTACCCTTGGCGGATCGAGCTTGATTTTTACATTCCCCGCGATACGCTTTTTCATTGATTGCAGTCAGCAACGAATGAGATCGCGCGTAGCATTTCATCTTTGATAAAAATAGAACAAGGTCGCTACCTTTCGAATAGAAGGTAAACATGGAAACCCACGTGGCTGTCTGCTTATCGCCTCATGTGTATTCGTGAGCGGTTTGTAAAACGATATTTCATTGGCTTTCAGAAATATGATGTAAAGGGGGGTTAATAACCAGCCTCCAATACAGGGTGCATCGCAGGAATCTCGAAATCGAGCTCAATCAGCCAAGGTAAGATCCACGCAGTGATCGTAACCTTGGCTCGCGAAGATGCAGATAGTGTATTATTTCCCATACTATAAGGCAGGAGGTTTACTACCTACATGGTTATACAACCATGAGAGTTCGATATGTACTTTTAAAATGTCAAATAACTAGTACGATACGTGTGATGTATTACTGAATATTCGGTTTCTTGGCAAGCGCAAACGATCTGGAAGGTTGATTGGAGAGGTCATCAGACCTCTCCAACAGTGGTGAGTTTAACCCATTACCACACAATCCCTACTTTTGACGTCTCTGAGAAAGAAGCCTTTTGAAAACACTGTAGGAAAAGGTGAAAATGCTAGTAACCAGCATTTTCTCCTTTTCCCACAGTGTTTTCTACCCTTCCAATAACAAATTTCAATTTTTCAGTCACCTTTATTTTGTCGTCTGCAAATGCTTTCAATTTGAACCAGTCTAAAATTTTGTCGTGTGGTAAAAGGCAGACTGCCCCAGAAATTGCTGTCTATATCCAATCTTTGTAGGGTGATTGTTCCGATACACAGTCAGTTTTGTCATGATTTTATAAAAAAAAAATCGAAGTGAAAAAAACTGAAATAGGAAATAGACGTGTTTTGTTTTTATAAGGCGAATTTCAACGAAATTGTAAAGATTTAATCGCATATGACCTTTCCAACAATTTCAATTTTGTATTAAACAATCTAAACAAATTGAAGAAAAAAAAGAAAAAAAGAATTCCGTTAAAAATAAAAACCTAACACAGCCGAAAAAAATCACGTGACCTTAAAACGCGGGAAGAAGGTCATGTGACTCACATTAATTACAAGGACGGATGAATGTGCACTTATAACTGAACTTATTTCAATGACCCGTTTATTGCCTTGCTTGTTTCTTTACATGTTCTAAGATATATTTGATTTAAAAGCATAAAAAGTATTTGAAAAAAAAAATGATGTCAACCTCTCCTGGCTTCTATCATCGAAAGAGTTCAGCTTTATCTTAACCCATTACCACACAATCCCTACTTTTGACGCCCCTGAGAGAGAAGCCTTTTGAAAACCCTGTGGGAAAAGGAGAAAATGCTGGTAACCAGCATTTTCTCCTTTTCCCACAGTGTTTTCTACCCTTGCCAGAAGAAATTTCAATTTTTCAGTCACATTTATTTTGTCGTCTGCATATCTTTCAATTTGGATCAGTCTAAATTTTTCTCGTGTGATAATGGGTTAAGATAAAAAAAGGTCGTTCTTATATCGGAAACAGATTATTTGAGCAACGCTCTGACAATAGGGTGCTTAATGCCCCCTCCGTAATCCATTTTACCGATCATGCTATACCTTTAGTATGGGTCCACATTAGCCATTTTTAGGCCAGGGAATCCCTCTCAAGGGATTCCCTTGCCTATAGGGATCGTAAGCTGCCTCCTCCGGACTACTTTCAGACAAAATGTTGAACGGTGTGTCCACTAGATATCGCTGAGTCCGCCAAAACAACTAGTTTCGCTCAAAGCTTTCATTTTTTACCCTTTCCCAAACGACAAACTTTTGGACTAGACTAAATTGAAAGGATTTGCAGACGACAATTCAACTCTTGCTGAAAAGATGATTTCTGTCTATATATAATAGGGAAGAAAACATTGTGGGAAATATTTTCAAAAGGCTACTATTCCAGACCCGTAAAAACCAGGGATTATTTAGGAAAGGATTAAACATATAGTTCAATTTTTAGGGTAGACTGATTCTTGAAAAAAAAAAAAACAGAAAATTGACCAATAACAAAAAAAGTTTCGGCCCAGGCGGACTGCGCAGGCTGACCTGCGCCGATACTTTTCGCAGATGAATTAAGCCCTCTTTTCACAGAGTATGGCACAATCATAGTATTTTCCTTATAGCCACTATATGTGCATCTTCGCAAGCCAAGGCTGACGATTCACTACCGTTAATCTACCCTTGGCGGATTGAGCTTGAATTTTACATTCCCCCGATACGCTTTTTCATTGGATGCAGCCAGCTCTAACTGCAACGAATGAAATCACTCGTAGCATTTCATTTTTGATAAAAATAGAAGAAGGTCGCTACTTTTCGAACCGAAGGTAAAGATGGAAACCCACGTGGATGTCTGCTTATCGCTTCATGTGTATTCGTAAGCGGTGTTCGTTAAACGATATTTCATTGGCTTTTAGAAATATGATGTAAAGGGGGGTAATAACCAGAATCCAATAGAGGGCGCATTGCAGGAATCTCGAAATCCGGCTCAATCAGTCAAGGTACGATCCTTGGCTCGCGAAGATGCTATAATTATGTGAGCCATTATGTGTAAAAGAGGAGGCTTAGAACATCTGCAAAGACTAGCTACTCATGTCAGCCTGCGCAGTCCGCAGTCAGACCGAACGACCGTTTGGCTATTGGAAAGGTTCTCTGCATGTCAAGAGACCATTCTTCCTCATTATTTAGTCGATCGTTAGAGTAAAATGGATTTTGGATCAGTCACGTGATGTCATTCTTGGTGTGATGTATCACAGAATTGCATTTCGCCTCCTTTTGCCAGAGCATTGCTGACTCATAAATATAATTTATAAATTACAAGGATGTACTGTTCGGCCTGCAAGACTCGAAAAGGGACATTCGGACATTTGCGTAAAGTGTCGTCTCGGATCAGCCTGCGCAATTCGCGCAGGCTGATCCGAGACGACACTTTCCGTTTTTTATGTTATTTTCTGTTTTCCGCAAGTCTTCTATAGCACCAATTCTAATGTTGTCGTAAAGTGCCGTCTCGGATTAGCGTTCGCCCACAGCGCAGGCTGATCCGAGACGACACTTTACGCAAATGTCCCAATGCCCCCTTTTCGCTTAATTTCAGGCCATTTACAGTCGACTACAGCAACTTGGCTTATATATCAGCAGTGACATCATTTATCCGTATATCGAACAATCCCGTTTAAAAGCGACATGGCAGGATACATCTTCGCGAGCCAAGTTTACGATCACTACGTGGATCTTACCTTGGCTGATTGAGCCCGATTTCGAGATTCCTGCGATGCGCCCTCTATTGGATGCTAGTTATTACTCCCCTTTACATTATGTTTCTAAAAGCAAATGAAATATCGTTTTACAAACCGCTTACGAATACCCATGAAGCGATAAGCAGACATCCACGTGGGTTTCCATGTTTTACCTATTATTCGAAAGGTAGAGACCGTGTTCTATTTTTATCAAAGGTGAAATGCTACGAGCGATTTTATTCGATGCAGCTAGAGCTGGCTGCATTGTTGGACCGAACTATGGGGTTGACCGAACTATGGGGTTGAAAAAATTCAACCCCAAAGTTCGTACGAACTTTGGGGTTCAACCCCATAGTTCGGTCAACCCCATAGTTCGGTCCAACACTGCATCCAATGAAAAGGCGTGGGGGGGGGGGGGTTGTAAAAATCAAGCTCAATCCGCCAAGGTAAGATCCACGTAGTGATCGTAAACTTGGCTGGCGAAGATGGGCAGGATATGGCTTTTGAAACAACGATGGTAACACGAGAAAATGCCGATTACCTAGCTTTTTTTTTGTCCTTTTTCAACAATTTTTCTAACCTATATAGAAAGTTTGCATTTTTTAAACCATATTTATTATGTTATCTACAAATGCTTCCTAATTGGACAAATTCTTAATTGTGTATCATGTAGTTTACTAACCCTTTTGACAAATAAACCCATGCTTTTACGTGTCCGAGGTAAAAGTCTTTGAAAAGCACTGTGGGAAAAAGAGAAATTGCTCGTTACGAGCAATTTCTCCTTTCCTCACAGTGTTTTCTATCTTATCGTAGAAACGTCCGTCATTTTTATCAAATGTAAAATTGTCGTCTGCATACTCTTTCAATTCAGAAGAGTATAAAATTTGTCGTTTGGGAAAGACTTAATGAAATTTTAGACTTGTCCATATGAATAATAGCGTGCTCAGTTGCATATATCAGATGAATACAGCTGAATAAAGGTGTCTGTGAAATAGTAGAAAACATTATAGGAAAAGGAGTGAATGCTGGCTATCAGTATTATGTCTTTTTCCCAAAAAGTTTTCGAAAAGATGAAAGTTAGATCTACTTGTTATCATCCTGTACTGTCTTTTCTCAGGATGTTTTTTTTTTTTCAAAATATTTTTTTTTGCCTAATCCTTTACCTCATAAGGCATTTCTATGGTATCTCTAATTGACCCTAAATAACAGCAGGGATGAAGCTGTTTCTTATGTGTATATGACACCTTTTGATAGGATAGAAAACATTGTGGCAAAAGGTGAAATTGCTCGTCACTAGCAATTTCACCTTTTGTCACAATGTTTTCCAAAGGCTCCCACAAGCAATAACTTGAAATGGGTCTCTTACGGAGTAAAGAGTTAAAAAAATAGTCTATAGTTGTTTCGCGAAGGATCAAATATTTTGATACATGCCTGTAAGTGAGTATGGGGTTACGGGAAGACATGACCATGTTTTCCGTTTATGTAGAGAGGAATGACATTTATTCAACACAGTTTTTCTGACATAACACGAAATATTTCCTTTCTCACATAAATCACTCGGTTGATGCCTTGCATAACTTTACATAAACCCGCTGAAAGGCTAACTTCCCACAACGTTATGTAGTCTCTGATACTAGATACCAATCTCCGAGCAGAGTTGTCGTTCGTGACTCTCACCGTACATCTCTACAGTGGGCTAAATGACAAGAATCTTGTCAAAACCGAGGAAAACATGTTTTGTTAGTGTTTAACTGTTTCATGTGCAACATTATAAAATAGACAAAGGAAATATGATTCTGGATGCATTATAGGTGCATTCAAACTGATGAATTTACCTGTATAGATAGAACTATTTACTTCGAGCTTCTTCACTTATCTGAATCTTACGCCAATTTTAACAAAAATGGCTGCGCCCATGATTGATGACAACTGATTTGACACACCAGTGGATCTAAATTTGTAAGATTAAAAAATCAAGTTATCGTCCTTTAAAAGATATTTAGGCTTTTCAGAAAATCCCTCTTTTTCACATTTCCTACCACTAAGTCTGATTGGTCCCATGATGTTTAAACAGCACATGAAACAATCGATATTGGTCTTTCTTTCACCGGTGTTTGTGTCGCCATTTTGAGTTATGGTCATGTAACGAAAATATGACGTAATGACGGACTACTTTCTGAGCCCACTACAGAGGTGAATGTGAATGATCCAGAAAGCAAGAGAGTGACTAGTTACAGCTACCTTCTTGGTGGAGGGCTTTAAGTGCATTTTATAATTCCATTTTTCAGTTCTTTCTTTTGGTTTTCTGCAGACTTCTTTTCAGTCTTTCTTCCTTTTGAGATTTTTCTCTTTCTCTTCCACCGTGTACATGTACTTTTGTATCTACCTCTCGAATTTTACTTTACCCCTTCTTTGCTAAATAACTAAAATGAAATTTTCACTTCGATACTAAAAATCGTCGTTGTAGCCATTAGTCGTAAGAGGGGGCTGGTCCATCTTCGCAAGTCAAGGCTGACAATTCACTACGTTACTCTACCCTTGGCGGATCGAGCTTGATTTTTACGTTCAACCAAAACGCTTTTTCATTGGATGCAGCCAGCTCTAGCTGCAACGAATGAAATCGCTCGTAGCATTTCATCTTCGATAAAAATAGAACAAGGTCTCTACCTTTCGAATAAAAGGTAAAACATGGAAACCCACGTGGATCATGTGGATGTCTGCTTATCGCTTCATGTGTATTAGCAAGCGGTTTGTAAAACGATATTTCATTTGCTTTTAGAAACATGATGTAAAGTAGAGAAATTACCAGCATCCAATAGAGGGCGCATCTCAGGAATCTCGAAATCGGGCTCAATCAGCCAAGGTAAGATCCACGTAGTGATCGTAAACTTGGCTCGCGAAGATGGGGCTGGTCGGGAATGTACCAATTACTCTAATTCATTATGCCCTGAAAGGACCTCATTCTATCTTTAGCTGGAACACCCAGATGAAGACAATAGACTGTACTTCTCAACTGAACAGAAATGTTTTCATTTCCACCAGTTTACCAGCAATGAAATGGTCCAAGATTTTGGACCGGTCGGTCCCTCCCTCTAGAATAGTGCAATATACAGGGCAAAGGATTGAGGCCTGTAAACTTTGTATGAAATACATCTTCTTTGTGAAACATTCACTAGGTTTTCTGTTTTATCTGACAATAACCTTTACGGTAAGTCGTGTTAAACTCTTCACCAAATGGCAAAATTTTATACTTAAGGCATTTGCAGACAACAAAATAAATGAAACTCGAGAAATGAATTTGGTTTCGAGCAGGGTAGAAAACATTGTTGGAAAAAGGAGAAAATGCTGGTTACCAGTATTTTCTCCTTTTCCCACAATGTTTTCAGAAGGTCTCTTTCTCGGGATCGTAGAAAAATAAGCAGGGATGATTTTGGTAAGGGGCTAAAGAACGCAATGGAAAAGCACAGGCGCTACTTTTATATCCCGATGTTTACCTTTATTAACCCTTTCCAAAACAATGAACTTTTGGACTAGACCAAATTGAAAGTATTTGCAGACAACTATTCAACTCTTACTGAACAGATGATTTCTGTCTATCGTAGGACAGAAAACATTGTGGGAAAAGGAGAAAATGCTGGTTACCAGCATTTTCTCCTTTTCCCCACAATGTTTTCCAAAGGCTACTATTCCAGACCCGTAAAAAACAAGTGATTGTTTGGGAAAGGGTTAATGTTACATGCAGGGATTTTAGCTCTGTACCTAATAATCGCCTGTTTGTTCACGACCCTGAGAGAAAGGAACTTTAAAAACGCACCGACAAATGGAGAAAAAGGGAATCAGAATTTTCTCCTTATCCCCCAAATATCTTCCGACCGTTTTTTAGAGACAATTAATCGTCATTTGAACATTTTTTTATTTGGCCTCCGCAAATGGTCTCAATTCGGTCGAGTTTAAAATTTATCGCTCTCCCGTGTTAAGAGTTAAACATGAAAAAAAAAAAAAGAGCTTCCATTATTCACCCATTGAAAGTCGGGTGTTATTTTACCATGTTTTTTTATGCTTAAGCCATTTAGAAAGATACATATCATATTTGGTGTTTAAAATTCTTTCATGGCGTAAATCCGCGGAGTCTTATTTCGCCATAAAGGCACGGTGTAAAACAGTTAACAAATCCCTATGAAGTAAAAACCAGAAAAAAATATCAGAATAAATTAGACCTAATCCCCGGGACACAGAATCTCCAACATATATGCTCAAAAGACCTCTCTTTGAAACAGGAAAGTTCTTCGCCATATGAGTGCTGGTTATTATAATTGAAACGAGGTAAAAAGAAACACACTCAATTTACCTGAACATTGATGTATCCTAAACCTTTAACAAACTATCGCATCTTTAATTATCCATCTTCGTGAGCCAAGGTTACGATCTCTACGTGGATCTTACCTTGGCTGATTGAGCCCGATTTCGAGATTCCTGCGATGCGCCCTCTATTGGATGCTGGTTATTACCCCCCTTTACATCATATTTCTAAAAGCCAATGAAATACCGTTTAAGGGACCTTATTCTATTTTTATCAAAGACGAAATGCTACTAGCGATTTCATTCGTTGCAGTTAGAGCTGGCTGCACCCAATGAAAAAGCGTATCGGGGCAATGTAAAAACGCAGTTCGATTCACCAAAGGTAGAGTAGCGTAGTGAATCGTCAGCCTTGGCTTGCGAATATGTATTTTTCTGGTGGAAGAAAAAAAAATCTCACTGACATATTTGAGTTATGCACTGTGAAAACAGTGTCTAATGCAGAAATTATGAACCAACGTCAGCCCGCGCAGTCCCCGCAGACTGATTTGAGTCCAAACGTTTTGCTATTCTATTTTTATAGGCCCATGGTAAAGACCTAAGTATCAAAGCATGTGACAAAACACATTAAGGTTTAAATCACGCCGTTTAACCCTTTCCCAAACAATCCATGGTTTTTACGGGTAAGGAATAGAAGCCTTTTGAAAACATTGTGGGAAAAGGAGAAAATGCTGGTAACCAGCATTTTCTCCTTCTCCCACAATGTTTTTCTACCCTATCATATAGAAAAATTGTCTTTTTAGCAACTGTTAAGGTAAGACCTGTGTAATGAAAAAGAGCTATTTCCACTAAAATATCATCCTGCAAAATTAGCTATAATTAAAAATGAGTATTATTGAACTACTTTCACCTTTTCATTTTTTCCATTTTTTCCTTCTTTGAATGATCATTTATGTATCTAAAACCGCTATATTCTCAATTGAAAAAGAGATAATAATTACCTCCCTTTTTAAAAAAACAAACAAAAGTATCAAAAAATAGTTTCAAGATAGACATAAACGAAGTTTCTGATCCGTTCGAAATGTGCAAAAATATTATTTCTGCATAAATCCTTATTTATCCTTATTTAACAACCAATTAGAATTTTTGCCAAATGTTCACCGGAAGTGCATTACACAGGTCTTACCTTAACCCTTTCCCAAACAGTCCCTGGTTTTTACGGGTCTGGAATAGTAGCCTTTTGAAAACGTTGTGGGAAAAGGAGAAAATGCTGGTAACCAGCATTTTCTCCTTTTCCCACAATGTTTTCTACCCTATCATAGACAAAAATCATCTTTTCAGCAAGGGTTGAATTGTCGTCTGCAAATGCTTTCAATTTGGTCTAGTCCAAAAGTTTGTCGTTTGGGAAAGGGTTAATTTGTCATCTGGAAAATGCTTTTAAGTTGGTCTGGTCCAAAATTTGCCATTTGGGAAAGGGTTAAGTTGAAACGTTATTGTATTTTTATAGGCCCAGTAAAGGCCTATAAGTATCAAAGCATGTGACAAAAAAAAAATAGGTTTAAATCATGCCGTTTAAAAGCAGTAAGAGTAAATGCATGTTTTACAGTTTAAACACTAGGATTTTCAACCAATGTTCATCTCGTTTAACGCTTTACCACACAAGAAAAATTTAGACCGGTCCAAATTGAAAACATTTGCAGATGACAAAATAAAGGTGACTGAAAAATTGAAATTTGTCCTGGGAAGGGTAGAAAACACTGTGGGAAAAGGAGAAAATGCTGGTTACCAGCATTTTCTCCTTTTCCTACAGTGTTTTCGAAAGGCTTCTTTCTCAGGGACGTGAAAAGTAGGGATTGTGTAGTAAAGGGTTAAGCCAGACTCGCTATACAGTCAAGCTCCTTTAAATGCAATCTGTTTTGTAACCACTTCTTCATTTCTGATTTAACTTCACCATGACACCATTATCTCCAGCTAGGTGGCATTTCATAAATACACATCTAATTCGGGCATTCTGGGTACAGAACAAAACGGACTACTTTTCGAAACGACAACCGTTACTTTGAATTTCAAAATTGTACTCATTAAAACGCTACCTGGTGCGATTCATTCAGCTATGGTCAGCTAGCATGTAACCTATGCACCGGTAATTTCTAATAACAGATCCTGCTTTTCCCGAATATATGAGGTCAGTGATGCCTCATAGCAGACAGGTCGAATCTTCGAAGAATGTGACATGCGCAGACAACGCCACAACGCAAATTGGTTTTACCGGCAACTCCTACTTATATAGGGAACCGACTGGGTATACATTTGGACAGTGGCTACTTATAGGCCATAGACTACCAAGTTGATAAATCAGCTGGTTCTAAAGAGAAAATCAAACCAAGTTGTTGCACTTTCAAGGTCATTTTCTACGGAAAGTGTGTGCCAAGTAATTTCTCAGTTCTTTTGATATTACTTCAAGTTATCAAGTTATAGACGATCTCAACGAGCACAAATTAGAAACATTATAAAATTAGTCATGGGTCACTCGTAACTATGTCATATCTTACCCACAAATCATCATCTTTGGCGATTTAGCTTATGCAAAAAAAACCCTCGACCTTCCCCTTCGCGATGAACAGTGACGATAATTGGGTCGATTTGGGTCTCACTTTTGACATGAGCCACTATTTCACAAATAAATCGTTGGTTAACTTCAAAAACACTCGTAACTACAGCTTGTTCCAAGCTGTAGTTACGAGGTTTTTGAAGTAAACCGACGAAATGCTAATTTCCAGGTTATTATTAGAAGTTAAAGAAAAATCCAATGCAGTTTAGCCAATCATTATACAGTGTACATCTAAAGGCCTAGGAGAAGCCAAAGGTAAAGACGGCTGTTGAAGGGGAAAAAATGCATTTTAGATTTCAATCTTACGATTAAAAAGTAAAACAAAAGTGCAACTGAAGTTGACAATCTGTAATTGTATGGTCAGTCTTATTGGTTGTGTTGGGGTTTAACGCCACTTTAACAGCTAAGGTCATATCATGGCGGTCGTTGACGCACATGTGTTTCCTGGCTTTCTCACACCGGTACTAACACTACTTTCTTTCCAAAGCCACCGACTACTTTTCTCACATGCTTCAAGCAGTGGTGAGAGGCGAAAATACGCCGGAAAGAAAGTTCGCCTCAACCGGGTATCGAACTCACAACCACCAGGCCATGAGTCCGACACGCTCACCACTGAGCCACCCGGGCGGGCCACGGTCAGTCTAAATGTAAGTCAATAGCAGAAAAAAAAAGAAATGTAAAACTGTGTCATAAGTTACAAGATTGCTCTGTTTTTTTGTTTACTTTTTACTTAAAGGGCAAATCGTAAGATTTTTTGACCATACTGTTTTTTTGCTCCAATCAGCTGCAAATGATGTTAGTAAACACGTGTCCATCAGTTTTCATAAATACCACTCTGTAACATGCCATAAATCACGCTCGAATTGTCACGCTGATATACGGTCCCAAAAATGGTGCATGGCTTACTTCCCCTGATTCGCTTATCTTCCGTACCTGTGTGACGTCATAGTCGCGTAAGCCTGTGTTTACAGTCAGTAGAAATAAGTAGAAACGCTGGTGATTATACGCAGATATCTCAGTATTAACAGAATTCAGCCGAAAAAATGGTAAATTGTGCAGCCTATGGCTTCAACGTCGAATCAGGAACACATAGAATTAGTATGTTCAAATTTCCGAAGGAATTAAAAAGGAGGAAACTATGGATTCAACGTTTAAACCGGGGCCGGACAGTAACGGAGGATTTTGTGCCATCAGTTCATTCCAAATTATGTTTGAAACACTTCGAGGACAGTCAGTTCTTAATAAGTCCAAAACTCGTAAAAGAAGTTGGTTATAGGAATATTAGGCTGCGATTAAAACCTGATGCTGTGCCGACATTGTTCGAAACTCGGAGTCGAAATAAGATCGGCCATAAGACAGACATTCCGCAATGGCAATCTCCAAAAAGAAAAACAAACACAAGGTCGGTAATTCCTTTAATTGTTTTTCGTAATATTTTATCCTTTTCTAGATCTACATTCTGGACAAAGTAGAAATTGGTGCCGTTTTCTCCCTTTTTTTCCCTAAATGTTTTCAACATTTAACCCTTTACCAAGAGACAAAATTTTAGAATGGTCCAAATTAAAAGCACTTGCAAACAAAGTAAACCTAACTGAAATATTGAAATTTGTTTCCACCAGGATAGAAAACATTGTAGGATAAGATTCATTTTTTCCGCCAGAGAAAACAGTTTTGCCAACATTGCCATGAGAGACAGTCATCGTCATTATATTAGCCATACTTATAGGTGACAGGATTTGAATTTAAATGTGGCCCATCACGCAAATAGGGACCGCCTAGGAATTCTGCACATCAATTAGATGAACACAGATCAACGGTAGTGCAGGTCAGTTTAAGTTGATAATTCAGAAATGATTGTATAACATGGTACAATGAACATTTTTCATACAGAAAATGCCATTAAAGCGAAAAGTGTCAACCCTGGTCAGCCTGCGCGATTCGCGCAGCCTGACCAGAGTTGACACTTTTCGCAGATCCCAGAAGGTCCCCTTTTGCTTGATGGGTCACATTAATTCATCTTAATATCCGCATTGTTTACTTTAGGTCGCTATTGGGCCTATAAACTATCACAACCTGTAAAAAGTACCACAAAGAACTAATATCGTATTTCAGCTGTATAAAAAATTGTAGTAAAAGCAGCAAAAGTTACTAGAATCTATACAACTGAATGCAGCTTTTCCTAGCGTATTTTCCTGTGTGTCCATGACCAGAATATAAAATTTGAGTCGTGTTTGTAACATAACGGGTTAAAAATAACTTTTAAAAAAAAGGTAGTGTCAAAAAAAAAATGAAATTTCCGCTCAAGTGGATCGGTTTAAGTTTTCAAACATGTAGTTAGTAAAACTGAATGGATAAGACGGTGTACCAGTCTGCATGGATTATAAAACTCATTAACGCAACCAGCATGCCGCAAGATCTCCGCTTATCCCCAAAACTGAACAAAAAATGTAAAATGACAGCGGCTATTAGGTTACATTGTCACATGACACGTTTAATTTTCTGACATAAATATAGGTCAGACCCACCGTATAGCATTCTCAGTAGCAATATAATCTGTATATATTCTTCTCCTCAACAGACTCGTGAAATTGAAATGGTTATGCCAAAATGGAGGTACAACCCTCAGCACAAAACAAGTAGTAATCGGAACACGCCTTCCATATTAAACATCGTTGAATTTGTTTAATCTTTCGGAAGGCATTTACAGCACGTCGCGAACTTACATTTTTTGTAACCCCCCTTCATGAAAATTTATGAGCTGCTTCGCGTTATTCGAACTCTTTCGACGAATGACGATGATATCAAGAGAGACTCCGAAAGAAATTGATGGCTTTGACAGAGCTCCAGACAGCGGGAGTGATTTTGATTTCAAAATTTAAAATATTGATTATTCTCCACTAAACCCTATGTTGTGGGTACTCATTAGAATCGTCTCGACGAGACGATTCTAATGAGTACCCACAACATAGGGTTTCGAAGAGAAATAATGGATTTAGAATACCATCCCTCCCCCCTTTTCTAGGGCTCTGTTACAGGTTTGTCGAAACAAGAGGACGGTATTGATCTAAGATCGGACTCCACGTTCTGTGCAGTCTAATTTTGATCTATGTCGTCCTCAAAAGGTCCTCGCCTTCGACTTCGGCGCTGTAGGACTAAAACCATTTCCTAATGCATACAAATGATTCTTTATCTATGATTCTAAATGAGCAGGACATTTCCGATCAGACGAAAAAACCTAGGTGTTTTTTCCCCAGACTAATTTAAATCGAAATAACGGACATGAATGGATCACAATAGAATATTGAGCAGTTGGGACCAAAAATCAGACTACAAGTTGTGTACATCTACCCTGTAATCTTTGATCTACTCTATCTTCTGGGGATATATCAGTAGTACTTTGTGTACGAAGGGCTGAACTGTCCCTTGCTGATATTGTGTACGGAGGGCTGAACTGTCCCTTGCTGATATTGTGTACGGAGGGCTGAACTGTCCCTTGCTGATATTGTGTACGGAGGGCTGAACTGTCCCTTGCTGTTATTGTGTACGGAGGGCTGAACTGTCCCTTGCTGATATTGTGTTCGGAAGGCTGAACTGTCCCTTGCTGATATAGTGTACGAAGAGCTGAACTGTCCCTTGCTGATATTGTGTACGGAGGGCTGAACTGTCCCTTGCTGTTGTTGTGTACGGAGGGCTGAACTGTCCCTTACTGTTGTTGTGTACGGAGGAATGAACTGTCCCTTGCTGTTGTTGTGTACGAAGGGCTGAACTGTCCATTGCTGTTGTTGTGTACGGAGGGCTGAACTGTCCCTTTGCTGTTGTTGTGTACGGAGGGCTGAACTGTCCCTTTGCTGTTGTTGTGTACGGAGGGCTGAAATGTCCCTTTGCTGATACTGTGTACGGAGGGCTGAACTGTCCCTTTGCTGTTGTTGTGTACGGAGGGCTGAACTGTCCCGTTGCTGTTGTTGTGTACGGAGGGCTGAACTGTCCCTTTGTTGATACTGTGTACGGAGGGCTGAACTGTCCCTTTGCTGATTCTGTGTACGGAGGGCTGAACTGTCCCCTTACTGATACTGTGTACGGAGGCTGAACTGTCCCTTTGCTGATACTGTGTACGGAGGGCTGAACTGTCCCTTTACAGATACTGTGTACGGAGGGCTGAACTGTCCCTCGCTGATACTGTGTAAGGAGGGCTGAACTGTCCCTCGCTGATACTGTTTAAGGAGGGCTGAACTGTCCCTTTGCTGATACTGTTTAATGAGGGCTGAACTGTCCCTTGCTGATAATTGTGTAAGGAGGGCTGAACTGTCCCTTGCTGGTAATTGTGTCTCGTGGCAGAGTAATGGCACTATAGTGTAGTTACGTAAAACTTAAGCAAATTGTGTTCGTAACTACCTTAGGTGTATAACTCTAGTTAAAATTTTGTGCAGAGAAGATTTAGTCTGATCTTGATCTGCAGTGTTCGCTTTTTTTTTCAGATACACTAATCAATAACAGACTTTCTTGCACTCCGGATCATTCACATTCACATCTGTAGTGGGCTCAGAGAGTAGTCCGTCAAATGTTACGAGATACTTTCGTCACATGACCAGAATTCAAAATGGCGACACAAACGCCGGTGAAAGGAAGACCAATATCGATTACTTTGTGTGCTGTTTAAAACAGCCTACGGCCAATCCGACTAAATGGAAGGCAATGTGAAAAAGACGTATTTTTTGAAAAAAGCTTCAATGTCTTTTAAAGGACCATAACTTGTTTTTTTAATCTTATTACCTAAGATTTATCAGTGTGTCAAATTTCATGGGCGCAGCCATTTTTGTTAAACTTGGCGTAAGATTCTTATCAGTAAAGAGGCTCGAAGAAAATGGTTCCATTTTATACAGGTAAATTCATCAGTTTGAACTGATAATGTATCCAGAATCATATTTCCTTTGTCTACCTTATGATTTTACACATGAAACAGTTAAACAGTAGCAAAACATCTTTTCCTCGGTTTGACAAGATTCTTGTCATTTAGCCCATCGCTGAGATGTATGTGAGAGTAACGAACGACAACTCTGCTCGGAGATTGACTTAACTCTTTACCACACGAGAAAATTATAGACTCGTCTAAATTGAAAGTATTTGCAGATGACAAAATAAAGGTGACTGAAAAATTGAAATTTGTTCTGGGAAGGGTAGAAAACACTTTGGGAAAAGGAGAAAATGCTGGTCACCAGCATTTTCTCCTTTTCCCACAGTGTTTTCAAAAAGCTTCTTTCTCAGGGGCGTCAAAAGTAGGGATTGTGTGGTAATGGTTTAAAGACCAACACCTGGGTCCTTTGTTATCAACTGAATGTACGTATTAAATCAGCAGGGGACAGTTAACCCTATCTGTTCCAGACACAACTTACTTGAGTCATCAATACGGACATACGGACATTGTAGATCCAAAACCAGGCGGAAAAAATAACTTGCAGTCTGTTATTTCATCTACATTGCACGATTTTGTAAATGGTATTTCGATAAAACAAAACCCCACTCAAAGTAGCAACTTTTGTTCTTTTTTTTTCACCCACTGGAAAATATAATCATGTTCAATCAGCGGGGCACATTTTAATCCTTTTGAATGTCAAGCTTAAGTTAATTGCCTCTCAGGGCAGTGGTGACTGTGATCAGACCACACAAAACTTGCAGTGTAACCTTGAACCTACACTATCCGACGGCCAGTGCACTGCACCAACCCAAGCTTTTCTGGAATCTCTGTTACCAGTACCACTCACAATTTTTTTCCCAAGCGACAGTGGCTGCTTTCCCACATAACTATCGTCGAAAAAATGGTCAGCTGTGATAGAGGGATGAATCCTGTCGCATTGATTATTATCAATCCTCGGAAGAAAATGGCCGAGCCAGGCATCGAACCCACGACCTCTTGTTCTCAAATCTTGCACTCTACCGACTGAGCTACCGGGGCTCGGCGAATCAGGATGAAGGCTGCTCCAAAGTTAGCATATATAATAGTGAACTAAAACAATTATTATACTGCAAAGAAATTTCACGTGATCTGATTGGTTAACATGCCGGGAACATATATCATGTACCATGGCAAAAACCACGTAAAACCAGTCCCTTTTGAGTGCCCCGTAAACACCCCTACACTTGCAACACAACATCCAAAATGGCGGCGTCGATCCATTACCAGACTGCACATTTATGCACCAAACTGCACGTTTTAGTGACGTCAGATTCCAGTGACGTCAGTTTTTATTGAATTTGGACACTCAGAAGGGAATTTCAATTTCGTCAGCATACTCGATTCGTGAATTTATAAAACAGGAAAATTTCGCTTTAACGGGCTTTGAAATGGTAAAACTTTGCAGTATAATAAATTCGTTGTACGTTCAGATGGCAGGGGACGTGGAAACTTGTTCACGGCTGTGGTGAATCATGTCACCTACGGCTCGGGGCGACATGATTCACCACAGCCGTGAACAAGTTTCCAAGTCCCCTGCCACCTGACCGTACAACTATTAAAGTACCTTATCCCGTTATTATAACTGTATTCAGATTTTGTTGTCTCTTGCTACTGTTACCTTCTTATTTTCTATGTCCAAGAATATCTTTCCATTTGACTGAGTTACTAGTCCAACCTAAAGCCTATTCAGTACTGGGTTAACCAATTATGCAAAATGCAGACTTGGGAAAGGAAAGACGCCTTTTGAAAACATTGTGGGAAAAGGAGAAAATGCTGGTAACCAGCATTTTCCCCTTTTCCCACAGTGTTTTCTACCCTATGAAAGAAAGAATTGCACCATTTCATCCCCATTGAAGTTGCTTTCTGCAAATGCTTTCAATTTCGTCAAGGCTACAATTTTGTCTGGTAGAGTTAACCCATCACCACACAATCTCCGTCATTTAACGACCCTCGAGAAGAAGTCTTATGAAAACATTGTGGAAAAAGGAGAAAATGCTGGTAACTCAGCATTTTCTCCTTTTCCCGCAATGTTTTCGACCTTCCCCCCCTCCCCTCCCCAGAAGAAATTTGAACCTTTGCGTCACATTAATTTTTTCGTCTGCAAATGCTTTCAGTTTGGACTGGTCTGAAATTCTGTCGTTTGGTAAAGAGTTAAACGGAAAATGCTACACATAAAACATACCTCTCCCCTCCCCCTACCCCACTGTATGATTACAAACAGGTTTAGCTGTTACATACCTCGGAAGCCAGTCAGGGTGAAAAAGAAAAAAAAATACGTGGTTATTCACAAAATCCGTGGCTATAAAGATTGTGGAAGAAAACACATTGCTCCGCGGAGTGAAACCAGATCTTCCCTACTATAAAATCAGCATCTCATACCCTTCCCGCCAATCTTTACAATCACATGAGATATCTATGGCTTAACAAACCTTTGAAATATTGTGAGAAATGAAGAGATAGCTCTTTAAGAGCTTTTTTTTAAACTCCATTTCTCACTATGTTTTCTCTCGAAGATGTACATTTTGAAATTTTGTATGCATCAAGAATAGATTTTTTTTCCCGCCACGACACTTATAATTGTCAGATAGACTATTTACAGCATCATACGTGTTGGGTTTGACCCATGAACACAATATATGCATTTGGACATTTCAGATAAGTGGAAGAGGTTTTTCTAACAATAATTTTTAAGTTCTTCTAAACTATTATATCTCAAAAGATGTGGAACAGTTCGGATCTAGGATCATACTGCACGTTTTATACGGTCTGATCTTGATCTGTGCTGTCCGTTGGAATACATGAAATTTCGTGCCGAGTGTACCAAGGGTTAATGATTTTTCCCCTTCCCAAAACGTACGCTAAAGATAAGACAGATTACGTGTTCTTCGGGACCAAACATAACCGAGCCATGCTCTGGCAAAAGGGGGCTTAATGCATCTGCGAAAAGTATCGACTCAGGTCAGCCTGCGCAGTCCGCGCAGGCTGACCTGAGCCGAAAATTTTCGCTAACGGTCAATTTTCTGTATGTGCAAGAATCAGTCTACCTCACGATTAAGTCGATTGTTAAAATAGTGACAGTATAGCGGATGCATGGTAATGTCATGACTTGCTTGGCACCATGCATCACGGACATGCATTTACTCTTTACTAAACGATAAATAAAATGAGACTGGTTGAAATTACAAAGGATTTGAGGGCAACAAAATTAAATGTAACTGAAATAATGATTTTTTTTTTGTTTTGGATGGGGAAGAAAACACTGAGGGAAAAGGAGAAAATGCTGGTTACCAGCATTTTCTCCTTTTCCCTCAATGTTTTTAGAAGGCCTCTTAAAAAGTCGGTATTGTGTGGTAAAGGGTTTAGCCCCCTTTTTGCCAGAGCCTGGCTTATATCTATGGCTAACACAGTCTAGTTTTTGAGTAACAAGCTAACGGTTACCTAAAAATGTAGAGACAGTTATGTATTCGGCTCTGTTCAGCTTTAATGGCACTTTCATTCCCTTTCAACAGTTTGAATTTCCTAATACAATCACTAACTCACTTCTTGAGTCCGTCCAAGCACTAAGCAGTGCTGAGTGAATTTACCTCTGACAGCATAATGCATTTTCGGAAAGTGTAGTTCAAAGATCAGACCACACGTAATGTGCAGTTTGGTCCGTGTTCATCAACCATTCTTGGTCTTGCTCGAGATTCATTAACCCTTTACCACACAATGACGACTTTTTATGACCCTGAGGAAGAAGTCCTTTGAAAACATTGTCGGAAAAGGAGAAAATGCTGGTAACCAGCATTTTCTCCTTTTCCCACAAAGTTTTCTATCCTATTAAAGCAAAATTGCACCATTTGAGCTACTCTGAAATTGTCGTCTGCGAATGCTTTCAAACTGGTTAGGTCTAAAAATTTGCCATGTGGTTACGGGTTAAGTAACGCAATTTCTAATTGGCGTTTCTTTAAAATTTTGAGAGTTCTTGAGAATTAGGCTAGGAATGTTATTCAGAACAATTAGTAAATCCAGACCCTGGGTCTGTATTCACCAACAATTCTTAAGAACGTTCTCTGTCTTAATCTTTAAGATTTTCTGCCTGTGAATGTAACAGAACTTCTGATTGGCTTAACCAAATGGTTTAGCCAATCAGAAGTTCTGTAACTTTCACATTGAAGAAATTCTGAAGAAAAAGACTATGTATATTCCTAAGAAATAGTTCGTGAAAACGGGCCCTGATCTTAAAACTATCCTGTCCGATATTGTGGGAGATACTAGTCAAATGCAATAAATTTAAAGAAAATCCTAGCCAAAAAAATGTTTTGGAATCGTAATACCTTGGTTTTTCGACCGATCGAACATGCCCATTACATCTATCTAGCAGAATAAATATTGAAAGCTAGGGTCCCATGCCGTCACAAGCTTCTGTCTTCTGACCTGGTAGTTTTGGGCTGGATACCCAACTGAAACAAACTTTCCTGCTGGCGATATTTCGCCTCTCACCTCTGATGCATGTGAGAAAAGTAATCCATGACTTTGGGAGAAAGTTGTGTCAGCACTGGTGTGAAAAAGCTAAGAAATATATGCACAGGTGCACTGACCGCCATGATATAGCCTAGGCTGTTGAAATGGCGTTTAACTCCATTGCAACAACAACCAACAGATATAGACCTAAGCCCCGTTTCACCAAGGTAGACTTTACGAACAAAAATTGCGTAAGTTTTACGTAACTATAGTATAGTGGCATTAATCTGCCACAAGATACATGAAAACTATCATGATAGTTTTCATGTATCTCGTAGCGGATTAATGCCACCATACAAACTATAGTTACGTAAAAGTTACGCAAACTTTGTTCGCAACTACCTTGGTGAAACGGGGCCCTGAAGTAACATCTTAAAGGCCATCTTCGCAAGCCAAGGGTGACGATCCACTACGCTACTCTACCCTTAGCGGATCGAGCTTGATTTCGACATTCCCCCGATACGCATTTTCATTGGTTGCAGCTAGCTCTAACTGCACGAATCAAATCGCTTGTAGCATTTCATCTTTGATAAGAATAGAACAAGGTCGCGACCTTTTGGATAAAAATAGAAGGTAAACATAAATACCTCCGTGGATATGTGTAGGATCCGTAACGATTCATTACCGATTTAACGTATACGAACAATATTTACAGAAAGTTTCAATGTGACCACTCAATTATCGGAGGTCTAACGGTATATTCCAGCACCTGACGATGGAATGTCAAAGTACATTTGTAGTTATTGCATCATGTTGAATCATTGTATTCGTAGGCGGTTTGTAAAACGGTATTTCATTGGCTATAAGAAATATGATGTAAAGGGGGATAATAAGCAACATGCAATAGGGGGCGTATTTCGGGAATCTCGAAATCGGGCTAGATCCGCCGAGGTAAGATCCGCGTAGTGATCGTAACCTTGGCTCGCGAAGATGCACAAAGGCCAAGTTAGGTGACTCTGCCATACTGCATTGAATAAGGACTTCAGACAAGTAGCTTATGAGACCGTCACGGCTTTCTGCTATATACAGACGGAATCATTTGGAATTTCAGAAAGAAATACACGGAAACTTAACTCTTTGTTTTCTAAGCGCTAGTAGCCATGCACGTTTTGCGGACAGTGTAGATCAAAGATCAGACTGCACAGAACGTGCAGTCTGATCTTTGATCTACACTGTCCGAAAAGGAGATATTATTCCCCAAGACATAACTTTGCAACAGCAATATTTGGGTTATTAGTTAGTATTGAAAATTTAATTTGGTTATGTAGCAGGATAAGGATAAACCTGTTACCACACAATCCCTACTTTTGACAACCCAGAAAAAGAAGCCTTTACTAGTAAAACATTGTGGGAAAAGGAGAAAATGCTGGTAACCAGCATTTTCTCCTTTTTCCCACAATGTTTTCTACCCCTTCACAAAACAAAATTTCAAATTTTTATTTTCACTTTTATTTTGTCGTCTGCAAATGCTTCGGATTTGGACAAGCCTAAAATATTGTCGTTTGGTAATGAGTTAAACATTATTTTAGAACTAAAGGAAAGGGTCTGGACAGCTTATCCTTTTCTATATTTTTTTTCCTTGCATCGGGCCAAAATATTTGCATTTCTATAGCACTGTGTAGCCTGTGGTCAATGCCTTGTAGCACTGACACTGACTCTGACAGTACCACAGGAAAATTGTATCAGTTTGAATCGAAAGTCTTTACACTTTTGTGTTTGATGTACGTTACTTTTGAATTTGGAAAGTTCCAGGTAATTCTACGGGACGGAAAAAAGTCGATAGAAAAGCGCTGTAAAACGTGAAAAGGGAGCTGGCGATAATTTATCTGATAATATCATAGCAAAACTCAGGCGAAATGGCGTTACCAGATAACAATATTTACAGAGTGTGCAAAAAGTATAACTATATCGCCTTCCTTCATGATGCGAGATATGAGGGCACCGGTTTGCGTATGTGTAGCACAGCGGTGGCAAAGTAATATTACTGTAAAAAATGTGGCAGACAGAGAAATTGTTTTGCCATTGGCGTTTTCAATTTGTCACTAGGATTGGTTTGGTTATATTTGTTGAAAGGGTTCACGTCCTTTTGTGAGTTCAAATTGCAAAGCAGAAAAAAGGCAGGCACGATAGCCCCAGTCGGTATTTTTGAGAATCTGGCGTCGTTGGTTTTATTACCTGCTCGGCCAAATTCTTTCTGAGATTTGATGATAGTTCTCTCGACGCTGAACGTTATTGCAACGATGTTTATGTGGGAAAGCAGCTTATGACTTGTAAAGCATTTTGTGCAAAGAAAAGCCCAAGAAAACATGAAACCAAAAAAAAAAAAATCACAACTGACAGAAATACACTTGAACGGCGTTCTGGAAAAGGGGGTCTAATTTAGTTTCGCCATGCATTCAACATTACCAAGTCGGTCTCCCCGTGGGTTCATTATTAGTTGTACGGTCAGGTGGCAGGGGACTTGGAAACTTGCTCACAGCTGTGGTGAATCGTGTCGCCCCAATACATTTCAATACATGTAAAAAAGCCGCCACATAGAAATCTTATAATTTTGCTTTACATGACAGTCATTTGGCCTTCTTGTCGCTATTTCAAGTCGCATGATCTTGTCCAGCAGTCTTCTTTCTCATATTTGAACGAAATTCTTCTATTTCTCTGCTGCTTAGATTTATTTGCCTAATGAAAAATTACAATTATTTTAGGGGTCATTTGCAGACATGGCAAATTGATTTAACAAAATAATTTTTTCTAATATTCGTCATATAAAAATAACCACGCCTATTTCCGGTTTCGGTTTTTTGATTTCGCTTTATTTACATAACCATGACGAAACAGACTGTGTATCAGTACAATTTTGTAATAAAAATGGATTTAGACAGCAAATTCTGTGGCAGTCTGCCTTTTAAGCTCACCACTGTCTGATGACCTCTCCAGTGAATCTTGTCGCTATAACGATCATTGAATTTATGCTCTGAAAGAAATTGCCGGAGTCGAGGACTCGAATCAGCTTGCCTCTTTACCCAATTTCCAGCAGCCTTTCGAACAAGGCTAGGCACAAAAAAAAATAATGAGGAACAAATGGTTACGTTTATATATAAAACGGTAGGACTTTGTGGAAAGAGGAGAAAATGCTAGTTATCAGCATTTTCTCCTTTTCCTACAATGTTTTGAAAGGTATTTTCCAGATTGTTTCTTAAAGGGTTGGACGAATAATCCGTATTTTTTCATAATTATAAACAATAACTTTCATGTATAAATATGAATAGATGGGCTGGTAAGCCATAATAGTACGTTTTACATTGTAAATATTAATTTAAGAATATCAACTCTTATGCTATGAGATCAATCTATGTGACTTGTTCTTATCGCTAGAAATACCGTTTTATTTAAAATGGAGATGCATTTTAATCATTTTTACTTTCGAGTGGCGGATGGTGAATGTTAAAGATCAGGCTGCAAATTGTGTGCAGGCTGATCTACAACAACGCATTTCAAAAAAGTTGAAAAACGTTTCCCCAGTAACAGATTCAACCCATAGTCCCAACAAAAAAAGTTACATTACAAAAAAAACCCCAACATTTCATCATCTTTTCCCTAATACGAATAAGTAAGTTTGATTTTTTTTTCAAATTTCTATACAAAAAAGCGAAGAATAGACAGTGACAAATTGAGAAACTGCTCATCATGAACAATTTCGCTATTTGTCATGATGTTTTTCAATTTGATACGCTGGCGACACGCCAGAATGGGAGGTATAGAGCGTTAAGGCAGATTTTTATTGTTCTAATGTTTGGGTAATTACCATATGTTGATTTATATCCCTCTGTAAACCGACCTTTCACTTAATATATTGCATTTACTCTCTTATGCCTGTATTTTCCCCTGTATAAGCTCCAATTTGAGTAAATTTCATGGTAGACTTATTTTGACTCTTTGCAACACAATCCCCACTTCTAACGATCAAGTAAAAGAACCCTTCTGAAAACATTGTGGGAAAAGGAGAAAATGCTGGTAACCAGCATTTTCTCCTTTTCCTACAATGTTTTCTATCCTTCCAAAAACAAATTTCTATTTTTCAGTCACCTTTGTTTTTGTCGTCTGCAAATGCTTTCAGTTTGGACCAGTCTAAAATTTTGTCGTCTGGTAAAGAGTTAACAGCATTGTAAGTAAATTACTTAGGCAGCTCACTTACTCGTATCGTCGGTTTACTTCGAAAATCTCGTAACTACAGCTTGTTACAAGCTGTAGTTACGAGGTTTTCGAAGTAAACCGACGATATGCTTTTCTGTGTCCTATTAGTACTAGATTGAGGTCTTCAGAATCTTGCCTATGTAACACGGCGGAGAATCACGTGACACAACAACAACAACAATGACCGATATTTGAAAAAATCCCCGACTTCAGGTAAGAAAATCTTCAATAATTCCGTTAATTCATGACCGATTGGAATTTGGTTTGAAGCAGAGAAGGCGGAAGGACTCCAGGGATTTGCTTGATGTGTTAGATTTTTTAAACAACACATGATAAAAAAGTTATTGACGAGCAAACAAATTATCCAGGGTGAAAAATTTGTTTGCTCGTCAAGATCAAGGATCTCTAGAAAAATCAAAGCGTTGAGAACGCTCAAGTGGTATTTGTCAAGGGGGCCTTTGTATGGAATTAATATTTTGAAGCAAAAAGAGAATAAGTATTTAAATATTGGCTTGAAATTCAACCGATTAAATAAACGATTACTATTTTGGTTGAGGGAAAAGTACTTAAGACAAAGTTAGGATTATTTGTGTGTTTGTGGTCTCTCTTTGATCATTAGGAGTTGTCAGGAGTAACGTTCCTTGACAGTACGATGCATGATGGATAGAGAGAGAAACCATGTGAAAAATCGGATAAAATTAAGTTTGAAAACTATGATTTTGAAATATCATTGTCCGCTAACATTTAATTCCCAACATTACAATCGATTATGTCGAGCTATATATATATATCCATGTCCAATCATATGGAGTAGCATGCAATCAAGGGATGAACGAGCCGGTTTTTGAACGACATATGCCGGGAACCAAGCAATCGGTAGACAAATTATATATCATTTCGCAATTGGAAGTCTATGAGCAAGTGAAGCTATTTTCAATGAAAAATTCAAAAAATAGTATTTCGGCGATCGATGGCCTCACTCAGTGTATTTGAATATGCCATTTCCAAGTACTTATCTTCGTGCAACCAAAAAATCATTTGCCTAAGAAAAGTTGAGTTTAATTGAGTTTATTTCCTTCGGCTATGCACAAAATACGATACATGGTGATCTAAATTCAATATTGAACTCATAGTGGTATTGTCTACGACAAATACCACAAAAATCATTCGAAATCCATGTCGAAATATGGTAGAAAACTAATGACTGGTTTAAGAAAAGGACCGAGGAGGAAAAAAACAACTAATAACTGTTTTGAGAAAAGGAGAAAATCAGAAGTGTGAAAACGTCTTACATGATAATAAGTAAATAAGTATGTAAACGAACGTCTTCACCCCGTCCCCCCACCAACCGCGGGGAACAGGGAGAACAGGCTAAATGGGTACAAGGTCGAACCCTGACCTGAAATTCGCTACTGATTACAAGAATGTAAGAATGTGATAAAAAGACTTCACCCTTTGGCTTCTAATCGAGTCTAATAGTGCTACAGAAGACAGTGTAAATGAAGATCAGACAGCAGACGAGGTACAGTAAGTGTCATGTTCGTTATTACACTGTCGCATAATCTGATACTCTTTGAAATCGAAATAAATGCATTTTGGTTTTCATTTTTGGTAAGACTATAAAATTTAATGTTTTGAGAAGTTTAAGGCTTAAAATTCCTGTCGCCCTTCTAAACAGCGTTTTGACTGTTTATTCGGAGACAATGACATTGACCTGGAGAAAACGTTACTCACATCATGTTCGTAAATAAATATAATAAATAACCTTTTACTTCCAGTAGATAAACTGCATTTTCTCACAGGCTAAAGATAAATTTCCTCTACAAGGTCAAGAGACAGTTCAGTCATAATGTAGAATCATGAATACAGCAGTGGACAGTGTAGATCAGAGATCAGACAGCGCGTTTTCTGTCCACAAAAGCTTCTAGTGTCGTCTATGGTATGGAAACACTCAATGGTTTGCCACCCAAACGTACAGCGAATTTATCATACTGCAAAGTTTTAACATTCCAACGTTTGTTTAGGGAATTTACCTGCTTTTTGGTTTAAAGGTTGGGCACTACTAACGAAGGAGAATTTCCCTCCTAAGTACCCCAATTCAATGTAAACTGACATCACTGGGAACGGGCGTCACTGAAACCTTGGTAATACGTGCTAAAACGTGCAGCTTGGCGCATAATCGAGATCACTCTCTTGCACTACGGATCATTCTCATTTACCTCTGTAGTGGGCTCAGAAAGTAGTCCGTCATCACGCGATATTTTTGTCGCATGACCACAACTCAAAATGGCGATTCAAACGCTGGTGAAAGAAAAACCAATATCGATAGTTTTGTGTGCTGTTGAAACGGCAAACGGCCAATCAGCCATAGTGGTAGGAAATCAAAGCGTTGAGAACGCTGAAGTGATATTTGTCAAGGAAGCAGTTGTGTGGAATTATTTGGAAAGGAAAGAGAAATATTATTAAAATATTGGCTTGAAAGTCAGCCAACTAAGCAAATGAATACCTCTTTAGTTTAAGGGGAAGTACTCATGACAAACTTAGTATTATTTCTGTATTAGAGTCACGTCCCTTAACAGTACTGTACATTATGGATAGAGAGAGAAAGCATGTGAATGTATCGAATAGAATTAAGTTTATATCTGAAAACAATAATTTTGAAATATCTCGGGCCGTTAACATTTAATTCCCAACATTACAATCAATTATTTCAATCTATAGATATTCAGGCCCAATTAAAGGAGTAGCGCGCAATCATGGCATGAATAAGCCATGGGACGAACTGGTTGGAACGAAAAAGCCCAGGACCAAGCGATCGGTAGACAAATTTTGCATCATTGTGCCAATAGAAGGCTATGAGCGAGTGAAGCTATTTTCAATCAAAAACTTGTATTTCCATAATCGATGGCCTCATCCACTGTATTTTTACATGACATTTTCAATTATATATCTGAATGCGATCGAAAAACTCAATTTCCTGAGAAAAGTTGAGTTTAATTGGGTTTATTTCCTTCGGCTTTGCACAAAATACGATACACGGTCTTCGGAATTCAATATTGAACTCATAGTGGCATTGTCTTCGACAAATACCACAAAAATAAAGAGAGGGGTTTTCTGAAAAGCTTAAATGTCTTTTAAAGGACGATAACTTGTGTTTTCCATCTTACAAACCAAGGCCGTCGGAAGCGGTCCGGCCAGTCCGGCCATGGCCGGACCAAATTTTCAGCCGAAAATGAAAAATGGCCAGACCAATTTTCGAAAAAAAAAATGCGCAATATAAACCTCAAAGAATGCGCCAGAATGCACCAGAGAGCGTCTTATTTTCAAAAAATTTTCCGGGGGAGCATGCCCCCGGACCCCTCTAGCATGGCTTAACCCATTACCAAACGACAATATTTTAGACTGGTCCAATTTGTAAGCATTTGCAGACAAACAAACAAAAAGTGACTGAAAATCTGAAATTTGTTTTGTGAAGGATAGGAAACATTGTGGGAAAAGGAGAAAATGCTGGTAACCAGCATATTCTCCTTTTCCCACAATGTTTTCTAAAGGCTTCTTTCTCAGGGGCATCAAAAAGTAGGGGATGTGTGGTAATGGTTTAAATGCGTAGTATTTTTGCGGGGGAGCATGCCCCCGGACCCATAGCATGGCTTGACGACTTCTCGCTCGCCATACTGGCTGGACCAAATGAAATTTCCTTCCGACGGGCCTGCAAACTTAGCTCAATCTGTGTACCGAAACTGTCATTTAGCCCATTGCAGAAATGTATGGTGAGAGTAACGAACGACAACTCTGCTCGGAGATTGAATTGTGATGTTTATCTTGATAGACGCCACCATTTTGGATGTTGTTTTGATAGTGTAGTCATGTATAAGGGGCTCTCGAAAGGGACACTGCTTTTTTTGTTGGTTTGCCAGTGTACACAATAAATGTTCGGGGCACATTATCCAATCAAATCACGAAAAATTCCTTTTTAATATAATAATGGACCTTACACTACTTTTACCTGGGCCAATATTTGTGCATTTTTATTGTATGAAGCATCTTTGTTTTATCTATGAAAAATAGATGTATAACATGTATTGTTGTTACGTATCAGATAAACTGAATAATCAGTATTTTTTTTATAGACCGAAATTCCCACCTCGGAAGAAGACGATAGTGTCAAAGTCTAGCGGAAACACAAGTTGCATGTTGCTACTATATAGAGCAGTTGCATGTTGCTAGTTTACAGAGAGTATGACGGACGGATAGTTGTTTCGTCAAGCTATAACATTGCATGTCATATAAATGCACGTATATCCAAAACCAAGACTGATTCTCTCATAACAGCTTGTTAACTGTTTGACTCTTTACAAAACGAGAAAATTTTAAACTTGTCCAAATTGAAAGCATTTGCATGCAGATGACAAAATAGGTCTAACTATAGCATTGAAATGTGTTTAGAGGGGGGATAGAAAACGTTGTGGGAAAAGGAGAAAATGCTGGTTACCAGCATTTTCTTCTTTTCCCACAAAGTTTTCAAAAACCTTCTTCTTAAGAGTCTTTTAAAGTTGTGATTTTATAATAAAGAATAAAGCTTCCACTCAATCCATCGTGTTTTCGAGTATAAAGTGGTGTCTACAGGGCCAAAAAGTTGACACTGCGCAAGATTTCAAGATTGTAACACTGCAGATTGTGTCTTCCTAAAAATAATCTACATAGACATGTAGAACAAACGCATTGTCTATCATAGTAAAGGCAACCTTACTGGTGTTGGCTGCTTGAAAAAGGTTTAAAACATCTTTTCGACGACTTTATGTGACCTCATGTCGTGTGCCGGGTGACAGTTGGTATTGAATTGCTCATAACTACTCAAGTTCTCTCTTTTTTCAGTTGTGTTTAGGACACGTTCAACTGTCTTCAGATAATATACCTCCTTGGAAGCCACATAATTTACACATGCCTTTCTTTGGTGAACAAGTACTCGACTGAGTATCTGATTAAACAAAGTTGACAAAGTACTAGTAGTTGATGTGTTCGCCCTTGGATACTTCCATATCACCACTGTGGTTGGTTACCAAAAGTTCTTTCCTTTTCCCACATTGTTACTTAAGGTCTTTTTTCATCGTATATACACTTTATTATGGTAAATGATTTAATATAAAACAAACGGTTAGGGAAACCCATAAATTCTTCCTTGAACGGAATAAAATCCTTGAGGTCTTCCTTCGCACAACATCCATGGAAAAACACCCGTGTCAATACAACCCTCTGAGAGAGAGCGAGCGAAAAAAAGGGAGACAGACAGAGAGAAAGACAGATTAGACACACAGAGACAGAAAGAGAGAGAATAATCAACATTTTCTCCTTTTTCCACAGTATTTTCTACCCAGTCAAAAAAACATCCTATGGTTATATCCAAATAAATTATGTTTTCTATAAAGTGTCTTCTAAGACTGAAATTTAATCATCTTGTAAAAAGTTTAAAGCGAGAAGAAATAAAAGATAAAGCACTATAGGCTAGCAAATTGTCGCATCACCAAGACAAATTTCACCACAGAGATAGACTTCATTTAGATGACGTGGTCTTTTAAAAAAAAAACCAGTCTATTCTAATTAAACCGTGCGAAGATAAACTGAAAACAGGTTTGACCCAAGAAACCTTTTGGCATGTGCATCCTGCCAAACTAACTCCCCCCATTTTGTACCCCTACTCTCCTCTCTATCACACATTTCGAGGTTTAAAAAAAATTGATAAACAACAGTTTCTTTGCAGGCTCGTTTGCTTTATGTTTAGTATCAAACACCCTTTATTTAACCCTTCATCTGATATGCCAATTTGAGGTTCTTCCATTTCAGCAGCAAATAAAGATATGATGTCAAAAATATGGAGAAATGAGGATACAGATATCTGATAGAGTGGAAAACATTGTGGAAAAAGGAGAAATTGCTCGTTACGACCAATTTCTCCTTTTCTCACAATGGTTTCAAAAGCTGTCTGATGTTTATACGTCAAAATGAGTATCTATGGAGTAAAGGGTAAAAACAACAACAACAACAACAAAATACTTATATTTATTGGTTGTTTTGAGGGACGAATATACCAAAGTAGCGGAAAATGCAGATAAAAGTTTAAGACCAAACGGTCTGTGCAGTGTGATCTTGACCTACACATTCCGAAAGACCAACTCAAGCGCTAGAAAGGGAAATTCATATCTATAAAGGGTACTGTTCAACATTATAACAACTGCTCCATCACTCTCATCCTCGGATACCCCGGGGTCTCCATATTTGCTACGCTACATCGACCCCTGGGACAATTGACTAATAAAACTTTGAATCAGCCGCCGAAAATCGATACGAAACGTCATAGCGTACAGTACACTCGCCCATCACAAAATGATGATGGAACCAATGAAAAGCCAGCATTCGGCCAGCGGTAAAGCGAAGGAAATTCAATCAATTGTCCCAGGGGTCGATGTAGCGTAGCAAATAGGGAGACCCCGGGGTATCCGAGGATGCATCACTCGTAACAATTCAGTCTATTCCGTCACAACATCTTACCTTGACCGAGTCCAGGATGCACCTTGAAGTACTTTCAGTGCCTCGAGCTTCATCCTTATTCAACTAAATTATTAAAAATTCGATATTAATTAACCCTTTACTCCATAGATACTCATTGCTATGCATTGCTTGTAGGAGCCTTTGGAAAACATTGTGGCAAAAGGTGAAATTGCTCGTGACGAGCAATTTCACCTTTTGCCACAATGTTTTCTATGCTATCTATCAAAAGGTTTCATATACACATAAGAAATAGCTTCATCCTTGCTGTTATTTAGGGTCAATTAGAGATACCATAGAAATGCCTTATGGAATAAAGTATTAATGACCCAAATATTGCTGTTTTAAAGCTCAAACATAGGGTAAAAACACATATATAGATAATGTTCCATTGAATAGCCCACTCACTGACTGATGTCACTCGATAAAGAATGACGTCACTCTACGTGGATTGTTGCAGATTTTATCACGCTTTACTTGCAATGTGTTTATAGAGCCGAATTCCAGTGTCACGTTAGAATTATGAATACTCAACAAGGGTCCAGATTTTCTGGAATAATATCTCCTTATCGGACTGCGTAGATCAAAGATCAGACTGCACGTTCTGTGCAGTCTGATCTTGATCTACACTGTCCGCAAAAGGTCAGCTAGCATACTTGGCAGACTAAGGGTTAAACATGGCGGAGGCCCATACTATTTGATCAGCAACGGCATCAACAATCACGGTGTAATCTGTCAACGGAACTGATCAAATACGGAAAGAATTAAACGTAAATCCTGTTTGTCGACGGAAATGTATTTGGAAACACAAATCTAGAATGTGGTGAGAATGTTGTGATTTTTGTTGTTGTTTTTTTTTTCAAATTTAGTCTTACAACTTTACAAAAGGTATAGGCCTCTACCAAATAATCCCTGGTTTTTACGACTCTCTGAGACAGAAGCCTTTCGAAAACACTGCGTGGAAAGGAGAAAATACTGGTAATCAGCATTGTTTTCTTTTCCAACAATGATTCAAAAATTTTTGATTTACATTAATTTTATTTTGTCGTTTGCAAGTGCTTTCAATTTGGACCGGTCTAAAATTTTGTCTTTTTGTAACGGATTAACGATGCTTTTCCGGTGAAGAAATGTACAGTGTATGTCATTATCTCCCGCTAGATGGCATTCTATAAATACTCATCTATCTAATCTGGGCATCCTGGGTACAGAACCGAACAAGTTTCCTTCGCGACAACCGTTACTTTGAATTTCAAACTAAAATAAAGGTTTACTCAATAAAACGCTACCTTGTGCAATTCACTCAACTATGATCAGCAGTTCAGAGAAATCTGGAGCTAAAGCAGGTCTCATTTCTCCTCAAACATATTGATAAAAGCTATTTTCAACATTGCTACTTTATAGAGCGTAATATTACAGTCTGCCCGCTTTTGGGCTAGTGATACGTCATATAAGACAGGTCGAATTTTCGAGGAATCTGACATGCGCAGACAACGCAGTGTAAGTACAGATTATCCATCGTGATTCTACCACGAGACTTGATCAATGGATGACCCGCGGCTTGTCGATTAATGATCCAACTGACATGAGAGAAGAGTAGTTCATTGTTTGGGAAGCATGATACAAAAAACATCTTGGAAGAAGGAGAAATACCTAAAAACGAAAAGTTACTCCTTTTCCCACAATGTTTAGTTTAGTTTAAACATATTTATTTTACATCGATTGAGAAAACAAGTTCTTACAACTTATACTAATCTCTCTCGATTCTGCTTCCTGGAAAAACTACACCAGTACTCACGCCGAATGTGTGGGCCAACGAAAAATTCCAAAGTTGACACCCGCTCCCAGGTATTGAACTCAGGACCCTTAGGTTATAAGGCCGACGCTCTGCCTCACGACCACGGACACCACTCAATGTTTGCAAAGGCTGTCCAGAGGGGTCCTTGGTAGGTTGTATTTTCGCCAATATTACCCGTCTGTCACTGTTTTAACATTTAGAATAGACACACAAATTACAATAATAGCGTGAGAAACTTTCTCATAAACTGTTTTGGGTTAGTCATATGCGTCCTTAGACCTTTATCAGACGACAAAAATTTAGACTGGTCCAAATTGAAAGCATTTGCAGACGACAATTCAAATGTGGCCCATATTGTGCAAATTCTCTTTGATAGGGTAGAAAACATTGTGGAAAAAGGAGAAAATGCTGGTTACCAGCATTTTCTCCTTTTCCCACAACGTTTTCAAAAGGCTTCTTTTCCGGGGTCGTCAAAAGTCCGCGACATTGTGTGGTAAAGGGGTTATTCGTTCGAGACCAGTCTGATAACTCAGTCGGTATATATATCGTACAGGGCTTGAAAACATGCATAGGGTCGCTGGTTGAAATCCCCGTTTGGGCTTCTTTTTCCCCGAAGATTGATGACAGAGCCTAGTCCTTTGCAACACGAGTCAGTTTTCTCTCACTGCTGAACCGCGTTTTATCATTGTACGAAAGAAACCAATATTGTCTTAGTTTAGTTTAAACATATTTATTTTACATCGATTGAGAAACAAGTTCTTACAACTTATTCTAATCTCTCTTGACTCTGCTTCCTGGGAACTACACCAGTACTCGCGCCGAAAGTGGGACAATGAAAAATCCCAAAGTTGACACCCGCTCCCGGGTATCGAACTCAGGACCTTTAGGTTAAGAGGCCCACGCTCTCGCTCGTGACCACGGACACCACACAAATGTTTACCAGTTGTCTCAGAAGATTAGTATCCAAAGCAGTTGAACTCCAGGGTCCATATTCACCAACCATTCTTAAGATCGTACTCTGTCTTAATCTTCAAGATTTTCTGACATTTTCTCCCGCTAGATGGCATTCTATAAATACTCATCTATCTGATATGGGCATCCTGGGTACAGAACCGAACCACTTTCCTACGCGACAACCGTTACTTTGAATTTAACACACACAAAAAAAGGTTTACCCAATAAAACGCTACCTCGTGCAATTCACTCAACTATGATCACCAGTTTAGAGAAACCTGTTGCTAAAGCAGGTCTCATTTCTCCTCAAACGTATTGATACGTAAAAGCTATTTTCAACATTGCTACTTTATAAAGCGTAATATTACAGTCAGCCCGCTTTCGGGGCTAGTAGTGTGATGCGTCATATAAGACAGTCGAATCTTCGAAGAATATTACATGCGCAGACAACGGATTTTCTGACTGTAAGTTACTTGAGCAATGGCTGTCCTGTTCTGCTTAATTACAGAAGTGTCGACTGATCTTGGTCTACATTACTGACAAAGAACGTAAGAGACCGTCATATCTTTACAGAAAACATAAAACGTGCACTGCAGGTATGAAGCAATAAGAGTCGAATTATCAATCCTTTTCCAGCCATACGAAAACATACTATTGCTGAGAGTGCAGGCAGACATAGATCAGATTGTACATATGTGCTGTCTGATGTTGATCTACACTTTTCGCAACTCGATACCTTTTTTTGTTAAATTGTTCCCGCTTGATATGTCAGCAGTTTTAACAAAATCTGACGTTGTATAGGTTAACAAATTTGATTCAACTGTATAACGTTAAGCCCATTACCAAACAATCCCTGGTTTTTACGACCCAGAGGACAAAGCCTTCTGGAAACATTGTGGGAAAAGGAGAAAATCCTGGTAACCAGCATTGTCTCCTTTTCCCACAATATTTTCTACTTTTCTTTAGTCACGTTTAAATTTTTCAATCACGTTTATTTTGTCGCCTGCATATGCTTTCAATTTGGACAAGTGCGGAATTTTGTCGTCTGGTAAAGGGTTAAGGGTTGCGGAAAAAATCCTTTGCATCTAATACAACAAGAAGACAGTATTAAATGCCTTTCAACGACATTATTTATCGAAATAATTCTATACAGACAAATAAAATGAAAGGAAAAAAAAAAGAGAATCATTCTCGCGTGTTTCGCCATCTTGCCGCGAAAACCGATATCGTAAAACGCCGTCAACACAGGAAACTGATGCGAATTAACTCTTATCCTGCAAAATGTCTAATATTAGATTTTCAGTTCGATATAAATAACACAAATGTTGCTGCTTCAATGTTATGTTTTTGGGGAATAATATCTCCTTAACGGACAGTGTAGATCAAAGATCAGACTGCACGTTCTGTGCAGTCTGATCTTGATCTACACTGTCCGCCAAAGGTCACCGAGTCCGTTTAGCAACCAAAGGGTTAACCCCTTACCTGATATGCCAATTTTAGGCTCTTCCATTTCAGCAGCAAATAAAGATATAATGTCAAAAATATGGACAAATGAGGATACAAATATCTGATTGAGTGGAAAACATTGTGGGAAAAGGAGAAATTGCTCGTTACGAGCAATTTCTCCTTTTCCCACAATGTTTTCAGAAGCTGTCTGTTGTTTATACGTCAAAATGAGTATCTATGGAGTTAGGGTTAATAAACAAAATAAACAACAGTTCAGCGAAACCCTTTTTCGAAACCGCTACGTGTGTTTTCTCAATCGTGAAGAAGACGACTCTCAAAACACCATGGCAACACAGAAAAACTGCTCATTTCCACCATTTCCTCCTTTTCCAGCAGTGTTTTTAACTTCTTTTATCACGCGCGCCATAGATTGGATCACTTTTAATTTGTCATCTGCAAATGTTCTTATTTTGGACAAAATTGTTACCGTCTGCTAAAAAGTCAGCCCTTTACAGTGACTGCAACCATCAAGGCTTCTTCTGCATGGGACCAATCTGCGTGTAGAATGGGATCAGGCTATCTTATTCTGTGTAATGAAGTCTTTTCTCTCAGATATTTTTTTTTCTACTGGCTAAAATGCCTATATAGACACTTAGGCTTCACTCTTTACCAAACGACAAAATTTTGGACTAGTCCAAACTGAAAGCACTTGCAGACGACAAAATAGTAATGTGAATCAAAAAAATGAAATTTGGTTTGGAAAGGGTAGAAAACATTGTGGGAAAAGGAGAAAATGCTGGTTACCAGCATTTTCTCCTTTTCTCACAATGTTTTCAAAGGCTTTCTTTCTCAGGGTCGTTAAAAGTCGGGATTGTATGGTAAAGAGTTAAATTACACTTAGAACTGTAAAAAACTTGGGTGTATTTCAAGACCTAAAATGCTTGTATTTTTCATTTGGCGTACCCTTACGCTGCCAAGAGCGACTCACTGACCTTTTGCGGACAGTGTAGATCAAGATCAGACTGCACAGAACGTGCAGTCTGATCCTTGATCTACACTGTCCGATAAGGAAATATTATTTCTCCCAATCAAATCTCTAAAATAGCAATATTTTGATTTTTGATATCGAAATGGAAATTTAATTTCAACTTTTTAGCAGGACAAGGGTTGAGAAATCCCGGAGCCCTTCACGCATACGAGAATAACCGCCGCAGCAGGGCACCGGCCCTGTTTCGTATTTATTACGAGCTCCCCTTTCAAACATTCTTTTCTTTGTTTACATTAAATATGCAAAATCCCCGATGAAGTGGTCGACTCGAGTAGCTGAAGAATGCGCCCGATAAAAAGATCCCCAAGTTTGACAGTTTTAGAACAATGTTGTATTTGCAAATCCCCGAGTATAAAGATAAAAGTTGGCACAATATCCCCGGCTTGCAGCTGCATTCGCGGTTAGCTCTTTTACCAGACGACAAAGTTTTCTAGACTTGCCTATAACAATAAGGATTGTGGAGACCACATAATAATTATAATTGGCTTGCAACACGCGAAAAGGGACATTCGGACAAGTATTGCGTAAAGTGTCGTCTCGGATCAGCCTGCGCAGTCCGCGCAGGCTAATCCGGGACGGCACTTTACGACTACATTAGATTTTGTGCTACAGTAGACTTGCGCAAAACGGAAAATTACATAAAAACTGAAAGTGTCGTTTTGGATAAGCTTGCGAGGACGGCACAGGCTGATCCGAGACGGCACTTCACGCAAATGTTTGAATGTCGCTTTTCGCGTGTTGCGGCTCATGCGTGATTTAAATGACAGAATTTGTCTCTCTTGACGGACAGAAAAGAAAACAAGCGTTTTTCTCCCTTTTCCATCAACATTTTCTCAGCTCCCTTCCCCAGGTATCTTAAGATTTGGGTTTGTTTAGTAAAGGGTTAACTCACACACAAAAAAAGGGGAATTAAAAAAGGAATTCAGAACTGCGGAAAATTTTAACGAAACTAATTTGTTCTTCAAACATTGTATTTTGTTCTTTGTAGTGCTACTGAGTTTACTACTATCGGGTTTTTATGCAAATGTGGGCGGCAAATCATATTATCGACTTCATCATCATCATCATCATCATCTTCTTCTTCTTCTTCTTCTTCTTCTTCTTCATCATCATCATCATCATCATCATCATCATCATCATCTTCTTCTTCTTCTTCTTCTTCTTCAGTATCTACTAGATCTATCAAGATCTATCTATTCATGTAAATGTCTTAATAACAAGAAATTTTCAAGCAGTTTAACCATCCCTATTTTGACTCCCCTGAGAAAGAAGCCTTTAGAAAACATTGTGGTAAAAGGAGAAAATGCTGGTAACCAGCATTTTCTCCTTTTCCCACAATGTTTTCTACTCTTTACAAAACAAATTTCAAACTTTCAGTCACTTTTATTTTGTCGTCTGCAAATGCTTTCAATTTGGACCAGTCTAAAATATTGTCGTTTGTGGTAATGAGTTAAGAAAGAACTTTCATGTTATAATAAGGTTTCTATCCAGTTTGGGTTTTATTCAAACCAACACACAAAATAAAAAAAAATAGTTTGAAAAAACAAAGTTAAAAAATAGTATCTAGTTTGGAAAAAAAAGGGTTAAAAAAATAGTATCTAGTGAACTTTTAAACTGTGCATTAGCGATTTTTAGTTAAAAGGAATATTCACTTGTCCAATTGCATTTAGATTTTTGGAGCTCACAAACGGATGAGTCAAAAAGCGTTGTAATGAGGTAAATTGCTAATTGGAGCACAGATGGGCAAACAAATGCGCGGCAGCAAAAATCGAACATTCTCTCCCCACCCATTTCACTTCATGCATACAGCACATAACGAGGTATTCCAACACAAAAAGTAGTGCGGCGAAATTGACAGAAATAACTATAAAACGTCAATCAAGCTAATCCGACCGTGCACTGCGAATCCTGTTATAACGATCTATCAAAAATGTCAATAAAAACAAGTACCACTCGATCAACTCCAATTAATACTCGACGCCAAGGCCTTGCCTCAAGAAGGTATTAACCCGCATGCTCTATAAGAGCGAGCTACCGCAGGTCTGCAGGAGCATTTCGATAAATCAGACTGTAAATAGAATAATCCACTTTAGAAGAATTTCGCCGCTTACCCCATTAATTTGATGAGTATTACATACTTGATGGTAGCGCTGGCGTGGAATACCTCACAAAAACCAATCCGCCTGCTTATATCGATGGTTATAGAGTTTAGCTTACATACAAACCTCCCTTCCCTGCTCTGTACATAGGTTATAAACTAGGAAAGCAGTTCCAAAATTATTACGTGCCCGTGTAATGTAGAGAAATGGCCCTCCCCTACAAAATGACCCATGGGTCATCTCTCTACGTAAGGGAATTACCTATGGGTCATTTCTCTATGTAGAGGAAAGACCCGGGTCATTATTCTACGTAGAGAAATGATCCTCTGGGCTCATTTCACTTCGTAGAAAAAATACCCGAGTCATTTTTCTACGGCCATTTCTCTGCATTACACCGGCTTAAACTGACCAGGGACCGTTTGTACCAACCATTCTCAAAAACATTTTTGGTCAAAGTCGTATGCATTTTCTGAATTTCAAAGTCAGTTAATTTCTAACTGGCTAAAACAGCTGTTTGACCAGTGAAATATACTACTCAAAATTTGCTAGGGATCAATTCGATGCTTCAATACAAGAATATTTTACATAAATACAGTTTTCCTTAAGAAATATTCATTTCCTTAGATAGTTTATATCATCAGTATGGCAATCTTACGTACTGAAAAACCAGACCAGTTGCATGCCGCGCATACATATTGGCTCAATATAAGATGGCGATCCCTAGCAAATGTTGAGTAGTATATTATTTAAAAGTCTAAATTTAGAATTAGACCAAGAGTACATGGCTGGTATGGCTGATGAATATCGGTTAAAAAAATATGAATTGTCAATTAAAAAAAATATAAACTCAAAAGAGGAAAAATAAGGCCTTTCATGTCACGAGACCAAATTATTCGTGCTTTGATTCAGTGCAAGAATACTTAGCATTCAAGTTACGTCTCCTGATCGGGGTCCGTATTCACCAACCATTCTTAAGAACATTCTTAGTCTTATTCTTCAGAATTTCGTCATTGTGAAACTAACAGAACTTCTAATTTTGGCTAAACCATATGTTTAACCAAAGTCTATGGGTTAGGTGGCAAATTACAGCTCTGAACCAATTGTGGTTTCTGCTTTACAGTTGTTGAACTGATTCATTTGTGTGACTGACATCTGATAGAAAAGTGAGTAAAAATTACTTCTTGTAACCCAATGGTCATATGAATTCTAGCACAGACTTCCGGCCATGTTTGGATTCACGATGCAAGCGTTTTACAGTCATATGACGGGGCATTATCACCATAAGTTTCTTAAAATTCATCAAAAGTCTCCTGTGGTGTGCGTCCTTTCAAATACAAAAACTGGATCACTGCGCGACACTCAACAGACTCCCCTTTCACACCTGACTCAGATTAAACACCTGTAAATCACAAACAACAATTAGCTTAAGAGTTGTAATTTGCCACATAACCCATAAAAACATTTACTGACGTCACTGGGAACTGGCGTCACTGAAACATCAAGTGGTAATACGTGCTAAGACGTCCTGCTTGGTGCCACTCTCTTGCACTCCGGATCATTCTCATTCACCTCTGTAGTGGGCTCAGAAAGTAGTCCGTCATTACGTCATATTTTCGTCACATGACCATAACTCAAAATGGCGACATAAACGCCAGTGAAAGAAAGACCAATATCGATTGTTTCATGTGCTTTTTAAACATCATGGGACCTATCAGACTTAGAGGTAGGAAATGTGAAAAAGAGGGATTTTCTGAAAAGCATAAATATCTTTAAAGGACGACAACTTGATTTTTAAACTTACAAACTTAGATCCACCGGTGTGTCAAATTAGTTGTCATCATTCATGGGCGCAGCCATTTTTGTTAAAATTGGCGTAAGATTCTGATATGTGAAGAAGCTCGAAGAGAATAGTTCTATTCTATACTGGTAAATTCATCAGTTTGAATGTACCTATAATGCATCCAGAATCATATTTCCTTTGACTATTTTATGTTACACACGATACAGTTAAACAGTAACAAAGCATGTTTCCCTCGGTTTGACAAGATTCTTGTCATTTAGCCCATTGCAGAGATGTAAAGACAACTCTGCTCGGAGATTTGCTTGGTGCATATTATCTTGATGTTAATCTTGATTGATGCCGCCATGTTGGATGTTGTATTGACAGTGAAGTCATGTATACGGGGACCCATAAAGGGAAACTGCTTTAACATTGGTTTTGCCAGTGTACATGATATATATGCTCAGGACATATAATCCAATCAGATCACAAGAAATTTTTTTGGAGTATAGTAGTAAATAGTGAACGGTCGGACGTCACAGTAATGAGTAACGCCTTTCTATCTTTCTACAGTACATCTTCATTCATAGTCTCATATCGCATCCATAAAAATTTCAAAAATTAGACGTATATGTGTATTCATAAGTGAAAATGTTGTGGTTAAATTGGTACTGCCTGCATCGCTTATGTCCCCTGGAAATTCATTGTTTTAACTTTTTACTACACAAACAAAATAAAGTAGACTTGTTAAAATTGACAGCATTTGCTAAATGCAAAGTAAACTTGGCTTATAATAACGGAATTTGTAATAAAAAATGATAGAAAACATTGTATGAAAAGGAGAAAATGCTGGTCACCAGCATTTTCTCCTTTTCTCACAATGTTTTCACGAGGATTTTATCCAAGATCAAATTTCATTTCATCGGTTATATTTTCACGTGTGGCTGTGCTTCTCGTGAAAAAAATTACTGAAGATGTTCACCAGATGAAATGAATTTTGATCTTTCACCAGAAAATTCAAGTATTCTATACAGATCTATATCATTCTTCTAACCCCTTTTTTAGGGAACTTTCGTAAAGAAATCCAGTACTTCTTTCCGGTAATTCCCTGTGGCGAACCCTTCCGCATAGCAACGCATTAAAATATTACGTAAAGCGCGAGAAATGTAAGGTAAATGACGTCATATTTCCATCTGGTTGAGTGCTTCACCAAAACTGTTTTTCACCGTTAACCCTTTCCCAAACAAGCCCTTGTTTTTACGTGTCTGCAGTACAAGTCTTTAGAAAACACTGTGGTAAAAGGAGAAATTGCTCGTAACGAGCAATTTCTCCTTTTCCCACAGTGTTTTCTACTCATTTGGAGAACTTTCTGCCATTTTTATCAAATTTGAAATTATCGTGTGCAAACTCTTTGAGTTTGGAAGACTCTAAAATTTGTCGTTTGTGAAAGAGTTAGTTACACACAAATAAATGGCTAGGCTAGCTTTCGAGTCAAACACACAAAATAACGTACCGAGCCTGTAGACTGTTTTTTGAGGTTAATACACAGACAAGTGGCTGGGCCAAAATTGTTTTCTGAGGTTAAATGAAAATCATTTTGGAAAGAAACAATTATCACTCAACCATGACCTTTTTATTCTGACCTTCTTTTCTGTGTATGCAGTAAAACCTCCGGTGGCTTAAAAGCAGTTAACTCTTTACCACACGATAAAATTTTAGACTGGTCCAAGTCGAAAGCATTTGCAGACGACAAAATAAAGGTGACTGAAAATTGGAAATTTGTTCTAGGAAGGGTAGAAAACACTATGGGAAAAGGAGAAAATGCTGGTCACCAACATTTTATCCTTTTCCCACAGTGTTTTCAAAAGCCTTCTTTCTCAGGGGCGTCAAAAGTAGGGACTGTGTGGTAATGGGTTAAGTGCGAGGTAGGGCCTACGTTTCGCGAATGCATTGATGTCGACAACGTTTATACTGGCATGGCAGAAATGAAGTTGAAAAAATGCGTTCAACACGAAACACAGCAAAAAAAAAGTTTACAATGTGAACCATACAGGCATTAACCCTTTTAAGCTTTCGATTAAGTAATACAGATTAACAGCTACAGTCAGAAACAGATTACAGATGTGCAGTTTTGAGGCTCTTTCAGGATAATGCATCAAACACACAGAGCATATAAAAAACCAAATACGATAAGAATCAAGATCAGATCCACGTTCTGTGCGGTCTGATCTTAACTCATTACCACACGACAAAATTTTAGATTAGTCCATATTGATAGCATTTGCAGACGACAAAATAAATGTGACTGAAAAATTGAAATTTGTTCTGGGAAGGGTAGAAAACACTACTGTGGGAAAAGGAGAAAATGCTGGTTACCAGCATTTTCTCCTTTTCCTACAGTGTTTTCAAAAGGCTTCATTCTCAGGGGCGTCAAAAGTAGGGATTGTGTGGTAATGGGTTAATCTGCTCTGTCAGTCAAGAAGGACCTAAACAGGAGATGGTTGACCGAGACAGGCAATTCAAAGGAGAAGGTTTTTCGGGGAAATTTCTGCCAGGAAAGAAAAGTGTTGCCTACTTAAGTTTTCTCGGTGTTTTACGGATTGAGAGTGGCAAAACATTACCGGCGAAATCTAATTAAAGCAAGTGAAAAAGCCTCGGCGAAATGTTTCGGTTCTTGAGAATGAGGGGGAGAAGAAAAAAAAAAGGCGGAAACGTAATTAGGTCTATGTAGGTTTCAAAAATAAACTCAGTGTTGCGTTACATAACAAAGAAAATATGCCGTGTCGTTTTCTCTCTGGTTATTTAGACTTTTTGACTGTGCGATTTGTGAATTGAAATAATCAAAAAAAAATCTTGGAAGGTCTAACATGAGCTTACTGCGTTCATTCGCCTTGTATATCCACTCTGGACCCAATTCGAATACTTTTTGCAGATTTTGGATTAAGATCAGACTTAGATCTATACGCTGTCCGTCACGTTGTTGTATACTTGACCCATTACCACACAATCCCTACTTTTTGACGACTCTAAGAAAGAAGCCTTGAGAAAACATTGTGGAAAAAGGAGAAAATGCTGGTTACCAGCATTTTCTCCTTTTCCCACAAAGTTTTCAATTCTTCACAAAATAAACTTCAAATTTTCTATCACTTTTATTTTGTTGTCTGCAAATGCTTTCAGTTTGGACAAACCTAAAATTTTGTCGTTTGGTAATAAGCCAAGTCAAAACGACAATGAAATGGCAGTATTTGACTGCTTACATGTGCTAGAAAAGGACGGTTTCCATTAGCTCAGCGCTTGCGGACATTGTATCTTGTCCCAGAATACCACTGAGCCTCACTTGACAACGGTAATAATAACTTGTCTCTGAAACCGAGTTTAACCCATTACCACACAATCCCTACTTTTGACGCCCCTGAGAAAGAAGCCTTTTGAAAACACTGTGGGAAAAGGAGCAAATGCTGGTAACCAGCATTTTCTCCTTTTCCAACAGTGTTTTCTATCCTTACTAGAACAAATTTCTATTTTTGAGTCACCTTTATTTTGTCGTCTGCAAATGCTTTCAATTTGGACCAGTCTAAAATTTTCGGATTCGACGTCTTGTACTGGACAATCTATGAGACAAAGGCGAAGATGACTGGCTACAGTTTTCCGTTTTGTAACTAAAACAGATTAAATAAAAGAACCAGACTTCATTTCCCATAAATGTTGTAATCCATACCTTTCCTTCTTGGATACTAATTTTTTATTTGCCGGGCCGTGTCACAATATTATTATGGTGACACATTTTACACTGTACCCATTAAAATCCAATAAAATGTTTTCAAGACCAGTCCATTGACTGCTTCTATCACTTTCTCAATATTTGCAAGAACAGCCTTCTGACTTGCAGTGACATTCTGTCATACTTTACAGAACCAATCTGTTGACCTTTGACGACATTCTCTCCATAATAACGGGGGGACCAGTCTGTTCCCTCCTTGTTCACAGGACCACGTCGTTGACTTATTGTGAAATTCTCTCTATAATTTCAGGAGAAGTCTTTTGACGGCATGTGGCATTCTATAATTGTTTAAAGGACCACTCTGCTGACTGGCTGTGACATTCTCTCAATGTTTACAAAACTAGTTTGTTGGTTTGTTATCACATTCTCTACATTGTTTACAGGGCCAGTTCATTAAACGGCTGTGATGTTCTCTGAATGTGTACAGGACCAGTCCATTGACAGCTATGGACACTCTCTCAATACACTCAGATGTAGTCTATTTACTGGTCGTAACACTTTTTGCAAGATCATTTAATTGACTGGCTGTGACACTCGTTGAATGTTTACTGGACTTGTCTGTTGACTTCCTGTTACAGGACCAGCCAACTGACTGGTTGGGGGCACTCTCTGAATGTTTACAGGACCTCCTGTGACACTCTCTTAATGCTTACAGGACCAGTCTAATAATTGGCTGTGACAGTCTCTTAATATTTTAGGACCAGTCTATTAACTTGAAGAGCACTCTACGAATGTTTTCAATTTTCTGTCCATTGACTTGACTGGGACACTCTGCATTTTTACAGGACCTGGCAGTGACACTCTGTACATGATGACAGAACCAGTCTACTGACTGGTTGTTTTTTGACATTCCAGTGAAAGTCTTCTTATTGGCTGCCACAGTCCATTACATCCAATTAGAAAAAAAATTCTGGAATGTCATAATCAGAATGGGCTTACATAGTTAACTAACATATACACGATCTAATTCAATAAAATGTTCCTTCAATGCTTGGAACAAAAGAATAACACAATAACAACAAGACAAGTATGTTTCAATTTTTTCTTATTTTGAATGTCCTGGTCAAACAGAAGTTTTCCCAGATCTGAAATCTGGGTAACCATAGCAACAAGAGATCACCAAGACAATAAATCAAATGCATCAATACAAATCATACATACAAGGTACAAAAACATGAATTACTACGCCGCATTACAAATCAAGACAGTACCTCATTAGCCAAACGGTTCAAAGTATTAAAACGGGCCTTTTCTTTGCCTTTAGTAACTAAACAATAATGCGTTTTAACCCATTACCACACAATACCTACTTTTGACGACCCTGAAAAAGAAGCCTGTTGAAAACATTGTGGGAAAAGGAGAAAATGCTGGTAACCAGCATTTTCTCCATTTCCCGCAATGTTTTCTACTCTTCACAAAACAAATTTCAAATTTTCTGTCTCTTTTATTTTGTCGTCTGCAAATGCTTTCAATCTGGACAAGCATAATATACTGGCGTTTGGTAATGAGTTCAGGACCTTGGGTGTCAGAGAGAAATAAGAGGTTTTACTTTGAAAGCTTTCTGGTACAAGGTGATAATACTGCAAACTAATATTTTCTTCTTTTTCCGGAATTTTTTTATCCCATCAAATACAAATTCTGACATTTCCGGCCATATCACTTTGTCGGCTGCAAGTGCTTTTAATTTGGGCATGTCTAACGTTCAGAAATGAGGGCCCGTATTCACCAACCATTCTGAGGAACGTTCTCCGTTTTATTCTCCAGGATTTTCTACCTTTGTAAGTAACACAACTTCTGATTGGCTAAACCAAAATGGTTTAGCCAATCAGAAGTTGTGTTAATTACAAATGTAGAAAACCTTGCAGAATAAGACTAAGAATATTCTCAAGAATGGTTGGTGTATACGGGTCCTGGTTGAAAGTGACACACGTCTATGTTGCGATTACTTGTTATAACCAATACAAAATCTTCTCATAATATGTGTAACTGAGGGAGAGTTGATAGTGAAATAAGACCAAATTTTAAGAAATATTTAAAACAATTTTGGGATATAAAAGAGTTATACATTCTCATGTTAGTTTTCGCTTGAAGACGACAGTTAGATCTACAATCAATTTAACCCTTTCCCAAACAATCCCTGGTTTTTACGGGTCTGGAAAAGTAGCCTTTTGAAAACATTGTGGGAAAAGGAGAAAATGCTGGTACTACCCTATTATAGACAGAAATCATCTTTTCAACAAGAGTTGAATTGTCGTCTGCAAATGCTTTCAATTTGGTCTAGTCCAAAAGTTTATCGTTTGGGAAAGGGTTAAAAACAACAACAGAATCCACAAGAAAAAAATAAAAAAGTACAAATCTAACACAAAATGAAATACTGCGGTGGCTTTGTATCTAATTTTGGAGGGAGGGGCGTCTGTTCAATATACAACCCTTTTTTTAATCTTTTTTTAACCGTTTTTTTTTTTTGGCATCTTCTATTCTTACTTTCTATCTTAAAAATCTTTTAGGGTCGCATATATAAAAACTCCTCTTACGCTTAAACATACAATCCACTAAAACTGTAGATGAAGTCAAATCTTTCAGGCTGAAATAAATAGCCAGACGGTATCGATCCAAGATCAGTCTGTACGTATTGTGCAGTCTAATTTTGATCTTTACCGTCCGAAAAACAGCCCCACTTCCCCTGTTTCCATCTATGATGCTGAAATGGATAAAGATAAAAGAAAGGAAGTCACAATGTCTCAGTAAAGTGGCTTGCAAACACGCCAAAAGTGACGTTCGAAAAGTTGCGTAAAGTGTCGTCTCGGATCAGCCTGCGCAGTCCGCGCAGGCTGATCCGAGACGGCACTTTACGGTTACACAAGATTTTGAGTTTCAATAGGCTTGCGCAAAACAGAAAATTACATAAAAACGGACAGTGTCATTTCGGATAAGCCGGTCATTTCTCGACGTAGAATAATAGCCCATGGGTCATTTCTCTACGTCGAGAAATGACCCCCGGGTCATTTCTCGACGTAGAATAATGACCCGGGTCATTTCTCGACGTAGAATAATGACCCGGGTCATTTTTCTACGTCGAAAAATGACCCATGGGTCATTCCTCTACGTCGAGAAATGACCCGGGGGGGGGGGTCATTTTGTAATGGGGGTCATTTTTCTGCATTACACCGGCGCGGACTGCGCATGCTTATCCGAGATGACACTTTACGCATAATGTCTGAAAGCCCTTTTTCACGTATTACAGGCCATAATCATGCAAGTAACACACAAAACAACTGTTCTGCCTCTCATTCAACCCTGAAACGTATCATGAACTATGCTCTGTAAAAAGGGGGTTGGCATCAGTCAAAAATATCGATCCAGGTTAGCCTGTCCCTTCCGTGCAGACTAACCAAGGCCAGATCTTTTTTGTCATTATCTCCCGCTAGATGGCATTCTGTAAATACTCATCTATCTGATATGGGCATCCTGGGTACAGAGCCGAACCACTTTCCTACGCGACAACCGTTACTTTGAATTTAAAACAAAAAAAAAAAGTTTTACCCAATAAAACGCTACCTCGTGCAATTCACTCAACTATGATCACCAGTTTAGAGAAATCTGTTGCTAAAGCCTGGCGTCCACTAGGACGCGGAGGGGACAAGGAAGCTTCGCGGTAAAAATAAATTGATTTCGGCATACCTTCCTGTTAGAAAACATCGATTCTGTACAGAAATGTTTTTATCCTCGGATTGTCCGCGGACTTTTTGCTAGCATACTTAGGATTGTCCGCGTAAAAAATTCAGAATAGTTCCGAAAGTTCAAGCGTGAAAGCGGATCGTTTCAGGACAATGCGGACACGTTTAGGATTACACCAAGAAACGTTTGGGACAACCAGTTTCAGTGCACGACACTAGGCGGACACGGTACGGAAATGCAGAGGTTGCATTCATAGTTTATATTAGAGTGGTTGGATCTCGCGTTCCATAGACTGACATCGACAAATTTGCAGTGTATCAGAGAAAATAACGTCGCTCTAGACAAACAAGGATTAAAATTACCACAAACTCCAGTCGACTGTTTTTTTCCATGGTCGACTTTTTTTTTCTTTTTTGTCTCGGCATATTGTGTGCAGGAGAGATTAAAAACATGTCCGCCCTGGTGAAAGTCAAACTGCAAGTGACAGAGCACTGATTTTGATATGTTAAGGGAGTAGGTTGCCTAGATACGAAAGTCATGCGACATTTTCCAATCATTGTTCAGAGCGCATACCGCGACCGTTCTGAACGTTCAGGAAAGGTTCCGCGAACCTTCTGTATCGATTCCTCCTAGTGTCCGCAAGCTGTCCGCGTTGCTGAAGCTTTCTGGAATATATGCGGAAGACTCGGGATGTCCTGACGATGTCCTGACGACGTCCTGACGACGACGCGGACAAGATGCCGAAGGTGTAAGGAAATTCATTTCCGCGTCCAAATTTTGCTCTCGATCAAAATTTCGACGCGGACAAAATTGCCGATCCGGAAGGCTCTGAATCGGGCTGAAGCATCCAAGACAACAATAAGAAGCCATCAGGAACATGCGGAAGCTTTGCCGAATATTAAATTTGTTGTCCGCATGCTATCCGCGTATTGTCCCGGCCCTAGTGGACGCCTGGTCTAAAGCAGGTCTCATTTCACCTAAAACGTATTGATACGTAAAAGCTATTTTCAACATTGCTACTTTATAGAGCGTAATATTACAGTCAGCCCGCTTTCGGGGCTAGTAGTGATGCGTCATATAAGACAGTCGAATCTTCGAAGAATATGACATGCGCAGACAACGCTTTTTTGTTGTTGGCCATTGCTCTGAAAGTCACCGAACCAGCCTCCTCCAAGATTTAGTCTGTTATAGCACAAAATGTATTGTATTGATCAATTGTCATATAGTCTATACATCATGCGAAAAGGGGCATTTGGACATTTGCACAAAGCATCATCCCTGATCAACATGCGAAGGCTTATCCGAAACGACACTTTCCCATTTTATGCAATTTTCGGGTTTGCACAAGTCTATATTGTATAGGACAAAACCTTATGTAGTCGTAAAGTGTCGTCTCGGATTAGCCTGCGCAAACTGCGCAGGCTGATCCGAGACGACATTTTACGCAAATGTCCGAACGTCCGTTTTCGCGTGTTGCATGCCAATTATATATACTGACTGACTTGGCACAATGTATCACAAAGATGAATCGAACCCCATTTTACTGGTCCATGGCCCATTTGCAATACTGATACCCTCTAAACATCCTTGAAACACAGGCACTTGTTTTTGACAAACTTCACCCTCAATAACCTTAATAGGTAGAAGAGGCTCAAAGTCTGTCGTAGCACTGGTGCCTGTGCTGACAAAATATGGACAAGAGAAATTACTTCCGGTTTAGAAATTTCCGGTTCACTACATGGAAGCAATGGAAAACATAAGGTTAATCAGAAATTGCTTGTTTTGAGCACTTTTCCCCCATGTCTTTATGGTATTTAGCAAGTAGAAAAAAATATAGTTTGTAGGATTAAATAAACAGCAATATATGGTGTTGCCACGAAATCCAAACTTTGCCCATGCTCTAAACATCCAGATGGAGCGAGTGATTTTGATTTTTCAAAATTGAAAAAAATTAAGTATTCTCGACTAAACCCTATGCTGTGGATACTCATTAGAATCGTCTCATCGAGACGATTCTAATGAGTACCCACAGCATAGGTTTTGGAAGAGAAATTATGGATTTAGAATACCATCACTCCCCCTGGAGCCCTGTATGCTCTTCATTTCTATTTATATACTTTATACTTATAACGTACTGTATTACAGCGTTTCAACCTGGTCGTGTGACTTCAACCAACCCTACGAGGCCTAGCTTAAGTAAGTTTTCGGACATTGTTGTTCTCTTTTTTTTTTCTGGGCAGATTCACACATTTCTAGGTATGACGCGACCCACGGTACCAGATTGGAATAAGAAGTTTCAAATAAAAATTAGTCATACATATTTCCTATTGCAGTATCACACATGTTTCATTCTTCCCTAATGCCTGACATTATCGTTCAACACTGGACTGAAATCTTGATTTTAAACTGCTTTTTACGTAAAGGAAACTTTACTAGAAGGCTCTTTGACTCTAAACATTAATTTCACCTTTTCACCTTTTCTAAGAACGGGTGCACTTGTTTGCATAAGCTACAGAGATTTGAAATTCAATGAAAGGGTTACTCGATTCTTCAACCCACATAAAAGACCAAATCGAGCCGACCTATTTTTTTTTTTTAACGATGCATTGAATTCGCACAATACATCGTAAATGCAATTTATCACAGGACCCCGAAACACTTTTTTTTGCGAGCATCTACATTCCGAGCAAAATAATAACGTGTCTTTTTACTTCATAGAGTTAATTGTGGAATTATCTCAGAACAGAACTGCAGAGAAGTATTTGGTAAAAGCATCGAGGCAGTAAATGTCTGTTTTATTCTGTATTTATCTTATCGACGATGAAAGAATGTTAACGCCGTTTCAGACGTCATAAGTTTGTGAGGAGAGAAGGTAAAGATTAGTTTCTTAAACAGCTTTAGATAATACTGAAAGGTTTCAAATATAACTACTGAAATATTCTGTCAAACACTTTTCTGTATAGTAAAACAAAGTCCACGGCGATTTGACAGGAAAATCGATCACCGCAAATTGAAATCGATAAAGATTATGTCGTTATAAAAGAGGGGGGAAACGGTCCCATTGATTACTGAGCCGATGGAATCAAAAACCCTAACTCTTCACCAAACGACAATATTTTAAACTGGTCCAAATTGGAAGCATTTGCAGACGACAAAATAAACGTGACTCAAACATTGAAATTTGTTTCCAGCAGGGTAGAAAACATTGTGGGAAAAGGAGAAAATGCTGTTTACCAGCATTTTCTCCTTTTCCCACAATGTTTTCAAAAGGCTTCTATCCCAGGGTCGTAAAAACCAGTGATTGTTTGGTAAAGGGCTAATAACCTTAAGCAAATAGTCCCGACTTAAAATGACTACCCTCAAGAAGAAAACTTATAAAAGATATTGTGAGGTAAATGGAGAAAAAAATGGCAACCAACACTTTCTCTTTTTCATATATTGTCACAATGTTTCCACAACTTCCTACTTTTTTTTCTGGTCGCATTTCACTGCTCGTCTGTAAATTCTCTGAATGCAGACAATTTTTCGTTTGGTTTAAGGGATAATGAACTCCATAATCGGACCGATTATTTCGCTATGCCGTGCGGTCTATTTAGAGACCATTGTTGACGTTTCTACCGAAATATACGACAAGAACAGCAGAGGTCAAAGTGATTATTTATTCCTGAAAAAAAAAAACCAGTATATCTTCATTGAAACCTATGCCATTGGAAGTCTTAAAGTCCCAATACTATTCATATTGAGTAAGGGCAAGACAGTTGTAGCGAATAGTGAATTACTGTGCTTTTATTTCATGCTTTCCGGTAGGATATCGAGAAATAACAGTGAAAATATTTTTCGATCTTACATTGGTACCACCAGTGAAAATACCGATGTTCACGTTCTTGTTGCCTAGGTAAATTGCGCGTGCCTAACAAACAGATAGGAAATATGACGTCATATACCTTACATTTCTCGCGCTTGACGTAACGTTGTTATGCGGGAGGGGTACGCCACGGGGAATAAGGGAAAAGAACTACTGAATTTTGACAAAGCTCCTCCCAGAAAGGGTAAAAAGCATGAAATAAATAGAATATTTGTTTTTTTTCGGTGAAAGATCGAAATTAATTTCATCTCGTGAACATCATCGGTAATATTACCGATGGTGTCCACTCGATGAAATAAATTTCGATCTTTCACCGAAAAAAAAGCAAATATCCTCTATATATTAATTTGAATCTCCAAAACCTTTCACCCCCTTCCCCCCCCCCTTTCCCCCAAAGAAAAAATCGCCCTAAGCTGTAAATTCTGCCATATATCATTCTATTGACATATGCCAAACTGTACAAAAAACCCACAAGAAATACATAACTGTACTATCGGCGAGTCTTTGTTACTGGAAGAAATGCGATACGGTGAACCCTTTTTCATTTAGACGAAAACTTAACCCTTTACCCCATAAGGCATTTCTATGGTATCTCTGATTGACCCTAAATAACAGCAAGGATGAAGCCGTTCCTTATGTGTATATGACACCTTTTGATAGCATAGAAAACATTGTGACAAAAGGTGAAATTGCTCGTCACGAGCAATTTCACCTTTTGTCACAATGTTTTCAAAAGGCTCCTACAAGCAATGCGTAGAAACGAGTATCTATGGAGTAAAGGGTTAAGCCTGGAATACTTATCAATTTACGTCTATTCTGTTGTTTCCTTTCCTTGGAATGTGTAGAGACAGGTAGCTTTTCAAGGCCGTGTCAAACTTGTTTTTAGTATTGAAAAGCACAAAAATGTTACTTTCACACAAATCTTTTTAAACTTTTACTGAACAGTCACGTGATTTAAAGATTTCAAGGAGGGAGCTTTTGAAAGTGGGAAACTGAAAAAAAAAAGCTTTTCTTCTTGGTTGTATTGGAGTTTAGCGCCACTTTAACAGCTAAGGTCATATCATGGTGATCGGTGACGCACATGTGTTTCCTGGCTTTCTCACACCGGTACTAACACAACTTTTCTTCCCGAAGCCATCGACTACTTTTCTCACATGCTTCAGCAGAGGTGAGAGGCGAAAATACGCCGGAAAAAAGTTCGCTTCAACCGGGTATCGAACTCACAACCACCAGGTCATTAGTCCGACACATTCACCACTGAGCCACCTTGGCTTATTTACTGTTAATTCAGAGAGAAATTTCATCATTTGAACCAGAGTTTGGTATCTTAAATTAGGAGATTTGAGCTTGTATCTCTTCGGCCTTGATTCTTGTGAACAGTCATAACTATTCATTATACAAAGAAAGGCCCAACCCATTACCACACAATCCCTACTTTTGTCGCCACAGAGAAAGAAACCTTTAGAAAACATTGTGGGAAAAGGAGAAAATGCTGGTTACCAGCATTTTCTCCTTTTCCCCACAATGTTTTCTACCCCGTCACAAAACAAATTTCAAGTTTTCAGTCACTTTTATTTTTATCGTCTGCAAAATTAAATGCTTTTAATTTGGACAAGCCTAAAAATATTGTCGTTTGGTATTGAGATAAAGGAAAATCATTCAGTTAATATTTTATCTGCAAGTAAGTGTTACATGTACTTTAATGACCAATTATCATAAATCCAAATGAAAGTGCATATAGCAGACAAACGTAAATCGTATATTTCCGAGTCGTCAGGTCTATTTTATTGTCAATTTCAAGGATGGCTGATACGAGGTTTCGTGGCACGTTAGCTATATCCCCCGTCATACTGTGACGCTGTCATTGAATATCATGTCAAAATGGAAAACCAACATGGGATACCGCAGATCTCCAAATAGGGGGAGTGATTTTGATTTCAGAATTGAAAATATTACTTATTCTCCACTAAACCCTATGTTGTGGGTACTCATTAGAATCGTCTCGTCGAGACGATTCTAATGAGTACCCACAACATAGGGTTTCGAATAGAAATAATGTGTTTAGAAAGAAATCCATCTCTCCCTCTTATTTGGAGCTCCGATACCATAAACGCGAGAACGGTTGAAGGGTTCCCACTGAGATGCCATAACACGGCGGACACCGATTTCCTTTACCTCATGTAGAACATAAATTTATGAAAACCTGAAGGAATAAGAAATGGTATTAAAGAAGCAATTTCTTAATTTGCAGCAATAATTTTTATTTTGATGTCGCGCGTGTCATTGTACCATCGTGGCGTGTCAAGTTGTTTTAGCGGGAAATCAGCTTTTTTAAGAACAAGTGCGAAGAATGCACTATACTGGTTTGATACGCTGTTGTTGGTATTGTTGTTACTTTGTTGTTCCTTATTGTTGTTGTAATTTCTCCATCCCAAACTTATAAAATACACATCTAAAACCTTTCAGAATTACAAAAATATGAGAGCCAAAACAAGAGGGATATGTCATTTACATATTTTGTATTATTATGTTGTAGGACGAAAAACTTTAGGTCAAATAAATTGATTTATTTATTCATTCATGATGGCCCTGTATTGCTTCATTTGCTTATAACCCTTCACCACATAATTCTGAGTTATATATGACTTGAGCGACAAGGCTTTTGAAAACTGTGGGAATAGGGAAAAAATGGCGTCAGTCAGTATTTTCACCTTTTTCAACAATGTTCCCTACCCTATAAAAGACACAAATAAAAATCATTTAAAGTTTCACTCAATTTATTGGCTGCGATGGTTTTTAATTTGTGCCTGTCAAAAATTATTTTGTTTCATATTGGGTAAAATAAATCGTCGGTTTATTTCCAAAACCTCGTAACTACAGCTTGTAACAAGCTGTAGTTACGAGGTTTTGGAAGTACACCGACGAATTAATTTATTATGTCATGAGACATCGTTGTTCCAGTTCGAGCAAAAAAGACCTGCATTGGAACTACGAGTAAAATATATACTCGCGATCTCTTGACTCAACGATTATTATTTTCACGTTGTCACGTCATCAATTCATAACATATTGATTTATAGGAATAATGACAAATTTTAATGGTTTTATATTCTATAGTGAATGATCTACAATCGCCAGAGTTTAGCAAGAGTAAATACAATATATTGGTTAGCGGATATGACATTATCTTTCCCATCATAGAAGGATTCGCTAACTCTTCATAGGTGATAAGAGAGAAAAAAAAAATCGAACAAAATTCCTTGAACAATATGAAAATATAATTGGTATTTCTTAGAACAGTGAGGGAAATTGAGAAGTGACTCAATACAATACTTTGCAACAATATTTTAAAAAGCAATCCTTTTCCTGTGGGCCAAAAAAACCCAACGATTACAGGAAGAAAATGGATTATAAGAAAATAAAAAAAAAAAAAACGATTTGAAAGTAGAAATAGAGAGTTTTTTTTACATTCTCCTTTGTGGAATTTTATTGATACGGTCTCGATTTGCTGTGTCTCTCTGGTTTATGAATTGCTCTTTAATACTTCAATATAATAGAAATATTTGATATTGAATGCGTTTGTTTCCTTTTTCCTTCCATTTTTGCTTAAAACCCATTCTGATGTGTAGTTTATTTTAAACCCTAACCTGCCAAGGGGACTCACTGACCTTGTAAGGACAGTGTCGATCAAGATCGGACTGCACAGAACGTGCAGTCTGATCTTGAATCTACACTGTCCTATACGGAGATATTATACTCCACAACAAAACTTTGAAATAGTAGCATGGATGTTTTCACTATCGAATTGAAAAATTCATTTTAGTAAAGTTAGCAGGCTGCAGATTAAGACACAAATAGAGGCTCATGGGAAGGATATTTTCACCCTTTACCAAACAACCCCTGGTTTTTACGACCTTGAGATAGAGCCTTTTGAAAACATTGCAGGAAAAGGAGAAAATGCTGGTAACCAGCATTTTCTCCTTTTCCCACAATGTTTTCTACCCTGCTGGAAACAAGTTTCAATTTTTTGAGCTACGTTTATTTTGTCGTCTGCAGGTGCTTTTGATTTGGACCAGTGTAAAATTTTGTTGTTTGGTAATGGGTTAAGGGAAGAAACATGAGTTATCAGAAACAAAGGATCAATACATCTAGTTTTCACAACATTTGAAATGATATACAAAACATGCTAGAGGGACTGAGAGAGACAGAGAGACAGAGACAGAGACAGAAAGAGGATAGAAGTAAAATGTGATACCCCTTTCCCAAACAATCCCTGGTTTTTACGGGTCAAGAATAGAAGTCTTTTGAAAACATTGTGGGAAAAGGAGAAAATGCTGGTAATCAGCATTTTCTCCTTTTTCCACGATGTTTTCTACCCTACCATATAGAAATATCATCTTTTTAGCAACTGTTAATTTATCACCTACAAAATACTTTCAATTTGGTCTGGTCCAAAATTTGCTGTTTGGGAAAGGAATATACACGTGTGTGACAACATTAAACTTTGAAACATCTTCTTGCTTTTTTTATTCTAGAGAAAAAAAATGTTCATTTATTTTTATTCTTCTTCTAAAATTTTACACCGTTACATCACTCGTCAAAGACATATTGTATGAAAAAAAGTGCAATTATCTTTTTTTTTTTAATAAAAGGACAATTTGTTTTATTTGAATGAACAATCTTAAGGCTGCAATTCTTTCTAACTTTGATTCAAATTTCGTTTAAATTTTATACTCTGGCGATAAACCAAAAACGAAACTCTGAAGTAGAAATGCTCATTATGACGAATTTTTCCTGTACACATGGTTTTCAAAAGCTTTCCATGAGTTCGTCATAATTTAACTTACATTGCTGAGAAATTCAATTTATTTTCTGTATTTTAGATAAAATGCTTATATCAAAGAACCTGGTTCGAAGTATGTACAAACCATTCTAAATACTGAAGAATTTTCTAACTTGATTTGAAAGTAACACAACTTCAAATTGGCTAAGCCATTTCGTTCAGCCAGTTAGGAATTGTATAGCTCTAACTCTTTACCAAACAACGAAGTTTTAGACACGTCCAAATTGTTAGCATTTGCACGCGACAAGATAAATGTGACTCAAAAAAATGAAATTTGTGATGGGTGGAAAACATTGTGGGAAAAGGAGAAAATGCTGGTTACCAGCATTTTCTCCTTTTCCCACGATGTTTTCAGAAGGCTTTTATCTCTGGCTCGTAAAAACAAGGTATTTTAAAGGGTTAAAATGTAGAAGGCAGATTTCTAAGAATGGACGGCGAGTACGGGCCCTGTTCAAGTTTGCGATAAATCGAGGATCTCAATCATTAATTCTGATGGATCGAACTCGTGACATCCGAGATACCATTCCTATCATTTTTACAATGGAACCACCTCAAAAACCGTTTCTATTACTTTGAGAATCTCTCTTTTTGTTTTTTAAATCATTTCCTAAGAACGTAAGTTGCATTCATATAGAACCACCCGTCTCCATTAACAAAAGTTATGAAACATAAAGGACTGGAAATAAAAGAGGGATCTTAAAGTATTACGTGTCGGGAAAAATACAGCAGTGAAATTTACAAGTTTTATCTTCTTATTGAAATATTTAACCCATCTCCCATTCCCCCATCACGGTAAAACTACACGACTCTTTCAATAGAAGGGCGAGTCACATTTCGAGGAATAAATACTGGCTATTGGTTGGTCAAACACATCCGGGGGAAAATGAGAAAATGCTTAGCAATTTTTCACTTTTTCCCTGGTGTTTTCAAGCGTGCTCGTTCATGCAACAGGTGCATAAGCGGAGCGTGTCTATGACGGAGAGGGTTTTAAAGTAAGCGCTGTTTTACACCGTAGCGCACTTTGGCATGAATATTAATGAATCATAACAAGTAAACCTGAAGTGGCGGTGGAACTTGACACTTCATTAACATGTTTTCTTTCAGTCAGCCCCTTAACCCATTACAACATAATCCCTACTTTTGACGGTCCCTGAGAAAGAAGCCTTTAGAAAACATTGTGGGAAAAGGAGAAAATGCTGGTTACCAGCATTTTCTCCTTTTCCCACAATGTTTTTCCACCCTTCACAAAACAAATTTCAAATTCTCAGTCACTTTTATTTTATCGTCTGCAAATCCTTTGGATTTGGACAAGCCTAAAATATTGTCGTTTGGTAATGAGTTAAATCTTTAACTCTTTACCAAACGACATAATTTTAGACAGGCCCAAATTGAAAGCACTTGCAGACGACGTAATTAAAGGTCAGTAAATCGTGCTTACTTACTGAAGAATTAATTTACTCTTATCTTAATGAAACGACAAAAATATGGACTGGTCCAAATTGAAAGCATGTGCAGACGACTAAATAAATTTGAATCAAAAGTTCAAATTTGATTTGGAAATGGTGGAAAACATTGTGGGAAAAGGAGAAAATGCTGGTTACCAGCATTTTCTCCTATTCCCACAATGTTTTCTAAAGACTTCTTTCTCCAGGGGAGCATCAAAAGTAGGGATTGTGTGGTAATGGGTTAATAAATTTTTATTTTTCCGTATGAAATAACTTGATTAACCCTACGCCAACCGACAGAATTTAAACCTTTGTCTTATTTGGAATTTAATTCCACAATGGACCTGTAAGAAACCTTCGTATAATTTGATCTAATGTTAAATCAGGCATTACTGTGAAAAATCGGATATAATTATTACTAGAATGACAACTTCTATTACAACAGCAACTGCAGTGTAATAATACTTTATGATGTACTGAATACAGAATTACGTGGAATTCACACAAAAACCAAAGAAAGTCGAATTAATCCAAATCACCTCCCAGCGCCGTTATAATGTTTCCTAATAACGCTCTATGAAAATAAACATGATATATATATGCTATACTTTTCTTAATGAAATACGAATTCCTTGCCTGAAATTTGATTGACAGCCAAGCCATCTGTAAATTGTTTTATTTCTTATATAATGCTACATGACATTAACATAAAGGCCTGTCAATCAAATTCTGAAACTGGTGGATGACATAAAACATTTGATTCCTAAACTAGACTACGCGTACTGTTTACAAACCGTTTCCTATATGAAATATATCTTCATATCAAACTCGTGAAATAAAACATTTGATTCTTAAACTGGGCTTTGCGAGTTGTTTACGATCCTATTTCCTATACATGTAATGGGACGACGAATTCGTGGAATAAACTAAATCTAGCCAACTCCTTACGTCCTTATTTCTTATGTAATGTTTCGTCATAATTCTTTCCCACTCGACTTAATTTAAGACTTCTTAGAATTGAGAGCACTTGCATATCATGTCAAAAGATGGGTTTTATCTTCAGGATCATGGAAAACATTGTGGGAAAAGGAGAAAATGCTGGTAACCAGCATTTTCTCCATTTCCCACAATGTTTTCAAAAGCCTTTCTTTCTCGTGACCAGCATTTTCTCCATTTCCCACAATGTTTTCAAAAGCCTTTCTTTCTCGTGAACAGTATTTTCTCCATTTCACACAATGTTTTTAAAAAGCCTTTCTTTCTCGTAACCAGCTTTTTCTCCATTTCCCACAACGTTTTTAAACAGCCTTTCTTTCTCGTAACCAGCTTTTTCTCCATTTCCCACCATCCTTTCAAAAGCTTTTCTTTCTCACGGCAGTAGAAAACATGTGATTGTTTGTTATAAGGTAAAAGTGGTGAAACAGAATATTTGATTCCCAGTCCGAACCAACCAAACTTTTATAGTTTTATTTCTCATGTGAAGCTGCATGTATGGAATCAATAAATTCACCCATTGGCTAATAAGCACGACTTACAGATATTTTTGCGGACAGTATAGATTAAGATCAGGCTGTACTGAACGTGCAATCTGATCTACACAATCTGGAATGGGCATATTCTCCTTCTAGTCTCAATAATAAGACGTTCCGGTGATCTTTTTCATATTTGGACATTTACTGTACACCGTACCAGAGGCGACCAGTTCAAAAGTAACATCGCCTTTGGGGACAGTTATCTGTACAAATTCTCCCTCGCCCCGCCTTTTCCCAGGAAAAAAAAAAAAACTTTTGAAATGGCGAAATTTGGATTTTCACTAACGGCTTAACCCTTTCCCAAACAATCCCTGGTTTTTACGGGTCTGGAATAGTAGCGCTTTGAAAACATTGCGGGAAAAGGAGAAAATGCTAGTAACCAGCATTTTCCCCTTTTCCCACAACGTTTTCTACCCTATCAGAGACAGAAATCATATTTTCAGCAAGAGTTAAATTGTCGTCTGCAAATGCATTCAATTTGGTCTAGTCCAAAAGTTTGTCGTTTGGGAAAGGGTTAAAAGTGACATTTCACATATAGCATAATAATAGTTAAAATTTACCGTTAGCTTTATTTGGTTTTAGAAATAATTCACCGACAGTGCATGAAGCTGTATGTACTGGACTTACAGCAAAGTCAGTAAGATCCTCAATGCTTTAGATCAACGCGCAACAATTCTCATTGACGAGAGTGGGTATCTTCTTCCTTTTTAACCCTTTACCAATCAATCCCTGGTTTTTACTAATCTGAGAAAGAAGCCTTTTGAAAGCATTGTGGAAAAAGGAGAAAATGCTGGTAACCAGCATTTTCTTCTTTTCCCACAATGTTTTCTACCCTGCTGGATACAAATTTTAAATTTTCAGTCACGTTTATGGTATCGTCTGCGAGTGCTTTCAATTTGGACCAGTCTAAAACTTTGTCGTTTGGTAAAGAGTTAAATGGGTCTCTCATCAGACCTGAGACACAAATGTAGCCGAGTCGGGCTTCGAACTGCAACACCCAGAGTTCCAGGTAAGAGGGAGTGCTAGCATTCTAAATCCCTTATTTCTCTTCCAAACCCCATGTTGTGGGTACTCATTAGAATCGTCTCGAAGAGCTGATTCTATTGATTACCCACGACATAGGGTTTAGTGGAGGATTATTAATATTTTCAATTTTGAAATCAAAATCACTCCCTCTATCTGGAGCTCTGAACACCCCCACCCGATTCTCAAAGACTGAAAGTTTCTGTATCCGCTTAGATATATGTTCTGTGGCCCCCCATTTCAGTTACATAAACAATGATAGCATCTTGGTACCCAAAACCTTGACTTTGCCAAATACGTATATGTGGTATAATTTCAAGCAGGTAAGCAAGGTCAACTATATAACGCAAACCAATACTGTTTAGGCCAGTCTTTCTTACACAGTGTCGGACAGTCAGTGTAGATTCACGATCAAACCGTATGATCAGTTAAGTCTGATCTTGTCCTACACTACATGTCCGTGAAGTCAACTTCATACATGCTTGGCACTCGCGTGGAGGGGTTTAACCCATTACCACACAATCCCTACTTTTAACGCCCCCGAGAAAAAAAGCCTTTAGAAAACAATGTGGGAAAAGGAGAAAATGCTGGTAACCAGCATTTTCTCCTTTTTCCACAATGTTTTCTACCCTTCACAAAATGAATTTCAAATTCTCAGTCACTTTCCGTTTGTCGTCTGCAAATGCTTCCGATTTGGACAAACCGAAAATTTTGTTGTTTGGTAATGAGTTAAGTATATAGGTATTTCTCTACGTCGATGATACGAGCCACCTTTTGATGAGTAAAACATGTATCGTCTATATGATAATGTAATTCAGGTCTCTCTCTCTAACTCTATGCACAATCCAGTCCAAAATTCTTTCTCTCTTGTAAACAACTTGAAATAGAAATATTTTCCGCATTTTTTCAGGAAAATCGTGATTTTCTATGCATATTAATTAAAGGAATGAACATGTTGTCTTTTACTGTTGTAAGAAATAAAATATGATATTCTTAAGCATGTTAAAATTTATTGTCAAGTAACGGAATTAAGGTTGAATTTTCTAATTAACTAAAGGGTTAATTAAGTCCAAGTAGTTTTCTATTTATAGACGCTCATAATGAAGTATATAGCGTGTTAAAGTCAGACTTTAAGTACTGGCCAAAAAAGAGAGATCAACATTATATTAATAGCGTTTAGGGATATTCTATGTGAATCTTTATACACATACAGTCGTATATGTTTTTTGCAAAACTTAATCTATGAAAGTGTTCTCATCACTTTGGCTATTTAAAGTCGTGAACTTCAGGTCTACATCTTATACCTCATCGGTAATCATCGACGTTTTCGTACAAGCTATTCGGCAAATCTCGGCAACTTTCGTCTTTTAATTTGGGCTCCAGATAGAGGCATTTTGATTTCAAAATTGAAAATATTAACTATTGTTCACAAAATCCTATGTTTTGGGTACTCATTAAAATCGTCTCATCACAGTATAATCATCGGTAAATATCGTAGAACATAGAAACTCGGTCAATCTCGGCAGCTTCCGTCTTTAAATATGAGAACTGGAGGCCGTAGACCTTAAACTGATCTCTTTACACATCAAATTTATTATTTACTTTCATGATCTCCAGGTTAGAAGTTTATTAACCCTTTCCCAAACAAACCCTGGTTCTTACGTACAAGTCTTTCGAAAACACTGTAGGAAAAGGAGAAATTGCTCGTAACGAGCATTTTCTCCTTTTCCCACAGTGTTTTTTTACCCATTTCGAGAACTTTCTGCCATTTTCATCAAATTTGAAATTGTTGTCTGCAAACTCTGAGAGTTTGGAAGAGTCTAAAATTTGTCGTTTGGGAAAGGGAAAGGGTTAAGTTACAATTCAAGCCTATTTAGCTGCTCTCTAAACACTCAGCGCGTTAAGTGAGAATATGGCTCTGGCGGACGACACAGACAAAGATCAGACTGCACGGAACGCTTGTTCAGTCAAACCCATCATATGAAAATCTTTCTCTAAATTCAGCTGATGATATTTTAGCCACTTACATGTAGAGAACGAGTTAAAAGTTTTGGTGCCGATAGCAGAGCTCCAGATAGAGAGAGTGATTTTAATTTCGTAAATAGAAAAAAAAAGAGTTATTCGCAACAAAACCCTATGTTATGGGTACTCATTAGAATCGTCTCATCGAGACGATTCTAACGAGTACCCACAACATAGGGTTTGGAAGAGAAATAACAAATTTAGTATGTCATCACTCCCTCTTATCTGGAGCTCTGGAAAAAGGCGTCAGAAGTTACAATCCCTTTCAAAGGTCTATACGCTCACCATTGATCTACACGATGTTTCATGACCCCAAAAAACCTAAATCGAGATTTTTTTATTCCTGTAAACCATATGTATTAAATAGCTATTGATAGATGACAATTAGCGTGATTAATATGACGGAAATTAATCTTTACATTTTCATATACAGGGCCATCCTAAACGGACGTGACACAAGAAGAGTAACGCAACGCTACGATGTCAGTAAAACTGGATTTGCCATCAAAACAAAAAGCAGGTGCGTTCGAAAAAACCTATGATGTTGGTTCCTATTAAACCCTTAGTCTGCTAAGCACGGCTCACTGATCCTTGGTTGAATGTGTAAATCAAGATCAGACTGCATAGAACGTGCATTCTGATCTTGAATCCACACCGTCGTATATGGAGATATCTTAATCGGAAAAAGGTCTGTAAAATAGCAAATATTGGTTTTTTCCAACGGTTTGAACGTTTCAATTAATTTCCATAGTAGGATATGAGTAAAGCAAAGCTTCAGATAGAGGGAGTGATCTTGATTTCAAAATTAAAATTATCAATTGTTCTGCACTAAACCCTATGTTATGGGTACTCATTAGAATCGTCTCATCGAGACGATTCTAATGAGTACCCACAACATAGGGTTTGGAAGAGAGATGACGGATTTAGAATACTACAACTCCCTCTTATCTGGAGCTCTGGTAAAGACAAACTTAATACTTTTTTTTCCTGGTTGCAAAAAATAATTAACAACGGTTGACTCAACTGCGTAATCCCGATTTTTAACGATCCTAGAAAAGGAGGTTTTGGACAAAATAGTGGGCGCAGAGGAGCATGCTGGTACCCAGCCTATTATCTTTTTCCCAAAACGGTTCCATCTTATCAAACACAAAAAACCCATCATTTCCGCTACAAAATAATTTGTCGTCTGTAGATGCTCTCAGTCGAGTTCAAAATATAGTGGTTTTGTGAAGAGTGAACACTCGACGAAAGGAATTAGATGTACGCACAGATTTACTTGTGTATGCAGCAGTACATTATATTGGCGGTAACGACGTTCCATACTTCCGGTCGTTTACTGACACACCAGCTGGTTGAAGGTTATATTGAATTTATACGGTTCCGTTCCTTAACTCTACGCGCAAATCATAAATTCAGAATAAATTTGATGAAAAAGAACAAGACAAATCAAATTATGATTGATTTTGATGCTGCAAAATGTCAATAAAACGCTCTGGCTATGATACAGTGCACCCTTCTGCATTTGGAATATATTTCTATATCGAGGAACGGCTGCGTACGTGCTTTATTCTGAAAGTTATTTTTGCAATGATATTTGATAAGTATTAATATTTTAAAAAAAAAGTCTTTATGAAGAAAATCATTAATTGGAGACTAAGTAGGAACATAAACAGTTCAAGCCAATAACAAAATAAACCCGTGTGTATGAATAGAGGCCACGACACTGGGAGGGGTAAACGGTAATCCTGCAAGAGTCATTGAGTTTATGGACTGAATAATCTATAGTAAAAACCCCATCGAGATTAAACACATTACAACTTGCGAATATTTGTTTTCCTCCCTACAGGAGGTGAACCCTTTTTTCGAAAATATTACTGCAAAATGAGAAATTGCTCGTCCCGAGCAATTTCTCCTTTTACAAAAATATTTTAAGTTGAATAAAAGTACAAAAGCTGCTGTTTGAGCCAATGGTTCATACTTAAAAAGGCTGTTGCTGCTAGTTTGATCAAGAGGGCGTTAAGTTAGAAATAGGAAGTGTATTGCAGACAGAGATATTTAGTGCGTTGACATTTTTGACCCGTTATGGTGGTTTACACTTTTTTATCATAAAGGAATTCTTTAAGTCCTTTCAGTTAAAGATACCATGTTAAAACTAAGAAAAATAAGTGAGGAAAAAGCAGCAATCGCTGAATATAAGCGACACGTTGTTTAGCTTTTGCACTTCGTTTTTATTTTCAAGCTATTCTGTTTATAGCTAATGTCATGGAAAAAAAAAAATGAGTTTTAATGTATTCAATTTCTAACGTTAACGAATGAAACATAATTCACAACGTGAAGCTTATGCGCTGTAATTTAAGTTTATTCAAATAACAGTGCTTAGTTGGTAAAATAAGAACCAGATGTTAAGTTTTAAGTGCCGAGTATCTCAACAATATCGTAAACCACGTTGTGAGGAGTCTGATCTTAATCTACACTGTCTATTAAGGATTAACATCGATAGGTTTGTTCGTTCACTAAACGACAACATTTTGGACTGGCCTAAATTCGAAACATTTCCAGATGACGAGTATAACATGTCTAAAATATTCGAATTTCTCTTTGAAACTGAGGAAAACATGATGAGAAAAGGAGAAAATGCTGGTTACCAGCATTTTCTCCTTTTCCCATCATGTTTTCACATGCATTCTCCCAAAGGATCTCTAAAACTCAAAACTGTTTGGTTAAAAGGCTAAAAGCAAAAGAGTTTCACAAATGAAATAAAACCGTTTCAAGTTTCCCCAGGCCGGACCTGTATTTTGTGGATACATTTCAACAATGACGGTCTGAATTTCTTCGTAAAGTTTTCATGTAGATGAAGAGGAGTACTTATACCATCTTCCTTAACCCTTTGCCAAACGACAAAATTTTAGACTGGTTCAAATTGAAAGCATTTGCAGACGACAAAATAAAGGTGCCTGAAAAATTGAAATTTGTTCTGGGAAGGGTAGAAAACACTGTGGGAAAAGGAGAAAATGCTGGTTACCAGCATTTTCTCCTTTTCCCACAGTGTTTTCAAAAGGCTTCTTTCTCAGGGGCGTCAAAAGTAGGAATTGTCTGGTAATGGGTTAATCGCTAAAACGGAGTTTGCGTGTTGCCATTTGAATTTTCATTTAAAGTTCCTAGTGACTCACAGGATAACGACAATTGACCCAAAGTTTTCGCATATCATTGACGATTTTCAGAATCGCAATAAATCTACCACCACTTTGCTCCTTGTTTGAAAACAGATCGGGAAAAAAATCCCTTTAATGTATTTAATGACCATTAAAGACATAGGGCTTATTAGAATAAGTCGACGTCAAAAAACTCATGTTCTTAAATATCGGACCAAGACTTTCGTATACTGCCAGTAACATCAGACATGTATCAATGAGTCAACTCCAATGAATATTCATAACATAGGTTTCAGTGAAGAATTTCCATCTACATCATGTGGGTATCTTACGGTCTAGCATCTCAATTGGAAGTAACGAGAAAAAATAGTGTGGCAACTGAAGAATTATTCAACGCCCCTATATATACCCACAGCCAATCTGCCATCAACGGATTAAACTGTTTTAAGTAGGATACGCTACATATATCAATTTCATGAAAGAGAGGGGGAGGGGGAGTTCCGATTCTAACTGTAGAGGAAAGTATCAAAGATGTAATCAAAGTGGAGTGTTTGCCTTCATTAACTAAATCATGTCTATACTAGAATAGATCGCTTGTTAACCCTTTCCCAAACGACAAAATTTTAGGTTTGCCCAAATCGAAAGCATTTAAAGACAACAAAATAAAAGTGACTGAAAATTTGAAATCTGTTCTGTGAAGGGTAGAAAACATTGTGGGAAAAGGAGAAAATGCTGGTTACCAGCATTTTCTCCTTTTCCCACAATGTTTCCTACAGGCTTCTTTCTCGGGGGTCGTCAAAAGTAGGGATTGTGTGGTAATAGGTTAAGCCTTAGAGCATCAAATTAACGGACGCTGTCAAACTAGAAACAATACCAAAGAAACTCCAGTTTCATGGTGGCCTTATCTCTACAGCGCTTCAGAAAAAAACGCACAGGGTAGCTAAAGGATCAGACTGTCCGATTTTCTGTGTAGTCTGATCTTGATCTAAACCAGCAGTAAACTTAAATATGGTGAAAGGAGCTTTAAGGGTCTGAACAAGCTATAAATGGCACTGATAAAGGTTTATGGACCTTTAACACGTAACATTTCAAGCTCTTTGCACCCTGTAGGAAACTGAGAGTGCATTTTGCAATCTGTCTAGAATCGCGATCAGGCTGCAAAGAACGTGCAGTCTACTCTTTGGATCATCACTGTTCGATATTTCGTTTGATATTGTGCCAGTAAAAGCACTCAATTGGCGATGTTTAACTCTATTCCATATGCTCAAAAGGTCAATTGCATTATTAACTTGGTAAAAGTGTAAAAGCTATACTATAGGTATAATACTATATTAAGCTGGTCATTACTCTGCAATTTTCGGATCGTCCAAATAGAAAGTAAATACGCACAAATACGTTGTACAGTAAGGTGAATAAAACCTCAAATGTAAGCCAGGTCAGAAGAAAACATTGTGAGAAATGTAGCAACTACTCATCAGGAGCAATATCGGCATCTGCTACAATATTTTCAGAAGTCATTTGCTATTCGAATACAAGGCATGGTTAGAAGCAACAATGGAAATATGACAATGGACTTATTCAATAACTTTTAAAGTTGATGTTTTCGCCCTAAAGATGTCAACATTACCTTTGATGTATTTAAGAACAGAGCAGATAAGAAGATATGGGTCTGTATTCACCAACCATTCTTAAGAAAATTCTAAGTCTAATTCTTCAGAATTTTGTCAATGTGAAAGTAACAGAAATTCTGATTGGCTAAACCAATTGGTTTAGCCAATCAGAAGTTCTGTTACTTTCACAGTTAGACAATCTTGAAGAATAAGACAAAGAATGCTCTTGAGAATGGTTGGTGGACCCTGGAGCCGCATCATCAACCATTTTTTAAGAAAGGTTCTCTGTCTTATATTTCAATATAGTCAAGGTTTAAAAGTAACACAACTTCTGATTGGCTTAACCATTTGGTTTGGCCAATCAGAAGTTGCGTTACTTTTAAAGACAGAAAATTCTGGATAATAAGACTAAAAATGTTCTTCTTACAATAGTTGGTGAATAGGGACCTATGCAGATCTCGCAGAAAGTGCGGTCTGATCTATAGTATCGATATTGTCCAATATCTGAGATTTACTTGCTGTAATGGACTTGTATATGGAGGAACTGGCAACCAAATGTTTATCTCTCATTCTTCAAGGTTTACTCAAACAACAACATAGACAGGACAACGTATCGACATGGGCAACAAAATACAATGTAACAAAAAAAAAATCGAATATAAGAAAAAATGCTGTTGGTGTATAGAAATCCAGATAAGTCTACGACATTCAATTCTGAAAACTTTATTTCTGGCCCATAAACCTATGTTGTGGATACTCATCAGAACCGCCTCGATGAAACAGTTTTGATGAAAACATACGACATAGGTTTGAATGAAGAGTCTAAGCAATATTACCCTTGGAAACCCTAAAAAATATTCCCTCAGAGCTTCGGATAGAGGGATTTATTTTGATTTCATAATTGAAAAAAAAAAAGTTATTTTCCACTAAACCCCATGTTACGGGTGCTCATTAGAATCGTCTCATCGAGACGATTCTAATGAGTACCCACAACATAGGGTTTGGGAAAGAAATAGCGGATCTAGAATGACATCACTCCCTCTTATCTGGAGCTCTGATTCCCTTATCTGCACCTCTTTGGTATAATTTGTCGCCATTGGCGGCTGCAAAACAATGGACATGCATGCATATTTCTCTGAAATAAACACTGCTATTTGACACGGTATGATAAAATTCTATACTATACTATCGTTCCATTTTCACCACGTTTGGATTTCTCTAGCCGTAGCGTTCGGTTTGATTTGATTGGAATTTGCTGGTAATGATAGACTGGGATATTATATGTTTTCACGTGCTTTCTCTCATCCTTCTTTAGACACTTAAAGCACAATCTGTCGAAGAAATTCGACCACGAGTTCACGGTTTTCTGTGACCATATCCACATCCCACTGGTAATTCCAACCACTAAAGACATGAACACTTTTAACATGAATACTTCAATCTTTGGTGAAGAACTTTGGTAGTTTGAAAAATACCACGTGTCGCGATTCACATATTCGTAAAGCAAACACCCGATAATACATATTGTAGGAACAGTATAGAGTACAGAAAACACGCCTATTTTAATCATTAGCACCTCAAGTTTATCTGTAGTAACACCATCATCACGAACTTGTCTTCGAATTTTAAACAACGATACAAATCCGGCAATAATGAAGCTGGTACCCAAGACTAGATACACAATCAGAGGAACAATTGCGAATCCGATAAGTGTGGTGTTGTTCTGATTGCCGACGAAACAAATGCCCGTCAGTTCGTCGGCATCAACATCCCTCATGACTAATATAATGATGGTTTTGATAGCTGGGATGGCCCAAGCTGCTAGATGGAAAAACGTGCTGTGAAGTTGTATGGCCTCATGTCCCCACTTTAAACCCGCGGACAGAAACCATGTCAACGTTAAAACTACCCACCACAGCGAAGCAGCAGTTCCGAAGAAATAAAGTAAAAGGAACACCAGCGCACAGTCCGTGTTTTCTAATCCTTCTTGAATAAGGATACGAACTTTACTTTGACCGTCTGTACTATCACAAGCTATGGAATCACGACCGGCTATCAGTCGCACTATATAAGCAATACTGCAAAAATTATAACACATCGATAAAAATATGATAGGTCTTTCTGGATATTTAAACCTTTGTGAATCTATTAAAAACGTTAATACAGTAAACAATGTGGATACCCAACAGAGGCCGGCCCAGATTGACATCCAGATGTCCGCAAAATACTTGTCCTCCCCAGAGAAAGCATCGTTTTGTCCACATTTCAGCGCGCATCGCTCCGTTCTATTGATATACACATATTTCATTGGATTTTTGAACTTTTCGCATGGTGATTTGCGGTCTTTGTTCGTTGACTTCGAATTCGTTTGATCGCCTGACGAACTTGGGTCCTTGTGTCCCGGTATTTGAGGCCTTGGTTTGGTCCTGGGTTCCTCCACTTCCGGGGGTCCCTCCATACACATGTGGTCTTGGTTATTTTCTGGTGGAAACTGTGAGCAGTTCAAAGCATCTGGCCATGGAAACCCGAAATCAATTAATACTGGCTGGCATTTGCGTTTAACAGTTTCACATAAAGGACGACAGGGGCCGATTGGCATGAAGACTTTCTCTGTACACATAGGTAGATAGGAGGAACACAGGAAAAACCGAAGGTTGCTGGAACAGCCATACTCTATGAGAGGTGAAAAAGTTTGGAGGGTCAGTTCTGCGTCCTGAATGGATTTATGTTTAACAATATTTGGCATACCCGTAACGTTATATCCAAGGCCCCGACAGGTCGACGTCTGTATGGGGCTACATGACCGTACCACCCCTGTCCCCTCAAGTCCGAAGGACACAGCCAAGAATGAACATAAAACAATCACATACCGTAGTTTCCGCGATACACCTGCGTTGGCCATTTTCATCGTGCTAACGCCGTAAAGCAGTCACTTGAGGACGTAAAAAATATTTATGTGTTGCAAATCCTACTCTAGCACTCCTGGTATTAATGTACAAAGCCATGGCATGACGCCAGATTCCCCTTCAAAACTTGATTATAGATCCCTATACAAGTTCACCGTGTAAACTCTTTAAATCCCTTGAACAATGGTACAGCTACTATCCCACTATTATTGTTTTAACATCATTGCTGTTTACCTCCTCATGTCACTTTATAAACCAACTCATAAACATTCTTCACTTTAAGTGTGTAGCCGAGTTTAGATTTCTATTCCCCCACTCTGATATCACTGTGTTTCAGGCTGTACGACTCACTTGTATTTGTGTGTGTAGCGAAACAGTCCGGTTTAAAATATATCTCTGCAGTGAATAGGATTACATTCGCTGGGAAAGACCAATAGGCAGCAGTCTCACTACGCATGCTCCGCCTCTCGATTTAGCGGTAAACCGGCAGAGGGTCATCAATCACGTCAGAGGTTGTCAATCACTGTATGGTGTCCATTTCAGCGTTCATATCTCCGCGATGATCATTTGGCATGCCTTTATTCGCTTTGGATACACGAGATCTCGTTCCAGTGTGACTTTGAATGGTGGATAATCTCACAAAATAACTGCAGGTCTAACTTTTCATAGACAGTGGGAATTTTCAGCACCCTACTTCTTGTTCAATAACAATTTATAGCTTCGATAACTAAATCCAAGTGTATCATAGGCTCTCAACCAACGACTCGCTCGTTTTCTATCTGGCAATAACAGTTTTAACCCTTTACCAAGCAATACCATGTTTTAACAGCCCTGCAAAAAAAAAAACTGTTGGAAAAGGAGAAAATGGTGGTAACCAGCAATGTTTCTTTTTCCAACAAGTGTCCCCTCCACAAATCCAAGCATATGAACCAGGTTTTTTGTTTAACCCATTATCACACAATCCCTACTTTTGACGCCCCTGAGAAAGAAGCCTTTAGAAAACATTGTGGGAAAAGGAGAAATTGCTGTAACCAGCATTTTCTCCTTTTCCCACAATGTTTTCTACTATTCACAAAACAAATCTCAAATTTTCAGTCACTTTTATTTTGTGGTCTGCAAATGCTTTCAATTTGGACCAGTCTAAAATATTGTCGTTTGGTAATGTGTTAATACATTGTCTGCGAATGCTGTCCTTTTTGGCAAGCCTGAATATTTTCGTCTGGTATGGAGTGAAAAAATAAATATACTGAATATGTCGCCCCTGTTTTAGTTTAACGGATTGACTAGCGTTCTGCTTTTAATAAGTGAATAGGACAAACTCTGCATAATTTAGAAATACGATACTCTCGTCTTCTAAATAATGATTTATGGCCTCTCGTTGAATCGGAGTATTGTAAACACCTTATTATATTTTTGCTTACACTGTATTCAGTTTATTCTTCAATAATGTGCAGAACGGTTCAAAAGAGAAAATCATGGTCGGATTAGACTTTCCCGCCTTCTCTTTATGGTGAATTGCTTTTAACAGTGACTCGACGCTCGCTTGAGTGGATAGAATATCATGGTTAGCTCTTACAGTTGTAACACCATGCAAATATACTTTGGAACTGTTCCGGGTTCGCTCTTTTTAGTTTGTACGTTGTTTATATCGTTTTCAACAGTGTTTCAGACATATTACGGCGACAGCTCACGAGCCAAAGTTTCCCCGCCCGGTTTCCTCCGGTACTCGGCTTGAACACGACAGAGTGGCGGCTTGTGTTCGAAACCCTTGTCTAGCTGAATAACTGAAAGTAACAGTCTGACCAACTGCCATTAAAAAAATGGTTGAACGGTGTTTTATGTCGCTTTCAACATCATACATGTCATGTAACAGCGACAGTTTACATAATTATGTTAGTATTTCCTGGCTTTCACCGGCACTAGGCTGGGACTCCTTACGTGTGTTGCCAAGGGTCACTCCAAACTTTTGCATTACCTCTTTGATGCCCTAAATAATTTCAATTGACCCATAGGCTACTGAACGTGACTCACTGACCTCTTTGCGGACAGCGTAGATCAAGATCAGACTGCACAGAACAGTATGATCTTGTATCTGCACTGTCCGCTTAGGAGAATTTTTTCCTGAAAATATAATTTCTTAAGAGCAATGACTGGGCTAATGAGTGCGACACATTAAACTTTTGCGGACAGTGTAGATCAAGATCAGACTGCACGGAACGTGCAGTCTGATCTTGGATCTACACTGTCCGGTAAAGAGAGACCTGTCCTCTTTCAAATACCCTTTCAGACAGTAATATTTGGATTTTTCAGTGTCGGCTTAAAAGTTTCCTTTCCTTTATTTAGAAGGACAAGGGTTACATTTGGGTACAGTAAATATTACAGATCAGGCCGCGCAGGATACTGCACAAAGTATGGGATACAGAAGAGTCTAGAAACTATTGCAGGTCCCTTCTTAGTCAATCAGGTATTAAGTCAGTTTGTCTTAGCACAAATTCAATTTATTGTATATATAGTTAACCCTTTACCTGATATGCCAATTTGAGGCTCTTCCATTTTAGCAGCAAATAAAGATATGATGTCAAATATATGCACAAATGAGGATACAAATATCTGATTGAGTGGAAAACATTGTGGGAAAAGGAGAAATTGCTCGTTACGAGCAATTTCTCCTTTTCCCACAATGTTTTCAAAAGCTGTCTGTTGTTGAATTGTCAAAATGAGTATCTATGGAGTAAAGGGTTAATTGTATGGTTTTTAACGCCATTTTCAACATTATTTCAGTTATATCGCGGCGACCAATGCACCTATCCATGCTTTTCCTGGTGTTTCTTTTCTACTTCGCACAATATTCTTTCCGAGTCACTGGCTACTTTCCCATATGATCATTGTCGAAACAATGGTCCGCGGTGGGAGAGAAATGAATCCTGTCGCAGTGACTTATCATCAATCCTCGGAAAGAAATTGGCTTAGCCAGGGGTCGTTGCCAGGGAATCGAACCCCAGACCTCGTATGCTCAAGTCCTCCGCGCTACCGACTGTGCTACTGGGGCCCAGCAATGCATTATACTAAGCGAGATATCACTGTTTATGGACCTATAACATCCAATTTCTTCAAACAACCGAAAGGACTGAATCATGACATAGAATGGTGCTTGGACTTGCCGAGAGTTTACACAAATAGCAAAACGTTCCAAACCCATGTCAGCCTCCAAGAACTGCATAGAGTGATACGTTTTTTTTTACGCTTAACCCTCGTTCTCAAAGAGCATGGGTTATTTAGTATGGTTGGTAAATACCGCCAAATGCAGTTGATATAATATTATGACCTTCAACACGCGAAAAAGGACATTTGGACATTTTGCGTAAAGCGTCGTTTTAGATCAGCTTGCGCAGTCCGCGCAGGCTGATCTGAAACAACACTTTCCGTTTTTATGTAATTTTCTGTGTTGCGCAAGTCGTTTGTGGCACAAAATCTGCTGTAGTCGTAAAGTGCCTTCTCGGAAAATCCTATTTTTATTCCTTTGAAAGACTTATTCCAAATCCCACTTTCCTTTTAAAATGATGCCAGGACTGACGTTAGCACTTATTTTCTAACCAATAGACCAACACAGCTCAATTTAGTAAGTTACTCAGCAACCATTGTTCAAGATGAAAGGGAGTTTAAACATATTTATTTTACATCGATTGAGAAACAAGTTCTTACAACTTATACTTATCTCTCTCGATTCTGCTTCCTGGGAACTACACCAGTACTCGCGCCGAATGTGTGGGCCAATGAAAAATCCCAAAGTTGACACCCGCTCCCGGGTATCGAACTCAGGACCTTTAGGTTATGAGGCCGGCGCTCTACCTCACGACCACGGACACCACTAAAGATGAAAGGGAGATAGATAGATATTCACATGTACATAGTCATATTACATAAACAAACATTATTAATATGCAAATGAGTAAAAAGAATCTACCTCAAAAAAGATGCACACCGACAATTTTCATATAACCTTAACAAATGTCCATAATTTAACACTGTATATAGAAGTGTTTAAGAATGAAAATAATACATTCTATCTATCTATCTATCTATCTATCCAGAAAAACATTATTTCTTCATTGAAACCCATGCTATTAGAAATTTTAAGGTCCTGATACTATTCATATTAGTATAGGAAAAGCTTAATACTAATAATTTTTGGGTCTCGAAGACAGTAGATTAAAATACGACGGGAGAGACGAGTAGGCTTATTTTCGTCGACTCAATTATGTCCCGTCAAAGTGGGGCAGCAGAGTTACAATGTCTCCGGAAGTCAAAGATGTAAGCGAGACAACTCTTGTCGATATTATTACCTTTGTCGGTATGGAGTTACCTTTCTGCATTCTACGGTTTGAAGAAAAAATTGTTGGAGTGAGGTTAATTAGAGTGAAGTTTCTATTTTAACAAATGTCGTTGTACTTTATGACTTTATGTTACTGTCTTTCTTTCCCCCGTTGACTGAGATTTAGAAACCACTAGCATAATCGACGATCGAATGTTTTGGGAAAGGTATGTTTACTTTTCAGCTTTAACTCTTTACCAAACACTAAAATTTTGGACCAATCCAAATTCAAAACATTTGCAGACGACAAAATAAATGTGAGTAAAAAAAATCGAAATTTGGCTTATAAAGGATAGAAAACATTGTGGGAAAAGGAGAAAATGCTGGTTACCAGCATTTTTCTCCTTTTCCCACAATGTTTTCTAAAGGCTTCTTTCTCAGGGTCGTCAAACGTAGGGATTGTGTGGGAATGGGTTAAGTGATTGGATCAAAGGCGTCCGTTAGCTCAAACTGGTGTGTGCCCCTCACCAAATTAACCCATAGGCTTCTGAGTTCGACTCGCTGACCTTTTGCGGACAGTGCAGATCAAGATCAGACTGCACAGAACGTGCAGTCTGATCTTGGATCTACACTGTCCGATTCGGAGATGTTAATCCCCAAAACATAATTTTGAAATAGCAATATGAGAGTTTTTGCTATCGAATTGAAAATTTTATTTTTAGTTATTTAGCTGGATAAGGGTTAAATATAACAAAAAAAAAATGAAATTTTGTAGATCCTTTTTTTCTCTTTACCAGACGACAAAATTTCAGCCCGGTCCAAATTGAAAGCATTTTCAGACGACAATTTCAATGTGGCTCAAATGGTGCAATAGTTTATTGATAGGGTAGAAAACATTGTGGGAAAAGGAGAAAATGCTGGTTACCAGCATTTTATCCTTTTCCCACAATGTTTTCAAAGGGCTCTTTTCTTGGGGTCGTCAAAAGTCATTATTATGTGGTAAAGAGTTAAACTAACTTAATGCGGAAATATTTCTTTAATTTGTATACCCATGTTTAACAGTATAACTGGATTCATCTGCGCGAGCCAAGGTTATGATCACTATGTGGATCTTACCTTGGTTGATTGAGCCCGATTTCGAGATTCCTAGGAAGCGCCCTCTATTGGATGCTGGTTATTACCCCATTTTACATCATATTTCTGAAAGCCAATGAAATATCGTTTTACAAACGCGACCCTATTCTATTTTTATCAAAGATGAAATGATACGATTGATTTCATTCGTTGCAGTTAGAGCTGGCTGCATCCAATGAAAAAGCGTATGGGGGAATGTAAAATCGAGCTCGATTCGCCAAGGGTAGAATAGCGTAGTGAATCGTCAGCCTTGGCTTGCGAAGATGAACTGGATTGTTCTATTCCCCAACATTCTACACAACAGTACTAGCACTTTAACCCTTTACTCCATAGATACTCATTTCTACACATTGCTTGTAGGAGCCTTTGGAAAACATTGTAGCAAAAGGTGAAATTGCTCGTGACGAGCAATTTCACCTTTTGCCACAATGTTTTATATGCTATCAAAAGGTGTCATTTACACATCAGAACCGGCTTCATCCTCGCTGTCATTTAGAGTCAATTAGAGATGCCATAGAAATGTCTTATGGGGTAAAGGGTTAACCCTTAGGCTGGCTGGCGTGACATATTTGGGTGAACATTGTAGACATTATAGGTCAAGAAACTGAACAAACCTGTGCAGTATTATCTCGAATCTACACTGTTCGATACGATGAGATATTTGCTGGAAAGGAAAATTCGTTTGTTTAAACCTTTACACCATAAGGCATTTCTATGGCATCTCTAATTGACTCTAAATGACAGCAAGGATGAAGCCGTTTCTCATGTGTAAATGACACCTTTTGATAGCATAGAAAACAGTGTGACAAAAGGTGAAATTGCTCGTCACAAGCAATTTCACCTTTTGCCACAATGTTTTCCAAAGGCTCCTACAAGCGATGTGTAGAAATGAGTATCTATGGAGTAAAGGGTTAAATGGTGTTTTACGCCGCTTCCAACATTGTTTCAGTCATATCACGGCGACAGCTCACGTTATTCGTGTTTCCCTGGGTTTCACCAGTACTAGGCTAGGCTCTGAAGTGTCTTGCCCAAGGACACGACACTCCTGTGATGCTGGAAAGGAAAGCATAGAAACTGCTCTTTTTTTTTGGGGGGGGGGGGGGCGAGGGGGGGAGGGGGTCTTTACACGGGGCCAGGAATGTCCATAATTTCTTTTTCATTTGGAGTTTAACTATAGCACCCTACAAAATGTTACATTTGTCCAAAAAAGAAACTTTGGTAAAAGAAAAGTAAAATTTGGCTTGGATGATGATATAGTGTCTTAGAAAAGGTAAATACATCGCCAGCATTTTCTCCTGTCTTCCTTAATGCTTTACAAGTCTATCTTTGTTAGAGTTGTCTATGAAACAGGATCTTGTGCTGAAGTTAAGGGTTCACAGTCCCAAGCAACCTGCAGGTAAAACAAGCTCTTGGAAGAGCATTTAAAGCAAATTTCACAAAGAAATGATTAAGTTGAAAAGAAAAACCCGGTATCTATTTCCCGGTTGGATTAGATACCGGGATTTAAGATTTTTAACATTCTGACAGTTGATGGATGGAGGGCGCTGCAGGACGCGATATGACACTGAACAGAGCAAGCGTGGCGCTCAAAATAGCCCTACAAAACAGCTACAACTGTCAAAATATTTCATCGGCTCTTCAAGATTGAAGCTGCTGATAAGCCAAGTCGGCTGGAAAAGCAGATATCAATTGTAGATTTAGCGAGGCGTGAGAGAAGATTCGTTTCTTATGTTATAGAGGAATGTACTTCTTGTTTTAGGACTGTTTTTTCAAGACTGCATACTTTAGCAGAACGGAAAAACTCGCGATAAAAAGACCATATCAAACTCTGTACCAAACGACAAAATTTTAGACTTGTCCAGATTGAAAGCATTTGCAGACGGCAAAATACAGTTAACTCAAAAATTGAAATTTGGCTGAAGAAGAGTAGAAAACATAGTGGAAACTGGAGAAAATGCTGGTTACCAGCATTTTCTCCTTTTCCCACAATGTTTTCAGACGACTTCTTCCTCTGGTTCCTAAAAACGTTGGATTGTTTTGTAAAGTTTTTTTTAATAAATAACAGTAAATCAAATTTCGATTTAAAAAAATCAGAGTGAAAGAAGAAGAAGAAGAAGAGGAGGAGGAGGCAGAAGAAGAAGAAGAAGTAGAAGAAGAAGATGAGGAGGAGGAGGAAGAAGATGAAGAAGAAGAAGAAGAAGAAGAACAACAACAACAACAATAACAACAACAACAACGACGACGACGACAACAACAAGGAAAAGGAGGAGGAGGTGGTATATAACCAAAACCACCACAAATGCTCGTTTTTTGGAACTGATGATGATTATTCTGATCCAGGGTAGTTCTTGCTCTCATTCAAGTTAACCTTTAACTCATTACCAAACGATGAAATTTTAGGCTTGTCCAAATTGAAAGCATTTGCAGACGACAAAATAAAAGTGACTGAAAATTAAAAACTTGTTTTGTAAAGAGTAGAAAACGTTTTGGGAAAAGGAGAAAATGCTGGTTACCAGCATTTTCTCCTTTTCCCACAATGTTTTCTAAACGCTTTTCTAAACGCTTTTCTAAACGCTTCTTTTTCAGGGGCGTCAAAAGTAGGGATTGTGTGGTAATGGGTTAACTAAATAATTTTATCCATCCATCCTTTCTACATCTCTTCCACTTTTTCTCTTTGTTTTTGGCTGTCTTTTATTTCCAATTCTATCTTTATATTGTTCTTTACTCTCTCCTTCTTTTATTCTTTTTTTTCTCGGTCTGTCATTCTATCTTCATATCTCTGTTTTTTTTTTCATTTTGCATCCACACCCGTCTCATTTTTTATTCAAATATGTATTAAACCTGAAGCAAACAATCCCTGGCTTTTACGACCCCGAGATAGAAGCCTTTTGAAAACATTGTAAGAAAAAGGAGGAAATGCGGGTAACCAGCATTTCTCCTTTCCCCACAATGTTTTCTACCCTGCTGAATGAAATTCAATTTTTGAGTTATATTCATTTTGTCGTCTGCAAGTCGGATCAGTCTAACATTTTGTGGTTTGTTAAAGAGTTAAAGTTTTAGTACTTTTCTTATTTATAAGACAAACAGTATGTACAGCGCGATGAAAGATAGCTCTCTGGCGCCATACGCTAGCGATCTACTTTTCATGGCAGGAATACACTTTTGACAGTGATGCGCCGCTAATTCCGGTTGAACGTTACCTTTCACGGGCCGAAGCCTGATAAAAAGCAGCCAAGAGTCGTATGCCGGATACAAATTACTATCAGCCTAAAATCACGAGTTTTAGCGACCGCACAGAAAAAGCATTTTGAAAACATTGTGGATAAAGGAAAAATGCTGGTATGCCGAACAGCGTATCTCGGATCAGAATGCATTTTTCTGTGATCTATAATCTGAATATATATACGATCTATAGAACAACTTAGTTTTCGAAACTATTTAACAAGTCAGTCAATTAATACTATATGGCCTGCAACACGCAAAAAGGGGCATTCGGACATTTGCGTAAAGTGTCGTCTCGGATCAGCGTGTGCAGTCCGCACAGGCTAATCCGAAACGACACTTTCCGATTTTATGTGGTTTTCTGTTTTACGCAAGTCTACCGTAGCACAAAATCTACTGTAGTCGTAAAGTGCCGTCTAGGATTAGCCTGCACGGACTGCGCAGGCTAATCCGGGACGACACTTTACGCAAATGTCCGAATGCACCTTTTGGCGTGTTGCACCCCATACAGTAAAAGACGCTAATGGTGAATTTTTTCAGTCTATTGCATTCGAAATTCGTTTCTAAAAGTATTGTCAATTAATATGCAATATTAAATATCTTGTGACCATCATGATCATCACCATTGTCGTCATCATCATCATCAGCTGAAAAACTAAAATGAAATTCTCAATTTCATAGTAAAAGTTCATACACTGCTATTTCAAAGTCAAGTTTTGGGGAATAACATCTCCTTATCGGACAGTGTAGATCCAAGATCAGACTGCACATTCTCTGCAGTCTCCCGTCTAATCTTCATCTACTTTGAGCGATACCCAAGACGTTAAGCTTTTCCTATATCCCTTTCATCTTGAATAACGGATGCTCGGTAACTTACTAAGTGTGTCTGTGTCGGCTTTTTGGTTAGAAAATAAGTGCTAACAGTTCTTGTTATCATTTTAGAAAGGAAGTGGGATTTGGAATAGGTCTTTCAAAAGGATGAAAAACATTGTGGCAAAAGGAGTGGTTACCAGCATTTTCTACGTTAGCCACGATGTTTTTAAAACTCCTTTTCCTCATGTCTGTTAAAACTTCGGGACAAGTGATAATATTTTTAGACTGGTCCAAGCTGAAAGCGCTTGAAGACGAAAAAAGGTAACTCAAATATTGAAATTTGTTTCCAGCAGGGTAGAAAATATTGTGGGAAAAGGAGAAAATGCAGGTTACCAGCATTTTCTCCTTTTCCCACAATGTTTTCAAAAGACTTCTTCTATCTCAGGGACGTAAAACCCAGGGCTTGTTTGGTAAAGGGTTGAGCTTAGTGGGGTCCGTGGTGGTGAGGCCTCATAACTTAAAGGTCCTGAGTTCGATACCCGGGAGCGGGTTTCAACTTTGGGATTTTTCATAGGCCTACTCAATCGGCGCGAGTACTGGTGTAGTTCCCAGGAAGCAGAATCGAGAGAGATTAGTATAAGTTGTAAGAACTTGTTTCTCAATGGATGTAAAATAAATATGTTTATACTAAACTAAGGGTTGAGCTGATCTGGTGAAAGTTTCAAATCTTCTTACCTTTCTTGAGCTTTTGGGTCTGGAACACATGCTAGTCTTGAGCTAACAGTCTAATGACTTTTGCGTCATGGAACAAGTGTACCGCTCTTTAGACGTCCACAGGAGACATTGGTTAGTTTTCTTTGATCACAAAACAAATCAACCACACTCTGATCTTGATCTACACACGAAACAATAGTATCTAATCCTTTCAGTGTCCAGGTCTAAAACAGATGCTTGTACGAATGGCACAGACAAAGATCAGGTTACACAGAACGTGCAGTCTGATCTTAGAACTACATTGTCTTCTTGCTTAGTCAAGCCTTGAAGATAAAGATCTTTCTGATTTTCAGTGGAATGTATTTTCAGTCTGTAAAAAAGGTCGAGATTTTAACCCTTTTATGCTAAGAGGTCTTTTGCAGACAATGTAGATCAAGATCAGACTGCAGAGAATGTGTAGTCTGATCTTGGATCTACACTGTCCAATAAGGAGATGTTATTCCCCAAAACATAACTTTGAAATAGCAATGTTTGAACTTTTACTATCGAATTGAAAATTTCATTTTGGTTATTTATAACCCTTTCCCAATCAATCCCTAGTTTTTGACGACCCACATCAGAAGCCTTTTGAAAGTATCTTGGGAAAAGGAGAAAATACTCGTAACCAGCATTTTCACCTTTTCCCATAAGGTTTTCTAACATCCCAGAACAAATTTCATTTTTTTTTTGTCGTCTGCAAATGCTTTCAATTTTGACAAGTCCAAAATTTTGGTTTTTGGTAGGGTTTACCTTTTACCACACAGAAGAATTTTAGACCTATCCAAACCGAAAGCATTTGTTGGCGTTAATTGGTTCAAATGATACATTTTTATTTTCTTTCATAGAGTAAAAAACTTTGTGGGAAAAGGAGAAAATGCTGGTTACCAGCATTTTCTTCTTTTCCCACAAAGTTTTCAAAAGGCTTCTTCCTCAAGGTCGTTAAAAGTCGTAATTGTGTGGTAAACGGATTAACGGGATACAGGGATTTCTCTATGTTGTATTATGGCCACCTAAAACTGTCGAACACAAACTTTAACGTAACTCCACAAATGAATAATGCTTCATCAAATAAGCGAAACTTCCATCTGAGTTTTCTATTGCAGTACCACGCCTTCATTTACCCGGGGTAATAATAAAACACGTGAAGGTCGCAACATAGCATTGTTGGACAAAAACACACAATTTGCAACATATACACACAGCTTTTCGCTACATGTCCGTAGATCTAAGTACATTTTGCACAACCTTTCTTTTTTTTTAATTTCAGGTGACGTTTACATGAGATGAGGCTAACAACAAAGAATTTAAGAAACTTATTTTCCTCTTGCAATGGGTGCTTGCCACTGTTCTAAATCGAACTTCTAACTAAGCATTCATCAGTTCGCATGCCAAAGTGGCCATGGCGTCTATTTTTGAGTCTGGTAATATCGGACAAGCACATGCCATGCACTGGCATTAGGGGTTTAATATAATTATGTTTATGATGCATTGCAACAAGTAAGCATTTAATAATCATGAATCTATAAAATCCATTTTGTCCACCAACAAAAGCAAATCTTGAAGCAGAATGGTTCTTTTACATGCTTAAATGTGCAAAATTTGGAAGCTAACAAGAGTCGATATTTTTCTTCTCCTTATATGCAACACGAAAGGGTCGATATTGTTCTTCTCCTTATATGCAACACGAAAGGGTCGATATTGTTCTTCTCCTTATATGCAACACGAAAGGGTCGATATTTTTCTTCTCCTTATATGCAACACGAAAGAATTTAAAACAGCTGCAAAAAGTATCGACTCAAGTCAAGATTTATTTCGTTGTTGGCAAGTGCTTTCAATTAGGACCAGTCTCACATTTTGTCGTTTGGTAAAGAGTTAATTTTCTGCATGTCAAATTGCTTGTGTACCTAACTATTTAGCTCGTTTTTATGTATGATAGATTTTGTGGATCCATCTTGCTGAAGTGAAGATTTATTTTGTTGTTTGCAAGTGCTTTCGGTTAGGACCAGTCTTAAATTTTGTCGTTTGGTAAATAGTTAATTTTCTGCATGTCAAATTGCACGTGTACCTAACTATTTAGCTCGTTAAATTATGTATAAAAGTTTTTGTGGAGATCACGATGCTTGGTATGTGAGATGCAATAAGCCCCCTTTTGCCACAGCATGGTACATATTTAGCGATATTTCCAAGTTGACAATACACATTCTGTAGAACATGGGTTAATTTCAGATGATTACCTTTTTTGTCTGAAAAATAATAGCCTATTGAACGTTATCCTATGACCATTAGTTAATACTACAACGTCCACAACTTTCATTTCAAAAGCAGAAATAGGTAATCACTAAACTTCTAACATAGCATGGTAAAAAATTTATTATATAGATCTAAGTATTGTTACTTGTGCTGTTAATTGATATCTTTCCAGATTGGTCTGAGATCTAGAATCGGTTTTGCATAGAAACCATCGTTTATCTCTCAGTAATATTGGTTCGTACATTTGACTCACTCTGTTCCTTGAAAAAGTCAAACACAGAAAAAGGGAGTGCTTTCTGTTTGCAGAAATGCAAAATAATGTCCAGCCGTCTTACAGACCAGTAGCATAAACTTTTATCATACACTGGACCCATTTTCATTTTCGCGCAAAAACAAGCCTGGAAACATTAATACTCTCTACAAAAGAGAACGTTAAGAAATGCAAGCGAGAATTCAACTCGAAATTTGCCGCGAATAGCGAACAATTTCTCTTTTCATTTGCAATAATTCTACCTGAATATTACAGATATAGAAAAAAGTTCTCATTCGCCTTACCTTTTCGTCGAAAATTAGTAAGCAGTAAGTACGATAAACAGTCCAGTTTAGCTCAGGCTCTAAACAGGCCGATGTTGAAAACAATGGGGCGAAAGCGAGGGCGAAAACGTAAAAATGATCAAAGTGTTGTTGGCACTCTGGTATTTGTTTCGACTTTGAAGTCTATGTATTGGTCTTATTGTTGCCAAATGCAATTTTTGGAAGGTTTCAAATGACGGTGATACTTCATCATGCAGTCACATCTTAACCCTTTACTAAACGTCAAATTTTGGACCAGACCAAATTGAAAGCATTTTGCAGATGACAGATTAATGGTTGCTAAAAATATGATAGGGTAGAATATATGATAGGGTAGAAAACATTGTTGGAAAAGGAGAAAATGCTGGTTACCAGCATTTTCTCATTTTCCCACAATGTTTTCAAAAGGCTTCTATTCCTGACCCGTAAAAACCAGGGATTGTTTGGGAAAGGGTTAATCCACACTGTCCAATTGAGTTATTCACAGATACCCTATCCACCACAATCATTTTAAAGTCATTTTCAGTAGATCTAATTCATTTTTGTCGATTGCTGATGGATACTGAAAGATCTAGCACCTATGTAGAAGCAGAATGTGCACATTTGACATCAGACTGCTCAAGATATATAGGATCTAATATGAGTGGGCTTTTGAGATAATATTTTATTAAACGAGTCAAAGGAAAGGCGAGCTTGATAACTTTTACTTTGACAAGTTTAATGAAATTTTATCTCAAACGTCCACGAATGCCAGATTCTTTTTTATCACGTAACGACATTTCACAAAATACAGATTAAATGATGCAAAATCATTCATAAATGCACCTGCGGTACTATCCACAAGACCTATTTATTTCGTTGCAAGACATAGGCCTACAAAATGATGTCAAAAATGACGTCGCACAAATGCGATAAGAAAATTTGTAATAGGTATATTACACTGAAAACACGGGAGGTTATGTGATAAAAGAAAATCAGCGACCTTACTAAAATCTGAAGTATCCTAAATCTATTTTCGGTTGATCAAGAAACAGAGTTTGTTCTTATTAACATAATGTAATGACCGTCATACTAAAATATACCCAACAGGATGTGATGAAGCCTAATCGCTTAACCCACTACCACACAATCCCAACTTTTAAAGACCCTGAGAATGAAGCCTTTAGAAAACATTGTGGGAAAAGGAGAAAATGCTGATAACCAGCATTTTCTCCTTTTCCCACAAAGTTTTCTGCCCTTTCCAGACCAAATTTCAATATTTCAGTCTCATTTATTTTGTAGTCTGCAAATGCTTTCAATTTGGATCTGCCCAAAATGTTTTTGTGCAGTAAAGATTTAATCAAAGGCCAGGCTACGAGAATCAGAATTTCGGCCAGGTCAAATTTATCGAGGATTATTCAGAAATTTTGTCTGGAAGCATTTTCCTAAAAGCATCATTTGGTGCGGGCGAAAGCTGTCGGGTGTCCTCCTGGTTGGGGAGGAGTGTTTGCATGTTTTAGAACTATTTCAAAATAGTGAGGAGTGCCTGGTATAGATGCACACCGAGCCATGGGACTATATTTACCACCTGTTCTAGGTAGTAATCTTTGTCTATTATAGACTGTTCAAAAGCTAACACAAAATCTTATTTGTTAAACCATTTAGTTTAGCTGATCAGAAACTGTGTCACTTTGCCGTCAGAGCATTTTTGAAAAACTGGTTAACAGCATTTTCTCCTTTTCCCACAATGTTTTCTAAAGGCTTTTTTCTATGGGTCATCAAAAGTAAGGATTGTGTGGTAAAGGGTTCAATTGTTAAGCAGCCTCTAGTTAGAAAGAATATTTTGCCAAGTACTACTAGAATAAATTCCAGAAAACGTGAATTGTTGTGCTAGCCACTGGGGCAATAAGCGTAAAAGAATTGAAAACTGCACTCACTCTCAACCAAACATTCCCGACTTATAACAACCCTGCATTTACTTTGTCATTTGCAAAATGTAATGCTTTCAAGTTAGAAAAAAGTGTTCAGTTTTCTTGTGTGCTAAAGATTTAACCCTTTACTGCACGATAAAATATTAGATCCGTCAGAATTGAAAGCATTTGCTGATCACAGTTTCAGTGTGGCTCATGTGAAATGATTTTTCTTTGATAAGAGAGAAAACATTGTGGGGAAAAGACAAAATGCTAGTAACCAGCATTTCTCCTTTTTCCACAATGTTTTCAAAATCCTTCTCTTTCAGACGCATTAAAAGTCGTCATTGTGTGCTAAAGATTTAACCCATTACCACACAATCCCTACTTTTGACACCCCTGAGAAAGAAGCCTTTAGAAAAGATTGTGGGAAAAGGAGAAAATGCTGGTTACCAGCATTTTCTCCTTTTCCCATAATCTTTTCTACCCTTCACAAAACAAATTTCAAATTTTCAGTAACTTTTATTTTGTCGTCTACAAATGCTTTCAATTTGGACATACCTAAAATTTTGTTGTTTCGTAATGAGTTAACCCTCTACCAAACAATCCCTGGTTTTTATGACCATTCACAAAACAAATTTCAAATTTTCAGTCACTTTTATTTTGTCGTCTGCAAATGCTTTCAATTTGGGCAAGCCTAAAATATTGTCGTTTGGTAATGAGTTAAAGACCAAACAACCAGTTTAGGTCCATTCTACAATATTAGACAGGGCAATGATATAAGTAAGGAGATAAACACAACTGGTAACATATTCATTTTATTTTTGAAATATCTAAATATTCAACAATTTCAACAACAATAAGGCCATTAAAAATGTCAAAATTTAACTACAAAAGTGGAACAAGTCATACAGTAACCCTTAGAGGGCTTAGAAATACATAATAAGGACACTTTTATTTGTACAAAACAATGCAAAATTTGTAATTTCAAACATTTTTCCTGGCAAAAAATTTGTTATTGAAAATTGAACAATGTAGATAGTTACATGTGACTACTCATTCCTGCATGGCTTCATCCCGATTTAAATACAATACCTGACAACTGCATTGCGTAGATATCTCTTTGGCTCTGTATATAAGAAATTGGCCTTTAGTCCGTGAGTTCTGAGGTTCAAATCCTGCCCGGTCCCTTATTTCTGCCATGCATTTATTCATTTGTTTCTTGTTACAGATTTAGATACTGAAAATGATATGAAATCAACACTATCCTGGGCATCATATACCCTTAACCCTTTCCCAAACGACAAACTTTTGGACAAGACCAAATTGAAAGCATCTGCAGACGACAATTCAACTCTTGCTGAAAAGATGATTTCTGCCTATGATAGGGCAGAAAACATTGTGGGAAAAGGAGAAAATGCTGGTTACCAGTATTTTCTCCTTTTCTCACAATGTTTTCAAAAGGCTACTATTCTAGACCCGTAAAAACCAGGGATTGTTTGGGAAAGGGTTGAATTGATTCCAAAGTCAGGTTTTTGCCAGTAGGGATGAAAATTGGAAAAAGAATTTTGTTTTAAATCAATTCCATCCATTCTTTTTACAAAAGACTTTATACTGTGACTTTAAAAATGGTAGCTTTATAGCAGACTACAATGGTTTCTCAACAAGATTTAAAATAATGTATTCATAACTAGTCATTTATCACATAACCCTCCATGTTTTCACTGTGGTACAGCCATTATGAATTTTCTTGTCTCACACATGTGTGAGATAAGAAATAATTGCTGTATTTGGTCAACACTCTGTAATTATATGTTTCATTTCTAAAACATTGCTGACCTAGGTTTCTGAAGGAAATTAGCGGTCAAAGTTCTTGTCATGATAAAGTTGTTAATTCAATCACTGTTAGACTGTCAAAATCAATATTATGCAAGTTTCTTTGGAACTATTTTCGTTCGTAATGTACCTGTCAATGTAAGTGCACAGGCTTCATGTAAATTTCATTACACATTATACATGTATGCCTCTGGTTTAACACGTTTTGGACAATAATTCTTGTTAATCAGTAATGTGATAAAAAAAATCTGACGCTCGTTGGTTTTTGAGGTAAAAATTTATTAAATTTATCCACAAAAAATGTTATTAAGCTCGTCAAAAATAATGTTTTCACTTAGCAAATTCAACGGTTTGATCACCATTAATTTTCATGAAAAAAATGTAATACATGTATGAAAGGACAACAGTCTCTGTATTTTAAACATTATCTATACTCATATATTGTCATGAAAAATAACTCATATACGTGTATGTACATGGCACTAAAGATGTGCTTCAAAGATCAATTTCTTAATTCTGCTCCAAATCATACTACTATGGTAAGAGCTAACCACAAACTTTTACAGAATCATTGTTTTTCCTACGCTAGACCATAACCTTGACTACCACAGTGTAGAGCTACAGAAAGCCTGTCCTTTGTTATTTCTTTGCTTGGGTATTCCGGTAGTCGCAGAAAATTCACACTGAAATGAACATTAAGAAATGTTTTCATAGGACATATCTATTAGCTTGAGTACAATAACAGCCTTACATCGCTTCTTGTAAGATATTTAGTTTCATAAAATGACTTGTATAATGTAAAAAGGGACTTAATGTCTTGTTATGACTGCCCAATAGACCAAACAATTTTGAAATCTAAACATGTAGATCTTTCACAAGGTTATGGGTTGGACAAAGGGCTGTTATAATTGTGGACAATGCTAAAGTTGCTTGCCCCATTTTGTGTTGCAATGACATTCTAGCTATAAATAACAATTCTTGCATAAGACACCTGGTCTTAGCATGATGACATTAACCCATTACCACACAATCCCTACTTTTAATACTCCTGTGGAAGAAGCCTTTTGAAAACATTTTTTCCTTTTTCCCAAAATGTTTTCTACCCTATCCAAGACAGAATTCAAAATGTGAATGACATACAAATTGTCATCTGAAAATGCTTTCAATTTGGACCAGTCTAAAGGTTTGTTGTCTGTTAAAGTGTTAACCCATTACCACTCAATCCTTACTTTTGACAACGCTTAGAGAGAAGCCTTTAGAAAACATTGTGGGAAAAGGAGAAAATGCTGGTAACCAGCATTTTCTCCTTTTCCCACGATGTGTTTTGCCCTTCGCATAACAAATTTCAAATTTTCAGTCACTTTTATTTTGTCATCTGCAAATGCTTTTGATTTGGACAAACCTAAAATTTTGTCGTTTGGTAATGAGTTATGACAAATTCTACGAGCCGTATTTGATAAACTGTCTACAAGTGCTTTGAATTTGGTCAATTTTATCTTCTTATGGTCTGGTAAAAGGTAGATGATTATCTAAAGCAAATGCCATACCATGTGCTAGCAGTGGGCAGGAGATTGTCTGAGTACACAACTTGAGCAATGGTAAACTTCTGCTCACCACCTCCGCCCCCTGTGAGTTTACTAAACCCGCCATAAGGAAGCTTGGAACTGAAATTGAAAAGATTTCCAATAATTATTTCATGCTTTCCGGTAGGATATCGAGAAATAGCAGTGAAAATATTTTTCGATCTTACACTGGTACCACCAGTGAAAATACCGATTTTCACGTTCTTGTTGCCTAGGTAAATTGCGCGTGCCTAACAACCAGATGGGAAATATGACGTCATATACCTTACATTTCTCGCGCTTGAGGTAACGTTGCTATGCAGGAAGGGTACGCCACGGGGAATAAGGGAAAAGAACTGTACTGAATTTTGATAAAGCTCCTCCAAGAAAGGGTTAAAAGCATGAAATAAATAGAATATTTGTTTTTTTCGTTGAAAGATCGAAATTTATTTTATCTCGTGAACACCATTGGTAATATTTTCACGAGTGGCACAGCCACTCATGAAAATATTACCGATGGTGTCCACTCGATGAAATAAACTTCGATCTTTCACCGAAAAAAACAAATATCCTCTATTTATCTTGAAATAACTGGATGATTATCTTCAAATGTCTGGTTAATTCATCTACAAATAACTGGCAAATATTCTATCTACAAATAACTGGCAAATATTACTAGAAATTGTTATCAGACTAGAGGTTATGGGTTTGATAGCTCGCTTAGCTGAAGTATTTCCAAGAATAGATGTGTCACTTTGATTGGAATGAACAGATATGTGCAATGGCCACTCTGATATAATTGTAATAATGTTGAAAGGAAAATTAAACGCCAAACAACCAGCCAGTCTTATGTTTTAAAAGTCATTACTACCAAGGAGTCCTTCTATACTCCCATGCAATTACACCATCATTTGGGATGAAACTTTTACCAGACAACAAAATATCTGTCCTGCTTAAATTAAAAGCATTTGCAGACAAAAAAAAGTGGCTACCGGTAATTTGATAGCCATTGTCTCTGAAAGGGTATAAAACATCGTTAGGAAAGGAGAAAATCTTCTCCCTTTTTCCCACAATATTTTGTAAAAAGGCTTTAACATTTGGGTGTGTATTGTAACGTTTAAATTTGGAACCTCTAGCAAACAAATTTTACATTTTAACCCATTACTACCCATTCAAATATGAATTGTGTAACTTTTATGATGTGGACCGCTATTTGAAAACATACAACCATTGCTTGTAGCAAAGACTAGTTCCTATTGCCACAAACGTTTCTGTTTAACTCATTACCACACAGCAAAATGTTTTACCTATTCAAATTGAAAGCATTTGAAGACAACAATTTCAAAATGGCTCAAATGGTGCAATTTTGCTTTGATAGGGTAGAAAACTTTGTGGGAAAAGGAGAAAATGCTGGTGACCAGCATTTCTTCCTTTTCCCACAATGTTTTCAAAAGGCTTCTTCCTCAGGGGTGTTAAAAGTGGTCATTGTGTGGTAAACAGTTAACTAAGAAAAGCTCTTCTTACAGTGCTTTTTGTGTCAAAGAAGCAGTTGGGGTACATCCAAGTCAGACTGCACATTGTGTGCAGTCTGATCTTTACACTGTCCATATAAGCAATTAAATCAGATTTACAAGGGTTAACAAGAACTTCGCAAAGCGGCGCATATACGCCCGAAGAGGCTTGTCATTGAAATAAGTTGAAATGACGGAAGGGCCATGAATGAAGAGTAGTTAATCTCCATGATACGTGAAAAATATTAAAGGGTAATAACTAAAAAAAGAAGGGTGGCACAGTTACAAATTTTGTGAACTGCTGTTCTCCACAAGATGTTCTATCAGTCTTGAAAGGTTCAAGATCATAGCTTTTATATTTTAGAAATTATGACCCAGAAGAAAATTCGGAGAGAAAACTAACAAAGGGCAATAACTCAAAAAGAAGGATGGCAGAGTTATGGTTCTTGTGCAGAGCACTTCTTCATAATGTGTTCTATTAGTCTTTGAAGTTTCAAGATGATAGGTTTTAAAGTTTGGAAGTTATGGCCTGGACAAAAATTCAAACTGAAAATTAACAAAGAGCAATAAATTTAAAAAATAAAGGTTGCAGAGTAATGGTTCATGTGCACTGCACTTCTCCATAATGTGTTCTATTAGCGTATGAAGTTCCAAGTTATTAGCTGTTATAGTTTGGAAGTTATGGTCTGTTAATTGAAAATTAACAAAGGGCAGTAACTCAAAAAATAAAGGTTGCAGAGTTATGTTCCATGTGCACTGCACTTCTTCATAATGGGTGTATGAAGTTCCAAGTTATTAGCTTTTATAGTTTGGAAGTTATGGTCTGGACAAAAATTCAAACTGGAAATTAACAAAGGGCAATAACTCAAAAAATAAAAATGGCAGAGTTATGTTTCATGTGCACTGCACTTCTCCATAATGTGTATGTAGTTTCAATTTGATACCTTTTATGGTATGAAAGTTATGGCCTGAACAAAAATTCAAAGTGAAAAGTTGGTTATTTCAGAAATCAAGGGCAGATAATTTTAGAACGAAAACAGCGATAAAAATTCTAAGACCCATGTGCACAACTAGACATCATGGTGATTCATTGTGGCAAGTTTCAAATAATTCCGATGAAAACTGTAAGAGGAGTTGCACACACAAGAAATTGCTAACGGACAGACGGACAAACGACCGGGGGTATAACATAATACAACCCTTCGGGCGTATAAAAAGGGTTTCTTTCCAAACACTGACACCTGAAAACTTGCTTTTTGAGAAAATGTTTTAAAGAAAGAAAATATTTTGGAACTATGCATGCTTACCTCCCTGTAACAAACTGCAACATTAGGACTCGTTCTTGTTGGTCAAAATCATTCAAAATCTCCCAGAACCACTTAAAACAGGAAATAAAATCTACTTTAGAATGCGTAATATATGAACATGTGAATTTCAGGCAGGACATACAACTATAAGCTGCATTTGTGAAAAGTATCTACATATTGCCCTGACAGATCAAAGATCAGACTGCATATTCCAATACTTTAGAATAACGAATTGGCAAGTGTTGAAGTTTACATAATCAACCCTCTCCCAAACAAGCCCATGCTTTTACATGTTTGCAGTACAAGTCTTTTGAAAACACTGTGGGGAAAGGAGAAATTGCTCATAACGAGCAATTTCTCCTTTTCTCACAATGTTTTGTACCCTTTAAGGCAATTTCACACCACTTTTATCAAATTAAACATTGTTGTCTGCAAACTCCTTCAGTTTGGAAGAGTCTAAAATTTGTCGTTTGGGAATGGATTAAGTGATGAGTACATAGCATTTCAAGCTCTCTTATTTGTGGTCTTGATCTTAGCACCTTCATCGAAATCCAACCCCATAAGGCAGCCTTTTACTCTCTAAAACTGTTTTGATCTACATTGTATGTGAAGTGAATTTTCAAAAGTGATCCACAGCTTTGATTAATGCTTTACCAAACAACAACATTTAAGACTGGTTCAAATTATAAGAATTTGCAGACGACAAAATTAATGTGACTCAAAAATTGAAACTTGTTCTGTGGAGGTAGAAAACAGTGTGGGAAAATGAAAAAATACTGGTTTCCAACAATGGTTTCAAAAGACTTCTTTCTCAGAATCGTGAAAACCCAGACTTGTTTGGTAAGGAGTTAAGATCCAGATTCAGCGGATGGAGGGACAGGAAACATGCAAGTGAAAAGATCAAGTGACAGATCAACAAAATAGGCAAACCTATAGGTTGATTGACTGTACTGGAGTTAAACACGCTTGTAACAGTTTTCGTCACATCAAGGTGGTCAGTGCACAAACCTATGTGTTTCCCGGCTCTTTCATACCAGTAATGACATAAATTTCATTTCAAGTCACTGACAACTTTTCTCACATGCATCAGAGGTGAGAGGCAAAAATAATGGCTGTGAGGTAAGTCAGCCTCCAACAGGTATCCAACTCATAATCACCAGGTCATGAGGTGGATATGCTAACAACTGAGCTACCTTGCTGGGCCCAGACCTATAGCTCCCTAATTCAAACTGTTGCTGGACTAATAACCACTTCACTATTTACCAAACAACAAAATTTTAGGCTCATCTAAATTGAAAGCACTTGCAGACAAAAATTTAAACATATTAACTCAAAAATTGAAAATTCTTTCCAACAGGATAGAAAACATTGTGGGAAAAGGAGAAAAAGCTGGTTACAACCATTTTCTTCTTTTCCCACAATTTTTTCTCGAGGCTTAGGGTCGTTAAAAGTCGGGATTGTGTGGTAAAGAGTTAAATATATTATACAACCTGTATAACATCTGAGGTCTCTGTGCAGTCCACATATATAGTGTTATTCTTCCAGTCAGTGACATCTATCTCTGGTATTCCTGATAACATTAACTCCTGAAACAAATATTACACATATGATTTACATACAGTAAATAATTGACAGTCTATCTCTTTAGCTGATGATAAACTTTTATACTTTTCCATTTTCACTCTTTACCAAAATTAATGACAAAGTTTTAGACTTAAGCATGAAACAAAACATCTGTGTTTCAGGTTTCCCTGCCCTACCTAAAAAATGCTGCCGACCCTTAACTTTTTTTGCCATGATTGACAAAAAAATTATGCGTCAGGTGTGATTTCATTATATGTTCCATGTAAAAAGTTTATTAAAAAATAAATAAATCCCTATGTACCCTACCTACAGTATCTCGGACTGAAACCCTAAACACAGATATATTTTTTTGCTATGCCTTATCCAAGTTGAAAGCACTTGTAGATAACAAAATAAATGTAACTCAAAGATTGAAACTTGACTTAGAAGAGTAGAAAACACTGTAGGAAAAGCAGAAAATGCTGGTTACCAGCATTTTCTTCGACCAAACAATGTTTTCAGAAGGCTTTTGCTTGGAATAGGGTTAGATAGAATTTAGACCAAGAAATCATTACAGTCGTGTAATTTATGAACATTTAGAGTAAAACCTGAATAATTATCTAAAAGGCTATCAAACAACAGTTGTTCAAATTTTAAAACGTGTTTTGTTCTTTCTGTTCTATTTTATGATGATTTTGAACATTAGAGATTTTTCTTTCTCACTACTCCATTTGATTTCCTGCTTCAGCCACTGGTTGCTTTCCCATACAAATATGGCAAAAACAATTTTTTTGGCAGCAAGAAAGAAATGAATCCTGTAACAAAGACTCATAAATAAATACTTCCCACAATATTTTCTGTCCTTCTAAAGTGAAGTTTCCATTTTTGAGTCACATTAATTTTGTCTTCGTCAAAAGCTTTCAATTTGGACATGTCCAAAATTTTGTCATTTGGTAACGAGTTAACTCAAATTTGACCACAATTCCACACATGACTAGCCCTGTGCAACTGGGCATGGCGTATGCAAGGAACCCTGGGTGTAGTAATAGATGGGTCAAAAGGATAAAGTGCTTTGTTTAATCCTTTACCAGACAATCCTGATCTTCAACGACCTGACTGAGAAGCCTTTTGAAAACATTGTGGGAAAAGGAGAAAATGCTGGTAACCAGCATTTTCTCCTTTTCCCGCAAAGTTTTCTACCCTACCAAAGCAGAATTGCACCATTTGAGCCTCTTCGAAATTATCATCTGCAAATGCTTTCAATTCCAATAGGTCTTACCCTTTTACCAAACAATCCCTTGTTTTTACGACCCTGAGATAGGAGCCTATTGAAAACATTGTGGGAAAAGGAGAAAATGCTGGTAGCCAGCATTTTCTCCTTTTCCCACAATGTTTTCTACCCTGCTGGAAACAAATTTCAGTTTTTGAGTTACGTTTATTTTGTCGTCTGCAAGTGCTTTCAATTAAGACCAGTCTAAAATTTTGTCGTTTCGTAAATTTTGCTGTATGGGAACGAGTAAAGTGCCTTCTTCATTCATTGAATCTTATTGCATCATAGTCTTACCTAGCAGATGTATCAAAAAGAACAATAGTACCTAGCCATATATAGAAATACATCTATGTGTTTTTATAGTGGTATTCTTACCAGCTCATATTCATCAAACATCTGTATCAGGTTTTGTGGTACATACAGGTTGAAGCCGGACAGAAAGCTGTCAATTTGGGGCTGGATGCCCCTTGTCATTCTTAACTCTGTGACCAGTTGTACATACTCTTCCTGGAAAAAATAAATATACTGGTATACAAACATTCCTTAACCCTTTACTAGACAACAAAATTTTATACCTGTCCAAATTAAAAGCACTTGCAGACGCCATAATAAACATACATCAGAAATTGAAATTGTGTTGAACAGGGTAGAAAACAGGGTATTAGAAGTAGCCAGTCTTCAATGTCAGCAATTTCACCTTTTGCCACAATGTTTTTTTTCTACACTATCAAAAGGTGTCATATACACATAAGAAACGGCTTCATCCTTGCTGTTATTTAGGGTCCATTAGAGATACCATAGAAATGCCTTATGGGGTAAAGGGTTAAATAGAAATAGCTCTTCAATAAGAATGTATCAAAACACTTAAAGCTTGCACATGTGTATTTCTCATGCTGCATATTATTAATCAACTTCAACAGTCGAACTAACACGTGTCAACTCCTTCCCATAAAACTATATCTGAAAGCATTTGTGTTTCAAAGGATAACAATATTTTCTCCTTTTCGACATTTTTTTTCAGCAGTCTCTATGTTGTTACTCATTCTGATTTATGCTGTAAAGCTTTAAGATGCACAGCATTCAAATGGCACAAAGATTCAGTGCCTTTTCTGAACTGAATTACTTTCTGTGAGAAATTTTTGTGACATATGCCTTTACCCTTTAACAAGTGACGCAATTTTAGACTAGTCCAAATTAGAAGCATTTGCAGATGAAAAAATTAATGTGATAAAATATTAAAATTGGTTTTGGCAGGTGAAGAAAAGATTGTGGGAAAAGGAGAAAATCCTGGTTACCAGCTTTTTCTCATTTTCCCACAATGTCTTCAAAAGGCTTCTTTCTCAGGGTCATGAAAACCAGGGATTGTTGGGTAAAAGGTTAAAGGACCAGTTGGACTAGTGCTCTACCTAACACTCTACCAAACTGTGCAGAGTTTTAACGACTTTTAAAAAAAAAAAAAGGCGTTTGGAAAACATTTAAGAAAAGAAGAAAATGCAAATGACAAGCATTTTCTTCATTTCAGTAAATGTTTCCTTCCATTTTAAAAAAGCATCCCATCATTTCAGCCATTTTAACTCATTACCAAATGACAATATTTTAGACTGGTCCAAAATTAATGCATTTGCAGACAACAAGTCTGGGACTGAAAATTTGAAATTTGTTTTGTGAAGGGCAGAAAACATTGTGGGAAAAGGAGAAAATGCTGGTTACCAGCATTTTCTCCTTTTCCCACAATGTTTTCTAAAGGCTTCTTTCTCAGGGGCATCAAAAGTAGGGATTGTGTGGCAATGGGTTTAATTGTACAATTTTTCTGCCAATGCTTCATAATATTTGGACAATTCCAAAATTCTGCTGTGCAGTAAACAATCAATTCTATACCTTGTTGGCATCTGTAACCAGTATTTTAGCTCCACCAGGTTTAAGCTCCATTTCCTCCATAACACCAAACACATCAGTCTCCACGGAGAATGTAAGGTCAAGGCCTAGCTGACTGATCTCATGATCTAGTATCCACTGGATTAGAAACAAACCAAAGAGTTTGACAGCTTGGTGTTAGCATGAATTTTCCACTTTTCAATTAGCTAAAATTGTAATAAATCTGAATAAATCCTCGTTGTAAATAGTGACAAAAACTTACAAAGTTAGTTTAAACATATTTATTTTACATCGATTGAGAAACAAGTTCTTACAACTTATACTAATCTCTCTCGATTCTGCTTCCTGGAAACTACACCAGTACTCGCGCCAAAAGTGTGGGCCAATGAAAAATCCCAAAGTTGACACCCGCTCCCGGGTATCGAACTCAGGACTTTTTGGTTACGAGGCCGACGCTCTACCTCACGACCACGGACACCACACAATAAAGTTGGAATGGCGACTGTGTTAACTAGAGCTGTCACTGAAAATGACTTAACCCTTTACCACACAATCCCGACTTTTAACGACCCTGAGAGAGACGCATTTTGGAAACATTCTGGGAAAAGGAGAAAATGCTGGTAACCAGCATTTTCTCCTTTTCCCACAATGTTTTCTACCCTTCACAAAACAAATTTCAAATTTTCAGTTACTTTTGTTTTGTTGTCTGAAAATGCTTTCAATTTGGACCACTCCTTAAATTTTTTGTTTGGTAAAGAGTTAATACCCACGCCAGCACTATGACAGAAACTGGCAATTACTGGTATTTTGTACACAGATGGACACACGGATGGACACACACACGGACAGACAGGCTGATTCCAGTATATCCCCAAAAACATTTGTTTTGCGAGGGTATAATAACAAGTAATTTGATTATCCTTGACGTCATATTTTCAAACAGCTCTGAACAGTGTAATAACCCCTACAGCGTAAAATAAATTCTGGCACCATTGTAAATTTAGAAATAAAACTCCCTTATTGCATTTTTAAGGTCAATCTTTTCCAGAATGTTTCAGCAAAGCGGACAGCATAAACCAGAGATCAGACTGCACCATTTGTTTAGTCTGATCTTGATCTACACTTACCACAAAGGCAACTTTAGTTGTGAAAGGCACTTTAACCCATTACCACACAATCCCTACTTTTGACGCCCCTGAGAAAGAAGCCTTTACAAAAACACTGTAAGAAAAGGTTACCAGCATTTTCTCCTTTTCTAACAGTGTTTTCTACCCTTCACAGAACAAATTTCAATTTTTCAGTCACTTTTATTTTGTCGTCTGCAAATGCTTTCAATTTGAACAAGTCTAACGTTTTGACAATTGGTAATGAGTTAAAGATTAATTCTAGATTCAAGGACTAGTCATCAGACTGGCATCAGACTTCCAGTCTAGATATTCAGACTTGGTTGAAGATTTTGAAAGGTTGGTAAATACAGGTCCTGAAAGTCTTAGTTTAAGAGGCAAACTTCAAAATCTTAATTTCCTGAGCATTGTACATTCAATACAAAAGTTGACTGATGCATCCTTGTCCTATGAAATCTTTCTCTCAGTCGGGACTTTAGGAGTCAACTTTATTGTGTAATTACCCTTAAAAAGGATTGCTTGTACAAATTGAAAAATATCCTTGTCAAAGACACTTACCTGTAATTACAACATCTTGAGTTTTAACAACCCTGGGAAAGAAACTTTAAAAGTCTACTGGGGAAAAGAAGTAAATGCTGGTACCCAGATTTTCTCCTTTTTTTTCCACCATGATTTCTATCCTATCTATAACAAATACCTTGATTTAACTCTTTACCACACAAGAAAATTTTGGACTGGTCCAAATTGAAAGCATTTGCAAACGACAAAATAAAGGTCACTGAAAAATAGAAATTTGTTCTGGGAGGGGTAGAAAACACTGTGGGAAAAGGAGAAAATGCTGGTTACCAGCATTTTCTCCTTTTCCCATGGTGTTTTCAAAAGGCTTCTTTCTCAGGGGTGTCAAAAGTAGGGATTGTGTGGTAATGGGTTAAAGTCCATTTAATAGTGTTGTCTGCAGATGCTTTCTATCTTAAGAAATTTGACGTTTTGACATCTGGTAAAATCTTAAAGGTTTTTACCTGTAGATTTTTAGCATACTCTGGGTCTATAGAAGCCACGTCATTATAGTTAACTGGTATACCTGCAAATGTCAACAAAATTTTCTCTTATCATAAATTTGAGTTTTATTTCATGTTAACTTTTTACCAATCAACAAAATATTAGACCTGTCTAAATTGAAACCACTTGAAGACAACAAAATAAATATGACTGAATTATTGGAATTACATTTTAGTTTTGGAAACTATTGAAAACATTGTAGGAAAAGCAGAAAATGCTGGTTACCAGCATTTTCTCCTTTTCCCAGAATGTTTTCAATAGGCTTCTCTCTCAGAGTCGTTAAATGTTGGAATTGTGTGGTAAAGAGTTAATATGTAGGGAAAAAAGTGCCCTTTTCATGGCTAAAGTTTTCTCCTTTGGTATTTCTTCCTTGCCATTTTTCCTTTTAATGCAGTTTCACAATGCATAAGAATCAGTCTGACAGACATCTTGTATGCAAAGTAATTCTCTCAGAAAGTTTGCCAACCTTTCTAGAAGAAGACCCACCACCCACTCCTCCCCCTCCAACTCCCAACCCCATACCCTTGTTTCTTGAGTAACACTTTCAAAGTTCCATGATATCCATCATCAAAACTGACCAACAATGTTTTCAACATGATTCATATTAGAAATGTTACATAGACTTACTTATGAGCCTAAGCCTGTACCACAACATCAAATTTTGTACTTCACCCAACTGAAACCATTTGCAGACGACTACGAGAACGCAGCTCTAATGACGATTTCTGCAGGTGATAGGGTAGAAAACATTGTGGAAAAAAGGAGAAAATGCTGGTTACCAGTGTTTTCAAAAGCATTTTTCTTCAGGGTTGCAGAAACTCAGGATGGTGTGGTAAGACTTTGAATCAATTTACTTACCCAGAATGTGTTTGTAAAAGGAGCGAGTGAAATAAACATTTATCAGCTGTTGATGGTATAAAGCCAGGCCTAGACACTGGCCAGCAAATCTGAAGTAATTGAGATGATCTGGGTTGACGGAAGAGTTACTGTTGGGCTGAAACGTACTGCCTAGACATGAAAAAAAAAAAAAATATACAATATTTTGATGTGATTTCTTCTTTTGCCACAATGTCTTCAAATTTGACTGTTTCAAGTAAAAAAAAAAAAAAAAAAGCCTGTCTATCAGGTGATCAGTTATGCTTGGATTTCAAACCTACAATAGCAAGAAAATGATTTTCACTTTGACTCCTGTCATTTAACCCTGGAAATAAGTGAACATTCATTAACGCCTCAATAAAAAAGTTTTCTTTAACTCAAAATGGAAAAATTTTAGGCCTGAATTAAAAGCATTAACAGATGACAAAATAAATGTAGTTGAAAATTTGAAATTTGGTGTTGGTAGGGTAGAAAACATTTTGGGAGAAGGGGAAAATGATGGTCAAAAGTCTGGATTGTGTGCCAAAGGGTTAATTCTTTACAAAACAAGGGTTAATTCCTTACTAAACAAGGGCTAAATCTTTACAAAACAACAGTTGATTTTTTACTAAACAAGGGTTAATTCTTTATCAAACAACAGTTAATTCTTTACTAAACAAGGGTTAATTCTTTACTAAACAAGGGTTAATTCTTTACAAAACAAGGGTTAATTCTTTACTAAACAATGTAATTCTGGACTAGATCATATTGCAAGCATACGCAGACAACAAAACTAAATTTGGCTGAAAATTTGGGATTCATCTCAGAAAAGCAAGAAAAATTGTGGGAAAAGGAGAAAATCAGGCTGATATAAGAGGCACTCTACTACTACTCGAGATTTCGTCCTATAGTACACTTTTTCAAAAACAGAAAATTTACAGAGGAATGGTAAATGTCGTTTCGGTCTGCTCTAACTGCCCAGGCTGATCAGGGACAATACTTTCATATGTAAGTGTCCGAATGACCCTTTTAGTGTATATAGACCCTTTTAGGCCATATAGATAAAACTGTAATTCATGTCTTTGAGGTTTTAACCCTTTACTCCATAAGGCATTTCTATGGTATCTCTAATTGACCCGTAAATAATAGCAAGGATGAAACCGTTTCTTATGTGTATATGACACCATTTGATAGTGTAGAAAACATTGTGGCAAAAGGTGAAATTGCTCATCATGAGCAATTTCACCTTTTGCCACAATGTTTTCCAAAGGCTCCTACAAGCAATGTGTAGAAATGAGTATGTATGGAGTGACGGGTTAAGGTAAAAAGTTATAAGTATATAAAGTTGAGTGTAATTCAAGTAATTGAGGTTTCAAGAGACAATCTTAAATGCAAAGAACTTATAGAAAGAATACCATAGCATACCATCAGCAGACTGTGTGAAGAGACCATAATCTGGATTTAGGATTTCTTTGGATAAAACGTCAAACCATTCTCGCACCACACCTTGTCCCTGTAACAGGTTAAAAGAATTAATCTTGCAGTATCCATTGTTAGAACTTGTCAATCTGTCTGTCACAAATGAATGCATTCTGACACATGCACTTACAGAATAAGTTAAGTTGCCCATGAAAAAACTATGAAATGTCTCAGTCATTGCACGATAATGATTCTGGGAAAAAGCTAAGCAAAAAGTTATAAGGAGTGGAGTATTTATTAGAAACCATACAGGGTATCAACTTAACCCTTTACCAAACGACAAAATTTTAGACTGGTCCTAATTGAAAGCACTTGCAGACGACGAAATAAACATAACTCAAAAATTGAAATTTGTCACCAGCATTTATTATATACCTAGCAGTGAAATCTTGGAATTTCCCAGTGTAATAAATTTTGATATCATCACTAGTGACGTTATCAACTTTCACTTTCACTTCCTGACGTAATTTGGGAACTACTTTTTTTTTCGGCTACATTTTTTTCGACTTTCAAATGCAAAATTACAAATAATGATGTTAATAAGGTATATAATAAATAGAATAATCAACTGGTTGTTTTTGATATGAAAAATATCTCACTTTGACGCGTTGTAAGGCATTAAAAAAACTCGTGCTGCGCACTCATTTTTTCAACGCCTAACAACGCATCCTCGTGAGATATTTTTCATATCAAAAACAACCAGTTGATTATCCTCTATTTTCTCTTTTTCCCACATTGTTTTCAAAAGGATTCTATCTCATGGTCGTAAAAACCTGGGATTGTTTGGGAAAGGGTTAATATACATAAGGACAAATTAAATCAACATACTGATAAGAATTTCCTATAACTTTTCTTCAAAGTAAGAAAACTTTCATACCACACCCTCTTCTCCATGAAAGCGCAAAGCTAGTCCTCTTTTAAGTTTTTGAGGGGAAGCTTTAAGAACCATATCACAACTACTGTGGAACAAACGGTCTGCGAAAAAATCGACACAGAAATAAGTAACCTTGAACACTTTCAATTGTAACCAGGAGTAATGATCTTAAACCTACATGGACTCTTTCCTTCTTTTACCATTAGATTCAAGAAAAATATATTTAAAAACTTTGATAAAATTTGGGTAGCTCAAACAAAGCAGTTAGTTATTGCATTACTGGTATATACCGGTACAACACACCATACTGTGCGATACATCACCAAGATTTTCAAAAAAAACAAAAACAAAAAACTGCCTTTCATTTGCAATTAATTATGGTTGTTCATAGTACTAATTTTGCTCTGTGATCCATTTTCCCTTGAAAAGGACTTAGAAAGCATCCTAGCAAAATTAGACATGAGGTCCATGATGGCCCGAAGTCGCTCACATGAGCCTACTCATTAACCCTTTCCCAAACAAGCCCTGGTTTTTACATGTCTGCAGTAAAAGTCTCTTGAAAACACTTTGGGAAAAGGAGAAATTGCTCGCAATGAGCTATTTCTTCTTTTCCCACAGTATTTTATACCCTTTTTAAGAACTTTCTGCCATTTTCTCCAAATCTAAAATTGTCGTCTGCAAACTCTTTTGGTTTGGAAGAGTCCAAAATTTGTCATTTGGGAAAGGGTTAAACATGACCTATTTTTAGTCTCTTATGAGATATCATGACAAATATTCTAACAGGCTTTCATAAGTATTGCACTGACATTTTGGTCTCTAGCATGTACACAAGTTTTTTCTAGAACTGTTGAGAAAACTACTTTTTAGCCCAGCATGGCCACTTTCCCACTGTAGATGTAATCAAAACAAAGATTCTGACCACCTTTCACGATTATCTTATAGAAAATGTGGCATCTAAAGTGTGCTTAAGGTTTTTCCAAGATTTGACATGTTGATCTATTTTTTTTACCCAATATGATCCATTTACACTCTCATCTTAATGATCATCAAGGAAACCATTCTGTCAAATATTCTTAACTCTTTACCACACGACAAAATTTTAGACTGGTTCAAATTGAAAGCACTTGCAGATGACAAAATAAACTTAACTCAAAAAATTGAAATTTGTATCCAGTAGGGTGGAAAACATTGTGGGAAAAGGGGAAAATGGTTACCAGCATTTTCTCCTTTTCCCACAATGTTTTCAAAAGGCTTCCATCTCAGGGTTGTAAAAACCAGGGACTGTTTGGGAAAGGGTTAATTAATATATATTGTACAGAACTTGTTGCCTCTAGAGCATATACCGGTACAAACTATTTTAAAGCTTTTAACCTAGTGATCTAGTTTTTTCTAAGTGATGTGATCCAATTTCAATTTCACATGAGATATTACCCAAATTTCATGAGCATTTGACTGAATCTGAGATCTCAAGTTTTTTCTAAGATGTAAAAGTGACCTAGTTTTTGACCCGACATTACCAAAAATTTCAAACACTTTTATCAAGACATACATTCTGACAAACTTTCACACACAGCTGACAAATGATGGGTGACAAACACAGCACAATCACAAAAGCTTAAAAGAAATTAAGAAACAAGAGTGGCAAATTGTCGCAAGATACGCCCGTCTTACCACAAGTTGTAAAACTGGGGTATGCACCGGACAAAATTCAAGTATGAACAAGAGGGCCATGATGGCCCTGAAATCGCTCACCTGAGTTTATTGACCAAACATGCACTATCTAGTTTCCCAGTGACCTAGTTTTTTATCAGACATTACCCATCATCAAACGCTTTTGAGATATCAATAAGACAAACATTCTGGCCAAGTTTCATGAGTATTGGACTGAAAATGTGGCCTCTACAGTGTACAAAAGGTTTTTCTAAGATTTCATCAAGTGACCTAGTTTTGGACCCGACAAATACCCATTATCAAACTCTTTTGAGACATCACCAAAACAAACATTCTGACCAAGTCTGAAGAGTATCAGGCAGAAAATGTAGCCTCTGGAGTGTACACAAGGTTTTTCTAATATTTGACCCATTGACCTAGTTTTTGACTCCACATGACCCATTTTCAAACTCATTCAAGGTATCACCAGGACAAATATTATGAACAAGTTTTAGGAGTATCAGACTGAAAATGTGTCCTCCAGAGCATACAAAAGGTGTTTATAACATTTGACCTATTGACCCAGTTTTTGACCCAACATGATCCATTTTCAAACTCATCCAAAATATTATAAAGGCAAACATTCTAATTTTCAAGAGTGTTGGACTGAAAATGTGGCATCCAGAGCATATACAAGGTTTTTCTAAGATTTGACCTGGTGACCTAGTTTTTAACCCCCAATGACCCATTTTCAAACCTGTCTGAGATATCATCAAGACAAACATTCTGACCAACTTACAAGAGTTTCGGACTGAAAATGTGGCCTCTATAGCCTGCAAAAGGTTTTTCTAACATTTGACCTAGTGACCTAGTTTTTGACCCCACATGACCCATTTTCGTTCTTGTCCGAGATATCATCCAGGCAAACATCCTAACCAACTTTCATGAGTATCCGACTGAAAATGTGGCCTCTAGAGCCTACAAAAGGTTTTTCTAAGACTTGACCTAGTGACCTAGTTTTTGACCCCACGTGACCCATTTTTGAACTCGTCCGAGATATCATCGAGACAAACATCCTGACCAACTTTCATGAGTATCCGACTGAAAATGTGGCCTCTAGAGCGTACACAAGGTTTTTCTAAGACTTGACCTAGTGACCTAGTTTTTGACCCCACGTGACCCATTTTCAAACTCGTCCGAGATATCATCCAGACAAACATCCTGATCAACTTTCATGAGAATCCGACTGAAAATGTGGCCTCTAGAGCGTACAAAAGGTTTTTCTAAGATTTGACCTGGTGACCTAGTTTTTGACCCCACGTGACCCATTTTCGAACTCGTCCGAGATATCATCCAGACAAACATCCTGACCAACTTTCATGAGTATCCGACTGAAAATGTGGCCTCTAGAGCGTACAAAAGGTTTTTCTAAGATTTGACCTGGTGACCTAGTTTTTGACCCCACGTGACCCATTTTCGAACTCGTCCGAGATATCATCCAGACAAACATCCTGACCAACTTTCATGAGTATCCAACTGAAAATGTGGCCTCTAGAGCGTACAAAAGGTTTTTCTAAGATTTGACCTGGTGACCTAGTTTTTGACCCCACGTGACCCATTTTCGAACTCGTCCGAGATATCATCCAGACAAACATCCTGACCAACTTTCATGAGTATCCGACTGAAAATGTGGCCTCTAGAGCGTACAAAAGGTTTTTCTAAGATTTGACCTGGTGACCTAGTTTTTGACCCCACGTGACCCACTTTCGAACTCGTCCGAGATATCATCGAGACAAACATCCTGACCAACTTTCATGAGTATCCGACTCAAAATGCGGCCTCTAGAGCGTACACAAGGTTTTTCTAAGATTTGAGCTGGTGACCTAGTTTTTGACCCCACGTGACCCACTTTCGAACTCGTCCGAGATATCATCGAGACAAACATCCTGACCAACTTTCATGAGTATCCGACTCAAAATGCGGCCTCTAGAGCGTACACAAGGTTTTTCTAAGATTTGACCTAGTGACCTAGTTTTTGACCCCACGTGACCCATTTTCGAACTCGTCCGAGATATCATCGAGACAAACATCCTGACCAACTTTCATGAGTATCCGACTCAAAATGCGGCCTCTAGAGCGTACACAAGTTTTTTCTAAGATTTGACCTAGTGACCTAGTTTTTGACCCCACATGACCCATTTTCGAACTCGTCCGAGATTTCATCGAGACAAACATCCTGACCAATTTTCATGAGTATCCGACCAAAACTGTGGCCTGTAGAGCGTACACAAGGTAAAAAGTTGACGACGGACGACGCACGACGCACGACGGACGACGGACGCCGGACACAGCACGATCACAATAGCTCACCATGAGCACTTCGTGCTCAGGTGAGCTAAAAACAACAAAGGGCAATAGCTCAAAAAATAAGCGAACAAGAGTTATGATTCCTGTGCACTGCACTTCCCCTTGATGAGATCTATCCATTATTTCTATTTTGAAATTTCATAACCCTAGCTAGTATAGTTTTGGAGATATGCTCCGGACAAAATTCAAGTATGAAAAACGACAAAGGGCAAAAATTCAAAAATTAAGCAAGCAAGAGTTATGATTCCTGTGCACTGCACTCCCCCTTGATGAGATCTATTCACCCATGAAATTTCATAACCCTAGCTAATATAGTTTTGGAGATTTGCTCCAGACAAAATTCAAGTATGAAAAACAACAAAGGGCAATAACTAAAAAATTAAGCAAGCAACAGTGATGATTCCTGTACACTGCACTCCCCATCGGTGAGATCAAGTATGAAAAACAACAAAGGGCAATAACTCAAAAGTTAAGTGAGCAAGAGTTATGATTCCTGTGCACTGCACTCCCCCTCGATGAGATCTATCCACCCGTGAAATTTCATAACCCTAGCTAGTATAATTTGGAGATATGCTCCGGACAAAGAACTGGATGCCACCCGCCTGCCTGGAAGCCCGCCCGCCACGGGTGATCCCATAATACGTCCCATCTTTGATGGGCGTATGAAAAGGAGAAAATGCCAGTCACTAGCATCTTCTCCTTTGCAAGAATGTTTTCGACCCTTCCACAAATCTTATCATTTAGCCACATTCATTTTGTCACCTGTAAAAGCTTTCTTCAATAAAGATGAGAGCAGGATTTCGCTGACTCATAAAGACCTAACATTCCGTGCAGTTACATACCTCTCTGTATCACAAGGACATCCTCCTCCCCAGGCTGAGATTCATTCAGATCCAATTCTTTGTGAAGGTTACTGTAAAACCACCTCCTCCTTGCATCAAACGGCTATCAAAATTTAACTTATTAACTCTTTACAAACAAAAATTATAGACTGGTTCAAATTAAAAGCATTTGCAGATGACAAATTAAATGTGACTGAAAATTTGAAATCTGATTTGGGAAGGGTAGAAAACATTGTGGGAAAAGCAGAAAATGCTGGTTACCAGCATTTTCTCCTTTTCCTACAATGTTTTCAAAAGGCTTTTTTTCCAAGGGTTGTCAAAAGTAGGGATTGTGTGGTAAAGAGTTAATGAAATAAGCAAGGTTCTACAGCAAAATATACTTTGAAGTGTAGTTAAAGTTAACTCAACTCAAGACAATAAAGTTCTAAACAAGTCTATGTTGAAAGTATTTGCAGGGGATCTATTGGATCAGATGACAAGATACATGTATGTCCCTTGATATGACATAAACATTGTTGGAAAAAGAGGAAATGCTGGCTACCATCATTTTTTCCTTTTGGACCAAAGAAAAATTATTCATCTTTCATTTGCGTTCATTTGTCATACAAAAAACAACAACAACATGAGAGAATATTTTCTGCATAAGTCACAGTGATTTCATTCTGACAGTAAGAAGGAATGGGAAGATTTGCTTACCAAAACCTTATAAGACATAAGGTTTAGGCTACAACTCTCATAAAAGAAGAAAAAGCTCTTCATAACTGACATTCCTTTAACCCTTTACTCCATGGATACTCATTTCTACGTATTGCTTGTAGGAGCTTTTGGAAAACATTGTGGCAAAAGGTGAAATTGCTCGTCACGAGTAATTTCACCTTTTGTCACAATGTTTTCTATGCTATCAAAAGGTGTCATACACACATAAGAAACGGCTTCATCCTTGCTGTTATTTAGTGTTAATTCGAGATACCATAGAAATGCCTTATGGGGTAAAGGGTTAACTCATTACCAAACGATAAAATTTTAGGTTTGTCCAAATAGAAAACATTTGCAGACGACAAAATAAAAGTGACCAAAAATTTGAAATTTGTTTTGTGAAAGGTAGAAAATATTGTGGGAAAAGGAGAAAATGCTGGTTACCAGATTCTTCTCCTTTTCCTACAATGTTTTCTAAAGGCTTCTTTCTCAGGGGTGTCAAAAGTAGGGATTGTGTGCTAATGGGTTAACTCTTTACCAAACAACAAGGTTTTAGACTTGTCCAAACTGAAAGTATTTGCAGACAACAAAATAAGCAGTGGCTAATCATGTATAATTTTTTCTCCTTTTCCCATAGTGTTTTCAAAAGCCTTCTCCTTACCCTTTACTAAACAACAACATTTTAGACTGGTCGAAATTAAAAGCACTTGCAGATGACAAAATAAAAGTAATTAAAAAATTGAAAATTGTTTCCAGCAGGGTAGCATTTTCTCCTTTTCCCACAATTTTTACAAACGGCTTCAATCTTAGGGTCGTAAAAACCAGGGATTGTTTGGTAAAGGGTTTAGGGTTGTAAAAAGTCTGGACTGTGTGGTAAAGGGTTTTGACCTTTTGAGCCTGGTAACCAAACTTCAATGTACTTCTTTTCTTAGACTGTAACTTATGATGGTTGGCTGTATTGGGGTTTAACGCCACTTTAACAGCTAAGGTCATATCAAGGCGGTCAGTGACACACATGTGTTTCCTGGCTTTCTCATACAAGTACTAACTAAACTTTCTTTCCAAAGTCACCGACTACTTTTCTCACATGCTTCAGCCGAGGTGAGAGGCGAAAATACGCTGGAAAGAAAGTTCACCTCAACCGGGTATCAAACTCACAACCACCAGGTCATGAGTCTGACACGCTCACCACTGAGCCACCCGGGCGGGCCTGTAACTTATGAACAAATGAGAAGTTCTGTTATCTCTCAAATGACTTTGGCATATTTTAAGTGGAAACTAATGAAATTCACAGACAGACATGTAACAAAATCCTGACAAGAAAAGGAACTATTTACAGATAATTTTACTAATTACCTGGGCTTTCACAATATGTATAAAATCTGCCATCAATTCTGGACACTCTAGTAGAAAATGGAAATGGTTGAATATAACAGTTGGTTTTCTGAAATAAAAAAGGACTAAATCAGGCTCTTCTGCAACTCTTTACATTCTGTTTGATATTCTGACTAAAAAGGAAAAACAAATCAATAGTAGAATATCTCAGTCTTTCTTACTGTCAGTGTTCATCTTGTTTGTTGATTTATGCATCATGTTCCAGTTAACTTTTTACCAAATGACAAAGTTGTAGACCTGTCCAAATTAAAGCATCTGCAGACAAAAAAATGTATGTGGCGAGAATTCGAAATTTGTCTTGGAAAGGGTAGAAAACATTGTGGGAAAAGGAGAAAATGCTGGTTACCAGCATTTTCTCCTTTTCCCACAATGTTTTCAAAAGGGCTTCTGTCTAGGGGTCGTTAAAAAGTCGGGATTGTGTGGTAATGAGTTAATTTATCTTTGGACTGAATGATACCATAGCACGTAGTACCATTAGAGCTCCAGATAAGAGGGAGTGATGGTATTCTAAATCCATTATTTCTCTATGAAACCCTATGTTATGGGTACTTGCTAGAATTGTCTCTATGAGACACCCTGAAAAAAAAAGGCTTTTAATAACAATGTGCAGAAAAGGAGAAAATGCAAGTAACATTCTACCTTTTCAAACACAAAACCCATCATTTGAGCCATTTTGTTGTTGTTGTGTGCACATGCCTTCAATTTTGATTGGCCTGAAATAAAGCTTGAGGTAAGATCTTGGAGATCTACACTTTCATCACATGTACAAAAAGTTGTGATAAGCACTCTAATGATTCCTATCAGCCGATATAGTTCAGTAGGTAGAACATAGGACTCGTGAACACAATTATTTCGAGTTACTACAGGTTGTGGGTTCGAATCCCTGGCTGGCCAACTAAAATCACTAATAGTCTTTCGGATGAGACATTAAACTGAGGTCCAGTGTGTGACGATGCTGTACGCCGAGCACGTTAAAGAACCAGGCGAAGCTCAAAGTAGTTTCGACCAGTATCCTTGCACTATCCCCCGTAACACCTAACTGTCTTCTGGGGGCGTCGCTTACATGGGTGACCAGTAGAGACAATAAATAAATGCAAATAACCAAATCTAATGGTTCACGTACATAAACTCAACTTGCTTACCTTTTAATAAGGGAGTTCAGCACATTTTTGTTTTTGAACACAAATTCAATGAACTTTGGTGCCGCTTTCCTGCAATAAATACCATGTTATCGTGATGATCTCAATTAAACACTTTACCAAATAATCCTGTGCCTTTATGAAGCTGAGATAGAAACCTTTAGAAAACATCGTGGAAAAAGGAGAAAATGCTGATAACCAGCATTTTCTCCTTTTCCGACAATGTTTTCTACCCTTCCCAAGACAAATGTTAATTTTTGAGCCATACTTAGGTTGTCGTCTGCAAATACTTTTAATTTGGACTGGTCTACAATTTTGTCGTTTGGTAAAGAGTTAACTCTTTACCAAATGAGACAATTTTAGACTGCTTCACATTGAAAGCACTTGCAGACGACAAAATAAATGTAAATTAACAAATGAAATTTGTTTCAAGCAGGGAAGAAAACATTGTGGGAAAAGGAGAAAATGCTGGTTACCAGCATTTTCTCCTTTTCCCACAATGTTTTCAAAAGGTTTCTATCTCAGGGTCGTAAAAACCAGGGATTGTTTGGGAAAGGGTTAAACACCTTACCAAATAAACCTGTTCCTTTACGACTCTGAGATAGAAGCCTTTGGAAAACTTTGTGGGAAAAGGAGAAAGTGCTGCTAACCAGCATTTTCTCCTTTTCCCACAATGTTTTCTACCCTACTGGAAACAAATTCCAATTACATGTATTGAGTTATGTTTATTTTGTCGTCTGCAAAAGCTTTCAATTTGGACATGTCTGAAATTTTGTTGTTTGGTAAAAAGTCCAACACTTTACCAAATAATCCTGTATTTTTACAACCTCAAAGAGAAGGTTCTGGAAACATTGTCAGGAAAGGAGAAATGCTGCATTTGCTTCTTGCTGTTGCAGAAAATATAGACATCTCCAAAAACTTCTGTCTCGCCAGATGTTGAAATATTCTCATGCCCAAGGAGCAAATATAAGCCCTTGGAAATTTACTACTACAAAAAAAAATAATCCTTTCATTATGTACAAACAAATTTTACAAGCAAAATCTTTTCATTATTGATAAAATAGTATGAAAATTGCCAGAAATTAAAAACAAATACAATGAAAACCATTACCAAATGCAGGTAAATATTTAAAGTAGATGTCTGACTAATCATATCAGAACACAACCTGAATCTGGTCCACATCATACCACATTTTGTGATAGTATTTGACTCTGTGTAGATCAGAGCTCCAGATCGAGAGAGAGAGTGATTTTGATTTCAAAATTGAAAATATTAATGTTTCTGGATTTAACCCTATGTTGTGGGTACTCATTAGAATCGTCTCGCTGAGACAATTCTAATGAGTACCCACAACATGGGGTTTGGAAGAGAAACTGTGGATTTGAAAAACCATCACTCCTTCTTATCGGGAGCTCTGTAGTAGATACAGAATTGTTCTAGATATGTCAGACTTTATCTGTGTAGGACACATGTTTTTGAGCCAGAAAATTTACAGATAGATTGCAAAATTAATGTACTTACAATTCATGTGGATGCGACAGACAGGAAGTTGCGATGTAATATACTTGTATGATGGCACACACCCTGGGCATGAACACTTCAATGATGTTTACTGTGTTATCAGATTCACTGAGTCTTTTCAAAAAACCATCTTTCTTTGGAGATAACATCTGAGCTCTCAACTCTACCCCATCTTGTGTGAGATATGTATTGCTTGTGGTGTTTGTACTTTTTGCAGTATCACTGGAGTTTTCCAAAATTGGCACTTAAAAATACAGGCAATTTTATCCATTAAAGATAAATATTTGGCAGCAACTGCATTATTTCAACAATTAGAAAATTCTAAAAACTAAATTAGGTAAGATTAAATTAGGTCAGATTAGACAAAGAAAGCTGTTTAGAATAGTTGGTGACTGCTGTTTCAGAGTGGCCCGCCTGGGTGGCTCATTGGTGAGCGTGTCGGACTCATGACCTGGTGGATGTGAGTTCGATACCCGGTTGAGGCGAACCTTATTTCCGGCATATTTTCGCCTCTCACCTCTGCTGAAAGCATGTGAGAAAAGTAGTCAGTGGCTTTGGAAAGAAAGTAGTGTAAGTACCAGTGTGAGAAAGCCAGGAAACACATGTGCGTCACCGACCGCCATGATATGACCTTAGCTGTTAAAGTGGCATTAAAACCCCAATACAACCAACTGTTTAACCCATTACCACACAATCCCTACTTTTGACGCCTCTGAGAAAGAAGCCTTTTGAAAACCCTGTGGGAAAAGGAGAAAATGCTGGTAACCAGCATTTTCTCCTTTTCCCACAGTGTTTTCTACCCTTCCCAGAACAAATTTCAATTTTTCAGTCACTTTTATTTTGTCGTCTGCAAACGCTTTCAATTTGGACCAGTCTAAATTTTTCTCGTGTGGTAATGGGTTAAGAGTGATATACTCAACACTCCATATCTGTGAAAAGCTTTACCTTTTACCAGACAATGACAACTTTTAACAACCATGAAAGAGAAAGCGTTTGAAAACATTGTGGAAAAAGGAGAAAATGCTGGTTACCAGCATTTTCTCCTTTTTCTACAATGTTTTCTACCCTTTCAAAGAAAAACCATTTGACATGGGGCACAATGAAACTGTCATCTAAAATGCTTTCAATTTGGACTGGTCTAAAATTTTATTATGAAGTAAAGGGCTAATATATTTCAACCCTTTATAAAGTACATGTAATTCCATGCTTTGGCAATCATAGGGAAGGAGATTTCAGTGAAAAAAAATTAAGGGAAAGGAGTAAATGCTTTAGTTTTCCGAACCCAATTTTATTCTTTCAATGACAAATGCTATTATCTGAGCTGCAGTCAATCACACCCCTACATTTGCTTTCAATATGGGGCTTTTCAAACATTTTGTTGTTTGGTAGGGAGTCGTATCTTTACAAAATAATCACATGTTTTAACAACACAGAAAAAGAAAACTTTTGAAATGAAGAGGAAAAAGGAAAAAACTGCAACTGCTACATGTATCAATTCTGCCACACTGTTGCCTGCAAATGCTTTCATTTTGAAGAAGTCCAGCATTTTGTAATTCAGTAAAGAGTTAACCCTTTACCCCATAAGGCATTTCTATGGTATCTCTAAATGACCCTAAATAACAGCCTGGATGAAGCAGTTTCTTATGTTTAAATGACAACTTTTGATCGCATAGAAAACATTGTGACAAAAGGTGAAATTGCTCGTCACGAGCAATTTCACCTTTTGCCACAATGCTTTCCAAAGGCCCCTACAAGCAATGCGTAGAAATGAGTATCTATGGAGTAAAGAGTTAACCACAATACCAATAGCAGACAACAACTTTTTCTGTCTTGGAGCAGTCTTCTCGTGGATATGATGTGGCAGCACAAGCAATTTCTCCTTTCAGCACTATGCTTTTTTCATAAAGCTATAAATTAACCCGTTACCACACAGCAAATTTTTATACCTATCCGAATTGAAAGCATATGCAGACAACAATTTCAAAGTGGCTCAGATGCTGCAATTTTGCTTTGATAGAGTAAAAAACTTTGTGGGAAAAGGAGAAAATGCTGGTTACCAGCATTTTCTCCTTTTCCCCCCACAACATTTTCAAAAGGCTTCTTCCTCAGGGGCTTTAAAAGTTGTCATTGTGTGGTAAAGGGTTAATTTTTTTTCATTATGATCAATCGTATTCTAAAAACATGTTTTCAAGGGAAAATTGTTTCAGGAGGTAATCTAATAATTAACCCTTTACCAAACAATCCCTGGTTTTTATTATCCTAAGATAGAACCCTTTCAAAAACATTGTGGGAAAAGGAGAAAATGCTGGTAACCAGCATTTTCTCCTTTTCCCACAATGTTTTCTACCCTGCTGTAAACAAATTTCAATTTCTGAGTCACATTTATTTTGTCGTCTGCAAGTGCTTTCAATTTGGACCAGTCTAAAATTTTGTCGTTTGGTAAAGAGTTAAGTTTCTACTCTTTACCAAATGATTAAGACTTTAACCTTTCCCACTTGATAGCATTTCAGACAATTAATTAAATACATTTATGTCTACAATGGTGAAATGTATGTCTAACAGGGTATAACAATAAGCATTGAGCACAATGGAGAAAAAGGAGAAAATAGTCAACAGGTTAACAACATTTTTGTTTCATCACAATATTTTCTAAAAATCTCAAGTATGGTTAATTAAAACTTGAACTACTGAGTAAAAGATTAATAGGAAATGTAAGTTTCAACAATTGTGGCTTCTCATGAGCAAGTCAAGAAAACAAAAGGGCCATCATGGCCCTGTATCACTCCACTGGCTAATTCGTAAAAACACTACAAGCCAAACATTACATTATTTGGCCAACTGGTTTCAAACTTGAGGGCATACAATTTTTTTCCATAAAAACCTACAAAAAAGTTGTGACCCCAGGGCAAATCCAATTTTGACCACAAAGCTATAATTACTTGAATCCTGGTGGAGGTCTACAAGATAAAGCCCCATACTAATAATACAGGTCTAGAATGTGTGGTTATAAACAAGAAGATTTTCAAAGTTTTCTTAATAAAAGGCCCTGTAAAACATAAATTCCATGAGACAAGGCTAAATTTAGTGGTCCTAGTCTTTATTATGGTTAGTAACAAGATGACTTAAGACAGTTTTCACCATAAAAGCCCATGTAAAACTTGTGACCCCTGGTGTGGGGACAAACTTGACCCTAAGGCTGTAATTTGGGCCCTCCTGGTAGAGGCCCACTAGATAAAGCTACATGCAAAATTTGGTAGCCCTAGGCCTTATGGCTTGGTACGAAAAGATTTTTAAAGTTTTCACTATATAAGCCCATATAAAACTTGTGACCCCCGGGGCTGGGCCAAATTTGACCTCTGGGCTATCATTTAGGCACTCTGGGTAGAGGTCTGCTAGATAAAGCTACATGCCAAATTTGGTAGCCCTAGGCCCTATGGCTAGGTACCAGAAGGATTTTAAAGTTTTCCCTATATAAGCCCATATAAAACTTGTGACCCCCGGGGTGGGGCCAATTTTGACCCCAGGGCTATTATTTGAAGGAACTTGGTAGAGGTCCACTAGATAAAGGTACATGCCAAATTTGGTAGCCCTAGGCCTTATGGTTTCAGAGAAGAAGATTTTTAAAAATTTTCAATATTTTTCAGTTTTGTTGCCATGGCAACCAGAGTTTTTGAAGTAATAAAATTCTTTCAAGGAATTCTGAAGAGGACCATGGCAGGATCATTTCTGTGAAGTTTCATTAAAATTGGATGGGTAGTTTTAGAGAAGAAGATGTTTGAAATAAAAGTTAACGCACTCACGGACGGACTGACGCACGCACAGACGGACGGACGCACGACGGACGCCGGGCCATGACATAAGCCCGCTGGGCTTCGGCCAGTGGAGCTAAAAATGGATACATTTTTGTAGTACAACCATTTAAGGTTGTAGACCTGTACCACTTCTAGTGCAGCATGGAATAAAATTTCTTGATAGTTGATAAATATGGATTTATACACATATAATACTTCTGAACATTTGTATCCGACCAGAAATTCCTTTGTTGTATTATCTTCAAATTATTTTGTGGATAGTTTTGTTAGTTTCCAGGAAAGGGAGGTAATTATTATTTCCCTTTGTAATGAGAATATAGTTGTTTTAGATTTCTAAATGATAATTCTAAGAAGGAAAAAAAGGAAAAAGTGGCTCTGTTAAAGTAATACAATAATACTCATCTTTAATCAGTAATTCTGTAGGATGATATAACAGTGAAAATGGCTGTTTTCTATTACAGGTCCTACCCTAACCCTATATTTACCAGGGAAACTAGGGAAAATGAATTAAGATATAAATATCACGTTGTCTGCGCATGTCATATTCTTCGAAGATTCGACTGTCTTGCATGACACATCACTAGCCCGGAAAGCCGGCTGAGTGTAACATTACGCTCTATAAAGTAGCAATGTAGAAAATAGCTTTGATCAATACGTTTGAGGAGAAATAAGACCTGCTTTAGCTCCAGATTTCTCTAAACTGCTGATCATAGCTGAGTAAATTACATGAAGTAGCCTTTTATTGAGTAAACCTTTATTTCAGTTTTAAATTCAAAGTAACGGTTGTCGCGTAGGAAAGTGGTTCAGTTCTGTACCCAGGATGCCAATATCAGATAGATGAGTATTTATAGAATGCCATCTAGCGGGAGATAATGATAAATATCACAACTTTTTACCTGTTTCTTTGTCTACTGGATTATACAAATCAGGTGGCGCAGAGGTAACCATTCTACTACTGATTGGACTGGTTGGCTCACATTCAGTTGACTGACAGTGCTCAAATTCTACTTGTAAAATACATAACCAGTCTTCAAGCAGCTGCCACAACTGATCCAATGGCTAGAAATAACAAGTTGAACATTCTACATACTTCCTTATCCCTTTAACCCATTACCAAACGACAATATTTTAGACTGGTCAAAACTGCAAGCAATTGCAGACGACAAAATATAAGTGACTGAAAATTTGAAATTTGTTTTGTAAAGGGTAGAAAACATTGTGGGAAAAGGAGAAAATGCTGGTTACCAGCATTTTCTCCTTTTCCCTCAATGTTTTCCAAAGGCTTCTTTCTCAAGGGCGTCAAAAGTAGGGATTGTGTGGTAATGGGTAAACAAGTGATCTTTTATTTCAATTACCCTGAGGAAGTTAGGATTGTGAAAATGGAAGGAGATACTCTTTACCAGTATTCCTCCTTTTCTAACTAAGTTTTCTACCTTATATATTGATAGACATCAAAAATTTGACCACATGAAATTTTTGTTACGGATAGATCAACATTCTACTAACCCTTTACCACAAAATGCCGACTTTTGATGACCCTTAGGAAGAAGCCTTTTGAAGAAAACATTGTGGGAAATGTTCTCGCAATGTTTACTACTCTGTCAAAGGAAAGTTTCATCATTTGAGTCACACTGAAATTGTCGTTTGCAAATCCTTTGAAATTGGATGGGTTTGACATTTTGTTGTGTTGTAAAGAGTTCATTTATCTCATGTCATAAGAGCTGAAACAAAATAAAGGAACAAACAAATGAGTAGACAGCCATCTTACATCAATGAAAGTAAATAATGAAACATATTACTACATTTGACCTTTCTGTAAACGCAAGTCTGGCACGCCCCCCTTAGTATTAACTCAGTATATCGGTTATCAAGCCTGACAAACTAACCAAAAAATGGCATCAAATACAAAGAGAAACAGCATTTATTTTAGATTCATTCTAGCTGATATTTTGCTCTAGGTTGATTACAACAATTTTTTTTAAAATTTTAATTGATTGATAACACAATAGCTGTTTTGATAATTAACTCATTACCAAACGACAAAATTTTAGACTGGTCCAAATCAAAAGCATTTGCAAACGACAAAATAATAGTGACTGAAAATTTGAAATTTGTTCTGTGAAGGGTAGAAAACATTGTGGGAAAAGGAGAAAATGCTGGTTACCAGCATTTTCTCCTTTTCCCGCAATGTTTTCTAAAGGCTTCTTTCTCAGGGGCGTCAAAAGTAGGGATTGTGTGGTAATGGGTTAAACAGACATGATCAAATTATTGCATGTCTATAACACATTGTGTCAGACTTTTTTGTTTACAAGACGCCCAATGCTGCTCTCTCATTGGTCTATAAGACTTTGGAAGACCTGTCAATCAAAATTGGCAGAAAGGTCAATTGAACATCATCTCATACCTTCAAAAACATGCTTGTTCTGTTGTCTGTCAGAAAGTTGTCATCTGCTGGAAGCACTTTTTTCAACATTGTAATAAGTTTTGTAAGGATCTGCACATACCGAAGAAGACATGGAATGTGAGTTTCTACATCACTGGATGTGCTGTGATAAAAGAAGCCATACAGTCACTAGATATAAGCTAAGGTTCCTTTCAGTTGAAAGGTGACATACTTCACTGATTTCACATATTCATACAAAGCTCCAGATAACAGGCAGTGATGGTTTTTCCAAAATCATCATTTCTTCTCAAAACCCTATGTTGTGGGTACTCATTAGAATCGTCTCGTTGAGACGATTCTAATGAGTACCTACCACATAGGGTTTATATAAGTACAAATCAGAACACATGTTTTTTGAAAAGTGATTTTGTCATATGGTAGGGCTAACTATTGAGATTGATAATTTCAGATCAAAAGAAAGATTAAACTTTATCACATAACTCTCCTTGTTTTCAATGTGATACAGCCATTACGAATTTTCTTGTCTAACACATGTGTGAGATAAGAAAATAGTGCTGTATCTGGTCAACACTCTGTAATTATATGTTTCATTTCTAAAACATTGCTGACCTAGGTTTCTGAAGAAAATTAGCAGTCAAAGTTCTTGTTGTGATAAAGTTGTTATTTTAATCACTGTTAAACTCAACATTATGCAAGTTTCTTTGGAACTATTTTCGTTTGTAATGTACCTGTCAAAGTAAGTGCACAGGCTTCATGTAAATTTCACTACACATGATACATGTATGCCACTGGTATAACACATTTTGAACTATAATTCTTGGTAATCAGTAATGTGATGAAAAGAATATGATGTGTGTTGGTTTTTGAGGTAAAATTTTATTTAACTCATCCACAAAAAATGTTATTAAGCTCGCCAAAGGCTCGCATAATAACATTCCCCTTGACCGGTTTAACTCTTTACCAAACAACAAAATGTTAGACTGGTCCAAATTGAAACCATTTGCAGATGACAAAATAAATGAAACTCAAAAAATGAAATTTGTTTCCTGCAGGGTAGGAAACATTGTGGGAAAAGGAGAAAATGCTGGTTACCAGCATATTCTCCTTTTCCCATAATTGTCAAAAGTCTTCTTTCTCAGGGTCGTTAAAAGTCGGGATTGTGTGGTAAAATGTTAATAAAATCTTATCTCAATATAACCAACTCATGTCAGATCCTACATATCTCAAAGTCAAGTTTGTTTTGGACACAACATCAAAATATTTGTTGGTGTTCAATCCAAAAACAACATGCTCTGTGTAATCTGACTCTGCCAGCATTTCCTCCTTCTTCCGCCATGTCATCAACCTTTTTAACCCATTCCCAAACAATCCCTGGTTTTTACGACACTGAGATGAAAGCCTGTTGAAAACATCTTGGGAAAAGGAGAAAATGCTGTTAACCAGCATTTTCTCCTTTTCCCTCTATGTTTTCTACCCTGTTGGAAATAAATTTCAATTTTTGAGTTCCAGTTACTTTGTCGTCTTCAGGTGCTTTCAATTTGAGCGAGTCTAGAATTTTGTCGTCTGGTAAAGGGTTAAAGTCAAATCCTGCCATTTACCCCTTTCCCAAACGACAAACTTTTGGACAAGGCCAAATTGAAAGCATTTGCAGACAACAATTCAACTCTTGCTAAAAAGATGATTTCTGTCTATGATAGGGTAGAAAACATTGTGGGAAAAGGAGAAAATGCTGGTTACCAGCATTTTCTCCTTTTCCCACAATGTTTTCAAAAGGCTATTATTCCAGACCCATAAAAACCAGGGATTGTTTGGGAAAGACTTAAGCCACTGAAAGTTGAACTGCTCTCAAATACTTTTGGTATGTTCTGGTCTAAAATTTATGAGCCTTGTTCTGAGAGATGGAGGCTTAATAAATCTGTAAAAAGTGTTGATTTAGGTCAGCCTGCACAAACCGTGCAGCCTAACCTAGACAATATTGATTGTACGGTCAGGTGGCAGGGGACTTGGAAACTCGTTCGTGGCTGTGGTTAATCATGTCGCCATGAGCCGAAAGCAAGGTGGCAACATGATTCATCACAGCTGTGAACAAGTTTCCAAGTCCCTTGCTACCTGACCGTACAACAAATTTATATTACTGCAAAGTTTTAACCTTTCAAAGCGCGTTAAGCGAAATTTTCCCGTTTAATAATCTCATGAATCGAGTATGCTGACAAAATAGAAATTCCCCTCTGAGTGCCCCAATTCAATGAAAATTGACGTCACTAAAACGTGCAGTTTGGTGCATAAATATGCAGTCTGGCAATCGGTCGATGCCACCATTTTGGATGTTGAGTTGCATGTGCAGTGATGTTTATGGGGCGTCCAAAAGGTAAACTAGTTTTACATGGTTTTTGCCAGGGAACATGATATATCTTCCCGACATGTTAACCAATCAGATCACGAGAAATTTCTCTGCAGTATAATAAAAACTTTGGGCAATCGGTCAGTTTTCTGTATGTCAAAGGACCACTCTTTCTACAGAATCAGTCATTCATTATCTCTTTACCACACGACAAAATTTAAGATTTGTCCAAAATGAAAGCACTTGCAGACGACAAAATAAAGGTGACTGAAAAATTGAAATTTGTTCTGTGAAGGGTAGAAAACACTGTGGGAAAAGGAGAAAGTGCTGGTTACCAGCATTTTCTCCTTTTTCCACAATGTTTTCAAAAGGCTTCTTTCTCAGGGGCGTCAAAAGTAGGGATTGTGTGGTAATGGGTTATACAAAATGAATTTTTATGGATCCCTGATTATGTGATAACTTGTTTGGATTAGATGCATTAACCCTTTACTCCATAGATACTAATTTCTACACATTGCTTGTAGGAGCCTTTGGAAAACATTGTGGCAAAAGGTGAAATTGCTTGTGATGAGCAATTTCACCTTTTGTTACAATGTTTTCTATGCTATCAAAAGGTGTCATATACATATAAGAAAAGGCTTCATCCTTGCTGCTATTTAGAATCAATTAGAGATACCATAGAAATGCCTTATAGGGTAAAGGGTTAACCCTTTACCACACAGCAAAATTTTAGACATATCCAAATAGAAAGCATTTGCAGACGACAAATTCAAAGTGGCTCAAATGGTGCAATTGTTTATTGATAGGGTAGAAAACATTGCTGGTTACCAGCATTTTCTCCTTTTCCCACAATATTTTCAAAAGGCTTCTTACTCAAGGGTGTTAACCCTTTCCCAAATGACAAAATTTTAGACTGGTCCAAATTGAAAGCACTTGCAGAGGACAAAATTAATGTTACTCAAAAAGTAAAAATTGTTTCCAGCAGGGAAGAAAACATTGTGGGAAAAGGATAAAATGCTGATAACCAGCATTTTCTCCTTTTCCCACAATGTTTTCAAAAGGCTTCTCTCTCAGGGCCGTAAAATCCAGCGATTGTTTGGTAAAGGGTGAAAAGGTGTTATTGTGTAGATAGAGGATATTTGTTTTTTCGATGAAAGATCGAAATTTATTTCATCGAGTGGACAACATCGGTAATATTTTCACGAGTGGCACAGCCATGAGTGAAAATATTACCGATGGTGTTCACGAGATGAAATAAATTTCCATCATTCACCAAAAAAAACCCAAATATTCTATTTATTTTATGCTTTTAACCCTTTCTGGGAGGAGCTTTATCAAAATTCAGTACAGTTCTTTTCCTTTATTCCCCGTGGCGTACCCCTCCCGCAGAGCAACGTTACGTCAAGCGCGAGAAATGTAAGGTATGTGACGTCATATTTCCCATCTGGTTGTTAGGCACGCGCAATTTACCCAGGCAACAAGAACGTGAAAATCAGTATTTTCACTGGTTCTACCAGTGTAAGATCGAAAAATATTTTCACTGCTATTTCTCGATATCCTACTGGAAAGCATGAAATAAAAAAGGATTAATTCCCCTTTTCAAGGGTATGGCTCTTATAAATCTGATAGAGAGTAAGTTGACTTTGACCTGGATAGGCTTCCACCTACCTTAATAGACTGTGTCCTGTGTTTGATGCTTCACTAGCCAGGCTAGACAGAATCCTCTGAGTTATGGAAGTACCACTTTGTGAACAAATGTAGAGCAAAATCTTGAGAAACTGAAATAAAAGTATATTTGGTCTGCAACACGTGAAAAGGGACATTCTGACATTTGCGTAAAGTGTTGTTTCAGGTTAGCCTGCGCAATCCGCGCAGGCTAATCCGAAAAGACACTTTCCACTTTTATGTAATTTTCTGTTTAGCACAAGATAAAGAACAAATTCCAGACATACCAAAGAAAAAGTTGTTCTACAGCGATTGGGTTAAAAGCAGAGCAACTGCACCTCATTTATGAAGTATATACGACGTTTTTGATTCAATTTTTAGCATGATTCTTCAACCCACTATATACATCCCCCAACTCACTCTGAGCTCCTTGACATTTTGACAAACGTGCAACTTAAAAACTTGAGCATAAAATCGAGTGTGGCTGTAAAGTGCCGTCTTTGATCCAAGAGGACACTTTACGCCATTGTATGTCCAAATGCCCCTTTCACCTGTGTTGCATGCCATTTTATGCAGTAGGAATTTTTGTACAGTAGTTTGATGACATTGTAGAAAATAACTGTAGAAAACACTGGTGAAAAACATTTTGGGACAGAAATTGTTGGTAACCAGCATTTACTCCTTTTCCAACAATATTTCTAAAGGTTTGATGACGGTTAAAAAACATGTTTTGAAAAAGGAAGAAAATACTGGTTACCATAGTCTATCTCCTTTCTTCACAATGTTTTCAAAAAAAAATTCTCTCAGGACTGCTATAACACTGGTTTGCTCAGTCAAGGGTTCAACACTGTTAGAAAAAGGAGAAAACTGCTGGTTACGATCATTTTCTCTTTTCTTCACAATGTTTTCAAAAGCCTTTTTTCTCAGGATTTTGCTATAACATTACTTTGTTTAACTCTTTAACAAACGACAAAAATTCAGACGGGTCCAAATTGAAAGCACTTGCAGACTACAAAATAAAAGTGACTGAAAATTTGAAATTTGTTTCGTGAAGGGTACCAGCTGGTTACCAGCATTTTCTCCTTTTCCCACCATGTTTTCTAAAGGACTCTTTCTCGGTGTCGTTAAAAGTCGGGATTGTGTGGTAAAGAGTTAAAGGGTTACACACTTTGTTGGTACACAATGGGTCACCACTAATAGGGTTTTAGGCAGAGGGAAGAAATAAATCTGTCCAAAAGAACAGACAGACATATTTCAATCACAATGCCAGTATGCCATTAACTGTTGCTGCTAACTCTGTACCACACAACAAAAATGCAGTTTTTACCAAATTTTAAGCATTTGTAGACAGCTATTTAACCCTTTACTAAACAAGCCCTGGATCTTTTTTTCTATTCTGTTCTGTTTTACAGGTTCAGCTCTACCTTTAACCCATTACCAAACAACAATATTTTAGACTGGTCCAAATTGAAAGCATTAGCAGACAACAAAATAAAAGCGACAGAAAAGTAGAAATTTGTTTTGTGAAGGGTAGAAAACATTGTGGGAAAAGGAGAAAATGCTGGTTACCAGTATTTTCTCCTTTTCTCACAATGTTTTCTAAAGGCTTCTTTCTCAGGGGCGTCAAAAGTAGGGATTGTGTGGTAATGGGTTAAGGCAACTAACCTATAACCCATTACCACACAATCCCTACTTTTGATGCCTCTGAGAAAGAAACCTGTTGAAAACATTGTGGTAAAAGGAGAAAATGCTGTTTACCAGCATTTTCTCCTTTTCCCACAATGTTTTCTACCCTTCACAAAACAAATTTTCTAATTTTCTGTCACTTTTATTTTGTCGTCTGCAAATGCTTTCGATTGGGACAAGTCTAAAATTTTGTTGTTTAGTAATGAGTTAATAGGATAGAAAATATTGTGGGAAAAGGAGAAAATGCTGGTTACCAGCAGCTTCTCCTTTTCCCACAATGTTTTCAAAAGGCTTCTTTTTCAGGGTTGTTAAAAGTCAGGATTGTGCAGTAAAGGGTTAAACTATTTTTGATTTAGCAATACCTCCTACTCTTTTAAAAAGATCTTTCCTTGTCTGTCTAATTTCAAACAGCTAGATTGTTAGATTTCGGGTGAAGTTGGACAACTTACCACTGTTTCCTTTATATGCAGATTTCGGATCATGCCAATGAGATATGGGTGTAGACTAGGATGATACTGTACAAGTACATGACATGTCTCACTGTAACCACCCTGGAAGTAAAAGTAAAAGTAAGCTTAACATTCTAAATCATTACCAAACGACAATATTTTAGGCTTGTCCAAATTGAAAGCATTTGCAGACGACAAAATAAAAGTGACTCAAAATTTGATATTTGTTTTGTGAAGGGTAGAAAACCAGCTTTTTCTCCTTTTCCCACAATGTTTTCTAAAGGCTTCTTTCTCAGGGTCGTCCAAATTAGGGATTGTGTGGTAAGGGGTTAAAAGGGTTTTACGTATCTCAGTGGTGCCAAAACATTTGCAGACAACAAAATATAAATGACTGAAAATTTGAAATTTGTTTCATGAAGGGTAGAAAACATTTTGGAAAAGGAGAAAATTCTGATTACTAGCATTTTCTCCTTTTCCAACAATGTTTTCTAAAGGTTTCTTTCTCAGGGGCGATAAAAGTAGGGATTGCGTGGTAAAGGGTTAATAGATGACATTATCTAAGACTGACATTTCATAATTGAAAGCATTTGCATACAAAGGTGTGTCTCGAATGATTGGATTTGTCATTTTCTTTGTCTTAATCCTTTCCCAAACAATCCCGAGTTTTAACTACCTGAACAAAAGGGCTTTTGAAAACATTGCATGAAAAGGAGTAAATGCTGGTAAGCAGCTGGTAAACAGCATTTTCTTCTTTTCCCACAATTTTTTCTGTCCTACGATGAACAGAAACTATCATGTCATGTATAATTATTTTGTCATCTGCAAATGCTTTCAAATTGGTTCATTCTAAAACTTTGTCATTTTGTAAAGAGTTTGAGGGTAGAAAATACCCTGTTACGCCCCAGACAAAAATCCAAAGTTAAAAACTTACAAATGGCAATAACTTGAAAAATAGTTAGAACAGAGTTATGGTCCTTGTACACTGTACTTCTCCTCAATGTGATCTATCTGCATGTGAACTTTGAAATTACTAGGTTCTATACTTCGGAAATAATGCCCCAGATAAAAATCCAAAATTAAAATACAAAAGGCAATAACTCGAAAAATAACTGACAATGTGGTCTCTAGAGCTTACACAAGGTAAAAAGTCATCAGCAGATGATGCACTATTGACACATTAACCCATTACCACACAATCCCTACTTTTGACGTCCCTGAGAAAGAGCCCTTTAGAAAACATTGTGGGAAAAGGAGAAAATGCTGGTAACCAGCATTTTCTTCTTTTCCCACAATGTTTTCTACCCTTCACAAAACAAATTTCAAATTTTCAGTCACTTTTATTTTGTCGTCTGCAAATCCTTTCAATTTGGACAAGTCTAAAATTTTGTCGTTTGGTAATGGGTTAAGACCACAATAACTCAACAACAGCTCAACAACAGCCCTTCATGCTCCAGTGAGCTAAAAATTAGAAAATGCTGATCACCATCATTTTCTCCTTTCTTTCTGGCTGAATTAATATAATTGGCTGGCGCAAAATAATGAAAATGATGGCGAAAATGCCATTATATACCATTCAAAAAGCTATACAACAGTAATTATGACAACTTCAGCTCCAGATAATCATATGAAACCTTAGCAACACCAGACAAAAGCTATGTACATAGTAACATAAAAATCTAAGCTAATTGGTAGTAGCAGTTCATGCAAAAATTTACACACAAGCCAAATTATCAGCAAAATTACTGACTCAATTTCATCCCTTGCTATCAATGGACAATTTTTGTTTTGCAAAATTACAACCATCGACAAATGAAAGAGTTTTGAAATGATGTAAATCACTACAAGTTGCCAATCCTTATACGCTACATCAATACAAAACACAGTCATACATTCCCTTATTTATTTGGCATCACTTGAGAGACAAGTTCTTGCAACTTCACTCTATACCAAAACAACAAAATTTTAGACTTGTCAAAATTGAAAGCATTGACAGGGGACAAAGTAAAATGGACTCAAAAATTGAAACTTGACTTCAGAAAAAAAGAAAACATTGTGGGAAAAGGAGAAAATGCATTACCAGCATTTTCTCCTTTTCCCTCAATGTTTTCAGAAGGATTCAACAATGATGACTTTTGATGACCCTAGGGAAGAAGCCTTTTGAAAAAATTGTGGCAAAAGGAGAAAATGCTGGTAACCAGCATTTTATCCTTTTCCAACAATGATTTCTGCCCTATCAATAAACAATTGCACCATTTGAGCAACATTGAAATTGTCTACAAATGCTTTCAATTTGGACTGGACTAAAATTTTGTCGTCTGGTAAACACACAATCCTGACTTTTAATGACCCTGAGAAAGAAATCTTCTGAAAACATTGTGGGGAAAGAGAAAGCGCCGGTTACCAGTATTTTCTCCTGTTCCCACGATGTTTTCTTCCCGTCCCAAAAGAAGTTTCAAATTTTCAGTCACTTTTATTTTGTCTTCTGCAAATGCTTTCAAATTGGACCAGTCTAAATTTTGTCGTTTGTAGAGTTAAGTGCTTGTTTGGCTCTTTACCGACCAACAGAATTGCAGATACAGCTAAATTGAAAGCATTTGCAGACAACAAATTAAATGTGGATAAAAGACTAATTTTTTTTTCTTTTTACCCTTTACCAAACAACAACTTTTTGACTGTCCGAATTCAAAGCATAAAAAAAAAACAAAAAAATTAAATCTTGGTAATATGACGATTTTTTATTTTTATAGGGTAGAAAATATTGTGGGAAAAGGAGAAAATGACAATTACCAGTGGATAGTGTAGTAAAAGGTTCTAAAATACAATTTTATAATACAAATTTGTTTATAAATTAACGAAAAAAGCATAATACAAAGTTTGCAATATAAACACAATACCTCAATAGCAAGCTCCAAAGGGGTTTTAGGGGACATGCTATCCCTGACCCCATACCTTGGATTTGAGGTTACCTCAACGCTGAGTTCCACAGGGATTTTACTGTCCTTGTTCAGCATCAGTTGTGCCCCTTGGGACAACAGGAAAGACACTGTGTCATGCTGGCCGTGGCTGCAATAGAAAATGTTATCAAAAACTTGAATAACCCTTTACAAAACAATGACAACTTTTGACAACCCTGTGATAGAAACCTTAAGAAAACATTGTGGGAAAAGTAGAAAATGCTGGTAACCAGCATTTCCTCCTTTTCTCACAATGTTTTCTATCATTCTCAAATCAAATTTCGATTTTTCCAGTCACATTCATTTTGTCGTCTGCAAATGCTTTCAATTTGGACCACTTGGTAATTTGTCATGTGGTAAAAAGTTAACTCTTTAGCACACAACAAAATTTTAGACTGGTTCAAATTGAAAGTATTTGCAGACAACAAAATAAAGGTGACTGAAAAATTGAAATTTGTTCTGGAAAGGGTAGAAAACACTGCAGGAAAAGGAGAAAATGCTGGTTAACAGCATTTTCTCCTTTTCCTACAGTGTTTTCAAAAGTATGGATTGTGTGGTAATGGATTTAATCAAATATTTTCAAACATGCAGAAGAAATGGACTCCCTTATATTGGTCCATGGCCAGATGGGCACTAAAACCTTCTGTAGGGAAGCTAGATCACAATTAGAAACAAGAGGGTCATTGGCCCTAAAGTGCTCATCTGTGTAATCTTCTAAGGATTGGTATAGATCCTGATTATGATAATGTAAAATACAAGAGTGTATGTGACCTACTTTTTTGACCAATGTGATCCATTTTTAGCCTTGTCTGATATATCAAAACAAACATTCTTACCAAGTTTCATTAATATCAGACTAATAATCTGGCCTCTAGAGTGCACTCAAGGATTTTTTTTTAAAGATTTTTCCCAATGACCTATTTTTTGACCAGATATGACTTGAATATGTCCAAGAAAGCATCAAGGCGAACATTCTGAGTTTCATGTGTATCAACTTGAAAATGTCGCCTCTGGGGTTCAGGTTCAAACAAAGTTTTACTACAAGTTATCCCAATGACCTTCTTTTTGACCTGATATGACCCAATTTGAAGTTACTGAGAGTCATCAAAAGAGACACATTCTGACCAAGTTTCATCAGTATCAGTCTAAGATCAGTCTGAAGAAGAGGCCTCTAAATAGCACCAAAGGTTTGTGTAAGATTTAAACCAGTAACCTACTTTTGACGGGACAAGACCCAACTTTAACTCATTACCAAACGACAATATAATAGGCTTGTCTAAATTGAAAGCATTTGCAGACAACAATATGAAAGTAACTGAAATTTTGAAATTTGTTTTGTGAAGAGAAGGAAACATTTTGGTAAAAGGAGAAAATGCTGGTTACCAGCATTTTCTCCTTTTCCCACAATGTTTTCTCAAGGCTTCTTTCTCAGGGTCGTCAAAAGAAGGGATGGGTTAAACCTTTCTCTAAAATGTTTCCATGGCAAATATTCTTCCCAAATTTCATGAAATTCTGCTGAAAATGTGGCCTATACAGCTTACACATGGTTTTTCTAAGATTTTTCCCGGTGGTCTACTGTTTTCACCCAAAGTGCCACAATTTGTTTTGCAGGGGTATAAGAATCTGGAACTGTTTGGTTACAGGGTTAATTATTTAACAAACAATCGCTTGTTTTTTAATGACTCTGACATAGAAGCCTTCTGAAATTATTGTGGGAAAAGGAGAAAATGTTGGTAAATGTTTTCTGGTCTGTTGGAAACAAATTCAAATTTTTGAGTATTGTTTATTTTGTCGTCTGCAAGTGCTTTCAATTTGGACCAGTCTTAAAGTTTGTCGTTTGGTAAAGGGTTCACTCTTATAATATACCTGCAGGCAAAATGAAGTGGAGTCCATCCATAATTGTTCTGTCTATTGATGTTGGCACCATGGGCTAACAGACACTGCACGGTCTATGAAAAAAAATAAAGTTAGTGTGGTGTTTAAAGTAAATTTAAATACTTTTTTCATTTATAAGAGTGACTGGTGGATCTATCCATGTTGCTTTAAGTTTCATTATTATTTCTGAATAAAACATTTATTTTTCAGTGCTTTCAATTATTTTGCATTATACAAGGCTGGTTTGGAAATTATTGAGACATGTTATATTTTGAGAGTAAAACTTGACATATATAAATAAAAACATGAATCAACCCTTAAAGAGGCAAAAATACTCATTTTAAGCCAGTTTTAACTCATTTTGTTTTTATTTTATCAAAATATAGTCATTCTTACATATCTATGCCAAATATTGCACCTGACGGTTGCAAGGCTGCTTAGATTACGCCTGATAGAAAATGCATTTCGTGGACTTGCGGCCTTCAATGTAAACAGACTGGTCGTTTCCGGATTTTGAATCGAAGATTTTCAATATCCGTTATACACTCGGATAGATTCGTATGATGATCATGCATTCTGTAACGTGACTATATTTGACCTTGGCCTTGATGCGGTAAATAAAGGAAAATGGATGCTTCTCTATTGCAGCCTCTATTTTTAGACGGAGATCGAGGCCTATATATGTAAGTTACACCATATCCGACTCTAGGCGGAAACCAACGATAAAGGAGGGGTGTCCATAAGGCCCTTTTCATGGCCACTACCGATTTTTTTTAAATTTTGTACACGGAAACCTATTCATATTGGCTGTAATTTTATGCAATATTGAATCAATTGGTAAAGTTTTATAAGATGTGTGCGGGTTCAAAGTGGGTGGGGTAATTCTGACCTAAAGAGGGGTCTGTTAGGAAATCGATGATATTTTCATTGTTATTCAGAGCTCAAACTTAACAATTTCATGCTTTCTTAAACAATATCAGATATAACAGCTTATCCTAAAACTTTTGTAAAATTCTTTTAATAAATGTGTTTTTACACAATTGACTGACATGCCTAAATTTTAGCTTTTTTCAGTTCTCCAACTTTACGAAAAACCACAACATCATTTTATATATGGAGGGATTCCAATGATATTTTACATATGTACAGTATATTAAATGGTTATTGTAAAATTATGACGAAAGTTTTCTCTAGCGAACGGTTTTTAAGTTATCTCCCCTTGAATTTTCTTAATTTTTTTTACAAACATTTAAGGTTTTCATTTTTCAGTTGGCCACCATGAAAATAAAGTTATTTACTGCAGTGTAACTTATTCTGTTACCTATATGCAGATTTCTGATTACAGATTTATCCCCATTTGATTTGGACAAACAGGTTCTGTGCTTCAGTGACTTTTTGAGTGATTTCAACTTTTCAGATCGAACTTTTACTAATTCAGCCTTATATTGATAACAAGAACATTTCCTTCCAGGAGCAGATCTTGAATGGTTGTTTTTATGGTGTTTAACAATGTGTTCAACAACATTTCAGTTATGTCACGGCAACCAGTGTATCTATTAATGCTTTCCTAGAATTTTTCCCCATCAATCCTCTGAAAAAATTACCAATCCAGGGATTCAAACAGCAATACCCTAGTGTCCATGGACTATCAGGCTAGGCATAATCTAAATATCAATCTATATCTCTGTTAGGAAGTACTTTTGTTATACATGACCCTGTGGATATTGACTTATCTGTAGTTTATAGGATTAATGTTCAATCTCTAAGCCAAGAAGAGTTGCTTTGCCAAACAACTAATCATTTTAAAAGATATCATTCCTCTATTTTTGAATAACATGAGGAAGTGTAGGTGTTGATAATGGCATCTCATAGGCTTTTAAACTCGTTTTACTTTTGATGTCAGTATTTTCTGGTAATAATTGCAACCTAAGTACCAAAGCTATACATGCACAACAAACAACTATAGTTACCTGCTCGCACCGGTTATACATCTACAGTACCACTCTGTCTTTGGATTTATGCCTTGATTATGTTCAACCCATAAATTGTGTGCTGGGAGTTGTGTGTGTGTGTGGGGAGGTGCTCTAAAAATGACAACTTCTTTTTTTGTGAGCCATGATTCAGTGGACTACATTTTAATCAAAGTGTTTTTATATTTAAGACCGACTTTTTCTGGGGTAATATACCCCCATTCCTAATTTTTGTGTCACTTGTTTTAAATGTGCCCATGTTGTAAATGTGAAATCCTGTACAGAAGTGTGGAACAAGCATGCTTTGTCTGACACTTTTCAAGTTTGTCATTAGTAGTTATTTGTACATATCAGTTACAGGGAATGGCAAAACACTGTATTACATGTACATGTGTAAATTAAAAAGAATGGGCTTCCACATAGAATGAGCTCGCTTTGATAGTTGTTGCACATAATGCACACTTTTGAAACATGCTGTGCAGTTTGAATCCGAGTTACAAACAAATGTAAGGCCTCCTGAATTTTTAGTTATGATAGGTAATACAATTTGAAGTATTAAGGGAAACACAAAACATAGAAAATCCTTAAAAATATGACGGGCTATTGTGAAGTTGTCTTATCTTACAGTATTATTTTGGTAAAACGACAAGAGCTCTGAGCTGAAATGGCAGATATGACGATCGCAGGACTGCAGTGGTTTATTCTTATACCCCTGATTAAACCACACAGGGTCCCACAGGCCAATTGATTTCCATTGCAAACCATATTTACATCGAGAAAAAAATATAGGATTTGGAACAAGAACTACCCAGCCTGTTGCAATACTATGAATTACGAGGAAAGCAGCCGTTCGTCTCTAATTTTAGTCGCCTTCTACAACATGCCATAGAGAAAGGCCGAGGTCCTATTCTATACAGTAAAAAAAAAACATTACCCCACGGGGATAAACAAGCAAAGTAAAGGCATCTGAGAGAAGGCTTAAAGTCCAAAAGTGACCCAAAAGTAAAAGTGTGGTTGTTAAAATGCATTTATATTTAATTCATGCCATTTAAAAAGAATATAAACTATTGTGAAGATAAAAGCCTGCTCTTGTACGGTCAGTCTAAGTGTTTTTCTCTGGCAGAAAAATTAATTTTTAGGGTAGGTCTAAAGATGTCAGGTCACTTTTTTTGTTTACTTTTTATCAGGTTTTAAAATTCATTTTACTACCGGCAATGAACAATTGGAAAACTGTATGATAACAGATTGTCATCTTCAGAATAATTTCATACTTTAAGGTATGGTCTATATTCCAATGTACTTTAACACTCACATTGTATGCTTTTAGACACTAGTGGGGCTTTCAGCCCTAGCAGCAGAATCAACCATATTCCAATAAACATTTTTTTTCAAATATAATGCCAAAAGAAAATTGACAAAAATTAAAATCAGAAATTAATTCCATGAAAATGTCTGAAATGAGTTATATCTATTGAATTCATTGCTGTCGAAACAAAACAAAAAAGGTAAAAATCAGAGTCATATCTGCCTTTAATTTTCAAATCATATTTCAGGAGGAACACAATCGGGGAAAGAAATGCATGCAATGTTTAAGACACTAGAGACAAAGTAATATAAAAACACCATCTGATTGATTTTCAAAGTTCATCTGTTTGAAATTTCAAAAAAGTTTTTATGTAAGCTGGGGGTTAAAAACAGTAAAAAATTTAGGAAGGGCAAATTTAAATTGAAGAAGTAAAGTATCGTGATGACTCAAACTACTCTGAAGACTTTGTTTAGAGAGGAAAAATGTAGAAATAGAAAAAATAACTCAGTAACTCTGATAAAAAAATTAAAAAAAAAAAAGAGGTAAAGTAAAGGGGAGATAACTCAAAAACCGTTCGCTAGAGAAAACTTTCGTCATAATTTTACAATAACCATTTAATATGCTGTACATATGCAAAATATCATTGGAATCCCTCCATATATAAAATGATGTTGTGGTTTTTCGTAAAGTTGGAGAACTGAAAAAAGCTAAAATTTAGGCATGTCAGTCAATTGTGTAAAAACACATTTATTAAAAGAATTTTACAAAAGTTTTAGGATAAGCTGTTATATCTGATATTGTTTAAGAAAGCATGAAATTGTTAAGTTTAAGCTCTGAATAACAATGAAAATATCATCGATTTCCTAACAGACCCCTCTTTAGGTCAGAATTACCCCACCCACTTTGGACCCGCACACATCTTATAAAACTTTACCAATTGATTCAATATTGCATAAAATTACAGCCAATATGTATAGGTTTCAGTGTACAAAATTTAAAAACAAGAGCGGCAAATTGTCGCAAGATACGCCCGTCTTACCCCAAGTTGTAAAGCTGGGGCATGCACCAGACAAAATTCAAGTATGAAAAACAACAAAGGGCAATAACTCAAAAATTAAGCAAGCAAGAGTTGTGATTTTGGTGCACTGCACTCCCCCTTGATGAGATCTATCCACCCATGAAATTTCATAACCCTAGGTAGTATAGTATTGGTGATATGCTTCGGACAAAAATCAAGTATGAAAAACGACAAAGGGCAATAACTCAAAAATTAAGCAAGCAAGAGTTATGATTCCTGTGCACTGCACTCTGCCTCGGTGAGATCTATCCACCCATGATATTTCATAACCCTAGCTAGTATAGTTTTGGAGATATTAACCGGACAAAATTCAAGTATAAACAAGAGCGGCAAATTGTCGCAAGATACGCCCGTCTTACCCCAAGTTGTAAAGCTGGGGCATGCACCAGACAAAATTCAAGTATGAAAAACAACAAAGGGCAATAACTCAAAAATTAAGCAAGCAAGAGTTGTGATTTCTGTGCACTGCACTCCCCCTTGATGAGATCTATCCACCCATGAAATTTCATAACCCTAGCTAGTATAGTTTTAGAGATATGCTCCGGACAAAATTCAAGTATGAAAAACAACAAAGGGCAATAACTCAAAAGTTAAGCAAGCAAGAGTTATGATTCCTATGCACTGCACTCCCCGTCAATGAGATCTATCCACCCATGAAATTTCATAACCCTAGCTAGTATAGTTTTGGAGATATTCACCGGACAAAATTCAAGTATAAAAAATGACAAAGGGCAATAACTGAAAAATTAAGAAAGCAAGAGTTATGATTCTTGTGCACTGCACTCGCCCTCAGTGAGATCTATCCACCCATGAAATTTCATAACCCTAGCTACTATAGTTCTGAAGATATGCTCCAGACAAAATTCAAGTATGAAAAACAACAAAGGGCAATAACTCAAAAATTAAGCAAGCAAGAGTTGTGATTTGTGTGCACTGCACTCCCCATCGATGAGATCTATCCACCCATGAAATTTCATAACCCTAGGTAGTATAGTATTGGAGATATGCTTCGGACAAAAATCAAGTATGAAAAACAACAAAGGGCAATAACTCAAAAATTAAGCAAGCAAGAGTTATGATTCCTGTGCACTGCACTCTGCCTCGGTGAGATCTATCCACCCATGAAATTTCATAGCCCTAGGTAGTATAGTTTTGGAGATATTCACCGGACAAAATTCAAGTATAAAAAATGACAAAGGGCAATAACTCAAAAATTAAGCGAGCAAGAGTTATGATTCTTGTGCACTGCACTCCCCCTCAGTGAGATCTATCCACCCATGAAATTTCATAACCCTAGCTACTATAGTTCTGAAGATATGCTCTGGACAAAATTCAAGTATGAAAAAAAAACAAAGGGCAATAACTCAAAAATTAAGCAAGCAAGAGTTATGATTCTTGTGTACTGCACTCCCCCTCGGTGAGATCTATCCACCCATGAAATTTCATAACCCTAGCTAGTATAGTTTTGGAGATATGCTCCGGACAAAATTCAAGTATGAAAAACAACAAAGGGCAATAACTCAAAAATTAAGCAAGCAAGAGTTATGATTCCTGTGCACTGCACTCCCCCTCAATAAGATCTATCCACCCATGAAATTTCATAACCCTAGGTAGTATAGTTTTGGAGATATTCTCCGGACAAAATTCAAGTATGAAAAACAACAAAGGGCAATAACTCAAAAATTAAGCGAGCAAGAGTTATGATTCTTGTGCACTGCACTCCCCCTCGATGAGATCTATCCACCCATGAAATTTCATAGCCCTAGGTAGTATAGTTTTGGAGATATGCTCCGGACAAAATTTAAGTATGAAAAACAACAAAGGGCAATAACTCAAAAATTAAGCGAGCAAGAGTTATGATTCCTGTGCACTGCACTCCGCCTCGATGAGATCTATTCACCCATGAAATTTCATAACCCTAGCTTGTATAGTTTTGGAGATATGCTCCGGACAAAGAACTGGACGCCGCCCGCCCGCCCGGACGCCCGGACGCCCGCCCGCCCGCCCGCCCGCCCGCCCGCCCGCCACGGGTGATCCCATAATACGTCCCGTCTTCGACGGGCGTATAAAAACGACAAAGGGCAATAACTCAAAAATTAAGCGAGCAAGAGTTATGATTCTTGTGCACTGCACTCCCCCTCAGTGAGATCTATCCACCCATGAAATTTCATAACCCTAGCTACTATAGTTTTGGAGATATGCTCCGGACAAAATTCAAGTATGAAAAACAACAAAGGGCAATAACTCAAAAATTAAGCAAGCAAGAGTTATGATTCCTGTGCACTGCACTCCCCCTGAATGAGATCTATCCACCCATGAAATTTCATAACCCTAGCTAGTATAGTTTTGGAGATATTCACCGGACAAAATTCAAGTATAAAAAACGACAAAGGGCAATAACTCAAAAATTAAGCAAGCAAGAGTTATGATTCTTGTGCACTGCACTCCCCCTCAGTGAGATCTAACCACCCATGAAATTTCATAACCCTAGCTAGTATAGTTTTGGAGATATGCTCCGGACAAAATTCAAGTATGAAAAACAACAAAGGGCAATAACTCAAAAATTAAGCAAGCAAGAGTTATGATTCTTGTGCACTGCACTCCCCCTGAATGAGATCTATCCACCCATGAAATTTCATAACCCTAGCTAGTATAGTTTTGGAGATATGCTCCGGACAAAATTCAAGTATGAAAAACAACAAAGGGCAATAACTCAAAAATTAAGCAAGGAAGAGTTATGATTCCTGTGCACTGCACTCCCCCTGAATGAGATCTATCCACCCATGAAATTTCATAACCCTAGCTAGTATAGTTTTGGAGATATGCTCCGGACAAAATTCAAGTATGAAAAACAACAAAGGGCAATAACTCAAAAATTAAGCGAGCAAGAGTTATGATTCCTGTGCACTGCACTCCGCCTCGATGAGATCTATCCACCCATGAAATTTCATAACCCTAGCTTGTATAGTTTTGGAGATATGCTCCGGACAAAGAACTGGACGCCGCCCGCCCGCCCGGACGCCCGCCCGCCACGGGTGATCCCATAATACGTCCCGTCTTCGACGGGCGTATAAAAATCGGTAGTGGCCATGAAAAGGGCCTTATGGACACCCCTCCTTTCCGTGAGTCACTGCCATTGTTTACAGCTTCAATCGTCAGCCAGTTTTCTTCTGGCCAATTTTCGGTTTTTCACACAAACCCCCGTGTTTCTTTTTCATTTACACGATATATGTCAGTAATTTATCCTTGTGTACACAAAGGACAGATTTCTGTACCATTCTATTTTTCTTTTTGAAATTTAACAGCGTTTCTGCTCACCGGCTGTAGACAGGCATCTTTAACCCATTACCAAACGACAAAATTTTAGACTTTTCCAAATTGAAGGCACCTGAGACGACAAAATAAAAGTGACTGAAAATGTGAATTTTGTTTTGTGAAGGGTAGAAAACATTGTGTGAAAAGGAGAAAATGCTGGTTACCAGCATATTCTCCTTTTCCCAGAATGTTTTCTGCTCTGTCACAGACAAATTTCCTCATTTGAGTCACATTTGTCATCTGCAAAAGCTTTCAATTCGGACATGTCTAAAATTTTTTTCCCACAATGTTTTTTAAAGGTTTCTTTCTCAGGGGCGTCAAAAGGAGGGATTGTGTGGTAATGAATTAAGAAATTAAAAGACTTGACATGCACAATTGTAAACATGCAGTAATGTGGATATAATATCATGTTCAAAACACTGTAAATTGTGCTTCAGTCTGAGCGAGGTGGTATATTTCAAATGGGCTTTGACACTTATACAGATGGCCAAGTGGCCTGATATCTGGCATGTATAAGGTAATAAAGTATATGACTGTCATCTGTGATAAAATGCTTTTATTTGTAAGTCTTCTTATTTTTGTATGAAAAGACTTGTCCCAGTGGTTTCAAATAAACCGGGATAGGAAAAGTATGCAGTGTTTTCAGGTGAAGAAAAGGAATAAGTCCCATTGCACTGACCTTTTATTCCTTATCAAAGGAAAAAGTTTTAGAATAAACCTATACTGAAAACATTTGCAGGTGACTTCTAATGTAGCTTTCTTTCTCTGGGTTGTTTGAAGTTGAAACTGTGTGTTTAGTACATGTATAAAGTTAAAAATCATATCAGAAATAACTAGAGCTATCACTCAACGTGATCATACCCCCCACCAGCTCCTTGCCACCAAACAGGTCTTTGTCACAGAATGCAGAATGGTTGAGTACAAAAGTAAGAGTTGAACATGTGCGGCAAATTGTCGCAAGATACGCCCATCTTACCCCAAGTTGTTAACCTGGGACATGCACCGGACCAAATTCAAGTATGAAAAACGACAAAGGGCAATAACTCAAAAATTAAGCGAGCAAGAGTTATGATTCCTGTGCACTGCACTCCCCCTTGGTGAGATCTATCCATCCATGAAATTTCATAACCCTAGCTAGTATAGTTTTGGAGATATGCTCCGGACAAAATTCAAGTATGAAAAACAACAAAGGGCAATAACTCAAAAATTAAGGGAGCAGGAGTTATGATTCCTATGCACTGCACTCCCACTTGATGAGATCTATCCACCCATGAAATTTCATAATCGTAGCCAGTATAGTTTTTGAGATATTCACCGGACCAAATTCAAGTATTAAGAACGACAAAGGGCAATAACTCAAAAATTAAGCAAGCAAAGTTATCATTCCTGTGCACTGCACTCCCCCTCAGTGAGATCTATCCACCCATGAAATTTCATAACCCTAGCTGGTATAGTTTTGGAGATACGCTCCGGACAAAATTCAAGTATAAAAACAACAACAAAGGGCAATAACTCAAAAATTAAGCTAGCAAGAGTTATGATTCCTGTGCACTGCACTCCCCCTTGATGAGATCTATCCACCCATGAAATTTCATAACCCTAGCTAGTATAGTTTTGGAGATATGCTCCGGACAAAATTCAAGTATGAAAAAGAAATTTGTCCAGAATCATCAAAGGGCCATAACTCCATGAAACCTAAATAAACCATAACCAAAATAGGATATGCACATCTCTGCTTTATACTGAGTCTATTTGTGTAGTTTGAACCAAATCTGTCCAATAGTTGATGAGAAAAAGAGCGGACAAGACGGACGGACCGACCGACCGACAAGCTGACTCCTATATACCCCCCAAACAGAGTTTTGGGAGGTATGAAAATTAAAAGACAAAGATATTGTTTGTCATATTTGTTTTAATTAACTCTTTCCCACACAATCCCGACTTTTAATGATCCTGGAGTAGAAAGCTTTTGAAACCATTTTGGGAAAAGGAGAAAATGCTGGTAACCAGCATATTCTCCTTTTCCCAGAATGTTTTCTGCTCTGTCACAGACAAATTTCCTCATTTGAGTCACATCTGTCATCTGCAAAAGCTTTCAATTCGGACATGTCTAAAATTTTGTTGCTTGGTAAAGAGTTAGGGATACAAGTGTTGACAAGTGTTCACTTGAATTGGAGAGGAAATGTATCAGGATCTATCAATAAGTACACAGATATATGTATATAGATACACATGTATCACACATATATACAAGTATATAGATATAGAACTCTATTTGAGCTACGTTCTGTGAAAAGGGGCATACTGCAACTGCAAAAAGTATTGACCTAAGTAAGCCTGCAGGCTGCACAGGCTGCATACACAAGAACCATTCTACCTTATGATTCAGTCATTTGTTAAAGAAAGCGAATATGAATATAACAGATCTATAACTATGTGATGAATTGTGTTGTACAGTGTGTCACAGGGATGCATTAACCCTTTACCCCATAAGGCATTTCTATGGTATCTCTAATATCTAAATAACAGCAAGGATGAAACCATTTCTTATGTGTATATTACACCTTTTGATAGCATAGAAAACATTGTGACAAAAGGTGAAATTGCTCGTCACGAGCAATTTCACCTTTTGCCACAATATTTTCCAAAGGCTCCTACAAGCAATGTGAAGAAACAAGAGGGCCAAGATGGCCCTGGATCGCTCACCTGAATTTTTGAGATGACCATAGCCTATTTTTTTTTTTTTTTTGAGGTATTGAAACATTGGAACCATAATTATTATTTTGCCGAGCAATTTTCAAAAGGTCACCTGTGAAAGCCATTTCTAAATCTGACCATCACTTTCAGAAAAGAAGAATTTTTAAGAATTCTTCATTTCTGTATAAGTGCAAGTAGCTTCCCCATTCAAGAGAGCCATGTTTCTTGACGGATCAAAATTTAATGAACAAGTTTTGAAAAGGGTCACCCAAGGAACATTGCTGGGAATTCTCTTAAAATCTGATAGGGGTTTCAGAGAAAGAGAATTTTCAAGAATTTCATCATGTCTGTATAGTGCAAGTAGCCCCCACTCACAAAAGCCATGTTTCTTGACTGATCAAAATTATATGAACAATTTTTGAAAAGGGTCACCCAAAACACTTTGCTGTGAAATTATTTTAAAATCTGACCAGGGTTTTCAGAGAAGAAGAATTTTCAAGAATTTCTTCATTTCTGTATAGTGCAAGTAGCCCCCCTTCACCAGAGCCATGTTTCTTGACGAATCAATATTTCGCGAGCTATTTTTGAAAAGGATCACCCAAGGAACATCTCTGTGTAATTATTTTAAAATCTGTCCAGCCGTTTCAGAGAAGAAGAATTTTCAAGAATTTCTTCATTTCCCTGTAGTGCAAGTAGCCCCCATTCACCATAGCCATGTTTCTTGATCGATCAAAATTTCGAAAAGGGTCAGCCAAAGAACATCCCCGAGAAATTATTTCAAAATCTGACCAGCGGTTTCAGAGAAGAATTTTTAAGAATTTCTTCATTTCTGTATAGTGCAAGTAGCTCCCATTCACCAGAGCCATATTTCTTGATGGATCAAAATTTCGCGAACAATTTTTGAAAAGGGTCACCCATGGAACATCTCTGTGAAATTATTTTAAAATCTGTCCAGCCGTTTCAGAGAAGACGATTTTTAAAGAATTTCTTCATTTCCCTACGGTGCAAGTAGCCCCCATTAACAAAAGCCACATTTCATGACCGATCAAAATTTCGCGAACACTTTTTGAAAAGGGTCACCCAAGGAACATCTCTGTGAAATTATTTTAAAATCCGACCAGCGGTTTCTGAGAAGATTTTTAAAGAATTTCTTAGAAAATTCCATTTGGTTGCCACGGCAACCAGAGTTTTTGACGGAATCAAATTCTGTGAACAATTTTGAAAGAGGACTTCCCAAGGAACATTCCAGCCAAGTTTGGTCCAGCCATTAGGAGGAGTTGATGTTTAAAGAATTGTTGATGACACACAACGGACGACACACGACGGACACCGGGTGATCCTAAAAGCTCCCCTTGAGCATGTTGTGCTCAGGTGAGCTAATGAGTATCTATGAAGTAAAGGGTTAAGCCTCATTTTGCCAGAACAAGTATTTCAGATCTGACCTAGTGATCTAGTTTTTGACCCCATGTGACCTATTTTCAAACTTGAAAAGATTTTATCAAGACAAATATCATTTCTAACTTTCAAGAGGACTGAACTGAAAATTTGACCTCTAGAGGGTAAAGAAGGTTTTTCTAAGATGTGACCTAGTTCTTGACCTGCACAGTCTGCACAGGCTCATGTAATTTTTCTGTTTTCAGCAAGTCTAACTAGAGCTGTCACTGAATATGACTTAATACCCCCGCCAGCCCTTTGACAGAAAAGAGTGTCAAGTTTAAGGGGAGATAATTCCTCAACCAGGTAGAGTTGACACTTGAAAATTGCGTCTTGCAAATCTTCAATATATGATCAGAATATGTGTGCAAAGTTTCAATACAATTGAAGGATAACTGTAGGAGGAGTTTGCATCACAAAATTACTAGTATTTTGTACAGGCTGATTCCAGTATGCCCCCATAAACATTCGTTTTGCAGGGGTATAATGAAGAACAAATGGACACACGGACTGACGGACACACTGACCGACCGCACATGGACAGACAGTCTGATTCTAGTGTACCCCCGAAAACATTTGTTTTGTGGATGTACAATGAAGAACAAAATCTAATGTTATCGTAAAGTGCTGTCTCAGATTAGCCTGCACTGACTGCTCAGACTAATCCGAGATAACACGGAGTAAATGTCCGAATGCCCATTTTTCGTGTGTTGCAAGCCACATATGCATAAGGGGAAGTATGTTGCAGTTATTGTTGTTGTCATATCAGCTGTTCTTGTACATTCATCACCTACTTTCTACATAAATCAAATTTATTAATCCTAGAATTACAGTCTGAAATTCTTCCCAATGAATAATTCAAGTATACTTAATTTCTATAGAAAGTGAGATGGCTGTACTTGAAATACTCAGCATACTTTGATCTTTAACTTCGATACCGGCTGAAAGAAACATTTTTACCACAAGAAAACTGCACTATGTTGGGGTACATGATTGATTTTGCATTCACAAATAACCATTCTCTATGAAGGTCAGTAAGTTAGCAATTGAAATTTTTTTTTTTTATAATGTTATAGCAACATGTGGCTTAACCCTTCACCGCACAATGACAACTTTTTTAACACCCCTGAAGGAGAAAGCTTTTGAAAACATTGTGGGAAAAGGAGAAAATGCTGGTAACCAGCATTTTCTCCTTTTCCCACGATGCTTTCTACCCTGCTTGAAGCAAATTTCAATTTTTGAGTTACGTTTATTTTGTAGTCCACAAGTGCTTTCAATTTGGACCAGTCTAAAATTTTGTCATTTGGTAAAGGGTTAAAGAGTACCAGTATTCATTCAAATTTTGGACACTAACTTACAATAATTCTAGAAATCTATCAATGAATCTTAGATCATATTTGATTTCTAAAAAAGAAATATTCAAATACCAGTGTTTGTATTTGTTCCAATACCTAGTTTAAAACAAACTGACAAGATCTGTCTATGACAGAAAGGAAAACAACAGAAGGAGACCAAAATGACCAAAATAAAAACTTACAGATTTGTGTCCATTTTGGCAGGCTACATGCAGGGCAGTTTGACCTTGAGCATCCTGGAAATAATATATACTAAATTGCACTATACTGTATATGTACAAGTAACTTCTGATGAAAATTTAAATCTGGTCTATCTTTATAAAGGGGCGAAAGTTTAGACTTATCCATAGATCCAAACTCAATGATGTTACACATGACATGTTAACCCTTGACCCCATAAGGCATTTCTATGTTATCTCTAATTGACCGTAAATAATAGCAAGGATGAGGCCTTTTCTTATGTGTATATGACACCTTTTGATAGCATAGAAAACATTGTGGTAAAAGGTGAAATTTCCTCTTTTTCCCACAATGTTTTCTCATAAAACAAATTTCAAATTTTCAGTTACTTTGATTTTGTCATCTGCAAATGCTTCAATTTGGACCAGTCTAAAATATTGTTGTTTGGTAATAGGTTAAATAAATGTATCATGCACTTGATTGGCTTAATTGAGACATTAAATCATTAGAACACCATATATCAATAGAAACAGATAAAGCTACTTGCAAAATTTTTTAGCTTTAGGCCTTATGCTTTTATTATTTTTTCACATCTGTTTCCATGGCAACTAGAGTTTTCATTTGAATCAAAACCTTTGAAGAAATCCTGAAGAGGACCATGATAGGGTAATATCATGCCCGTAATAAGACACATCAAGGCAAACAATGGCGGATGCACAACAGACACTAGCCCATGACACAAGCCTGCTGGCTTTTGGCCATTTAAGCTAAAAACTATCTGAAAATATGAGCTAAAAGAAAGAAAATGCAAATTATTAAAAAAAAAAAAAATTAAGCAGTATGGAATTGGATATTTCAGGATCTCTGGTACATGGACTACAAACCAACATTTTCAGGGACCATAAAGCAGTCATTTGTGAGAGAAAAATTGAACATAATTATGTATCCATAACAAGATGATACATGATTGGTTTAATTCTTTACCAAACAATCCCTGGTTTTTACGACCCTGAGACAGAAGCCTTTTGAAAACATTGTGGGAAAAGGAGAAAATGCTGGTTACCAGCATTTTCTCCTTTTCCCACAATTTTTTCTACCCTGCTGGAAATAAATTTCATTTTTTGAGTAGGGTTTATTTTGTCATCTGCAAGTGCTTTCAATTTGGACCAGTTTCAAATTTTGTCGTTTGGTAAAGAATTAAAGCATCACAGAGACGGAGACGCCCCTGTACTCCCCTTTTTTTTTTGGGGGGGGGGGGAGGGGGGAGGGCTGTGATACATATTAATTATCAACAGTAACAAACAATTTTACCTCAATATCTACATCATGAACATAGGTAAAAAAGGCTTGTAACAACTCTGTTCTTCCATTGACAGCTAGCCAGTGAATCTATTGGGAAAGAAAACAAGATTTATATAATCTAGAGTTTTAACTCCCCTTAGGAAGACGTCCTTTGAAAACTGACATAGCAGGTGGTAACCAGCATTTTCTCCTCAATGCTTCCAAAACTTTCAAATACTGTGAAAAAAGTGAAATTCATTGATTACTAACTTTCAATGATTTTGTGAGTAGGTAAGACCACAATTCAAGTTCTCGACAAAAGACAGGTCCATGGCCCTCTCCAACTACTAGTAGTTCGGTTTGGCTTTCATCGATTACAAAAATGCCTATGTTACATTTGAATGTACACACGCTCTTTATCAAATATACAATTATTTATGTCTTATTTACACCTTAGAATAATTGTTCCCATAAAGATTTTGTTTAAGACTTAGCTGTTACAGGATAAACATGTTGTTTTTTCATTGCTTTGTTTTCATTTCTGTTACCGTAGTTCTGGTGACGATAGCATGAAGACTTAGTGTTGTAGAAAATACACTTGAACCATAAAATCCTTGCGACAAGTAACTAGGCAATTATTTTAGGCATAAAATCATACCCCATTACCTCATTACCAAATGACAATATTTTAGGCTTGTCCAAATTGAAAGCACTTGCAGAAGACAAAATAAAAACGACTGAAAATTTGAATTTTTTCTTGTGAAGGGTAGAAAACATTGTGGGAAAAGGAGAAAATGGTGGTTACTAGCATTCTATCCTTTTCCCACAATGTTTTCGAAAGGCTTCTATCTCAGGGTTGTCAAAAGTAAGGATTGTGTGGTAATGGATTAATTGAACACCCACAGTTTTTTGTTAAAAACTGTTCACCACAAGCAAACTGTAGATTTAGATCAAAGACCAGATCAAACATTCTGTCCAAAGTCAGATCGAGATCTACACAGGCTGTCATTGAAACTAAAGTTTTGAAGGGTGCTTCAATGCAGAATGAAAAGACATTCCTATGACTGTAAGGGAAATAGTTTAAAATAAAACTCCTTTGTCCCTCTAAAAACAATTTGGTTCAGTCTTAATATTAGTCCTCCCTTAACTCCTTACTACACAATCCCAACCTTTAAAGACACTGAGAAAGAAGCTTATAGAAAACATTGTGGGAAAAGGAGAAAATGCTGGTACCCAGCATTTTCTCCTTTTCCAACAATATTTTCTACCCTATCAAAGTCAGAAATCATCATATTAACATGATTTAATTGTCGTCTGCGGATGCTTTGAATTTGGTCCTGTCCAAAAATTTGTCGTTTGGTAAAGAGTTAAAACCTTAAATGTTTGTTATAGAACACAATGTGCCTGTAGGTACCGGTAGTTACAAAAATACCTCGGGGTAACAGAAAATCATGTCATAGATTCTCGCCCTCCTGGTTTTTTTTTTTTTTTTTTTTTCCAGCTTTGGGCTACCTATATGCACTGTGGAATCACTTAAAAGAAAATAGTGGCTGTTATCTCGCACTTATTTCTACCACAAAACCTATTTTTGATTCAAGAACAGTAACTGTTGACAAAAATGTAAAAATTATATGGTCTTCAGACATACATACTGGAGTGAATCCTTCATTGTTCCTCACATTTATGTTTGCTTTATAGTCAAGGAGCTTTATTAGGCATTTCTTCTGTCTAGAAACATAAAACAATTTCTATAAGTTTACTGTACGAGAAGATCTGATGGCTAAATAACAAACACTAACTACATGATCCCGACTTTTGACAACCCTGAGTAAGAGGCCTTTAGAAAACATTGTGGGAAAAGGAGAAAATGCTAGTAACCAACATTTTCTCCTTTTCCGAGAATGTTTTCTACTCTTCTGAACACAAGTTTCAATTTTTGAGATACATACATTTATTTTGTTGTCTGCTAATGCTTTCAATTTGGACGAGTCTAAAATTTTGTCGTTTGGTAAAGATTTAACTATCTCTCAAATACATTAGAAACAAACAAGGTTTAGTACTGACAAACCATAGAAAAAATATGGTGAGCTACTTTTGGTCTTGAATCATTCTATCATAAAAAATTGATTCAACATGCTACACATGTATTATGTGTGTAAAGTGTAAATCTAACTGCTACTGATATTTAAACCATACCCATTCAAAGTCTATACTTGCTTTCAGTGTTAAATCTGAACACTCTTTGACAAAAAAAAAAAAGTCAACATAAGTAAATAGATGATCTTACATGAGTGTTTACCTATTACCATTTTCATCAAATGAGTTGATTAAAATTGTATGATACAAGCTTTTACATTTTGACATGTCAAAATACATTTTACAGTGTTTTCTTTTCTTCCCAAACAATTCTGGTTATTGAGTTACACTTATTTTGTTGTCTTCCATTTTGGACTAGTCTAAAATTTGGTTGTTTGGTAAAGAGTTAGCCTGAGCAAGCAAAACTTAAGTTTATGTTGTAGGCAGTGAAAATCAAAATCTTATTGCCTTACGACGACAGTGAAATCATTTTCAGATAACAGAGAATAAGCAGTTGATCTCAGATTTACATTGAGTGCATCTTTGTTTTAAAAAAAGAAGATGTGAATAAACATACTTCAAGTTGCATTTGTTTTTTTCCCTCTTAATTGTGAAAGTCCATTTATCTCAGCAGAGCTTCAATCTTCTATCAAACAACTCCAAAGTTTGACAGTCCTAACTTTGAAAAAACAATGTGGGAATAGGAGAAATGTTGGTAACTGTACTAATACTAGCATTTTCTCATTCTCAAGCAATGTTTTTTAGCCTATCAAAGACAATTCCATCATTTAACTCTTCACATTTCAAATGCTTTCAATTTGGATAAGCATATCTTTTTGTCCCCCTGGTTAAGACTTAACGGTTGTCACATGGGGTGGATATTCTCATTCTAAAATCCTAGTAGCACCTTCACATACTTTTGTCAAAATCTCTACTCAATGTACCACCTATACTTGTTTCTTATAATGTTTTACAACAACCTGTAATGAAATGGATTAACCCTATATCACACAATCCTAAGTTTTAACTCTGAGAAAGAAAGCTTTTGAAAATATTGTGTGAAATGGAGAAAGTGCTGGTCATCAGTATTTTCTCCTTTTCCAACAATATTTTCAAACCTTTTCACATCCAAAGATGATAATTTCGGTTGTCAATGGCAAACACTTTCAATCTGGTTAACTCCAATTTTTTTATGAACAGTAAAGTACATGTATTAACACTTTTGGACAAAATTTTAGATAAATTCATTGAGTAAGCATTTCGAAAGGACAAAATGTATGTAGGTTTAGTCATGGATACTCTCAAGCCTTCTTTATCTGCAAAGCTAAAAGTCCAAGACTGTAAAACGATAAGAACTTCATACATACCCATTTCTTGCAGCCAGATGAAGGGGAGTGCACCCAGACACATCTTGTGCATCAACATTTGCTCCTTTCTTTAGAAGAATTCCCAGACACTCATAAGAACCACAGCTTAAAATTCACAAAGACATATATGAAATGGAAGAGGGTTGTTAATTTCATGCTTTCCAGTAGGTTATCGAGAAATATTGGTGAAATAAATCCAGTTTATTTCATCAGCTTGTGGTTAACATGGGGAAATATTTGCCGAAAAAGAGAAAGGTATGAGAAAATAATGAGTGCCGTAAGACACGAGTTATTTTTGCAGACCTTTCCCTTTTGAGGCAAATATTTCCCCATATTAACCACAAGCTGATGAAATAGATTATATATTATATTTCTTCTTATTATTTTGTCAACGAATGCCACTTTTAAAACGAGTGATCTCAAGTCAATTAACCATATCTACAGCAGGAGGAAAATATTCACTGTGACAGGGAAATAATTCCCCCCAGCTTAAATGACATCATTTCTTTACCCATAACACTTCTAAAAATAGACACATGAAATACAATATATTTCGATATTTCATGGTAACGACCAAAGAAAATACTGATTTTTATATTCTACTAACCTAGGTAAAATGCGTGTGAGTCACAACCAGATGGAAATATGACATCATTATTTTACCTTATATTTCTCGCACTCGATGTAATATTGTAATGCGTTGCTATGTGGAAAGCTCAAACTAATGAAATTTGAAAGCAATTCCTAGCTAAGCTTAGAACAGATACACCGCAGGTGGCTTACACGAGGGTAAAAGATCATTAACTTACTTGGCTGATATATGCAGAAGTGTTCTATGTGCTCTCCCACATTTGTAATTGACATCAAAATTGGAACTGGATAACAAGTCAGACACTGATCTGAAAAAAAAAATCCACATTCAATCACACTTTGATGTACATATACACTGTCAAGGATCAGCACTACAGGTAGAACTTAAAGTAACAATAAAGGCCGAAAGTAAACAAAGCAGGTGATTGAATGCATTTAACTGTATATCATGCCATTTAACTCATTACCAAATAACAATATTTAAGACTGGTCTGAATTCAAAGCATTTGCAGACGACAAAATAAAAATGACTGAAAATTTAAAATTTGTTTTGTGAAGGGTAGAAAACAATGTGGGAAAAGGAGAAAATGCTGGTTACCAGCATTTTCTCCTTTTCTCACAATATTTTCTATAGGCTTCTTTCTCAGGAGCGTCAAAAGTAGGGATTGTGTGGTAATGGGTTAACTATATATCATGCCATTTAACTCTTTACCAAACAACAAAATTTTGGACTAGTCCAAACTGAATGCATTTACAGACGACAAAATAAAAGTGAATGAAAATTTGAAATTTGTTTTGTGAAGGGTAGAAAACATTGTTGGAAAAGGAGAAAATGCTGGTTACCAGCATTTTCTCCTTTTCCCACAATGTTTTCTAAAGGCTTTTTTCTCAGGGGTGTCAAAAGTCGGGATTGTGTGGGAAACAGTTAAAAGTACGGAAATTATTGTGAAAATGACAATCTGTCAATGTTCATTTGGTCCAAGAGTAAGTCGCTGACAGAGAAATTAAAGTCAAAACTAGGCTAAAATCTGCCAGGTCACTTAACCCTTTACCAAATAATCCCTGGTTTTTACGACCCTGGGATAGCAGCCTTCTGAAAACACTGTGGGAAAAGGAGAAAATGCTGGTAACCAGCATTTTCTCCTTTTCCCACAGTGTTTTTTATCCTGCTAGGAACAAATTTCAATTTTTAAGTTAAGTTTAATTTGTCGTCTGCAAGTGCTTTCAATTTGGACCAGTCTAAAATTTTGTTGTTTGGTAAAGGGTTAATCTTTTGTTTACTTTTTGCCTGATTTCAAAATTCTGTTTTCTGCCAGCAACTAACACATGAAAGGACAACAAATTAATTGTCATCTTCAAAATATTTTCCACACTTTTAAATGGGATGATTTAAATTTAAATTTTGAATTAAATTTAATATTTTAGCCTCTACTGGGCCTTTAACCCTTTACCTCATATATGACACACTAACAATAGATGGCCTTTGCAAACATTGTGGGAAAAGGAGGCATTGTTTGTAACCAGCAATTTCTCCATTACCCACAGTTTTCTACCCTATCAAAGAAAAACTGCATTATTTGAGCCACTATGAAATTTGGGGGGGGAAAAAAATTCCAATGCATATTTACGCCTACTGTCAGAAAGATATCTTTGGAGGTCACACCATTTACAAATGGAACAAATGAACTTGGGATGATGCACGTGGCATTGGACACCACTGGCTAGGGCCGGTCAGGCACCTGAAATATGAGTCGGGTGTATCTCTGCCTGTAAATCTCAGCAATTTGATCTTGATGTCTGCCAAAACTGCCTATAAGTGACAGCAATTTGATCTTGGTGTCTGCCAAAACTGCCTGTAAATCCCAGTAATGAGAGAGACAGCTAAACCAAATCTTTGGGTACTTTTTTCCTTATTTCACATGGAAAATATTCATGAACAGATGAAAAATAATTGTTTCAGTGCATATTGCTTGAAAAAATGTTTCAAATACAGTACAACTCACTTGTGTTGGTTTCCTATGATCATGGGCATCAGCATATAAAATGCAGCCTTCTCATCTATAAAAGATGCAAAGATTAGTGGCATTAACCCATTACCAGACAATCCCTACTTTTGACGCCCCTGAGAAAGAAGCCAGCATTTTCTCCTTTTCCCACAATGTTTCCTACCCTTCACAAAACATATTTCAACTATTCAGTCACTTTCATTTTGTCGTCTGCAAATGCTTTCGATTTGGACAAGTCTAAAATTTTGTCGTTTGGTAAAGAGTTAATATCTACTGTACATAGTAATTAGATAACTGTCCCCAAAGGTGATGTTACTTTTTGACAGGTCGCCTCTGGATACAGAGATGATCGAGACAAATCAGTTGGAACTTCCACACAGATTTTGCGTGCAAGTTTGAACGCTCATAATTACACAAACAGAGCACAAAACTAGGATATCTGTTTCTTGCATATTTAACAATCTTTTAAATGCTGAACATAAGACAAAACTGCATTCAATTCTGTTACTTGAGTTATTTACATATCCGAGAACACTAAAAACGGCCGCCATGCACGATTAATTTTGTCAGTGATTTTTCCCAGTTTTACATGTTAAAACTGACTTCTGTAAGCTTTTTAGGTAATGAGAGGTTTAATAATTTGTGTTTGGTCATATTAGAGACTTAAATTTAGTTGCATTTTGTTGCAATACAGATTAAACCAATGACACAGAAAGGCAGTAGAGCGCTTTATCTTTGCTACTGGAAAATTTACAAAGGACTTGAGATGGTACGATGCACAATAGATGTCCAAATATGAAAAAAAAAACCTTCTCATTATTGGGACTAGTAATGTACACATCTGTACACAGACTAAGGATCTTGAAATTAAAATCTTTGCAAGCCAAGGCTGACGATTCACTACGTTACTCTACCCTTGGCAGATCAAGATTGATTTTTACATTCGCCCAATACGCTTTTTCATTGGATGCAGCCAGCTCTAACTGGAACGAATGAAATCGCTCGTAGCATTTCATCTTTGATAAAAATAGAACAAGGTCGCTACCTTTTGAATAGAAGGTAAACATGAAAACCCACATGGATGTCTGTTTATCGCTTCATGTGTATTCGTAAGCGGTTCGTTAAACAATATTTCATTGGCTTTTAGAAATATGGTGTAAAGGGGGTTAATAACCTGCATCGCAGGAATCTCAAAATGGGGCTCAATCAGCCAAGGTAAGATCCACATAGTGATCCTAACATTGGCTCGCGCAGATGTGAAATTACCTTCAGTCTGAAGGTGTCTGCTCCGATGCTATTTTTGTGACTGGTCTTCACTAAGACCAGTCACAAAAATAGCATCGGAGCAGACACCTTCAGACTTAAGGTAATGTGAAATTAGAACAGCTATTCTTTAAACTACTCAGACTGTTGGCTAGATAAATAAATCGTCTCCTCCCCTTAACTCTTTACCACAGGATCCCGACTTTTAACCACCCATGGAAAGAAGCCTATAGAAAACCTTGTGGGAAAAGGAGAAAATGCTGGTAACCAGCATTTTCTCCTTTACTCACAATGTTTTCTTCCCTTTACACTAGAAATTTCAAATTTGCATTCACTTTTATTTTGTCGTGTGCAGTTGCTTTCGATTAGGACCAGTCTAAAATTTTGTTGTTTGGTAAAGAGTTAACAGGGACAATTTCTCTATCTAGACACGAAATCTCCTTCATATTGGTATGAAAATTAAGGTGGCGAACGCACTGAAACTGTCAAACGAGTTTACAGACAGGAAGTAAATTTCAAAGTTTACCGTCCGGCAGATCTACTGTCCTTGCATTTCGTAAACTCTTGGCAAGTCTTTGAATAAATGCCATTTTAAATTTAAGACATTTCCTCAAGCATAATGAAGGTAATCCGCGTATCTCTGTGAGAAAAAATATGTTGACTCAAATCTATTTTTAGCACACCGTCGATCCGTTCTCACACATTGTCCAGAACACAATCGAAATTCAAAATTCTACAACATGATGCTGAAATATTCCATCGAGACAGAAAAATAATTTCTCAGTCTCTCTCTGTGTAATTTTGCGCGCATCGTATGACTAATACTTTTATTGGGTATAATATTGAAAAATGATATGAGGCATTAGGAGAGGTAATTCTGTTTATGACCGTACGAGTTTTCTCCCTTAGACCACGAAATTAGTTTTGTGGATCTACGCACAGACTGCTTACTGTAGATTCAGATAGATCTATGTAAAGTTCTCAACAGGTATTTATTGAAAAAGAAAAGATCAACCTAATTCATTCGAGTTTCAATGGCACAACTGGTCTAGAAATGTGTCTTAATTGCTGTAAACTTGAATTTTTCTAGAAAGTAGGTTCCCAAATCCAATTTTAAAAGACAGGGTTAACAAACCGCTCTCCACCTCCAAAGGGTAAGCAGATGCCCTAGCAGGGCTGGACCGTAGTGCTCCAGACAATGCGACAATACTAACATCAGCTACCTTCCAAATCAAAGGTGGGCCTCGTGTCCTAGCCAACTACATGTAACAAGTAAAATTAAATTTTAATCAGTCTAGATCTACAGCAAAATTGCGAATTCATAAAGATAGAAGGCAATAAATCTAAGGGAGGAAATGGACTTTAAACCCTTTCCCAAACAATCCCTGAATTTTACGACCCTGAGATAGAAGCCTTTTGAAAACATCGTGGGAAAAGGAGAAAATGCTGGCAACCAGCATTTTTCTCCTTTTCCCACAATGTTTTATACCCTGCTGGAAACAAATTTCAATTGTTGAGTTACTCTTATTTTGTCATCTGCAGGTGCTTTCAATTTGGACCAGTCTAAAATTTTGTCATTTGGTAAAGATTTAATAGATCAAAATTGGACTAGAATAAAAACTAGAGGCCCTTGAGGGCCTGAAATCGTTCTACTGGCAGTGATTTTTTGTGCTAACATACATGATTTTATGATGTAAAAACATAATAATAAACAACAAAAGTGTGTTCTTGCAATTGGGCTTCAACCCACCAAGACAGCATAATTTGATATGGTGAACTGAAAAAAAAAAAAAAAATGAATTAGAATAAAATGTAGTGCAATTTCTCAAAACTAAATGTTTGGAATCCAAGACAAATTTAAACATGTTAACTTATAGTACACCTTGTATTACACAATTCTGGCAAACTTCAAGGAAATTTGACTAATAATGTGGACTTAGTTGAGTAAACAATACTAAGTCATCAAATGGCTGCTATTTCTGAATGGTTTACTAGATTTTGCAAGTTTCAACAGAATTGAATCTACACTGTGAACTTCATCGCTCAAACAAGAAATGGAAATTGAAAGGATACTTTTCCCAAAATGATTGTCAGTTTTTGCCCTAAATCAATATGGTTCAAGCCGTTTATGATACAAGGTAACTGTGCAAGTTTAATGAAAATCCTGCCCCAAGTGCTAAGTTCATCGCATTAACAAGAAATGGAAATTTTCAACATTAAATGGCTACTTTTCCCGTAATGCTTGTGACATTGTTTTTCAAAATTGATAGTGTTTCAGCTGTTGATAAGACAAAGCAATTGTGTAAGTTTCATGAATATCCAATCTAAAATGCTGACTTCATTGCATAAACTGAAGAAATGGAAATTTTCATCAGCAAAACGCTACATTTCCTATACTATTTTTTGGATTTGTTTTTTTCAAATTTAATAGGATTTATGCTATTTATGAGAGTTAACAAACTCTGCAAGTTTCACAAAAATCTAATAACAAATTCAGATTTTATTTCATGGACAAGAAATGGAAATTTTCAACTTGAAATGGCTTCTTTTCCCATATTGTTAGTTGGATTTTTTCTTTTCAAAATCAGTATGGCTGAAGCTCTTGGTAAGATAAAGAAACTGTGTAAGTTTCACTAAAATCTGACTACAAATGTAGACTTTATGGCTTAAACAAGAAATGGAAATTTCAAACTTGAAATGGCTTCTTTTCCTATACTGTGTGTTGGAATTTTTGTCAGAATCGATAGGTTTCAAGCTATTGATGAAATAAAGAAACTGTGTGAGTTTCACAAAAATCTGATGAGAAACGCAGACTTAATCGCGTAAACAAGAAAAAGATGGATGGATGGACAGACAGTCAGATGACGGAAACTCTGCCATGATACAGGCAGTAGAGTTGAAAATAAGAGAAAGTTGCTAAATATCGATGTGGATCGCTGTGAATTAGTCCCCGGTCTGTCCCGATACGAATTCACCATCAGATTCTATTGTGATTTTTATGGTCGAAGGGAAAAAACTCGAACAATCTGGTATCCATTAGTTATGAAGAGTAATCTCCCTTGTTACCCCCCCCCCCACTTCCTCCCCTTCCTTGAATAGTCGTTTTTGCAACCATTAAAAACAGTTACACCGAAACTTCAGAACCGGTGCTGGGTTAATTTATACCCGTACGGTCTATCGAAAAACCCGCACCCTCTATTAATACTTATTCTACTAAATAAGTAAAAGGGGACTTTCAAGCCAATTTTGAAAGCCGATCTTTGCCATTTCAAAGGAGGTTTCTTTTGGAAAAATGTTCTGAATGGACCATGTAGATTCAAGATCAGCCTGCATGTTCATATATATAATTAGACCTACATCCGAGTAAACGAAGAATATGCTGGTGGTTTCCCTGCTTGTATTTTTCAGCCAAAGGCAGGATGCTGAACATTGCGTTATTTTAATTACATTAATTTATTTTCTCAAGGATTAAGTGTTCAAATCTAATAGAGAGTGACCTCCCCTCTTACACCCCACTTTCTCTAAAAACAAGAGGGGGTCTTAACTGGGATCAACATTAAGGCATAGCTTTCATTAGCTTGGAAGATGCTTTCACAATCTATCCCATATTCCTTACGATCAATGATCAAAGAACTGATTGGAATTTGACATATCAGCCCATATTAACGATATTTATTAACTACCTCGAAAACCTAATTGAACGAAAACATATCGTTGGTTCAAAAGTTTAAAGATTGTAATATAATAAAGCTTACAAATCGTATACATTCATCAGTTGATAAATTCTATTGTGAAAGTTACATTTAGAATCTGTATGACCTCTTACTTTGATAACCGCGAATTGTTACCTCCATGTTTGAATTTCGGCGGTCGCCTTGTTTGTAACAAATGTGACGAAATACAAGGGAGACTACCACTTATTTACAAAATAGTAATTACGTTTGCAATTGTTTTTTCTTTCTTTTGTCTCCTGTCATGATATTTTCGGAATTAGCAGCAGATGACCGGAAATAATGACAGCTCTAAGAACTTTTTTTTTTTTCTTTTTTCGATACAGATCGTCTTTAGAAGCTGCAATGATTTTTATTTGTCTTCGGTTTCTATGGCGTCTACAAATGTAAGGGAAGTAACTCTGCCATGAAAAAGGTGATGTCAGTACATACGAGTTTTCTCCCTTTGACCATAAAAAATACTCCAAATTTTAGCAGGTTTTGGTTCGTGCTACGAACTTCCCATTGACGTTTACAAATCAGTGTAAACAGTGGAGAGAAAGTAAACGTGTTCATGAACTACAGGAACTTCTAAAAGGCTCATAGATTAATATGAAAATAGGCAAAGCCTAAAAACGGACGAACGAGACTTTTTTCTTTCAGGCATTTATATACAACCATAATCCGTACAACAACAAATTTATGCTGTAAATCTACATATATAATCTGGAAACCTTGAATGTTTCGAAGATATGATTATTCAACAAGCTTTGATAGATCTTAACCGTTTCCCCAACAACGAATTTTAGACTCTTCCAAACCCAAAGAGTGTGTAGACAACAATTTCAAATTCAATAAAAATGGCAGAAAGTTCTCCAAATGGGTAGAAAATACTGTGGGAAAAGGAGAAATTGCTCTTTACGAGCAATTTCTCCTTTTCCCACAGTGTTTTCAAAAGTCTTGTACTGCAGACACATAAAAAAAGGGCTTGTTTGGGACAGGGTTAATTAATCAAACCATCACCTACTGACAAAGAAAAAGGCTATTAAAAGGAGACAGTGATTCAATTATTTTTGATATTAAAAGAAGAAATTTAGCTTTTTCAATATGTATGGATTAATATTCAACCCTTTACCAAACAATCCCGAGTTGTTACTACCCTGTGGGAGATACCTTTTGAAAATATTGCTCAGAAAAAAAAAAGCTTGTTCTTTGCCACCGGTTTTCGACTACCGCGCTGAAAGGGTACAGGGTTCAATATTGAGTATTGTAAATTATATTATTGATTCTTGATTATTGTGCAATTTACATCTTTCTCGCTTCTTTGTTTTGGAATTTTGCCTTTTTAACTACATGCAAGTGTAAAAATTTGATTAATACACTATAATTATGTGTTTCATTTTACCCACTCCTTCTATTTAACATAGATCTAATTTAATCAAATATTTATGGTTTAATAGACCTTTGCCATACTTTCCAAGTATAATCAAAGCGTTGAAAATGCTGATATGGCATTTGTCAAGGAAGCCACTGTATGAAATTAATCATTTGAAAACCAGTGACTTCAAATTTCATACACAGATAGACCATATTATCTAGAAATTCAGTGTTTAAGAAACACAACTCTATTGCCACTAGTATTAGGTTTATTTCACTTTGTAAATTTTAAATTTTCTTTTTTGCCTAGAGCATAGCAGATATTTATAATTGACACAGGTTTTGTGATAAGGTGTTTTGTTGGGGTAAGCGGAACTTTTTTGACAGTTCTAGTTTCTTTCTGTCATATTTATACTGAGTAAAAGCAAAAGGGTGCCTAACAACAAACTCAAACACGAAGTTCATACTTGAAGCAAAATCTTATAATTTCATTATTTCAAAGGTGGGTATTTAGAGTTTTTACATCTCACCAAATTAGAAAATATATATATATATATATCACTGAAATTTACATGAAAAAATAACACAAATCATCAAGAATTACGACTGATAAAGTTAAAAAAAAAATTTTTTTTTGATTTTTTTCCCCTAAAAGGCTACGTAGTCTCTTAACCTTTAACTCCATAGATACTCATTTCTACGCATTACTTGTATGAGCCTTTGGAAAATATTGTGGCAAAAGGTGAAATTGCTCGTCACGAGCAATTTCACCTTTTGTCATAATGTTTTCTATGCTATCAAAAGATGTCATATACACAGAAAAAACGGCTTCACCCTTGCTGTTATTTAGGGTCAATTAGAGATACCATATGCCTTATGGGGTAAAGGGTGAAGGTATTTTTAGATTTCGCGCCAAAAATCAATAAAGCATTGTGGGAATGTCAAGTGACTGGCCTTTGACTAATAAGCTTAAATTCCATTACATAACAAACATGTAATAACTATTTTCCATAATGTCTTATTCGGACGCTATGATGAAACTTCTTCTGTGTATTCTTGTATGTAAATGAGCGAATTAATAATCTATAAAGAGAATGTGTCTCCCATTGGAGACAACCTGGGCGGTACTAAATCTCTAATTTCTCGTGTTGTCAGATGGCTTTTGACTACTGGGGCTTTATGAATGCAAATTAAAAGGCTTTGGGAGTATAAGGATGATTTTTTTTTTCACTTTTGTAAAATTTTTGTCCCAAAATATGAAGGGCCTCCTTTAATTACATTTTAACCCTTTACCAACCAATCCCTGGTTCTTACGACCCTGAAATAGGAGCCTTTTGAAAACATTGTGGGAAAAGGAGAAAAAGCTGGTTACCAGCATTTTCTCCTTTTCCCACAATGTTTTCTACTCTACTGGAAACATATTTCAATTTTTGAGTTACATTTATTTTGTCGTCTGTAAGTGCTTTCAATTTGGACCAGTCTAAAATTTTGTCATTTGGTACAGGGTTAAACCAGCAATCCTGTATGTTATGAACTCAGGGTTTTGCAAACATCAATGATCAGTAAGACATAAAATAGGAAATAAATAACTATGTTATCATTAGACTTGCCCAAATCAAAATTGTTTGCAGATGACAAAAAAGGGTAACTCAAAAAATTGAAATTTGCTGTAGGAAGGATAGCAAATATAGTAGGAAAAGGAGGAAAAGCAAGTTAACCAGAATTTTCTCCCGTTCCAACAATATTTGAGCTTTTTCAGGGTTGTAAAAAGCTAGGGTTATGTTGAATATATGAACAAAATTGGTAGAGGTCAATTAACCCTTTCCCAAAAGACAAATTTTAGACTCTTCCAAACTCTCAGAGTTTGCAGATGACAATTTCAAATTTGATAAAAATGGCAGAAAGTTCTCCAAATGGGTAGAAAACACTGTGGGAAAAGGAGAAATTGCTCGTAACGAGCAATTTCTCCTTTTCCCATGGTGTTTTCAGAAGGCTTGTATTGCAGACACGTAAAAACCAGGGCTTGTTTGGGAAAGGGTTAAGAGATGCATCATACCAAATATCGAAGCTCTACTTTTTCCAGTTTTAAAAGAAGAATTTTAAAGTTTTCCTTCTTTGCTCCCATGTTCAAACTTGTGATCCTCGGGGCAGGGCCAGTTTTGATCCCGGTGGCATCATGAAGAAACTTGGTAGAGGTCAACTAGGAGATGCTACATACCAAATGTCAAAGCTGTCGGCCTTCTAGTTTTGAGAGAAGAATTTTAGTTTTCTTTTTTTGCTCCAATGCTCAAACTTGTGATCCTCAGGGCGGGGCCTGTTTTAACCCCAGTCATCATCTGAATAAACTTGGTATAGGTCCACTAGGAGATGCTACATACCAAATAACAAAGCTCTATGCCTTCTAGTTTCAGAGATGTTAAAAGATTTTGCTATGTTTTTCCTTTTTGTTGACATGGCAACAAGAGTTATGGGTAGAATTCAATCTCTTGAACAACATCCCTGCAAAATTTTATCAAGAGTGGCACGGTGGTTTAGAAGTAGAATAGGTTAAAAGAAATTGTGGATGACGCACGACGGACGCTAGATATTTGGCGATCACAAAAGCTCACCATGAGCAGTCAGGTACCCGAGTTAAAAATGAACAAGAGGGCCATGTATCGCTCCACTGGCTAATAAGTGATTACACTACAAGCCAAACATTACATTACTTGGCTGATTTGTTTCAAACTCGAAGACATACATTTTCTTTCCCTGTAAAATCCTACAAGAAAGTTATGACTCCCAGGCAAAGCAATTTTTGAATACAAAGCTTTAATTACTTGAATCTTAGTGGAGGTCCTTAAGATAAAGCCCCATACCAAATAATACAGGTCTAGAATGTGTGGTTATAAACAAGAAGATATTCAAAGTTTTCTCGGTAAAAGGCCCTGTAAAACATGAGACCCATGATACAGAGTTAAATTTAGTAAGACTAGGTCTTATCATGTTCAGTAACAAGAGAATTTATAGTTTTCACCACAAAAGCCCATGTAAAACCTTTGACCCCTGGTGTTGGGACAAACCTGACCCCAATACTCTCATTTGGGTCCTCTTGGTAGAGGCCAGATCCAGCTTCATACAAAATTTGGCAGTCATAGGCCTTTTGGCAAGGTACAAGTAGATTTTCTAAGTTTTCCCGGTATAAGCCCATGTAAAACTTGTAGTCCCCAGGACTGTAATTTTGGCACCCTTTGTAGACAACAACTAGATAAAGCTACATGTCAAATTTGGTAGGCCTTATCGCTAGGTAATGGAAGATTTTTAATTTCTTCCTAATATAAGCCCATCTAAAACTTGTGACTTGCCAAATTTGATCCCAGGGCTATAACTTGGGTACTCTTGGAAGATGCCCACTTGATAAAGATAAGGCCAAATTTGGTAGCCCTAGGCCCAATGGCTAGGTATCAGAAGGATTTTTTAAAGTTTTCCCTATATAAGCTCATATAAAACTTGTGACCCCCAGGGTGGGGCCAATTTTGACCTCAGAGCTATTATTTGAAGGAACTTGGTAAAGGTCCACTAGATAAAGCTACCGGTACATGGCAAATTTGGTATCCCTAGGCCATAACATTTCAGACAAAAAGATTTTCATAGATTTTTATTTTTTAATATTTTCAGTTTTGTTGCCATGGCAACCAGTTTTTGAAGCAATCAAATTCTTCCTAGAAATTCTAAACAGGACCATGGCAGGATCATTCCTGTGATGTTTCAGTTACTTTTATTTTGTTGTCTGCAAATGCTGTCCATTTAGGAGAAGCCTAAAATATTGCCCTTTGGTAATGAGTTAATACTGATGATGGTCGGAGTGCAAGTTGGATGTCGACCTCATAAATCGGTCTTTACGCATTTAAGACAAACAGACAGAAAGACGACAGAAACCAGCCCATAGCATAAGCTCTGCTGGTCTTAAGCCAGTAGAGCTAAGAGATACAAAATAACTGTTTTGATTTGTGTTTCTTTATTTCTCTTTTCTAAAACCAATGCTTTCTTCCATTTCTGACAAAACAATGAATGAAAAATTTCTTTCCCACACTGCAAACATTATAACAAACTTTCTTTAACAAAAAACATACAATTATTTTATAAGGACATATTCAGATATATGCATTACATTGAAAACATTAAAGCAAGAAGAGAGATACAAAAACAGCATTTTCTCCTTTTCCCACAATGTTTTCTACCGGTACTCTTCACAAATCAAATTTCAAATTTTCAGACACTTATTTTGTTGTCTGCAAATGATTTCAATTTGGATATGCCTAAAATATTGTCGTTTGGTAATAAGTTAACTCTTTACCACACAATCCCGTCTTTTAACGACCGACAGAAAGAAGCCTATAGAAAACATGGCTGGAAAAGGAGAATATTCTGAAAACCAGCATTTTCTCCTTTTCCCGCAATATTTTCTACCCTATCGAAGTCAGAAATCATCATATTAACAAGATTTATATGCTTTAAATTTGGTCCAGTCCAAAAATTTGTGGTTTTGTAAACAGTTAAGCCACACAGTCATGTTGTCCGGATACTGAAACATATTTTGTAACACACCTGATACATCTTTAAAAGTCTAATAGAAAGTACACAATATGTGACCTGTTACGCCAAAAGGGACAATGTGGGAATTCCGTACATCAATTAGATGAAAGCCGACCAAAGATGAGTGCAGGTCAATTCAAGTTGATGGTACAAAAATGACTGTATAACAAAGTAGAATGACCATTCTTCATACAGAAAACATCATAAAAACAAAAAGTGTCAACCCTGGTTAGACTGCGCAACTTGCGCAATCTGACCAGGGTTGACACTTTTTGCAGTTCCCAGAAGGTACCTTTTTTGCATGACAGGTCACTTATACTTAATACTATCATAACCTAATAAATTCTGTGATCTCAAAATAATAATTCAACTATACACCCATTGAGTCCAACTGAGTAATGCAAACAAAAGTTTGCATGCAGATGCCAACTCCCAGCATCAGTTCTTTTTTAAAGGAAATTTTGTTACAAATGGGGCATTAACCAAAATACTTTGAAAGCTACATGTCCATTAGGTAAAGGTTTCCCTAAATCATGTAAACAACTAGCTCAAGTTTGAAGTAAATACTATCTGTAATATCGTATCTGAAAATATCAAGTGCGGATCCAGATATCTTTCTCAAGGGGGGGTCCAACCGAAAACACACTCCGTCTTATTATATGATACCGGTGCTTTGGTTTCCGGATTTCAATGGATGTAAGCCGTTTACAAAAAAAGTCAATGTTTCCAGTTCTAACCATGAGGAAGTCTCCACATTTGGAACCCTATTTTTTTTAAATTTGTGATTGTATTTTACTTAAATGCTGTGTAATATCAAGCCAGTACCATTTCACGAATCTGGCAACCGCATTTTTGCCAAAATTCCAGGGGGGGTCTGGACTCCCGGTCCCCCCCCTCTGGATCCGCCCATGAATATCAAGGTTTTTTGCACAACGAAAATTTAATGATATGGCTACGATAGAATTTCAAACACCAGCTGCTACAAAAATCTACAAAATTGTCTACTCATTCTGAAAACATTTCATTTTCACTTCATTTGTAAGAAACATTGATTCAATTATTTAAGAGAAATAGTAATCACTTATTTCATTAACAGTCATACCTTCAATTTAGCAGCGATTTAATAAAGGATTACCAAGAGGCCCAAGATGGCCCTGGATCGCTCACCAGAATTTTTGTGAGGGCCATACATAGCAATTTTTTTTAAAGTATTGAATTTTTTGGAAACAAAATCATTATTTAATCAAGCTTTCAAATTTCAAAATCTGTTACCACTCACCACTCCTAAAATCATCATAGCCATATTTTTGACAATTCAGATGTCTGTGAATAAATTTTGGGATGGGTCAACAAAGGACCATTTCTTGAACAAGAGCACACGACAAAAAGTGTATCATAATTCTGAACATTTCGGTGAAATTATTTCAAAATCTGACCAGTGGTTTCACAGAAGATTTCTTTAAATTTCTTAGTAAATTCCATTTGGTTACCATGGCAACCAGAGCTATAGACAGAATAAAACTCTGCTAACAGTTTTAAAAGAGGACCTCCCAAGGAACATTCCAGGCAAGTTTGGTCCAATTGGTCCGGCCATTAAGAAGCAGAAGATGTTTAAAGAAGTGTTGATGATGGGCACAACATGATCCTAAAAGCTTCTCTTGAGCATGGTGAGCTAGAAATGATGCAATCTACATCACTCTTTTAATCTTGACATTCAAGTAACATTCAATTCAAATTTAACCCTTTACCAAATAATCCCTGGGTTTTACCATCCCAAGATAAAAGCCTTTTGAAAACATTGTAGGAAAAGGAGAAAATGCTGGTAACCAGCATTTTCTCCTTTTCTCACAATGTTTTCTACTCTTCTGAAGTCAAGTTTCAATTTTTGACTCCTGCTTATTTTGCCATCTGAAATGCTTTCAATTTGGACAAGTCAAAAATTTTGTTGTTTGGCAAAGAGTTAATATTGAAATAACAAATGTGCCATAATACTCTTAATTTACAGAGGTTCTGATTTTTTTGAGATTTATTCCGTAAATTTTGCACTAAACCATTTACAGCACATTCCCATCTATTCATAACCTCCTGTATTATTGAGAATACCTTTGGGAAGGAGAAAATGTTTATCACCAGTATTTTTCTTTTTTTTTTTTCCCCCATCAATTTTTCCTAGCCTTACAAAGGCAAGTTTACACAAACCTTGAGCAGCATCGGTAAGCTGCATTAGTCAATGCTTTAAAATGGGACAAGTCAGGTTCAATGCATGCACAATAAATCTAAACCAGTCTATACTCCACCACGTCTACAGCAAACTTGTTCATAGGACTCAAGATTTGTAAATGACAGATTTAACAAGTTACAATATTGACAGAAAACAATAATACAATTATCACATGCCTCCATATCAAAGGAGTTTGAAAAACACTGACCTTTTGCTACAATCCTGTTCAGACAACACTATCAAAGAGACTTTTTCCACAGATGGCCACAAATTAGGAGACTCTATGAATTGAATGTGATGAAAGCTTGACTAGCACAAGCTGCACACTCATTCTCAAACAATTAATTTGAAGTGAAAATCTGAAACTTGTTCTTCACTAAAATTTCTGTATAAAATGAAAATTTGAGCATTTCTGTCTATTACAGGCATTTGACATAATCATTGAAAACATGACAAAAATTACTTTTAAACTAACACAGATTGTTGTTGTCTCTATTTAACTCATTACCACACGACAACATTTTAGACTAGTTCAAAATGAAAGCATTTGCAGACGACAATATAAAGGTGACTGAAAAATTGAAATTGGTTCTGGGAAGGGTAGAAAACACAGTGGGAAAAGGAGAAAATGCTGGTTACCAGCTTTTTCTCCTTTTCCTACAGTGTTTTCAAAAGGCTTCTTTTTCAGGGGCGTCAAAAGTAGGGATTGTGTGGTAATGGGTTAACTCTGAATCCTGAGTTTTAACGACCCTTGGGAAGAAGTCTTTTGAAAAGATTGTATGAATAGAGAAAGCACTGGTAATTTCTCCTTTTCCCAATATGTTTTCTACCCTATCACATACAGAATCATTTTAACTACATTCAAAAAGTCAACTGCTAATACTTTGAATTCGGCATGCTTGTGCTCCATAGTTTAACCTATTACCAAACGACAAAATTTTAGGCTTGTCCAAATCAAAAGCATTTGCAGACAACAAAATAAAAGTGACTAAAAATTTAAAATTTGTTTTGTGAAGGGTAGAAAACCTTGTGGGAAAAGGAGAAAATGCTGGTTACCAGCATTTTCTCCTTTTCCCACAACGTTTTTTAAATGCTTCTTTCTCAGGGGCTTCAAAAGTAGGGATTGTGTGGTAACAGGTTAAGAATGAGTGTGAAATATCAATTTTATTCTCACCTGATTAAATTTTGAATTTCGACTCCAGAAGTTAGTTTAACAAAGAGAAAATGAATAATTTTTTAGTTTTGACTCAACATGTAAGCTGATTTGTTAATATACAAGAATCTGATGAAATATGGAGTATGAACTTCTTTTCACAACCATTTTAGTTTAGCACATTGGCATACACAAGATTTTCCACTAGATTAGTTGCAAATCAAATTGTTAGTCAGGGGTGTGATTAATCAAATAAGAGAGGGGAGAACAATGCCCAGAAACCCATCCCGATATTCTTCAGTAGGCCTAACCCTTTACCCCATGAGGCATTTCGATGGTATCTCTAATTGACCCTGAATAACAGCAAGGATGAAGCCATTTCTTATGTGTATATTACACCTTTGATAGTGTAGAAAACATTTATGGCAAAAGGTGAAATTGCTCGTCACGAGCAATTTCACCTTTTGCCACAATGTTTTCCAAAGGCTCCTACAAGGAATGCGTAAAAATGAGTATCTGTGGAGTAAAGGGTTAAGTAAACACACCATTCTGATAAGACCCTTCTGCGCTGGGGCAGCGTTGAATTTTCAGTTTGGGTTTCAAGGGAAGGAAAATCTTCCAACAGGAGAAAAATTTGCACATCTATGGTTTGGAAATTTTGTAGTTTCTTGTAACTTGAAACAGCTTAAAGCTTTGTCCATCTTAATCTTTCTCCTTCAAAGTCAAATTATGAACAAATGTATCAACAAAATGGTATATAATTAGGCTGCGGGCTAAAGATTTGAGTCTGAGAAGGTGTTTGAAATGTATTTCAAAAAAGAAAAAAAATGTAATATTGTAATATTTCTACATTTCAAAGACCCAATCTGCCTCATGAGTCATGGTTCTGCCATTTTTAGACAAACTCAACAATGCCTGCCAAGGCCTGCAAGCTAGAATACATTATGAAAATGCATTAACACCATTTTCCTACAGCCCTGCTCACTTGTATTTACTTTCACCACAGAAATGGTCAATATTTCGCAACTGAAAATTAAGAGTGGCCCTGTGGCAAAAAAGGGTTAAATGTCTCCATGAAGGATTACTCTGAGTAATTCATCACATCATAGTCAGTTTATAAAATTCATTTTGCCCTATTATAACCAATATTCAGCTTTGATATTTTTTTTCCTGGCTGTTGATTACATTGTATCTTCAGAAGCAAAGACGAGCACCAAATGTGGATGCAAATGCTCAACTTTGATTGCTTTTGCAGTGAACATGCTAACTCCTTAACAAACGACAAAATTTTAGGTTTGTCCATATCCGAAGCATTTGGAGACGACAAAATACAAGTGACTGAAATTTGAAATATTTTGTAAAAAGGTAGAAAACATTGTGGGAAAAGGAGAAAATGCTCCTTTTGCCATGATGTTTTCTAAAGGCTTCTTTCTCAGGGTCGTCAAAAGTAGGGATTGTATGGTAATGGGTTAAGCCAAACAGAGATGTAAATATAACAAATATTTTGAATTAACTGCCCTGCAGGTGTAAGCCCCCCCCCCCCCCCCTCCAATATTTTAACAATAATGCACAGTTTGAACCTATATATTCAGTAATGATAGACATTTAAAACAAAAAGGCAAAATTTGCACGAAGTCGAAGAGGACAACAGGGCCTAAAAGACACTTTTAGTTAAAAAAAAAAAAAAAAAAAAAACTGATGCTTATTTTGAAAACGGACAGGTCGAAAAAACATCGATGAAATGTAATCTATTTACACTTGAGAAAGAAATTATGCACTCACTGCATTTGTAAGCATACCATATACCCTCTACTTTAGTCTATTTCCTCTAGACCCATCTTACAAATCTTCAATATCATCAACAGTTGATGTAATACCATTCAAAAATTGTTGTAATACAGGTTCCCTTTCCCGTAGTTTACTTTTATCTTTGCTATTTGAACTACTAGCATTATTTTCTGTCAATGGTGAACTGTTGTCTTTCATTTCAGCCTGATTTAACTTAACAGGGCTGTCTGTGCCAGGGCTCTGCTCTCTAGCTGAATTAGAATGATCTGCGTTCAACTCAGACATTGTGTTTTTTATACATGTTTTACCAGGACTAAGATTCAATAGCTTGGGACTTGGAATTCTTTCAACTTCAGGAGTTTTACGTTTCTCTACTTCTGTTATTGTTCTCTTTATTTCATTTGTCTTTTCTGTCTCATCTTCTTTTGAATTCTTTAGCTTTTCTGGAGTTATTTCTGCTTTAATTTCTTGTGATGTCACTTGGTTTTTTTCCTTATCGCCCTGTTCAGTGTTTTCATCATCTTTTGAATTGTCTACATGCTGACCATTACCCAAAGGATTCTTTGGTATTTCCACTACGTCAGTTTTTTGTTTGACCACTGTTTCAGTCTGTTGGTTATCTCTTTCTGTGCCGCTGATTGTTGCTTGCTGCCTGTGTGATTTTGAAGAATTAGTTGAATTGATGTGGTCCGAGTTCTTTTCTTGAGTCACTTGCTCTCCATGTGAAGTCAATTTTTCGATATCATTTACTTTTGAGCTGTCTTCCACTTCACTTGTGTCCATTTCTTCATGGCAAGTACCTGAAATATTCTTGTCTCTGTAACTTCTGTACCCATTTTCCTCACATCCAAACTGTTTAACTTCAGCTTCAGTCATTTGCTTCGCTTCCATTTCTTCCTGATACTTATCCTCATTTTCATACAAACCTTCATAATTATACTCGGCCTCTAAATCGCTGTCTGTTTTATCATTCTGATAATAACCTGTCTCCATTGGAGCATACTCTACCTCTGCTTTATCCTTAAACGAGGTGTAATTTTCATAGGTAAAGGGTTCACTTTTAACACCACAGTTTACTTTATCTCTCTGTTTTACAGTCAACGTTTTTAAGTTGTCCGTAGAACAACCAGAACGTAGTAGCGCATTCTCCTCTTCCAGTGATGAGATCTGTTCCTTACATTCACGCAGTTGTTGCTGTAGAACATATATCATTGTCTGCATTCCTTCCACATCTTCTTCCAAATCTCCGAGAAATTCATCCAGTTCTGTAAGGAAATGTTAACTTTTTAATGAATGAAATGGATGTTTTACCCTTTACTCCATAGATACTCATTTCTACACATTGCTTGTAGGAGCCTTTTGAAAACATTGCGGCAAAAGGTGAAATTGCTCGTGACGAGCAATTTCACCTTTTGTCACAATGTTTTCTATGCTATCATTTACACATAAGGAACGGCTTCATCTTTGCTGTTATTTAGGGTCAATTAGAGATGCCAAAGAAATGCCTTATGGTGTCAAGGGTAAAGGGGGAAGGGGGAAAGAAAGAAATAGTAAGAAGTTCTTCAATTTTTAGGTTTTTTCCTTTTGGCAGGTATATTCTAAACTTCACAAGGTCTCATAATTTTCTGCAAGGATTGATACACAAGCATATTTGTGCTGTCTTATAAATGCTAAAGTTTAAAAAATTCTAAATCCACAGGTAGGAAGGCCTTGCAAAAAGCATTTTGTCACATTTTTTATCTTCTAAAAGGACAGTTGTTACCATCTGAGCCACATTTTACCTTGTCATCTGCAAGTGCGTAGAACTTTTTTGTGTCCAAAATCTTGTTGCTATGTACAATGCTAAACAAAGTAATACAGCTATATTTTGACCCTTATCATGCCGATCACATACATTTTTTGGTTTACTCTGTCTCCCACTTTTAACTGATTGTGTATATTTTGAAGTTTTCAGGATTGGATAGATAACTAGCCTTAACTCTTTACCAAACGACAAAATTCTGGTACAAAATGGGAGCATTTGCAGACGACAAAATAAACAAGACTAAGAAACTGAAATTTGTTTTGGGAAGGGAAGAAAGAAATGTGGGAAAAGGAGAAAATGCTGGTTACCAGCATTTTCGTCTTTTCCCACAATGTTTTCAAAGGCTTCTTTCACAGGGTCGTTATTAAAAGTCGGGATTGTGTGCGAATGGCTTAATCTGAGTATATATGAATGGGATTTTATCATTCATGTGTAACATAAACATTATCACAAGATACTATCTACAAGTAACACCAAGACCTCATCAATAAACATAAATATCTCAAGATTTTCCAACATCAATGCACAGTTTTTCCATTATGTTCATTCTCCGTATACCTGCCAAAATACGAAAAGAATGTGTTGCCATCTTACTACCGGTAATTTTTCCCAAAAATCTATTGCCAGCATACTACAGATCATTTATTCCTAAAATCTATTCATTTCTATGTATATTCAGATAGCCCGGAATGTCATTGTATAAAAATCTTCTATGAAAATAGTTGAACTACTTTCTTGTTCTTGAAATAATATTCTACATGCATAGGTGTGGCTCGTTTTTAGTTGTCAGCAATCAAGGCTGCCTGAAAAACTGTTTTTTATTCATTTTATCAATATAAAGTGTTTTCATCATCAAAAACAATATAGGTCGATATATTACAGATCATGGGTTCTATACCTTATTTTAGTTCTTTTTGACTATAGTAACTGGACTTACACAAATCTGGAAAAATACACAGAATTTGTGACAATTTACCTATTTTGTTAACACAGTGCCATGTTATATGAAATGTCAGCAATTTTAGCAACAGATATGTGTGTAATTCTTTAACTTGAGGCAACTGGATTTTATAAATGAGGAATTTCTACTTCAATGCACAATTTATGTAGATAAACATAATGACAAGGCAAAATACTTAAATGATAAAATGAGCTTCTGACATCCATGAACAGTGCATATAGGATTAATTCACATTCCAAGAGGCCCGAAAAATGCTTTAACGACCGATGCATAAAGTAAAGGTATTTTAACAATAATTTGCAAAGATAGTAAAAATATTTCTAGAGCAATGCAGATGAGCAGACTTCAAATGTACTGTATGTAAATGGGTCAAAACTGGAAGTTGGCGAAGAAATTTTTGTTACAAGCAGTGAAAGGTCGTTAGTCCTGTATGCCAGTTTTGATTCTCTCGGTGTAAATACACTTTTATTGATGTTTAATGCAAAGTGGACTTATGTGGGATAAACTTGCACACATTTGGATGATTTCAACTAGGATGAATGAGTGGATATGAATTTCTGTAACGGAAAGATGTCAGAAGGTTCAATAGATACTTCAAGCGAGGGAACTACCAGTCTGGTTAAAAAGAGGGTGGGATGTAGGTGGTTTAGAGTAAATTCACGGGGGATTTTTTGTTCAGATCTCGATTAAACTGAGATCCTGTGCAAAATTTTGTTTGTGGTGTACTAATATCAACAAAGACATGCTGTGAAAAGGATCTAATATGGTACAAATTCCTAGTTTGATGGTCGGAGTCTAGGGAAAATCTGACAAGAACAGACATTGTTTACAAGATAGGCCCGAATCGAGGATATTGATAGTACAAAGCCTGCTGTTAAAGGCGCGTGAATTTACTGATTAATACACATTTTCTCCCTTTAACCGCTCGATTTTTGCCTAAACTTGAAAAGGCATGTTTTTATGCAATAATAAGATTTCACTAACTAGGTAATGTAATTTAGATAAGAAAAAAGACAGATACATACGATAACTCTTGTATGTATTTGCATTTTAGCATATATTTCAGAATTTATCATGTACTTCTGTCTATAGACTCAACGTTGAGGATTCATTTTAAGTCAATAAAAGGTTTGTAGAGCCAAACATCGACTTAACATATTATTAACCCTATACCACACAAGGAAATTTTAGATTGGTCCAAAGTGAAAGCATTTAAATGTGACTGAAAAATTGAGATTCGGTTTGGGAAGGGTAGAAAACATTGTGGGAAAAGGAGAAAATGCTGGTTACCAGCATTTTCTCCTTTTCCCTTAAAGTTTTCAAAAGGCTTCTTTCTCAGGGTCACTAAAAATCGGGATCGTGTGGTAAAGAGTTAAACAGATATGTTACAAATGACAGAAACATTATGGCCTATATTCATATAAAGGCTTTCTAGCCACATATGAAGCACAACTTTTCTCCAAAGCCCGATTGACGGCATCATATGACGGTGTGCACATTTTGAAGAGAATTGTATACTGTAGTTGTAGTTGTGTACAGAGAACACTGCAAAAAATATATCTATATTTAAGATAATTGAACAGTGATTATGTATTGGCTTGTGTTTGAATGATTCGTTTCGTGACTGTTCCTTGCTGTATTGAATGACACATGCAGGCTTACTTTTTTTTAACCGATTAAATTCCACAAATGGAGTTCTTATCTTACGAGTCCCAATGGAATAACATATGAACAGTGCTTTGTAATTATAATATTAGCAATAAAGACTTGAATAAAAATATATTAGTCTGGAAAAATCAGTAACTACCTAAATTGAAAACAACAGTTTGCAGAACAGTGCTTTCTGTTGCTTGAAAATCATTTAATTTATGAACATATTAATTGGCATGACAATGTTAAGAATTAACCACTGAACACAAAAAAAATATATTTGAAGCATGACCTATGGATCCAAATTCCAATGACTTTTTGGGCCATTATGTGGAGAATGAGCAGTAATTAAACCATGGCTGCAGGAAGGATAAATGCTGGTGGGCTTTCTAAAATTGAATTTTGGCATTAATGATTCTTCCAATGAAAGCAAGTTAAATTATTCCGACTCAGTGAAGGATACAGATGTGTTTCAAAAACTTGCCATGTTACGCAATAAAGACTTGCAGTAATCTGTGAATGGCAGAGACTATTAATCTGAAACCAAAGGTGGTAGGGGAAAGGACAATTCTGGATCATTGAATATGCTGTTCAACTCTGAAGTAAGGGAAACATGTGATTTACATGGAAACTGATGGCCCTCATACCCTTTTTGAATGATGACTACTACTTAAATTGTGAAAAATTGCTAGTAAAAGGGCCACACTGTCTTTATTCCATCAGAGTAGTTTTATATTAATGTCAATATATAATGCTATAGATAGTGGTGGGCCGATGATCGACTATAGTCGAAAGTCAGTTGGTTTTGGCTTCCGATTTTGATAATCGATTGAGAAATCCTGGAATCGATTGTAGTCGGTTGCTAAGCTGGCTTAGTGCCAAAACTTGAATTCCGGTTTTCAGCGCTTGGTTTTGTGACAATTATTAATCACAATCTTGAATTTTAAACATAGTGAATAACAAACACGAAAATTGGCTGAAAAATGAGAAACAAATCTTTGTCCGAATGTCTTGATGAAAGTTGACAGCTCGGCAAGCTTCCCCGAGCCCAGGTTTTGACATTCGGAAATGTGAAATGACCCGTCTTTGGCATTGAAAGATTATCTGCCGAAATCTCAACCTGAGGCATGAAATTATCGTCTAGAACTTCAAATAACCTAGCTTGTGTGCATCCGGTAGAAATATGGGTTAAACAGGATCAGTATAAAATGCGAAGGACACCCGGATGATAATGAAGCTGGCGAGTCTATTATGACAGAGTAACGAAGATGTTATTCCTCTTATCTAGTGTAAAGTGATAGCTTTTTAAGTTACTTGCTATTTAAACATAATAACTGATGTCAAATCATGTAGTAATACTTGTCCAGAAACCAACTGTCAAGATAAAATAGATCGCCAAAAAAGCGCAAAAACCCGTAACACTACAATGAGCAACATGGCATCGACCTATCAGATAGACTTCAAACCATCTTCTTATCTTTAATAATGAATTTTAAAAGTGAATTTACACAAATTTCTGAATAAAGCAATAAGTGGAAGTAAAAATTCTGTTCATGAGTGGAAAAATGTTGTTTTATGAAATGAAAATATATTTGGGGGGGTCGTCTGCAAATGTTTGAAGTATTAGGTATATGTCTGATACTTTTTTGACTCGATTGGAAATTATAATGAACAAAATGAATGATATTAATTAAAGCAGAAAACTTAATTGTAATGGATTTAAACATATTAAAGTGCAGATTACAACATCTTTATAAATTTAATAGCCTACATGAAGACTACCATGTTTACAATATTGTCACAGTATTTTAAGCAAAATGACATTCTCAGTTAAATGGAGTCTAAACCGATTGTACTATCGATAGCTAGTTGGTTTCCTCTTCCGATTATACAGCGATAATCGATTGGGATTTTAAACCGATTGCCCAACACTAGCTATAGGTTTCTATTATCCAACGAGATTTTGAATAGGGTACAATAAGGTAAGATCTGCTTGTTTGCAAAAGGGTTAAGATGCTAGTAATTTTTCTGTAGTTCAAATCAAGGTAAGAAAATTACATCAATGTAAAGGTTATTTCCTGTCCTTTCTGTTCAGTTCCATTCCAAATAGACAACAAATGATGGATGCTATCAGCTCATTATGTTAGAGTATTTGGTCAAGTGCCAATTTTTAGCCTGTAGTAAAGTTCCTAGCACTGCAAGAACTGATAATCCACACACACAGGTAGTATGGTAAGACTAAAAGAGTTAAGCCATGTCACATAGGATACCCGATCTTTCTGTTATTTAAACTGTTATCACAGAAAATAAAAAATGCAACAGATTACACCAGTTCAAATGTTGGCTAGACTGCATATGCTTTTAAAATTCAAAATGTAAGATAGCAGGAACTCTCAATTTTAATAGATTTGAACACAAGCGAAACGTTGCTGGTCTCGGCATCCACACAACTAGTATATAGGTAAGAGTGGGTATGCGGGTGAGAGGGGGACAGTGATGTGATTCAGCAGTCTTTGAACACTTGATTACATTAACTGGCACTTTCTTCATTTGGTTCCAGCACACTCTTACCTGACTGATTGTTTTTCATTTCAGTAACTAAAGTTTTCTGTAACGCTATTTCCCCCTCCAGTTTTGCTGTTCTACCAGATGATATTGTTTTACCAAGTTCTTCGTTTTCCTGTAGCAACATCTGACATCTGGCCATCAGTCTTTTTCCAGTTTGACTGAAATAATATTGTTTAATGCATACATGACCAGTGCATTCATTTCGGTCAAGTGCTAAGATTATTCCATTTCAACAGATAAAACTGGCTATGAAGAGCTTACACTAAGTTTACAATTTTTCCTTGTGTTTCAATCCTTTTGTCCAATGACAAAAAAAAACCAAACTGGTTTTACCCATTAACTCTCTCCTAAAACAAAGTTTAAGCCTTGTCCATATTGCAAACACTTGCAGATAAAGCTTCACAAACAGCTCTTAACCCTTTCCCAAACAATCCCTGGTTTTTACGGGTCTAGAATAGTAGCCTTTTGAAAACATTGTGGGAAAAGGAGAAAATGCTGGTAACCAGCATTTTCTCCTATTCCCACAATGTTTTCTACCCTATCATAGACAGAAATCATCTTTTCAGCAAGAGAGAGTTGAAGTGTCGTCTGCAAATGCTTTCAATTTGGTCTAGTCCAAAAGTTCATCGTTTGGGAAAGGGTCAAGATAGTATTTGTATTTAACTCTTTATCACACAAGAAAATTTTAGACTGGTCCAAATTGAAAGCATTTGCAGACGACAAAATAAAAGTGACTGAACATTTGAATATTTGTTTCGTGAAGGGTAGAAAACATTGTGGGAAAAGGAGAAAATGCTGGTTACCAGCATTTTCTCCTTTTCCCACAATGTTTTCTAAAGGCTTCTTTCTCAAGGGCGTCAAAAGTAGGGAATGTGTGGTAATAAACAAAGTTTAAGCCTTGTCCATATTGCAAGCACTTGCAGATTAAGCTTCAAACACATCTCAGAAGATAGTATTTGTATTTAACAGGGTACAAAACATTGTGGAAAGGAAGAAAATGCTTATGACTGGCCTTTTCTCCTTTTCCCACTCTGTTTTATAGTCTTCTTTTTGACAGTTGATTGAACACAACAAACTTTGTTGAAGGTGACTGTAATTAAAGTACCTTTTAGCTATAGTAAAGGGTACTATTTCTATCCATCCAATAAATTCATACTTCCAGCTTTGACTCTGTGCAATGCTATTGATAGCCAGTCTTATAATAAATGACTGAGTTGTGCAATATATGAAATACATGCGATCTGACTTCTGGAGGAAATTGTGCAAAATGGTTGAATATTCTCATTATCATTTTAGGTAATATTCTATGTAATCCGCCACAAATTTCACTTTCCCTCCCACCTCCCCCACTTCCCGCCCCCCATATAGACTGCTCTGTGAATCTTTTGTGTCACACTTGGTAGCCAAAAATCTCTGAAAATGCTGCAACCCATGACTGTGTCAACAACAGAGATACCTAAAATAGAATAGAATGGACAAGAATTCAGGAACATAAGTAAATACAATAAAAATTTCATCCAGGTCATGTCTCTCCTGTTCAAAAATGCCAAATGAAAAATCAACTTCACTCTTTTCAAAATGAAAGAAAATATTCACCATTTCCCATGTCAACATCCAGTTGTTTGAAACTTTTGAAAACACAGTAACAAAAGTACTTGATATTAAAAATATCTCAGTTCAGTACAATATATCTGCTATTCTATACAACTTTTTTTTTCAGTTTTCTTTTTTTAAATCTTCCATTCAGATATCCTTAGAATAAGGTAATCTGAAAAATACACCGTGGAAACCAGTATGTGTTCAACATGGCTGAGAAATAGCCTTTATCCACCGAAACAAGCTGTATGGTCGTATACTTACCTTCTTCTCTTCCTCCAACTGTGACATTAAACAACTTTCCATTTACCCCTGTGCACATTTCCATGAGACAGTCAAACAATCAGTGCATGACAGAAGCATTTAAAGACATCTACTTTTCTCTTTTTAGCTTATATAAAGATGCACCTACTACTATAAAATCTCAAAGATGTTGATTTTTTTCTTTGTTTTCAAATGCTAGTTTCAAATAATTTCTACAATAAAATTCAAGAATAATTTCATTGATTTATTTACATTATGCTCTTTTATTTTTTACTTCTATCACTGACTGCTGTTCTGGGGCAAATAATTACACTTGAGCTTTTTGTTAGGTTCACAAGAAAAATTGACTGAAGGAAGATTCCAGCTGCTTTCTAATTAAGTACCATCACAGTGACATTTCACTTATTCATTTGTTACCTAGGTTTCATCAGTACAAGGCTGCTTCGTAATTCAGTAACATCACAGGGATATCTCACTTATTTGTTTGTTACCTGGGTTTCATCAGCACAAGACTGACACTTTGAACTATCTAGCCCAAGGACACTCTCAAAAAAAAAAAAAAAAAAATGCTACTTGGAGGAAATAAAGTCAGCAAATCTCTGGATTACCAATCCAAAACATTTAGCACTTGGCCAGGCAGGACCTAAACACAAGCATAAATAAAACTTAAAAAAAAAATCTCCTGAAAGTAAGTAAGTACCTTTAGTGAGCCTAACAAAAAAAATCTGTCTTTAGCTGTTTTTGAATGAACTTGTTTTGTCTCCCTGCATTGTCTATCAACAGTACCAGTAATTAATGTTAAGAATTATAGTTCTGACACACCAAATATAAAACCTTTACGTACATTTGTGTTTCCTAATGAAACAATTAGTGCTACCATTTTGAATTCATATTGCATAATGCCTGTTTTCTTCCTTTTAAATTCCTCTATATCATAACATATATTACAGCCACTCAAAAACCTTCATTATAGTCTGTTGTAGCATACTATCACCTTGGTCTTTAATTTCCTGAACAGTGTGAAAGAATTAAACAAATTTATCAAAATGCATCTCATCTCACAGCCCGTATCATGTATTTTTGAGTTCATCTGCTTTTCTGTCCAACTGTTTTTCCGTCATTCTGTTCTCCATAGGCAGTTTGAATTTCCATGTTGGTCATAAATCCTCTTCTGATTCCATCAAATGTCATTCATACATGGGCAATAATCCAATACAAACTTCCAAGGTTTATTTACATCCTTCCTGTGATACTGTCCTTAGATTTTCAAACTCCAACATAGAGCTCCGAAGGATGATCCCTTCACATGACTAAAAAGCTATTCTGGAGAAGAGTGATGATGTATCATTCCACATGAATAAAAAATTACAGTCTGTGCTAGCATTCACAAGATTTTTTTGTCCATTTCAGCACATTCTACAATGATTCATTAAAGCAACTTCCTTCAAATATTCGGCATTTCAAAACTTCAAAGAGCATTCTTCTCCGAGTCAGATCATGTATTTCATATTGAGGGCACAAAAAGTACATATAAAAATAAGTTGGAAAATATAGCAATCATATGGCTAAAATATTTTTTATGGATAATACAAAATAAACAAAATCAGTAAAATGAACCTTCATTCACAGGTTTAGTGAAAACAACAATTTTAAAGTTTTTTTTTTTGTGTGTGTGTCCTATTGTTATATTTTCCAACAGTAACTTGTTTTTTTCACAGCAAACACATGTTGCCATAGTAAATATGGACTTTTACACATGTATGTTTTATGAAAGAAAATTATCCTTCATTGAACCGCTCTTTAACAGTTTCATCCTGAAAGAGAACCTGTGTATACAGAACATTTCACAATTATGGTTTTTACCACTGAAATCTTAAGTTTGAAAATAAGAGATCGGGAAGAGAAAAAGCCTAGTTCTTCATGGTGTTGAGAAACACACTAGAACACTTTCTTTTACCCTTTAACAATAAATCCCTGGTTTTTACAGCACCAGCTAGAAGCCTTTGAAAACATTGTGAGAAAAAAGGGAAATGTTGGTACCCAGCATTTTCTCCTTTTTTCCACAATCTTTCCTTCCCTGCTTGGCAACAAACTTCAATTTATAAGTAATATTTATTTTGCCATCTGTAGGTGATTTCTATTTGGACCAGTCTCAAATTTTGTCATTTGGTTAAGAGTTAACCCCCCAATAATCTACTACCTGCTCTTAATTATAAATGATCTGTGCTCCATTTAAAGGGTTTTGAATGTATCTGCAAAAAGTAGTGATTCATATCAACCTACACTGTCCATGCAGATTGACATAGGTCAGAACTTTTTCGCTCTTTATATATTTTCTGCATGTCCAAGTACAATTCTACCTTATGATTCAGTCAGTTGTTAGACAAAATACATTATATATCTCCCTAGTTAAGAAAGAAGTCTTTAGAAAACATTGAGAAAGAGGCCTTTGGAAAAAATTGTGGGAAAAGGAGTAAGGAATATAGGCAAAACACACATTAGCAGAAATAAAGAAGAAAAAGACAGGTATCTGCATTAACTCTTTACCACACAATTCCTTCTTTTAATGACAATGAGAGTGAAGCCTTTTGAAAACATTTGTGGGAAGAGGAGAAAATGCTGGTTACCAGCATTTTTTCTCCTCTTCCCATAATGTTTTCTACTCTTCACAAAACAAATTTCAAATTTTCAGTCACTTTTATTTTATCGTATGCAAATGCTTTTGACTGGACAAGCCTAAAATATTGTCATTTGGTAAAGAGTTAAGTGATTTCCTGAATGAAATAATGCATTAAAGATGCATTAAAACCCCTTTACAGGAGCACTACTAATTTAGATAATATACACTCAGCTTTCTGTCAGATTGATGTCACTTTTTACACAGAAATCCCTAAAACTGAATTAATGATAACAATATCTTTGAGAACATACTTCTTTTTGCTGTTGTTCTTTAGTCAAATGCATAATCTGAAGGGAATGATATAACTCTAAGATACAAGCATATTTACACAATTTGCAGAATCAAAGACTTTAATGTGTTTCTTAGGGCTTCTCTAAGCAAGGCTACATTATTCCTAACTAGTCTGAGACAGCTTTTTACTGTAGTTTTTACTGTAAATGAAATCATTATGCGATTTATAGATGAATCTTTCACTTTCTTATTAAGTGAGTTTGCATAATGAGAAAAAATTGTGTCCAAGACACAGGCAGACCAGTGTTGTGACTTGCACGGGTAGGGTCAATCTGGGTAAATAGGGACTATTTTTACAGTTTACTTCGCTAGTCAATTACTCTCACATTTGAAAGCCATGACCCCAAACACCTATGTGTTAACCGTTCACGACTTTCCTCTTTGATATTTTTACTAGACTATATAGTTAACTCCATCCAAAATATTGCAAAAATGCAGCTGAAGTCAAATCTGGGTAAATATGGACATGTAGGGTGAAGTAAAGACACAGACTGGAAAATTATGGATACCCGTTTTAAAATGGTCGAAATACAAAATTGCTATTATGTTTCAAAAAAATAATACTGCCAAAACCTAATAAAATATGGACTGGGTGGGGCCTAAACACGTAATAATAGCAATAGATCCAACACAACCTGCACAAAGACAGAAAAATAGTTACAAAATGCAGTGAAATATAAGATTCTTTAGACTAAATATTGGTAGTGCTCCATGTGTTCTTTTTCGGGAGTGTCGGATTCTACTTTATGATCCAAATCGCTCAACTTGAAATCGCATCCCAAATTAACCCTATGCAGATACCCTTGTTTTCAAATATTTGATAAACATGAGTTTTGTAGCACAGAAGGTATCTTTTTGTAAGAGTCCGTTATTTTACAGTCTTCAAACAACTGGTTTAATGCAGACACTTGTCTTTTTCTTCCTAATTTCTGCTAATGTGTATTTTGCCAATATTTTTATTATTTCTTACCTTTCTTCAATCATTTGTCGTAGCTTTTAGCACTTTTATGGCTTAGAGTAAAATTTCTATGATTTATGAAAGCATTCAATGTACCTGACAGAGTTGTAGAGCAAAACTTCCAATTCAAGCACTTTTGAGAAAGGGCGAATCAAGTGTGACGGTAAATGTGCTTGCATCATCACATTAACTTAATTGTGTAAAAATAGCATATTGACACAGACGTAAGATGGCAGTGCTATATAGAGAATGTAGCAGGGATATTGGAAATTAAAATTCGCTCTGGGATTTTCCAAGATGTAGCATGTGTCTGTAATTATACCCGCGTCCGTATTTACCCTACACTGACAACTTCCGTCATATGACCCACTGACCTACTTCACAACCTTAGCCAACTCATTCTTATACTGGAACAAAATATCTTAACAAGAACTAATCAAGTATAACCATGCTCATATTATAAAAACAGGACCTTACAAGGGAAAAAAAAACATCTTTTGATATTTGAACCCTCTTTCATAGCTGGGCTACATTCAGAGCTCCAAATAACAAGGAGGGATTGTATTCTAAATCCATTATTTCTCTTTCAAACTATATGTTGTGGGTACTCTTTGAAAATGTCCGGATGAGATGATTGCAATGAGTACCCATAACATAGTGTTTTGTGGAGAATAACAAATATTTTTAATTTTGAAATCAAGATTACTCCCTCTATCTGGGGGCCTGAGTCAAAGCATTTTATCCTAGAGTCATTGATGCTACACAACCCTACTTTTGAACTTAGCTTACAAATCATGAACATGAAGTTCAATCATAATTTTATAATAACAACTATAACCTCCCTCCAAATGACATTTTGACCCCAAATTACAACCTTCACTTGGCCTAAACACTAATCAATCATGCATGTGGTCTTAACATTTTTTTTTCTTCATACAGTCTCTCGTACTCATGTGGAGCTTGTTTTTGACCAAACACCAGTTAACAACTTTACTAGGTATCATTATAGTTCTGTCAGTCTAAGAAACATTTTCCTTTATTGCAACTTATTTTCAGTCCCCACTTATTCTTAGATCTCCACTTGGTCCAATGTTTAGCCAAGAATATACTTCAAATGGAATGATTATCTGTGGCAGTACTGACTAAACTTGATGTCATGCTTATGCATGATCTCATTACCAAACGACAAAATTTTGGACTGGCTCAAATTGTTGGCATTTCATGATTTGCAGACAACAAGATAAATGTGAGTCAAAAATTGAAATTTGATTTGGAAAGGGTGGAAAAAGGTGAAAATGTTGGTTACCAGCATTTTCTCCTTTCCCCACAATATTTTCAAAAGCTTTCTTTCTCAACGTCGTCAAAAGTAGGGATTGTGTGGTAATGGGTTAATTTCAGAAATGCATCAGACAATTTAAACATGAAGGGTTTGTACAAGTGACATAACTATTGACATGACATGATCCAATTTTGAACTAGTCTGAGATATCATCCAGACAAACATTCTGATCCACTCTCAAGAGTATTAGATTTGAAAATGTTTCTATAGTGCACACAAATTTATATAAGATTTGTCCAGTGTTTAACCAATCAGACCCAATTCCAACACCATCAAAACAAACATAATGATATTTTTTCCCTATATATTTTTTTTTTTCTGAACTTTACCTCTGTGGCCTACCTTTTAACCCAAAATCAATCTGTCCTAGATATTATCAAGACAATCTGATCAAGCCTCATGAGTAGTGACTGAAAATGTGACCTCTACACGGCATACCCATTTTCAATCTCTTAATATCATGACAAATATTGTACCCAGCTTTCATAACTATTAGCCTGAAAATTTGGCCTCTAGCTTCTACATATTTTTTTCTTGAATTCCTTTAAGTGACCTACAGTTTAGCCAAACATAGCCCATTTTTTGATACTATCAAAACAAAGATTCTGACCATCTTTCCTAAATATTAGACAGAAACTATGGCGTCTAGAGGTATACGTAAGGTTTCCAAGAACTGACCTTTCTGTAAACGTGAGTTTGGCACACCCCCTATAGTAATGCGCTTATTAGTTGTCAAGCCTGACAGGCTTAACCAGAAATTGTGTCAGACTTTTTTGTTTACATGATACCCAATGCTGCGTTTTCATTTGCCGTTAGACATTGGTAGACCTGTCAATCAAAATCTGCAGACAGGTCAATTGACATGGCAACCTTTTTTTCAATCTATCCTACCCATTTTCAATTTCATCATGCTGATCATCGAGAAAAAACATATGTATTGGACAGAAAATGACGACTCCAGATCCACACAAGCCGTTCTAATGATTCGACCTAGAGACTCAGATTTTAACCCATTTTCAAACTCCGTCAATATATTATTATGACAAACAATCTGAGCAACTTTCACAAGTATTTGAATGAAAATATGGCCTCTACAGGGTACAGAAAGTTTCTGCAAGATTTGACCTAGTAAGCTAGTTTATGATGCATCATGACCCATTTTCAGTCTATAATTAGAAATCATTAAGACATTAATAATGACCAGATTTCACGAGTGTTGTACCAACAATGTGGTCTCTAGAGTGTACACAGAGTTTTTCTGAGATTTGACCTAGTGACCTAGCTTTTGACCCCACATGACACATTTTCTAATTGTCCAACATCCAAGACAAACATTCTGACCAACTCTCAACAATTTTGGACTGAAAATGTGGCCTCTAGAGCTTACACAATTTTTTTCTAAGATTTAACCTAGTCTGGTTTTTGACCCGTAATGACCTATTTACATTTATGAGATTCTCTCTGACATCGTCAAACATTCTGCCCAATTTCAAGAGGTTTGGACTGAAAATGAGGCCTCTATAGCGTATACATGTTTTTTCTAAGATTTGATCTTGTTTCCTAGTTTTTGACCCATTATGGCCCATTTCCAAGGTCATCCGAGATATCATCCAGACAAAATTGTGACCAAATTTCAAGAGTTTTAGACAGAAAATGTCACCTCAAGCACTTACGCATATTTTTCTAAGATATGACCTTATTTTTTATCGAACTCATCAGAGATGTTATCAAGAAAAACATTCTGACCAAGATTTATGACTAACAGACGGAAATTGTTGCCTCTTAACCAGATAAAAGTTGACAACAGATGACGCAGGACAGACATGGCATAGCTTTTAATACTCAAGTGAGCTAAAAAGCCCAAAGGAAAGTTATGACCCGTGCGCCAAGCTGTTCTGACTACAATCTAGGTAGAGGTTCATAGGATAAATAGACATACAAAATTTGATAGCCCTAGGCCTTATGGTGAGCTATGAATACATTTTTTTTTTCATGTTTTCGCTTTATAAGCCCATGCAGGACTTGTGACCCCCCCCCCCCTTTGACCCGAGGGCTTAAATTTTTGAAGAAACTTGGTAAACATCCATTAGATAAAGCTATGAGCCAAATTTGGCACCTCAGAGCCTTTTGGTTTCAATTGTCCAAAGGTTTTCAATATTTTTCTGTTTTGTTGCTATGGCAACCATGGTCTTTAATGCAATCAAATTCTTTCAAGAAATGCTGAAGAAGTTCATGGCAAGATAGTTTCTGTGAAGTTTCATCAAACATGGATGAGTAGTTTCGCAGAAGATGTTTGAAATAAAAGTTTATGCACACTTGCATGGACAGATGGACACATGGCAGACATGGGACCATGACATAAGCCCATCCCTTGTACAATCATCTTGACCAGATTTGCAACCGTACTTTCTATCTGATACAATTATGTGCCCAGGATCTTCTCACTGTGTTATCCAAAAATGCCAGAGTAAAGTTACGTGTTTGTGCATTGACAGATACTAATTGTTGAAGGTAAGCTCTCCACACATGATTCCTCTCAAAAAATATATGAAGTTTGAAAAAAAAAAAACAGGGTCTGAAATCAATGACAAAAAAAAAAAAAAAAACAATACCTGAGATCAATGATCAATGTCCATCAGTGTTTAAAAATCAAATACTAATCAGCTTTGAAACATACTATTTTCTAAATTTGCCGGCAGTCTAAGGGAAATTTTTTTTAAGTGACATCTATCTGAGAGAAAAACGGGTTTCATTTTACTTAATTTGTCTCTGTGCTATGATAAGAATACATGTACATGAAGGACTATGACCTTCTCTTCCGAAACAATAAATACAACTAATACTTAAATCTAGAAGAGTAACTATAACAGATCTACAATTAAAAATATTGAAATAAATTGTAAAACTTTTACCATTCATGGAGATCCACAGAGATGTTAAGCTGTAACTTTCAATATTCTCAAGTTTGAATGATAACAATGTCAAGTCTTTATTTTTTCCCTAGTCTATTTTTCTTAATGTTCTTTCAATAGTCAGTTCTATCATTTTAAGCAGTCTTCGTGTCAAATAAAAAGTTTGGGTGTCAGGTCCATGAGGCAGTACCACGGAGATGATGAGCATCCATAAATATACATAGATCACAAAGCATAAGCGTTCATTGTATTTTGGGTTATCTACCTTGTTCTCTGATAAAATCTTGCTTTGCTCAAGATTCAAAACTGATATTACATTATACCTATTAAGCATTCTTTCAACAAAAGAATCCATTAGTACTTTTTCAAACTTCCTCTAATGTGTAAGGCTGAATGTTCATTTATAAAAATGTTTATCAAATTAGTTAAATAATGTTCTACAGCTGCCTCATGGTTAATTTACTATCTAAGACCTATAAAGATAAACTTTTCATCACAACAACCAAATGTTACCACCGTCCTCAATCTAAATTTTCCATCCTACCAATTGCCCTTGCTGCACATTTCAAGAAGCATCGGCCAGCGACGAATTTGTTGACATTTCATCAAGTTTTATTCTTGACTAAAGTCAGAGGAGTCTTATGACATTCCGTGCTGGCACACGCGACTGCTTCCCCATGGATGACAAAGGTGAACGTCATGTCGGGCTATGGCATGGATAGAGTTTAACTGACTCAGCTTGCCAGGTCGCAAAGTTACAAAAGTTACCAATAGTTACGATAGATATGCACCTGTCAGCTGTGAACTTCCATGCACTTAGTTCATTTTGTGTTTGTTTCAGTTTTTCCTGGGCTTCATCCATTTCTTTAGACATTCTCTGGAAAACAATGTTGACTGCTGGGTCTAGAAGCATTGATCTCAGCTGAGCTGTTCCTTGAGTCTGGGCTTGTTTGATTTCTGTCACCTGGTTCTGTAATACAAGTGTAATCCTTCAGTACATGTACAAACACAAGTGTTTGGGTAGATAACCAAAATTATGGAAGACAAATTTCTGTCTCCTGTCTTAGTAATTCTTTCAGATGATTTCTCTCTCCTGTCTACTAAGTAATTTTTTCAGCTACAAAAATAGGCCTTTTTAGACCTTACAACAAACTGGATCATCATCATATAATTTTGGATCTAAATACATGTAATCCATTTTGTTTAACCCATTACCACACAGTCCCTACTTTTGATGCCTCTGAAAAAGAAGCCTTTTGAAAACACAGTAGGAGTAGGAGAAAATGCTGGTAACCAGCATTTTCTCCTTTTCCAACAGTGTTTTCTACCCTTCCCAGAACAAATTTCCATTTTTCAGTCACCTTTATTTTGTCGTCTGCAAATGCTTTCAATTTGGACCAGTCTAAAATTTTGTTGTGTGGTAATGAGTTAACTACAGAGTAAGTCATATGGAAAGAAAAAGAAAATTGACAAACCCAAAAAGTTTCAACTAGTTCAGCCTGCACAGACTGACCCGAGTTGATACTTTTTGCAGACACATTGAACAACCTTTTCACAGAGCATGGTCCAATTCAATTTAACATTTACTTAACCCTTTACCCCATAAGGAATTTCTACTTTCTATGGTATCTATAACTGACCCTAAATAACAGCAAGGATGAAGTGGTTTCTTATATGTATATGACACCTTTTGATAGTGTAGAAAATATTGTGGCAAAATGTGTAATTGCTCGTCAGGAGCAATTGTGTAGAAATGAGTATCTATGGAGTAAAGGGTTAACTACAAAATTTTACACCTTTTCATTTGAAACAGAAACACCACAATGTCATGCTGATGCCAACAGTGGGCTGCCTTAGCTTATCAGTGAAGTGAAATGGTGGTCATCTACCCTTCTTGTATGGGTTCGCCTTTAAAGTTATCAAACAGTCCAAGTTTGAGGTAAATCTCTTAAAAACTTACAGAATTATTACAAAATGTCAAAGTTTTGCGCACCAAAAATAGGTTTATCACAACACCATGATGTTTTCTTTGAAATCAGGTGAGATAATAATAGCTTACAGAAGTATAACGACAATGGATAAAAGCTCTGCTTAGATGAGGTAGATAGCTTTTTGTTGTTTACTAATCGTCAAAATTATAGACTTGCCCGAAATGAAAACATAATCATGCAGACAACAAAATAAACATGACTGAAAAATTGAAAGTTGACTTTAGAAGAGTAGAAAACATTGTGGGAAAAGGAGAAAGTGCTAATTAACAGCATTTTCTCCTTTTCCCACAATACCTTTAGAAGGTTTCTTCCTTTGGGTCGTGAAAACCAGGGATTGTGTGGTGAAGAGTAAAATATATGTTGCTGGTTTTGTGATAAGTCCCTGAGTAAATTGCATTGTGAACTCAGCACAAGTAAAGAAACCGAACATGGAAAAATGCTAAAAATATAGCCATTTTTTTTTTTTTTGATGTTGTTCATCCCCCCCCCCTTCCCCCATATCTTTTTTTCATTTTGATCAAACCCCCCCCCCCCCCCCGACTCCAACCCATTACTCTTTACCACTGACATATTTTTGGCTTGAACCACATTCAAAGCATCAATAGACAACAAATTAAATCATGTAAATATGCTAACTTCTGACTTTGTTAGGGTAGAAAATACATGTACTATGGGAAAGGAGAAAATGCCATTAACCAGCGTTTTCTCTTTTTCCCACACAATGTCTTCTATAGGCATCTTTCTCAGGGTTGTTAAAAGTGGGAACTGTGTGGTAAAGAGTTAACCCTTTACCACACAATCCCTACTTTTGACGCCCCTGAGAAAGAAGCCTTTGAAAACACTGTAGGAAAAGGAAAAAATGCTGGTAACCAGCATTTTCTCCTTTTCCCACAGTGTTTTCTACCCTTCCCAGAACAAATTTCATTTTTTCATTCACCTTTATTTCGTCATCTGCAAATGCTATCAATTTGAACCAGTCTAAAATTTTATTGTGTGGTAAAGAGTTAAGCAGCATGATGTGCAATTAAAAGCCTTTATAGAACAATTCAACAAACCACATAGTCCTGTAACTCTTGCTCTTTCAGAGTTAGTCTATGTACTAAGGTGTTTTCTTTCCGCGCAGCTTCCTTCTGTTGTACCTTAAGACGCTCTCCAGATTCAGAATCATCATCTACATTCAGACAAAATATTTTTACGTAAGATTAAATAGAAGTAAAAAGAAGCAATATCATGTTAGACTCAGTGACGTTGATTCTTTTTTTTTTTTTTTTTTTTTTAATCAGACATGACCCTTTCTATTCAAGGCTGAAAAGTCATCAAGAAAAGTATTCTAACTATGTTTCATGAGTAGTGGACAAGAAATAAGATCTCTATAGTGTAAGCGATTTTTTTTTAACTCTTTACCACACAATCCCGACTTTTAACGACCCTGAGAAAGAAGCCTTTTGAAAACACTGTGGGAAAAGGAGAAAATGCTGGTAACCAGCATTTTCTCCTTTTCCCACAATGTTTTCTACCCTTCACAAAACAAATTTCAAATTTTCAGTCACTTTTATTTTGTCGTCTGCAAATGCGTTCAATTTGGACCAGTCTAAAATATTGTCGTTTGGTAATGGGTTAAACATTTGACCTAGTGATTTTTTTTTTTTGACCCCACATGAACTTGTCCAAGATATCATTCTTAGTATTGGACTGAATATGTAGCCTATAGAGCATGAACATCATGAAAATTGACAACAGAACCAGCACAATCTCAAAAGCTCACCTCGAGCTCTTTGTGCTCAGATTAGCTAATACAATCCTACAATGAACTCTTTACTAAATATCAAGATTTTTAATACTTGTTTAAATCTGCATTAGCGGATGCAATTTGATTTGGATCAAATGGTGAAAATTAACCTTGAAAGGGTAATAAGCATTGTGGGAAAAGGAAAGAATGCTGCTGATCAGAATGCCCGCATTTTATCCTTTCCAACAATGCTTTCAATAGCTACCTCCCTCAGGTCTTGAAACTCATGACTGTGCGATTAAGGGTTGAATCTAATTTGCTGAATCCTTTTTTGTTTTCTTACCAACAGACAGATAACCAGCCCCTTTTTCATCAACAACTGTAACAAACCCTTTACCTGATATGCCAATTTGAGGCTCTTACAATTCAGCAGCAATTAAAATCTATTTGATGTCAAAAATATGGACAAATGAGGATACAAATATCTGATTGAGTGGAAAACATTGCAGGAAAAGGAGAAATTGCTCACTATGCTCATTATGAGCAATTTCTCCTTTTCCAACAATGTTTTCAAAAGCTGTCTGTTGTTGATACGTCAATCTATGGAGTAAAGGGATAAATAACCTGTATTGATACAACTCACCTTTATCCAACTTTGGCCGTTTACTCTCCAGCTGTTTGATATACTGCTCTTGGTCTTTCAGTCTGTAAGAGATAGCATACAAGAGCTTCAAAGAGCAGCACATATACGCCCAAAGGGGCTTGTCAGTAAAATGGGTTAAAATCTAAAATGCCTACAGTGTTCCTAATTTAATCCATTACCACAAAATCCCTACTTTTGACGACCCTAAGAAAGGAGCCTTTAGAAAATATTGTGTGGAAAAGGAGAAAATGCTGATAACCATCATTTTCTCCTTTTCCCACAATGTTTTCTACCCTTCACAGAACAAATTTCAAATTTTCAGTCACTTTTACCTTGTCGTCTGCAAATGCTTTCGATTTAGACAAGCCTAAAATTTTGTCGTTTGGTAATGAGTTAGAGAGTCAAATGCACAACTACATGTCCCAGATGCATAGAGAGTCTAGAGCGAATATAACCTTAACCTTGAAGCTTGGGCACCTTGTTCAGACACAGTGTTGCATCCAGGAATTCTACCAAGAAGGGTAGATCCCCCACAGAATTTTCAAAATGGGGGGAGTAAAAATTTTCGGGGGTGGGTGAAAGAAATTTAAGTATACACAAAATATTTTTTTGGCCGACAGGGGAGGGTTGATGCCTATTGGGTCGATCTTACCTTATTTCTAACACAAAACATTATAGATTCTCATTCTTGATTGATAATGTGCATCTATAGATGTACACATCAATTTTTGTTCACGATTACGATACATCCTCGGTAGTGTCAGAATCTGGGGCCAAACAACCTTAAGTTTATTCCCCGCTGTTTTCACTCAATTCTTTCCATAATATCATCGTATGAACCATCGGCGTTGACAAAAGAACCAATGAAAGTCTTTGACATGTTTCCTTTCGGCTGAATACATGACAAATCACAAGTTTAAAATCGCCGGGTTCTTCACTTCTTCGTCAGCATAATGAAAGTAAACATTCAACGTGCATGCGTAGATATATTGTTTCCCCGCTTCAATGGAAACTTCACTACAAAATCAGAAACCACCTGGGACAGTCTACAAGTAAGGAAGCATTGTCGGACTTTCGATTATTTATTGAAATGACTTGAAACCAGACCCAACTTTTTATTTTCTCTTTTATGCACGCAGCTGTGTCTTCTTTTTGCGGGAGTTACACTGGTATTGCGCAATTGCTCCCCCATCACATTCACAGAATTGTGTGATGGCAAAAAATAAAGCGCGAATCCCGCAATCGCGCTGCCTGGATGCAACACTGAGACAGGGCTACTGCAGTTGATCGCCAGTATCCGTAAATGCGAAAATTAAGAAGAAATGGCACTAAAAATGAAGCACTGGCAAATGTATCGGCTACAAGTAAATGCCTATAAACAAATCTTAAAAGATTATTACTGTTGGCTGGTTGGTTATTTCCGTTTATTTATCGTCGCTACTGGTTGCCTATCTGAGCGACGCCCCCAGAAGACCGTTAGTTGTTACGGGGGCAAGTGCAGGGATACAGGTCCAAACTACTGAGAGCTTCACCTGGTTCTTCAACATGCTCGGCATATAGCACCGTCACGTGGGACCTCAGTTTAATGTCTCATCCGAAAGACTATTAGTAATTTTAGCTGGCCAGCCGGGGATTCGAACCCACAACCTGTAGTAACCCGAAACATTGTGTTCATGAGTCCTACGCTCTACCTACTGAGCCATATCGGCTGGTTAAAATACTGTAACATAAATGATATGTATCAAGTGTGAAGGATGCCCATGTTACTGTTTATCATGCCTTATCAAGCTATCATTAATGGATTTGTCTAATCACACTTCATACTTGCATACACACCATATAATGCCAATCAATCAATCAATCAATCAATCAAATGTTGATTTCGCCACCCCCTGTTGTGCAGAATTTTCATACAATATCTACTGCGAACCAATCAGAAATCAGATACAAGATTTAGTCATGCCTCTTTCTTACCTGGTGAGCACCCTGTAACTGGATAGCATGTTTTTGTGTGTACTTAGCAATGTCATTAAAGAAAACAAGTAATAATGGTACTGATCTGCTTATCTAGCATAAATGGCCGATTTTGAAGTCAGTTGCTACCATTACTGAAATTTGTTTATCAAACAGGTGGAAATACTTTTCCAAAAATGAACTGATATGAAAAATAAATTGTCACAAAAAACATGAATACCCATGACACAACAAAAATGTCAGTTTGACATTATCCTATCGGAAGCACTTCAAACTGTCTTTGATAATGATGTCAAACAGTAAATTTACTCAATAATAAGTCATAGTTATATTTACTTAAGTTTATAAATCACTGTTCTGAATGAAAGACAGTTGATTGTACAATTACTCTCCTCTGATAATTTACAAATCCTGAAATTCAGAAAGAAAATCATTTGGCTTCAATGTGACCATCCTTCAGTAAACTGTAAGATCTATTGCCAACAATGTGTTGGGACCATGATAGGGTCTATGTAAATTTCAACCATACCTTGCTATCAACTCTGTCTTAGAGAGATTTTCAAAATCTTCATTATCTGGGTGAACCTGAGAATGAAAGAAAATCAACTGTTTGCATGTACTCCTTGCAAAATTTCACACATGTCAAAATTAAATGAAAAGCATTTGCAGATGACAAATTAAAGGGACTTCAATGAATATTGATCTTTTTCTTGGCATGGACTGAAATCACTGTGGCAAAAGGAAAAAGTGCCACTTGCCTGAATTTTCTTTTTTTCCAACAAAAATTTCACAAGCCTTCTTCCTATGGATAGGGAGAACAAAGGCTCTGTGGTAAATGATTATATCTTGTTTGTTTGTTTTTTTTAAACCCATTACCACACAATCCCTACTTTTGGTGCCTCTGAGAAAGAAGCCTTTTGAAAACACTGTAGGAAAAGGAGAAAATGCTGGTAACCAGCATTTTCTCCTTTTCCAACAGTGTTTTCTACCCTTCCCAGAAAAAAATTCAATTTTTTAGTCACCTTTATTTTGTCATCTGCAAATGCTTTCAATTTGAACCAGTCTAAAATTTTGTTGTCCTGTGGTAAAGAGTTAATGACTATCCGTTAACTATAAATCTGTTAAACCATTACCACACAATCCCTACTTTTGACGCCCCTGAGAAAAAAAACTTTTGAAAACACTGTGGGAAAAGGAGAAAATGCTGGTAACCAGCATTTTCTCTTTTTCCCACAGTGTTTTCTACCCTTCCCAAAACAATTTCAATTTTTTAGTCACCTTTATTCTGTCGTCTGCAAATGCTTTCAATTTGGACCAGTCTAAATTTTTCTTGTGTGCTAACGGGTTAACTATAAAATTACCCATAACTGGTGAGTCTATGCCAAATGACAAAACTTGTCTAAATCAAAAGCTGTTGCAGAAATTAAGCATAACTCAAGAATTGAAATTTGTTTCTGTGAGGTAAGAACCATTGGGAGATAGAGATCTATACATGGTTGGTTATCAGCATTTTCTCCTTTTCCAACCTTGTTTTCAAAGCCTCCCCATAGGATTCTTACAACAGGGTTCGAAATTCCCACATATTCACTCGCAAAAAAATGCGAGTACAAATTATTGAAGAACAGTTACCGAATGTACTAAATTTCATATTGAATATGAAAAAAGGGTAATTCTTTTCGTTCTGGATAAACATGGGTCATATCGCACTGAGAATACCCTTCGACGGCTTTTGATGATTGAATACATGTCGCCATTGAAGCCTTCGAGTTGTCGTTCGTTATCTGTGTTTCGTGAGGCAAGTGCATTCGTCTGCACTCATAGCCGATACGGAGGTTTTGCGTTTTTTATACGGAAAAAATGGTAGGCGAATTCAATCTCTGATTTGAAACAAAAACATATGTCAGTCTTGTATGAAAAGATAAATTATTATGCACAAATAGCTATGAGAAGCAAGTCGGACGTAGTGGACTCGCTAAACCAGTTACCGGACACGCAGATATTCGGATGTGTTTCATTTACAAAATCGTCCGCCATTGTAAGTTTTATAGAAATTTAACTTGGCATTAGAACAGAAATTCAACTTGAATTGATATTGTATGAATTTTTCTCAAGCAATGTTTTCATATCTTACAAGACGACAGTATGCAAGTGAAAGTTAACACAATTCAAAACAAAATGATTTTTGATTTAGTAATAGCAACAGCTTACAGAAAACTCTAGTGTAATTAATAAATTTCAAATGGCTGAAAGTGAAAAATTTCTAAATATGTCACATTTTCTTTGACAGATTTCGGTATGAAAAAGAGTTTTAGCTTCGAGTCTTAAACTGACCTTTGGTACAATTCATAATAAAAATAGTGTCGAAGAATGACAAGTACTTCAGTGCTCGTCGGAGATGGACCATTAGCCTCGCAATATCTTTTATTTCCACCAACCACATTGTGCAAGGGGCCAGAATTAAAGAATGTAGTGAAATTTTGCAGGAAGCCTCTTCTTTGCTGTTTGAAACACAATGGACAGATGAAATACTCAAGATCAATGTTAAAATTAATGTGTAAATCTTTAGCAGAGCTACAATAAAATACTGCTCAATATAGCTCATGTATATCAAAAATGTATTTTGGGGTAAGCCGCTCAGAATCAAACAAAAAAAACCTGTGGGGCCATGGGATATTAAGAAAATATGTTGTGAAAGCCTTTTAAAAAATGCTGTATGTATGGAACCCTGCGACACATACAGATGACAAACATACAAACCGAAGTAAAATGAAGGATGAAAAAAATTACCTTCTTTGGAGTGACTACTGTGCTGTCTGACATCTTTTGCTCTACCAAAAGAAAGAAAATAACACCTGATAAATTGTGACATAAGTCCTGTAATAATCAATCAATCAACGTTTTCATATGGCTTCAATGACAGTTTTAACTAAATTGGTTAACCCTTTACCGGAAAACCAAATTTTAGCCTTGTCCAAATTGAAAGCATTTGCAGACGACAATTTCAGTGTGGCTCAAAGAGTGTAAATTTTCTTTGATAGAGTAGAAAATATTGTGGGAAAAGGAGAAAATGCTGGTTACCAGCATTTTCATCTTTTCCTGCAATGTTTTCAAAAGGCTTCTTTTCCAGGAACGTCAAAAGTCGGTATTGTGTGGTAAGACTAAAAAATGTAGGTGCAAGTAAGGACACCAAATTGTGCATACATCCTAAATTATAATATAAATGCCTCTTCTCCCATTCTTCATTGTAGGCAATATCAGTGCGAGGAATCACTAAAGTACAACCAAAACAACCCCTTTTTTTTTCTGCAATGTTGAGTTCAGGAAACAGATACAAGTACATGAATGTAGGATTTTTCTTTCATGCAGAAAACATGCTTAACCCTTTACCACACAACAAAAAATTTAGAATTTCAACATTATTGAGAAAAAAGATGTTCATATACACAGACTGTAATTTACATGGTTAACAATCACTGCACCACTTGTGTATCTGGCCTGTCACCACAAAACAAAATTTCAAACTGGTCTGATATAGAAAGCATCCGCAGGTGACAATTTCAATGTGGCTCATATCAAATGATTTTTCTTTGATAGGGTAGAAAACATGGTGGGAAAAGGACAAAATGCTGGTAAGCAGCATTTCCTTCTTTTCCCACAATGTTTTCAAAGTCTGTTTCCTTCAGGGGCGATAAAAGTCATCATTGTGTGGTAAAGGCTTAAAAGAATTTATTGGTAAGACATTATCACTTATATCTATCAATTTCTTGAATAATAAACACACACACAAAACAAAGGCAATAGTACTTCATTTACGAATGAAGTGGACCAAAATGAGACATTGCATGATGTCGGTCTCTGATCCATAGAAACACACCATTTGTGTGGCATATTAAAGATGCCTGTCTGCATCCGGTGAGCAAAAACGCTGTTAAATTTCAAACAATTTAGAACGGTACAGAAATCAGTCTTTTGTGTAAACATGGAATTATTAATTATATGTGGTACTGCAAAAATGAAACACCGAGATTTGAACTAGAAACCCAACGTTGGTCAGAAGGTATTAATAAACTGGCTGATGCTCGTAGCAGTAAACAATGACAGTGCATCATAGAAATTTATTGTTGGTTTCCACCTAGAGTCGGATACAGTGTTATTTGCATATAGGTGGCGACCTCCATCTGTACATCAAGGCTGCAACAGAGAAGCCTCTATTATCCTTTTTTACCTCATTAGGCGGAGGGCAAAGGTCAAATATAGTCACATGACAGAATGCATGATCATCATGTGAATCTAACAGAGTCTATAACAAATATATCGAAAACCTTTGATTCAAAAACCAGAAACAATGAGTCTGTTTATTAGGAAGGCCACAACTCGGCAAAATGCATTTTCTATTGTTTGTAATCTAGGCAAACCTGCAACCGTCAGACACAAAACTTTGCATGAAGATATAGGAATGACTATAGTTTGATAAAACAAAGACAAAACGAGTTAAAACTGGCTGAAAACGAGTATAAGGGCCTCTTTAAAGTCAGGCTATCGTAATTACATGCAGGTGATTCAACTTATTTGGTGTGTAAATTTGTCATTATTATTTTTCTTGAGTGATATGGTTATTTTTCTTAACTCTTTACCACATGAGAAAATTCTAGACTTGTCCAAATTAAAAGCATTTGCAAATGACAAAATAAAGGTGACTCAGATATAGAAATTTGTTTTGTGAAGGGTAGAAAACATTGTGGGAAAAGGAGAAAATGCTGGTTTATACCAGCATTTTCTCCTTTTCCCACAATGTTTTCTAAATGCTTCTTTCTCAGGGGCGTCACAAGTAGGGATTGTGTGGAAATGGGTTAATCTGTGAAATTACAATCGTCTTAATAATTTTTGCCTCACAATATGTTAACTGGTAAACCCTAGGTTCAAAATGGCTGTAGGCTTTTCAATTTGGTGAGTTTTCAAATTTCATTTACAAAAGAATAACTAGAACTTATCAGAGGATGCGACATAATTCCCTCACAATAGCTGTTATTGACCAATTTTTTCTTTGATTTTCTAATAATTGAGAGACCCTGAAATAAACAAAGTGATTAGTCCATGCACAGGAATTTGACATCATATAACCAAAATAAATAATAAAACATGAAAAAAAATCTCCCCTCTATAATATATAAACACAAGGAACGCAACGTCTCGATTGCTGGCGCTAGCACCCGACAGCCTTTCCCAACCAAAATCACCCACGAAACAAACATTGATCATAATCTCATTTAGCCTAGCGATAGACAAGACATTAATGTACCTGCGTCATCCGGCGATACCTCAGTAGACACCTTTCAACCAGAGATATCCGTCATGTTTTACAGCTCTATCAGGACATTTTGATTTATACGGGAGGCCATTCGCTGACGTCACAAGAAATGCAAGGAAGCGTATTTTCGTATTATTTATTACTATTATTTTTTTCGTTTTTATGATATTTATCGACATCAAATGATACTAAAGATTCTAGAAAAATCTTTAGTATCATGTGATGTCCATAAGTATCTTAAAAACGAAAAAAATAATAGTAATAAGTAATACGAAAATACGCTACCTGCTACTTTCTGTGATGTCAGCGAATGGCCTCCCGGATAAATCAAAATGTCCTGATAGAGCTGTAAAACATGATGGATATCTCTGGTTGAAAGGTGTCTACTGAGGTATCGCCGGATGATGCAGGTACATTAATGTCTTGTCTATCGCAAGGCTAAATGAGATTATGATCAATGTTTGTTTCGTGGGTGATTTTGGTTTGGAAAGGCTGTCGGGTGCTAGCGCCAGCAATCGAGACGTTGCGTTCCTTGTGTTTATATATTATAGAGGGGAGTTTTTTTTTTCATGTTTTATTATTTATTTTGGTTATAGAATGTCAAATTCCTGTGGTCCATGGGTAGATAATTCCTCAACCTGGAGAACACTTACAATTTGCGTCTTGCAAACCTTCAATATTTGATCAACGTAAGTGCAAAGTTTCAATACAAATATCCTTGCACACAATAAAATCCACAAACTTTTTTTGAGAGATCCTGAAATAAAAATGTATTTTAACTCAAAAGTCAACCAACAGCTAAGGAAGACATTCCCCTATATATTATTCCATCTATGTGTGTTGAAAAATTATTTGATAAAAATATCCTACTGTGCTCTTTAAACTGGGCAAAAAGTCTGTCCACCAAAAAAATAAAATTGCTGGTATACCAGACTTGTTTATAGACCAAATATCTCTATTGAAACGGTCGCAAATTATCTCCAGCACTCTCTTATTTCAATCTGATTATTATAATTTACTAATATATAAACTGATACCGCAGCTTGTAAATACATCCGCTATTAGCGGATTTACAGGTAAAGAGCCAAAGTTATTGTACAAAATGTTACGGGGGTGGGGCTTTCATAAGCAAAACTATCGTCACATGTTCACAATTTGCATTTACACCATTTCTTCTCAAGAGATGCATAATACATACTTAAATAATATATTTGCAGTACGAGTCACTTTAAGATTGTAGCACTTTCATTAAAAGTATCATGTGTGAAGACAGCTGAAGGTCTCCAGAATAACCACATTTTGCAATTTGTTTCGGTTTGAAACAAACATGGCGGTTACAAGATTATTTTACAATTTGATTCGTTCGCTCTAACATGACTGTGAACTTTATCATTCAAACTTGACAAACCTGTATATTGGTTTCAAAATAGCATGATAAAGCGTATTTTAAACAATACCTTTCACTAAAAAAATATCATTTAAGGTAGTTTCGGCGGTCTACAAGGATAAAATTTGTAAGAGTGGTTTCATGTAATTTCCGGTCCATTGATAGGGGAGGGACTAAAACCTGCGATATATCTTCCCTCTGGGAGACGATTTTTCTGGAGAAGTCGTCCCAAAATTAAATTTTGTTGAAATCGTCCAAGTGTTCAAATTTCATATACATTATTTGTTGGTAAAGTTGTCGTCGGAAAAAAAAATGATTTTTTTTCTCACACTTTATTTACTTTGGTCTTTAGTTTTGTGTTTGCTATTTTGATAGAAGTATAATACTTTTCTCAAAAGCATCTGTTGTGAGATACAAAACATTGCTGGAGAGAAAGTTTGCCTAACCCGGTATCGAACTCCCAAACACAAGATCATGAGTCAGGCACACAATCGATAACGAGCTGCAGAGCTACCTGTCGGGGCAGGTTTCATTTCAGGATTAGGCAAAGGAATCTGCTCATCAGTTGTATGGGATCGTATTCAAATTAGTGAGCCATTCATTCAGCTATATATAATCTGCAGTTTAGAGAAATCTAGGGATAAAACAGGCCCGATTTCTCCTAAAACATATTGATTAAAGCCATTTTCTCCATTGCTACATACTTTTTATACTGCATATTACTACAATTCCCCCCTCCCCCCAACATTGGGAGGGAGTGATGCGCCATATAAGACAGGTCGAATCTTCGAAGAATATGACTTGACCAGCATGCATAGCTCAGTTGGTAGAGCGTAGGACTCGTGATCATAGGTGCGTGGGTTCGATCCCACGGCTGCCCGTCCAAAACTACGAATAGTCTTTTGGATGAGACGTTACAATGTTTTAAACATTCTAGAAAATGTTCTTATGGAAATTTACTTTTACAATGACAGAAAAAGCTTTTGTGTATGTTGCAATTTAATCAGCCTTATCAGGCTCTGTTATATGGAAAATGTTCTTTAACCCTTTACCAGACAAGCCCTGGTTTTTACGGCCCAGACGAAGAAGCCTTTTGAAAACAATGTGGGAAAAGGAGAAAATGCTGGTAACAATTATTTTCTCTTTTTCCCACAATGTCCTCTAATCATCCTAAGTCAAATTTCAATTATTGAGTCATGTTTAGTTTGTCGTCTGCAAATGCTTTCAATTTGGACCAGTCTAAAATTTTGTTGTTTGGTAAAGAGACAACAAATATTTATGAGCTCTGCGTTACATTATTTTCTATTGCTTTTTGATGTTTTTTGTTCCAGACATGTAAAGCTTAAAAAATGCTTATGAACCTTGCAATTGCTACTTTATTAGATGCTAGTTTCAGTAAAACTTATTAGCCTTTAATGCTACTAAGCATGACTCACTGACTTTTTGCGGACAGTGTAGACTGCACAGAATGTGCAGACTGATCTTGGATCTACACAGTATGATAAAGGGATATTATTCCCCAAAACACAACTTTAACCCATTACCACACAATCCCTACTTTTGACGCCCCTGGGAAAGAAGCCTTTTGAAAACACTATAGGAAAAGGAGAAAATGCTGTCACCTTTATTTTGTCGTCTGCATATGCTTTCAATTTGGACCAGTCTAACATTTTGTTGTGTGATAAAGAAGTAAAAATAGCACATTTGGGTTGTCTACTATCGAAATGAAAATTTCATTTTATTTTTATCGCAGGATAAGGGTTAATATTTATCTTGATACGTCATAGCAGACAGGTCAAACCTTGGAAGAATATGGCCTTCAACGCGCGAAAAGGGGCATTCGGAGATTTTCGTAAAGTGTTGTTTCATATCAGTATGCGCACTCCGCGCAGGCTAATCCAACAGGCTGCTCCCCCTGAAACATTTTGAAAAATAAGACGCTCCCTGGTGCATTCTTGCGCATTTTTTGAGGTTTATATTACGTATTTAAGCCATGCTAGGGGGGTTCGGGGGCATGCTCCCCCGGACAAATTTTGAAAATAAGACGCTCTTTGGTGCATTCTGGCGCATTTTGTAAGGTTTATATTACGATTTTTTTTTTCGAAAATTGGTCCGGCCATTTTTCATTTTGGGCCGACGGCCTTGAGCTGCCTATATAAAGACTGTTTTTAAAAATGACTGTACTCGTGTGCATAGGTTACATGGTAGCTGACCTGAATTAATTGTATAAGGTAGCATTTTCTTGAGTAAACAATCATTCAAATTTGAAATTCAAAGCAAAGGTCATTGTTTTCAAAGGTTATCCTGTTCTGTACCTGCCCACATTAGATAGGTCTGTTACATCCGACGGTTACAGGCTATACGATGTTTCTATATTTAGTAGGTTTACTCCAGACCCAAAACCAAAGCATAGATACAGTCCGTCAGATTTTTTTTCTTTAACGGTTCTTAAAATTGTTGTTCTGAATCTCTACTGATGGATAATTCACTTAAAAGTATAACTATTTAATTAAATAATTCTAAGGGTTTTGTGGATGAAAAAAAAAAGGGGGGGGGGGGGGGGGGGGCGGCGCTGGTTCCTTGACTATCGAAAGGAACCAACATTTTTCTTTGTTCCCGGCGCAGGGAACTTTTGTAGAGGAATCGGTAAATACTAGGGCACCACACTGTTATGCTGAAGAAGGTCATAACATATCGCCTTCGCAAAGAAACTTAAATACTGTTCACAATACCAAACAGGATGTTGTCATCATCAACAGCATTACTCAGCAGGCATGTCTGATCCTATTATTTTGATTTGTTGATTTGCAATCAGGCACTCTTTGCAAGAAAAATTTTATTTTGGATTTCAAAAACCGATAATGACCGACAGGGCCATTCGCCTATTTCGGGTCCGTTCAAGAAAAATTCAAGACTCTTACTAGTTAATACTTCAAACTGACCAAGTTCAGCTCAGCTTACTGAAGGCCAGTGAGCTTATAAGATTTTTTGGTTCTTCTTGTGCGGTTTTACGGCTGAAGCTCGGAACTTTTATTGAGAACAAACAATTCCCTGTCTGCAAATTTTTATCACAACAATGAAGACCCAGTACGTCGACCATGGGCAGGGTTTTCCTTGACGCACGATTTTGTGCGTTTTGACGCACTTTTAAGGAAAATGACCTGCATTTTTTTTCAGTGATGTGTCATGGTGGACGCACAGGTATCAGGAGAACTCGTACCCTGGAGAACTCGTACCCTGGAGAACTCGTACCCCAATCTCAAGGGTACGAGTTCTCCAGAGAAGTCGTACCCTGGGTACGAGTTCTCTGGAGAACTCGTACCCCCACTAATAAAGATAATGTCAACTTTCATTTCTGTGCCGTTATTGTGATGTAGATTTGATGATTTTTTTTTGCTTGTACATGTGTTGAAAAGACATATAAAGTAAAGAAACCTGTGTGTTTTATCATGCAGTGTATGTGTATGTTGTACTCGATGTAAAAATCGCAAGGAAACATTTATGAACCATCAATAAATTGTATTCAACAACAACAAAAAAAAAACTATTAGCATGATTAATTTTTGCTCTCTTCAATTCTTTGGGTAGCCTTCACTTGCATTCAACTTTTTAGTTGATGTTTGATGTTGTTTTGTGTAAGAACGGTCTATGAATCAGTATTTGATTGGATTGGATATTTGTTAAATGGTAAAATGAACACAGAATTGATCAAATTTTCACACTTGATGAAAAGGCAAATTTGCTAAACAAAGAGAGCAAGAAAGGTGTGACTTGAAAGGTGTGATTTTCACAATGATAAAATTACTGTAACATAATTGCAATATACAATATTGAACCCTTAATTCATTTAATGCTAGAATCGAAACGGATGATAAAGAACAAGATCAATATGCAAATCTTTTCAGAATTTTAGTGAGTCGTCGATGAAGTCCCCTGTATATTTTTGGCGTCAAAGGAGTTAAGCACGTAGGGTAATGATTGGAAAGTCAGTGACATCATTTGTCCACACTGTTTCAGCAAAACAAAAATGCCTCCGTAGAATCGCTTGTAAGTCGAAAATTTCACATAAACCATCTGAAGAAACTTTCAAAATTGTTTGAAAAGGTGAGAAAACACGAGGAAAAAGAAGACCAAATTGGTTATTTGATTTTGCACATTTTCCCACAATGGTTACTTCTTTTTAGTGGTTGAAGCTCGAGATCGTGAAGTAAACGTCTCAGAAAACATAGAAGACTGTGCAACGAAAATGAAAGAAAGAGAGAGCGAGAGAAAATGCAAATATTGCTCTATGTGAACTCATAATTGTATATATCTGCATACACCAAATTCATATTTGGTACAGACGTATTTATTTATTGGACTGAAAGGGTGGGAAAAAAATGTGGGAAAATGAGGAAATGCTATTTATTTAAGCACCCTCCCCCTTTTTCCAACAACATTTTCAAAAGCTATCTCCAACAGGGTGGTACTACTTGGATCCATCAAGTTCAAAGAGTTAGATATCTTCTTTTAATATTACATAAGAAAAAACTGGTTATAATCATTTAGTCCTTTTCCAACAATGTTTATATAAGTCTCAATCCTCGTAAAACCAAACAATTGATTGGTAAACTAAAGGGTAACAGGTTTAATTGCTGGTAAATGGCAAACTGTGTGCATAATCATGTTTATCACACTTCATTGTACCCGACACCTTTGACTCCTTTAAAAAATATTGGCATACTCCATTAACGAACCTAAATTATCTAAACAAGCTTTGAAAGAAAAAAAAAAACAATCTTTGAGGATGAATCCAGATTATGTAGATCTTACTGATAATTTCATCTTTCTTGAATTTACCTGACCATTTACCTTCTTCCTTATTATTTTAATCCATGAAACATCCGATAACAAAACTGATATTTTACTACAAATACCCGTTACCAATGCTTGATCATTGTATAACTTACTCAGTCATTTCATAAAAGATAAAATGAAAATCATCAATTCACCAAAGTCTGAATGATATATAGAGATACAAATTTACTCCCAAAAATATCTACAGGGTACGAGTTCTCTGGAGAATTCGTACCCAGGGTACGAGTTCTCCAGAGAACTCGTACCCTTCAGATTGGGGTACGAGTTCTCCAGAGTACGAGTTCTCCAGGGTACGAGTTCTCTAGCAACCGACGCACAAATACAATAAGAGGTAATAATGATCATATATACTTCTGACACTGTTACATTGTGCACAGATGAAAAATCTGGAGTAGGAAGGGAAAATGGGACGAAACACTGGACTGTGCAACGATTTTACTAAAATACCGTCGGTCTGTAATCGGGTCTAAACTAAACCAGTCGATCTCAAATGAAAACAATATGTTTCCTGTCAAAATCGACGTCATTCTTGCTGTCTGCAAGGAGAAAGAGCCCTTAAACAAAGATCTGTGGCTGGTAAGAGCACCCAGAACATCATTTCAAGGTCTCGAGGGTTTACTGTAAATTAGCTAGAGATACACTTTGTTATTCTTTGAAAACAGCGGCATGAACGCGACCCACATGTTAACAAAACACAAGAATCAGTCATTTATCTAATTGGTGAAAATAGTTCATTTTCGGCCGAAACGGATAATCTTTATCAAGAAAAATAACAGAGATTTCCCACACTGGCCGACAACAAGCTTTCTTCGCCAACGAAACGGTCGATTCCTGTGATAAAAAAAAATTAACCCTTAACCATAGCGAGAGGCTACACATAAAAGAACACATACTTTCACAAATAGTAGCTTTTGTTTAAGTGTTTTAGTGAATTACATTTTGTTGTGACCCCCACAAATTCCAAAATGACCCCTATTATTTTTGAGTAGGGGGTCACAATGACCCTCTATTTTTGTGGAAAAATGACGATAGACTTGAGACGGTACGGTGTACAGTAAATGTCCAAATATGAAAAAGATCACCGGAGCGTCTCATTATTGAGTCTAGTTCTGAATGAAGCACGTTCTGAACATTTTTCGAAACCATCTCGAAATGAAAGTACATTGGCATGATGGCTGTTGCAAGAGCTACTATCTTAGCTGTGTTAGTTGAGAATATGATTGGCTGCAGAGAGAGAGTAGAGACAAGTCTACTATACCCCTGTTTATGGCATTCATACGGTAAAAAAGGACAATTACAAATTTTGCCATGAGGAAAGGTGTGCTACACCTTGATTGGATTAGAACAGTCAGAACATGGTCTAAGGAACACAGCACAGTGTTCCGAAATGCTCCATTGACCTAGAATATATTCGGAGTGTTCAGAGTAGCGAAAGGAATACACCCCATTTAAATACTCTAAAATGAGGAAAATAGAAATCTCAAACTTTTCCAATGATTTACATTTTCTGAAGTCTCATTTAGAAGTTGCTTGCATAGAAAACAAAAGTTTTACATTTTCTATGCAAGCATCATGATGTCATCCTACCCCACATTTGAAACCATATTTTACAGTGTGGTGCTACTAATTTTTTTGCCGTCTTGTGTGATATTTTATCTGTGTGCAACATATGTATTTTCTCTGGAAAACATTCAGGTGTATAATAAAATGCATGTTTGCAAATTAATTACATAAAGGATTGAGTTAATTCACAATGTATTTTCATTTATTTGCCATTTTTATGCAGGTCATTGCTGAAAGCCCCAACATTAGGTGCAGCTGGAACCCGTCTTGTTCACACCCTTCCTGATCTGCCATACAAGTACAATGCTCTGGAGCCCTGCATTTCTGCAGAAATTATGGAACTTCACCACACGAAACATCATAAAACATATGTGACCAACCTGAATGCTACAGAAGAAAAACTTAAAGAAGCAATTGCTGATGGTAACAAGTTAAAGGCACTCTAGCAGCCAAAAGTAAACAATGCTGAAGTGAAAACACAGACAAATATAATCCATTCAATATAAGATGGATATTAGTATGATGCTAATAATGTATTTTGAAGTTCAAGTCACAAGTTCAAATCACTAACAGAAAGATGTGTTTTAAACTATTATACCTGCTACGAACTTTGTTTAAGCAGGTTTAAGTGGAGTCACCTTGTCAGTCAGTCTGTCTGTCGCTCAGTAAGGTCTGACACTGTCTCCCTCGCATTTTCAGGGGCCGTTGAGAGCACTCTGGACACCGCAAGAGCCGCGGTGCTTTACGGGCTTGGACATCCCTATTCCCACGTTTTCTAAAGGCTTCTTTCTCAGGGTCATCAAAAATAGGGATTGTGTGGTATAGGTTTAATGAAAAATTCCATTGTTTGAGCCACATTTTGATTATCAACTGCAAAAGCTTTCAATTTTAACAAGTGTACATTTCATCATTTGTTAAGGGGTTAAAACATTAAGGAAAAAGTAACCACTGCTCGTTATGAGCAGTTGATAATTATCCAACAATATTTTTGTGTGGGAAAAACAGAGAATGCTAGTTAGTGTTACAATCATTTCTCTTTTTCCCATTGTTGTAAAAAGACTTTTTCTGAAAAAGTTACTGAGACGTGGATTGCTTGATAAAGCTGTAGATGCATGTTGATTATCATGAAATGTTTTTGTCCTTATCTAGTTACCTATTCAGTTACCTCTTTACCAAACGACAAAATTATAGTGTGTTCAAAATTGAAAGCATCTGCAGATGACAAAATAAAAGTGAGTTAAAATCTGAAATTTGTTTTGTGAAGGGAAGAAAACATTGTGGGAAAAGGAGAAAATGCTGGTTACCAGCATTTTCTCCTTTTCGCACAATGTCTTGTAAAGGCTTTATTCTCAGAGTCGTCAAAAGTAGGGATTGTGTGGTAATGGGTTAATTGGCTCTATACCAAACATTATATAGACACGGCTAACTTGAAAACATCTGCAGATGACAATAAACATGACTCAAAAACTGAAATTTGTCTCAGGAAGAATTGGAAACATAGTGGGAAATGGACAAAATGCTTGAAACTACAATGTTTTCCAAAGCTTTCCAGTTTTAGGGTCATTAAAGGTTGGGATTGCGTGGAAAAGGGCTAATCATTTTCTTGTGGTGCAAAAAGTTGTTTGTTAAAACTAAAAGCAAAATATAGATATGTCAAAACTTGCACAGAACTGCTTGCTGTAAAAGCAAGCTCAACATGAAGGCTGGTTTAAATGAATTGGTTTATTACCTAACCACAGTATGTGACATTCTTGACTCTTGACTCTTTACCACAGGACAAAATTTTAGACTGGTTCAAATTTAAAGCATTTGCAGACGACGAAATAAAGGTGCCTGAAAAATTGAAATTAGATCTGGGAAGGGTAGAAAACACTGTGGGAAAAGGAGAAAATGCTGGTTACCAGCATTTTCTCCTTTTCCTACAATGTTTTCAAAAGCCTTCTTTCTCAGGGGCATCAAAAGTAGGGCATCTTTACCAAACAATGAAATTTTTGTCCAAACCGAAAGCATTTACAGAGACAAATGAAATGTACCTTTAATGGTGAGAAATGTTTTCGGAAAAAAGGGCAAATGCTTGTAACATGATGTTTTCTAAAACTGTCTTCTTCAGGTTTGACCTTTACCACACAGTGACAACTTTTAACGGCCCTAAAAGAGAAGGCTTTTGAAAACATTGTGGGAAAATGAGAAAATGCTGGTTACCAGCATTTTCTTCTTTTTCCATAATGTTTTCTACCCAAAAGAAAAATAATAATAATTGTAAAAGTAATTGTAGAGGAATGATCCATGAGTCATTTCTCGATGGGTCATTCCTCTATGTCGAGAAATGACCATGGGTCATTTTGTAATGGGGGTCATTTCTCTGCATTACACAGGACTTATTTAGTTTACACAACTTTTTTAGGTGATGTCAAACAGATTATTTCGCTTCAGCCAGCTCTTAAATTTAATGGTGGTGGTCATATAAATCATGAAATATTTTGGAAGGTCCTCAGTCCAAGTGGTGGCGGACAGCCTAAAGGTGACTTGTTAGAAATGATCCAAACAAACTTTGGTAGTTTTGACGAGATGAAATCAGCTTTGACTGCAGCAACAGTTGCAATCCAGGGATCGGGCTGGGGGTGGCTTGGTTGGAATCCGGTTAGTAATCGATTGAGAGTTGTGACAACAGCTAATCAAGATCCTCTTCAGCCAACAACAGGTTTGTAACTGTTAATTAGTTTGATATGTATGATTGAAATTAAGTATCAGTAATTAAGTTCACAATTCTTGTTGTTCGTCAGACCTCTACATCTTATTATTGTTCAGATTCAACCGTTTACTGCCCTTAACTCATTACCAAACGGCAAAATTTTAGGTTTGTCCAAAATCGAAAGCATTTGCAGACGACAAAATAAAACTGACTGAAAATTTGAATTTTGTTTTGTGAAGGATAGAAAACATTGTGGGAAAAGCAGAAAATGCTGTTTACCAGCATTTTCTCCTTTTGCTACAATGTTTTCTAAAGGCTTTTTTCTAAGGGGTGTCAAAAGGAGGGATTGTGTGGTAATGGATTAATCAAACATCTGATGAAAACATTTAGGGAAAAAACTGATTGTTTCTTTACACACCTTGATTTCAAGGACAGTTTTTAAGAGAATTTTTTTGTTCATTTCTCTTTTGTGTCCCTTGTTAGCTTACGTGAGCAAAGTGCTCAAGGTGAGTTTACATGATTGTGTTGTGTCTGGCTTCAGTTGTATGACATCAACGGTTTGCTGTGTGTCATCAACTTTTTTCCTTGTGTACATTCTAAAGGTCACTTTTTCAGTCTGATACTTATGAAACTTTGCTTGGATGCTTTTTTTTCGATGAAATCTTGGAAGATTTAAAAATGGTTTTTTCAGGTCAAAAACTAGGTCAGACCTTGTGTACACTCTAGAGGCCACATTTTTAGTCCAACACTCTTGAAAGTTGGTCAGATTAATTGTCTGGGTGATAGCTTTGACATGTTGGAAAAGTGGGTCACTTGGATTTTAAAACTAAGTCACAAAGTCAAATTGTTGGAAAAACCTTGTGGAAAAACCTTGTGTTTACCTCTAGAAGCTCCATTTTCAGTCTGATAATCTTGAAATTTGTTCAGAGTGTTCGTCTTGATGGTATCTGGGATGAGTTTGAAATTGGATCATGTGTGGTCAAAAACTTGTTTACTAGTAAAATCCTAGATAAACCTTATGTACATGTATGCTAGAGACCATATTGTAAGTCCAATACTAGTGAAAGTTTGTCAGAATGTTTGCCAATACATCCTGGCAGAGATAAGAGATAAGTATGGCCAAAAGGCACCACTATCCAACATCAGGGCCATCATTGTTCTAGTTAACAATGTGTCTAAACTGCCTGCAAGGATATGTGTTGAAACCTATACTACGTACAGAAAGTGTAATGGCAATGTCTTCAGTAATGGGTGCAGCATGGAGCAAAATGTTTGGTACTGTTTGCCTCGATGTGCAAAATTCTGGTTTTTAGCTCTACTGGCTGAAAGCCAGCAGAGCTTATGTCATGGGGGGTTTCTGTCGTCCGTCCGTCCGTTAGTCTTTTTCTTGTTTATGCCATAAACTCTGCATTTGTTGTCAGATTTTCGTGAAACTTGCACAGATTGTTTATCTTATCAATAGCTTCAACCCTAATGATTTTGAGAAAAATCCGACGTACAATATGGGAAAAGTAGCCATTTCAAGTTGAAAATTTGAAATTTCGTTGGTTAGTCTTTTTCTTGTTTACGCCATAAAGTCTGCATTTCTTGTCAGATTTTCATGAAACTTGTGCAGTTAAATCATCTGATCAATAGCTTCAACCCTAATCATTTTGAGAAAAATTTGACAAATAGTATGGGAAATGTAGCCATTTCCAGTTGAAAATTTCTAATTCTTGTTTACGCAATAAAGTCAGCATTTGTTGCTAGATTTTCGTGAAACTTGCACAGTTTATCTTATCAATAGCTTCAACCCTATTGATTTTGAAAAAAATGCAACAAACAGTATGGGAAAAGTAGCCATTTCAAGTTGAAAATTTCAAATTCTTGTTTACACGATAAAGTCTGCATTTCTTGCCAGATTTTCATGAAAATCACACAGTTTGTTTATCACATCAGTAGCTTCAACCCGAATGATTTCGAAAAAAGTCCAATTAACAATATGGGAAAAGTAGCCATCTCAAGTTAAAAATTTCAAATTCTTGTTTACTGGATAAAATGTGCATTTGTTATCAGATTTTTGTGAAACTTGCACAGTTTGTTTATCTCATTAATAGCTTCAACCCTATGGATTTTGAAAAAAATCCAACAAACAGTATGGGAAAAGTAGCCATTTCAAGTTGACTGCCAGTAGAGCATATTCAGGCCCTTCAGAGCCTTCTAGTGTTCTTTGAAAATGTGATGCACATGATGAATATCATTAACTCTTTACCACACAAACCCATCTTTTAAAGACCCTGAAAGAAAATGCTGGTAACTGCTTTTTCCACAATGTTTTATACTCTTATAAAGCAAAGTTGAAATTTTTGAATCATGTTTACTTTGTCGTCTGCAACTGCTATCAATTTGGTCAAATTAAAAAATTTGTCGTTTGGTAAAGACTTAACCCTTGGCCAAATAATCCCTGGTTTTTACGACCCTGAGAAAGAATCCTTTTGAAAACATTGTGGGAAAAGGAGAAAATGCTGGTAACCAGCATTTTCTCCTTTTCCCACAATGTTTTCTATCCCACTGGAAACAAATTTCAATTTTTGAGTTTATTTTGTCATCTGCAAGTGCTTTCAGTTTGGACCAGTCTTAAATTTAGTCGTTTGGTAAAGGGTTAAGGAGTTTCACTGCCACATGCCCAGCCCTCGAGATAATCTTCGGTGATGGCAAGATCATTGATCCGCAAGATCCTTAATCATTGGTGTAAGAAACTGAACCTTTGTAGAGATTTGCTTCTCTTAGTTAATCTCTTGTCTGTGTTACCATATCTGTGCTTTTAGCTAAGTTGTTGTTGAAGAAAATGCCGAGGGATTGTCAGTTGTCATACTCTGTTCCCTATATAGATGTGTAAAAGGTTTGACGTTGTCTGGTATCTTCGTAGTTACTTCAAACTCGGGCACCTTGATAGGAAAGGAAAGGGGAGCCTACCCAGGAGTACAGTTTAGCCCTCACTTTTTAGCTCACCTGAGCACAACGTGCTCAAGGAGAGCTTTTAGGATCACCCGGTGTCCGTCGTCCGTCGTGCGTCGTCCGTCGTCCGTCATGCGTCGTCAACAATTCTTTAAACATCAACTCCCCCTAAACCGCTGGGCGGATTTGGACCAAACTTGGCAGGAATGTTCCTTGGGAGGTCCTCTTTAAAAATTGTTCACAGAATTTGATTCCATCAAAAACTCTGGTTGCCATGGCAACCAAATGGAATTTTTTAGCAAATTCTTTAAAAATCTTCTCCTCTGAAACCGCTGGTCGGATTTTGAAATAATTTCACAGATATGTTCCTTGGGTGACCCTTTTCAAAAATTGTTCGTGAAATTTTGATTCGTCAAAAAATGTGGCTCTGGTGAATGGGGGCTTCTTGCACTATACAGAAATGAAGGAATTCTTTAAAAATCTTCTCCTCTGAAACCGCTGGTTGGATTTTGAAATAATTTCACAGATATGTTCCTTGGGTGACCCTTTTCAAAAATTGTTTGTGAAATTTTGATCCGTCAAAAAATGTGGCTCTGGTGAATGGGGGCTTCTTGCACTATACAGAAATGACGGAATTCTTAAAAAATCTTCTTCTCTGAAACCGCTGGTCAGATTTTGAAATAATTTCACAGAGTTGTTCCTTGGGTGACCCTTTTCAAAAACTGTTCGCGAAATTTTGATTGGTCAAGAAACATGGCTCTGGTGAATGGGGGCTTCTTGCACTATACAGAAATGAAGGAATTCTTTAAAAATCTTCTCCCTTTGAAACCGCTGGTAGGATTTTGAAATAATTTCACAGATATGTTCCTTGGGTGACCCTTTTCAAAAATTGTTCGTGAAATTTTGATCCGTCAAAAAATGTGGCTCTGGTGAATGGGGGCTTCTTGCACTATACAGAAATGAAGGAATTCTTAAAAAATCTTCTTCTCTGAAACCGCTGGTCAGATTTTGAAATAATTTCACAGAGTTGTTCCTTGGGTGACCCTTTTAAAAAATTGTTCACGAAATTTTGATTGGTCAAGAAACATGGCTCTGGTGAATGGGGGCTTCTTGCACTATACAGAAATGAAGAAATTCTTAAAAATTCTTCTTCTCTGAAACAGCTGGTTAGATTTTGAAATAATTTCACAGACTTGTTGCTTGGGTGACCCTTTTCAAAAATTGTTCGCGAAATTTTGATCCGTCAAGAAACATGGCTCTGGTGAATGGGGGCTACTTGCACTATACAGAAATGAAGAAATTCTTAAAAATTCTTCTTCTCTGAAATGCCTGGACAGACTTTGTAATAATTTCACAGAGATGTTCCTTGGGTGACCCTTTTCTAAAATTGTTTGCGAAATTTTGATTGGCCAAGAAACATGGCTCTAGTGAATGGGGGCTACTTGCACTATATGGAAATGAAGAAATTCTTGAAAATTCTTCTTCTCTGAAACCCGTGGTCAGATTTTAAAATAATCTGACAGAGATGTTCCTTGGGTGACCCTTTCCAAAAGCTGTACATATAATTTTGATCCGTCAAGAAACATGGCTCTTGTGATTGGGGGCTACTTGCACTATACGGACATGTTGAAATTCTTTAAAATTCTCTCTTCGCTGAAACCCCTGGTCAGATTTTGAAATAATTTCAGAGAGATGTTCCTTGGGTGACCGTTTTCAAAACTTGTTCGTAAATTTTGATCCATCAAGAAACATGGCTCTCGTGGATGGGGCTACTTGCTCTTATACAGAAATGAAGAATTCTTAAAAATTCTTCTTTTTGAAACTGATGGTCAGATTTCGAAATGACTTTTACAGGTGACCTTTTGAAAATTGCTTGGCAAAATTATAAATTTGGTTCCAATGTTTCAATACCTCAAAAGAAAAAAAAAATAGACTATGGTCATCTCAAAAATTCAGGTGAGCGGTCCAGGGCCATCTTGGCCCTCTTGTTTAAGTAGTTATTTCCCTTCTTGGATTTTCAATTTTCAGTGAAGAGGCAACTGTAGCCATGTGTGGCCACCTGTATGAATTCTGTGCATTTTTTTTTACAGGTTTAGTTCCTCTTTTTGGCATAGATGTCTGGGAACATGCTTATTATCTCCAGTACAAAAATGTGCGGCCAGACTATGTGAAAGCTATCTTTCAAGTAGCAAATTGGGAGCAAGTGGGACAGAATCTTGCTGATGCCAGAGGCAAAATATAAAGTCCTAAACAGAAAGTGTGTTTGAATTTTTGAACCCAAAGATATGTAGGGGAAGTTCAATTGCTATTGGAGACAAATCAAGATCTGACTGCATGGAGTTTGAAGTCTGATCTTAGATCTGCAGGACCTGATATTCAGCGAGATTTACTTGTTTAGATGAGACTTGTTACTGTTGAAGTGCTTTTTACAACTTTAGTTGCTTTTGCTTGCAATCTTGATTAAGATCAGACTGCACACAGTGCGCAGTCAGATCTTTCATCCACACTGTCTGCTATGAATGGGATTTCTTTTCAAAATCAGTTTTGACATTTGTAATCTGTTTCTTAACTGACAGTATCAGCAAATATTTTGTTATACATTACCCTGTAAGGATTAATAAACTAGTGGCTGTTATGCTTTTGATGACACCTCAGGATTTTCTTGTATCTTTTATCTTCCCTGCATTCTGGTGAACTTGTGATAAACTCTTTACCACACAGTCATGACTTTTAACACCCCAAAATAAGAAGCCTTTTGAAAACCTTGTGGGAAAAGGAGAAAATGCTGGTAACCAGCATTTTCTCCTTTGCCCACAATTTTTTTCTTCCCCATTCAAAACAAAAAAAACAATAATATTTCAGCTACATTTAATATGTCGTCTGCAAATATTTTCAATTTGGACCAGACTTAGTGGCTGTCGTTTGGTAAATAATTAATGTATAACAGTGTGAAGAATTTAATACAAGTGTAAACCAAGAGCATAAAGACTGATATATAAAAAAGTAATATTTAAGATACATGCATGTTAAGAAATGGAATTTGTCATTTTTTATAGACATGAACAAAACATGCATTAAAAGTATTATATACGAGAAATGCAATGGCAAAAGGGGGGGGGTTAATTCATCTCTGTGATGCTGCTACAAGATACCAATCAAACTATCACTTGTCTACAAAGGCCTCTTTTTTGTACATCTGGCTTAACCCTTTACCACACAATGACGACTTAACATCTGTGAAAGAGAAGGCTTTTGAAAACATTGTGGGTAAAGGAGAAAATGCTGGTTACCAGCATTTTCTCCTTTACCCACAATGTTTTCTTCCCTTTCAAAGAAAAATCATTTCATATGAGCCACATTAACCCTTTACTCCATAGATACTCGTTTCTACACATTGCTTGTAGGAGCCTTTGGAAAACACTGTGGCAAAAGGTGAATGTTTTCTATGCTATCAAAAGCTGTCATTTACACATTAGAAATGGCTTCATCCTTGCTGTCATTTAGGGTCAATTAGAGATACCATAGAAATGCCTTATGGTGTAAAGGGTTAAAACTATCATCTGCAAAAGCTTTCAATTCAAACAGGTCTAAAATTTTGTTGTGTTGTAAAGTGTTAAATCCTGAGGTGGATTGGTCCTTGGAAATACACAAAACTTAACGTAGTGGACCCGTAATAGAAAACAGATATTTCCACCATAACATTATTCTAGAAAATTTGCCAAGATTAAAAATGAGCATTATTGTAATACTTTCACTGAGCCACTTTTTTCCTTTTTGTCCTTCCTAGAATTATCATTTATAAATCTAAAAGCGCTATATTTTCATTATGAATGGCTATGTTAATTACCTCCCTTCTCTGGAAACTAACAAAAGCATCAACAAATAATTTCCAGATAGACATCAAAGGAATTTCTGGTCGGTTAAAAATGTGCAAAAGTGTTATATTTGTACAAATCTGTCTTTATCAACTGTCAAGAAATTTTATGCCATGCGTTGAACGGCAGTGAAAAGAAAATTATCTACACGATCGACACCAAATACGAAGCAGTAATGGCAGTTGAAACGAAAAAAGCAACAAAATCTAAGATTGCAGCTGACTTTGGCGTTCCTTTAAACACGCTTTCCACATGGTTAAAGAAAGCTGACGAAATCAAAAAGACCTACCACTCAGGCGACTTCGGTCCCCAAAGAAAAATTAACAGAACGGTTCGATTCCCCGAAGTTGAAGAGGCCGTTCTAAAGTGGTTCAAAATGGCCAGAGACTCCTGTATTCCCATCTCAGGACCCCTACTGATGCAAAAGGCTATGCAATTTGCAAGAGATTTGGGTGTTTCTGATGGCGACCTTAGTTTTTCGACCGGATGGCTTGAAAATATCAAGGATCGTCACGGGATCGTGTTCAAAAAAGTCTCTGGCGAAGCAAAGTCAGTTGATTCCGATTCAGACAGCATGAGAGAGTGGTCAGAACGACTCCAGACCATTTTATCTCAATTCAGTCCAGAAAACATTTTCAATGCGGACGAAACTAGTCTTTTTTACCGCCCTCACAGCGACAAAACGCTAGAATTTAAAGGTGTAGACTGTCATGGCGGTAAACAAAGTAAAGAGCGTTTGACCGTCATGGTCTGCGCCAACATGACCGGCAGCGAAAAAATAAAGCTGTTCGTGATCGGAAAGTAAAAAAAACCACGCTGCTTCAAAAACGTCAAAACATTGACAAAGTTTGACTATACGGCCAATAAAAAGGCGTGGATGACGTCAGAACTGTTTACAGAATGCTGACGAAATTTGACAAAAAAAATGTACTGCCAAAAACGTAAAGTTGTTCTCGTCATAGACAACTGTCCCGCACACCCTAATGTCCCTGGTCTATTAAAGGCTGTAACACTAGTCTTTCTTCCACCCAACACAACAAGTGTTACTCAGCCATTGGACCAGGGTGTTATTCAATCGCTCAAAACACACTACAGAAAACTTGTGTTAATAAAACAAGTTAAGTGCGTGGACGACAAAACCGAGTTTCACCTCTCTATCCTAGACGCTCTTAGACTTCTACAACAGTCTTGGGCGAACGTTAAGCCTGAGACAATCGCTAACTGTTTCAGGCATGCTCGGTTTATACTAAAGTCTGATGACCCAACCCCCACTTCAATCCCAGACGACGACGATCCAGACGACGACATCCCACACATCTACCTCTGTTCCGGTGTAACTCTACAACAATTCGCCAGCGTTGACGACAACGTTCCAACCCACGAACAGATTACAGAACAGAACATCGTAGACGCTATCATTCAACAACGACAACAAGAAAATCAAGACAGCGACATCGAAGAAGAAGAGCAAGAGAAAGACACCCCAACACCAAGTGTCCAAACAACTGTCAGTGCCATAGACATTATTAGAAACTTTGTTGAATCTCAAGACTCTGTTCCAGATAGTGTTTTTAGTGCTGTGGCCCACATTAGTAATTTTGTAAATAAATGTGATTTGTCAAGGAAAATGTATGTTCAGAAATCATTACCAGATATGTTCTTACTTGAAAAACGTGACCTTTAAACTGCATACATGTATATCTTTTTCAAACGAGTCATAGAAATCTTTTCGTGGGTTTATTAAAAAACGTCATACTTATAGTTACGAGGTTTTTGGGGTACACTTACCATATGTACATGTACTTTTGTAAATAAAATAAAGTAATGTTCGTGTTTGTTCTTCATATACATGTAGTTGTAGTATTTGTATAAAAACAATGTTTCTTAATAAATGAATAAAAGATAATAATAATAAAACCCTTTTTGTCTTATTTTGTACTCGATTTTGTATTCGATTAGTCAAATGAAGACAAATCAAATGATGCCTCTATTTACTTCCGGTATTTCGCCACCTATCTGATTCGTACCCAGTTTCGAGAAGTCCGATGATCTACACGTCGAACTTTCTATAAGTCGAAGTTTTTACGAATGTCCCCCGAACTTCGAGGTATAGAGATTCGACTGTAGCTTTATTTCCCTCATGTTTATGTGATGAACTTTAAACCAATCTGTGACCCCAGGGGCAGGGCCAGTTTTGACCCCAAGGGCATTAAATGAACAAACTTGGGAGAGGTCCACTAGGAATCGCTACATGCCAAATATCAAAGCTCTATGCCTTCTAGTTTTAGAGAAGAAGAATTATATAATTTTCTGTCTTTGTTCCTATGTTTGAACTTGTGACCCCCAGCGCAGGGCCAGTTTTGACCCCAGGGGCACCATATGAACAAGCTTGGTAGAGGTCCACTAGAAGATGCTACATACCAAATATCAAAACTCTACGCCATCAATTTTCAGAGAAGAAAATTCTTAAAGTTTTCATTCTTTGTTCCTATGTTTGAACTAATCCCCTTGGCAGGGCCAGTTTTGACCCCAGGGGTATCATGTGAACAAACTTGGTAGAGGTCCACTAGGAGATGCTACATACTAAATATCAAAGCTCTACGCCTTCAATTTTCAGAGAAGATTTTTCAAGTTTTCCTTCTTTGTTTCTATGCTCAAACATGTGACATCCGGGATGGGGCCAGTTTTGACCCCAGGGGCATTATTTGAACAAACTTGGTAAAGGTCCACTGGGAGATGGCCACATACCAAATATCAAAGCTCTATGCTTTCTACTTTCAGAGAAGAAGATATTTCAAAGATTTCTTTCCTTTTTGCGGCCATGTCAACCAGAATTATGAGTGGAATTCAATTCTTTGAACAATTTTGGTAGAGCTTTACCCAAGAAATACCCCTGCCAAGTTTCATCAAGATTTGCCAAGTCATTTAGGAGAAGATGTTTAAAGAAATAGTTTACGGACGACAGACGCTGGATGCCGGACGCCGGACATAGGTCGATCACAATAGCTCACCTTTAGCACTTAGTGCTAAGGTGAGCTAAAAAAAAGAACCCAGAAAAACACCCACATCCACACCCAGACACATCCACCCACACACACACATACACACACAAACAACGCAGCTGTACTGTCAATGCAGCAAACAAAGAAACTGATGATTGACCATCCTTTACAATACGCTGAATGAACAGCCCATTTGTTAATTTTAAGTCATCAAGAGGATTTTGGCTCCACTGGTCGAAGGCCAGCGGGCTTACTTTATGGCCCGCTATCCGTCGTGCGTCTGTCCGTACGTGCATTAACTTATATTTCAAACATCTCCTCTGATACTACCCATCCAAACTTGATTAAACTTCACAGAAATGATCCTTTAATGGCTTTCTTCCGAATTTCTTGAAAGAATCGGATTCCTTCAAAAACTCTGTTTGCCATGGCAACAAAACTGAAAAATATTGAAATCTTTGAAAATCTTCTTATCTGAAAGTTAAGCCTAGGGCTACCAAACTTGGCATGTAGCTTTATGTCGTGAACCTCTACCAAGTTCCTTCAAATAATAGCCCTGGAGTCGAAATATGCCATGCCCCGAGGGTCACAAGTTTTATACGGGATTATATGGGGAAAACTTTAAAATCCTTCTTTAGGGCCTTGGGCTACCAAATTTGGCATGCATCTTTATCAACTGGGCGTCTACCAAGAGTGCCAAACTTATAGCCCAGGGCCCAAATTTGGCCCGGCCACAGGATCACAAGTTTTACATGGGATTATATTGGGAAAGCCTTTAAAAGTCTACTTGTACATAGCCGCAAGGCCTAGGACTACCAAATTTTGAATGTAGCTTTATAAGTTTTACCTTGGCTTTTGTGTTGAAAACTTTATAAATAATCTTTTTACTAACCATAATAAAGCCTAGGGCTACCAAATTTAGCCCTGTTTCATGGGTCTCATGTTTTACATGGCCTTTTTTCTTTTAGGAAACTTTGAAAATCTTCTTGTTTATAACTCAACATTCTAGACTGTATTATTTGGTACGGGGGTTTATCTTGTGGACTTCCACCAGGATTCAAGTAGATATAGCTTTGTGGTCAATAATGGCTTTGTGGTCAATAATGGTCAAGGGATCATAACTTTCTCGTAGGATTTTACAGAAAAAAAAATGTATGTCTTCAAGTTTAAAACCAATTACCCAGAGTAGTAATATTTGGCTTGTAATGTTTTCACTTATAAGCCAGTGGCACGATACAGGATGGTCATGGCCCTCTTGTTTTAAGTTATATCCCCTATTGCATCAGTTAACTAGAGAAACGGATGAAAAAAATAGGGCCTTTTTTGACCTTGGCCTTAGCCTATTGTATGTCTTCAAGTTTGAAACCATTTGGCTGGAGTTGTAATGTTTGGCTTGTAGTGTTTTCACTTATTAGCCAGTGGAGCGATACAGGGCCATCATGACCCTCTTTTTTCAAGTCATATCCCCTATTACATCAGTGAAATAGATTAACAGAGTAGGAGAGTAAGAATAACAAAGGAAATAAAGCAGCTTTAAGTAATGAAAATAGCCAAATCTTAGTGTTGGCATACTTATGGTTACAGTTGTGAATATATAATGAAATAACGAAATCAAAGGCTAGTGTGCAATAACAAATTATACTGTTGCACTCATAAATAGATCATTTTTGAGGTGCTAAATGCTTAAACTCCATAACTGTTCTTAATTCTGGTCCTCTATGTCTGTCCTAGTAGCTCTAGCCAAGGTTGTGAAAAAATCTAGCCAGAAATATTAACACATTCAATGTGAAGACTGAAAATCAGAGATTGTTTTCAATTCATTCTGCTAGGAACTTTTATTAGGTGTTTTACGGTATGTGAAATTGGTCAGACTTGATTTAATACAAGTCTTACATACATGTAAATGTGGATTTTTATGAGCATCTTAAATTCAAAAGATTTGTAAAAAAGATTGCATTGTTTCATGTTTTTTTTTTTCATTATGGTGAACATAGGAAAAGTTTAATTTTTGTTATAGGCAAATTTGGGCTAGGCGCGTTCATTAGCATATAAAAAAAATCTGCACCACTTTCAGACCTGGCATCCATGCTTAAAGTGACTCTAATAGGCTATCCTAACTCACTGTACCATTTGAATTTTTCTACCAGATGTATTGAAAAAAAAATTAAAAATAGGGCCCTTTTTTGATCTGGGCCTTAGCCTACAGCACCTCCATGTTTGCCATTGTATTGTGGCGTAAAGTGCCTTGAGATCTGGGTTTCATGAAAAGAATTCAGATCCGAGTAAACTGTTCCTCGGCAATTAAAGAATTTTGGAAAACATTGTTGGAAAACTTTTGAGATAAATGATGGAAACAGAGTGTATTAATTAGACCTTGCTTATCTTTTCATATAAATTTTTCATTTTTTTGTTCTTTCAAAAATTACATTTTTACACATTTGCAGCCATGCTACTGCTTTCGTTAGTATGAAAAAAAAAAAAATGGTGGTGATGGGTAAAGTTGATTTCCGATTCTGGATCCTGTTAGTGAATTGTACATTGTGCATATGATCCTGTAAGTGATTTGTACATTACCCACGTGATCTCTATCCAGACGGATATAACAAATTTGTTACTGTCGTGCTCTATGAACAGGGGGTTTAATGCATCTGAAAAAGTATCACTTAGATCGGCTTGCGCGGGCTACATCCATGGGTCGAAGCTTTAACCCATTACCAGACGACAAAATTTTAGACTCGTCCAAATTGAAAGCATTTACAGACGACAAAATAAAGGTAACTGAAAATTTGAAATCTGTTTTGCAAAGGGTAGAAAAAACATTGTGGGAAAAGGAGAAAATGCTGGTAACCAGCATTTTCTCCTTTTCCCACAATGTTTTCTAAAGGCTTCTTTCTCAGGGGCGTCAAAAATAGGGATTGCGTGGTAATGGGTTGAACTATGTGTAATTTTTCTGCCTGCCCAATGATAATTTTACACAGGTGTTCAGTGGGTTATTGGGAGGGAAAATGGATGCATAATTGTGTACTGACTTGCTTGACAAAACTCATCATGGACAATACAAAGAGTTTATTTCATCAGCTTGTGGTTAATATGGGGAAATATTTGCCGAAAAAGGGAAAGGTATGCGAAAATAACGAGTGCTGTAAGGCACGAGTTATTTTCGCGGACCTTTCCCTTTTGAGGAATAAAACTAGTGATCTCAAGTCAATAAACCAAATTTTTTCGTAGGAGGAAATTATTTCCCCCTTCCCAGCTTAAATAACCTTATTTCTTTACCTATAAAATTTCTAAAAATAGGCACATAAAATATAATGTGTTTACCCTTATCGCACTTGCCCCTGCAAAACAATTTCAAAAAATCTTTTTCAATAATGACAGTATAGGCCTACCCGCAGTGAATTCTATTCTAATGTATGTACAAAGAAAAAGTGAAAAAAACGAAAGGAAAGAAGAAGGGTATTGATAGAAAAGAAAGAAAGAGGTGAAAGGAAATTGGATGGCGCTCTCAGTTGTAGGTCCGGTAAGATTATCACTACTATAGATAGCATCGACTACTTAATTTTAAAGGTGGCCCTTCAGATTTTGGGACGAAAATTTTACAAAAATGCAAAAAAATATCCTTATACTCCCAACGCCTTTTAATTTTCATTCATTAAACCCCAGTAGATCTAGTCGAAAACCGTCTGACAGCACGAGAAAGTTGAGACCAACGGGAGACACGTTCCATTTTTAGATGATCAATTCCGCTCATTTACTTACAGGAATACACAGAAGAAGCTTCAAAGTAGAAGACATTATGGAAAATAATTATTACATGTTTATTATGATAGGAAATTTAAGCGTTATGAGTCACGTGCCAGTCAATAGATTTGATTTTTGATTTTTCTTGATTTTTGGCGCGAAATCTAAAAATACCTTAAGAGGCTACGTAGCCTTTTAAGGGAATACCATCAAAAGAATTTTTGTTAGAATTTTATGAATCTTAAATATTGATGATTTGTATTTTTATTTTTATTTATTTATTTATTTTTTTTTTTTCATATGAATTTCATTGATATATATATATTTTAATTTGGTGAGATGTAAACATTCTAAATACCCACCTTTAAGAGTTTTGTCTCTTTTTATATACCTCTAACACACAGCTTTAAAAGGGAAACAGGTTTGGTCTAAGGTAAAATCATCACTGCCAAACAATAATTTGTCCACATTTTAAAGGCAAATTCTCTTTTAAATAACGCAACAGATTCCGTAACTACACATGACTTCGTCCGTATCGAGCAGGTTTCCATTTATTCTTACTAATGGTCAGAGGGTATTTCAGGTTATTGTTTATGTAGCATTAGTCTTTGTTTTCAATATACTTTGAGTCGTATCACGATGACTAGGGCACCTACATTGTAGCAACGTGTTTTCTCTTATGAGGTCTACGCACAACTTAGTCTGTCAAAGCTACAAGTTGCTATTGTATACTTAGTATTTATATACAGATACAAGGCAGCTTTCAAGTTTGTAGTGAGGAATAAATCCTGTCGCAATTGCAATCGCCAGTTTTAGTCTGGCAGCATTGGGATTCGAATAAATCTACATGATTGTCCGCACTGGGCTCGAACGCATATATTATCGCCCTTTACCACACAATGAATTTGTTAAATGACGCTAAAGGAGAAAGGCTTTTGAAAACATAATGGGAAAAGTGTCACAAACATTTTCTTTCTTTCTTGCAAAATTTGTCTTTAAGCTGTCAAGGGCAAATCTGATTATTTTCGCCTATTTTGTCGTCTGCAAATGCCTAAATATTGGACCTGAATTGTATTGAAGATTAAAGATTAAAATTCAGCCAGTAGTGATATTGCATATTTCACAGGCGTGAAAATGCCCATTTCACATGAAATGACAAAATGGCATATGAACCAGTCTTACTATTAAAGTGCACGATCGCAAGTGAGACGGTAGCTGATGTAAAAATAGACGGTGTTTGTGTTTCCCTTCAGTTTCCCTTCAGTTTCGACTTGGGCTGTAAATCTGTAATTTCTCTTGTTGTCGGATGGTTTTCGACTACTGGGGTTTTATAAATGAAAATTATACGGCTTTGGGAGTATAAGTATGTTTTTTTTTGTATTTTTGTACAATTTTCTGAAGGGCCACCTCTTATTTCATTCTAAGATAAATTTAGAGTTAAAAAGCAACGCAACTTCTGAGAGCGATTCACTAATTCAGAAGTCAATCTGTCAAAAATAGTATTCATACTCATGTCTTTATAGAGATGGCTAAGAATATACATGAAGTCTCTTCGTCCTGTCACATAGTTTGATGGTTTTATATTAGCCAAGAGAACAGGAGAATGTGATTTGAAATATTATATAGAGTCAAAGATACGATAAAACCTTGCACATAATAAGTTTTGTTTGGCCTAATGAAACGTAAATTATGGATGATGCGACACCCTGTGCATATATGTAAAAGCAATTCAGTTTTTAGGCTCTGAATGCCCTGGTTCACATTTCTTTTGCTTTTGACAGCTGCCATGCGCTAACATACGATGCAATTATTAATTAATCCTAGAATTTCTTTGTAGGATATGGGAAGGGATTTATATTTATGGCGAAAAGAGAGCAGAAAAATAAGAATTAGTCAATTCGCTATCAACTCTACTTAAAAACGTCTAAAAGTGTTTTGTATACATATGTTTAATTTTAACAGAACCATGACTGGAAAGCTGTCTGGTAAAATATGTTTGGTTACCGGTGCAACGAGAGGAATAGGAAAGGGTATAGCGCTTCAGCTTGCAGAGAATGGTGCAAAAGTCTACATCACCGGTCGTACTCTCGAAAGAGCACCAGGTGCGCCGCTTGGTGGCTCTCTGCTGGAAACTGCTACTGAAATTGAGACCAGAGGAGGAATATGTGTTCCCGTACAATGTGACCATGCCAAAGATGAGGAAATAGAACAACTTTTTGAACGGATTAAAGTAGAAAACGATGGACAGTTGGATATCCTAGTTAACAATGCATTTTCTGGAATACATTTCGTCTTCAGCAACATTGACGTTCCCTTCTGGGAGCATCCTTCTACAAGCTGGGACAATGTCAATAGGGTCGGGCTGAGAAATCATTTCATCTGTGCTTCTTACGCTGCAAAACTTATGGTTCCGAGAAAACAAGGTTTAATAGTCAATATTTCCTCAGGAGGAGGACTGGTTTACTTATTCGGTGCGCTCTACGGTATTGGTAAAACAGCCTGCGACAGAATGGCGGCCGATTGTGGCTTTGAATTGAAAGATAAAAACGTTGCGTTTGTCAGCTTATGGCCTGGATATATTATGACTGAAAACATTGAAACGTTCATACCAGAAGAAGGAAGTAATCTAAATGAACGCCACGTCAATGAATTTAAAGTGGGGGAATCTGTTGAGTTCCCAGGACGGTGTATTGTGAGTTTGGCTACGGACACTAATTTGATGAAAAAGACTGGTAAGACATTGTTCACGTGTGATCTAGCTCAACAGTATGGGTTGAAGGACAAACAAGGTCACGCCCCAACCAATATCCGGCAGCTGAAGTTTCATCTTAAAAGATGGGGCTACACTCGACTGGCCAGCATTATTCCTGGATTTATAAAAGTACCGAAGTGGATGATGGCTGCAGCTGAGCACCATTTCTGATGTGTCATTGATTCATGACAATCTAGGAATATAGATCTACGGTCCGTTCGAACTCATTTTATTCGTTCATTTTATCACATACTATTATCTTTTTACTTTCAGTAGTCTAATAATGGCAACCAAACCTTAACTGTCATTAGCCAAATGTTATTGCTGCTATTCACATTAATGTTGTATATCATAACTTTTTTTCTAACGACAGATTTTTTTTAAAACTTTGCACTTACAAAGATCATCATGCTTCTAGGAAACTCTGGTAAAAACCTTCTCGTGTCCGAGAAATTAGCTTTTGAAAAAGGTACATACAGCTCAGTCCAAAATTCAGCTTCTATTTGATTTAACGCACTTTCATTTGAAAGTCATATAAACAGGAAAATTACCAGAGGAATAAACAAATATACATCACTTTTATTAAAAAAGAATACTAAGTTATATTTGTACAAATCTGTCATTATCAACTGTCAAGTTTATGCCATGCGTGGAACGGCAGTGAAAAGAAAATTGTCTAACTACACGATCGACACCAAATACGAAGCAGTAATGGCAGTTGAAACGAAAAAAGCAACAAAATCTAAGATTGCAGCTGACTTTGGCGTTCCTTTAAACACGCTTTCCACATGGTTAAAGAAAGCTGACGAAATCAAAAAGACCTACCACTCAGGCGACTTCGGTCCCCAAAGAAAAAGAAACAGAACGGTTCGATTCCCCGAAGTTGAAGAGGCCGTTCTAAAATGGTTCAAAATGGCCAGAGACTCCTGTATTCCCATCTCAGGACCCCTACTGATGCAAAAGGCTATGCAATTTGCAAGAGATTTGGGTGTTTCTGATGGCGACCTTAGTTTTTCGACCGGATGGCTTGAAAAATTCAAGGATCGTCACGGGATCGTGTTCAAAAAAGTCTGTGGCGAAGCCAAGTCAGTTGAATCAGATTCAGACAGCATGAGAGTGGTCAGAACGACTCCAGACCATTTTATCTCAATTCAGTCCAGAAAACATTTTCAATGCGGACGAAACCGGTCTTTTTTACCGCCCTCACAGCGACAAAACGCTAGAATTTAAAGGTGTAGACTGTCATGGCGGTAAACAAAGTAAAGAGCGTTTGACCGTCATGGTCTGCGCCAACATGACCGGCAGCGAAAAAATAAAGCTGTTCGTGATCGGAAAGTCAAAAAAACCACGCTGCTTCAAAAACGTCAAAACATTGACAACTGACTATACGGCCAATAAAAAGGCGTGGATGACGTCAGAACTGTTTACAGAATGGCTGACGAAATTTGACAAAAAAATGTACTGCTAGCGACAGAATGGCGGCCGATTGTGGCTTTGAATTGAAAGATAAAAACGTTGCGTTTGTCAGCTTATGGCCTGGATATATTATGACTGAAAACATTGAAACGTTCATACCAGAAGAAGGAAGTAATCTAAATGAACGCCACGTCAATGACTTTAAAGTGGGGGAATCTGTTGAGTTCCCAGGACGGTGTATTGTGAGTTTGGCTACGGACACTAATTTGATGAAAAAGACTGGTAAGACATTGTTCACGTGTGATCTAGCTCAACAGTATGGGTTGAAGGACAAACAAGGTCACGCCCCAACCAATATCCGGCAGCTGAAGTTTCATCTTAAAAGATTGAGCTACACTCGACTGGCCAGCATTATTCCTGGATTTATAAAATTACCGAAGTGGATGATGGCTGCAGCTGAGCACCATTTCTGATGTGTCATTGATTCATGACAATCTAGGAATATAGATCTACGGTCCGTTCGAACTCATTTTATTCGTTCATTTTATCACATACTATTATCTTTTTACTTTCAGTAGTCTAATAATGGCAACCAAACCTTAACTGTCATTAGCCAAATGTAATTGCTGCTATTCACATTAATGTTGTATATCATAACTTTTTTTCTAACGACAGATTTTTTTTAAAACTTTGCACTTACAAAGATCATCATGCTTCTAGGAGACTCTGGTAAAAACCTTCTCGTTTCCGAGAAATTAGCTTTTGAAAAAGGTACATACAGCTCAGTCCAAAATTCAGCTTCTATTTGATTTAACGCACTATCATTTGAAAGTCATATAAACAGGAAAATTACCAGAGGAATAAACAAATATACATCACTTTTATTAAAAAAGAATACAAAGTTTTGCACAATTAATATAATATTATAGTAGCCTAGTAGTGTATTGAGCATGATAAAAGTACATGTACAAATTTGCATGTAAAATGCGGACTATTGAGTTAAACAGGAAGATATAATTTGACCGAATTTAGGATTAATCTTAAAAATAAATACATTTCATGTTATTGACAGATTTTTCTTAAAATATCCACACTTACAGTATTTATAATCCTAAATAAAATGAAAAATAAAGATGTCACCTATCCGTGATACATGTAAGTCAGGTCGAATCTTCGAAGAATATGCCATGCGCAGATAACGCTTAAATATGACGCATCACTCCCCCAATAAATTGCGGTGGATTGTAGTGATTCGCCCCATAGAGTAACATAGGGAGAAAACGGCTTTTACCAATACGATTGAGGAAAAAGCAGGCCGATTGTAGCTGCACATTTCTCTGAAATGTTGATTATGGCTGAATGAATCGCACCAGGTAGCGTTTTATTGAGTAAGTTTTACATTTATATCAGTTTGAAATTCAAAGTGACGGTTACCGCGTAGAAAAGTAGTCCGGTTCTGTACCCAGGATGCCCAAATTAGATATTTGTAGAATGCCATCTAGCGGGAGATAATTGATCAATTCAGCAAAAATCGTCGGCAAACTTCAAAAATCAATCAATACTCTCTTGAGAAAGGTGAGGGAAGGGATAGATTTATCGTGAAACAAGTGAATGTACTACATTTTATTTGCATGTATTCAAAGCTCTGCATCAAAATGAATCTAATATCACTGTTGATAACATTGAGAAATTAGATCTTTACTGGCTGAAGAAAATTGCAGCAGACGCTTTTGAAAAACGTCCTAGATGTGAATCAGGATTAATGGAAATGAATAAAGGTTCAGAATACGTACATTCATGAACATATGTGTGACATCATTATAACTTATTGAGGAATACGTGATACTTAGTTTCTTTGACACTAAAAGATAGAATTCTAAGAGGCGAAAATATTTGTTAATTCATATGTACGATTTTCGAATCGGGCCATGTCAACGACAACCAATAATGAACGTTTGTTTGGCCTGATAGATTACCAAAGCAGGTGACGCGACATCTAACATTATATAAAGCAATTGAGGCGTAAATTTATGTTCCAAGTTAACATTCACTTTATTTGTGTCAGTTTCGTACTTGGTAAGATATATGTATTAGTCTTTGCGTATTTTTAAAGATAGATTTAGAAAGCGTTAAGTAAATGACAAAGCGTAAAAAGAAGAGGGTATAGTAAGAGTGATACATGTATCCAGGGATCTTATATAGCCTATACATACAGATCTATATGTATATATATATAAGATCCCTGATGTATCTATCCTTAGGAATTGGACGTTTAGTTGGTGAAAATAGCTGAATGTCAGCCGAAGTGGTCACTCTCTATTATAAAATATACAAGGAATGCAACGGATTTCGGAACAAAGATTGACACGACTGTCACCGAAAATCATCTCTGAAAATGCGGTCAAATCAATATTAGCCGACATAAACACACATCTATCGTGCTCTTAAATATCTAATCTGCAGATTTATTAAGTGCCTACCTGCGGTGAATCACACTTTCCGCATCATTCATCGGACTTCCCTAGGGCGATATTTATCAAGAATCAGCCATGGCGAATCATCCATTCTGCACCAACTTCCGGTTCATCGGAGTGAATGAAAGGTCAGTTTAGTTTTTCCAAGAAATCACGTCAGAAAATTTTCAATATATTTCCGTAGGTACAAGTTAAATCTAGGAAAAATCATGTTATGTTTATATCAACACAATCGATGCAAATCATATATATATTCACTCCGATGAACCGGAAGTTGATGCAGAATGGATGATTCGCCGAGACTGATTCTGGATAAATATCGCCCTAGGGAAATCCGATAAAAGACGCGGGAAGAGTGATTCACGGCAGGTAGGGAAGTTAGTAAATCTGCAGATTAGATATTTAAGAGCACGGTAGATGTGCGTTTATTTCGGCTAACTATTGATTTGACCGCATTTTCAGAGATGATTTTCGGTGACAGTCGTGTCAAATTTTGATACGAAATCCATTGCATTCCTTGTATATTTTATAATAGAGAGTGACCACTTCGGCTGACATTCAGCTATTTTCACCAACTAAACGTCCAATTCCTGTGATCTATCGGATAAGTGACAATTTTTAGATTCACAGAGGATTGATGTGGTTTCATTGTTAGCTATATATACATCTAAAACAGTGCCGAGCTTGATTATAGCGAAATGCATATGGTTGGAAAACTGTCTGGTAAAATATGTTTGGTTACCGGTGCAACGAGAGGGATAGGAAAGGGTATGGCACTTCAGCTTGCAGAGAATGGTGCAAAAGTCTACATCACCGGTCGTACTCTCGAATACATTTCGTCTTCAGCAACATTGACGTTCCCTTCTGGGAGCATCCTGCTACAAGCTGGGACAATATCAATCGGGTCGGGCTGAGAAATCATTTCATCTGTGCTTCTTACGCTGCAAAACTTATGGTTCCGAGAAAACAAGGTTTAATAGTCAATATTTCCTCAGGAGGAGGACTGGTTTACTTATTCGGTGCGCTCTACGGTATTGGTAAAACAGCCTGCGACAGAATGGCGGCCGATTGTGGCTTTGAATTGAAAGATAAAAACGTTGCGTTTGTCAGCTTATGGCCTGGATATATTATGACTGAACAAGTTGAAACTTTTCTGTCGAAAAAGGGCGATATTACAGAGGACAGCAACCTCAAAGAACGCTAGGTAGAGGAATTTAAGGCTGGTGAATCGGTCGAGTTCCCAGGACGGTGTATTGTGAGTTTGGCTATGGACCCCAATTTGATGAACAAGACTGGCAAGATTCTGATCACGTGTGATCTGGCTCGGGAATATGGACTAAAGGATAAAGAAGGTCACGCCCCGACTGAACTATGTCAACTTAAGCTTAATCTCAGGCGGCGGGGCTATACATGTTTGGCCAGCATTGTTCCTGGATTTGTCCGAGTACCAAAATGGATGATGGCTGCAACCTCACATCATTTTTGATGTGCTCTTTCACCTACACTTGAAGTGTTTGCATGACGCCGAGGAAAATAATACGTTTGGGGGAACAACTGGGGTGAAAGAGAAACTCCTGGTTACCAGCATTTTCTCCATTCCCCACAATGAATTCTGCTCTTTGAACTACAAATTTCATTAAATTTGTTGAAGATAACTCTTAACTTTTCCTCTGCTCGGAATGTGGCCAAGTCTAAAATTCTGCAGACTTGTAAAGGGTTGAAAAGCTCACATACTCATAGAATAAATGGTGTTTGTGTTTTACAGTTCAAAAAATGCTTCCATGATTAAAATATATATAGTTGTGCCCTGTGGAAAAGGGAGTTAACTCTTTTCCTCACAATCCCAACTTTTAATGATTCTGAGAAAGAAAGCTTTTGAAAACATAGTGGGAAAAGGAGAAAATGCTGGTAACCAGCATTTTCTCCTTTTCCCACAATGTTTTCTACCCTTTCCAAATCAGATTCCAATTTTTTGATTCACATTTATTTTTTCGTCTGCAAATGCTTTCAGTTTGGCCTAGTCCAACATTTTGTCGTTTGGTAAAGTGTTAATGCATCCGTAAAAAGTATGAAACCAGGCTAACCTGCGCATTCCACTTAGGCTGATCGTGTTCAAAAAGTTCTGCATGACAAAGGACCATTACACCTTATGCTTGTAGTACAAAAAGGGTTTAGTGGATACATGGTTATTTTTTGACTTATTGAGTGCCATACAAGGTGGAGATGCACAGAACTCCCTTTTCCCAGAAAATGGCCAACGTCAAAACTGGACTGCGTTGAGCCTTGAATTATTTTGGCAAAGCATTTTTCTATGAGTATATGTTTGGTTTCTTTTGCAGTGCGTTTTGTTAAAGGTGGGTATTTAGGTTTTTCACATGACATCATATATCAAAATGTATATATATCACTGAAATTTATATGAAAAAACAATATATATCATTAATAATTAAAATCATAATATTACAAAAAAAAAAAAACCAAAAACAAAAAAGGGGGCGATATTCCCTTAAAAGGCTACGTAGCCCTTTAAGCTATTTTTAGATTTTGCGCCAAAAATTAAAAAAAAAACATTTTGGGAATTTAATTAACTGACTGGCACGTGACTGATGACACTTAAATTACATAGCATAACAAACGTGTAATTATTTTCCATAATGTCTTCTTTGGACGCTATGTTTGAAGCTTTGTCTGTGTATTTCCAGTATGTGAAAAGCTTTCGTGGTGTCCGTGGTCGTGAGGTAGAGCGTCGGCCTCATAACCTAAAGGTCCTGAGTTCGATTCCCGGGAGTGGGTGTCAACTTTGGGATTTTTCATTGGCCCACAAATTCGGCGCGAATACTGGTGTAGTTCCCAGGAAGCAGAATCGAGAGAGATTAGTATAAATTGTAAGAACTTGTTTCTCAGTCGATGTAAAATAAATATGTTTTAAACTAATTTCCAGTATGTGAATGAGCAAAATGCTCGTGTAAAAACAGACCTGTAGTAAATCTCTAATTTCCGTTGTTATCGGATGGTTTTCGACTACTGGGGGTTTATGAATGAAAATTATAAGGCTTTGGGATTATAAAGGTTATTTTTTTGTATTTTTCCAAAATTTTTGTCCCAAAATCTGACTGCTGTCTTCGTTTGCTCTATTTTCATGTAATTTTTAGAATTCTATCAGTACAGTTGTTGTTGTTGTTGTTCTGCTATATATCCTTCAAATTGTGGCAAACTTAACTCCTCACTGGTTGACAAGAATTCACTTAGACACCCGTATATTCTGTTAACCGTACTTCGGTAAAGCTCGTCTTCCGAACTATCTAGTAATTGTAGCAGTTGCTAATGGTGCACTACCAATGTATTCCTGGTGAATCACTCGACCCATTACCACACAACCCTTACTTTTGACGACCTGAGAAAGAAGCCTGTAGAAAACATTGTGGGAAAAGGAGAAAATGCTGGTAACCAGCATTTTCTCCATTTCCCACAATGTTTTTATCCTTCACAAAACAAATTTCAAATTTTAGTCACTTTTATTTTGTCATCTGCAAATGCTTTCGATTTGGACGAGCCTAAAATTTTGTCGTTTGGTTAAGACTTAAGGTCTACGTTCCCTAAATCTCATACTATAAGACGAAAGCCGCCGAGAAAGGACGAATAGACTTTACGGAAACGTCGATGTTACACGATTTTTACAGATGAGTGAGTGAGTCCATAATCCCTGACTCGTATATTATGCTGATTTGATTTAATTTCATCACAAGCTGAAAGAACATTATTTCTTTGACTGTAGATTCTGTCGTGAACTCGGAAACAGTTTATTTCAAAATGTATCAGAAATTTCCACTGTAAGCCTGCAGACACTTGTTTTTGGAGACGAGGCTGTCAGTCTTGCCGATAACGAAAAAATATTCTCATCGGTTCAGTCATATATTGCTGACACTAAACGTTTTGCAATTTGATTTTTTTTTTTCAGATTTTTTTTTTTTAAATCTGAAAGAAGAAGAATTGTTTGTGGCACTCCACGCCTCTCTCTCTCTCTCTCTCTCTCTCTCTCTCTCTCTCATACAAAAAGTTGATCATACACATGTATTGTTGTAATTCCTATTACTGTTAACCAATTACCACACAATCCCTACTTTTGACGCCCCTGAGAAAGAAGCCTGTAGAAAACATTGTGGGAAAAGGAGAAAATGCTGGTAACCAGCATTTTCTCCTTTTCCCACAATGTTTTCTACCCTTCACAAAACAAATTTCAAATTTTCTGTCACTTTTATTTTGTCGTCTGCAAATGCTTTCAATTTGGACCAGTCTAAAATATTGTCCTTTGGTAATGGGTTAAACAACTGACAGTGACGTGACTTTCAGGGTAGGAACTTTATTGGAGAGGTCATCAGTCCTCTCCAACAGTGGTGAGTTTAAAAGGCAGACTGCCACAGAATTTGCTGTCTAAATCCAACATTTCTTGCGAAATTGTACTGATACACAGTCTGTTTCGTCATGGTTTTGTAAATAAAGCGAAATAAAAAATAAAAAAAACGAAAAAGGAAATAGACGTGGCTTCTTTTTATATGACGAATATCAGAAAAATATTTGTTATATCAATTTGCCATATCTGCAAATGGCCCCTCAAATAATTGTAATTTTTCATGAAGCAAATAAATCTAAGCGGCAAAAAAAAAAAGAATTTAGTTAAAAAAGGGAAAGAAGAAAGACTGCTGGACAAGATCATGCAACTTGAAAAAGCGACAAGAAGGCCAAATGACCCTCATGTGAAGCATAATTATGAGGTTTCTATGCGGCGGCTTTTTTACTTGTTTGTTTACCAAAATGTATTGAAATTAAAAGCCAATAACCTGTATGAAAACATGCTGACCACTCCTGGCTTCTGTTTTAAAGAAGATTACTTGTAAGCTTACAGTTTTCCTTCCAGTCCTTTTCGTTGTTGTTGTTCTGTCGTGTATTTTGAAATTTTAGCCTATTAACTCTCGTATTAAAGACGGAAGCTACCGAGATTGACCGAATAGCCTTTACGAAAACGTCTATATGTTGCACGATATTTACCGACAAAATACAGATATCCACGAAAACAGACGAAGAGTGTGCCGATGTGTAACTTGCCGAAATCCGACATTGTCACGCTATATAACATGCCAACATTTTCTCTGTTTCGGACGATTTCAAGAACGAATACTACTACGAGTAATTAATATGTAATCTTTCGCCTGTCAATTGTTTCACCCATTACCACAGAATCCCTAATTTTAACCACCCTGAGAAAGAAGCCTTTAGAAAACATTGTTGGAAAAGGAGAAGATGCTGGTAACTAGCTTTTTTCCTTTTCCCACAATGTTTTCTACCCTTCTCAAAACAAATTTGAAATTTTCAGTCACTTTTATTTTGTCGTCTGCAAATGCTTTTGATTTGGACAAACCTAAAATTTTGTCGTTTGGTAATGAGTTAAAAGACGGATGAATCGGACAAAAATGGTCTTTTGGCTTAGTGTTTCGGTATTCTATCGGTACCTCGTCACAAAAACTATGAAAGGTAACATAATCCTTCGACATGCAGAAAAAAGTTCAAAGTAGGGGAAAATACATCTTCGTGAGCCAAGTTTACGATCACTACGTGGATCTTACCTTGGCTGACTGATCCCGATTTCGAGATTCCTGCGATGCGCCCTCTATTGGATGCTGGTTATTGGCCCCCTTTACATCATATTTCTGAAAGCAAATGAAATCTCGTTTTACAAACCGCTTACGAATACACATAAAACGATAAGCAGACATCCACGTGGGTTTCCACGTTTACCTTCTATTCGAAAGGTAGCGACCGTGTTCTATTTTTATCAAAGATGAAATGCTACGAGCGATTTCATTCGTTGCAGCTAGAGCTGGCTGCATCCAATGAAAAAGCGTATCGGGTGAATGTCAAAATCAAGCTCGATCCGCCAAGGGTAGAGTAGCGTAGTGAATCGTCAGCCTCAGTGGCTTGCGAAGATGGGAAAAATATCGACTGCGCAGGCTGACTTGTGTCAATACTTTTCGCAAATGCAAAGCCCAATTTTCGCAGAACACAGTTCATATTACTTGAAGATAATTTTACCTTCTATCAAACAATCTTGTGTTTTATTGGTCATGTAGAAGAAGCCCCCCTTTGAAAACAATGCGTGAAAAGGAGAAAATGCTGGTTACCAGCATTTTCTCCTTTTCCCACAGTGTTTTTTATCCGGCCACCAAAAAAATGTCAATTCGTCATCTGCAAATACTTTTGATTTAGACATGCCGAAAATTTTGTCATTTGGTAAAAACTTCAACCCTGAAAAGTCGTCTGCATGGTGAAATTAATCATGATTATTATTCATCATTTCAGTCTGAAAAACATGGCGGTATTAGGAGAAAAATGTTGGTTACCAGCAATCCCTCCTTTACCCTCTATATTTTTGCTAATTTCGCTTTATAAAGAGTCACAAACAGTTTACGTAAGTTCTGTCTGGCATGACCACGTGAGCATTGCCAAGAAACATGTATCAATGCACATAATCAACGTGACAGACTGTTTATAGCTCGTTAGGGTTCACTGAATTAGTTGGATCAAAGGAACAAAAGCCATATATCGTTGGTTTACTTCAAAAACTTCGTAACTACAGCTTGAAACAAGATGTAGTTCCGAGATTTTTGAAGTAAACCGACGATATCTGCTTGATCAGGTGAATGTATGCGAGTGAATGGAAAAATTTGAAATCAGTATGCAATAATCTTGTTTTATTTGTTATCATCTTGTTGAAAGAAAACTTTAGCCCAAAAATGTTTGGCTACCATAAGTTCTAATTAGTAATTAACACATTACCATACAATCCCTACTTTTGACGCTGCTTAGAAAGAAGCCTTTTGAAAACACTGTAGGAAAAGGAGAAAATGCTGGTAACCAGCATTTTCTCCTTTCCCCCCAGTGTTTTCTACCCTTAACAGAACAAATTTTAATTTTTCAGTCACCTTTATTTTGTCGTCTGCAAATGCTTTCAAACATTTTGTCGTGTGGTAAAGAGTTAAATAGAGGCTGTTTGGAATAGCTGTGTTTTCAGTACTAAATCAAATCGGCCAGTCTTTGAGACTCGCTCTGTGTTGTGTTCTGTTCTGTTTATAAGTTATTTATCAGCGTTTTTTTTTTTCTTATTATTTTTTTCAGTTATATCGAGGCGTCCAGGGCATCTATCTTTGTTTTACCTTTTTTCACCTGTGCGTCGTGCAGTTCTTATCAGAAGTCGTTGTCTGCTTTCCCATATAAACATTGGCCAATATCGTTCAACGATGAGAGAGAAATGCACCCTGATGAAATGACCATTTGCAAATCTCTGAGAGAAATCTTACGATCTTGGAAATCGAACTTGATACTCCATGGCTTCAAGCCGCATACGCTGGTTCAGTTCCTACTGACAAACTCTTTGATATGTTGCATCATCTGAAATATTAATTCAACACTCCTTCTCAGTCGGTAACACTCATGATTTAACCTTTTCCCAAACGACATATATTTTGGACCCTTCCAAATCGCAAGAGTTTGCAGACGATAATTTTAGATTTCGAGAAAATGGCAGAAAGTTCTCAAAAAAGGTAGAAAGCACTGTGGGAAAAGGAGAAATTGGTCATTACGAGCAATTTCTCCTTTTCCCATAGTATTTTCAAAAGACTTATACTGCAGACACGGAAAAACCAGGGCTTGTTTGGGAAAGGGTTAAATTGGCTCGAAAGGTAAAAACTGTCTTTTAACCCTCTCCCAAACAATCCCTGGTTTTTACGACCCTGAGGTAGAAGCCTTTTGAAAACATACTGGGAAAAGGGGGAAATGCTGGTAACCAGCATTTCCCCATTTCCCACCATGTTTTCTAATCTGCTGGAAACAAATTTCAATTTTTGAGTTACGTTTATTTAGTCGTCTGCATATGCTTTCAATTTGGACCAGTCTGAAAAGTTGTCGTTTGGTAAAGAGTTAAAAACGGCATTTTCAACATCATTCCATTCTGACACTGCCCTGAAATAATAACAGTGTCAGATTGGAGAAACTTCTCGTTGCAAACCTTGTCTTTATTATAGGCTATCTATATCGAGGGGTTGTACGATACCAAACATATTAGGCACCTGTGATTCGAATTAGACCGAAGTCATTATCTCCCGCTAGATGGCATTCTAGATCTATAAATCGACGGGTGAGTGCAACACTAACCTAAGTGCCTATACTTTGTATAGGCACTTAGGATAGTGTTGCACTCAGCCATCGAAATACTCATCTGTCTAATTTGGGCATCCTGGGTACAGATAGTCTAAGGCCTGGCAAGCTGGATTCAATTTTTTTTTCAATCCGTCTGGTAGAAAAATTTCATCGGTACCAGGTGATAGTATAGCTATATAGAAGTCAAATTAGGGTGGATGCCAGAAACAAAAGTGGTGCAGATTTTTTTCAGACGACATTTTGTTACCCCACCCACTGAAAATGCACTGAATTGAGCTTATGTGTATAAACCACAAAATTTCAATACCTTCCGGAGTATATTGATTGCAAATAGGTCTAATTGACAGTTAAGCACATAAGCAATGAAAACAATCCAGTTACAGGAGAAGATAAAATACATTGGGTGTCCTGTTGTTACCCCACCCACCAAATTTGCATACATTTTTTGAAAATCATGAGCAACTTAATATCATTTAAGACTTTTGTGTTTCAACTTCTTGTGAAAGGGTTTAATGAGAACTAAATGCTTACTATTGTACTAAATTGCAGCATTGTATATTTGTTACGGTCAAGCTTATCTTTTACCCACCCACAAATGTATATACACGGCCATCTATGAGCTATTATATAATTATGGTAGATTTTAGGAGACACGATTTTTGAAAATTAAGTTGGATTTTTTTGTTTGATAAGGTCTTGTGAAAGGGTTTAATGAGAACTAACTGCTTACTATTGTACTAAATTGCAGCATTGTATATTTGTTACGGTCGTGCTTATCTTTTACCCCACCCACAAATGTATATACACGGCCATCTATGAGCTATTATATAATTATGGTAGATTTTAGGAGACACGATTTTTGAAAATTAAGTTGGATTTTTTTGTTTGATAAGGTTCGTTATATCCACACTGGAATATTGTCTACTGTGATGCAATGCTAGTCATAACACATCGACATGTCCTTCATGTAACAAAATTGTAAAGTAAAAGAAATTCCATTCTAATTTAGAAAAATAAATATTTTCTGGTTCAGATTATAATATTTCACTTCGAATCATCTGTATAATACATTTTTGTTTTATATTAATTGAGTATTTTGGAACAAAATTTTGGCACGTTATGTCTGAGAAGATCAGTGTTTTGCAACTATTTTAATTTCTTGAAAAAGTTATATAGATCTAGTAAATGATTCCTAGCTGTTTGTACTAAAAATGTAACTGTATTTTCCGTTTTGTTCCCAGAAATTGTTTTTATTAAATTAAACGTCGCGGCTCTCTTTCATGAGCATTTTTTATCATTGTTATATATACGACTCATGTTTTACAGCAATGACACAAAATGTTACAGCACAAACACATATAAGTATCAAAAAAAGGTTTGTACTTAGTGCCTTTATTTGAGAAAAATCAAATGAAACAATGATTGAATAGTTATACATGAAATGAAGAAAAGTCATTTGCACCAAAAATACTGTCCTGTTGACAAGTTTAGGCTTTAAATGTTATTACAATTACATTTAAGTTATTTCAATTACTCTTCTGTACCCACTGTTAACTATATTCATGCTATATGCATTACAAATATCATTGTTATGTAGGAAATAAATCCATTACATCATAATATTTCAACAAGCCAGGGACATTGGCCCTGGAGTGCTCACCTGAGACTATAGCTTTATTTCCCTCATGTTTATGTGATGAACTTTAAACTAACCTGTGACCCCAGGGGCAGGGCCAGTTTTGACCCCATGGACATGAAATGAACAAACTTGGGAGAGGTCTACTAGGAATTGCTACATGCCAAATATCAAAGCTCTATGCCTTCTAGTTTTAGAGAAGAAGAATTTTATAATTTTCTGTCTTTGTTCCTATGTTTGAACTTGTGACCCCCAGGGCAGGGCCACTTTTGACCCCAGGGGCATCATATGAACAAACTTGGTAGAGGTCCACTAGAAGATGCTATATACCAAATATCAAAGCTCTACGCTAAGTTTCAGAGAAGAAAATTTGTAAAGTTTTTCTTCTTTGTTCCTGTGTTCGAACTTATGACCCCCTGGGCAGGGCCAGTTGTGACCCCAGGGCATCATGTGAACAAATTTGGTAGAGGTCCACTAGGAGATGTTACATTCCAAATATCAAAGCTCTATACCTTTTACTTTGTGAGGAGAAGAATATTAAAGTTTTCCTTCTTTGTTCCTATGCTCAAACTTGTGACCCCCGGGAGGGGGCCAGTTTTGACCCCAGGAGCATTATTTGAACAAAATTGGTAGAGATCCACTAGGAGATGGCCACATACCAAATATTAAAGCTCTATGCCTTCTACTTTTAGAGAAGATTTTCAGAGGTTTTTTTCCCCTTTTGCAGCCATGGCAACCAGAATTATGAGTGGAATTCTATTCTTTGAACAAGTTTCGTAGAGCTTCACCCAAGGAACATCCCTGCCAAGTTTCATCAAGATTTGCACAGTGATTTAGGACAAGATGTTTAAAGAAATTGTTTACGGACGACAGACGCTGGACGCCGGACATAGGACGATCACAATAGCTCACCTTTAGCACTTTGTGCTTAGGTGAGCTAAAAAAAGAACCCAGAAAAACACCCACATCCACACCCACATCAACACACATATACACATACACACACAACGCAGCTGTACTGTCAATGCAGCAAACAAAGAAACTGATGATTGATCATACGTCACAATTACGTTGAATGAACAGTGCATTTGTTAAATTTAAGTCATCAAGAGGACTTTAGCTCCACTGGTCGAAGGCCAGCGATCTTACTTTATGGCCCGCTGTCCATCGTGTGTCTGTCCGTACGTGCATTAACTTATATTTCAAACATCTCCTCTGACACTACCCATCCAAACTTGATGAAACTTCACAGAAATGATCCTGCCATGGCTTTCTTCAGAATTTCTTGAAAGAATCTGATTCCTTCAAAAGCTCTGTTTGCCATGGCAACAAAACTGAAAAATATTGAAATCTTTGAAAATCTTCTTATCTGAAAGCATAAGGCCTAGGGCTACCAAACTTGGCATGAAGCTTTATGTCGTGAACTTTTACCAAGTTCCTTTAAATAATAGCCCTGGAGCCGAAATTGGCCCCGACCCTAGGGTCACAAGTTTTATACAGGATTATATAGGGAAAACTTTAAAATCATTCTTTACGGCCTTAGGCTATCAAATTTGGCATGTATCTTTAACAACTGGGCATCTATCAAGAGTATCCAATTTATAGTCCTGGGGTCAAATTTGGCCCGGCCCCGGGGTCACAAGTTTTACACGAGCTTATATTCGGAAAGCCTTTAAAAATCTACTTGTACATAGCCGCAAGGCCTAGGACTACCAAATTTTGAATGTAGCTTTATATAGTGGGCCTCTACCGGAAGGGCTCAAATTATAGCCTTCGGGTTAAGTTTGTCCCCACACCAGGGGTCACAAGTTTTACTTTAGCTTTTGTGTTGAAAACTTTATAAATGATCTTTTTACTAACCATAATAAAGCCTAGGGCTACCAAATTTAGCCCTGTTTCATGGGTCTCATGTTTTTCATGGCCTTTTTTCTTGTAGGAAACTTTGAAAATCTTCTTGTTTATAAAACAACTTTCTAGACCTGTATGATTTGGTACGGGGGTTTATCATAAAGACCTCCACCAGGATTCAATTTATTATAGCTTTGTGGTCAATAATGGCTTTGCTCAGGGGTCAAGGGGTCATAACTTTCCCGTAGGATTTTGCAGGGAAAAAAATGTACGTCTTCAAGTTTAAAACCAATTGCCCAGAGTAGTAATATTTTGCTTGTAGTGTTTCACTCATTAGCAAGTGGCACGATACAGGGTCGTCATGGCCCTCTTGTTTTAAGTTATATCCCCTATTGCATCAGTGAACTAGAGAAACAGATGGATGAAAAAATAGGGCCCTTTTTTGACCTGGGCCTTATTGTATGTCTTCAAGTTTAAAACCATTTGGCTGGAGTTGTAATGTTTGGCTTGTAGTGTTTTCATTTTTAGCCAGTGGAGCGATACAGGGCCATCATGACCCTCTTGCTTCAAGTCATATCCCCTATTGCATCAGTGAAATAGATTAACAGAGTAGGAGAGTAAGAATAACAAAGAAAATAAAGCAGTTTAAGTAATGAAAATAGCCAAATCTTAGTGTTGGCATAGTTGTGAATATATAATGAAATAACGAAATCAAAGGTTAGTGTACAACAACAAATTATACTGTTGCACTCATAAATAGATCATTTTTGAGGTGCTAAATGCTAAAGCTCCATAACTGTTCTTAATTCTGGTCCTCTATGTCTGTCCTAGTAGCTCTAGCCAAGGTTGTGAAAAAATCTAGCCAGAAATATTAACACATTCAATGTGAAGACTGAAATTCAGAGATTATTTTCAATTCATTCTGCTAGGAACATTTATTAGGTGTTTTACGGTATGTGAAATTGGTCAGACTTGATTTAATAAAAGTCTTACATACAGGTAAATGTGGATTTTTATGAGCATCTTAAATTCAAAATATTTTTTGTCAAAAGGGTTGCATTGTTTCATTGTTTTTTCCATTATTGTGAACATAGGAAAAGTTTAATTTTTGTTATAGGCAAATTTGGGGTAGGCGCGTTTATTAGCATATAAAAAAATCTGCACCACTTTCAGATCTGGCATCCATGCTTAAAGTGACCCTAATAGGCTATCCTAACTCACTGTAGCATTTGAATTTTTCTACCAGATGGATTGAAAAAAAAATTAAAAATAGGGCTCTTTTTTGATCTGGGCCTTAGCCTAAGAACCGAACCACTTTCCTACGCAACAACCGTTACTTTGAATTTAAAAGTAAAATAAACGTTTACTCAATAAAACACTACCTCGTGCTACCTCAGCTATGATCAGCAGTTTAGAGAAATCTGGAGCTAAAGCGGGTCTCATTTCTCCTCAAACGTATTGATAAAAGCTATTTTCTACAGTGCTACTTTATAGAGCGTAATATTACAGTCTATCCGCTTTCGGAGCTAGTGATGCGTCATATAAGACATGTCGAATCTTCGAAGAATATGACATGCGCAGACAACGAGTCCAAAATTTCGAGAAGTCACGTGTTGAAATCAGATGAAGAATCGTGGGGTTGTAACGTAAATATGACCTAGAATGTAAACCCAATAATAAAAATTTAGTTTCCTGAAATCGTCAACTGAATGGCGCATTTGATATACTGTGGTACTTATGAGCAGGATTCTCTGAACCGATAATTATCTTATCAACTCTTTTACCGGGACAGAAACTTTACGCTTGTTCAAATTGAAAGAAATTGAAAGGTTACAAATTAAGTGTGCATTAACCCTTTACCAAACAATCCGTGGTTTTTACGGCTCTGCGATAGAAGCCTTTTGAAAACATTGTGGGAAAAGGAGAAAATGCTGGTAACCAGCATTTTCTCCTTTTCCCACATTGTTTTCTATCCTGCTGGAAACGAATTTCAATTTTCGAGTTACATTTGTTTTGTCGTCTGCAAGTGCTTTCAATTTGGACCTGTCTAAAGTTTTGTCGTTTGGTAAAGAGTTGATATACTTACGGGCCATTATCTCTCGCTATTCGGCATTCTACACATACTCGAATCTTCGAAGAATATGACATGCGCAGACAACGACTTACAGGCAGGCTGAAAGCATTGTGGGAAATAAGGCTTTCTCATAGTCGACAAAATACGGAATCGTCCGGTAAAAGGTTAAGGGTTCAATGAACAATGAGAATTGTCGCACGAACACTTAGCGGATAAAGAGCTGTGTTGCAACATAAAGAAGATGTAGTCGTTTACAAGTTTCACGGTGCTACAACCAATTTCAACTGCTATTCGGAAGTTGTGGACTACGTCTAGACTGCATAGTATCTCTTTTGCCTAAAGTGTCCGTGAAGTGTAACCACAATAAGTATTAAAACTGCAGTTTGCATATTCTTAGATATCAAAGCCTACTCTTTGAATAGATCAGATCCGCTTCAGGTTTCCGCCTTATCCGCTTGCAATAGATCAAAATACATAGACGTACATGTATGCACGCATACAGGAAACGAATCGAAAGCTTTTGAACAAAATGTGAATTTTCTCTCTGGGACACTCTTTCGCTAGTCAAGGGTGACGATCACCACTCTTTTCGGCGAAAATGCACCGGGAGTTACCGGACTTTAAAATATTTTTTTTATATGCTCTTGTAGAGCGACTTTCGGTTCTCAGGTGCAGTTTCACTGTATGGAAACTCTGTACGGGAAATTTCTTCGGTGAATTCAAGATGGCGGACACGTGTTATTGACAAAGTAAGTGTCGTTTAATTTTGGTCCGAACTTGTTTCAAATTGCATCCCCTACAACGAGTAAGGTACCAATCTATAGAGCTTTGATTGAAAAAATCAAGCGATAGTAGCTTATGAGAAAACGGGAGTGTCTATTGTCCGTAATCCTGCGCTGAGCATGATGTTTTGATGAAGTTGAAAAACTAAGTGGGAGACCGGAAGAAAACTGGCTTTATTTCATCGAATACAAAGCTAATGATAAAAGAATGTGTCTCGATCAGTGGGGAAATGTCATACTCTTACAACTGTACCAAAATACGTTGCTTATATTTACTGATTTAGCTGTTATAAAGTTTTGAAATTTTGCCTGGTGTACTCTTCGGTGCAAACCGAAACTAAACTACTGTAGGGTTGGGTGATCGGAATTTCTGTACGCTTCGGTAACAGATATGAAGTCAAAAATATGTACGCTTCGGTGAAAATGATTAAAGGAGAAAAATGCTATCTAGAACAGTCTACTTGTTACATGTATTTTAATAAAAATATGTTATTAATAGAATGTAACAATTATTTTTTTTTTTAAGTTCCATGTATAAAATTCTATAGTAGAACACTGAAAGCAGAAGAAAAGAAAATCACTAAAGTAGTTCCTCATCCGTGTAACTTAAACATAAAAATGGGAGTTTATAAAGGCTTTAAAATGAAAGCTACGGAATAAAGACAATGTCCCTTGGAAATGCTTACAAAAGGATGATAGAAAGGGGACGTAACTCAGAAAACGATGTAATGAAGACAAAGTTGCCTGAGTATGTTGTATAATCATCCAGAGTTTTTAGTCAAAGGATCTGATACTTTGAAAATTTAGGTCGAAATTAGTGGGAATTTTCTTCATAAATGGAAAGAGGGCAATGGTTCCTCTAGGCTGAATTTCTCAGTTCTATCAGTGTATGAAAATTGACGGTTTCAATTAATGAAAAAACGCACAATTTATGCCAAAGCAAAACTCTTAAATGTGAATTTAACAACAGGCATACGATTATCTTTTTTAAAAGGTCTCTTAAGGTATAAAGAATAACAAATGATCACTTAGGCGATATCAATGTAAATTAAAAATGAGCTATAGCTACAAGGCAGTGCACAAAGGAGTTTTGTATTGCATTTTTCACTGCTGGTTCTTAGTGTTTGAAAAGTCAAGCCAAAGCTCAGAGATGTGTAATTGTTTGATTGGGGCTTTATATGGTTTTCCAACTGATTCTGGTCCGATCAACACAAAGTTTGCTCTGAAAGTGCTTCATGTGTTCACCAGCACTGGGCTTGGGCTCTAAAAATGCAGCACCAACAGACATACAAACATAACCAGAGTCCTTTGTGGAATTCTAACCAACACCATCCACAAAAAGTCACTAAACATCTACATTACCTACTTCACCACGGAGGTCCCCTGATCAATAAATGATGAAAGAGGAGGTACGGTTCTATATTTCGTTTTTCACTATGCGTCTTTGAAGTTTATACTATGGATGGCATCTACATTTTTGGTGTCAGACCAAGACAAAAAGCTTAAGTTTATAATTTTTATGTTAAAGGCACACACACACACACACACACACACACACACACACACATATGTATACACACACACAAGATGCTTCTGTTTATGTTGCTCAGCACTTCTCAATAACGAGCCATTTTAGTGTACGAAGTTGCGGGAGTATACATCACGTTTCTTTGAGTTCAACATAAAAACATCAAATAAATGACCCACGCAGGTTGTTCGTACATTTCCTTTTTCCTCCCTTAATCGTTTTCACCGAAGCGTACATATTTTTGACTTCATATTTGTTACCGAAGCGTACAGAAATTCCGATCACCCAACCCTACAGTAGTTTAGTTTCGGTTTGCACCGAAGAGTACACCAGGCAAAATTTCAAAACTTTATAACAGCTAAATCAGTAAATACAAGCAACGTATTTTGGTACAGTTGTAAGAGTATGACATTTCCCCACCGATCGAGACACATTCTTTTATCATTAGCTTTGTATTCGATGAAATAAAGCCAGTTTTCTTCCGGTCTCCCGCTTAGTTTTTCAACTTCATCAAAACATCATGTTCAGCGCGGGATTACGAACAAGAGGCACTCCCGTTTCTCATAAGCTACTATCGCTTGATTTTTCAATCAAAGCTCTATAGATTGGTACCTTACTCGTTGTAGGGGATGCGATTTGAAACAAGTTTGGACCAAAATTAAACGACACTTACTTTGTCAATAACACGTGTCCGCCATCTTGAATTCACCGAAGAAATTTCCCGTACAGAGTTTCCATACAGTGAGTTTACCTGGCGAAAAAAACATGGTCAAAATCAGCAAATATTGTATTTCTATTAACCCTGAACTTATAATGTAGAGATCCTGCCCGTGGTCATGTATGGTCAGCGTTAAATGGCGAGCAACACGCAAAAAGGGACATTCGAACATTTGCGTAAAATGTCATCTCGGATCAGCCTGCTCAGTTACAGACGAACATTTAGGCTATTCGGCTCTGTCACATATGATTGACTGGCGATCTTGCAAAACTTGGGTTTCACTCTTTACCAGTCTACACGAGTGGAATGAAGACTTGTCCAATTTGAAAGCGTTGGTAGACTACAATAGAATTTTGGCTCAAATTATGAAATTTGTTTTTGGTAGGATAGATAACGTTGTAGGAAAAGGAAAAAAATGCTAGTTACCATTTTGTCCTTTTCCCACAATGTTTTCAAAAGTATTCGACGCGAGGTCGTTAAAACTCGGGATTGTCTAGTAAAGGGTTGAAATTTATCTCTTATGACACACGGGTAGGAAACTTCATATTCAGAGCCAATGGCTCCGACGAGAAAATGTTGTGTTGGTCTTCCGTTTCTGAAGATGTTGGCTGAAGAACAACCCAAAAACAGGTAGGCATGTCAGTATTTGTAATTATGTGTTCTTATGCCTTTGAAGTTCAAAAAATGGAGAATGTCATTCGACCGTCTGGTCTTTCAACTTGTTTTCTGCTCTACGGAAAGTTGGAACAGGTGTACGATGTTGTCTGAATCATTTGTGGCCTAGGTTGACCGTTGCCAAAATAATACGTCAAAGACCTAAATTCAGTCTGTTATTGCCATTTAATTGGCAAATAAGAGAGTCTTGCTCTCCCAAAACCTTGAATTAATGTCTTGAAATGTTACATTCACTACTGGTCAAAAATTGAAAAGGAAAATACAAGAGCTGATAAAAATAAAGAAGGGCTCCGATTATGTGGGCCGGCTCTGACTATGTTATTCGGCACCGATTCATGGGGGCTCCCTTTCAAAAATTTAGTTTTCTGTAAATGATTAGTAAGGAAGTAAGTTTTGTTTTTCCATTGATATCGTTCAGTCCAAAATTTAGTTCATTTGTTGTATGGACCATGACCGCATTTATGAAAATACAAAGGACTCGAAATATCACTTTAGAAAAATGCTGCTTAACATTAGTCTCTCTAAATTTTGAAAATACTTCTGCATAGCTTTTGATTAGACCGAATGATCCATGTATAATTTTTTTGTGCTTTTGTCGTAAGTGCAGCCCACACATAAGCACAAATAATTATAAAAAAATGTTTTCTTTTAGAAGTATGAGAATGATAAACGCAACGCGTATTAAATGGTCTAGATGCATGAATTTGCATTATGCAGTTCATGAACCATTATTCAGTCATCGATATAATTTTTAAGACATGACTGAACATGTGGAAACAATATCACTATTTTGCCAAGCAACTTTGAAAAGGTTACCAGTAAAAGTAATTTCAAAATGTGTCACCACCCCTACAACCATCACTTCAGCAATGATTTTGATGAATCAGAATTCTGTAAATAAATTTTTGGATAGTTCACCCAAGAACAATTTCTTGCAGAAGAGCAAATGCTCGAAAGTGAAAAAAAAAAAAAACATACGTCGAACTAGAGATTCAGGGTCACCCTCGGAAAATATCTGTGAAATTATTTCAAAATCTGACCAGCCGTTTCAGAGAAGAAGATTGTTTTAGAATTTCTTCATGACCATATATAGTGTTAATAGCCCACGGCCATCAGAACCATGTTTCTTGATGGATCAAAATTTCTCGGACACTTTGTGAAAAGGGTCACCCAAGGAACATTATTTCAAACTCTGACCAGCCATTTCAGGGAAGAAGAATTTTTGAGAAATTCTTCATTTCCGGATTGTGCGAGTAGCCCCCAATCACCAGAGCCATGTTTATTGATGGATCAAAATTTTGCGAATAAATTTTAAAAATGGTTATCCAAGGAACTTCTTTGTGAAATTATTTTAATCTCTGATCAGCCGTTTCAGAGAAGAATAATGTTTGAGAATTTCTTCATTTCCGTAGAGAGCAAGTAGCCCCCATTCACCAGAGCCATGTTTATTGACGGATCAATTTGACGAGCGGTTTCAGAGGAGAAGATTTTTAAAGAATTTCTTAGAAACTACATTTAGTTGCTATGGCAACTAGGATTTTTAATTGAATAAAATTCTGTGAACAATTTTTACAGAGGACCTCCCAGGGAGCATTCAAGCCAAGTTTGGTCCAAATCGGCCTAGTGGTAAAGGAAGTGAAGATGTTTAAACAAATAGTTGACGATGGACGACGCACGATGGACGACGCACGACGGACACATCTTGATCTTAAAACTCCCTTTGCTAAAAATGGAATGAATGGCATCTTTTACGTTTTCTGATTTTACATTCATATTAGCAAAAAGCCAATTTGACAATAAAATTGGTAAAATATTTCTCTTTGCTATTTCTATATATATAAAACGCAACGAGAAAATTAGTTTAAAATGAACTTGTTGTTTCAAATTTAACTCTACGCACCTTCAGTTTGTATACCCGGAAATTAGAGAAAAAAATAAATAAACGAAATTCCTCTTCCATCGGAGCCAACCGATATTTTCGTAACCAACCCACACAATCGGAGCCTTTCTTAAATTACGCCCGTTTTTGTGTAGTTTTCTGTCGATTCCTGCATTGAGTGATTGGAAACGGCAAAGACAATTATCTAAACCTGTAGAACAGGAAAATTTCTTTACTTTGTTTATTAAATGGGCAGAAAGAGCCTGTATTTATCTCCGAGACTTATTATTTTGGCTACGGTCAACCCACCCCACAAATGATTCAGACAACATCGTACACCTGTTCCATTTTTCCGTAGTGCAGAAAACACGTTCAAAGATCAGAGCATCGAATGACATTGTCCTTTTTTTAAAAATTTCAAAGACATAAGAACACATAATTACAAATATTGACATGCCTACCTGTTTTGGGATTGTTTTTCAGCCGACATCTTCAGAAACGGAAGACCAACACAACATTTTCTCATCAGAGCCATTGGCTCAGAATATGAAGTTTCCTACCCTTGGACACACTGTACAAAGATCTATATCGAGCAGGTCATGTGCAGTTTGATCTTGATTTACGCTGCCCGCAAAACGTCCGTGAGCCGCGCTTAGTAGGCTAGAGGCCCGTAGGTGGGGAGAGGGGGCTTAGCGCCCTCCCCCCCCCCCCCCCCCCCCCCCCTTATTTTGAAAATCATTGTTACTGAAATATGAGTATTTAGTGCAGTGCAACAATCACACAAAAATCCCCCAAACACCCATATTGAAATGCTTACTAGATCTACGTGCCTGTCTAGAGTAAATTATGCGATGATAAATTTCTGAAATGGGACTCTACCTAATATGACGCGTCGCCTTTGAATTTATTTAGCGCGCTTTTTTTATTGTCACATGACGACCACGTGATAATAACTCAAAATGTCGGACGGCGAGGAACTATCGCATCCAACGCATCCGATGCAAAAGCGCCCAAGGCCGTCTCTGGTTGCCCAAAATGAAGACTCAGGAGACGAAACTGTAAGTTTGTCAAGTCACATAAATTTATAGCTCGCAGGTTATGTTACAAAACTTCACTGATTCTTTAACAAACCTTTTAAGTTTTGGCCACTTCACCAACGATCTTCGAGTTTAGTTAAAATGCAAATCAAGTCCCGGACTGATTTTTCTTAAACGGAAATAGTGCAAACATCCTTAGTGATTGTGGATAGAACATTAAACCTGAAGGTGATGGCTCTGGGTTCGAATCTTGTATCGCCCATCCTCTTCAATCATTACTGTCTTTACAGCTGCTGAAAGATTTTCTCAGTGTAAGTTGTAACATGACTGCATGCTGTATAGAGGAAAAAGGTTTATCTTCCATAATGACCTTTTATCGATTCTTTTCTTCAAATCAAAACATCCTATTTTTTTCCTAACGGAAAATGGAAAACCGGTAAACAGATGGCCAATCCGTTGTTAATGTTGAATTAAATCACCTAGAATAAATTTACTGCACCAGTCTAAATCTAATTACTTAACGAAATGATGTCGTAATAGCCAACTTTCAAAAATATGCAAACACTTTTCTGATAACATAGACTTTTGAGAGCACAAAATTTGTCAACTTGAGTAACTAAAAGAGTAAAAATAAAGAAAACAAATTAGTAAATGAGTACTTGAGAATTTTAGCTTGCATTTTACCAGTGTAACTCACATTTTGTAATATATAGGAATTTCAAACCCTGCTGTTATTTTACTGGGTGTGTGTCACCAGGAAGCCACAATACCCAATCCCTTTCTCTGCCAGTTGGATATAACTCTTTACCAGAAGACAACATTTTTGGTTTTATCAGAATTGAAAGCATTATAGACAACAAATGAAATTATGCTTTAATGTTTCAGTTAGAATTTGTGTTTCATAGAAAACATTGTGGAATAGCATTTTTTCCTCCTATAGATGTTTTCAAAACTTTGTTCTCAGATTGATTCAAACAATGTATTTTTTTAGGACAGGATTAAATCTTTGACCATTTTTGGGTTCTTTAAACCGTTACTACACAATGACAGTGTTTCATTTACCTGTGCGACCTCCGTCAGGGACGCAAAGAAATTACTGAGGACGCAAAACTTTGAGATATGTGCATTTTCGAGATGCACTGCAGGGTTTTCCATGACGCACAAATCCTGCGTCATTGACGCAATTTTAATTCAGATGACCCCCAAAATAAATGACAGTGCGTCATCGGTGACGCAACTTTCCAAAATCTAAATAATGTACGAAGTTGAATGAAGCGTCATAATTCCAAGTCTTTTCTTGCTTCAATGTCAGACGAACACCGTTCTTTTTTTAACTACAGGGTTTATTTTAGATAAAAGTGGTTTTCCGGTAATTTATTTATAGAATAAGACTGGTTTACGCATTATTGCCGAAATGTTTGTTGGGCACATGTCATAAATATGGGCCCAGTCAAAGTCGTGGTTGGGTTGTCTGTATTTCATAGCATATATTACACGACTTCCGGTGTATAAAAGTACACATTACCGGTCTGTGCTGTTAGCGGAAAAATAATGTCATGACGAAGAAAACTGTAGCATTGTTCTATCGTCTGCTTCCTACAACTGCCGATCAAGCCACGTCAAGCACCGATTCAGACGAAAATGTTTGGTCTGTCAAAAAATAACATCGGCCTTTCCGTCAAAAATGATCGACCGACTTTTCAATCTTGGAAGTTGGTGTTTAAAAGGTAAAATCCATTATAAATCGTGTTTGAAGTTGATGACGAGTAAATCCATATTTTTGACCCCCAAAATTAATGAAATGACCCGCAACTAATGAGGAAGGGGGTCACAATGACCCCCAATTTTCAAAGCCGAGGGAAAAGCCTGCACTGATTTTGATATCAATACCTTTCGCAAAATTTCGTTTGATCCCGATCAATTCAAGTGTTTACATTTCCTATCGAAAAAGCGGTAATTTTTCTACTCTAGGCTGGTACCTTCATTTTCCAGTCTATTTTTAGCCTAAGTAATCTATAGTCTATGGAATGGTTTCCAGTTTTCTTTTTAATTCGGGTACATGGAAGATCGACATCCAGCACGGATGTTACAGAACCTCTCCAAGGCAGAGCCTACTCGTCCTTTCCACCAAAAAAGCAGGCAAATCTGATAACAAACAACAAACATTAGCTAGTTTGTTTACGAAATCACAAGAGTCTGACCCCGGTGACTTGCCGATTTATAGTGACTTACATAAAGATTAAAATGTCGAGAATAATGAGAAATCATCGGCTAGTTCAATTGGCGTGGATTCGGCCCTGGCCGATTCGAAACCGAGAGAATTCAAGTCACACTGGCTTAAACTTTTCAGTTGGCCAACTTATGTAAGTGAAGAGAATTCATGACTAAGAATTCATAAATCAGACCATACAGATTTTTTAACATTCTGAACATTTTTTTTTTTTAATGGGGTTTATTAAACTCATTACCACACAATCCCTACTTTTGGCGCCTCTGAGATAGAAGCCTTTAGAAAACATTGTGGGAAAAGGAGAAAATATTGGTAACCAGCATTTTCTCCTTTTCCGACAATGTTTTCTACCCTTCACAAAACAAATATCAAATCTTCAATAACTTTTATTTTGTCGTCTTTTAATGCTTTCGATTTGGACAAACCTAAAATTTTGCTGTTTGGTAATGAGTTGAAAGCTGGGACTCGTAAAGTTGGTTTCAGACTCATAGTTTTTCATCCCAGCGAGTCCCAAGGCTCACTTATAGCAAATTGTAAAAAAATCACTGCAATGATGACTTTTTATGACTCTAAGAAAGAAACCCTCAACATCACTTAGTTTATATCTCGGCATCCATAGTACCAATCTGTGACTTCCTTATGCACATTGTGGGAAAAGGAGAAAATGCTGGTAACCAGCATTTTCTCCTTTTCCCACAAAGTTTTCTACCCTATCAAGGAAAATTTGCATAATTTAAACTACCATGACATTGTCCTCTGCAGATGCTTTCAATTTGGATCTATGTCTAAAATCTTGCTGTGTGGGAAACTGTTAAGGCAGATGTTATCAATACGGCGAAGGTAAACTGGTAAAGATGTACATTAAGAGGTGAAAAAAAATCCATTTGTAATTTCTTTTGACAGGATGACGTTTCCAGTACGGTGAGTACTTTGCTGGATGATTCTAGAAGTGACACACCAAACAACAGTCAGCATGGAAAGAACAAAAATAAGATGAAAAAATTGATGAAACCAAAACCAAAATTCAAATGTACCAATTATGTCAAGGTAAGGAAAAAAGTATTGTCTGTTTCTTTTGTTAACCCATTACCACACAATCATGACTTTTGACTACCGTGAAACAGAAGACTTTTAAAAACATTGTGGGCAAAGGAGAAAATGCTGGTAACCACTATTTTCTCCTTTTCCCACAATGTTTTCTATCCTTCCCAAACTATATTTATTTTTTTCAGTCATGTTTATCTTGTCATCTGCAAATACTTTCAATTTTGGCCAGTCTACCATTTTGTCATTTGGGAAAGAGTTAACTCATTACCAAACGACAAAATCTTATGTTTGTCCAAATTAAAAGCATTTGCAGACGACAAAATAAAAGTGAATGAAAAATTCAAATTTGTTTTGTGAAGGGTAGAAAACACTGTGGGAAAAGAAGAAAATGCTGGTTACCAGCATTTTCTCCTTTTCCCACAATGTTTTCTAAAGGCTTCTTTCTCAGGGGCGTCAAAAGTAGGGATTGTGTGGTAATGGGTTAATGCAAGAAGAGATGTTTTACGTTTATGCATCTTTTGATACATTGATTTGTCAGTCATATAGAATCCAATAATTTCGTATGTGATAGGAGATATCCAGATAAGAATGTGCAATTTTATCCATATATGTGCTAGGAATAGCATTAATTTCTGTTGTAGACAAGTAGTGCTAAGTAAGATCAGGCTGCATAGAACTGATCTGAAAATTTTATGTACACTGTCCACATTTTGTCATATATCATAGTTGAAATATTCCTTAACCCATTACCACACAACCCCTACTTTTCACGCCTCTGAGAAATAAGCATTTAGAAAACATTGTAGGAAAAGGAGAAAATGCTGATAACCAGCATTTTCTCCTTTTCCCACAATGTTTTCTACCCTTTACTTCACAAATTTCAAATCTTCAGTCACTTTAAATTTTGTCATCTGCAAATGCTTTCAATTTGGACCAGTGTAAAATATTGTCATGTGGTAATGGGTTAAATAGCAGTATTTCAGCTGTTTTTCCCAGTTGAGAGTATCCTATTCATTAGTTCAGGGGTAGTGTAATCTTTTACCAAATCATACCAACCCCTTTAACCCATTACCACACAATCCCTACTTTTGACGCCCTGAGAAAGAAGCCCTTTGAAAACACTGTGGGAAAAGGAGAAAATGCTGGTTACCAGCATTTTCTCCTTTTCCCACAGTGTTTTCTACCCTTTCCAGAACAAATTTCAATTTTTCAGTCACCTTTGTTTTGTCGTCTGCAAATGCTTTCAATTTGAATCAGTCCAAAATGTTCTCGTGTGTTAATGAGTTAACCCTTTACCCCGTAAGGCATTTCTGTGGTATCTCTAATTGACCCTAAATAACAGTGAGGATGAAGCCATTTTTTATGTGTATATGACACCTTTTGATAGCATAGAAAACATTGTGACAAAAGGTGAAATTGCTCGTGACGAGCAATTTCACCTTTTGCCACAATGTTTTCCAAAGGCTCCTACAAGCAATGCGTAGAAATGAGTATCTATGGAGTAAAGGGTTAAGTCTTTACCAAATGACAAAATTTTGGACTTGTCCAAATTGATAGCCCTTGCAGACGTTGTTCAAATTGATAGCCCTTGTAGACGCCAGACGACACAATTAGTGTGATTCAAAAATCAGAATGTCTTGTGGAAAGGGAAGCAAACATTGTAGAACAAAAAAAAAACAGGAATTTTCTCCTTTTTCCACAATGTTTTTTCAAGAGGCTTCAAACCATTCAGAGACAAATCTAATTTTTGATTTATAGTTGTTGTCTGCAATTTTGAAAAGTCTCAAAATAAAAAAAAAAACAAACCGAAAACATGGAAAATTCCCCCTAAATAATTCACAAGAAAGTTAGTTTCAAAATAATGTCTACTGCAGACTCTCAAAAACATGTAATGACAACAATACCGATTCAACCTTTATCGGATGACAAAATTTTAGGGCCATCCTAATTGAAAGTATTTTCAGACAACAAATAAAATGTGTTGCAAAGCTGTGGTTTCGTCTTTGAAATTTGAGGAAACACTGTGGAAAAAGGAGAAATTGCCGGGCCTCTTTGTCAAGGTCGTTAAAAGTTTCGAATGTATTGAAGGGTTAAATGGTTCATTTCTTATAAACCTCTACATAAATATTATAGTCAGAGCTCCAGACAGAGGGAGTGATTTTGATTTAAAAATTGAAAATATCAATTATTTCCCACATAACCCTATGTTATGGACACTCATTAGAATTGTCTCATTGAGACAATTCTAATGAGTACCCACAACATAGGGTTTGGAAGAGAAATGATAAATTGAGAAAACCATCACTCCCTCTTATCCAGAGCTCTGATAATTTTGTTTCTTTTGCAGGAAGATCACAAAAAGCCTATATTTGGTGTGCAGTTTAACCAGTTCAGGGGAGAAAATGATCCTTTGCTTTTTATTTCCGTGGGACATAATAGGGTTTGTTCTTGACTTATAAACCATTTGCCACGCTGTAAAATTCTGCATTTAAACCTTTCCCTGCAGAATAAATAATAAATAAAATAGACTTTTCCTATTCTAGAATTTGATCTCAGAATTGAATGTTAGAGGGATGCATCACCATAAATGTTCAATTGATATCAGATAGTGTTGATCTAAGGTCAGGCTACCTAGAATATGCAGTCTGATCTTGATCTATACTAGGATGTACCAGGGCCTGTATTCACCAACCATTCTTAAGAACGTTCTTGGTCTTATTCTCCAGAATTTTCTACATTTGTAAGTAACACAACTTCTGATTGGCTAAACCGAATGGTTCAGCCAATCAGAAGTTGTGTTACTTACAAATTTGGAAAACCTTGGAGAATAAGATTAAGAATATTCTCAAGAGTCATTGGTGAATACGGGCCCTGAAGTAGATCAAGCTGTAAAAGTAACACTTTCTCTTTTGAAAGATTGTCAGTAGAGTAAGCACCTTCATTATCTAGGCAGATCAACACTAGTATATAAACTGTTTTTTCTCACCCTTTACCGAACAATGCTGGGTCTTCACGTCCTTTGGAAAGAAGCCTTTTGAAAACATTGTTGGAAAAGGAGAAAATGCTGGTAACCAGCATTTTCTTCTTTTCCCACAATGCTTTCTACTCAAAAATCCAAATTTTGTTGTTTGGTAAAGAGTTAGCCAATTCAGAGTTTATTAGTACCATAAGTTGGTGTTAAGATATTTAACACATTACCACACAATCCCTACTTTTGGCACCTCTGAGAAAGAAGCCTTTTGAAAATAAAGTAGGAAAAAGAGAAAATGCTGGTAACCAGCACTTTCTCCTTTTCCCACAGTGTTTTCTACCCTTCCCGGAACAAATTTCAATTTTTCAGTCACCTTTATTTTGTCGTCTGCAAATGCTTTCAATTTGAAGCAGTCTAAAATTTTGTCGTGTGGTAAAGAGTTAAAGAAAAAGAACTTATTAACATGATTTTTTATATATCTCTAGGAATGAAGTTTTAATTTGTTAAAAGACATTCTTTTTTTTTTTTTAAAACCGTTAGGTGTTCACATTTACCCTAAACGTTCACAAACTGCCTTAACCCATTACCATATGACAATATTTTAGACTGGTCCAAATTGAAAGCATTTGCAGACGACAAAATTAAAGTGACTGAAAATTTGAAATTTGATTTCTGACGGGTAGAAAACATTGTGGGAAAAGGAGAAAATGCTGGTTACCAGCATTTTCTCCTTTCCCCACAACGTTTTCTAAAGGCTTCTTTCTCAGGGGTGTCAAAAGTAGGGATTGTTTGGTAATGGGTTAATATGCTTCTGAAATTGAAATTTATTTTGGGAAAAAAACATTTTTAGAAAAGGAGATAATGCTAGTTATCAGAATTATCTCCTTTCCCAACAGTGTTTTTAAAAGGCTATGTCTCAGAGTCATTTAAAGTCGGCATTGTGTGGTAGAGGGTGAAAGGAAAAGAATATTATGTCTTTGATCAGTTTGAAGATTATTGTGGAAAAAAGGAACAATTGTTAGTCACCAGCAATGCCTCACTAATTTCTGACAATGTTTTCCAATGCTGTCCACAGCACATGCCCTTGAAAAGCATTTCAGGGTCCTAATCTTGTACTGGTGAGAAGGGGATATTAATTATGTAGATTTGGCTGTGATAGAAATACAGATTTTTTTTCGAAGTCTGTTAACTTTTTACCCAACTACAAAATTTTGACCTTGTCCAAATTGAAAGCATTTGCAGACAACAATTTATATGTGACTCAGATAACGAAATTTGACTCTGATAGGGTAGAAAACACTGGGAAAAGGAGAAAATGCTGGTTACCAGCATTTTCTCCTTTTCCACAATGTTTTTGTAAGGCTTCTTCCTCAAGGGTGTTACAAGTCCTCATTGTGTGGTAAAGGGTTAACCCATTACCACACAATCCCTACTTTTGACGCCCCAGAAAAAGAAGCCTTTAGAAAACATTGTGGGAAAAGAAGATGCTGGTAACCAGCATTTTCTCCTTTTCCCACAATGTTTTCTATCCATCACAAAACAAATTTCAAATTTTCAGTCACTTTTATTTTTTCGTCTGCAAATGCTTTCAATTTGGACCAGTCTAAAATTTTGTTGTGTGGTAAAGGGTAAAATGTTGAAATTGCATGAACAGTCAATCATACTATTTGGATACTTGACTGTGTAATTGTTTTATGTTTCTAGGTAACAGTGTATGAGTGTCAAGAAGGAGGCAAAATAAAACTGTTACAGGCTTACGCTGACCCATCTGTATCCTTTTTGTGGAAAATAAGTAGGCTGTATCACTGCGTACAATATATAGAGAATAATCAAATGGTTATTTTTGATATGAAAAATATCTCACGAGGATGCTTTGTTAGGCGTTGAAAAAACAAGTGCGCAACACGAGTTTTTTTAACGCCTTACGACGCATCCGAGTGAGATATTTTTCATATGAAAAATAACCAGTTGATTATTCTATTTATTATATACCTTATTAACATCATTATTTGTAATTTTGCATTTGGAAGTCGAAAAAAATGTAGCCGAAAAAAAAAAGGAGTTCCCAAATTACGTCAGGAAGTGAAAGTGAAAGTTGATAACGTCACTAGTGATGATATCAAAATTTATTACACTGGGAAATTCCAGGATTTCACTGCTAGGTATATAATAAAAGGGTGCTGTCAATGCGTCTGTTTGTGTACACCCTTGCCGTGGCCTGTGTGGGCTGATTTTGTTATTTCAAATTCCAGATTTCAAATTCAGAAGGGAAAAAGTGATGCATAAAAGATGTTTAACTCTTTACCAAACAGTCCCTTGTTTTTACGACCATGAGATAGAGGTGTGCAGTAAAAATGTCAGAGGTAAAAATGCCATTGGAAAAAATGTCATCCGTAAAAATGCCACAGGTAAAAATGTCAGAGTCAAAGTGGTAAATATGCCAAAGGTAATAATGTCATAGGTAAAAAAATGAGATAGAAGCCTTTTGAAGACATTGTGGAAAAGGAGAAAATGCTGGTAATGAAAGCATTTGCAGATGACAAAAGAGATCTGAAAAATTAAAAGTGTGTTTGGGCATGGTAGAAAACATGGTGGGAAAAGGAGAAAATGCTGGTTACCAGCATTTTCTCCTTTTCCCACAATGTTTTCAAAAGGCTTCTTTCTCAGGGTTGTTAAAGGTTGGGATTGTGTGGTAATGAGTCAAATGCCTTCAACTCTCTGGTCATGGAAATACAGTACTGTTTGATAAAACTTGAACAGTTTTGTTCATCAATTTTTGTCGTTTTCTGCAAGTATATAACACATAGAAGCTAGCTTATGCAGTATTGATTCCCCTTTAGAGGGCCATTGATTATCGGTATTTTGTAATGTAACTGTACTACATGAGCGTCTCTCCTAGACAGGCACATTTTGAGTATTCATTAGAACAGTGTAAAAAACAAAATTTTAGACTGGTCCAAATTAATAGCATTTGCAGATGACAAAATGAATGTGACTACAGTGTTGAAATTTATTTTAGGAAGGGAAGAAAACATTGTGGGAAATGGAGAAAAGACTGGTTATCAGCATTTTCTCCTTTTCCCACAATGATTTCAAACGGTTTCACAGGGCTGTTAAAAGTCAGGATTGTGTGGTAAAGGGTTAACTCTTTACCAAATGACAAAATGTCACACTGGTTCAAGTTGAAAGCATTGGCAAATGACAAATTGAATGTGTCTGATTTTATGGAATTTGTTTCTGAAAAGGTAGAGTACTTTGTGGGAAAGGGAGAAAATGCTGGTTTCCTCCTCTTCCCACAATGTTTTCAAAGGCTCCCATCTCAGGGTCCTAAAAGCTAAGGATTGATTGGTAAAGGGTAACCATAACTCTAGTCGAACTGTATTCTGTTTCAATATTCATCATAATGATGAACAAATGAATATAACCTTGACCTCTATCAGCCAGATGAGAACTATTATTGTGGCGCCTGGACTTATGACGGTGAGACTGGGCAGCCCTTGGTCTGTGTGGGCGGCCAAAGGGGAATCATTAGAGTGATTGGGCTGGTTTCGCAACAGTGTATTAAGGTAGATATATAAGAGGCACATTCTCTGAAAAGGGGGCTTAATAAATGCATCTTGAAAAATAATATTGAGAAAATACTGGTTACTATCATTTTAATCCTATCAAAGAATAAACCTTGATTTTAACCTCATTTAATATGTCATCTGCAAATGCCTTCAATTTTGAAAAGTTCTCCATTGTGTTGACTCATGAAGACTTAATTAGGTTGATTTTTAGCTTCCCTGAGCACAACATGCAGAAGGGGAGCGTTAGGATCACCCAGTGTCCGTCTTCTGTAGTGCGTCGTCAACAATTCTTTAAACATAAACTCCTCCTAAACTGCTGGGCCAATTTTGACCAAACTTGGCTGGAATATACTTGGGAGGTCCTCTTTAAAACTTGTTCACAGAATTTGATTCTGTCAAAAACTCTGGTTGCCATGGCAACCAAATGGAGTTTTCTAAAAAATTCTTTAAAAATCTTTTTCTCTGAAACCACTGGCTAGATTTTAAAATAATTTCACAGAGATGTTCCTTGGGTGACCCTTTTCAAAAACTGTTCGCAAAATTTTGATCCGTCAAGAAACATGGCTCTGGTGAATGGAGGCTACTTGCACTATACAGAAATGAAGAAATTCTTAAAAATTCTTTTTCTCTGAAAGCGCTGATCAGATTTTGAAATAATTTCACACAGGTGTTCCTTGATTGACCTTTTTCAAAAGCTGGTAGTGAAATTTTGATTCGTCAAGGAACATGGCTCTGGTGAATGGGGGCTATTTGCGCTATAGGGAAATGAAGAAATTCTTAAAAATTCTTCTTCTCTTGAATGGCCAGTCAAATTTTGAAATAATTTCACACAGATGTTCCTTGGGTGACCCTTTTAAAAAATTCTTTGTGAATTTTGATTCGTGAAGAAACATGGCTCTGGTGAGTGTGGGCTACTTGCACCAGTTGGAAATGAAGAAATTCTTGAAAATTCTTCTACTCTGAAACCGGTTGTCAAATTATAAAATAATTTCACAGCAATGTTTCTTGGGTGACCCTTTTCAAAATTTGTTAGCAAAAATCTGATCCGTCAAGAAACATGGCTCTGGTGAATGGGGGCTACTTGCACTATACGGACATGAAGAAATTCTTGAAAATTCTTCTTTTCTGAAACGGCTGGTCAGATTTTGAAATAATTTCACAGAAATGTTCCTTTTTGAATTACCCTTCTCAAAATTTCTTTGTGAAATTTTGACAAGGTTCGCACAGGCTTGAAAAGTGCTTGAAAATGAGGGGTAGTCTTGAAAAGTCCTTGAAACAGAGTTTTGTCTTGAAAAGTACTTGAAAATTCATATCTAGCCTTGAAAAGTACTTGAATTTCAGGCTCTTTGCGTAAAGATTAGTAAATACTACTAAAATTTGCTTGAGCAATGACAAAACAAGAAAATTGCATAAAAAAATGGAGTCCAATACATCTACGTCGCTTCCGAGTACGAAAATGCGTAAGACAGTTTTATCAGGTACGAAAGTATTATGGTACAAAACCACTGTATTTACACCGGTTCCCTGCTTGCAGGTGCTATCCCTACTTTATATGGTAATCGACTGGGGTCTAGTAGTATTGTAAGCATTATATCCCTTTGCGTGATTTATCTTTTCGTAAAGTTATTGTCTGCAAGTTTTAGTGATTTACTTACCTTTCGATTCCGGATTTCTAGAAATTAGAATAAGGAAATGTGTTTTACGTAGTGATTAGTCCAGAAAATACCCTTAGGTCAAGGAAACAAACGATATTTATAAAGCCCTTTGTCGTAGAACTTTGCAGAAAAGAAATCGATATTGCTTGCTAGTGTGAAAGCGGGCTCCGGTCTCATTCCAAAAGCGAGTTGCATTAAGGTGCTGTCACACTCTAGCGTATAGAGCCAGCGTATGAGAAACGTATGGACTTTTTTGGCATACGCTGACATACGCTGAAACACGCTAGGGATACGCTGGAATACGTTTCTAGTACGCCGGGGTACGTCGGTGTACGCTGATGTACGTTGACGGCCAAAAAATTTTTTGAACATGCACAAAAATTTTCAGCGTATGCCGACGTATGAATTTTACGCTCACCATACGTTCCTCATACGCTGAGCACGCTTGAGGTACGCCGAAGGTACGTTGCTCATACGTCGTGTACGCTTTTCATACATTGAAATTGAATGGGTCAGGAAACCTAGCGTTAGAGGAGCGTATAATGAACGTGTGTCTGACGTGTGTCTAATGAATGGCCAACGTTATGATGGTAGTTTTAACGACAGTCTAACGTACTCAACTTATGCCTAATGTGTTCTGAGCGTACAGCCAACTTATCCCATGCGTATTACATGCGTATTTCCAGCGTATGGGGGGTATATAAAGTCTCACATTTCCAAATCTGTATCAGTTTGTACCAGCAGTTCAGAGATGGAGGTTGCTGTGCTGCAACATCACCAAGATTTGTTACAGTTGGCAGCTGAGTATGCTAGACACAGAAGAAGAGGGCGTAGAATGAGGGCGTGCAATCTGGGTGAAACCTTGAATTGGAAGGCGGCGTCAATTTGGCCTTTATGACCCCTTATGGTTGGATTGAGAAATAAAGATCAGAGACTTGACTTGATTTTCTGGGCATGGCGTTTTGGCATCTTGACAGGTTTAAGTCTACTGGCGGAATGAAGAGATTGGCGTGCTGCCACCTTTTATACCCCCTGCTGTGTACGCTCCTCATACGTTTGGCTGACGTTCCGCATACGTTTCTCATACGTCGGAGGTACTCTGATATACGTTACTCGTACGCAGGTATATGTCCAATTCAAAAACACATCACATCACATACGCTATGTGTACGCTACTCATACGCTTAGGGTAGGCTAGGGCTGCGTTTTTCTAATGGTCATTAACCGAAAATCGACCTCATACGCTGAAAAGTTGCGCGTATAAACAATTTTTCGAAATGTTTGATACGTTCCTCATACGCTGGCTCTATAGAGTGTGACAGTGCCTTTAAGAAAGTGGAAAGTCCATGACTGGAATGTTTTCAGACTATTTTGTAAAATGTTCAGTCATAAAAACAAGTCTGAGTGTAAAAAAGAAAATGAAAGTACAACTATGGCGTCGCCGTCAGGGGCAGAACTGACCATTCCTAATCTCATTGTGTTTAAGAAAATTAAAGAAAACCTGTCTTTGGCTTAAAAAAGGTAGGTATTATGTTTAAAAAACGGTCCTTGAAAATGAGTTTTATGTACTTGAAAAGTCCTTGAAAAGTCCTTGAATTTAGTCAGCACTTGCCTGTATGAACCCTGTTTGATAGGTTAAGGAACATGGCTGCGGTGAATGGGGGCTACTTGCACTCCACGGAAATTAAGAAACTCCTAAAAATTCTTCTTTTCTGAAACTGCTGGTCAGATTTTGAAAGGACTTTCACTTAATACAGCTGACCTTTTGAAAATTGCCTGGCAAAAATACTGATTTTGTTTCCAGTGTTTCAATACCTCAAAAAAAACAAAACAAAATGGCTATGGTCCTCTCAAAAATTCAGGTGAGCAATCCAGGGCCATCTTGGCCCTCTTGTTCTGTTCTTCTGTTCATAGAAAGTTGTCAATCACATTTGAAGGGTTCTTTTGCTACAGAGAAACCTATTGAAACATTGGAGAAAAGCAAAATGTTTTTATTTCAATACTAATTTATACATGTAATTGATTCTTGTTGACTTTTCCACATTATATGAGGTGTTTTTGAAGCTGCTGTTGGTAAATTGATTTTAGATGATAAGGAGTCAGTGAATATAATGACCCTTGAATGTTTCAGCATTTTATTGGACATGGTACTGCTGTAAATGAGCTGAAGATCCATCCATACGACCACAACATGTTACTATCAGTATCTAGAGGTGAGCTGATCTATTTTAAAATAACATGCCTTGATCCTTTTCACCAAACAAACTGTGCTTAACTCATTACCAAACGACAAAAGTTCAGGTTTGTCCAAATCGAAAGCATCTGCAGACGACAAAATAAAAGTGACAGAAAATTTGAAATTGGTTTTGTGAAGGGTAGAAAACATTGTGGGAAAAGGAGAAAATGCTGGTTACCAGCATTTTCTTCTTTTCCCACAATGTTTTCTACAGGCTTCTTTCTCAGGGGCGTCAAAAGTAGGGATTGTGTAATAATGGGTTAAATGTAGAAATGTCTTTTTTCAAAGCACTGCAGGATCCCATTAGAAATGGTGAGGCCCTTAAAACACATGAAAAAGATTTAGTGTGTACCTGCCATCCGGGGTTTTTTCTTGGCTACAAGGGGTCATTTGACTAGGGGCTTGATCAATGGGTCCTTTTTGAAAAAATAGAAGGATACAAATACTGGTATTTGAATTTTGGGGGAAAAGAAGAAATTTTTTGAGTCGAAATTCAAAGAAATAGGTTCTCAGTCAAAACCTGAAATACAATTGAAAGCATTCAAGCATTCTAGGCATCTATTGTTTCAAGTTTAATTTTAATGTGTTTATGTTGGGGGGTTAGGAATTAGGTTACTAATTTTCTGAACACAGTCCAACCTGTTAAAAGCAGACACGTAAGGGACAAACAAAGTATACATGCAGTAACTGCAGCCTAGTGTTGGTGCCTTCATGCAGTAACTGCAGCCTAGTGTTGGTGCCTTCATGGAGTAACTGCAGCCTAGTGTTGGCACCTTCATGGAGTAACTGCAGCCTAGTGTTGGTGCCTTCATGGAGTAATTGCAGCCTAGTGTTGGCACCTTCATGGAGTAACTGCAGCCTAGTGTTGGTGCCTTCATGCAGTATCTGCAGCCTAGTGTTGGTGCCTTCATGCAGTAATTGCAGCCTAGTGTTGGCACCTTCATGGAGTAACTGCAGCCTAGTGTTGGTGCCTTCATGCAGTAACTGCAGCCTAGTGTTGGCACCTTCATGGAGTAACTGCAGCCTAGTGTTGGTGCCTTCATGCAGTAATTGCAGCCTAGTGTTGGCACCTTCATGGAGTAACTGCAGCCTAGTGTTGGCGCTATATAGCAGTAACAGGGGCCTAGTGTTGGCACTTTCATGCAGTAACTGCGACCTAGTGTTGGCCTTTTCATGCAGTAACTGCTGCCTAGTGTTGGCGCCATCAGGCAGTAACTGCACCATAGTGTTGGTGCCATCAGGCAGTAACTGCAGCCTAGTGTTGGCGCCTTCATGCCATAACCGCAGCCTATTGTTGGGGCCCTTCATATAGTAACTGTAGCCTAGTGTGGGTGCCTTTATGCAGTATCTGTAGCCTTGTGTTGGCGCCTTCATGCAGTATCTGTAGCCTTGTGTTGGCACCTTCATGCAGTATCTGTAGCCTTGTGTTGGCGCCTTCATGCAGTACTCCAGTATATTTTCTACTCTTTTACAGATAATACCATGAGACTTTGGAATATAAAGACAACTGTATGTGTGGCAATATTTGGTGGAGTGGATGGACACAGGGATGAGGTTCTGAGTGCAGTAAGTGTTTCATTCTTTCACCAAAAGACACATTTTTAACTTTTTATCGAACAAAATCCCTAGTTTTTACGATACAGAGGAAGGAGACTTCTGAAAACATTGCGGGAACAGGAGAAAATGCTGGTAACCAGCATTTTCTCCTTTTCCCACAATTGTTTTCTACTCTTTTTATGTCAAGTTTCAATTTTCAAACACATTTTTTGTTGTCTGCAAGTACTTTAAATTTAGACATGTCTAAATTTTTGTGGTAAAGATTTAAACCCAGAGGGTTATGTTGTTGTGGTCCCTAGCAAATGTTTTAGTGATGTACATCAATTTTACACTACAATCCCATGTTTTGTAAGACCTAAGACAAGAGACTTCTTAGAATATTGTGGGTAAGGAAAAAAAATGCTAATTTTCAGAGCCTCAGATAAGAGAGAGTAATGGCATTCAAAATCTGGTATTTCTCTTACAAACCATATGTAGCAGTTACTCATGAGTACCATTGAGTACCTATAACATAAGGTTAAGTGGAGAATAATTGATATTTTCAGTTATGAAATAAAAATCAGTCCCTCTATCTGAAGCTCTATTGGTAAACAGCATTTTCTTCTTTTCCCTCAATTCTTTCTATTCTGTGAATGATAAATTTCTCCATTTGAGTCATACTGAACTTTTTACCAAACGACAATTTTAACCCATTACCACACGAACCCTACTTTTGACATCTCCGAGAAAGAAGCCTTTAGAATACATTGTGGGAAAAGGAGAAAATGCTGGTAACCAGCATTTTCTCCTTTTCCCACAATGTTTTCTGTCCTTTACAAAACAGATTTCAAATTTTCAATCACTTTTGTTGTCTGGAAATGCTTTTGACTTGGGCAAGCCTAAAATTTTGTCGTTGGTAATGAGTTAAAGAGTGGTCCAAATTGAAAGCACTTGCAGATGAAATAATAAACATAAATCAGAAATTGAAATTTGTTTCCAGCAGGGTGGAAATCATTGTGGGAAAAGGAGAAAATGCTGGTTACCAGCATTTTCACCTTTTCCCACAATGTTTTTCAAAAGGCTTCTAACTCAGGGTTGTCAGAAGTCGTCATTGTGTGGTAAAGGGTTAGCCTATAATCTGCATTTAGCTTTTGATTTGGGCAAGTCCATCCCAACATTTTGTCTTTTGAAGAGATTAAGCCTGTGTGTGCTGTATGTTGTTCGGGTTTAATGATATCAGTTCAGACTACTGTAGGAAATTCTAAACAAGACTTTTGATATTTTCAGGACTTCAACATTCATGGTACAAAATTGATATCCTGTGGGATGGACCACTCACTAAAAATGTGGAGAACTGACAAGGAATCATTAAAACAGGCAATGGAACTCTCATATACATACAATGCAGCTAAAGAAAAGGCGTAAGTCAACCACATTTACAATGATAATCCTTAAGCATTAACCCATTACCACACAGTGAAATTTTAGACCAATCCAAATTGAAGGCATTTGCAGACAACAATTTCAAAGTGGCTCAAATGGCGCAATTTTGCTTTGATAGTGTAGAAAATGTGGGAAAAGGAGAAACTGCTGGTTACCAGCATTTTCGCCTTTTCCCACAATGTTTTCAAAAGGCTTCTTCCTCAGAGGCGTTGAAAGGCGTCATTGTGGGTAAAGGGTTAACCAGAAGGCACAATTGTAGACTTGTCCATATTGAAAGCATTTGCAGACAACAAAATAAACATGGCTCAAAAATTGAAATTTGTTTTGAGAAGGGTAGAAAACATTGTGGGAAAAGGAGAAAATGCTGGTTACCAATGTTTTCAGAAGGCTTCTTTCTGAGGGTCATGAAAACTAGGTATTGTTTGGGAAAGGATGCTAACCCTATCAAGATCTCGCTGCACAGAATATGCAGTCTGATCTTAGATCTACACAGTCCACTTCTAGCTTTGGCTGATTTTTTATTGAAAAACTCCATTTCATTGATAATCAGGTTTATCTCTTTCTCAAGGTACAAAATTTCAAACTTTCCCAAATAGTAAAGCATATGCAGATGGCAAACATCACTCAATATATAATTCAAACCCCGATATGGCCTTCTACACACTAAAAGGGGCATTCATACATTTGCGTGAAGACCACCCTTTCTGTTATGTATTTTTCCAGGGTTTTCCCTTGGCTTTGAAAATTGGGGATCATTGTTATCCCCTTTCTCATTATCTGAGGGTCATTTCGTTAATTTAGGGGGTTAAAAAATGAATCTCCTTGTCATCAATTTCAAGCACGATTTACAGTGCACTTTACCTTTAAATGACAACTTCCAAAATTGAAAAGTCAGTCGATAATTTCTGACGAAAGGTCGATGTCACTTTTTGACAGACTGAACACTTTCGTTTTGTGGCTTGATCGGCAGTTGTAGAAAGCAAACGATAAAAGAGTGCTACAGTTTTCTTCGTCATGACATTAATTTTTTGCTAACAGCATAGACCGTTCATGTGTACTTTTATATACCGGAAGTTGTGTAAAATATGATATGAAATACAGAGAACCCAACCACGACATTGGGCCAATAATTACCACACATGTCCAATATACATTTCGGTAATAATGTGTAAACCAGTCTTATTCTATAAATAAGTTACCGGAAAACCACTTTTATCTAAAATAAACCCTGTAGTTAAAAAAAGAAACGGTGTTCGTCTGACATTGAAGCAAGAACAGACTTGGAATTATGATGCTTTATTCAATTTCGCACAGTATTTAGATCTTGGAAAGTTGTGTCATCGGTCATGCACTGTCACTTATTTTGAGGGTCATTTGAATTAAAATTGTGTCTATGACGCAGGATTTGTGCGTCAAAGAAAACCCTGATTTTTCTGTTTTGCACAAGTCTACTGTAGCACAAAATCTAATTTAGCTGTAAGGTGCTGCCTTGAATTAGTCTGTGTGGACTGTGCATGCTGATCTGAGATGGCACTTTACAAATGTCTGAATGAACCTTTTTGCTTGTTGCGAGCTGTAGCCTTGCAGTTTGTTGGTTCATGGTAGTTACAGTTCGACCAAGAAAAATTCAAACTTTTAACAGAATATAGAATAAATCACCAAGTGATTTTCTAATTTCATCTTTCTTTTAGCATCATAGAAATTATCATGCAGTTTCATCCAAATATTTGAAAGACAGACAACCTTGACCTTCATCACTGTCCCGGTGCCATTCTGAAATTGATGATGTGACTTCGATGGTTTCCTTAAAAATATCAATAGAACTCAATATGTTTGGCACCGATTTGCAGTAACATGTTAGGAAAATTTTGATGCATGCCTTGCAGATGATCTAAATACATCACCATGCATATTTTTCAGTAAAACTGCTTGTATTGAAGGATTTTAGAGGGTGGGGTAAATTTTTGTGTTAAGCATGTAGGTGCTGATGACATCGTTTTCACTTTTGGTATATTTTTCTTCCACATGTAATCTTTTATTTTGAAAAATTAGGTTGGTTAACCCATAACCACACAATCCCTACTTTTGACGACCCTGAGAAAGAAGCCTTTTGAAAACGTTGTGGGAAAAGAAGAAAATGCTGGAAACCAGCATTTTCTCCTTTTCTCACAATGTTTTCTACTCTTCACAAAACAAATTTCAAATTTTCAGTCACTTAAATTTTGTCGTCTGCAAATGCTGTAGATTTGAACGAGCCAAAAATTTTGTCGTTTGGTAATGAGTTAAGGTAAAGAAATGTTCAAGTAAAGGTATTTTCAATCAAAATAGAGACCAGACAAGGTACCAGGGGTCGCTGGTTTTTGTTATGACATTAACCCTTTCCCAAACAATCCCTGGTTTTTACGAGTGGAAAAGTAGCCTTTTGAAAACATTATGGGAAAAGGAGAAAATGCTGGTAACCAGCATTTTCTCCTTTTCCCACAATGTTTTCTACCCTATCATAGACAGAAATCATCTTTTCAGTAAGAGTTGAATTGTCGTCTGCAAATGCTTTTCAATTTGGTCCAGTCCAAAAGTTTGTCGTTTGGGAAAGGGTTAAAGTACCGATTACCTGGAAGCAATATGCACGGTGAACCAACATGCCGTGGCTATATAATATATAAGGTAGAGTTCATCATTCCTTTTCTTACAGCCCCTTTCCATCATATGACATCAACTTTCCAGACTTTTCCACCAGAGATGTGCATAGGAATTATGTAGACTGTGTCAGATGGCTGGGTAATTTTATTCTCTCAAAGGTAGGAAACTTCACAAATTCCATTAACCCTCTACCACGGGAGAAAATTTTAGACTTGTCCAAATTGAAAGCATCTGCAGACGACAAAATAAAGGTGAATGAAAAATTGAAAATTGTTCTGGGAAGGGTAGAAAAGACTGTGGGAAAAGGAGAAAATGCTGGTTACCAGCATTTTCTCCTTTTCCCACAGTGTTTTCATAAGGCTTCTTTCTCAGGGGCATCAAAAGTAGGGATTGTATGGTAATGGGTTAAACCTTTACCGCACAACAAATTTTAAGACCTATCCAAATTGAAAGCATTTGTTGAAGACAATTTCATTGTGGCTCAAATGATGCAGTTTCTCTTTGATAGGGTAGAAAACTTTGTGGGAAAAGGAGAAAATGATGATTTTCAGCATTTTCTCCTTTTCCCACAATGTTTTCAAAAGGCTTCTTCCTCAGGGTCTTCAAAAGTCGTCACCGTGTGGTAAAGGGTTAAATCTTACTGTTGTATACAGCTGATTTAACTACTTACCAGACAGTATAAGATGGACTTGCCGAAATTGAAAGCAATTGCAGACAACAAAGGTGATATGGCTGAAAAGTTGGAATTCCATCTTTGGTATTGTAGAAAACTGGGTCTGAAAAGGAGAGGTTGGAATGAATAGATCATAGATATAGTTGAACACATTCTTGGAAAAGAAGAAAAAGGTTGTTACCAGCAATTTTCCCTTTTCCCAAAATGCTTTCAGAAGCCCTTTTACCTTGGGAACTTTGGATTGTAGATCAGATTGCAAAACACAGGCAGTTTGATCAACTCTGCCAGCTATATAGAGATTCTTGTGGTCAGATTCAGTTTTGATATGGCAGTATTTATGCAAAAGAGCTGATAAAATGGCAGGCTTTGGCTTCCATCCATACATCTTTGCAAGCCAAGGCTGACGATTCACTACGCTACTCTACCCTTGGTGGATCAAGCTTGATTTTTACATTCCCCCATATGCTTTTTCATTGGATGAAGCAAGGTCTAACTGCAACAAATGAAATCGCTTGTAGCATTTCATCTTTGATAAAAATAGAACAAGGGAACTACCTTTCGAATAGAAGGTAAACATGGAAACCCACGTGGATGTCTGCTTATCGCCTCATGTGTATTCGTAGGCGGTTTGTAAAACGATATTTTATTGGCTTTTAGAAATATGATGTAAAGGGGGGGAATAACCAGCATCCTGCGCATCGCAGGAATCTCAAAATCGGTAAGGTAAGATCTACGTAGTGATTGTAACCTTGGCTCACACAGATGCCATCCATAGGGCTTAGCCTAACAGGTGGTTCCCCAGACTCTATAGCTGATTAAAAAAAAATATATATATTACCGGTAAATTGTTCAGAGTGAAAGCATTTGCAGACCACAAAGTAAATATGGTTCATCTAATATAATATGCCTTTAAAAGGGTAGAAAGCATCCTTGGAAAAAAAGAAATTGCTATTTACAAACATTTTCTCTTTTTCCGGCATTGCTATGAAAGCTTTTTCTTGTGAGTTGTAAAGCTATGATGATTTCATGAAGAGTTGTTTTCTCTTGCACGTCAAAGACAGAAAAATGCCTTTTCTCCTTTAATTTGTATTATTTTTAACCCTTTACCACACAATTCCTAGTTTTAACAACCCTGGTTGAGAGGGCTTTTGAAAACATGGTGGGAAAAGGAGAAAATGCTGGTAATCACCTTTTTCTCCTTTTCCAGCAAAATTTCCTACCATTTGAGCCACACTAAATTTTCATCTGCAAGTGCTGTCGATTTTGGATAAAGCAAAAATTTTGTTGTATTGTACCGGTAAAGGGTTAACCCATTACCACACAATCCCTACTTTTGACGACCCTGAGAAGGAAGCCTTTAGAAAATATTGTGGGAAAAGGAGAAAATGCTGGTAACCAGCATTTTCTCCTTTTCCCACAATGTTTTCTACCCTTCATGAAATAAATTTCAAATTTTCAGTCACTTTTATTTTTTCGTCTGCAAATGCTTTCGATTTGGACAAACCTAAAATTTTGTCGTTTGGTAATGAGTTAAAAGGTATTAACATCAGAGGCCAGTTTTACTAAGGTAGTTACCAACAGAATTTGCATACGTTTTATATAACTATAGTATAATGGCATTAATTTGCCACGAGACACATGAAAACTATCACAATCATTTTCTTGTATCTCGTGGCAAATTAATGCCACTATAAAATAGTTACGTAAACCTTGCGCAAATTTTGTTTATAACCACCTTGGTTAAATGAGACCCAGGCGTCTAAAAGTCCATATGTATGATTACTATTTGCTTTTCAGTCATGTGAGAACTGTATAATATGCTGGAAACCAGGCAGCCTTGAAGATGAGGGCGAAAAACAGTGGAAGGCTAAAGAAGGCAAAGTCAGTATTCTATACAAATTTGACTACAAGGAGTGTGATATCTGGTACATGAGATTTTCTCTCGACCATTACCAAAAAGTAAGTGAATTTAATATAAATATATCCACCCCCTTTTCACCCACAGGCCTAGTAGCTCAGTCTGTGGCACAGGATTTAAACCAAGGAGTTCTCAGTTTGATCCTAAGCTTGGCAAATTCACACTTCGGACATCTTCGCAAGCCAAGGGTTACGATCCTTTATGCTACTCCACCCTTGGCTTATTGAGTTCGATTTCGACAATCACCCAATATGCATTTTCATTGGTTGCAGCTAGCTCTAGCTGCATCAAATCAAATCGTTCGAAGCATTTCATCTTTGATGAAAATAGAACAGGGTCGAGATAAAAATAGAAGGTAAACATGAATACCTCCGTGGATGTGGGCAGGATCTGTAATGATTTATTACAGTAGAAAACATAGACGAACAATATTTACATAAAGTTTCAACTTGACCAATCAATTATCAGATGTTTTAGGCTATATCCCAGCACCTGACCATGGAATGTCGAAGTATGTTTATGGTTATTGCTTCATGTTGAATTATTGTATTTGTAAGCGGTTTGTAAAACAACATTTCATTTGCTATAAGAAAAATGATGTAAAGGGAGATAATAAGCTGCATCCAATGGGGGCGTGTTGCGGGAATCTCGAAATCGGGCTCAATCCGCCAAGGTAAGATCCACGTAGTGATCGTTTCCTTGGCTCCAAAGATACCTTGGGATTGATGATTGCATTGCAACAAGATTCCCATCCCACTGATTCATGGTGTTTCAGCAATGTCAATTTTCGAAAGCAGCCAGTGGCTTGAAAACATTGTTATGTCAAATTACTGCTAGAAGAAGAGCATAGATATAGGTTCTGGTTGCTGCAATATGTCTGAAATGATGTTGAAAGTGATGTTTAACGCAAAAAAAACAAACAAAACAGGAGGAGGATACTGGAACTAGACTCGCTGCCCATCAATTAACTCTTTATCACAATCCTGACTTTTAACGACTCTGCGAAAGAAGCCTTTTGAAAACAGTGTTGGAAAAAGAGAAAATGCTGGTAACCAGTATTTTCTCCTTTTCCCACAATGTTTTCTACCCTTCCCAAGACAAATTTGAATTTTTGAGCCATACTTAGATTGTCATCTGCAAATGCTTTTACTTTGGACTGGTCTACAATTTTGTTGTTTGGTAAAAAGTTGAAGAATGTGTCCTCTTTTCCTCCTACACTTCTGCTCTTTACCAGATGACAAAATTTGGGACTAGTTCAAATTGAAAGCATTTGCAGACGACTAAATATATGTGAATCAAAAATTGAAATTAGATTTTGAAAGGGTTGAGAACCTTGTGGGAAAAGGAGAAAATGCTGCTTACCAGCATTTTCTCCTTTTCCCACAATGTTTTTAAAGGCTTTTTTTCTTTGGGACGTCGGGATTGATAGACAACTCACTCACCTTTTGCAGAAAGAGTAGATCAAGATCTGTCTGTACCAGACATGCAGTCTGAAGCTTGATTGACACTGTATGATAATAACATACTTTTACACGTTGTCTGCGCATGTCATATTCTTTGAAGATTCGACCTGTCTTATATGACGCATCACAAGCCCCGAAAGTGAGCAGACTGTAATATTATGCTCTATAAAGTAGCATTGTAGAACATAGCTTTTATCAATACGTTTGAAGAGAAATGAGACCTGCTTTAGCTCCAGATTTCTCTAATTTGCTGATCATAGCTGAGTGAACTGCACGAGGTAACGTTTCATTGAGTAAATGTTTATTTTACTTTTAAATTTGAAGTAACGTTTGTCGCGTAGGAAAGTGGTTTGGTTCTGTACCCAGGATGCCCAAATTAGATAGATGAGTATTATAGAATGCCATCTAGTGGGAGATAATAACTTTCACAAAAAAAAAATCTCTTTGAAATAGCTAAACTTGGGTTTTTACTTTTGGCTGAAAAGTTTATTTAGCAGGATCAGGTTTAGCCCTTTACTACACAGTGATGACTTTTAATTCCCCTTAATTCTTTACCACACGAAAAAATTTTAGACTGGTCCAAATTGAAAGCATTTGTAGACGACAAAATAAAGAGGACTAAAAGAATGAAATTAGTTCTGGGAAGGGTAGAAAACACTGTGGGAAAAGGCTTCTTTCTCAGGGGCGTCAAAAGTAGGGATTGAGGGGTAATGGGTTAAAGAGAAGGCTGTGGAAAACAATTTGAGAAAAGGAGAAAAATGCTGGTTACCAGCATTTTCTCCTTTTCCCACAATTTTTACTACCCCTTCAAAGAAAAATTATTATGCCCCCCTTTCGAAGAAATGGGGGTATATTGCTTTGCACTTGTCGGTCGGTCGGTCCGTTGGTCGGTCGGTCCGTCGGTCGGTCCGTAGACCAAGTTTGTCCGGAGCATAACTCAAAAGGTTTTTCAGGTATCATCTTGAAACTTCATAGGTGAATAGATCTCATTAAGGAGAAGTGCAGTGCACAAGAACCATAACTCTGCCCATCATATTTTCGGAGTTATTGCCCTTTGTTGATTTTCATACTTAATTTTTGTTCGGAGCATAACTCAAAAACTATTTCAGGTATCATCTTGAAACTACATAGGTGGATAGATCTCAGTAAGGAGAAGTGCAGTGCATAAGAACAACAACTCTGCCCATCATATTTTTTGAGTTATTGCCCTTTGTTGATTTTCATACTTAATTTTTGTCCGGAGCATAACTCAAAAACTGTTTCAGGTATCATCTTGAAACTACATAGGTGGATAGATCTTACTAAGGAGAAGTGCAGTGTACAAGAACCATAACTCTGCCCATCATATTTTTGGAGTTATTGCCCTTTGTTGATTTTCATACTTAATTTTTGTCCAGAGCATAACTCAAAAAGTATTATAGGTTTCACCTTGAAACTTCATAGGTGGATAGATGTCATTAAGGAGAAGTGCAGTGCACAAATACCATAACTCTGCCCATCATATTTTTGGAGTTATTGCCCTTTGTTGATTTTCATATTTAATTTTTGTCCGTAGCATAACTCTAAAAGTATTTCAAGTATCAACTTCAAACCTTATAGGTGAAAAGATCTTATTAAGGAGAAGTGCAGTGCACAAGAACCATAACTCTGCCTATCATATTCTTGGAGTTATTGCTCTTTTAATTTTTGTCCGGAGCATAACTCAAAAAGTATTTCAGGTATCATCTTGAAACTACATAGGTGGATAGATCTCATTAAGGAGAAGTGCAGTGCACAAGAACAACAACTCTGCCCATCATATTTATGGAGTTATTGCCCTTTGTTGATTTTCATACTTAATTTTTGTCCGGAGCATAACTCTAAAAGTATTTCTGGTATTATCTTAAAACCTCATAGGTGGATAGATCTTACTAAGGAGAAGTGCAGTGCACAAGTACCATAACTCTGCCCATCATATTTTTGGAGTTATTGCCCTTTGTTGATTTTCATAGTTAATTTTTGTCCAGAGCATAACTCAAAAAGTATTTCAGGTATCACCTTGAAACCTCATAGGTGGATTAACCTTATTAAGGAGAAGTGCAGTGCACAAGAACCATAACTCTGCCCATTATATTTTTGGAGCTTTTTCCCTTTGGTGATTTTCATACTTAATTTTTGTCCAGAGCATAACTCAAAAGGTTTTTCAGGTATCATCTTGAAACTTTATATGTGAATGGATCTTATTCAGGAGAAGTGCATTGCACAAGAACCATAACTCTGCCCATTATATTTTTGCAATTACTGCCCTTTGTTGATTTTCGTACTAATTTTTTTTCCGGAGCATAACTCAAAAAGTATGTGAGGTAAAATCATGAAACTTTAAAAGTTGAAAGTTCACATAAATGGGAAGTACAATGCCCAAGAATTGTTAATTTATCATTAATAATTTTTGAGTAATTACCCTTTGTTCGTTTCTACACTTTGAACGTAAGAGTTTATAATCACATTGGATACCATTAGGGGGGCATACATGTTTTACAAACATCTCTTGTTTCATATGACCCAAACTGAAAGTGTCATCTGCAAATGCTTTCAATTCAGACAGGTGTAAAATTATGCCATGGGGTAAAGGATTAATCTGAAGTCTCCCTACCATGGGAACTTACTCATCTTCAATTTTCATTTTGATTTGTTGATTGCTTCAAGTCTTACATCCCTTTGAACCGTTTACTATCTAGTGACAAATAACCTAGGGGAGGGTTAGGTATTCACTAATCTGTGATGGTCCATTTGTATTGACTTTTTCTATGTAGCTCAACAGTCTGTGGCTTGAAGAAAGAATTCTAACCCATGTAACCCATTACCAAACAATCCCTACTTTTGACGACCCTGTGAAAGAAGCCTTGAGAAAACATTGTGGGAAAAGGAGAAAATGCTGGTAACCAGCATTTTCTCCTTTTACCACAAGGTTTTCTACCCATCACAAAACAAATTTCAAATTTTCAATCACTTTTATTGTGTCGTCTGCAAATGCTTTGGATTTGGACAAGCCCAAAATATTGTTGTTTGGTAATGAGTTAAACACTATTGGCAACACTATTACTTGTACTATTGTATTTTCTTGTATTGGACCACAAGTAAAAAAGAAAAGATGAATGATGACACCACATCATTTAGACAGATTTTTCTCAGGAGCAACATAGTTTTTATATGTTTTACTCTTGGCTTTTCTACTGTGATAAATAATCCCCTTTAATATCCTAATACGGCAAAATGTTAGACTTGTCAAAATTGTCGGGACTTTTAATTTCGTGTTGAAGGAATAATTCAGATCTTGAATCACTATGAGAAAAGGAGGAATTGCTCAAGTTTCCATTCCTCGTGAAGTTTCTATCTGAACATGGATTCAGTTTAGAGCATATCTTAAGATTTGGTCACGCTGAGCTTACGGAAGAGTAATGGATCAAAAAGCATTTTATCCGTTTCCCACAATGTTTTCTGCCCATCACAAAATGAATTTCAAACTTTCAGTCACTTTTATTTTGTCGTCTGCAAATGCTTCCAATTTGGACAAGCCTAAAATTTTCTCATGTGGTAAAGAGTTAAGTAAAATGGTGGTTATATGAACGTACTGGTTAGTTCCATAAGTGAACTCTATCATAAAACCTCAGATTGGTTTTAGCCATATTTAACTGTTTACCAGACAACAAAATTTTGGTATAGTCCAAATAGAAAGCTTCTGCAGATAACAAACTGAATTTGGCCCAAAAACTGAGATTGAAATTCTCGGTGTAAAAGGTACAAAAACAATGAAGGAAAAGGAGCATTTTCTCCTTTTCCTGCTATGTTTTTAAAAACTAGGCTTCTTCATCCAGGTTGTAAAAACTCTGATTATAATGCTTGTTGGATGGACGTGAAGATTTTGTGGTAGGGTTAGGGGTCTTTTCTAAACCAGATGTAGACAACTTGTCCACATAGGAAACATTTGCCGATAATGAAATGGATGTGGCTGAAACCCTGGAAGATGTCTGCAAATGCAAGAAAAGATTATAAAAATAGAGAAATGTAAGTTTACAAGGGTTTTCCGCTTTTCCAATGATGTTTAACTCTTTCCCAAACGACAAAATTTTATACTGGTCCAAATTGAAAGCACTTGCAGACGGCAAAATAAAAGTAACTCAGAAATTGAAATTTGTTTCCAGCAGGGTAGAAAACATTGTGGGAAAAGGAGAAAATGCTGGTTACTAGCATTTTCTCCTTTTGTCACAATGTTTTCAAAGGGCTTCTATATAAGGGTCGTAAAAACAAGGGATTGTTTGGTAAAGGGTTAAAAAGCCGTCTTCTTTAGGGGTCCTCAATGTGCTGGATTGTTTGTTAGAGACTGGGGTCCTGTGTGGCTCAGTGGTGGGATGCACGACTCGTGATCTGGAGGTCCCGGGTTCGAGCCTCACTAGCTCCACTGGGTTTTTTCGCAGGAGTGTCCTTGGGCAAGACACTTCAGAGCCTAGCCTAGTACTGGTGAAACCCAGGAAACATGAATATGTGAACTGTCGCCGTGATATGACTGAAATAACGTTGAAAGCGTGTAAAAACACCATTTAACCAAATGGTTAGAGAGTTAATCCTTAACAGAACAATTCTTAACAAAAAAAAAACCCTTAACAAAACAATGCTCTGTGTGAAAGACCTCACTTAGAAAATCTTTGAAAGTATTGTGGTAAAGGGAGAAAAAGCATGTAATTAGCATTTAACTCTTTACCACACAATCCTGACAACGACCCTGAGAAAGCAGCCTTTTGAAAACACTGTGGGAAAAGGAGAAAATGCTGATAACCAGCATTTTCTCCTTTTCCCACAGTGTTTTTTACCCTTCCCAAACCAAATTTTAATTTTTCAATCACCTTTATTTTGTCATCTGCAAATGCTTTCAATTTGGACCAGTCTAAAATTTTCTCGTGTGGTAAAGGGTTAACTACCTCTTCATTGTATGTTTTTCTTTCCTGTCATTGACAAATTCCATGATTCAGACCACAGTAATTTTGTTGTCTTCAAATGATTTCACTTTGGGTGAGTCTAAAAGTTTGTGGCCAGATAAAGATTCTATCCTCTGCAATATATGAAAAATTTTTAGAAAAATCATAATTGTAAGCATTTCCAGACGACAAATAAACCGGAGCTCAATTGATGGCATTTGTCTTTGGTAGAGTAAAAAAACAATGTGGGAAAAGGAGAAAATGCTGGTAACCAGCATTTCTCCTTTTCCCACAATGTTTTCAAAAGCTTTTTTCCTAGGGTTGCAAAACCTGTGGAGATTATTTGGGAAAAGGTTAACTCTTTACCACAAAATCCCAACTTTAAATGACCCTGAGAAAGAAGTCGTTAGAAAACATTGTGGGAAAAGTAGAAAATGCTAGTTACCAGCATTTTCTCCTTTTTCCACAATGTTTTCAATACTTTCCAAACAAAATTTCAATTTTTGAGTCACATTTATTTTGTCATCTGTAAATGCTTTCAATTTGGACTGATCAAAAATTTATTCATGTGGTAAAGACTTAAACAGGTGATAAAATTCAGTTCACAGAGTCTGGTACAACTATTAAGAAAATTAAGAGGGAGATAACAGTAATTAGGGAGGGTTAATTTTAGGGTGTGATCCCAAATTAGCATGACCTTGATTTGCCCACTTTATCTTAATTAGCTGTCACATATTCTAGAAAAGCAACACAATGATTTGGCACATGCACGATGGCAGAATTTGGTCAATCTAGAATTTTTACTTGTCATTATTGCAATGCTTGATACTACAGTCTGTCATAAACCGGGTCAGTAAACAAGGGGCTGTGAGTTTCTTAACTTCTTACCAAACAAGATTTTAGACTGGCCCAAACTGATGGTGTGTGTAGACAACAAAATTGTGGTGGAGAAAAGTTTCCTTTGGGTTTGACTTAAATGGGCATCAAAACTAGAGTAAGTGACTACCATTGCATCATGGTGCCTTTATGATATTTATAGCCCCATGAAATGTATGTTTTTGGGAGTATACTAGAATCAGTCAGCCTATCTGCCTGTCTGTGTGTCCCTCTTTGTATAAAATACTGGTAATTTTGTGTCACTCCTCCTCTTAGAGTTTTGCTGCTATTGTATTGAAATTTTTGTTGATACATTGATGAATACTGAAGTTGTGCATAACACAGTTTTCAATCATCTACTCCTTATGATTCCATGGTAATCTCCACTTGAACTTACATTTGTTTTGTTGAATTGTCTGTTTCTGTCAAAGCGCTGGCAAGGGTATTAAGTCACATTCAGTGACAGCTCTAGTTTACTCTGTTTAAATCTTTACCAAACAACAACATTTGGACTTGTCCAAATTGAAAGCATTTGCAGACGATAAAATAGATGTGAATCAAAGATAGAAATTTGATTTGGGAAGGGTAGAAAACATTGTAGGAAAAGGAGAAAATGCTGGTAACCAGCATTTTCTCCTTTTTCTACAATGTTTTCAAAGGCCTTCTTTTTCAGGGTTCGTTTAAAGTCGGGATTGTGTGGTAAAGAGTTAAAATGTATTTATCTCATGTTCATGTGTTATGGAATAGGGATACTAGTATACAGTTTCTAATAGTAGAGGAAATTTTACTGTAAGAACACAAATAAAATAAAATTCTTTTAGTCAGATATACATTGTTTTCTTTTTATTCAAACGGAGTCTTACATAATTATGAATGAAAGTTTGGCTTATCTATCTTTGTTAAGATCTTCATAAGCACTTGTGAAACCAAACCTGGTTTAACACCCTTTGAAGTAGAAGCAATATACTTGTAAGATTCAGTTAACTCTGTACCAAATAGTCCTGAGTTTTTACCATCCAAAGAAAAAAGAGGCCCTTTACCCTTTCTGAAACGTCAAATTTCGGACTCTTTCTATTTGAGAAACATCTCACTGACAATAAATTCAAAATTGTGCAAAATTTTAATTTACTTGAGCGCTCTGATAGGATAAATATGCATATGGGACTAACCTTAACCCCCAGGCTGCTACGTGTGACATGAGGACCTTTGACAGACAGTGTAGATCAAGATTAGGCTGCTCAGAACATGCAATCACATGTTTGATTCACACTGTTCGAAAAAGAAATATTTCCTCCTAAAAACACATTTGATAAATAGTAACATTGGGTATATAATTATCATCGGCTTGAAATTCCATTCTTTACCGAAAGACAAAATTTTAGACCACTTCAAATTGAAAGCATTTGCAGACGACAAAAAAAAATGTGGTTGAAAAAATGAAATTTGTGTCAGAAGAGAAGACAACATTGTGGGAAAAGGAGAAAATGCTGGTTACCAGCATTTTCTCCTCTTCCCATATTGTTTTCAAAAACAGTATTTCCCAGGGTCGTGAAATCAAGGCGTTGTTTGGTAAAGTTTTAAAAAACATCATGCGAAAAAGGAGAAAATGCTGGTGGCCAGCATTTTCTACATTTCCCACATTATTTCTTTCCTTTCATGGATAAATATCAGTATTTCAGCTTCATTTTATTGTAATCTGAAAAACTTCACCAGTCTAAAATTTTAACTTCTAGTAAAGGGTAAAAGGCAATTCAGCCAAGTTGTTTGATTTGTAAATAAAAGGACCTTATAATCCAAACCTGTAGAGCTTATTATGAGGTGCTGACTCGGTATTTACTTGCACTATTTAGATGGTGTAGATCAAGATTATACTGCACAGTTTATTTTGAGGTGCTGAAAGCTGACTCAGTATCTAGTTGTTTTATGGGGAGAGTGTTGATCAAGATCAGACTGCAGAGAATGATAGTGCCATCTAATCTTAGATATGGTATTATGCTGTCTGCTTCCCTATGAGATAGATGCATGTGTATGAATATGTGCATTCACCCTATACCAAACAATCCCTGGTTTTTACGATCCTGAGATAGAAGCCTTTTGAAAACATTGAGGGGTAAGGAGAAAATGCTGGTAACCAGCATTTTCTCCTTTCCGACAATGTTGTCTACCCAGCTGGAAGCAGATTTCAGTTTTTGAATTACATTTATTTTGTCGTCTGCAAATGCTTTCAATTTGGACAATTCTAAAATTTCGTCGTTTGGTAAAGAGTTAACTGCAAATGAAAATACTAAGCTGAAGGCAGAATTGCTTGATATATTTGAGTCATGCTCTGTAGAAAAGGGGCTTTATGCATCTGCAAAAAGTAGCAACCCAGGTCAGCCTGTGCAATCCATGCAGGCTCAGACCTGAGCCGAAACTTTTCATTGTTGGTCAATTTTTTGTAGGTCCAAAACCGAGTCATCCTAGTGATTGAGTTGATTGTTAAAAACATGGCTAGTATGGTTTCATGGGTAATATGTGAATCAACCCTTGCCTGGTATCATGCATCACGGAAATGCATTATGTCCCATTTTACTAGAACACAGCTCATTTCTTTTTGCCGAGATATTATCAAAATCGGTCTCCTGCAAGATGAAAAAAAAGTCGTTGAAGGTATGTAACCTAACCCTGTACCAAACAATCCCAAGTTCTGACATCTCTATGATAATTGGTAAACAGGGTTTTCCCTCGGCTTCGAAAATTGGGGGTCATTGTGACCCCCTTCCTCATTATTTGAGGGTCATTTCATCAATTTTGGGGGGGTCAAAAATATAGATTTCCTTGTCATCAACTTCAAGCATGATTTAAAATGCATTTTACCTTTAAACGGCAACTTCTAAGATTGAAAAGTCGGTAGACCATTTGTGATGGAAAGGCTGATGTCAATTTTTGACAGATCAAACATTTTCGTCTGAATTGCTGCTTGACGTGGCTTGATTGGCAGTAGTAGGAAGCAGACGGTAGAAGAATGCTGGAGTTTTCTTCTTCATGACATTATTTTTCCGCTTACAGCACAGATCGGTAATGTGTACTTTAATATACTGGAAGTCGTGTAAAATATGCCATGAAATACAGAGAACTCAACCACGACATTGACTGGGCCAATAATTACGACATGTGTCCAATATACATCTCGGTAATAATGTGTAAACCAGTCTTATTTTAAAGATAAATTACCAGAAAACCACTTTTATCTAAAATAAACCCTATAGTTAAAAAAAGAATGGTGTTCATCTGACATTGAAGCAAGAACAGACATGGAATTATAACGGTTTGTTTAACTTCATATATTATTCAGAGTTGCGTCCCTGATGACGCACTGTCATTGAGTTTGGGGGTCATTTGAATTAAAACTGCTTCTATGACGCCAGATTTGTGCGTCATGGAAAACCCTGGGTAAAAGACTTCTGAAAACATTGTGGGAAAAGGAGAAAATGCTGGTGACCAGCATTTTCTCCTTTTCTCACAGTGATTTCCGCTCTTCTGGAAAAAAAAAAATGACACCTCCAAATGCTTTCAATTCGCACAAAGTCTGAAACTTTGTTGTGTGGTAAAGAGATAACTTGTCAAGCAGTAATAGTGATACTGACCAGATTGCCCCCAAGTTATCTGAAGAATAATGGTTTTCTGATAAATCGGTACTGAGCCTCTTAATACAACTCGAATTGCTCTTCCCCCTATAGATGCAGCTAAAGATCAGATCACACAAAACATGCAGTCTGATCCTTCATCTAAAGTGGATTCTTTGCTGAGATATTGTGCCCAAAATGGCAACTATCTATTTTTTTTCCCACAGACTAGAAAGACCCATTATGCCTCTCAAATTGCTTTACAGCTGGGATTAAAAACATTGTTGGAAAAGGAGAAATGTAGGTTACCAGTAATTTCTGGTTTTCCCATAATGTAACCAATATTTTCTCCTTTTTCCAAAATGTTTTCTCCCTATTATATCCAGTTTAAATTTTTGAGTCACATGAATTTTTTTGTCTGCAATTTTGCTTTCGATCTGGACCAGTCAAGAATTTTGTGGTTTGGTAAAGAGTTAAGGGTGAACAGCTATAGTAAACATCAGATGCTCCTTAACCCTTTACCACACAACTCTGGAAAAGAAGCCTTTTGAAAACATTGTGGGAAAAGGAGAAAATGCTGGTTACCAGCATTTTCTCCTTTTTCCACAGTGTTTTCTACCCTATCAAAGAAGATTTGCACCATTTTAGCCTCACTGAAATTGTCGGCTGCAAATACTTTGAATTTGGACCAGTCTAAAATTTTGTAGTTTGGTGAATAGTTAATTGGCCACACCTTGTTTATTACCAAGTGGACTCATTGAGGAGTCATGAATGGTGTGTATGTACCCATGTCTTTTGATCAGTTCTAAATTTCCAACTATTTCCATCCAAAACAGTCCTGTAGCTTATTGATCCTGAGGTTTGAATAACAGTGTAGGTAATGGAGAACTTACTGGTAATAAGTGTTCTACGCATTTGCGGAAAAAAATTCATCATTTGAGCAAAACATTACACTGACCAGAATAAACCTGACCAGTGGTGTCAGTCTTGAAATCTTAACTACATTGACCTTAATTTCAGAATTAACCAGATAAAGTGTTAATTGAAAATCAGACTTCACTTGTTTCTTGCATTCCCTGGTTTTTACGACCCTGAGACAGCGGCCTTTTGAAAGCATTGTGGGAAAAGGAGAAAATGCTGGTGACCAGTATTTTTTCCTTTTCCCACAATGTTTCTACCCTGCTGGAAACAAATTTTAATTTTAGAGTTACGTTTATTTTGTCCTCTGCAAGGGCTTTCAATTTGGACCAGTCTACAATTTTGTCGTTTGGTAAGGAGTTAATAAGTAAAGGCTGAACAAAATTTATATTTGTCCAAACTGTTTGTAGGCAATACATGAAATATGACTCCCAGCATCGGTTACGGATTACAGAGTCTTAATGGAATCCATTCAATATTTGTGATTTTTTTCCAAGCAACAAATTTTAGGTTAATTGATTTTAAAAGAATCTGCAGATGATTAACTTAGTATGGCATAAATGATGAAACATTGTCTTTGAAAGGAAAGAAAACATTGTACAAAAGAAACAAATGACGGTAACTGTTCATTTTATCTCTTTCCTTCAATGCTTTTTTTTTTCTCCTCTTCAAACACTGTTGTTTTTATATCATATCATAAACAAATCCACTGATTTTAGCCAAGTGTGATTGTTCATCTACAAGAGATTTCATTCTGGAAAGAAATAAAATTGCGTTGCCTGATAGAGATGTATAGGAAAGTGCAATGGACAGTTCTTTGTACTCTGTTCTATGAAAAGATTCAATTATTGAAAATGCAATTTTTGCCAGAATACTTCTTCAGATATTGGGCTGTGCTGACTGAGGATCAGACTGCACAGAATGTATGTCTGATCTTGATCCAAACTGTCTGCAGAGTATTTAATTTTGCCCTAATCATACCAAGAGTCAATTTTCATGTGCTGCAGATGTTGACTGTATAGGTAGATGCCTTGATAATGGAAAGGGTACAACTCTTTACCCAATGACAAAATTTTGGACATGACCACATTTAAAACTTTTGCATATGCAGCAGCTGAAAGTGGTGCATATGATGGACTTGTCCATGGGAGGATAGTAAACACTGTTTGCAAAAAGAGAGCTGGTTGCTAGCCTTTTTCTCCTTTTCCTACAATCTTCTTCCATACAGTCATAAAAGCAAATGATTGTTTGGTAAAAGGTTAAAGATTGGGCTTGTTATGACCACTTGCTTTTATCTATGATCATTAACAGGCAATTACAATGTTGAATATTTATTCACATTTACTGGTCAGAATGAGGCAGAGCAGGATCATGGTGTTTCAGATGAGATGATACAGATCAGTTATTATTAAAATTCAGAGGAGTTGAATTTAATTACATTAGTTTGATTAAAGAGAAAGACAAAAAAGACAAAATTCTATCGATTTCATTATGGAAAATTACTGTTTAATCTTGGCTTTTGTTTTAACAATGACATTGGTCATTGAAATAGGTTCTGTGACAACAAGACCCGCTTTAGTTTGTCCAGAGGGTTGTTTGTGTTTAGATGGATCTGTTACTCTTCAATGTGGAAACAGATTTAGGTCAGTGAGTACAGCGTTTGCCTCTGTAACCAGGAAGTTTAAACTGAAAAGGGACTCTATGGCTCCTTTACTGAATGGAACATTCATAAACTTAATATCTGTTAGGAGTATGGACTTGTCCTTCAGTAAAATCAACTTTATATACAGTGGAGCATTTAGAGGTTTGATAAATGTGAAGGAAATAGACCTTCGAGGAAATTTGTTACAGTCATTGGATGAGTATTTATTTGAAGAAAGCCTACAGTTGGAGAGCTTAGATGTGAGTCAGAACAACATAAGAGTTCTTCCATCTTCAGTGTTTAGATTTCTTCCTAATCTGCAGATGCTGAATATCAGTTTTAACAGGCTGACCTCAGTTCAAATGGGTGTCAGGTTTAAAGTAACAACATTATTGAGAGTGATTGATTTCTCTGGAAATAACATAGAAAGGATTTCAGCAGATGACTTCGTTCCTGCAGAAAAATGGGATGCCAGAGTGGGCAAACATCTCAATTTATCTTCTTGTAATTTAAAAGTAATGGAACCAGAAGCTATTGAATCCCTGGGAAATATAGAACATCTTGGATTGAAGAATAATATCCATTTAGAATTAGATAATATCACTGCATATCTAGAGGCCATAAGAAAAGTGAATTTGAGATCACTCGACCTTTCCAACACAGATTTGTCATATAAAGTAAATACAACAGATTTGAATGTGGATAATTTGGGACCATTATCTGTGCAAGCCTTGTATCTCTCAGGGAATGGATTTACAGAGTTAGATGATTTAACCCTTACCTACTTAAATCTGAATGTTTTAGACTTGAGTCATAATCATTTGACAACAATAGGTGACTGGACTGCAAGTATGCACAATTTGGAAATGCTGGATATGTCCCATAATTCAATTTTGACTATTGCAGTGACTTTCCAAAACTGTGTAAGAAACATGAAAACTTTGAAGCTATCCAACAATGTCTTAACTGAATATCAAAAGTTACATTTATCTAGTGCACCAAATTTAGAATACCTAGATGTTTCATACAATAAGTTTTTGAATTTTCATATTCCTTCTCAGCTGTCCAAATTAAAACATGTTGATCTTTCTAACAATCTGATACAGAAAATCAACAATGGTGAAGTTTTGTTGGGTTTACAGAAGTTGGTGGAATTTGATGTTAGTAGAAATAAACTGACAGCCATTAATGCCTTTATGTTTCGGAGTTCCAGAGATATTTACAGAGCTGATTTTCATGGAAATTTAATCAGTAGTATTAGTGATAGAGCGTTTGTACCATACAGTCCTAAACATTTGGATTTGTCTCACAATGAACTGGTATCGGTGCAAAATTTTGGATGGCATGGAATTGTAAATGTTAATTTGGGTTACAACAGAATTATTAATCTACAGCCTTTAACATTTTATAACCAAAATAAGTTGAAAAGACTCAACTTGAATGGAAATATTATTTCTAATATTGATGTGGAGATGTTTTCTCATCTTACAAATTTAACCATATTAGAACTGAAGGGAAATAATTTAACAGAAGTTTTTCCACTTCCAACAGTGTTAGCTCCCTTGGAGAATCTAAATGTGATTGATATAAGTGAAAACAATTTTTCAGACTTCTATTATATACCTTTACCATTTTCAAATAACTATGAACTGAAGCAAATTAAACTTTCACACAACAAAATCAAGGTTATGTCTCCTAGAATCTTCTCATCATTACCTAAACTTGAGGTGCTAGATTTTTCAAGAAATCTGTTTGACTGTAGCTGTGGAAATTTACCCTTACAGAAATGGGTCCAGACTACAACTGTTGAAATCAGAGGCCAAGAAAACTATGGTTACATTTGTCAGTTGCCTCGAATGCGTGGCAGTCAAACCTTGATGAATTATTCAACTAAAATGTTTGAATGTGACAGATACTTGTTTTATGTCATGGTTATCTCTTCATCAGGGGCTTCTGCGATTCTAATTGCTGTTGTTATTGCTTTAGTTTGTTTTCTGGTCAAAAGATACAGAAATAAGAAACTCGTCATTTCAGACACACAGACTGTAGATCTAATCTCACATGAAAAGTTGAGTATGAATGGAACAGTGAAACATAAAAACAAAAGTGGAGACTACCTTGCAGAGCTTAGAGCAAAATATCTTGAAAACAACCAGTCAGATACACTCATTGGGGTTGAGTTTGAAAATCCGTTGATGATGAATGGTCATGCAGGACAGATTGAAAATCATACCAAAGACAAGAAAAAAGCTGGCAAAAAATCACAGAAATCTAGAAAAAAGCTTGACGACAGGAAGAGGCATAAAGGGAAACCAAGCAAAGGAAAAAAAGACAACAAAGGTGTTCAATTTGCTAATGGTAATTGTAAACACAGTGAGAAGGTAAAGAAGATGCTTGAATATGTTGATAAAGAAATAAAAAAAGATTTCAGGAAAAAACATGTTACAAAAGATGAGGGAAGCCATGAAGAGAGACAGAGAGAAAGGAGAAGATCCAGAGGGAACAGAGATTTGGTACGTCTTGTCTCCTTACGAGGCTCCAAAAGTATGCCAGATGTTGTCAGATACATCAATAATCTTCCTCGGTACGCTGACAGATATAGCAGGGGTTATACAAGAATACCCATATACCATGTTGATCATGTCCGTGATGGTAACCAGGGATGGGCACGCAGCATGGTTGACGTTCCTAGAAACACCAGCTCTTCAAGGGTGCCAGTGGGCTATAACTACGAACGTAGAAGGATATCCAGGGATTATGTTAAAGACAGACAGAGAAACAGTGAAGAAATTCCACATGGATACCACACAATTGTTGGAGGTCGTGGCAGAGCTGTTGTTGATACTAGAACAATTGAAAATCATGCACCTGATATCGAGGAAAGATTGCCAACTAGGTCAAGGTCACCCAATGTGAAACATACTGTTGCTTCAATACATGGCACTGAACTCACTGATGATAAAGTTATGAATGGCACAGAAGTGCATTCTAAACCAAGAGGCCATTCACTGTCAAAAAATGGAACTCTGCATCTTAGTCAATGGTTATAGAAACATTACAGCCCATGAATGTTCGTTATTGTCACCATATCTAGAAGGTTATTGATTTTTGATATGGCCTGTTGTTATAACTGAAATAATGTGAAGAACATTATAACAGAACATTTATACATGCTTAAATTTTTGTCATATTTTTTTTTTGAGCTGTATGGAAACAAAATTTTAGCCAAAATTAAATTCAAAAAATGTTTTTTAACCCATTACCACGCAATCCCTACTTTTGACGACCCTGAGAAAGAAGTTCAGAAAACTTTGTGGGAAAAGGAGAAAATGCTGGTAACCAGCATTTTCTCCTTTTCCCACAATGTTTTCTACCCTTCACACAAGAAATGTCAAATTTTCAGTCCCTTTTATTTTGTTGTCTGCAAATGCTTTCAATTTGGACAAGTCTAAAATATTGCTGTTTGGTAATGAGTTAAAAATATAGATAAATAGATTTAGTAAACTCTACACCAAACAGCAAAATTTTGGATTTCTCCATTGTTGAAAACATTTTGCTAATGTTCTCACCATTTCTCCTTTTCACACAATGTTTTCAAAAGGCTTCTTATCCAGTGTAGTTAAAACTCAGGATTATTTGGTAAAGGGCTAAAGCATCTTTAGTTGCCTTTGAGTCTGTCGTAGATCAAGCTCAGACTGCACAAAACATCCAGCCTGATCTTTCATCTACACTGTCCAATTTGCTGCTACACTGTAGACCAAAAGAAAAGTGAAGCAGCAATTATTTGGGTCATATTATTTTCAAGTATAAAATTTCTACTGGTTTACTGTATTTGACACTCTAAAGATTAACTCTTTACCAAACGACAAAATGTCAGACTTGTCCAAATTGAAAGCATTTGCAGACAACAAAATAAAAGTGACTGAAAAATTGAAATTTGTTTAGAGAAGGCTGTAAAACATTCTTGGTATAGGAGAAAATGCTGGTAACCAGCATTTTCTCCTTTTCCCACAATGTTTTCTACCCTTCACAAAACAAATTTCAAACTTTCAGTCACTTTTATTTAGTCGTCTGCAAATGCTTTCGATTTAAATAAGCCTGAAATATTGTCGTTTGGTAATGAGTTAAGTTTTCTTAACTCTTTACCACACAATCCCGACTTTTAACAACCCTGAGATAGCAGTCTTTGAAAACATTGTGGGAAAAGGAGAAAATGCTGGTAACCAGCATTTTCTCCTTTTCCCACAATGTTGTCTACACTCCCAATATAAAAAATCAATTTTTGATTCACATTTTATTTTGTCGTCTGCAAATGCTTTTGATTTGAAGTAGATCTAGTCCAAAATTTTGTGGTTTGGTAAAGAGTTAATACGTCAAGGCATGGCTAAAATATTTTGAGAGGGTTGAAAGTATTAGGACTATCCTTAGCCTATGGAATAACTCTTTACCAAACAACAAAATTACAGACTGGTCTAAATTGAAAGCATTTGCAGACGACAAAATCAGTGTGACTGAAAACTTAAAAATTGTTTTGGGAAGGGTAGAAAACATTGTGGGAAAAGGAGAAAATGCTGGTTACCAGCATTTTCTCCTTTTCCCACAATTTTTTCAAAAGGCTCCTCTCTGAGGTTCGTTAAAAGTCGGGATTGTGTGGTAAAGAGATAACTAACATGAAACTTTCAGGTCAAGAGTATAAAAATCCAAAATTTTGCTTTTTGAAGGGTAGTTTTGGGAGACATATTATATCTTCTTATCAGACAGTGTAGATCCAAGATCAGACTGCACATTCTCTGCAGTCTGATCTTGATGTACTCTGCAAAAGGTCGGGGAGTCATCAGTACTTGGAAAAAAACCTGCTGAGCTGGGATTCAAAGCAGCGACCTCTGTTTTTAAGTTTTAACTCTTTACCACACAATGACGACTTTTAATGCCATGGAGGAAGAGGCAATAGAAGACATTATAGGAAAAGGAGAAAAATGCTGGTAACCAGGAATTTCTCCTTTACCCACAAAGTTTTCTACTCAATCAAAGAAAAATTGCATCATTTGAGCCACTATGAAGTTATTGCCTACAAATACTTTCAATTTGGGTAGGTCTAAAATTCTGCTGTGTGGTAAAAGGTTACACGTATTTATTTTACATCAGTTGAGAAGCAAATGTTTGCAACTTACACAAACTTCTCTCGTTTCTGCGATGTAGAACATAACTCTTTACCACATGAGAAAATTTTAGACTGGTCCAAATTGGAAGCATTTGCAGACGACAAAATAAAGGTGACGGAAAATTTGAAATTTATTCTGGGAAGGGTAGAAAACACTGTGGGAAAAGGAGAAAATGCTGGTTACCAGCATTTTCTCCTTTTCCCACAGTGTTTTCAAAAGGCTTCTTTCTCAGGGGCGTCAGAAGTAGGGATTGTGTGGTAATGGGTTAAACCAGTACTTGCACCTAACTGGGGGACAATGAACAATCCCAAAGCTGACACCAGTCCTGTCCCTGGGTATTGAACTCGGGACCATGCGGTAAAGGGGCTGATGCACTACCTCACAACTATGGACACCCTTTTCTTTGAGACTGTTAGCTGTAAACATTGTGTTAAAAGGAGAAAATGCTTGTATCTAGCATTTTCTTTTCTGCCAACAATGTATTCAGAAGCCATCTTGGTCATGGTTGGTAGTGCACAGGAGTATTTGGTACAGGGTTAACACTTTACCAAACGACAAAATTTTGGAAAAGTCCAAATTGAAAGCATTAATTCTTGTAGACAACCAAAAAAAAAATAGTAAATCAAAAACTGAATTATTATTTGGAAAGGGTAAAAAACATTGTGGAGAAAAGGAGAAAATGCTGGTTACCAGCATTTGTAACCAGCATTTTCTCCTTTTCCCACAAATGTTTTCAAAGGCTTCTTTTTCAGGGTCGTTAAATGTTGGGATTGCGTGGTAAAGACTTAAAATGGTTTGCCATGTGAGAAAAAGGGGCTGTATATTTTTCAACATTAAATGTATATACATTAAATATATAGAATATTCAACTTACTTTATGACCTATATATCACGGATTAAAATATCTTTCATATACTTTCATGATTTTTGCTTCTGTTGTAGACATGACTTGAAACTTTATAAAGGTGTTCGATGTGCTATCTGGTGTCCAGGACTTGATCCTGTCTTGAAGCACTTTGTGTTGGACTCATGACCTGGTAGTTGTGAGTTCGATACTCGGTTGAGGCAAACTTTCTTTCCGGCCTATTTTCGCCTCTCATCTTTGCTGAAGCATGTGAGAAAAGTAGTCGGTGGCTTTGGAAAGAAAGTTGTGTTTGTACTGGTGTGAGAAAGCCAGGAAACACATGTGTGTCACTGACCGCCATGATATGACCTTACCTGTCAAAGTGGTGTTAAACACGGGAATACAACCAACAACAACAATTCTTGTAGCACTTGGTTTTTCTTAACTCTTTATTACTTGTACGTATAATCCCAACTTTTAATGGCCCTAAGAAAGAAGGCTATAGAAAACATTGTGGGAAAAGGAGAAAATGCTGGTAACCAGCATTTTCTCCTTTTCTCACAATGTTTTCTACTCTTCTAAATTCAAGTTCAACTTTTGAGTTGAGTTTACTTTGTCCTCTGCAAAAACTTCAAATTTGGACAAGTCTAAAATTTTGTCATTAACTCTTTACCACGTGAGAAAATTTTAGGCTGGTCCAAATTGAAAGCATTTTCAGACGACAAAATAAAGGTGACTGAAAAATTGAAATTTGTTCTGGGAAGGGTAGAAAACACTGTGGGAAAAGGAGAAAATGCTGGTTACCAGCATTTTCTCCTTTTCCCACAGTGTTTTCAAAAGACTTCCTTCTAAGGGGCGTCAAAAGTAGGGATTGTGTGGTAATGGGTTAAAGAGTTATGACTAAGAATGTCCTTTGGTAAAGTTCTTTAGAGCCCCAGCTTTGTACTCAGGTACAACCAAGGAAACACATAAATAAGTAAGCATTCACAATGATAGAACTGAAATAAAGTTTCATGGGACCTAAAGCACTTTTGATCCTTTACTTGTTGAAATACTGTTGGAATAGGAAAAATGCTGGTAACCAAGGAAATACATTCTTGAGTCAAAGTTGTTTTCCGAAATTGCTTAATTTCGAAATAGACAAGCCTAAAATTTTGTCTTCTGATAAAGGCTTAACACTTTACCACACAATCCCGATTTTTAATGACCTTGAGAAAGAAGCCTATAGAAAACACTGTGGGAAAAGGAGAAAATGCTGGTAAGCAGCATTTTCTCCATCTTCGCAAACCAAGGATACTAACTCCACTTTGTTACTACCCTAGTATCCTTGGCTTGCGAAGATGCATTTTCTCCTTTTCCCCAAGTTTTCTACCCAGCTGAAAACAAACATAAATTCTTAAGTTACATTTAATTTATTGTCTGCAAGTGCTTTCAATTTGAACCAGTTTAAAATTTTGTTATTTGGTAAAGGGTTAACCCGTTACCGCACAGTCCCAACTTTTTAAACAACCCTGGCATTCAAGGCATTTGAATTCATTGTGGGAAAAGGAGAAAATGCTTTTAGCCATCATTTTTTCCTTTTCTGCTGATTTTTTTTTCTCCTATTAAAGTCGGAAATAATCATTTTATCATCTACAAATGCTTTCAATTTGGTTTAGTCTGAAAATTTGTTTTATGGTAAAGACTTAACCCATTACCACACAATCCCTACTTTCGACGACCTGGAGAAAGAAGCCTTTTTTTGGTGACCCTGAGAAAGAAGCCTTTAGAAAACATTGTGGGAATAGGAGAAAATGGCAGTAATCAGTATTTTCTCCTTTTCCCACAATGTTTTCTACTCTTCACAAAACAAATTTTTAAATTTTCAGTCACTTTTGTTTTGTCTTCTGCAAATTGCATTAGATTTTGACAAACCTAAAGTATTGTCATTTGATCATGTCTAAAAAAAAGGGGATTGTATGGTAAGTTTAACCCTTTTCCAGACAACAAAATTTTAGACTGGTCCAAATTGAAAGCACTTGCAGACGACAAAATATACACAACTCAAAAATTGAAATTTGTTTCCAGCAGGGTAGAAAACATTGTGGGAGAAGGAGAAAATGCTGGTTACCAGCATTTTCTCCTTTTCCCTCAATGTTTTCAAAAGGCTTCTATCTCAGGGTCTAAAAACCAGGGATTAGTTTAAAGTTTAAACATTTATTTTACATCGATTGAGAAACCAGTTCTTACAACTTATACTAATCTGTCTCAATTCTCCTTCCTGGGAACTACACCAGTACTCGCGCCGAATGTGTGGGCCAATGAAAAATCCCGAAGTTGACACCCAGGTATCGAACTCAGGACTTTTAGGTTATGAGGCCAACGCTCTACCTCAAGACCACGGACACCACAAAAACCAGGGATTATCTGGGAAAGGGTTGATAATAATTACAGATACCTACCTAATAGTTATATGACCTTGTATACGGTAGTTTTTACATTAGAAATTAGAACTAGGGTTTCAAGTTAGGTGGATTTTCATCCAGTAGATAAACAGACATAAGCGCTACTTGGTTTAATCAGTGCTTGGTCAGAGTGCTATCATTAATAAAGAATATAAACAAACAAGTTGTCACATAATTATGGATCCAAATGGCCATTTCTTCTAACAACAGACTCAGTTATGAGGTAGTCCATTGTCTGGAAATACAGAACATTGACCAACGACTAAAAACATCGGCCAAGGTCAGCCTGCACTGACTGCCCAGATACATTATGCTCCCTTTTTACAGAGTGTACATTCTGTCTGCTTTTTTGGTTAACTTTTATTTCAAACATATTCTCTGAAACTAGCCACCCAATTTTGATGAAACTTCACAGAAATGATCCTGTAATGGTCCTCTTTAGAATTTCTTGAAAGAATTTGATTCCTGCTAAAACTCTGGTTACCATGGCAACAAAACTGAAAAAAAGTTGAAAATCTGTGAAACCGTCAGACCTAGAGGTACCAAATTTAGCATGGAGCTTTATGTAGTAGACGTCTACCAAGTTTCTTCAAATGATAGCCCTTGGGTCAAGTTTTACATTGGCTTATGCAGTGAATTTTTCAACTTGGTGGAGTATAACCTTTTATCACACAATCCCCACTTTTAACAACCCTATGAAAGAAGCCTTATGAAAAAATAGTTGAAAAAGGAGAAAAGGCTGCTAACCAGCACTATCTCCTTTTTCCCCAATGTTTTATACCCTTTCCAGAGTAGATATCAATTTTCAGTCACACTTTGTTGTCTGCAAATACTGGTTAAGTCTCAGATTTCATCACTGAGTAAACGATCCCAGGTTTTTATAGACCCAGAGGAAGAAGCCTTCAGAAAGTGTTGTTGGGTAAAGGAGAAAATGCTGGTAACCAGGATTTTCTCCTTTTCCCACAGTGTTTCTACTGTTCTAAAGTAAAGTTTCAATTGTTTAGTCATGTTTATTATGTCGTCTGCGCATGCTTTCAGTTTGTAAAAGTCTAAAATTTTATAGTTTGGTATACAGTAAATGTATTTTTATTTCTAGATGCTGGCTCTCGGAAACCAAGTGGGCAGAATATTTGTCTGGGACATAGATGTAGATGAACCCTCACAGGCTAAGTAAGTTCCCGAAAGTTCCCGTCCAGGCCTAGTAGTCCCCTGAAATCAGGCTGTCAATGCATAGAATCACCGGTTTGGCCATTTTATAAAATAACCCTTTACCTAACGACAAATTTTAGACTGGTTCAAACTGAAAAACACTTGCAGACGACAAAATAAACGTAACTCAAAAATGGAAATTTGTTTTCAGCAGGGTAGAAAACATTGTGGGTAGAGGAGAAAATAATCAGCATTTCTACTTTTCCCACAATGTTTTCTAAAGGCTTCTATGTCAGGGTCGTAAAAACCAGGGATCTTTTGGTAAAGGGTTAACTCTTAACCAGATGAGATAATTTTGGCATACTTAAATTGAAAGAATTTCGCAGCAGACAACAAACTAGAGTTGCTAAAAAGGTGCATTTTTATCTGTGAGGGAAGAAAACAATGTGGAAAATGGAGAAAATGATCATTGTGAACATTTTCTCCTTTTTCCACAGTGTTTTTAAATGTCTTCAGGCTTGGAGCCATAAAAGCCAGGGCTTATCTGGGAAATGGTTTACCCTTTCCTAAACGACAAACTTTTGGGCTAGACTAAATTGAAAGCATTTGCAGACGACAATTAAACTCTTGCTGGAAAGATAATTTCTATCTATGATAGGGTAGAAAACATTCTGGGGAAAGGAGAAAATGCTGGTCACCAGCATTTTCTCCTTTTCCCATAATGTTTTCAAAATGCTACTATTCTAGACCCGTAAAAACAAGGGATTGTTTGGGAAAGGGTAAATGTATCTTTGTGGTGAAATTCACCTATCAAATCATCATTGTGATTATGAATCCATGGAATTAATTTAGTCTCACAACAGTCGAGAGGAAAGATGGTCCTTGGACATGCAGAAAATTACCCCATGGCAAATAAGTTTTGATCCATGTCAGTAGGTGTGAAGGGGGCAGGCTGACGTGGGTCTATACGTTTTGCAGACGTTTTATCACTTTACCAAATGACAAAACTTTAGACCTGTCCAAATTCAAAGCATTTGCAGACGACAAAATAAATATGATTTGAAAATTGAAATTTGTTTCTGGAAGAGTAGAAACATTGTGGGAAAAGGAAAAAAAAAGCTGGTTATCAGCATTTTTAGCTCACCTGAGCACAACGTGCTCAAGGGGAGCTTTTAGGATCACCCGGTGTCCATCGTCCGTCGTGCGTCATCAACAATTCTTTAAACATCAACTCCTCCTAAACCGCTGGGCGGACTTGGACCAAACTTGGCAGGAATGTTCCTTGGGAGGTCCTCTTTAAAAATATGTTCACAGAATTTGATTCCATCAAAAACTCTGGTTGCCATTGCAACCAAATGGAATTTTTTAGCAAATTCTTTAAAAATCTTCTCCTCTAAAACCGCTGGTCGGATTTTGAAATAATTTCACAGATATGTTCCTTGGGTGACCCTTTTCAAAAAGTGTTCGTGAAATTTTGATCGGTCAAAAAATGTGGCTCTGGTGAATGGGGGCTACTTGCACTATACAGAAATGAAGGAATTCTTTAAAAATCTTCTCCTCTGAAACTGCTGGTCGGATTTTGAAATAATTTCACAGATATGTTCCTTGGGTGACCTTTTTCAAAAATTGTTCGTGAAATTTTGATCCGTCAAAAAATGTGGCTCTGGTGAATGGGGGCTTCTTGCACTATACAGAAATGAAGGAATTCTTGAAAAATCTTCTTCTCTGAAACTGCTGGTCAGATTTTGAAATACATGTAATTTCACAGAGTTGCTCCTTGGGTGACCCTTTTCAAAAACTGTTCGCGAAATTTTGATTGGTCAAGAAACATGGCTCTGGTGAATGGGGGCTTCTTGCACTATACAGAAATGAAAAAAATTCTTAAAAAGTCTTTTTCTCTGAAACAGCTGGCTAGATTTTGAAATAATTTCATAGAGTTGTTCCTTGGGTGACCCTTTTCAGAATTTGTTCGCGAAATTTTGATTGGTCAAGAAACATGGCTCTGGTGAATGGTGGCTACTTGCACTATACAGAAATGAAGAAATTCTTGAAAATTCATCTCCTCTGAAATGGCTGGACAGATTTTGAAATAGTTTCACAGAGATGTTCCTTGGGTAATTCTTTTCAAAAAGTGTTCGTGAAATTTTGATTTATCAAGAAACATGGCTCTGGTGAATGGGGGCTACTTGCACTATATGGAAATGAAGAAATTCCTGAAAATTCTTCTTCTCTGAAACCAGTAGTCAGATTTTAATATAATCTGACAGGGATGTTCCTTGGGTGACCCTTTTCAAAAGCTGTACATATAATTTTGATCCGTCAAGAAACATGGCTCTTGTGATGGGGGCTACTTGCACTATACAGACATGATGAAATTCTTGAAAATTCTCTTTCTCTGAAACCCCTGGTCAGATTTTAAAAGAAATTTTCCAAAATGTTCCTCAGGTGACCCTTTTCAAAACTTGTTCGTAAATTTTGATCCATCAAGAAACATGGCTCTTGTGGATGGGGGCTACTTGCGCTTATACAGAAATGAAGAATTCTTAATAATTCTTCTTTTTGAAACTGATGGTCAGATTTTGAAATGACTTTTACAGGTGACATGAAAATTGCTTGGCAAAATTATAAATTTGGTTCCAATGTTTTAATACCTCAAAAAAAAAAAAAAAAAAAACTATGGTCATCTCAAAAATTCAGATGAGCGATCCAGGGCCATCTTGGCCCTCTTGTTTCCTTTTCCTACATTGTTTTCAAACGGCTTCTTTCTCAGGGTCTTTAAAAGTTGGGATTGTATGGTAAAGGGTTAAACTCCCATTTCAAAGAGTATGGCATTTTTATATTGTTTGTGAAATTGTTGCTTTAAATTGCTTTCAACTGTGTTTTTCTACATATCAAAAATGACAGCTTACTTTCTTTACATCCCTCATTTATAGGTATGTCCAAATGAAAAACATTTTCAGACTACATATAAAATGTGGCTCAAGTGACAAAATTAGTCTTGAAAGGATAAAAACAAAACTTTGTTTCAGAATGATGGTTACAAGCATTTCCTTTTTCCCCCCATAATGTTTCCAAAAGCCTTGCACATCAGAGTTAGTAAAATTCAGGACTTGAAGGATTAACCCATTACCACACAATCCCTACTTTTGACACCCCTGAAAAAAAAGAAGCATTTAGAAAACATTGTGGAAAAAGGAGAAAATGCTGGTAACCAGCATTTTCTCCTTTTCCCAGAATGTTTTCTACCCTTCACAAACAAATTTCAAATTTTCAGTCACTTTTATTTTGTCGTCTGCAAATGCTTCCAATTTGGACCAGTCTAAAATATTGTCGTTTGGTAATGAGTTAACCTTAACCCAAATTGAAAGCACATGCAGAAGACAAATTAACCGTAACTCAAAATTTGAAATTTGTTTTCAGCAGAGTAGGAAAAATTGTGGGAAAAGGAGAAAATGCTGGTTACCAGCATTTTCTCCTTTTCCAACAATGTTTTCAAAAGGTCTCTGTCACAGGGTCGTGAAAACCAGGGATTGTTTAGTAAAGGGTTAAACCATTACCAGACGACAATATTAATTTTTAAACTGGTCAAAATTGAAAGCACATACAGAAGACAAATTAACTGTAACTCAAAATTTGAAATTTGTTTTCAGCAGAGTAGGAAAAATTGTAGGAAAAGGAGAAAATGGTGGTTACCAGCATTTTCTCCTTTTCCAACAATGTTTTCAAAAGGTCTCTGTCACAGGGTCGTGAAATCCAGGGATTGTTTGGTAAAGGGTTAATTCAGTGAATCTTCAGCATCCGTTGTGCAATAGGCAGTGCATAGTGCATCAGAAGGGAAGTAACTCTCATTGTCATGAGAAATTGCAAACAATTTTTATTTTCCTTTTACTTTTCGGACATAGCTAAAAGCATAGAATGTTCGGTTTTCTCTCCAGAAAAGTCAACTTAACCCTTTACCACACAATGACGACTTCTAACACCCCTGAAAGAGATGGCTTTTGAAAACATTTTTTGGTAAAGGAGAAAAGGCTGGTTACCAGCATTTTCTGCTTTTCCCACAATGTTTTCTACCCTATCAAAGGAAACTCATTTCATATGAGCCACTTTGAAACTGTCATCAGCAAATGCTTTCAATTTGGACAGGTCTAAAATCTTTTTGTGTGGTGAAGTGTTTAACCCATTACCACACAATCCCTACTTTTGACGCCCCTGAGAAAGAAGCCTTCTGAAAACATTGTGGGAAAAGGAGAAAATGCTGGTAACCAGCATTTTCTCCTTTTCCCACAATGTTTTCTACCCTTCACAAAACTAATTTTAAATTTTCAGTCAATTTCATTTTGTCGTCTGCAAATGCTTTCAATTTGGACCAGTCTAAAATATTGTCGTTTGGTAATGGGTTAAGCCTTTCCCAAACAATCCCTGGTTTTTACGGGTCTGGAATAGTCGCCTTTTGAAAAAATTGTGGGAAAAGGAGAAAATGCTGGTAACCAGCATTTTCTCCTTTTCCCACAATGTTTTCTACCCTATCATAGAAAGAAATCATCTTTTCAGCAAGAGTGGAATTGTCGTCTGCAAATGCGTTCAATTTGGTCTAGTCCAAAAGTTTGTCGTTTCGGAAAGGGTTAATGATGTGTTTTGATGTTCCAAAACTTCCTATACCAAAGAAAATATGCATTTCTCTCGGCTTCGAAATCCTTGACAATCCTCATGTCAATTTTTTTGGTCAGAATGTTCCCTGTAGGGTCCCAGGGTTTTTTTTACTGCATAGAATAGGACCTCGACCTTTCTCTATGGCATGTCGTAGAAGGCGACTAAAATTAGAGACAAACGGCTGCTTTCCTCGTAATTCATAGGATTGCAGCAGGCTGGGTAGTTCTTATTCCAAATCCTATATTTTTTTTTCTTGATGTAAATAGGGTTTGGAATGGGAATCAATTGGCATGTGGGACCCCGTGTGGTTTAATCGGGGGTATAAGAATAAACCACTGCAGTCCCACGATCGTCACATCTGCCATTTCATCTGGTGGAACAAAAGTGACAGCATGCATGTCGTAAAAGGCGACAAAAGGGGCATCATTTTGTGTTTCATCCATTCCTCATTTATCATGTTTGTCTTATCTTGTTGCACATGTATGTTATTTTCACCTCGCATTATTGTTCACTAAGTAAGTGTGCCCAATATGACTGAAGTTGTCGGCGGGCCTTAAAACGCTATTTATTCATTTTTTCATTCATTGGTCAGAATGTTTTCAAAGGATTTCGCTTTTGACACATTGAAATGTGTTTGATTGTTTATTACATTTCTTACTGCAGATGTACAGTTTTGACTCACAACAAATGTTACACAGCAATAAGACAGACCTGCTTCTCGAACGATGGAGAAATCCTGCTGGCAGTCTGTGACGATGGTTCAATATGGAGATGGGACAAACAGAAATGAGCCAAAAGGAATGGTTATTGGAGGAAATGAATCAAAAACTGTGAAGCACTAGCAATACCCAATGATTGCAAGACATCTCTGTATTTGATTTGCACAATGAGGGCGAAAATCCAAAGCCTATAATGCAAAGTTGGGGAATTTTTTAATATTGATACGCAGCAGTAGTTTGCATGAAACAGTAATTTTCACACATTTACTCATAGAGAGACACAGGAAATTGTGAGAATAATCTTCAGTCTTTCAGAAAATTAGGATCAAACCTGTAAAGTGTTGTGTGGACAGGATGATGTAACTCTCTGATGCACCCACTGGCTAAAGCATCGACTTGGATTAGCTTGCACAGAATGTATAGGCTTATCTTGATAGATTCTTTTTCCTGTCGGGGTAATGGATAGACAAAGTAGTTCAACATGCTATAGAAAATAGGGCCTGTGTTATCTACATAATTTTAATTTCATTCTTTGTCATACAGATTGGCTTAACCCTTTCCCAAACAACAAATTTTAGACCCACCCAAACTGAAAGAGTCTGCAGGTGACAAGTTTTAAGTTCATGGAAATGGCAGAAAGTTCTCCAAATTGGTTGAAAACACTGTGGGAAAAGGAGAAATTGCTCATTACGAGCAATTTCTCCTTTTTCCCACAGTGTTTTCAAAAGACTTGTACTGCAGACACATAAAAATAAGGGCTTGTTTGGGAAAGGGCTAACTCTTTACTAAACAATAAAATTGTAGCTTTGTCGATATTGAAAGTATTTGCAGGTGACAAAATAAACATGATTGAAAAATTAAAACTTGATTTGGGAAGGGTAGAAAACATTGTGGGAAAAATGCTGGTTTCCAGCATTTTCTCCTTTTCCTACAATGCTTTCAAAAGGCTGCTTTCTTCAGGTTGTTTAAAGTCGGGATCCTCCAGTAAAGATTTACAGTGTTTGGTTGAGCAGAAGTTGTGAAGTTGTGTTCAGAAGTCAGACGTTGTGCCAGTTTCAAACTTGGAAAATTCTTAAGAGTAAGACACTCTCAATGGTTAGTGAATATGCACCCAGATCTTAAGGGGACTGTGTTTGTCAGGAGTCAGTCTGCCGAGGTGATGGACAAAATGTTTTACGCAGATCTGTAATACCTAGAAATGAAAGATACTATTTGTTTCTGAATATTGTATGGTTAAGTGGACAAAAGTTCATGGGGCCCATTTATTGTCCTGTTTTTTAATGTTCATTTTTAGCTCACCTTAGCACAATTGCCCAATGTCCGGCGTCCATCAATAATTTCTTTAAAGGGCAAATCAACAAGTTTCTGATATGATTAATTTTGAAATCTACATCTATCAAATGGCAACCTGGTAATATTGTAATTTGAAAAAAAAATTAGTAAAAGTACTTTTTTTCAATTTATATTTTTGCTTATTAGTTTTTCTTGCATCGCTTACCTCCCTTACTTATTGTAGCGCACCTTGATCTGTGACGTCATAGGAGCATTTGTTTCAATATGGACCTTGTTTAAGATAGTCAAATGAGCAATATTTAAGACGAAGGAATACACGATTCTAGGCCGGTAAGGCCGTACATGTACCACCAAGTGTTTAATGAAACTTAATAGTTTCTGATGATGAGGATAAAAGGAAAAATTCGCCCACCAATGGCGAAAATAACGATGTTATGCCGGACTTTTGAACAGCGTGATGAGTATCACGCCTACATGTATTAGGCTACGGGGAGAACGTCGCTTACAGAAATATTATTCGATACATGATAAAATTAAGTGTACGGCAAAAGCTTTGTTTCACTTGAAGTATTTTCAGTAGATTTACGGGTGGCATTAATTATAATAATAATAATAAAAAAGACGGTTTCAAGACAGTTCCACGACTACACAGTTCCCCGACACTTTTAAAGACATTTCTCCTACACTTTAGTTTCATGTCAAATAACAGATTTCTTGACTTTTACGATTGATAATCACGAGATGTTAGTTCTAACTATTTGTTGATGGATTCTATATTTGTACCTTGTAAAGAATTCTGTAAACATTGACAGGTACAAAATTTGTTCTCTCATGGGTGAAGGGTTACACAATAAATCGCGATTTTCGTGAGAATAAGAATAGTTTGAAATGCTGTTAACGAGCGTGAAATTTGAGAAAATAATATGTTCCGAGATCGTTAAGACAATCATCAAAATTATTTTATATTCTGGGTAACCACGTTTGTATCAATTTATCCTTTATCCACAATATTTTCTACTTTTAACTCTTTACCATACGACAAAATATTAAACAGGTCCAAACTGAAATAGCTTGCAGACGACAAAATAAAGTTATATATTTCAAAAATTGAAATTTTTTTCCAGCAGAGTAAAACACTGTGTTAACAGGAGAATGGTAACATCCCAGTTGGTCTACTCCCATTTCGTCTACTCCCATTTCGTCTACAAATTTGCACAACAGTCCCATTTCGTCTACAACTGTTTTGCACAGTTGTCCCATTTCGTCTGCATTTTATTTTTCCATGTTTTTCACTAATAAATTATTTGATTTCAATTTTTACTCCCAAAAAGTGATTAAGATATCTTATTTCAATTATTTCAATTCAAGCAGGAGAATATGCTGGTTACTAGGTTACTTTCTACTAGGTAGCTGGTTACTTTCTTACAATGTTTTTAAAAGTCTGCTGTCTTCGGGGTCGTAAAAATTATGGATTGATTGGTAAAGGGTTAAATATAAATCCCACACATTGGGCACAAGTTCTGCTTAAGTTCACAGGGAGCAGTATCCAAATTTGAATTTTGCTTTGAATTTGGTCTGGTCCAAAATTTGCCGTCTGGGAAAGGGTTAAATTGTTACCAAACATCAAATTTATTGACTCAACTGAATTGAAAGCAATTAGAGTCAACAAATTAAATTTAACTCGCATGTTTGGACTTGTTTTTGATGGGTAAAAAACATTGTAGAAAAAGGAGAAAATGCTGGTCAGCATCATTTCTCTTTTACCTGTAATGTTTTCGAAATTTTTTTCTATCCTTACAAGGGTCGTAAAAACAAAAGATTTCTCTCAGTAGCCTGTCTAGAAGACAGAGTATGGAGAGGAACAGGGAAATATCCACAAATCAGAAATGTAAAGATACAATTCAAAATTTGTTCAAAATGATAGTAAGTTGTCAAATCATTTTTAAGAGTGAAATGTCTAAGAGAAGAAGTGTACGGGAGAAGTGTAGGACAAAACCCCCCTAGGACAAAACCCCCCTAGGATAAAAACCCCATGGACAAAACCCCCCTAGGACAAAACCCCCATAGGATAAAACCCCCCTAGGACAAAACCCCCATCATATATAAAAAGCATATAAATTTGAGAAAACACACATAATTTGCAAACAGTTTTATAGTATTCAAAACAAGTCTGTTTGATTTAAGGAAAAAATCAAAAATGAAAGGCAAAAAATGATTTAAATATTATCTTCTTTTAATTTGTACCTCAAGTTTGTTGATAATTTCGATTGATATATCATCACCTATGCAGACTTGGGCAAGACGGGTGTTGAGAAGGGATTAAGACACCTGATTTGCAAGTTTACACCTGTCATATTCACTAATATTTAGTAGTAGATTTGAACATATAAAAGGACTAAATAAGAAAAAAAATCCTTTGATTAATATATAAATGATTTTTTCCATTGTATGATTGCATTTATAATTCATTATGAATTTATTATGAATGTATTAAGAAAAAAAACATTTTTGGTCATAAAGCAAATTTTTTAAGAAAAAAACACATTTTTGATCATAAAACAAAATTTAAATTATAAAAAAAAAACATTATTTTTTACAACCCCCACAAGTATTTAAAGCAGTAAATTTTATTCAACTTTAAAATGAGTGTACAAAAGAATCATCTTAAAACCATGGGGGTTTTGTCCACTTTTCAGTTAAGGTTGTGGGGGTTTTGTCCAGGGGTGTTTTGTCCATGGGTGTTTTGTCCTAGGGGGGTTTTGTCCTAGGGGGGTTTTGTCCGTACCCCGGGATAAAAGCTGTAACATGGGTTTACTGTCACAAACAAACATTAAAGTGTAAAGGGGTGAGATATGCAAATCTTATGTAACCATTTCCTGTATTGTTTCAACTGGCCGGTGATAGATTAACATTTATGACCATGATTAGGGGTAGCCAGATACTGACTTCACCCTTTACCATGCAAACCCTAGGTCTAGTTTCCAATACCCAAAGAAAGAGTGTTTGAAAAACAGTGTGGGAAGAAAAAGATGTTTACTGTTTAAGGGCAAATCCTAATATATTTTGACCATACTGTTTTTTACTCCAATCAGCTGCAAATATTTTTGGTTCACAATTCTTTTGTTGTCTGCAAATGCTTTCAATTTGAACCAGTCTAAAATTTTTGTGTTTGGTGAATGGTCACTTGACCCTTTGTTTTTTTACAACCCTGAGACAGAGGCCTTTTGAAAACATTGTGGAAAAGGAAGAAAAAGCTGAAACACTTGAAAGTTAACATCATTTGAACAATCCAGACTTTGGTACTTGCAAAATCTATGTTATGAATTTGGATGAATATGTTATGTTGTTGCCTTTGAAAACATAGTGAGGAAAACAGAAAATGCTAAGATTTTCTCCTTTTCCCATAATGTTTTGCATCCTTTCCAAATCAAATTTCATTTCAATTTTTTGATTACCATTTTTTGTCATGTGCAAATTAACCCTTTACCAAACAATCCCTGGTTTTTACAACCCTGAGATGGAAGCCTTTTTAAAACATTGTGGGAAAAGAAGAGAATGCTAGTAACCAACATTTTCTTATTATCCTACAATGTTTTCTATCCTGGTGGAAACAAATTTCAATATTTCAGTTAGGTTTACTTTGTTTGCAAGTGCTTTTAATTTGGACCATTCTAAAATTTTGTCTCTTGGTAAAGGGTTAAATGTTGAAAACATTGGGGAAAAAAAGGGAGAAAACGGCACCAATTTCTACTTTGTCCAGAATGTAGATCTAGAAAAGGATAAAATATTACGAAAAACAATTAAAGGAATTACCGATCTTATGTTTGTTTTTCTTTTTGGAGATTGCCATTGCGGAATGTCTGTCTTATGGCCTATCTTATTTAGACTCGGAGTTTCGAACAATGTCGGCACAGCATCAGGTTTTAATTGCAGCCTAATATTCCTATAACCAACTTCTTTTACGAGTTTTGGACTTATTAAGAACTGACTGTCCTCGAAGTGTTTCAAACACAATTTGGAATGAACTGATGGCACAAAATCCTCCGTTACTGTCCGGCCCCGGTTTAAACGTTGAATCCATAGTTTCCTCCTTTTTAATTCCTTCGGAAATTTGAACATATTAATTCTATGTGTTCCTGATTCGACGTTGAAGCCATAGGCTGCACAATTTACCATTTTTTCGGCTGAATTCTATGTTAATACTCAGATATCTGCGTATAATCATCAGCGTTCCTACTTATTTCTACTGAGTGTAAACACAGGCTTACGCGACTATGACGTCACACAGGTACGGGAGATAAGCGAATCAGGGGAAGTAAGCCATGCACCATTTTTGGGGCCGTATATCAGCATGACAATTCGAGCGTGATTTATGGCATGTTACAGGGTGGTATTTATGAAAACTGATGTACACATGTTTACTAACATCATTTGCAGCTGATTGGAGCAAAAAAACAGTATGGTCAAAAAATCTTAGGATTTGCCCTTTAAACATGTTCTCATGCGTCATGTTAAACATGTTCTCCTCCTAAACCACTGGGCCAATCTTCATGAAACTTGGCAGGAATGTTCCTTGGGTGTAGCTCTACCAGAATTGTACAAAAGATTTAATTCCACCCATAACTCTGGTTGCCATGGCAACAAAACGAAAAAAACACACCGAAATCTTTGAAAATCTTGCGTCAAAAGTGGCCATGCGTCAAAACTGGCCATGCCCCGGAGGTCACAGGTTCGAAGATTGGAACAAAGAAGGAAAATTTTAAATTTCTTTTTCTCTTAAAGGTGGCCCTTCAGAATTTGGGACGAAAATTTTTAAAAAATACAAAAATATCATCCTTGTACTCCCAAAGCCTTATAATCGTCATTCATAAAACCCAGTAGTCAAAAACCATCTGACAACATGAGAAATTAGAGATTTACTACGGCCCAAGGTCAACATCGACGTGAAATACGTTCTATTTTTACATGAACAACTCGCTCATTTACATACAGACGAAGCTTCAAACATAGCGTCCCAAGAAGATATTATGAAAAATAATTACATGTTTGTAATGTAATGGAATTTAAGCGTCATTAGTCACGTGCCAGTCACTTAACCATTCCCACAATGCATTTTTTTTATTTTTGGCGCGAAATCTAAAAAAAGCTTAAGAGGCTACGTAGCCTTTTAAGGGAATACCATCAAAAAAATTTTTTTTGGTAATTTTATGATTCTTAATTATTGATGATTTGTATTGTTTTTTCATATAAATTTCAGTGATGTATATATTTTTTGATTTGGTGTGATGTTAAAATTCTAAGTACCCACCTTTAAACGGGAAGGAGAGCTTTGATATTTGGTATGTAGCATCCTTGAGTGGACCTCTACCAAGTTTGTTCCAAGGATGCTGCTTTGGTTAAAACTGACCCAGCCCAGGGGACCACAAGTTAGAACATAGGACAAAGAAGGAAAATTTAAAATTCTTCTTTGAACCTGGAAGGTGTAGAGCTTTGATATTTGATTGCCCTATATTCGGCATCTGTCGCCCGTCAACAATTTCTTTCAACATCATCTTCTTCTCCTAACCCACTGGGCCAATCTTGATGAAACTTGGCAGGGATGTTCCTTGGGTGAAGCTTTACCAAAGTTGCTTATAGAATTGAATTTCACTCATAAGCTATAGTCTAAGGTGAGCGTTCCAGGGCCAATGGCCCTCTTATATTTATACAAGGTCTGAACAAAATAAAATGATCTTTTAATGCATCATAGGACAACAATTATTCATTCAAATAAAGTCATTTTTGTCTTCTAGAAGTGCATTCTGTATTCTTTTACTTTACATAGTTATTGGTGACAGATACATAATTATGTAGTTACTGATTTTGTTAGGCTAAAAGCTTAGTCTTGTGGCTTAGTTGGTTTGTACATGACTTGTAAAACAGTGGTTTTGAGATGGAGGCCTAAGTATACCAAACTCTTTCTATGGATTGATGCGTTGTCATTGCTACAGTATGCAATCCTTTCTTGTCACTCGGTATTATTTGGTGATGTTTATTGGGGGAAAGTACATGTAATTAGAGGTAAAAAAAAAACATGACAAAGGCCTGGCTGTGTTGATGAGAATTATCATGTACAATTTGTGATCAAACAGATGGTCAGTAGTTTGCATATTAAAAAAATTTGTCCAATCTCTTTTGATTTTTCTTCTCAAATACACAAAGCCTCAAGTAAGCAATCCAGGCCGGGACACCATGACCTACCATATTTTCACATGTAACTGTACATGTACAGTTGTACTTCATTTTAACAGCGAGAAAAATCATCTTTTCCCTCTTTAAAATTTTTTTTCTCTGATACTTGATGGTGTAGAGTTTTGATATTTGATTTGTGGCATCTCCTAGTGAACCTCTACTAAGTTTGTTCAAGTGATGCCCCTGGGGTCAAAACTGACCCCATCCCGGGGGACAAAAGTTTGAACATAGGAACAAAGAAGGAAAACTTTAAAAATCTTCTTCTCTGAAACTTGAAGGCGTATAGAGTTTTGATATTTGGTATGCAGCATCTCCTAGTCGACCTCTACCAAGTTTGTTCACATGATGCCCCTGGGGTCAAAACTAGCCCCGTCCAAGGGGTTAAAAGTTCAAACATAGGTACAAAGAATGAAAAATTTGATATTCTTCTTCCCACAAACCAAAAGGCATAGAGCTTTGATATTTGGTATGTAGCATCTCCCAGTGGACCACTACCAAGTTTATTTATATGATGCCCTTAGGGTCAAAACTGGCCCAGCCCCGGGGGTCATAAGTTCGAACAAAGGAACAAAGAGGAAAAACTTTAAAAATGTTCTTCTCTGAAACATGATATTGTAGAGCTTTGATATTGGGTATGTGGCATCTTCTAGTTTACCTCTACCAAGTTTATTCGTATTCATGATGCCCTTTGGTTTAAAACTGGCCCTGCTTTGATATTTGGTATGTAGCATCTCCTAGTGGACCTCTACCAAGTTTGTTCATATTATGCCCTTGCCCGGGGGTTACAGGTTCGAACATAGCAACAAAGAAGGAAAACTTTAACTACTTCTTCTCTGAAACTTGAAGGTGCAGAGCTTTGATATTTGGTATGCAGAATTTTCTAGTTGACCTCCACCAACTTTGGTCATATGATGTCCCTGGAGTCAATACTGGCCCTGACCCGGAGGTCACAGGTTGGCACATAGGTTCAAAGAAGGAAAACTTTAAAATCTTAAATGGGAAGCTGTAGAGCTTTGATATTTGGTATGTAGCATCTTTGAGTGGACCTCTAATAAGTTTGTTCCAAGGATGCTGCTTTGGTCAAAACTGGTCCAGCCCTGGGGATCACAAGTTCGAACATATGACAAAGAAGGAAAATTTAAAATTCTTCTTTGAACCTGGAAGGCGTAGAGCTTTGATATTTGTTAGCTCACCTTAGCACAAAATGCTAAAGGTCAGCGTTTGTCTTTAAATACCCTATGTCAGTCGTCCAGCATTCGTCGTCTGTCAACAATTTCTTTAAACATCTCCTTAGCCACTGTGCCAATCTGGATGAAACTCGACAGGGATGTTCCTTTGTTGAAGCTTTACCAAAGTTGTTCAAAAAATTGAATTTCACTCATAAGCTATCGGCTAAGGTGAGCGTTCCAGGGCCAATGGCCCAAGATTAATTCTGTGTACAGTGTGTGGGTGTGTGTGTGCGCGCGCGGAGGGGTTGGTGTGTGTGTTGGTGTGTCGTTTGGTGTCTTTGGGTGCCATTGGGTAAATAGATCAATTCCATAAGGCCGGTTACCTACCGAATCTATATTTAGCAAACGGGGCGCGGTGTATTCATATTTAACAAACGGGCGTAGCCAAATTGAAATTCGATTGATTACTATTGTACGGTGTTATGCATACAAAGTGTGGCATAATACCGTAAAACGCCCCGCCATAAATCGCGAAAACCCATAAAAAATCAAAATTATGAGTCAAAAAACTGCAACTGGTTCATGGATTTATTTCGTACACATCAATTACAATATTATCAACGGAATGAAGGTGAAAATTTCATTAAATTTCTTCTTTTACCTCAAAAAACAATGCCATATGTAAGCATTGACCGTATAGCAGAGGGGCGTTTTACGGTATTATGCCCAAAGGGTGTTACTAGACAAAACTACAGCTCTACACATGTCTTTTCATAAAAGTATGATCTGCTTTAAAAGAAAATATGATCGAACGGCGTGCTACTCTTATTTATTCGCAATTTTGTAACGGGATGTGCAGTTAATACAATACACCGTTATCCGGTATAGACCCGGGCAGTTCCGGGACTTATTGATAGACGGTTTGGTTGTCTGCTGCCGGTCTACTCACAGTTTACATGCAACTTCAGTGAAAGTATGCGGGTAAAACCGGAACATGATTATAATCCTGACGTCTCTTCCTTCAAATTCGCCCATTTTAAGCATCGTGTAAAGGCTACGGTTAAATTGTAATAGAAAGTAGTTAAATTGAAGTATTTGTTTAGTAATGACATACGTAAACCTACATGTATATCTCTCATCTCTTGAAGCTCTGAACTTTTTAACTAAGATATTACATCTGTGGAAGATAATCCAAATGATCCTTGATAGTAAAAGGTCATGTGCAGTGTATTGTTCGAGTGCTATGACTTATCAAATGATCTTAAGTGACAATCACTAATCCATGTTTGGTCATTATCTAGAACATCCTTCTATAGACGCATCTATTTGCACTTGCGGAAATTAATGTTTTAGAATATGGCTCCGAACACTCTACGGTTATTCCTCGTCACATTAGTGCTACAATTTGTTACTTGTTTAGTGAAAGGAAATCCGAATGCGACCGTTATAACAAGTTTAGGCAAGATTATTGGATTTGAAGATGAAGTTCTGATCGATGGAACGTCCTTCCCAGTGACCAAATTTCTCGGTGTTCCGTATGCAGAGAACATGGGTGGGGAAAATCGGTTTGAGAAACCTATTCCAAAGGCGCCCTTTAAAACATCATATCAAGCAACAGAGTTTCCAGCATCATGCTTTCAGATAAGCGCCAAGAAAATCAATGTATCTGAGGACTGTTTATACCTGAATATCTACCTTCCGGAAAAGCTTTCAGAAGTACATTCAGTTCCGGTTATGATTTGGATACATGGTGGGGCATATTTGGTCGGGGCTGGAAGTCTCTACAAGGCTGAGGCCTTGAGTGTATTTGGAAAAGTTATTGTGGTCACAATTAATTACCGACTGGAAATGTTTGGCTTTCTCCGAACGAATGACGGAAAGTTGATTGGTAATCAAGGCTTGTGGGATCAGCAGCTTGCTATACAGTGGGTAAACAAGCATATCTCTAGCTTTGGTGGGAATCCGGATGAAGTGACGATATTTGGCGAGTCTGCGGGTTCTGCCTCTGTTCTATTGCAGTCATTATATCCGATCAATAAAGGATTGTTCACACGTGTCATAGCAGAAAGTGGCTCTCCGCTGTCAGACTGGGCTGTCAGGGAACCACTTGGCGATAAGTTAATAGAGGCTGTTGGCTGTTCAAGTGAGAGGGATCCTATTTTATGCTTGAAACGGAAAAATCCGTATAGCCTTGAATTAGAAGGGTACGAGTTGAAATATGCACCCTCTGTTGATGGCGAATTTCTCGTGGAGAGCCCTCATGATATTATTTATGGCAACAACTCAGTATCTGAAGAAGCAAGAGCGTTCTTTGCCTCTCTACATATTATTACAGGCGTCAATAATTTTGATGGCGCTCTTGATTTCACGGATTTATGGCCTTTCGTTTTACACGAAGTCTTCCCAGACATTACAGTCAACCGGACACAGTTTTTAGAACTAGTTGTACCGACAATTGCCAGTTCGTTCAAACCAAAATGCGATTTAGGAAGACAAGAGCTTGAAGAGGCCATTGCTTTTCAGTATACAGACTGGGAAGACCCAAACAACGACACCAGAACTCGGGACATGGTAGTTAGTCTTTCATCTGACGTAACTTTCTTCATTGGTGCTATTGAAATTGTTCAGGCGCACAGCAAGTTCCACCAAGGACACACTTATATGTACGAGTTTGCTGTGAAACCCACGAAACATGCCCTGCCTACTCCTCACTGGATAGAAGGTATGCTTTAGAAGCACATACTGTCTACTTGTTACGTATACCCAAATTTTATGAACCTTTACCGAACGATAAATTTCAAACTTAATAGGGATATAAACATTTTAAAAGGAACAACACGATAACTTTTATAACCATAGTAATGTTTCTAAATGTCGTTTTTCAGGATTGTAATAACATTGGTTTGCTTTCTAGCTAACTTGGACGACTTTTGAATACGGGTACCGCCAAGAATGCAGAAATCGAACAAACTCGCTCAAGGTTTACAAATTTCGAACTCTCAAATCTAACTTAAGATAAAGTGGAATCACAGATTCAATTCCCAGGATACATGAATGGAAAAAAAATCTCTTATCTTCCACCACACAATCCCGTATTTCATCATGTTGAAGTAGAAGGCTTTGTAAACACAATGGAAAATGGGAATGATGCAAATAAGCATTTCCTTTTCTTCTGACGAAGTTTTGTACTCTTTCAAAATCGGGCCACATGTCGCTTGCAAACACTTTATGGAGAAAATCTTTTTGTCATCTGGAAAAAAAGGGGTTTTAGTCGACGACTTGTATAAAACTATAATGTATTTCACGCTTAGCTGCGTTTCTAGCATTAAAGTCTTTAACCTTTAACCAAACGATAAAATTTTCGACTGGTCCAAATTGTAAGCACCTGCAGACAACAAAATAAACGTAACTTAAAATTTGAAATTTGTTTCCAGCAGGGTAGAAGGCATTGTGGAAAAAGGAGAAAATGCTGGTTACCAGCATTTTCTCCTTTTTCCACAATGATTTCAAAAACCTTCTTTCTCAGGGTCGTAAAAACCAGGGATTGTTTGGGAAAGGGTTAATGCTTTATGAACCATGGTCCCTCTGTCAATCTGATTTGTTCCATATATTGTTATGTTCTGTGCAGTCTGATTTTGATTATCATTGCCAACAAATGCAGCAGTAGATCTAGCACCCTAATGAAATTATTATCTGCTTCGAAATTAGCCACTGCTTCCCTTCTGAAACTGTCAACTTGTAAAGTGATGTTCAAGTTAATACTTGAAACTTGTTAAGCAATGAGAAAGGAAACGCATACAATACCGTGGACGTGTTGTTGAAATATATATATGTCGTAGGCCAGATTGGAATCTAGGCAGATCCGGAATCTGCCTAGACCAAATTAGAATTCAAATTTTGTGTAGACCAAAATGCATTGTTTTCTAATATTTTTTTTTAAATATACTGATTTAATTATGTTTACAATTGAGAGGTATTTTCAATTTAAAGCATTTTATATATTTTTTTTTACACAATCGCTCTTTTTTTCCACCTTTTTTATTAGTAGAAAACATTCAAAATTTATATTTACTCTGAATTTTTTACTAAAACTTCTTTTATTCTGGGGTTTACGTTTAAAAGTAAGATGATTCATATGTAGACGCCCTATATTCAACGAGAAATTATTAAAATTTGGTTTAGGCAGATTGTAGAGCTCCAAAGCTAAACTGGAATCCTGATTTGTTATAGACAAATTCCAGTTTGGTCTAGGCAGATTCCGGATCTGCCTGGATTCCAGTTTGGACTACGACATATATATTTAGTCTTTTCTTTTGTTTAACGAATTTGGCATTTTTTTTTTTCTTCAAACAGGTGCAAACCATGCAGATGAAATTGGTTACGTCTTTGGGTACCCCGTTAGTAACGCTTACCCAAAAAAGGTTAACTATAGCAGTGAGGAGAAGATTTTATCGAGGGCAATGATGACATTTTGGACAAACTTTGCGAAGTCCAGGTACGATGCATTTTTTTTTTACCCATTTGCAGATAATATGAATAAGATCAGACAGCACAGAACTTACAGTCTGATCTTTGATCTACACTGTCGGATCCTGAAAAAGAACGTTTTTGAAACCTGTAAAGAGAAATGGAGAAAATGATGGTAACTAGCATCTTCTTTTCTCACAATGTTTTCAAACATGGAAATATCTATGCTGTTACTCTAACCACGTTTGATTTGTGCAATTCTTTCCATGTTCGAGGGTCCTAAAATGTTGTCCCTAGTTGAAGACTTGAACGTTCATACATGTACATTTAACAATGAAATCGCGAAGTCCTCTTTGAATACTGGTAATGTAATATAGAATTTGAAATTCGATCAGCATCCAGAAAAAAAAACTACACCTCTTTAACCCATTACCACACATCCCTACTTTTGACGCCCCTGATAAAGAAGTCTTTTGAAAACATTGTAGGAAAAGGAGAAAATGCTGGTAACCAGCATTTTCTCCTTTTCCCACAGTGTTTTGTACCCTTCCGAGAACAAATTTCAATTTTTCAGTCACCTTTATTTTGTCATCTGTAACTGATGCTTTCAATTTGAACCAGTCTAAAGTTTTGTCGTCTGTTAAAGAGTTAAACTAATCTTCCGGTTAAGACCTGTGAGATGAATCCATTATGTTTATGAGCTTTTCCGCTAAACACGATATCCTCTTCTTGATGTAGCCGGGTACAGTATTTGGTGATATATCGCGCAGCTGTATCGACATGTGGTTCGGTAGCTCAGTTGGTTAGAGTGCAGGAACGGTTTCCTGAGACCCTGGGTTCGAATCCCGGTCGAGCCGCGATATTTTTTCACCACCTGTTACATTTGGCGCCCACCGTAAATAACCCACGATGTAGATGGCTACTGCTTGGGCACCCCGAGATCGTTTCACAATGCTTCTCTGTCTCCAGAATTCGGGACGAATTCTAAATTTGGAGGGGGTATATGTAGCCGGGTACAGGTATTTGGTGATATATCGTGCGGCCGCATCGACATGTGGTTCGGTAGCTCAGTTGGTTAGAGTGCAGGAACGGTTTCCTGAGACCCTGGGTTCGAATCCCGGTCGAGCCGCGATATTTTTTCACCACCCGTTACATTGAGAAATGTAACTTTTAATTTTAATAATGTACACGAGCTTTCGGCTTTGGCCTTCTTCTAGTGTGATCCTGTGATACAATGCCTGCAGTAATTAATGTCAAGCACGACGTTGCGTAAACAACTGAACATTATAATTGGCCTGCAACACGCGAAAAGGGATATTCAGACAGTTGCGTAAAGTGTCGTCTCGGATCAGCCTGCGCAGTCCGCGCAGGCTAATCCGAGACGGCACTTTACGACTACATTAGATTTTGTGCTACAGTGGACATGCGCAAAAGAGAAAATTGCATTAAAACGGAAAGTGCCGTCTCGGATTAGCCTGCGCGGACTGCGCAGGCTGATCCAAGACGACACTTTACGCAGATGTCCGAATGTTCCTTTTCACATGCTGCAGGCCAATTATACTGCAGGCATTGTATCACAGGATCACACCAGAAGAAGGCAATTGTACCGCCGAAAGCTCGTGTACATTATTATAATTACAAGCTTTTTCGCTAATAAACTGAGATTATTTCGGTAAAAGAGTTCCTGGTTAATGATTAGGTTCTGTTCCAAACGCATGGTAGCATCTCTCTGCCGCGAGATACGAGATGGCTATCATGATAGTTTTAGATACCTATCGCGATAAATCAAAGTTTCCTGGAAACCTTATCTAGATAGTGAAAAGTTTCCGGAAACAGTATCACGATAAACTTAATATTTTAGGCCTATTGCATTTTTTTTTCAATTGTGCTCGAAGCTGACATTCGAGGTAAAATTAGTGATCTAGTACTATCCGTTTCTTGGTCTCTATAAATAGAAAATTAATGATTTGGATGAACTCGGCTGTTTTTGACTTGATAAGATTGCAGGAAGTGAAATTAAGAATCATTAACAATTGTAACTTAATTGGAAGACAAGACTCTTAATTAAACAGAGGTCTGTAAAATCACAAAAAAATGCCTCCTACGAACAACTTTAAAACCACTCAGGGAAAAGAATTCATAAGGTTGCAAACGAAGATGTTCCGAAACCGTATCTAATTATAGGTACCACGAATGTCAGGTATGGCACGATCATAATGACAGTATTATCGCGATATTTTAATCGTGATTTTTGTTTTTGGTTTTATCACGATAGTTCTCTATCTCGCGGCAGAAATATGGCATACTAACGAAACTTCCATTTAAAAGTTAGTAAATGACTTACGTGCACAAGTATTGTTTTAACAAAAGAAATTAATCATGCTACGACGACAATTCTTTTTCAGTGACCCAAATCAACCAGGTGATGCAAAGCAGTATGTCAACACCGACTGGCCACAGTACAACTTGGATTCCGAAACCTATTTTCAGTTTTTAAGAAAGCTTGGTCCACAGTGTGTAAAACACAATTTTCTCCCTGAGCGAATGTCATTCTGGTTAAACCATGTACCAAATATCCTACGTATATCGTGTCCGACGGGACCAGATGACACTTTGACCTTTTCGCGTGATCACGTGACCGAACCACATTAAATGTGGCAACGTTTTTAGCTCACCTGAATATAAAGTGCTCAAGATGAGCTCTTGTGATGGTGCTGTGTTCGTGGTCTGTCGTCAACCTTTACATTGTGTATGACCCAGAGCTACATATTTCAGTCAAATAATCATAAAACGTGGTTGGTCAGAATCTCTGTCTTGATTATATCTCGAAAGTAGGTCACGTCTGGTAAGAAGCAAGGTCAGAATTTTTGTGTTAATGATACCTAGGACCAGTTTGAAAATTTTTTCATGTCCAATATCGAAATTCCGTCAGTTTCTAGTCATAAGCACCTAGGCATTTTCTTTCTAAGGACGGATCCTGGGATATTCATATTGACAAATCTCTTGAGAAGGCACGGAGGAGGGTTGGAATCATGAAACATTTGAAAGTACGATTTGATCGGCAGTCTCTTCAAACCAATTACTTTTCAGTCATTAGGCCTTTACTGGAGTATGGTGATGTAATTTGGGACAACCTTTCTAAGGGGCTAAAGGATGAACTAGACAAACTCCAAAATGAAGCTGCACGTATAGTTACAGGTTGTACAAAACTTGTGGCAATTGCTGATCTATATGAGGAAACAGGATGGAAAACTTTGAGTGAACGTAGGCGAAAACACAAACTTATTTCTTTTTTACAAAATGATTAATGGGCTTTCACCAAATTATCTCAATGCACTCGTACCTCCAACAGTCGATAATTCATCAGTTTATAATCTATGCAATCCAAACAACTTGCAAACCATTTCTTGCAGAACTAGTTTTTATAAAAATTCATTTCTACCGGCAGTAATTAGTGATTGGAATTCCCTAACTGATGATTTGAAGAGCGCCGAAACACTGACAGCTTTTAAGTATCGTTTAAACCTTGGTAAATCCGTACCGAAACAACTTTATTTCTATGGCGATAGAAAAATTCAGATTATTCATGCTCGATTGTATAACAGATGCAGCTGTCTTAATCACCATCTATATTTGAAAAAGATAGTACAGTCTCCTCTTTGACTTGTGGTTGTGTCGAATCAACTGAACATTCTTTCTACAATGTCCAAATTATGTTAACATAAGGAACCAATTAAATCTTACCATTAATGATATAACAAGAGTTTCTCTTAGAACTATCTTGTATGGGGACCAAAGTCTTAGTCTGTCTTCAAATGAAATAATATTTGATGCGGTTCATTCTTATATTCGTGCAAGCGGCAGATTTAGATATTAGCAACACTGATCTTATGCAATAACAATTTCCTGTGGAATTATAGGGTCAGGTTGTAAGTTATTTTTATGGTCCTCACATATCGAATATTAGTTAACAAGTTTACCAGTATAAATAACTCCACATCCATCTTTTCATTCATCTGTTTTTTTTCTTTTTACCTCACTTGTCTTTTTCTATTGTATTTTCTACACTTTCGTTTTTTGTGACTTCTTTATACTTACTGCTTAACCGGAGCTTGGAGAGGAACTATATAAGCTCAGCTTTCGTTTCGATCCATTTTATAGAATTATTCTTGTTAATCTGATTGATATATATTTCTATGTAATACTATATAATTCTATGAATAAAATATGTTTAAACTAATTTGAAAATTCTCTATTTTGCTTCAAAAAACTAGGTCACCAGATAAGACATTAGATAAACTTTGTGTACACTATAGAGGCTGCATCTTTCAGCCTATTTCTCATCAAAGTTAGTCAGAATATCCTAATGATATCCCATACAACTTTTAACATAGATTACCAATGGTCAAAACTAGATCAAAAGGTAAAGTCTTTGATAAAAAACTCCGTGTATACTCATGACACTTAGCATTTTTGTCTATATGATATCTAATACGATTTGTAAATGATGATTATGTCAGGTCAAAAGCTTTGCTACCTGGTCAAATCTTTAAAATATATTCAGTACACTCTATAGGCCACAATTTTAGTCCAATACTCTTGAAAGTTAGTCCCAATGTTTTTCATGACATGATGACGAGTTTTTAAACACACATGTAGGTAACGTGGGTTCAAAAACTGGGATACAAGGTCTTTAGAAAAGCCTTGTGGACTCCTTGGCAACACATTCAGTCAATTACTCATGAAAATTGGTCGGATTATTTATTTTTCATGATATCTTGGACAAGTTTTTAACAGGTTACGTTGAGCCCATGACTAAGTCTTTAAAAAACCATGTAAACCCAAGAGGCAATATTTTCAGTCCGATAGTCATAAAAGTTGTCAGAATGTTTGTCTTGACGGTATCTTGGGTGAGTCTGAAAATTCCTTACGTCGGATGAAATGCTATGTCATCAAGTCAAATATATATCAGAAAAATCTATACTCAGAGGTCATGTTTTCCGTTCAGTAATCTTGAAAATTTGTCAGAATGTTTTTCTCATGACATCTCGGACTAAATAAGAAATGTGTCAGTCACGTCGAATCGAAAAGTAGGTCACGGGGACAAATCCTTTAAAAAACTTGCGTACACTGTAATGGCTATATTTTCAGTCCAATACTCCGATACTAAGTTTGTTACAATGTTTGTCTTGGTATTTCAGAAGAGATTTGAATTGTATCATTTTTTGGTATAATTTGCCCAAGTAAGCGACTTAACGGTCATCATTTCCCATTATTGATATAGAGATATCTCCTGAAGACATTAGGAATCCTATTTCTATTTAAATCAAAGCGTTCAGAAGGCTGAAGTGGTATTTGTCGGGAAAGCCGTTGTTCGGAATCAATAATCTGAAAGGAAAAGAGAAATATTATTCAAATACTGGCTTTAAAGTCAAACGACTAAGCAAATGAATACCCTTCTGGTTGAAGGGAGAGCAATCATAACAAAGTTAGGACTATTTGTGTATTGGTTGTCTCCCTTTGATCATTGGGCGGAGTCCCTACTAACGTCCCTTGACAGTACGATACATGATGGAAAGAGAGAGAAACCATGTGAATATATCGAATGAAATTAATTTTGTACTTGAAAACTAAAATTTCGAAATGTCTTTGACTGTTAACATTTTATCCCCAACATTACAGGCGTTTATTTCAATCTAAATAAATATTTGCCATATCAATTGAAGTAGCTAACAACCAGCAGATGAATAAGTAAGGAATGAACTGGTTTTGGACCAAAAAAGCTTAGGATCAAGTGATCGGTAGACAAATTTTGTATCATTGCGCCAATAGAAGGCTACAATCGAATGATGCTTTTTTTCCAATCAAAAATTAGTATTTCCACGATCGATGGCCTCACCCTGCCATAGCCAATTACATAAATAAGTGCTACCGAAAGACTCATTTTTGCGAGAAAAAAAATCAGTTTTATTGGGTTTGTTTCCTTCGGTTTCGCACAAAATACGACAAATAACACAAAAACCAGCTTATTACCAGAAATTCTCCACATGGTAGATCTATTTAATTGTATATATTAAATTTCGTTAGTCTATTTTTAGAAATGTTATGGGTAAAGTAATATCGTAGTTTAAGCTGGGGGGATTATTTCCCCGTTACAGTGAATATTTTTCGAAAATCTGGAACTACTTATCGGTTATCCGGTTAATTGACTTGAGATCACTAGTTTTAAAAGTGGCTTTCGTTGACAAAATAATCAGAGGAAATACAATATATAATTTATTTCATCAGCTTGTGGTTAATAAGGGGAAATATTTGCATCAAAAGGAGAAGGTCCGCGAAAATAACTCGTGCCTCACGGCACTCGTTATTTTCGCATACCTTTCCCCTTTTCTGCAAATATTTCCCCATATTAAGCACAAGCTGATGAAATAAACTCTTTATATTTCTCAAAAGCTGTTGACGGTCTTGAGTTCTCGAAGTATTTTCCAGACTTTATACATTTTTCGAGAACTAATTTCATACAGCTAATTTTCAAAACCAGGAGAAATTGCAAATAATGATTTAGTCAGACATCTCTTCTTGTTAAAAGTCATCTGTTGAAACTTGTCCTAAATCTTTTGACCTTTCTTTGAAACCTATTCAACCTTGTTGATCGGAAAGACACCACAGCGAGAACTATAGGTCTGCTGGACTGTATATGACTGTAAGCTGAGATACTGAAATGGTACATTGTTGCAGGGTCAAGTAATGACAGCATGCCTATCAATAGCAGGATTGTACATTTTGGCATGTGGTACGATGTGTGATATTTTGTTTTTCGGGTCGATTGTCACAGGGTACTTTTTTGTATGATACCAAGAGTGATATGTATAGGCATCTTCGTGCACTTTCCGGTTACCTTTCCCCAGTTTTACCCAGTTGTCACAAATGGACTGTTTGGCAGGTTCCAATTTAAGATATTCTTCTCCAATACAAAATTCTTCCAATAACCCCGATATAGATGGGTCATATAAACTGTCGAAGAGATAGTAGTCTACAACCTCTGGTAAAATGCTTGTGTTTCCGGTTGCTGCATATTTCGCAAGAAGTGGTTGAGCAAATTCTATGATATTACACGACTTTGAATCATTTTGTAGAAAACAGGTTACAGATAACATTTCTTTCCGAGAAATAAGTTCCTTAAAAAATGGATGATTCCGCCGACAAAGGAAGATGGCGTTGTTGACTTCAAAACGGTCAATCACTTTATGGTAGGCGACAAAAAATTCTGGAACTGGTGCTACCAGGGCACACCCGTGGTTCTCCACAAAACGGTCTAGTGGACGCACGCAGAAGACATCCAAATCAAAATAGGCGCCACCGTAATAGTACACCACCGCCATTCGCAGTATTTCGGCCTTATTGATTCTTTCTGTGGAAATAACGAATAGTAATAGATTTATAAAGCATGCTTTTTGAAATGGGAGTTTAGCGCGTCTGCAATAAGTATCGTCCCATATCAGCCTGCGCAGGCTGACCTAGGTCGAAACTTGTCCCTCTTGGTACATTTTCTACATGTTGAGGGACCATTCTACCTCATGATCCAGTCGGTTTTCATACAAAAGACTTACTTTGCATAACGCGTCGGAACAATGAGTGTTAACCCTTTACCAAACAACAAAGTTTTAGACTGGTCCGAATTGAAAGCACTTTCAGATGACAAAATAAACTTTACCCAATAATTGAAATTTGTTTCCAGCTGAGTAGAAAACTTTGTGGGAAAAGGGAATAATGCTGGTTACCAGCATTTTCTCCTTTTCCCACAATTCTTTCAAAAGGCTTCTATCTCAGGGTCGTAACTTTACCCAATAATGGGTTAACCCTTTCCCAAACAAGCCCTGGTTTTACGTGTCTACAGTAAAAGTCTTTTGAAAACACTGTGGGAAAAGGAGAAATTGCTCGTAACGAGCAATTTCTCCTTTTCCCACAGTGTTTTCTACCCTTGTTGAGAACTTTCTGCCATTTTCTCAAAATCTAAAATTGTCGTCTGCAAACTCTTTCAGTTTGGAAGAGTCCAAAATTTGTCGTTTGGGAAAGGGTTAAAACCCACTTTGCCAGACGGTATGGCATGCATAGTGCATGATATTGACAGTAGTTTTGCCTTACAGAGATCTAGTACAAAAATTTTGCTTCAATGGTTATGAAATGAAAAAGTGTCTACAGGCAGACAGCAGAAACTGCTGTTTACTTTTTTCCCTAGAAAAATGAAGTTCGTTTCATTTCCCTTTCACTAAAATAAAATGATTTTTATTTGAAAAAAAAAAAACCACACACACACACACACACACACTTAACACTCACGCCCTATGATTATCGTATGTGAAAAACATTTTTGATATTTTATATTTTTCAAATAGCTAATGTAGAGAGAAAAAGATTTTTTCTTAACCCTTTTCCCAAACGACAAATTTTAGACTCTTCCAAACCCAAAGAGTTTGCAGACGACAATTTCAAATTTGATAAAAATGACAGAAAGGTCTCCAAGTGGGTAGAAAACACTGTGGGAAAAGAAGAAATTGCTCGATACGATCAATTTCTCCTTTTCCCAGAGTGTTTTCAAAAGACTTGTACTGCAGACACGTAAAAACAAGAAGATGTTTTTGAAAATATTAATTTTCTGAAGATGTTTTTGAAGATTTTTTCTGAAGATGTTTCTGAAGATATTTCTTGATTCAGTTTAATTCTTTACCACACAATCCTGACAAAGTTTTAACGACCCTGAGAAAGAGGCCGCTGTGGAAAACATTGCGCGGAAAAGGAGAAAATGCTGGTGACCAGCATTTTCTCCTTTTCCCGCAATATTTTTTACCCTACTAAAGTCATAAATCATCTTATTAACGAGAATTAACTTGTCGTATGCAGATGCTTTGAATTTGCTCCAGTTCAAAAATTTTACGCTTGGTAAAGAGTCTACGCAGTTTTTTCTACGGCAGCAAATCCAATCGTTTATGTCAAGATTGAGCGGCAAGTGATTTTGATTTCAAAATTAAATATATTAATTATTGTCCACTGAAACCTATGTTATGGGTACTCATTAGAATCGTCTCAATGAGACGATTCTAATGAGTACCCATAACATAGGGTTTGGAGAAAAAATAATGGATTTGGAGTACCATCACTCCCTCCTATCTGAAGCTCTGGTCTGCTAATGCTCTCTGTTTGAATCAGTTTAAAATTCAGTAGTCTGGTACATAGTTGATGGAAGCTCAAGATACTCACTTGCATGGTCGTATATTTTTAACAGTTTAGGAAACTTTCGAATGATGAACTCCCGTCCCAGATCCAAAGTCCAAAAGTAATATTCCCACTCTGGGTGAGGATTGTATTTAATAATACTTCGCACGTGACCAACAAACTCTTCGGGTATAACGTCGCCCGACCATATTTGGTGAATTACTTTCGGTATTGTCTCTCTGGAAGGTAGTGTTATTCTTTTGGGTTTTATAGTTGGCTCTGAAAAAATGAAGGTGAATTTTTATATCTTACTGATTGGAATTGCACTTTTCTATCACTACATTGATAAGCCAGACAGACACACAGACAGACAGATACTCAAAACAGGCTGACATATATCGTCGATAAATACGTAAAGGTTGGGTTATAAAAAGAAATAACCCGTTAGGAGATAGACCTACATGTATATTCTTATGTTTCTCTGTATTACCTCCCTTTAAGCATCGCAAATAGTCTGCAAATCAGTTAACCCTTTCCCAAACGACAAATTTTTGGACTAGACCAAACTGAAAGCATTTGCAGACGACAATTCAACTCTTGCTGAAAAGATGAATTCTGTCTATGATATGGTAGAAAATATTGTGGGAAAAGGAGAAAATGCTGGTTACCAGCATTTTCTCCTTTTTGTCCACAATGTTTTCTAAAGGCTACTATTCCAGACCCGTAAAAACCAGGGATTGTTTGGGAAAGGGTTAAATCGGTGCAGAGTATAAAATGAGATTGAAACCGTCGGTGACGTTGACAAAAATCAGATACTTCAGCGTATAATACTATTGTCAGCATACAGTGTGTTTGGCTCATCAGTTCACCCTTTCCCAAACGACAAATTTTGGACTCTTTCAAACTGAAAGAGTTTGCAGACGATAATTTAAGATTTTGAGAAAATGGCAGAAAGTTCTCTAAAAGGGTAGAAAACACTGTGGGAAAAGGAGAAATTGCTCGTTTCGAGCAATTAAACTAGACTAGACACCGATCAGACGAACACGATCGGTATTCGTAAACCGACTACATTCACCATCAAATTTCTCATTCAACTACAGTGTGTCCGGAAAGTAAGGTAACAATTTCGTGCATTAATAATACGACTTTAAAAATCAAATAAAGACGTAGAAATGGGCATAAATGTTTATAAAAACTGTAAGTTTTTGGTGTGATAATTTCATTTAATTTTCGTTACAATACACATTTTAATACAGATTTCAAATTAGAAGTGCCATTTTGTCATTGGCATCATTTTGGTGATATATGACGTTTCCAATCTGACGGCTTGTTATGCTCTTTCTTTGCCGAACATGACTGTAATGAAATTGTCAATCACTTTAGCTCACATTCCAAAAGCAATCTTACCTTCTAGTATTTCACTCTGAGCGTTTTTTTAAGTGTTCTTTAACAGTTATGATCTGTGTTGGGATTGTAGACCTTTGACTTCACAATACTCAAAAGGAAGAAGTCACGCAAGTTGAGGTTGAGATTGTGCTTAGGCCACGATAATTGGCAATCTCTTATCTCTGGACATTGTCTCGATATTACCCTATTATGGAGCATATCCTATAATAAGGCTGTCATAGAATGCCTGCAGTAGCACTGTCCTACATGAACTAGGTGTCCTGCAACATGGGTGACTTTACTCTAACCTCAACCTGTGAGACTTCTTTCCGTTAGGTTATTTGAAGTAAATGGTCTATAATTCCACCCTTAACAGCACAGACATGTTGTTAAAGTACACTTGAAGAGAAAACAAGATGACTGATATTCCAATATTTACTAAAGTGACTGACAAATTCGTCGAGCGTGTTCGGAAAGGAAAGTGCATAACTTACCGTCACAATAAAAACGTTATTAATTATTAAAATGACGCCATTAACAAAAAAGGCACTTTTATATTGAAAAGTGTATAAAAGCTAAAAAATTAATGAAAATTGACTCAAAATATCACCGCAAAAATTTACACTTTTTATTTACATGTATATAAAGTTTTGTCTTTTTATCTTGCATTTAAAACCTAATTATGAATGTACACAAGTGTTACCTTACTTTCCGGACACCTTGTAGATTGCTGGTCTATGAATTTAGAATTGCAGAATGACAATATTCAACCCATTACCACACAATCTCTACTTTTGACGCCCATTAGAAAGAAACGTTTTGAAAACATTGTGGGAAAAGGAGAAAATGCTGATTACCAGCATTTTCTCCTTTTCCCACTATGTTTTCTACCCTTCACAAAACAATTTTCAATTTTTCAGTCACTTTTATTTTGTCGTCTGCAAATGCTTTGGATTTGGACAAGCCTAAAATATTCTCGTTTGGTAATCAGTTAAAGCATGGCTAAAGACTATAGTTTAAGTGATGCCCATCATTGCAGCCAATCGCAAGCTTGGAACTGAAGTCTGGAGCGTGCACTGGGCATGAGAAAGGAAATGTGGACTTTGCAGGTCATAAGAAACGTTTACTGATAGACTTACCAACTTTGTTCGATGGTTTGACATTCTTGTAATAAATGACCACATAGGCTACAAGCATCGGTGTCACTAGTAGAAAGGCGTGGTACGATCTGAAACAGATAAGAAACTCAATTTAGATATTTTATAGTTGCTAATATTACGGCTCAATTATTACATTCATGAATCGCGGATAAATTCGGACGTGACCGGAAAACGTAACCAAGTTTCGAACTACTTTCAGCTGCGTTTCTGTTTTGATTGGTCAAAATGTGATCTAAAAATGTTCATCCGCCATTTTTAAAAGAAAATGTTTGCACCCACTATCCTCAGTTCCCATGGTTATTCCATCTATACCCATCCTCCAGCTCAATTACTGTGTAAAATCACCTTTATTAATTTTGTGGATCATTTGCAGAACACCGGAGCTGATTAGCAAAGAGCAGGATATAGTACCACTCTAAGAATTGCAGAATGTTTTACTGTCACATTCCCCGATTCGATAAATGTTACCTCGGAAGGGGTATTGTCTTGGTGTAATGGGGCTTTCTTCGTAGGTCTGTCTATCGTCTGAACGCTCTTGATTACTTGAAATGGCGATATAGTTGTGATACTAGCCAAATTCACCATTCTATTTCGACAAGTGTATCCATAAGTACGTTACACACACGGGACAGAAAAGGAAAACATTTTAAATCAAAGCGTTGAGAACGCTCGTGGTATTTGTCACGGAAGCCATTTGGTGGAATTGATAATTATTCAAGTACTGACTTGAAAATCAACCTATTAAGAGCATAAATAACTTTTTTTGGTTGAAGGGAGAGTACTCATGAAAAATTTAGGAACATTTGTGTATTGGTGGTCTCCCTTTGATCATAAGGAGGGGTAAGGAGTAACGTCCCTTGACAGTAGGAGCGCATGATGGATAAAGAGGGCTACCACGTGAGTGGATTGAATAAAATTAAGCCTGTACCTGAAAACTAGATGACTTTGAAATATCTTTGGCCGTAAACATTTAAATCCCAAAATTACAACCAATTATTTCGATCTAAATATTCATGCCCAATCAAATGGAATAGCGCGCAATCATGGAGTGGACAAGCCATAGGACGAACAATCAATTATTTCGATCTATAAATATTGAAGCCCAGTCAAATGGAATAGCGCGTAATCATAGGATGAACAAGCTACGGAACGAAAAAGTCCAGGACTGAGCGATCAGTAGACAAATTTTGTATAATTGCGCCAACAGAAGCCTATGAACAAATGAAGCTATTTTCAATCAAAAAATAGTATTTCACCGACCGATGGCCTCATCCAGTGTATTTTAATATGCCATTTTCCAATTATACATTTGAATGCCACCAAAAAATTTGTTTGTCTGAGAAAAATTGGGTTCAATTAGGTTTATTTCCTCCGGCTTTGCACAAAATACGATACATGGTCTTCAATATTTAATGTTGAACTCATAGTGGTCTTTTTTTCCTACTTTGTTCATTTTTTCCCTCTCTAAAGTCCTTATTTCTGTTTTTGTGTACATACTTTTTTTTGTCTTTATCTAGTTATTTACACCATGTCTCTCTATATATATTCTATTTCGATCAACTATTATCTTGTAGATCTATTATTTTTGTTTGATTGTAGAGAAAGGGCCAAACCTAAGTTGTAAGAACTTGTGGCCCGAACCCATTCACTTCATGAATAACATACGTTTAAAGGTGGCCCTTCAGATTTTGGGTCGAAAATTTTACAAAAATGCAAAAAAATCATCCTTATACTCCCAAAGCCTTTTAATTTGCGTTCGTAAAACCCCAGTAGTCGAAAACCATCCGATAACACGAGAAATTAGAGATTTATTACGGACTAGGTTGACACCAACGGGAGACACATTCTATTTTTAGATTATCAATTCTCTCATTTAAATACAGTAAAACACAGACAAAGCTTCAAACATCCGTCCGAAGAAGACATTATGGAAAATGATTATTACATGTTTGTTATGTAATGGGATTTAAGCGTTATTAGTCACGTGCCAGTCACTTGACATTCCCACAATGCTTTATTGATTTTTTGGCGCGAAATATAAAAATAGTTTAAGAGGCTACGTAGCCTTTTAGGGGAATACCATCAAAAAAAAATTTTTTTTGTAATTTTATGATTCTTAATTATTGATGATTTGTATTGCTTTTTCATATAAATTTCAATGATATATATATTTTTTAATTTGGTGTGATGCGAAAATTCTAAATACCCACCTTTAAATTAAACCAACAGGATTTTCGATTTTAAAAGTTTTCTTCAAAAAACAATTTCCATCTTTTGAGCCACAGGTAATTAATTACGTTTGTCCTGATAAAGAGATAAAGGTCGAAATATTTATGACTTTTATCCGACTGCCATCTTCGCGAGCCAAGGTTACGATCACCACGTCAATCTTACCTTGGCTGATTGAGCCCGATTTCGAGATTCCTGCGAAGCGGCCTCTATTAGATGCTGGTTATTACCCCCCCCCCCTTTACATCATATTTCTAAAAGCCAATGAAATATCGTTTTACAAACCGCTTACGAATACAATTATTCAATATGAAGCGATAAGCAGACATGCACGTGGGTTTCCATGTTTACCTTCTATTCGAAAGGTCGCGACCTTATTCTATTTTTTCTTTTAAAATGAAATGCCACGAGCGATTTCATTTGTTGCAGTTAGAGCTGTAAGAATGTTAAAGTCAAGCTCGATCCGCTAAGGGTAGAGTAGCGTAGTGAATCGTCAGCCTTGGCTTGCGAAGATGTCAGACTGCATGCTGCTGGTTCAATATTTCGGACGCTTATAATAATGGCTTGCAACACGCGAAAAGTGGCATTCAGATATCTGAGTAAAGTGTCGTCTCGGATCAGCCTTTCGCAATCCGCGCAGGCTAATCCGAGACGGCACTTTACGACTACATTAGATTCTGTCCTTCAGTGGCCATGTGCGAAACAGAAAATTGCATCAAAACGGAAAGTGTCGTCTCGGATTAGCCTGGGCGGACTGCGCAGGCTGATCCGAGACGACATTTTACGCAGATGTCTGAGTGCTCCATTTCGCGTGTTGCAAACCGTATCGGATATCAATATTTAATTATCAACCCTATAGTCCTGCTTAGTAAATAAATTGAAACTTTCAAGTCGACAGTAAAAACCCAAACCCATCTTCAAAGGTATTCTGGAACGATATATATCTCCTTATGGGACGGTGTAGATCCAAGATCAGATTCCACGCTCTGTACAGTCTGATCTTGACCTACATAGTCCACAAAAGGTGATTGAGTCGCGCGCAGCAGTAGAGGGGTTAACCTTTAACCCTATAAGGCATTTCTATGGTATCTCTAATTGACCCTGAATAACAGCAAAGATGAAGCCGTTTCTTATGTGTATATGTATATGACACCCTTTGATAGTGTAGAAAACATTGTGGCAAAAGGTGAAATTGCTCGTCACGAGCAATTTCACCTTTTGCCACAATATTTTCCAAAGGCTCCTACAAGCCATGCGTAGAAATGAGTATTTATGGAGTAAAGGGTTAACTGCCTGTGAGTATGGTAGTATCGCCGGCATGCTTGACCGATTGAACGATTGATCATCGATCAGTCTGTTTTTGTCCGTTGTTTGATATTTTTTCACTGCAAATAAGATAAAATCAATCTTTTCAAAGGTATGAAATTATATTTCCTGTACACTGGGAGATGGCTTAGGTAATAGGTTAGCATCAGGTTGGCGAAGGTAAAGATTTAAGATCGGACGGCACGTTTAGCGCAGTCTATTTTTTTTTTATCCACGCACCACCCGCATATAACCGAGCAGGAACCTTTTAAAGTCAAAATAATTTTTGTCTTTCTGCATATTTTAGTTTTATATTGATCTATGCACTGTTTTCTAATGAATGAATGAATGAGTGTCATTTTTGACAAACAGTATTTATGTATAAATTCATATATTTTTTATTTAGATCTTGTCATTTTGTTTTTCGGGATTCACAATATCAGATTTTTAGGGCATTCAAGGTGAACTTTAATTAAATATGTGTCGGGAGACAGATGTGTAGGGGTTGAGTAACGGCCCGTTACAAAGAAGGTTTTGGGTCCAAACTCCGTGATGAGCGGTATAAACCGCTCATGAAACTATATCCACTGTGATCAGCGTGCAAGCTGGTTAGGCTTATCGGGTAAGCGAATCATTGGCAGTGCTCGATCTTCCTTGTAGTAACTTGTTTCACAATCCATAAAAAAAAAAATAATAATAAAAAGTTTAAAACGGTGATGATTCTAACACAAATCATTTTTCCCCTCGGAGTATTATAGCTGAGCCTGCAAGCTCAATTGGTAACGTACCGAGGTCACGGGTTCGAATCCAAAGATCGACTAATTTCTTTCCGAGTACCGCATGATGATAGCGATTGCAACAGAATTCAATAGTCTCTCTCGTGGCTGATCGATGTTTTGTCAAAGGCAACCTGTGAGCGAACTTCTATTGAAAAAAAGCAAAAAAAAAAAACCTCGCAAAATGGCTGCACTGGCCGCCTCGAAGTAGATCAATTATTTTTGAAGACAGGGTTTACCACCATCACGACCAAACAATCCTGACAAACACATGTACATGGGCTCTCTGTATTTATGAAATTAATGAAAAGATTACCTGATTTTTATCCCACATATTCTCGCCATGTCATGCTCATCAATTCACCACTTTTAAAAAAAGTCAATAACTCAAATCCAACTTCTTTCGAAGCCTAATCGATATTGGGAAATAGCGCGTCTAAACCAGTTTTGAAGAATAACGGGTATGTTAATGGCAAACGTGAACCGCATTTTATATAAAAAAAAGTTAAAGTTGTCTTTGAATAGCCTCTTAACCCCTTACCAGACGACAAAATTTTAGCCTCGTCCAAATTGAAAGCATTTGCAGACGACAACATAAGTGTAGCTCAAATGGTGAAAATTTTCTTTGATAGAGTAGAAAACATTGTGGGAAAAGGAGAAAATGCTGGTTACCAGCATTTTCTCCTTTTCCCACAATGTTTTCAAAAGGCTTCTTTCCCAGGGTCGTTAAAAGTCGGCTTTGTGTGGGTTAATCCTATGCTGATAAATAAGTTTACCCTTTTACCACGCGATCCCGAATTTTAACGACCCTGAAAAAGAAGCTTTTTTGAAAACATCGCGGGAAAAGGAGAAAATGCTGGTAACCAACATTTTCTCCTTTTCCCACAATATTTTCTACCATTCCGACAACTAATTTTAATTTTTCAAACACATTTCTTTTTGTCGTATGCAAATGCTTTATTTTGGGGTGGTCTAAAATTTTGTCGTTTGGTAAAGAGTTAAATGAAATTTTCAAGCCAATGATAAAAAACCTAACGTTGCTATATATATCAAATGTGTGTTTTAGGGGGACAGTGTGCACGTTCGGAGCAGTCTAATCTTAATCTGCACTGTCCGCCAAAGGTCCTCGTGTCACACCTAGCAGTCTGGGGGTTAAGATTGGTCTCATTTGCATATCCTTTCGTCAAATAAACCCGTGTATAAAAAAAAAACCTCTTCAGAAAATAGCATTATAATTATAGCATGTATTGTTGGAAGATTAAAAAAATAAAAACTGGAGACCAGCATTTTTCTTCTTTTTTTCCCACTATAGTTTCGATCCGATAAATGGAAAGCATTTTTGTCACCTGTAGATAGGTTCAATAGCGACGAGTTTAGACTTTGGGCTCATATTCACATTTCTTGTTACATTTATTTGATCCATACTTTAACTAAAGGGGAGCTCATTCATACGTCTACATGCTGTAGTACATACCAAACAACATCTTCGCGAGCCAAGGTTACGATCACTACGTAGAGTAGCGTAGTGGATCGTAACCCTTGGCTTGCGAAGATGACCAAACAAGTTGTTGTATTGGTTGTATTGGGGTTTAACGCCACTTTAACAGCTAAGGTCATATCATGGCGGACGTTGACGCACATGTGTTTCCTGGCTTTCTCATACCAGTACTAACACACCTTTCTTTTCAAAGCCACCGACTACTTTTCTCACATGCTTCAGCAGAGGTGAGAGGCGATAATACGCCGGAAAGAAAGTTCGCCTCAGCCGGGTATCGAACTCACAACCACCAGCTCATCAGTCCGACACGCTCACCACAGAGCCACTCGGGCGGGCACCAAACAAGCCATCTCATAGAATTGGCCTGCAGCACGCGAAAAGGAGCATTCGGACACTTGTGTAAAGTGTCGTCTCAGATCAGCCTGTTCAGTCCGCGCATGCTAATCCAAAACGACACCTTCCGTTCTCATGTAATTTTTTGTTTTGCGAAAATATCCTGTAGCACAAAATCTAATGTAGTCGTAAAGTGCCGTCTCGGATTAGCCTGCGCGGACTGCGCAGGCTGATCCGAGACGACACTTTACGCAGATGTCCGAATGACCCTTTTCGCATGGTGCAAGCCAATTATATGGCTAAAAAATCGATTTTGTCTTATAGTCGGCTAAAAAAACCTTTACCAAAAAACAACATTTTAGACTAGACCAAATTGAAAGCACTTACAGATGACATAAGTTTCCTGCAGGTTAGAAAACATTGTGAGAAAATGAGAGATTTTAACGCGCCAGAAACATGCAGTTATTTCAAATTTTCAAGCGTCAAACCTCGGGACCCGGTTCAATCATATAACTGCTACAACTCGCTTATTCGTGTATGTATGGTTTTCACGAGTACTGGGCTAGGGCTCTGGAAGTGCCTTGTCTAGGGACACCTCAAAAATGGTGCTTCCAGTGAGGCTGGAACTCGGGCTATCAGATTATGAGTCCTCTATTGAACCAGTAAACAATGCAGGGCACTAGATTCACATTTAAAGGGGAGTTAACTTTTGTAAAATTGTTCAGATGAGTCAGCTTCTAACATATAGACGCAGCAGTGACTTTTTTCTCTTGTTTTGTCCATTATTTAACCCTTCCCAGTTGGTCAAATTTTCGGCTTGATAGCTATAGTGCCACTTTCCATGCCTTCCTCAATTTCTTTTACCAGTAGCGTTTAGCAGAATCTTAAAGTTCCAAACTATTGACTGGCTGCTTCCCCACATAGCTATCCAACTTCTCCTTTACCAAAAGGTATTTACAGTTATTACCATCAAATCTTGAAAAAAAAAAACAACAACAAAAAAAAAAAAAAAATATAATCGAAATGTTCGTTTTTAGACGATATGCTAAGCAGGAAAATGTTCAAGGCACTTTCTAGCTATTTCATTATTCAATATATATTGATCTGCACATTGTATCCCAAAAGAGTTTTGACAATAGACCTATCTATATATGTTCAAGTGTCCTGTGCGCCGTCTAAATTCATAGATAATTATCATTATATCCCGCTAGATGACATTCTACAAATACTCATCTATCTATATTTGGGCATCCTGGGTGCAGTACCGGACTACTTTTCTATGCCACAACCGTTACTTTGAATTTCAAACTAAAATATTTGTTTACTCAATAAAACGCTACCTGGTGCGATTCATTCAGCTATTATCAGCGGTTAAGAGAAATCCGAGGTTAAAACACACGCCTAATTTTTCCTCAAACGTATTGATAAAAGCCATTTTCTCCATTGCCATTCTATAGCGCGTATTACTATAACTTCCCCCAATATCGGGGAGAGTGATGCGTCATATTAGACATGCAGGTCCAATCTTCGAGAAATATGACATGCGCAGACAACGAGATCTTACTGTTCAACGCATGTAGGTCAAAATTCTCGTCTGCAATGACTAGAATATTATTAATGTTCGGGAAAAAAAAAACAGTCAAGCATGGGATACTAACCAACGACCTGATCATTTCGAGCTTAAACTTTTAACGGATAAAAGGACTATGTACATTGCCATAAACTTTTATCTATCAATTTGAATTAAATGTATTAGGCCTATAGATCTAGAAAATTCTCTCGTCATTTTAGCAGCAGCTGTTAATCCTTCTATCGACGATTTCTACAGATTATTTAAATCTAAGTCCTTTCTTAAAAAATTACATAAATACCAGTATACATGGCAATTTAGGCGGTTTTCGTAACGTTAGTACCGAAACACGAAATAGTTTTAATATTAACAATATCTAGGCTGCCGTCCACCTGTTTTCATAAGTATTTCTTATCTCCCTTTAACCCATTAACACATAATCCCTACTTTTGACGACCCTGAGAAAGTAGCCTTTAGAAAACATTGTGGAAAGAGGAGAAAATGCTAGTTACCTGCATTTTCTCCCTTTCACACAAAGTTTTCTACCCTATCAAGGCGAAAATGCACCATTTGAGCCACTTTGAAATTGTCGTCTGCAAATGCTTTCAATTTGAATAGGTCTAAAATTTTGCTGTGTGGTATAACGGGTAGCTCATTTGCAAAGCATTTTTTAGACACCGGCAATTCCTTTTCGTCGATATAAATCCTTTCCAGGGAACTCGTCTCCACTGTAAACAGACCCGTGGATCTAATAATCTATAGCGTGAAGGTACACAGCGGTAGAATGAGCGAGGATTAAAGTAGTTCCGGCTTAAATTTTGCCGGAATATCCCGTATGTTTGTAGCTTGAAACTGATTCAAACGCTTTGGAATTTTAGTTCAACTCACACGAGAACGACTTGTCCAAATCAAAAGGATTCGCAGACAACAATTTAATTCAGGTTAAAATGACAGAATTTGTATGATAGGCTAGAAAACATAGTGAGAAAACGAGACAATGCCGTTTCTTGTATTTTCTCTTTTTTCCACGATGTTTTCAAACAGACTTTTTCCATAGCCAACTTTCGTGGACATGGAAAAATCGATATTGGCCAATTTTACCTGCATATTTTTATATAGAATTATGAAGGGTCTAGGTAAATAAACGCTTATAACTTCATCAATTTTCAGAATTGAAAATTATCTCAAGTGAGGTAAGAAAATTCAATTTATTCTCTTTCAAATGAACTTAGTTTTAAAAATTTCGGAAAAGGAACTTTTGGTCCTTTTTTAACTTAAAAATTGTAGGTATGGTTTATATAGAATAAAGAGGAAAAACGCATTTTCCGAGGTCAAAAACTGTAATATTTGTTTAATTTTCTTTTTTTGTGTTGAAAAGTCAAAATTATCTCAAGTGGAGTGAGTTACATTAGTCATTTCTCTTTCAAATGGTCTAAGTTTGAGTCATGTAAAAAAATAAACTTTTGGTCCTTTTTACAGTTTTTTAATGCCACTATCCTATTTTTTTCTTTTTCCGTGGACGTTCGGATTATGCCGGACTTTGCCGATACTGGCCGAGTCTTACTGTTGGATAAGCCAGCCGGGTATCTTAATTGTGTTACGTAATGTTTCATTGACAAACGGACCCCCTGCTATGTTTATGATATACATGTATCCACATGATTATAAACTAGAATTTATACCCGGGTTGTTTTCAGATCGAATACCGTCTGATCCTGACAGTATGCCTAAGATGTTTTATGTATCCTATTTATCTAAAAGACCAGAATTTAATACTTATAAGATAATTTCCTTTTACAATCATCAAGATTGAGATCTGAAATAAGAAAATGTACGTTTGATGATTTTTTTTTTTCAACTTTTTGAAATTAATGCCGTATCATTTTTTTTCTGGCGACAGCTCACAAACTCATGTTTCCTCGCTTTTTTTCACATCGGTCTTTGATCTGTCATGTCATATAGAAGGCCTTTGAAAAGATTGAAGAAAAAGATTTCAACGCTGGTTACCAACAATTCCTCCTTTTCTTGCACTATTTTTAACTCGATAAAAGATATGTTCCATTTTTTATTGTTTTATTTGTCTTAAGAAAATTACTTCATTTTGAACAAGTCTGAATTTTTGTCTTTTGGTAAAGATTCAAATAACAAGCTTAACCTGTTACTATATAAATACGGCATCTAACGACGCTGCTCTTGATTTTTTAGGATAAAATATGGAAACAGGCGCATTATCTTTTTACAAGTTATCTTCTACTTTTCAAACAATATTGTCTGCATCACTCAATCGGTTTCTCCTGCAAAGAGTATTTAGCATTCAAAGAATGACAACACTAGATAAAAATTGACAACTTTTTTTCACATCAATCAAACAGTTTCTCCCTTCTTTCAAATGCCCCCCTCCCCTTAACATCTTTAATATTTTAATTGTTCATTTGAAGAATTAGCCTAAACAGTAAGGTTCTTCCATCTTTAAAACGACGCAACTTGTAAACAGAATAACCGCTAAGAGTGAATAAAAGATGGAAAAAAAAATTGACATAGACTATGCATGTACATGGATATGGGAATAATACAAGCTACTTCTACTTTACCAGTAACCTAAAAAGTTACCTGCTGCGTAATCATTATTTATTATTTCAAGAAATTGTATTTTATCAACCTTGTATTAAGAATGATCTACATGTATCTTGGTTTGAAACCGGTTTTACCACAGCTTGCCAGTGATTAGTTGAAATGACACCATATACATAACTTTTTTAGAGGAAGAAATACCTTTTTATCTTTATCATGCCTGTAAGCGGCGCTAGAGTGTAGCATCTGATCAGTTCACGAGTGCTGATACGTTATGATACTTTCAACACGAACCTTTTAGTAACTTTCTGTTGCATCTCGAGCACATTTTTTCCCTCCATTTCGGATGCAATAAAAAGAATCTTAAGTATATAATACTTCGGCAGCGTTTTTAAACTTGTGTGATAATAATAGCTTGGACCTACTTTTATGTATTAAGATATAGTTTAGTGTATAGATAGACCTAAGTTGTTCCGAAATACTTATACTTAAACAGGTTTTAGACTCGCTGAAAAGGGAAACATTTTAATACATTTATTGATAGTAGTAGACATTGTAAGTAAATGCAACATCGCTCATTAAGCCAATACAAATCGGCGCCACACAGTACATGGAGTGTTCGGAACGAACCATTTTCTTTTATTTGTTCGGTGAAAACCAACTTTGAATGAATGCTTTTTTATATGTAATCTGAAAATGCATTTTCTCCTGTCCGTGCTTGCTTTTTCAGGGTCGGATTGGTCTTTCTTTTTCAGGGTCGGATTGGTTAAAATTTCCTCATCAAAAAACCGAATGGCGAAATTTTGGACACTACCAAGTTTAAAACATTTGCAAGACAACAAATGAAATGCAACTCAAACGATAAAGTACGTCTTTGAAAAGATAGAACATTTTAGGAACAGAAGAAAAATTTCTCCCTTTCCGGCAAAGTTTACAAAAGCCTTTTCTCTCAGGTCTGTTAGACTCGGGAACGTATGATTACTGTAGTGTTAAACTGGCACTCTCAAAATGCCGAATTTTCTGCTGAATTTAACTTGTTGATTTTGCTATGAATATCAAAGATTTTTTTAACCAAATAATTTTCGACTTATAGAATCGATCGGGTCCAAGATCAGGCAGCTTGTTTTGTGCAGCCTGTTATAAATCTACAATGTCATCAAAAGTGCATTTGGACGGATTAGATTTCAGGATTAGACTACAAAAAATGCATTTGTCGAGAGCAGTTTTAGGACCGATCAGTTTATGTCTTAGAGAATCAAAACTTAACCCTTAATATGAGGATAAATGAATTACAAACCGACAAATAAAGCTGACATATAACAATTTCAATGTTCTTTTCTCAAGACAAATCTCGCTTTATCTGGGGGTGTAATTCCAATATGCTGTTGAGTCTAATAAGGGTGCGCATTATGTGCAGTCTGATACTGATATTAAAGAGCCACACTGGCTGTACCAGACAAAGGGTGTCTAGGTTAAAACCAGAAACAAAATGCCAGGTCAGATATATCGTCTAGGCAAGGATTGCGAATTTGAAGCTGGCCACTGTTACGTAATGTTACGTTTCTCTTATCTTTTATCGCTGCAGGCTATTGAATATCGATTACTTGTATACACGATGTAAGTTCGCCAAACTCCGGAAACTCCCGGACCTTTACGTATGATATCGATTATTTTCATCGATTTGTTGATATGCGAGACTGCTGATAAGGCATGTCCGTGAAAGTTGGCTATGATCGGTTTGCTAAATGCGAAAACTCGAAATTGTCTGCTATAGAGTTAATTGACTAGTCTTCAAAAATAGTAAAAATCCCAAATGTAGCAAGTGTCATTTTCTAAGCTTTTTAAGTCTTTGGATTTCAAACTCATTATAGATCTACATGTATGCTTTTAATTAAATGACTGGAATCTACATGGGCAGAAAAAGGACATGTAGTATACATATATAAAGTCATTGCCTACAAGTTTTCTAATTCTATACAAACCATACCGTGGGTCGACTCTTAACGATCCCGAAAAAGAAGGTTTTTAAAAACAGTGTGGGAAAAGAATAAAATGCTGGTAACCAGCATTTTTTTTTCTTTTCCCGCAATGTTTTCTACCTTTTGAAAGACAAATTTAAAAAAAAATTGAATAACATTTCAAATGTCACTTGCAAATTTATGCTTTCGATGTCGACATGTCTTAAATTTTCTCGTTTTGAAGAGAATTAACTCGTTACCTGATGCAGGCCCGTAGGAATGGGGGGGGGGGAGGGGGTAAGCCCCCCCCCCCCCAATGATTTTGACAATCATGGTAATTCAAATTACCCTTTGTCGCGGATAGTTTCAATCGACGCAAAATTTTCCATAAAATACGAGTTAGCATCCCCCCCCCCCATCTTGAATTGCTTCCTACTGTGATGGTCATATTTTATATTTATCTATACTGAAAGCATTTGCAGATGACAAATTATGATAGATGTATATCAAATGACAGGATTGTCTTTGAAGTGTAGTAAACGTTATGGAAAAGGAGAAACTGTTGGTTACCAGCACTGTCTTCTTTTCCCGCAATGATTTTGCGATTTTCACGCTTCTTCCTCTTGGTTATCAGAACTAAAAAACTCAGACTTGTTTGGTAAAGAGTTATATTGGGACATATTAATACGACATGAAAACATTACAAAAACATTAATAATGGCAAGCCTTATACACATTTAAAATTTCGAAAAATTAAAGGTGTAAAAATTGATTCAAATTTGAATCAGAAAGACTAGAAAACACTGTTGCCTATGTGCCTAATCGGCATTATGGTTAACTATGTACCTAATCTCTTTAGAATAATTTCTGTTTTGTATGTACCTAAACTCTTTAGAGTCTTCTTCACAAACTAAAGAGTTAAGGTACATACAAAACAGAAATGAAGACTCTAAAGAGTTAAGGTACAAACACAACAGCTGTGAGGACTCTAAAGAGTTAAGGTACATACAAAACAGAAATGAAGACTCTAAAGAGTTAAGGTACATACACATCAGACTTGACGACTTAAAAGAAATTCGGTGCGTACACAACAATGATAAAGACTGTAATGAGATTAGGTTCCTATCAACAATGATGACAACTCTAAAGGGAATAGGTACATCAAAACAGAAATGAAAACTCTAAAGCGATTAGGTACATATAAAACCGAAGTGAAGACTCTAAAGAGTTTAGGTACATACACAACAGATATGACGATCCTAAAGAGTAAAGGTACATATAGAAAAGAAATGAAGACTCTAAAGAGTTAAGGGACATACACAACAGATATGAAGATCTTAAAGAGTAAAGGTACATAAAAAACGGAAATGAAGACTCTAATGAGTTAAGGTACATACATAACAGATATGACGATCCTAAAGAGTAAAGGTACATATAAAACAGAAATGAAGACTCTAAAGAGTTAAGGTACATACACAACAGCTGAGAGGACTCTAAAGAGTAAAGGTACATACGCAACGGATATGACGATCCTAAAGAGTAAAGGTACATACAAAACAGAACTGAAGACTCTAAAGAGTAAAGGTACATACGCAACGGATATGACGATCCTAAAGAGTAAGGGTACATACAGAACAGAAATGAAGTGCCTAAAGAGTAAAGGTACATACGCAGCAGATATGACGATCCTTAAGAGTAAAGGTACATACAGAACAGAAATGAAGACTCTAAAGAGTTAAGGACCATACCCAATGGATATGACGATCCTAAAGAGTAAAGGTACATACAGAACAGAAATGAAGACTCTAAAGAGCTAAGGTACAAACACAACAGATATGACGATCCTAAAGAGTAAAGATACATACAAAACAGAAATGAAAACTCTAAAGAGTTAAGGTACAAACACAAAAGCTGTGAGGACTCTAAAGAGTTAAGGTACATACGCAACTGATATGACGATCCTAAAGAGTAAAGGTACATACAGAACAGGAAAGAAGACTCTAAAGAGTAAAGGTACATACGCAACGGATATGACGATCCTAAAGAGTAAAGGTACATACAAAACAGAACTGAAGACTCTAAAGAGTAAAGGTACATACGCAACGGATATGACGATCCTAAAGAGTAAGGGTACATACAGAACAGAAATGAAGTGTCTAAAGAGTAAAGGTACATACGCAGCAGATATGACGATCCTTAAGAGTAAAGGTACATACAGAACAGAAATGAAGACTCTAAAGAGTTAAGGTACATACCCAATGGATATGACGATCCTAAAGAGTAAAGGTACATACAGAACAGAAATGAAGACTCTAAAGAGTTAAGGTACATACGCAACGGATATGACGATCCTAAAGAGTAAAGGTACATACAGAACAGAAAAGAAGACTCTAAAGAGTATGTACCTTTACTCTTTAGAGTCTTCATTTCTATTTTGTATGTACCTTCACTCTTTAGGATCGTCATATCTGCTGTGTATGTACCTTAACTCTTTAGAGTCTTCCTTTCTGTTTTGTATGTACCTTTACTCTTTAGGATCGTCATTTCCGTTGCGTATGTACCTTTTCTCTTTAGAGTCTTCTTTTCTTTTCTGTATGTACCTTTACTCTTTAGGATCGTCATTTCCGTTGCGTATGTACCCTAACTCTTTAGAGTCTTCATTTCTTTTCTGTATGTACCTTTACTCTTTAGGTTCGTCATATCTGCTGTGTATGTACCTTTACTCTTTAGAGTTTTCTTTTCTGTTCTGTATGTACCTTTACTCTTTAGGATCGTCATATCCGTTGCGTATGTACCTTTACTCTTTAGACTTTCCTTTCTGTTCTGTATGTACCTTTACTCTTTAGGATCGTCATATCCGTTGCGAATGTACCTTACCTCTTTAGAGTTTTCATTTCTGTTCTGTATGTACCTTCATTCTTTAGGATCGTCATATCCGTTGCGTATGTACCTTTACTCTTTTGACTCTTCATTTCTGTTCTGTCTGTACCTTTAGTCTTTAGGATCGTCATATCCGTTGCGTATGTACCTTTACTCTTTAGACTCTTCTTTTCTGTTCTGTATGTACCTTTACTCTTTAGGATCGTCATATCCGTTGCGTATGTACCTTTACTCTTTAGACTATTCATTTCTGTTCTGTATGTACCTATACTCTTTAGGATCGTCATATCCGTTGCGAATGTACCTTAACTCTTTACACTCTTCATTTCTGTTCTGTATGTACCTACACTCTTTAGGATCGTCATATCTGCTGTGTATGTACCTTAACTCTTTGGAGTCTTCATTTCTGTTCTGTATGTACCTTCACTCTTTAGAGTCTTCTTTTCTGTTCTGTATGTACCTTTACTCTTTGGAGTCTTCATTTCTGTTCTGTATGTACCTTCACTCTTTAGAGTCTTCTTTTCTGTTCTGTTTGTACCTTTACTCTTTGGAGTCTTCATTTCTGTTCTGTATGTACCTTCACTCTTTAGGATCGTCATATCTGCTGTGTATGTACCTTTACTCTTTGGAGTCCTCATTTCTGTTCTGTATGTACCTTCACTCTTTAGGATCGTCATAACTGCTGTGTATGTACCTTTACTCTTTGGAGTCTTCATTTCTGTTCTGTATGTACCTTCACTCTTTAGAATCGTCATATCTGCTGTGTATGTACCTTAACTCTTTGGAGTCTTCATTTCTGTTCTGTATGTACCTTTGCTCTTTATAGTCTTCTTTTCTGTTCTGTATGTACCTTTACTCTTTGGAGTCTTCATTTCTGTTGTGTATGTACCTTCACTCTTTAGAGTCTTCTTTTCTGTTCTGTATGTACCTTTACTCTTTGGAGTCTTCATTTCTGTTCTGTATGTACCTTCGCTCTTTACGATCGTCATATCTGCTGTGTTTGTACCTTAACTCTTTGGAGTCTTCATTTCTGTTCTGTATGTACCTTTGCTCTTTAGAGTCTTCTTTTCTGTTCTGTATGTACCTTTACTCTTTGGAGTCTTCATTTCTGTTCTGTATGTACCTTCACTCTTTGGAGTCTTCTTTTCTGTTCTGTATGTACCTTTACTCTTTGGAGTCTTCATTTCTGTTCTGTATGTACCTTCACTCTTTAGGATCGTCATATCTGCTGTGTATGTACCTTTACTCTTTGGAGTCCTCATTTCTGTTCTGTATGTACCTTCACTCTTTAGGATCGTCATAACTGCTGTGTATGTACCTTTACTCTTTGGAGTCCTCATTTCTGTTCTGTATGTACCTTCACTCTTTAGGATCGTCATATCTGCTGTGTATGTACCTTAACTCTTTGAAGTCTTCATTTCCGTTCTGTATGTACCTTCACTCTTTAGGATCGTCATATCTGCTGTCTATGTACCTTTACTCTTTGGAGTCTTCATTTCTGTTCTGTATGTACCTTTACTCTTTATAGTCTTCATTTCTGTTCTGTATGTACCTTTAATCTTTAGGATCGTCATATCTGCTGTGTATGTACCTTTACTCTTTAGAGTCTTCATTTCTGTTGTGTATGTACCTAAACTCTTTAGAGTCTTCATGTGGGAACGAGAAAAATTGCTTGTTACCATCATTTTTTCCTTTTCCCACAATGTTTTCTAAAGTCTTCTTTATCAGGGTCATCAGAAGTAGGTAGTGTGTGGTAATGGGTTAAAGCGCATGTTAAACATATTTCGGTCATAAAACAACTAAACATATATATTTATCAGCGATTTAAAAACAAGTTTCTACAAATTATCCAAATCTCTCTTGATTCTGCTCCCTGGGAACTACACCAGTACTTAACCCGGATATGTTGATCAATGAAAGATCCCAAACTTAAAAAACCCCGCTCCTGTGTCTTGAACTCCAGTCCCTTTGGTTATGTGGCAGACGCTCTATCTCTCAACCATGGACACTATCAATTAAGCTTTATCCGATTCATTTTGTCGCTGTCAAAAGGGAAACATGCATTTTTTTTTAAATTTTAAACATGCTTATATTGTTTATGTACCTAAACGCTTTACAGTTTCTATTGCTTTCTAGATACCTTAACACGTTGGAGTAGACTACATCATCACTACGTTCTCTGTCCTAACCACATACAAACAGACAAAGCAATCTTTATATGCTCTTTTATCGCAAAAAACGCCAGACGGGCTGAAAAACGTAATTTCAAGTGTATTAACAGTCCTTTTCAGAAGAAGACGCCTGTCAATGAAATTGATAAATTAATCTACTTCCGAAAGGTCCCGGGCTTTAGCGCAATGATATTAAAGTTGGCATAAAGTAGTTCAATTTTAATAACTTGAATATTGGCATTTTCTTCTTAATTTGCAGATATCTAGGACGATATTTAAATTTTAATTTTGATCTGCAGATCTTCTGTATGATACATATTTCTACATATGCCAGCGTTTCCATTTTGTCATACCGTACCCTCGCTCTTTAGAGTCTATACCGAGTCTATATCAAAACAGCGTACCCTCACTCTATAGAATATTAGTTCAACCAAACAGACCTGTCAAATATGTCGGCTATGGTGAAACTTGATGTTTCGGGGATCGTTTATGGCACAGTGTCGACACTTCTAGATGGGTATGAAAGTAACAAGTATAGCTTTACAATGATCTCATGCTAAATCTCTTGTATACCCCTTCAAAACGTGTGTCTTTATTATTGATAATAGAAAAACCATCAGTTTTCGTGTAAGATGTCATTAGGCCCATTGGCATTAATGATCCGTTTCGAAATTATTTCGAACAAAAATCAAATTTAAAGTGAATAAACCAGCATTTTAAACATAAACTGACCTTTAATCTGCAACTCTTACACAGTCATGTGATATCTATTCACAGCGAAAACCATGAAGTAAAACTATTTTGAAATGTATTAATTAATAATAATATAATATGTTTTTTATTGGGGGGGGGGGCGGTCTTTGCGCTTGTGAAATTACCTGTTTTGAATATGGACTTCTCCAGTTTTCAGGTATGCTTTTCTTAACCTCATTTTTCTGTAATTTGTGCAGGTGATAACAAAATAAAACTAGAGTAGGCCTTCATCAGTCTAAATTTTGATAAGGAATCCAATGACTTATAAGAAAAACTAAATGGTCACAAACTTTGATGTATCCTGATTTTTTTATGTCAAACATGTTCCACTTTAATTTGCTTTCATCACATGAAAACGGGCATTTCGAAATTTCTGTAAAAGTGTTGTCTTAGATCAGCCTGAGCAGTTTGCTTATGCTAATCCGAGGTGACACTTTGTGACTACAGTAGAATTTGCTCTTCAGTAGGCTTGTGCAAAACAGAAAATTATATGAAAATGGAAAGTGTCATTTCGGGTTTGCCTGCGCTGACTGTGCTGGCTGATCCAAGACAACACTTTACGCAAATGACCAAATAACCCTTTTCACATGTTGCAGGCCAATTAGTATTGAAGTATGATACGGCATGCAACATGGGAAAACGGAAATTCGGATATTTGCGGAAAGTCTTGTCTCGGATCAGCCTGCACACTCTGCGCAGGCTAATCTGAAACGTCACTGTCCGTTTTCATATATTTTTCTGTTTTACACAAGTCTACTGTAGCACAAAATCAAATGTAATCGTAAAGTGTCTTCTCGGATTAGCCTGTGCGGAATGCACAGGCTGATCCGAGATGACACTTTACGCAAATGTCTGAATGTCTGAATGTCCCTTTTTCGCATGTTGCAAGCCATATCAAAGCAGAAAAAAACTAAAAACACTACCATTACATCTCCAGGTGCATACAGAGTATGGTGAAACACTGGAAGGAGAACCTGGATAACTTCAATTGTCTGCCAGCAAATTTGAAAGATAAATGTATCTATCTCATGTCAAAAAGAGGCTGGTTAAATGATAATAACATTTTAAAGGTAAGCATTATTTAACCCTTTACCACACAATGATAGACTTTTGACGACCCTTGGAAGCAAGCCTTTGGAAAACATTGTGGGAAAAGGAGAAAATGCTAAAGGAGATTATGATTAATGTGTGTTTCCTGGTGGATTTTGGTAGGGAAAGGCTGTTGGGTGCTAGCTCCAGCAATCGAGATGTTGCATTCCTTGTGTTTATATTATATTTAGGGGAGATTTTTTTCATATGTTATCATTTATTTTGGTTATTGAATGTCAAATTCCTGTGGTACAAATCAAGCATCTTATGCCTTTTTCATTGACAGCATGGATGAGAAAAATGTGAATGAAACACTAATAAGCCTGATGAATTACGCATTTTTTCAAGTGTTATGTTTCTTTCATTTCAACCAACAAATAAGCCACATTTAGTAAGTCATCTAGCAAGGCTTTCAGTATATGGAAGAGTCTAAACTTACTGCATGGTAAAGAGATTAACCCTTTACCAAACAACAAAATTTTAGACTGGTACAAATTGAAAGCAATTACAGACTACAAAATAAACATGACTCAAAAATGGAAATTGTTTCCCAGCAGGGTAGAAAAAACATTGTGGGAAAAGGAGAAAATGCTGGTTACCAGCATTTTCTCCTTTTCCCACAATGTTTTCAAAAGGCTTTTATCTTGGGGATCGTAAAAACCAGGGAAAGGATTAATACAGTGTGTAATTGTACAATAATGCATGTGGTCAGATAGGTGATTTCTAGAAAACATCAATTTCTTTTATATATCCTAATTTGTAATACATGTACTAGTACATGATTAGTGTCCAGAGACCATCCATTCCATGGGAACAAGCAGAAAAGCTTTTAGAAAGTAGATCTAGTTAACTTACTGTATAATAATCTCTGAAATACACCCCTAATCTATACTGTCTTTGTAGTCACAATCCTCTTGTATTTCCAGCTGTTACATGACAAAGTTAAAGTGCTTGACCTGGCAGACTGTGAGATTGGTGACCAAGGTCTGGTAGCAATGTGCCAGTGTAAACAATTACGGAAAATTGATTTGAATGCTAATAAGGAGTCAAGAACAAATATTTCATCAGAAGGTAAAGGAAAAGCTTTGTTTTCCCCTTTTCCAACAATGTTTTTCAAAAAGGCTTATTGCTTAGGGTAATTAACCCTTTACCAAACAATCCCTAGTTTTCACAACACAGAGGAAGAAACCTGATGAAAAGATTGTGGGAAAAGAAGGAAATGCTGGTAACCAGCATTTTCTCCTATATCCACAATGTTTTCTACTCATCTGTAGTTAAGTTTCAATTTTGGAACCATGATTATTTCATTGCCTGCAAATGCCTTCAATTCGGACAAGTCTACAATTTTGTCATTTGGTAAAGAGTTAAAAACCAGGCATTGTGTGGTAAAGGGTTAGATATTTACCAGACGATAAATTGCAAGTTTATCCATTTAGGAGGCATTTGCCAGCAACAAATGTGATTTAATTCTGTACCACACAACAAAATTTTAGACTAGTTATACCCTCCAAAACTCTGTATGTAGGAGTCAGCTTGTCGGTCGGTCCGTCGGTCGGTCGGTCGGTCGGTCTGTAGCTTTTTGTCCGCTCTATTTCTCATAAACTACTGGACGAATTTTATTCAAACTTCACAGGTAAACTCAATATCAAGCAGAGATGTGCATATGAAATGTTGGTTATGGTTCATTGATTTTTCACTGAGTTATGGCCCTTTCATGAAATTTCTTGTCCGCTCTTTTCCTCATCAACTGTTGGACAGATTTGGTTCAAACTACACAAATAAACTCAGTATAAAGCAGAGATGTGCATATCATATTTTGGTTATGGTATATTTAGGTTTCATGGAGTTATGGGCCTTTGATGATTCTGGACAAATTTCTTTTTCATACTTGAATTTTGTCCGGAGCATATCTCCAGAACTATACTAGCTAGGGTTATGAAATTTCATAGGTAGATAGATCTCATCGAGGGGGAGTGCAGTGCACAGGAATCATAACTCTTGCTAGCTGAATTTTTGAGTTATTGCCCTTTGTTGTTTTTTTTTTATACTTGAATTTTGTCCGGAGCGTATCTCCAAAACTATACTAGCTAGGGTTATGAAATTTCATGGGTGGATAGATCTCACCAAGGGGGAGTGCAGTGCACAGGAATTATAACTCTTGCTTGCTTAATTTTTGAGTTACTGCCCTTTGTCGTTTTTAATACTTGAATTTGGTCCGGAGCGTATCTCCAAAACTATACTAGCTAGGGTTATGAAATTTCATGGCTGGATAGATCTCACCAATTGAGAGTGCATTGCACAGGAATCATAACTCCTGCTTGCTTAATTTTTGAGCTATTGCCCTTTGTCATTTTTAATACTTGAATTTGGTCCGGTGAATATCTCCAAAACTATACTAGCTAGGGTCATGAAATTTCATGGGTGGATAGATCTCATCAAGGGGGAGTGCAGTGCATAGGAATCATAACTCCTGCTCGCTTAATTTTTGAGTTATTGCCCTTTGTTGTTTTTCATACTTGAATTCTGTCCGGAGCGTATCTCCAAAACTATACTAGCTAGGGTTATGAAATTTCCTGGATGGATAGATCTCATCAAGGGGGAGTGCAGTGTGCAGTAATCAGAACTCTTGCTCGCTTAATTTTTGAGTTATTGCCCTTTGTTGTTTTTCATACTTGAATTTGGTCTGGTGTATGCCCCAGCTTAACAACTTGGGGTAAGACGGGCGTATCTTGCGACAATTTGCAGCTCATGTTCAACTCTTACTTTCGTACTCAACCATTCTGCATTCTGTGACAAAGACCTGTTTGGTGGCAAGGAGCTGGTGGGGGGTATGATCACGTTTAGTGATAGCTCTAGTTCAAATTGAAAGTATTTGCAGATGACAAAATAAAAGTGACTGAAAATTTGAAATTCGTTTTGGCAAGGATAGAAAACTTTGTGGGAAAAGGAGAAAATGCTGGTTACCAGCATTTTCTCCTTTTCCCACAATGTTTTCCAAAGGCTTCTTTCTCAGGGGCGTCAAAAGTAGGGATTATGTGGTAATGGTTTCAGTGATTGGATTTTTATATGAAGGGTTACCAGTATTTCTCCTTTACCAACATTGATCTTATAATTATGCTCTACTTCTTAGAGTTTTTAAAACTAAGGAATGCGTGATAGAGAGTAATAACATGTGTTGCTAGATAATGTATTTTTAGATTTTTAGAATTTTTTTTGTGGAAGTTCTAAAAAGTTTGCACGGATATCTCTACATATCAATAACACATGTAATGCAGGATTGTATACTAATAGGTAAGTTTGGTGTTTGTGATTTGGCTGGTGAAGTAGAAATAAGACTAACAAAAAATGTTAGACTTGTTGAATCTGCAGACAACAAATTGAAAGTGTCACAGTTTATGAAATTTGTCTCTGAAAGGGTAAAATGCACTATGGGAAAAGGAGAAAATGCTGGTTACCAGCATTTTTTCTCCTTTTCCAATTAGGGTTTCAAAAGTTTTTCTTCCCAGGACCATGAAAACCAGGGATTGTTTGTTACAGGTGTAATGAATTAAAGAAACTCTTTCATTTAACCCTTTCCCAAACAGCAAATTTTGGACCAGACCAAATTGAAAGCATTTTGCAGATGACTAATTAACAGTTGCTAAAAAGACGATTTTTCTATATGATAGAGTAAAAAACACTGTGGGAAAAGGAGAAAATGCTGGTTACCAGCCGTTTGGTTACCAGCATTTTTTCCTTTTCCAACAAGGTTTTAAAAAGGCTTCTATACCTGACCTGTAAAAACCAGGGATTGTTTGGGAAAGGGTTAAAATCGTTTAATTCTTGTGAATGCTTCTGTTTTTCAGCAATAAGAAATCTTGCCTTAGCTTGCCAACATTTACAGACAGTATACCTACGCAGATGTTTGAATATCACTGATGATGCTGTGATAACCTTGTCAAGATCATGTCCACAGTTGCGTCTGCTAAATTTGGGAGGTTGTCAGCTTTTGACTGATGCTTCGCTGCAAGCTCTGGGAAAGAACAGCAAGTTTCTCAAAAGTGTCAATGTATCAAACACACAGGTAATGAGGTACAGTCGTGAACTGTGTCAAGATAAGTAATAAATATGTCTACAGCACAAAGCCTCAGCACATTCTCTCAGACGTGTTGCTTGTTTGTCTGATCATGTACTGTCCGCAAACTGAGCTAGTACTGCATATCATTTTTACACTCCTCAAACAATTAAAACATGAAGGAAAAGATGCTTATTCTTGTTACCACCCATTGTCTTTTCCAAACTAGTTGATATAACAAAACAGACACTATCCTTTTCATATAAATTTCTTTTTATTTTAGTGTTAGAAAATAATGATAGTAGGGTAAGAAAAATGGCTGGAAAATTCACCTTTTTTTAAACTATATTTTCTAAAAACACCATATTCTGTTTTTTACAGATTACAGATTCAGGTATTCTCAGTCTGGTATCAGGACCATGTTCTAAATCCCTGACAGTGAGTAGACTGTTTTAGTCCACCTGTATTTACTCACATCCTAAAGAGCTTCATAGATTAATTGGTGATTGAGAGGGTGCATTAACTCTTTACCATACTATCCCTACTTTTAACAACCCTGAGAAAGACAGCTTTTGAAAACATTGTGGGAAAAGGAGAAAATGCTGGTAACCAGCATTTTCTCCTTTTCCCACAATGTTTTCTAACCCACTGGAATCAAATTTTAAACTTTTAGTTACATTTTTTTTTTGTTGTTGTTGTCTGCAAATGCTTTCAGTTTGGACAAGTCCAAAATTTTGCCGTTTGGTAAAGAGTTAAATTTTGTGATTTTGATCTACAACAATCCACAGGTGCTTGATTGTAAAAACAATTTTTTTTACATTTATTGGTAACATGATAGTGGATTCTTATGGTGATTTAAAATTTTTGTTAAGGCAGTCAATGGCCAAAATCTAATTAGACAAAAGTTATATATTTTGATGTTACCACAGAAACATGATCTCCGAAATGAAACAGGTGAAGGAGTAAAACAGCTCTGTTTTATATTTAATAACTGTTAGTTAAAAACTTAATTATAGTTTTTCTAATACCTCAGCATAAGTAGAAATTTTTGCAATATTGAAATTTCTGCCATTTCACGCATTTGAAAAAAAAAAAGCAAACTTTCTGCCTGCATATTTTACCGCAAGTATGCCATCAAATAATGAGTTGGCAAATTTTTCAACATGCATATATATCAATTTATACAGTATTAGAGTGTGCAAAATGGAGTCAGGGGCCATCTTCACCAACAATTCTTAATTGCATTCTAAAAGTAATTTCAAATAAAGAAATAAAGTTACACAACTTCTGATTGGCTAAACCATATTGATCAGAAATTGCATTACTGTCAAATTTAGACAATTGTTTTGAAAACGACAGAGAATGTTGGTGAATACAAAACCAGTTCGTCCATCTCTCTGTGTGTCTGTCCTTCCACAGACTTAATCTTGAGGCTTCTTCTCCTGAAGTTTTCAACGAACTCTGATGGCATTTTGATTTTTTTTTGTTCTTGATCCAGTGATCAGGAAACCCAGGGAAGTGGTATTCTTTTTACCTGCAACCGGAGGTATTTGTCTTTCACTTTACAAGAACTCTGGATACATGTATATGGTTATCACCTTTGTAATTTGAAAGGTCCCTCAGCAAAGAGTTAGGAAAGGTCACTTTGATATCCCCGAGACGCTGGGAAAATAAAAAAAAATACTACACAGTCGAAAGATTCCTTACAAAGAAAGAGGGATAAAACTGGTAGCCAAGTTTGTAAAGTACATAGCTTGAAACCAAAGGAAGCTGGTTGGATTCCTCCATTTGTTGAAATTCTTTCAAAGGGTTAACCCTTTATCACACAATGAGGACTTTAAATGACCCTGAGGAAGAATTTTTTTTGCAAACATTGTGGGAAAAGGAGAAAGTGCTGGTAACCAGCATTTTCTCCTTTTCCCACAAAGTTTTCTTCTCTATCAAAGCAAATTGCACCATTCAACCCCTTACCTGATATGCCAATTTAAGGCTCTACCATTTCAGTAGCAAATAAAGATATGATGTCAAAAATATGAACAAATGAGGATACAAATATCTGATTGAGTGGATAACATTGTTGGAAAAGGAGAAATTGCTCATGATGAGCAATTTCTTCTTTTCTCACAATATTTTTAAAACATGTCTGTTGTTGATATGTCGAAATGAATATCTATGGAGTACAGGGTTAAACCACTTTGAAATTTTTGTTTGCAAATGCTTTTAATTTGGATAGGTCTAAAATTTGCTATGTGGTAATGGGTTTATGTAGCATTGTAGTATTTTAGAAGGATCCATTCCATTTCAGTGCTGAACTTTGTTTTGACAGTGTTAATAAGGGAAAGAAACCAGAGGCTTCTTTGGAATGTTATGCATAATACTGATAAAAGAAACTGTAGGAAAGCAATGGTATAAATGCTGAATATCAGGCTATAAATGAACTGATGTTGGAAACACCTCTAAACACTACAGAAACAAATAAAGAGGTTCTTGCAAATTCCATTTAGCCCTGTACTACAGAATGACGACTTTTAACATGAACCTGAAAGAGAGGGATTTTGAAAACATTGTGGGAAAGGATAAAATGCTGGTTTCCAGCATTTTATCCTTTTCCCACAATGTTTTCTATCATCGAAGGATAATCTAATCATATCATTGAGCCACACTGAAACTGTGACCAGAAGATGCTTTCAGTTCAAATAGGTCCAAATTTTTGTCATGCAGGAAAGAGTTAACTCTTCACCAGTCAACAAAACTTTGGAAGCATTTGAAAAGAACAAATAAGATAATTATTGTCTAAATGAAGAAATTTGGCTTCATGATGGCAAAAACAAAAATGTTGTGGGAAAGGGAGAAAATGCTGGCAAACCTCTCCTTTTCCCACAATGTTTCCAAATGTTTTTTACCTCAGGATCATTAATCTTAAGATTGTGTGTTAACCCTTTACTCCATAGATACTCATTTCTACACATTGCTTGTAGGAGCCTTTGGAAAACATTGTGGCAAAAGGTGAAATTGCTCGTGACGAGCAATTTCACCTTTTGCCACAATGTTTTCTACTCTGTCAAAAGGTGTCATATACACATAAGAAACAGCTTCATCCTTGTTGTTATTTAGGGTCAATTACAGATACCATAGAAATGCCTTATGAGGTAAAGGGTTAAAGACTTTATCAAGCTCTCTTTTTCTCACACTTCAGGAAGTTCATTTGAATCACTGTAAACATGTAACAGATGAGGCTGTGGAAGCAGTATTACAGTTTTGTCCACAAATTAATATCTTGCTCTTTCATGGATGTCCAAAAGTTACAGGTAGAAAAAATCATGGTTCTTTACAACACAATCACATAATTTGACAATCATAAGGAAGTAGAATTTTGAAAACATCAGGGTAACAAACTATTTCTCCCATTGTTACCATTAATAGCTCTACCCATCAAAGGCAAGAAGAGGTCATGTCACTGCTTGTAGTATTTAATGTCTGCACTGGCATCTGTCCCATTATCCAACTATCAGAGGCTCTCGTGATCTTACAATAAGGTCTACATCTTAAGATTAATTTTCTTTTTAAACTCTGGCAGTTTGATTATGATATCAATATCTTAAAGCTGAAAGACGCAAATAAAAGTCTGATGATTAATCATGGTAATCATGGAAATGTAGGTGCTTGTTTGACTTTCAACATAAACACAAATCTTTTGACTGGTACTACTTGAAAGCATTCTCATATGACAAAATAAACTTGGCTCAAATGTTGGAAGATATCTTTGAAAGATAGAACACATGGTGGTAAAAGGAGAAAATACTTGTTACCAGCATTTTCTCTTTTTCTCACTGTTGTTTGAACAGCATTCTTCAGTGCTTTCGATAAAAAGGCTGGTGTGAAAAATGATTCACTTTTTTGGCATAATTTCAAATAGTTTGTTTCCTGTAGTAGTTTGCAACGTGATACAAGGAGGTATTGTATAGAAAGAACAACAATATAGAACAAATATTTTTTGTGTGGTATTACAGAGCAGTCAAGACAAGCACTAGAAGATCTGACAATCTCAAGACAGTCTCCCATGAAGCAAGTCACATGGACAATATATTGACAGTATGGATCACAAATAAATCTTGCTGATTGTTGTAGTGCTAAATAAATGAAAAGGATATTCTCACTCAGTACTAAAGATGCAGCTAAAGCTATTCCAGAATATCTGACATAAAAGCATATAAAGAAGATCAAAGGCTAGGCAATGTTCTAATTTACACCATTAACTCATAACCAAACAACAATATTTTAGGCTTGTCCAAATCGAAAGCATTTGAAAACAACAAAATAAAAGTGGCTGAAAATTTGAAATTTGTTTTCTGAAGGGTAGAAAATATTGTGGGAAAAGGAGAAAATGCTGGTTACCAGCATTTTCTCCTTTTCCCACAATGTTTTCTAAAGGCTTCTTTCGCAGGGACGTCAGAAGTAGGGATTTTGTGGTGATGGGTTAACATATTAGTACTAAAGGCATTATAATAGGACAGCGATTTTAATTTCGATACTGATATATTGACCTTAAAATGTTATAGAATTGGCAGTTTTTACTCTGTGTTTAACAAATTTCAGTTTGTTTCAAAGACATCATTTTTCTGAGCAAAAGTTTAACTTTTCACCAAACCATAAATTTTTGGACTGGACCAAATTCAAAGCGTCTGCGTACAACAAATTGAATCTTGTTAACATGATGATTTCTGACTGAAAGGGCTGGTTACTAGCATTTTCTCCTTTTCCTACAATGTTTTCTATTGGCTTCCTTCTCAGGGTCGTAAAAAGTTTGGATTGTGTAGTAAAGACTTAGAAGAAACAGAACCTTTACAATTTTATTTAAGTCCTTGATGGGAATTAATGTTATTGTGGTTATATAATAAACTTGAATTTATTTAACAATGAGTTTTGAAATGTTATAACATTGAAAATAAAACATTTATTCTGTTAAGACCTTGTTCCTTTCACTTAGTGTATATTTTAACCCTTTACCAAAAAATCCTATGATTTAACCCATTACCACACAATCCCTACTTTTGACACCCCATAAGAAAGAAGCCTTTTGAAAACACTATGGGAAAAGGAGAAAATGCTGGTAACCAGCATTTTCTCCTTTTCCCACAGTGTTTTCTACCCCTTCCCAGAACAAATTTCTTTTTTTTAGTCACCTTTATTTTGTCATCTGCAAATGCTTTCAACTTGGACCAGTCTAAAATTTTGTCGTGTGGTAAAGAGTTAATGACCTGACACAGTAATTTCTGACAAAATTGTAAGGAAAGGATAAAATACTGGTAACCAGCATTTTCTCCTTTTCCCATAAACTTTTCTGTCCTTTGAAAGGATGTTAGTATTATTTTAGCTGCATTTAATTTTTTGATTTGGTGTATAATTTTGTTGTCTGCTAATGGGTTAACCCTTTCCCAAACGACAAAGTTTTAGACTGGTCCAAATTGAGAGCCCTTGCAGATGATAATATAAAAGTAACTCAAAAAGGGAAATTTGTTTCCAGCAGGGTAGAAAACATTGTGGGAAAAGGAGAAAATGCTGGTTACCAGCATTTTCTCCTTTTCCCACAATGTTTTCAGAAGGCTTCTATCTCAGGGTCTTAAAAACCAGGGATTGTTTGGTAAAGGGTTAATTATATGGAGATGTACGCATCTCTTGTGGAGCTCTTTAGCTTTCAAGCATGTTTGTCCAATTAAAAAGGGTATCTTCAGGCATGCCAAATCCTGGGCACATATTCACAAATTATTCTAAATTGCTTTCTTTGCTTATTGTAGCTAAGCCCCGATAGTTCAATTGGTAGCATTGCAGGACTTGAGAACAGGGTGTTACGGGTTTGATCATTAGATAGGCTTAGAGAGAAAGGTTGCTGAAAATGGGTCTTTATGCCATGCAGCATGTATGAACGTCTGCACATACCCAGGATGGGTAACTTAATTGTCATTGATAACCCAAATAGTTATCAACCTCTGTTTACCACAAGTTATGGGAATCCTTGGATTCAAACTACTGCTAGAAACTAACTACATTTTTCCAGAATAAATAGGGACATTCATTTTTGGTTAGTAGCTGTAATTTAAAACTTTATTAAGAACACAAACCTTGTCACTTTATAAAAAGGATTAGAAATGTCTTTCCATTTAACCCATTTTATTTAGGACAAGTAAGGTTTTATCCTTTGTAAGTAGTCAAGGAAGGGAAGAGCAACTGCCTTTTACATGGTACTTTTTGTAGCTCATAAGTATTTATATCCTTATGGATAAAATCCTATGATAATTCCTTTTCCTGTATCCCTGAATGGCAATAAAATGAGGCAGAGTATATGAAAAAAAAAAAAAACTTCAGCAACAACAAATAAGGTGTGTGTGTTCAGGAAACCATTCTTTACTGCATTTTTATGCTAATTGTAATTCTGGAGAATTGTCTCATCAGAAAAATGCCACAATTTTTGATTGGCTTAACTAAACAGATTGCAAGTGCAAAATTGTGTACCAGAGCAACTTTAATGTCTGTATTCAATGTATTCTTATTAAAATTGTCAAGAATTTTCTAATTGTCAAAAAACCTATAATTTTTAATTGGCTTCAGCAAACAGATTAGCCTATCAGAAATTGTGTTTCTTTTTAATCTAGAATAAGAATAAAATAGTAATTTTTTTACTAATTTGGGAATAAGGAACTTAAATTGACTTGCATTATGGTACAGTCTCAGCATGATTTTGTAAATATCATTTTGTGGAAAATATACTTAAAGGAAGAAGTTTCTCCTTCCCTGAAAAGCTGTCAAATGCTATTGTCTTAACCCATGACCACACAATCCCTACTTTTGACGCCCCTGGAAAAGAAGCCTTTTGAAAACATTGTGGGAAAAGGAGAAAATGCTGGTAACAAGCATTTTCTTCCTTTTTATACGCCCGTCGAAGACGGGACGTATTATGGGATCACCCGTGGCGGGCGTCCGGGCGTCCGGGCGGCGTCCAGTTCTTTGTCCGGAGCATATCTCCAAAACTATTCTAGCTAGGGTTATGAAATTTCATGGGTGGATAGATCTCATCGAGGGGGAGTGCAGTGCGCAGGAATCATAACTCTTGCTTGCTTAATTTTTGAGTTATTGCCCTTTGCTGTTTTTCATACTTGAATTTTGTCCGGAGCAATTCTCCAAAACTATACTAGCTAGGGTTATGAAATTTCATGGGTGGATAGATCTCACCAAGGGGGAGTGCAGTGCACAGGAATCATAACTCTTGCTTGCTTAATTTTCGAGTTATTGCCCTTTCTCGTTTTTCATACTTGAATTTTGTCCGGTGAATATCTCCAAAACTACACTAGCTAGGGTTATGAAATTTCATGGGTGGATAGATCTCATCGAGGGAGAGTGCAGTGCAAAGGAATCATAACTCCTGCTCGCATAATTTTAGAGTTATTGCCCTTTGTTGTTTTTCATACTTGAATTTTGTCCGCAGCAATTCTCCAAAACTATACTAGCTAGGGTTATGAAATTTCATGGGTGGATAGATCTCACCAAGGGGGAGTGCAGTGCACAGGAATCATAACTCTTGCTCGCTTAAATTTAGAGTTATTGCCCTTTGTTGTTTTTCATACTTGAATTTTGTCCAGAGCAATTCTCCAAAACTATACTAGCTAGGGTTATGAAATTTCATGGGTGGATAGATATCACCAAGGGGGAGTGCAGTGCACAGGAATCATAACTCTTGCTTGCTTAATTTTCGAGTTATTGCCCTTTCTCGTTTTTCATACTTGAATTTTGTCCGGTGAATATCTCCAAAACTATACTAGCTAGGGTTATGAAATTTCATGGTTGGACAGATCTCATCAAGGGGGAGTGCAGTGCACAGGAATCATAACTCTTGCTTGCTTAATTTTTGAGTTATTGCCCTTTGTCATTTTTCATACTTGAATTTTGTCCAGAGCATATCTCCATAACTATACTAGCTAGGGTTATGAAATTTCATGGGTGCTTAGATCTCATCAAGGGGGAGTGCAGTGCACAGGAATCATAACTCTTGCTCGTTTAATTTTTAGCTCACCTGAGCACAACGTGCTCAAGGGGAGCTTTTAGGATCACCCGGTGTCCGTCGTCCGTCGTGCGTCAGTGCGTCGTCAACAATTCTTTAAACATCAACTCCTCCTAAACTGCTGGGCGGATTTGGACCAAACTTGGCTGGAATGTTCCTTGGGAGGTCCTCTTTTGTTCGTAGAATTTGATTCCGTCAAAAACTCTGGTTGCCATGGCAACGAAATGGAATTTTTTAGCAAATTCTTTAAAAATCTTCTTCTCTGAAACCGCTGGCCAGATTTTAAAATAATTTCACACAGATGTTCCTTGGGTGACCCTATTCAAAAATTGTTCGTGAAATTTTGATCCGTCAAGAAACATGGCTCTGGTGAATGCGGGCTTCTTGCACTATACAGAAATGATGAAATTCTTAAAAATTCTTCTTCTCTGAAACCGCTGGCCAGATTTTAAAATAATTTCACGCAGATGTTCCTAAGGTGACCCTTTTCAAAAACTGTTCGTGAAATTTTGATCCGTCAAGAAACATGGCTCTGGTGAATGGGGGCTTCTTGCAATGTACAGAAATGAAGAAATTCTTAAAAATTATTCTTCTCTGTAACCGCTGGTCAGATTTTAAAATAATTTCACAGAGATGTTCCTTGGATGACCCTTTTCAAAAATTGTTCGCGAAATTTTGATCTGTCGCGAAACATGGCTCTGGTGAATGGGGGCTTCTTGCACTATACAGAAATGAAGAAGTTCTTAAAAATTCTTCTTCTCAGAAACCGCTGGTTAGATTTTGAAATAATTTCACAGACTTGTTCCTTGGGTTACCCTTTCCAAAAATTGTTCGCGAAATTTTGATTGGTCAAGAAACATGGCTCTGGTGAATGGGGGCTACTTGCACTATATGGAAATGAAGAAATTCTTGAAAATTCTTCTTCTCTGAAATGGCTGGACAGATTTTGAAATAATTTCACAGAGACGTTCCTTGGGTGACCCTTTTCTAAAATTGTTCGCAAAATTTTGATTGGCCAAGAAACATGGCTCTAGTGAATGGGGGCTACTTGCACTATATGGAAATGAAGAAATTCTTGAAAATTCTTCTTCTCTGAAACCTGTGGTCAGATTTTAAAATAATCTGACAGAGATGTTCCTTGGGGGACCCTTTCCAAAAGCTGTACATATAATTTTGATCCATCAGGAAACATGGCTCTTGTGAATGGGGGCTACTTGCACTGTATGGACATGATGAAATTCTTTAAAATTCTCTTTCTCTGAAACCCCTGGTCAGATTTTGAAATTGTTTCAGAGAGATGTTCCTTGGGTGACCCTTTTCAAAACTTGTTCGTAAATTTTGATCCATCAAGAAACATGGCTCTCATAGATGGGGGCTACTTGCTCTTATACAGAAATGAAGAATTCTTAAAGATTCTTCTTTTTGAAACTGATGGTCAGATTTTGAAATGACTTTTACAGGTGACCTTTTGAAAATTGCTTGGCAAAATTATAAATTTGGTTCCAATGTTTCAATACCTCAAAAAAAAAAAAAAGACTATGGTCATCTCAAAAATTCAGGTGAGCGATCCAGGGCCATCTTGGCCCTCTTGTTTACTTATTGCCCTTTGTCATTTTTCATACTTGAATTTTGTCCGGTGCATGCCCCAGCTTTACAACTTGGGGTAAGACAGGCGTATCTTGCGACAATTTGCCGCTCTTGTTCACAATGTGTTCTACCATTCACAAAACAAATTTCAACTTTTCAGCCACTTTTATTTTGTGGCCTGCAAATTCTTTCGATTTGGACCAGTCTAAAATATTGTTGTTTGGTAATGGGTTAAGAGACAAAAGAGCTGTGATTAATTAACCTAACCTAGTCAAAGAGTTGTTGTTGGGTATGCATTCAATTTGGAGAAATCTGAAAATTTGTTGTATGGTAAAACTAAGGAAAAGGTAACTAAATAAAAAAATAGGTGGTGGTGAAAAGCATGTGTTATCACCCTTTGATCAAAGTAGCGGTAGACCTTACAGAATTAGGGTAAAATGATACCATTTTTGAGAGAGATCTTGACCCTTGTTGTGTTAACCCATTACCACTCAATCCCTACTTTTGACGCCCCTGAGAAAGAAGCCTTTTGAAAACACTGTTGTAAAAGGAGAAAATGCTGGTAACCAGCATTTTCTCCTTTTCCAACAGTGTTTTCTACCCTTCCCAGAAAAAAAATTCTATTTTTCAGTCACCTTTATTTTGTCGTTGACAAATGCTTTCAATTTGGACCAGTCCAAAATTTTCCCATGTGGTAATGAGTTAAAGCTGGATTTAACTTCTTATAAGGATAGTATGGATCAAGATCAGACTGCACAGAATGTGCAGTGTAATCTTGGATCAACACTGTCCACCTCATATCCCAGATTTTATTAAAAAATGTAGGGACGGTATGGATCAAGATCAAACTGCACAGAATGAGGCTTTGGTGCTTCTGTCCTTTTGGACTTGAGTTGATTGTTCATTTCCTACAGGGCTTTTGTCCTACACCCATTATCATAACCCTGTCATCTTTATGATAACAGACAATTTCTCATACCTGTTCCTACTGAAGATACTATTCTCAAACTTAAGGTACGGTAGCTGCCAAGTATCTAAAAGGAGACCATACCGGAAGGACAAGTAACCCAATAATTTTTTGCCACTTAACTCTTTACCAAACAACAAAATTTTAGACTGGTCCAGATTGAAATTACTTACAGACCACAAAATAAACGTAACTCAAAAATTAAAATTTGTTATCAGCAGGGTAGAAAACAATGTGGGAAAAGGAGAAAATGCTGGTTACCAGGATTTTCTCTTTTTCCCACAATGTTTTCAAAAGGCTTCTACCTCGTGGTCATAAAAACCAGGAAATGTGTGGGAAAGGGTTAATTGTCACTTTCTTTACTTAAATTTTTCAATCTAAAATGAGACTGCGTATTCAATACAGTTGGATCTTAATCTACATCTGACCGGGCTCTGTAAGATTTGAAAACAAAATTAATAAAAGTATCAATTAAATTTTTTACCATGTAATAATGTTCTAGATGGAAGGCATCTGTAGATGACATACTCACATACCAGTATGTGACTAAATTATGAGGATTTGTCAAAAGATGCAAGAAAAGATTGTGGGAAAAGGAAAAATCTGGAATTAAATGGATTGAATAAAGAGTTAACCCATTACCACACAATCCCTATTTTTGACGCGCCTGAGAAAGAAGCCTGTAGAAAACATTGTGTGAAAAGGAGAAAATGCTGGTAACCAGCATTTTCTCCTTTTCCATCAATGTTTTCTACCCTTCACAAAACAAATCTCAAATTTTCAGTCACTCTCATTTTGTCGTCTTCAAATGCTTACTATTTTGGACAAACCTAAAATTTTGTCGTTTGGTAATGAGTTAAAGCTGTAGTTTGTCTCTGTTCAGGATATGGTTAGCATGTTACATGTTTTACATGCATTTTTATTGAACCATTAATCATTTTTAATTTAACATTGTATAATTTCCTTTTTGTTCATATTGATATAGTACATTCGTGCTTTGAAGTATGCTCACATCTTTTCTCAAAATCATCATTTTTTTTTTGCAATGGCTAGACTAGACAAAAAAAAGCCCTTTGGGTCCTATATAAAGAAGTTCAATAAATTAGGGAAAAAAAAACAAATCGGCAAAAATGTGAAAGCTCTTGGGTTGTCAGAGTAAAGATCTGTCAGAAAAAAGGGAAATGGAGATACAAGATCAGATTGATTTACTGATTGATTGATTGTATGCTCATGTTCATTAAAAGTCGGGATTGTGTGGAAATGGGTTAACCCATTACCACACAATCCCTACTTTTGACGCCCCTGAGAAAGAAGCCTTTTGAAAACACTGTGGGAAAAGGAGAAAATGCTGGTAACCAGCATTTTCTCCTTTTCCCACAGTGTTTTCTACCCTTCCCAGAACAAATTTCAATTTTTCAGTCACCTTTATTTTGTCGTCTGCAAATGCTTTCAATTTGGACCAGTCTAAAACTCTCTCGTGTGGTAAAGAGTTAAAAGATGTTTTACTTTTATTAACAAAAACTCATTACCTAACGACAATATTTGAGGCTTGTCCAAATCGAAAGAAAATGCAGACGACAAAATAAATGTGGATCAAAAATTGAAATTTGTTTTAGGAAGGGTAGAAAACATTGTGGGAAAAGGAGAAAATGTTGGTTACCAGCATTTTCTCCTTTTCTCACAAAGTTTTCAAAAGGCTTCTTTCTCGGGGTTGTTAAAAGTCGGAATTGTGTGGCAAAGAATTAACAGGGTGGAAAATATTGCAGAAGAAGTACAAATGCTATTTTCCAGCACTTTCTTCCTTTTCTCAGAATGGTTTCAAAACCCTTCTTCCTCAGGGTCTGTAGAGGATGTCTGCTAAAGGATAAAGGGTTGTTTGATGGCGACTGGTTGTCAGTTCATTATTTGTATTACATACAAGTTTGATTTATTGGACTTTTTTTTACCACAATTGCAACATCATCACATTTTGAAAATCCTTTCAACATTAGTCCTTACATGCGCCGATCCAGATATTTTTATCAATGGGGAGGGGGGTCCCATCGAAAACGCACTCGTCTTATTATATGATACTTTGATTTCCGGATTTCAGAGGATGTCAGCCGTTTACAAGAAAAGTCAATGTTTCCAATTCTAACCACGAGGTGGTCTCCACATTTAGAACTTTTTTTTTATTATTTATTTATTTTATTGTATTTCTCTTTTTTTTTATGTATGTTTTCACTATGTACTTTAAACCTTTATTTCTTTCTTACATTTGTCGAAAAGAAATGTTGCTGCCGGTATACCTAATTATACCGACCAAAGATCGACCGACCTACCAGTAACCTGGGGTTTTATGAAGGAAAATTATGAGGCTTTGGGAGTATAAGGATTATTTTTTTTTGTACTTTTGTAAAGTTTTCCTTCCAGAATCTGAAGGGCCACATTTAAAGCTCTATACCAACAAACAAAATAACAAACTGTAAGTTTCACAACAATCTGATAATATATGCAGACTTTATTGCATTAACAAGAAATGGAATTAACTTGAAATGGCTACTTTTCCCACATTGTCAGTTGGATTTTTTTCAAAATAAATAGGATTGAAGCTATTGATAAGATAAAGAAGTTTCACTGAAATCTGATCACAAATGTAGACTTTAATGCATAAACAGGTAATGGAAATTTCAAGCTTCAAATGGTTACTTTTCCCATACTATTTGTTGGAATTTTGTCAAAATCCATAGGTTTTAAGCTATTGATCAGATAAACAAACTTTAAAAGTTTCATGGAAATCTGACAAGAAATGCAGACTTTGTCGCGTAGAATCTAAACAAGATAAAGATCAAAGGATGGACAGACTGACAGACGGCAGAAACCCCGCTATGATAGTAGAGTTAAAAACAAGAGAAAGCTCCTAAATATTGATGTGGAGGGGGTTCAGGTCTTACTTTGATAGGTTCCATTGTGATTTTATGGTCAAAGGGAAAAAACTCGAACAATCTGATATCCATTAGTTATACAGAGTAATCTCCCTTATTGTTACCCCCCACTCTTTGGAATAGTATTTTTTTCAACCATTACAAACAGTCACACCAAAACTTTAAGAACCGGAGTAGGGTTGATTTATACCGTACGCTTTGCCGAAAAAAAAAAACTATTAACTCTGTTAACACTTATCCTGCTAAATAAATAAAATTAAACTTTCAAGCCGATTTTAAAACCCAGTCTTTGCCATTTCATTTCGAAGAAGTTTTCTGTTTTATGTATAACAATAACTCGCCAAAATCAAGATACTTTTTTTGCAAGATTAATTAATTCTGAATGTAGAAAGACGTTAGTAAAGGTATGTCAAGTCATTCGTTCCATTCTTCGAAATTTTTAGTCACGCCAGTGCCCTCAGCTTTCATCTATTGCCTTCGGTCTTACTCTCTTGAACAATTTTGATATGTATAAGCAATTTATTCTTGCTACAAGAAAATAGGCCTTTTGAAACATTGTGGAAAGGGGAGATGATGCTGGTGGCCAGCATCTTCCCCCATTCTCACAATGCTTTCAACTTTATCAATTTTCATCTTTTGCCTTCGGTCTTATTTTCTTGAACAATTTTGATATGTATAAGCAATATACTCTTGATACAGGGAAATAAGCCTTTTGAAACATTGTGGAAAGGGGAGAGTATGCTGGTGACCAGCTTCTTCCCCCATTCTCACAATGTTTTCAACTTTATCCATTTTCATCTTTTGCCTTCGGTCTTATTCTCTTGAAGAATTTTGATATGTATAAGCAATATACTCTTGCTACAGGGAAATAAGCCTTTTGAAACATTGTCGAAAGGGGAGAGGATGCTGGTAGCCAGCGTCTTCCCCCATTCTCACAATTCTTTCAACTTTATCTATTTTCATCTTTTGCCTTCGGTCTTATTCTCTTGAACAATTTTGATATGTATAAGCAATATACTTTTGCTTCAGGGAAATAGGCCTTTTGAAACATTGTGGAAAGGGGAGGGGAGGTTGGTAACCAGCTAGCATCTTCGCCCATTCTCACAATATGTTTTCTACTTTTATCAACTCTCATACTTTGTCTATGGTCTTATTCTCTTGAACAATTTTGATATGTACATATAAGTAATATATCCTTGCCTCAGGGAAATAGGCCTTTTGAAACATTGTGGAAAGGGGAGAGAATGCTGGTAGCCAGCATCTTCGCCCATTCTCGCAATGCTTTCTACGTTTATCAACTTTCCTACTTTGCCTTCGGTCTTATTTTGCCTTCGGTCTTATCTTCTTAACTATTTTGATATGTATAAGCAATATGCACTTGCTACAGGGAAATTGGCCTTTTTAAGCATTGTGGAAATGGGAGAGGATGCTGGTGACCGGCGTCTTCGCCCATTCTCACAATGCTTTCTACTCTACTTTGCCAATGACCGAGATGATTGTTTTTCTTACATCCAATTTAACCTGTCGTCTGTAGATTCTTACAATTTGGTCTAGCTGAATATTTTGTCGTTTGGAAAGGGGCTACGTAACTACGATTGGTTTAGATAATTGGCCAAATACACAAAGTGTGGACCCCCACCCACTAATCCTTGCACTTCAACAAAAAGAGATTTGGGCTATTTGACCCTTTCCCGAACAATCTCTGGTTTTTACGGCCAGGTATAGAAGCCTTTCGAAGGCATTGTAGAAAAAGGAGAAAATGCTGGTAACCCAGCGTTTTCTACTTTCCCTACAATGTTTTCTACCTTATCATATAGAAGGGTCATCTTTTTGGCAATTGTTGATTTGTCATCTGCAAAGTGCTTTCAATTTGGTCTGGTCCAAAATTTGTCGTTTGGGAAGGGGTTAATCGGAAATGGTTTACTCTAAAAAGATTACTCTAAAAAGATATCAGATAGTTATAAAACCACTGAATACACCGGAAATCTTGTTTTAACTTTGCATGGTATTCGTCATTTCCCCTTTTTGTATTATTTGTATACTTGGGAGAATAAAAGATTTGTCTTGTCTGTCTTGTCTTGTTGAAAAAAATGTTCTGAACGGACCGTGTAGCTTCAAGATCAGGCTGCACGTTCATTCATATTTACATCCGAGTAAATTCTTTGCTGATAGTTTTCCCGCTGGTATTTTTCAGTCAAAGGCAGGATGCTTTTGCAGTATTTTCAATCAATCTATTGTCTCGGGGATTAAGTGTTCAAATTAATAGAGAGTGACCTCCTGTCTAAACCCCACCTCCCGCTCCACTAAAAAACTGGTGAACTAAACTGATATCAACATCAAATACATCGGGAGAAACATTGCTTTCACCTCCATTTATTAGCTTGGAAGATGCAGACCTATCTGTCCCCTGCTCCTTACGGTTAATGGTCAAAGAAAATGATCGAAATTTGACAATTCAGCCCATATTAACGATATTTATTTATAACCTCGAAAACCTTATTGAACAAAAACATGTCATTAGTTCATAAGTTTAAATATTGTAACATAATATAGCTTAATTATCGTATACATTCATCAGCTGATAAAGTTACATTTAGATTCTGCATGAGCTCTTACCTTGATAACCCAATTGTTACTTCCAAGTTTAAATTTCGGCGGTCGCCTTGTTTACACATGTGACAAAATACAAGGGAGACTACCACCTGCTTACAAAAAGTAACCAATTCTGCAATTGGTATTACCTTCTTTTGTCTTCTGTCATGATATTTTCAGAAGTAGCAGCATCTACAACCCCGTCTTAAACTTTGCCGGAAATAATGACAGCTCTAAGAATTTTTTTTTTCTTTCGATACAGATCGTCTTCACAAGCTGCAATGATGTTTATTCGTCTTCGGTTTTATGCTATCCACAAATATAAGGGAATTAACTCTGTCATGAAAAGAGTGATGTCAGTAAATATGAGTTTTCTCCCTTTAACCATAAAATTGCTCCTTGTAGCCGGTATTGGTTCGTGCTACACAGAACTTCCCATTGACTTAAATCAGTGTAAACAGAGTAACCATTATGTTTAAAGTTGGAAAAGAAAAAGATCTTTGACTTTTTAAGCAGTTGTTATCTAGATCTGGATGAAAATAGCTTCTTGTTACATTCTGCGTTCAGAATGAAAAACACACTCGTCAATCCGTCATTAATATTTATTGTACATAGACAAACAATTTTTTGCTCGGGCTGTGTTGACTAGGGACACGTTATGTACAGGCCGAGTTGTTTTGCGATGTCCTTCCACGAATTAACCCATAACCACACAATCCCTACTTTTGACGCCCCTGAGAAAGAGACCTTTTGAAAACACTGGGGGAAAAGGAGAAAATGCTGGTAACCAGCATTTTCTCCTTTTCCCACAGTGTTTTCTACCCTTCCCAGAACAAATTTCAATTTTTCAGTCACCTTTATTTTGTCGTCTACAAATGCTTTCAATTTGGACCAGTCTAAAATTTTCTTGTGTGGTAAAGAGTTAAGCAGATCTTCGACACAAAGAAACGCCAGAATATATATACTCGTAAAAGACAAACAAAAACCAAAAAAAACCACAAGACTGGAACCCAAGCTAGGTCCCTCATTGGTCCAGGTATGTTTGATCTGGACCGTTAGTGAAGAAGAATCTACAGTAGAAGAATTGAATACAAAGAAGTCCAGGTTTAAGTTCCTTGCCTTTCGTCAAATACCCGGTATACCTTGTGGTTCCTGGTGATGTCCATGGTCGTGAGGTAGAGCATCTGCCTCATAACCTAAAGGTCCCGAGTTCGATACCCGGGAGCGGGTTCAACTTTGGGATTTTTCATAGGTCCACAAATTCGGCGCGAGTACTGGTGTAGTTCCCAGGAAGCAGAATTGAGAGCGATAAGTGGTGCCCTTGGTCGTGAGGTAGAGCGTCGGCCTCATAACCTAAAGGTCCTGAGTTCGATACCCGGGAGCGGGTGTCAACTTTGGGGTTTTTCATAAGCCCACACATTCAGCGCGAGTACTGGTGTAGTTCCCAGGAAGCAGAATCGAGAGAAGATTGGTATAAGTTGTAAAAACTTGTTTCTCAATCGATATAAAATAAATATATTAAACTAAACCACATTCAGAAGAAGGTTCTTTTACGTGCCCGAAGCCCTGGCAAACGTGAGACTACCTCCGTATGTGTGAAAAACCCTGAAACACTTGGATCGGTTTGTTGGATTGAAAAGTGTTTTACGTCACTTTCAACATTGTTTCAGTCACTGATTCGGATAGCTAGTAAACACCACAGCGCCATCACGAAGTTGCTTCTATGCTGTATGTTATGCTTTAAATGGTGTTGAGGTAAGACCTGTGTAATGGAAAACAGCTATTTCCACTGAAATATCATCCTGCAAAATTAGCTATAATTAAAAATGAGTATTATTGAACTACTTTCACCTTTTCATTTTTTCCATTATTTCTTTCTTTGAATTATCATTTATAAATCTGAAACGACTATAATCTGAAACGATTATAATTACCTCCCTTTTCAGAAAACGAACAAAAGTATCAAAAATTAATTTCAAGATAGACATAAACAGAATTTCTGATCCTTTAGAAATTTGCAAAAATATTATTTCTGCATAAATCCTTATTTGTCCTTATTTATCAACCAATTAGAATTTTCACCGGAAGTGCATTACACAGGTTACGCCGCTTTCAACTTTATTTCATTATACCCCCGCAAAACGAGTGTTTTCGGGGGTATACTGGAATCAGCCTGTCTGACCGTGTGTCTGTCCGCCCGTGTGTCTGTCTGTGTACAAAATACTAGTAAAATATTTATGCCGCGAACTCCTTCTGCAGTTTTCCTTCAATTGTATTAAAACTTTGCACATATACTGATCATATATTGAAGATTTGCAAGACGCAATTTTCAAGTGTCAACTCTCCGTGGAATGATCTCCCCTTGAACTTGACATTTTTTTCTGTCAAAGCGCTGGCGGGGGGTATTAACCCTTTCCCAAACGACAAACTTTGGGACTAGACCAAATTGAAAGCATTTGCAGACGACAATTCAACTCTTGCTTTAAAGATGATTTATGTCTATTATAGGGTAGAAAACATTGTGGGAAAAGGAGAAAATGCTGGTTACCAGCATTTTCTCCTTTTCCCACAATGTTTTCAAAAGAATTCTATTCCAGACCCGTAAAAACCAGGGATTGTTTGGGAAAGAGTTAAGTCACATTTAGTGACAGCTCTAGTTTATACTGTGGTGCCAAGGAGACCAATCCATTCTTTTCTCAGTTTATTTTGCCAGAATCTCGCAAAATGAACTTCTTCACCCATTACCACACAATCCCTACTTTTGACGACCCTGAGATAGTTCTAAGCCTTTTGAAAACATTATGAGAAAAGGGTAAAATGCAGGTAACCAGCATTTTCTCATTTTCCCCACAATGTTTTCTACCCTTCTCAAAACAAACTTCAAATTTTCATTCACTCTTATTTTGTCGTTTGCAAATGATTTCGATTTGGAGCAATATTTGATAGATTGCTAATTAATCCCTTCCCAAACAACCCATGGTTTTTACGACCCTGAAACAGAAGCCTTTTGAAAACACTGTGCGAAAAGGAGAAAATGCTTGTAATCGGCATTTTCTCCTTTTCCAAAAATGTTTTCTACCCTTCACAAAACAAATTTCAAATTTTTATTCACTTTTATTTTGTCGTCTGCAAATGCTTTAGATTTGGACAAACCTAAACTTTTGTCGTTTGGTAAGGAGTTAAGCTACTGACTGCTGTCCGAAATTGGGGATCCGAACAACCGACCTCTTAGTTTCAAGGTCTGTATGTTACCGATTGAGCTTTTGGACTCAGCTGTCAATTTTCACTATGGTTGGCGATCAATCTCCGAGCAGAGTTGTCGTTCGTTACCTCACATACATCTCTGCGATGGGCTAAATGACAAGAATCTTGTCAAACCGAGGAAAAGATGTTTTGTTACTGTTTAGCTGTTTCATATGTAAAATTGTAAGTTAGACAAAGGAAATATGATTCTGGATACATTATAGGTGCGTTCAAACTGATGAATTTACCTGTATAAAACGGGACTATTCTTTTTCGAGCCTCTTCACTTTTCAGAATCTTACGCCGATTTTAACAAAAATGGCTGCGCCCTTGAATGATGACAACTGATTTGGATCTAAGTTTGTACGATTAAAAATCAAGTTATCGTCCTTAAAAGATATTTAGGCTTTTCAGAAAATCCCTCTTTTGTTCATTTCCTATCACTAAGTCTGACTGATCCCATGCTGTTTGAACAGCACACAAAACAATCGATATTGGTCTTTCTTTCATCGGCGTTTGTGTAGCCATTTTGAGTTATGGTCATGTGACAAAAATATGATGAAGGGACGGACTACTTTCTGAGCCCACTACAGAAGTGAATGTAATGGTCCGGAGTGCAAGAGAGTGGTTGGCGATATGAAAGGTCAAATCAATGCAACTTCGTCATTGAAGAAATCTGATTGGCTAAATACGTATGCACCATGTATGACGTTATCGTGAAGCAATTTGGAAATTGTTGGTTTCAACCTAAAACATTAACACTTAGCAAAACGGTAACGAGGTTTTACTTCGCTGAGAAAGAAGGCATTTAGAAATACTGTGCGAAAAGGAAAAAAAAAAAACGTTTGGTCACCTGTTTTCTACATTTAAAAAAAAGAAACTCAGATTGGCCCACCACTATTTTAGCTATTGTAATTACTTTGTCATCGGCAAATGGCGCAGAGTTTCAAAACCATTAACCCATTACCACACAATCCCTACTTTTGACGCCCCTGAGAAAGAAGCCTTTGGAAAACACTGTGGGAAAAGGAGAAAATGCTGGTAACCAGCATTTTCTCCTTTTCCCACAGTGTTTTCTACCCTTTCCAGAACAAATTTCAATTTTTCAGTCACTTTTATTTTGTCGTCTGCAAATGCTTTCAATTTGGACCAGTCTAAATTTTTCTTGTGTGGTAATGGGTTAAATCTGAAATTTTATCGTCCCATTCATAGGTAAAGGGTTTTTAACGCAACAATTTGGTTTTACATTGGGTAATTTATCAATATCTATCTGAATAATGGGGGAAAAACACGATTAGATAGCAATAAAGCGTAGGAAATAAATTCACTGGGATTTTTATTCGTTCGGGATCATCGACTCATTGATTATGACAGAAAGGCGTGATAGTTTATTAACCCATTCACCTATCAGTCCCGTGATTTAGCCATCCTGAGAAAGAAAGCTTTGAAAAACATTGTCGGAAAAGAAGAATATGCTGGTAAGCAGCATTTTCTCTTTTTCCTACAACGATTTCCAACTTATTGTCGTATCCCACTATACCGATTACATTGAAATTGTTGTCTGTAAATACTTTCAATTTGGATAAGTCCAAAATGCTATCACTGGATGAAGGGTTAAAAATATTACAAAACATTTATAACTTAAGTTTAACCCTTTACCAAACAATTTCTGGTTTTTACGACCCTGAGATAGAAGCCTTTTGAAAACATTGTGGGAAAAGGAGAAAATGCTGGTAACCAGCATTTTCTTCTTTTCCCACAATGCTTTCTACCCTGCTGGAAACAAATTTCAGTTATTTAGTTGTGATTATTTTGTCATCTACAAATGCTTTCAATTTGGGTCAGTCTAAAATTTTGCCGTTTGGCAAAGGGTTAAAGTGTAGGAATCCAAACCTTGAGCCTTCGAAGTGCCCGGAGGTCCTACGTTACTCGATGGTAAAATGTGGGACACGTAATCTGGATGTCTTGGGTTTGAGCCGGGCCGGATTCTGTGGGCTTTTTTTGTGTGAGTGTCCTTGAGCAGGACATTTCAGAGCCCAAGCCAAGTTATGGTAAAATCAAGGAAATACATAAATATGTGAGCTGTCGCCGTAGTATGACTGAAATAATGTTGAAAGCAGCGTAAAACACACTTCAATCAATCGAAACGCCGGATTTTCTTGTTTCGCGAAAGAGTACCTAGAGAAGACACCCTTCGGTTAATATGGCTGAAACCTAGGACTTACTTGACTCATTACCACACAATCCCTACTTTTGACGCCCCTGAGAAAGAAGCCTTTAGAAAACATTGTGGAAAAAGGAGAAAATGCTGGTAACCAGCATTTTTTCCTTTTCCCACAATGTTTTCTTCCCTTCACAAAACAAATTTCAAATTTCCAGTCACTTTTATTTTGTCATCTGCAAATGCTTTCAATTTGGGGAAGCCTAAAATATTGTCGCTTGATAATGAGTTAAACCCTTTCCCAACAGATAAATTTTGGACCCTTCCAAACCCCAAGAGCGTACAGACGAAAATTTTAGATTTGGAGAAAATGGCAGGAAGTTCTCAAAAAGGGTAGAAAACACTGTGGAAAAAGGAGAAATTGCTCGTTACGAGCAATTTCTCCTTTTCCAACAGCGTTTTCTAAAGACTTTTACTGCTGACATGTAAAGACCAGGGCTTGTTTGGGAAAGGGATAAACAACAAATCTGTCGCTTTCATTTGGCTGAAACTAATATTGAAAGCGAGGTCAAACACCAACTGACTGATCATTTCAACGAAATGATTCTCTTTCGAAATGAATTTTGAATAAATTGCGCCGGTGTAATGCAGAGAAATGACATTCCCCTGCAAAATGACACCCATGGGTCATTTCTCTACGTAGAGGAATGACCCGGGTCATTATTCTACGTAGAGAAATAACACCAGGGTCATTATTCCGCGTAGAGAAATGACCCCAGAGGGTTATTTCTCTACGTAGAGGAATGACCCGGGTTATGTAGAGAAATGACCCACGGGTCATTCTGCAATGACACGGGTCATTTCAATACGTAGAGAAATGACCCGTGGGTCATTCTGTAAGGGGGGGGGTGGAGTTTCATTTCTGTAGATTATATAATACCGGCTAACACCATGTTATCTTCTGTAGCACTGTTTCGCAGTACTTTAGACAGAAATACTGGTGATAGCGGGTTCGATAGCCAGTTAATGCAAAATTTCTTTCCGATTTTTTGTTTCTCACCTCTGGTTCACGTGAGAAAGTAGCCAAATGACTTGGAAAGAGAGTCGATATCAGTAGAGGTGTGAGAAAGCCAGGAAAGACATGTATAGATGCACTGCCCGTCGTGACAAGCTGTTTTAAAACGACGCTGAGCTCCAATACAACCATGCGACCCGTACAAAACAGTGTTTTTCTTTTTTCATTCCAGAATCGCTGACTTCACTTAAATGTTGTTTTTTTTTGTCAAAAATATTTGATGCAATTTTAATTACGTATGTATTACATTGAGTCATCATTTCGTAACAGTCGATCTTAGGTTAACACGTGCACCGCTAAATTAGTTTAATTAAACCCATTACCACACAATCCCAACTTTTGACGACCCTGAGAAAGAAGCCTATAGAAAACATTATGGGAAAAAGGAGAAAATGCTGGAAACCAGCATTTTCTCCTTTTCTCACAATTTTTTCTGTAACCAGCATTTTCTCCTTTTCACACAATGTTTTCTATCCTTCACAAGATAAATTTCGAATTTTCCGTCACTTTTATTTTGTCGTCTGTAAATGCTCTCGTTTTGGACAAACCTAAAATATTGTTGTTTGGTAATGAGTTAGTGGCATTTTGAGATCGCGAGAAAGACCCTAAACTGTTCATTTTTACACACTGTTTTGGTCAGAATGTCAAACAAAATATGGAAAAGTGTATACTAAAATCAGAATGCTCATTCCATCTTCATCTACACTGTCCAAGAACCCCCCCCCCCCACCCCCTCCCCCCCCCCTCCCTCCCCCCCCCCCCCCCCCCCAACACACACACACACACGGAATGTCTCCTAAATGCATTGAGTTAAATAGTTTTGACCGATGAGACGACAAAATATCTGGCCAATCGAAACGTGAAAGTAAATGGGATTAGGACGGTGAAATATGTCTTATGAATGTTAAAAACATTACAGGAAAAGCAGAAACGTGGCTTACCATCATTTTTCTCCTTTTCTCACAAAGTTTGCCAAAGCTTTCCTCTTCAGGATCGTTATAACATGAAATTGTGTTGTAATTGTGAGGATTTGAACTCTTTACCAAACGACAAAACTTTAGAATAAAGTTAATAGTCAAAGTTGAACGGATTGGCAGACGACAAGTTAAATGTGGCATAAATGGTGGACTCTGTCTTCTATACAGGTAAGAAAACATTTTGCGAAAAGGAGAAAATACTGATTACCAGCATTTTCTCTTTTTCCCACAATGTTATTTCTTTTAAAATTTCCCGCCCTCTGGGTCGGTACAACATGGGGACATGTGGTAGAGTACGAGAGTACGTATTTTAACCCTTTCCCAAACAAGCCCTTGTGTTTACGTGTCTGCAGTACAAGTCTTTTGAAAACACTGTGGGAAAAGGAGAATTGCTCGTAACGAGCAATTTCTCCTTTTCCCACACTGTTTTCTACCCATTTGGAGAACTTTCTGCCATTTTCATCAAATTTGAAATTGTCGTCTGCAAACTCTTTGAGTTTGAAAGAGTCTAAAATTTGTCGTTTGGGAAAGGGTTTAACGTAAGCAATCATAAAGTACGTGATCACGTGTGTTTTTTGTCTTAATTTTTGCTTACGTCGTCATAATCATTATTTCATTCAATGTTATGAAATACAAATGATCCTATACGGCTGGCAACACGCGAAAAAAGGGGCATTCGGATATTTGCGTAAGGTGTCGTCTTGGATCAGCATGCGCAGTTCGAGCAGGCTAATCCAAAACGGCACTTTACGACTACATTAGATTTTGTGCTACAGTAGACTTGTGCATAACAGAAAATTGCATAAAAACGGAAAGTGTCGTTTCGGATCAGCCTGCGGAGACTGTGCAGGCTGATCCGAGACGACACTTTATGCAAATGTCCGAATGTCCGTTTTTGCGTATTGTAGGCCATATTTTTTTATCATTATTTATCTGTTATGTGGCCCGCAACACGTAAAAAGGGGGCAATCGGACATTTGCGTAAAGTGCACGACTCGGATCAGCCTGCGCAGTTCGCGCGGGCTAATCCGAGACGGCACTTTACGACTACAGCAGAAATTTTTGCTAGAGTATACTTGCGAAAAGCTTGCGAAAATTATATAAAAACGGAAACAGTCATTTCGGATTAACCTGCGCAGGCTGATCCGAGACGACACTTTACGCAAATGTCTGAGTGCCCCTTTTTGCGTGTTGCTGGTCATATAATTGATTAGTTTTCCTTAACTCATTACCAAACGACAAAATTCTAAGTTTGTCCAAATCTAAAGCATTTGCAGACGACAAAATAAAAGTGACTGAAAATTTGAACTTTGCTTTGTGAAGGGTAGAAAACATTGTGGGAAAAGGAGAAAATGCTGGTTACCAGCATTTTCTCCTTTTCCCACAATGTTTTCTCAAGGCTTCTTTCTCAGCGGCGTCAATAGTAGGTATTGTGTGGTAATGGGTTAAATAGATGATCTTTTACCGTCGGACAAAATTTTAGACTTGCCCAATATCAAAGCATTTGGAAATGAGTATTATTATAGACCAGATGATATAAAGGGAGTTGAAGCGGTATCTTAGAACAGTTCTTTTGAAAGGGAGAAAATACTGGTTATCAGTATTTTCTCCTTTTCCTTCAATGTTTCCAAAGCTTTTTTGTTGTTGTTGTTCGAGGTCTTTAAAGGTGGCCCTTCAGATTTTGGGACGAAAATTTTACAAAATTACAAAATAATCATCCTTATACTCCCAAAGCCTAATAATTTTCATTCATTAAACCCCAGTAGTCGAAAACCATCCGACAACTAGATAAATTAGAGATTTATTACAGTCCAGGTCGACACCGAAGGGAAACACGGTCTATTTTTACATGAGCAACTCGCTCATTCACATACCAAAAATATACAGAGGAAGCTTCAAACATAGCATCCGAAGTTCTGGACATTATGGAAAATAATTACATGTTTGTTATGTTATGGAATTTAATAGTCATTAGTCAAGTGCAAGTCACTTAACATTCCCACAATGCTTTTTTGATTTTGGCGGGAAATCTAAAAAATAGCTTAAGAGGCTACGTAGCCTTTTAAGGAAATACCACCAAAAATTTTTTGTGTGTAATTTTATGATTCTTAATTACTGATGATTTATATTGTTTTTTCATATTAATTTCATTGACGTATATATATTTTTTTAATTTGGTGTGATGTGAAAATTCTAAATACCCACCTTTAACGCTTACCCTGCATAACTCTTTGCCAAACGAAAAAAAAAAAAGAAATCAGACTTGTCCAAATCCAAAGCATTTCCAGACGACAAAAATGAAATATGACTTACTGAAAAATCGAAGTTTGTTTTGGAAAGGTTATAGAAAACATTGTGGGCCCAAACTTTTCGCTATTGGTCAATTTTCTGTATACGAAAGGCCCACTCTACCTTTTGATTTAGTCGATTCTTTAACCCTTTACTCATAGATACCCATTTCTACGCATTGCTTGTAGGAGTCTTTGGAAAACATTGTGGCAAAAGGTGAAATTGCTCGTGACGAGCAATTTCACCTTTTGCCACAATGTTTTCTATGCTATCGAAAGGTGTCATATACACATAAGAAACGGCTTCATCCTTGCTGTTATTTAGGGTCAATTAAAGATGCCGTAGAAATGCCTTATGAGGTAAAGGGTCAACAAGGTGGCTCTCATAGATCTATAATGATATGATGACTTTGGCAAGTAGCATGTGTCACGGAAATGCATTAACTCCCCTTTTGCCAGAGCAGGATTCATATCATAATCATCATGAAAATAATGCTGGCGACAACGGCAATGATTATGGAGGTTATGATGATTATATTTAACCCTGTACTCAATAGATACTCATTTCTACGCATTGCTTGTAGGACCCCTTTGGAAAACATTGTGACAAAAGGTGAAATTGCTCGTCACGAGCAATTTCACCTTTTGCCACAATGTTTTCTATGCTATCAAAAGGTGTCATATACACATAAAAAACAGCTACATCCTTGCTGTTACTTAGGGTCAATTAGAGATACCATAGAAATGCCTTATGGGGTAAAGGGTAAAAACAAAAAACTACTTCATTATATGGGTTGAAATGTATTATATTAAACCTATATAGGTACAAACTAATAGATAACCATGTAAGCTAACTCGAGGCGGTAAGGATTGGTATCAAACAACATGAAGATCAATGGGAGGTCACATAACACAACATATGTTACAGTAAACACATGTTATTTGTTTTATAATCTCTCACGACGTCAGATTTAAACCTTCACGACCTACCTCTCACTCTCTCTCTCCCTCTCCCTCCCCCCATCTCTCTCTCTCTCTCTCTTTTTCTTTCTCTCTCTCACTCTCTCTCTCTCTTTTTCTTTCTCTCTCTCTCTATCTCTCTCTCACTCACTCTCGCTCTCTCTCTCTAGCACTCTCTCTCTCTCTCCCTCCCCCTCTCTCTCTCCCTCTCTCTCTCACTCTCTCTCTCCCCCTCTCTCTCTCTCTCTCACTCTCTCACTCACTCACTCACTCACTCACGCACTCTCTCTCTCTTTTTCTTTCTCTCTCTCACTCACTCTCTTTTTCTTTCTCTCTCTCTCTCACTCACTCACTCACTCTCCCCCCCCCCTCTCTCTCTCTCTCTCTCTCTCCCTCCCCCTCCCTCTCTCTCTCTCTCCCTCTCCCTCTCTCTCTCCCTCTCTCTCACTCTCTCTCTCTCCCCTCCCTTTCTCCCTCTCTCTCTCTCTCTCTCTCTAAGCGGTCAGTCCTACTAGTATCCAAGTTTTTCAAGATTCCAGTTATGTGAATACGTCCTCGCACTATATTCGTTCCATTTCACTGGCTGCTTTTCCACACAAACATTGTCGACAAGATGCTTAGCGGTTAAGAGGTGAATTAACCCTTTACAAAACAACAAAATTTTAGATTGATCCAAATTCAAGGCACTTGCAGACGACAATATAAAAGTGACTGAAAAATTGAAATTTATTTCTTCAAGGGTATAAAACATTGTGGGAAAAGGAGAAAATGCTTGTTACCAGCATTTTCTCCTTTTCCCACGACGTTTTCAAAAGGCTTCTTTCTAAGGGTCGTAAAAACTAGGGATTGTTTGGAAAAGGGTCAATCCTATGGGAAGGTCCATTATCAACCCCTGGGATAAACTTGAAAGAATTTGGAATCGGATCAGCGACACGCTGTATACGTAATATTATGAAAGCCCCCGCTTCCTCATCTCAACCCTTCTCCTCCCACCAAAGAAGGAGGCAGAAGTATCAAACACAAGGGTGAATGTTCTTTTTAGCTCTATGCCGGTCGACATATTTTGAAATATGCTTGTTGTAGCCTAATCGTTTGTAGACGACAAATCGCGTGTGCTCTTCTTGTTGATGATATTTTTATTCAACCCTTTACCACATGGCAAAATTTTGGACCTAACCAAATTTAAAGCATATACAGACAACAATTTTTTGGTGGCGAAGATGACACAAGTTTTCTTTGAGAGGTAGAAAACTTTGTGGGAAAAGGAGAAAATGCTGGTTACCAGCATTTTCTTCTTTTCCCACAATGTTTTCAAAAGGCTTCATCCTCATAGACGTTAAAAGTCGTCATTGTATGGTAAAGGGTTAAAAGGATTGTAGAGACAGTGGGAAAAGGAAAAATCCCGGTACCGGCATTTTCTCCTTTTTTCAGCTTCACTGGCCGAAGGCCAGAGCTTATGTCATGGCCTGGTGTCCGTCGTGCATCCCTCCGTCAATGTGTGCGTGCATGCGTCCGTGCGTGAGTGCGTCCGTGCGTGCGTGCGTCCGTGCGTGCGTTAACTTTTAATTCAAACATCTTATTCTCTGAAACCACCCATCCAATTTTGATGAAACTTCATAGAAATGATCCTGCCATCGTCCTCTTCAGAATTCCTTGAAAGAATTTTACTCCTTCAAAAACTCCGGTTGCCATGTTAACAAAACTGAAAAATATTGAATATTTTTGAAAATCTTCTTCTCTAAAAGAATCCTAGGGCTACCAAATTTGGCATGTAGCTTTATCTAGTGAACCTCTACCAAGTTCCTTCAAATAATAGCCCTGGGATCAAAACTGGCCCCGCCCCGGCGGTCACAAGTTTTATATGGGCTTATATAGGGAAAACCGTAAAATACGTCTGGTACCTATATGTATAACCATAGGGCCTAAGGCTACCAAATTTGGCATGTATCTTTATCAAGTGGTTGTCTACCAAGAGTACCCAAATGATAGCCCAGGTTTTAAATTTAGCCTGGTCCCAAGGGTCACAAGTTTTATATGGGCTTATATATGAAAAACTTTAAAAATCTTCTCGTACCAAACCATAAGGCCTAGGGCTACTCAATTTTGCACCTAGCTATTGAAAGTGGTTATCTACCAAAGGTGCCCAAATTTTAGCCCCGGGATTAAATTTGGCCCCGTCATGGGGATCACAAGTTTTACATGGGCTCATATTGGGAAATTTTTAAAGATCTACCTGTACTAAGCCATAAGGCCTAGGGCTACCTAATTTTGCATAGCTTTATCTAGTGGTCCTCTGCCAGGAGAGCCCAAATTATAGCCTTGGGATCAATTTCGTCCCCATTCCAGAAGTCACAAGTTTCACATGGGCTTTTGTGGTGAAAACTCTCTAAGTCATCTTGTTACTAACCATAATAAAGAGTAGGGCTACTAAATTTAGCCCTGTCTCATGGATTTCATGTTTTATAGGGCCTTTTATTGAGAAAACTTTGAAAATCTTCCTGTTTATATCCACACATTCTAAACCTGTTTTAGTTGGTAAGGGGCTTTATTTTGTGGACTTCAACCAGAAATTCAAGTAATTATGGCTTTGCGGTCAAAATTGGCTTTGCCCGGGGGTCACAACTTTCACGTAGGATTTTATAGAAAAAAATTTATATGTCCTCAATTTGAAACCGATTGGCCGAATATTTTAATGTTTGGCTTGTAGTGTTTTTACTTATTAGCCAGTAAACCGATACAAGGCCATCATGGCTGTCTTGTTTACAACAATTTCACTGGTCTTTTTCGTCGGATTTGTTTAAAGGATTAAAGAGAAGTGAACGTGTTTCTATGCATTACTTGAACGACTGACGTCGCGCAAGCTGCAAAACCGTGTACAATGATATTACAGTTAGACGATGTTCAGTTGCTCTTAATGGTTTCACGCAGAGGAAAAGTACATAGGTACTTTACGTGAAAATTGATAACTTGTGTTAGGATACTGTAAGCTCAGTCTGGACATAATTCTCACCCTCCCCCCCCCCCATAGTTTTGAAAATCAAAGTAACAAAAATATGAGTTTTTAGTGCAAAGCAACAACCACGCAAAAAAATCTCTCGGTATTTCAAAGTTAGCCCCCCCCCCCATCTTGAAATGCTTCCTACGTGCCTGGAGTGTAATTATCACCGCCATCATAATGAGTGCGCAAAATATGACGAGAACATTTTTAGGTGAGTATTTAGATCTTTCACATCTCACCAAATCGAAAAAAAATATATCACTGAAATTTATACGAAAAAACTACAATTCATCAATAATTAAGAATCGTAAAATTACAAAAAGAAAAAAAAATGATAGGTGCTCCCTTAAAAGGCTACATAGCCTCTTAAGGTATTGTTAGATTTCGCACCAGAAATTGGAAAAAAAAAGCATTGTGAGAATGTCAAGTGATTGTCACATGACTAATGCCGCTTAAATTCCACAACATGACAACTATGTAATTATGTTCCATAACGTCTTCTTCGGACGCTATGTTTCAAGGTTCGTCTGTGTATTTCCGGTATGTAAATGAGCCAGTTGCACATGTAAAAATAGATTGTGTTTCCCGTCGGTGTCGACCTGGGCCGTGGTAAATCTCTGATTTCTCTTGTTGTCGGAGATAGTTTTCGACTTCTAAGATTTTATGAATGAAAATTAAAAGGCTTTAGGAGTATAAGGATGATTTTTTGCCGTTTTGTAAAATTTTGTTCCGAAATCTGAAGGGCCACCTTTAAGGCAGCTTTCTGTTCTTGCGATTACACTATGGTATAAATTTATTTCTCTCAGTAATATAGCCGTACAGATTGCATTAATTTGATTTTTATGCTGTGTTTTGTATTGGAAAACAATGCCAGACAAGCGTCATACTCGCATGTGGTCTTACAGAACTGGAGATTAAACTTTAGGGCCACATTTGTCATGGAAACCCGGAAGGTGAACTTAAACTAAATACTGGACCCTGCTTTGATTATCGCGCAAGTACAAACCGGTAACCTATTGTACTCTCTACAAAGGAGAATGTCCTAAAAGTTCGAAACCAGATTAGCGAACGGTTGCTCTATTCTTTGTCAATCATTCTGTATGAACATTAAAGAATTAGAGCAACAAAATTTATTCGCCCCGCTAGTACTTAAACACAAATGACTGAGAATTGTGATTGAATGTGGCAATCTGCCCAAGCTCGAAATATTTCCTTGTGAAAAGCATCGCACAAAATGGGATGAAAACAATAACAACCTTTAAATAGTAATCAAAGTACTGTTAAGCGCTTTGTACGGGACTAGCACAAAAAGTCTGGCACTGACCGTTTCGGTGCTGAAGGCGAGTTGTAGATGAATTCGCCGAGGGTCGTTTATGTATTTCCAGTGAACTGCTGTGTGTGATTACCTCCCAGCTTGTTCGAGGACTTGTAATCTGGTCGTGCGATAGGACTTTTTTCTCCTTCACCGCTGGACATTGTTCCGACTATGTTTCTGACACAATTCTGTGAAATAACACGAGGTTGGTGCTTTGTGAAAAAAAAGTCCTGGGTCCGTATTCATCAACCATTCTTAAGAACATTCCTTGTGTCTTATTCTCCAGATTTTTCTACATTTGTAAGTAACACAACTTCTGATTGGCTAAACCGAATGGTTTAGCCAATCAGAAGCTGTGTTACTTACAAATGTAGAAAACCTTGAAGAATAAGACTAAGAATATTCTCAAGAATGGTTGGTGAATACGGGCCCTGGTATGTATTGGATATCGACCGAATACGAGGTCTTCCGTTTATTTACGACCTTGGCACGAGCTTCTGTAACACTGATAATGAGAGTCCGAAGCGCTCGAGGTGTTTTGTGAAGCACGTGCCCTCGTGCGTAGTCCGCGCAGGCTGACCAGGGCCGAAACTTTTCGCTATTGGTCAATATTCTGTTCGTCAAAGGACCAGTGTACCCCATGTTTAAGCCGATTATTTAAAAACAGTGGTTCTTATGGAACCATAGGTATGTGATGACTTGGACTGGTACCATGTATCACTGAGAAGCATTAAGCTTCCTTTTGCAAGAGCATGGCTCATTTGGTTTGGCCAGTCCGAAGTTACGTTACTTTTAAATTTAGTAATTATTGGAGAATGGAGTCATCAGACCTCTCCAACAGTGGTGAGTTTAAAAAGGCAGACTGTCACATAATTTGCTGTCTAAATCCATTATTTTTCTTGCGAAATTGCTGTGATAAACAGTCTGTTTCGTCCTGGCTTTGTAAATAAATCGATATTTAAAAAAAAAAAACCGAAACAGGATATAGACGTGGTTTATTTTTATATGACGAATTTCAGAAAAAAATATTTGTTACATTAAGGTAAGACCTGTGTAATGCACTTTCGGTGAAAATTCTAATTGGTTGATAAATAAGGTTTTATGCAGAAATAATATTTTTGCACATTTCTTACGGATCAGAAATTCCGTTGATGTCTATCTTGAAATTATTTTTTGATACTTTTTTCAGTTTTCTGAAAAGGGAGGTAATTATTATCTCTTTTTGAATTGAGAATATAGTGGTTTAAGATTTATAAATGATAATTCAAGGAAGGAAAACATGGAAAAAATGAATTGGTGAAAGTAGTTCAATAATCATCGTGACTCATTTTTAATTATAGCTAATTTTGCAGGATGATATTTTAGTGGAAATAGCTGTTTTCCATTACACAGGCCTTACCCTAATTTGCCATGGCTGCAAATAACCCTGAAATGATTGTAATTTTTCATTAAGTAAATAAATCTGAGCGGAAGAAAAAAATAAGAATAATTTCGCTAAAAAAGAGAAAGAAGACTGCCGGACAAGATCATGCGAGTTGAGAACGCGACAAGAACGTCAAATAGCCGTCAAGTAAAGCTTATGATGTTTCGACGCGGCGGCTTTTTCACTTGTTTGTTTACATGTACCAAAATGTATTGAAATTAAAAACCAATGATCTGTTGGAAAACATTGATGCTGATCTCTCCTGGCTTCTTTTTTAATTTCAATTCTGAGGATGTTCTGAGAACAGTTAGAGACACGGGTCTTGTTTCTAAAATAGAAATTCTTATGTTTTAATTTAAAGGTGGCCCTTCAGAATTTGGTTCGTAAAATATACAAAAGTGCAAAAAAATCATCCTTATACTCCCAAAGCCTTTTAATTTTCATTCATAAAACCCCAGTAGTCGAAAACCGTCAGACAACACGAGAAATTAGAGATTTACTACGGCCCAGGTTGACACCAACGGGAGACACATTCTATTTTTAGATGATAAATTCGCTCATTTACTTACAGGAATACACAGAAGAAGCTTCAAACATAGCGTCTGAAGTAGATATTATGGAAAATAATTATTACATGTTTGTTATGAGAGGGAATTCAAGCGTTATGAGTCACGTGCCAGTCACTTGACATTCCCACAATGCTTTATTGATTTTTGGCGCGAAATCTAAAATTAGCTTAAGAGGCTACGTAGCCTTTTAAGGGAATACCACCAAAAACATTTTTTGTGTAATTTTATGAATCTTAATCTTTGATGATTTGTATTATTTTTTCATATGAATTTCAGTGATATATATATATATTTATTTTGATTTGGTGAGATGTAAAAATTCTAAATATCCAGCTTTAACTCTTACCGAAACAAAAACGAATTTAACAACCCCGAGGAATATCGTTTTTCTTGTTTTCTTTTTTTACACGATTGCTTTTTGGAAAATACAAAAATGATTCACGCCTTTTATGTCATATACTTACGCTTTCAATTTGGACAAGTGGGGGGAAAAGTCCCCTGGTTAACCACAGAGCACCGGAGAACCCTCCTGGTCTGTAACGTTTAGGTATGGATTACGTGACTGGAGGAGCAGACAGCTGTTCACGTGATATGCTGTAAAATTGTTTGTCCATTATTTGTGACAATCGCGTTTGTAAATGTCATCGTGTTATCTCACTAATTTGTTTTTTTTTTCAAACATGATTATAGTAACAACAAAAACAACAACAATGATGATTATAATAATGTGATAGTGATAATAACTTTAAAGAAGGTAACATGTTAAGATGTCTTCATCACGGCATTCTTCCACCCATCCATCTATCCAGAGAGAGAGAAAGCGAGGGACAGACAAAGAAAGAAAGAGAGAAAGAAAGAGAGAAAGAAAGAAAGAAAGAAAGAAAGAAAGAAAGTTATTTCTTACGAATGCACCTATCCGTCTACTTATCTAGAGAGAGAGAAAGAGACGGAAAGAAAGAAAGAAAGAAAGAAAGAAAGAAAGAAAAAGAAACGTAATTTCTTACGAATGTGAATTAATACTACCACTTTACATTTGCATCTTGTTCTGTATCGAAACCTTCCATTCCCCATCTTCGCAAACCAAGGATACTAACTCCACTTTGTTCGTTATGTACCTTGGCCGCTCGCCTCTTTAAAAATCGAAACACCCGCTGCGCCACCTGTCGAATATCACGAGTTGCGTAACCTTTGCTGATGTTATTTCTGACAAATCAAAATGCTCGTAATAAAATTGGTTGGTTATGCATCAAATATGGCTGCGCTTTCGGATTCATCACACCAAAACAAGACGAACAGACGCAATCATTTGGCTATGGAACCCGTCCTAATACTTCACATAATTGATCGTAAACAAACAAAAAAACTCACTAAATATCGATCGTCTACTCTTTTTTGGCAAATTTCGTCACAAACACGACAACTTTCGTTTTTGATGGGCGCCGCCATTATTGTTTTCTGTTTTGCGAAAGATTTCTTGTTACGGATGGTTTGATTGGACGCGATGGGTTTTGATCGCATCCAATGAAAAGGCGCAGCGGGAGCTTCGATTTTTAAAGAGGCGAGCGGCCAAGGGTACTACCCTAGTATCCTTGGCTTGCGAAGATGTCCATTCCCTTACCACGTTAAGTTTTTCTTTCAGAGACAAATCTCATCCTTTGACCTCCACATTGCACTCTGAATTTGTCGTCTGCAACTGTTCTTAATCTGGACAAGTCCAAAACTTGGTGTTCAGGGCTCGTATTCACCAATCGTTCTTATGAACATTCTTTGTCTTATTCTCCAGGATTTTCTATATTTGAAAGTAACACAACTTCTGATTGGCTAAACCATTCGGTTTAGCCAATCAGAAGTTGTGTTACTTACAAATTTAGAAATTCGTGGAGAATATGGCCTAGAATATTCTCAAGAATGGTTGGTAAATACGGGTCTTGATATAACTACACTTAGTTAAAGGAGGAGGGTAAGCCACCCTATTGAAGATATCTCACTGCAATTGAGCCACATTTAACTCATTACCAAACGACAATATTTTAGGATTGTCCAAATCGAAAGCATTTGCAGACGACAAAATAAAAGTGATAGAAAATTTGAAATTTGTTTATGAAGTGTAGAGAACAAAGTGGGAAAAGGAGAAAATGGTGTTTAACAGCATTTTCTCCTCTTCCCACAGTGTACACCTATTCTAAAGATTTCTTTCTTCAGGGTCGTCAAAAGTAGGGATTGTGTTTTAATGGATTAATTTGTCGTCTGCAACTGCTTTAAGATAAGACAAGTCTTCTGTCGTCTGATACAACTGCCGATTTGGGCACTAGGTTACTGATAAAAACTTCACAGTCTATTTTTGTCTTAAACCTTTACCAAACGACAAAATTTAGACTGGTTCACATAGACCGCATTTGCAGACGAAAGATAAAAAAGTTGCTCAAGTGAACGAACTGTGTCTTAAAGAAAAGAAAACGTGGGAAAAGGAGAAAATGCTGGTTACCAGCATTTTCTCCTTTTCCCACAATGTTTTCAAAAGTCTTCTCACTAAAGGGTCGTTAAAACTGGGGATTTATTAGGGAAAGGGTGAAATCCTGTGCCAGACTTCTGAATATCAGGCGCCTACAACTGGAAAGCATTAGCAGACGAACTTTCCAGAGTTCTTCAGCGAATAGTGCGCTTTAATATCTTCAAAAGGATCGGAAGGCTAAAGCCACTGTGGATAAAGAGAGAAAATGCTGGTTGAAAACATCTCCTTTTTACCACAATGCTTTTAAAGGACTTTCTCTTGGACTGGTTGGTTTGTTGTATTGGGGTTTAACGCCACTTTAACAGCTAAGGTCATATCATGGCGGTCGGTGACGCACATGCGTTTCCTGGCTTTCTCTGACCGGTATTTACACTACTTTCTTTCCAAAGCCACCGACTACTTTTCTCACATGCTTCAGCAGAGGTGAGAGGCGAAAATACGCCGGAAAGAAAGTTCGCCTCAACCGCGTATCGAACTCACAACCACCAGGTCATGAGTCCGACACGCTCACCACTGAGCCACCCGGGCGGGCCTCTTGGAATGGTAATCTCGGAACTCTTTGGTAAAGGTTTAACTCTTTACCAGACGACCAAAATTTCAGACTAGTCCATATTGAAAGCATAAGCAGACGACAAATTCAAAGCCAATCAAGTGTTGAAATTTGTTATGGAAAGGTTAGAAAACATTGTGGGAAAAGGAGAAAATGCTGTTTACCAGCATTTTCTCCTATTCCCACAATGTTTTCAGAAGGCTTCTTCCGGGTCGTGAAAACCCAAGATTGTTTAGTACAGAGTTAACGACCAATTATTTTACACTATATTTGTCTTTAATTTCCTGTAAGGACTATATGGGATTGGACGTGAATTCTTGCGGAATATCCGGTTTAGGTATCTATTCAATGCATCATTTAAACAAAGCTCCTTCAATGAACTTCATCCTTAAGCCCTTTTTTTTCTGGTTTGCATCGCAACAAGAAAAAGTCTTTTAAAAGACGAACTTATCAGGTGGAGAAATAGACCATTGGCCAATTACCGTAACTGACGCGTCACCACGAGTTACTTCCCTTGAGAGTACTCTCCACCGGACAAGGTTTCCCAATCCTGAATGTACCCGAACAGTGAAAGGGTAATATTTTTGAACGGATTTCATCTTAAACGCGATAAATAAGACTAAGAAAAAAAGCCCTAAAGGGCCGTGTCGGAAGTTTTTTTCTGCTTTCAAGAACGTTAGATTGGCTTATTTTGCAATGGGTAACCTCCATCTATATAAATGACATCAGTTATGACGTCATCATACTCATTTCTCATTTACATGTATACAGTCGTATATTATCACACTGCATTCGGCATTTTTTCGGAATACCTCAGATGATGGGAGTTTATCAAGTCGTTGTTTGCGCATGTCATATTCTTCGAAGATTTGACCTGTCTTACATGACGCATCACTTCCCCAATATTCGTGTGTATGTAGGGTGGGGAGGGGGGGAGGGGGTTGTAATAATACACGCAATAAAGTAACAATGGAGAAAATGGCTATTCTCAATACTTTTATGGAAAAATAGGGCCTATTTCAGCTCCAGATTTCTCTAATTGCTGATCATATCTGAATGAATTGCACCAGTAGCGTTTTCTTGAGTAAACGTTTATTTTAGATTGAAATGCAAAGTAAGGATTGTCGCGAGAAAAGTAGTCCGGTTCTGTACTCAGGGTGCCCAAATTAGATAAATGAGTATTTGTAGAATGCCATCTAGCTGGAGATAATGGCTATCAAATCCCTCGGCTGTATCTGGTCGCTTGATATGCACGTACACGGTATATTTCATCGCCGGAAATACGCCGGTATAGCGTTCTGAAAATTGTAAAGCTCCTTGTAAAAAGGAAAAGTTGAGACTCAATTTTCTGTCGATATCTTTCCAACGATCATTTCAGTTTAAAAACATTTCGTACATTCATTTTTAAACGCTGTTTACCATTTGCGATTGAAGTTTTTCACTGACCGTGAATAGACGTGAATATCTAAATCAAAGTTATTTAATGTCGTTGCTAAATGAATGCCAGTGGTGGCGCCATGTATAAAACCACGTGCTTCGCAGTTCAAATGAAAACGACCGTTATACAGACAAGGTTAGACGTAGGTGCAGAATCGGCCGAGTTGTGACTAAAAGGCTACGTATCGCATTGATGAAATATCATTGAAACGTTTTTCTAACATTTCCCGATTTACGTTATTCTGTATTAAATCATTTTTCAAGTGCAGACTAATAAAAAATCTGAATAGATCTGTTTCCCTTTAAAATTGTGGTATTTTGGTATTTGTAGAGATAATTTGATTGAAAGAAACTTCACTTTTTGTCCGCATATGCTGCATATGCATACTTGAATTTGTTTAACCCCCCCCCCCCTCCCCCAATCCTTTGTTTTCGTTTGCGCAAATACGAAATAAATCCCTCATTTTTTGTATGTGTGTGTGTGTGTGTTGCGTGTTCAAGCTAGGTGATTAGTTCAAACAAAACAACGAATAAAGACAGTTAATAAGTACAGAAAGTTTGATAAATAGCGACAGAAATACGTGAAGCTTTTCTTCTATCATCCCTATTTAGAAGACCTCCTGTTTTTTTTCCCCAGAGAACCTTGGGAAGAAGTGGCCTTTAGAAAACAATGTAGGAAAAGGAGAAAATGCTGAAAACCAGCATTTTCTCCTTTTCCTACATTGTTTTCTAGCCTTTGATGCACAAACACTTTCATAGAACGCATAGACTAATTTGTTGTCTTCAAATACTTTCAATATGAGCCAAATTTGTTTTCCGACGCAGTGAAGAGTTTATCCGACGTTCTCCGTCTAATTGCGATCGTCTGTATCTAATATCGTATAGATAGCCTGTAATACTGTTACCTAAAATAGAACTGCATTTCCGATGGACCAACGGAAATGTTCCCTGCAGACAGCACTTTTTACTTGCATTTTTTTCAGTAGTCTAACTTTAGAAACACTGTTGGAAAAGGTCGGGTTATCTCTACCCTGTTTTTCTTCTTCCTTTGATCAGACGTGTTCGCATTGGTTCGTGTTCATGAATTGACATTTCATTTACTATTTACGAAACAAAAAAAAAACAAATAGGCTTGTACGATTTGGAGACTGTTTGCAGACGCCATATGAAGAGTTGCTTTTATGATTAAATTTGTTTTTGACAGGTTTGTTAACTTTGTAGGAGCTGACCTGAGACGAAACTTTTCGCTGTTGGTCAATTTTCTGTATGTTGAAGGAACAGTCTACCTCATGATTATGTCGGTTGATGACTTGCCTGGTATCATGTATAAAGAGGATGCATTTAGCCCCCTTATGTCAGAGCATGGTTCAAAACAGCTATGGATACATCGGTCGTTGATAAGCCGTTTGTGGCCAAGTCTGGGTTCATACTCGCAACCCACAGCCGCGGGTTACAAGCTATGTTCGCTATTGCCACTGAACATCCTCGACTCGGCCTATGCAGAAGTCCCGAGTGGCTTTGTGATGAAGGTATAAAATTCGCGATCTGGAGGCCTAGAGTTTAGTCCTGGCTGTAAATACAGATGATTTCATGGGAGCGTTTTGTCGAAAAGACTCTATTGTCACCAATGGAACCAAGGCCTAATATGAATTAGTGAACTCTACCCGTGATGTGGCTTTAATAATGTTGAAAGCGGTGAAAAACACCACCGGATCTATCTCGCTCTAAAGGTGGCCCTTCAGATTTTGGGACGAAAATTTTTCAAAAGTGCAAAAAAAATCATCATTATACTCCCGAAGCCTTTTAATTTTCATTCATAAAACCCCAGTAGTCGAAAACCGCCCAACAACACGAGTAATTAGAGATTTACTACGGCCCAGATTGACACCAACGGGAGACCCATTCTATTTTTAGATTATCAATTCGCTCATTTACTTACAGGAATACACAGAAGAAGCTTCAAATATAGTCTCCGAAGAAAACATTATGGAAAATAATCATTACATGTTTGTTATGATAGGGAATTTAAGCGTTATGAGTCACATGCCCGTCACTTGACATTCCCACAATGCTTTGTTAACTTTTGGCTCGAAATCTAAAAATAGCTTAAGGGGCTACGTAGCCTTTTTAAGGGAATACCATCAAAAAAATTTTTTTTTGTAATTTTATAAATCTTAATTATTGATGATTTGTATTACTTTTTCATATTGATTATAGTGATATCTATATTTTTTAATTTGGTGTGATGTGAAAATTCTAAATACCCACCTTTAAATCTTTACTGCAAAATCACGACTTTTAACACCCTTGTATAGGAAGCCTTTTAAAAGCATTGTTGGAAAAGGAGAAAATGCTGGTAACCAGCATTTTCTCCTTTTCCAACAGTGTTTTCTCTCCCATCCAAAAAAAAAAAATAATGATTTCAGTTAGATCTTATTTGATTTAACACCCTTGTATAGGAAGCCTTTTGAAAGCATTGTGGGAAAAGGAAAAAAATGCTGGAAACCAGCATTTCCTCCTTTTCCCACAATGTTTTCTCTCCCATCCAAAACGATAAAAATCATGATTTCAGTTAGATTTAATTTGTCGTCTGCAAATCCTTTCAATTTGGACCAGTCTAATTCTTTGTCGTTTGGTAAAGACGTAATCATGGAAAAGACATGTGTATGTAGACGATTTCAAAAAAAAAACGAGGAGATTAGAAATTTCTGAAAAACGTTCTATCGTGCAATAATAGATCAATGTGGATTTGTCGTGATAAATTCCCCACCCATCCTACGCTATAATTACCGAAGAAACAATTAATTTGTTGTACCCTTTACGAATCTATCCAATGTAGTTAACGTTTTGAAAACATTGTGGAAAGATCATTAGATGAGTAAATAGTGGTAAACAGCACTCTCTACTTTGCCAACAATGTGTCTAATAGCTCTTCCATAGAAAAAAAAATCCATCGATTGAACAACAGTTCAATTATCAGCTGCATGTCCATATAATATAGTCGGCCCTAGAAAATTTCATCCTCTGGTGAAAAACTTTCAAAGGTGACGGTATTGTATTGCGATAAAGTTCCTACTGAGACGATACAGAAATAAATCTCTCCCCCGCATTCTGGGTTTGTTTTGGACTATTGCCAGGAAAACTTCCTATTTTTTTTCCTCAGGTTTCCGAGGACCAGCCAATTATTCAGGATTACAGAAAAACGGAATAATTGAATGTCTTTTGACTTCAAAATGGGATTGTATACAGACTCCATGCATGATTCCTGCTTCAAACAAATTAGGGAAAAATAGATTTATAAAGGGACAGATATATGAGTAAATAGATAAATGAATGATGATGACGATGATGATGATGGCGGTGGTTTTGGTTGTGGTGATGACCAATGTCTGCGCATGTCATACTAGTATTCTTCGAAGATTCGACTGTCTTATAGGACGCATCACTAGCCCCGAAAGCGGGCAGAGTGTAATATTACGCTCTATAGAGTAGCAATGTAGAAAAAAAAGCTTTTATCAATTACGTTTGAGGAGAAATGAGACCTGCTTCAGCTCCAGATTTCTGTAAACTGCTAATCATAGCTGAGTGAATTGCACGAGGTATAGCGTTTTATTGAGAAAACGTTTATTTCAGTTTGAATTCAAAGTAACGGTTGTCGCGTAGGAAAGTGGTTCGGCTCTGTACCCAGGATGCCCAAATTAGATAGATGAGTATTTATAGAATGCCATCTAGCGGAAGATAATATGGTGATGACAACCATGACCACGACTACATTTGGCTCTTACTATAAATGCAGACGACAAATTAGACTTGTCCAACAGATAACCAATTAAATTCGGTTAACTCTTCACCACACACTTCTGACTTTTAACAACCCTGAGAAAGAAAGCCGCTTTGAAAACAGTGTGGGAAAAGGAGAAAATGCTGGTAACCAGCATTTTCTCCTTTTCCCACAATGTTTTCAACCCTTCCCAAATATATTTCAATTTTTGATACACATTTATTTTGTCGTCTGCAAATGCTTTCAATTTGGACCAGTCTAAAATTTTGTCGTTTGGTAAAGAGTTAAAACGATAGAATTTGTCTTTCAAAGACACAGGCCTTTGTGTTATGACGAAATTCGCCACCTATATAAATGTTATATATAGCATTATATAGGTGGAGAAGTTACTCATAACACGAACGCCTGTGTTCAAAGGTCAGGAATATGCTGAAATAGGACAAAATGCTTGCTGTCAAAATTTTTGCTACCTCCAAAAATGTCTCTAAAATGCCTCTAAAAGATTGATTCGTTTGGTCGTTGAAACACGCACAGTTTGGCAAGGGCAACCGTATACCGTACAAAATTAATTAATAAGGATTTTTTAGGCCCCTAATTTAGTCAGCGTTAAAAACAAGTGTTTTCCTTACTAATGAAATTCATTTTTGCCTTCCTTTGAAATGATTACCATTTGTTTATAACGTTATGTTTTTGAGAGGTAAACAATAGCCGGTCCTTTCCAGTGCAGTGCAGTGCGTCTAGACGTATATTAGAGTACAATACAAAGAAGGATAGAGCAAAATCAATAATGCATGGTCATATTTCAGTTAGTTTGTTTTATTCTTTACAAAACGACAATTTTTAGACTGGTCCACATTCAAAGCACTTGCAGACGACAAATTAAATGTATAACTCAGCAACTGAAATTTGTTTCCAAAAGAGTAGAAAACATAGTGGGAAAAGGAGAAAATGCTTGTTACCAGCATTTTCTCCTTTTCCAACAATGTTTTCAAAATCCGCTTCTACCTCAGGATCGTAAAACCAGGGATTTGTTGGTAAAGGGTTAAACACATAAATTTATCTGGATCTCTGAATAGTGCAAGTACTTGATGAACTTTTATCCTGCGACTTGTCGCTTTTGCGAGCAGCGAAATCATATACCAATATACACTTGAATCTTGGTTTGCGCTGTTCGTAAAGCATCTTCGCAAGCCAAGGCTGACGATTCACTACGCTACTCTACCCTTGGCGGATCGAGCTTGATTTTTACATTCACCCGATACGCTTTTTCATTGGATGCAGCCAGCTCTAACTACAACGAATGAAATCGCTCGTAGCATTTCATCTTTGATAAAAATAGAACAAAGTCGCTACCTTTCGAATAGAAGGTAAACATGGAAACCCACGTGGATGTCTGCTTATCGCTTCATGAGTATTCGTAAGCGATTTATAAAACGATATTTCATTGGCTTTTAGAAATATGATGTACGGGGGGGGGGGGGGGGGGGGGTAATAACCAGCATCCAATAGAAGGCGCATCGAAGGAATCTCGAAATCGGGCTAAATCAGCCAAGGCAAGATCAACGAAGTGACCGTAACCTTGGCTCGCAAAGATGTGGTTTGCGCTGTTCGCAAAGTCACAAATGGTATTAGATGAAAATAATGATTACTATACAGATAGAGGGATGATGGTCACGACCTCCCCTGTCCAAAATACGTGACGAATAAAGTTTTAAAAGGAAATAAGGATTTTTATGCCGCTGATTAAGTAAGCATGAAAAAATATTGTTTTCCACGCTGTTGAAATTTATTTTGCTTTCATTTATTTATTCAAGATGTAACGTTTTCGAGGGAGGGGTAAAATGTAGCAGGTCCAGTGCAGTGCAGTATGGACGTGCAGCACAGTAGAGCACAGTACAGTACAGTGAAGGATAGGGCAGTGCCAGTCACTTGCACTACGGATCATTCCCATTCACGGTGAGGGTAACGATCGACAACTCTGCTCAGAGATTGGGGCAGTGCATGCAGTGCAGTGCAGTTCAGAAAAGTACAGTTCAGTGCAGTACAGTGCAGTGTTATCTTTCGAAATGTGGGAGCTTGTTATCATGATTCACTCTAATTCTAATGGTCAGCCTGAGAAATCAAACGCATTACAGTCAAACTGTTCTGACTCGTTTGAAAAAAGTACAAGAAAATATTGATGCATATATAGCATCAATGGAGCCGCAAATCAGTATTTTTTTTAAAAGGCACATTACAGCATTTTAAACTGATCAAAACAAATTTGTGCAGAACTTGATGAGAAATGATCTAAGAGGTCCTAAACAAATCTGTAGAACGCAACTTTAAAATTTGAAAAACAGAACCAATAATGGTAAAAGACTCAATTCTTCGGCGAAATTTAACAGAATTTCAGTATTGGAGCTAAGTACAAAAGCAGATGTCATTTGAGAAACAACACAAGAAAATAGTATTAAAATTAGACTCCAAATTACCAAATAGATATGAAAAACTGATTATGAACTGTTCAAAGTGGGTACGAAATGATCGAAGTAGGTGCGAAATGACCAAAATAAAAAGAATAGGTGGATACGAAATGACCAGAATTGCACGAAGTGGCCTGGGTTCGACATGATCAAGTCACGAAATGACTTGAAGCCGAGTTAACAAAATAGCTGCCTTCATGGGTACTTTTCAAAAGCGAATAAAAATATAGTGCCGCCGCTCTTGCAGCGCCACAACAAGGTATGTCCGTAAAGCGTGTATGCAGTAGCGAAAAAGATATAGAGGATATTTGTTTTTTTCGGTGTAAGATCGAAATTTATTTCATCGAGTGGACACCATCGGTAATATTTTCACGAGTGGCGCAGCCACTCGTGAAAATATTACCGATGGTGTTCACGAGATGAAATAAATTTCGATCTTACACCGAAAAAAAAAAACAAATATTATATTTATTTTATGCTTTTGATCCTTTCTGGGAGGAGCTTTATCAAAATTCAGTACAGTTCTTTTCCCTTATTCCCCGTGGCGTACCCCTCCCGCATAGCAACGTTATGTCAAGCGCGTGAAATATAAGGTATATGACGTCATATTTCCCATCTGGTTGTTAGGCACGCGCAATTTACCTAGGCAACAAGAACGTGAAAATCGGTATTTTCACTGGTGGTACCAGTGTAAGATCGAAAAATATTTTCACTGCTATTTCTCGATATCCTAACGGAAAGCATGAAATAAAAAACAAACGTACTTTCGAGAATCTTACTGTCAAATTGTCGTCTACAGTCTATAAACAGACGAAAAATAGACTAACTATTTTCAAATTTTATCCTGTGATTGAGGATGACGTCGGAATCATATCCTGAACATACGGAGGAAGACATCGAAGCCGTTTAAATTTTGCGCACGCAATTAATGAAGCACTGCGAGGATGTTTTTGTCAACAATGGCGGAATTTAACGTTGTGTAACAACGGACGATCACAAAATTTGGCGTCAGTCTTGGGAAATCACTGGTAAATACCATGAAAACGCTGTCTGTACCAAGAATGCCCAATTAGATCTGTATTAATAGAAAGCCATCTAGCGGAAGATATTAAATAGCAATCTTGTTATATTAAGTTTTGCGATATGTCTATAAAACAGCTTGCTTTATATTGAGATATCATCACATGCAGACGAAGTTTTTCTTTACATACATCAAATAGACTTTCCTCCCATTTGTCCATGTGTCTTCAAATATATGTATATGTCGTAGGCCAGATTGGAATCTAGGCAGATCCGGAATATGCCTAGACCAAATTAGAATTCAAATTTTGTGTATACCAAAATGCATCGTTTTCTAATAATTTTATGATATTGATTTAATCATGTTTACAATTGAGAGGTATTTTCATTTAAAGCATTTTATATGATTTTTTCCACAATCGCTCTTTTTTCCACCTTTTTTATCAGTACAAAACATTCAGAATTTATATTTACTTTGAATTTCTGACTAAAACATCTTTTATTTTGAAGTTTACGTCTAAAAGTAAGATGATTCATATGTAGACGCCCAGTATTCAACGAGAAATTATTAAAATTTGGTTTAGGCAGATTGTACAGCTGCAAAGCTAAACTGGAATCCTGATTTGTTATAGACAAATTCCAGTTTGGTCTAGGCAGATTCCGGATCTGCCTGGATTCCAGTTTGGACTACGACATATACAAGGTTTTACTCCTTCCCCCCTCCCCTCCCCAATAACAATGTCAATATTTCGATATATTATATAAATAGCTTGTTTCATATTGGATTACAATCAAATGCAGTCGAAGGCTTTCTTCCTTGTTCTGCATACCAATCAAATTGCGTTGCGCAAGAGTAAATCATACGGGAATGTACATGCATCAAGCTAGGTTTCCTCCCATCTGTCCACATATTTTCAAATATATACATGGTGGTTCTTTCTGGTTTGCACATTTTGGATTATTGTCAAAAATGTCGTCTACTAGAAATTTGTTTCAGCATGCAGTGGGTAAAATTGACATCTGATCCAACAGATAAATATCAATAGCTTTTAGCTAAAAAAAAAAACAGCAGACGACAGCCGTTGATGAGGAGGAGTCCGTGCGCCCACACTCATTAGTTCATTCACTCTGTTTAACCTCGTCATTAACCCTTTCCCAAACAATCCCTTGTTTTAACGGGTCAGGAATAGAAGCCTTTTGAAAACATTGTGGGAAAAGGAGAAAATGCTGGTAACCAGCATTTTCTACTTTTCCCACAATGTTTTCTACCCTACCACATAGAAAAATCATCGTTTTGGCATCTGTTGATTTCACTGTATGGAAACTCTGTACGGGAAATTTCTTCGGTGAATTCAAGATGGCGGACACGTGTTACTGACAAAGTAAGTGTCGTTTAATTTTGGTCCAAATTTGTTTCAAATTGCATCGCCTACAACGAGTAAGGTACCAATCTAAAGAGCTTTGATTGAAAAATCAAGCGATAGTAGCTAATGAGAAAACGGGAGTGCCTCTTGTCCGTAATCCCCCGCTGAACATGATGTTTTGATGAAGTTGAAAAACTAAGCGAGAGACCGGAAGAAAACTGGCTTTATTTCATCGAATAGAAAGTTAATGATAAAAGAATGTGCCTCGATCGGTGGGGAAATGTCATACTCTTACAACTGTACCAAAATACGTTGCTTATATTTACTGATTTAGCTGTTATAAAGTTTTGAAATTTTGCATGGTGTACTCTTCGGTGCAAACCGAAACTAAACTACTGTTGGGTTGGGTGATTGGAATTTCTGTACTCTTCGGTAACAAATATGAAGTCAAAAATCTGTACGCTTCAGTGAAAATGATTAAAGGAGAAAAATGCTATCTAGAACAGTCTACTTGTTACATGTATTTCCCGCACAGCAAGAATTCCTTATACAAGTACATGAAACCATTTTGTGTCATTTACTCTATATCTTGTTTGTTATGTTAAAAACGTATAATGCCTCAAAAATGAGTCACGCATGGGTTTCCTGGCTTTGTAAGGATTTGATAGAGAATTCTTTGTTATTCCTATTTTCTAAACGAAAAGTACTGGTCATTTTAAATAAAAGTGTTTAAATTCAGTGTGAATTAAAAAAAACAAAAACAAAAAAAACAAACTTATCCCCGGATAAAACTACAATGTATCAACGTATTCAGATGACCTCGATCAAGACCTTTAATTTGGGTATACTAAATACCGGAGTGTAACAAATAAAAATATATTATAAACAGAATGTAAAAAAAAAATTAAGTTCCATGTATATAATTCTATAGTAGAACACTGAAAGCAGAAGAAAAAAATATCACAAAGTAGTTCCTCATCCTGAAACATAAAAGTGGGAGTTTATAAAAGCTATACTGAAATGAAAGCTACGGAATAAGGACAATGTCCCTTGGAAATGCATACAAAAGGATGATAGAAAGGGGACGTAACTCAGAAAACGATGTAATTAAGACAGAGTTGCCTGAGTGTGTTGTGTAATCATCCAGAGTTTCTAGTATAGGATTTGATACTTTGAAAATTAAGGTCAAAATTAGTGGTTTTTTTTCTAAATGAAAAGAGAGCCATGGTTCCTCTATGCTGAATTTCTCAATTCGACTAATGTATGATAATTGGCGGTTTCAATTAATGAAAAAACGCATAATTTATGCTGAAGCAATACTCTTAAATGTGAATTTAACAACAGGCATACGATTATCTTTTTTAAAAGGTCTCTTAAGGTACAAAGAATAACAAATGATCACTTAGGCGATATCAATGTAAATTAAAAATGAGCTATAGCTACAAGGCAGAACACAAAGGAGTTGTGTATTGCATTTTTCACGGCCGATTCTTAGTGTATGAAAAGTCAAGCCAAAGCTCAGAGATGTGTCATTGTTTGATTCGGTTTTATATGGCTTTCCAACTCGTTCTGGTCCGATCAACACAAAAGTTTGCTCTGAAAGTGCTTCATGTGTTCACCAGCACTGGGGTTGGGCTGTAAAAATGCGTCGCCAACAGGCATACAAACATAACCACTGTCCTTTGTGGAATTCTAACCAACACCATCCACAAAACGTTACTTAAAATCTACATTACCTACTTCGCCACGGAGGACCCCTGATCAATAAATGATGATAGAGGAGGTGCGATTCTATATTTCGGTTTTCACATAATGCGTCTTTGAAGTTTATACTATGGATGGCTTCTGCATTTTTGGTATCAGACCAAGACAAAAAGCTTAAGTTTATTATTTTTATGTTAAAGGCATATACATGTATACAAGATGCTTCTGTTCATGTTGCTCAGCACTTCTCAATAATGAGCCATTTTAATGTACGGAGTTGCGGATTTATACATCATGTTTCTTTGAGTTCAACATAAAAACATCAAGTAAATGACCCATGTAGGTTGTACGTACATTTCCTTCTTCCCCTCTTAATCGTTGTCACCGAAGCGTACAGATTTTTGACTTCATATTTGTTACCGAAGCATACAGAAATTTCGATCACCCAACCCAACAGTAGTTTAGTTTCGGTTTGCACCGAAGAGTACACCATGCAAAATTTCAAAACTTTATAACAGCTAAATCAGTAAATATAAGCAACGTATTTTGGTACAGTTGTAAGAGTATGACATTTCCCCACCGATCGAGGCACATTCTTTTATCATTAACTTTCTATTCGATGAAATAAAGCCAGTTTTCTTCCGGTCTCTCGCTTAGTTTTTCAACTTCATCAAAACATCATGTTCAGCGGGGGATTACGGACAAGAGGCACTCCCGTTTTCTCATTAGCTACTATCGCTTGATTTTTCAATCAAAGCTCTTTAGATTGGTACCTTACTCGTTGTAGGCGATGCAATTTGAAACAAGTTTGAACCAAAATAATACGACACTTACTTTGTCAATAACACGTGTCCGCCATCTTGAATTCACCGAAGAAATTTCCCGTACAGAGTTTCCATACAGTGGATTTGTCATTTGCAAAATGCTTTCAATTTGGTCTGGTCCAAAATTTGCTGTTTGGGAAAGGGTTAATAATCCCTCGTTTTGTGAAACTGATGAATCAAGCTTTTCGAAAACATTTTTGAAAAAGGAGAGAATTGTGAACTCTAGTATTTTCTCCTTTTCCAAAAATATTTTCTACCCTTTCAAAGACGGATCCCATAATCTTATTCACACTTTAAAATTGTTGGCTGCAAATGCTTTCAATTTGGACAAGTTTGAAATTTAATCGTCTGGTAAAGGGTTGAATGGCTTGTAACACATGAAAAGGGGCATTCGAACATTTGCACAAAGTGTCGTCTTGGATCAACCTGCACAGTCCCCGCAGGCTGATCCGAAACGACACTTTACGCAAATGTCCAAATGCCCTTTTTCGCGTGTTGCAACAATCGAAACTGCTAAGCACAATTCTAGCCACTTTGTAATTACGAAGACTTACATACTTATGGATTTTTGGGGCAATTATAAAAAAGGATACGTATCTCTTTCAAGTTCCGTATGGACCCGATACAAATCCAGGGGCACAGTTCATGCACTTTGTTTAACCTTGCCAACTTTTTTGTTTTCCTTTAAGAGTGCTATTAGGATTTTCATAATAAGAACAAACTCTCGTTGAGTTTAGCAAGACAATAGCTGGCAAACCATCAACAAATAAAATTAATGATAAATACGAAATCAAATCTTTTTTTTGAGTGTATTACCCTAATGCAATACGTGTTCACTATTAGAAAAAAGTTTTGGATTTCAGGCAAGAATTTTTCCAAGGTTTGTTGGAATGTTTGTTTAGATCTACATGATCAAAAGCTCACGTCGATTACGTAAGATCGTATTTAATGAGTACAGAACGTCACATCTGTTTAAGACAGTAGATTAAATATTGTGTAAGTGGAAATTTTCGCGAAGTGGAAATGTTCGCGATTTCGCGAATTTGAAAAATTGGCAAGCTTTTCTGTTCACAGATTTTACCACATGTTTACCAACAAAAAACGTATAACTTGAGTTCTCAATCATTTCTGTGTGCAAAAAAATGTCCAAAATCTATAATTCGCTAAATTTTCGTCACACGTATATATTTGTACCTGTACAGAAACAATAACCGGCACAAATACAACAAGTTAGCTTCTTTAAAAGAGAAGCCAGGAGAGGTCAACATCAATGTTTTCAAATAGTTTATTGGCTGTCAATTTCAATATATTTTGGTAAATGTAAACAAATGAGTAAAAAAGCCGCCGTGTAGAAACCTCATATGCTTTACATGACGGTAATTTGACCTTCTTGTCGCGTTTTCAAGTTGCATGTTCTTGTCCAGCGGTCTTCTTTCTCTTTTTTATCGAAAGTCCTCTAATTTTTCTAATGCTAGGAATATTTGTTTAATAAAAAAAAATGCAATTTTCAGAGAGGTTATTTGCAGCCATGGCAAATTATTAAATTAAATCTTTCCTGAAATTCGTCATCTATAAGAAATAAACCACGTCTATTTCCTGTTTCGGTTCTTTTTTTTTATTTCGCTTTATTTACAAAACCATGACGAAACAGACTGTGTATCAGAACAATTACGCTAAAAGAAATAGATTAAACACACCACTGATGACCTCTCCAACAAGTTTGGTCTTGGTACAAGGCTTCTTTAGAAGAGAAAGAGTAAATTTCATCATAAGGCTTCAAAGCTCAAGTCAATGACCTTTCGCAGACAGTGTAGATCAAAACCTGACTGCAAAGAACGTGCAGTCTGATCTTGGATCTACCCTGTTTGATTAGAAGGTACTTTTCTCCAAAATAGAAGTTTGGAGTAGCGATATTCGGGTTTTTACTCCTTGCTTGAAAGTTTGATTAAACTTAATTCTAACATGACACGCGACTTTGGCTCTATAAACACAGTGCAAGGAAAACGTGGTAAAATCTGCGACAATCCATGTAGAGTGACGTCATCCTATATCGAGTGACATCATTCAATGAGTGAGTTATTCAATGGAACATTATCTTCATCCGCCTTTTGACTCTAAAGTTTGAACTTGTTTTCCTTTCACTGAGAATTGGCCATGTTAGAATCGAAATAATCTTCTTTCTATCGTGGTATATCGTTCATTCTAACATGACACGCGACTTTGGCTCTATAAACACAGTGCAAGGAAAACGTGGTAAAATCTGCGACAATCCATGTAGAGTGACGTCATCCTATATCGAGTGACGTCATTCAATGAGTGAGTTATTCAATGGAACATTCTCTTCATCCGCGTTTTTACTCTAAGTTTGAACTTGTTTTCCTTTCACTGAGAATTGGCAATGTTAGAATCGAAATAATCTTCTTTCTATCGTGGTTTATCGTTTAATAAATCACGTTGTGAGTTATGAGGCGCAATGAATGACCCACTCAGGCTATCGCCCTCGTGGATTATTTATTGTGCCTCATAACTCACAACTGTGGTTTATTGAACGATATACCACCATAGAAAGAAGATTATTTCTTAAATAAACCACGTTGTGAGTTATGAGGCGCAATGAATAACCCACTCTGGCTATCGCCCTCGTGGATTATTTATTGTGCCTCATAACTCACAACTGTGGTTTATTGAACGATATACCACGATAGAAAGAAGATTATTTATTAATTCTAACACGACACGCGACTTTGGCTCTATAAACACAGTGCAAGGAAAATGTGGTAAAATCTGCGACAATCCATGTAGATTGACGTCATCCTATATCGAGTGACGTCATTCAATGAGTGAGTTATTCAATGGAACACAATCTTCCATTATCTCCCGCTAGATGGCATTCTATAAATACTCATCTATCTGAAATGGGCATCCTGGGTACAGAACCGAATCACTTTCCTACGCGACAACCGTTACTTTGAATTTAAAATTAAAATAAAGGTTTACTCAATAAAACGCTACCTCGTGCAATTCACTCAGCTATGATCAGCAGTTCAGAGAAATCTGGAGCTAAAGCAGGTCTCATTTCTCCTCAAACGTATTGATAAAAGCTATTTTCAACATTGCTACTTATAGAGCGTACAGTCAGCCCGCTTTCGGGGCTAGTAGTGATGTGTCATATAAGACAGTCGAATCTTCGAAGAATATGACATGCGCAGACAACGATAATCTTCATCCGCGTTTTTACTCTCAGTTTGAACTTGTTTTCCCTTCATTAAGAATTGGCCATGTTAGAATCGAAATAATCTTCTTTCTATCGTGATATATCGTTCATAAACCACGCTGTGAGTTATGAGGCGCAATGAATAACCCACTCGGGCTATCGCCCTCGTGGATTATTTATTGTGCCTCATAACTCACAACTGTGGTTAATTGAACGATATACCACGATAGAAAGAAGATTATTTCTTAATTAGAAGGATGAAGGTTAATCATTTTTATATTTAAATGACCTTGCAGAGCTCCATATAAAGGGAGTGATTTTGATTTCAAAATAAAAAAATATTAATTATTCCCCCACTAAACCCTATGTTGTGGGTACTCATTAGAATCGTCTCATCGAGACGATTCTAATGAGTACCCACAACATAGGGTTTCAGAGAGATATGACGGATTTAGAATACCATCACTGCCCCTTATCTGGAGCCCTTATCTTGAAGACGACCTCTCCGCTAAAGACGGTCCTATTTCAGTGATCCTTCCGAGAGGTACAACACTTGTACTAATTCAGACTTACCTAAACTTTGAAAAATATTTTGCAGCAAATCAACTGGGTTCCGGGTAATGAGACTGGGCTTGAAACATTATGGGGAAAGGAGAAAATCACACGGCTGGTTACCAGCATTTTCTCCCTTTCAAAGAATGTTGTCAGAAGCCATCTTCCCTCAGTTTGATACCTTGTATGGTTTGGTAAAGGGGTGAAAAGGCTATCTGCTGTATCTCTGGTTTATTGTATATTTAAATGATCTCTTGGATTCACTGTAATATAAGAACTAACAGCTGTCATAATCACCTTGTCAGATCTATTGATCAGTCCATCCTATAAATGACTTTATCTAACCCTTACTCCTTTCTCTGAAACTTTTCTTTTTTCTGACGACAACCTTTTTAGACCAGCCAAAATTTAGCCCTTTACCACACAATTACGACTTTTTTAACACCCCTGAAAAGAAGGCTTTTGAAAACAATGTGGGAAAAGGAGAAAATGCTGGTTAGCAGCATTTTCTCCTTTTCCCACAATGTTTTTAAAAGGTTTCTTTTCCAGGAGCGTCGAAACTCGGCATTGCGTGGTATAGGGTTAAATCTCCACTCCGAAAAGCTTTGGAGATCATTGGATCACGCATGCGCCGTCCAACCAACGTTAAGAACAAGTACAATTGGGACCGTTTGAACATTATTCCATTCAATATATTGTGGCGACTACATTAGTTTTACGGTCAGGCGGCACGGGACTTGGAAACTTGTTCACGGCCGTGGTGAATCATTTCTACCGGAGCCTTCGGGTCGAAGCGACATGATTCAATACATCCGTGAACAAGTTTCTAAGTCCCCTGCCACCTGACCGTACAACGAATTTATTATGCTGCAAAGTTTTATCTTCTCAAAGCGCATTAAAGGTGGCCCTTCAGATTTTGGGACGAAAATTTTACAAAAGAGCAAAAAAAATCATTCTTACACTCCCAAAGCCTTTTAATTTTCATTCATAAAACCCTAGTAGTCGAAATCCGTCCGACAACACGAGAAATTAGAGATTTACTACGGCCCAGGTTGACACCAACGGGAGACACATTCTATTTTTAGATGACCAATTCGCTCATTTACTTACAGGAATACACAGAAGAAGCTTCAAACATAGCGTCCGAAGAAGACATTATGGAAAATAACTATTACATGTTTGTTATGATAGGGAATTTAAGCGTTATGAGTCACGTGTCAGTCACTTGACATTCCCACAATGCGTTATTGATTTTTGGCGCGAAATCTAAAAATAGCTTAAGAGGCTACGTAGCCTTTTAAGGGAATACCATCAAAAAATTTTTTTTTTGCAATTTTATGAATCTTAATTATTGATGATTTGTATTGTTTTTTCATATGAATTTCAGTGATATATATATTTTTCAATTTGGTGAGATGTAAAAATTCTAAGTGCCCACCTTTAAGGGAAATTTTCATGTTTTATAAAATCACGAATCGAGTCATCCTCGGATACCCCGGGGTCTCCCTGTTTGCTACGCAACATCGACCCCTGGGACAATTAATTGAATTTCCCTCGCTTTACCGCTGGCCGAATGCTGGCTTTTCATTGGTTCCATCATCATTTTGTGATGGGCGAGTGGACTGTACGCTACATATGACGTTTCGTATCGACTTTCGGCGGCTGATTCAAAGTTTTATTAGTCAATTGTCCCAGGGTCGATGTAGCGCAGCAAATAGGGAGACCCCGGGGTATCCGAGGATGGAATCGAGTATGCTGACGAAATAGAAATTCGGTCCTGATTGCCCCTTTTCAATGAAAACTGACGTCACTGGAAACTGACGTCACTAAAACGTGCAGTTCGGTGTATAAATGTGTAGTCTGGTGATCGATCGACGCCGTCATTTTGGATGTTGCGTTGCACGTGTAGTGATGGTTACGAAGTGCTCACTCAAAAGGGAAACTGGCTTTACGTGTTTTTTGCCAGGGTAAATGATATATATGTCCCCGGCATGTTAACCAATCAGATCACGAGAAATTTCTTTGCAGTATAATAGGAGCTTCTATATCCACCGGTGCCTGACATGTCTGGTATCATACCATTACTCTATATAGATATAATTAAGACTTTATAAAGTCTTTATAAAGTCTTTATTATGTCTATATAAAGGGATGGTATGATACCAGACATGTCAGGCACCTGTGTTTCTGTCCATGTTTCCTAGAATTCTATTTACTAGTGCTCGCAAATTATTCTTCCAAAGCCAGTCTGCAGGACTTAAGAAAAGGGGGTCATGGGTTCGATCCATGGCTCAGCCAATTCCTTTCTGAGGACTGATGATAGGCATTGCTACAGGATTCATTCCTCTGCCACCACTGACAAATTTTTTCGACGAAGGTTACTAGCATGAGGGAAAGCAGTCAGTAGCTTGGAAAGAAAATTGTGCGCGGTAGTATAAGAGACTCCAGAAAAACATGGATAGGTGCACTGGCCGCTGCGATATAACTGAAATAATGTTGAAAACTGCGTTACACGCCATAGAATCAAGCCACCTGCTGTTTTCAAGGAAATATAGTCGAAATAAGGACAAATTAACCTCACTAGAATGCCTAAAAAAATCTAGGGTATAGTTACATAGATTTAAAGACACAGTAGCGAACAAAAGTAAACAACAGGGCTGTTCAATTGCATTTGGGTAAATATCACACCATTTGAAGTTGTGCAAATCATGTTGAAGTTGACAACCTGTTATTACACTCGTGTTAAGTCGCTGGCAGAAAAAACAAATCATTTTCAAAACTTTCGTTATTTCAAAAAGTTGTCAAGTTTCTATTTTTTTGTTTACTTTTTGCTTGGTTTCAAAAATTGATTTTTTTCTGAAAACGACTACTAAACAGAATGTAGTCTTCACGGTTATTTCCACACTTTTGAATGATTTGGTTTAAATTTCAAAACATTTTATCCGCCGAATTGTTTTCTTTTGACTGACATAGGGCCTTGAACGACAAGTTGTATACGACTCGAAAAACCTGTAGTGGGTTAAAAAAACACGTAGATTTACAATATAATCAGTACATATATTGGTGATGGTTGGAAAGAAATAGAGTTTACTGCATCAGGTTGTGGTTGATATGGGGAAATATTTGCCGAAAAAGGGAAAGTATGCGAAAATAATGAGTGCCGTAAGGCACTAGTTATTTTCGAAGACCTTTCCCTTTTAAGGTAAATATTTCCCCATATTAACCACAAGCTGATGAATTAAATTATATATTTCTTCTGATTATTTTGTAAACGAATGTCACTTTTAAAACTAGTGATCTCAAATCAATTGACCAGATTTTTGGCAGGAGGAAAATATTCACTGTGACGGGGAAATAATTCCCCACCCCCAGCTTTATTTACGTCATTTCTTTACCCATAACATTTCTAAAAATAGATACATGTACGTGAACAGTAATATACACGAAAAATGGTTACAAAAGGGACAAGTAAACATCTCCACAATGCCTAAGTAGGGTATTATGTGGTTAAAACCGTGAATAAAAACAAGGAATTGTTTACGACAAAAACAAATACATAACAATATCGACCTTTCCAATACACTGTTATCTGAACCGATCTTGCCCTTAGTAGTCTATTTCTATACACCAATCTAATAGCATCCTGGTCACAAATTGATTTAAGAAAAAAAAAATGATTTATAGTTAATCTTAAATGATTTTAATGTCTAAAACATGATTTTTTTTGTCATAAAACAACAAAATCATCTCCGGTTAATTTCAAATTCATTGGTTTCGTCTTACCGATTACGTAAAGAGAACTTCATTCATTTAACCCCTGACAAAACGACAACATTTTTGACTTGTCCAAATTGAAAGCATTCGCAGACGACTAAATGAATGTTACTCAAAATTTAACTTTAACAGAGTAGAAAACATTGTGGAAAAAGAAGAAAATGTTGGTAGCCAGCATGTTCTCCTTTTTCCACAACGTTTTCTAATCTTTCAAAGGCAAATGTCATTACTTGAGAAACATAGCCTATGTATCGTTTGCAAATTCCTTGAATTTGGACAGGGCACATATTCACCAACCATTCTTGAGAATATTCTCAGTCTTATTCTCCAAGATTTTCTAAATTTGTAAGTAACACAACTTCTGATTGGCTAAACCGAATGGTTTAGCCAATCAGAAATTGTGTAACTTACAAATTTAGAAAACTCTGAAGAATAAGACAAAGAACGTTCTTAAGAATGGTTCGTGAATACGGACTCTGAACTTTGTGTTTTGGTTTGGTAAAGTGTTATGCCCGTACTGAACATCACAACTTTAGACCAGTCCAAATATTATGATACTTTGATTTCCGGATTTCAATGGATGTTAGCTGTTTACAAGAAAAGTCAACGTTCCCAGTTTTAACTATGAGGAGGGCTCCACATTTAGAACCCTTTTTTAAATTTATTTTTCTTTTATTTATCTATTTTTTTAAAATTTCTTTCTTTCTTATATTCGTCGAAAAGAAATGTTGCTGCTGGTATACCTAATGCTGGCCAAAGATCGACTGACCTACCAGTAACCTGACAGTGTATTGTCAGCCACTCGTATCTAAATCATACAAGATACATGATTTAAACATTCGCCTTTCATGTTTTACCGCAAACATTTGGCAGATTGTCTTTGCATCAACGCTTTTGCATGGTTCAAATGCATTTGAATTATTTGTCAAAGAGATATTGGCTCATGCTGTATTTACGAACGCATTTGTTTTAACTGACTGTTGCATACAAATGGCGGAAATCTGAATTGATGTTTCAATAACGTAATTTGTAACGCTGTATTTTTGATACGATTTTAATTAAGACATGAGAAAACCTGGTTGGATCTTTGATTTGTGCTTTTGGATTATTGTGGCATTTGTTGAAGACAATGCCATTATGAGATCGTTAATGAATGTTCAATATTGAATTCTGCAGAGCATTTATGGTATTTTGTGCAAAACCGAAGGAAAATTAATAAAACCAATCAAACTCATTTTTTTTTCTATACAAATGAGATTTTTAATAGCACTCAGATACAGAATTGGAAATGGCGTATTAAAATAAACTGTAAAAGGTCATCGACTGTGAAAATACTCCTCCTAAACCGTTGGGCCAATCTTGATGAAACTTGGCAGGGATGTTCTTTGGATGAAGCTTTACCAAACTTATTCAAGAGATTGAATTCCACCCGTAACTCTGGTCGTCATGGCAACACAAAGGAAAGAAATAGCAAATTGATATTTAGTATATAGCTTCGCCTAGTGGACCTCTACCGAGTTCGTTCATATGATGCCCCTGGGCTCAAAATTGGCCCTGCCCCTGGGATCACAAGTTCGAACATAGGATCAAACAAGGAAAGTTCTAAAATTCTTCATCTCTGAAACTTGATGAGCTTCGATATTTGGCACCTAGCTATTCCCGGTGGACCTTTACCAATTTTGTTCATATGATGCCCCTGGGGTCAAAACTGGCTGAGGGGTCACAAGTTAGAACATAGGAACAAAGAAGGAAATATTTAAATTCTTCTTTTCGAAAACTGGAAAGCGTAGAGCTTTTTATTTGGTATGTAGTGAATCTGTTCTAGGTTTGTAAGCCCACCTGAGCACAACGTGTTCAGTCAATTAAAATGGGGTCACCTGGGGTCATAAACTAGGTATCAAGGTCAAATTAAAGTAGTACTTTGTGAGCACTCTAGAGGCCACATTTTTTGCACATTTTACTTGAAAATTAGTCAGAAAGTTTGTCTTCATTAAATCTAGGATGAGTTCAAAATTGGGTCACCTGGGGTTATAATCTAGATCACTAGGTCAGATGAAAGAAATTCCTTGTGGTTAATCTAGTGGCTACATTTCTTGCTCAATTGACTGAAAAAAAAAAATGGTCTTAATGTTTTTATTGATGAAATATTTGATAAGTTTGGAATTGGGTCACCTGGGGTCATGAACAAGGTCACTTGGTCGAATTCAAGAAATACGTTGTGGGCACTTTTTATGCTCGATTGACCCGACAGGTGGTCAAAATTGAATTACGCGCAAGTTGTGAATTTCGCCTATTGACTCAGGTGAGCATTCCAAAGCCATCGTGACCCTCTTGCTTTCAAATTATTAATGCCACGCAGTAGCTTCCTTGACAAATGCCACATCAGCGTTCTCAACGCTTTGATTACTGATACAGGTCTATTTATTTTGTAAAAGCCCTGTGATCATTTTACAAGTGCATAGTATTGCAGCAAATCCGGTATTATATTTACATGTACGCATTATATTTACATGTACACAATCTCGCACTGTAAATTTTCATAATTGTTGCCTTAAGGACAATTAAGGATTAGAGTAATTGCTTATTTTAATTCCAGACGACACTATCCACAAATTTAATCAGGATTGTATTTTACATAAATGCTTTGCAATATCAAACCGATCTCATTCACGAATCCGATAACCAATTTTTGCCAAAATTCCAGGGAGGGGGGGCGGACCCCGGTCCCCCACCCCCTCTGAATCCGCCCATGCCATGCATCAACAGATGGTCTCGATTTGTTCTTGAAAGACCATAATGTTCTCCTTTTCCCATAATGTTTGAAAAAGCCTCTTCAAGGTCGTAAAAATATGTGTGTGTGTGTGTTTTTTTATAGGGGGTGATTCTTATATTTTCTATCAATTGGAAACAGTTCAACAGAAATATTATCCCAGTAGTAAAATCAGACAATATTATAGAGAAGTACAGCAGAGATGTCTTTCTCTTAAAAACAATTAATGAATACGTGCGGAAATCGTTGACGTCATTAACCATACTGTAACTATGACAACCGATCAATATGGAATTTGTTTCCCTATTTGGAATCTTAACATGTCTTGTGGTTGGTCAATAGATAGTAGTTTTGAACCAGTGACGTCAGTTCAGTTATTGTCAGTATGGTTGGTAAGTATTCATTCAGAAATGTCCTCGGTTCCACTCGTGAATTGTCGTAAGTGTCCACTCCATTGACGTAAACAGACGAGGGACGGGTTGGATCGATGTCGCCCTCGACTCGTACGTGTTCGGAGGAGAGCTTTCACAAACAACATCAGCAGTATTACGTAGTAGAGTGATCTCTATTTATCACTGACAATATCGATTCAAGTCGACTCTCATTGACTATACGCCCACGTTCGGCAATCATAGTATCGGAAACAGGGAGTCCCGATTGACGCTCGAGGATCCGAAAATAGAAACACAAGAGATGCGCATTTCAGTTTTAATAGAAATATAGAAGCCGTATAAGACAGAAGACAGCCGCTTAATCTTTCAAGAATATCAATATTTCTTTTATGTGTTGACTTAACAAAAAAAAATCTAAACTGATTAGAAAAAAAGGCTTTTATCTTTCAAGTGAAGCTTTCAAATTGATACGGATTTGTGAGGACTATTTTTTTAACATACATGTATTTAGATAGTTAGGAGCTGACACTCTTCTTCAGTCATCTCGGATATATACAAAGAGGATTATTTGCAAGGTATTGTATGTCAGCTTATTGTTCTTTTTTCAATGTATGGAATGACCAGGGAATTTGTATGTGAACAAAAATAGCGACGAGGAAGTTATAAGCGACGATTCGTCAAAACGTGCATAATACACACACAGTAGGGTTTAGCCCATGAGACCATGTGACAAAAAGAGAAATTGAAACAACCACTTTCTGTAGTTGCCACAATGTGTTTATAGGATGTCTATTAGAACAAATAAGTCGTCTGCAAGTGGCACTGTAGCCAACAAGAAATAGTTTATATTTAGATAGATGCAAGCATCATTCAGACTTTCCCAGTCGTACGTTATTCCATGTTAATTCATTACCAAACGACAATATTTCAGGCTTGCCCAAATCGAAAGCATTTGCAGACGACAAAATAAAAGTGACTGAAATTTTGAAATTTGTTTCGTGAAGGGTAGAAAACATTGTGGGAAAAGGAGAAAATGCTGGTTACCAACATTTTCTCCTTTTCCCACAGTGTTTTCTGAAGGCTTCTTTCTCAGGGGCGTCAAAAGTAGGGATTGTGTGGTAATGGGTTAAAAATAACCTGGGAAAATCACAGTCGTCTAGATTAACAAACTTTTAACCCTTTACCAAACAATCCCCAGTTTTTACGACCCTGAGATAGAACCCTTTGAAAACATTGTGGAAAAAGGAGAAAATGCTGGTAACCAGCATTTTCTCCTTTTCCCACAATGTTTTCTACCATGCTGGAGGCAAATTTCAATTTTTGAGTTACATTTATTTTGTCGTCTGCAAATGCTTTCAATTTGGACCAGTCTAAAATTTTGTCGTTTGGTAAAGGGTTAATACGATCTTATCGATTCGTGTTCGCGGTTCTTCTAACTCTTGGCCAAAAGACAAAATACTCAAGTTGCTTTTTAGGGTTTTAACAAATTGTCTGTCTGTCTGTCTTCAACCTGCTTCTTGCTTGTCTGTCTGTCTCTCTTCCGCTCCATGTCTCTCTGTCTCATTCAAATACATTTTGACTAAAGCATCGTTGTTCAAAACGTATTGACTATCTGGACTTTGTACCAGAATGGTTGTCTTCTAATTCGGACATACTTCATGACCTATTCATTATCGCTTAAATCATTGTCGAAATTTACCTGGTACTTTATAAATACACCCAAGTTTCGCCGTTTCATCAACCAATAACGGGTGTCATTTCCTTCTCACGTGCACCCACACTGTATACGTCATACGTCATTCGTGGGTAGGTGGATAATTGGCTGTTTGGCCAAACCTTAATTTGTGACAGACTTATCACAACAGAATAGAACATTAATTTATTTATAAAAATTGAAGTACATTATTAGTTGTACGGTCAGGTGGCAGCCCTGGACTTGGAAACTTGTTCACGGCTGTGGTTAATCATGTCGTCCCGAGCCGAAGGCGAGGTGTCGACATGATTCACTACAGCCGTGAACAAGTTTTCAAGTCCTCTGCCACCCGACTGCTCAATGAATTTATTATACTGCCAGGTTTTACCATTCCAACGTTTTTTATGCCAATTTTACCTGTTTTTTTTTTTAATTGAGTACACTGAGGAAGTAGTATTTATCCTTCTGTGTTCCTCAATTCAATGCAAACTGACGTCACTGGGAACTGACGTCACTAAAACCCTGGCAATAGGTGCTAAAACGTGCAGCTTGACGCATAATCTTGATTTTAATCTTGATCGACGACGTCATTTTGGATGTTGTATTGACAGTGTAGTCTTGTATACGGGGCTCCCGAAAGGGAAACTGCTTTTAAGTTGGTTTTGCCAGTATACAATATATACGTTCGGGACATATTGTCCAATCAGATCACGTGAAATTTCTTTGCAGTTACCATACACATGAGCCCTGCTCTGGTAAAAGGCGTTTTATGCATTCGCCAAAAATATCGACCCAGATCAGCCTACCCAGTCCGCACAGGCTGACCTGAGCCCAAACATTTTGGTATTGGTCATTTTTCTTCGACTCACAGGACCAGATTGCTAACTTACCTCTCGATTCAGACATTTGTAACACAAACTTCACTTTGTGTATTCATGTTTCCTTAAAGGTGGGTATTTAGAATTTTCACATCACACCAAATTAGAAAAATATATACTATTGAAATTTATACGAAAAAACAATACAACTCATCAATAATTAAGAATAATAAAATTACAGAAAAAAATTTTTTTTTGATGTATTCCCGTAAAAGGCTACGTAGCCTCTTAAGCTAGTTTTAGATTTGGCGCCAAAAATCAATAAAGCATTGTAAGAATGTCAAGTAACTGGCACGTGACTAATAACGCTTAAATTCTATTACATAACAAACATGTAATAATCATTTTCCATAATGTCGTTTTCGGACGGATGTTTTAAGCTTTGTTCGTGTTTTCTTGTATCTAAATGAGAGAATTGATAGTCTAAAAATAGAACGTGTCTCCCGTTGGTGTCAACCTGGTCCGTAATAAATCTCTAATTTCTTGTGTTATCGGATGGTTTTCGACTGCTGGGGTCTTATGAACGCAAATTAAAAGGCTATGGGAGTATAAGGATGATTTATTTTGCATTTTTGTAAAATTTTCGTCTCAAAATCTGAAGGGCCAACTTTAACTGTATGGTGACTTACTTGAAGTTATCAAACACTGAGACACGTTAAACCCCTCTGTTAGAGCTTGACTTTGCACAGTTACATTATCATATGGTCTGCAATACGCGAAATAGGGCATTTGGACATGCGGACATTTGCGTAAAGTGTCTTTTCGGATCAGCCTGCGCAGTCCGCGCAGGCTAATCCGAAACGACACTTTCCGTTTTTATGTATTTTTTTATTCTGCGCAAGTCTACTGCATTATCTCCCGCTAGATGGCATTCTATAAATACTCATCTATCTAATTATTGCATCCTTGGTACAGAACCGAATCACTTTCTTACGCAACAACCGTTACTTTGAATTTCAAACTAAAATAAACATTTACTCAATAGAACGCTACCTCGTGCAATTCACTCGGCTATGATCAGCAGTATAGAGAAATCTGGAGCTAAAGCAAGTCTCATTTCTCCCCAAGCGTATTGATAAAAGCTATTCTCTACTTTGCTACTTTATGGAGCGTAATATTACAGTCTGCCCGCTTTCGGGGCTAGTGATGCGTCATATAAGACAGGTCGAATCTTCGAAGAATGTGACATGTGCAGGCAACGAAGTCTACTGTATCACAAAATCTAATGTCGTAAAGTGCTGACTGCGCAGGTTTATGCTAGACGACACGTAACGCAAATGTCCGAATGCTTCTTTTTGCGTGTTCCAGGCCCTATAAGTATGGTTTATGTAATCGTAAATATTCAGGTGGGTGGAAGAAATGTTAAATTTGATTACGAGTACTAGATGGTGATGGCCTTTTAGGTCTCAACTTCTTGTTTCAATCAACAAACTGAAGTCCCCTTGATTGTGATACTTTCCCCTGGTTCAAGAAAAAGAAAACACACACACAAAGTCATCATAGACCTAGGACACACGCATATGTGTCATTTTATGTTTAAAAAGCACTTTCGTTGAAATGATATCCCCCGCTGCAAAAGACCTTTTCAAAAAGTTAACCCTTTACCGCACAACAAACTTTCAGACCTGTCCGAATTGAAAGCATTTGCAGATGACAGTTTTGGTGTGGCACATATCAAATGATTTTTCTTTGGTAGGATAGAAAACATTGTGGGAAAAGGAGAAAATGCTGGTAACCAGCATTTTCTCCTTTTCCCACAATGTTTTCAAAAGCTTTCTCTTTCAGGGGCGTTAAAAGTCATCATTGTGTGGTAAAGGCTTAACCTTTTCCCAAACGGTTTAGAGTTTAGACTCTTTCCAAACTCAAAAAGTTTGCAGTGGACAATTTCGAATTTGATGAAAATGGCAGAAAGTTCTCCAAATGGGTAGAAAACACTGTGGGAAAAGGATAAATTGCTCGTTACGAGCAATTTCTCCTTTTCCCACAGTGTTTTCAAAAGACTTGTGTTGCAGACACGCAAAAAGAATGGCTTGTTTGGGAAAGGGTTAAGCAACCACGCAACTCAACATCGCTCCGAGTCGGCCATTTTTCATCGAATAGAAAAAAAGAAAATCGGCGGAATAAGCTATCATACACACGTATACAGTTTCACAAAATTCCGTCCAATGGTATTGGAGATATTGTCCCGGGTGGACGCACGGACGCTTAAACAACATCCTTCCTCCTACGGCAGGGGTTAAAAAGAAACACGCAGACCGAAAAATTGTTCAAGCCAGTTACACAACAATGAATTTCAGAGGTGAATGTCATAGAATTTTTCTCCAGATTAGAAACTTATCTCTTATCGTGGCTTTGATACAATCGTGTTATAATGTCGATAAACAAGGAAGACAAACAACCCCAAACCACACTGATTACACCTCAAACCACTTCCCTAACCCCGCATACAAAACGCTTAAATTCACAAACCCATGGTAAATATTCATGAAATAATGCTTTCAATCCTAGCGGAAAAAATAAAACGTCATCATACAATTGGGTGCAGATGAGTGAATTTTTTAATGAAATGATCCAGTTAAAACGTATTTGTGAGCCTATTTCTACCATTACCTTCAATAAAGTACTTTCAGTACTTTGATTTTATATGACAGATACAACGTAACTTTTTATCAGACGGAGAAACTTAAGATTTGTAGATTATGAAAACTTATCACAGTCGATAACTTTAACTCTTTACTCCATAGATACTCATTTCTACGCATTGCTTGTAGGAATCTTTGGAAAACATTGTAGCAAAAGGTGAAATTGCTCGTGATGAGCAATTTCACCTTTTGTCACAATGTTTTCTAAGTTTTTAAAAAGTATCATATACACATAAGAATCAGCTTCATCCTTGTCCTTATTTAGGGTCAATCAGAGATACAAAAGAAATGCCTTATGGGGTAAAGAGTTAATATGGCTCAAAATTATGGGATTCGTCTGTAAAAAGGTAGAAAACGTCGTTGGAAAAAGAGCAAAGGGTAGTTACCAAACTAGTATTTTTCCGCAATATTTCCTTCGCTTTCAATACACCTTGGGAAATCATTCACTTTTCGAGCGCAGGGTATTTCCACACACTTGGCCTTACGTTTGGAAACAGATACGGGCTTACTTCAAAAACATCCACGAAACTTTTGGACTCGAATGTCGAAACAAGGTAGTTTGAAAAACCCGAAAATGTTAGACATTACCTGACAAAAAAAAAAAAATAAATAGACTCGTCCAAATTGAAAGCTTTAGAAGACAACAATTCTAACGAGACTCAAATGATATCAATTTACTTTGTAAAGGTTGAAAACACTGTGGAAAATGGAGAAATTGCTGATTACCGGCATTTTCTCCTTTTTCCATAATTTTATTTTAAAGTCTTCCGGCTCGAACTCTTTACAACTGAGGATTGTGTGGCAAAAAGGGTTCACACAAGTCTGAAGGATATCTTTAGGACGGGTTCGCTATTCACCAACCATTCTTAAGAACGCTCTGAGTCTTATCCTTCAAGATTTCAACATTGTGAAAGTAACAGAACTTCTGACTGGCTAAACCAAATGGTTTAGCCAATCATAAGTTCTGTTACTTTCACAGTGAGAAAATCTTGAAGAGCAAGACTAAGAACGTAGATCCACTGGGTAGAATGATAACATAGATCATAGGTGATCAGTTACATGATTTGTTCTTGGTTTATTATGATAGGCAATGATCGTTGTCATAACTGGTGGGCTAACACCATTTCTGCCTCTTCCTCTTCTTTATCTTCTTCCTCCTTTTCATTTTTCATCATCATCATCATCGTCATCATCATCTTCTTCTTCTGCTTCTTCTTGTGCTCCTCGTCCTTCCTCTTCTGCTTTTCTTTTTCTGCTTCTTCTTCTTCTCCTTCTTCTTCTTCATCATCATCATCATCAGCATCATAATCATCATCATCATCATCATCATCTTCATCTTATTCTTCTTCTTCTTCATGCTTCTTCTGCTTCTTCTTCATCATCATCTTCTTCTTCTGCTTTTTCGTCTGCTGCCAGCTAAAGGTATAAATAGTAGTAGTAATTCATGCTTATTGGTTATACATTCATGGCTTAAAAGCCCAGTTCAAAAAAATCAGAAGAAAGAGCGTCGGACTTGGCAATTTTTCCCCAACATGTTTCTTTTCTTCTTTGTCGGATGCTAACACTTGGGCCGACCACACAATAACAGAATGTCATCTTCAGAAAAAATTCCATGTTTTCTAAAAAATCGTGATTGGAATTCGAATGGATTTTAATACCGGCATTGGTTACCTTTGGTCGTTACTGGGCCTTTAACTCTTTACCAAATGACAAAATTTTAGAATAGTCCAAATTGAAAGCACTTGCAGACAACAAAATAAACAGAACTGAAAAATTAAAATTGGTCTCCAGCAGGGTAGAAAAAATTGTGGGAAAAGGAGAAAATGCTGGTTACCGGCATTTTCTCCTTTTTCCACATTTTTTTTCTACCCTGCTGTACCAGCATTTTCTCTTTGTCCCGCAATTTTTTTCTAACTACTGGAGACCAATGTAACCTCTTACCCGATAAGGCATTTCTATGGTATCTCGAATTGACCCTAAATAACAGCAAGGATGAAGCTGTTTGTTATGTGTATATGACACCTTTTGATAGTGTAGAAAACATTGTGACAAAAGGTGAAATTGCTCGTCACGACCAATTCCACCTTTTCCCACAATGTTTTCCAAAGGCTCCTACAAGCAATGTGCAAAAGTGAGTATCTATGGAGTAAAGGGTTAAATTGTGGAAAAAGGGGAAAATGCTGCTTACCAGCATTTTCTCCTTTTCCCACAATGTTTTCCAAAAGACTTCTATCTTAGGGTCGTAAAAACCAGGGATTGTTTAGGAAAGGGGTTAATGTGGGAAGTATCAGGCAATTTCAAAGTATCGGTATTGTTTATAGAGTTTTTTGTGAAGGGTTGTCATAAGGGAGGTTTTCACATTTGCGAAATAGGCATTGGCTGGGGTTTTTGACTGTTATCTCAGGAATCCTTAAGTTTCAATAGTGGTTCAACCCAAGGGCGGATCCAGAGGGGGGACGGGGGGGTCCGGACCCCCCCTGGAATTTTGACAAAAAAGTGGTTCTCGGATTCGTGAATAGGACTGGTTTGATATTGCAAGCATTTATGTAAAATACAGTCATAATTTTTAAAAAAAAAAAAAAGGGGTTCTAAATGTGGAGACCTCCTCATGTTTAGAACTGGAAACGTTGACTTTTCTTGTAAACGGCTTACTCGTACATCCACTGAAATCCAGAAATCAAGGTATCATATAATAAGACGAGTGCGTTTTCGGTGGGACCCCCCCCTGAGAAAGATATCTGGATCCGCACATGCAACCCTTTACCAGACGACAAAATTTTAGTTGTTTCTTACTTGAAAGCATTTGCAGACGACAGTTGCAATGTGGCTCAAATGGTGTAATTTTTCTTTGATAGGGTAGAAAACATTCATCCTCGGATACCCCAGGGTCTCCCTATTTGCTACGCTACATCGACCCTGGGACAATTGACTAATAAAACTTTGAATCAGCCGCCGAAAATCGATACGAAACGTCATACCGTACAGTACACTCGCCCATCACAAAATGATGATAGAACCAATGAAAAGCCAGCATTCGGCCAGCGGGAAAGCGAGCCGCCGAAAATCGATACGAAACGTCATAGCGTACAGTAACGTAAAGGAACATTAAGTCGTCAATTTTCGGTATAAATGAAGAGCTGGGAGAGAATCCTGTGTTTTTGTGGAGTTGTATCGTGTCCCAAAATATTCTTTAGCCCTTTGGACGTCTTTAAAGACGTTTCATACATTGATATAAGGCTCAAAAGGGTGTTTAAAAGTGTCCTAAAGTCACTTGGTTATGACTGCCGACTTACTGTTACTTGGAACGTTGAGTCGTCACCCATAGTAATGTTAAGTCGTCATTTCAATATTTTTTCTAAAAAGCCAACAATTATTAGCAAAAAAATACAGTATTTAATTTGTAATGAGACACTACTGATTTAAACAATAATCACTAATGGTGAATGCGCAAATTTGATATACGTAAAACACATAATTATATGGATGTAAAATGAGCCCAAAGATTTTTACAGGCTTATCCAATTGAATATCCGGGAGGAAAAATCATGTAGATTTCAAGGAAAATTAGACTTTATTTTAAGCATTATTTGAATTAGATAAATATTTCCGGTGTAGTTTTTGCAATGTCTTCTTTGAAAATTTGGAATTTGATTACTTATTTTAAATGTTCTTAACGACATATATTGCATGTTTTAATACTCTGTTCGATTAGCAAAACAACAGCATACAAGTAAACCAAGCTTCATTCTTTAAACCCCTGAAGTCATTTAATACAATCATACAACATTGCTTGATTTATATATATATAACTACTATATTCTTCAAAAACATTAGATAGTCTATATTTGGTTCAACAAGCATCTGTTTGAAAAAGGGGATTGATTAAAAGCACACGTCATTTATCTGAATTTCTCCCCATCAAGTCACAAACTGCAACCTACACTTGGGATAAATTCAATATCAATTGATTTAATCTTTGCATTTTTTTTTTCTGGCTTCATTTTCACACATTACTTTTTACAAATTCTTTCTTTTTTTTCTTATTTTTAGCTCTAATTGTCTTTTTTACCCTTTGGCTTTTTATTCCGATTCATGTAGATCACACTAATCTTCTCTTTACTTATCAATATGAGTAGGTCGTCCAAAGATTTTCATGCTTCCGTTACAGTGCCAGTTGTGTTGTCTTGAATATCTTTTATTTGTGAGATATATGTTTAGCTACTACTCCTGGCATTGTTCTACATTTTTCATGCCCTTGTCTTCAGTTTCTTTTGCTTGACTTTATTTAAGAGGCAATGATCGAGACATAATTAAGGGCCTTAAACGCTTACATGTATGTTTTCTATCGAACATTTTCAAGTAGTAAGCATGTTTTGGCCTCGCCATATTCCCCTTGGCTCAGTAGATCTTTTATAGGTTTGGCTGCCTATAAATACAAAAGAAGATGAAATTAATATTCAATTGAATAGGCAGGTATTATACTTTAGGGCAGAAGATCGAAATTTAACATAGACATATTTGTTCATCTATAAAAATTAAGCTCTTAAAATGAAACTTTGATGTGAAATCTGTATTTGCTTTGTTGAACACTGTAGCCCAGAATTAGGTTCGATATGCAAAAAAAGTTAAAATTGATATTCAGAATCATTATTTAGTGTACTTTTAGTGTTATTTGCACCATTTCATCAATAAAATATGACACTATATCACAATACTCTGAAAAAGGAAACAGATTCTGATTAAAATAAGCAATGACACATGGTTCGTTGCCAATTCGGCCTTGTGCCCTCTAAAATCTTTCTAAACAGACTTAATTGCACCTAGGATATACATTTCATTCACATAAAGTAAACGAAAATACACTTTTTAGGCTTTATTTCTATGCCAGTCGGTGAAATATCATTCCAAATATCTAAGTAAAATATGGGAACACTAAGTCGTCAATTGGGTTGTAAGTCGTCATTTTTATTTCACTTTTATTTCTTTGCTTTCAAAGGCTCTGTCTTACAAAAAAAATGTAAAAAATGTAAGAATAAATATTCTAGAGCATCAATACGTGGTTCTTACACCACCCGTGAATCTAAAAACTTTACTGCGAGTTTTCGCCCGAGACAGCTGAAACAGAAACTTGTCGTCGCCCAAGCCGACCGACTGATGACAATTTTAGTAGGTTTTTCAATGGCTAAATAGGCCAACCCAAAGTAGTGTGTGAAGATGGTATCTAAATCAGAAAAAAGGAACATTTGTGTGTCTTTCAAAAAATGTGTGCCGGTAAACTTTCAGATTACGTCATCGAAGAAGAGATAACGAAAACAAAAAGTGACGAGTTAATGTGCCTGCCGAGTTAATGTTCTTTTAGGTTACACTCGCCCATCACAAAATGATGATGGAACCATTGAAAAGCCAGCATTCGGCCAGCGGTAAAGCGAAGGAAATTCAACTAATTGTCCCAGGGGTCGATGTAGCGTAGCAAATAGGGAACCCGGGGTATCCGAGGATGGAAAACATTGTGGGAAAAGGGCAAATGCTAGTTACCAGCTCTCCTTTTTCCACGATGTTTTCAAATGGCTTCTTTCCCAGGGTCGTTAAAATTCGTCATTGTGTGGTAAAGGATTAACTCTTACAAGACGGTTCTGATTTTTAACGACCCTGGAGCAATGAAAATGACTTTTGAAAACATTTTGGGAAAAGGAGAACATGCCGGTAAACGGCATGTTCTTCCTTTCCTAAAATGTTTTCGGTGCTTCAAAAATAAAATTTGTCAGGTTTTTCGAGAACTTTACGTGTGTTTACAAATACATGTACTATCATTTGGACGGATCTAAAAGTTTGTTGCTTATTTGGCACCCTGTATCAAATGACAAAATTTTCTTTTAGTCTGCAAGGACGCACAGGTCACGATTTTGTCTAATTTCGGTTCAAATGAGGAGTTTTGATTATGAAAGTGTAGAAAACATTACAGAAAAAGGACAAAACGTTGGTTGTAATCAGGGGTCGTATATTGATATATATAAGATCCCTGCTGCAACTTATACATGTCTCTCGTCCCTCCCCCAAATAATCACATGAAAGCCAATGGGCAAAGATTTTGAAAGACTGGTTTTCAGGTTAGCAAATATACATTTTTCATAGGGCTGACGCTGAAACTTTATAACTTATGCTTAACCCTTTCCCAAATGACAAATTTTGGACTCTTCTAAACCAAAAGAGTTTGCAGACGACAATTTGATATTTGGAGAAAATGCCAGAAAGTTCTCAAAAAGGGTAGAAAACACTGTAGGAAAAGGAGAAATTGCTCTTTACGAGCAATTTCTCCTTTTCCCACAGTGTTTTCAAAAGACTTTTACTGTAGACACGTAAAAACCAGGGCTTGTTTGGGAAAGGGTTAATCAGGCTGAGGTAGAGAGGGCTTACCCTATTTGTTAGGGGGAATTACTGTTGACAAATACATATTTTGTACTCGCGATAAGTTGTCTCTCTTGTACACTGGGAAAATAGCCGAAACCGAAACTAGACATTGGTGACAAAGAATTAACCATTTCAAAGGAATTATGTTTTTCATTATTACTCAGTTAAGGACTATTGTAGTCAAACAGATCTAACGTTACAAGAAAAATTATCTGCGTTTCCCCTACGAAGTAAAATAAATTTCATAACATATGGAAAATTCTAGTGGGCTAAAAATAGACTGTGGCGAGCGAGTGCGGGAAACGTTTCAGTTATTTTTAGAACATAATCTCATTTGATACAACAACAAATAAAAAGAAGACGCTAGAATTTTTCACTTAAGTTTTAGGCCAAAAGGTCCAGCTAAATTTCGAAAGTTATATCATGAGTAAACTTTTATTGTTTTGCATTTCGCATTGTTAGAAGTTTGTTAATTTCATTTTCAGGTATCAAGTTCGGCGGAAAAGATCAACTGGTTCCCGTCCTAAATTATTCAACAAATCAGCTGGTTGCGAAACAGGAGGAAACAGATCAATAAATTGTACGAGCTCGCTGAGGATGTTTCATTGAATAAGTAACAGCCGAACAATCAAGACATATTTTTATTTCGCTAGCTTTCAAAAAAAGTTGAATTATTTTTTTGAAAGCAACAGCAGGATGGATTTAGAGGATAGTTCCACTTGTGAACGTTTCCAAGTGTTGTGTTATGAACAAGTAAAGAAACTTGACAAAGTTATGGAAGATGCGGTTCCCATCCATGGCCGCGGAAATTTTCCAACTTTGGAAGTAAAGTTAAAAGACTTGGTGCAAGTTGTTCGAGAAAAATTAAGAACCGAGGGCGTAAGAGTTCGGGATGTTAGAATAAACGGCGGGGCCGCTAGTTATATCCTAGGTAATGGAAATGACAATGTGCAACCGTACAACGACTTGGACCTTATTTTCGGAGTCGACCTGACTAATCACAATGAGTTGCAGAAAATCAAGAACTGTGTCCTAAACTGTCTCCTAGAGTTTTTACCTGAGGGCGTGAATCGGGACAAGATGAGCAGCTGTAGTCTGAAAGAGGCGTATGTCCAAAAAATGGTGAAAGTGTGCAACGAGCACGGGGATAGGTGGAGTTTGATCTCTCTCTCCAACAACAAGGGTAAAAATGTGGAGTTGAAATTTGTGGACAGAGTTAAACGGCAGTATGAATTCAGTGTAGATTCATTTCAGATTATTCTGGATAGTTTATTGACATTTTATGGAATTTCTGATGGGAAAACTCCAATGAGTGACAATATTTACCCAACTCTTGTTGCTGAGAGTGTGTATGGAGACTTTAATGAGGCCTGGACACATTTGAATTCCAAGCTCATAGCTACAAGAAACCCAGAAGAAATTAGGGGTGGTGGTTTACTGAAGTATTGCAATTTACTTACAAGGGGTTTCAGACCAGCCCCTACTATGGACATTGCACAATCAGAGAGATACATGTGCTCAAGGTTTTTCATAGACTTCAGTGATGTTAGTCAACAAAAACAAAAACTGGAATCTTACCTGAACAATCATTTCAGTGAGGAAGAGGACATGCAGAAACACCAATACCTGTTAACATTATATAGAGTGGTGGATGAGAGCACCATATGTTTAATGGGACATGAACGTCGACAGACTCTCAATCTTATTCATCAGTTAGCCTGCCAAGTATTGCTGGAACAGGAGCAAAAGGCTCACAATAAATACCTGGAAATGCAGCAGTTTGATGTGCTTAATGGTTTGACAATAGATCAAGTTTTCTATGGCCCTGTTAGTATAGAGTTATCGGGGCAATATTATTGCTACACAAATAATGTCCCTCAGGTATACATGGATAGTCAGTGCCCGTATTGCCCAGCTCCATACTTACAGTGCTCATGAATGTCATAGACTGTCTGCATACTTTTTTTTTGTGTGTGTTTGTCAAAATGTCAGAGAAGTTCTGTTAACTCTTTACCAAACGACAAAATTTTAGACTTGACCAAATTGAAAGCATTTGAACACGACAAGATAAATGTGGCTCAAAAATTGAAATTTGTTTTGGGAAGGGTAGAAAACATTGTGGAAAAAGGAGAAAATGCTGGTAACCAGCATTTTCTCCTCTTCCCACAATGTTTTCAAAAGGCTTTTCTTTCAGGGTCATTAAAAGTCGGGATTGTGTGGTAAAGAGTTAAAGAGAAATTACGAGTCCAAGACTGATGTAATTGAATTGTTTTGTGCTGAAATAGTTTGGAAAGAGTGTCATGTGCAAATATTTGTGAATCTAAACAGGTCTGGAAAGGTATTACTTTATAGTTTATTAACCCCTTACAAGCACGCAAAATTTTTAGGCTTGTCTGTTTTCAAAACATTTCCATACATTGTGTACAAATGAAATGTTGTGCAAATGTTAAGTACTACAAAAACGGGGAAATGCTTTTAGCCATCATTCTCCTCTTTTTTCCACAATGTTTTCGAAAGCCTTCTTTAGGGTTGTTAATCTTTGGGAAAGTTTGATAAAGAATTAAGCCGATATCTTTAGTGCTGCAATTTTTTTTTTAATTCAAGGCATTTATCAAGGATGCATTCAGTGCTAAGGTTTAGCTTATTACCAAATGACAAAATTTTGAACTAGTCCAAAGTGAAAGCATTTGAAGACTACAAGCATTTTGTTCTTTTCCTACAATATTTTGCACGCACTTTCTTTCTCAGGGTCTTTAAATGTCGGGATTCTATGGTAAGAGCTATTGATGCCAAATTTAACTCATTTCCAAATGATAAAAGTTTAGGTTTGTCCAAATCGAAAGCATTTGCATACGACAAAATAAAAGTGAATGAAAATTTAAAATTTGTTTCATGAAGGGTAGAAAACATTGTGGGAAAAGGAGAAAATGCTGGTTACCAGCATTTTCTCCTTTTTCCACAATGTTTTCTAAAAGCTTCTTTCTCAGGGGTGTGAAAAGTAGGGATTGTTTGGTAATGGATTAAGTTACCCCTAGTGCTGTCATTTGGAGTTTTTTTTTTCCCCAAATCAAAGCTTTTACCCGAAGTGCCTTCAGTGTTAACATCTTATGCTAGTTGCCACCAAATGAAATTTTACAGATATGGAGAAATTGCATGCCTTGGTTTCTATTTGCCAATATGTTTTCAACCCTTGAAACCTTAGATGCTCTTATTACATAAAAGTTAAAAAGAAAGGTGAAACAGCCCACCAACTGTAGATTATGTTTTTCAAAATGGTACATGTATGTAAACCTTAAATTTAGTGATCATACTAATTTAAAGAGAAAACTTTAGATAAATTTATTTTTCTCAATTTGACAGGTTCAATCATAAGATTTTGGTACCAAGATGGGGGAGGGGAAAATCCCAATATGACTGCATTTTGTTGAAATTTTGTTCCGAAATTAATTTTAATATTCACTAATCCATCTGGTATTTTCTGAAGGGGTGTGTCATAACAAATTTCTTTTATATTCAATGCTTGGCTGATCATAAATTGTATAAATTGAATGTGATGAATTTGACACCCATATGGATCAATCGGTGTTCAAAGACGGGAGATAGAGGTCAATTTTCAGATGATTAAAGACGAGCAATATACTGCATCTTATCATAATTAAATTAGTTATGCTGCATTGAACTCTTCTCCTTGCAAAAAAATATAAGACTTGTACGAATAAAGAAGCATTTGCAGAGGACAAAATAAATCTGACTCAAATACTGCAATTTAACTTCGGAAGAATAGAAAACATCGTGGGAAAAGGCAAAAATGCTAAATACCAGTTTTTTCTCCTTTTCCAACACTGTTTTAAGAAGGCTTCTTCCTGGGAATGCTTGGAAAAGGGTTAAATTTCTGTGTTTATGTTTTCAATGACTTTAAATGAGCATCTACTTGTAAACAAATACCACAATTATGGCTTTCATTTTAAGTACAAATAATAACATTAATAATTAATCATGTTGCAATAAATAAAAAAAAAAAAATGTGTGTAGCATGTATAAATCTTTTTTTTTTTAATCTAAACTTAATTAAATGCCAGTACATGTATTGAAATAGACAGATACCACCATCAACATTAGTTTTGATATACCAAATACATACTAACCCTTTGCCAGACAATGCAGGTTTTTTACAACCTCATGAAAATATTGTGGGAAAAGAGAAAATGTAAGTTACCAGCATTTGCTCCTATTCCCACGACGTCTTCTACCCTTCCCAATTCAAAGTTCAGTTTTAGAGTCAATTGGTTGTCTACAAAACGGTCCAAGGAATCACTGAAATACCACCGAAACACCGAAATACCCCATTTTTTTCTATAGAGTTCAGATAATTACCGATTAAAGCCTGAATTAATTGTCTTTTGATATTTGACACAAAATTTTAGCATTGACAGAATTGAAAATATTTGCAGACGACAATTTCATTGTGGCACAAATGGTGCAATTTCTCTAAGATAGGGTAGAAAATATTGCAGAAAAAGGAGAAAATGCTGGTTACCAGCATTTTCTCCTTTTCCCACAATATTTTCTTCTGTCATAAAGTTTTAAACTTATCATCAGTCAACAATACTTCACTCAAATATCACAAAAAAAGACAAAAATTTCATACTGTTATCAGTTATCTAAACTGAACAGAAAAAAATTGAACAGAAAAAAATTGGGGAGTTTCAGTGGTATGTATTTCGGTATTTTGGTGATTCGCCGGACCCGTTTACAAAATGCTTCAAGCTTGGACAAGTCTAAAATTATATTGTTTGGTAAAAAGTTATACAACTTGGGGCAAAATACATGACAAAAAAGAATAGTAAACTTTTGCATGCCACGTGAAAAACATTTTGGGAAAAGGAGCAAGTGTTCGAAACATACTCCTTCCAGTGTTTTTCAAATAGTTTTTACTGTAGAGACCCGAAAAAGTGGTATTTTTAATGCAAATGATAATATATAAATTCATGTAAAAGTTGTTTAAAAGTACATACAGTTCGATCAAAGCATTTGGCCCAACATGTTTAAACAAAGAAAGAATTTTTAGCTTTAATTAAAAGGAATATTCATTGCATAACAGAAATACAGTTTACTAAACTAAGAGACAGAAAACATTGTAGAAAAAGGAGAAAATGCTGGTATCACAAGTCTCCCTTATCCAACTTTAGATCATTAAAAATAAGGATTGTGTCTTTAAGCATTATTTAGATTAATACTTAAGTGCTTAACTCATTACCAAACGACAATATCTTAGGCTTGTCCAAATCGAAAGCATTTGCAGTGGACAAAATAAAAGTGACTGAAAGTTTGAAATTTGTTTTGTGAAGAGTAGAAAACATTGTGGGAAAAGGAGAAAATGCTGGGTACCAGCATTTTCTCCTTTTCCCACAGTGTTTTCTAAAGGCTTCTTTCTTAGGGGCGTCAAAAGTAGGGATTGTGTGGTAATGGGTTAACTCTTTACCACACAATCCCAACTTTTAACGACCCTGGGAAAGAGGCCTTTTGAAAACATTGTTGGAAAAGGAGAAAATGCTGGTCACCAGCATTTTCTCCTTTTCCCACAATATTTTCTACCACTGAAAAAAGAAATTGGCATTTTAACAACATTTAATTTGTCGTCTGCAAATGCTTTCAATTTGGACCAGTCTAAAATTTTGTCGTTTGGTAAAGAGTTAACCAATAGAGTGTGGATTATTCAATTTGTCTATAACATGAACAGTGGCAAAATATACTATGGTTAATTTACAGCTGATTTTTCCACATGATAATGTGCTCATTCCTGCCAATTAAAAATGTTACTGTGAGAAAAGTTTTTAATGACTAAGTAAGAAAATATTTTGTGTTTTTCTCCCATTCACCATATTTCTTGTGACTTTCATAACATTACAAACTTTAGCCGACAGTGGTTTTGCTATTCCTGAGTTTTCTATTTAGATGGTTTCCAGTGTGTTCTTCCTTCACCATAATTTTTTTTGCACTTTTCCCAATGGCTTATAGCTACAGTTAATAGGTTTTTCTTGTTTTTCTACAATAAGTTTATTAACCTTCATCACAAGGGTTGGAAACTCATTACCAAATGACAAAATTTTAAACTGGTCCAAATTCAAAGCATATGCAGATGACAAAATGGGTGTTGACTAAAGAATTGAAATTTGTTTTAGGAAGGGAAGAAAACATTGTGGGAAAAGGAGAAAATGCTGGTTACCAGCATTTTCTCCTTTTTCCACAATGTTTTCAAAAGGCTTCTTTCAAAGGGGTGTTGAAAGTCAAGGGTTGTGTGGTAAAGAGTTAAATGTTTACCAAACAAAATTTTAGACTGGTCTAAATTGATTTTGCACTTGCAAACAACAATATAAACAAAACTAAGAAAAAAATTGAAATTTGTTTCCAGAAGGGTACAATATATTGTGGGAAAAGAAGAAAATGCTGGTTACCAGTATTTTCCCCTTTTCCCACAATGTTTACAAAAGGCTTCTATCTCAGGGTCGTAAAAAACAGGTATTGTTTTGCAAAGGAGTAAAGGACATGGGTGTAAGATTATGAAGGGTTCATTGAGGAGAAGCTGAGGGTATAGGTGAAAAAGTAGCCAGCATGTTTTAATTGCAGGCTGATCTTGATCTACCCTATATAGTACCCATAAATGCATCTAAAATTGCAAATGATGATGAAAAGTAAATTATACTTATTCAGCTGCTACCAATAAAGTGCTGTTAAAAAGCTGTGAGAGAGTTCAGTCAAAAATTTTGCTTTAATCATATCTAGTGGACAGTGAAGCTTAGAGATTTGACTGCACAATCTGTTCAGGCTGATCTTGATCTACACAGCCCAGAAACTCCTTGTGTCATCATACATGGTATGGAAAGACTTAACCCTTTACCCCATGGCAAAATTTTAGAACTACCCAAATTGAAAGCATTTATTTAGCAGATGACAATTTCAGGGTGACTTAAATGGTGCAATTATGCCTTGATAGGGGAGAAAACTTTGTGGGAAATGGCGAAAATGCTGGTAATCAGCATTTTCTCCTTTTCCCACAATGTTTTCAAAATGATTCTTCCTCGAAGTATTTAAAAGTCGTCACTGTGTGGTAAACGGTTAAAGGAGATGAAAAACTGGATATCGTTTGTGGAAAAAAATCCCCTGTGATATCATTCAGATAACCTGTAAATATTGAAGTTTTTCAACGGGGTTCAAAAGTTTGCCTGTATACAAGGTTGAATTAGATTATATAGGGGGGACTTTGGTCAAATCTACTAGCATAACATTGCACCCTTACACTTTACCACACAATGACCACTTTTAACGAGTTGAAGAAAGAAGCTTTTTGAAAGCATTGTGGGAAAAGAAGAAAATGCTGATAATCAGCATTTTCTCCTTTTTCCACAATCCTTTCTTCCATATCATAGACAAATTTAATCTTTTGAGTTACAGTTAAATTGTTGACTGCAAATGCTTTGAAGTTGGACAAGTCAATATTCTGCTTGTGTGATAAAGAGTTAACCTATAAATGGGGGCAGCCTGGCTTCCAGTTTAATTTTTTTTCATTTACATAATTTAATGTAAAGTTTCTAGCGCAAAAGTGAAAAATATTATATTTACCGCAGAGGTTAACTCTTTACCACACAATCCCAACTTTTAAAGACCCTGAGAAAGAAGCCTTTTGAAAACACCGTGGGAAAAGGAGAAAATGCTGGTAACAAGCATTTTCTCCTTTTCTCACAGTGTTTTCTACCCTTTTCCAAACCAAACTTTAATTTTTTAGTCATCTTTATTTTGTCGTCTGCAAATGCTTTCGATTTGGACACACCTAAAATTTTGTCTTTTTGGTAACGAGTTAACCAATCGTTGCCGGAGATCTATATTTGGACAGTGATAAAGCAACTTGATAAAGATGATTAACTCTTTGTCAGACAACACTGTTTTCAACCAGTTCTATTTGAAACCATTTACAGACGACATAATTATATGGCTCAGACGATGAAATGTATTATTGGTAGATGAGAAAAAGTTGTAGGAAAAGAAAAAAAAAAGGGCTCGCTCTTCACAGTCATGATGTTTTCTAGAGCCCTCTTAAGCTCTTTACCACACAATCCCAACTTTTAACACACCTGGGAAAGAAGTCCTTTGAAAACATTGAGGGAAAAGGAGAAAATGCTGGTTACCAGCATTTTCTCCTTTTCCCACAATGTTTTCTACCCTTCACAAAACAAATTTCAAGTTTTCAGTCACTTTTGTTTTGTCATCTGCAAATGCTTTTGATTTCGACAAACCTAAAATACTGTCATTTGGTAATGTGTTAATTAAAAAAATCATATAAAAGAATTCAGAAGCACCTTGATCAAGGATACTAATATAGGTAAAAGATGTACATGTATGGTGGGACCTTTAGACCAGGTCAGTTGAGTAAAACTGGAATTTCTGTAACAAATTAACAAGAAACTGGTTATGTTGTACGGTATGAATAAATTCCGCATACATAATAATTTTTTTTTAACTGAAGTTCAGCCGTGTTGAAATTATCTCAATTCGGTTTAGTTGTTTCGGATATCGCAGGTCTCTTTTATGGAAAAGTTAAGTACAAACTAAATGGTTGCCCTAGAATCTGATGATATATACTTTTGTGACCATACTTTCACATATATGTCTAAAGCTTTCTCATGTACAGTCTTTAAAGGTGGCCCTTCAGATTTTGTGATGAAAATTTTACAAAAATGCAAAAAAAATCATCCTCCCAAAGCCTTTTAATTTGCGTTCATAAAACCCCAGTAGTCGGAAACCATTCGACCACATGAGCAATTAGAGATTTACTACGGCCCAGGTTGACACCAACGGGAGACACATTCTATTTTTAGATGATCACTTCGCTCATTTACATATAGTTATACACAGACGAAATTTCAAACATAGCGTCCGAAGAAGACATTATAGAAAATAATTATTACATGTTTGTTTTGTAATGGAATTTCAAGTGCCAGTCATTTGACATTCCCACAATGCTTTATTGATTTTTGGCGCGAAATCTAAAAATACCTTAAGAGGCTACGTAGCCTTTTAAGGCAACACCATAAGAGAAAAAAAAAAGTTGTAATTTTATGAGTCTTAATTATTGGTGATTTTTATTTTTTTTCCATATAAATTTCAGATATATATATATTTTTTAATTTGGGAAGATGTAAAAATTCTAAATGCCCGCCTTTAAAACTTGAGATATTGTGGTAAAGGGTTAACTTCTGAATGGTTCATAATGCCCAGTTACAAGAAACAAAAGTGATCTAAAGTTATTGCCTTGTAGTCTTTATCAGGCCACAAAATGTTAAGACTTGTACTTAATTGCAAGTATTACGGACAAAATAAATAAATCTTACTCTAATGATGCAAGTTCTCTTTGAAAGGGCAGATAATATTTTGGGAAAAGAAGGAATTGCTTGTTGCCAGCAATATCTGGGTTTGTTTTGTAAAGGATTAAATGAACAGAGATGGTGGCAGGGGGCTGGGAAGAGATTTGGTTTTTATTCTGGGAATATTTACTGGAATCACCTGTTTATTTTTGGCGATTTATTACTCTGTTCCTTCATCGGTGCTCCAAAGACAGAGGTAAATATTGTTATACAAGTGTCAGACTGTAGAGATTTTATTCCTCAACCCTTAGTCATACAATCCTGACTTTTACAGGTCCTGTAGAAGAGAGCTTTTTAAAAAAAAAAGTGGGAAAAGGGAGAAAATAGCACTATTTCCTGTATCCACAATACTTTTTACCCCCTTTCAAAGAACTATAGGTCATTTGGACAGATTTTATGTATGTTCTAGGTAGATATACACCATTAGGAAGCATTAACAATCGGTTGTTTTGGAAAGAGTAAGCACATAGGTTAGATATGAGAGCTCTTGAACCCCTTGTTTTTTGTTTTCAGATCTGAAACAACTGCAGATGGTTGTTATTTTAACCCATTACCAGACGACAATATTTTTGACTTGTCCAAATTGAAAGCATTTGCAGATGACAAAATAAAAGTGACTGAAAATTTGAAATTTATTTTGTGTATGGTAGAAAACATTGTGGGAAAAGGAGAAAATGCTGGTTACCAGCATTTTCTCCTTTTCCCACAATGTTTTCTAAAGGCTCCTTTCTCAGGGGCGTCAAAAGTAGGGATTGTGTGGTAATGGGTTAAAAACACTGTCAAAAACAGAGATATTTCTCATTGCACTATCTAACCAGTTGCCTAAAATCTTTACTAGACAAAATTTTGGAGTTGTCCAAATTGACAGCATTAATTGTAGAGACAACAAATGAAAGTGACCAAAAATTTGAAAGTAAAAGCATTGTGGAAAAACAAGAAAATGCTGGTTACCAGCACTTTCTTCTTTTTCCGCAATATTTTCGAAAGGCTTCTTACTCAGACATGAAAAACCAGGATTGTGTGGTAAAGACAAAGTTTCTTTGATTGTTTCTGTACACTGAAAGTACTTGTATACTAATTTCGATAAATTTCGTCTCGTATCTTTAAATAAAAAGATTCAGATCCTTTTTTAGGGAAGAAAATTAATGAAACTTGAAGAAGTAAAACTTTAACAAGTGACAGCCAAAAAGAATCATTGGAAAAAATGAAATCATTCTGTTTCTGAGTGCTTTTTCATTTGTCACAATATTTACAGGTGCTTTCTAAAACTTGCCTGCATTTAACTCATTACCAAACGACAATATTTCTGGCTTGTACAAATTGAAAGCATTTGCAGACGACAAAATAAAAGTGACTGAAAATGTGAAATTTATTTTGTGAAGGATAGAAAGCGATTGTGGGAAAAGGAGAAAATGCTGGTTAACAGCATTTTCTCCTTTTCCCACAATGTTTTCTAAAGGCTCCTTTCTTAGGGTCGTCAAAAGTAGGGATTGTGTGGTAATGGGTTAAAGTAGAAAGGTGTAAGGGTTGGGGAGGTTGTCATTTATGTTAGTAATCATAATTTGGAAAAAGTTTCGAGAAATTTATGATGTTATAAGATTAAACACTCTTTTTTAACAAATCCTAGGGACTACGTAGCAGTTTTTCTCTTGAAAAAGTGGTTAGAGTCTTTTTTGAAAAGAAACACAAGCACATTGCCTTCAATAAAGGTAAGAAGAACGGAAACAAATTTTTGTAAAAAGGAGAAAATGCTAACAATCAGCATTTTCTCCTTTGCCCACTATATTTTAACCCTTTCCCAAATGACAAATTTTGGACTCTTCCAAACTGAAAGAGTTTGCGTACGACAATTTTAACTTTCATAACAATGGCAGAAAATTATCCGAATGAGCAGAAAACACTGTGGGGGAAAAAGAGAAATTGCTCGTTACCACAGTGTTTTCAAAAGACTTGTACTGCAGACACGTAAAAACAATGGCTTGTTTGGAAAAGGGTGAAGCTGTTTTTAGACTGGGTCAAATTGAAAGCCGGGATTGTGTGTGCACTTGCAGACAACAAAAAAAATACTCAAAAATTGAAATTTGCCTCCAGCAGGGTAGAAAACATTGTGGAAAAAGGAGAAAATGCTGGTTACCAGCATTTTCTCCATTTCCCACAATGGTTTCAAAAAGCTCCTATCTCAGGGATGTAAAAACCAGGGATTAGTTGTTTGGTAAGGGGTTAATTCTTATCAACAAAGCAGCAAATGCTTTTAAATTGGGCAAGTCCAAAATTTTATCATTTGGTTAACCCTTTCCCAAAAAAGCCCTTGTTTTTTACAAGTCTGCAGTAAAAGTCTTTTGAAAACACTGTGGGAAAAGGAGAAATTGCTCGTAACGAGCAATTTCTTCTTTTCCCACAGTGTTTCCTACCCATTTGGAGAACCTTCTGTTATTTTTATCAAATTTGAGTCTGCAAACTCTGTCAGTTTCGAAGAATCTAAAATTTGTCGTTTGGGGAAGGGTTAGGTGAACACTACATGTATGTCTGACAAAACAGCTTACAAGGAGAACATTAAAACATGGTAAAGCAATTATGATTAAATATAAAGTAGTGCAAATAGATACACCAATAAATAAGTTATCAAATGATCGGTTTGAATAAGAAGACTGCTTGTTCATCTGTGAAAAATACTTAGTAGATTTGGTGCTCCACCCTAAAATAAAATTTCAAAATCGTCAAAGGTAATGTGGTTTTTTATATTAGTAAAAAAAAATAACTGGGCCAACTTTTTGTGGGATGATGAGGAAAACTTGTACTGTTGTTTATGCTGGCTCTTGATTTCTTTTTTGATAGAAATTCTGCCTTTAAAAACTCTTTACCAAATGACAAAAGTTTGGACCTGTCCAAATTGAAAGCATTTGCAGACGACAAAATAAACGTGAAGGTAAAATTGTAATTTGGTTTGGGAAGGATAGAAAACATTGTGGGAAAAGGAGAAAATACTGGTTACCAGCATTTTCTCCTTTTCCTACAATGTTTTCAAAAGACTTTTCTTAGGGTTGATAAAAGTCGGGATTGTGTGGTAATAGGTTAAGCAAGGAATGACAGTATCCTTTTTTTATGAAGGATAGAAAACATCGTGGGAAAAGGAGAAAATGCTGGTTACCAGCATTTTCTCCTTTTCCTACAATGTTTTCAAAAGGCTTCTTTCTTAGGTTCATTAAAAGTCGGGATTATGGGGTAAAGAGTTAACCACAAAATTCCTGATACATACCACTATCAGCGGAAAAGTTTCTAAAAATATTTTGGGTTAGGGAGAAAACGATTGTAACCAGAATTTTATATCAATTTAAAATTTTTTATCCTCAGTTTATTTCTAGTTGAAAGAGTCGGTGATTTTGTCAGTTGAGAAAGAATTAACGCATAGTAATTTTTTAAACATGTTTAGAAATGAAAAGTGATTTAATGTCAATATTTCTAGTTTGCATTAACTTTTAATTTTTTGTATTGATCAAACAATCAAGTATTTAGCCAGGCTGTCGCTCAAGTTTCGTGCAATAACATACATCTGTTTAAGTCTTTACTAGACGATTAAGTATTTACCACACGACAAAGTTTTAGACTGGTCTAAATTGGAAGCCCTTGCAGACAACAAAATAAACAAAACTAAAAACACTGAAATAGATTCCAGTAGGGTAGAAAACATTGTGGGAAAATTGTCTACAAATGCTTTGAATTTGGACCAGCCATACATTTTGTTGTTTGGTAAAGGATTAAACAAATGAAGAAACAAATTTATCAGCACTGTTACCCTTATTTTTTCATATTTGGCCACAGGTGGCCTTTGAGCAAGGAGCAAGAAACTCGATTGTAAATCTTAGCCATGCCCCAAAAGTAAATAGTTTCACATGACATTCTCGCATATTTCCAAACCTATACGAGCCATGCTCTGGCAGAATGGGGCTTTACGCATCTCTGTGATGCATTAACTCATTACCAAAACGACAAAATTCTAGGTTTCGGTCCAAATTGAAAGCATTTGCAGACGACAAAATAAAAGTGGCAGAAAATTTTAAACTTGTGTTGTGAAGGGTAGAAAACATTGTGGGAAAAGGAGAACATGCTGGTTACCAGCATTTCTCCTTTTCCCACTATGTTTTCAGAAGGCTTCTCTCTCAGGGTCATTAAAAGTGGGGGTTATGTGGTAGTGGGTTACACCAAGCAAGCTGTCATAAAGTTAGGGATCTATAAATGCCACTTTCTTAAACAACTGACTTTGTAATAACTTAGACTGGTCTTTGGACATGCAGAAAATTGACCAGGGTCCGTATTCACCAACCATTCTTAAGAACAGTCTTGGTCTTATTCTCCAGAATTTTTTGCATTTGTAAGTAACGCAACTTCTGATTGGCTAAACCATTCGGTAAACCGAATGGTTTAGCCAATCAGAAGTTGCGTTACTTACAAATTTGGAAAACCTTGGAGAATAAGACTAAGAATATTCTCAAGAATGGTTGGTGAATACGGGCCCTGGAGCAAAAAGTTTCAGCCTAGGTCAGCCTGCTTGGGCTTCGCAGGCTGACCTTGGTCGATACTTGTTTGGCAGATGCATAAAGCCCCCTTTTTCACAGGGCATTGGTCGTTTGTTTTTGTTTATTATGTTCGTATAATTATATACATACATGCCATTTACAAGGGGAAAAAAAGCTGTGTTTTTGACCCTTGGATTGCTGCATTAACTCTTTACCACATGAGGAAACTTTAGACTGGTCCAAATTGAAAGCATTTGCAGACGACAAAATGAAGGTGACTGAAAAGTAGAAATTTGTCCTGGGAAAGGTAGAAAACACTGTGGGAAAAGGAGAAAATGCTGGTTACCAGCATTTTCTCCTTTTCCCATAGTGTTTTCAAAAGGCTTCTTTCTCAGGGGCATCAAAAGTAGGGATTGTGTGGTAATGGGTTGATAGAGTAGATATTTTCACCCCGCCAAAAATGACGCAGTTATCCTAGTTTGAGGAAGTTTTTAGTCTAAATGTATCTCAAGAGATTTGACATTGTAGATTCCAGATCAGACTGCACGTTCTGTGTCTGTGCAGCCTGATCTTGATCTACTCAGTCTATATTCTTATTTTTATGTAAGCGTGATTATACTATCTCTAAGCTTAATACATGTAATGTACTTTTCACAAAAATTGAGACAACAGGACTTTTTTCTAGTGCATATTTTTTTTTTTCTTTAACTCTTTACAAAATAATGCCTGGTTTGAATAACACTGGGGAATAAGCCTTCTGAAAACATTGTGGGAAAGGGAGAAAATGCTGGTAACCACCATTTTCTCCTTTTCCCACAAGGTTTTCTACCTGTTCCGAGACAATTTCATAAATCGAGACACTCTTAGTTTGTCGTCGGCAAATACTTTCAGTATGGAGCAGTCTAACATTTTGACGTTTGGTAAAGGGTTAAATCCTGTTAACCCATTACCACACAATCCCTACTTTTGACGCCCCTGAGAAAAAAGCCTTAAGAAAACATTGTGGGAAAAGGAGAAAATGCTGGTAACCAGCATTTTCTCCTTTTCCCACAATGTTTTCTACCCCTCACAAAACAAATTTCAAATTTTCATTCACTTTTATTTTGTCGTCTGCAAATGCTTTCAATTTGAACCACTCTAAAATATTGTCGTTTGGTAATGAGTTAATGTATCGCAGAGAGAAGGTGAAACATTGCAGAATAAGGAGAAAATGCCATGACCAATATTTTCTCCTTTTTCCAATATGTTTTCTAAAGTGTTCTCTGTTAGAGTCATTAAAACAGAAGATTGTGAGTAAATGGTTAACTCTTTACCAAACGACAAATTTCTAGATTGGACCAAATTCAAAGTATTTGCAGACGACAAAATAAATGCGACTGAAAAGTTAAAATTTGCCATGGGAAGGGTAGAAAACATTGTTGGAAAAGGAGAAAATGCTGGTAACCAGCATTTTCTCCTTTTCCCACAATGTTCTCAAAAGGCTTCCACCACAGGGTGGTCAAAAGTCGTTATTGTGTGGCAAAGAGTTAAAGAAAATATGAAATCATTTTTTTTTCAAGTTGCTTATGTTTTGTGAAGAGAATACAAGGAAAATCAAACTGAAAGTATTGCAAGTTCAACTCCTTTGCTATGTTTTTGCTGTTTTTTTCCCGCCCCAGAATAGCTTACTATTTTTGACGATGCATAGACCAGATCTGACTGTATTAATCTGTACTGTATGATCTTGATCTGTACACAAAAAAAGCATGGACAGCTGTTTTTCATGCAGCGTTCCCTCAGTTATAATAATATTTCATGAGAATCATCAATCTGTCTATGAAATGGACACCTTTTTGTTGTAGATATTTGTGTGATGTACAGATAATGTGTAATGAACAAGAACATGTAGCTTCTTGTAAACACAATTATTGTTATGTATTGTGCCTCTACCAAACAATCTTGTGTTTTTAATAACTAAGGGGAACAAGACTTTCGAAGATATTTTGTGGGAAGGTAAAAGTTGAGCACATTCTCCTTTGCCCACAGTGTTTTCTACTGTATCAAAAAGAGTTCTTGTTGTGGTAGCCACATCCAGTTTTTGGTCTGTGACAGCTTTCGATTTGGACAAGTATGAAAGGATTTTGTTTACCACTGTCCTGTAGCGTGAATTGAGAATCACCAAAGAGATGATCGTCGGTTTACTTCAAAAACCTCGTAACAAGCTGTAGTTACGAGGTTTTTGAAGTACACCGAGGATATTCTGTTGTAAACAATGTATAGATTATCGTATTAATGGTATGAGTAAAACCGTATACAGCAAAACCGGAATTTGGCGACTAAAATTAGATTGCAGTTATCTGAAGACTGATCTTCTTTTATACATGGCTCATATCAGTTTGTGTTGAAAGTGTTGCCAAACAATCCTGGTATTTTTACAACCTTGAAAGATAAACAGCTTTTGATAACATTCTTGGAAAAAGGGAAAAAATGTTAGTAACCAGCATTTTCTCCTTTTCCCACAATGTTTCCTACCCTTTCAGAGACAAATTTTATCATTTGAACCTCATTTAACCCTGTACCAAACAATCCCTGGTTTTTGCGACCCTGAGATGGAAGCCTTTAGAAAACATTGTGGGAAAAGGAGAAAATGCTGGTAACCAGCATTTTCTCCTTTTCCCACAATGTTATCAAGCCTTCACAAATCAAATTTCAAATATTTACTTTTATTTTGTCGTCTGCAATTTCTTTCAATTCTGACAAACCTAAAATTTTGTCGTTTGGTAATGGGTTAACCTATCAAAATATAAATTGCACAGGTTTAGCCAACCTGAAATTGTCGTCTGCAAAATGCTTTCATTGAGCTTTCATTGGGGTCAAGGCTAAAATGTTGTTTTCTGGTAAAGGCCTAAACCAAGAATTATTTGGTAGAGAGCCAGTTCAAATTATCTTCATACTGATAATGAGGAAAAGGGTGTGTGTGTGTGTATGTGTGGTTGCAATATTGTGTAATGTATGAATGCTGTTGGCACAAGAGCCTTATGTTTTCCTGTATAAAAATATGGTAATTATGCATCATATGCAATTATGTGTGTGTATATATATTCTGAGCAAGCCTGTCAGCCTAGTCGGACTCTCTCCAGTACACTAAAGGTTCCACAGTTAACCCTTTACCCCATAAGGCATTTCTATGGTATCTCTACTTGACCCTAAATATCAGCAATGATGAAACCATTTCTTATGTGTATTTGACACCTTTTGATAGCATAGAAAACATTGTGACAAAAGGTGAAATTGCTCGTCATGAGCAATTTCACCTTTTGCCACAATGTTTTCTAAAGGCTCCTACAAGCAATGCGTAGAAATGAGTATCTATGGAGTAAAGGGTTAATGAAGTTTACTTACTGTAGACAAGTGTGGATCCAAGATCAGACTGCATGGAACATGTCTGATCTTGAAATTGCACTATTCGATTTTTCTGTGAGAAAAGTCTTGCATGAAGCGGCTTAAAAACTGCTATTATTTCCCTTGACTGAAAGTTTCTGTTTTTATTTATCCCTTTACCAAACAATCCGTCAGGTTTTTAGGACCATGAGAAAGAAGCCTTCTGAAAACATTGTAGGAAAAGGAGAAAATGCTGGTAACCAGCATTTTCTCCTTTTCCCACAATGTTAACTTATGCTGGAAAAAGTTTTCAATCTTTTAAAGTTATGTTGATTTTGTCGTCTGCAAGACTGGTTTTAAGTTGGACCAGTCTAAAATTTTGTGGTTTGGTTAAGAATTATTCCGTGTGAGAAGAGTAAGGGTGTACATGTCATTCATAGGCAAAACAGCTTGGCTGGCAGAGAGTATATTTCCTTGGAATTCTATTCCAACGACCAAATAAACATCCACGGCATGCTTACAGCAGCATATATCAAGTGCGTAGTAGTCGTGAAACGCAATACCAGGATCTCGAGGTTTCACCCTTTTTTTTCTGTTGAATATGTAAAATGAAACATTTTAACCCAATACCAAACAATTCCGGGTAACCAGCATTTTCTCCTTTTTCCACAATGCTTTCTACTTTATCCAAGATTGCATCACTTGAATCGGATTGAAATTGTTGTCTGCAAATGCTTTGAATTTGGACAAGGCTAACATGCTGTTATAAGGTAAAGGGTTAACAAAATGGTACAAACTCAAATTTTTGTATTTCATTTGTAATATTTGGGGAACATAATGTCCTTATCAGACAGAGGAGTTCTATGATCAGACTGCACATTCTGTGCAGTCTAATTTTGACTTACACTGTATGAAAAAAGGTTGGTGCGCTTATCAGTTAACCCTTTCCCAAACGGCAAATTTTGGACCACACCAAACTGAAAGTATTCTACCGATGACAACTTAACAGTTGCTAAAGAGATGATTTTTCTAAATGATAAGGTAGAAAACATTGGTGGAAAAGGAGAAAATGCTGGTTACCAGCATTTTCTCCTTTTCACACAATGTTTTCAAAAGGCTTCTATTCCTGATCAGTAAACCAGGGATTGTTCAGGAAAGGGTTAAATAAATTACAACAGTCAGAGCGAAAGCTTTTGAAAACATCAGGGGAAAAGGAGAATATGCTGGTTTTCAGCTCTATCATTGTGTCATTTTTACTGTCCTATAATTTGTTGTTTGCAATTGCTTTCAAGTTGAACACGTTCAAAATTTTGGTGTGTGGTAACAAGTTAAATGCTTGCTATACCATTCTGTGCAAATACTACCTGTTAGGCCTGTAATTTGGAAAATTTTAGAAGTCATTGTGGGAAAAGGAGTAATTGGCTTGTTGTAAGCAATTAATCACTGCCTTGAAGTGATTGGCATACTGTTGAAAAATCAATATATATATATATATTTTTTTTTTCTTAAAATGTTTGTCTTTCATGTAATCTATAGTAATTTTTCTGTATGTGAATAAGCAGCAATTGTACAGTAATAGATTGATCTTTTTCCAGACAGTAAAACTGTCAACTGGTCGGTATCAAAAACAATTGCAGGTAACACATTTGAATGTGGCATAAAATACAGGATTTGTTTGTGAAAGGGTAGCAAACATAGCGAGAAAAGGGAAAAAATGCTGGTTACCAGCATTTTCTCCTTTTTCCCCACAATGTTTTAATTACCTATGTCTGTCAGGGTCGTTAAAAGTTTGGAAAGAGTTTAAGATTCAATAACTTCATGTATATTTTTCATTTTGCTTCCTTTGCAAATCAGATATACTGTTAAAATTTACAAAAAAAATCTTTTTTTTTTCTAATTGTTATTCATTGACAGCTAAATACATTGATGTGCAAGCAATATCTTCGTTATATCTTTATTTATGACCATATCTTTTAATATCTACATAATATCTTCATATATGACAATATCTACTACTACAACTATGTATCAACATAATTCAGTTATTTCACATGCCTTGTTCCTGAGGATTTACCCATTACCACACAATCCCTACTTTTGACGCCCCTGTGAAAGAAGCCTTTAGAAAACATTGCAGATAAAGGAGAAAATGCTGGTAACCAGCATTTTCTCCTTTTCCCACAATGTTTTCTACCCTTCACAAAATAAATTTCAATTTTTCAGTCACTTTTATTTTGTCGTCTGCAAATGCTTTCGATTTGGACCAGTCTAAAATATTGTCGTTTGGTAATGGGTTAAACGGTGTTTTATACAGCTTTCAAAGAATGAATGAATGAATGAATAGCGCTTTAAGGCCCGTCGACAGCTTAGGTCATATTGGGTGCACTTACTCCTTTTCCCACAATGCTTCCTACCCTGCTGGAAACAAATTTCAATATATTATGTTTATTTTGTTGTCTGTGAGTGCTTTCAGTTTGGAACAGTCTAAAATTTTGTCATTTGGTAAAGGGTTAATGGACAGTATACATCCAAGATCAGACCATATTTTCAGTCCAGTCTTATCTTGATCCATGCTGTCCACAAAATCCACCATAGAGGCCCATGTCACCAAGACATGAGAGGGTATAATGATAATATAAAGTTTTTATCAAATAGTTTTGTTATGCTCAGTACCAAATGACAAAATTTTAGGCTTGTATAAATTGAAAACCTAATTATGCAGACAACAAAATAACTGTGATTGAAAAATTGAAACTTGATCTTTAGAAGAGTAGAAAACATTGTGGGAAAGGGAGAAAATGCTGGTTACCACACTTTTCCACAAGGTGAAACTTTTACTGCTGAACAAACCTGAATACCAAGTCATAAATTAGAGATCACGTATTGAGCTGTTTAATTCACATAACATAACATATAACATTTACTCAGCATAAAACAACACTTGCATGTTTATAGCTTACATCATATTAACCCTTTACCAAACAATCTCTGGTTTTTACTAACCTCGGGTAGAAGCCTTTTGAAAACATTGTGGAAAAAGGAGAAAATGCTGGTAACCAGCATTTTCTCCTTTTCCCACAATGTTTTCTACCCTACTTGGACCAAATTTCGATTTTTGAGTTATGTTCATTGTGTCGATTGCAAGTGCTTTCAATTTGGGCCAGTCTACAACTTTGCCGTTTGGTAAACAAATTTATGCCCACATGCGCAGAAAACAAAGAGCTGAATAGATTGTTGTTATCTGTGAAGTATGAAATTATTCACTACATCAATACCAACAGCACCATTTTTATAGCCGGATCAGACTACCTGTCACAAGCAATCCGATCTAAATCCATAATTACGGATACATCAATACTAATTTTAGCACCCATAATAATCATCATCTTCGCCAGCCAAGGTTACGATCACTACGTGGATCTTACCTTTGCTGATTGAGCCCGATTTCGAGATTCCTGTGATACGCCCTCTATTGGATGCTGGTAATTAACCCCCCCCTTTACATCACATTTTTAAAAGCCAATGAAATGTCGTTTTACAAACCGCTTACGAATACACATGAAGCGATACACTCGTCACAACTCGGCCGATTCCGTACCTACATCTAACTCCCATCACCCGTGGTGTGCCGAATGGAAGCGTTAAGCAGACATCTACGTGGGTTTCCATGTTAACCTTCTATTCGAAAGGTAGCGTCCTTATTCTATTTTTATCAAAGATGAAATGCTACGAGTGATTTTATTCGTTGCAGTTAGAGCTGGCTGCATCCAATGAAAAAGCGTATCGGGGAATGTAAAAATCAAGCTCGATCCGCCAAGGGTAGAGTAACGTAGTGAATTGTCAGCCTTGGCTTGCGAAGATGAATAATTATACTCGATGAGTTGCTCTTATTCCGTAAAGACTTCCCATAATAGATCAGTTATGTTATGCTATCTCTAATTGACATAAACATCTTACGTACTTGATATAGAAGCCAGCCTACGCATGCAGTCTAATCATAATCTACAGTCAATGCTTTGTCTTCCGAAATTGCCTGAAGTACCCAATGCATACTGAAAGTAAACCCATTACCAAACGACAATATTTTGGACTGGTCCAAATTCAAAGCATTAGCAGACGACAAAATAAAAGTGACTGAAAATTTGAAATTTGTTTTGTGAAGGGTAGAAAACATTGTGGGAAAAGGAGAAAATGCTGGTTACCAGCATTTTCTCCTTTTCCTACAATATTTTCTAAAGGCTTCTTTCTCAGGGGCGTCAAAGGTAGGGATTGTGTTGTAAGGGTATTTATTGTTTACCAAGTGGCAAAATTTCAACTTGTCCAGATTGAAAGCAATTTAACAGACAACAGGGTAGGTAATGCGTCAGTGATGGTGTTTATTTATAAAAGTGCAATAAACATCGTGGAAAATAGAGAAAATGAGCTGGTTTCTAGTAATTTCTTTTTTCTCTACAATGTTTTCTGAAAACCCTTCTCCTTTCATGGTGATAAAGATACTGGATTGCTTCGTAAAGGGTTAATTAAACTTCACTACATAATCCTGACTGTTTACAACGCTACGGAAAATGCTTTTTGAAAACATTGTGGCAAAAGGAGAAAATGCCATAAAATGGCATTTTCTCACTTCCAACAATGTCTTCCACCCTTTCATTGACAGAAATAACTGTTTAACCCATTACCACACAATCCTTACCTTTGACGACCCTGAGAAAGAACCCTTTGGAAAACATTGTGGGAAAAGGAGAAAATGCTGGTAACCAGCATTTTCTCCTTTTCCCACAATTATTTTTACCTTTCACAAAAATTTCAAAATTTCTGTCACTTTCATTATGTCGTCTGCAAATGCTTTGAATCTGGACAAGTCTAAATGAGCTAAGCTGCATTTCAATTTGTCGTCTGCAAATGTTTTCAATTTGTACCAGACGAGAAGTTTATCACTTTGTAAAGAGTTACAACAAAGGATGTCTAGGAGGAAAATGCTTCAAATCTGAAGTGGGACCAAAGATCTGCCAGATACTTTCAAGGTTATGCTTAGTTTTATCTCTTTACTAACCGATGAAAGTTTACGCTTTTTTTTTCAGCGCAACTGAATGCGTTGTCTGCGCATGTCATATTTATTCTTCGGTGATTCAACATCTCTCATATGACGCATCACTCTCCCCAAAGTTTGGAGGGATTGTAGGAATACGCGCTATAAAGTAGCAATTTGAGAAAATGGCTTTTATCAAAACGTTTAATGAGAAATCAGGCCGGTTTAGCTCCAGATTTCTCTAAACTACTGATCATAGCTGAATGAATCGCACCAGGTAGCGTTTTATTCTTAAGTAAACGTTTAACCCTTTCCCGAACAATCCCTGGTTTTTACGAGTCTGGAATAGTAGCCTTTTGAAAACATTGTGGGAAAAGGAGAAAATGCTGGTAAGCAGCATTTTCTCCTTTTCCCACAATGTTTTCTACTCTACCATAGACAGAAATCATCTTTTCAGCAAGAGTTGAATTGTCGTCTGCAAATGCTTTCAATTTGGTCTAATCAAAAAGTTTGTCGTTTGGGAAAGGGTTAATTTAGTTTGAAATTCAAAGTAACGGTTGTCGCGTAGAAAAATAGTCTGGTGTACCAGAAATTAGATGTGAATTTGTAAAACGGCATCTAGCGGGAGAATGCTATCTACCGGGAGATAATGCTACTGAATGTGTTGGCTTTTGACCTATTTTTCGGTACCGATAACAAATGAATCCATCGATATTTGTGATTGGTCCAAAATGTATGGTATGTTTATCTTGAGGGTCCGTGCAAATTTGCCTCTAAATTTTTGCCGTCCATCATTTTATACGCCCGAAGGGTGTTATCAAGTTATGGCCCCGGTTTCTCCATCCGTCCGTCTGTTAGCAGTTTTCTTGTGTGCACAGCTTCTCAGACAGTTTTCATGGCAATAAGTTCAAACTTACCACAACGAATCTCTGTGATGTGTAGTTGTGTGCATTTGACACTTAAAATTTAAATTTGGATATCTGCGGGCGATTTTAATACATTTCACTGACAAGCCCCTTCGGACGTATATGCGCCGCTTTGCGAAGCTTTGCCACACAATCCCTACTTTTGAAGACCCTGGGAAAGAAGCCTTTAGGAAACATTATGGTAACCAGCATTTTCTCCTTTTCCCACAATGTTTTCTACCAATCCCAAATCAAATTTCAATTTTTTATTCGCATCTATTTTGTCGTCTGCAAATGCTTTCAATTTGGATTAGTCCAAAATGTTGTCGTGTGGTAAAGAGTTAAGGCATCACTGGGTGCATTTGTGCGCAATGTAGATCAAGATCAGACTACACATGATATGAAATCTGATCACTAGTGTACATTGTGTTATAATTTGAAAGTAAGTTCGTTAAACAAAAAAACTTTTATAGAGTTGATACACAATGGATTTTGTCTAAGCTGTCTGAAAATAGTAAGTTTTGTTTACATAGCATTTTACAGAGTAAACTCTTTACCAGAGGACAAAATATTAGACTTGTCCAACACGAACGGAATTGCAGACGACAGTTTTAAGTGGCTCAAATAATGATGTTGGGTAGAAAACATTGCAGAGAAAAAAGAGCGTCTTGGTAAATTGACTTTTCTCCGGCATTTTTGCACAATTCTAGGAAAATTGCCCCCCGGACTATTGCCCCCTGAGGACAATTCCTCCTCCGGACTATTGCCCCCCGAGGACAATTCCCCCGGACCATTCCCCCCCCCCCCAGGACAGTTCCACCCCCCGGACTATTTCCCCCCCCCCCCCGGACAATTCCGGCGTTGACTTACTGACAACAACCGATGTCTGCATTGAGCAATATTCTATATTACTGTAGTTTAACTTACCATAGATAATGCTAAAAAATTAAATGAACGACGTTGCCTTTTCCAAGTTCCTGGGGCGGAATTGTCCTCGGGGGGCAATAGTCGGGGGGGGGTGTTTGTCATCAGGGGGCAATGGTCCGGGGGTAATTGTCCTCGGGGGCAATAGGCCGGGGGGAGGGGGGCGCAATTGTCCAAGGGGCAATTGTCCTGATACGTTTTTGCACACCTTGTTTACAGAAACATAATTCCTCCGGATCAATAGAATTGTCGGTAATGGATTAACATTAAATTTTCACGAAACGGTCCTGAATTTTATCACGTTATGAAAAGAAGACTTTTCGAAAGCACCACAGGAAAAGAGAAAAATGAAGGTAACTAGTCTAGCATTTCCTTCTATTTTACCGCAATGATTTCTATCGTTTTAAAGACATGTTGCTTCATCTGAGACTCGAAATAATAATGAGTATGTACAAGCTTAACGATTTACTAAACGACACCAATTTTTAACGACCCCATGGAGAAAGGCTTTTGAAAACATTGTGGGGAAAAGAGAAAATGCCGGTGATCAGCATTTTCTCCATTTCCCGCAACATTTTATACCTTTTCAAGGGGAAAATATCGTCACCAAGGGATATTCATTTAACATGATGTCGTCTGCAAATGCTTTCAATCTGGTCACATCTAGAATTTTGTCGCTTGATAAAGAGTGAATTTATATTTGTGGTTTGGTAAGAGTTGAACCCTTTGCCACACAATAACGACTTTTAACGACCTTGGGAAAGAAGCCTTTTGAAAACATTGTGGGAAAAGGAGAAAATGCTGGTAACCAGCATTTTCTCCTTTTTCCACAATGTTTTCTACCCTATTAAGGAAAAATCACACCCTTTGAGCCATAATGAAATTGTCGTTTGCCAAATAGTTTCGATTTTGATGAAGGTATTTTTTTTCCCGTCTGGTAAGGGTTAAACCCATTACCAAACGACAATATTTTAGACTGGTCCAAATTGAAAGCATTTGCAGACGACAAAATAAAAGCGACTGAAAATTTGAAATTTGTTTTGTGGAGGGTAGAAAACATTGTGGGAAAAGGAGAAAATGCTGGTTACCAGCATTCTTTTTCCACATTGTTTTCTAAAGGCTTCTTTGTCAGGGGAGTCAAAAATAGGGATTGTGTGGTAATGGGTTGAAAAGATTGAACCAAGTTTTCTTCAGTGTGAGTGACCAACTTTTTATCCTCTATTCATGATCTATGGCTTTGTCACACACACAAAAAAAATCTTTAAAGGGCAAATCAACAAGTTTCTGATATGATTAATTTTGAAATCTACATCTATCAAATGGCAACCTGGTAATATTGTAATTTGAAAAAAAAATTAGTAAAAGTACTTTTTTTCAATTTATATTTTTGCTTATTAGTTTTTCTTGCATCGCTTACCTCCCTTACTTATTGTAGCGCACCTTGATCTGTGACGTCATAGGAGCGTTTGTTTCAATATGGACCTTGTTTCAGATAGTGAAATGAGCGATATTTAAGACGAAGGAATACACGATTCTAGGCCGGTAAGGCCGTACATGTACCACCAAGTTTTTAATGAAACTGAATAGTTTCTGATGATGAGGATAAAAGTAAAAATTCGCCCACCAATGGCGAAAATAACGATGTTATGCCGGACTTTTGAACAGCGTGATGAGTATCACGTCTACGGTGTCAGGAGAAATCGGCCCCTGGAGAAATCGGCCCCGGGAGAAATCGGCCTCAAAACGCTTGGGGCCGATTTCTCCGGAGAAATCGGCCCCTGGGGACGATTTCTCTGGAGAAATCGGCCCCGACAGAAATTTTGGAGAAATCGTCCCCAATGCCAAATTTTATATATATAGATATTGCTTTTTCAGAAAATGTAATTTCCATTTAGGTTTTATTTAACATTTTATGTCTTGTTTCAAGTTGTATTTGATTACACCGTCTTTGTTGTTTTTATGGCAATTTTCATAGTTTTTCACACTGATTGTTCTTTTTTTCACACCTTCACACAGGTAGCCTACACCTGAAAGATTGTTGAATGTTTGTGTTTGTTTGAAATTGATATTGAACGAATTATGAATTATAAATGCTCACGATGCATATATGTGTATTTGTTATATCATTAAAACCTATTTTTTTTGCACCTTTCTCTCTCGATCTCTCTCCCTTTCTGCATGTTCGGCATAGGTAATTGTTATCAATTTCATATTGTTGTTCTTCGTCGGATCAGATCTTACCCTCTCTCTCTCTCTCTGTTAATGAATATTGTTCATGTTACAGAATGGTTTTTAGAACCATCAGTTGTTTTTCTTCAACCTTTTCACATTTACTCCTTTTCCCACAATGTTTTCAAAAGCCCTTTCCTACAGGTTTTTTAAAACACGGGATTGTGCGGTAATGGGTTAAGTTAATCGATCAATGGTTCGATCAATGAAAGAGTTCTCCAACGAGAGTATGAATCATTGTAACGCTGTATATAAAAGAGTGATATAACTGATAATTAGGCCATTGTGGACTCTATTTTATTTCATCGAAAAAAAAAAAGGATGCATTTAAAAAAAATCTGTAAGAGAGGGCTTTTAAAAACATAGTGGGAAAAGGAGTAAATGTCAGTACTTTTGCACTTTCTCCTTTTCCACAATTTTTCCCACCCAAAAACAAAAACAATTTTTCCAGTTATATTTAATTTGTTGTCTGCAAATCCTTGAATTTTGACCCGTCTAAATTTTTGTCGTTTGGTAAAGAGCTAATTACACAAAATTACCGGGTCACTTGTAGTACAATGAAAAATGATAGAAAGAGAGAGTCAGAAAATGCAGCGGAAGTATACAGTTTGAGAGATCGAGTATAATACCCGATCAAGATAGAGAGAGAGAGAGGGGAAACAGACATAGAAAGACACAATAGGTTGGAGAAAGACATCTGATGGTTCTAAAAACCATTCTGTGACATGAACAATATTTATAAACAGAGAGATCGAGAGAGAGAGAGAGAGAGAGAGAGAGAGATCTGATCCGACTAAGAACAATAATATGAAATCTAACAGGTGTAGGCTACCCGTGTGAAGGTGAGAAAAAAGAACTATCAGTGTGAAAAACTGTGAAAATTGCCATAAAAACAACAAAGAAGGTGCAATCAAACACAACTTGAAACATACCTGGGAGTGGGTGTCAATTTTGGGATTTTTCATTGGCCCAAACATTCGGCGCGAGTACTGGTGTAGTTCCCAGGAAGCAGAATCGAGAGAGATTGGTAAAAGTTGTAAGAACTTGTTTCTCAATCGATGTAAAATAAATATGTTTAAACTAACTTGAAACAAGACATGGCTTACACAGTGTATGTGTTAAATAAAACCTAAATGGAAATTACATTTTCTGAAAAAGCAGTATCTATATATAAAAAATTTGACATTGGGGACGATTTCTCCAAAATTTCTATTGGGGCCGATTTCTCTGGAGAAATCGTCCCCAGGGGCCGATTTCTCCAGAGAAATCGGCCCCAAGCGTTTTGGGGCCGATTTCTCCAAGGGCCGATTTCTCCAGGGGCCGATTTCTCCAGCATTCTCGTCTACATGTATTAGGCTACGGGGCGAACGTCGCTTACAGAAATATTATTCGATACATGATAAAATTAACTGTACGGCATAAGCTTTGTTTCACTTGAAGTATTTTCAGTAGATTTACGAGTGGAATTAATAATAATAATAAAAAAAAGACGGTTTCAAGACAGTTCCACGACTACACAGTTCCCCGACACTTTTAAAGACATTTCTCCTACATTTTAGTTTCATGTCAAATAACCGATTTCTTGACTTTTACGGTTGATAATCGTGAGATGTTAGTTCTAACTATTTGTTGATGGATTCTATATTTGTACCTTGTAAAGATTGACAGGTACAAAATTTTTTCTCTCATGGGTGAAGGGTTACACAATAAATCGCGATTTTCATGAGAATAAGAATAGTTTGAAATGCTGTTAACGAGCGTAAAATTTGAGAAAATAATATGTTCCTAGATCATTAAGACAATCATCAAAATTATTTTATATTCTGGGTAACCACGTTTGTATCAATTTATCCTTTATCCACAATATTTTCTACTTTTAACTCTTTACCATACGACAAAATATTAAACAGGTCCAAACTGAAATAGCTTGCAGACGACAAAATAAAGTTATATATTTTAAAAATTGAATTTTTTTTCCAGCAGAGTAAAACACTGTGTTAACAGGAGAATGTGCTGGTTACTAGGTTACTTTCTACTAGGTAGCTGGTTACTTTCTTACAATGTTTTTAAAAGTCTGCTGTCTTCGGGGTCGTAAAAATTATGGATTGATTGGTAAAGGGTTAAATATAAATCCCACACATTGGGCAAAAGTTCTGGTTAAGTTCACAGGGAGCAGTATCCGAATTAGAATTTTGCTTTGAATTTGGTCTGGTCCAAAATTTGCCGTCTGGGAAAGGGTTAAATTGTTACCAAACATCAAATTTATTGACTCAACCGAATTGAAAGCAATTAGAGTCAACAAATTAAATTTAATTTGCATGTTTGGATGTTTTTGATGGGTAAAAAACATTGTAGAAAAAGGAGAAAATGCTGGTCAGCAACATTTCTCTTTTACCTATAATGTTTTCGAAAGTTTTTTCGATCTTTACAAGGGACGTAAAAACAAAAGATTTCTCTCAGTAGCCTGTCTAGAAGACATAGTATGGAGAGGAACAGGGAAATATCCACAAATCAGAAATGTAAAAGATACCCAAAGAAAGAGTGTTTGAAAAACAGTGTGGGAAGAAAAAGATGTTTACTGTGTAAGGGCAAATCCTAATATATTTTGACCATACTGTTTTTTACTCCAATCAGCTGCAAATATTTTTGGTTCACAATTCTTTTGTTGTCTGCAAATGCTTTCAATTTGAACCAGTCTAAAATTTTTGTGTTTGGTGAATGGTCACTTGACCCTTTGTTTTTTACAACCCTGAGACAGAAGCCTTTTGAAACATTGTGGAAAAGGAAGAAAAAGCTGAAACACTTGAAAGTTAACATCATTTGAAGAATCCAGACTTTGGTACTTCCAAAATCTATGTTATGAATTTGGATGCATATGTTATATTGTTGCCTTTGAAAACATTGTGAGGAAAAGAGAAAATGCTAAGATTTTCTCCTTTTCCCATAATGTTGTCCATCCTTTCCAAATCAAATTTCATTTCAACTTTTTGATTACCATTTTTTGTCATGTGCAAATTAACCCTTTACCAAACAATCCCTGGTTTTTACAACCCTGAGATGGAAGCCTTTTTTAAACATTGTGGGAAAAGGAAAGAATGCTGGTAACCAACATTTTCTTCTTATCCTACAATGTTTTCTATCCTGGTGAAAACAAATTTCAATATTTCAGTTAGGTTTACTTTTGTTTGCAAGTGCTTTTAATTTGGACCAGTCTAAAATTTTGTCTTTTGGTAAAGGGTTAAATGTTGAAAAAAATTGGGGAAAAAAAGGGAGAAAACGGCACCAATTTCTACTTTGTCCAGAATGTAGATCTAGAAAAGGATAAAATATTACGAAAAACAATTAAAGGAATTACCGACCTTATGTTTGTTTTTCTTTTTGGAGATTGCCATTGCGGAATGTCTGTCTTGTGGCCTATCTTATTTCGACTCGGAGTTTCGAACAATGTCGGCACAGCATCAGGTTTTAATCGCAGCCTAATATTCCTATAACCAACTTCTTTTACGAGTTTTGGACTTATTAAGAACTGACTGTCCTCGAAGTGTTTCAAACACAATTTGGAATGAACTGATGGCACAAAATCCTCCGTTACTGTCCGGCCCCGGTTTAAACGTTGAATCCATAGTTTCCTCCTTTTTAATTCCTTCGGAAATTTTAACATACTAATTCTATGTGTTCCTGATTCGACGTTGAAGCCATAGGCTGCACAATTTTCCATTTTTTCGGCTGAATTCTATGTTAATACTCAGATATCTGCGTATAATCATCAGCTTTCCTATTTATTTCTACTGACTGTAAACACAGGCTTACGCGACTATGACGTCACACAGGTAGGGAAGATAAGCGAATCAGGGGAAGTAAGCCATGCACCATTTTTGGGGCCGTATATCAGCGTGACAATTCGAGCGTGATTTATGACATGTTACAGAGTGGTATTTATGAAAACTGATGGACACGTGTTTACTAACATCATTTGCAGCTGATTGGAGCAAAAAAACAGTATGGTCAAAAAATCTTAGGATTTGCCCTTTCAGGTACAAATAGAGTGATGTTTAACAAGAGATTATTGAAGAATAGAGAGAGAGAGAAATATGATGTTATTGAAATGGACTTAGCGAATTGGGTAAAAGGAAACGCTTATTATCAGAAGGGTTAAACTATGCACGAATTATAATAACGTTAGCATTTTTTTTTTTATGCTCGGAACAGTGCAGGAGAAGTATTGATGGTTCATTACGCTATGAGACGCTGGTCGCAAAAATTCATGGCTATGCAAAGGTAGCCATGTACGTAAAACTGAACGATTTATTTTAATTGGTCGATTAACTCTTAACGTTTTTACCAGCCGATTTTAAAACATTTGCAGTTGATAACTTGTACATTGATCAATGGGATAAATTTGAAAGTGCATTTTTTTTTTTTTGCATTGTAGAAAATATAGTAGGAAAAAATCGCTATTTAGTAAATGGCAATTTTTACTTTTCCAACAGCTTCTTTATTTTAATTTTAAATGTTTGTCGACAATGTTTGTTGGGTAAAGGGTTGAAAACAAGGCCCTTGGGTCATACATGTGTCAAATGAGGTAGTCCAACCCTTTACCTAACTGGATCTAGATCTATCTAGAGTTGTAACGAGCCTGCAAAAATAGTTTTCCTAAAACCTTGTGGTAAGAGTACAAAATGCTGGTAACACTGTCATGGACGATAACAATCACTCCAGCTCCATTTTATGTGTCTTCTACAGATTCATTGAACTTGGACGAGCCTAACATTCTACCGTTTGGTAAAGAGTTAACCCATTACCAAACGACAAAATTTTAGACTGGTCCAAATTGAAAGCATTTGCAGACGACAAAGTAAAAGTGACTGAAAATTTGGAATTTGTTTTGTAAATGGTAGAAAATATTGTGGGAAAAGGAGAAAATGCTGGTTACCAGCATTTTCTCCTTTTCTCACAGTGTTTTCTAAAGGCTTCATTCTGAGGGGAGTCAAAAGTAGGGATTGTGTGGTAATGGGTTAAGGTATTTCGAGATAAATCTCCTTCTCGATCGTAATTTCCTTGTAATAATTACGTCTTGTAATTTTGTTTTTTCACGTTTTTCGTTTTAACTCATTTACCAAAGGACAAAATTCTAGACTGGTCAAAATTGAAAGCACTTGCAGAAGACAAATACAAGTAACTCAAAAATTGAAATTTGTTTCCAGCAAGGTAGAAAACATTGTGGGATATGGAGAAAATGCTGGTTACCAGCATTTTCTCCTTATCCCACAATGTTTTCAAAAGGCTTCTTTGTCAGGGTCGTAAAAAAAAAGAAAACCCTGGGATTATTTGATAAAGGGTTAAATCAGTTGTGAAGTGGAATAGTAACAGATTTCCTTTCGAAGCATTGTTCGAAAAGACTGACAAAAATCAAAGCGTTGAGAACGCTGAAGTGGTATTTGTCAAGGAAACCCATGGTGTGGAATTAATAGTTTGAAAGAAAAAGAGACAAATTGTTCAAATATTGGCTTAAAAGTCAACCCACTAAGCAAATAAATACCTTATCTGTTGAAGGGAGAGTACTCATGTACCTTAAAACTATAATTTTGAAATATCTTTAGCCTTTTACATTTAATTTCCAATATTACAATCAATTACTTCGATCTATAAGTATTCATGAGCAATCAAATGGAGTAGCGGGCAATCATAGGACGAACAAGCCATGGAACGAATTGGTTTTGGAACGAAAAAGCCCAGGGTCAGTTGGCAAATTTGTAACACCAATAAAAGGCTATGAGCGAGAGAAGCTATTTTCAATGAAAAATAAGTATCTCAACGATCGAAGGCTTCGCCCAATGTATTTTAATATGCCATTTCAAATTACAGATCTGAGTGCCACCGAAAAACTCATTTGCCTGAGAAAAAATGAGTTTAACTGGGTTTATTTCCTTCGGCTCTGCACAAAATAAGACACATGGTTATCAAAATTCAATTTTGAACTCATAGTAGTATTGTCTTCGACAAATACCACAAAAAACAGTAATAATTTTCATTCTACGGCGAAGATTGCTGTACATAAAGCTGATAGAAGAAATACTTACAAGAAGAATGTTCTAGTTTTTTGTTCATTTTTCTGTGAAGTTTCTTAACCCGTTTGTAACGAGGTTGATTTTATTGTGTAAGAAGATTCAGATTCAGATTCACGACAGCCCAGGTCGACACCGGCGGGAAACACCATCTATTTTTACATGAGCAACTTGCTCATTTATATATCGGAAATAAACATACGAAGCTTCAAACATAGCGTCCGAAGGAGACATTATGGAAATTAATTACATATTTGTTATGTTATGGAATTTTAGCGTCATAAATCACGTGCCAATCACTTAACATTCCCACTTTTTTTTGGCGCGAAATCTAAAAATAACTTAAGAGGTTACGTAGCCTTTTAAAGGAATATCATCATTTTTTTTTCTTTGCAATTTTATGATTCTTGATTATTGATGATTTGTAATGTTTTTTTCATATAAATTTTAGTGATATACATTGTTTTTTAAATTTGGTGTAATGTGAAAAATCTAAATAACCACCTTTAAGTGATTGGCAAACAAACTCCATTAGCGTAGATAAACTTACTGAAACTAGTTTCACATGAGACACTGGCTGGTTTCCCTAAAAATGAATAATTGAAGTGAAAACGGAAGTCAGCTGCGAGAGAGCGATAAGAAAAAAGGGGTAAAGTACATAATATTACGCAGGCAAACTTCACGAGTTGAATTGTTTGAATAGTAATTAACGCTGGTTTTAACATTATGTCAGTTTTATCGTGTCGCCCAGTGCACCTATATATATCCGTGATTTCCAGGGCCTGTATTCACCAACCATTCTTGAGAATATTCTTAGTCTTATCCTTCAAGGTTTTCCAAATTTGTAAGTGACACAACTTCTGATTGGCTAAATCGAATGGTTTAGCCAATCAGAAGTTGTGTTACTTACAAATGTAGAGAATTCTGGAGAATAAAATATTTGGTGAATACATGCCCTGGTCTTTCTTTTATCAGTACTTCACACAATAAACTTCCTAAGCCATTGGCTCTCACATAACAATCGTCTAAACAATGACTGAGGAAAATGAAAGCGAAATGAAACCAGTCATAATAGCTATCATCAATCCTTGGAAAGAAGTTTGCTAAGCTGGGAATTCTAACGAGCGATCCCCTGATTTCAGACGGTTGCATTATCTTGCGCGAGATGGCATTTTACAATTACACATCTATCTAATTTCGGCATCCTGGGTACATAACCGAACTACTTTTCCACACGAAAACCGTTAGTTCGAATTTCAGACTAAAAGAAACGCTTATTCAATAAAACGCTAACTGGTGCGATTCATTCAGCTATGATCAGCATAAAACAGGCCTCATTTCTCCTCAAACGTATTCATTAAAGCCATTTCCCCCACTGCTACTTTATAGCGCGTATTACTACAATCCCCCAATATTGGGGGGAGTGATGCGCCGTTTCAGACAGGTCGAATCTTCGAAGAATATGACTTGCGCAGACAACGTAACGGTTGTCGCGTAGAAAAGTAGTCCGCTTCTGTACCCAAGATGCCCAAATTAGATAGATGTGTGTTTGCAGCATGCCACCTAGCGGGAGATAATGGCTGTAAACAGTTTCTCATAATCCACTGGTTGCTTTCCCGCATGAAATGTGTGACCTTTCACGCAAAAGGGGACCATCTGACGTATTACTACAATCCCCCCCAATATTGGGGGATGATGCGCCGTTTCAGATAGGTCGAATCTTCGAAGAATATGACATGCGCAGATAACGGAACAGTTGTCGCGTAGAAAATTAGTCCGGTTCTGTACCCAGGATGCCCAAATTAGATAGATGTGTATTTGTAGAATGCCATCTAGCGGAAGATAATGGCTGTAAACAGTTTCTTATAATCCACTGGCTGCTTTCCCGCATGAAATATGTGACCTTTCACGCAAAAAGGGGACCATCTGAGAATTTCGTTAATCTGTAAGATGAATACAGAGATACAATAGTGTAGGTCAATTTAAGCTGATAGTTCAAAAATAAATGTATAACGTAGTATATAGAATGGCCACTTTTTGTACAGAAAATATCATAAAAGCGAAAAGTGTCAACCCTGTTCAGACTGCGCAATTCGCGCAGTCTGAACAGGGTTGATACTTTTCGCAGTTCCCAGACGGTCCATGCCTTTTTGCGTGCCGGGTCACAAATAGATAATCAAAGTGAAAGAGACACGGGCCTGCCTATTTGTAGGAGAAAAAGTATGAAATGTGGGTCAAGTTTGTTTGATCTACACAGATAAGCATCATGAGTGATGATTAAAAAAAAAACACTAAAAAAGTGCGTTTAAAAGGCTTCTGTAAAATAACTCATTTGCTAATTGCTGCTTTTCCATACATAAAAGAATGAAGAAAAAAATTAAAGTAATGGACCTAATTTTCTGTGAGAAAACGCGGAAAATGGGGGAAGGGGGGCGTCGAGTGTTATTTGTTCCGTACAGACAAGCTCATGAGTGTAGATAAACCAATAAAAATAGTTCCGTTGATAAGCTTCTGTATAGTCACTCTTTACCGCCTAAAACTTCGTAGCAGACAAGTATCCTTGTAAAATAGTCCCCTTGAAATAAATGATGTAAATTCAGGTTTAACTCTTTACCAAACGACAAAATTTTTTACTTGTCCACAATGAAAACATTTGCAGACGACAATTTCAGTATCGCTTAAATGGTTCAATTTTTCTTTAACAGGGGAAAAACATTGTGGGATAAGGAGAAAATGGTGGTTACCAGCATTTTCTCCTTTTCCCACAATGTTTTCAAAATGCTTCTTTCGCAAGGGTGCCAAAAGTCGGGATTGTGTGGTAGAGAGTTAAGTCTGTATAACTGTTCGTAGACGAGAGAATTTTAAATTTATCAAAATCGAAAGATCTTGCAGCAGACAAGTTAAATGTGGCTTTTCAATCAAGGAAAACTATGGGAACATTTTATCATTTTCCCACAATGTATTAAAAAGCCCTCTGTGTATCGATAGAATACAAAAATGTGGACAGATCTTGATCAAACTTCTTCCAGACAAATTTTGGTCTCCTCTTTTCTCAAAAGACCTTAGAGGTGAAAGGTCAAAGTTCGCGATACCTATTGTCTGTGAGTACAAAAGACTGTGTCCTTAAACAGAATAATGTGGACAAAAGGGGTTGAAATCTAAATTGCTAATAAGTTAGGTAAATGATAGTTTCTCTTTCATGATCTAAAAATTGAACCCTCTCTAAACATTACCTGTTACGGTTAAAAATTTCCACAAACATTGTCACAGATAGAAAATATGCGATTTCTCCATTCGTCATGATGGTTTTCTTTGCATCAAAGTTGAAGAATTAGAGAAGATTTCTGTGTATGAAATTGTGTTTTATACTACTTTCAACACAGAAAAAAAGTGATTTCTCCAACCTTATTGATGGTTTTCTTGACTTCCCTCTGCATCGAACTTAGAGTAGAAGGTCTCTGTGAAAACTGTTTTATACCACTTCGATTAAAAACTTCCACAATCATTGTCACATATAGAAAAGATGCGATTTCTCCATTCGTCACGATGGCTTTCTCTGCATCAAAGTTAAAGAATTAGAGGAGAAGATTTCTGTTAGGAAATTGTGTTTTGTGTTACTTTCAACACACAAAAAAGTGATTTCTCCATCTTTCTCGATGTGGTTTTCTCGACTTCCCTCTGCATAGAAGATAGAAAGTTAGAGGAGAAATTTTCCGTTATGAAACTGCGTTTTAATCCACTTTCAACGTCAATTCAGCCATCTGGGATATCTCACTCGTGCTTCTAATAGGCCTGCAACACACGAAAAGGGTCATTCGGACATTTGCGTAAAGTGTCGTCTCGGATCAGCGTGTGCAGTCCGCACAGACTAATCCGAAACGACACTTTCCGATTTTATGTGATTTTCTGTTTTACGCTGGTCTATTGTAGCACAAAATCTACTGTAGTCGTAAAGTGCCGTCTCGGATTAGCCTGCGCGTACTGCGCAGGCTAATCCGGGACGACACTTTACGCAAATTTCCGAATGCACCTTTTCGCGTGTTGCACTCCTATTATAGATAAAAGCCAACGGCGTGAAACGGCATTGCTATCATTTTTTCTAGACAAGTTCTCTTTTTCAAGTTCTAACCAATACATAGGCTACAAATAACGAAAACTGTCGAGTCAGGATATTAGTTCTTTAGAACCCGAGACATGTGTTAAGATTAAAATCGTTTTTTACCCTTTCCTGTTTACCAAACGATAACATTTAATTTTTGCACTAATCCAGACGTTTAATTAATTGTTGATGGGAATTGTCTTTGGAAAGGTAAGAAACATAGTGGGAAAAGGAGAAAATGCCAGCATTACAAGCATTTTTTTTTCTTTTCCCATAGTGTTATCGAAAGTTTTTTTTCTCAGGTTCGTAAAGACTATAGAAATTATGTGGGTATAACGTTAACTGTTTCAGGTTTATATTCTTTAACGCATAGAGTATCCGATAAAACCCTACTGACAATTTCAGTCCAGAAATAAGATAAGATAAGAAGTTAAAAATTGAAACTTGACTTTAGATGAGTAGAAAACATTGTAGGAAAAGGAGAAAATGCTGGTAACCAGCATTTTCTCCTTTTCCCACAATGTTTTCAGAAGGCTTCCTCTTCTGGTTCGTAAAAGAAACCCCAGGGACTGTTTGATACAAGGATAACATGCCATATTAGACCATTGATACATCTTTCGGTGAGTATTGACCAAGACCAGTCTGCCCATAGTAACAGTCCGATCTTAACCCACACTCTCTATTTATCTACTTATTAACTCAATCAAAAGATTTAATCTGTCCAGTCCAACCTGTAGTAAGCAACCACTTGAGTAACAATCAAAATGTGGTTGTTTGAGACAGGTGTTTGATTAGTAGAGGTACCTTTCAGCATATGACCTAAATCTCTATGAAAACGGTGCGAAATGCATCCACAAAATGTACCAACCAAAGTCAGACTGCATGTGCACAGTCCGCGCAGGGTGACTTGGCCCGAAAACTTTTGCTACTTTTCAATTTTCTGCATGTCCAATGACCATTCTATGTCATCGTTGAGTCGTTACCAGCATTTTCTCCTTTTCCTACTATGTTTTCTACTCATCTAAATTCAAGTTTCAATTTGTGAGTCACATTTAGTTTGTCGTCTGCAAATACTTTCAATTTGGACAAGTCTAAAATATTGTCGTTCGGTAAAGAGTTAACTCATTACCACACAACAAAATTTAAGGTAGACCCAAATTGAAAGCATTGGCAGACGACAAAATAAAAGTGACAAATAATTTGAAATTTGTTTTGTGAATGGTAGAAAACATTGTGGGAAAAGGAGAAAATGCTGGTTACCAGCATTTTCTCCTTTCCCACAATGTTTTCAAATGGTTTCTTCCTCAGAGGCGTCAAAAGTAGGGATTGTTTGGTAATGGGTTAAAGGGATAGCACTTTCCCCGCCAAACATAATTTTATGCTCGACGTCTTTCGTTCGCTAAAACTACAATCCACTGGAACTAAGAAAGACTTTCATCCTGAAGGCGTTACTGAACAAGATCAGACTGCACGTTTTGTGAAGTCTGATCTTGATTTATGTCTTCCGCAAAAGGTCCCACTTTCGTCCTTTGAGCTGGCAGGATTAATCAATGTCTTTATTGATGTTTTCTCTTTATATAAACCTTATTGTATGTATGAAGTTAATTATTTCTTGTACCGAGAGCTATTTGATTTGGCCGAGTTCGTTGTTGTCATGTTGTATTTTATTGCTCGTCATTTAATATCGATAGAAGCACCTGCCCAACAGTTGTTTGAAGCCTGCAAGGGGCCTTTTCGGACTTTCTAAAGAATGTATACTTTTAAATGGTATTATCTTAAGGTCCCGCGAAGCCTGTTTTGGTATTCTTAGATTTCGCACCGAAGTTCGAAAAGGCTTTAGGGAATGTCACATTACAGCAGGTATCGATCATTTCGTTCGTTTCAAATTGGAATCCAGAAGTATGTTCTGAATGGGGTATGTTCGGAACATTGTTCTAAACCATATTGAAATGAAAGTACATTGGCATGATGGCTGTTGCAAGAGCTACTGTCATAGCAGTGTTAGTTAAGGAAATGATTAATTGTAGAGAGAGAGAGTAAAGACGAGTCTACTATGCCCCTATTTATGGCATTCTTGTCGTAGAAAAACAGAGCAATTGCAACAGAGCAATTGCAAATTTTGCCATGACGAATTGTCCGTCTGTCGACCATCTTGTATCACCTAGCAACCACTTAGCGGGCATGCTAATTAGAACAGTCAGGATTAGAACAGTCAGAACATGTTTTGAAGAAACAAAGTGTTCTGAAATACTCCAGTGACCTAGAACATATTCGGAGTGTTCGGAGTGGCGAAATGAATACGCCCTTTATATCTCGGCGTACCCGATTGAAAAATCCCATCTTGATATCTGTAAGTCAGAATTGGACCTTTTTGCAGAAACTTGTTATTAAGTTTCTTCTGAATTTACAAATAATAGATAGATAGATAGATAGATAGATATAGAAAGATAGATAGATAGATATTGACAGATAGATAGATAGATAGATAGATAGATAGATAGATAGATGGACGGACTGACAGACCGATCGAGAGAGAGAGAGTTTATCATATCAGTGTATCAGTAATGTACATTTTATCGTAGTACCAACAACATAGATTTTCATACACAGTTTACATGCTATTGTCTTTGAATCTATTCAGTTTTGTCACTCTCCTTAACTCACTCATTAACCAAACGACAAAATTTTAGACTGGTCCACATTGGAAGCTCTTGCAGACGACAAAATAAATGTGGTTCAAATATTGAAATTCGATTCCAGCAGGGTAGAAAACATTGTGGGAAAAAGGAGAAAATGCTGGTTACCAGCATTTTCTCCTTTTCCCACAATGTTTTCAAAAGGCTTCGTAAAGGGTTAACACAGAGCAAGAACACTTCAGGAAATTGTCAGAAATAACTTCCCGACCTTTGGGACTGGTATTATGGAGAAAACCATGAATAATTAACAGTTACGCTGATAAATAAATGACACGGATTTTCTCAGACAAAAAAACAAACCTGACCTAAATACAAGGTCATGTACTTCGATCCTGACAGTCTTAAACTTACAGATATTATCCTGTACGTCCCTTCACCTTTGTAATATACTACTCACACTTTGATAGGGATCACTTACATATTTCTGGATGGGTGTTTTTATAATACAGGCACGTAGGAAGCAATTTTGGATTGGGGGGGCCAACATCATTTTAGAATCAGCTTGTTCTGATTTTACATATATTGCATTTGGTTGTGCAGTGAGAAATAACCCACCCAATAATACCAATGACCTAAAAAGAAGGAAATTTGTTCAACAATGTCATGAATTATGAGATTTGGAGAAAAAATAAAGCAGAAAATCACACGAAATGAAATGTGACGTCAGAAATTGTTTGGTGTCTGTCAGATAACAAAAGTAGAAGAAAAAATTCCAGGGCTTGTTCAGAATTATTTTAAATCGTTCAGAATTTTCTAATTATTTCATTCTCTTTATGCACGATGATTGTCTAGCAATATTCAGCGAAATACTGACACGGTCGTTTTATTGGTGATCAAATTATTAGGGGGGGGGGGGGGGGGAGGGGGCGACCCCCCCTGTCCCCCCCCCCCCTGTTCCTACGGCCCTGTAATATGTTACAACAGTTTTGCATCAACTCTTTACCATACTGTAAAATTCTAGATTTGCCCAATTTGAAAGCATTTTGCTTTACCAAAAACTATATGCAACGTGCACTACGCTGTCTGTCATAGGGTAGAAAACATCGTTGGAAAAGGAGAAAATGCTGGTATCCAGCATTTTCTCCTTTTCCAACAATGTTTTCCCAAGGTTTCTTTCTCAGTGTCTTTAACAGTCGGCAGAGTGAGGTAAGGACTTAAAGATCCATTTCAACTGGTCATTTTATTGATCAGTGTGATAATGTGACATATGTCAAACTATACACGATACATGTCACATATATATTTAGGGTGGATCTTTTAGGGTGATTCCTAGCAAATTTTGAGTAGTATAGACTGTAATGTAGATAGCAAATGTAAAGATGTAGTTTGAGTAATGTTCCATACGAGCCGTGCTCTGTGAAAAGTGGGGGGAAAGTATCAACCCATATCAGCCTGTGCAGTCCTTTTCAGAAAAGCATAAGTTATAAGCACCTGCAGACAACAAAGTAAATGTGACTCAATTAAGAGCTGAAATTGGTCTCAGGCTGGGTAGAAAACATAGTGGGAAAAGGAGAAAATGCTGGTTACCAGCATTTTCTCCTTTTCCCACCATGTTTTGCAAAGCTCTCTCTCCCAGGATCGTGAAAAGTCGGAAATGTATGCTAATGGGTTAACTTTGCCTAGCGCTTGAAACTGTCTTTACTATCGTATGATACTTTCAATAGTAAACATTTTTGTCGTAAACAGTATGCAAATAATAGATACTATCGGCAGTTTACTGATATTAATAAACTTGTTTACGAGGGATCCGTTTACTTCTTTGGTGTCTGGGGAACGGAAAAAAGCTCACTGGGACAAAAGCCCACTAGGACAAAAGCCCACTGGACAAAAGTCCACTGCTAATTTTGGCATGGAGGACAAAAGCCCACTGCTAATAAAAAAAAGTGTTACAAAATCTTTTTTTATCATTTTTATTAGAAAATATTCTCTACTTTTCATATAATATTTTCTACTCTTCTAAACAAGTCACATCATATGAACGAATTTTTTTTTATTAAATACATGATTGTAACTAAAAGTGGGCTTTTGTCCTGGTGGGCTTTTATCATGTGGGCTTTTGTCCTAGTTGGCTTTTGTCTAGTAGGTTTTTGTCCCAGTGGGCTTTTGTCCTAGTGAGCTTTTTTCCGTTCCCCAGACACCAAAGAAGTGTCCTTTTGTCCTAGTGGGCTTTTGTCCTACAACCTTGGTGTCTTTTCGGAAAGAGCACAGATTAAGGTCAGACTATGGAACATGTAGTCTGGTTCTATATCTAGACCATCCGTTTCATGATTCTTAACTCTTACTTGTTTATTCATATTTGGTTATACCATTTTTCAACATTACAAATGTTATATCGCGGCGGTCAGGAGTTTCTCTCACCAGCATTTTGCACAATATTCATCCCCGACCACTCCATTATCTCCCGCTCTATGGCATTCTACAACACATGATAACCATCTATCTAATTTGGGCATTCTGGGTACAGAGCCCCCCCTCACCCCCCCCCCCCCCCCCCCCAATAATTTGATCACCAATAAAATGACTGTGTCAGTATTTCGTTCAGTATATTGTAGACAATCATCGTACATAAAGAGGATAAAATAATAGAAAATTCCGAACGATTTAAAATAGTTCTAAACAAACGGCGGCGAACCATGGAAATTTTTCTTTTATTTTTGTTATCCGACAGACACCAAACAATTTCTGACGTCACATTTCATTCAGTGTGATTCTCTGCTTTATTTTTTTCTCCAAATTTCATAACTCACCACATTGTTCAACAAATTTCCTTCTTTTTTTGGTCATTAGTATTAGTAGGTGGGTTATCTCACTGCATAACCAAACGCAATATATGTGAAATCAGGACAAGCCGATTCTAAACTGATGTTGCTCCCCACCCCCACCCCCCCCCCATCCAAAATTGCTTCCTACGGGCCTGTATATATATATATATGGTAACCAGCATTTTCTCCTTTACCCACAAAGTTTTATACTCTATAAAAGAAAAAATTGCATCATTTGGGCCACCATGAAATCATGTCTGCAAATGCTTTCGATTTAGTATAGGTCTAAAAATTCTGGCGTGTGGCAAAGGGTCAACTATCAAGGACAGCTTTCCGGGACTGCGCATTTCGATCTGGTCGATGCTTGTTTAATTAACCCTTTACCGAACAATCCCTGGTTTTTACGAGCTTGAGAAAGAAGCCTTTTGAAAACTTTGTGGGAAAAGGAGAAAATGCTTGTAACCAGCATTTTCTCCTTTTCCCACAATGTTTTCTACCCTGCTGGAAACAAATTTCAATCTTTTGAGTTAGTTTTATTTGGTCTTCTGCAAGTGCCTTCAATATGGAACGGTCTAAAACTTTGTCGTTTGGGAAAGGGTTAAGATTTATTTAACGTCTAGGCTGCTAAGTGGGACTCATTAGCCCTTAGCAGACAGTGCAGATTATGATCAGACTGCACAGAACGAGCAGTCTGATCTTGGATCTACACTGTCCGATAAGAAGACACTCCCCTAAAAACACCTTTGAAATAGTTAGGTTCTGGGTTTTACTCTTGGCTTCATTTTGCAGAACAAGGGTAAACCCCCTTTTTCATTGACCCTTAAGTTGCTATATGTAAGTGCGACTTACCGACCCCTAACGCGGACAGTGTAGATCAAGATCAGACTGCACAGAACGTGCAGTCTGATCTTGGATCTACACTTTCCGAGAAGGAGATGATTATTCCACAAAACTTGATTTTGGAACAAGCAAAATTAAGGTTTTTTATTACCGAACTGAAAATTTCATTTCAGTTATTTAGCATAATAAGGGTTAACCAGGACGTACTATATAGATAAACTGTTCAAAGTCTTACATCAGACTTAAAAAAAAAGGAACTTTATTTATTGTTTATGTACAAGGCTGTGTCAGTTTCGACAAGTACCATGAACTTAGAGTCTAGCTATTTACCATTCGAAAACACTTTACACTTGTCCAAAATTGAAAGCATTAATGGAGGGCATAATTATTAGCTCCTATCCTGGTAAATAAATAAATTCTGACCCATCACGCAAGTTGGGTCCTTCTGGGAACTGTGAAAAGTATCACTTCTGGTCCGACTGTGCGAATTGCGCAGCCTAGCTGACCAGGGTTGATACTTTTCGCTTTAATGATATTTTCTGTATGAAAAGTGGTCATTGTACCTTATTATACAATCATGTTTAATTATTATCGACTTAAATTGACCTGTACTATCTTTGATCTGTTTCCATCTAATTGGTGTACAGAATTCCTTTTTTGCGTGATGGGTCACAAATGTAACCTTGAAAAGAAGTCTGATTTTGTACCCAGAATGCCCAATTTGGATGTGTATTTGTAGAATGCCATCTAACGGGAGATAATAAACACGGAAATATCTTCTAGTCCTTTCTTCATCTGACCCCCAAATCGCCGATTACGGTAGTGCAGCGGGATGCATGCTGGATTTGAAGTCAGAAGACCGTTAGTTCGAATCCCCAACTAAGCAACTTTCTCTCCGAGAATTGATGATTGTCATTGCGATTAGGGTTCATTCCCGTCTCACTGCTAATCATTGTTTCATCGATGGCTTTGTGGGAAAGCAGCCAGTAGTCTCGGAAGAATGTTGTACTAAGATGATAAAGAAACATAAGGAAAGCATAGACAGGTGCAGTGGTAATCTCGATATCACTGAAATACTTTTGAAATGGAGTTAAACACTACACTATACAAACAAATTGGGTCCAACATATCGTCGGTTCATTTCAAAAACCTCGTAACTACAACATGAAACAAGCTGTAGTTACGAGGTTTTTGAAGTATACCGACTATATCTTTTCTGAATGTCAAATGAATGTAACTTTGCATTAGAAAAAAGAACATGTAAAACCAGATTGTCGACTTGAAAAGAAACGAAAAACAAAAATACTGTTAGAATCAATATTTGGACTAAACTATCAAAGTCTAACCCTTACACTATTGTGAATGATGCACGACGCTTCTACAGACTTGTAGATCAAGATCAGAGTTTAAAGATCATGCAGTCTGATCTTAGATCCACCCTGACTGGTGGTCTGTATGATACAAATGCCGAAATCGGACCAGAGATTGGAAATTACCAACATAGTTTGCGTGTAATTTCTTTAAAACTTGAGGGATTATTAAAAGAGAAAGGACAATAAAAATAATCTTTCTATTGGACAGATAGTGGCGTGGTGGCCTTTTTTTCTTATCTATGACCCAAATTTTACCAGTGCAAATTTCTGTGTCGCTATCTGTCTGTCTGTGACCCAATCTTACAAGTGCAAACACAGAAAATGTTCTCCCGGTCCATATTTAATGTAGAACTTAAACTTCCCTGAAAATATTCTTCCTTAAAAAATGTTCACATTGGTCAGTACTCCTTGAGTAATGTATACTCACCGGTGCATATTCTGCGATGTCGGAAAACTCACCAGTACAAATTCTGCTAGTACTGTATACTCACGAGTACATATTCTACGAGTAATGTTTACTCACCGGTACATATTCTACGTGTTCTGTATACTCACCTGTACATATTTTACGAGTTCTGTATCCTACTCACCAGTACATATTCTGCGTGTAATGTATACTCACCGGAACACATTCTGCAAGTTCTGTATACTCACCGGTACATATTCTGCGTGTAATGTATACTCAACGGTACATACGGTATACTGCAAGTTCTGTATACTCACCAGTATATATTCTATGAGTACTGTATACTCACCGGTACATATTCTAAGAGTACTCTATACTCATCCTTCATATTCAAAAGGTACTGTATACTCACCGGTACATATTCTACGAGTACTTTATTCTCACCGCGACATATTCTACGAATACTGTATACTCATCCTACTTCGCCTTCTTCGAGTAATGTATACTGTGCGAGCACTCTATACTTATCGGCGCATATTCTACGAGAAATGTATACTCACCGGAACATATTCGACGAGTAATATATACTCACCGGTACATATTCTGCATGTACTGTATAATCACTGGTACATATTCTTCGAGTGAGTACTGTTTACTCACCGGTACACATCGTACGAGTTATATATACTCACCAATATATATTCTACGAGTACTGTATACTTACCAGTACACATTCTACGAATACTGTCTTCTCACCGGTACATATCCTGCGAGTTTTGTATACTCACTGGTCCATATTCTAAGAGTAATGTATACTCACCCTTCATACCCTGCAAATACTGTTTACTCATCAGTTCATATTCTATGAGTACTTTATATTCATCGGTACATATTCTACGAGTACTTTATACTCACCCTACATATTCTATGAGTAATGTTTAAACACCAGTTACTACGAGCGTATTTACGAGAAATGTATACTCACCGATACATTTTCTAAGAGTACTGTATACTCAGCCTTCATGTTCTGCAAGTACTGTATACACACCCGTACATAGTCTACGAGTAATGTATACTTACCGTTACATATTCTTGAAGAAATGTATATTCACCAGTACATATTCCACGAATAAATGTATTCTCACCGGTCATTATTCTATAAATAATGTATACTCACCGGTACATATTTTACGAGTAATATATACTCACTAGAACATATTCTTGGAGTTATGTATACTCATCGGTACATATTCTGCGATCACTGTATACTTACCGGCACATATTCTACAAGAAAGGTATACTCACTGGAACGTATTCGACGAGTAATATATAGTCACTGGTACATATTATGCATGTACTGTATACTCACTGGTACATAATCTGCGAGGAAGTACTGTTTACTCACCGGTGCACATTCTACTAGTAATGTATACTAACCGAGTAATATTCTATGCGTAGTGTTTACTCACAGGTACATATTCTGCAAGTTCTGTATACTCACAGGTACATATTCTGTGAGAAATGTATACTCACCCGTACATATTGTATGAGTAATGTATACCGACCGTTACATATTCTACGATAATTGTATACTCACTGGTACATGTTCTATGAGTAATATATACTCATCGGTCATTATTCTATGCGTAATGTATAATCACTGGTACATATTCTGAGAGTACTGTACACTCACTGGTACATATTCTGCGAGTGAGTACTGTTTACTCACTGGTACGTATTCTACGAGTAATGTATACTTACCGGTACATATTCTACGAGTAATGTATAGTCACTGGTATATATTCTACGAATACTGTATACTGACCGGTACATATTCTACGAGTTCTGTTTACTCAGCGACACATATTCTACGAATAATGTATACTCAGCGGTGCATATTCTACGAGTAATATATACTCACTGGTACATATTTTACCTGTAATGTATACCCACCGGGACATATTCTACGAGTAATGTATACTCACTGGAATATATATTATACGAGTAATATTTACTCACCGGTACATATTCTGCGAGTTTTGTATACTTACAGATATCGGTAATACATATTCTGTTTAGTTTAAACATATTTATTTTACATCGATTGAGAAACAAGTTCTTACAACTTATACTAATCTCTCTCAATTCTGCTTCCTGGGAACTACACCAGTACTCGCGCCGAATGTGTGGGCCAATGAAAAATCCCAAAGTTGACACCCGCTCCCGGGTATCGAACTCAGGACCCTTAGGTTATGAGGCCGACGCTCTACCTCACGACCATGGACACCACATATTCTGTAAGTAATGTATACTCACCGTTCCATGTTAGAAATTGTGCTTGGTCCATATTCTATGTAGAAAGTGCACTCCCCAGTCCAAATATAAGGACTGGGGAGCCTACGCAAGCATTCGTCTTTACACTGGCGTAGACAAGGCTTAAAGTTCTCTGCAATATGATTTCGATCTATGCCATCCCGTTATGAAGTTGAAAGAAGTGAACTGAGGTGGAGGAATGATTTTTATGGGTCAGCGTTCGTCAGAAAAAAAATACGAGATAAAAACTGGAAAGCTTATCAAAAATTTATGGAATCTTACATTTCAAATGAGTATAGGCCTATCCACTATTAAATAAACATACAAAGCCCAATAGTTGATACCATGACCTTTCGCCGCCCGAGGCGAAAACAGTGGCTATTGCGGAAGGCGTACATGAAGATCAGACTTGACAGAATGTACAGACGCATCTTTGTCCTAACTTGTGCACTTCTTTGGTCAAGCCTGTAAGATGAAAACTTATAAAAAATTGATAATCTCCCCGCTAGATGCAGTCTGTAAATACACATCTATCTAATTTGGGCATTCTGGGTACAGAACTGGACTACTTTTCTACGCAATAACATTTACTTTGAATTTCATACTAAAATAAGCGTTTACTCAATAAAACGCTACCTCGTGCGATTCACTCAGTTGTGACCAGATAGCATGTAGCCTATGCATGGCCATTCATTAAAACAGCTCATAAAGGCTTGGATAATAGCTTTGGTGTAAGCCCTACTTTTCCCTAGCATATGGGATGGGTGATGCGTCATAGCAGACGGGTCAAATCTTCGAAAAACATGACATGCGCAGACAACGACAAAAACTTAAGTTACAGAGGGTAGTATTTTAAGCAATAGACAAAGGTCAAGCCCATATAAATGGCACTGAAAGAGATAAGTGAACGCAAATAATATACGGTCTGCAACACGCCAAAAGGGGCATTCGGGCATATTCGTAACGTTTCGTCTCGGATCCGAAACAACACTTTCCGTCTTCATGTAATTTTCTGATTTGCGCAAGTCTGCTGTACATAGTACAAAATCTAATGCATTCGAAGAGAGCTGTCTCAGATTAGCCTTCGCGGATAGCGCAGGCTGATCCGAGATGATACTTTACGCAAATGTCCGAATGCCCTTGTTCGCGTGTTGCAAGCGAAATGTTTCTCATGGACAGTGGGTAATGTCAATTTAAGTTCAAACAGCCCGGTCACATCTTGATTTATATGGAGTCATTTATTGGTTCGATTCCTAGCTCAGTAAATGCTAGATCTGCTGAATAGTTAATAGAGCCGATGGCCCCAAAAGAATAGTGTGCCGAGGAACGTGTAAAAGAAACAGTGGGCTGTTTAAATCATGTTTCGGCGACCAGTGCAAATATCACCGCTTTCACTGAGTTTTCTTAACAAGCACTTCGCATACTCTATACCTTTCGAAACCACTGGCATCTTTTTAACATAAACTTTGCCGAATCAAAAATTCAATGGAAGAAGAACGAATTCTATTGAGATGTCTATCATTTATCTTCGGAGAGCCTTTACCTGATTCAGGGCTATAGCATGTGATCCCTGGGCCCTGCAAGTTACCAACTGACCTACTCACTTAAGTTTCAGGATTTCTCAATATATGCTATAGTCATAGAAAATCGTTACAAAACGTACCATTCAGTGGGTCATACCGTGTTGCGAATTTGTATAAACATACATTGCACGGTTCTAGGACAATTGCCCCCGGACTATTGGACTATTGCCCATTGAGGACAATTCCCCCCCCCTCCCCCCGGACAATTGCCCCCCCCCCGGACAATTGCCCCCAAGGACAACCTCCTCCCCCCCCCCGGCCAATTCCCCCCCAGGACAATTCCCCTCCCGCGGACCATTGCCTCCCGAGGACAATCTCCCCCGGACTACTGCCCCCCGAGGATACATGTAATTGCCCCCGACGCGGGACTTTTGCCCCTGGAAACAACAACCCGGGGTGGTGGGAATTGTCCTTGGGGGCAATAGTCAGGGGGGAATTGTCCTTGGGGGACAATAGTCCGGTGGGAATTGTCCTTAGGCGGTGATGGTCCGGGGGGAATTGTCCTCAGGGGGGCAATTGTCCGGGGGCAATTGTCCTGATACGGCATTGCACATACTACGCAGGATACAGTTCTTCACCCATGGGCAACACTGGAAGCTCTTGCAGTAGGCGTAAATCAGATTTACTCGCAGCCTGTTATATTATTCAGCGCAAAGTTTATTGTCATAAATTCAGCATCATTCACGGCGGGGAATCACGTGACACAACAACAACAACAGTGACCGACAAATGATAATATTGTTTTATAATTTGTTTGCTCGTCAATAACTTTTTTATCAGGTGTTGTTTAAAAAATCTAACACATCAAGCAAATCCATGGAGTCCTTCCGCCTTCTGTGCTTCAAACTAATTTCCAATCGGTCATGTATTAACGGAATTATTGAAGATTTCTTACCTGAAGTCGGGGAATTTCTTCAAATGTCGGTCATTGTTGTTGAAGTTGTGTCACGTGATTCCCCGCCGTGATCATTTAACTGTTGAAAGAACAATTTACTGAAACTGGATTTTTTTTCATCTTATAGACGCGATCTGTGGAGTCTGAACTTGGTGTATGACGTCCGCAAAAGTCCATGGTTTGGCCTGTAAAGCCACAAGTTTTCAGAAGCAGAACACACCGTCGGTTTACTTCCATAGACCTAGTAAGAACAGCTTGTTACAAGCTATAATTACAAAGTTTTTGAAGTAAACCGACGACATGCTTGTTTAATTAAGCACAAGATTGAATATTTAGGTTCGCGTCGGCAAACCGGTGTGTTTGGGGTGTTTACTTTTCCTTGTCTGACAAACCGGCTTTACCAGCATCCTGATATCAACGATAAGTTTCGCGCTTTTATTATAAAAACTCTCCCCTGTTGCTTGAGGATGATGCGCATAAATCACTTTGTTGATATTATCTTTTTTTTCAACTGTTTACCCAACGACAAAACTTTAGCCTACTCCAACTTGAAAGCACTTGCAGACGATCAATCAAATTGAACTGAAAACACGACATTTGTCTTTCATAGAGTAGAAAATAGAGGCAAAAGGAGAAAATGCTGGTCCTTTCAAAACACGTTTTCAGAAGGCATCTTTCTCCGGTCTTTTAAAGTCGATATTATGTGGTAGAGAGTCAACTCATTTTGGCTAATCAATTGTACACAACACACGTAGGAAGCATTTCAAGATGGTGGGGGGGGGGGGGGGGGAGGAAAGGGGGCAACTTCGAAATATTGAGAATTTTTGCATGGTTGTTGCATTGCACTAAAAACTCATATGAGTTACTATGATTTTCACAATTATTGAAGGGGCTGAGACCTCCCCCCCAGCCCCCCTCCCCTCATTTCGTTCCTACGGGGCTGGTACATAACTGTAATTTTATGTAAAGGTTCCTCTTTGTATTTAATTCAGGAAATCTAAGAAAATTTCGGAAACATTTTTCGGAAACTTTCTTGTAAAGGACTGATAAAGACAACTAAATATATTTTCTTGTAAAATTTTGGGTTACAAACAGCAGGAAGGTGCAATTTTGGGGTCATCAGATACGATGTCTTGATACTGATATGAAAACGAATCAAAGTCATTGATGCATGTTATTGGTCATATATGTGAAATTCCAAGTCGTTTGGATGGGGCCAATTGAGAAACATCATCGGGACACAGGTTTGAAGCTTTACGTTACTCTCCATGCATAACCCTTGAGAAAGTCATTTATGAATATTCATATGGTCGGTAAGTATCCTAGTGGCCAATCGAAAGATCGATATCATTACTCTCTCTTGTAGAGAGGATAATTTCATTTCATCCGTTACTAAAAATAGCCCAGTAAAAACCCGAGGTTGTCAGCAAATATGGCGGCCGTCGGCATGCTTGTCTTCTGTGAGATATAGCATTCTGCAATACAGAGACGACACTATCGATCTTTGTGTCTCTGTCTGTCTGTCTGTCTGTCTGTCTGTCACACACACAACACTAAGACAGAGATGAAAAACAAAGAAAACTATTTGACTGCCAACGGAAAGGATCACAAAAGTATGTCACTAATGAGCTTGTTTATGTTAAACCTAGAGCGGGCTATGTCAGGTTGCTCTAGGACGTAACAACATAACAATCCAACCCTTATACAGGCGAAACATTCCGTTACCGACCCTGTTAGGCTTTATTTGAAAACATCATTGGATAACGAGAAACAGCAAAATCTTTCTAATATACGAATAAGACATAAGATCTGAGCTTGCTGCATGAATATAGTAAAACCATTGAAACAAAACAGGAGAAATTTGTCGTGACAAAACAATTTATCCATTTGCCAGAATGTTTTCAAAGGCCTTCTGCAGCTAAGAGAGAGAGAGAGAGAGAGAGAGAGAGAGAGAGAGACAGACAGGGAGTCGTCTACAGACAGACAGGGAGTCGTCTGTGTTAATTTTTGACAATTTGACAAGCCGACAAATTTCCCTACTTGTCTAAAGGGAAAGATTTACAGATTGCAAACTAAAAATGAGCTTAAATGCTGATCATGTCTGATCTTGAAGGGAAGAAGAAATGTTGGAAAAGGAGGAAAAAATGCTTGTGTCCAGCATTTTCTTCTTTTTCAACAATTCTTTGAACAGGTTTCGTTTCTCAAGGTCTGCTTTAACACGGAACGTTGTTTGATAAATAGCTAGAACGGTTTATGCACATGTTTTACTGCTCTGAGATTCACATAGGTAAAAAACACTGTTGAAAATTGCTTTTTCTCCTTTTCCAAATGTTATCAAAAGGTTTCCCTTCTTAAAGTTTGAAAAAAACACAGACTTGTTTAACTCTTTACGGAATACCGTTAGGGCCATCGCCTTTGAATGTGTTAATTTGAAACACGATACTCAATAGTACGATGACGATAACGCGAAACAACGAAACCACGATGGTGAAAACGCGATAGTACGATGACGATAACACGATACTACGATGGTGAAACCACAACAATACGATAGTACGATGATGATAGTGCGATATAGTATCGTGTTTTCACCATCGTACTGTCGTAATTTCACCATCGTAGTATCGTATTTTCGTGTTTTCACCATCGTACTATCGTATTATCGTCATCGTACTAACGTGTTTTCATCATCGTACTATCGTATTATCGTCATCGTACTATCGTAGTTTCATCATCGTACTAGTTATCGTATTATCGTCATCGTACTATCGTATTATCGTCATCGTATTATCGTGTTTTCATCATCGTACTATCGTATTATCGTCATCGTACTATCGTAGTTTCACCATCGTACTATCGTATTATCATCATCTAACTATCGCGTTTTCACCATCGTGCTATCGCCTTCCGTTGGGCATGCGCATCCTCCAATATTCAAAACCTACAGGACAACAGTACACATGGAAGAGTTTATTCAAAGTCATTTTGAGAGAGGCTATGCCTGTAAATTGGGTTATCTACCCTCTTAGACAATTGCGTAGTCAATGGCCTTATGGATAAAGTACCTGCTAAATGTGAAGTAGACCAAGGTTCAAATCTGACATAGAACTCTGTTTTTTTTTTCAACTAGATTTTCTCCACTATCTTAACTTTTTTAAAACATTGATATAGTCAGAATTTTAATTTGTATCAAGAACTTTTGCCTTTGACTTCAACAAATTTGTATCAGTGACTTCAGAAAGGGGTATTTAGGGGGGAAAATGGCTTCTTTTGTTTTTCCCATAATTGGGTACGACTAATTGTCTAGAGCATAATCCTCCAAGCCCTGGTATCTCAGTCGGTAGTGTTCAAGACTTGAGAACAGAGGTCACTGGTTTGATCCGCACCTCGGTCAATTTCTTTCGGAGGATTGATGATAGTCAATGTGACAGGATTCATTCCTCTCTCTCTCTCTCTCTCTGCTGATCATTGTTCTGATGATAGTTAAGTGGGAAAGCAGCCAGTAGCTCGAAAAAAATATTGTGGGGAGTACCAGAAACAAAATTTATGGGAAAGCATGGATAGGTGAACTGGTTGCAGTGATAAAACTGAAATAATACTGATAATGATGTAAAACACCATACAACCAAACAACTAAAGGATAATGTGTATATTCCTTTCATAAACTTCTGTATTTCTTCCGCAAACTAATCAAACCTATATTTAACCTGCTATTTTTTTTAGATTTACCAGTCCCATTTCACCTTTGTTTAGGATATATACTTATAGAACAGGAAAATGTTTTTCTAAAAATTTACATGTATGTGTTGTTCCACAATCTAGTTGGGTTAATGTTTCCTGTAATTTTTTTGCCACCAAAAAGAAAAATAATGATAAATTCAGGGTATTTCAAAGCTTGAAATTAGATTACTCTTGTACTGTAAGATGGTTTTGCTAAAAAAAAAAGAGCGTCAGGTAGCAGACTGCACTTTCTAATCCACAGTTTCAGCTCTCCAAAAGCGATTTTAATCCCCACGGGCATTTGAAGAGTTAAAGAACTTCGGTACTGGAAAAATATCGGATATCTATGGACTAGTATAGCCTCTCTCAAAATGACTTTTTATAAACTCGTCCATGTGTACTATTGTCCTGTAGGTATTGAATATTTGAGGATACGCATGCGCACCGGAAGTCGATAGTACGATGGTGAAAACACGATACTACGATGACGATAATACGATAGTACGATGATGAAACCACGATAGTACGATGACGATAACACGATAGTGCGATGATGAAACTACGATAGTGCGATGGTGAAAACACGATAGTACGATGACGATATAGCACGATAGTACGATGACGATACCACGATAGTACGATGACGATAATACGATAGCACGATGGTGATAATGCGATACTACGATAGCACGATGGTGAAAACACGAAAATACGATACTACGATGGTGAAATTGCGACAGTACGATGGTGAAAACACGATACTATATCGCACTATCATCATCGTACTATCGTATTGTCGTGGTTTCACCATCGTAGCATCGTGTTATCGTCATCGTACTATCGCGTTTTCACCATCGTGGTTTCGTTGTTTCGCGTTATCGTCATCGTACTATCGAGTATCGTGTTTCAAATTAGCACATTCAAAGGCGATGGCCCTAACGGTATTCCGTAACTCTTTACCAAACGACAAATTTTCCAAGTCGAAAGGATTTTGCAGACGACAAATTTAACGTGACTCAAACATTCAAATTTATTCTGGGAGGATAGAAAACATGGTGGGAAAAGGAGAAAATGCTGGTTACCAGCATTTTCTCCTTTTCCCACGATGTTTTCAAAAGCCTTCTTTTTTCAGGGTCGTGAAAAAAGGGGATTGATTGGGAAAGGGTTAATAAATAAATGGTAAAACCAGCTCATACACTATCTTCCCCTGTTTCATCCTTTGTAAAGGTAGATAACATTGAAGGAAAAAGGCCTGTTACATCCTCGGATACCCCGGGGTCTCCCTATTTGCTACGCTACATCGACCCCTGGCACGGCGGGGAATCACGTGACACAACAACAACAACAAATTATCCAGGGTAAAAAATTTGTTTGCTCGTCAATAACTTTTTTATCAGGTGTTGTTTAAAAAATCTAACACATCAAGCAAATCCCTGGATTCCTTCCGCCTTCTCTGCTTCAAACCAAATTCCAATCGGTCATGTATTAACAGAATTATTGAACATTTTCTTACCTGAAGTTGGGGATTTTTTTCAAATAACGGTCATTGTTGTTGTTGTTGTGTCAGGTGATTCCCCGCCGTGCCTGGGACAATTAATTGAATTTCCCTCGCTTTACCGCTGGCCGAATGCCGGCTTTTCATTGGTTCCATCATCATTTTGTGATGGGCGAGTGGACTGTACGCTATGACGTTTCGTATCGATTTTCGGCGGCTGATTCATAGAGGATAATCAACTGGTTGTTTTTGATATGAAAAATATCTCACGAGGATGCGTTGTTAGGCGTTGAAAAAACGAGTGCGCAGCACGAGTTTTTTAACGCCTTACGACGCGTCCGAGTGAGATATTTTTCATATCAAAAATAACCAGTTGATTATTCTATTTATTCTATAGTAACCTTATTAACATCAATTTTTGTAATTTTGCGTTTGAAAGTCGAAAAAAATGTAGCCGAAAAAAAAAATAGCTCCAAAATTACGTCAGGAAGTGAAAGTGAAAGTTGATAACGTCACTAGTGATGATATCAAAATTTATTACACTGGGAAATTCCAGGATTTCACTGCTAGGTATATAATAAAAAGTTTTATTAGTCAACTGTCCCAGGGGTCGATGTAGCGTAGCAAATAGGGAGACCCTGGGGTATCCGAGGATAGGCCTGTTAGACCTACTGTCATTTCTTCCTTTTTCAAAAAAAAAATGTATTCAAAAGACTTCCTTTCCTAGAATAGTTTAAACACGGGAATCTTTGTAAAGTGTTAACCCCTTTGACTGCTAAGCGCGACTGCTGATTCTTTGCGAACAGTGTAGATCAAGATCAGACTGTAGTGAACGTGCATTCTGATCTTTGAAATACAGTGCTCGATGAGGAGATACTATTCTCCAAAACATAACCTTGACACGGCAATATATGGGTTATTAATATCGAATCGAAATTTTAATTTTAGTTTTGTAGCGGGATTAGGGTTAACACAGTTTTTTGTCTGCCTTTTCCCGTTTTATCTTACATATATCTTAATTCATTTTTCTTGCGTAGATGTAGGCAGTTTCTCTTGCGGTTTTTTTTTTCGTCGTTATGTAAGCTTCGTGCACCCTAGCCTGTCAACCCTTTACCACACAATTACGACTTTTGACGACCCTGAGGAAGAAGCCTTTCGAAAACTTTGTGAGAAAAGGAGACAATGCTGGTAGCCAGCATTTTCTCCTTTTCCAACAATGTTTTCTACTCTTTTAAAGTCAAGTTTTGATTTTTGATTCGTTTTGTCTGCAAATGCTTTGAATTGGGACAAGTAATTTTTTTATGTCGTTTGGTCAAGAGTTAATTGCTGATGGAATTCAGGAAACACATGAAAATTTGAGCTGTCGCCTTGTTATGACTGAAACAACGTTGAAAGCAGCGTAAAAAGCTGAATCAATCAATGCAGGTTGGGCTGTTCTCTTAATTATTGGCGTCTGTTTAAGACTTAAAGCTTAAACACGTTAAAATATCGAAAGGTTTGCACTTAAGGTGTGGTCATATAAATGATGTCTATTCTTATCGTCTTCAGTGACCAAAATAGTCATTAAGTTTATCGACCTATGGTCACCAAACGGACACTTAATAAACTGTCAATTTGATCGTTTTATAACCACATGTAGTTATCCTGTGATCATTGAGGAACAAATAATTTATTATGATATATGACTCTCCGTTAAGAGGTAGTTTAGTACCTTTACAAAAAATATCGACTCATGTCAGCTTGCGCGAACTGCACAAGCTGACATTAATCAAAACTTTTTCCTATTGGTTAATTTTCTGCGTGACAAAGGACCATTCAACCCTTAGATTCAGTCAGTTGTTAAAAATGTTAACAAACTTTCCAAAGATGGCTTTACAGACATTTTCTCCCGCTAGAAGGCATTCTATAAATACTTATCTATCTAATTTGGGCATTCTGGGTACAGAACCGGACTACTTTCCTACGCGACAACCGTTACTTTGAATTTCAAACTAAAATAAACGTTTACTCTATAAAACGCTGCCTGGTGCAAATTAATTCAGCTATGCTTAGCATTGTAAAGAAATCTGAAGCTAAAACAGGCCTGATTTTTCCTCAAACTTATTGATAAGAGCCATTTTCTCCATTGCTACTTTCTGGCGCGTATTACTACAATCTCCCCAATATTGGGGAGAGTGATGCGTCATACGAGGCAGGTCGAATCTTCAAAGAATATGACATGCGCAGACAACGGTTTTTGGAAGGCGAGATTTTCATTCTCGCCTTCATTTGTCAACGCTCACCAGCTTGCTGAAAATGCCTCTGAACAGCATTATCAAAACGCCTTTCAAATAGTTCGATACTTCTCGAGTACATTAGAACAAAATAGTGTCGAGACCATTGTAAATTTAATCAGAACAGCAAGAAGAAACTTCAAGTTTCTAGAAGGAATGAAATCGAATTCGTAAAAAGCATCGTTTTTGACAAATGCAAAATACTTTGGATCAGTTCATTGATATAATCACGTTGCTACAGCAACGAATAAACCATAGCTATTATAAGCCAATCGAAAGCTACTAACATGACGTCATTCGGACCTACTTCCACTTCACAACGCATAAACAACTAACCAGTGGGATCGTACATGTAAATTTACTATCCCAGAACTAACCAATCGGATAGCTTCTTTGAATGACGTACCGCTGATATACCCCTTTCCTCTGTTGGCAACCTTATTCTGTCTTTGCGAGGAGTAAAATTTCAATGAAATAAATTCCTTTGAATCATCAAGTGTTTAAACAAAATTTTCTCTTTCAAAGAAATATTTTTCTTTTTTCAAAGTTATGCTTGACTTTATGATTAATGACTAGGTTATTGTTACGCATCGGCGTTGCCGAGTTTGATTCCGGAGACCCGTGAGAAGAAAAAGGTAAATCAGTTGAAATTACATTATGTGTCATTTCGAAGTAGTTCTGGTCAGTACAATGTACCGAAGTATATAGCCTGGGTTCCAGGCTGATCACTTCTTTCCTTATATACGAGTATGATCGGATTTTACTACGTCAAAAATGACAATAACATGATCTGTAACCGTTTTAACATGCAAAGAATTTTAACTTCTTCTTTTGGTCGTCACATTGCTTAGCGTTCAGCAATTATTCATAAATATTTAACCCTTTACCGCTCACTTGAAACGACTCTGAAATTCAAGCTTTTAAAAACATCGAGAGGAGAGGGGAAATACAATCGGAAACCGGCATTTTTTTTTTTACATTTTATTACAATGTTTCTACCCTATCAAGAACAAATTTCGTCGCTAATTTGGGCCACCCTGAATTTGCCATCTGTATGAATCAGTGCTTTCTATTTCAACTTAGTCTGAAATTTCTTCGTCAAGTAAAGAATAAACGCTTATCTCAATGAATTGTTATCATAATCACTTACCTCCGTCATTATTAGAACTGAAATCTTTACCTTATATATATTCCCATTTATTTTCCTCGAAAGAATTTCCTTCAACTATACACTTTTTTTCCAAAACTGAATAACACAATGATAAAATTAACTTGACAGGGAGAATCCCCACTGTCCTAGAGTGCATCGGACGTGTTCATGATTTTCTAAGAACACGGAGCAAGGGCCTGCATCTGTGTAATTGTGCACGATATATTTTTGTCGAACAAAGGAATAGGGTGTATCTCAATATTGACGGGTAGGCAATCATTTTGCTTTCATGTTTGCCGACAAGCTGAACGTACATTCCGGTTACGCAGGATTAATGAAGGACAAGCGTTAATGTCAATGAACCCTTAGATCGTTTACGCCTGTCTCTTTTGAAGACAAGGCAGACGATTCTATGGTCTGCACAGAATATGCAATCTTATGTCGGATTAGCTATATTGTAATAACCCGACCAAAACAGCCCAGGGTGAGGTTGCAATAATTAAGCATATTGCCCGAGATGTAAAATGCCATTTTCATCAATCTAACACTCTAGTATAAGGGTTAACAGAGCCATAGATTACAAGAATCGTATAAACGAAGAATACCTTCCGACGTTCTTTATAGGACCTAAGAAGTCAACCGTCAAATGATGTTGGTTGGTTATCCTTGATAGGATGGTAAACATTGCGCAAAACGGAGAAAATGTTCGTTGTCAGTATTTTTTCATGTTCCTGCATGCTTTCAAAATACCCTTCCCTTTCTAAAAAGCCCCATTCTTTAAGGTCATTAAAACCCAGCACGTGTATTGTAATCTAAATGTTAAAATTCCGTTTTGAACATTGAAAGTCGTTTGTTTTGAAAGTCTTTTTCAGTCTTGATAAAGTATATTTCAAATAAAATGGTAAACAAATAAAGAAAAGCCTTTTAACTGAACGACACTGAAATTTTGACAACCTCAAGGGGAAAAAAAAGTTTCAAAATACTTTTGGAAAAGGAAAAAAAACGCTAGTCACGAGTATTTTCTCTTTTTACCGCTATGTTTTGTACTTTTTCCCAGCCAAACGGCACATTTTCAGCTGCTCTTAACTTATTATCTGCTAATTGCTTTAATGTAGAAGGCCCAAATTTTTTGTTATTTTCTGAAGGGTTTTGTAAAAGGTTACTAAGCTTGAAAACATTGTAAGAAAGTCAAACAAAAGGTTGATTATCATTATTTGCTACTTTTCCTACAATTCTTTGAAAAGCCTCTTCTTCAACATTGTTGAAAGTCAGTATTGTGATCTAAAAGGCTGAATCTCAGTTTCTATACTCTAAAATGTACCTTTCTAAAAACTCTTTGCTGTCTCAATAAAATTATCCATGGAGTAAAATGGTAAAGACTTTCAAGAAATTAATCATCTCATTACAGGGTTTCAGTTTTAGATCTATCAAAATTGATTGTATTTTCAAGCGAAAACTATTCTTCAATCCTTTACCATACCCTATCAAGTACAGTTTTAACAACCCTGAGAAAGAGGCCATTTAAAAACTTAATTTTGAAAAGGAGAAACTTTCTTGACTCTTTACACGAAGAAAAAAAATTCAGACTTTCCAAAATTAAATGCATTTTCAGGTAGCAACTTTTTGATCTGGCACCACTGATGGAACCTGTATGAAATAGGATGGAAGACATTTTAGGAAAAGGAAAAAAATGTCAATTAGCACCATATTCTCCTTTTCAGACCAAAAGTTCTGCAGCCTTCTTCCTAGACCTTTTAAACTCATTATTGGGCTAATAGAGGGTTAGATCTAAGTTCCTATACAACGTAAAAACATATACGGGTAACAGCAAATTAAAACTCTTTGCTATCACATAAAACTTTTCCTTCAAATGAAATGGAAAGGAGTTTCAGAAAAGTTCATTCGTTTTAATTTTTTTCAACATATTTTCACAAGCCTTCTTCAAGTTTGCTAAATCTCAGGATGGTAAACTGGTCTTCATTGCTCAGGAACATTGCACAACTCTATAGACTTTGCTGTATCAGGAGAGGCGATTTAAGTACAGGAAAATGTATTGCAATATGTTATGCCTATATTCTTACTCGCCTTCCAACAGTACTTTCAGTACTTTGATTTAAATGTACAGCTACGTGACCGCATTGTGGATACAAGGTGTCACACCAACACCAAAAGTGAGCAACGCAATTGTTGAAATGCTCAAAAACTTAGATCCTACTGTTTAAAATATGGAAATAACTGTAAAGATGTTTATTTCACGGTCAGTCCAAATACTTCTTGCTGGCAGAAAAAAAAAAAAGAATTTTAAAACTAAGTTAAAAATTGCCAGGTCGCTCTTACCTTTGTTTTTTTAAACTAATTCTTAATTTCATTGTTCTGCCGGTTACTAACAAATGGACGAAAGCCCACCCGGGTGGCTCAGTGGTGAGCGTGTCGGACTCATGACCTGGCGGTTGTGAGTTCGATACCCGGTTGAGGCGAACTTTCTTTCCGGCGTATTTCCGCCTCTCACCTCTGTTGAAGCATGTGAGAAAAGTAGTCTATGGCTTTGGAAAGAAAGTTGAGTTAGTATCGGTGTGAGAAAGCCAGGAAACGCGTCACCGACCGCCATGATATGACCTTAGCTATTAAAGTGGCGTTAAACTCCAATGCAACCAACTACAAACAGATGGACGAACCGTAACAAAACAGACTCTGGCGGATCCAGGGGGGTTCGGGGGATTCGGAAGACCCCCCCCCCCCAAAAAAAAAAAAGAAAAAAAAAACCAGATTTTTGTTTTTTGATGGACTTCCAACTCATTGGCGACTGATTTGTGCTTCGAGTCCGTGTCTGCATATCTGAGATTGACTGAGTTGAACCCTCCCCCCCCCCGAAGAAATCCTGGATCCGCCCCTGACAGACTGTCATCTTCACAATAATTTTCATACTCTTAACCCTTTACCAGACGACAAAATTTTAGCCCTGTCCAATTTGAATGCATTTGCAGACGAAAATTTCAATGTGGCTCGAATGGTGAAATTGTATATTGATAGGATAGAAAACATTGTGAGAAAAGGAGAAAATGCTGGTTACCAGCATTTTCTCCTTATCTCACGATGTTTTTTCTTTTAAAGGCTTCTTTTCAAGGATCGTCAAAAATCGTCATTGTATGGGAAAGGGTTAAAAGGTATTTTATAAATCGAAATGCATTTTTACATCGACATTGTTTACTTTTGGTCGCTTCGGGGCCTTTAACCCGGAAACTGCTAGGTGCAACTTACTCACCTTTTGCGGACCGTGTAAGGTCAAGATCAGACTGCAAAGCACATGAAGTCTGATCCTGGATCTACACTTTCCCATGAGGAGACATCATACTCCAAAAGATAAGGTTACAATAGCACTAGCCCATTACCACATAACCCCTACTTTTGACGACCCTGAGAAAGAAGCCGTTAGAAAAAATTGTGGGAAAAGGAGAAAATGCTGGTAACCAGCATTTTCTCCTTTTCCCACAATATTTTCCACCCTCCACGAAACAAATTTCAAATTTTCAGTCACGTTTATTTTGTCGTCTGCAAATGCTTTCGATTCGGACAAGCCTCAGATATTGTCGTTTGGTAAAGAGTTTTACTGTGTTGCTACTATCGACTTAAAAGCCCCCATACACGATCAAATTTTTCGTCAATTATTATTTGATGTCAAATAATTGGTGTTCCCCACACACGATCAATGTTGTCTTCAACTTTATTTCATCTCGTGAACGCCATCAGTCATATTTTCACGAGTGGCGCACCGAAAAGATCGAAATTTATTTCATCTCGTGAACACCATCGGTAATATTTTCACGAGAGGCTACCGCGCCACTCGTGAAAATATTCAATTTTCTGTCAATTTTCATTCTGATCAAAATCTTCGAAATGAAGGGATCTATCGCACTGGCACTAGTTCTTGCCCTGGGGGATGCTCCAAAAGCGAAATAGGAGGAAGAAGTGGTCGAAAAAGTTATTTAACACTACGCTCTACTTTGCGCAGTTCACATCGGAAATTTGTGCACGGGATATTTATTTTCTTTTTAGTTCTTCAAGAGTCGCTTCCGGAAAATGTTCCTTGTATTTCTGAAGCAATACAATACAATATTTTATTGAAGTATTTAGGCCAACACATTGTATGCATGTTTTTTTTTGGGTCTCGATTCATATAATCATCGGATTTGATTTTCCGTAATGCTGGTAGAGATCGGCGTTGGACATTCGAGCGAACTCGCAGGACAAAAGAGCGAAAAAAAAAAATAGTACGCTTAAATTAATTGAGCGACAAAATAGTGGACATTTGAGCGAGAAATTTTAAACCCATTTGAGCGACATTTCAAATTCGGGGTAGACATTTGAGTGACAGGTTTTTACCCCATTTGAGCTATTTCTTTAAGAAATTCTTGAACAAATTATTTAATTTGTACCTCTTCCGTCAGCCAGACAAAGTCTGTTGCCCCCCTGCTCACCACGGGGATATGGAAGGAGGATTTTGAGCAGGATTTTTTTCTTTTTTTGTAAAACAGCACAATTTTTTAAAAATACGTTTTAATGTTAATATCTCATAAAACTGTTAAAACTTAAAACATTTACATGCCAGTTCTAGCCTGATACTTAAATCCAAGGGTACGATTAAATCTGGAGCGACATACTTCACGAAATTGTTTGCTCAAATGTCCACCTGGAGATACAAGTGGACGTTAAAATCCGTCGCTCAAATGACCACCAAAGCTGTCGCTCAAATGTCCACTACAAAAATTTTCAATTTCACTCAAATGTCCTGCGCCCGGTAGAGAATCGTAAGTTGCTATGACTTCCAGCAAGAATTTGTGCTCGATGTCTTTCTTTTTGTCCCCCATGTTGTCGCTTCGACAGTTAGACGGATAATGAATCATTGATCAGTATATTGACGTTTCGCCCGCAGACGGTCACTTTCATTGATGAGTCCTCAAAGAATATCAACGGAGCTTTGATCCGTCAAATATTTGCTTCAAATAATTGATTCAAATAATTCGCCGTCAATGTCCCCCATACACGATCAATTTTTGTCGTCAATTGATTGATATCAATTATTTGACATCAAATAATTAACAAAAAATTTGATCGTGTGGTCTATGGGGACCTTAACCCTTTACCCCATTGGGCATTTCTATGGGATTCTCTAATTGACCCTAAATATCAGCAAGGATGAAGCCGTTTTTTATGGGTATATGACACATTTTGATAGCATAGAAAACATTGTGACAAAAGGTGACGAGCAATTTCACCTTTTGCCACACTGTTTTCCAAAGGCTCCTGCAAGCAATGCGTAGAAATGAGTATCTATGGAGTAAAGGGTTAAGAAACTGAAACGAAACTTTTATTAGCAGAATAAGGGTTTGGCATTACACTTGAAATCTTGCTGATTAATCATTTTTTCCCACATGTGGTTACAGATGAGTCTGGTGAAAATTAACCCTTTATCTTGCCAAATAATTGGAAAGAAAACTTTATAGGTGATTGTATAAACACAAATTTTAGATACTTCAAAGCTGACTTTGAGGGTAAAATATGTTATTATCGGGCAGTGTAGATCAAAGATCAGACTGCACGTTCTGTGCAGTCTGATCTTGGTCTACACTGTCCGTAAAAGGTCAGTGAGTCGCGCTTGGCAGCCAAAGGTTTAATCTCGCCAGGAGTGGTTAAAATATGCATATCATTGTAAGTTGAACACAAACTGAGTTGTGACTGCATGCAGTAAGTAATTCGCATTATGTTGGAATTAGCACAGCATGAAAACAACATATTACTTAAGCCGCTAAACCCTTGGTGTTACTGAATGCGCTTTGGCGGAAAGTGTAGATCAAGATCAGACTGCACAGAATGTGCAGTCGGATCTTTGATCTATACTGTCCGATAGGATGAAATATCTTCGGTAAGAAAACGATTTGAAAAAAGCAGCTGTGTGTTTTTTTTTTTCATGTCTAGACACGATTGTTTGGTTTAATCAGTTGTTCAACAGTTACTGGAAATTTCCTACCAACAACGCGAACACAGGGGTTTCATTTGTTTTTTTTTTTAACCAGAAAAGTCTTAATCTACCGGACAGTGTAGATCCAAGATCACACTGCACGTTTTGCGCGCTCTGATCTCAACCTTCATCGTCCAACAAAGTGCATTTAAACCGCGAAAGCAGCTGAACGTTCAATAACCGAGACAACGTTACACATCAAGATAGCCTGGAGACTTTATGATAGCCGTAGATTAAAACATTATGGAAAAATGGACAATGCCTTATAATGGTCATAAGCAAATTTCTCCTTTTTCACGATGTTTTTTCCAGTATCTTTTTTTTTTTTGTTGTAATTTTTAGTGCACTTTCTTTGAATTGATTTGCCAGCCGTGCGATTTTGTAAGAGCATTGTTGTTGGTCTAGATGTGTAAGCTTGTGTTGCTAAATGGATTTACAAAACCGCATAAATAAAGTAACATGATATATTGATTAGCAACAGCTGCTGCGTTTTTGCCTTTAATTGATAAAAACAGATTAGTTTTGCAGGTATTGTTGAGTGTGATTTTTATTTGTACCATTGGCTTCCTGCAACTTGCAGCATCTTTTCTGTCAGCTCTTATCCCGCTATGTAATTAAAAGTAGATTCTTCAATTCGATGTAACTTAAAGTAGATTTTTCAATTCGATGTCACTAAATTTTCAATTCGATGTAACTGAAAGTAAATTTTCATTTCGATGTAACTAAAAGTAGATTTTTCAATTCGATTTAACTAAAAGTAGATTTTTCAATTCGATGTAACTAAAAGTAAATTTTTCATTTCGATGTTACTAAAAGTAAATTTTTCATTTCGATGTAACTAAAGGTAAATTTTCAGTTCGATGTTACTAAAAGTAAATTTTCAGTTCGATGTTACTAAAAGTAAATTTTCATTTCGATGTAAATAAAAGTAAATTTTCAGTTCGATGTAACTAAAAGTAACTTTTCAATTCGATGTCACTAAAAGTAAATTTTTCATTTCGATTTCACTAAAAGTAAATTTTTCAATTCGATGTAACTAAAAGTAAATTTTCAGTTCGATGTAACTAAAATTTAATTTTCAATTCGATGTTACTAGAAGTAAATTTTCATTTCGATGTAAATAAAAGTAAATTTTCAATTCGATGTCACGAAAAGTAAATTTTCATTTCGATGTAACTAAAAGTAAATTTTTCAATTCGATGAAACTAAAAGTAAATTTTCATTTCGATGTAACTAAAAGTAAATTTTCAATTCGATATTGATAACCCAAATATTACTACTTTAAATTTATGTTTCAAGGGATATAATATCACCTTATCGGACAAGGTAGATCAAAGATCAGACTGCACGTTCTGTGCAGTCTGATCTTTGATCTACACTGTCCGCAAAAGGTCAGCGAGTCGCGCTTAGCAGTCAAAGAATTAAGATGGATTAGATTTAAGTGCGCCATGCTCTGTCATAAGGGGGCTTTATACCTCTCGATTATTGGTTATACCAAGCAACCTATCACATTCTTGTACATCCGTAACAGCCACTTTTTCTAATAATCTGACTTAATCGTAAGGTAGAATGGTCGTTGGACAAACAGAAAGTTGACCTACAGCGAAAAAATTCTTTCCAGATCAGCTTGTACTCATTGCTCAGGCTGACCTGAGTCGATACTTTTCGCAGATGCATTAAAGGTGGCCCTTCAGATTCTTGGACGAAAATTTTACAAAACTGCCAAAAAAATTCATCCTTATACCCCCAAAGCATTACAATTTTCTTTCATAAAACCCCAGTAGTCGAAAACCATCCGACAACAAGAGAAATTAGATTTACTACAGCCCAGGTCGACACAGACGGGAAACACGACATATTTTTACATGAGCAACTCGCTCATTTATATATCGGAAATACACATACATACAGATGAGGATACATACGTACATAGCGTCTGAAGATGACATTATGGAATATAATTAAAAGTTTGATTTGTTATGGAATTTAAGCGTAATTCGTCAAGTGCAAGCCACTTAACACTCCCACAATGCTTTCTTGATTTTTGGCGCTAAATCTAAAAATAGCTTAAGAGGCTACGTAGCCGTTTAAGGATATACCATCAATTTTTTTTTTGTTGTAATTTTGTGATTTTTAATTATTGATGACTGGTACTGTTTTTCAAATGAATTTCAGTGATATATATATTTTTTGATTTGGTGTGATGTGAAAAATCTAAATACCCACCTTTAAGCCCCTCTTATCACAGAGCAATTAGATTCGGCTGATAGATTGGCATCTCCCTTCTACGCGACAAAATTTAACCCTTTCCCGAACAATCCCTTATTTTTACGACCCTGCATGGGATAGAAGTCTTTTGAAAACATTGTTGGAAAAGGAGAAAATGCTGGTAACCAGCATTTTCTCCTTTTCCCACAATGTTTTCTACCCTTCTAGAAACAAATATCAATTTTTGAGTTTTGTTTATTTTGTCGTCTGCAAGTGCTTTCAATTTGGACCAATCCAAAATTTTGTCGTTTGGTAAAGAGTTAAGTCCAGTCTGTGCTGATACTATTTGCAGACAACAAACGAAATGCGTGGCTAACATGGCTTTATTTTTCTGAAAAAAAAAAAGAAAGAAAGTAGGACATCAAAAAGTTTTCTACATCAGGTCCGTGTTAGCAAGGATTTGATTGGTAAAAACATTTTTCATTATTGGGGATTGGATGGGGATGAAATAAAATAGTTCAACGACTAAAGTTCATGCACGTAAAGAACATAAATTATTATTTGTTATGCAGTCAAGACCAAAAGTTTGACCCACTTCTGTTTGAGAAAATGTGGAAAAAAGTCATCTCAAGCAAACACATTTTCACTAGTTTAATATGGAAGAAAACGAAAAAAATATTATAGACGAAGGAGCGAGTGGGAGGGGGAACGGCAGGGTCACCTCTCCAATTATTATGATGGTGGTTGTGAGTCTGTATGTACGTGTGTGTTGGTGATGATGGTGTTGTTTGGGGGAGGAGGGGGAGGGGGAGGTTTTTCCATCGCTCAACTATGGTAGGGGAGGAGGTTTTTCCATCCCTCAACTATGGTGTATATCAAGACTGGAACATTCCTCAAGTTCCGTGACTGTACGGATCCCCAAATATTGTTATTCAAAGACATCTTCACAGGAAGATGACAATTTAGACTAAGAGATTATCTGGCACTGGAAAGAAACGAAAATTTGGTAGGATGCCCCTTAAAAGGCAGGTGTGGGCAAGTCATCCGTTCACTAGTGTCCCTCTATCAAACCGTTTGTGGTAAGTGAACGGAGTATATAGCCCGATGTTTCTATCTCGTAAAAGTCAATTGCAGTGCGCTTTCATCCTTAACCCTTTACTCCATAGATACTCGTTTCTACGAATTGCTTGTAGGAGCCTTAAGAAAACATTGTGGCAAAAGGTGAAATTGCTCGTGACGAGCAATTTCACCTTTTGTCACAATGTTTTGTATGCTATCAAAAGGTGTCCTATATGCATAAAAAACGGCTTCATCTTTGCTGCTATTAAGGGTCAATTAGAGACACCATAGAAATGCCTTATGGGTAAAGGGTTAAATCGTTTTTCAGAATGTAAGTAGCCTCCGCGGCAGATGTAGACCGAGATCAAACTGCATAAAACATGCCGTCTAAGCTTTGATATGCACTGTCAGCTTTTATGAGACATTCTGGTCAAGAAATAACATGAAAATACTATCATTTGGGTCCTTGTACTGAGGTGATAATGTAAATTACTTTTACTCAGCGCGCTGAGGTCCAATGTACTATCAATAAATAATGTTATATTATGGATGTAACTTTACCGGCAGTTATGACGTTCGTGATTAGACGCGTCAACGGAAAATGAAGCTCTGTTTGTCATTCAAGTTTCGGTTGTTTTCTTTTTAACAAGTTTTTGCTGTGTCACGGCGAAAGCTATTCAAGCATTTCCCAGCTTCCCCAAGCATTAGACTTAGACTAAAAGTTGTTGATTTTTACAAAAAAAAAACCGCTTCGCCCTCTGTAAGAGCATATAATTGGCCTGCAACTAGTAAAAATGGACGCTGGGACATTTGCGCAAAGTGTCGTCCTAGACCAGTCTGTGTAGTCCGCACAAGGTGATCTGAGGCGATACTTTCCGATCGAGTGGGGTTTTTCGTTTTACGCAAGTTAACTCCAGGACAAAATCTAATCTTGACATAAAATGGCTGAATTTAGGATTTGCATTGATCACGCCCTTGAAAAATTGGGCTGCATCGAAAGATTGGCCGAGATTTTCCGAATGTTTGCGCGATAATGACGTCATTGTATTTGTTGTTATTGGGACGTTGTTCTTTCCTGAAGTAGTCCGTCGGCATACATCCGAGGCTTGATTCGTAGAACTGACCGAGGTGTTGTTCCGAATGTCTGGTGATCGACGCATTCGGTATACCTCGGGTGATGGGAGCCATCATTAGATGTAGGTACGGAATCGGCCGAGTTGTGACGAGTGGTGATCGACGCCGCCATTTTGGATGTTGCCTTGCACGTATAGTGATGTTGATGGGGCACTCAAAAGGGAAACTGGTTTTACGTGGTTTTTGCCAGGGAGTATGATATACATGTTCTCGGCATGTTAACCAATCACGAGAAATTTCTTTGCAGTATAATAAGAATCACTGCCGGAGTGACTATGGCTGTTGTTGTCTTTGTCAAATGTATCTTACAGGTGCCTCCACTTTTAAGGTCATGAAAGTGAGAGTAATTCAAATATGCCAACCTCCTTTATATAGACAACATCAGATAAATTATATTGTTATACTGCAAGCCATGATATATCCTCTTCTTGAGGTATGTAACGTTTAATTATAAAATGAACACAAGCTTTCGGCGGTACAACCGCCTTCTTCAAGTGTGATCCTGTGATATCACAGGATCACACTTGAAGAAGGCGGTTGTACCGCCGAAAGCTTGTGTTTATTTTATAATCATACTGCAAGGAAATTTCTCGTTTCTTTCACATTTAGTTAAAAAAAAAATGGGGAATCCAAAGAATGTTCTACAGAATAGTAAGTATATAAAGATCTGTCTTGGTGCGGAAGTACAACTATCTTTGTTGTTATTGTTGTTGTTGTTTTTGTCTCAGTGAGCTTACGTTTTCTGTAGGGTTGTAGTATGTATCAGTATGTCTTTACAACTTTCAGGTCACGATATCTGATATTGTCAGAGGTTTTATTTCGCTCCTCCCAGGTATATAAAAATCACTTTATTTATCAATTAATACCTTTATGTCAATAAAATAGTCTGACATAATAGGAGAAAATCAAGGTATGAACCAAATTTTATGACTCCCTATCAGATTTCAGATTTTTATGTTCGGGTGAACATTAATTTCTGTCATTCACTGTTTACCCCCAATGTTTTATTTTAGCCCTAAAAGAGGACAGATTTTTCGATGTTATCAAAATTTCTTGTGAAAGACATAAAAATTGATGTTATATTTCATGTGTCTATTTTTAGAAATGTTATGGGTAAAGAAATGACGTCATTTAAGCTGGGGGAATTATTTCCTAACGAAAATCTGGTTTATTGACTTGAGATCACTAGTTTACTTTTACATTCGTCTGTTTACTTCGAAAACCTCGTAACTACAGCTTGTTACAGGCTGTAGTTACGAGGTTTTTGAAGTTAACCGACGAATTCTACGAGTATTTCATTCATTGTAAGATGCTTGCACCGACATCTACATGGAAATTTATTCCGGTGAACGCTCTAATTGTATCAAATTTCTGTCACAGCTTAAGGTTCCAGTCTGATTCTTCTTCTTACTGCTATACGGATAGGTGAATGCAACACTATTCTAAGTGCCTGTACAATGTACAGGCACTTAGAATAGTGTTGCACTCACCTATCGAATTATATTCTGACATTCTTTTATCGAAAAAAAAAAATGACATTACGAAACAGACTGACAGATGATTACCAAAGATCTGACTCATTCTCTGTGAAAAAGGGGCTCTAATGCATGTTCAAAAGTATCGACCCAGGTCCGTCTGAATCATTCTCAAAGGGCTGAACCGAACAGAACCATTCCCTTGTGGTAAATTTTCTACGTGTCCAATCTACCTCAGGAATTAACTAGTTTTCAGAAAAATGGATTTGAATAGACTCATAGTTATGCAATTACTTGCATGGTAATTGGCATGCAACACGCGGAAACAGGCATTCAGACATTTCCATAAAGCGTAGTTACGGATCAGCCGACGTAGGCTGCACAGGCTGATCCGTGACGACACTTTCCGTTTCTCGGTTATTTTCTGTTTTGCGCAAGTCTACTGTAGCACAAAATCTAATCTAGTTGTTAAGTGCCGTCTCGGGTAATGTCTCATAGAGATGTATTAAGCCTCCTCGTGCAAGAGCCTGACTCAGTATATACTATGATAGGAAGACTGCAATAAAAAGCTACTGAATTTTTTCAAACTTTCTAAAAGTAGGGAAATTATCATGAGTTGGACAACGTGTTCATGTACAGACTGTCAAAGTTACGGGTACCTATTCACCGACCATTCAAATGGATATTCTTAGTCTTATATTGAAAAAAGGTTTGTTTACTTTAAAGTAACACATTCAACTTCTGACTAGCTAAACCACTCGGTTTAGCCAATCAGAAGTTGTATTACTTTCAAGTCTAGAAGATTCTTGAGAATGAATTTAAAAAAAAAAAAGAGTATTTGAAAGAATGGTTGTCGAATACGGATAAGGTCGCCGGCAGGAAAAAAAAAATAATTGAAAAAATTAGAATTTAAGTTGGCGACCTGTCTAAAATGTTTTGTAAAAGCCGTCTTTCTCGTAATTTAGTTACAATCGGGATTTTGTGGGAAAGGGTAAATCACTCCTTGTCTTTACCACTCAATCCCTACTTTTGACGCCCCTGAGAAAGGAGCCTTTTGAAAACACTGTAGGAAAAGGAGAAAATGCTGGTAACCAGCATTTTCTCCTTTTCCCACAATGTTTTCTACCCTTCCCAGAAAAATTTCCAATTTTTCAGTCACTTTTATTTTGTCGTCTGCAAATGCTTTCAATTTGAACCAGTCTAAAATTTTGTTGTGTGGTAAAGAGTTAAATAGATCTTCAGCAACGATTTGTTAATCTTTTCAGTAATTATCTGTCATTTTCCACAAAGCAATGTCAGAAAATATAACAGAAGAGAAAAAAAAATGACCAGACTGAAACCTAGACTAGCCACAGCCAAACAGAGAGGATTAAACTGGTTGTTTGGTGTTTAATAACATTATTTCAGCGGGAGCCAGTGCACCTATACATGCTTTTCTGGAGTTTACCTCGTACAAGATTCTTTCTAAGCCACTGAAAGCTTTGTCGCATAACCGTCCTCGAAATAATGATCACACGTGAGAGTATCTTCGCAAGCTAAGGCTGACAATTCACTACGCTAATCTACCCTTGGCGGATCGAGCTTGAATTTTACATTCCCCCGCTTTTTCATTGAATGCAGCCAGCTCTAACTGCAACGAATGAAATCGCTCGTAGCGCCCGATAACCGGAAGTTGGTGCACAATGGAAGCTTCGCCCGGAGGCTGATTCTTGATAAATATCGCCCTAGGGAAATCCGATGAATGACACGCAAAGAATGATTCACGGCAGGTAGGCACTTAATAAATCTGCAGATTAGATATTTAAGAGCACGGTAGATGTGTGTTTATGTCGGCTAATATTGATTTGACCGCATTTTCAGAGATGATTTTCGGTGACAGTCGTGTCAAATTTTAATCCGAAATCCGTTTGCATTCCTTGTATATTTTATAATAGAGGGTGACCACTTCGGCTGACATTTAGCTATTTTCACCAACTAAACGTCCGATTCCTGTGATCAAGGTTAGATTACACAGCATTGTCCGGTATGGAGATATTATTCTTCAAAAAAATAATTTTGAAATAGAGGATATTTGTTTTTTCGGTGTAAGATCGAAATTTATTTCATCGAGTGGACACCATCGGTAATATTTTCACGAGTGGCGCAGCCACTCGTGAAAACATTACCGATGGTGTCCACTCGATGAAATAAATTTCGATCTTTCACCGAAAAAAACAAATATTCTATTTATTTTATGCTTTTAACCCTTTCTGGGCGGAGCTTTATCAAAATTCAGTACAGTTCTTTTCCCTTATTCCCCGTGGCGTACCCATCCCGCATAGCAACGTTACGTCAAGTGCGTGAAATGTAAGGTATATGACGTCATATTTCCCATCTGGTTGTTAGGCACGCGCAATTTACCTAAGCAACAAGAACGTGAAAATCGGTATTTTCACTGGTGGTACCAGTGTAAGATCGAAAAATGTTTTCACTGCCGTTTCTCGATATCCTACCGGAAAACATGAAATAAATAGCAATATTCGGGTGTTCACTATCAAATGGAAAATTCAGTTTAAGTTATTAAGAAGGATAAGGGTTAAGGTGTGCTTGGCACCTGTTCACAATTCTGAGCCGTTGCAGCTTTGCACAAAAAGGGTTAATTTTTTACATCGTCGGTTTACTTCAAAAACCTCGTAACTACAGCTTTTTTTAAAGCTGTAGTTACGAGGTTTTTGAAAAAAACCGACGACATGTTTTATCATGATACTGCAACTCGATGTGGGCCACACGTCACTTCACCCAAATACAGGCTGTGTACCCTCCATGTTGGTTTTATGACAGTTGGTTGTCATGTTTTAACGGAGACAGCAGAGCTTTCTTTGTTTTGTCTGGATAGGGGTTATACACCGTTTTTAAGATTATATGGCCTGCAACACGGGAAAAGGGGCATTCAGACATTTGCGTATAGTGTCGTCTCGGATCAGACTGCGCAGTCCACGCAGGCTAATCCGAGACGGCACTTTACGACTACATTAGATATTGTTCTACAGTAGACTTTTGCGAAACAGAAAAAAATCACATTAGAACGGTAAGTGTCATTTTGGATTAGCCTGCGCGGACAGCCCAGGTTGATCCGAGACGACACTTTACGCAAATGTCCGAATGCCCCTTTTCGTGTGTTGCAGGCCATATTAGTCTTATTACGGGATAAGTTTTCGTTTTATGTTTTGTCAAAGGGTAGGTCTTTGTCTTTGTGAAGTAAAGTAGTTACATCGCTTTTCAAGATTATTTTTTGTCCCATTACTACGACAGTTTTCTTGTCATGCTTTGTCCAAGAACATGTCTTTATTTTTTTGTCAGAAGGGAATGAGAGGGTTTATCATGCTTTCAAGATAATATGAGTCACATTACTGGGAAAGTTGAGTTCCAGTTTTTTGAGGGATAGAGGGGATATTTGTTTTTTTCGGTGAAAGATCGAAATTTATTTCATGCTTTCCGGTAGGATATCGAGAAATAGCAGTGAAAATATTTTTCGATCTTACACTGGTACGACCAGTGAAAATACCGATTTTCACGTTCTTGTTGCCTAGGTAAATTGCGCGTGCCTAACAACCAGATGGGAAATATGACGTCATATACCTTACATTTCTCGCGCTTGACGTAACGTTGCTATGCGGGAGGGGTACGCCACGGGGAATAACGGAAAAGAATTGTACTGAATTTTGATAAAGCTCCTCCCAGAAAGGGTTAAAAGCATAAAATAAATAGAATATTTGCTTTTTTCGGTGAAAGATCGAAATTTATTTCATCGAGTGAACACCATCGGTAATATTTTCACTCGTGGCTGCGCCACTCGTGGAAATATTACCGATGGTGTCCACTCGATGAAATAAATTTCGATCTTTCACTGAAAAAAACAAATATCCTCTATTTATTTGATCGAGTGGACACCATCGGTAATATTTTCACGAGTGGCGCAGCCACTCGTGAAAATATTACCGATGGTGTTCACAAGATGAAATAAATTTCGATCTTTCACCGAAATAAAAACAAATATTCTATTTATTTCATGCTTTTAACGCTTTCTGGGAGGAGCTTTATCAAAATTCAGTACAGTTTTTTTCCCTTATTCCCCGTGGCGTACCCCTCCCGCATAGCAACGTTACGTCAAGCGCGAGAAATGTAAGGTATATGACGTCATATTTCCCATCTGGTTGGTAGGCACGCGCAGTTTACCTAGGCAACAAGAACGTGAAAATCGGTATTTTCACTGGTGGTACCAGTGTAAGATCGAAAAATATTTTCACTGCTATTTCTCGATATCCTACTGGAAAGCATGAAATAAAGGTCTTGTATTCGCTTCGCCCATATAGGAGCACCGCGCTCTTAGGAGTGTTTCAGTCACATTACAAGCACTGTTTACTGATCATGTTTTGCCGGAAGGCAAGGTTTTCTTTCATCTGAACGGAACTTTACAGTGCTTTTTAAGATAATTGGTCCATTATACAGAGGATTTAATCATTTAAACAATACTGGAATGAAATGAAAGGAATCTCCCCTTATTGGTTCTCCCTTTTTTCAATCCGCACAATAAATGAAATCGTCTTACATTACCGACAAGTACATGAAAACGATAAAATGATCACACGCAGCTCTTGAAAGCTCACGACAAATAAACGTCTTTTGTTTTTGAATAAGTCGGGTAGATTTTATTGCACGCGAGTCATTTTTCCTCATCGATTCGTGAGTCAACCGTGCGAACAACTTACAGAGATCGCTTTGCATACTTGCAGTATGTGCGATGTATGCAAAAAAGGTAGCCACTGTGTATTCGGCGAAAATCGTACGACCAAAAAATCGCACCGCTGCATGATGTGAAACAGGCTTTCCCCTAAAGTGGTCTAAGATTCTTAATGTTCAAGTGTCATGATCTACCACTTGAGCTATTCAGGCATGTGGAGTGATTGTTGGAGCAAGGTACTTCACTAACTAGTGACTACTCCCTGCTATCTACATCACACTAGGCTATCATCTGTTGTTGGAGGACGAGATTTTTTTACGGGCTCCTTTATTTCTAATTTGGAGATTCAACTCCTTTCAATGGTATTTTAGTCAAATAGCGGCGGTTGCTCACTTATCCTTATCCCCATAATGTACAAGTACGGTTGTAAGGCTCTACAATGGCTTGTCAAAGGACATTCCCATGTTTTCTTCTTTTTTAGCCTTCTTGAGTGGTATCTAGTTCAGTAAAATGAACTCATTACCAAACGAGAATATATTAGGCTTGTCCAAATCGAAAGCATTTGCTGACGACAAAATAAAAGTGACTGAAAATTTTAAAATTTGTTTTGTGGAGGGTAGAAAACATTGTGGGAAAAGGAGAAAATGCTGGTTACCAGCATTTTCTCCTTTTCCCACAATGTTTTCTATAGGCCTCTTTCTCAGGGTCGTCAAAAGTAGGAATTGTGTAGTAATGAGTTAAGAGGATCTCTAACTTGCCTCCTGGATTTTACTGGTAAGGCATTTGGGCTCTGTGGCTGCTTGTCAAAGAATATCCAATGGTTTTGTTTGAATTACGCACCAGCCACTTCGAGGAGTAAGCTTTTTTCCGATCAAATCGGGTCGAGCATTCACGTATTTGATTTTTCCTTGGGTTTGTTGGGAACACTTGGTTGTCATTGTCCGCCATGGCCATGTGAGATGAGTGACTACACGCTCTGTAAACGACGACAGCCAAGTGGTCCAAACATACCCATTTCGTTTTCTCGAAACAGCATTTCGGTTTAACGAATTAGTATTTCGTTTTCTCGAAGTAGCATTTCCTTTGAACGATTTAGGATTTCGTTATTTCGAAATAAAAAATGTGCAGAGCATGACACCTGCAGGGTTCCGTAAAACCCACATCTTGCGAAATAACTAACATGAAACTTTCAAACCGATACTGAAACCCCGAACGATGTTATTTCAAAGTTGTGCTTTGGGATGGGGGTGGGGGTGGGGTTTATCATTATCGGACAATGTAGATCAAGATCAGACTGCACGTTCTGTGCAGCCTGATCTTGATCTTCATTGTCCGCAAAAGGTCATTGAGTCACACTAAGTGGGATAAGAGTTTTATACCTAGATCATGCTGATCTTATTTGTTTTTCACAAGACAAAGACGGTCGTGTACTTGTTGGACTCTGAGTCACAGTACCCTACCTGTGTTAGCCTTTTGAAGGCTGTTGAAGCTCAGTTGTAAATTGCTTGCGTCACCATCAGACTTGAATCAAATTATGATCTGCGCACGTGAGCAGGAAAAATAGTATTACAGATGACAAATGTTGATATAAAGTTCAGGTAAAAGTGATTTATTTAACAACCAAACAGCAAAAAAATTGGATTTTCTTTAATGTTGGCGTATTCTGGCCACGGCTCCTCGGCAACACATTTGTTGTCTGCACAGTTGATGAGGCCTGGTAACAGAGACTCGCACTGACAGAAAAAGTTCAAAACTTTCTTTAAAACCCGGCGTGCCCAAACTGGTGAAGGTCCTACCCGCCGGTGACATAGAATCAATGGACAGTTGTGTTACGTCGTTGAAACAACCCACTTCCACAAGCTACCATGAACACTTCAAAAGGATAGATCTGAGGAGCTGTGACTGGTGATAACTGGAAAAGACTAAAAACTGCTTTGAGATATGGTAATTAGGGGTATGGGAGGGTGGGTTAACAGTTTTTAAATGGATGCAACGGATACTTTCCCACACCATTTTTTCTTTTCTTCGAATTGCTTTCTTCGAGCCCAAATCGTATAGGAAGTTAACTCGAAATTACAGGCACGTATCATAAAGTAACGGAAAAGTTCCATTAAATGCGCAAAGAAACTATGGCAACTATAAATATGTCCAACATTGTCACTGTAAGCGGTTCCTAAACTTAAACGTTTGAAACTTTATAATACTAGTGATAAAAAAAACGTTTTTATTCATGCGACATTCGTCCCATTGTTGCATATCTATAGTTTTTTTAGCCTTAAATAGGATAATCCAGATTTTTTTTTCAGTCGCCATAAATTTTAAAAAGTCCTAGTTATTATACACCGTGGTGATTAAAGTGATAGCGAGCCAAAAAAATAAAGAAACGTAAACAATATTTTTCAATGGTATTTCCTTAACAGATTTACGTTTAAAAAAAAGGCGCTAAATAGATCCCTCTAGGGCAAACGATCTTTCAGAACATTTGCCTTCCGTTTGTTTTTGAGTTAAACGCCATTTTAATAGCCAATGTTATATCATGGCTGTCAGTGACGCATCTATACTACTCAAAATTTGGTAGGGATCATGCTAAAAGATTCACCCTAAATATATATGTGGCATGTATCAGGTATGGTTTTACAGTATGTTACATTGCCACATTGATCAATAAAATGACCAGTGGAAATGGATCTTTAAGCCTTTACCTCACAATTCCGAAAAGGCTTCTATCTTAGGGTCGTTAAATCAAGGGTTTGTTTGGTAAAGGGTTAACCCTTTACCACAGAATCCCTGGTTTTTGCGATTCTGGGATAGAAGCTTTTGGAAAAAATTGTTGGAAAAGGAGAAAATGCTTATAAACAGCATTTTTTTCCTTTTCCCACTATGTTTCTATCCTGCTGGGAACAAGTTTTAATTTTTGAGTTATATTCATTTTTGTCGTCTGCAAATGCTTTCGACTTGGATAAGTCTAAAATTTTGCCGTTTTTTAAAGAGTTAAAGTCTAATAAAACCCCAAACAGCGACAAGTACTCATCTGTGTCAAACCTGTGCGGACAGCGCAGGCTGATATGAATTGATACTTTTTGCACAATGCATTAAATAGAGGATAATCAACTGGTTGTTTTTGATATGAAAAATATCTCACGAGGATGCGTTGTTAGGCGTTGAAAAAACGAGTGCGCAGCACAAGTTTTTTTAACGCCTTACGACGCGTCCGAGTGAGATATTTTTCATATCAAAAATAACCAGTTGATTATTCTATTTATTATATACCTTATTAACATCATTATTTGTAATTTTTGCATTTGAAAGTCGAAAAAAATGTAGTCGAAAAAAAAAAGTAGTTCCCAAATTACGGCAGGAAGTGAAAGTGAAAGTTGATAACGTCACTAGTGATGATATCAAAATTTATTACACTGCGAAATTCCAGGATTTCACTGCTGGGTATATAATAAAGGGCCTTTTTACACAGAATGGCTCATTATCATACTTGCATTATGGCAGTTATTTGCCCCTTTTTACAAATGAGCCAAACTCCGACAAAAGGGGGCTTAATGCATCCCCGTGATGCATTTATACCGAACAAGCCATCACAGAGTTGTGGATCCATTTCAACCCTCGACTCCATAGATACTCATTTCTACGCATTGCTTGCATGAGCCTTTGGAAAACAGTGTGGCAAAAGGTGAAATTGCTCGTGACGAGCAATTTCACCTTTTGTCACAATGTTTTCTATGCTATCAAAAAGGTATCATATTCACATAAGAAACGGCTTCATCCTTGCTGTTATTTAGGGTCAATTAGAGATACCATAGAAATGCCTTATGGGGTAAAGGGTTAATACCCTATTTTCTTAAGAAACGAATGAATCATGAGCTAGATTGGTCCTTGTACATACGGAAAATTGACCGATATCGAAAAGTCACGACCCAGGTCAGCCTGCGCGGATTGCGCAGGCTGAGCTGAATCGATACTTTTCGCAGATGCATTAAGCCCCCCTTTTTCACAGAGAATGGCTCGTTTTTGTCTCACTGCGTAACCTCTGTACTTATCCGGGGACCTCTGCACTGTCGTGCCCAAGGACACTCCAACGTGACTATAAACGTATCATTGCAAAATAAAAGATAAGATAGCTAAGATGTCCTGTGATGCTCGTGCGCTCATCACGCGTTCTGTCACCTGACGATTTTATCTTTCGCTTTAGCCTTCGGATCTCAAAAAAACATCAGAAATCCCGTTTGAGCCATGCTCTATAAAAAGGGGGCTTAATGTATACGAAACAAATTCTCAGCCAGTTGTAAAATTATTTTGTAAAACGGCAATAATAAGATACCATATAGGACACAGTCATGTGTTACTCGAGGTCGGGTGTAAGTGTTAAAAAAAATGGAATTTCAAAACTAGGTAAAAAGCAAACAGAAAATAAAGGAACCAGGAAACTTTGTATCTTGTTTCAGAATTTGGCGAGAATCAGTACATCTAACAGATTCAAACTGTCATCTTTCAGTAATTTTTTTATGGTATGTTTTAATTCTAAAAAAAATTCAACTTCAATAGTGTTTTCTTCTGGCCGCCACTTGGCCTATGTAAAGAGAGCTATCTCTGTATAATTGGAGAGGTCATCAGACCTCTCCAACAGTGTTGAGTTTAAAAGGCAGACTGCCTCAGAAATTGCTGTCTAAATCCAATCTTTGTAGGGGAATTGTTCCGATACACAGTCTGTTTCGTCATGATTTTATAAAGAAATCGAAGTCTAGAAACTGAAATAAGAAATAGACGTGGTTTGTTTCTATATCGCGAATTTCAACAAAATTGTAAGGATATATTTGCATATTTCCTTTCCAACAATTTTAGTTTTGTATTACAATCTTAAATCTAAACAAAAAGAAGAAAAAGAAAAAAAAGAATTTCGTTAAAAATAGAAACGAACACAGCGGAAAAAATCACGTGACCTTAAAACGCGGAAAGAAGGTCATGTGACTTGACTTACATAAATTACAAGGACGGATGATACGGAATCCAGTTTTTGCCATCCACTTTGATGAATGTGTATTTACAACTGAACAGATTTCAACTAGATCTACCCGTTTATTGTCTTGCTTGTTTCTTTACATGTACCTAGATATATTTAACCTAAAAGCATAAAAAGTATTAGAAAATAATGATGTCGACCTCTCCTGGCTTCTTTTTTAAAGAAGCCACTTGTCGAAACACATGCCAGGTAGTGGACTGGTTCTGGGACGCGACTTGCTGTATCAGCGGAAGTTACCAGTCTAAAAACATCGTTACCATCATGCTGCTATGCAAGTACATCCCGTTATCTGCGCATGTCATATCGTTGGTTTACTTCGAAGACCTCGTAACTACAGCTTGTTTCAAGCTGTAGTTACGAGGTTTTTGAAGTAAACCGACGGTATTCTGCGAAGATTTGAGCTGTATGTTATGACGAATTATAACCCTGTACAAAATAAATATTGGTACGCGGTGGGCAAACCAAACTCTGCCGCTAGTATAGTTCCAATGGAGAAAATGGCAATAACCAATACTTCTGTAGGAAAAATCTAGCCTGTTTTTTTTGCTCCAAATTTCTTAGAAATGTAATTGTTTTAAACGGAAATAATAATTTTTACGAAATATTATTCTTTACCGCACTTCCATTGAAACAGTTTCTAAATATAGATTTCAGGGTAACCATGATTTGTGCGGGGACTTATTTCCACGGACTTATCGACAAGAAATGTCTGGGCTTATACCAGGAGTAACAACCTACGTCATAGCATACGTCATCTGTCCAAACAAAGCAGTGCAAATGGTACCTGACAACTTTCTTTGTTAGTATACATTAATACTTAGTTCATTAGTTTCGTTGATTTTGCAATTAACTCCGCACAATTTTTGAAGCCTGTGATACATGTGCATTTTAAAAATAGATGCCGTATACGATGCTGTAAGAATAATTGTGTTAAAGTGTTTAGAGCTACATTGTTTCATGGCATTTTGATTTCACGAATAGGACAAATATATTTACCGTCACCAGATGAAGTAGACATTCTAAGTAAATTTTATATGTATATATCTTTTTAACCCTTTCCCAAACAATCCCTGGTTTTTACGGGTCTGGAATAGTAGCCTTTTGAAAACATTGTGGGAAAAGGAGAAAATGCTGGTAACCAGCATTTTCTCCTTTTGCCACAATGTTTTCTACCTTATCATAGACAGAAATCATCTTTTCAGCAAGAGTTGAATTGTCGTCTGCAACTGCTTTCAATTTCGTCTAGTCCAAAAGTTTGTCGTTTGGGAAAGGGTCAAATAATTAATCTGCACTTTGCGCACAAAATGGCGGCTATTACGACACCTCTGCTATGACATAGGTTGTCAGCCATGTTATACCGAGACTATTTCCTAAGCTTGTATATACAGGCCGCGCTTACATAATGCGGTACCAGTATACAGTTGTCAGCTATACTCTTCTCGGTCCACCATACGCCAAACTGAAATGACAAAGAACACTTAAATGCAATAGCACAGTCCTTATCTTTAGATTTTATCAATAAATCATGTTCACCTTGTGAAATATAGATATTAAATTATTAATGATCATTAAATGCAAGTGGCATGGCTGGAAAAAAAACTGACAAAATTTGCCATTTTAGGCTATATTCCCAAATTCACAAAATGCAAACCCAGGAAGCTAGCCTGAAAAAGGTCAGAGAGTCGTGCCTAGCACCCTAAGGGTTAAAGAGGGAAAATAGCGTCTGAAAATGATATTATAAACCATTGCTTCCTTTCTAACTATGTTTTCAAAAACATATATCCACGACTGGAGGGACTGAAAAATCTGCTAAATTTGGACAGAGAGGGGGATTTGTTTCATACGTAAGTGTTCTATACATGTATATATACATGTTCGAATATTGTTCCTGTATTGTATATACGGAAATACGGACATTTCATGTATAAACACCGAGTTTAGTCCACGCGTTCTGCCCATCATTGCCTGAAACAAATTTACGACTTTTGACTTCGAAAATCATCAGAGGTGTAAAAACATATAAAATCATATCGATTAGAAATTTGGTGCATGTAAGGATAATTTCTCTTTTTTCATCAAGATTATTGAATTTGTCATTATTTAAGGCAAAAACGAGAAATTTAGTTCCCGGTAATTACTGAGTTATTTCAGTAAGATAGGCCTAAAGGTTCAAGGAAATCCTATACAAACTGATAGACTGTTGAATATATAAGTGTTTAAAACCGGATGACTGAAAGACCCTTGGACAATGATTTGGTAAGAAAACAGTGTTTAAGGTAAGACCTGTGTAATGGAAAACAGCTATTTTCACTAAAGTATCATCCTGCAAAATTAGCTAGAATTAAAAATGAGTATTATTGAACTACTTTCACCTTTTCAGTTTTTTTCATTTTTTTTCCTTCTTTGAACAATCATTTATAAATCTAAAACCACTATATTCTCGATTCAAAAAGATATAATAATTACCTCCCTTTTCAGAAAACTATAACAAATGTATGAAAAAATAATTTCAAGATAGACATAAACGGAATGTCTGATCCGTTATAAATGTGCAAAAATACTATTTCTGCATAAATCCTTATTTATCCTTTTTTATCAACCAATTAGAATTTTCACCGGAAGTGCATTACACAGGTCTTACCCTAAACGCAAATAGAAAAGATGAATACGAAATAATCAAAAAAATAATTTCTAAATAAACATAAACGGAATGTCTGATCCGTTTTAAATGTGCAAAAATACTATTTCTGCATAAATCCTTATTTATCCTTATTTATCAACCTATTAGAAATTTCACCGGAAGTGTATTACAAAGGCTTACCTTCACACACATGGTATGGAACACGCGAAAAGGAACATTCGGACATCTGCGTAAAGTGTCGTTTCGGATCAGCCTGCGCAGTTTGCGCAGGCTGATCCGTAACGACAGGTCTATACTATAACACAAAATCTAATGTCGTCGTAAAGTGCCGTCTAGGATAAGCCTGCGGAGACTGGGATGACACTTTACGCACGCAAACGTCTGATTGCCCCTTTCTGCAAGCCATATAATCCTTCCTATTTTTAGGAGTCTTGGAGTTCCCCTGGGCAAGGCACTTCTAAGCCCTAACCTTTCACTAGCGAACCTATCAACGACTTGAACAAGAGAGCTGCGACTATTATAATTATAAGGGAAATAATGTTGAATGTGGCGTGAAGCGCGTTCAAATAAATCTAAATCGAGTTTGATATGTTTAGATCTACGAATTTCATAACATGCATGATGTATGATGTTACGCAAGGATTTTGCCGTAAATCACTTTAACCTTTTCCCAAACGGCAAACTTTTGGACTAGACTAAATTGAAAGCATTTACAGACGACAATTCAACTCTTTGCAGACGACAATTCAACTCTTGCTGAAAAGATGATTTCTGTCTATGATAGGGTAGAAAACATTGTATGAAAAGGAGAAAATGCTAGTTACCAGCATTTTCTCCTTTTCCGACAATGTTTTCAAAAGGCTTTTATACCAGACCCGTAAAAACCGGGGATTGTTTGGGAAAGGGTTAATTTCGCTAGATATGTATCCAGCTGGAGTAAAATCTGCATTATTCAACACTTAAACAAACGACAAAATTGTAGACTTGTCCAAATAGAACGTATTTGCAGACAACAAAATATAATGTGACACAAAGTGCTGATGAAAGATCGTCCAGAAACGCACGAATAGGTACAACACTGTCCCCAGCAATATATATGAAAAGATTCATAGAACGGCGGGAAATTCGGGCGCTCGACCTTGAAGAAATGCGTATGAAAGAAAGAAAAGGATATCAGTAGTGATTTGTCACTATTATTTGAAATAAAAGTACAATAGTTGAAAACGGGCTGTGCTCTGACAAAAAGGGGCTTCAGTGCACTTCCGTTATACACGATACTTGCCCAAGTCATCAAGTAGATATAGATCCAAATAAGAGGCTCCTACGATACTTGCCCAAGTCATCACATGGTAATGGACCCATAGGAGGCTCTTTTTTTCAATAACGACTTAATCATTAGGTAGACTGGTCTTTTGACAAACAGAAAACTTGAACAGTGCCGAAAAGTTTCGGCCGGGGTCAGCCTGCGCGGACTGCGCAGGCTGACCCGGGTCGATACTTTTCGCAGATGCATTAAGGCCCCTTTTTACAGAGCGTGGCTTGAATATAGGATCCTTACCATACCTTGACTATAAACATCCGCACAATCCATTAACTCACATCTTAGCGTGGATCTTACCTTGGCTGATTGAGCCTGATTTCGAGATTCCTGCGATGCGCCCTGTATTGGATGCTGGTTATTAACCCCCCCCCCCCCCCCCTTTACATCATGTCTCTAAAAGCGAATAAAAAATATCTTTTTACAAACCGCTTACGAATAGACATGAAGCGATAAGCAGACATCCACGTGGGTTTCCATGTTTACCTTCTATTCGAAAGGTAGCAACCTTGTTCTATTTTTATCAAAGATGAAATGCTACGAGCGATTTTATTCAATGCAGCTAGAGCTGGCTGCATCCAATGAAAAAGCGTATCGGGGGAAATGTAAAAATCAAGTTCAATCCGCCAAGGGTAGAGTAGCGTAGTGAATCGTCAGCCTTGGCTTGCGAAGATGATTAACCAGAACAAATTCCAAATTTCCAGTCAGTTTTATTTTGTCGTCTGGAAATGCTTTCAATTTGGACCAGTCTAAATTTTTCTCGTGTGGTAATGGGTTAAACGAGTCCTCTTTGTCAGAAACGCTGGATTGTTTGATACAGAGTTAAGCTTCTCTGTAAAATTAAATTAGCGTTTTCTACCTAAAGTGAAAATCCAAATTCTATCGGAATGCAAAGTTCTTCGGTTGCGAAAACAAAATTCATGTATCAATGTAACAGCCGGTGTAAATCGATGATCAGACATCACGTTTTGTGAAGTCTAATCTTGATCCACATTGTTCAACACAGTCCCTCGAGTCATGTTTGACAGCTAATATAACGGGTTTAAAATACTTGCGAAATATTTTTTTGTTTACATAACCTTGCTGTGATCTGTTCTTTATCTCAATAATCCGACACTAACATGTCGTGGGTGCAAGAACGACGTTAGGACCACTATAAATAATGCTATTGATACAACATTATGCTACCAAACGTGGTATCAAACATGGCTGTTGAATGAGAATGAAAATAAAAGGTTCCAATTTTACTTGACTATTTAAAAATTGCTAACGTGCCCTTTACCCTAAACCAAAGAATTCCGTATTTTGGCGACCTGAAATAAAAGCTTATTGAAAACCTTGCGTGAAAAGGAGGAAATGCTGATAACCCGCATTTTCTCCTTTTCCCACAACGTTTTCTTCCTTTCAAAGACAAATTAAAACCCAATTTAGATTGTTTTCTTCGAACGCTGTGAATTTGTACGATTCATAAATTTTGTCGTCGAGTGAAAAGTTACCCCTTAGGCAGCTAAGCGCGACTCGAGGACCTTTTCCGGGCAAAATAAATCAAGATCAGACTGCACAGATCGTGCAGTCTGATCTTGGGTCTACACAGTCTGATAAGGAGCTATTGGTTGCTGTCGTCGAAACAGTGTTGAGCGGTGGGATTGGAAAGAATCCTGTCCCAGTGACTATTGTCAATGGATGGAGGGAAATAGACCATGATGGAAAATCGAATCCGCATCTGAGCTGCTTAGCTGTACACATCCTATAGACATATCGTCGGTTTATTTCAAAAACCTCGTAACTGCAGCTTGCTTCAAGCTGCAGTTACGAGGTTTAAGAAGTAAACCGAGGATATTCAAACGGAATTGAAATTCAAACGGAAATTGATCAATAGGCAAAGACGAAAAGATGTAGGTATGAACCTGAAACGGTCTACTTACGCCGCTACTAACTCCAGGCCGCTAGTGCTGGTTAACCCTTTACTCCATAGATACTCATTTCTACGCATAGCTTGCAAGAGCCTTTGGGAAACATTGTGGCAAAAGGTGAAATTGCTCGTGACGAGCAATTTCACCTTTTGTCACAATGTTGTCTATGCTATCAAAAGGTGTCATATACACATAAGGAAGGGCTTCATCCTTGCTGTTATTTAGGGTCAATTAGAGATACCATAGAAATGCCTTATGGGGTAAAGGGCTAACTCATAAAGGGCTGAAATCTATTTAAGTTGCTCTTGGAGACATTGTAGATCAAGATCAGACTGCACAGAACGTGTAGTCTGATTTTGGATCTACGCTGTCCTCAACGGTGTAACATATTCTCGCCATAACAACAGTTAAAATTCGGCTGTTTTTCATTACTGATAATGGTTGATCATATTAAACGCTTAAGTGTTTATGTTTTCAGGAAGCAATCGTAAATGTCCACAGACTTTTAATGTAAGTTATAGAAGCTGTTTTTCAAAAAATCTAGAGTAAGACAGGTTTAGCCCTTTATTAAACAATCCCGTCTTCAACCCTCCCCCTCCCCCCCCCCCCCCACACACACACACACAAATACACAAAACCTTTCGAAAACATTTTGGGGTAAGGAAATGCATTTTCTCATTTCGTTTTCGTCCCTTTCAGAGACAAATACTTTGATCTGACCCGCATTTTATTTGTCGTCTGCTAGTTGCTTTAAAATTGGAAGAATGTAACCTGTTTTTGTCTTCTAATAAGATAGAAGACAACCTTTGAAAACATGGTAGGAAAAGGAGAAAATGCTGATACTAATATTTTCTCATTTTATCAAAATGTTTTCTACCATTTAAGTGACAATTCCAATGATCTCATCTAAAATTATATGTCGTCTGTAGTTGCTTTAACTCTACCAAACGACAAAATTTTAGACTGGTCCAAATTGAAAGCGGGTGCAGACGACAAAAAATAACCATAACTCAAAAATTTGTTTCCAGCAGTGTAGAGAACATGGTGGGAAAAGGAGGAAATGCTGGTTACCACATTTTCTCCTTTTCCAACAATGTTTTCAGAAAGCGTCTTTGACAGGGTCGTAAAAAGCAGAGACTGTTTTGTGAAAGGTTAGGTTTAGAATGGTACAAAAATTTGTTTCTAGCAGGGTAGAAAACATCGTGGGAAAAGGAGAAAATGCTGGTTACCAGCATTTTCTCCTTTTCCAACAATGTTTTCAGAAGGCTTCTTGTTCTTTTTTCGTAAAAAGCAAAGACTCTTTGCTGAAGGGTTAAATTTAGACTGGTACAAAAATTTTATCGGTTGGGAAAGGGTTTAGTCAAACAAATATTTTCTTGTGTGTGTCCTCTCTTTTGAACCGGCTTTTTTTAAATAGCTTTTTCAACAATAGGCTACTATTATATATCAAAAGAGGCAAAAAATGGTCGAAATCTAATACCCATGTTAGGTATATTTAAACATTTAGTACAGCAATAAATAATATGGCAATTTTATTACGAAACTTTATGTGAAGTTTTACTATTTTCCGGGAAATTTAGTTTCTGTTACTTTCGTTCTTTTCCAAAACGTAGGATTTCTGGGTCTGTATTCGCCAGTCATTCTTAGTTACAGTCTTGATACAATTCAGAAAGTAACAAAGCTTCTGACTGGCTAAAACAAATGTTTTAGCCAATCAGATGTTGTGTTACTTTCAAATTTGGAAGTGTCTTGAGAAAACCTGAGAATATACTGAAGATTGGTTGGTGAATACAGACTTTGTAGTCTATACTTAAAGATTTTGTATTGGCAGAGTCGTGATGAAGCGAGCGAGCAATTTCTCCTTTTCCCACAGTGTTTTCTACCCATTTGGAGAACTTTCTGCCATTCAAGTTTATCAAAATTGAAATTGTCGTCTGCAAACTCTTTCAGTTTGGAAGAGTCTGAAAATTGTCGTTTGGGAAAGGGTTAAATCTATACCAAACGGACAAGATTTTAGACTTGTCCAAATTGAAAGCATTTGCAGACGACAAAAAAAAAAATAAACGTGAATAAAAAATGAAACTTGACGTTAGAAGAATACAAACATTTGTTGGGAAAAGAGAAAATGCTGATTACCAGCAATTTCCCACAATATTTTCAGAAGACTTCTTTCTCTGGATCATTAAAAAAACAGGGATTGTCAGGTAAAGGGTTAAAAACATTGTGGGACAGGATAACCGGCAATTCGTCCATTCTAAAAATGTTTTCTATCCTTGTACAGTCAAATCTTATTATTTGAGTTAAAATTTACCCTTCATTTGCAAATGCTCCCAGTCTGGACAAGTCTAAGATTTTGACGTCTAGTGAAGAAATAGAGGATATTTGTTTTTTTCAGTGTAAGATCGAAATTTATTCCATCGAGTGGACACCATCGGTAATATTTTCACGAGTGCAAATATTACCGATGGTGTTCACGAGATGAAATAAATTTCGATCTTTCACCGAAAAAAACAAATATTCTATTTATTTTATGCTTTTAACCCTTTCTGGGAGGAGCTTTATCAAAATTCAGTACAGTTCTTTTCCCTTATTCTCCGTGGCGTACCCCTCCCGCATAGCAACGTTACGTCAAGCGATTGAAATGTAAGGTATATGACGTCATATTTCCCATCTAGTTGTTAAGCACGCGCAATTTACCTAGGCAACAAGAACGTGAAAATCGGTATTTTCACTGGTGGTATCGGTGTAAGATCGAAAAATATTTTCACTGTCAACTCTCGATATCCTACCGGAAACCATGAAATAATAAAAACTATCCCATCATACCCTGTGCCAAAATTTACGGTTCTAAAAGTTCTTAATATCATTTCTCAAGAGCAATTCTCAAGAATATTGAAAAATTCAAAGTAACGTAACTCCTGAACGTATTCATGAACCATTCTTAAGAATGTTGTTTGTCTTATTCTCCAGAATTTTCGACATTTGTAAGTAACACAACTTCTGATTGACTAAACCATTTGGTTTAGCCAATCAGAAGTTACGTTACTTACAAATTTAGAAAACCTTGGAGGAAAAGACCAAGAATGTTCTCAAGAATATGGGCCCTGTTGGCTCGCTAAACCAAATAGTTAAGCCAGTCAGAAGTTAGATTAAAATTGACAATGAAATTTTGAGTGATTGGTGAATTTAAGGCTCGCACAAGTTCGTGGTATGTTCGTTGTCCTGCGTGGCTCACTGCTGGATTTGTATTATTTGTATGCTGTTGAGTGCTAATATTATTATTACAGTCATATCACAGCAGTCAGCATTATCTCCCACTAGATGGCATTCTATAAATACTCATCTATCTGATATGGGCATCCTGGGTACAGAACCGAACCACTTTCCTACGCGACAACCGTTACTTTGAATTTAAAAAAAAAAGGGTTTACCCTATAAAACGCTACCTCGTGCAATTCACTCAACTATGATCACCAGTTTAGAGAAATCTGTTGCTAAAGCAGGTCTCATTTCTCCTCAAACGTATTGATACGTAAAGGCTATTTTCAACATTGCTACTATATAGAGCGTAATATTACAGTCTACCCGCTTTCGGGGCTAGTAGTGATGCGTCATATCAGACAGTCGAATCTTCGAAGAATATGACATGCGCAGACAACGCAGCAGTCAGTGTACCTATCTATGCTTTCCTGGAAATTTTACTAGTATCTTGCATGATAAAGTATCAAGCAACTGGCTGCTTTACAACATAATAGAGGTCAAAATACTTAAAGTGAATGTTTGTCATCTGGAGGTCCTTGGTTTGATCCTCACTGAAAATAATGATTAAATCTCTCTCTCTCTCTCTCTCTCTCTCTCTCTCTCTCTCGCTTGTGAGAGTGTCACTGGAAAAGAATCTTCAAGCCCAGGGATTGAAACGGTGACACGCAGGACATACAAAAATAAGTGAGCTGTCGCCATAATAAAAGTGAATATATGTTGAAAGCGGGTTAAAACACCAATCAATCAGTCATGGTATGTCATAAAAACGTACATGAAATTTGTTTAACCCATTACCACACAATCCGTACTTTTGACTCCCATGAGAAAAAAGCCTTTAGAAAACATTATGGGAAAATGAGAAAATGCTGGTAACCAGCATTTTCTCCTTTTCCCACAATGTTTTCTACCCTTCACAAAACAAAATTCAGCTTTCCAGTTACTTTTATTTTGTCGTCTGCAAATGCTTTCGATTTGAACCAGTCTAAAATATTGTCGTTTGGTAACGAGTTAGCGTAGGAGTCAAAGTTCAAAGCTTCAGTATCAACAAGACAGCTTCAATAACAACCTTTTGACCTTTCAAAATCGATATTGTTGTCACAATAACAAGGCAAGAAAAGAAAAACAGGTTGGTAAATTGAAAGATAAAAACGGAAATAATAAAATCCAGCTTTATTACAGAAACACACAGAAAACAATGAGACGAATGGAGGAGTCCCTCTTTGGAAGCAACTTTTTTTTCTATATGTTTTTTCTTCTTCTCAGTGTAAAATTGTATATAAAGGAAATGATCGTATGGGTGAAGCTACTTGAAGTTGGTCCACTTCCTTGCCGTAAACTTTGGTCCACCTTTTCCCTAATTACTCAGAATGCAATAAAGCTGACATAAAAACGTTCTTGTATCGACTGAATAGCACCAGGCTTCAGCGGTTAAACGTGTCTTTGATGGCGCGAAAGAATACCTTTGAAACCGATTTCTATGACGTTGTCTGCGCATGTCATATTCTTCGAAGATTCGACTGTCTTATATGACGCATCACTACTAGCCCCGAAAACGGCTGACTGTAATATTACGCTCTATAAAGTAGCAATGTTGAAAATAGCTTTTACGTATCAATACGTTTGAGGAGAAATGAGACCTGCTTTAGCAACAGATTTCTCTAAACTGCTGATCATAGCTGAGTGAATTGTATGAGGTAGCGTTTTATTGAGTAAACGTTTAGTTTTAAATTCAAAGTAACGGTTGTCGCGTAGGAAAGTGGTTCGGTTCTGTACCCAGGATGCCCATATCAGATAGATGAGTATTTATAGAATGCCATCTAGCGGGAGATAATGATTTCTATGAATTATCGAAACTTTGCTGCAAGGACAATCATGGTATTTGAACAGTTCCAAGCTGTGGGACTTAAATTAACCCTTGCGCTGCTAAGCGCGACTTACTTATCATTTGAAAGTTTTATTTGACTTCTATAGCAGGATATTCGTTATTTCTAAGCCAAACAATTTTAAAGTTTAAAGATTTGACTTTTTGTTCATACTGCTATACTAGAGTCTCTGTAAAAGCATTCTCCGTTAATTGTTTTATGCTTAACCCATTACCACACAATCCTTACTTTTGACGACCCTGAAAAAGAAGCCTTTAGAAAACATTGTGGGAAAAGGAGAAAATGCTGGTAACCAGCATTTTCTCCTTTTCCCGCAATGTTTTATATTCTTCACGAAATATTGTTTTTTTTTTCAAATTTTCAGTCACTTTTATTTTGTCGTGTGCAAATGCTTTCCATTTGGACAAGCCTAAAATATTGTCGTTTGGTAATGAGTTGATAGCAAAGCCGTGCATGACGCAACACAACATGACACAAAAGGACATGACATAACGTAATTCTAACTGGTTTGAAACGACATGACATAACATCATACTAACCGGTTTGCAACGACATGACATAACATCAAACTATCTGGTTTACAACGACATGACGTAACATCACACTATCTCGTTTGCAACGACATGACGTAACATCATACTATCTGGTTTCCAACGACATGACGTAACATCATACTATCTGGTTTGCAACGACATGACATAACATCACACTGTCTGGTTTGCAACGACATGATGTAACATCCTACTATCTGGTTTCCAACGACATGACACAGCATCATACTATCTGGTTTGCAATGATATGGCATAACATCATACTATCTGGTTTGCAACAACATGGCATAACAGTATACTCACCGTTTTGCAACGACATGACATAACATCATACCAACTGGTTTGCAACGACATGCTGTAACATCATACTATCTGGTTTGCAACGACATGACGTAACAGTATACTAACTGGTTTGCAACGACATGACGTAACAGTATACTAACTGGTTTGCAACGACATGACGTAACAGTATACTAACTGGTTTGCAACGACATGACGTAATATCATACTAACTGGTTTGCAGCATGCGAAAAGGGGCTTTCGAACAATTGGGTGAAGTGCCGTCTCGGGTCAACCTCCAATCGGAGACGGCACTTTACGTCAACAATAGATTCTGTCCCACAGAAGACTTGCATGAAATAGAAAATCACATACGATTGTGACGTGGCGTCTTGAATAAGCCTGCGCGGACCATTTACGCAGATGTCCGAATGCCCCTTTTCGTGTGTTGCAGGTTATATAACACTACATAACACCAATCTGTGACCAAACAATACACATTATTATACTGCAAAGAATCGAATATGCTGACGAAATAGAAATTCCCTTCTGAGTGCCCCAATTCAATGAAAACTGACGTCACCGGAAACTGACGTCACTAAAACGTGCAGTTTCGTGCATAAATGTGCAGTCTGGTGATCGATCGACGCCGCCATTTTGGATGTTGTTTTGCACGTCTAGTGATGTTTACGGGGCACTCAAAAGGGAAACTGGTTTTACGTGGTTCTTGCCAGGGAACATGATATTTTATTATACTGCAAAGAAATTTCTCGTGATCTGATTGGTTAATTTGCCGGGAACATATTATCATGTTCCCTGTCAAAATCCACGTAAAAGCAAATTCCCCGTCGGAGGCCCCCGTAAACAGTTTATCCGCTTCAGCTCAAGGTCCAAGATGGCGTCTATCGATACGAGTCGCCAACCTGGAAACTTGTTTGCCCGTTTTTTTCACTAGTTTCCCCAGACTGTTGTCATTAACGCGAAGAGAATGGATTGCCTTTTAGAATAAATGAAAGTGGTTATCTATATGTCGTTTGTTATCATTCTAAAACAAATACACGGTGTTAAATCGAGCCGTCATTTGCCATGTAAACAAATCGGCAAATCTCGAAGGTCAAATATTATAACGTTTTAAAGAAAAGGCAAATTTTTTTTTATAGATTTAATGGTGAATGTTGATAGATACAAAGTTGGCAAAAATTAAATACTCATTTAACCTTTGACCTGAATGAATGACACTCAGCAGACGGCAAATTTGAAAGCCTCTGGACTTGCTTGAAGGGTTGAGTTGTCATATGTCAATGAAACAAGCAGGAAAAAACCTACAGAAAAAAAAATTAGACTCAAAATTTCTGACAATGTAAGTTTCAGCCCTAAAATCTAGACTACTGTTCTAATGTTTTTGCAAAAAAATAATCAGAAGCCAGAATCACAATTTTGACAATTTTTCTCTCTGTTGGGATTCGAACCCAATCCTCCCATTGTATGATAATACATAGAGAGTAAGCCAGGAAACTTCAGAGAGTTTGAACTAGTCACAAATGTAACCTGACATCTGTTAATAACATGTTAATAGCAGAAAATGATCTGAAATAGATTTAACCCTTTCCCAAACAGCAAATTTTGGACACACCAAACTGAAAATATTCTGCAGATGACAACTTTACAGTTGCTAAAAAGATGATTTTTCTATATGATAGGGTAGAAAACATTGTGGGAAAAGGAGAAAATGCTGGTTACCAGCATTTTCTCCTTTTCCCATAATGTTTTCAAAAGGCTTCTATTCCTGACCGGTAAAAACCAGGGATTGTTTGGGAAAGGGTTAAATCTACAGTGTCATCCACAATGCCACAGTGTCATCCACAAAGCCATTCACCAAAACCCTTGATTACTGCACACTGTGTTTAAGTGATAAGTGCAGTTTTTTTTTTTTATGTCTTTGCAATGATTTCAGTTTAATAAATAACCAGACTCACAATTTTGTAAATAATTCCCTCTGTTGGGAATCGAGCCCAATCGGACCATCAGACACAAGAGAACCTCAGAGAATGGAAGTCGCAAAACAATGTAACCCGACAGAATTATCTATTTACCAGAAAGAATCTTAAGTCAGAAGGGATGTTTGGTCCTATACAGACTGCATTTACTAATTTATCACATTATCATAATGAAAATAATCTGTTGAATTTTGAAAACAAATACAGTGATAGCTTTTACCGACTTGATATTTAGATTTTCAAAATTTCCAATCCAAAGTATTCGTTTGGCAACTAGTTTTTCAGAAATTGATAAATTCTTAATTAATTGGTATATATATGCCTTTCAAAGCAAACCTTTACCATCTTGATGTCTACCATACAATCCTGACTTTAATAACCCTGAGAAAGACGACTTCAAAAAACATTGTAGGAGAGAGAAAATGCTGGTAACTAGCATTTTCTCCTTTTTCAGCAGTGCTGTATATCAAGGACAGCTGCCACATTGTGTAAGAAAAAACCCAAATTTTGAATTATTTTGGAAAGTAATTATCTTTTTAGTGAATATGAGTGAAAAAAGATTTGCGAACCATTCTGAAGATGAGATAATGACAAAGAGACAGGCATCTGTTCCCCCCTGCAGTACATGACACATTACTTGGATTTAATATTGAAGACCTATTTTGTGAATTTAATGAACCCCTTACTCATGTACCATCGAGCACATCAATGTAGCAAGTGCAGACCTCACATACACCCATTTTCCATGGCTGTACCTTATCAAATGTGAACATAAACATCAATATCAACAAATCATAAGACCGTAGAGACTTTTTTCATTTCAAAAAATATTAGAAGTACTTATAGCTTCTAGATCTGTGTTCTTACTTGTTCCTAGATATTAGTTAATTGTTCCTCAGTGATCTAAATGTACTGTTCTGATAGATCATACAGATATAAATTGTACTGAAGAACAAATTTTTCATTTTAATTCTGAATCTACAGATTATTGACTTCAGTTTTCATTGTAAAAGTTGACCTTGTTAAAATTTGAATAGAAAGTGTTTTTCATGATGATGACAATCACCTTGTTTGAATAAAGTTCGATTTACTTTTGCCAACAAATCACAATTTGTTGGTATTGAAGTTTGACACTGTTTTAAATCTTTTCCCTTTGTAAGTTAAAATCTTACACTTGACCTAATTCAAAGAATTTACAGACAACAATCGTGGTTCAAATGATAGAATCTCTGTTTGAAAACATGTGATGAGATGTCTTTGAATGAGTGGAAAACATTGTAAGGAAAGGAGAAAATACTGGTTGCCAGCACTATTTCCTTTCTCCACAATGTTTTCGAAAGGCTTCGTTTGCAAGGTTGTTAAACAGGGGATTGTGTGGATAAAAGTAAACAGCCAAAGTCATATCACGGTGTTCAGTGCACCTACAAATATGTTTCAATGCTTCTTATAACTTTTCTGACACAACAAAATTGTCGGATATGGTTTGTCTGAACCAGTATCGAACTCCGTAACCTCTAATTCGCTAGTCAAAGTAGGCTAAACTGTGTTCTACCTAGCCGAGCACATGTAATAAAATAAACAGATCTTGTTACTAACCTTAAAGTTGTTTAAATCCATATTCAAAACGAAAGTTTATCGAGTAGCAAGTATTTGTAAACACCAAACAGCACGTTTTTTTTTCAAGGTCTCGGTGACATTTGATGGGGCGCCCAAAAGGGCAATTCGATTTCGTAGGCGCACTCGATTAATGAGACCATAAAACAAGGAAATTTCGCTAAAAACACGTTGAAATTGAAAAACTTTGCAGTATAATAAATTCGTTGTACGGTCAGGTGGCAGGGGACTTGGAAACTTGTTCACGGCTGTGGCGAATCATGTCGCCACCTCGCCTTCGGCTCGGGGCGACATGATTCGCCACAGCCGTGAACAAGTTTCCAAGTCCCCTGCCACCTGACCGTACAACTAATAATATTCCTTGCATGTTAACCAATCAGATCACGAGAAATTTCTTTGCAGTATAATAATACTACACGTGCAACACAAGCTGCACGTTTTTGTGAGGTCATTTTCCAGTGACGTCAGTTTTCATTGAAATTGGGCACTCAGAAGGGAATTTCTATTTCGTCAGCATACTCGACTCGTAAGATTATAAAACAGGAAAATTTGCTTAGCTTTGAAAGGGTAAAACTTTGCAGTATAATAAATTCTATACAACTAATAATGTACAACTAATGTACATCTGACCGTTCAACTAACAATGACCGTACAACTAATAATGTGCTCTGTGGAACTTCCTTAGAGTAACGGAGATGCCTTGATCAGTTGACCATGCTGAAGATAGAGAGGATTTTTTCCAAAACATTGCCTTTTTTACTTTATTACTCAGCATTAAAAGCCCGTTTTTCTCAACGTAAAATGTATTTATAGTTTCTTTATTTTCATATTTTTATGAAAACATGTCAAGGTTTGGTAACGTAGTCAATTGTAATTGTCCATATCCTTTGTTTAAAACATCCTCGGATACCCCGAGGTCTCCCTATTTGCTACGTTACATCGACCCCTGGGACAATTAATTGAATTTTCCTCGCTTTACCGCTGGCCGAATGCTGGCTTTTCATTGGTTCCTTCATCATTTTATGATGCGCGAGTGGACTGTACGCTATGACGTTTCGTATCGATTTTCGGCGGCTGATTCAAAGTTTTATTAGTCAATTGTCCCAGGGGTCGATGTAGCGTAGCAAATAGGGAGACCCCGGGGTATCCGAGGATGTGTTTAAAATGGCATGTTATAAAACTTATTGTTGTACAGTCGCCTGACGTGTATCAACACACCATACAAGTGTCTGTACTTTTTTTTTTCAACGTACACACAACAAACAAGTAACTGCATTTGTATATTTCATACTAGCTATAATTAAAAGAAAAAGAAAGTACCTGCTTTCCTCACATTGTAAACAGATTTTGACACCCATGTGACACAACGTCACTGTAGGGAATCCCAATTCACTCGAAATTGCCATTTTCCTTTTTTTTTCAATACTTACATACTGAAATATGCAAACGTCTCGTTTTATTCTTTTCAAACAAAATACTTTAAGGTGAAGAAGTACTTGCTGGGGAAAGATCGGATGTGGCGATTCCATAATGCTGAAGGTCACAACTATTGCTCTATAACACACACATGTTACACAGTAAAAAACACATGTCTATATGATTTATGTTAATTCGCACCTAAAACGTATTCTGTTTTAGTTTGTACACAAGTACATCGTATTAAGCTCACACCCTGTTTTTTTATGAGCGAATGGCTTATACTTTTTTCAGCGCCAAATACACACATCGAGCTCTTCTGACGGCGGAAATATACTCTACTGAAAGCCAAAAATATCTTTATTTCATAGGCTTCACAAAGCAAGCGGGGTAATAAGTTCAAGATCAAACTACAAGTTCTGTGCAGTCTGGTCTCAGTCTTTGTCGTGCACAAGATTCCCTGTTTTCAGCTATGATGCTGAAAAGGAAAAGGCCATCGAACTCCAATGTCACTGTACTTTGTGTGACGTTCAAGCATTTGGAGCGACGATATCACAGTCATAGAGACAGACCTCACTTACATAAAGTATAGATGACTTGGGCTAGGTAAAGTGTTAGCAAGTCTGAGTAGGTAAATAAGCCGAGACTGAAGCGATTATGTTGAAAAGTTTAAAGACTCCGTCTTTTTGCTTGCCTATGCTGTCCCATACTAGCCGCCTTTGTCGTACATGACTGACTTGTCGCATTCAGACTTGCTCGATGCAACAGATCATTAAAGGTGGCCCTTCAGATTTTGGGACGGAAATTTTACAAGAATACAAAAAAAATCATCCTTATACTCCAAAAGCCTTATATTTTTCATTCATAAAACCCCAGTAGTCGAAAACCATTTGACAACAAGAGAAATTAGAGATTTACTACAGCCCAGGTCGACACCGACGGAAAACACGGTCTATTTTTACATTAGCACCTCGCTCATTTACACACCGGAAATATACGGACGAAACTTCAAACATAGCGTTTGAAGAAGACTTTATGGAAAATAATTACATCTTTGTTATGTTATGGAATTTCAGCGTCAACATTCACGTGCCAGTCGCTTAGCATTCCCACAAATCCTTTTTTTTATTTTTGGCGGGAAATCTAAAAATAGCTTAAGAGGCTACGTAGCCTTTTAAAGGAATACCATAAAAAAATTCTTTTTATTATTTTATGATTCTTAATTATTGATGATTTGTATTGTTTTTTTCATATGAATTTCTGTGGTATATATATTTTTTTAATTTGGTTGGGTGTGAAAATTCTAGATACCCACCTTTAAGAACTTAGCGCCCAACACAGCTGTACTGAAATAATCGAAGTGCACAATCTCTGCGAATGGAACAGCCATAATATATTTCTATATTGCTGGATTTGTTTCGCAAATCTTCTTTCTGCGATCATGATACAGCCATTGAACACTTTTTTTTTTTGCCCGATTTCTTTCGCTTATCAGCTTTCTTTGATCAACCTGACCGTATTCAACTACACTCCTGTACGCATGTACAGTACAAGTAGCTAGTTTGGCCGGAGGAAAATCGAACCAGGATTTCCCGCTGAAGAGTCCACACCTTAATCACTCAGCCACAAAGGGCCCTTCCCTTTTTTAGTGTTTCGAACTTAATTATGAAGTTGAAAAGTAATTTTAAAATAGATACTTTAACTCTTTACCACACGAGAAAGTTTTGGACTGGTCAAAATTGAAAGCATTTGCAGACGACAAAATAAAGGTGACTGAAAAATAGAAATTTGCTCTGGGAAGGGTAGAAAACACTGTGGGAAAAGGAGAAAATGCTGGTTACCAGCATTTTCTCCTTTTCCCACAGTGTTTTCAAAAGGCTTCTTTTTCAGGGCCGTCAAAAGTAGGGATTGTGTGGTAATGGGTTAACACTTTACAAAGCAATTTCAAGATTTCTACCATTTAAAGACGAGTTCTCTGACTGAAGTCACAATTAATTTGTGGTCTGCAAATTCTTTCAATTTATAAAAGTAAAATTGTATTTTTTTTGGCAAAGATTTAATATCACAAGAAGAAAGGCAAACTATTTAAGTACAGAAGTTATTTTGTGGCAAGTATTAAATTACGTTTCTATAACTTTGAAAGCCCATACTCAGCTGAGTTCAGCAAAAAAGGTTTTATAAGCACTGTATAGCCTGACCTCATCTTCGCCAGCCAAGTTTACGGTCACTACGTGGATCTTACCTTGGCTGATTGAGCCCCATTTTGAGATTCCTGCGATGCGCCCTCTATTGGATGCTGGTTATTACCCCCCTTTACATCATATTTCTAAAAGCAAATGAAATATCTTTTTACAAACCGCTTACGAATACACATGAAGCGGTAAGCAGACATCCACGTGGGTTTCCGTGTTTACCTTCTATTCCAAAGGTAGAGACCTTGTTCTATTTTTATCAAAGATGAAATGCTACGAGTGATTTCATTCGTTGCAGCTAGAGCTGACTGGATCCAATGAAAAAGCGTACCGGGTGAATGTAAAAATCTAGCTCGATCCGCCAAGGGTAGAGTAGCGTAGTAATCGTCAGCCTTGGCTTGCGAAGATGGCCTGACCTGCGCTATACACTGTCCATAACAGGCGGCTCGGTGGCTTAATCTACGTCTTCTATAGAAATACAATTTAACTCTTTATCACACAATCGAGAATTATCACCCGAGTTTTAACGACCCTGAAGAAACGGCCTTTTGAAAACCTTGAAGGAAAAGGCGAAAATGCTGGTAACCAGCATTTTCGCCTTTTCTTTCAAGGTTTTCTACATTGTCAAAGACAACCACCTCCGTTTTAGCCAAATTTGACATGCTGTTTGCAAGTGCTCTTAATTTAGACTAGACTCATATTTTGTCCTTTGGTAACGAGTTAAGACACGCTTAGAGCTTGAAGATGAACATACATTTCATTCGGCATACCTCGGGTGATGGGAGCCATCACATCAAAATGGAAACTTCCTTGATACGGACGAGGTTAGATGTAGGTACGGAATCGGCCGAGTTGTGACGAGTGACATTTTTTACACGAAAGAAGATACAAAGCCCGGAGTGTTAAGTTGTGCAAAAGAAGATTCAAAGCTCGTTAAGTTCTGTTATCTAAGAGTATGCAACCCTGGTCTCAGACTGTAAGTCCTCTACAGTCTAAAATGATCTTTATCGTCCGGAATTACAATTATTTGTTGTTCTAGGGCGTTGCTCAATGGTATCCTAACCGTTGTCTGCGCATGTCATATTCTTCGAAGATTCGACTGTCTGATATGACGCATCACTACTAGCCCCGAAAGCGGGCTGACTGTAATATTACGCTCTGTAAAGTAGCAATGTTGAAAATAGCTTTTACATATCAATGCATTTGAGGAGAAATGAGACCTGCTTTAGCAACAGATTTCTCTAAACTGGTGATCATAGTTGAGTGAATTGCACGAGGTAGCGTTTTATTGGGTAAACCTTTTTTTTGTTTTAAATTCAAAGTAGCGGTTGTCGTGTAGGAAAGTGGTTCGGTTCTGTATCAGATAGATGAGTATTTATAGAATGCCATCTAGCGGGAGATAATGGTATCCTAACCGGTAAATTATATTAAGTTCCAAACATGTACGCAATGACATGCGTTTACACAGCCGATTATTACGAGGACCGGCTAGGAAATGTCGTTTCAACATTGTCGATTGCTTCAGGTGATTTTCGACTTCCGCATTGACATCAACTCTTTACCAACCGACAAAAGTTTGGACTTGTCAAGGCTCAAAATATTTCCAGTGGAAAAGTTAAACTTGGCGAAAATACCGGTAATTGTCTCTGAAAGTGTGGAAAACATTTAAGGAAAAGGATTAAATACTGGTTACCAACATTTCAAACTCCACCCACAATGCTTTGAAAATGTTTCTTCCCCAGGGCCTAAAAAACATGGATTCATTTAGTAAAAGGTTCCATACCCCTAAAATAAATCAACCTCAAACAATTTCGAAAACGCTCCTAACCCATTACCGCACAATCGCCTCTGAGAAAGAAGCATTTAGAAAACATTGTGGGAAAAGGAGAAAATGCTGGTAACCAGCATTTTCTCCTTATCCCACAGTGTTTTCTACCCTTCACAAAACAAATTTCAAATTTTTGGTCACTTTTATTTTGTCGTCTGCAAATGCTGTCAATTTGGAAAAGTCTATAATATTGTCGTTTGGTAATGGGTTAATAGAATAAGAAAATCGACTCAACATATATCAAGTAAAGCAGATTAAGTATGATGAGAAAATAAATGAAAAACAAATGTTATCGCGCAATTTCTCTGTCGTATGGTCAAATGTTATCTGCTTCAACTTAAAATGCAAACATCAAATACATGTAGAAAAAGAACATCAGTTAGAAATACAGAACAATAACTACGGGAAAGAGAGACATTACATATTCTTTTTTTTCATCCTTAACTTTCTAAGAGATTTACAGGCAACTATCGGGAACATCTGGGTATTTATAACATACCTATAATGAAAAGGAGAATGTCAGTTCAATTTAACTTTACTCTCCGATCTTCACCTTGCAGTCCGTATCATCAAGTGCGAAATATACCGAGAGAAGATTATCAACTTGAATTTTACAAGACGAACAAGTAAACCAATTTCTAAAACTGTATACAAGACTCACCAATCCTTTTTGTGCATGCAGTCTTTTCGAGATCAGTTGAAGTTTTCGAGGTAAGCAGCAAGGTCGAAAAGTGAGGAATTTTAATGCTGGATAATGCACAAAAGACAGTCTTCAATGCATAAAGGAAAGTGATCCAAATTTCTTCCTTCTGTGGTTTGCTCTGCACACAGTTAATGAGATGATAAGTAGCGTATTTACTCTATGCAGTCCAGAAAATAGGTAAAATTGAGTTAGGTACTCCACTCAGATCAGAAAAGAATTGACTTGAATTCTAAAAGACACTTTACGCAGTCTAGAAAAATTAAGTTGTGCAAGATACTTCGCAAAGCCAAGAAAAAACAAATTGTGCAAGACACTTGACGCCGTCCACTGATATACATGAGGATGTAGTTGACAAGCCACATGGCTCAGAAAGCACTTTTTGTAAATTTGATATGTAATGCACGGCCCAGGTACTTTAAGCCTTTCCCAAACAACCCCTGGTTTTTACTGGCCTGGAATAGTAGCCTTTTGAAAACATTGTGGGAAAAGGAGAAAATGCTGATAACCAGCATTTTCTCCTTTTCCCACAATGTTTTCTACCCTATCATAGACAGAAATCATCTTTTCAGCAAGAGTTGAATTGTCGTCTGCAAATGCTTTCAAATTGGTCTAGTCCAAAAGTTTGTTGTTTGGGAAAGGGTTAAACAATCCACAAAACATAGTGAGTTATGCTGGACACTTCATGATACATATAATTCTATGCCAGACACGCTGTGCACTCAGCAGATGCATATAAAGTACAGTCAATACCCTTCACAGTTCTGTAAAGCAAACCAAGTTATGCTAGACACTCTACGGGGTTGTCACAGTATATTAGATTGTAATAGGTACTCCACGAAGCCAACAGAAGCAAGGACATTTGTTCCAGACAATCTACAATATGTGTTGTGTTGTGATAGGCAATGAGCAGTCGACAAGGCACGTTTACTTGTGTTAGGTACTTAGCGGCCGACGCGGCAAGCTCAGTTGTGATAGGCAATGAGCAGTCGACAAGGCACGTTCACTTGTGTTAGGTACTTCGCGGCCGACGCGGCAAGCTCAGTTGTGATAGGCAATGAACAGTCGACAAGGCACGTTCACTTGTGTTAGGTACTTAGCGGCCGACGCGCCAAGCTCAGTTGTGATAGGCAATGAGAGGTCGACAAGGCACGTTCACTTGTGTTAGGTACTTAGCGGCCGAGGTGGCAAGCTCAGTTGTGATAGGCAATGAGCAGTTGACAAGGCACGTTCACTTGTGTTAGGTATTTAGCGGCCGACAGGGCTAGCTCAGTTGTGATAAGCAATGAGAGGTCGACAAGGCACGTTCACTAGGTACTTAGCGGCCGACGCGGCAAGCTCAGTTGTGATAGGCAATGAGCAGTCGACAAGGCACGTTCACTTGTGTTAGGTACTTAGAGGCCGACGCGGCAAGCTCAGTTGTGATAAGCAATGAGAGGTCGACAAGGCACGTTCACTTGTGTTAGGTACTTAGAGGCCGACGCGTCAAGCTCAGTTGGGATAGGCAATGAGCAGTCGACAAGACACGTTCACTTGTGTTAGGTATTTAGAGGCCGACGCGGCAAGCTCAGTTGTGATAGGCAATGAGCAGTCGACAAGGCACGTTCACTTGTGTTAGGTACTTAGCGGCCAACGCGGCAAGCTCAGTTGTGATAGGCAATGAGCAGTCGACAAGGCACGTTCACTTGTGTTAGGTACTTAGCGGCCGACGCGCCAAGCTCAGTTGTGAAAGGCAATGAGCAGTCGAATAGGCACGTTCACTTGTGTTAGGTACTTAGCGGCCTTCGCGCCAAGCTCATTTGTGATAGGCAATAAGCAGTCGACAAGACACGTTCACTAGGTACTTAGCGGCCGACGCGCCAAGCTCAGTTGTGATAGGCAATGAGCAGTCGACAAGGTACGTTCACTAGGTACTTAGCGGCCGACGCAGCAAGCTCAGTTGTGATAGGCAATCAGCAGTCGACAAGGCACGTTCACTAGGTACTTAGCAGCCGACGCGGCAAGCTCAGTTGTGATAGGCAATCAGCAGTCGACAAGGAACGTTCACTAGGTACTTAGCGGCCAACGCGGCAAGCTCAGTTGTGATAAGCAATCAGCTGCTGACACAGCACGTTCATTTGTGATAGGCAATCAAGGGCCGACACGACACGCTCAGTTGAGATAGCCATTGAACGGCCGACACGACGCGTTCAGTTGTGATAGGCAAACAGCGGCCGATACGGTACGTTTAGTTGTGATAGGAAATCAGCGCCCCACAAGACAAGCTCAGTTGTGATAAGCAATGAACTGCCGATACAGCACGTTCAGTTGTGATAGGCATTGAACGGCCGACACGACACGTTCACTTGTGATAGGTAATGAATGAATGAATGAATGAATGAATGAATAGCGTTTTAAGGCCCATCGACAACTTAGGTCATATTGGGCGCACTTACTTAGTAAACAATAATGCGAGGTGAAAATAACATACATGTGCAACAACAGAAGACAAACATGATAAATAAGGAATGGACAAAACACAAAATGATGCCCCTTTTGTCGCCTTTAACGACATGCATGCTGTCACTTTTGTTCCGCCAGATGAAATGGCAGATGTGACGTTCGCGGGACTGCAGTGGTTTATTCTTATATCCCCGATATAGGCAATGAACGGCCGACACAGCACATTCAGTTGTGACAGGTAATGAACGGCCGACACAGCACGTTCAGTTGTGTTGGATGCTCTCAGCTTGCTAGAAAAGCCTCGGATCAGTCTGCTACACTTCACACAAATTTTCCAATGCCCCGTTTTGCAGCTTGCAGGCCATATATGAACTGGGTTTCACACGTATTTGCCAGGGTACCCAAGAACTCTTGGTAGGAAATCCAGCCACTGCAGTCAGGATCGAACCTGGGCCCCCCAGAATTTCGAATCACACAGTTGCTAGACTGAGACACACCCCTATATGTATTCTAAGCGTCGATGTCTACAATTTATTAACTTGTTTACTCGGGGGGGGGGGGGGGGGGGGGTCGATCGAGATCCCCGAGGCCTAAATGTAGAACATTAATCATCTCTTTACTCCATCCCATCTGTAAACATGATGGATGAAAATTTTACTGGAAAAACGTAACAGCAGCAGTACATACGATTCATTATGGTCAATGCGTGGTCAGTATGGTGAATGAGCTCTTCGTAACTATGGTTAAGAAAAACAGTCATTTCAGTGGAAAACTTGCGATTTATAAATTCTTAGAACAAAAAAAATGAAGAAAATGAGCCTTTTTTCAAAGAGGAAGAACAATTAACCCATTACCACACAGTCCCTATATACTTTTGACGACCCTGAGAAAGAGACCCTTAGAAAACATAGTGGGAAAAGGAGAAAATGCTGGTAACCAGCATTTTCTCCTTTTTCCACAATGTTTTCTCCCCATCACAAAACAAATTTCAATATTTCAATCATTTCTATTTTGTTGTCTGCAAATGCTTTCGATTTGGACAAGCCAAAAATTTTGTCGTTTGGTAATGAGTTAAAATATTGTTCTTTCAATGTTGTTATGGCCGGGATATATTACAAATAAGCGGACATTGTAGATCACAGATCAGACTGCACGTTCTAAACGGTCTGATCGTAAACTTTAATGTTTGAAAATAAATTTAAAACCATGTTTAACCCTTTCCCAAACAATACCTGGATGTTACTATACTGGGAAAGAGGGCGTTTGAAAACATAGTACTTAGGTAAAGAATTAAGAAAAAGTTGGCAGCCAGCATTTACTCTTTTCCCACAATATTTTCAATTCTTTCACGGACAAAATCATCAATAATTTTTATTTGTAGTCTGCAAATGCTTTCAGCTTGGTTTAGTCCAAAGTTTTGTTGTTTGAGAAGATTTAAACACTGAATAGGTTCATCCTTTCAACGAAAAACGAGAAGAATAGATAAACTCCGTTAGTAAAATGAATACAGTAGACTGAGTTTACAAGCTTGTTTGTTAACCCATCACCACACATCCCTACTTTTGACGACCCTGAGAAAGAAGTCTTTTAAAAACATTGTGGGAAAAGGAGAAAATGCTGGTACCCAGCATTTTCTCCTTTTCCCACAATGTTTTCTACTCTTCACAAAACAAAGTTCAAATTTTCAGTCACTTAGATTTTGTCGTCTGCAAATGCTTTCGATTTGGACAAGCCTAAAATATTTGGTTATGAGTTAACACCATCAAAACATGACACAGTGTGGATCGTAGATCAAACCTCACGTCCTGCTATGTCTGATCTTAACCATCACAACAGTAAAAAAGGCCAAAAAACTTTTTGATCATTCATAATTATTTTCTAAACCTTCGTCTTTCGAGTAAGAAAAGTAAAACGCCGTGGGGAAGGATTTTAGCATATGTATCTAGCGATTTAATTGCAGTTGAAGATTTTTTACAGGTCTGGCTCGGCAATTATTGGATGTTTTAAGATGAGATACATTAATTAATTGATGTAGCGACTGAGTAATGATCGTGGTTATTTCGACACAAGGTCAAATTTATGGTCTTTTAACAAAGGCTCTCCAACTTGACAAGCCTGCGGTTTTTGTTTTAACCCTTTACCAAACGACAAAATTTTAGACTGGTCCAAAATGAAAGCACTTGCAGACGACAAATAAAACATAACTCAAAAGTTCAAATTTATTTCCAACAGGGTAGAAAACATTGTGGAAAAAGGAGAAAATGCTGGTTACCAGCATTTTCTGCTTTTCCCACAATGTTTTTCAAAGGCTTCTATTTCAGGGTCGTAAAAACCAGGGATTGTTCGGTAAAGGGATAAGTTTAAAGTTACAAGAATGCATATTTCTTATTGACAACTTAAAAAAAACAACAGCGAAAGCCTGGCCAAAAACTGATTATCTATTCATTCGTTTTCCATGACAGGCTGCATGTGACTTGCAATTTGGTTTCGTTTTGCTTTTTTTCTTTTTTCCGAAAAAAAGTGGAAAAGTGGAAATTAATAATTATTGTTCGCAAGCAGAGATGGTTTTCAACGTAAGATGTTTACAGTAATACATGCTGAAAAGATTAAAATGCTTGTCTTTTTTTTTTTATCCTATTAACCCATTACCAAACGACAAAATTTTAGGCGTGTCAAAGTTGAAAAGGAATTGCAGACGACAAAATAAAAGTGACTGAAAATTTGAAATGTGTTTTGTGAGGGGTAGAAAACATTACGGGAAAAGGAGAAAATGCTGGTTACCAGGTTAACCTTTCACCCTTTACCCAAACGACAAACATCACATTCAAAGTCAATGGCTCCGACGAGAAAATGAAGTGATGGTCTGCCATTTCTGAAAATGTAGGCTGAAAAAAAAGTGTCCAAAAGACAGGTAAACTTGTCATTTTTTTTTTGTAATCATGTGTTCTGCTACGAAATCCCAAAAAAGAGGAGATTGTCATGCAATATTCCGGCCTTTCAACATGTTTTCTACACAACCGCTTGACAATTTAAACCCATTAGAGACCGAGAAAGACCTTAGGCGCCCTGACCGACATTGTAGATTGAGATCAGACAGTCCAGCACTTTTCAAAAGTACGTGTGAGCTGTATTTGATATTAACCCATTACCACAAAATCCCTACTTTTGACGACCCTGAGAAGGAAGCCTTCAGATAACATTGTGGGAAAAGGAGAAAATGCTGGTAACCAGCATTTTCTCCTTTTTCCACAATGTTTTCTACCCATCACAAAAGAAATTTCAATTTTTCAGTCACTTCTATTTTCTTGTCTGCAAATGCTTTCGATTTGGACAAGCCAAAAATTTTGTCGTTTGGTAATGACTTAAAATGTTGCTTTTTCAATGTTGTTATGGCCGGAATATGTTACAAATGAGCGGACATTGTAGATCACAGATCAGACTGCACGTTCTAAACAGTCTGATCGTACACTTCAATGTCTGAAAAGAAATTTAAAATGCTTTCGATTTGGACCAGCCTAAAATATTGTCGTTTGGTAATAAGTTAACTAACTTACTCATGGGCGCATCCAGAGGGGGGGACCGGGGGTCCGGACCCCCCCTGGAATTTTGGCAAAAATGTGGTTATCGGATTCGTGAAATGGTGCTGGTTTGATATTGCACAGCATTTATGTAAAATACAGTCATAAATTTAAAAAAAAAAAAGGTTCTACATGTGGAGACCCCCTCAGGCCCCCTCAGGTTTAGAACTGGAAACATTGACTTTTCTTGTAAACGGCTTACACCCACTGAAATCCGGAATTCAAAGTATCATATAATAAGACGAGTACGTTTTCGATGGGACCCCCCCCCCCCCCCCCCCCCCGAGAAAATATCTGGATCCGCGCTTGTTACTGTACTCTGAATTCAGATGATTCAGTTTAAGTATACGGACAAGGTTTGGCCATTTAAAATTCTAATACATGTGGGCCGAACTACATTTATCTCAGGCGCTTTGGCCGACAGTGTAGACTGAGATCAGACTACCACAATCAACTCGTAGTATTGATCAAACGACATTTCCACATGCATTGCCAAGTTCTAGAACGAAATCTCTACCTTCATGTGCTTTTTAACCTCATATGACGTTGACTTCGGACATTTGCGTAAAGTGTAGCGTCGGATCAGCCTGTGCGGTCCGCGCAGGTTAATCCGAAACGGCACTTTACGACTACATTAAATTTTGTGCTACAGTAGACTTTGGCAAAACAGAAAATTACGTGAAATCGGAGTGTGTCGTTTCGGATAAACCCTCGCGGACTGCGCAGGCTGATCCGAAACGACACTTTAAGTTTGTCTTTGAATGCCCCTTTGCGTGTTTCCGGCCCTTTGAGAGTTGGCATCACGATTACGTCATCAAAAAAATCCTGGAAACCTCCCTTTAACACTTTACCAAAGGACAGAATTCGGGATTGTTACCTGGTTACCAGCTTTTATCCTTTTCCGCCATGTTTTCAAAATTTGCTCCTGCTCGGGTCGTTAAAACACAAGCATCTTTGAAAAGTGTCTACCATTAAAGCGTTGGTATAATCTGTTAATAATGTTGAGCTTTCAGCCCGGTCTGTATCAAAAGCATCAGACAAAATAGAGCAAATATTTAGAAACACACACTTTGATGCCGATAGGTGAGATAAAACATCGTGATACGTGGAGAAAATGGGTGCATAAATCTGTAAAAAGTAGGCCTAGTAAAAAGAGACATGGCGTTTAGTACTAGGCTGTACAAAGCGATTACAACAGTACCAATTCATTCGGTCTTCCTTGACATTTTTGGCTGAAAGACAAGCAATTTCGTTGAAATGATATCCCCCGCCGAAAAAGACCTTTTTTGATACAAACATAATTTATAGGAGGTATTCTGTTTTGCATGTACATGTGGCTTTTTTGTTATTGGTCCATGATGATATTATACATTAAACTCCCTTGTTCCATAGCACAGGATTTCATTACATAAAAAAATATAAAAGAGGTCCATAACAGGATTATACATTAAGTATCCTTTTGGCAGAACTTGGCATTTCATAAAAGTTAATGATACACTGACAAAAATTTAAATTTGACATAAAGTCCCCTTTTTCCATGATACAGTGATAAATTGCAAAACCCTGACAACATGTTCTAGATCGCATGATCTGTGAAAATCTCGTCCAGATCTTTTGAGATATGTCCAGTAATTAAAGAAATACAGGTGAAAAATGAAATTATAACATGAAGCCCCCTTATTCCATGATGCAGCTGCAAATCCCAAAACCTTGACAATATGGCGTAGGTCACATGATCATGTGAAAATTCCATCCAAATCTGCCAAGAAATGTGGGAGGTGTTGTGTTAGGTCACATGATAATGTAAAAATTCCAGTCAAATCTACCAAGAAATGTGGGAGGAGTTGTCTTCACAAGAAATATGATAAAATAAAACATGAAGCCCCCTTTTTTCATGACGAAGCCACAAATTGCAAAACCTTGAGAATATGCAATAGCTCAGATGATAAGAAACATTCTGTGAAAATTCCATTGAGTTCTGTCTAGAAATATGGGACGAGTTGCATTCACAAAAAATAAAATGAAATAAAACATGAAGCCCCCTTTTTTCATGACGCAGCTTCAAAGCGTAAAACCTTGAGAATATGCGATAGGTCAAATGATGGAAACATTCTGTGAAATTCATTTCAATTATGTCAAGAAATATGGGACTAGTTGCATTCACAAGAAATAAAATGAAATAAAACATGAAGCCCCCTTTTTTCATGACGCAGGTACAAATCGCAAAATGTTGACAATATGCAATAGAAGACATGACAAGAAATATTCTGTCAAAATTCTATTCAATTCCGTCAAGAAATGTGGAATGAGTTGCCTTCAAAAGAAATGGAATGAAATATAACATGAAACCCCCTTTTTCCATGACACCTTATTTCAAAAACAAGGGCAACTTTTTTTTCCTGTATTTCCTAATGGAAGTTGGCAGATGTGACAAGTTCCATGTAAAAACTTTGTATAGTTTTGAAGAGAAGACTCCAAACATTAAAAGTGTACTTAAGTGTAACTTATGTGAAACTTAAAATCGCTCTCAGTCAGCCATTTTGAATCGAATAAAAAAAAAAAACAAAAAAAACGTCTCGGGAGAATGGGTCATTGTACATGTGTATAAAGTTTCACGAAATTCCGTCCAATGGTATTGGAGATATTTGCCGGGACGGACACACGGACGGACGGACGGAAGGAAGGACGGACGGATGGACGGACAACGCTAAAACTGTATCCCTCCGCCTACGGCGGGGGATAATAAAAGCATGCTATAGGACTGAGATTGTCGTATCGCACAGTCACAATGGGATCTAGATATTTACAAATATACTTGGGCTGTAGACACCACTGTAATGCAGAGAAATGAGCCTCCCCGACAAAATGGCCAATGGGTCATTTCTCTACGTAGAGAAATGACCCATGGGTCATTTTGTAGGGGAGGATCTTTCTCTGCATTAGACAATTGACCCATGGGCCATTTTGTAGGGGAATGTCATTTTTCTGCAAAAGAGAAATGACCCATGGGCCATTTGGTAGGGGAGGGTCATTTCTCTGTAGAGAAATGACCATGGGCCATTTTGTAGAGGGAGATCGTTTCTTTGCATTAGAGAATTGACCGATGGGCCATTTTGTAGGGGAGGGTCATTGCTTTGTAGAGAAATGACCCATGGGCCATTTTGTAGAGGAGGATCGTTTCTATGCATTAGGGAAATGATCCATGGGCCATTTTGTAGAGGGGGATCGTTTCTCTGCATTAGATAAATGACCCATGGGCCATTTTGTAGGGGAAGGTCATTTCTCTGCATTAGAGAATTGACCCAAGGGCCATTTTGTAGGGGAGGGTCATTTTTCTGTAGAGAAATGACCCTGGGGCAATTTTGTAGAGGGGGATCGTTTCTATGCATTAGGGAAATGATCCATGGGCCATTTTATAGAGGAAGATCGTTTCTCTGCATTAGAGAAATGACCCATGGGCTATTTGTAGAGGGGGGTCGTTTCTCTGCATCAGCGAATTGACCCATGGGCCATTTTGTAGAGGAGGATCGTTTCTATGCATTAGGGAAATGATCCATGGGCCATTTTGTAGAGGGGGATCGTTTCTCTGCATCAGAAAAATGACCCATGGGCCATTTTCTAGGGGAGGGTCATTTCTCTGCATCAGAGAAATGACGCATGGGCCATTTTGTAGGGGAGGTTCATTTCTCTGTAGAGAAATGACCCATGGGCCATTTTGTAGAAGGGGATCGTTTCTCTGCATTAGAGAAATGACCAATGGGCCATTTTGTAGGGAGGGTCATTTCTCTGCATTAGGGAAATGACCCATGGGCCATTTTGTAGAAAGGGATCGTTTCTCTGCATTAGAGAAATGACCCATGGGCCATTTTGTAGGGGAGGGTCATTCATCTGCATTAGAGAAATGACCCATGGGCCATTTTCTAGGGTAGGGTCATTTCTCTGCATTAGAGAAATGACCCATGGGCCATTTTTTAGGGGAGGGTCATTTCTCTGCATTAGAGAAATGACCCATGGACCATTTTGTAGGGGAGGGTCATTTCTCTGTTGATACAGACAAATGACCCATGGGCCATTTTGTAGAGGGGGATCGTTTCTTTGCATTAGAGAAATGACCCATGGGCCATTTTGTAGAGGAGGATCGTTTCTCCGCATTACACCGGCACCATGCTAAATTAGGCTTCGGGCAAATACTTTATACTTTTAAAATTTGTAAAATTCTGTGGTTCAATGACCACTCCGTGTCATGATTTAGTAGTTACAACAACGTATGCTTCCTTGTTCATTTCCCCTGGCTAATAAGCATCATATATTTAAAAAACGTAATGTACATTTCAGTAAATTTGCAATTCTGCACATTTCTGTTATTCCATTCATTCGGCTCATTCAGCTCCTCCATTTTACATCGGAATTATTTACGCATAATACTCCTCATCTTCGCGAGCCAAGTTTACGATCACCACGTGGATCTTACCTTGGCTGATTGAGCCCGATTTCGAAATTCCTGCGATGCGCCCTCTATTGGATGTTGGTTATTACCCCCCCCCCCTTTACATCATATTTCTAAAAGCAATATAAAAATCGTTTTACAAGCCGCTTACCAATATACATGAAGCGATAAGCAGACATCCACGTGGGTTTCTATGTTTTACCTTCTATTCGAAAGGTAGAGACCTTGTTCTATTTTTATCAAAGATGAAATGCTACGAGCAATTTCATTCGTTGCAGCTAGAGCTGGCTGCATCCAATGAAAAAGCGTATCGGGTGAATGTAAAAATCAAGCTCGATCCGCCAAGGGTAGATTAGCGTAGTGAATCGTCAGTCTTGGCTTGCGAAGATGAATACTCCTAGAGTTAGCTCGGTTTTTCCACATGAAATTAACAACTGAAAATGTTAACGTTGTGCTTGAGTTCTTTGATTTTATTTACTGTATAAATGACGGTCTTCGTAAAAGAAAACAAGACAATTTCTACGCCCAAAAACTCATACTTTAGTTCAAGAAAATACTTAGATAACAGGGAAAGAATGGACGAACAAAGCGCTTACAAGATGTTAACTTTCTTTCTATGATCATTATAATCAAGGGTTGCCTGTATTATACTGCACACAAAACTTTGTCACCATTCCGTCTTATAGGCGACGATGCTGTGTTTAGCAATTAACTCTTTACCACACAATCTCGACATTCATCGACTTTGAGATAGAAATCTTTTGAAAACAATGTGGGAAAAGGAGAAAATGCTGGTAACCAGCATTTTCTCCTTTTCCCACAATGTTTTCTACCCTATCACTGAAAAATTCTATCTTTAAAACAATACAAATCATCAGTAAGTAAGAATCATAAATTTACATTTTTTTTTTGTGGTATTCCCTTAACTCATTACCAAACGACAAAATTTTAGCTTTGTCCAAATCGAAAGCATTTGCAGAAGACAAAATAAAAGTGACCCAAAATTTGAAATTTGTTTTGTGAAAGGTATAAAACATTGCGGGGAAAGGAGAAAATGCAGGTTACCATCATTTTCTCCTTTTCCCACATGTTTTTTAAAGGCTTCTTTCTCAGGGGCGTCAAAAGTAGGGATTGTGTGGTAATGGGTTAAAAGGCTAAGTAACCTCTTAAGCTGTTTTCAGATTTCCCGCCAAAATAAAAAAAAAGCATTGTGGGAATGTTAAGTGACTTGCACGTGACCAATGACTATTAAATTCCATAACATAATAAACGTGAAATTATTTTTAATAATGTCTAGAACTTCGGAAGCTATGTTTGAAGCTTCGTCTGTATATTTTCGGTATGTAAATGAGCGAGTTGCTCATGTAAAAGTAGACTGTGTTTCCCTTCAGTGTCGACCTGGACTGTAGTAAATCTCTAATTTATCTAGTTGTCGGATGGTTTTCGACTACTGGGGTTTAATGAATGAAAATTATAAGGCTTTGGGAGTATAAAGATGATTTTTTTTTGTATTTTTGTAATTTTTTGTCCCAAAATCTGAAGGGCCTTCTTTAAGAGCCAGAAACTTTCTGTTCTGTGTGGCATGCTCGGCTGGGTAACACGTATCAGCAAGATTGATAGAAACGGAAAAGCACCCATTCTCGGTGCTTTCAACCCTTTACCAAACGACAAAATATTAGACTGGTCCAAATTGAAAGCATTTGCAGACAACAATATAAAACGTAACTCAAAAATTAAAAACTGTTTCTAGCAGGGTAGAAAACATTGTGGGAATAGGAGAAAATGCTGGTTACCAGCATTTTCTCCTTTTCCCACAATGTTTTGCAAAAGGCTTCTCTCTGAGGGTCGTAGAAATCAGGGATTGTTTGGTAAAAGGTTAACGTAAATTTCGTGCTCTTCAATTCGAAGTGTACCTTGCGCTTGAAAAGTAGAGCCAAGTTAAGTGTTTTATGTTCCCGCTGGACTCTAGCCCCCAAGTAATAAATCCAAGTTTATGAGATACTTACCCAACCCGTGATTGACAGCGGTTCATCATTTTACCGTCTACGATGTTTTAACGGCCCAGAGAAAGAAAGCTAGTATCAACACTGTAGAAAAGAAGAAAATGCTTGTTATCAGCATTTTTTCTCTCTCTCTCTCTTTCAACAGTATTTAACCCTTTACTCCATAGATACTCATTTCAACACATTGCTTGTAGGAGCCTTTGGAAAACATTGTGGCAAAAGGTGAAATTGCTCGTGACGAGCAATTTCACCTTTTGTCACAATGTTTTCTATGCTATCAAAAGGTGTCATATACATATAAGAAACAGCTTCATCCTTGCTATTATTTAGGGTCATTTAGAGATACCATAGAAATGCCGTATTGGGTAAAGGGTTAATCATCGCTTTCTGCAAATGCTTTTTAATATGGACAATTAACCATTAAATAATTATGACCCTTTATTTCATGCTTTCCGATAAGGATATCGAGAAATAGCAGTGAAAATATTTTTCGATATTACACAGATTTTCAAGTTCTTTTTGCCGAGGTAAATTGTGCGTGCCTCACAACCAGATGGAAATATGACGTCATTTACCTTACATTTCTCGCGCTTGACGTAATATTGTAATGTGTTGCTATGTGGGAGAGGTACGCCACGGGGAATAATGGAAAAGAACTGTACTGGATTTTGATAAAGCTCCTCCCAGAAAGGGTTAAAAGCATGAAATAAATAGAGAGTGGTGCAGCACCACTCGTGAAAATATCATTTCGATCTTTCACCGAAAAAGAACTAATATCCTCTATATATGTAGAATCGGCACCATGATTCATCACTTCAGCTTGGGTAATGTCTCATACAGTGACGATATAACATCTACAGTGACGTATATCGTTATTATAATGACGGTTTCATTTCAACAGGGACGATATCATTTTAACAGTAGCGATATCAGATTTTTTTTTTTAAAATGCATTATTTTGGTATTAATTAAAAAGACAAACAATAATTTCCTCAGCTCATTTCCAGTGACTTTTTTCTGCTCTTCTGCCCCTACCCTTCTCTGTATGTGTAGAACATTTAACTCCCTACGCAGCTAAGCCGATTCACTGACCTTTTGCGGAAAGTGTGGATCAAGATCAGACCACACTGAACGTGTCTATACTGTCTGATAAGGAGATATCAATCCCAAAACATGACCTTAAAATGGCAATATATTGGTTTTTTACTATATCGATTTGAAAAATTCATTTTAGTTATTCAGCAAGATAAGGTTTAACCCTTTACCGTACTTTCTCTAGTTTTTACTACCCTTGGAAAGAAGGCTTTTGAAAACATCGTGGGAAAAGGAGAAAATGCTGGTAACCAGCATTTTCTCCTTTTCCCGCAATGTTTTCTACTCTTCCAAAGTCAAGTTTATTTTTTCGAGTCACATTTATTTTGTCTTCTGCAAATGCTTTCAATTTGGACCAGTCTAAGATTTCGTCGTTTGGTAAAGAGTCCATAGATCCCGCTAAAACCTTGTGAAACAAGTTCTACAATGTACGTTTATCACTGTTGACGATAGCTCACTGAAAACCATAACCAGGTTCAGCATCAACAACAGTTTTCTCTAACCCTTTACCCCATAAGACATTTCTATGGTATCTCTAATTGACCCTATATAACAGCAAGGATGAAGCCGTTTCTTATGTGTATATGACACCTTTTGATAGCGTAGAAAACATTGTGATAAAAGGTGAAATTGCTCGTCACGAGCAATTTCACCTTTTGCCACAATGTTTTCCAAATACTCCTACCAGTAATGCGTAGAAATGAGTATCTATGGAGTAAAGGGTTAAAACAGTCTGATTGGTATTCTCTAGAGTTTTCTGAATTTGTAAATAATATTAAGTGTTTGCGTCACTCGTGAAAAATATTACCGATGGTGTTCACGAGATGAAATAAATTCCGATCTTTCACCGAAAAAAAAATATGCTATTTATTTCATGATTTTAACCCTTTCTGGAAGGAGCTTTATCAAAATCCAGTACAGTTCTTTTCCGTTATTCCCCGTGGCGTACCCCTCCCGCATAGCAACGCATTACAATATTACGCCGAGCGCGAGAAATGTAAGGTAAATGACGTCATATTTCCATCTGGTTGCAAGACACGCGCAATTTACCGAGGCAATAAGAAATGAAAATCGGCATTTTCACTGGTCGTACCCATGTAATATCGAAAATTATTTTCACTGCCATTTCTCGATATCCTACAGGAAAGCATGAAATATCGAAAGATTGAAATTTATTTCATCGAGTGGACACCATCGGTAATATTTTCACGAGTGGCGCAGCCACGAGTGAAAATATTACCGATGGTGTTCACGAGATGAAATAAATTTCGATCTTACACCGAAAAAAAAAACCCAAATATTCTATTTATTTTATGCTTTTAACCCTTTCTGGGAGGAGCTTTATCAAAATTCAGTACAGTTCTTTTCTCTTATTCCCCGTGGCGTACCCCTCCCGCATAGCAACGTTACGTCAAGCGCGTGAAATGTAAGGTATATGACGTCATATTTCCCATCTAGTTGTTAGGCACGCGCAATTTACCTAGGCAACAAGAACGTGAAAATCGGTATTTTCACTGGTGGTACCAGTGCAAGGGTAACAACCTACGTCACAGGAAGTGATATCGGACCTGCGGATTTTCGTAACTTATATTGAAAAGTAAGTACGATATGAAGATAGAATGAGGCTAGCTTGGGTGGATACAAACGGACTACAAAGACTCCCATGCATCTATCAAAGACATTAGATGAATACATTTAATATTCTGATGTTTTAGACAGGAAGCAGATGTCTATATGCACAAACACTTTGACCAAATATCAAAAAGTGATTGGGTTTTAATAGTTGGTCGAAGTCTATTCCATTAATATAAGTAGTTAACAAAAGCTTTGACAAAAAACAAAGTCCCTAGGCATTGTACGCTTTGGAGGTCTAAAGACTTTTTTCACATCATTTAAAAGAACGATTACAAAAAGAAAAACAGTCTTACCAAACACGCACACTTACTTTATAACAAGGGTCCGATATCACTACCTGTGACGTCACACTGACGTAGGTTGTGAGGGGTGGTGTAAGATCGAAAAATATTTTCACTGCCAATTCTCGATATCCTACCGGAAAGCATGAAATAAAACTTTTTATTGGGTAATCAAATTGGTATAGCAAATCAGGAGTTGTATTACTTTCTAAATCTAGAATTTACGTTGGAATGAAACGAAGGACAGTGGATATTTTCGGATCCAAAACCCTCGCTGTGATGTGGGCAGTTCCAGAGTTTGATCCCGGTCCTGATTGGATTCGACCAAAGACCCTTTGATGCAAAGATCCAAGGCTTTAACCCTATAATACTAACTCCAGAAAAACTAAAGGGACGGTAGGACAGACAGACAGACAGACAGCAGACAGACAGACAAACAGAGTAGGCAGCATGGCTGCATATAAACTTGTTTATATAGAGGATATTTGTTTTTTCCGGTGTAAGAGTGAAAATATTACCGATGGTGTTCTCGAGATGAAATAAATTTCAATCTCTCACCGAAAAAAAAAAAACAAATATTCTATTTATTTTATGCTTTTAACCCTTTCTGGGAGGAGCTTTATCAAAATTCAGTACAATTGTTTTCCCTCATTCCCCGTAGCGTACCCCTCCCGCATAGCAACGTTACGTCAACGAAAAATGTAAGGTATATGACGTCATATTTCCCATCTGGTTGTTAGGCACGCGCAAATCACCTAGGCAACCAGAACGTGAAAATCGGTATTTTCACTAGTGGTACCAGTGTAAGATCGAAAAATATTTTCACTGCTATTTCTCGATATCCTACCGGAAAGTATGAAATAAAAGAATCTATTTTCGATGCAGGCAAACCATGTCTATGAGGAAAATCAGTATTACAGAGATATATTTACTAAACTCTTTGATGAGCCTCGCCCAATGAGAATGATGCTATTCAAAAACGGTTAATGTATGTATTATTCTAAATGAAAAGGGCACGAGGAAATCTCTTCAAACGTTTCAGACGTTATGAATCCATAAAGCGGCAATAGAAGCCTTTTTTGTTGTTATTTCAGGACTTAATGTATACAAAGCTTCAGAAAGAGGGAGTGAAATTTTAATTTCAATATTGAAAATATCATTAGTTCTCCACTAAATCCTATGTTATGGGTACTCATTAGAGTCGTCTCGTTGAGACGATTCTAATGAGTACCCACAACATAGGGTTTGGAAGAGAAATAACTGATTTAGAATATCATCATTCCCTCTTATCTGAAGCTGTGGTATATCGTCGGTTTACTTCAAAAACCTAGTAACTGCAGCTTGTTACAACCTGTAGTTACGAGGATTTAGAAGTAAACCGACGATAGGAATGATGTTCAATGAAAAGCGGGCTTCTTTATCATTTGCTAAAAGTATCGACCTGCACAATCCGCGCAGGCTGACCTGCCTGGGCCAAAACTTTTCGCTATTGGTCAATTTTATTTAATTACGAACCCTAACTCATCGATAGATATCGTGTAACATCGACGTTATTTCGAAAGCTATTCGGCACATCTCGGCAGTTTCCGTCTTTGAGTAGGAGAGTTATGGGCCGTAAACTCACCAGCTCATCGGTAAATCCACATATACATGTAGCGTCTAACATCGACGTTTTTGTAAGGGCAAATCGGCCGATCTCGGCTGCTTCCGTCTTTCAATTTAAGAGTTAGGGACCGCAGACCTTAATATGAGAGTAAGGGACCGTTGACTGACTTTCTCATCGGTACATATCGTCTAACATCTACGTTTTTGTAAGGGCTAATCGGCCAATCTCGGCTGCTTCCGTATTTTGATTTGAGAGTTAGGGACCGCAGGCCTTAATATGAGAGTAAGGGACCGTTGACTGACTCTCTCATCGGTACATATCGTTTAACATCGACGTTTTTGTAAGGGCAAATGGGCCAATCACGGCTGCTTCCGTATTTTAATTTGAGAGTTAAGGACCGTACCTTAATATGAGAGTAAGGGACTGGAGACTGACTCTCTCATCGATACAAATCGTCTAACATCGACGTTTTTGTCGGGTCTATTCGGAAAAATCTTGACAGCCTCCGTCTTTTAACATGAGAGCTAGGGTGGTAGACATTAAAGACAGCTTTTTTCGCTTCCGTCAGAGTCAAATGTGAATCAATGGCGACAAGCAGTTAGTTAATGAATTGACAGCAGAAAATGAGATATAATTACAAGCTTTGATGATAACTTTCTTGAAAGTATGACCTTTCCAAAAATCTCTATTAAGAATGTATTAGAAAAAAAATCACCGATTCAGCAAACGTGTAACCTAGTTGGCGGATAGGCGAAAACTGGGGCTTTTTGTGGACAGCACAAATTGAGGATAGACTGCACATGATCTCAACTTTGGTCCGTATTCACCAACATTTAAGAACATTCATAGTCTTATTCTCCAGAATTTTGTCAATTTTCAAGTAACAGAACTTCTGATTGGCTAATCCAAATGGTTTAGCCAATCAGGGTTTAGCCAATCAGAAGTTCTGTTACTTTCACTGTCATAAAATCTTCAAGAGTAAGACAAAGAATGCTCTTAACCATGCATGGTTGGTGAATACCGACCCAGATCTTGTATCTATGCTGTAAGCTTGAAAAGTTCGGTTTATTAGATTAAAAAAAATGACAAGTATAGACGAATTCTTCGCGTTTCACTGCATATCACTTTCGGAAACAATTTTGCAGACGAAGAAATTTCTCGAAAAGAGCACATTCACCCCCATTCCGCAAAGTTTTCTTTTTTTTAACTGGCCCGCGACAAGCGAATTCGGACATTTAGGCACACTGTCGTCTCGGATTAGCCATCTTCGCGAGCCAAGTTTACGATCACTACGTGGATCTTACCTTGGCTGATTGAGCCCGATTTCGAGATTCCTGTGATGCGCCCTCTATTGGATGCTGGTTATTACTCCCCTTTACATCATGTTTCTAAAAGCAAATGAAATATCGTTTTACAAACCGCTAACGAATACACATGAAGCGATAAGCAGACATCCACGTGAGTTTCCATGTTTTACCTATTATTCGAAAGGTAGAGACCGTGTCCTATTTTTATCAAAGATGAAATGCTACGAGCGATTTTATTCGATGCAGCTAGAGCTGGCTGCATCCAATGAAAAGGCGTATCGGGGGGTTGTAAAAATCAAGCTCAATCCGCCAAGGTAAGATCCACGTAGTGATCGTAAACTTGGCTCGCGAAGATGTGGATTAGCCTGCGCAGTCCGCGACTAATTTTCTGTTTTGTCCTAGTCTACAGTAGATAAAATCTAATGTAGTCTTAAAGTGGTGTCTCGGATTAGCCAACACTTTACCCAAATATCAGAATGCCTTTTTCCCCGTGTTGCAAGCCATTTAAGTATTCATGTATTTAAACTCAAAACCCATTACCACACAATCCCTACTTTTGACGCCCCTGAGAAAGAAGCCTTTAGCAAAGATTGGTGGAAAAGGAGAAAATGCTGGTAACCAGCATTTTCTCCTTTTCTCACAATGTTTTCTACCCTTCACAAAACAAATTTCAAATTTTCAGTCACCTTTATTTTGTCGTCTGCAAATGCTTTGAATTTGGACCAGTATAAGATATTGTCGTTTGGTAATGGGTTAAACTTTTATCAAACAATACAGAGTTTTAAACGAGTCTAAAGAACAAAACTTCTAAAAAGCATTGTGAGAATAGGAAAAATACTGATTTTTTCTTTTTTTTTAATTTCTATGCAACTATAAGAATTTTTTCTGTCTTTAAAGTCGTCTGATGCAGCTTAAAGTTTCAGGTTAACCCCTCACCGAATTCTCGAGATTTAATGACCTTCGCGAAGAAGTTTTAGTGAAAATACAGCAGGGAGTAGGGATAAAATGCTAATAATCAGCACGCTGTGTTATACCACTTCACAAGCAAATTCCGTCATTTTAGCCAAATTCACGGATTTTTCGTCTGCAAAAGTTTCAAAGTTTCACGGACTGCTCAGACTGACCTTAGTCGATACTTTTGCAGAAACATGAAGCCCCCCCCCCCCCACCTCTACGCCAGACAGTAGCTCATATTTTAAATGCACATGTTTCCTTCATGGCTCAATGGAAAGGAAAACTTACTTAAAGTGTACAGGCCATAATCATTACAGATATATCCAAATAATGATAATAATAAAAGTAATGGTAATAGTAATAATAATGGTAATAGTTATAATCATAATAATAATAATAATTTGCGAGATGCCAGCGGAGTGTTGCTCCACCTTCATCTGTTTCGACCTTCAATCTCTCAATGATAATAGTAATAGTGATAATAATGGTAAAAATAATAATAATAATAATAATAATAATAATTCGCAAGACGCCAGTGGAGTGTTGCTCTACCTTCATCTGTTTCGACTTTCAATCTCTCAATGAGTGGGGTAAAATTTCAGACTTGTAAACAATCGATGTAAAATGAAAAAAGGAAAAATTAACTAGGAAATAATATAATATAAATCTCATTTTTTATTTCTATAGAAAGAGGTGGTTTAAAAAAATGATGACAGGCCGCTTTAAAAAAAATGCAAAATGCATAAAATCTTCAATCCGCAGAGATAAAAATTGCGTATTTATTGTTTCTATTATTACCACTTCATGACAAGATCATATTCTGACATTTCACTGTATAGATATAGCAACATTCTATGGAATATGAATGATTACATAATAGCTTTGTATTGACATCAATAGCGTTAGATGTGCACGCTCGCATCGTGTGCCAATACTTAGTCAACCTAGCCTCACCAAAGACTAAAAAAGATTGTTTTGAATATTGTCTTAATCTGATGGAATGGATTACATGTTCGTATACATGTTCACCAGGCCTCATCAGCAACTTGCTTGACGTCCAGCGACGACATGACCTGCGGGAACTTAACAAAAAAAAAAAACACACCTTTAAATTGAAAAGAATTATTTAACCTTATGCCAAACAATCCCTGCTATTTACGACCCTTAGATAGAAGCATTTGGAAACATTGTCGGAAAAGGAGAAAATGCTGGTAACCAGCATTTTCTCCTTTTCCGACAATGTTTTCTACCCTGCTAGAGATGAAATTTAGTTTTTGAATTCCGTATATTTTATTGTCTGCATTTGCTTTCAATTTGGAGCAGCCTAAAATTCTGTCGTTTGGTAAAGAGTCTTTACGGCTGCTAGTGAGGGACAGAAGCACCAGTCCGTATGATGAATGCACACTGTTGACGTGAAACCTTTTTACATCTGGAACACTTTTTTTTCCCAAACTATAGCTGCTGCATCGGTACACGTGTTTTATCTGTCCTTAGTGGATACGTTGTTATTTCAAGGAAATAAATCGCATTCGTAAGAGAAAATGGATATGTTAGAAAGAAATACATGGTACAAATTCAATAGAATGACATTTCGCAATTGCAAGGTTTGCAAGAAGTTATTGTCTAGAACATTTCCGCAACTTTTAGCCAATATTCTACCCTTAGAAATTGGCCTCGGTCTGTCGAAAGGTTCTTTAACAGAAAGGTGGGTCGGCCATACGATAGATTATTCAATAGGTCGGTAGGCAGGTAGGTCTTTAGGTCGGAAGGTAGGTCAGTAGATCGTCAGGTAAGTCAAGTCGGTCAATAGGTTTAGGTCGGCAGGTAGGTCAGTAGGTCGGTCAATAGGTCAGTAGATCGGTAGGCAGGTCAGTAGGTCGGCAGGTAGGTCGGTAGGTAGGTCAGTAGGTCGGTACGTAGTTCAGTAGGTCGGCAGGTAGGTCAATAGGTCGGCAGGTGGGTCAGTAGGTCGACAGGTGGGTCAGTAGGTCGGCAGGTAGGTCAGTAGGTCGGCAGGTAGGTCAGTAGGTCGGTACGTAGTTCAGTAGGTCAGTATGTAGGTCGATAGGTAGGTCAGTAGGTCGTCAGGTAGGTCAGTATGTAGGTCGGTAGATAGGTCAGTAGGTCGGCAGGTCGGTCAGTGGGTCGGCAGATAGGTCAGTGGGTCGGCAGGTAGGTCAGTAGGCGGGCTGGTAGCTCAGTAGGAAGGCAGGTTGGCAGCACGATAGGTTAGTCAATATGTAGGTCGGCAGGTAGGTCAGTAAGTTGGTTGGCAGCTCAGTTTGTGGTGATCGATAGATAGGTAGGTTAGGTAGGTCAGTCAGTGGGGTCCGTATGTCGATAGATATGTCAATAACTCAGAGTAGGTAGGTCGGTCGGTAAATAGCTACGTTGATAGGTGGGTTGGTATTTAGGTCAATAGGTTTGTCTGTGGGCAGGTTAGAAGGATGGTAAGTTTGTCTGTAGGTCTGTCGGGATTTTTTTTTTAAATTGGGTTATTAAAATTTTAATTATCTTTAAGAAATTCAAAAGAACTGTCTTAGACCAGGCTGTTTAGTTCAAACATATTTTATTAGCAAATTCAGCTGAAATGTACATGATAGTTTACAAATACGAGAGTATACAATTGAAACTTTTACTGCAAAGTTTTACAATCCAAAAGTGTATTCAGCGAAATTTCCCCGTGTTATGTTCTGACAAATGAGTTCCCTGACGACACACAATATCTCCTCTGTGTGCCCCTATTCACTGAAAACTGACGTTTAGTGTGCAGAAACCTTGGTAAAACGTGCACTTTGATTCATAAACTTGATGATGTCACTTCGACAGACATTCGACGTAGATCTACTTTTATTCAAACATGCATTTAAATAACCTCGAAGGGATGGCTCGTTTTAACCTCTTGTTTACCAAAAAGGAAAGTGCTCTTATGTGGATTTTGCCGGTGCACATGACTGTATATACAGGGCATATTGTCCAATCAGATTGCAAGGAATTTCTTTGCGGTATAATAAAATGTAACCAACATCAAAAACAAAATTTAGATATGTTCTGTTCTTATCTGGTGCAATGGTGTGCCGGAAGTGCTTGATATCAAATTTTAAAGGCGGACTATTTATTTCATGCTTTCTGGTAGGATATCGAGAAATAGCAATGAAAATATTTTTCGATCTTACACTGGTACCACCAGTGAAAATACCGATTTTCACGTTCTTGTTGCCTAGGTAAATTGCGCGTACCTCACAACCAGATAGGAAATATGACGTCATATTCCCTATATTTCAGGCGCTTAACGTCATATTGTAATGCGTTGCTATGCGGGAGAGGTACGCCACGGGGAATAACGGAAAAGAAATCGACGGGATTTTAATAAAGATCCTTCTAAAAAGGGTTTAAGGCATGAAATAAATAGAATATTTGTTTTTTTCGGTGAAAGATCGAAATTTGATTTGCCACTCGTGAAAATATTACCGATGGTGTTCACTCGATGAAATGAATTTCGATCTTTCACCGAAAAAAACAAATAACCTCTATACCTCATACAGTTCTTTACATGATCATCTGTGGTCATCTGTGATTTCCTCGTCGGATATAGACCTCCTTACTGCTTACTTTTCCTCGCCAGATATGGAGTGCAACACGCGAAAAGGTGCATTCGGACATTTGCGTAAAGTGTCGTCCAGGATTAGCCTGCGCAGTCCGCGCAGGCTAATCCGAGACGGCACTTTACGACTACATTAGATTTTGTGCTACAGTAGACTTTCGTAAAACAGAAAATCACATAAAATCGGAAAGTGTCGTTTAGGATTAGCCTGTGCGGACTGTACACGCTGATCAGAGACGACACTTTACGCAAATGTCCGAATGACCCTTTTCGCGTGTTGCACTCCATATACACCTCTTTACTGCTCCTGAAACAATAAGATTCGCAGGTCACAATTTTCGAAATCTTTGTAAATACATTTCCGCTGCCAAAGATTTTGCAAAGTCATTTATAACGTGAGTTATCAATTTTATTGTCAGTTTTCGTCGATTGATTGATAGACATGAACTATTTAAATATTGTTGTTGTTGTTGTTGTTGTTGTTCTTGACAAAATTAATGATTTTTTTGGGCACTCTCTTGGTTAAGATCATGGGACTTATGAATATCTTAAAGAAACCTCCATGAAATGAGAGAGGTTTGATGTGCAGTATAGTTGCGGATCGGAGTTATGATGAGTGACGGGTTATGTTTCTTTGCCAGACAGTATCCTCTGCACATAGACCGATACAGAAATACGTGATAAGATACAGAATGCACATAAAAAAAAAAGTACAGCGGTGCAGAAATAATGAGCTGCCACAGGATAATGTCATAAGCACTTCCTCTACAAGTTTTTTTTTTTGCATCATTATTTCTATAACAGACGACAAAACCTTAGACCCGTCTATAGGGAAATCATTTGCAGACGATAATGTAAGTGTTGCTCTGATGACGAGGTTCTAATATACAAAGGGAAGGTGGTGCAGTGAGCAAATAAAAGAGGAGAATGCTGGTAACCCGCTTTTTCTGATTTGCCTCATAGTATTTTTTTAACCCTTTCCCAAACGACAAATTTTGTACTCTTCCAATCCAAAAGAGTTTGCAGACGACAATTTTAGATTTGGAGAAAATGTCAAAAAGTTCTCAAAAAGGATAGAAAACGCTGTGGGAAAAGTAGAAATTGCTCGTTACGAGCAATTTCTCCTTTTCCCACAGTGTTTTCAAAAGACTTTTACTGCAGACACGTAAAAACCAGGGCTTGTTTGAAAAAGGGTAAAGTCGTCTTCTTCAGAGTCACATAATACAATATCGCTCGGTAAAGGAAAAACAAACGCTCGTTTGCTAGTATGGATTGAATGTTGAATTGGGCCAAGTTTGATATAGGAGACTTGCAAACGTTTGTTCCGAACAAAAGCACATTGAGTCGCGCTTATGATGCCCAATTTGGGCTTCATAAGCGCGACTCGGTGTGCTTTTGTGAACACGTGTAGGTCAAAATAAGACTGAACAAAACGTGCAGTCTGATCTTGGAGCTACACTATCAGATAAGGTCAAAGAATCCTGCATTAGCCAGTGAAAGAGTGTAGGGCTCGTAAGCTGGAGGCCCTATGTTCGAGGCGCACAGGAAGTGCCTGGTTTTTAAAGGAGTGTTGTTGAGCGAGACAATTCAGGTTCTAGCCTAGTACCTGTGAAACCAAAGACAGACATGGATACATGAGTTGTGGCCGTCGTATCAGTGATACATTTTTGCAAGCTGCCTAAACACCTTTCAGCTGACCAACCGATTCGGTCAGATATTTCCCTTGAAACGATGATTGAAATTTCGATATTTTGCTCGAACAAAAATCCATCTTGTTTTTTATTTACTTTTTGACTTTCTCCTTGCTTCGTCTTCAGCGCCCGCCCGGGTGGCTCAGTGGTGAGCGTGTCAGACTCATCACCTGGTGGTTGTGAGTTCGATACCCGGTTTAGGCGAACTTTCTTTCCGGCGTATTTTCGCCTCTCACCTCTGCTGAAGCATGTGAGAAAAGTAGTCGGTTGCTTTGGAAAGAAAGTAGAGTTAGTACTGGTATGAGAAAGCCAGGAAACACATGTGCGTCACCGACCGCCATGATATGACCTTAGCTGTTAAAGTGGCGTTAAACCCCAACCAACCAACCAGAAAGTGCAGTCTGATCTCGGATCTAAAGTAGATCTACACTGTCCGATTGGGGGATTTTTTTACCCAAACAATATATACTGCGAAAAAGGAATACTTGGGTTTTGGGTAGCGGAACGGGTTGGTCGCATTAGAACTTATTTGCTTCTCTAGAGGGAATAACTCTTTACCCCATAAGGCATTTCTATGGTCTCTCTAACTGACCCTAAATAACAGCAAGGATGAAGCCATTTCTTATGTGTATATGACACCTTTTGATAGTGTAGAAAACATTGTGGCAAAAGGTGAAATTGCTCGTGACGAGCAATTTCACCTTTTGCCACAATGTTTTCCAAAGGCTCCTACAAGCAGTGCGTAGAAATGAGTATCTATGGAGTAAATGGTTAATAAAGTGGCATCATAAATGTTGTCCTTCTTCTACCTCCTTCTGTTCATTTCTCAGAAAGGAAAAGCTTGTCGTTTTAAAAAACACAATTGTGTGACCAAGGGTTAATTAATTTGCAAGCAACAAAGCACGCCATTTTCTCAGGTCTAAAAAACAACTACATTGCCAAAAATAACGAGTCTTGACCATAAGTCAGAATCAAGTAGTAGATCGATCTAGCCCTGAGATCAGTCTGCACGTTTTGTGCGCGCTCTGAACCTGGATTCACATCGTCAGAAAAATGTGCAAAATGTAGCACAGACGGCGGGGATTCACGTGACACAACAACAACAACAATGACCGATATTTGAAAATTTTCCCCGACTTCAGGTAAGAAAATCTTCAATAATTCCATTAATACATGACCGATTGGAATTTGGTTTGAAGCAGAGAAGGCGGAAGTAAAAAAGTAATTGACGAGCAAACAAATTTTTTACCCTGGATAATTTTTTTGCTCGTCAATAACTTTTTTATCAGGTGTTGTTTAAAAAATCTAACACATCAAGCAAATCCCCAGAGTCCTTCCGCCTTCTCTGCTTCAAACCAAATTCCAATCGGTCATGTATTAACGGAATTATTGAAGATTTTCTTACCTGAAGTCGGGGAATTTTTTCAAATATCGGTCATTGTTGTTGTTGTTGTGTCACGTGATTCCCCGCCGTGGTATATAGAGAAAGAGGTCGGGAAATAATTTGCTCATGTGAGTCAATCCCTTCGTCGTAAACTTGTCAAGTAGATGGCTCGGCGTGCACTGACTTTATGGTTTTCTTATTGCATTTCCGTGCTCTAGCACATGTGCTTATAACGAAATAACTAGCAAAAAAAACAAGAACTTCTAATATAGTATGAGCTTGCGTGACATTACAATAACGGAAATCATTCTTGTACTTTGGAGTTATTTTTCCCCTGTATTTTTTTTCCAGTATTTTTATGTATCCCAAGAAAAACTTGTTAAAATTAGCTAGAAAGACGGAGACAAGAACAGAGATAGGGAGCAAAACAAATTGTAAGACTGGGCTTGCACGTCTATGAATCATGTTTTCTAAAGCGAGAGATGGGGGGGGAGACGGAGATAGACGGACAGAAAGAGAGACAGACACAGAAAAGGGATGGGGAGGAAGAGAAAAGGGAAAGAGAGAGACAGACGAAAACATACAAGTGACAGACAGCGAGAGAGAAATGATAGAAGAAAATAAACAATTTCGGTAAAAATACCCAAACTGACTTCCAAGCTGTGGGTCTTGCCACGAGACTGCAAGATCTTTGCCGCCACTTAACTCATTACCAAACGACAAAATTTTAGGTTTGCCCAAATCGAAAGCATTTGCAGACGACAAGACAAAAGTGACTGAAAATTTGAAATTTGTTTTGTGAAGGATAGAAAACATCGCGGGAAAAGGAGAAAATGCTGGTTACCAGCATTTTCTCCTTTTCCCGCAATGTTTTCTCAAGGCTTCTTTCTCAGGGTCGTCAAGAGTAGGGATTGTGTGGTAATGGGTTCATCAACTTTTTCGTGTTGATTACAAAAAGCAGTCAGTGACAGTTTAACTATAGAATACAGAAGCATACACATTAGTTGTACGGTCAGGTGGCAGGAGACTTGGAAACTTGTTCACGGCTGTGGTTAATCATGTCGCCCCGAGCCGAAGGCGAGGCGGCGACATGATTCACCACAGCCTGAACAAGTTCCCAAGTCCCCTGCCACCTGACCGTAAAACGAATTTATTATACTGCAAAGTTTTACTCTTTCAAAGCGCGTTAAGCGAAATTTTCCTGTTTATAATTTCACGAATCGAATATGCTGACGAAGTAGAAATTCCCTTCTGTGTGCCCTAATTCAATGAAAACTGACGTCACTGGAAACTGACGTCACTAAAACGTGCAGTTTTGTGCATTAATGTGCAGTCTGGTGATCGATCGACTCCACTGGTTACCAGCATTTTCTCCTTTTCCCAAAATGTTTTCAAAAATCTTCTTTCTCAGGGTCGTAAAAAGTAGGGGTTGTGAGGTAAAGGGTTAATATATAGTGGCGCCGCATGAGCGGCGGCACTATATTTTTATTCGTTTTTGAAAAGTATCTATGGAGGCAGCCATATTGTTAACTTCGCTTCCAGCAATTTCGTAACTAGGTCTTTTCATTCCTAAGCCATTTCGTACCCAAGTTTACTATTTATTTTGATTATTTTGTACTCTCTTCGATAATTTCGTGGCCATTTTGGTCATTTCATAACCTGTTTTTAATATCAATTCGGTAATTTAGAACCTAGTTTTACAACAATTGCTTTTGTACACATCTCACATTGAAACTATGATAAATTTCGCCGAAGAATGGTTATGATTGTGTCTTATCATTATTGGTTCTTTCTTTTTGAAGTTTTAAGTTGAATTCTACAATTCATTTCTCATCGAGTTCCGCATAAATTTGCATTGCTCATTTTTGGAATGATGTAGTGTGCCTTATTTCACAAACAACTGATTTGCGGCGCCATTGATGCTACGCATCAATATTTTCTTGTCTCAAGTTTGGTTGGTCAGAATATGTAACAAAAGAGAGAACGCTGTACAGACAACAACTTCACGTTCTGTGGGATCTGCTCTTTGTATACACTATACTTTAAAGGTGGGTATTTAGAATTTTTACATCTCACCAAATTAAAAAAATATATATATAACTGAAATTCATATGAAAAAATGATACAAATCATCAATAATTAAGATTAATAAAATTAAGAAAAAAAAATTTTTTGATGGTATTCCCTTAAAAGGCTACGTAGCCTCTTAAGCTATTTTTAGATTTCGCGCCAAAAATAAAAAAAAGCATTGTGGGAATGTCAAGTGACTGGCACTGACTCATAACCCTTAAATTCCCTATCATAACAAACATGTAATAATTATTTTCCATGTCTTCTTCGGACGCTATGTTTGAAGCTTCTTCTGAGTATTCCCGTAAGTAAATGAGCGAATTGATCATCTAAAAATAGAACATGTCTCCCGTTGGTGTCAACCTGGGCCGTAGTAAATCTCTAATTTCTCGTGTTGTCGGACGGTTTTCGACTACTGGGCTTTTATGAATGAAAATTGAAAGGCTCTGGGAGTATAAGGATGAATTTTTTGCCCTTTTATAAAATTTTCGCCCCAAAATCTGAAGGGCCACCTTTAAGGCTTTGACCATCGTCACAATCTTCTATACTTTTTTGTGCAATTTTAAATATTCTGTCAAACACTACATGTTCAATGAAAAAAAGTCAAAATATGCTTTCCCCTGCGAAGATAATAAACTGGAAGGTTACTTGACATTGTGGTGAAAGGATGAAAATTTGACGTTTAAGTTACAAGTTGGTCTCATCTGCAGTTTAATAAATACTAGTATGAGAATGAATGACCTGCAAACACACGAAAAAGGGCTATTTCGACAATTGCGAAAAGTGTCGTCTCGGATCAGCCTGCGCAGTCAACACAGACGGACTATGCAGGCTGATTCAAGACGACCTATTACGCAAATGCCTAAATGCCCATTTCTCGTATTGCAAGCCAAATGTGACTGTAAATATGCATGACTTTGATATGCACAGTATGCTGTCTCGATCTACTACGTTTAATCCTTTACTAAACAATCCATGGGTTTTACGGCCCTGAGATGGAGGCCTTTAGAAAACATTGTGGGAAAAGGAGAAAATGCTGGTAACCAGCATTTTCTCCTTTTCCCACAATGTCTTCTAAACTGTTGACAACAAATTTCTATTTTTCAGTTGTGTTTATTTTGTCGTCTGCAACTGCTTTCAGTTTGGACCAGTCAAAGATTGTGTCGCTTGGTAAAGAGTTAAGAAAGAAAAAAAAAACTATTTTACACCACATAATCTTGAATTTCAACGACCTTGAGAAAACGACTCTTTAAAAACATTGTGGGAAAAGAAGAAAATGCTGGTAGCCAGCATTTTCTCATTTTCCTGCAATGTTTTCTGTCCCTATAAAGATGACTTTTATGATTTGGTCCACTGTAGGTTGTAACATCTCTAAATGTTTCAAATTAAATCGACTCAGAGAAAGGTTTGGTCCTAGCTAAGGATTAACTCATTACCACACCATCCCTACTTTTGACGACCCTGAGAAAGAGGCCTTTAGAAAATATTGTGGGAAAAGAAGAAAATGCTGATAACCAGCATTTTCTCCTTTTCCCACAATGTTTTCTACCCTTTCCAATTCAAAATTCAATTTTTGATTCACATTTATTTTGTCGACTACGAATGCTTTCAATTTGGACTATTCCAAAATTTTGTCATTTGGTAATGAGCTAAGTTGTGCTTGGAGTTCCAAGAGTTGAAATTTTCACTTCATTTTTACAGCATCATCAGATTCAATCCCTTATATCAAACAGTCATTACTTAATAATTATAACGACCCTGGGGAATACGAATTTAAAAAACATGGTTGGAAGCCATCGTTCTCTCTTCATCCTTTCTATACGCTGTCAAAAACACGTTCTATTTTCTGAATCATTTCATTTTGCTTTCTGCAAAACTTGGGCTAAATTGTAAAAAAAAATATATTTCTCGGTATGGGGGAGTTAATCTTTCAATTAAGAAAAAACACAAAAACCGCAAGTAACATTTTTTTTTTATCACGTGATCATGGAGGGTTTCACTGCGTGGGAAAACTAAATGCTTTTTGTTTCAAAATTAGAAAGTTGACCGGTTCCAGATGCCTTTTCAAACTAGCGTAACCGACACTTTTCGTACCCCCAACCACTTATAGGCTATTTTATTGCCTGCCAACATATTTTAACATAAACAAAAGATCCTATGACGATCCTTTTTTTTATGTAATACGCTTCCCTTGTCATCTTATTTTATGCAAGAGAATATCAAACGGGAAAAAAAAAACTCATCACTCCGTGAGTTATAGATTTCGAGGGACGAAAAGAAAGGTAGAGAAACACTAGTCTTTTCCTTTGTTTAAATTTCATATCGTTGAGCTTCACTTAAGATTGCAAAATCTTTTTGAAGCCTATTTGAAAATTAGACCAAAATTTTCGTGGTTTTAACTAAGATTTATTTCAACAATTTACAGTTCATAGCCGAGTGCGTCAACGAATAGACACTCCCCTTTCCCAAACAATCCCTAGTTTTTACCGCCATGAGATAGAACCTTTTGAAACCCTTGTGAGAAAAGGAGAAAATTACCTAAGATTTATTTCAACAATTTACAGTTCATAGCCGAATGCGTCAATGAATAGACATTCCCCTTTCCCAAACAATCCCTAGTTTTTACCGCCATGAGATAGAACCCTTTTGAAAACTTTCTGGGAAAAGGAAAAAATGCTGGTAACCAGCATTTTCTCCTTTTCCCACAAGGTTTTCTATCCTGCTGGAAACAAATTTCAATTTTTGAGTTTCGATTATTTTGTCGTCTGCACGTGCTTTCAATTTGGACCCGTCTAAGATTTTGTCGTTTGGTAAAGGGTTAAGTAAAAGCACAGAATACTTGTATACGTCAGCCTATTTTATGGCAGCCGGCTTTTAAGAAAATGTAATCCGTAGCAATTTATCCAGCCTTTTGCAATATTTCTCAGGATATCACTACAATTCCAAGTTTCTGACTGACGGACAATTAAATGAAAAGAAAAATATGCTGATGGTCATTGGTAATCGTTTTGGAAAGTGAAAATTGTTATACTGCTGGAGAGCATAAACTGAGCTATAGCTTGGTAACTTGTTCGCGCCTTTAGAAATAAAAAGCAACAAATCACGATGCCAAACACATGGACGTACAAAAATAAGATCCCATTACTACAACGTTTGCTTGAGTTACGACATGGCATGCAGTGTTGACCTCTGAACGTGTTACATTGGTACACTTGTTGCCAGCTGTTTCTGAACGATAAAAAAAATATATATCTCATTTCTTGGGAGCCATGCTAAATTTTAATAATAACAGGGAACTAGATCAGCTTCTTGACTATTAGTATTTAGATCAAAATGCTGAATAATTGGTGTATTAATTCCCTTATTCTATATGTCAACATGAGTTTTTCCCTCCACAGACTTATACTTTAATTACTGAAAATATCCATTTCGACTATTCACTATCTACTCCGTAAGTTCACTTATTTAAAGCTTCAATATTGATCATTTGGAATTGTAAACATACGTAGTAAGAAATCGCGTGACTAAATACATTTGATTTGAAAATTTATGTATTTATATGGCTATAAACTATGTAGTTTTTGTCAAATAAACGATGTTCTGTTCTGTTCTGTTGAACAAAATACACAAATACACTAATATCACATGACCTCTGTGCTTGGCCAGAGTTTTAATACAACACAGTGTAGGCAACTTAACCCATTACCACACAATCCCTATTTTTTGACGCCCCTGAGAAAGAAGCCTTTAGAAAACATTGTGGGAAAAGGAGAAAATGCTGGTAACCAGCATTTTCTCCTTTTTCCACAATGTTTTCTACACTTCACAAAGCAAATTTCAAATTTTCAGTCACTTTTATTCTGTCGTCTGCAAATGCTTTCAATTTGGACCAGTCTAAAATATTGCCGTTTGGTAATGGGTTAAACGATACAGCTAAAGCGTCAGGCTTGAGTTTCAGCATGGGAAAGATCTAGCTTCTGGGCGATTGATATAAATGCTACATGACTAAGGTGCAAACTGCAATCATGATGTGATAAACGGTTGACTTATGAACCGTAACACTCTCACATTCACACCTTTCTTTGCTTGAGTTGCGACAGAGAGCCTTCCATAGCAGAGTATGAGCTACCAGTATCCCTAAACTTAAGAGCTTAACTGGAATCGCAGAATGGCAAATTTTTGGCTCACACTAAAACGATAAAGCAAGCTTCGTTCATAACGTGAAGTGTTTGCTTCTAAACGAAATAACACTAATATTGCCTACAACACGCGACAAGAGGCATTCGGACATTTGCGTAAAGCGCGTTTCGGATCAGCCTGCGCAGTTCGCGTACTCTAATTTGAGATGGCACTTTACGACTACATTAGATTTTGTGCTACTGTAGACTTGTCCAAAACAGAAATTCGTATAAAGACGAAAACTGTCGTTTCGGGTTAGCCTGCGCGGACTGCGCAGGCTAATCCGAGACGACACTTTACGCAAATGTCCGAAAGCCCCTTTTCGCGTGTTACTGGCCATAGGAGCTTGCTGTTGTGCTTTGGTAATTTGTACATCATATCAATATTTTATTTCATGCTTTCCGGTAGGATATCGAGAAATAGCAGTGAAAATATTTTTCGATCTTACACTGGTACCACCAGTGAAAATACCAATTTTCATGTTCTTGTCATCTAGGTAAATTGCGCGTGCCTGACAACCGGATGGGAAATATGACGTCATTTACCTTAGATTTCTCGCGCATGACGTAATATTGTAATGCGTTGCTATGCGGGAGGGGTACGCCACAGGGAGTAACGGAAAAGAACTGTACTGGATTTTGATAAAGCTCCTCCCAGAAAGGGTTAAAAACATGAAATAAATAGATTATTTGGGGGTTTTTTTTCGGTGAAAGATCGAAATTTATTTCATTTCGCTGCGCCACTCGTGAAAATATTACCGATGGTGTCCACTCGATGAAATAAATTTCGATCTTTCACTGAAAAAAACAAATATCCTCTATATCTTTGCTTGTGATACAATATGGAAAACTGTTGGCGTCTGATTGCTATACATTAATATGAGATTGTGGTACTTTGATAAACGTTTGTCAAAATCTTTGCATCGTTTCGAGCGTGTTCTCTTTTTTCACAAAGGTTTAACTAAAGAGAAAAAGAAAGACAAAAAATGGTGCAAGACGGAAAAAACCGTCTGTTGTAGGTAACATTTTTTTTTTTCAAGAATGTTTAGTATAAATGTAAAAGAATGATTTTTTTTTACTCTTGGAAAAAGTCCCATTCGGTTTATTATTTTTTTTACTCTCAAATATTTTCGCCAAAATAATTAAATAGTTTTAGTGATATAAAGTTTTAAACTTTTATGATTTTCTGTGAAATGAGACGTAAAACGACTATTAAATACTTGACGCGTTTTGACCCTTTACCGAAAAATACCGTGTTTTATTTATCTTAAGGCAGAAGATTTTTTTAAAAGCCAACATTTTCTTCTTTTACTGTAATGTTTTCTCATCCTTTTCAAAGGCAAATTCCATCATAAGAGCTAGATTTTTTTTCGTTGTCTGCAGTTGATTTCAAAAATGGTTAGGTCTTCAATTTTGTCGTATGATGCAAGGTTAGGTATCTTTCACGCTGATATTGTCTCAGCTCTTTACCAAACAACAAACATATAGACTCGTCCAAATTGAAAGAACCTGCAGACGACAATTAAAATATGGCTCAAATTGTGGATATAGCCGGACAGTAGACATTCTGGTAGAAGGGGTGAATGCTGACTAATAGCATTTTCTCTTTTTTCCATTACATTTTTTTCAGAAGATATCCTTCTACAGATTTTTTAAACTAAGGACTGTGTGGCAAATGACTAAGAATTTTGTGTTGATATTACTGATATTTGTTATCTAAAATTGTCACACATGGTTAAAGTTAGACTTATTTTCTTCAAATTCATGTTTATGGTTATAATATTATTCAAGGTCGGAGACTATTTGCGCCTTGAATAGGATAGCCAAAAGAAAAGCTAGAAAACCAGTGTAGCATAGAAGATAATTTTATTGTTCGTATCGAAATGTTTTTTTCTCTGCCATACATGTTTTACTGTATGCCTGTATCCTTAGTGTAAACCCTTATCCCAGGTGAGTGGTCGTGTTTTACAAATTTGTTATGTGTTGCTTAAGTTTTTTTTTTCACTTTTTCAAATATCAATTCCTTTGTCATACGTTTTGCTGACATTCCTATGGAAAACTCCCTTTGAAGAGAAAAGAAAAAACAGGAGACTTGCACAGTTTCTACTCGGTTGGCTTTAGTCGGGTGATTACACAGAGACCTCAAATTTGGGACACTCGTCCGCTGAGAGCAAACTGATATAAATGCAACCGTAACGGAGTTCATTAACATCGTTTCAACACTTAAACTACTATTGACCTATATGAGATGTGTTGCAATTTCAGTTTTTGTCTCCTGTTCATAAGCTCCATTTACTTTACAAAATAAAACAAAATCTTTCAAAATCCTCTTTTTTGTTGTGGGGGGGGGGGGGGGGCGGGGGGGGATAGGGGAGAGAAAATGTCTCGTATATTGTTTATGATCTATTGCTGACGACTCACAAACCTTTAACTTTACTAATCCATTCAACTAGTTATTTGTAACAGGCAGTTCTAAAAGGGATCCTATGTGGCTCAACTGTAAGATGTGTTTTAAAAAGTCTCATTGGGCAGGACACATAAAAGCTACAACTTGGTCCAAGTGAAATCCATGACATACCTGATTAAGTAGGCTGTTGCCGTCCATTTCCACTAAAAGAAGAAAATTCTTGGTCCAATGTCAAGGTTCAAGTCTAGGATAATAAGCAATATAACATGAAGTTCCATACATAGTTCAATCAACTACTATTCGATTGATCAGTTTCAAACCAGTGTGATTATTTAGTGTTGACCAATTACTGTGCTGACAGTACTTTGATTTTGATAAGCGACAGACTCCATGTGCTTTAAAAATCAAAGCGGTGAGAACGCTAAAATGGTATTTATCAAGGATGCTTTTGTGCTGAATTAATAGTTTAAAAGAAAAAGAGAAATTATTCAAATATTGGCTTGAAGTCAACCTACTAAGGAAATGAATACATTTTGGGTTAAAGGAAGAGTACTAATGACAAAGTTAGGATTATTTGTGTGTAATGGTGGTATCCTTTTCATTATTAGGGGGAGTCAGGAATAACATCCCTTATTCGCCCAATGCCATCTCGCCCCTTTATCATTTCGCCCCTTCACTGCTTCGCCCAATGCCATTTTGCCCAGTTATCAGCTCGCCCAATCACCATTTTGGCCCTTATGTGTTGTAGCCAACACCCTGTTCCTTTACCAAAGGAAACACTGTGTAACCAATATGTCCTCCTCACCTGTGATTTGTGCAGGCCATAATAACCCTTAAAATAAGGTCCATGAATTGAGAAATTAACTTATTAGAGAACTTTTCACTTGTCTAGTTTGGGCCCAGATATCAGAAAAATGGCGTTTGGGCGAAATGGGAAGGGACCTTGTGGGAAAAGGGCGAAATGATCTTTGGGCGAAATGGGAAAGTTGGGCGAGATGGCTTCTGGACGAAATGAAAAGTGGGCGGAAATGAATTTATGCAAAACGGGAAAAGTGCAGGACAGATATTTGGCGAAATGGGAAAAGGGCGAAGTAGGAAAGAGCGAAAAAAGAAAGGGCGAAACGGGAAAAATTCTGGAGAAATGGGAATGGGCGCAATGGGATTGGGCGAATTGGGAATAAACCATTTAAACACTGAACTCAATTTGGATTATGAGGTTTAAAATGAATAAATCTAGTATGAAAACTTTGTTACAAAAGAGAAATATGCTCAAAAGAACGATTTCTCCTTTTTTCACCTTTTTATTTTAAGAAAGTGATGTTTAACACGGAAAAGATCAGTCGCCAGCATTTTGCTTATATAGTCTACCGCATAAGATATTTAAAAACCGTCTGCAGTAGTATTGTATAAAATAAAAAAGTCGGGAAAACAGAGAAAATTGACAACTGATACATTAACTCTTTATCCAACGACTTTTAAAAAAAAAGAAGGCATTCAAAACAAGATGGTAAAACGAGAAAACGCCGGTAACTACCATTCTTGCAAGTTCCAGAACAACGTTTACATATTTGGAAATACAGTAATGCCAGTACTTTAGCATCACTGAACTTTTTGGCTGTAAATACTTTGAGTTTTGACAATTCTAAAATTTCTCGTGTGGTGACAGATCATAATTCCTCTTTCCTTTTCATCGCTTGACTTTGTTTTATTTACGAATACCACGGCAGCTAACCAAAAACGACAGATAAATTGACACAAAATATATCAACATGCCTTTTCAGACTGTAAACAAACCGTTCGAGTTCTCACAGTGCTGTTCTGACAACTTAGCCCACTTACCTATACATAATTTAAACACTTAACCGTCTTCAGCGTTTTTACAGAAAATATGGATTCAGATGAGATTTCTGTTTGACCTTGGATCTATAACGTTCGGTTGTTTAGTTAAGCTCCTAAAATGAAAATCTTTGATCATGATTACAGTGGATTGGTTGTACCATCAGCCTGAAAAGAGGCGAAGTTTACACACTTAGCGGTAATGGTTTAACAAAGACGGCGGCTGGCCAAGAGATTCACAATGCCTTGCACAATGGGTTTCACATATCAAATGAAAACATCTGTGTAACAAATTTTTCAAAGCCAAATATCACGGGAGAAAAAATGTATTATTATGTTTATACCCTTTTGAATATGAAATAATTTGTTGAATAGAGAAATTTTAAAGGACGATCCTCTGCTTTCGGTGGGCTATAAGTATTTCCTAGAAATCAAATCTTAATACAAGAAAAAGATAGACGGCGTGAATTTGTCAGCAAATAGACAGGGGCCCTTAAAATAACTTGTCGACATTTTTAATCAATCACAATTCTTTGTTTATTGATTTGCTATCAATACGAAAAAGTAGGTCAAAAACCAACAGAATCAGCTACGTCGAAAACAGAAATCTACATGTATTTACAACAGATGGGATGGATCGCTTAAACAAGAAGTAATTAACTCTTTACCACATAGTCCCAGGTTTAAACGTCCCTTAGGAAGAGGTCTTCTGAAAACATTATACAATGTTTTCTATTCTTTCAAAGTCAAGTTTCAATTTTGGACTCATGTTTTTTTGGGTTTTTTTTTTGTTTTTGTCGTCTACAAATGCTGTCAAATTGGAAAAGTCCAAAATTTTGTTGTCTGGTAAAGAGTTTACTCTCTACAAAATTTACGACAAAATTTTAATGATTCCAATAAAAAAAAAATGACAAAGTTAATACAATTCAAGTGATACAGTTTCGAAAGAGAAGAAAACATTGTAGTGAAAAAGGAAGACATGCTGGGTTCAAGGATTTTCTCATATTCACTATTATGTTTTCAAAATCATTTTTCTTCGGCGTCTACTGAACTCAGCATTACTTACTAAAGAGTTTACAAATTCACATTTTAATCTGACACAATGTCTGTGATTTTTGGGCAGATCTTCGCATGCAAGCTAGATGTAAAGGCACAGTTTGTGATTACTTGTATGACGCTATAATCTGTCGATTTACCTCAAGTTGGTTGCTGTCTCTAGGTTCCCTATGATGGTTGTCCGTTTCACCCACATGACTTTATACTCGTCACAACTCAGCCGATTTCCTACGTACATTTAACCTTGTCCGTATCAAGGAGCGATTCCCTACGTACATCTAATCTTGTCCGTATGAAGGAGGTTTCCATTTTTGAATTATAATCACGTGATTCTATATATAGCACGCCGCTGACAGTTGTTTAACAACAGCATAAACAACCTCGATGAAGTTATTCACATCTGTCTATTTGTCGGTGAAAACTTCAGTCGGACTTGATCAACCACATTAAAAAATGAATATGAACTGTTTGTCGACTGAAATACAGTTAGAAAGATTCTGGTAGAAAATTATGGATATGATGGCCCCCCATGACCGGAAGTATGTCGAATGATGACTTTACGCACAGAGGCTATCTTCAGGCAAACCAAAACTTTTTACACATTTTTGTCCAGCAGAATGTGAAACATAGTGGAAATCAGGACCAATTACTTGTCACAAGAAACACCTTCCTTTCCAATAATCCTCTCTATAACTATACTTAAGAAGACCATATTTGTTCAATACAGGCGGAAAAGTTTAGTACACATGGATTTTAAATCATTTATTGATTATTGAAAATGAATAAGACTATAAGCTGTATCAACTTAAGATCGGATTTTTCTCTTCATTGCAATTGACATTAACTGATTTTAACGACGGTACGCACTCTATTTGATAAACCCTGTGTTGTTGCAAAGAAGACAATGATAATATGTAAACAATTAAAAGATTTTGCAAAAAAAAATGAATAGAGGAAAAGTCGTAAATCCATGAAGGCAATATTCAGTGTCGGTGACGTCAGAGCTTTGATTTATTCAGCTCGCACGGCAGAGTAAACAAAACACTTGTGTTAATTGAACATTGAGTGGCTTGATAAATGAAATGATTTTTACAAAGAAAAACAAACACAGTCATCTCTTTCCTCTCAAAGACCTTCAAAATTACCTGTAGTACAAAAACGCAAATGGCTTGATTGTTGCAGTATGTTTCAAGAATTTATTTTTGCCAAAATGTATTTGAATACTATCAGATTTCGTAGATCCAAAGATGAAAACACCACTGCCTGTGTGGTCTATTCTTGATAAATACCGTCCACTTAAACATCTTGACTCTTTACCAGACGACAAAATTTTGGCCTTGTCAAAACTGAAAACATTTGCAGACGATAATTTCAGTGTTGCTCAAATGGTGCAATTTTTGTTTGACATGGGAGAAAACATTGTGTGAAAAAGAGAAAATGCTACTTACCATTTGCAGACGACGATTTTAGTGTTTCTCAAATGGTAAAATCGTTTTTTTTGACAGGGGAGAAAACGTTGTGGGAAAAGGAGAAAATGCTGGTTACCAGCATTTTCTCCTTTTCCCGCAATGTTTTCAAAAAGGTTTTTTTTCCAGGGATCTTAAAGTCGGGATCGTGTGGTAAAGGGTTAAGAAAGAGTTTGATTTTAATTGTAAAAGACCTTGCAAACAACTGAAAAATATTAACGTTACCACTACGACTTAAAGCGGGATTCAACAGCCATGCGATCGTCTGCTTCAGAAGACATAACCGTAATAGCAGCAATTCTATCAAGCATTCGATTCTTTTTACCACAAAGTTTTCGACATCGGTAATATTTTTTTCTCTCTCACGGATGCTTTTTCCGCTGAGGTTTGTGATATTCGTAGATTAAGCCTTTACCAAAACAATCACTGGTTTTTACGACCCTGAAATAGAAGCCTTTTGAAAATATTGTGGGAAAAGGAGAAAATGCTGGTAACCACCATTTTCTCATTTTCCCACATTGTTTGGTACTTTGCTGGAAACGAATTTCAATCTTTGAGTTACGTCTATTTTGTTGTCTGCAATTGCTTTCAAATTTGACCAGTGTACATTTTTGTCGTTTGGTAAAGAGTTAAAGAGGCAGAAAGGGTGGGAAGAATATAGACCGCACAGTAAATCTAATACAAGAAGCTTTGATATACAATACCTTTACCTGGAAGTTCAATTCTAGGAAAATAAAGAAACACTCATTATGCCCTTTAAAACCCTTTAATCTTTAGACTGCTCTCGGAGCGTAACTGGACCACCTTTTGCGGACAGTACAGATCAAGATCAGACTGCACAGAACGTGATCTTGGATCTACACTGTCCGTTAAAGGGCAAATCCTGAAATATTTAGACCAGACTGTTTTTTTTCCCGTTTAATCAGTTGCAAATGATGTCAGTTAAACATGTATATATATTATTTTTTTATAAATACCACCCTTTATTTCATGCTTTCCGGTAGGATTTCGAGAATAATTCAATTGAATTGGCAGTGAAAGTATTTTTCGATCTTACACTGGTACTACCAGTGAAAATACCGATTTTCACGTTCTTGTTGCCTAGGTAAATTGCGCGTGCCTGACAACCAGATGGGAAATATGACGTCATATACCTTACATTTCTCGCGCTTGACGTAACGTTGCTATGCGGGAGGGGTACGCCACGGGGAATAGGGGAAAAGAACTGTACTACAACAACAATACAACAATACTTTATTCAATACTAAGGCCACCGTCCCATTGTACAATAGCACGAAATATATATACATAGAGTGACAAATACAAATAAAACATCTAGACATTTAGAAGTTAGTGCTGGCTGAGATCGATATATGAATTCAACATATCGATCTGAGTCTGCACTCTCTGAACAAAAAAGGTTTTAATATTGCAGTGGCAAAACAAGTTATGCGGCATTCTCATACAGAAAATAATACCTGTTGTTTAAAAACACACAGAAAAAAAAGGTAGACTTCCATTTTGATTGATATTAAAAAAAAAGTTTAGATGCTTGTAATATATGAAATTGCAAGGCTATAAAAAATACACAGAAAAAAAAAGGTAGACGTTCTTTTTGACTGGTATATGAAAAAAAACATTTAGATGCTTTTAATGTATTAATTGCAAGGCTATAGAAGATAGTGTTGGCTTGGATCGATACATGAAATCAGCATATCGATCCGAGTCAGCACTCTCTGGACAAAAAAGATTTTTAATCAGCAATTGAAAACATTTTAATTATGGATTAGATCATTCCTACATTTGAAAGCTTGAAGTAGGAAATTTGCTACTCTAACTATTTCTTCTTCTTTTTCTGTTGAAATTATGCGATAAAAAGTATCGATAGTTTTATTTCTCAGCCATGCATGCTTGAAGTAAAGTTTTCTTAAATTATCGTACGTACTGCAATCATAGAAAAAATGAAATTCGTCCTCTACAACTGTGATGTTTTTCTGTAAACAGAAAGGGCAATATCTGTAATTTCTATCAATTCCTAATTGTCTCCCTTTCTCGATCATAAGACTGTGACATGAACACCGGAAATTTGACAAAACTTTTCGAAATTTATAGCATAGGTTAATCGATAAGTATCTTTCTAGATTTAAAAGCGAGGAAAAATGTTGAAAATATCGGCCCTTTGGACTTTCAATTATGTCGCCTTTCATCTTTTGTAAGTAACAGTCGGTTAATCTATTTTTAAAAGCTCTAAGAAATTGATTTTCATCACCTACGTCCTGAATGATCCACACTTACCCAAAACCATAAGTAAAAAGTAAATTTTAAACATGTGTTGCCCAAGTTTTTCTTCCTGCATAATCAAGTTGAAGTAAAGGATTGTAACACTGCACTGAATTTTGATAAAGCTCCTCTCAGAAAGGGTTAAAAGCATAAAATAAATAGATGATTTGTTTTTTTCGGTGAAAGATCGAAATTTATTTCATCTCGTGAACACCATCAGTAATCTTTTCACTCAAGGCTGCGCTACTCGTGAAAATATTACTGATGATGTCCACTCGATGAAATAAATTTCGATCTTTTACCGAAAAAAACAAATATCCTCTATGTAACATGCCATAAACCACGGCCGAATTGTCACGCTGATAAACGGCCCTAAATGGTACATGGCTTACTTCCCCTGATTCGCTATCTGCCTGTGTGACGTCATAGTCGAGTCAGTCTGTGTATAGTGTCAGTAAAAATCAAGTAGGAACGCGGATAATTGTATGCAGATATCTGAGTATTAACTTAAGACTGTGCAGGTTATGGCTGCAACGTCGATTCGGGAACTCATAGACTTAATATGTTCAAATTTTCGAAGGATATTACTCGTATTCCCCAAAATATAACTTTGAAAGTGCAATATCTGTTTTTTACATTGTCTAATTGAAAATTTCAATTTACTCATTTAGCAGGATAAAAGTAAATTCTCGAACCGAGTTTTTTTGCACTTTTGTCAAATGTTCGTCCCAAAATCTGAAGGGCCACCTTTAACCCATTACCAAACGACAATATTTTAGACTGGTCCAAATTGAAAGCATTTGCAGACGACATAATAAAAGTGACTGAAAATTTGAAATGTGTTTTGTGAAGGGTAGAAAACATTGTGGGGAAAGGAGAAAATGCTGGTAACCAGCATTTTCTCCTTTTCCCACAATGTTTTCTGAAGGCTTTTTTTCTCAAGGGCGTCAAAAGTAGGGATTGTGTGGTAATGGGTTAAATCGTTCGTGAGAGTCGTGTATGTTTGTTGTTGCGAGCGCACATGATCTCAGACTGTAAAACATAATCTGCCTGTCATGATTTTGAGATAAGACGGCGTTATAAGACCGAACAGCCGTGGATTGCACATTTCTTATCGTTCTATCTTCACATAACCTTGTATTTTATGATGTTTCACATACAAACCTAAAGCGCAACATTATAGGGAAATCGGTGAATGCTATCTGTGGATGAACTAACAGAACTTGCGCGTATGGCAGCATGCATTATCAAACGTTATTACTCATGCATATGCCACAATGCATTTCTAAACGGCGTCGTTTTGTTGGGGGATCAAGTTCTCAGCGGTCGTATTTACTGATAATGTTTGGTTCATTTCAAGTCTTATTCCCTTTGTTTCAAAGTGGCACAAAATTTGATTGGCTAGAACTAAATACATTTGAGTTTTGTAACTTTATCTCGAGTATATTCATTTTGAAATGTTTACTGTGGTGATACGAACAAGATGTTTAGTGATTACACTGCAAAATAGTAAATTTACACTTCGGCAACCAAGTTTGAGTTCCCTCTTTAACTCCGTACCAAACGACAAAATTTTAGACTGGTCCAAATTGAAAGCACTTGCAGAAAGCAAAATAAACGTAACTCAAAGATTGAAATTTGTTTCTAGCAGGGTAGAAAACATTGTTGGTAAAGGAGAAAATGCTGGTTAACAGCATTTTCTCCTTTTCCCACAATGTTTTCAAAAGACTTTCATCATGGGGGTCGTAAAAACCAGGTAAAAGGTTTGGTAAAAGGTTGAAAAAAAAGCTGTGCCAAATAATCCCGTGTTTTAAAGACCCTGAAAAGGGTTGCTTCAGAAAACATTGTGCAACCAGCATTTTCTCCTTTTCATACAATGTTATTCTACTCTTCCAAAGGTAAGTTTAAACATATAAGACATTTCAAATTTGTTGCAAGTTCTTTCTATTTTTATATGTCATATTCATCTAGTCTGCAGAGTTAGATCTGCAGACCTGTAAAAGATTAAATATAGAACAAACTTTTGCTCTTCAGTCACATATTGATCATAACAGAGTACAGATAAGCTTAAACAGTTGAAGATTTTATCTAACAGATCAGACTTAGATCAGACCTCAAAGCCTTACGGGCTGATCTTGGCTTCCTTTCTTCGAAAAAGGTGTCAAGAGGTCACGCTAATTCATGTAGAAAACGGATCGACATAGTTCACATTTACACTCGTGGTACAGAGCGTAAGTAGGTCAGTAATATCAGGGGAGTTTCACATGTTTCACATTTTATTCGGTCTATTCTTTACTCAGTCACAAAATATTTCACGTTTCGTGCGTGTGCTATAATTAACTCGCGATCAGCCTCCGATTCTTGCAACACGAATCCTGTACCACGTGATCCCATAGAATGAAGGGCATGATGGATGGCCGGAAACAAGGATTTGATATTTTCACTACCAATTGTCCAAATCGAAAGCATTTGCAGACGACCAAATATAAAAAGTGACTGAAAATTTGAAATTTGTTTTGCAAAGGGTAGAAATCATTGTGGGAAAAGGAGAAAATGCTGGTTACCAGCATTTTCTCCTTTTCCCACAATGTTTTCTAAAGGCTTCTTTGTCAGGATCGTCAAAAGTAGGGATTGTGTGGTAATGGGTTAATCGTTGTATTGACAGTAGAGAAATAAATGTCCAGATTCATTAGTTAATAGCGTTTCTTTTTTCCGTAACACACATGAAAAAAAAACAAGCCACTTATTTGATCCGATGTCAGTTGTCAGTTTACCGTCGTCAATATTTTGACCTTTTGTAATACTAATGTGACAAATACAGGTAATGAATTGAGTCAATATTTACAATACTGAAACCTGGAAAAAAACACAATGAGACTTCAATAGAACTGTAAATAAGTCACACTGTGTGAAATGGAGGTTTAACGCAACTACGAAAAGTATCGAGACAAATGCCAGCATTCGCAGGCTGGCATAGGTCTATATATTTTACTACGTCTATAAGTGCCTTCTAGTTTATGATTTAGTTGCTTATTCATCTTCGCAAGCCAAGGTTACGATCACTACGTGGATCTTACCTTGGCGGATCGAGCCCGATTTCGAGATTTCCGCGATACGCCCGGTATTGGATGCTGCTTATTATTGTCCTTTACCTCATATTTCTTATAGCCAATGAAATATCGTTTTACAAACAGCTTACGAATACAAAAATTCAACATGAAGCAATGACCACAAACGTACTTCGACATTCCATGGTCAGGTGCTGGGAAACAGCCTAAAACCTCTGATAATTGATTGGTCACATTGAAACTTTCTGTATATATTGTTTGTCTGTGTGTGTCTATGCACACATCCACGGAGGTATTCATGTTTACCTTCTATTTTTATCCGAAAGGTCGCCACCTTGTTCTATTTTTATCAAAGATGAAGTGCTACGAGCGATTTGATTCGTGCAGTTAGAGCTACCTGCAACCAATGAAAATACGTATGGGGAAATGTCGAAATCAAGCTCAATCCGCCAAGGGTAGAGTAGCGTAGTGAATCGTCACACTTGGCTTGTGATGATGCACTGATCATTGTTTCAACGATATTAAGGTAAGACCTTGTAATCGAAAACAATTATTTCCACTAAAATATTATCATGCAAAATTAGCTATAATTAAACAAGAGTATTATTGAACTACTTTCACCTATTCATTTTTTCCATTTTTTCCTTCTTTGAATTATTATTTATAAATCTTAAACCACTATATTCTCCATTCAAAAAGAGATAGTAATTACCTCCCTTTTCAGACAACTAACAAATGTATCAAAAACTAAATTCAAGATAGACATAAACGGAATTTCTGATCCGTTAGAAATGTGCAGCAATATTACTTCTGCATAAATCCTTATTTATAAACCAATTAGAATTTTTGCCCCATGTTCACCGGAAGTGCATTACACAGTCTTACCTTAAGCAGTCAGTGGCGATTTGGAAAGAATATTTGGTGGAGTACTGATAAGGAAAAAAGCATGGACAGGTGCATGCACTAGTAACAGCGATATGGGTGAAAAAGCTGCTGAACACAGCATTACACACCAAAAAAAAAATTTTTTATGTAGCTTTCATTCGTTTTTCACCAATAGCTTTTTTGCAGCCGGTTTTCCATATTATTTTCAGTTGACGTAAGTTGGGCAAATTGTACATGTTTTGTAGAGTCTTCAACAGAGAGATACCACCTAAAGTGACTGCTTAATTTTGAGCAATTTTCATCCTAAGATAGCAAACTTTAAGACGATTTGTTCCCTGGAGCAAATTTTCAAACAAATGAAAATATTTCTCAGGGGCAAAATACTTACTTGCCGTATTTAAGACATCTAGTTGCAGCTCCAGATATTTCAATTATAAAAGTTCTTTTTCCAAAATTGGCACATGAAATGTTTGAAGGTTGGCAAGTAAGAAATTAAAGAAACGCGCTCTTTTTTCGTTAACAGTATCATCATACACCTCAAAAACAGGGATAGCAACAGCAATCAGAGCTCCACATAAAAGGGAGTGATAGCATTCTAAATCAATTATTCATCTTCCAAACCCTATGTTGTGGGTACTCATTAGAATCGTCTCGATGAGACGATTCTAATGAGTACCCACAACATAGGGTTCGGTGAAATATAATTAATATTTCCAATTTTGAAATTAAAATCACTCCCTCTGTCTGGAGCTCTGAGTAATGTGGTGTTGGCTTGTAAAACGTCGCGGTGCATTGTGTTAAAGTGATTTGACCTATTTTCTCGGCGTGGTGACGCTTTGTTATATTGATAGCACAGCAGTTAAACATTGCGGGAGGAATAAACACTTTGTGTGACCGTTAATGACACGAAACTATGTACACAGTAGTAATGTTGATATATCTCTGAACTGGTTCGTTAAAAGTATGTTGACCTGTAAGGACTTCTTTCTTATAAAGGTTTCCAACAAAAGACATGTAACACTTGTGCCAATTAAGTCATTACCAGACGACAATATTATAGACCTGTCCAAATTGAAAGCATTTGCAGACGACAAAATAAAAGTGACTGAAAATTTGAAATTAGTTTTGTGAAGAGTAGAAAACATTGTGGGAAAAGGAGAAAATGCTGGTTACCAGCATTTTCTCCTTTTCCCACAAGGTTTTCTAAAGGCTCCTTTCTCAGGGGCGTCAAAAGTAGGGATTGTGTGGTAGTGGGTTAAATCCCCGAAATGATATGTTTTTGCATCATTTAGAGGAAGAAGTAAGTTGGTTAAACATATCTATTCATCAGTGTTAGATATAGAGGATATTTGTTTTTTTCGGTGTAAGATCGAAATTTATTTCATCGAGTGGACACCATCGGTAATATTTTCACGAGTGGCGCACCGAAAAAAAAACAAATATTCTATTTATTTTATGCTTTTAACCCTTTCTCGGAGGAGCTTTATCAAAATTCAGTACAGTTCCTTTCCCTTATTCCCCGTGGCCATCCTCGGATACCCCGGGGTCTCCCTATTTGCTACGCTACATCGACCCTGGGACAATTGACTAATAAAACTTTGAATCAGCCGCCGAAAATCGATACGAAACGTCATACCGTACAGTCCACTCGCCCATCACAAAATGATGATAGAACCAATGAAAAGCCAGCATTCGGCCAGCGGTAAAGCGAGCCGCCGAAAATCGATACGAAACGTCATAGCGTACAGTACACTCGCCCATCACAAAATGATGATGGAACCAATGAAAAGCCAGCATTCGGCCACCGGTAAAGCGAAGGAAATTCAACTAATTGTCCCAGGGGTCGATGTAGCGTAGCAAATAGGGAGACCCCGGGGTATCCGAGGATGCCCCGTGGCGTACCCCTCCCGCATAGCAACGTTACGTCAAGCGCGTGAAATGTAAGGTATATGACGTCATATTTCCCATCTAGTTGTTAGGAACGCGCAATTTACCTAGGCAACAAGAACGTGAAAATCGGTATTTTCACTGGTGGTACCAGTGTAAGATCGAAAAATATTTTCACTGCCATTTCTCGATATCCTACCGGAAAGCATGAAATAAACAAGTTGAATCAAACAAAACGCAATACAATAACATAACAAATATACTGAAGAAAAGGATAAGAACGCAAGCTAGGCTTATAAAGTTTTTCTCCAAATTACGGCTGACGGTTATTACATCAACATATACTTACTACTTACTGAAATAGAAAGTTAATCAAAAAGAAAGTTGCTAAAAAAATACTGAAAATCCGAAGTGTATGGAGTGTTATTGGTGAATATTTCAATTAAAGACACCTGTATAATGGCTGTAGAAGCCTCCAGCGTGACTAAACAACTGATTGAACAAGTGGTTGCTTACATTAAAGGAACCCAAATGGTATACGTATGGTAGCAAACCGTACTCAAAGGGTCCAAGAATTGATTCAATTTTAAAAGAAAAGGAAATGAAATGATTTGAATTTATACAATAGATCGGGTATAGGACGAACAGTTTATAAAGGAAACATAGGAATTAGATATTACCTGTTTAACCCTTTACCCATCTTCGCAAGCCAAGGCTGACGAGTCACTACGCTACTCTACCCTTGGCGGATCGAGCTTGATTTTTACATTCCCCCGATATGCTTTTTCATTGGATGCAGCCAGCTCTAACTGCAACGAATGAAATCGCTCGAAGCGTGTCATATTTGATAAAAATAGAACAAGGTCGCTACGTTTCGAATAGAAGGTAAGCATGGAAACCCACGTGGATGTCTGCTTATCGCTTCATGTGTATTCGTAAGCGGTTTGTAAAACATTATTACATTAGCTTTTAGAAATATGATGTAAAGGGGGGTAATAACCAGCATCCAATAGAGGGCGCATCGCAGGAATCTCGAAATCGGGCTCATTCAGCCAGGGTAAGATCCACGTAGTTGGCTCGCGAAGATGCCCTTTACCACACGACAAAATTTTAGGTTTGCCCAAATTTAAAGCATTAGCAGACGACAAAATAAAAGTGACTGAAAATTTGAAATCTGTTTTGTGAAGGGTAGAAAACATTTTGGGAATATGAGAAAATGCTGGTTACCAGCATTTTCTCCTTTTCCCACGATGTTTTCGAAAGGCTTCTTTCTCAGGGTCGTCAAAAGTAGGGATTGTCTGGTAATGGGTTAAAGCTTGTTATGTACCGTTTACACTTAGACTGATTCTTATGCTGAAGAAGTGTGTTGATGAGCCATGTGTCTTTTTCCCCGAGCCGAAAAATAGAAGTGTTTTAGAATGATACCGAAGAATAATTCTTTCTTTTGAAACAATTCCACTCGTAAATTACATTGGCATTGAACTTGCAGATTGGAAATCCGAAAGGCAATCGATTCCCATTGATGTTGAAGGACACTTTGAAATGGCTTGTGGCAAGACACTGCAGGTCTTTGGTCGTGTAAACAATATGTAACATTGATAGTGTGACATTTGGTAAGGATGAAGTCAAGCTATATTTTTTCACTGTAGAGAATATAAAATAATTGTGTAAAAGATCAAATTATTTAAAATTCTAATATAACACGTGAATTCGGCTATATAAACATAGGACACCGGAAGCGTGGTAAAAATCTACGTTATTTTATATAGGGTGACGTCATTCTATAGAGAGTGACATCATTCTGTATATTAATGTAAACTTTGTAAGTTATTCAATGGAATATAGATCTAATCTACATCCGCGTTTTAATTTTATGTATGAACTTTTTCTCTTTCATTAAGAATTGGTCATGTTAGAATCGATATAATCTTCTTTCTATCGTGGTTTATCGTTCACTGTGAATTATGATGCGCAATGAATAAACCACTCGGACTCTCGCCCTCGTAGATTATCTATTGTGCCTCACATATCACAAGTCTGGTTTATTGAACGATAAACCACGATAAAAGAAGATTATTTCCCAAGTGTATCCTTCATATACAATAACTCCACAAAACATAATTATTACCCATTCTGTTTAAAGGAACAATAATGCCCACGCGAAAGGGGGTTTATAGAATGCTAGTTTATAGAATGCAATCAATTCAAAATATCAAAGACTCTAACAAAGTTTATGGCGCTAGAATTACAAAGCTAAACCGGTTTGACTCGGCTGAAACAGGGTCTCGTTTATTATTCTCTAACTTTCCGCACTGACATTAATATCTGTGTACGCTTTCCAGCATCTTCTGGCGGATGATATTGGGAAGTGCTTTCAACATATATGGAGTGCAACACGCGAAAAGGGTCTTTCGGACATTTGCGTAAAGTGTCGTCTCTGATCAGCGTGTGCAGTCCACACAGGCTAATCTGAAACGACACTTTCCGATTTTATGTGATTTTCTGTTTTACGCAAGTCTACTATAGCACAAAATCTAATGAAGTCGTAAAGTGCCGTCTCGGATTAGCCTGCGCGGACTGCGCAGGCTAATCCGGGACGACACTTTACGCAAATGTCCGAATGCACCTTTTCGCGTGTCGTGTTGCACTCCATATATAGATAACTCTCTGTAAACAGGCGGGTTAACCCACTACCGAACAATAAAATAGACTTGTCCAAATATCAACAATCGAAAACGATGAAGTCTACATGTAGCTCAAACAGTAACTGTTCTTTCTAAAAAGGAAGAAAACAATGCAGGAAAAGGGGAAAGCCGTAAGCATTTAGACGCTTTAATCCTTTTCATGTTGATTATGTACATTTAACTCTATCCAGACCAGAAACTTTTTGGACAATGTAGATCAGTACCAGTCTGCACAGAACGTGCAGTCTGATCTTAGATTTATACTGTCCGATAAAGAGGTAAAATTTCCCAAGGCATGACTCAGAAATAGCAATGCACTGAAACGAACTTCTATATACGGCCACTTTTAAGATGTAATTTCCCATTGACGTTTTTTCGCGTCCGCTGCCTATAAAAGGGACGGTTTATTTGGTTTCATTTTTTGCAGAATAATTGACCGGTCTGAAAACATACCTGAGCCAAATTCTGAAGAGAATTCATTCAATTTTATCGCGGAAGAAACTTATTCGTCGTCCATTCACTCAACATTATAATTGAAATATCAATTTGTGAAAACTTCATGCTTGTTTTTTTCGGATGACATTTCTTTCACAGAGAATAATTTTCATGTTTTTTCTTATTGCTTACAGAAGTTCAGTATTTTATGCTTCTCTTTTTTGAACTGTTTTGGCTGGTAGACACCACGCATGTGCAAGCAACTAGTTTTCCTTTTTTCGAAAAATCGGGAATCTTTTCGCCACAATACTATATGGTTGACGTCCAGATATACGTCACAATTTGTTTTTATTAACATTTTTTATACTTGCTCCAATTTAGGAGAAACCAAAGTGGCCGTTTAGAAGTTCATTTCAGTGTATTTGAGTTTTTATTGAACTGAAAATTTCATTTTAATTATTTAGAAGGAGGAGGGTTAAGTAATGAAATAGTTAAAACGATATTTTGACCATTTACCAAATAATCCCTGGTTCCAACGACCCCGAGGAAAAAGCCTTCTGAAAACGCTGTGGGAAAAGGAGAAAATGCTGGTAACCAGCATTTTCTCCTTTTCCCACAACGTTTTCTACTCTTCAGAAGTAAAGTTTCAATTTGTGACCCAATTTGCAATTTTAAATGAGCCATCTGGGAATTCTGTACATCAGTTAGATGTTAACAGATCAACGAAAGTGCAGGTCAGTTTCAGTTGATAAATTTAACCCTTTACCCCATAAGGCATTTCTATGGTATCTCTAATTCACCCTAAATAACAACAAGGATAAAGCAGTTTCTTATGCGTATATGACACCTTTTGATAGTATAGAAAACATTGTGGCAAAAAGTGAAATTGCTCGTCACGAGCAATTTCACCTTTTGCCACAATGTTTTCCAAAGGCTCCAACAAGTAATGCGTAGAAATGAGTGTCTGTGGAGTAAAGGGTTAATAGAATTGTGCCACTTAAAAAAATGAAAATCCAATTAAATACTGCAAAACTCATCAAAAGGGCACTTGATTTACGAAACAGCTTGTTAAATAACGTTTGATATTATTGATCCCTATCTTGCTGATTTTATTAAGATACATGTTTATTTCATGCTTTCCGGTAGGATATCGAGAAATAGCAGTGAAAATATTTTTTGATCTTACACTGGTACCACCAGTGAAAATACCGATTTTCACGTTCTTGTTGCCTAGGTAAATTGCACGTGCCTAACAACCAGATGGGAATTATGACGTCATATACCTTACATTTCTCGCGCTTGACGTAACGTTGCTATGCGGGAGAGGTACGCCACGGGGAATAAGGGAAAAGAACTGTACTGAATTTTGATAAAGCTCCTCCCAGAAAGGGTTAAAAGCACGAAATAAATAGAATATTCAGTTTTTTTTTTTCGGTGAAAGATCGAAATTTATTTCATCTCGTGAACACCATCGGTAATATTTTCACTCGTTGCTGCGCCACTCGTGAAAATATTACCGATGGTGTCCACTCAATGAAATAAATTTCGATCTATCACCGAAAAAAACGAATATCCTCTATATCTTTCAAGCCATAGTACATGGTGTCCGGAAAGTAAGGTAACACTTTTGTACATATGTGATATGACTTTAAAAATCAGATAAAGAGATAAAAATAGACATACATGTATATAACATATTTAAGTTTTTTGTGTTGTAATTTTATATATTTTTCATAACAACACGCAGTTTTATACAGATTTCAAATCAGAAGCACTTTTTTTGTCATCAGCGTCATTTTAGTAATATATGACGTTTTCCATTTGACGGCCTTTTCTGCTCTTTCTTTTCCAAACACTCACAATGAAATTTTCACTCCTTTTAAGATGCATTTAAATAGCAAGCACATTGATTTCACTTGAAGGTTTTTAATGACATGTATGTGTTGTTTAGGTTTGGGATCGTAGACCTTTGACTTCAACACACTGAAGTCATGCACGTTGACGTTGAGGTTGGGACTGTGTGCAGGCCACGATATTCAACAATGCCTTACCTCCGGATATCGTTTAGATATTACCCTGTCACTGAACATATTGTGGCGCCGCTTGAGCGGCGGCACTATATTTTTATTCGGTTTTGTAAAGTGCCTATGGAGGCAGCCATATTGAACTGGTTCCATGCTTTGTTTTAACATCGATCTATATCTACTGTACTTTTATTACCAGATCGGGGTCCATATTAACTTTTATTTATTTGTGGGAGTTTTTTTTAATATATAATATATTGTGCTTTCATTGTTAGATGGATAAAAACCCGTTTCATAGACATATCAACATTTTTTCTTTAATTTTCATCTCTTTATCTTATATTTTAAGCCAAAATATAAATGTCCGAAAGTGTTACCTTACTTTCCGAACACCCTGTACAAACCCTAATGATGCTGTTTCTGTTTATTTTATTTATCATTATTATTATCATTTTGAAGAAAAATACCTTCTTATCAGACAATGTAGATCCTAGATCAGACTACACGGTTGATACCCTGATGAAAGAAAGGTCCTTCGTGTTAGCATTATCCTGTTTGATATGAGAAAAAATCCGAGGCCGACAGTTAAAAAATACTGTCTGAAAGCTGTTTTCGGAGGTAATATGCCTATTTATTTCATGCTTTCCGGTTGGATATCGAAAAATAGCAGTGAAAATATTTTTCGATCTTACACTGGTACCACCAGTACCACCAGTGAAAATACCGATTTTCACGTTCTTGTCGCCTAGGTAAATTGTGCGTGCCTCACAACCAGATGGGAAATATGACGTCATATACCTTACATTTCTCGCACTTGACGTAATATTGTAATGCGTTGCTATGCGGGAAGGGTGCTCCGCGGGGAATAACGGAAAAGAGCTGTACTGGATTTTGATAAAGCTCCTCCCAGAAAGGGTTAAAAGCATGAAATAAATAGAATATTTATTTTTTTCGGTGAAAGATCGAAATTTATTTCATCGAGTGAACACCATCGGTAATATTTTCACTCTTGGCTGCGCCACTCGTGAAAATATTAACGATGGTGTTCACTCGATGAAATAAATTTCGACCTTTCACCGAAAAAAACCAAATATCGTCTATTTCTCCTTATCGAACACTGTAGATCCAAGGTCAGACTAAACGTTCCTCGCAGTCTGATCCTGATCTACGTTGTCTGCAAAATGTCAGGAAGTCACGCTTAGCAGCCCAGGGTGAACTCTGTAGCAGGTGACAATTTTTGGTTGGGGGCCATCGGCGCCTAGTTTCTTACTAGTATTTTCCCACTCTGAAAGCAAACGACAAATTGAACGTGGATCAAATGGCGAGATTTGTTTCTTGACAAGGGCAGAAAATATTGTGGAGAATAAATGAGAACAAACCGAAGCAAGCGGAACCCTTTTCTTTTCACTTTCGCAGCACACATAACTTTACGCCAATAAATATCACAAAGTACACCATATATAGAAGCTCGCATTTTGTTACAACTCATGTACATGTTTTATCAAATCTTTATTTACTTCACCGTATTTTTTATCACCAAGCTATGATAACTGGACCGCAGGACAATACTGTCCTATCTACAATACAGATTCTGCTTCACGTGAGACATGATAACGTCGAAGTAACAGACAATCTGTTACCTAAATAGGATTTTCTAGTAATCTTTAATCGTCCTACAAAGTATTAACACCCGCCATAACAAACTCTTCTGGCCCCCCGATTCACAGATTTTCTTTTTTTAACCTCTCTTAATCTCAGGTCAGTATGTTTTGTTGACCCCGACATAAAAACGCTGTGGTAAAAGTAGCAGCTGGTGTTTTTTTCCATTCATAAACAACTTTGGTATTTATTGTCTTGCCCGACACGAGGTACGTCAGTGCCTTTGAATTTGCGATAAATTTTGGCGGGAAAGAGCTGGCTTGATTGCAAAATCAATCTGGATATGATCCTGTAAATTCTGATTGGGATGAGTCAATAATAGTTATCAATCCATATTCTGCTTGTCTTTCGAATAAAGTGCGGATTAAGATAAGCCTTCACGTCTATTCATTCCAATCTTGCTCCTTCCTCTTCGATTCTCAGTTCATTTTCTCCGCCTTTATTATTTCAACTGTTCTAGCGGTATTAACGAAACGGAAATAAAGTTTAACGTTTAACTACACGATCCCAACTTTAAACAATCGTAACGAAAAGGGCTTTTGAAAACAATTTGGGAAAAGAGAAAATGCTGGTAATCAGTATTTTCTCCTTTTCTTACAAAGTCTCCCACTCTTGCAGACACAATTCCATCATTTTGAGTCACGTTTAACCCATTACTACACAATCCTTACTTTCGACGACTCTGAGAAAGAAGCCTATAGAAAACATTGTGGGAAAAGGAGAGAATGCTGGTAACCAGCATTTTCTCCTTTTCCCACAATGTTTTCTACCATTCACAAAACAAATTTCAATTCTTTAGTCACTGTTATTTTGTCGTCTGCAAATGTTTTCGATTTGGACATACCAAAATTTTTGTCGTTTGGTAATGAGTTAATTTGTCATCAACGAATGCATTCAATTTGAACCAGTCTCCTTTTTTTTGTTTTCGTTTGGTATAGAGTATCAGATCATAGTCAAGAAGCGAACACTGTAGATGCAAGATCAAACAGCACATCCACTGCAGTCTGATCTTCAATGTACATCGTTGGCATAAGTTGCTATTCCGATGGAGATCGTATTACACGCTCCACGGTATATTAAACGGCACAGAGATTGGTCCGTGAACCGATAAATACTTCCATGTTAAGGTAATCCACTTAACTAGGCATGTAATGTTGCATGCGACAATTTTCTTGTTTTAACTCTTTACCAAACGACAAAATTTTAGACTGGTCCAAATCGAAAGCATTTGCAGACGACAAAACAAACTAAACTCAAAAAGTGATTTTTTTTTTTTATTTTTTTTTTTTTGGGGGGGGGGAGGGGTTAGGGTAGAAAGCATTGTGGGAAAAGGAGAAAATGCTGGTTACCAGCATTTTCTCCTTTTTCCCACAATGCTTTCAAAAGGCTCTTTCTTTCTCAGTGTCGTCAAATGTCGGGATTGTGAGGTAAAGAGTAAAACATATGCAAATATTTCGATCCGAATGCTGGATTATCCCCAAGAAGTTTTCGCTATTGAGAGAGATTTTTATATAGCAAAAGACATAACAAAAATCACGTAAAAAATCTTATACACCATCGTAATTGATATTATCCAGTCACGCGAAATTCACAACTAAATATAGAAATGGACAGAAAAACACGAACAAATGTATATCATGTGAATAAAATAAAAATCCTTAAAGATGCCTGTCCACAGCCGGTGAGCAGAAACGCTATTAGATTTAAAAAATAAAAATAAAATGGTACAGAAATCTGTCCTTTGTGTACACAAGGATAAATTGCTGACATAAAATATATGGTTTAACGGAAAAAAGAAGCACGGGGGTTTGTGTAAGAAACCGAAAATTGGCCAGAAGAAAACTGGCTGACGATCGAAGCTGTAAACAATGGCGGTGAGTCACGGAAATTTATCGTTGGTTTCCGCCTAGAGTCGGATACGGTGTAACTTGCACATAGGCCTCGACCTTCGTCTGAAAATCGAGGCTGCAACATAGAAGCTTACATTATTTTTTTACGCAGGGCGAAGGTCAAATATAGTCATGTGACAGAATGCATGATCATCATACAAATCAACCCGAGTGTATAACGGATATTGAAAATCTTCGATTCAAAATCCGGGAACGACGAGTCCACATTGAAGGCCGCAAGTCCGCGAAATGCATTTTCTATCGACCGTAATCTAAGCAACCTTGCAACTGTCAGGCGCAATATTTGGCATAAATATATAAGAATGACTATATTTTGATAAAATAAAAACAAAATGAGTTAAATCTGGCTTAAAGTGAGTATTAGGGCCTCTTTAAATAAAAGATTGTATGTTAAGATGCATCGTCATGGTACATAATACTATGCAAATTATGATAATTATGAACCTAAAAATCTATTTTGCCTACTAAATCACGACCGACTCATGATGTAGAATGTTCCTCTGACATGCAGAAAACTGACAAATAGCAAACAGTTACAACCCTGGTCAGTATGCGGAAATCACACAGGCTAACTTAATTCTATACTTTTTGCAGATATACTAAAAACCGTTTGTCAGAGCAGAAATGATGTAGTTTACTCAATAAAACGTGTGATAGATGATCCCAAATTTAAAAGTCATACTAAAACTGCAGTCAAGTCTAGCAGATAGTCATTGTATTGTGTAACACTAAATCATCTGCAATACGCAATATACGGGCATTCAGACACTTGCGTAAAGTGTCGTTCCGGATCGGCCTGCACTGACTAATCCGAAACGAAACTTTTCGTTTTCAAGTAATTTTCTTTTTAAGTCTACTGTGGGATAATATCTAATGCTATCGTAAAGTGCCGTCTCGGATCAGCCTGCGCGAACTGCGCAGGCTGATCCGAGACGACACTTTACGAAATTGTCCGACTGTCCCTTTTCGTGTGTTGTATATAGGCCAAATCACCTTGCCTGTTTCCCTTTTAGGAAAAGTCCACATATCAGTAGTGTAGACCGGGGTCTAGTGACTAATGATAAGAAAGATGTATAGCTACTTGTAAAACAGTGTAATTACAGTGGAATGTTATACAAATTACAAAAATGGACAGCATAGACAAGAGTAAAACCTGTCAGTAACGCAGTAAAATTCGTTATAAAAATGAGTAATCGCTGGCGACAATTGTTCGTAGACAAATATTTCACACGTTTCTGAGTTTTCTATCTCTGTATATGCACATCATCTCCCGCTAGATGGCATTCTACAGATACACAAGGCTAATTTTGGCATTCTAGGTACAGAAGCAGGGTAATTTTCCAAACCAACAACCGTTACTTTGAATTTCAAAACGAAATCAACGTTTACTCAATAAAACGCTACGTGGTGCGATTCATTCAGCTATGATCGGCTAGCATGTAACCAATCCATCAGCCATTCATACAGCCTCTATATGCTTTGGTAATAGGCTAATGGCTGAGGTGTAAGCCCTATTTTCCTAGATATTGGGGGATGGGTGATACGTCATAGCAGACAGGTCGAATCTTCGAAGAATATGATATGTGCAGACAACCTGTTTGTGCGTGCATTTACTAGTATTCGTCCTTCTACTCGTGCGCTCTCTAGTACCATACGGTTTCTCGTATTGTTCTCACACACCCTACATCAAGTTTTCATTTATATTTTGACCACTTCATTTTGCTTTGAAAACTAACAACGTGAAACAAGGCATGCTGCTCTTTGTAAAATCTTTCCTACTGCCTAGGTAAGAGAGAATTATTTGGGGAGTAGAATTTCAAATGTCATATAAAAAAAAAACCCACATGCAGAAAAAAGAGTAATTGCCTGTTACAAGGAATAACTTCTTTTCCCACAAGCCTTTCAAAAACATCCCTTGAGACAATGCCGCTTAAAATTCCTGCGACGGTATTACAAAACCTCCAGTAAGGTATAGGAGTGTGATACAAGTATTGCGTTGGATATAAGTAAAGCATCCTCGGATACCCCGGGATCTCCCTATTTGCTACGCTACATCGATGTAGCGTAGCAAATAGGGAGACCCCGGGGTATCCGAGGATGTAAGTAAAGCAAAAGTTTACGTAATCCACATGCCATCCATCATCAAGTTTTCGACATACACAGTCACTTCGCTAAAACTTGAAGTCTTCTGATCTCAATATTAACTCATTACCAAACAACAATATTTTAGGCTTGTCCAAATCGAAAGCATTTGCAGATAACAAAATGAAAGTGACTGAAAATTATGAAATTTGTTTTGTGAAGGGTATAGAAAACATTGTGGGAAAAGGAGAAAATGCTGGTTACCAGCATTTTCTCCTTTTCCCACAATGTTTTCAAAAGTTGGGATTGTGTGGTAATGGGTTAAGGATTCCTACCCCTAACTCATCGGTAAATATCGTGTAACATCGATATCTTCGTTATAGGCTATTTGGACAATCTCGGCAGCTTCCGTCTTTTAACGTAGTGGACCCGCAATAGAAAAACAGCTATTTCCACTATAATGCAATCCTACAAAATTTGCTAAGATTAATAAAAATGAGTATCATTGTACTACTTTCGCCGAGTCACTTTCCCTTTTGTTCTTCCTAGAATTATCATTTATAAATCTAAAACCACAATATTCTCTTTACAAAGGCATACGATGATTACCTCCCTTTTTTCTGAAAATTAACAAAAATATCAACAAATAATTTCGAGATAGACATCAAAGGAATTTCTGATCGGTTAAAGATGTGCAAAAGTATTATATCTGTATAAATACATTTGTATTGATCAACTGTGAAGAAATTTTATTCCATGCTGCATTAAAAGTATTATGGGTCCACTACCTTAATAGATAGATAGATATATAGATAGATAGATAGATAGATATAGATAGATAGATAGAGAGAGAGATAGATAGATAGATAGATAGATAGATAGATTTTATTGACTTATACAAATACATATATCTCGTCATATACATTATATATACATGTATATAATAAATATAAACAATCGACAGTAAACCAAGAATTGTTGCTTATGAAAGTTGGGGGCCCTAGACACAATTACCCTTTGGTAAATATCGAGTCACATCGACGTTTTCGTAAATGCTATTCGGCAAATCTCGGCAGCTTCCGTCTTTTAATATGAGAGATAGGGATGTAGACCTAAACTCATTACCAAACGACAATATTTTAGGCTTGCCCAAATCGAAAGCATTTGCAGACGATAAAATAAAAGTGACTGAAAATTTGAAATTTGTTTTGTGAAGGGTAATAAACACTGTGGGAAAAGGAGAAAATTCTGGTTACCTGCATTTTCTCCTTTTCCCACAATGTTTTCTAAAGGCTTCTTTCTGAGGGGCGTCAAAAGTAGGGATTGTGTGGTATTGGGTTAAACAAGGCCATAATCTTTAAACTGATTAATCCGAAAAATAATGTCTTCTATACTACAAGTGCCTTACACTTGTTCGATGTAAAATCTTATCGCGAAGAAAGAACAAGAATATCGCGATAAAATCTGGATAGAATTGTGTTACAAAATACGCGACTATAAACCGGAAAAGATGGTAATATATTTCAGGTTGTCTGAGCCTTTACAAAGTTTGTTAATCAAATAACCCTTTTCTAGTTTAAAGGTGGCCCTCATATTTTGGGACGAAAATTTTACAAAAATACAAGAAAATCATCCTTATACTCCCATAGCCTTATAATTTTCATTCATAAAACCCTAGTAGTTTAAAACCATCCGACAATAAGAGAAATTAGAGATTTACTGCAGCCCAGGTCGACATCGACGGGAAACATGGTCTATTTTTACATGAGCAACTCGCTCATGTACATTACCGGAAATGTGCAAAGTAAAGCTTTAAACACAACGTCCCAAGAAGACATTATGGAAAATAATTACATATTTGTTATGTTTTGGAATTTCAGCGTTATTAGTCACATGCCATTCACTTAACATTCCTACATTGCTTTATTATTATTATTATTATTTGGGCGGGAAATCTAAAAACAGCTTAAGGGGCTACGTAGCCTTTTAAGGGAATACCATAAAAAAATTGTAATTTTATGATTCTTAACCCATTACCAAACGACAATATTTTAGACTGGTCCAAATTGAAAGCATTTGCAGACGACAAAATAAAAGTAACTGTAAATTTGAAATCTGTTCTCTGAAGGGTAGAAAACATTGTGGGAAAAAGGAGAACATGCTGGTTACCGGCATTTTCTCCTTTTCCCATAATGTTTTCTAAAGGCTTATTTCTCAGGGGCATCAAAAGTAAGGATTTTGTGGGGTAATGGGTTAATCATTGATGATTTGTACTGTTTTTTTCATATAAATTTCAGTGATATACATGTATATATTTTTTTTTAATTGGTGGGATGTGAAAAATCTAAATACCCTCCTTTAAAGCATTTTGGTGAATCAAAAGCGAAGGCGCAAGCTAATCTAAAGCTAAACTGACTGCGAAAGCTGATATGCTTACTTTTTTTTACAGACAAGGGGTAAACTCAAGAACAAAAATAAACAAGGTCTATCGAGAAAATGCTGACGTTTTTATTTATCAAGTACGGTACATGAGTGTATCATCAACTTTGCTGTTATCAGCTGATACAATGTACTTTTACATGAGAACTGATAAGCCCTCCCCGACAGCTGGTTTCAAAGGCTCCTTTATCTAAAATTTAGGTCAGCTCTAACCGTCCGTGAAGTATTTAACTCTTTTTATACCATTGCTGGCACCAGAAGCTTTTTTGGTCAGTGTGGATCAAAGATTAGACTGCACGTTCCGTGCAGTCTGATCTTTGATCCACACTGTCCACTGTTGTATTCTAGATGATGATCGACTGTCTGTTGTTTTTGAAGGGGAAATGTATTTTTGGCCTTTGAGAAAACACAGTTTTATTCATTCAGTGGTAAAAAAGTTAACATTATCATGCCACGGATTTCTTTTTCAATCTGATCTGGTTCTATGGAGAAAACGACTCATTTACTAAGGTCAATACCCTAAAGTGGCTGTTTAAAATTCTCAGCGCCCTGGGAGAAAACAGGGGCTTTTTTGGGAACGGCATTGATCAAGAGAACACTGAACAGAACGTGCAGTCTGATCTTGGATCTATACCGCTCCTTTCTTTGATTTTATAATAAATATAAGCATAAGTTGACTTTGAGATAAATACACGTTTTTTGTGACCCTTCATGCGAACTGGGACAATCTGAGAATTTCGTTCATAAATTAGATGAAATCTGTACAAAGATAGTGCAGGCCAATTTAGGTTGATATTTTAAAAAAAGACTGTACAATAAGGTAGAATGAACACTTTTCATTCCTAAAATATCATAAAAGCGAAAAGTGTCATCCCTGGCCAGCCTGCGCAATTCGCGCAGTCTGGCCAGGGTTGACACTTTTCGCAGTTACCAGAAGGCCTCTTTTTGCGTGATGGTTCAAATTTCTTAAAGATGCCCGTCTTCAGCCGGTAAGCAGAAATTCTGTTAAATTTTATTTAAAAAAATAGAATGGTGCAGAAATCTGTCCTTTGTGTACACAAGGATAAATTACTGACATATATGGTGCAACTAAAATAAAGAAACACAGAGGTTTGTGTTAGAAACCAAAATTTGGTCAGAAGAAAACTGGCTGACGATCGAAGCTGTAAACAATTGCGGTGCGTCACCGAGATTTATCGTTGGTTTCCGCCTACAGTCGGATACGGTGTAACTTGCATATAGGCCTCGACCTCCGTTTGAAAATCATGGGGGCAACAGAGAAGCCTACATTTCCTTTGTTTACCTCAGTTTACGCAAGTTGAAGGTCAACTACAGTCACGCGTCAGAATGCATGATCATCATACGAATCTACCCGAGTGTATAACGGATATCGAAAATCGTCGATTTAAAAACCGGAAACGACGAGTCTGTTTACATAGCTGGCCGCAACTCAGCGACATGCATTTTCTATCGACCGTAATCTAAGCAACCTTGAAACCATCAGGCGCAATATTTGGCACAAAGATAAAAGAATGACTATACATGTATTTTGATAAAATAAAAACAAAATGAGTTAAAACTGGTTTAAAATGAGTATAAAGGCCTCTTTAAAAGAGTTTAGATAAATATGGTCAATCGAGTCTATTGTAAGCTTAAGGATTGGGCACACTAATGGGATTCGTGTAACATCACCTTTCATCGCCCAAATCGAATGGATTCGGGTACGACTCAGGTAACCAGTGATTGATGCCGGGAAGCAGTGTCTATCAGCCGATCGATTACGGATTACCCCAGTCTTAGCCGAATCCATACGTTTTTTTCCGGCGATGAAAGGCGATGTTACACGAATCCTGTTAGGATGCCCTTTCCGTAATACCATTCTTTTTTTTTTTTGTAGACGAAATACATTTTTTACTTCGAAAGCCAACGCATGTCAGATTCTTTTTACAGTATAACAAAATCTCGTGTATCATTGGTCAGAATATGAAAAGCATACATGTACATGTATGTATTATACACGATACCAATACCAACAAGAGAAAAAGAAGAGCGTCAAAGGTCGCCCGAAAATGATTAAACAAATATGCAGTCAAGAGAATATATCCGACTTCAATTTTTTTAGTTATTCTTCATTTGAGAAAAAAGTAGATATTGTTTTCTAATAAATTGACATGACAATAGTGACCTACATTGTCATATAACCAACTGTCAAGATAAAGTATGTGTTTTCGGGCTGGAAAACGTTCAAATGCCCGATTTACATTTTATGCTACTTTTATGTCTATTTTCAATTTCGCCATCTGAGAATAACTGCATAACGAAAAAAAAAAATGCGACAAATATATTTTTTCAGCCATGATTACAAAAATATTGTATTTCGTTTATAACGGGAGATATAATTGGTCAATGACTACAAATAAAATAAACGCATTTGAAACCATACATGGTTACCATGCAAATACTTTACTTTACAACTTATATTATAGTAAATTATATTTCCAATGCGAATTTTGTTTTTCCATTGCGCCTATCCCGCGCAATGGAAATTTGAAATGAAGTTTTATTATCTGGGTACTCAATAGGTATTGGGAAAAAAAGTTTCAGTTTATTTAACTTATAACTTATAACTTAACACATAATCTTTATTTTGCACACCAAATGACAAAATTTTTAGAACAATCCGAAATATCTGAGGACGGTGTAGATCAAGATCAGACTTACCAAAATTACAATCTGATCCTAGATTCACGCAATGTAATGAACCGGTATATAAAATGATACATGTAACTAAAGCCGATCAGTGAAATATCTGAAGAGGATGTAGATCAAGATCAGACTTACCAAAACTGCAGTCTGATCCTAGATTCACGCAGTCTAATGCATGTTAGCTGATATATAAATCAAGTTATTATCCATTTTAAAATTCAATCTGAACTTTAAGACCTGTGTTGGGTGCATTATATTGTACTTGTTCGAACTTGGTAATTTTTCCATTTCCCCTCCTGAGATTACCTGCTTAAAGAAGGAAATATTGCTACAAATATATTTTTTTAACAGTAAAAACTTTATATTTCAATATTCCTGCAGATATACCCTAGGAAAGATATACGAGTACAAATACACACGTTTGAAAACATACATATTTACTTTATATAGTAACAAATGTATAATGTCTATTGCGTACAAGTTTTCTTTTCCATTGCGCCAGTCCCGCACAAAGGAAATTTAACCCTTTCCCAAACAATTCCTGGTTTTTACGGATCAAGAATAGAAGCCTTTTGAAAACATTGTGGGAAAACATTGTGGTAACCAGCATTTTCTGCTTTTCCCACAATGTTTTCTACCCTATCATAGACAGAAATCATCTTTTCAGCAAGAGTTTAAATTTCGTCTTCTAATGCTTTCAATTTGGTCTAGTCCAAAAGTTTGTCGTTTGGAAAGGGTTCAAAGGTTTAAACATTAGTACTTATAAGCATAAGGAAATTCTAATCATTTTCTTCAATTAACTACCCATAAGAAAATACATTAAAGACCTGTAACGCTTTAGGTACAATATACTGTTGGTCAATTTTTCATTTCGCCATCTAGGAATACGTGCATAAAGGAAAAATATCACTACAAGTACATTTTTTTCAGCGGTACAAAAACATATTTTTTGTTTTTTATTTGTAAATTACCTTTAATGGGTAGAAAAAATCAAATCATTATTGTTATTCTATTTAATAAACAGGCATGATATATTTCCATGAGTATTTTCTTTTCCATTCCGTCCATTGCTCTAAAATATTTCCATTCCGCTCTTTAGGCCTGTCGGTATAGAGTCATTATCTTCCGCTAGATGGCATTCTATAAATACTCGAATCATCGAAGAATATGACATGCACAGACAGTAGAGAGTAGGAGTAGTTCTGCATTTCCATTGGTTCCTAAGATCATGTGACTGGACGAGTTCATTTGCGTTAAAAATATATGGATTCTGCACAAGAACATTAATTGTTTCACAAAATGTTGAGCAGCAGACCGTTAATAATTCTTTCACGATTTTTATCGGTTTAAAAACAAGTAAACAACCTCAAAAAAGGTGAAGAAAACCCCACACAACAATTTCACATACATTCACACCTATTTTACCAAATTAAACCTGGCGAATATGATGAAAGATTTTAACCGGAAGTACCTACACTCTCCATGAACATCTCTTCCGAACTATATTAAATATAAGGTCGCCGGCTTCTGCCGGGCGACCAATGATAAAAAAAACCCGGTTCATTTCTCTGAAAGAAGTTTGAAACGACGTCATAGAAGATGTCAAACTACTCTATGTTTATCCTAAACAAGTGTAAGATAAGAACATTTGTTGTGTTTATAAAAAACAAGAATGATGTTACGGTAAAACTAGCTTTGCTCCTTATTACACAGAAAACAAGGGAGGTTATTCAGTAGATTTTATTTTCAGCCATCGGATGACGTACGCGTTGTGTATTTGGCGAGTTTGAAAGAATTACCAGACCTATAAAGTACTATCTGTTAAAAGTATTTCGTTCGTCTGTATTAGATCTACATCAAACTTGACAAAAGGACAAGAGTGACTGCTTGATTATTTGACTGTTTTTATTTTTCACAGCATTTTGAACATTATTGCGGTTATATTTCGGGTGGCAAGTACACTTATCCATGGTTTCCTTAAGTTTATTCATCAGTTTATATACACAATATTTTATCAACGCTATAGTCTGCTTTTCAACATAAGCGTTGCTGGAACAGGCCCGAGATGTGAGAAGAATAAATCCTGTTGCAATGGCTATCGGCAATCCACGGAAAGAACCTAGATGAGCTGAGAAATTGAACCACTGACCCGCCTCGATTTCAAGCATTGTACTTTACTGGCTGGACTATCGGGATGGGCTACACTTGACAAACATATTTATAAGACATGATATATAAAAAAGAAAACCTTGATAATTCGGTTTAAAAAAAAGGTGCCAAATTCGTGACAGTTTTTTTACAACCAATTGCTCCTTTTCTCATTTTTTTTTTTTAAACCGAACATGAAGGACGTAAATGCCATCTTTGTAATGTAATGGGTCTGTATTCTATGTTTAATAGCCTGTAGAGTTATAATTATAAACCGGCGCCTACCAGAGTAGTAACGTTATTTTCCACTTAGACCTGGCGATCTTATTTCAAAGACATTCATCTGCAGTAAACAGGACTGCGTTCTGGGAAAAAATTAAACCGTTAGGGAGCTAAGTTGAGAAAACTTACCTTGCCGCCGTGTAAATCATGGTTGGATCTAACAGAAACTACAATTTAATCTTGGTCTATAGTGTTTGCTTCTTTGAGATTTTCTGCACGCCAACCCAAAGAAAAATGCCTTTTTTTTTTAAATCTCTCTTACCAACATAAGGGTTAAACGTGTGGATCCAGATATTAGTTTGAACTGTTCGTAGACAGGGCTGTTTAAGAGAGCTTTGCAAAATGGAAACTTTAGTTTGTCTGTTGAGAAAATCTCTTCGTTTGCTTTATAACTTAATTTCCCTTCGCTAAGAATATTCAGAACGTGATTTTTTTGTTAAGTAAAGACTTTTTTGCTGTCTTTTATCGCAGTTTTCAGAGTTTTGTAGATTAGAAACTTGGAACTATGAGAAAAAGGACAAAGTAAAGGGTTAATTAAAAGATAGATAAGACAAACGAAGTAACTAACCGGCCGTGAAAAGCTGACCTGGCCTCGTTTTGAGACACGTCTACATGCGTTTGGCGGAATATTAACCCTTTGGCTGCTAAGCAGTTGCGGACAGTGTAGATCAAGATTAGACTGCACAGAATGTGCAGTCTGATCTTTGATTTACAATGTCCGCTAAGGGGATATTATTTCCTAAAAATATAACTTCGAAACTTCAATATTTGGGTTATTGATATCGAACTAAAAATTAGATTTTAGTTATTTAGCAGGATAAGAGTTAACCCATTACAACACAGTCCCTACTTTTGACACCCCTCAGAATGAAGCCTTTAGAAAACATTGTGGGAAAAGGAGAAAATGCTGGTAACCAGCATTTTCTCCTTTTCCCACAATATTTTCTACCCTTCAAAAAACAAATTTCAAATTTTCACTTTTATTTTGTCGTCTTAAAATGCTTTCAATCTGGACCAGTCTAAAATTTTGTCGGTTGGTAATGGGTTAACGGGTTTCGTGGTGTTTCTATTTCATTTTGGTTCTTAATCAACTCTTTCATCAGTATTTAACGAAAATTTCTGTTCTCAAGTGAGCATTTCAGTATTTACGGCCCGACGTCCGATGTATAAATGAATGTGAAAAGTTTCACGAAATTTCGTGTGTTTATTTTGAAAATTGGATTAAAAAGAACTTGCAGAAACTTTCAATAATACAGGTCCAATCTCTTGGGTTTGGATTTGACCCCTAAAACCCGGCTTACTATGCTAGAAATCTAAGTGGAGGAAAACTAGGAATTTGCCATATGAGATTTGAATGAGTAACGTATGCATTAATTGTCAGTGCAAAAAAAAATCCAGAAATGCAAGCACGATTTCACAAAGTATAGGATACTGTAGACCTATTTCATACCACGCTTTGAGCCTTATAATTATGTTCAGTAATTTTAAGAGGGGGAAGGAGGGAGGTCTATGAAGATTTTTCCCGTAATTTTGAATGTCTTGTAAATGAATAAAACTATATAGAAGTTATATTTAACCCATTACCACACAATCCCGACTTTAAACGACCCACAAGAAAGAAGCTGCTTTCGAAAACAATGTGGGAAAAGGAGAAAATGCTGGTAACCAGCATTTTCTCCTTTTCCCACAATGTTTCTTACCCTTCCCAAAATAAATTTCATTTTTTTAGTCACATTCATTTTGTCTTCTGCAACTGCTTTCAATGTGGACAAGTCTTAACTTTTGTTGTTTAGTAAGAAGTTAACCCATATATCTGTGAAAAGGGGGCTTTATGACATAACATAACATTTTATTTTCCACCTAAAGCATACCGCTCATTGTCAGATAATACAAATAAATTCAATACATACGTGGAAAGCAAATAGGTATAAAGACATAAAGTTGATGTTGGATTGATTCGTAAACAAAATAAATGGATGAATAAATTTTAACAATCTTTTCATATTTCTCTGCTACTTCAGATGACAGATATAATTTCGATAAACGTTAATTCAAATGGTAGATGAACGTAGATGTGAAAGCATTTCATATTATAGTAAAGCATATGGAAGCGTATAGAAAGCAAGTACATGAGTAAAATGTACATATTTCCACTAAATTGCTCGATGGGAGAAGTTGAAATTTTCAGCCAGTTCTAGAACAAATAATACACCAATTTTAGAATTATCTGTATGATTTATGGTACGTAGCCGATTAACGAAACACTATTTATTTTCGTATCAGGACAATCGCCCCCCCGGATAAATACCCCACCCCCCGTGGGGGGGGGTCCTCAGAGGGCAATAGTCCCGGGGGGGGGGCAACTGTCCGGGGCAATAGTCCGGGGGGGGGGGGGTCCTAGAATCGTTTATTTTTGTTTTATTACTTTCGTCTACCTCCTTCACTGATGCTTTGCCACCTGTCACTTATTTAATTCGATGATGAATTATTTTGAGGGTTGTTTTTTTTTTTCTTCTTGTTTGAAATTATTCAAAAAATCTGAAAAGCCCCTTTTATAAGTCATAATGGCTTATGAACATTATTTTTCCTTTGTTTTAGTACACAGTACAACTGATTTGAAATAAGACAAAATGCCTGTTGTAAAATTAATGACTTTCATTTTTGACAAAATGTTCTATAACAGTTTATAATGTTATCGTTTATCATCAAAGAAGTAATTCTCATAACTCATTTCGGGACCTTAAGGATTAATGGGGTGATTAACCCTTTCCCAAACAATACCTGGTTTTACGGGTCAGGAATAGAAGCCTTTTGAAAACATTGTGGGAAAAGGAGAAAATGCTGGTAACCAGCATTTTCTCCTTTTCCCACAATGTTTTCTCCCCTACCATATAGAAAGGTCATCTTTTTAGCAACTGTTTATTTTTCATTTGCAAAATGTTTTTAATTTGGTCTGGTCCAAAATTTGCAGTTTGGGAAAGGGTTAAGTCATACCCCTTCCCCCACCCCCAACCCCCACCCCCTTTTTTTTTTCTTCGTCCGCTTGATATTTGGGAAAAAAAAAGTAAAATTAAATAATATTTCTAAGAGAATATGATTTTCCCCTAAAAGTTCACGTGTACTATGATAATGATAAGGGAAAGAAAATGTTCATCAAAAGTTCACGTGTACTATGATAATGATAAGAAAAAAAAAATATTCATTTCAAATTCTTTTACGAGCAATCAATTTATATGGTAAAATTCATGATGTACAGAGGTAAAGCAAAATGACTTCTAGGAAAGCATAAGGATAAAAAAAAATACAAAAAAAAGCAAGAAAAAAACTGCTATGGTTCTGATATCATCACATTTTAATATGGGTCTTACTTTGACAAAAGGGGGCTCAATGTACTTCGCCTGGCTAGACATCATACTGATCATAGATAAATGGGATCCGTCACGTAAAAAGGAAACTTCTGGGAACAGCAAAAAAATGTCGACCCTGGTCAGACTGCGCGAAATTGTTTGAGTGATGAAGGACTAAATCCTAACAACTCCTTATTAATTAACTCTTTACCAAACGATGAAATTTTTAGACTCGAACAAATTCAAATCATCATAGATAACAATTCAAATGAAATCCAAATCATAATTTCTGTTTTTGATGGAGGAGAAAACATTGTGGGAAAAGGAGAAAATGCTGGTTACCAGCATTTTCTCCTTTTCCCGCATTTTTTTCAAAAGCCTTCTTCATAAGGGTCGTAAAAAACTCGAGATCCTGTGGTTAACTATCGAGGTACGTTTGAAAAGTATGTTTTGAAGAGCGTCATAATTATATGTTTCCAATTCCTTCGTTTTTACTCCCTAGGCCTGAAAACTGCTGACGTTAGAATGATATCACATTTACCTATCATCAGTGAAGTTCAGGGAAAGAAACAGTGTACAATAACAAGTCGTCTTCTTTAAAAAAAAAAAAGAAGAAGCCAGGAGAGGTCAGCATCAATGTTTTCAAATAGTTCATTGGCTTTCAATTTCAATATATTTTGGTACATGTAAACAAACGAGTAAAAAAGCCGCCGCGTAGAAATCTCATATGCTTTACATGACGGTAATTTGACCTTCTTGTCGCGTTTTCAAGTTGCATGTTCTTGTCCAGCGGTCTTCTTTCTCTTTTTTTAACGAAATTCTTCTTAGTTTTTCTTCTGCTTGGAAAAGTTGCTTAATACTTATTTTTTCTTCTGCTTGAAATAGTTGCTTTATAAAAAAAGCTACAATTATCAGAGAGGTTATTTGCAGCCATGGCAAATTACTAAATTAAATCTTTTCTGAAATTCGTCATTTATAAAAATTAACCACGTCTGTTTTCTGTTTCGTTTTTTTTTTTATTTCGCTTTATTTACAAAACTATGACGAATCAGACTGTGTATCAGAACAATTACCCTAGAAGAAATAGAATTAGACAGCAAAATCTGTGGCAGTCCGCCTTTTAAACTCACCACTGTTGAGATGACCTCTCCAATGACAAAACTGGAATGGGAAATATTTAACAGTACAGTCGATAAATCATCCAATAGTAATTGACCTAAAAATTACGCCTAATTATTCATGTCATGGTTCAAAAGATATTCAAAATATAGGATTTCTAATTGCTAGAGCACACAAAAAGTAAAACTTGGCATTCGGCTTTTTGTTTTCTCGTTTTATTTAAGTTTCGATAACCATAACTGCTGAAGAAAAAAACTGATTGTGTTGGCTTGAAAATCATGAAAATTGAATGTTGCAATCTGTGTACTGGAAGATATAAGTAGTAGTAGAAATAGAAGTGATGTTGGTAGTATTTAAACTTTAGTTATTCCCAATCATTGTCGATCTGGCAATTCTGCGAAACAAAAAAACAATGATACGGAGTATGAAAATTTCAAAAAGATGGGAAAGTACCATATACCGCATGGGAAAGAATCTAAATGAGAAATACCGAGATGGGATTCGGCAAACTAAACATTGCAGGGAAACACAGTAACTACACGTATATCCTCTATATTATGTTTCTTGTGTCTATTTTTAGAAATGTTATGGGTAAAGAAATGTCGTAATTTAAGCTAGGGGTGGGGGAATTATTTCCCCATCACAGTAAATATTTTCCTCCTGCCGAAAATCTGGTTAATTGACTCGAGATCACTAGTTTTAAAAGTGGCATTCGTTGACAAAATAATCAGAGGAAATATAATACATAATTTATTTCATCAGCTTGCCGTTAATATGGGAAAAATATTTGCCTCAAAAGGGGAAAGGTGTGCGAAAATAACGAGTGCCTTAAGGCACGAGTTATTTTCGCGGACCTTTCCCTTTTGAGGCAAATATTAGGCACGAGTTATTTTCGCGCACTTTCCCCATTTCGGCAAATGTTTCCCGATATTAACCACAAGTTGATGAAATAAACTCTATTTAATCCACTTTCTTCCGAGGTAATTGTTTGTTCAGAAGCATTTGTATCATTAGCATTTTTAACTGTAAAGCTGTCTTGAATCTTTTACCTGTTGAATAGATTAATTAAAAACTTTCAGCCAAAATCATAATATAGAATACATCAAACTTCTTTTTGCAGGAGGATAACCCTAACTGTTGGACAGTGTAGATTCATGTTTTTTTTTGTAGTCTGATCTTGACCCACACTGTCCTCAAAAGTGCATTGAGTTCGCGCTTAATAGCCTATGGTTTAATACCTGTCATGGCTGCGAGGGTTCATTCCTCTTCAAGGCTGAACGTTTTTTTCCCCAGTCTGTTTCTGTGAGATAGCAGGCAGAAGTTTCGAACCAATTCTGTGCTTATGAGACAACAGAAATGCATTCAACAACTGTTTAATTTATGTATTTTTCAGCAAAAATAAATCTTTTTACAATATCTGAAAGTTTTGTTCAAAACTAGAAGGCACAGTTTTCGCAAAAAGCATCCTGTGTTAACATTTGATTACTTATCCCCTTTCCCAAACAATTCCTGGTTTTTACGACACAGAAGAAGAAGCCCTCTGAAAACACTGTGGGAAAAGGAGAAAATGTTGGTTACCAGCATTTTCTCCTTCCCACAATGTTTTCTACTCTTCTTAAGAGAAGCGGTTTCATACAAAAGTGTGATAAGGGTTTTTTTTTTCATGCCTCTATGAAAAAAATAAAATTCTCTTCATTCCTTATAATTTAACATTACAGACAACATACACCCACAGAAATAATTTTAACTGCATTCATTCTCTTCAGTTTTAAATCTAATGTTGGAGTTTCTAAAGTCCCTTCCACTCATATTTGTATGGCGCAAGAATATAATAGGGAAGCAGTTTTCAGATCCCAATATTGAAAATTAACCAACAGAATGAAAGTAAAGGAGCAAAGCAGTGTGTAAGACCCGCAAAAGTTACCTTCAGCAAAAGTAGTTCCGGTACAAGGTGAGGTTTTTTTTTCATGGAGCTATGAAAAAAATCAAAGCGCTGAAGGCACTGTTGTGGCGGTTGTCCGGTTGATCTTGAGTTTTTGATCAGACAGACAAGCTGACTCCTTTTATACCGCCCAATCATAATGTGGGGGATATAAGTTTTGAGCTTCAACAGGAAGTTATGGCCTGGACTGGACAAAAATTCCATCTGAATATCAACAAATGGCAATAACACAAAAAACATGAATGGCAGTTTTGGTTCTTACGCACTGCACTTCTCCGTAATGTGTTCTGCCAATGTATGAAGTTTCAAGTTGATAGCTTTTATAGTTTGAAAGCCCGGGGAAAAATTCGAGGTGAAACGATAGACAGACTGATGGACAAGGTGACCCCAGCATTACCCCCTAAAACTTTGCTTGCTGTGGGTATTACAAAACAGGTAAAACAGTTTTGCTTATCACCTGGTACATGTATTTATTTAAATGTAAACTATACAGTAACAAATGTCAGAAATATTACCCCCATGACTATAATTTTTTTTCAAGTTCAACTTCACCGAGCACAAAACTTCAAATAACAATAATAATAATAATAAAAAACAACAGAAAATTAGACATTATTCTTTCCAGTTAATCCATAACACATTCACTGGACCTAAGCTCAGTCAGTCTGTTTAACCAGATGTGTCAACACTAACAAAAAACAACTGCATATTCCAAGCAAAATTGCATTTTTGTCCATATTTTCATTTAGGCCTAATAATCTTGGATATTTCTTCGAGGTCAATCAATCAATATACCTTTATTCAAGTATTTAGGCCTCTGGCCCACATACACTTACATAATATACGACAATTTTGTACAATGAGTGACATATTTACAACAATTTATAAGCTCCTGCATTTAACAACTCTTGAGAAAATTATGATATACATTTGTAATATATATTCAGCTTATAAATGAAAAAAAAAGAAAGAGAAAATATGATACCTACTGACAATGTTCTTAAACCAATTAACATGTGAGTTAAAAAAACTGATAGCTGAAGACCTTAAAGAAAAGAATTGTGACAGAAGATCCTAATACAACTAAACGTTAACATTTAAAAAACAAGAGGACCATGATGGTCCTATATCGCTCACCTGAGTACCAAGCAGCAAAGGTCTACAATAAAGATAAATACCAAATATCAAGGTTCAAGGCTAAATGATAATGAAACAAGAGCAGCAATTTGTCGCAATTTGACTTGAGACTTTGAAGTTCCATGTCAGACAAGCAAGAAATACTGTAAGAATGAAGATCAATGTGGAATTACATAAAGTTCGCACTAGGTAGAGTTATTGTTCTTGCACATTGTACTCTGTAATACTGCAACAAACATGCATACCAAGTTTGAAGTCGTTTTGACTTGAGATGAGGCACTAAATGATGTAAAAATGACATTCAAAGACAGCACAAATTAGAGTTACAATTCTTGTGCACTGCACTTCCAAATATTGCACCAACTAATCATACCCAATTTCAAGTCATTCCTACTTAAGTTGACAAAGTTTTGCTCTGGACAAGCAAGAAATGCTATGAAAATGAAGTTCAAAGGGGAAATAACTCAAAATTCAAGCTAGAAGAAGTTATGGTTCTTGTGCACTGCACTCCATAAATATACAATGATGATGCATATCAAATTTGAAGATGTTCAGACTATAGATGACAAAGTTATATTCCAGACGAGCAGAAAATGCTGTAAAAATGACAATCAAAGCGAAATAACTTACAGACAGTATAAGGTAGAGTTATGGATCTTTCAGATTGCACTCTGCATTATTGCAACAAACACAAATGTCAAGTTTCAAGTCAATCAGACTGGAGATGACAAAGTTATGCTCTGGATTAAGAACTATTATAAAGAACTTTCTAATTCAAGGGCAAATAACTCCAGTTGTTTGCATCCGATTACACCCATAATTTAACTCATCCAAGATCTTATGGTTATATATATATTGGCCAAGTTTACAGCTGATTGGTTAAAAATTGTAGATGCTAGAGTGTAAACAAAGTGCAGTATAGCAATTTTTCTAATTCAAGGGCAAATAACTCCAGTCATTCTGGTCAGATTAGACCAATAATCAAACTCATTGGAGATCTTATGATCATATATACTTTGACCAAGTTTGGTCCTGATTGGTTGATATTTGTAGATGCTAGAGTGTAAACAAAGTGAAATACAGCAATTTTTCCAATTCAAGGGCAAATAACTCCAGATGTTCTGGTACAATAAGACCCAAAATCGAACTCGTCCGAGATCTTATGGTCATATATACTTTGACCAAGTTTGGTCCTGATTGGTTGATATTTGTAGATGCTAGAGTGTAAACAAAGTGAAATACAGCAATTTTTCTGATTCAAGGGCAAATAACTCCATATGTTCTAGTCCGATAAGAACCAAAATTGAACTCATCCAAGATCTTATGGTCATATATACTTTGACCAAGTTTAGTCCTGATTGGTTGATATTTGTAGATGCTAGAGTGTAAACAAAGTGAAATACAGCAATTTTTCTAATTCAAGGGCAAATAACTCTAGACGTTCTGATCCGATTAGACCCAAACTCAAACTCATCCGAGATCTTATGGTCATATATACTTTGACTGTTTGGTCCTTATTGGTTGATATTTGTAGATGCTAGAGTGAAAACAAAGTGAAATACAGCAATTTTTCTAATTCAAGGGCAAATAACTCCAGACGTTCTGGTCCGATTATATCCAAAATCAAACTCATCTGAGATCTTATGGTCATATATAATTTGACCAAGTTTGGTGCTGATTGGTTGATATTTGTAGATGCTAGAGTGTAAACAAAGTGAAATACAGCAATTTTTCTAATTCAAGGGCAAATAACTCCAGACGTTCTGATCGGATTAGACCCAAAATCGAACTCATCCCAGATCTTATGGTCATATATACTTTGACCAAGTTTGGTCCTAATTGGTTGATATTTGTAGATGCTAGAGTGTAAACAAAGTGAAATACAGCAATTTTTCAAATTCAAGGGCAAATAACTCCAGAAGTTCTGGTCCGATAAGACCCAAAATCGAACTCATCCGAGATCTTATGGTCATATATACTTTGACCAAGTTTGGTCCTGATTGGTTGATATTTGTAAATGCTAGAGTGTAAACAAGAAAATGTGAACGGACGGACGGACGGACAGACGGACGGACGACGGACGGACGGACGGACGGACGACGGACGCCGACGGACGGTGAGTGATCACAATAGCTCACTCTGAGCACTTCGTGCTCAGGTGAGCTAATAAATTCTCGATGTCTTCTCACAAGTTTGCTAGTTATCTTAATGTTTCAGATAGTTGACAATTTTGAAAATATTGTGACAGAAGTGTGTTATTCATTGAAAAGATAAAAGAAATGAACTATCAAAACTATGTTTGTCTTTAACCTTTTGGAAGCATTATGACAAAAGATACATTCTTAACCCCTATTCTGCCAAATTACTCAAATAAAACTCAAATAAAACTTTCAAAGTTATGTTATTGAGAGGAATATCCTCCCTATGGGACAGTGTAGATCAGAGATCAGACCATACGTTCTGTGCAGTTTGATCCTGATCCACACAGCCCATCAACTGTCATCGAGCAGCGCTTAGCAGCCTAGAGGTTAAACGATTGGCAAAGAATCAAAGTACATGTACATGTGACAATGCTGCTAGAATATAACAGTGCCTATTCTGCAGTTTGTAGATTAAGAGAAAAGGGATTAACATCATGTCTAAATCGATACAAAACTCTATACAAACCTCATTTATATACACAACATTACAACTGATATTTAAAACAAGTATATGAAAAAAAAAAACTGAAGAGACAAAAAATTAGTGAAAAAAAAAATCACTTTATAGTTGGCATAAAAAATATTACAGCTATCCTTTATGCTCTTTTAGAGCAAAGCTTATAAAAACATTGTGATTTTCATGCTCATTTACAGGAAATCTTTTGAAAACATTGCGTCAGATGGTCACCTACTAAGGTTGAGATTTTAATGTTCTGGTAGAGGTAAGCTCTCAAAAAATGCGACTTGTCATACTGTCTTGGAGGAAGACCACTAATAAATTTCGTTCCATGTACCTCTGAATGAATTCCCTTGAAAACATTGCGATAAAAGGTGATGTGACAACTACATGTTTATGCTCGTTTAGAGCAAAACTTATGTTAATGCTGCGAATTTTCGTTTTTTTTTAGAGTAAAACTGATGAAAACATTATGGCAAAAGGTTGCATTACATACAAAGATTGATATGAGATAGACTCATAATATCAACATATTTTAAGGGAGAAAAAAAAAAAACGATATTTACAATGCTTACGAGCACACCCTTATTTTATTTAACTCATTACCAAACAACAATATCCTATATCCGTCCAATTGAATGCATTTGCAGACGACAGAATGAAAGTAACTGAAAATTTAAAATTCAACCTGTGACGGATAGAAAACATTGTTGGAAAAGGAGAAAACGCCGGCTACCGGCATTTTCTCCCTTTCACTCAATGCCCACTAGAGACTTCCCTCTCAGGGTCGTCAAAAGTAGGAAATGTGTGATAATGCATTAATACAGCTTTTATACTCCTTAAATTAGGCTAATCTTTCAAATAGAGAAAGAAAATAAACAACAATTAACAAAATACATAGATGGTTGGTTATATAATGATTATGTTCAATTTCAATTCAAAATACGTTATTTGGTTTAAATCTTCAAATTAAAAGATATATGAGCAATTAACAATTTATAATATTTCAATGTAACAGCGAGAAGTTTCTTTTCGACATTATATAAACACAAAATTACTGATTCTCTAGAAGGGCTTTTCTCAAGTTGAAAGCATCAATAAGAAACTTCGATACTTTTAAAACTGTACCCCTGTCTTTAAGTTCTAAAATTCTGTGAAACTTATTTCTATTTTTATTGCGAAGCCAGTTTTTATTGAAATAAAGTAGTCTTAGATTTTCGTATTCCATACACTCGAAAAAGAAATGAAATTCATCCTCAATTATGTTTAGATTTTTTTGTTTACATAAAGGACATAATCGTAATTGTCTGTCTATCCCTAAATGTCTCCCCTTTTCGATCATCAGATCATGATTTGAACATCTAAAATTAGAAAGCATTTTCTTATACACATATGATATATCTAGACTTAAGTAGTATTCGGGAGCTAAGTTTGATTTAAAGTATTTATAGTGATGAGCTTTTGGTGTACTGTCGATATCAGAAAACCATTTCTGGCTAAAAATATCCTTTACTCTCTGACAAAATAGTCTTAGAAATACGTTTTCGTTACCAACTTCTTGGGCAACCCATGCGTAGCCAAAACCGTAACGAAATAAAAGATCTTTAATATTTGTTGCCCAAGTATGTCTACCTGTTGTATCAAGCCGTCTTAACATCTCATAGCACTGTTTTGGGTATCTGTTAGTATCCATACGCAATAATTTCAACCAATATTTCATACAAAATTTCATGTAAGTTAGGCTAATTGGCAGTCTTCCACATTCACCTAATGCCATGGCGTCACATGTTTTATGAGCTAGGTTGCCGACAATTTTACAATACTTAATGTGAACCCTTTCAATTTTATCTATGTACTTGTAACCCCAAATTTGACTTCCATAACAAAGAATAGGTTTGACTGCAGAATCAAATATTTTGAACATATCCACAGGTTCGAGAAAGCCAAAGTTCCTACGTATTCGGCACATAATACCAATGGCTTTAAAGGCCTGTCGTGAAAGCATATCAATAGTTGTATTCCAGGATAAATTGGAAGTGAGATAAAGTCCTAGGTATTTGTATACAGGTACTATTTCAATTTCTTTGTTATTACAAAACCATTTTTCAGATTGTTTGATGATGCCTCCATTTCTAAAGACCACAATTTTTGTTTTTCCTGCATTAATATTAAGACCAACTGAACGGGAAAATTCAGAGATATAATCAATCTGTCTCTGCAACTGTATAATTGTGTCCGAAAAACTAGATACGTCGTCTGCAAACAGCAGGCAGTTTAATTCTCTAATTGCATTACTTACAAAAATACCCCTCCCACTACTTTGGTTAACATAATCTATTAAATCATTGATGAAAATGGAAAATATTTGAGGACTTGCAACACAACCCTGACGTGTTCCGACCGTGCACCTAAAGTATTCCGTTAAAGTATCATCTACTTTAACGCAAGATTTTAACTGCCCATACAACGATTGAAATGTAGAGAGGTAATCATGCATATTCCTACCAAAATTGCATTTTTGTCAATGTGTTCACCTGAATAATCCTGAACATATTTTTAAGGTAATCAGTAACGCATTTATTGAATCTAAACTTCATCATTCTGCTTAACTTTTTACTAAACGACAAAATTTTAAACCAGTCTGTGTTGAAATACTTTGCAGACAACAAAATAAATGTGACTTAAATATTCAACTTTTTTTTGGAAAGGGTAGCATTTTACAAGCATTTTCTCCTTTTCCAGCAATGTTTTCAAAAGGCTTCTTTGTTAACATCTTTAAATGTCGGGATTGTGTAGTAAAGAGTTGAAAATGTATCGTCACAAATAAAAAACAACTGTATATTACAAGCAAATTTGATTTTTTGTCAATGTTTCCATCTTAAACTTGAGACAGATGATTGTCAAATTCTTCACAAGAACATAGTTCTTCACGATATGCATATTAAGTCATCAGCAAAAATTTTACTGATGTACATCCAAGTAAACATTGTGTCGTTGAGTTTGGAAAACAAATTGTTTCATTAGCCTGATAACATGTTTCATGAAATATACATGGAGGTGCTTACAGAACAATACTACTGTAAGTGTAAACAATCCCTGGTTTTTACAACCTTGAAATAGAAGTCTTTTGAAAGCATTTTGAGAATGGAGAATAAGCCGGTAACCAGCATTTTCTCATTTCCCCACAATGTTTTCTACCCTGCTGGGAACGAATTTCAATTATTTAGCAACATTTACTTTGTTGTCTGCAAGTGCTTTGAATTTGGACCATCTAAACTTTTGTTGTTTGGTAAAGGATTAATTATTCGCCTACAATAGTCGTGCAATAACCTGTTGGCATGTAAAAGAGCTACTAAACAAAATATCCAGCTTTAAGACTGAACAACTTTAAAACAGTATGTCCCTGATCTATCGACCAAATGGCATTAACTAACTACTCAATGATCATCATGCTGTTAGTAAATTAAATAATCTGTATATACACATAAGGAATACAATAGTAAATACCCATTGATTTAAAGTACTCAAGACCAACTCTGACCCTTGTAATTACACAAATCTGTCAAAACAAACTACAGGTCTCAGTAGTTTTTTATTTTGTTCTCCGATCTATGCTTTTTACTATCAGGTGACATATGTCAACGTGAACAACAAAAAGTAACAGCATATTCCATGCTAAACTGCATTTCTGTCCATGTTTTCACCTGAATAATTTTATCACCTACAATTTTACAAATTTTGGCAAGAACGCTGCTTTTTACTTATGCTTTCCAATTTGGTAAGGACATCAATTTAGACTAAAATCTCACACGATCAAATATGTACAGACTAATTTGCAAATATTTGCAGAAGTTGCTGAATATGTGATCTGCTTGACCTAATCGAAGCATTTTAAGAATAACATCAGCTCGCTGAAGCTTCCCTCTTTGATTAAAACTTATAACAAGACAAAAATTAGACACTTTTGCTTTCTGGTAATCAATGACCCATTTACTGAATCTAAGCTCAGTCATTCTGTTTAAAAGATATGTCAACAGTAACAAAAAGCAACTGCATATTTCAAGCAAAATTGCATTTTTGTAAATGTTTCCACCTTGATAATCCTGATATATTTTTCCATGTAATCAATAATGCATCTACTGAATCTAGGCCCAGTCTTTCTGTTTCAACAGATATGTCTGACACTAACAAAAAGCAACTGCATACTTTTAGCAAAATTGCATTTTTGTCAATGTTTTGAGTAAATAATCCTGAGAGATTTTTTTCGAGGTGGTCAATAATGCATGTACTGAGTCTATGCTCATTGAAACATTCTGTTTGAAAAAAATGTTAACACTAACAAAAAACACTGCATATTCCAAGTAATTTTTTTTTGTCATTGTCTTCACCTAGAAATCTTGAGACATATGATTTGGAAAATCTTCACAATAATATAGTTCTTCACGTTACCCTTGTTTAGTTATCAGCAAAAATTTAATCCTATGTACATTTAAGGAAACATTGTATTGTTGAGTTTGGAAAACCAGTTGCTTCATTAGCCTCAGTACATGTATCATGAAATATACATAGAGATATTTGTCTCTGACGTTTCCACAAAAATATATAAAAACTGTTACCTAAAATCAATCTTCAATTCTTAATTTCAAAACACACCACTTAGTTTCTCCGTAAACTATTTATTGATAAATTAATCTTAATTAGTGCTTAGAGATTTATATTTACAATTTAAACCAGTCAAGTGAAACCACAGGATTTTGTCCATTTCACTGTGGTACACAAGCATTTCAGTCAAGAAAAGATGCATACTGAAATCACTCAGAAGAAACACAAATAAAATGTTTTTAAGACTGTTTAACTCATTACCACACGACAAAATTTTAGGTTTGTCCAAATTGAAACCATTTGCACACAACGAAATAAATGTGACTGAAAATTTGAAATTTGTTTTGTTACCAGCATTTTCTCCTTATCCCACAATGTTTTCAAAAATATTTCTTTTCCAGGGTTGTCAAAAGTAGGGATTGTGTAGTAATGGGTTAACATACAAATCTTTGTGCACAATATTAGTAATGCTGCAGAAAGCTTTTAACAAGACAAGCATGCAAAGCTGATTTCCCAGCATACATGGAAGGCAAAAGTAAATACTGGCAGATAACTCTCAACTGAGACAAACTTTTTTGCATAACAATGACAGGCTGAAAGTTCCTTGTCATATTAAGACACGGAGAAATCTAAAATTAACAAAGACCAGAAACTGGTCTTTAGATTAAAAACAATATGTAAGATTAAATAATTATTTTTTTCATACAGGGTCAAGGAGATCAAGATGTCAAGAGTCTCATCAAAGCTGTTGTTCAACCATTTGAGAATTTTCAAATGACTTTGCATAAATGTTCATTATGGAAAATATTGCAAGCAACCCTGGGGAGTACTACTGTAGCTTAACCGATTACCATACAATAAGTATTTGTCAGCTGCAAATGCTCTAAATTTGGGAAAGTCATAGGTTTGTAATTGTTAAATGAGTCGAAGAATTCTTAATTATTGGGCACAAACATTCATGAACACTTTTTGCACAGCAAAGCCTCCAATGAATCACACTGGAGTATGATTCGAATACTCTGGTAACCATAGGTTAACCCATTACCACACAATCCCTACTTTTAACGACCCTGAAGAAAGAAGCCTTAGAAAACACTGTGGGAAAAGGAGAAAATGCTGCTAACCAGTATTTTCTCCTTTTCCCACAATGTTTTCTACCCCTCCCAAAACAAATTTCATATTTTCAGTCACTTTTATTTTGTCGTCTGCAAATACTTTTGATTTTGACAAGTCTAAAATATTATCGTTTGGTAACGAGTTAAATGACTGAAAACAGTTCATGTCCACTTGAAAATATTTAACCCATTACCACACAATCCTTACTTTTGACACCCCTGAAAGAAGCCTTTTGAAAACATTGTCGGAAAAGGAGGTAACCAGCATTTTCTCCTTTTCCCACAGTGTTTTCTGCCCTTCGCAAAACAAATTTGAAATTTTCAGTCACTTTTATTTTGTCATCTGCAAATGCTTTCGATCTGGACAAAGTTAAAATTTTGTCGTTTGGTAATGAGTTAATATGAAAGCATTGTGAAAAAAAAAGCATTTGCTCAGACAACCAAATCATGTTTCCTGTCATGTTTCAGGCTTTAGTTACAAAAATATAAAAATACAACAAAAGTGGGACTTACCAATATGAAAAATAACAATGCTTACTGCAGTCTAAGTATTGTTTCAAATGGATAACTTCTTATTCATAATATGACAACATTTGAAAAAATATTTAGAAGAAAGACAATATCATCTATAAATACTAATAAAACACTATTGTACAAAAAGCATTCTATACATCTTTTTAGTCTGATTTTGATATGGTCTTACTGGTCTGATCCTCTTTCTATACCATTTCACCTGTTTCCAAACAGCAGCTTGAATCTGTTTGGTATCCACAATGTCATGTTGATCATAGCCAATACCTGTGAATATGTACATATATTATTGAGCCATGCTCTATAAAAAAAAAAGGAGCTGCAACTGCAAAAAGAATAGACCCAGGTCAGCCTGTGTAGTCTGCCCAGGCTGACATGGACCCACAATGTTTGCCGTTTGAATATCTTCTGTATTTCCATGGACCAGTCTACATTATGATTCAGTTGAATGTTAGACAAAATGGAGTTTATAGGTCCATAATTATTTGATGCCTTACTGGGTATAATAGATCAAAGAAATGCATTAAGTCTCTTTTTCATAGAGCATGGCCCATATTTTGACAAATATTTATCTTTTTGTGTTTATGCCATGTGGTGAAACAGTGCCAGATTACTAAATGAGTGTATGTGATATTAATGATTTTCACAATTTGAAATGAAATGCTCATTATTGGAGAGGTCATCAGACCTCTCCAACAGTGTTGAGTTTAAAAGGCAGACTGCCTCAGAAATTGCTGTCTAAATCCAATCTTTGTAGGGGAATTGTTCCGATACACAGTCTGTTTCGTCATGATTTTATAAAGAAATCGAAGTCTAAAAACTGAAATAGGAAATAGACGTGGTTTGTTTCTATATCGCGAATTTCAACAAAATTGTAAGGATTTATTTGCATATTCCCTTTCCAACAATTTTAATTTTGTATTACAATCTTAAATCTAAACAAAAAGAAGAAAAAGAAAAAAGAATTTCGTTAAAAATAGAAACAAACACAGCGGAAAAAATCACGTGACCTTAAAACGCGGAAAGAAGGTCATTATGACTTGACTTACATAAATTACAAGAACGGATGATACGGAATCCTGTTTTTGCCATCCACTTTGATGAATGTGTATTTACAACTGAACAGATTTCAACTACCCGTTTATGGCCTTGCTTGTTTCTTTACATGTACCTAGATATATTTAACCTAAAAGCATAAAAAGTATTAGAAAATAATGATGTCGACCTCTCCTGGCTTCTTTTTTAAAGAAGCCACTTGTTATCTACTTCATTTAACCTGACCCAGGTAACAATCATTTACATAAATCAATATTCTATTTTTATCCTCAGCATTGCTCGGCATAATTATTATGTCCAGAATGGTCAAGGAAATATTTCACACAGTTTACGCAAATCAAACCTTTACCTACTAGATATGTTGATCTAAAACTTTCAGTGCAGGACACTTTCTCATTTTTCACACCATATTTTAATACCATGAAAAGTAAAATCATCAGCCTATGAGTATGGCATTTCAAGTTATGTCCTGCATATATTTCCAGTTCAGAAGAACCTATAATTTCAAGTTGCTAATGAATGAATATTTTTCCTGTGCAGAAGGCAAAACCTATTTTCGTCTTGTACAAACAAAAAGTTACAATAAGTCATGCTATTAGTCACTTTGTAAATAGGTGTTTATAACGAAGAATAGTCACAATTTTAAGCAAAGTTTACCTGATATAAGACATCTGAATTGTCATCTGCAAATGCTTTCAATTTGAAAAAGACAATTTCGAATTGTGTGGTAAAGGGTTAAAAAATACAGCATGCATCTAATTTACATAATTCAAGGGTTTAGAAAAATTAATCTAATAATTCCTTATAGCCAAAAAATCAAGACAGCTGATCATTTTGAATTTCATTTTGCCTCCCTATCTCAGAGCATTAATTATTATTTTCATGAAAAAAGGGTTTAAAAATATAAAACCTTCAGTATTTTGCCATGTATGCCTACTTAGCTGCTATCTGGGTTGATTTCCTTAGAAAGTAATTCAATTGCACCTCCCAAATTGCTCTTCCATATTCTTTATATTTGCATCACAAGTGGCTTCAAAAAGCAGCCAGGAAGTTGTCCAACCAGGTTATCTGTAAAAAAAAATGTTTTATAGAAATACAGTTCATTGCATTACAATGTATTAGAATTATCTACCATACAGTGAAAAAATTCAAATTTCAGTCTTTGGTCATAAAGACAATGAAAATAACAAATTATATATGATCCACCAGTCTGCCCAGAAATTCTGTAAACGTTCTATGTTACTTGTAAACACTTGTGAAAATATTCCACCAAAATTGCAAATTTTCCATAGAATGGGTTTTGTTGCCATTTTCAAATGTAGCTTGCAGACCTTTGAATTGGTGTGTTGTTTCACAGTCACAAACAAGAAGTAGATGGAATTCTGAGGAGAATTTGCAATTTACAAGGGCCCGATTTAGTTTTTAGAACTTAGTTTTTATTGAATTTATCCAATCAAACTGATCCTGCAACTTCAATAAAACAATTGCCACAGTACATATTTTCTATATTTTGATGTTTCCCCACCCAAAATGGTTTGTAACAAGACCCTCTTTAACCCATTACCACACAATCCCTACTTTTGACGCCCCTGAGAAAGAAGCCTTTTGAAAACACTGTAGGAAAAGGTGAAAATGCTGGTAACCAGCATTTTCTCCTTTTTCCACAGTGTTTTCATCCTTCCCAAAACAAATTTCAATTTTTCAGTCACCTTTATTTTGTCGTCTGCAAATGCTTTCAATTTGAACCAGTGTAAGATTTTGTCCTTTGGTAATGAGTTAACTATAAACAGAAGACAAAATTTTTATAACTGGTCATAATCGAAAGATGTTGCAGACAACATAATAAATCTTCAAATTAGTAAAACTTGTATCAAAAAGGGTAGAAATTATTGTGTAAAACAAAGAAAATGCAGGATACTATTATTTTCTTCTTTTCCCACAATGTTTTTCATAGCTTTTTTTCTTTAGTGACCTTAAATGCAGGAATGAATGGTAATTGTTAAAAACTTCTCTTCACCGTAACAGAAAAATCAGGCCTGAGTTAATTAGGTAAAATTTGGTAAAGAGTAGAGAAATATATTTTATTGCAGAAAAAGTGAGTCAGACACATGTACATGGATTGGTACTTTCTACCAAACGACAAAATGTTAGGTTTGTCCAAATCTAAAGTATTTGCACATGACAAAATAAATGTGACTGAAAATTTCAAATTTGTTTTGTGAAGGGCAGAAAACATTGTGAGAAAATGCTGGTAACCAGCATTTTCTCCTCTTTCCATAATGGTTTCTAAAGGCTTCTTTCTCAGTGGCGTCAAAAGTAGGGATTGTGTGGTAATGGGTTAAGCAAATAACTCAGGTATAAAAAAATTTACACAGATAAAAAGAAAATATGATAGATCTTAATTACCTGAACTCAGTTCCATCCCTCTTGATGTGGTGGGTCATATGGGTCACATTATTTATCATAACAAAATTCACATTTCACATACAAGTATCCACCGTGTCCTTTCTATATTTCTCCAAACAACGCTGTCGTAAGAGAAGGAAACAGGCCAGAGAAGGCAAAATTGACATGCCCTCATTGTTTTCGAAAGAACATCGAATTTAACCTCCGTCGGCCAACCTTCAAACTATAACCTGTCGAGGCAACTTCAACATGATCACAAGCCTCAGGCAAACGATCTACAAGCATAGTTATGCCAGTCAATACTGATCTCGGGGTAAGACTGGGCAGCCTTTCTTTCTGTTTTGCGTGAATCGGCCTTAATTGTAGAGTCGCGAAATTGCATGACAATCTTCTGCACCGGAAGTCTGAATCTCCGAGCAGAGTTGTCGTTCGTTACTCTCACCGTGCGAGAGAGTGCGGAAGTCTTAGAAAAAAAATAGTTTTTTTTTTTTAATTTTAGATCTATCGGTTACATTAATCGACAAAACACCTATAAAATATTTATATTCTTCATAAAGTATCGTTGTATATTAAAACGAAATAATGCTAAAGATGATTTAATCATGCCGTGTCCGACGTGAATGCCCGACCATTCTCTGCAGCTTACCGAGGCAATTCGATTGTTACAAGTACGTAGTATACCGACATTAGCCGATGTTTCAGAATGCAATAACAGTTGGCCAACCTTACCTGTCTCTTAGAATGCATTTTTAAGCATGAAATCAATCACTATCAACACTTCTTTAATCAGTAAAATTAGTTTAAGCCGTCTTCTTTAGAAGCAGTAGCTTATTTGGTGGACTACTTTTTATGGAGTTAACTGAAATTTTATGGCGGTTATTAGGTATGTTCTTAACCGAATCATAGGCAATGAGTTTGGTTTTTAGACTTATTTATTTTTCGAATTTTGTTTCGAATTTTGGATTTTTTTTTTTTCGAATTTTGGGATTTTCGTTGACTCTGTGGCGACAACCGCCACAAAAATCAGCCAATCAGAACTCACAAATGTTTATGAAAACAACTGATATCAAATTACTAAAGTCAAGTTTCATTTTTTTTCAATCAAGCTTATTTTGTCGTCTGCAAATGCTTTCAATTTGGAAGGGTCTAAAATTTTTGTCGTTTGGTAAAGAGTTAAAGTATTTTCTATTTAACCTCTTTCTCCACATATTATTTTAAGCCCACTAAAAACAATAACAAAGTAGGCGTAACATAAACATTGGAAGGATGAAAAATCTACTAATCTATCTTTCTCCTAAACTTCGTGGGCAAAATGAATGAAAAAAGGAGTAACTTTCTGTGTGAAATTTCTACTTTTACCACTGTGTTTCTCTCAACTAACAACATGATGGTTACCAGCATTTTCTCTTTTTTCCACGATGTTTTCTAAAGGCTTCAATCTCAGGGTCGTCAAGAGTAGGGATTTTGTGGTAATGGGTTAATAATACAAAGACGTGTATTTCCATGATTGAATTATACGAAGCAAACCATTGCGGTATTGTGATAGTCACTTTTAAAAAAAAAAAGAAATGACATAAGTACCAAGATGCACTGGTCCTTTGGCATACAAAAAGTTGACCAGGAGCGAAACGTTTCGACCCAGGTCAGCCTGCGCACACTGCCCAGGCTGACCTGGGTCGATACTTTTTTCGCAAATGCATCAAGCCCCCTTTTCACAGAGCATAGCTCAAATGTTTTCAATACGGACGAGTGTAAAATTTTCACACAAGGTAAAGTTTAAAGCTGTATCGATAATAAGGGTTTATTTTTAACATGGACTCCACCCACTTATGAAAGCGAAACTCATCAGCTGGGGCTTAACCCTTAAGCTCAAACTACAACTCGGGTTGGTTTTGTCGCAAGCATAGATTCAGATCAGACTGTACATTATGTGCTTTCTGATCTTAAATGTGTAGGTACAGCCTTCACATAATAATTGGCATGAAACAAGCGAAAAGGGGCATTCATACATTTACGTAAAATGTAAGCTCTGATAAGCCTGTGCACTCCACGCCGACTAATCAGAAACGACGCATTTAATTTTTTCTGTAATTTTCTGTTTTGTGCAAGTCTACTGTAGGATCAAATGTAATGCAGTCGTAAAGTGCCGTCTCGGATTAGCCTGCGCGGACTGCGCAGGCTAATCCGAGACGACACTTTGCGCAAATGCCCGATAGTCCCTTTTGGCGTGTTGAAGGTCATATTGGGAATGTAAATAGCATTTGTTTATCCCATTGTTAACCTTTTACACTGCGATCCCAAGTTTTGACGACCCTGAAGAGCATCTTCGCAAGCCAAGGCTGACGTTACTCTACCCTTGGAGGATCGAGCTTGATTTTTTCATTCACCCGATACACGTTTTCATTGGATGCAACCAGCTCTAGCTACAACGAATGAAATCGCTCGTAGCATTTCATCTTTGATAGAAATAGAACAAGGTCGCTAGCTTTCGAATAGAAGGTAAAACATGGAAACCCACGTGGATAATGTGGATGTCTGCTTATCGCTTCATGTGTATTCGTAAGCGGTTTGTAAAACGATATTTCATTTGCTTTTAGAAATATGATGTAAAAGGGGGGGGGGGGGGTAATAACCAGCATCCAATAGAGGGCACATCGCAGGAATCTCGAAATCGGGCTCAATCAGTCAAGGTAAGATCCACGTAGTGATCGTAAACTTGGCTCGCGAAGATTCTGAAGAGGAAAAAATGTAGGTCGCCATAATTTTAACTACTGAAAAACAACTATGACATCTGCAAATGCTTTTTATTTGGACAATTCTTAGAATTTGTCGTGTCATAAAAAGTCAAGCGGTATAACTCTGGGCTAGTATTCACCAACCATTCTAAGAACGTTCTTTGTACTGTTCTCCAGAATTTTCTACCTTTGTGAGTAACACAACCTCTGATTGGGTTAACCATTCGGTTTAGCCTATCAGAAGTTGTGTTACTTACAATTTTGGTAAACCTTGGAGAATAAGACTAAAATTATTCTCTACAATGGTCGGTGAATACGGGCCCAGCTGGGTCTGTATTCACCAATCATTCTTAAGAACATTCTTGGTCTTATTCTTCAAGATTTCCTGACCATGAAAGTAACAGGAATTCTGATTGGCTAAACCGTATGGTTTAGCCAATCAGAAGTCCTGTTACTTTCACGTTGACAAAATTCTGAAGAAGAAGACCAAGAATGTTCTTAAGAATTGTTGGTGAATGCAGATCCAGATCTACTAGTAATAAATACTTTTGAATAATACATGTGCTGCAATTTGATTGGACAATATGTCATTAACAACTTAAAGTCCCTGGCATACTATTCAGTCTGATCTTAATCTACGCTGTCCGCAAAAGGTCAGTGAGTCGTGCTCGGCAGACTAAAGGTAAAATATTCTGTTGAAACTCTACGTCATGGCCAACAGTATATATAAAGTTCTGCACGATATACATGTAGATCATCCTTGGATACCCCGGGGTCTCCCTGTTTGCTACGCTATGTACATCGACCCCTGGGACAATTAATTGAATTTCCTTCGCTTTACCGCTGACCGAATGCTGGCTTTTCATTGGTTCCATCATCATTTTGTGATGGGCGAGTCGATGTACGCTATGACGTTTCGTATCGATTTTTGGCGGCTGATTCAAAGTTTTATTAGTCAATTGTCCCAGGGGTCGATGTAGCGTAGCAAATAGGGAGACCCCGGGGTATCCGAGGATGGGTATAGATGTAGATGAAGACATTTTTTTTATAACCATTTTATTGTCAAAGAGTGATCCTGCCATAAAGATTTTTTTTTTGTCAAGGTGGGGTTGAAATCCAAAGATCAGACTGCACGCTTTACTCAGTCTGGTGTTGATCTAAACGGTCCGCTACCGCGGTTTACGTCCCTTATGGTAGCGGAGGGCTGTAAACACTTTTTTAAAAGTCCCGATTGATATTAGCAGACAAAGAAATAATACAGCAGAACCTGAGATAAGTGAGCATCTGAGATAAGATTTGATTGAACAAGTCTAGAAAAATGTTATCAGGCGAGCCTATGACGAGCTTGACAACATATTTTGTAGGTGAGTTTGATAAGATTGGTTTTTTTCTAATGTCCAACGAATGTCAGATTCCTCAACCCTTTACCAAAACAATCCCTGGTTTTTACGACCTTCAGATAGAGGCCTTTTGAAAACATTGTGGGAAAAGGAGAAAATGCTGGTAACCAGCATTTTCTCCATTTCCCACAATGTTTTCTATCCTGCTGGAAACAAATTTTAATTTTTGAGTTACATTTATTTTGCTGTCTGCAAGTGCTTTCAATTTGGATGAGTCTCAAATTTTGTCTTTTGGGAAAGGGTAAACCCCTAACTCTCTTTATCTAAACGGCAAAATTTGAGACTTCTCCAATTAAAAGCATTTTCGAACCACGAAACAAAGGTATCTTCATCATTGAAATGTTCTTAAGGGAGGGTAGAAAACGTTGTTGGAATAAGAGAAAATGCTCGTTACCAGTATTTTCTCCTTTTCCCTCAATGTTTTCGAAAACCTTTTGCTTCGGGGTCGTGAAAAATTCTGCATTGTGTGGTAAGGGGTCAAAGTCACATGACGAAATGTAGCGAATTTTGTCAGAAAATGTCAAACCACATCAGCACATGTTATATCATTTTCCACGAATAAAATCTGGGTAACGGAAAGGAAATTTGTCATGTATATAGCTCTGTTACATTGAAAAGCAGTTTTGTTATGTTATCTTGAATTGATGGATTTTCAGCGATGTTCTGAAACCTTGATTTACGAGGGAAAACATCGTGAAGGTTGACAAATGGGATTGATACTTTCATCGGTTTTTAATAAAACCACAAATCAATCATGATTTACAAGGATATATACGAAGTCGATAGATGACTAACAGTGCATTGTAGGTACGAGTAATTCATGCGACATTTATTTATTTACTTTTAAAGGCGGGTATTTAGAATTTTCACATCACACCAAATTGAAAAATATATATATCATTGAATTTTATATGAAAAAAAAAACAATACAAATCATCAATAAGTAAGAATCATAAAATTACATAAAAAAAAAAATTGATGGTATTCCCTTAAAAGGCTACGTAGCCTCTTAAGCTATTTTTAGATTTCGCGCCAAAAATCAATAAAGCATTGTGGGAATGTCAAATGACTGGCACGTGACTGATAACGCTTAAATTCCATTACATAACAAACATGTAATAGTTGTTTTTCATAATCTCTTCTTCGGGCGGATGTTTGAAACTTTGTCTGTGTTTTCCTGTATTTTAATGAGAGAACTGATAACCTAAAAATAGAATGTATCTCCCGTTGGTGTCATACTGGTCCATAATAAATCTCTAATTTCTCGTGTTATCGGATGGTTTTCGACTACTGGGGTTTTATGAAGGCAAATTAAAAGGCTATGAGAGTATAAAGATGATTTTTTTGCTTTTTTGTAAAATTTGAAGGGCCACCTTTAACCCAGGCTGCAAAGTGCGTCTCATTGATCTTTTGCGGACAATGTAAATTTAGACCAATCTGAGCCCTTATTTACCAACCTTTCTTAACCCTTACAGCGCTGGAACCAAGTTAACTTGGTCTTGCGGACAGTGTAGATCAAGATCAGACTGCATAAAACGTGCAGTCTGATCTTAGATCTGCACTATCCGCTACATTATTACATGTTATGGCTGAAACAATCTTGAAATCACAATATTACGGCTGCTTTTCCTCCTTGAATAGGTGTAACTCATTAATTCAGCACTTTAACCCATTACCACACAATCCCTTCTTTTGACGTCCCTGAGAAAGAGGCCTTTTGAAAACACTATGGGAAAAGGATAAAATGCTGGTAATCAGCATTTTCTCCTTTTTCCCACAGTGTTTTCTACCCTTCCAAGAACAAATTTCTATTTTTTAGTCATCTTTATTTTGTCGTCTGCAAATGCTTTCAATTTGGACGAGTCTAAAATTTTGTCGTGTGGTAAAGAGTTAAGAGTTAAGAACGTTCTTGGTCTTATTCTCCAGACTTTTCTACATTTGTAATTAACACAAATTCTGATTGGCTAAACAATTTGGTTTAGCCAATCAGAAGTTGTTTTACTTACAAATTTGGAAAACCTTGGAGAATAAGACTCAGAATATTCTCAAGAATGGTTGGTAAATACAGGCCTTGGCAAGACTGCACGGGACGTAAGGAAATATAAATCACCAAAACATAACTTTGAATAGCAATAATTGGGTGTAAACTATTAACTCTTTCCTAAACAAGATTTTGGTTTTTACGTGTCTGCAGTACAAGCCTTTAGAAAACACTGTGGGAAAAGGAGAAATTGCTCGTAACGAGCAATTTCTCCTTTTCCCACAGTGTTTTCTAGCCTATCGGAAAACTTTCTGTCATTCTCATCTTTGGAAAGGGTTACTGAAGTGGAACTTACGCTTTAGTTATTTTGAAAGTTAAGGGTTTATGATAATCATGTGTTTTAACTACCCAGGTAAAGAAGATTTTTGAAAACATTGTGGTAACCAGCATTTTCTCTTTTATCAGTATTTCCTCTCCATTTTCCACAGTGTTTTCTATAATCTCAAGACAATAATGACACTGGACTGTCATAATTATAACTTGTCGAGTTTTCATCCTATCGATTTGGACGAGTCTGAAATTTAGTCATTTGGTAGAGAGTTAAATCTTAGAATAAATTGAAGTGTTTTATTTTCGACATCGTATAGACCACGATCAGATCTTTTTTTTAAACCAGTGGCGATCAAGATCAGACCATGCCATTTGATGTTGGATCTGAACTCTTCGTTTAGTTTTGAGATGTTCTGGTTTCTTAAAACCCAGGAGATACGTGTATAATGTAAACTTTTGCCGTAATATGACTGACATATTGTGTGAAAACAGCGTTAACCCCTTACCACACGACAAAATTTTAGCCCTGCCCAAACTGAAAGCATTTGCAGAAGACAATATTTCAGTGTGGCTCAAATGGTGCAATTGTTTATTGATAGAGTAGAAAACATTGTGGTAAAAGGAGAAAATGCTGGTTACCAGCATTTTCTCCTTTTCCCAGTGTTTTCAAAAGGCTTCTTACCAAGAGTGGTCAAAAGTCATCATTGCGTGAAAACAGCGTTAAACATATGCCATTCAATCAACAATTACTTCATTTCCTTCAGGTATTTTAACATTTTTTAGGAGAAAAATCATTCCTTAGTTCTTAAAGGTGGACCTTCAGATTTTGGGACAAAAATTTTACAAAAATACAAAACAATAATCTTTATACTAGCAAAGCCTTCATAAAACCCCAGTAGTCGAAAACCATCCGACAACAAGAGAAATTAGAGATTTACTACAGCTAAGGTCGACGCCGACGGGAAACATGTTCTATTTTTACATGAGCAACATGCTCATTTACGTGCTCTGTTGGACCGAACTATGGGGTTGACCGAACTATGGGGTTGAACCCCAAAGTTCGTACGAACTTTGGGGTTGAAAATTCTCAACCCCATAGTTCGGTCGGATACCCCATGTTATGCACCTTCGGACCGAACTTTGGGGTTGAACACCATAGTTCGTACGAACTTTGGGGTTGAAAATTTTCAACCCCATAGTTCGGTCGGATACCCCATGTTATGCACTATCGGACCGAACTTTGGGGTTGAACACCATAGTTCGTACGAACTTTGGGGTTGAAAATTTACAACGTCATAGTTTGGCTTGAAACATTCATCATCATCATCATCATCATCATCTGCAGCAGCAGCAGCATATTATCATCATCAGCAGCAGCATCGTCAGCATTATTATAATAATAATCATCTTCATCAGCAGCAGCAGTATATCATCATCATCAGCTGCAGCATCAGCATCATCATAAGCATCATCATATTATTATTATTATTATTCCGCGCCGAAAGCGGAGGGATATAGTTTTAGCGATGTCCGTCCGTCTGTGCGTCCGTCCGTCCGTCCGTGTGTCCGTCCCGGCAAATATCTCCAATTCCATTGGACGAAATTTCGTGAAATTTTATACATGTGAACAATAACCCATTCTTTGTTATTTTTTTTATTCGATGCAAAATGGCCGACTGGAAGCGATTTTAAGTTACCTGGTTCAGTACACATTTGATGTTTTTAGTCTTGTCTTGAAAGTTATACAGAGTGTTTACATTCAACGTGTCACATCAATCTACCACCATTAGGAAATAAAGGAAAAATGTTAACCAAGATTGACCTTGCAACTCTGTCAATGTCTTTGCGATTACTAGCTGTGTCATGGAAAAAAGGATCTTCATGTTATATTGTATTCCATTTCTTGCGAACACAATTCCTCCCACATTTCTTGACGGATTTGAATAAAATTTTCACAAACTGTTTCTCGTTATGTGACCTATTGCATATTGTCAATGTTTTGCGATTTGTAGCAGCGTCATGGAAAAAGGGGGCTTCATGTTTTTTGTTCATTCCATTTCTTGTGATCACGCTGCCGATACATTAAATATGCCTATTATTCTTTCCATAGCATCCGAAATGAAAAATATATATGTATTATGTGTGCGTGTGTGCTCGAAACGCAACAGAAAGTTATGAAAAAGTTCATGTTTATAGTACCATAACAGATCAGCACTTGTGTACTGATCCGATGCGACACTTTAGCTCCCCTTACACGCACGATAAAGATAAACAGATAAAGATAGATGATGATGATGATGATGATGATGATGATGAAACAACGGGATAATGTTTCAAGCCAAACTATGACGTTAAAAATGTTCAACCCTAAAGTTCGTACGAACCTTGGGGTTCAATCCCATAGTTCGGTCAACCCCATAGTTCGGTCCAACAATTGACCAAACTATGGGGTCGAACCCCAAAGTTCGTACGAACTTTAGGGTTCAATCCCACAGTTCGGTCCAACAATGCACCATAGTTCGTTCTAACTTTGGGGTTGGAAATATTCACCTCATAGTTTGACTTGAAACATTTATCATCATCATCATCATCATCATCATCATCATCAACATCAGCAGCAGCAGCAGCATTTTATCACAATCATCATCAGATGCAGATATACACTGATATGAAAGTCAGGATTAAACAAGATTTATATTGTATTGAAAGAGTATTTGATTGCGACTGTGTGGAAAAAAAAAGTTGGTTGGTTGATTTCTCCGCTGCCGAAAATCCAAGGATATCCAGTTCTAATCATCAGAACATACATGTAAAGTTGGCCTTTTATCATAGTGTTACAATGTAAATGATGCGATATTTTTCTAAATAAAGCATCTTTCATTGTGATGATGATGATGGTGATGATGATGACGACACCGCCGCCGACGATAATGCTGATGATGATGAAACAACGGGATGACATTTCAAGCCAAACGTCAGATTATGATGCTGATGACGACGACGACGACGACGACGATGATGATGACGATGATGATGATGATGAAGATGATGAAACAACGGGATGATGTTTCAAGCCAAACTATGACGTTGAAAATTGTCAACCCCAAAGTTCGTACGAACTTTGGGGTTCAACCGCATAGTTCGGTCAACCCTATAGTTCGGTCCAAAAATAGACCGAACTATGAGGTTGAACCCCAAAGTTCGTACGAACTTTGGGGTTCAACCCCATAGTTCGGTCAAACCCATAGTTCGGTCCAACAATTGACCGAACTATGGGGTTGAACCCCAAAGTTCGTACGAACTCTGGGGTTCAACCCCACAGTTCGGTCAACCCCATAGTTCGGTCCAACAATTGACCGAACTGTGGGGTTGAATTTTCAACGACATAGTTTGGCTTGAAACATTCATCACCATCATCATCAGCAGCAGTAGCATATAATCATAATCATTGTCAGATGCAGATATACACAGATATGAAAATCAGGATTAAACTAGATTTATATTGTCTTGAAAGAGTATTTTATTCCGACTTTGTGTGAAAAAAAAAGTTGGTTGGTTGATGTCTCTGCTGCCAAAAATTCAAGGATATTCAGTTCTAATCATCAGAACATAAAGTTGGCCTTTTATCATAGTGTCACAATGTAAATGACATGATCTTTTCTAAATAAAGTATATTTAATGGTGATGATGATGATGATGATGATGATGATGATGATGATGATGACGACGATGATGATGATGATCATATTGATCATGATGATGAATCGACGGCATGATGTTTTAACTTTGACGTTGAAAATTTTCAACCCCAAAGTTCGTACGAACTTTGGGGTTCAACCCCATAGTTCGGTCCAACAATTGACCGAACTATGGCGTTGAACCCCAAAGTTCGTACGAACTTTGGGGTTGAAAATTTTCATCTTTCGACATAGTTTGGCTTGAAACATTCATCATCATCAGCAGCAGCAGTATATAATCATTATCATTGTCAGATGATGACGACGACGACGATGGTGACGATGATAATGATGATGATCATGATGATGATGATCATGATGATGACGACGACGACGACGACGATGATGATGATGATGATGATTATGATGATTATGATGATGATCAATTGACGGGATGATGTTTCAAACCAAACTATGTCATTGAAAATTTTCAACCCCAAAGTTCGTACGAACTTTGGGGTTCAACCCCAAAGTTCGGTCCGATAGTGCATAACATGGGGTATCCGACCGAACTATGGGGTTGAAAATTTTCAACCCCAAAGTTCGTACGAACTTTGGGGTTCAACCCCATAGTTCGGTCAACCCCATAGTTCGGTCCAACAGTGCTCGTATGTACTGAAAATACACATACGAAGCTTCAAACATAGCGTCCGAAGAAGACACGATGGAAAATAATTACATGTTTGTTATGCTATGGAATTTAAGCGTCATTAGTCACGTGTCAGCTACTTAACATTCTCACAATGCTTTTTTAAAAAATTTGGCGCGAAATCTAAAAATAGCTTAAGAGGCTACATAGCCTTTTAAGGGAATACCACCCCATTTTTTTTATAACAGTATGATTCTTAATTACTATCGATTTGTAATGTTTTTTTTTCATATAAATTTCAGTGATATGTATATTTTTTAATTTGGTGTGATGTGAAAAACCTCAATACCCACCTTTAAGTTAAATCCGTGGGTCTCTTGATGTCTTCTATTTTCAGTCAGTATCCGATTGCAAAGACCCTATTTCGTACAAGGAATTTTTCTTTTTGCAAAGATTGTGTAGTGTAAGAATTCAAAAATAAAATCTAACCTATGGTGCCTTAAAAATTAAAATCTAAGTCTCGACCTCAATATCATATTTTATGATGTTTTGTTTATCTAATAAAATAGACCAAAAAAATAAAAAAATGATCATAACTCATTACCATACGACACAATTTTAGGTTTGTCCAAATCGAAAGCATTTGCAGATGACAAAGTAAAAGTGGCTGAAAATTTTCAACTTATTTTGTAAAGGTAGAAAACATTGTGGGAAAAGGTGAAAATGCTGGTTACCAGCATTTTCTCCTTTTCCCACAATGTTATCTTATGGCTTCTTTCTTAGGGTCGTCAAAAGTAGGGATTGTGTGGTAATGTGTTAATACAGTAAATAGCTGACATTTTTAACTCGTTGACTCTTTCTTCCCCCCACCCCCACCCCCTTCAATATAAACTGGACCTTATTTTCACAGCTGAAAATCCAAGAAATCCAAGTCAGTGAAAATCATAGACTCCTTTTTTTTTAAGGATAATCTATAGTAAGCTTGACTTAATAAAAAAGATAACGTTAAAGGACCCAGATCAGACTGCACATTCCATGCAGCCTGATCTCGCACTATTCCATTCGAGAAGGCCTCTGTCTTTCGCCTACATGGCTGAAAGAGTTGAAAGTCAGTGGGATTTGTATTTATTGTTGAGAGCGCGGAACATAGCTTTTGTTAATTTTCTGGCTTGTGTAGCTTCACCCTTTCCCAAACAATCCCTGGTTTTTACGGGTCTGGAATAGTAGCCTTTTAAAAACATTGTGGGAAAAGGAGAAAATGCTGGTAACCAGCATTTTCTCCTTTTCCCACAATGTTTTCTACCCTATCATAGACAGAAATCATCTTTTCAGCAAGAGCTGAATTGTCGTCTGCAAATGCTTTCAGTTTGGTCTAGTCCAAAAGTTTGTCGTTTGGGAAAGGGTTAAGATCGAACAGTACGAAACGTGAATCAACTTAAGTTTTTTTTAACTACATGAATGCACACCTTCCAATATTTGGAAATTTTCTTTTTTACCAAAAGCGGTATAGTTGTAATGAGTTTTTCTTTGAAAACCTAGGACCGTTTTGGGTTGGTTTTTTTTTTCCTATTAATCAAGTTTCACAATCATATGAGCCGTGCTCTGGCAAAAGGGGGCTTAATGCATATCCGTGATGCACGATACCAATCATCATCGCAAGCCAAGGCTGACGATTCACTACGCTACTCTACCCTTGGCGGATCGAGCTTGATTTTTACATTCCCCCATACTCTTTTTCATTGGATGCAGCCAGCTCTAACTGCAACGAATGAAATCGCTCGTAGCATTTCATCTTTGATAAAAATAGAATATGGTCGCTACCTTTCGAATAGAAGGTGAACATGGAAACCCACGTGGATGTCTGCTTATCGCTTCATGTGTATTCGTAAACGGTTTGTAAAACCATATTTCATTGGCTTTTTGAAATATGATGTAAAGGGGGGTAATAACCAGCATCCAATAGAGGGCGCATCGCAGGAATCTCGAAATTGGGCTCAATCAGCCTAAGTAAGATCCACATAGTGATCGTAACTTTGGCTCGCGAAGATGGATACCGATCAAACCATCTGATTTTTGTCGTTGTCTGCGCATGTCATATTCTTCGAAGATTCGACCTGTCTTATATGACGCATCACTAGCCCCAAAAGCGGACTGACTGTAATATTATGCTCTATAAAGTAGCAATGTAGAAAATAGCTTTTATCATACGTTTGAGGAGAAAGCAGACCTGCTTCAGCTCCAGATTTCTCTAAACTGCTGATCATAGCTGAGTGAATTACACGAGGTAGCGTTTTATTGAGTAAACTTTTATTTTAGTTTTGAAATTCAAAGTAACGGTTGTCGGGTAGGAAAGTTGTTCGGTTCTGTACCCAAGATGCCAAAATTTGATAGGTTGTGTATTTATAGAATGCTACCTAGCGGGAGATAATGGATTATTGTGGATTCATAACGGTCACTGTTCTTTTAACCCTTTCCCAAACGGCAAATTTTGGACCAAACCAAATTCAAAGCATTTCGCAGATGACAAATTAACAGTTGCGAAAAAGATGATTTTTCTATATGATAGGATAGAAAACATTGTGGGAAAAGGAGAAAATGCTGGTTACCAGAATTTTCTCCTTTTCCCACAATGTTTTCAAAAGGCTTCTATTCCAGACCCATAAAAACCAGGGATTGTTTGGGAAAGGGTAAAACAACCGCCTAAATCGTGAGGTTGTACGGTCCTTTAGCATGCAGAAAATTGACCGATAGCAAAAAGTTTCGGCTAAGGTCAGCCTGTGCAGATTGCGCAGGCTGACCGGCTTCGATACTTTTCGCAATTGCTTAAGCCCCATTTTCACAGATTATGGCCCGTTTGTAAAAGTCACCAGCCCAGTTTTTTTAACAGATACCTATCAGAACATTCTTGTAAAATAGGAAAAAAGTTACTTCAATTCGAACTTCACTTCGACATTTATCAAGTAAAAACATTATGGAAAAAAGAAAGACTACTTGCTCAGAATTTTTTATACTTTTGTCATAATGTTTTCCAATGTCACCGCTAGAAGATAATGAAAAGTTTTCCAGCCTGTAGATACTAGTATTTTACGCAGGACTCGTATCAATAGTGTTAATCCATTACGACACAACCCCTACTTTTGACAACCCTCAGAAAGAAGCCTTCAGAAAACATTGTGAGAAAAGGAGAAAATGCTGGTAACCAGCATTTTCTCCTTTTCCCACAATTTTTTCTACCCTTCACAAAACAAATTTCAAATTTTCAGTCACTTTTATTTTGTTGTCTGAAAATGCTTTTGATTTGGACAAACCTAAAATTTTGTCGTTTTGTAATGAGATATACATAACAGCCATAGTACATTAATTTATTGAGCTTTTCACATAAATGTTGTTTATTTTGTCATAAAATTTGATGTTATTTTCAGATTAGTCATTAATAGTTTGCTACAGCTTTTTTTTTTTACCTGATATATAGGAATTTAAAGTACTTTTTCTAATCGGTACATTATCGAAACATTTTCCTCGTAATTTTGTTCGGGTGGCAGAACCAAGTAGCTCAGTTTAGTAACGCATATGTACTGAACGCAATACAAACATATGTGACCCGTCACGCAAAAGGGGACCTTCTGAGAATTGCGAAAAGAGTCAACCCTGGTCAGACTGCGCGAATTGCGCAGTCTGATCAGGGTTGACACTTTTCGCTTTTATGATATTTTCTCTATGAAAAGTGGTCATTCTACTTTGCTATACAATTATTTTTGAAATATCAACTTAAATTGACCTGCACTATCGTTGATCAGTTTTTGGTCCCCTTTTTACGTGACGGGTCACATATGTGTGTAATCTGTATTACTTTCATATTGTTTAACTAGAAACTATGTAGTTTACGTTACTTCAATAAAATATCTATCTATCTATCTATATCACAGCGGGGCTATAGTAAAAGGAGGGGAGGGGGGTTAGTACATCTTCCTGAACATTGCATTAATCATAGCAAGTTATTATACAATTATGAGTTCATTATAATCCCTTATTGGCATACAACTGATCGAATCATGAGACAGACTGGTCCTAAGACTAGCATAAAACTGACCAAAAGTTGACACAAGTCATCCTTTGCACGCCGCAGGCTGACCGTATCAATAATCTTTGACCCATCACGCAAAAATCAATTAGTTGTAAACAGATCAGCGATAGTGAAGGTCAATTTAAGTTGATAATTCAGAAATGATTGTCTACCAAGGTACAATGACCATTTTTCATACAAAAAATGTCATTAAAGCGAAAAGTGTCAACCATGGTCAGCCTGCGCAGTTCGCTAAGTCTGACAAGAGTTGTCATTTTTTTCGCGCTTCCCAGAAGGTCCCTTTTTGTGCGATGCGTCACATATGTATTTTTGAAATCGCAGACAACCCTCTCTCACCTCAGACCATGGCTCATTGAAAAAGATATGTACCTGATTCAATTCTACATGATGAATACACAAAAGCATTTGTCTGTCTGTGTGTCTGTGCGTCTGTAAGTCCGTCCGTCTTCTTGTCAGCCAGCTTGCCTACCCACTTACTCGTCCCTTTTTTGGAAGTCATCCTAAATATAACCCCAATTTGCATCATGACAAGAGACTATACTTTGATTGACTTAAACTCTACAGTTTCCCGTCAAACATTCAAATAATAATAACATTTTAGGACAAGAAGCACATAGCATAATTGAAAAAGTTGACTCACACTAGACTAGCTAAACATTATTCTATACTTTTGTTAATAATTCCCGATCTAAGAGAAAAGCTTTGCTTAATAAACTTGGCTAAATTTAAAAGATTATTTCTGTTTTCAGTTTAATAATTTCACAGACTTAAACATATTTGGGCGTTTATAAAAATACTTTTTTTGATATGAGCCGTTCTTAAATCTACTTACCAGGGACAGACTAATAAGAAATGATGTTCATCTTCAATTTCGTTTTTGTCACAACCGTGAAAATGCAGATTCACGAAACGCCGATTTCCACGAAAAATCACACCTTTAACGATCATCGTTATCTATTATCAAATGAAAAGACATAAATCGGATGACTTCAGTCGATAATGACATATTAACATGGTGATATTTTTAGGCTTTTATGTATAATTAGATGTAACGAACAAATCAGAGTCACTACAGTTCGGGATTTTTGGGTTAACCCTATACGACACAATGCTGACTTTCGACGTTCTTGGAAAAGAAGCCTTTTGAAAACATTGTGGGAAAAGAAGATAATGCTGGTAACCAGCATTTTCTCCTTTTCCCATAATGTTTTCGACTCTATAAAAGAAAATTTACACCATTTGAACCACACTGAAATTGTCGTCTGCAAATGCTTTTAATTTGGACAAGGCTAAAATTTTGTCGTTTGGTTAAGGGTTTAGAAGCGGCTGCTGTAAATAAGTTTTCTTTGTGGTTTGTGTGTGTAAAGACTGACAAATTGAATCCACATCAAAATACATTTTTTCTCTCCAAGTAGAAAAAGAAACTGAACGATGACATTGAGAAAAAATGTACAAATTTAGCAATTAGAAAACGGGATAGTTGTGTTGCAGTTGGTTTAAACGCTGTATTTATGAGATCATTATCCTCATCTGAATTGTTACGATCCCACAAAATCGACGCGTGCTATTAACCCATTACCACACAATTCCTACTTTTGACGGCCCTCAGAAAAAAGGCCTTTAGAAAACATTGTGGGAAAAGGAGAAAATGCTGGTAACCAGCATTTTCTCCTTTTCCTACAATGTTTTCTACCCTTCACAAAACAAATTTCAAATTTTCAGTCACTTTTATTTTGTCGTCAGCAAATGCTTTCAATTTGGACAAGTCTAAAATATTGTCGTCTGGTAATGAGTTAATCGTTGTGACATTCCATCAAGCCCTTTTCGAATTACGAGAGCGAAATTTGAAAATACCTCAGGAGACTACGTGGCCCGTTATTAAGGGTATACCTGTTTTTGTGTTCTATTTCCATTCTTTCTAATTGATTGTTTGGTCAGCAAATCCGTACTTAATTAAGTGTTGTTTTTTTTTTCAGCTAAAATCGGATGTTGTTTTCTTTTTCAATAAGCTCCACGGGATATGTTTTATTCAGTTTTCAAGTTGGTTCTACCTTTTACTACGCCCCTGCCAGGACGTCACTGCGTCTTACACGTCCCAGCCAAGTTTTGTCGCGCGCTTGATAAAGTACGCACCACGTCCTTTGCGCGTTTATTACGTTCTCACTGCACCCATTGTGATCTTTAATATTGAAGTCCACGCACTTTCCGTTCTCAATCGTTCTGCAAGTTTTCTTGTGTAAAAAACCTGCCTCCAAAAGGTCATGGGACAAGGCAAAAAGGCCAGAAAATGGGTAGCACTTCACAAACTTTATATGAATTCATTTCTACCGGCAGTAATTAGTGATTGGAATTCCGTAACTGATGACATGAAGAGCGCTGAAACACTAACACTAAGTATCGTTTATCCCATTACCACACAATCCCTACTTTTGAGGACCCTGAGAAAGAAGCCTTCTGAAAACACTGTAGGAAAAGGAGAAAATGCTGGTAACCAGCATTTTCTCCTTTTCCAACAGTGTTTTCTACCCTTTCCAGAACAAATTTCAGTTTTTCAGTCACCTTTATTTTGTCGTCTGCAAATGCTTTCAATTTGGACCAGTCTAAAATTTTTTCATGTGGTAAAGAGTTAAACCTTGGCAAACCCGTACCGAAACAACTTTATTTTTATGGCGATAGAAAAATTCAGAGTATTCATACTCGACTGCGCAATAGATGCAGCTGTCTTAATCATCACCTATACTTGAAAAAGATAGTACAGTCTACACTTTGCACTTGTGGTTCCGTCGAATCAACTGAACATTTCTTTCTACAATGTACAAATTATGTTAACATAAGAAACCAATTAAATCTTACCATTAATGACATAACAAGAGTTTCTCTTAGAACTATCTTGTATGGAGACCAAAGTCTTAGTCTGTCTTCAAATGAAATAATATTTGATAAAGTTCATACTTATATTCGTGCAAGCGGCAGATTTAGATACTAGCAACACTGATCTTATGCAATAACAAATTCCTGTGGAATTATAGGGTCAGGTTGTAAGTTATTTTTATGGTCCTCACATATCGAATATTAGTTAACAAGTTCACCAGTATAAATAACTCCACATCCATCTTTTCATTCATCGTTTTTTTTTTTCTTTTTACCTCGCTTGTCTTTTTCTATTGTATTTTCTTCACTTTTGTTTTTTGTGACTTCCTTATACTTACTGCTTAACCGGAGCTTGGAGAGGAACTATATAAGCTTAGCTTTCGTTTCAATCCATTTCATAGAATTAATCTGATTGATATATATTTCTATATAATACTATGTAATTCTATGAATAAAATACCGGTATGTTTAAACTAAACTAACCTGGGCACTGTGTTGATGCGGCTGATGCCGGTATAGCAGAACCACCAGGAGCATCAGAGCCTCCTGCAGAGCAACTTGAAATTATCGAAGTCCGTGAGAGTGATATAAGTTGAAACATAAGTGAAAATGTGAGAATTCGATAAAGTATTTACAATTGCTGGACGTGACATGGTCGCTATGAGAACTTGCTGCAAGCGTACAACGTACGTAATGTTGTCTTATACAACGTGGTATGCACGCCCTTTTGCCTTTGAAGAAACGTGGAACGGTGGTGGGTACGCAATTGTCCTGGTATGAAAGCAGTTAGAACGCAGTGCAATCTTTCCCGACCATATCAGGTTCGTACTTCGTCAATGAGGACCATATTAGGTTCATGTCCCGTTGGAAAAACGTCAATGCCGTTGTTTCCACGACCTTATTGAGCCCTTACTGCGTCCTGATTGGATCAGGCCCTCGCTACTTTTTTTTTTAACATGCTCAAAATTCACCCACGTCAGCCAAGACCATAAAGATCGGATTACGTCCATATTGGTTTATAATTGGTTTCTTCTTCGTCGCACAAGTTCGTACCACGTCGGACCGGTTTTACATTGACGTAGAGACAACTTGGTCTAGTGTGACTGGGTTTTAATGGATGTAAGGAGGAAATGCTAGTGACCGGTATCTTCAGCCTTTAATATTTTTGACCCGCAGAATCGTTTGGAATTCAAGAGTATCTTTTTTTAAAATATTTAAAGAAGCCACTCTCAGGTTCACAGTCGATTTTGATTGCACTTTTGATGGTTTGTTACGTGTTTAACACCGATCTCAATATTATTTCAGCTAAACCGCGGCGGCAAGACCACTTGTCTGTTCTTTCCTAAAATTTCTTTGGACTGCTCTCTCACAAGATACTCTTCCCATACCACTCACTGCTTTCCCACATAGCCATCGTCGAAACAGTGTTTAGAAGTGAAAGAGGACTGGTACCTTTTCCAAAGCCTATCAATAGTCCTGAGTTTATTGCTGAGATAGAAAATCGAACTTGTCATCTCTTGGTTTCAGGTCGTATACGTTGCCTATCGAGTACCGGATTCGGGATGGCGTACAACATTAATGTTGCAGTCAGAAATATCCAGTGACTGTTATATCGTCGGTTCACTTCAAAAACCTCGTAACTACAGCTTGTTTCAAGCTGTAGTTATGAGGTTGTTGAAGGTAACCGACGATATGCAATCCACATTCTAGCGAGTAATTTTTAAGCGCCATGCAGAATTTTGATTCGCAGGCAATTTTTGCCACAAAATCAAAATAATTTCTAGTAGGTATAATATCGTGTCAAATGAACTAATGTTGTTTTTCTTTTTAGTAATTTCCACATTTTTTTTTCATAGAATATTTTTACGGCTGTCTTTCTTGTCAAGTCCATTCGGCTTCCCTGACAGAAGCCTGTCATGTACATTATCGTAGCTTGGGGTTTCTAGCTCGTTTCCAGGGCCAGCTTTCACTTACAGTTCTGCACTACTGTATTTTGCCACAATGGTAGCCAAGCCTGAAAGGCACAGTGCGTAAACCCATTGGGTTACCCAGTATAAGTCCTCATCTCGGCCGAATTTTTTCAAAGAACTGGAATAATCGAGCTAAATATCCTTTTATGGACCATATGACGATGTTTAAGTCATTATCAAATGACAATATTTTAGGTTTGTCCAAATGGAAAAGCATTAAATTTGCAGACGACAAAATAAAAGTGACTGAAAAATTGAAATTTGTTTTGTGAAGAGTAGAAAATGTTGTGGGAAAAGGAGAAAATGCTGGTTGCCAGCATTTCTCCTTTTCCCGAAAATTTTTCTAAATGCTTCTTTCTCAGGGTCGTCAAAAGTAGGGATTGTGTGGTAATGGGGTAACCCATAACACAAAAAGGGACCATCTGTGAATTCTGCACATCAATCAGATTAAAACAAATCAGACAGTACAAGTCAATTTAAGTTGATATTTAAAATCAAAGTACTGATAGTGCTGAAGGCCAGGAAATTGAGGATACAAAACAACACATGAGGTCAATTTTAATTAATACAAACAGGTAGACGGACAGTGATACAAGCGGATTCCACTAAGCCACTGGAATTGTTGGTTTTATCATGAAATTTTGAACTGATACTAGAAAGCACCAGCCAGAAACTAATTAAGCCAGAGCTAGGCATGTGCTCACAGTTATGCGGTGTTTGATAATGGCTTAGAATACTTAGTAATTTGGCGTGCTTGTAAACAATCCCAAGTCAAAATTGAACCGTATTCAATCGGTGCAATACCAACTTTGGTTATCTAAATTTTCTGAGACATGTGATGTCTTGTAGTCCTGAATGACGTTATTTTTTACATTTATGACGCAAGAACATATTTATTTTTATTGATTTCAATGAAAATACATGTAAGATAGATATCAAGGTAAAGTGTAATGAATAATAAAGATTGGAGTGATACGGCAGTTGGTCATGTTGTCTCTACCTTCCACAAGTCGACGAAATTTTGAACTGGTCATATTTGAAGGACGTTGTAGATAAAAATCCAAAGTAGTTCTTCGTGTATATTGAAAAGTAACATTTTGGGGAAATTGGGAGGAATTGCTTGTTACAAGCATATTCTCTTTTTGGCAAATATTTTCTCAATAAAATACTGTGAAAAGGTTGGATTGTTTTGGGAAAACGATTACGCTCGGTTGTTACGGGAGACCACTCCTTCCTGCATGGCATACTCCCGATTTAAAATACAATACCTGGCTACTGCGTCAGGGAGATATCTCTTTGGCTCAGTGGTTAGGGTATTGGCTTTGCGTCCGGGAGTTCGGAGTTCGAATCCCGCTCCGTCCCTTATTTCTGCCATGCATTTATTCATTTGTTTCTTTGTTACGGACTTCGTTCGTAAGATGGGGGCTCGTCCGGGATTGGCCATTGAGCCATTAGTCCCATTTGTTGTCCAAAATCGGACTTCCTGCCTAATAAGGCTTTGAGTCATCAATAAATGATGACTTTAAGAGGGGGTGTGTTACGAGAGACCACTCCTTCCTGCATGGCATACTCCCGATTTAAATACAATACCTGGCTACTGCGTCAGGGAGATATCTCTTTGGCTCAGTGGTTAGGGTATTGGCTTTGCGTCCGGGAGTTCGGAGTTCGAATCCCGCTCCGATCCTTATTTCTGCCATGCATTTATTCATTTGTTTCTTTGTTGCGGACTTCGTTCGTAAGATGGGGGCTCGTCCGGGATTGGCCATTGAGCCATTAGTCCCATTTGTTGTCCAAAATCGGACTTCCTGCCTAATAAGGCTTTGAGTCATCAATAAATGATGACTTTAAGAGGGGGTGTGTTACGGGAGACCACTCCTTCCTGCATGGCATACTCCCGATTTAAAATACAATACCTGGCTACTGCGTCAGGGAGATATCTCTTTGGCTCAGTGGTTAGGGTATTGGCTTTGCGTCCGGGAGTTCGGAGTTCGAATCCCGCTCCGTCCCTTATTTCTGCCATGCATTTATTCATTTGTTTCTTTGTTACGGACTTCGTTCGTAAGACGGTTTTCCTATTTTACTTGCCTATTTTACGGACAAGTCACAGTGACTTGAGCTTCGATATTTATATCTACATAATATAAAAAGACGTTATTCCTAATTCATAATCGTTGTCCAAAGACAACTTGTGTCAAGCCCGCAAACACTTGACTCTCAAGCTTGACCTAGACCCTGGACCTGAATAAATGTTTCAAAGGGAACTTCTACTCATGATGGAGAACAATGCATTATGCTAATGTATATCGGAATCTATCCAAAAATGTAGGAGTTATGGTTCGGACGAAAAATTGGCCTTCAGTGGGGCCTTGATCTTGAACCTACTTGGACAGATGTTTCAAATGGCACATCCAACCGTGATGGAGGTTAGTTGTGCCAAAATATTTTGAAATCCATCCACAATTGTAGAAGTTATGGACCAAAAATATTCGGATGCACACAAGCCCTAGTGAACACTAGAAATATATGTCAGAGACACTGATGCCCCTGCTAAATGGTATTGGTCACAGGTTTGTCATATGACACTAGTAGAGTGAGAGAGAGAAAAAAAAACGTTAAATGACAAGCGAACGACTACAGAAAAAAATTATAAGCATTTATTTGGTTTCAAATCAAAGTCAATCAAAGACATTTTTAAGAATCACACAGGTGTAATCTATTTGTGACAGGTGTAAAAGGTGTGAAATACATCCTATCAGTGTGAAATAGGCAGTATGTATAATGACAAAACTACCAAATAACTCTTGGATAAAGGTAACTAATACACATAATGTACATACTAAAGACAACGAAAGTTCAAAAATATTTTTATAGACAACTTGATTAACGATATGGATGAAATCTGATGTTGGGGTCGATTTTTCTAAAATTTTAATTTGGGGACGATTTCACCAAAGAAATGGTCTCCAGGGGACGTTTCTCCGGAGTGATAAACATAACACGGGCCAACCAGTTTGGGGACGATTTCTCCAGGGGCCGATTTCTCCAGCATTCCGCTGAAGTACCCTAGATTTAGTCTATATACATAAGAAAAAGTGATAAACATAACACGGGCCAATATTCTATACGTAGTTTGCTTTATTTACAATCGCATTTTAGCGGAGACGCGTTTTGTGACACACAGGTTCAAATGTCAACACAACGTATATAGACAAACTCCGAGCAGAGTCGTCGTTCGTTAATCTCACCATACCTGAATATGAATGATCCGGAGTGCAAGAGAGAGCGTTATAGATATTAACCGTATATAGCGCGTAGGAATACACAACTGCCGGATAAAGCTAAGTTCATTAGGTTACGCCTTTATTAGGTCAGTGTTAATGACAAAAACGGGATAAAAAACACACACTCGTCAGTTATTAAAGGATTGTAATACCCTTGCAATTCCATGGCGTTTTGCAGATGAAAGCTTTGAGGAAAGGAAAGCATTCACACCGTGTGATAAGCAATCTCTGTATATACTTGGGAAACTAGTTGTTTTGGCGGACTCAGCGATATAAAGTGGACACACCAACCAACATTTTTGTCTGAATAGACAGCTTACGATCCCTATAGGCAAGGGAATCCCTCGAGAGGGATTTCCTGGCCTAAAAATGACCGTATAACAAGGTACAATGACCACTTTTCACACAGAAAATGTCATTAAAGTGAAAAGTGTCAACCCTGGTCAGTCTGCGCAATTCGCGGATCATAGAAGGTCCCTTTTTGCGTGATTAGTCACATATCATAGCTGCCAAATGTAACCAACGCGGGTGTTTTAGGTATTAGAGTTTAAATTTAAATCATATCGTTTTTGGAACTTTATGGAATTTCTTTTGAATATGAAAATCTGTTACTGTATAGGCTTACGTGTCAGTCGCTGGCAGAGAAATAATTGGAAGGTACTATATGGGATAAGCCTAAGTGACTGACTGGTATAATCCAAGTCACTACCGAGGCTGTCAGACCACTAAGCCATCTTCTTATATCTTTGGAAGAGAAATCTGCCAAAAAAAGCACGTGCTGAGTCTAAACTTTGACATTTCTTTGTGCATAGATACGCTTGTTATCTCACAAACGCCGCCGTAACAACGTAAAAATCCTCATTTGACAATAGACCCGCAGAATTTGGAAAATGTGCAAGTTCATCACTTGTGTTGAAAAACGCTTCTGCTATATATATCTTGTTATGTGGTAACGTTAATAAAAGGTCACTATATTAGCTTTGCCCGGAAGCTCAGTCTCAAACAGAAAGTAAAGAAAGATATTAGTTGGATCAGTTGCTATGTTGCCATATCAGAGTCTTGCAAAAACGAGCTTTGGGTACAATACGTGGCTTTCTGTGCCGAGGGGTTTACATTATTTGTTTGTTGTTCGTTCGTGTGTTCGTTCGTTCTTTCCTTCTTTCGTTCGTTGGTTATCTTACAACATTTTCAACATTATTTCAGTTATATCCCATTTTCAAAACATATTCCTGTAGTCCTAACAACATTTAACCCTCTACTCCATAGGTACTCATTTTTACGCATTGCTTGTGGGAGCCTTTGGAAAACATTATGGCAAAAGGTGAAATTGCTCGTGACGAGCAATTTCACCTTTTGCCACAATGTTTTTTACACTATCAAAAGGTGTCATATACACATAAGAAAACGGCTTCATCCTTGCTGTTATTTAGGGTCAATTACAGATACCACTGAAATGCCTTATGGGGTAAAGGGATAATGAATGAGTCAAGCTCTGTGAAAGGGTAGCTTAATGCATCTGCAAAAAGTATCGACCCAGGTCAGCCTGCGCAGTTCGCACTGGCTGGCCTTGGATGAAACTTTTCGCACCAGGTCAGTTTTCTGTAAGTCCAAGCATTCCTGTACCTCATGCTTGAGTCAGTTGTTTAAAACAGTTGCTATTATGTAGCCATAAGTATATGATGGTACCCTGGTTCAATAGATCGTGCATCCATAAGTATATGATGGTATCCTGGTTCCATAGATCATGCACCCATAAGTATCCATAAGATGGTACCCTGGTTCCATAGATCGTGCATCCATAAGTATATGATGGTACCCTGGTTCCATAGAATCCATAAGTATGCGATGGTATCCTGTTTCCATTGATCATGCATCCATAAGTATATGATGGTACCCTGGTTCCACAGATCTTGCATCCATAAGTATATGATAGTACCCTGGTTCCATAGATCGTGCACCCATAAGTATGCGATGGTACCCTAGTTCCATAGATCATGCATCCATAAGTATATGATGGTACCCTGGTTCCATAGATTATGCATCCATAAGTATCCATAAGATGGTACCCTGGTTCCATAGATCGTACACCATAAGTATATGATGGCATCCTGGTTCCATAGATCGTGCATCCATAAGTATACGATAGTACCCTGGTTCCATAGATCGTGCACCCATACGTATATGATGGTACCCTGGTTCCATAGATCGTGCACCCGAAGTATATAATGGTACCCTGGTTCCATAGATCGTGCATCCATGAGTATATGATGGTACCCTGGTTCCATTGAATCCATAAGTATGCGACGGTATCCTGTTTCCATTGATCATACATCCATAAGTATATGATGGTACCCTGGTTCCATAGAATCCATAAGTATGCGATGGTATCCTGTTTCCATTGATCATACATCCATAAGTATATGATGGTACCCAAGTTCCACAGATCTTGCATCCATAAGTATATGATGGTACCCTGGTTCCATAGATCGTGCATCCATAAGTATATGATGGTACCCTGATTCAATAGATCATGCACCCGTAAGTATGCGATGGTACCCTGGTTCCATAGATCATGAGGATGCATAAAGCCCCCTTTGCCAGTGCATGACTAAAATCAAATTACATGTGAATGTAGACGTATAATGACCGTAACATCCCTTAGGACATCAAGGGTAAAACATTGGGAAAAAGATAAAGGGGATAGTTTGTTACTGGCATCTTCGCAAGCCATGGATACTAAGGTAGTAGTCTTGGCCGCTTGCTTCTCATTATCTCCCGCTAGATGGCATTCTATAAATACTCATCTATCTGATATGGGCATCCTGGGTACAGAACCGAACCACTTTCCTACGCGACAACCGTTACTTTATTTAAAACAAAAAAAAAAGGTTTACCCAATAAAACGCTGCCTCGTGCAATTCACTCAACTATGATCACCAGTTTAGAGAAATCTGTAGCTAAAGCAGGTCTCATTTCTCCTCAAACGTATTAATACGTAAAAGCTATTTTCAACATTGCTACTTTATAGAGCGTAATATTACAGTCAGCTCGCTTTCGGGGCTAGTAGTGATGCGTCATATAAGACAGTCGAATCTTCGAAGAATATGACATGCGCAGACAACGGCTTGCTTCTTTTAAAATCGAAGCTCTCGCTGCGCCATTTCATTGGATGCGATCAAAACCCATCGAGTCCAATCAAACTATCCGTAATAAGAAATCAATAATGGCGGCGCCCGTCAAAAACGAAAGTTGTCGTGTTTGTGACGAAAAATTGCCAAAAAAAAAGTAGACGATCGGTATTTAATGAGTTTTTTATAGTTCACGATCAATTATGTGAAATATTAGGACGGGTTCCACAGCCAAATGATTCCGAATCATCGTATGTCTGTTCGTCTTGTTTTTGATGTGATGAAACCGAAAGTGCAGCCATATTTGATACATAGCCTAACAAATTTTATTACGAGTATTTTGATTGGTGAGAAATAACATCAGCAACTCGTGATATTCGATAAGTGGCGCAGCGGAGTTTCGATTTTTAAATAGGCGAGCGGCCAAAGGTGTTTAACGAACAAAGTGGATTGAGTATCCTTTGCTTGCGAAGATATGTTCTCGGTTACATTTAGACTTAATCTGTCAAGGGTAATAATTTGACTTACATAATTCCCCTGTCTACCTCCATCCAACACCCCTATGACTAATACAGGTGTGGGGTTATTTTTTCCTGTCAATAGGTTTTCTTTTCAGCAAGCTTTTCGTTGAAAAAACGGGGATATTCGAATGCATATTCGAGTACATGCGATTCCATCTTCGCAATCTAAGGCTGACGATTCACTACGCTACTCTACCCTTGGCGGATCAAGCTTGATTTTTACATTCACCCGATACACTTTTTCATTGGATGCAGCAACTCTAGCTGCAACGAATGAAATCGCTCGTAGCATTTCGTTTTTGATAAAAATAGAATAAGGTCTTTCGTATAGAAGGTAAACATGGAAACCCACGTGGATGTCTGCTTATCGATTCATGTGTTTTCGTAAGCGGTTTGTAAAATGATGGTTCATTTGCTGTTAGAAATATGATGTAAAGGGGGTAATAACCAGCATCCAATAGAGGGTGCATCACAGGAATCTCGAAATCGGGCTCAATCAGCCAAGGTAAGATCCACGTAGTTATCGTAAACTTGGCTCGCGAAGATGATGCGATACAGAAATCGCGAAATTCAAACCGATAATTCATAAAGATGGATGACATCAATTTTCGTGTGTTTAGTCTCACAATTGAAATATTACATACGGAAAAAATGAAATAAAAAACCCTGAGTATTCATTTGATTCATCTTTTAGTTCTATACACTATGCACGTTTACTCTTTACCAAACGACAATATTTTAGACTTGTCCAAATTGAAAGCATTTGCAGACGTTGAAAAAAAAATGTGACTCAAATATATTGAAACTTGACTTTAGTACATTAGAAAACATTGTGGGAAAAGGAGAAAATGCTGGTTACCAGCATTTTCTCCTTTCCCACAAATGTTTTCTAAAGGCTTCTTCCTCTGGGTCGTAAAAACCAGGGATTGTTTGGTAAAGAGTTCAGGAACTGGACGTAACTTACGATGTTTTTCATCCGGTATCTAGCACTATCGCCCATAATATAAGTAACAGCCTTCTAAGCAGTCGCCCATATGGGCAACCGATGGCGACGATAAATAAACTGAAGAAAAGTAAATCAAATATAAGTAATCTTTCCTTACATTCGTTCACCCTTAATGCATACAATTATTACATCGGCACCTGCGGACAGCCTTGATTGTGCGGTCAAGTTGAATGCACGTAGATATTGTAACCAAATAGGTGAAAGGTTGATACAGGGTCAGAAGTGGAAGGGCTTTCAGACAAGATATTTCCCAATACCCAGCACTGGTATGAGACGCAGACCCAGCACTGGTATGAGACGCACACCCAGCACTGGTATGAGACCCATACCCAGCACTGGTATGAGACCGAGACCCAGCACTGGTATGAGACCCATACCTAGCACTGGTATTAGACCAAGACCCAGCACTGGTATGAGACCCATACCCAGCACTGGTATCAGACCCAGACCCAGCACTAGTATCAGACCCAGACCCAGCACTGGTATCAGACCCATACCAAGCACTGGTATGAGACCCATACCCAGCACTGGTATGAGACCCATACCCAGCACCGATATCAGACCAAGACCCAGCACCGGTATCAGACCCAGACCCAACGCCGGTATGAGATCCATAGTTTTCCATACCCAACATTGGTATGAGACCCAGATCCAGCACTGGTATGACACCCATACCCAACACTGGTATGAATCCCAGATTCAGCACTGGTATGAGACCCATACTTAGCACTGGTATGAGACCCAGATCAAGCACTGGTATGGGACCCGTACTTAGCACTGAAATGAGACCCATACCAAGCACTGTTATTAGACCCAGACCCAGCACCTGTATGAGACCCAGACCCAGCATCGATATGAGACCCAGACCTGGCACTGGTATGAGACCAAGACCCGGTACTAGTATCAGACCCAGACAGAGCACTGGCATGAGACCCAGACCACACCTAGACCAAGCGCTTGTATGAGACCCATACCTAGCGCTGGTATGAGACCAAGACCCAGCGCTGGTATGTGACCCATACCCAGCGCTGGAATCTAGACACAGCACTGGTATTGGACCCAGACCCAGCACTGGTATGGGACCAAGACCCCCATCACTGGTATGAGACCCAGACCCAGCGCCGGTGTGAGACTCAGATCAAGCGCTGGCATTAGACCCAGACCCCGCGCCGGTATGAGACTGAGACCCAGCGCTGGCATGAGACTCAGACCCAGGGCTGGTATGAGACTCAGACTCAGCGCTTGCATGAAACCCAGACCCAGAGCTGCCATGAAATCCAGACCCAGAGCCTGCATGAAACCCAAACCCAGCGCTCGCATGAGACTCAGACCCAGTGCTTGCATGAGACCAAGACCCAGCGCTGGTATGAGACCCAGACCTAGTGTTGGTTTGAGACCCATACCAAGCGCTGGTATGAGACCCAGAGCCACCGCTGGTATGAGACCCAGACCCAACGCTGGTATGAAACTAAGACCCAGCACTGGTATGAGACCGAGACCCAGCTCTTTTATGAGACCTAGACCCAGCTCTGGTATAATTACCATGCATGCCCACATAACATGAAAATGGCATTGAAAACAAAATATAGCTTTCCACAATTTATTCTTGGTAGCCTGTGTAGATCAAGATCAAAACGAGGCAGATTTGCAGTAAGATCTTTGATTTACCTTGTTCGCTATGTGAGACAAACGAAAACTTGACACCACAAATATTTGGGTCTTATTTTCAGATTTAACTCTTTTACTGTTAATCGAGACGTCACTGACCATATAATGTGAACGTAGATCGAGATCAGACTGCAGAGTCTGAACTGTCCGATAAGGAGATAATTTGTGATCCATCACGCAAAAAAGGGGACCACCTGGGAATTCTGTACATCAATTACATGTAGATGACGACAGATCAACGAGAGTGCAGGTCAGTTTAAGTTGATAATTCAAAAATGAATGCATAAACAAGAAACAATAACCACTTTTCAACCTGAAAATGTCATTAAGGCGAAACGTGTCAACCCTGGTCAGACTGCGCGGATTGCGCAGTCTGACCAGGGTCGACACTTTTCGCAGTTCCCAGAAGGTCCCTTTTTGCGTGATGGGTCACATTCATATCCAAAAGCAAAGTTTGAAATATCATTACAAGGGTTCTTCTATGGGTTTGAAAGTTTCGTTTCACTTCTCCAGCAGGATAAGAGATAAAATATTTGTTCGGGTTTTGTGGCTTTAACCCTTATTCTGCTCAATAACTATAATGATTTTTTTACCCTTTACCCCATAAGGCATTTCTATGGTATCTCTAATTGACCCTAAATAACAGCAGCAAGGATGAACCCGTTTCTTATGTGTGTATATGACACCTTTTGATAGTTTAGAAAACAGTGTGGCAAAAGGTGAAATTGCTCATCACGAGCAATTTCACCTTTTGCCACAATATTTTCCAAAGGCTCCTACAAGCAGTGCGTAGAAATGAGTATCTATGGAGTAAAGGGTGAAATTGATAGTAAAAACCGATATATCAATATTTCAACTTATGTTGTAATAAATGATATCGTCTTATCGGACAGTGTAGATCCTAGATCAGACTCCACATTCTGTGCAGTCTGATCTTGATCTGCACAGTCCGCTAAAAGGTCAGTAAATCGAGCTTAGCCGCGTAAGGGGTTAGAAGTTGAATTACTTTACATTGTGACTATATTTTTGGGCGTTGGCGATATGATTTCACGCTGTTCATCAATTGAACATTTAATCCAGTCGTCGCATATTTAAATTGGCCTTGAGAAAGCAGGCTTTTGAAAACATTGTGGGAAAAATGAGAAAATGATAGTAACCAATGTTTCCTCTTTTTTCCACAATATTCTCTACAATATAGGATATAGCCATTTGTTTGTGTCATGTTTATTTGCCGTCTACATATCCTTTCGATCTGGATCCGTGTGTTTATTTTTCGTGCTGTAAAGAGTTAACAGAAATACGTTTAACCCTTTATCCTGCCAAGCAATGAAATGAAACTTTTAAACAGATTGTAAAAAATCCAACTTGCTATTTCAAAGGTAGTTTTTGGGGAAAAATATCTCCTGATCGGTCAATGTAGATCCAAGATCAGACTGCACAAAATGTGCAGTCTGATCTTGGATTTCCATTGTCCGCGAAGGGTAAGTGAGTCGGCCTAGCAGCTTCAGGATTAAATGAACCAAGAATGATGGGCGGTTACGGACTGGGTGTTCATGCATAAATGTTTTTCACCTTTTAAAAAAGATTATACCAATAGATGTCAATAAGTGAAGATTTTAAGCTCCTTTAAACTAGATATTTTTTATTTCAACCATAAACATTTTTTTGAAACTATTTGATTAGTAGGATTACACTAATATGACGAAATGTGACGTACGTGTTTACTGTAAGAGAGAGAGAAGAAGAAAAGAGTGGGGTTACTTAATGGTATTACGTAAAATTGTCCCGACCTGGGTCCCCTTTCACTGAGGTAGTTACGAACAAAATTTGCGTAAGTTTTACGTAACAATAGTATGGACCTATAGTGGCATTAATCTGCTACGAGATACCGGTACATGAAATCTATCATGATAATTAAAGATACTTGAAATCTATCAATATAATGTTCATGTTTCTTGCGGCAGATTAATGCCACTATATATACTATAGTCACGTAAAACTTACGCAAATTTTGTTCGTAACTACCTTGGTGAAACGGGGCCTGGTGTCTAAATCACAACTCTTAGCCCGCCCGGGTGGCTCAGTGGTGAGCGTGTGGGACTCATGACCTGGTGGTTGCGAGTTCGATACCCGGTTGAGGCGAACTTTCTTTCCGGCGTATTTTCGCCTCTCACCTCTGCTGAAGCATGTGAGAAAAGTAGTCGGTGGCTTTGGAAAGAAAGTAGTGTAAGGACCGGTGTGAGAAAGCCAGGAGACACATACATGTGCGTCACCGATCGCCATGATATGACCTTAGCTGTTAATATGGCGTTAAACAACCAATACAGCCAACCAACACAACGCTTAACATATAGAGGATATTTGTTTTTTTCGGTGAAAGATCGAAATTTATTTCATCGAGTTGACACCATCGCTGCGCCACTCGTGAAAATATTACCGATGGTGTTCACGAGATGAAATAAATTTCGATCTTTCACTGAAAAAAAAAAAATATTCTATATATTTTGTTTTTAACCCTTTCTGGGAGGAGCTTTATCAAAATTCAGTACAGTTCTTTTCCCTTATTCCCCGTGGCGTACCCCTCCCGCATAGCAACGTTACGTCAAGCGCGAGAAATGTAAGGTATATGACGTCATATTTCCTATCTGGTTGTTAGGTACGCTCAATTTACCTAGGCAATAAGAATCGGTATTTTCACTGGTGGTACCAGTGTAAGATCGAAAAATATTTTCACTGCTATTTCTCGATATCCTACCGGAAAGCATGAAATAATACAAGCTCTTGCTTCTACCGACTGCATTATTCCTATACCAAACACAACGTTCTTGACGACCCGTAGTTAAAAAGGCCTCTAACATCGGCAGGAAAATGCTGGTAACCAGCAGTATCTCCTTTTCTCATTATTTTGCTACCTTTACAAAGACAAATATATTCTTTTAAGCGATTATATCCCCCTTAGCACATATCCTGAGTTAAACGACCGTGAGGAGAGATACCCTGTACCAAATGACATAGTTTTAGAATTGTTGAAACTGAAAGCATTTTTAGATAAATCCTTTACCCCATAAGGCATTTCCATGGTATCCCTAATTGACCCTGAATAACAGCGGGTATGAAGCTGTTTCTTATGTGTATATGACACCTTTTGATAGCATAGAAAACATTGTGGCAAAAGGTGAAATTGCTCGTCACGAGCAATTTCACCTTTTTGCCACAATGTTTTCCAAAAGGCTCCTACAAGCAATGCATAGAAATGAGTATCTATGGAGTAAAGGACTGAATTATAAGTGGCTCCAATGATAACCAGCATATTCTCCTTTTTCCCACTATGTTTTTCTTCTTTTTGGTAACAAATTTAATCAATTTAGTCACATTCGATTTGTCGTCTGCATCAGCTTTCAATTTCGACAATTTTAGATTATTGTCGTTTGGCAAATGGATGATAACAAGGATTATAGGATAAAAGATTATTCTTTGCCAAACGACAACTTCTTAGACTGCACCAAATTTGAAAGCATTTTCAGACGACAAAATTAATGTGACAAAAAACAATGGAATTTGGTGTGGGAAGGGTAGAAAACATTGTGGGAGAAGGAGAAAATGCTGGTTACCAGCATTTTCTCCTTTTCCTACTATGTTTTCAAATAATTCTGTTTTTCTCGGCGTCGTCAAAAGTCGGGATTGTGTGGTAAAGGGTTAAAATGTTTACGCTTTCAATCAGGAATAAAAAGTCAGAGACAATTAACGAAAACAGGAGATCTGTCGTGTTTTATAAATGTGTCTTCAGCCATTATCTGTGTGTACAGGGTCTTCTTTGCGGGCAGATTTAGAAATTATGTCCGTGTACATTTTGATAAGAAGTTTACCCTGTTCTATAGTAACGGATTCATCTTCGATTAGCTACTTACGCCGGTGTAATGCAGACAAATGACCCTCCCCAACAAAATGACCCATGGGTCATTTAACTACGTAGGGAAATGACCCATGGGTCATTTCACTATGTAGAGAAATGACCCGGGTCATTTTTCTACGTAGAGAAATAACCCTCTGAGATCATTTCTCTACGTAGAATAATGACCCGGGGTCATTTTGTAAGGAGGATCATTTCTCTGCACTACACCGGAATAAACAGAGAAACAGACATGAGTAAATGATAAGGGAATTATGGCGGTCCATACTTTTGAAGTGGACATTTTTTTTTTCTCATACAACGATGATTGGACAATATTATTTTAGAAGCCTGTGGTTACTGAAAATCTCTTCGCTATTGGTCAATCAGATTCGTGAAATAAATGCACCGCTGTATTAAAATTTCTGTATCACGATGAAATATGAGAAAAAAAAACATCCGTTCGCCTCAAATGATTTGGTCTTCGTAACTGTAGAGAGTTTAAACCATTTGTTCCGTTTTATGTAATAGAAAATATCTATGCAATTTGAAATGTGCATCTATTTTTTTTATTCCAAAACGTTTTCAAGGCTTTTACATTTATTTTACTGAATTGAAACTACATGTAATCATGAGACAATACGTTAATGGGCTGAGGACAAATACATAAACGAAACTTTGCCCATTTGTCAAAATCCATCAACAGTCTGTATCCACAATTTAATCCTTAACTCATTACCAAACGACAATATTTTTGACTGGTCCAAATTGAAAGCATTTGCAGACGGGAAAGTAAAAGTAACTGAAAATTTGAAATTTGTTTTGTGAACGGTAGAAAACATTGTGGGAAAAGGAGAAAATGCTGGTTACCAGCATTTTCTTCTTTTCCCACAAATGTTTTCTAAAGGCTTCTGCAGAAGAAGGCTTTCAATGACACTGAGCGAAAAAGAGGACATGCTCGTAACCAGCATGTCTGTCTGTCTGTCTGTCTGTCTGTCTCTCTCTCTCTCTCTCTCTCTCTCTCTATCTCTCTCTCTCCCTCCGGTGCGTTTTACCATTTTATTTCAATAACAAATCCCATATTTAGCCACAATAAATTAGCCGTATGGAAAGGCGTTCGACTGGGACGAGTTCAAGATATGTCGTCTGCCCAAAAGGTATAAACCTTTCCCCTAAAACATTTTCCAAACTGAAAGTTTGTGGAGACGATAATTCAACGCGACTCAAATTATTAACTTTAAAACGGTTACGTTAGAAATGAAGTTTTAAGGGGGGGGGGAAGAAAAACGATGATTGTCATTTTTTTCTGCTTTCGCAGTAGTTTTCGGTAAGCTTATACATGACCCCTCAACGCTGTGTTTTAATTGGCCGATAAGACCTGTCAATCAAAATGGGAAGAAAGTTCAATTTTAGCTTCAGAGTTGTTAAAACTCGGTACACTTTAGAATAGATTTAACCCTTAACAACACAATGCCGACTTTTGACGCTTCTGAAAAAAAAAGCCTATTGAAAACATTTTGGGAAAAGAAGAAAATGCTGGTAACCAGCATTTTCTTCTTTTCCCATAATGTTTTCTACCCTGCTGGAAACAAATTTCAAGGTTTGGGTTACGTTTATTTTGATGTCTGCAAGTGCTTTCAATTCGACCAGTCTAAAATTTTGTTGTTTGGTAAAAGGTTAACCTTTCTGGTGCCCACTAGCTTGAAATTGGCTACTTGTTCTTTATTTAGTGGTAAACACCCAAATCTTCAGCTTCTTTTCTGCTTTCATAAGATATATCGTTAAAAAATGGTACTGCAAATCCAAAAACACGCTACACCTTCCGTGTAGTCCGATCTTGGTTAATTTCGTACACAAAATTATTTAACCCATTACCACACAATCCCTACTTTTGACGCCCCTGAGAAAGAAGCCTTTTGAAAACACTATGGGAAAAGGAGAAAATGCTGGTAACCAGCATTTTCTCCTTTTACCACAGTGTTTTCTACCTTTCCCAGAACAAATTTATATTTTTTTTGTCGCCTTAATTTTGTCGTCTGCAAATGCTTTCAATTTGGACCAGTCTAAAATAATGCCGTTTGATAATGGGTTAACTTTTTCTCCCCCACCACGCCCTCAACTATATGTTTTCTAACCATTATCTCCCGCTAGATGGCATTCTATAATACTCATCTATCTGATATGGGCATCCTGGGTACAGAACCGAACCACTTTCCTACGCGACAACCGTTACTTTGAATTTTAAGCGAAGAAAAGGTTTACCCAATAAAACGCTACCTCGTGCAATTCACTCAACTATGATCACCAGTTTAGAGAAATCTGTTGCTAAAGCAGGTCTCATTTCTCCTCAAATGCATTGATACGTAAAACCTATTTTCAACATTGCTACTTTACAGAGCGTAATATTACAGTCAGCCCGCTTTCGGGGCTAGTAGAGATGCGTCATATAAGACAGTCGAATCTTCGAAGAATATGACATGCGCAGACAACGGTTTTGTAACCTATGAGAGAGAACTTAAGCTCAGTGGTACCACTTTTGAATTTCATGTCTATTTAACCCTTTTCCCCATAAGGCATTTCTATGATATCTCTAATTGACCCTAAATAACAGCAAGGATGAAGCCATTTCTTATGTGTATATGACACCTTTTGATAGTGTAGAAAACTTTGTGGCAAAAGGTGAAATTGCTCGTCACGAGCAATTTCACCTTTTGCCACAATGTTTTCCAAAGGCTCCCACAAGCAATGCGTAGAAATGAGTATCTGTGGAGTACAGGGTTAAAGATGAGGGTTTTTTTCGTGAAGTAATGGATTATGGTTTACGCCAGTAACCGTGAGACATAGAGTACATTAACTCATTACCAAACGACAAAATTTTACGTTTGTCCAAATCGAAAGCATTTGCAGACGACAAAATAAAAGTAACTGAAAATTTGAAATTTGTTCTGTGAAGGGTATAAAACATTGTGGGAAAAGGGAAAAATGCTGGTTACCAGCATTTTCTCTTTTTCTCCCAATATTTTCTGAAGGCTTCTTTCCGCGGGTCGTCAAAAGTATGGAGTGTCTGGTAATGGGTTTCCATCCCGAAATCACGTCTTCTGATTGGATAATGCCCAGTGTCACACATGCGCAATGGCGTAACTCATGGTGTCAATCAATTAAGCTACGTAGTTTCATCAATCCTAATTTGGTTTTAACGGCGAAACAAATGAGCAATATATTTGACCTGTAAAAAAAGATATTTATCTTCAGGTTTGTTCAATGAAATTCAAAACAGTGGTAAGAACGATACAAAATGTTCCCTCATGCATTCAATGCATATTTCATTTTCTACACGTTTTTACTTCAAAATTTGCGTCAATTATGTTTCTTTTTCATCATCACCATTACGTTGAATTTATAGGTGCACTTAATTCATTTGAATTGAATTTTAAATTAACGGCTTACTTTTTTTTAATGTAGATCTGCTTGAAGAATGAATGGATTGTCTTATTACCTCGACTATTTTCGAAGAAAATATGGGCTTGGCTTTCGTTCTTATCCCTTTCTTCAGTATATATGCCATATGACGGTATTCTATTTTGTATCTCATTCTGATGAATAAATTATGTGTCACTCGTTACCACACAATCCCGACTTTTAACGACTCTGAGAGAGAAGCGCTCGCAGAAGACACATTAAACACCGGTCAAAAATTGAAATTTGTTTAAAGCAGGGTAGAAAACATTGTGGGAAAAGGAGAAAATGCTGGTTACCAGCATTTTCTCCTTTTCCCACTATGTTTTTAAAAGGCCTCAGGGTCGTAAAGTTAACTCCACTCTACGGCACAAATCCTCAAACACCGCCTGGAGGTTACAACTCCTTTTTTTTTAAATTTTCAGCCCAAAGAGAAGAGGAACTAGATATTGCAACCATAGGGTTTTTTTTAAAGGGACATCTCAGAAAATTCGAAAGTGTAGATAGACCAACCTTTAACGTCCGTTCTGATTTGGTTGGTTGTAATGGGGTTTAAAGGTGGCCCTTCAGATTTTGGGACGAAAATTTTACAAAAATGCAAAAAAATCATTCTTATACTCCCAAAGCCTTTTAATTTGCCTTCATAAAACCCCAGTAGTCGAAAACCATCCGATAACAGGAGAAATTAGAGATTTATTACGGACCAGTATGACACCAACGGGAGACACGTTCTATTTTTAGATTATCAATTCTCTCATTTAAATACGGGAAAACACAGACAAAGTTTCAAACATCTGTACGAAGAAGACATTATGGTAAATAATTATTATTGTAATGGAATTTAAGCGTTATCAGTCACGTGCCAGTCATTTGACACTCCCACAATGCTTTATTGATTTTTGGCGCGAAATCTAAAAATAGCTTAAGAGGCTACGTAGCCTTTTAAGGGAATACCACAAAAAAAAAATGTTTTTGTAATTTTAAGATTCTTATTTATTGATGATTTGTATTGTTTTTTTCATATAAATTTCAATGATATCTATTTTTCTAAATTTGGTGTGATGTGAAAATTCTAAATACCCACCTTTAAAGGTGGCCCTTCAGATACGAAAATTGTACAAAAATACAAAAAAATCATCCTTATACTCCCAGAGCCTTTTAATTTTCATTCATAAATCCCCAGTAGTCGAACACAGTCCGACAACACGAGAAATTAGAGATAATTACAGATTTACTACAGCCCAAGTCGACACCGACGGGAGACACTTTTCTATTTTTAGATGATCAATTCGCTCATTTACATACAGGAATACACAGACGAAGTTTCAAACATAGCGTCCGAAGAAGACATTATGGAAAATAATGAATACATGTTTGTTATGTGATAGAATTTAAGCGTTATGAGTCACGTGCAAGTCACTTGGTATTTCCGAAAGCGGCTTTATTGATTTTTGGCGCGAAATCTAAAAATACCTTAAGAGGCTACGTAGCTTTTTAAGGGAATACCCTGAAAAAAATTTTTTTTTTTTTTTGTAATTTTATGAATCTTAATTATTGATGATTTGTATTATTTCATATGAATTTCAGTGATATATATATATATATATATATATATATATATATATATATATATATATTTTTTTTTTTTTTTTAATTTGGTGAGATGTAAAAATTCTAAATACCCACCTTTAACGCCACTTTAACAGCTAAGGTCATATCATGGCGGACGGTGACGCATATGTCGTAGGCCAGATTGGAATCTAGGCAGATCCGGAATCCGCCTAGACCAAATTAGAATTCAAATTTTGTGTAGACCAAAATGCATTGTTTTCTAATATTTTTTTTAATATATTGATTTAATTATGTTTACAATTGAGAGGTATTTTCATTTAAAGCATTTTATATGATTTTTTCCACAATCGCTCTTTTTTTCCACCTTTTTTATTAGTACAAAACATTCAAAATTTATATTTACTCCGAATTTCTGACTAAAACTTCTTTTATTTTGGGGTTTACGTTTAAAAGTAAGATGATTCATATGTAGACGCCCTAAATTCGACGAGGAATTATTAAAGTTTGGTTTAGGCAGATTGTAGAGCTGCCAAGCTAAACTGGAATCCTGATTTGTTATAGACAAATTCCAGTTTGGTCTAGGCAGATTCCGGATCTGCCTGGATTCCAGTTTGGACTACAACACATACATGTGTTTTCTGGCTTTCTCACACCAGTACTAACACAACTTTCTTCCCAAAGCCACCGACTACTTTTCTCACATGCTTCAGCAGAGGTGAGAGGCGAAAATACGCCGGAGAGAAAGTTCGCCTCAATCGGGTATCGAACTCACAATCACTAGGTCATGAGTCCGACACGCTCACCATTGAGCCACCCGGGCGGGCAAATGTCTGTTCTGATCTAGAAACGCTCTACAAAAAGAATCAAGAAAATTGAACTCTGACGGAATAAAGTTTGTCCTACTTAGTTAACCCTTTCCCAAACAATCCCTGGTTTTTAGAGATCTGGAATAGTAGCCTTTTGAAAACATTGTGGGAAAAGGAGAAAATGCTGGTAACCAGCATTTTCTCCTTTTCCCACAATGTTTGCTACCCTATCCTAGACATAAATAATCTTTTCGGTAAGAGTTGAATTGTCGTCTGCAAATGCTTTCAATTTGGTCTCGACCAAAAGTTTGTCGTTTGGGAAAGGGTTAAAGATTAATTACGTCTGAGACAATGTTTTCTGTTAGATGATTCTAAGTATGGGATAATTTGCTGTGATTCTAGGCGTACGTGTCTAAAAATAGCCTATCATAGATATATCTGTTCCTATATTTAGGTATATACAGTGTGTTGTGAGCGGAGATTATGGCAGGCTTGGCTTCTTCGTCTGAATGTCTTCCCTGTCATTTTTATCTTATCTCTGTTTTTAGTTCTTTATGTCCCTTTCTGTATTATAAAAGAAAGATCAAAGAGGGAACTTTTTGCGACTAGGAGAGCACATTCAGGAAATCATAATCCTGAAATGGCTCACAATTTGTTAAATGGGGCATTCGGAGATTTACGCGAAGTGTCGTCTCGGATCAGCCTGCGCAGTCCGCGCAGGCTAGTTCGAGACAGAACTTTACGTCAATATTAGATATGTCCAACAGTAGGCTCATCCTCGGATACCCCGGGGTCTCCCTATTTGCTACGCTACATCGACCCCTGGGACAATTAGTTGAATTTCCTTCGCTTTACCGCTGGCCGAATGCTGGCTTTTCATTGGTTCCATCATCATTTTGTGATGGGCGAGTGGACTGTACGCTATGACGTTTCGTATCGATTTTCGGCGGCTCGCTTTACCGCTGGCCGAATGCTGGCTTTTCATTGGTTCTATCATCATTTTGTGATGGGCGAGTGGACTGTACGGTATGACGTTTCGTATCGATTTTCGGCGGCTGATTCAAAGTTTTATTAGTCAATTGTCCCAGGGTCGATGTAGCGTAGCAAATAGGGAGACCCCGGGGTATCCGAGGATGCAGTAGGCTTGCCTGAAACAGAAAGTCACACACGATCGGGGAGTGTTATCTCGCATTAGCCTGTGTGTTTACGTATGTTTACTATTTCACAAACCATAAATTTTGTAATAAATCCATTCATTTTGTCCTGGTACCAACTGGGCCAACACTCATGACCAGACGGGTCGTTTTAAAAAGGAACTTTTTTACTTAAATTTTCTTTACGCTTAACACTAAACTTACTAAAAGTACAAAAACTAACAAAAGATAGCTAACAAAAGATACTCATTTCAAGGATAAGAACAGTGGAATAGTTTCGTAAAAGTCTAAACTCTTTCTGACAAAACAATAACCATAAGTTATGTTCAACTGTGGAAGTAAGAACGATCGGCTGTATTCACCAGCCATCCTTAGTCTAAATCAAGTTTTAACAAAGCAACATATTTTATGATTGGATATACGGTTTTTTTTTTCAACCAATCAGAAACTGCCTTACTTTAAAATTTAAAACCCTCTTGTGGATGAGACTGACAGTGTTAATTATATTATTTGTCAATACTGGCTCTTGTGACACTTCAAAGGAAAGAAAGCGAGAGAAAAGAGAAGAAAAAATAGATCCAACTTGGCAGTCCTAACAAATTGAAGATAATAGACTTGCATTTTGGGGAAATAGGAACAATCTGGTAATCACATTATATAAACGGCTTTCGACGGTACAACCCCCTTCCCCAAGTGTAATCCTGTAATACAATGCAGCATTGTATCATAGGAAAATACTTGAGGAAGGCTGGTATACCTTCGAAAGCTAGTGTGTATCATAATATTTAAAATTCTAACATGACACGTGATCGATTAGACCTATAAACGCAGTGCAACGGAAGCATAGTAAAGTCTACGTCATTCTATCGCCTGTGGCTGTTCCATGTCGTCGCCCTACGATATATTTCATCAGCGAAAGTCACAAATCGTCATTTTCCACTTCTAGACCATGGAGGGAGGAAATCCTCAGCCCATTTTATATATTTTCCTATATCTATCGTTAAAAGGTAACCATAGCAACCACATCGCAATAAAATACACAAAATAATTTCAACATATTGCCGTAACAATACGGGGTTTGATCAGTGCTTAAACAGTTTTAAGCAAATGCATCGAGTTTTGTAGGTTCTACTAACACGCAGAAATGCATTACGCAACTTTGACTTCATTTTTCAGGTAAATGACGTTTGTAGGGTTCATATAGTAAATTGGTCATAACTCACAAAATAACCTGAATAATCTGTTCAAATAAAGACTAACATACTCCAGAAATATTATACATTCAAAATAACGTTGTTTATCAAATACTCACCAATTGTCCGAAGGTACATTTTCTCACGTTGTGGCCCATATATATATGTTTATATATATAAACAGAGAGCAGCCACGATACCGGACATTATATTCATGAATATCCTTTAAAGAGTTGAGGAAATATGGAGCGGACGCGAAAGAGTGACGTCGACGTCACCGCCAATGACGACGATGGACAAAGTGACACAACAAATCAGTATCAAGATATTGGCCCATCTGGTGAATAAAAACCTGCTACAAATATGTTTCAGATGTAAATATGCATTCTTTTGTACTGTTTTTAAATCAAAATTGACCTGTGACATATGTGATTTCATGTCACATCAAAAACCGGCATCGATCATATTCGTCACAAAATATGTTACATTTATGCTTGATTTCCGAGTCATATATGTAACACATGTTACATATGTGATCATATATGTAACAGGTGTTACATATATGATTTGTTACAAATATGATCCAACAAAGCATACACTGTATTTCAATCACGTTTCCTTTGAAGTTGATGGTTAGTTCAAAATATGACCGGAGTTGCAATCGAAATGTGATCGGGAGTTGCGAGGGTAATAATCAGGCCATTCAGAGAAGCTACGACTCTCACGCATTCTTCTTTGTCATTTGAAAGGGAGGAAATATAACCGTTAACCAATTATCACGCAGCAAAAATTTAGACCAATCCAAATTGAAAGCATTTGCAGACGACAATTCCAAGGTGGCTCAAATGGCGCAATTTTGCTTTGATAGTGTAGAAAACTTTGTGGGGAAAGGAGAAAATGCTGGTTACCAGCATTTTCTCCTTTTCCCCACAATGTTTTCAAAAGGCTTTTTCCTCAGGGGCGTTATAAGGCGTCAAATTGTGTGGTAAAGGGTTAAACAGTGTTACTTTTTAGTGTGTTGTGTTTGATGCCTGAGGTTCTATTGAAAATTTGATTCTTTTTATTTACTAACTGGGCAATGGGTTTTTGTTTTGGTAGGTAATTAGAACAGCCGTGGTTTATTCAGTGGAATATAGTCTGGTACCGGTGTAGTTTCCAGGAAGCAGAAGATGACCCCACTGTATACATGATATGAAAACTGTTTGAAAAAGAACATTTCACTGTAACAAACATTTGAAAAAAAAACATTTCACTGTAACAAACATTTGAAAAAGAGCATTTCACTGTAACAAACATTTGAAAAAGAGCATTTCACTGTAACAAACATTTGAACAAGAGCATTTCACTATTACAAACATTTGAACAAGAGCATTTCACTGTAACAAACATTTGAAAAAGAACATTTCACTATTACAAACATTTGAAAAAAAAAACATTTCACTGTAACAAACATTTGAACAAGAGCATTTCACTGTAACAAACATTTGAACAAGAGCATTTCACTATTACAAACATTTGAACAAGAGCATTTCACTGTAACAAACATTTGAAAAAGAACATTTCACTATTACAAACATTTGAAAAAAAAAACATTTCACTGTAACAAACATTTGAACAAGAGCATTTCACTGTAACAAACATTTGAACAAGAGCATTTCACTATTACAAACATTTGAACAAGAGCATTTCACTGTAACAAACATTTGAAAAAGAACATTTCACTATTACAAACATTTGAAAAAAAAAACATTTCACTGTAACAAACATTTGAACAAGAGCATTTCACTGTAACAAACATTTGAAAAAGAGCATTTCACTGTAACAAACATTTGAAAAAGAGGTTTCAAGATCACTTGTTTTTCTCGCCAACTAGGTCGGTTTCCACACTGATGAAGAAAATACATATTTTTTTTTTCTAAACATCAAATGCTTTCGCTTTGTATGTGATTTGTCTGTTAGTTAACCCATTACCAAACGACAATATTTTAGACTGATCTAAATTGAAAGCATTTGCAGACGACAAAATAAAAGTGACTGAAAATTTGAAATTTGTTTTGTGAAGTTTAATTATAAAATAAACACAAGCTTTCGGTGGTACAACCGCCTTCTTCAAGTGTGATCCTGTGATAAAATGCCTGCAGTAATGTTCAGTCGTTTACGCAACTGTGATAAAATGCCTGCAGTAATGTTCAGTCGTTGGTTGCGTAAACGACTGAACATTACTGCAGGCATTTTATCACAGGATCACACTTGAAGAAGGCGGTTGTACCGCCGAAAGCTTGTGTTTATTTTATAATTAAACGTTACATATCTCAAGAAGAGGATATATCATGTTTTGTGAAGGGTAGAAAACATTATGGGAAAAGGAGAAAATGCTAGTTACCAGCATTTTCTCCTTTTCCCACAATGTTTTCTAAAGGCTTCTTTCTCAGGGGCGTCAAAAGTAGGGATTGTGTGGTAATGGGTTAAAGATTAATCTTGTGATCACATTCAAGAGTCTACGAAGCCAACAAACTTTAACTCTTTACCAAACGACAAAATCTTAGACTGGTCCAAACTGAAAGCATTTGCATAAGACAAAATTAATGTGACTCAAGAACTGAAATTTATGTTGGAAAGGAGTAGAAAACATTGTGGGAAAAGGAGAAAATGCTGGTTACCAGCATTTTCTCCTTTTCCCACAAGGTTTTCAGGAGGTTTCTCTCTTAGGGTCGTAAAAACCAGGGATTGTGTGGGAAAGAGTAACACCTTTCAAAGCAAAGTCAAACGTTCATTTCATACACATCGCGACACAAGCGGTACTAACCAAGGCTCTTTACGCATGCCGCGATGGGCTCTTCTACATCATTGAATGTTGATTTCGCAATAAATTTTTATTTTGTTCCAAAAAGCCATAAATCATTTATTACTCGACCATTTATTTACAACAGATAGAGACTTGAATTTTTAAATAAGGAAAGTCCTTGAGTTTATTTTTATCGTTAAACTCATTACCAAACGACAATATTTTAGGCTTGTCCAAATCCAAACATTTGTAGACGACAAAATAAAAGTGACTAAAAATCTGAAATTTATTTCGTGACGGGTAGAAATTATTGTGGGAAAAGGAGAAAATGCTGGATACCAGCATTTTCGCCTTTTTCCACAATGTTTTCTAGAGGCTTCTTTCTCAGGGGCGCCAAAAGTAGGGATTGTGTGGTAATGGGACTCTTTTTCCACAAAAAGTCTCGACAGATTGCACTTGGGCCATGCTCTGGCAAAATGGAGCTTGGTGCATCTTCGTAATGCATGATAACAATTAAACTATATCTTTTTCACAGATCCATAATAGCCACTTTTTTAACAACTGAGTTAATCTTGAGGTAGACTGGTCCGTCGATATACAAAAAACTGACCATTAGCGAAAAGTTTTGGCGTACTAAGCAGACTGACCAGGGTCGATGCTTTTCGGACATATATTAAGGCGCCTTTTCCAGAGCCTGGCTTATGGGAAAAATTGTGGTCAATATACATGTATCTTTGAAAGAGCGGAAAATGGGAGTGGGGGGGGGAGGAGAAAATCTGGGTACATCAAGCATTTTTTTCCCCCCAACAAGGTTTCAGAGAGGCACTTCGTCAGGCTGGATTTAAAAATAGGGTTTCTTGTATATGGTCAAGTGCTAAAGCACCAGGTCCAACCAGGCGGTCTTGTCGGTAACGTGCAGCTTTAAAACCGGGGATTGCCTGTTCGATTACCTAGCTTGGCCTATTTCTTTCTCGGGACTGATGATAGTCATTACGGACAAGATTCATTCATCTTTGATCGCTAAACGCTGTTTCAAAGATGGTTCTTACGTATGATAGGTAAATACGGACCCAGTACGTGGAAAATACATTGCCTGCCATTTTTGTGCATTTTTACCATCTGTCATGCTCTCTAGATCTCGTGTTATTTCATGTTTATAAATTATTCTTTTTTGTGACTATGTACAACTGTGTACTTGTCCTGTAATAAACTTTTGTTCTGTTCTGTTGTTCTGTTTATCAATGTGTATACACATTACAGCGTCAACAAATCTACAGGTAACTGACCTTTCAGGAAATGCTAAGCTCTGATTGGATAATACCGTAATACAAATCTTAAGGAGAAGAGCAAACCCAATACAGTTTCATGAAACTCCAAAAAATCTTAAAATACATGTATTAGAGGTGTAAAGATATTAAGATTTGTCTTAAATTAAAAAATCTCTGAGATTAATTTTACTGTGTGTCCCGAGCTTTAGTCTACTGAAACAACTAAGTACTCCAACGCAAGAAATTCACAGTAATCTATGATAATTTCATGAAAATGTACTTTTTCGTCGGTTTACTTCGAAAACCTCGTAACTACAGATTGTTACAAGCTGTAGTTACGAGGTTGTCGAAGTAAACCCACGATATTTTGTTAAAATTTATCTTCACTCCACCGAATCTATTGATCCGCTTTTCGGTACTTTCAGTCCTTTGATCAATGAATCAATTGCATGATATCGCAAATTGTACATCTTGGATTATTCGTGTGCGAATTTTCGAGATCTCTTTAAAACTTGTTCACTTTTATTTTTGACTGATTCGTACTTCTATGTTTTTTTTTTTCTAAAAACAAGAGAAAAATCAACCTCTGTCGATGATGACTTAACCCTTTCCCAAACAATCCCTGGTTTTTACGGGTCAGGAATAGAAGCCTTTTGAAAACATTGTGGGAAAAGGAGAAAATGCTGGTAACCAGCATTTTCTCCTTTTCCCACAATGTTTTCTATCCTATCATATAGAAAAATCATCCTATTAGCAACTGTTAATATGTCATCTGCAAAATGCTTTCAATTTGGTCTGGTCCAAAATTTACCATTTGGGAAAGGGTTAATTCAGAGTTTGAAAAGACAGAAAAATGTGAATGTGAACTATCGCCGTGATGTGCTGAAATGTTTTTGAAAGCGCAAAAACGTGAAATCGCAATAAAGTCATATACCTTTTCAGTAACTGTTTATCTACACCTCTTTATTACATGTTTCCTTTGGGGTATAAGTTTTTAATGATGTGAGGTCTCTAATAAATCGCTGTAAAAATTGTTGTTGTCGTCCCTTTTTATAATTAAACTTACGACATTGCATTTTAGTTACAATCTGTCAACATCAGTCACGTGCATTAATACAGACAGAAGATGAATTGCATGTGCAGAGAGCATTGGTTGAGATCACCAACCATTCTTGGGAATATTCTTAATTCTATTTTCCATGATTTTCTAAATTTGTAAGTAACACAACTTTTGATTGGCTAAACCGAATGGTTTAGCCAATCAGAGGTTGTGTTACTTTCAAGTTTTCTGGAGAATAAGACAAAGAACGTTCTTGAAAGGGGTCGGTGGATACGAGCCCAGATTAAATTATACGCGTAGTGTGGGGCTGTTACACTAAACGGGGACGACACTGTTTTAAAATTGTTCGAAATTGAAGACATTTGCAGACAACATCTTCGTTGTTGCCGAAATCAAGAGAAAGCATTGTGAACCGTGGAGAAAAAACAAACACGTTGGAGTCTCTTTTAACCCATTACCACACATACCCCTACTTTTAACGCTCCTGGAAAAGAAGCCTTTGAAAACATTGTGGGGGAAAAGGAGAAAATGCTGGTAACCAGCATTTTCTCCTTTTCCCACAATATTTTCTACCCTTCACAAACAAATCTTAAAATTTTCAGTCACTTTTGTTTCGTCGTCTGCAAATGCTTTCGATTTGGACAAGCCTAAAATATTGTCGTTTGGTAATGAGTTAAAATGTCATACTTTCATTCAGGAAAATCACGGCTGATTGGTTTCATGAGATAAATATTATCGGCGAAAAGTTTAGGGTATTCAAAGAAATTCGTTTTCCTCCAGATATGCATTTGTCTTCGTTTACCTGTTTACCTAACGACAAAACTGTAGACTGATCCAAATTCAAAGCACATGCAGACGACAATATAAACGCGAACTCAAAAACTGAAATTAGTTTAGAGCGAATTAGAAAACATTGGGAGAAAAGGAGAAAAAATGTTGGTTACCAGAATTTTCTCCTTTTCCCACAATGTTTTCAAAAGGTTTCTCTCTCAGGGTCGTATAAACCAGAGATTGATTGGCAAAGGGTCAAAGAACATGCACACGGTAATATAAACGTAACTCACAAACTGAAATTAGTTTAGAGCAAATTAGAAAACATTGTGAGAAAAGGAGAAAATGCTGGTTACCAGCATTTTCTCCTTTTCCCACAATGTTTTCAAAAGGTTTCTCTCTCATGGTCATATAAACCATGGATTGATTGGCAAAGGGTTAAAAAATGAAAGTACTACTCGAATCAACAAAGAAGGATACAGCGAGTGCAAAGTAATATGATCAAAGGGAAATAACTGTGTAATTCTATCCAATAGCAAGTTCTAGTATATTGTAAAAGATGTCAGAATGCACATAATATACAAACGTACAAGTAATTGACAAATATGCAGTGACTTCTAAACTCTTAGGGAAAACTTAATATACATTCTTTTTAGTAGGTTTCGGTAATCGATTACATGCCCGTGTTAAGAACTTTACGAAATAGATCAACCTGATAGAATACTGTGTTAATTTTAAACGGTCAATAGGCATCTCGCACAGCAGAGAATGACTGACGGACAGATTGACTGACAGACTGACGGAAGGACGGGCCAACCTACCAACTTAAAACGGGGTGAACGTTAGGAGTGACGGAGAGACAGACATGAAGACGAGTTGACGTACAACAAACAGACATACAGAAAACGGGTAGACAGTAGGACTGACGGACGAACGGACATGCGGAAGAAGGGATAGCCGGACGGACTGATGAATATTATTCATATAATAGGACTGTCTCTTAACCCTTTACCAAACAAACCCTTGTTTTTACGACCTTCGCAATGAAGGCTTTAGAAGCAAACGAGCCGTATCTCCTCTTTTTCCACTATGTTCTTCCTTATAGAGGAATGTCCTTCTTCTAAAGAGTTGATAAAAAGGGGATCGTTTATTAACCCTTTCCCAAACAAGCCCTGGTTTTTACGTGTCTGCAGTAAAAGTTTTTTGAAAAGACTGTGGGAAAAGGAGAAATTGCTCGTTACGAGCAATTTCACCTTTTCCCACAGTGTTTTCTACCGTTTTTGACAACTTTCTGCCATTTTCACGGCCTAAAATCTAAAATTGTCGTCTGAAAACTCTTTCAGTTTCGAAGAGTCCAAAATTTGTCGTTTGGGAAAGGGTTAAACGATAATAGAGAAGAAAACATTCAGTGAAAAGAAGAAATGCTTGTTACCAGCAAATTCCTCTCTCTGTCGCAATGTTTTCAATGGTATTTCTCTATCCCATTAAATCAAGGTTTTTTTAGAAAGAAGGTAAAAAGATAAATAAGTATACTATAAATAGCCTTGGGAATGTCAATATCGTAATTACGTTGTAGATGTCATTATTTAGGGTTTTTCGTAAATGGGCGACGTATGAAATAGACATGGTTAGCTAAATAAAGAAGTTCACACGTCATAGTTTCTTTTTTCACAAATTTTGAATTTCACGCTTACCCTGTTTGTTCAAAGGTGCATTTACAATAGTGAAACTATACGTTTGTAGAGCGAAACCTAGGAAAAGTCCTGGAAATGCTACTTTGAGTATTAAGATCTCCCCAGAAAAAGTCCGTCGTATCATGTAAGTTATTTTTAGGACTTGGTTGTTTCCATCGCAATGACAAGTAAATAGTTACAATAAAACACAAAAACGTTACAGTTTTTTTTTTTTAAATATATATACACAACGTAAAGGGAAGATCCTTTAAAAAAAGTGACCAAACAGAATGAATAATTTCATTTCACTTCGAGAAAGTCTTAAAAATAACAAAAATAATGAACTTCAGGTCGAGCTTTCTTAACTTTTAGAAAGGATTTTTTTCTGTCAGTTTTTGCATTATCATACCTGGCAATAGTCACATTTCACAATCACTTTGATAAAATATCATTTCAGGTCAACAGGGGAAAAGAGCAAGATATACTAAGTAGTTGGGTAGCTGACGGCGAATATCCCTTTCCCATTTACCAAACGATCTCTTGTTTATACAATTATAAAGGGGGGTTTCTTTTGAAAACATTTAGGGAAAAGGAGAAAATGCTGGTGACCAGCATTTTCTCCTTTTCCCAAGATGTTTTCCTTCCCTTACAAAGACGAATTCCGGCACTTGACCAGTAATTTGGCTTATCTTCTGCAATTGTTTTGACCTCGAATGAGTCTTAAACTTTGTCATCGTATAAAGAGGTTTTCATAAAAACGACACTTCTTATTGTGTGGGAGTATAATTAGATTATTCTATTTTCGTCAAAAACCGTGCGACTTTTTTAGCTTGCCCATCGGGTGTTTTATATTTACGACGTCCATTTAGGTCCAATGTAAGGAAGGCACAGATTAACCCGTTATCGAACAATTGTGATGCTTTTGTTTGTGTGATGTTTAAATATGTTTTTGATTTTGAGCCTTGTTTCAGTCAACCCATTACCACATAATGACGACTTTTAACTATCCTTACAGAGAGAGCTATCGAAAATATTGTGGGAAAGGGAGAAAAAGCTGGTTATCAGCATTTTCTCCTTTTTCTACAATGTTTTTTACTCTACCAAGAACAAATTTTGCCATATGATTCACCTTCAACTTGTCTTCTGCAAAGACTTTTAATTTGGGCTGGTCTGAAATTTTGTCGTCTGGTAAAAAGTAGAACTGCGGCGGCCATTGCATCTATACATGCTGTCATGGAGGCTGCTTTCCCACTAACTTTTGTCGATCAGCAGTGAGACTGGAATGAACCCTGTCACAATGATTACCATCACCCTTTGGAGAAACAACTTACACTACCTGGGGACTCTTGTTCTTCATGATTTTCTAAACTTTTGAAATTAACACAAGTTCTGGTTGGCTAAACCATTTGTTTGAAGTTTGAGTTATTTTCAAAATTAGAAAGTTCTGGAGACTGAGACCAAGAACGGTTGGAAAAAATAAAAATAAGTTACTGCCTCTTGTGAATATATTGATAGAAAAGTAATACCCGTCAACAGTAATTTACAGTGACAAATAACTTTTTCTCCTTCGCCTATTCTTCAACATTGTCATGAACCTGAAAAAAGATAGGCTACTACTTTTCCTTCAAATAATTTCTACTCGTGCCAGGTTCTGCGTAGATTTACGTCTAAAATTAGCGACCAGGGTTGCAACACGGCCGCTTATCTCCTAAATCACAATAATAATGACATTTCAGATTTTTTTTTTCATATTTAATCATTTATTTTGGTTATAGAATGTCAAATTCCTGTGGTCAGATCCGTGAGAGTGATATTCGTTAGGCTGAACCCGCCTTTAAAATGACAAGTGGCATTAAATGCAATGAGTACATTCTGTCGCAACCTATCCCTTTAATCACAACCTATCTCCTCAAGCACAAACTGACCGTAAATATTCATTTTCTTCGAAGATCGACAGTAAGTTAACAAAATATTGTTTGTAAGTTGTAATTTATATACAATTCTTTTATAATACACAAAGATTTAGGACCATTCGCACACAGAAACTCGACAAACTGTTACGACAGACCACTCCTTCCTGCATGGTATACTCCCGATTTAAATACAATACCTGGCTACTGCGTCAGGGAGATATCTCTTTGGCTCAGTGGTTAGGGTATTGGCTTTGCGTCCGGGAGTTCGGAGTTCGAATCCCGCTCCGATCATTATTTCTGCCATGCATTTATTCATTTGTTTCTTTGTTACGGACTTCGTTCGTAAGATGGGGGCTCGTCCGGATTTGGCCATTGAGCCATTAATCCCATTTGTTGTCCAAAATCGGACTTCCTGCCTAATAAGGCTTTGAGTCATCAATAAATGATGACTTTAAGAGGGGGTGTGTTACGACAGACCACTCCTTCCTGCATGGTATACTCCCGATTTAAATACAATACCTGGCTACTGCGTCAGGGAGATATCTCTTTGGCTCAGTGGTTAGGGTATTGGCTTTGCGTCCGGGAGTTCGGAGTTCGAATCCCGCTCCGATCCTTATTTCTGCCATGCATTTATTCATTTGTTTCTTTGTTACGGACTTCGTTCGTAAGATGGGGGCTCGTCCGGGATTGGCCATTGAGCCATTAATCCCATTTGTTGTCCAAAATCGGACTTCCTGCCTAATAAGGCTTTGAGTCATCAATAAATGATGACTTTAAGAGGGGGTGTGTTACGACAGACCACTCCTTCCTGCATGGTATACTCCCGATTTAAATACAATACCTGGCTACTGCGTCAGAGAGATATCTCTTTGGCTCAGTGGTTAGGGTATTGGCTTTGCGTCCGGGAGTTCGGAGTTCGAATCCCGCTCCGATCCTTATTTCTGCCATGCATTTATTCATTTGTTTCTTTGTTACGGACTTCGTTCGTAAGATGGGGGCTCGTCCGGGATTGGCCATTGAGCCATTAATCCCATTTGTTGTCCAAAATCGGACTTCCTGCCTAATAAGGCTTTGAGTCATCAATAAATGATGACTTTAAGAGGGGGTGTGTTACGACAGACCACTCCTTCCTGCATGGTATACTCCCGATTTAAATACAATACCTGGCTACTGCGTCAGGGAGATATCTCTTTGGCTCAGTGGTTAGGGTATTGGCTTTGCGTCCGGGAGTTCGGAGTTCGAATCCCGCTCCGATCCTTATTTCTGCCATGCATTTATTCATTTGTTTCTTTGTTACGGACTTCGTTCGTAAGAAAACGCACATCAGGATAATCGAAATGTCATTATTTTGGCAATCCTTGCTCAGGGAGAAATTAGATTTCTGCCCCATCTCTGGGAATCCGGCTTTTTGGTTGTTTGGTAAAGAGTTAACCCGTTACCCCATAAGGCATTTGCATAGTATCTCTAATTGACCCTAAATAACAGCAAGGATGAAGCCAATTCTTACGTGTATATGACACCTTTAGATAGCATAGAAAATATTGTGACAAAAGGTGAAATTGCTTGTCACGCGCAATTTCACCTTTTGCCACAATGTTTTCCAAAGGCTCCTACAAGCAATGCATAGAAATGAGTTTCCATGGAGTAAAGGATTAAAAGCATAAAATAGATAGAATATTTGGGGTTTTTTTCGGTGAAAGGTCGAAATTTATTTCATCTCGTGAACACCATCGGTAATATTTTCACTCGTGGCTGCGCCACTCGTGAAAATATTACCGATGGTGTCCACTCGATGAAATAAATTTCGATCTTACACCGAAAAAAACAAAGATCCTCTATGTATTATAGTCCTTTGGAAATATTCTTGCATTGTGAAGTAAAGCCTAATAGATCTGTGATAATCTATATAACCGCAATACACAAGTTTTGTCTTTGTCCAACAAGGGCTATATAGATCTAGATCTATCATTCTTTTTTTATTTTAATTCGTATTTTAACCAAAAAAGGAAGACGCGACCTGAACGATAACCCACCGGCAAATTTCAAAACCCCGAAACTTGTTCTGCCCTCGTTTTGGTCCAAATCCGTCACGTTTGTTTCTATAAATAGACTAGATTACGGGGTGATCACGCGTGTCTTGTAATCGGTGTTTCCAGTCCGCCTTTCTTTTTTCCTGACCACCTTGTGACTTTTTCTCTAAAACTTCATGTATAAATATTGAAAATAGGTACATATGTTGATAATCTTTCAAATAACAACACATTTGATTTACTTTTCGTTCGGATTATTAGCAAGGTTAGACTACCATATGGCTTATGTGGGTAAACAAAAAATGAAATTCGCCGAACTTTGGTGGAAATTACCGACAAAAACGTCATTTAAATATCATCTTTTCTATCTACGTCATCGGTCGATACTGGCAGGTCTTCAACACCCCCGAAATCTTTTCGATCTTGACTACTTTGGACCGTGGCGTTAAATCAACTCATTACTAAAACGACAAAATTTTTGGCTTGTCCAAATCGCACGCATTTGCAGTCGACAAAATAAAAGTGACTGTAAATTTGAAATTTGTTTTGTGAAGGGTAGAAAACATTGTGGGAAAAGGGGAAAATGCTGGTTACCAGCATTTTCTCCTTTGCCCACAATATTTTCTAAAGGCTTTCTTTCTCAGGGTCTTCTAGAGTAGGGATTTTGTGGTAATGGGTTAAGGTTTGGTTACCAGCATTTTCTCCTTTTCCCACAATATTTTCTTCTAAAGTCTTCTTCCTCAGGGTCGTCAACAGTAGGGATTTTGTGGTAATGGGTTAAGGTAATCTTAACTAAAGGCACTTTTTTTTTTTTTATAAAATCGCACTCTAATATTTGAACTATATATCTATACCATAATAACTGTTGTATACAGGCTATAATACTGACTGACTGACTGACTGATTGATTGATCGATTCATTGATTGATTGATGTCCTTCGCCGCCTTCAAAATCATTTCCGCCATATCACGGCGACAGAATCAGTATATTTACCTATGTCATGGGCTTACGGCGACAGAATCAGTATATTCACCTATGTCATGGGCTTACGGCGACAGAATCAGTATATTCACCTATGTCATGGGCTTACGGCGACAGAATCAGTATGTTCACCTATGTCATGGGCTTCCACAGTACTAGGATGGGACTCTGGAGTGTCTTGCCAAGGACCCTCTTACGAAAAACTTTGTATTTCAGTTGAGGCTTAACCCCGGGACCTCCAGGCTACGAGCCCAACGAATTACCACTGATCCAGCTGAGACCATCGGGACGTAAAAGTGAAGACTTGCGCCGGTGGTCTCAACTGTCATCTGCAACAAATATGACTCGGTGCGATTCATTCGGCAATGAACGGCTAGCATGTAACCTATGCTCGCCCATTTATCAAAACAGTCCATACATGTTTGGTTGAAAAAAAAAAGTAACTTTATTTCGTGCTTTCCGGTAGGATATCGAGAAATAGCAGTGAAAATATTTTTCGATCTTACACTGGTACCACCAGTGAAAATACCGATTTTCACGTTCTTGTTGCCTAGGTAAATTGCGCGTGACTAACAACCAGATGGGAAATATGACGTCATATACCTTAGATTTCTCGCACTTGACGTAATGTTGCTATGCGGGAGGGGTACGCCACGGGGAATGAGGGAAAAGAACTGTACTGAATTTTGATAAAGCTCCTCCCAGAAAGGATTAAAAGCATAAAATAAATAGAATATTTGTTTTTTTTTTTCGGTGAAAGATCGAAATTTATTTCATCTGGTGAACACCATCGGTAATATTTTCACTCGTGGCTGCGCCACTCGATGAAATAAATTCCACTCGATGAAATAAATTTCGATCTTTCACCGAAAAAAACAAATATCCTCTATATCTTTTCAATTCGAGTTGAGAAATCTGTGAAAATTATTGACTCTTGACTCTGCACAGTAGATTATACAGATGGATACTTTGTCTTCTATAGAAATAAGCTTATAGCAGGCGAAACCTGTAAAATACCGTTTCGCATAGCTCAGGTCTTGTAAACGTTAATTAACCCATAACTACACAATCTCTACTTTGACGCCCCTGGAAAAGAAGCCTTTTGAAAACATTGTGGGAAAAGGAGAAAATGCTGGTAACCAGCATTTTCTCCTTTTCCCACAATGTTTTCTACCCTTCACAAAACAAATTTCAAAATTTCAGTCATGTTTATTTTGTCGTCTGCAAACGCTTTCGATTTGGACAAGCCTAAAATATTGTCGTTTGGAAATGAGTTAAGTCTAGAGGCAATTCAGGGTGTTATTAGTCTTTCGGATGAGGCACTCTAAACCAAGGACCCGTGTGACGGTGCTGTAGACCGAACACGTTAAAGAACCAGACATAACTTAGGATTTGTTTAATCCCGTATTTTGCACCAACCCCCGTAATGAAAATAACAGTCTTTAGGGGGCGTCGCGCGTAGGGGCAACCGGTTGCAACGATAGATAAAGTTAAATTCAATCAATCAGCTTATTAAAAGGAAGCACCAGTGGCATCCTTGGCGGGTTTTGCTATTACTCGACTGTCGTTCTACAGTACATTGTCCAAGGACATTCTAGCCTGATCAGTGCCGCCGGTGGGAGCTAACTACAAACATAATGATTTAGCCATAGATCAACGGAGAGTAGGCCTACCTATTGCTGAACTAAAAAGAAATTTCACTTCGAATTCTGATCCAGTGTACCACGTTTAGAGGTGACCAGTCAAATATGACAATAACTTTTTATTGTACAAATAATCTATGTGAAATAAGGCGGGTCAGGGTCGATGAAATTTCAATAGAAATATACATTTCAATAGACTATACATACATAAGTACAATAACCAGTGACGTATTTACGTCGTCTGTAGTGTCAAACTCCGGAGTATCCACATAAATACCTTATACCTACAAAATACCAAAGTTCGGCGAAAATCATGGCCTGCGCTATTTTTAGCTGGTTTTTCGCTGACCTTTTCGTTTTCGTTTTAATTTCAAGATACTGACGTTCCACTGATAACCTTTTAACCCTTTTATCTCACAACACCGACTTTTGACACTCCTGCAAAAGAAGCCTTTTGAAAACACTGCGGAAAAAGAAGAACAATGCTGGTAACTAGCATTTTCTCCTTTTCCCACAATGTTTTCTACTCTATGTAAGAAAAATTACACCATTTGAGCCACACTGAAATTGTCGTCTGAAAATGATTTCAATTTGGACAAGGCTGAAATTCTGTCTTGGGTTAACCCTTTACTCCATAGATACTCATTTCTACGCATTGCTTGTAGGAGCCTTTGGAAAACATTGTGGCAAAAGGCGAAATTGCTCGTGATGAGCAATTTCACCTATTGCCTCAATGTTTTCTATGCTATTTAAAAGGTGTCATATACACGGAAGAAACGGCTTGATCCTTGCTGGTATTTAGGGTCAATTAGAGATACCATAGAAATGCCTTATGGGGTAAAGGGTTAAACCAACTGAAGTAAGGTGATCAACAAGAGATCCCTGTTCGAGTCAATAACCTTCTACCACACAATCCCGTATTTCAAAGACCTCAAGATAGGAAGACTTTTGAAAACACTGTCTGAAAAGGAGATAATGCTGGTAACCATTCTCCTTCTCTTTCATTCTCCTTCTTTTTCGTTTTCTGTCACGACCCCTGGCTCGGCCAGTTTCTTTCCGAGGATTGATGATAGTCACTGCTTCAGGACTCATTCCTCTCCCACCGCTGACCATTGTTTCGACGATTGTTATGTGGGAAAGCAGCCAGTGGCTTGGAAAGAAAATTGCGCGCAGTGCTGGTAAAAGAGACTCCAGGAACACATTGATAGGTACACTGGTCGCCGCGATGTAACTGAAATAACGTTGAAAAACCGCGTTTAACTCTTTACCATTTTATAAAATCTTTGGACATATCCAATTTGAAAGCATTTGCAGACAACTAAATAAATATGAATCGAAAATTGAAAATAGATTTGGAAAGGGTAGAAAACATTGTGGGAAAAGGAGAAAATGCTGGTTACCAGCATTTTCTCCTTTTCCCACAATGTTCTCTAAAGGCTTCTTTCTCAGGGGCGTCAAAAGTAGGGATTGTGTGGTAATGGGTTAACACCATACAATAAGTACTTTTCGTTTTCTGTCCTTTCGTAAGAAAATTTCAATTTTTGAGTCTTTTTTCTTTCGTCTTCAGTACATGCTTTCAATTAGAACAAGTGTTAAATTTTATAGTTTGGTAGAGAGTTAACTCATTACCAAAGGACAATATTTTAGAACGGTCAAAATTTAAAGCATTTTCTGACGACAAAATAAAAGTGACTGAAAATTTTGAAAATTGTTTTGCGAAGGGTAGAAAACATTGTTGGAAAAGGAGAAAATGCTGGTTACCAGCATTTTCTCCTTTTCCAGCAATGTTTTCTAAAGGCTTCTTTCTCAGGGGCGTCAAAAGTAGGGATTGTGTGATAATGGGTTAAAACGCAGATGATTCAAACTTTTTAACCTTCTCAAATGGCAAGGAAAATCTACCTCTGAAAAATCGAGTGTAACATTACAAGCCATGCCCTGTGTATAGACAGCCTGGTGCACTTGCAAAAAAAATATCCACCATATCAGCTTGCGCAGTCCGTGTAGGCTGACTGGGGTCAAAAGGTTGAATTTTTGGCATGTTTAAGAACATTCTACACCATGACTAGGTCGGTTGTTTGGGGAAAAAAATAGATTTTATGGGTCCATCGTTATATAATGACTTGCTTAGCATTATCCAGAATCATATAGCCTACAGCATGGGGAAAGGGGCATTCGGACATTTGCGTAAAGTGTCGTGTCGGATCAGCCTCCGCAGTCCGCGCAGGCTAATCCGATACGACACTTTCCGTTCTTATGTAATTTTCTGTATCACGCAAGTCTACTGCAGCACAAAATCTAATGTAGTCGTAAAGTGCCGTCTCGGATTAGCCTGCGCGGACTGCCCAGGCTAATCCGAGACGACACTTTACGCAAATGCTCCAATGCCCCCTTTTCGCGTGTTGTAAGCCATATATGTGCACATCTCATGGTGCGTCGCAGATATGTATCAGCCCCCAGTTTCCCAAAGCATTATTCATGCATTTTGACCGAGCTCTGGCAAAAGGGGGTTTGGTGCAATATCCGTGATACATTTTACCAAAGCAACCAGTCGCATACGTCTGTATCCATGACAGCCACTTTTTTTAAAAAAATCAACTTAATCATGAGGTAGACTTCGCCTTGGACATACAGAAAAGTGCCCAAGCGCGAAAAGTTTCGGTGCAGGTCAGCCTGCGCGGACAGCGCAGGCTGACCTGAGTCGATACTTTTCGCAGATGTCTTAGGGCCCCCTTTTTACAGAGAATAGCTCATTTAATCTGAGGAGGAAGTGTTTAGATACGGCTTCCTAATGTAGTCTAAATTGTGATGTCGCACTTCAAAGATAATGGCGGACAGGAAACTTCCGGGAAGGATATGTAACATTTTACCACAAACTCTGCGCTCTTCTTAGCTTTGCAACAAACTTATTCAGAATACATTTCTACAAAAGAAGGAATTTGATCAAAACAATCGTTATATATATATATTACAGTTCTGTTTTCATATGCACTGTTCTTCTATCAAAACTGTTGATGTTCAATGTTCTCTATTTTTTTAATGCCCCCAAGGACAGTTTTTTTTGTGTTCTTTTTGTAACCCCGTAGTAGCTAAATGAGTAAATTCGTTTCCTTTTACATCTAAAATCATAAGACGACGGCTGATCGTATAAAAATCGATACAAATGAGCTATTTAAAGTTCTCTGATTAGAGAGAAAGCATTTTCCTGCATTTTCTCCTTTTCCCACCATGTTTTTTAAAATGGCCTTCTCCAGGGTAAAAAAAACGGGATTGGTTTGTAAAGGGTTAAAGAAGCGAACGAAAAACCTACAGATCTAAGATCATTCTTAATAGTAGACTTAGTCTAACCCTCCAGATTTGTCTAGATTTGAAATTAACACAACACCGTTTGTTTAAGCTAATTAGAAGATGTGTTACTTTCAAATTTGGATAATAGAAACTTTGAAAAGTAAACGGTAAGTCATTTTACGGCGCTAGTATAGCCTTTTTACGGTTTTTCCTCTTGCCCACCGGGATGACTCAGTGATTAGCGTATCTGGCTCTTAACCTGATGTTTTTGAGCTACGAGATAGCCTATTGAAGCAAACTTTCTTTGCAGCCATGTTTTGCCCATCACCTCTGATGCACATCAGCCATTCTTGAGAAACTGACTCACAATCAGGACACGAACTGTCAAAATTTGAGTATCATACTTGAGATATTATTTTGTTTCTATGACAATCTTGCATGCCTTTTTGACTTGTGAACAGTAGCCAGTGACCAGAAAAGAAAGCTGTATTAGTGCTGATGTGAGAAAGCAACAAAAATTTGCATAGGTTCAGTGACCTCATTCATATGAAATTTGTTAAAACATAGTTTAACTCCAATGCAAACACACAATCAAAGAGTTTTTCCTGTCTCAACAAGAGTGTTTTCAGTGTTTCGCAAGGTTTCACTGTTTGTCTTTTTTTTCCAAGGCAATGACTGACTTCCATGTGTTTCACAAATAATGATGGTTTTTCCTCCAATTAACATGTACTTACGTGTTTCACAGGTACTTGATGCCACTGTCGTTGTTGTAAGTGGTGGTGATGGTGTTTGTTGTTTATGATGATGGTGATGTTTGTCGTTTCTGGTAATGGTGATGCTGTTAGTCGTTTCTGGTGATGGTGATTATGTTTGTCGTTTCTGGTGATGGTGATTATGTTTGTCGTTTCTGGTCATAGTGATGATGTTTGTCGGTTCTGTTGATGATGATGATGTTGTATGAGGTTTCTGGTGATGGTGGTAATGTTTGTCGTTTCTGGTGATGATGGTGATGATGTTAGTCGTTTCTTGTGATGGTGATGATGTATGTCGGTTCAAATGATGGTAGTGATGATGTTTGTGGTTTCAAATGATGGTGGTAATGTTAGTCGTTTCAGGTGATAGTGATGATGTTTGTCGGTTCCGGTGATGGTGGTGATGTTCGTCGGTTCCGGTGATGGTGGTGAGGTTCGTCGGTTCCGGTGATGGTGGTGATGTTCGTCGTTTCCGGTTGGGTGGTGATGTTCGTCGTTTCCGGTGATGGTGGTGATGTTTGTCGTTTCCGGTGATGGTGGTGATGTTTGTCGTTTCTGGTGATGGTGATGATGTAAGTCGTTTCTTGTGATGGTTGTAATGTTTGTTGTTTCTGGTGATGATGATGATGTAAGTCGTTTCTGGTGATGGTGATGATGTTTATCGTTTCTGGTGATGGTGGTGATGTTTGTTGTTTCTGGTGATGATTGTGATGTTTGTTGTTTCTGGTAATGGTGGTGATGTAAGTCGTTTCTGGTGATGGTTGTGATGTTTGTCGTTTCTGGTGATGGTGATTATGTTTGTCGTTTCTGGTGATGGTTGTGATGTTTGTTGTTTCTGGTGATGGTGATGATGTAAGTCGGTTCTGGTGATGGTTGTAATGTTTGTTGTTTCTGGTGATGATGATGATGTAAGTCGTTTCTGGTGATGGTGATGATGTTTATCGTTTCTGGTGATGGTGGTGATGTTCGTTGTTTCTGGTGATGATTGTGATGTTTGTTGTTTCTGATGATGATGATGATGTAAGTCGTTTCTGGTGATGGTGATGATGTTTATCGTTTCTGGTGATGGTGGTGATGTTCGTTGTTTTGTGGTATTGGTTATGGTCTTTCTTGTTTCTGGTGATGGTGGTGATGTTTGTTGTTTCCGGTGATGGTGGTGATGTTTGTTATTGTTTGGCTCCTGCTGCTACTCCTCCTCCTGTTTTTTGCGCTGTGTTTCACAAGTACTGACTGTTTTCCCTGTGTTTCTCTAGAACTGACTGTTTTCCCTGTGTTTCACAGATACTTATTGTCCTCCTTGTGTTTTACAAGTACTTACCGTTATCCTTCATGTTGCAAGAACTGAATGTTTACTAGTATTAATTGTATTCTCTATGTATTGTACTTTTGTTTTGTTGCACAAGTTTTTTTTTTTTACTGTGTTTCACACACGGTTACTGTTTTAAAAGCTTTGCTAAGCCCAAAATAGTCAGCGTGAGCTTTTGTGATCGTGCTTTCTCCGTCGTCCGTTGTCAACTCTTCGAAAATCGATTCTGAAAATTGGTTATGTTGGGTATAAGAATAAGATGATCATGTCAACTTTTTAAAAAAAAAACTTTGTAGAGACCATGTTTTCAGTCCATTGTGCGTCACATTTGATCAGAATAATTTTTTATTATAATTTATGTATTGATGATATCTCAGATGTCAGACTACAAAAATGGGTCACTTTGGTCAAAGACTAGATCTAATTCTCCAGGTCGGATCTTAGGAAAACGTCACAACTTACTCTCTAAAGGAAATACTTTCAGTCAAAAACGGGTAACGTAGGGTCAAAAACTAGTTCACCAGGAACAGTCCTAGAAAAACCTTGTGTACACTATATTTTCTAGCCAATACCCATGAAAGTTGGTCAGAAAGTTTGTCTTCGTCATGATGTCATCCCAGGCAAGTTTAAGTGGGTCACGTCTGGTAAAAAACTAGGTCACTAGGTTTAATCTTTAAAAAAGTACAGGTATCTTGTGTTTTCCTTACTTTTGCATTTTTTTTACAAGTGTCTATTGTTTTTGCTGTGTTTCACAAAATACTTATCTTTTCTCTGTGTTTCACTAATACTTACACTTTTCTCTGTTTCACGGATACGAAAGAGGGCCTGGGGAGAGAGGGGTTTGATGCAGGGGGACATAGCTATCCCTCTACCCTTGAGCCTTTGTACGGGGAGGGTGGGCACTGGGTACCATTGCCCTATACAAGAGTGCTTTATTTTTTTCACTTTGGGCCTTCTGTACTAAATTATATCACATATCAATAATTTCAGAATCATTCGTTGACAAATAAATACTTTATCTTACAGCTTTTTCTATGACGTAATGCTACCACCACAATGATTAAGAAACATAATTATGTTTAAATGAACTAGTGAATAGAAAGAGAACATTCTATTTTTAAATAGTTCCAGTAGCTAGTTTACACATAATCCTTTATATGTGTTTCTGTAAATTTCAACGAAAAAGAGGTAATGCCATACTTATTTTGAAATATTGAATGCTTGCTAAATTATGTACGGTAATTTGTTAAAAGAATTTAAAGACAGTTTATGTAATTGTTCCGAATTGAAGAGATATTAATTTCTTCTGGGTCATACAGTTACAGACTCATCTCTGTTCTATAACCCATTGTTCTATCTTTTTTACATCAAAACCCGGGGATGGAAAAAAGGATAATCTGGGAAGATGCCAAATGTCGTGAGTACGTGACGACTCGAGGCCGATGTAACGACATTGTAAGGTCGTTAGGAACAAGCGATAAAGTGACAAAACAGTTACGAAATGAAGTTGTTGGCAATGCTTACAAGATACCGTTATAGAAATTACGGTCTAAATTTAGATCACTTGGTCAGACAACATGAGCGATCAAGTCCTTAACCTTATCTGTACCAAGGCAGAAAACAGGGACTTTCAACAGCGGACGGTGTAGATAACAAAACGTACACAGTGTGATCTTTGATTTATACTAGTCACTTGTATACTTGTTTACTAAAGACCCGTTTACACATTCACGATTTTCTCTACGATTCACCTCGATTCACCCATATTTCTCATGGTCAGAAAAATCGGGATGGATCGGGATGAATCGTGGCGAAAAGTAGAAATATTCAGTGTCACTACGATTCCAGTAAGAATGTCCACGATATTAGTACGGTGTCTGTAAGGTATCGCTACGAATCAATGATGATTCATGACGGCAACGCTACGGTCAATGAGGATTGACCACGGTGGAACAACGAATGCTCACGGTGCTTGTACGGTTCGATACGGTACTAGTCGTGGCCAATCGTGGAGCTCCGTAGCGAAACCGTGGATGATTCGTAGGACAACCGTACACAATTCGTGGTGAATCGTGAGAATTCGTGGTGTCAAAGATTCCACGACTGGCTACGATCTCTCACGAATAGCCGCGAATATAGCTACGCTGTCAGTACGAATAAGCACGATTCCGCTACGGTTGCGCTACGAATTAGGCCACGCCCAATAACCACCACGATTCGCCATGAATGTTTTAAACAGTTTAAAACTTCCGTAGCGCTACCGTGGAGTTTCCCGAATCATCACGATTCATCAAGATTCTCCACGATTCACCACGGTTCTACTACGAATCACCACGGTACACGACGATTTTACAAATCGTGGCGAATCGTAGCGGCAACGTAGCCAAAAATCGTGAATGTGTAAACAGGCCTTAAGCTGATAAAATAACAACCTTAGCGAATTTCCGTGAATTTATATTTTCAGCTGCCGAGAAATGTGGGCTTTATATTAGATGTTTTTTTAGTGAGGGTCACTCACTGTTTGGCATAATTATTGTTATGTAAAATTTTAAGTAAGATTAAGTATTTTTCTCAAGATCTGGGCCCCTACTCACCAACCATTCTTGAGAATATTCTTAGTCTTATTCTACAAGGTTTTCTATATTTGTAAGTAATACAACTTCTGATTGGCTAAAACGTTCGGTTTAGCCAATCAGAAGTTGTGTTACTTACAAATGTAGACAATTCTGAAGAATAAGACAAAGAACGTTCTTAAGAATGATTGGTGAATACGGGCCTAGATCATTAAAAAAGAACCACTGGCTGCTAAAACTGGTGTGCCTGAAAATGTGTAGAGTGTACAGTAAAGCTTCTACACGAATATTCTTTTCATACAGAAAACTTTGAAGTCGATCAATTTAGCCATTTAAAAATTAACTTGCTGCATTATTGTCGGCATCTGATCTTGACCCACACTGTCCAAAACAGAAACTTACATCGCCATAGGCGACGACAAGGTTAAAAAGAATGTGTCCACTACCGGTCAAACATTTTAAAGAAAGGGCAAGCATGTCTATATGTCTCCTGGCTGCAATAAGCTGCTAACATAGCCCTTAGTGTCCTAAAAAAACTGTTTAAAAAAGGAATAGTGAACCACATGCAGATCACAAACAAATGAGAGAAAGGTAAGCATTCCCATAAGTATTTATGACAAGGAGGGTATACAAAACACCTGGTACTTCCGATAAAATATATGACCAGACTGCACAACCCGGTCTTGATCCACAGTGTTCGCAATTAAAAAAACTGATAATGGCGTCCGAAGAAAATAATAGAATCGTGTATAACTTGCATCTCATTAAAACTTGAGGGAAGGGCAAACATTCCGTCACATAGTTATGGCTTGTCCTGGGATATACTGTAACATCTGTCACTTCCGGTATATCGAGTACAGTACAGCCATGTCAGAAATGTCTGTTTACCTTTTCCATGAAACATGTTCTTTTTTTTCTTTTATTTATTATTTGGTGCGAAGCTACTAATGCACTAACATTCGGTGATTCGTATCGAAACCAAATTTAGGTGAACCAGATTTATATCCTTTGAATATCAGGTTCTGTTCAACAGTAAAATCCCTAGGAAATAGAGTCGTGGTATCTGATAAATTTAAATAAAATGCTAAGAATGTCCCAGAATGCCCCGATGAATTTCCCTTTTCCGGCTACTGAGGATGGGGAATGCAGGGAGGGGGGGGGGGGCTTTGTTGGGGCCATGGGGTCAGAAGGCTCTCTCCCACTGTTTCTTATGTGAAAGGTCAGTTTAAGGCGTCGTGTGGTTAGGTTAGTCTGGTATCAAGTGGTGATGCACTTTTTAACAAATTTGAAGTCCATCATCTTATTTATCCAAGCGCTGGATTGATTGATCGATTGATTTGATCGGTCCGTCCGTCAGTTGGTTTGTTGGTCGATGGATTCGTTGATAGATGGATCCGCTTTGAACATTATTTCAGTTAAATTAGGGCTGCGGTTAACCCTTTATGTTTAATGGTGAAACAACACGGTAAACTTCTTCCGTGTCGTAGATGTAATTTTCACAAAGAACTTCTGCTGCACTGTTTGTACATTTGCTGCATTGGTTTATTAGTGAAAATGGAAGAATATGTATAAAATTTGTTTCTGGTGTTGATTTGATGATTGTTTATAAAAACTAAGAGCAAATTTTTCATTTCTTGCGAAACTACTTTGTGCCTTTTACCACCTACAGGAACTTGGTCTACCTCCCGAAAGGACCCTTTTTCACTTTGACTTTTGAATGGTAGTTGTGAGGTGAAAGAGCGAATAAATTCATTCGGTTTAGATGCCAATTTTATTTCGCTCATAGATGTGGACCACCGAACATATCTTTAACAGAAACAAGCAGCAAAGCACATAACAGGATCAATGCTGTTGATTTTTCACCCTGTTTTAAAAGTTGCAAAAATCAAACGTGTAACACCTTTATGGTTTTCAACATTTCTAGACCGGTGCTCTTATTGTCAATGCCCCGCCTTTTGACTAGTAATTAATTTACATAATTCACGAGGTCAGAGGTCACAGAGACAAAATTGCATGTCTAGACAAGTTCATTTGCTGACATGTGTTACGGACCTAACTTCTCCTTCGGCGGATGTGTTATATTCGGTTGACAAGCATACTGTTAACCTGCGTACCTGCCCGGAGGTCAGCGTGATCTATGGGAGTGGCCAGTTATGTAGATTTACACTTTCCCAAAAAATTGACCGGTCCAATTTTAAAGCGTTTGCAGAGGACAGTTTAACCCTTATACTTCTTGGCGCGAGTCAAGGACCTTCTTCGGACAGTGTAAATGAAAATCAAACAGCAGAGAACCTGCAGTGTGTTCTTGGACCAACAATAAATTTGAACTAGCAACAGTTGGGTATTGCACTATCGGGTTACAGACATCATTTAACCCACTTACCAGGTCCTTATTCACCAACCGTTCTTAAGGACATTCTTAGGTTTATTCTTCAGAATTTTGTCAATGTGAAAGCAACAGGACTTCTGATTGGCTAAACCAATTGGTTTAGCCAATCAGAAGTTCTGTTATTTTCGCAGTTGGAAAATTTTGAACATTTTGACAAAGAACATTCTTAAGAAAGGTTGGTGAATACGGACCCAGGTCCAGAGTTAGATACGGCTCAGTAAAGATTTGTTCCTGGCAGTGTTTAACTCTTTACTAAACGACACAATTTAGACTGGTCCAAATTCAATGCATTTGCAGATGAAAAAATAAAGGTGAGTCAAAAATTGAAATTTGATTAGGAAAGGATAGAAAACATTGTGGAAAAGGGAGAAAATGCTGGTTACCAGCATTTTCTCCTTTTCCTACAATCTTTTCCAAAAGCTTCTTTCTAACGGGCGTCAAACGCAGGGACATCATAGGGAAACAACTCTTGTCACAGTTTATGAAGAAAAAAAAAAACTCTGGCACTACGGATCATTCTCATTCACCGCTGTAGTAGGCTCGGACAGTATTTTCGTCACATGACCACAGCTCAAAATGGCGACTCAAACGCCGGTGAAAGAAAGAACAATATCGATTGTTTTGTGTGCTGATCAAACAGCATGCGGCCAATCAAACTTTGTGTAGGAAATAAGAAAAAGCGAGATTTTCTGAAAAGCTTAAATGTCTTTTAAAGGACGAAAAAAAAAATTTTTTTTCAATCTTACAAACTTAGCTCAATCGGTGTACCGGAACTGTTGTCATCTTTCATGGGCGCAGCCATTTTTGTTACAAATGGCGTAAGATTCTGGTCAGTAAAGAAGCTTGAAAAAACAGTGCCATAGTAAACAAGTAAATTCATCAGATTGAATGGATCTATAATGTATCTAGAATCATATTTCCTTTGTCTACTTTATCATATTACACATGAACCAGTTAAACAGTAAGAAAAAACATGTTCTCCTCGGTTTGACAAGATTCTTGTCTTTTAGACCATTGCAGAGATGTATGGTGAGAGTAACGAACGACAACTCTGCTCGGAGATTGGAAGGAAAATTGCTTGCTAACAAGTTCCAATTGGGAGAAAACTTGGAACCATTAAAATCTTAGCCACAATGGTTGGGAATTTGAAGGAGATTACATTAACCCATTTACACACTATCTCTACTTTTGACGACCCTGAGGAAGCTTTTATAAAACATAGTGGGAAAAGGAGAAAATGCTGGTAACCAGCATTTTCTCCTTTTCCCACAATGTTTTCTACCCTTCGCAAAACAAATTTCAAATTTTCACTCACTTTTGTTTTTTGTCGTCTGCAAATGCGTCCGATTTGAACAAACCTAAAATTTTGTCGTTGGGTAAAGAGTTAAATTGCATAGAAGGGCTGTCAGAAAGACGGACGGACGGTCAGCCCGATTCGAGTTTTTCGATGTGACAACGACATATTCTATAGCTGACGAACAACTCTTTGTCCACGAGATGTAATACAGCAGATGTGTCACTGTACAACATATCCGTTATTTCAACCTTCCCACCCCCCACCCCCCACCCCCATGTCGCAAACTAGTTCCATCCGCGTGCGGCATCAAGACATCGAGGAGTACACAGGTCGCGCAGCCCGATCTTCAAGCGACATGGTTGTCTAATTGGTTCTAATAATGACAAAAATAATAAACTTCTTTTATGCTCTCTAGTTATGTTCAAGACCTGAAGGAAATTCCAATTGACCTATTTTCTGTTCAAAGAGTTTGAGTGCAACCAACTGTCTGTTTACAATTGATAACTCGAGTGTTGAGTTAAAATTCGTTGTCATTTGTACTATTTATATATTCAGTTTCCGTAATATACTTCCTTCAAATCTCTTTCAAATAATCTGTCTAAGTGGCGAGAATTCACCCTTCAGTTCGTCTTTGTGTCTCACCCTCACGCCTTGAAATGTAAACTGAGCTATTTGTTGCTGGCACAGAGTTTGGAGCTAATCTATAAAATGTCGCTTTCTCAACGGTTTTTCTGACGCTAATCTTGTTTCATCTAACATTTTGACGACTGCAAAAAAAAATACTCAAGACAATATATATTAATTTATCTAAATCCAACTTATAGTCCTGTCTTACAATTTCGATATTATTACCGATTTGATAAGTTTTTGAGAACAGTGCAGATCAAGATCAAAATTTTAGACTCCTCCAAATTGAAAGCATGTGCAGACGGCAAAATAAAGGTAACACAAAATTGATACTTGACTTTAAAAAACATTGTGGGAAAAGAGGAAAATGCTGGTTACCAGCATTTTCCTCTTTTCCCACAATGTTTTCGGACGACTTCTTCCTCTGGAACGTAAAAACCAGTGATTGTTGGTAAAGGGTTAAAATTTGGGAAAAAAAATACAATTATCGTCAGGTAAAAAGTTGAGGTCAAATGTCGTGTTAGATGACGTAACAGCCTGCCAAGAAAAGTGTAAAGCCATTAGCAATTTAATGATATTTATGTCTCAACTTTGACAGTACTGACAGCTTACGGACTTAGTGCACTCAGTTACCCTTACACGAGCATGAAACTGGGTCTGTATTCACCAACCATTCTAAAGAGTATTCTTTGTCTTATTCTTCAAGATTTTTCTGAATTTGTAAGTAAGACAACTTCTGTAAGACAACTTCTGAATGGCTTTACCAAGTGGTTTTAGCCAATCAGATGTTGGGTTACTTCCAAACTTTGAAAATTTTGGAGAATAAGACAGTGAACGTTAATAAGAATCGTTGGTGATTACGGTCCCAGGCTGAGAACTCGTTTCGCAAAAAATGAAACAAAGAAATCTGAAAGCTAATTTTCATTCGCCTGCAAAACATAGCTTTGAAATAAAAGGTACCGTAGCGTCCAAGATAAGTGATAGGGGTCTTAAAATGCATTTAGATTGAAATCATGTGCAATCATAATGGAAATAATTGTGACTGAGATATTTTACGGTCGGTCCAAGTGTTTCTTGCTGGAAGAAACATAATTTATGATTAGCAACTGTTAACCTAAAACTAGATTTCATTTTTCTATCAGGGACCAACTCATGGACAGAGTGTACATTATGAGATAGTCTTCACCCTAAAATACTCTTAAATGGTATGATTTAGAATCAAATGCATAAATTACACCTGCAGTTATTACTTTGGGCCATAAAAAACAGACAGCCGAATACAGTAACACTCCCCAAAAGCGAATCGAGCTGCACTGTGCAAACGATCCTGTCTGTCCGTGCGTAAGTCCGTAGACACAAATTTGTCCGGCGAAATACTCCGACGGTTTTTCGGGTACTGAAGTCAAATTTACACACAGTTCCTATAAATATGAAGTTGGGCATGTGCACTTTCCATTACCTTGTTGCGATCAGTTGCAGAATTATCTCCCCTTGAACTTTTTTTCAATTCTCATTTTTTTACAAAACCATTCTACATTCACTGTGTGACAAATACCTATCTTATGACAAGGAGCTGATGGGAGTACCGTATGATCACGTTTAGTGATAGCTCTAGTGTCAGCTACACAGTTTATTGCAGCAACAAGTGCATCTATCCCTGTTTTCCTTGAGTTTCTGATAACCAGCATTTTTTCTTTCCACACAATGTTTTCTACCCTGCCAGAAAGAAATGTCAGTTTTTTTAGTTAAGCTTAATTTGTTGTCTGAAAGTGCTTTTGATTTGAAAGTCTAAAATTTTATTGTGTGGTAAAGAGTTAAATGAAAGAAAAAGTGAAAACAAACAGAAGGAAAAGCTGTTGACTAGGGCCTATATTCACCAACCATTCTTAAGAACGTTCTTGGTCTTATTCTTCAAGATTTTCTGACTGTGAAAGTAACAGAACTTCTGATTGGCTAAACCGAATGGTTTAGCCAATCAGAAGTTCTGTTACTTTCACAATGATGAAATTTTGAAGAATAAGTCTAAGAATGTTTTTAAGAACGGTTAGTGAATATGGGCCCAGAATTCTCTATTTTTCCAACTTTATTTCGTCTTTGTAATGACAAATCGCACAGTCTTAACATATTTCCTGCTAAATAACTATAATTAAATTTTCAATTCGATACTAAAACTCCAAATATTACTATATCAGAGTTATGTATAAGGGAATAATATTTTCCTATCGGACAGTGTAGACCAAGATCAGACTGCACGCTCTGTGCAGTCTGATCTTGATCTACACTGTCCGCGTGAAGAGGCCAATGAGTTGCGCCTTTTCATTTTTTCCATTTTTTTTTTTGCTTCTTTGAATTGGCATTTATAAATCTAAAACCACTATATAGGGTCAGTAAGTCTCGTTTAGATGAAATGCACTTCCGGGGAGGCTGGTCGACATATTGAGATATTTTCCACTATTTTGCTTATTCATGTACCGACATTCGTGACGCTACACCGATGTGCATATTCTTCAAATTCTCAAAAATGGGTTTGGAGAGGAAAAACTGGAGATGAAAGATGTTGGTAAGGGTCAAAATATTGTTTAGAAATAATTTTGTGATTTAAATACAGGCCGTGGAAATCAGCGAAAATCCGTAACCCAGTTTTCGTACATCCTTGCAATGGACATGTACTCGGTCGATTTCTGATCTAAGAAGGCCAAACTAACCTAGTTATGGCAATAAAATAATGTTTTTTAGCATTTCATTCTAGAAATGCACTCATATCGCGTCTTCTGGGGCGTTTAGAAACATATTGCGGTTTTGATATGTTTCGCACCAGTGCAGTTTCGCACCCAAGTCTCCTTTGCACTATATTGAATGTTGCCTGTAATGACTGTTGGAATTATTCGGCCTCATTTTATTAATTGAATTGCCTTAGACAGCCATTCTTAAATGGTCGTGAATTATTGGCTTCAGAACCTATTTTAGCATCTTTTGTGGAATTATTTTCAGTTAAATTCATCATTTCTAGTTCAAAACTAGATATATAAGCTTAACCCTTTAAAGAGCACGGAATAAATCAAAGACGCATTTCATTTTATAAATAAGATCTTGAGAATAATGTTGAAGTTGCCCTCGTCTGGACGGTCTTAGTAAAGCGATCAATGTAGATCAGACTGCAGACTTTGTACAGTCTAGTCATGATGTACATTGATCACAAAAGCAACTAAAGTGGTCAAAGGCACTTTGAAGGTTATAACAAAGAATTGCAGACTATTTGAATACTCAGAATCAGTACTTGTGCTTGCCTATTTTGATGTAGCCTTTACAAGTGTAATGCTTCTTATGATGAAATATTCTGCAGAAAGTCTTTTTGAATACTTTGCTTTAGCCTGTTTTTTTTTTTTTTTTTTGCAGGAGGGCAGATAGGCCATGAAATCCTAACAATCACAATAACTGTCCAAAACATCTGTACAGTGCCACATGAAACATCACCTACTTTAGACTCATTGGAAATGCCAAACCACTAAAACAGAAGATTAATTCATGACTGTCCAAATGACAGCAGATGCAACAGGATGTACTACACAAGATATGATTTGCAGGGCATTTTCTTCAAAAAAGCTTGTGTCAAAACAGCCAGGGGGAGGGAAGCCAGAACAATAAATGTGAGAAAATATTGGAAATCATTTTTTCTGTGGTGTTTTGCACCCATTCAAAGACAAATTTCAACAGTTCATTTGCATATCACCTGCTTATCCTCTCAGCTTGAACCAGTCGAAATTTTGTTCTGTGAGTTAACCCTTTACCAAACAATTTTGTTCCTAATAAATTACCCTGAAGCAGAGGGCTTTTGAAAACATTGAAGGAAGAGGAGAGAAAAAATGGTCATCGGCTTTTTATACATTTTTCACAATGTTTCCTCTCAGTCATAAACCTAATCATTTAGGCTACAATTTTTCATCCTCCAACTTTGCTTTCAAAATAGACACTATGAAAATTTTGTTAAATGTTAAAAGATTAAAATGGTTGCATTTCTTCTTATAAAGCCCTTGTTTAATTCATCCTTGCAAGTGTTGTTGGACCAGAGACAGCCCAGTAATTTAATACCAGCAGATAAAGGGGTCAGTGGTCTGTCTCCTGTAGACAACTTTTTATGTCTTGCAGCAGACCAATTTTGAAAACATTTTGACCTAAGGACAAATTGGTCAAAATAAGTAATGTCTAATTGTGACATGATTTAACGAATACTCAAGTTTTACTCCTTGATTAATTTTTTTCGCATTCACAAGGATGCTTCTGAAGTTTTGTGCTGCAAATATGTTTCAGAAGCAATTTTATTATTTTTGATGACTTGTAAGTCTTTACCAAAAATTCCTGAGTTTTAACGACCTTGCAGAAAAATACTTTAGGAAACATTGTGTGAAAAGACAACTAATAATTTTTACTTTCAACACAATGTTTTCTACCTTTTATTAGCTAAATTGTAAAATGTGAGTCAAAATCAATCAATTGTCTGCAAATGCTTTGAATTTGAAGAAGTGCAGAGTTTTATCAGTTGGTAAAGATTAAACAAAATAAACATGAGAAGTCTTAAAAGTTTTGTAGATATTTAATTATCTTTATTACATTTGTAGTAACAAAACACTTTTGCATTATTGTCATGTTACTTGGGTCCCTTGATGGAGCAAATTTCTGCTTCAGAAAAAAAATATTGTTAAAAAATGCGAAATTGTTTATTAACCCATTACCACACAATCCATACTTTTGACGCCCCTGAGAAAGAGGCCTTTTGAAAACACTGTGGGAAAAGGAGAAAATGCTGGTAACCAGCATTTTCTCCTTTTCCCACAGTGTTTTCTACCCTTCCCAGAACAAATTTCAATTTTTCAGTCACCTTTATTTTGTCGTCTGCAAATGCTTTTCATTTGGACCGGTCTAAAATTTTCTCGTGAACTAAAGAATTAATTTGCCATTTCTCACAATGTTTTCAAACGACTATTAATTTTGTGCAGCAAATAAGACTTCTATGCAACAAAATTTCTTTTTCTGCACAATGTCATTGAGTGAATTTTACCACATGTTTATTGCTTTCAGTCTTCAAGGAGCATTAGGGATTTTTGTTCTAAATATAAACAAGAATATTACTTTTCCTTTATTTAACAAAGTCTTGAAACCTAACTTTACTTTTAATACTAGATAGAGGCAAATGGAGAAAAATAATTGAAAGATTGAGATGAAAACATTGTCGCAAATAGATATTGCTAACTGTGAGCAATAACATATTTGGTCACAATATTTTCAAAAGCAGTCTGCTGCAATGCTGTTTTAAATTAGTGTCATTTCTCGTTAGGATTTAAATACCCTTTTAACTATTGAACTGTACCGGTAAACGTTAGCATGAACTTCTTTGTGGTGCAAAGATGGTAAACATAGAACATTAATACTATAGTACTATTTTTCTTTAATTAAATGTTTAAATGACTGCATGTCCAATTATACATATATGAGAACACCACTGCATAACATGTGGTCCCTGTAATGTGCAGTTGTCTTGCAGTCATGGTTCCTTTTTAGTGTCATTCGTCTACCAGGAGAAAACTCTGAAAGTATATTAGTAAGATATGTTGTAAATACATGTATAGTACTTCTGAATAGAAGTTTTTAGCTAACCAGAGCAAAAATGCTTAATTCTTTATCACAGGATAGATCCTAGACTTGTCCAATTGAAAACATTTGGAAACAACAATTTAAATGTGGCTGGAACTTGGAAGGATGGAATTTGTCTTTGAATGAGTAGAAAACATTGTGGGAAAGGGAGAAAATGCTGGTTACCAGTATTTTCTCCTTTACCCACAATGTTATCAAAAGGCTTCTTCCTTGAAAGCACTAGGGTAAATGACTTGTACAAATTGAAAGCACTAGTAGACAAAAAAGTAAGTGTGGCTAAAAAAATGAAATTCATTTTTGGATGGGTTGAAAATACCCTGAGAAAAGGAAGACATGCTGGTTACCAGTATTTTCTCCTATTTCCATACTATTTTCATAACTTGTCTTCTTTACAGGTAAAGGGTTAAACATTTCATTCATGTGCCAGTTAGTGCAATTGGTCATGGGTATCTTTCCAAAGTACTATGCACAACACTAATATTCAGTGTGCATAGTGGAACAAGCATATTGCATTCTTCTTAAATAACCCTTGGCCTGTGAAGCACAATCCTTTATGACACAATCCTGATTTTTAAAGACTCGGAGGAAGCCTTATGAAAACATTGTAGGAAAAGGATTAAATGCTGGTAAGCAGCATTTTCTCCTTTTCCAATAATAGTTTCTATACCCACTCAAATAAATTTCCATCATTTAAATACTAGATCATTATTCTATAAGGCATTAATTGTCATCTGCAAACCCTTTCAATTTGGACCAGTCAAAGATTCTGTCTTGTGCTGAGAAGATAACTACACACTTTTCAGCAAAGTGATGATCGATTTCAGACTGCAATGAACATGCAGTCTGATCTGGAATCTGAACTCTCTTATGTTTGATATTTGAAAACATAATACTGGAGTGGCTGTCTGAAAAATCCTCGAATGTCACCAAAGGCTGAAATTAACAGCGGCTCAACGTAGATCTGTGCGATCGCCCCCGGCAAATTGAGGATTACAACTAGATCTATAAATATCTGTTTTAAAACGTCTTGCTTCGTACTTATGCTTTCATTTTATGCCTTCACATAGCTGTAGTTTTGTGAAAGAAGCTGATTCATCTAGTTTGATTTAACTCCGTCAAAAAAGCATGATTCTTTTGAATACGAAACCGAAAGTAGGTTGAACCATCAACCTCTTTACCTGCGCTGAACACGATCTGTTCTTTACTGTGGAGTATTCATCGTCACATATCGTTCTCTGATCGATTACTGAAATTTTCAAATCGCTCGGAGTTTTTAAATCTTACTTCATCATTCGTAATTGCTTCGTGTATCTCTCCATATACTGTGATGAAAAGGCGATAAATTTACGGTGCTCCCCGGAAGTGATGAACTCTCGCGGTCACGTGACGAGACTTTCAGACCCTACTAGGGTCAGTAAGTCTCGTTTAGATGAAATGCACTTCCGGGGAGGCTGGTCGACATACAATGTATTGAGATATTTTCCACTATTTTGCTTATTCATGTACCGACATTCGTGACGCTACACCGATGTGCATATTCTTCAAATTCTCAAAAATGGGTTTGGAGAGGAAAAACTGGAGATGAAAGATGTTGGTAAGGGTCAAAATATTGTTTAGAAATAATTTTGTGATTTAAATACAGGCCGTGGAAATCAGCGAAAATCCGTAACCCAGTTTTCGTACATCCTTGCAATGGACATGTACTCGGTCGATTTCTGATCTAAGAAGGCCAAACTAACCTAGTTATGGCAATAAAATAATGTTTTTTAGCATTTCATTCTAGAAATGCACTCATATCGCGTCTTCTGGGGCGTTTAGAAACATATTGCGGTTTTGATATGTTTCGCACCAGTGCAGTTTCGCACCCAAGTCTCCTTTGCACTATATTGAATGTTGCCTGTAATGACTGTTGGAATTATTCGGCCTCATTTTATTAATTGAATTGCCTTAGACAGCCATTCTTAAATGGTCGTGAATTATTGGCTTCAGAACCTATTTTAGCATCTTTTGTGGAATTATTTTCAGTTAAATTCATCATTTCTAGTTCAAAACTAGATATATAAGCTTAACCCTTTAAAGAGCACGGAATAAATCAAAGACGCATTTCATTTTATAAATAAGATCTTGAGAATAATGTTGAAGTTGCCCTCGTCTGGACGGTCTTAGTAAAGCGATCAATGTAGATCAGACTGCAGACTTTGTACAGTCTAGTCATGATGTACATTGATCACAAAAGCAACTAAAGTGGTCAAAGGCACTTTGAGGGTTATAACAAAGAATTGCAGACTATTTGAATACTCAGAATCAGTACTTGTGCTTGCCTATTTTGATGTAGCCTTTACAAGTGTAATGCTTCTTATGATGAAATATCCTGCAGAAAGTCTTTTTGAATACTTTGCTTTAGCCTGTTTTTTTTTTTTTTTTTTTGCAGGAGGGCAGATAGGCCATGAAATCCTAACAATCACAATAACTGTCCAAAACATCTGTACAGTGCCACATGAAACATCACCTACTTTAGACTCATTGGAAATGCCAAACCACTAAAACAGAAGATTAATTCATGACTGTCCAAATGACAGCAGATGCAACAGGATGTACTACACAAGATATGATTTGCAGGGCATTTTCTTCAAAAAAGCTTGTGTCAAAACAGCCAGGGGGAGGGAAGCCAGAACAATAAATGTGAGAAAATATTGGAAATCATTTTTTCTGTGGTGTTTTGCACCCATTCAAAGACAAATTTCAACAGTTCATTTGCATATCACCTGCTTATCCTCTCAGCTTGAACCAGTCGAAATTTTGTTCTGTGAGTTAACCCTTTACCAAACAATTTTGTTCCTAATAAATTACCCTGAAGCAGAGGGCTTTTGAAAACATTGAAGGAAGAGGAGAGAAAAAATGGTCATCGGCTTTTTATACATTTTTCACAATGTTTCCTCTCAGTCATAAACCTAATCATTTAGGCTACAATTTTTCATCCTCCAACTTTGCTTTCAAAATAGACACTATGAAAATTTTGTTAAATGTTAAAAGATTAAAATGGTTGCATTTCTTCTTATAAAGCCCTTGTTTAATTCATCCTTGCAAGTGTTGTTGGACCAGAGACAGCCCAGTAATTTAATACCAGCAGATAAAGGGGTCAGTGGTCTGTCTCCTGTAGACAACTTTTTATGTCTTGCAGCAGACCAATTTTGAAAACATTTTGACCTAAGGACAAATTGGTCAAAATAAGTAATGTCTAATTGTGACATGATTTAACGAATACTCAAGTTTTACTCCTTGATTAATTTTTTTCGCATTCACAAGGATGCTTCTGAAGTTTTGTGCTGCAAATATGTTTCAGAAGCAATTTTATTATTTTTGATGACTTGTAAGTCTTTACCAAAAATTCCTGAGTTTTAACGACCTTGCAGAAAAATACTTTAGGAAACATTGTGTGAAAAGACAACTAATAATTTTTACTTTCAACACAATGTTTTCTACCTTTTATTAGCTAAATTGTAAAATGTGAGTCAAAATCAATCAATTGTCTGCAAATGCTTTGAATTTGAAGAAGTGCAGAGTTTTATCAGTTGGTAAAGATTAAACAAAATAAACATGAGAAGTCTTAAAAGTTTTGTAGATATTTAATTATCTTTATTACATTTGTAGTAACAAAACACGTTTGCATTATTGTCATGTTACTTGGGTCCCTTGATGGAGCAAATTTCTGCTTCAGAAAAAAAATATTGTTAAAAAATGCGAAATTGTTTATTAACCCATTACCACACAATCCATACTTTTGACGCCCCTGAGAAAGAGGCCTTTTGAAAACACTGTGGGAAAAGGAGAAAATGCTGGTAACCAGCATTTTCTCCTTTTCCCACAGTGTTTTCTACCCTTCCCAGAACAAATTTCAATTTTTCAGTCACCTTTATTTTGTCGTCTGCAAATGCTTTTCATTTGGACCGGTCTAAAATTTTCTCGTGAAGTAAAGAATTAATTTGCCATTTCTCACAATGTTTTCAAACGACTATTAATTTTGTGCAGCAAATAAGACTTCTATGCAACAAAATTTCTTTTTCTGCACAATGTCATTGAGTGAATTTTACCACATGTTTATTGCTTTCAGTCTTCAAGGAGCATTAGGGATTTTTGTTCTAAATATAAACAAGAATATTACTTTTCCTTTATTTAACAAAGTCTTGAAACCTAACTTTACTTTTAATACTAGATAGAGGCAAATGGAGAAAAATAATTGAAAGATTGAGATGAAAACATTGTCGCAAATAGATATTGCTAACTGTGAGCAATAACATATTTGGTCACAATATTTTCAAAAGCAGTCTGCTGCAATGCTGTTTTAAATTAGTGTCATTTCTCGTTAGGATTTAAATACCCTTTTAACTATTGAACTGTACCGGTAAACGTTAGCATGAACTTCTTTGTGGTGCAAAGATGGTAAACATAGAACATTAATACTATAGTACTATTTTTCTTTAATTAAATGTTTAAATGACTGCATGTCCAATTATACATATATGAGAACACCACTGCATAACATGTGGTCCCTGTAATGTGCAGTTGTCTTGCAGTCATGGTTCCTTTTTAGTGTCATTCGTCTACCAGGAGAAAACTCTGAAAGTATATTAGTAAGATATGTTGTAAATACATGTATAGTACTTCTGAATAGAAGTTTTTAGCTAACCAGAGCAAAAATGCTTAATTCTTTATCACAGGATAGATCCTAGACTTGTCCAATTGAAAACATTTGGAAACAACAATTTAAATGTGGCTGGAACTTGGAAGGATGGAATTTGTCTTTGAATGAGTAGAAAACATTGTGGGAAAGGGAGAAAATGCTGGTTACCAGTATTTTCTCCTTTACCCACAATGTTATCAAAAGGCTTCTTCCTTGAAAGCACTAGGGTAAATGACTTGTACAAATTGAAAGCACTAGTAGACAAAAAAGTAAGTGTGGCTAAAAAAATGAAATTCATTTTTGGATGGGTTGAAAATACCCTGAGAAAAGGAAGACATGCTGGTTACCAGTATTTTCTCCTATTTCCATACTATTTTCATAACTTGTCTTCTTTACAGGTAAAGGGTTAAACATTTCATTCATGTGCCAGTTAGTGCAATTGGTCATGGGTATCTTTCCAAAGTACTATGCACAACACTAATATTCAGTGTGCATAGTGGAACAAGCATATTGCATTCTTCTTAAATAACCCTTGGCCTGTGAAGCACAATCCTTTATGACACAATCCTGATTTTTAAAGACTCGGAGGAAGCCTTATGAAAACATTGTAGGAAAAGGATTAAATGCTGGTAAGCAGCATTTTCTCCTTTTCCAATAATAGTTTCTATACCCACTCAAATAAATTTCCATCATTTAAATACTAGATCATTATTCTATAAGGCATTAATTGTCATCTGCAAACCCTTTCAATTTGGACCAGTCAAAGATTCTGTCTTGTGCTGAGAAGATAACTACACACTTTTCAGCAAAGTGATGATCGATTTCAGACTGCAATGAACATGCAGTCTGATCTGGAATCTGAACTCTCTTATGTTTGATATTTGAAAACATAATACTGGAGTGGCTGTCTGAAAAATCCTCGAATGTCACCAAAGGCTGAAATTAACAGCGGCTCAACGTAGATCTGTGCGATCGCCCCCGGCAAATTGAGGATTACAACTAGATCTATAAATATCTGTTTTAAAACGTCTTGCTTCGTACTTATGCTTTCATTTTATGCCTTCACATAGCTGTAGTTTTGTGAAAGAAGCTGATTCATCTAGTTCGATTTAACTCCGTCAAAAAAGCATGATTCTTTTGAATACGAAACCGAAAGTAGGTTGAACCATCAACCTCTTTACCTGCGCTGAACACGATCTGTTCTTTACTGTGGAGTATTCATCGTCACATATCGTTCTCTGATCGATTACTGAAATTTTCAAATCGCTCGGAGTTTTTAAATCTTACTTCATCATTCGTAATTGCTTCGTGTATCTCTCCATATACTGTGATGAAAAGGCGATAAATTTACGGTGCTCCCCGGAAGTGATGAACTCTCGCGGTCACGTGACGAGACTTTCAGACCCTATTCTCAATTCAAAAAGAGATAATAATTACCTCCCTTTTCAGAAAACTGACAAAAGTATCAAAAAATAATTTCAAGATAGACATAAATGGAATTTCTGATCCGTTAGGAATGTGCAAAAATATTATTTCTGCATAAATCCTTATTTATCCTTATGTATCAACCAATTAGAATTTTCACCGGAAGTGCATTACACAGGTCCTACCTTAAACATATGAACCATGCTCTGTGAAAAGGGGGCTTAATACATCTGCAAAAAAACATCGACTGTCGGCAGCCTGCGCAATCCTTAAAGGCTGACATTGGCCTAAATTTTTCGCTATTGGTCAGTTTTCCGTATGACATAGAACCAGTCTATCTCATGATTAACTCTATTGTTAGAAAATGTGGCTATTGTAGATTCATAAGATTTAATGTGATTGTTTGCTTGGTAACATGCATCATTATCCAGGGTAAAAAAATTTGTTTGCTCGTCAATAACTTTTTTATCACGTGTTGTTTAAAAAATCTAACACATTAAGCAAATCCCTGGAGTTCGTCCGCCTTCTCTGCTTCAAACCGAATTCCAATCGGTCATGTATTAACGGAATTATTGAAGATTTTCTTACCTGAAGTCGGGGAATTTTTTCAGATATCGGTCATTGTTGTTGTTTTTGTGTCACGTGATTCCCCGCCGTGAAAGCGGTATCATTATAAGCGCTGTCTCCTGCCGGGCGTGTTGATAGAGCTTTTTTGTATGCAGACTGCATTAACCCTTTGGCTACCAAGTGCGACTCAGTGACCTTTTGCAGACAATATAGATTCAGATCACACCAGGAAGAACGTGCAGTCTGATCCTAGATCTGCACTATCCGATACGGAGATATTTTTCCTCGAGATATTCCTTTGAAATAACTTTTGAGGTTTTACTATCGGCTTTAAAAGTGGCATTTAATATATTTAGTAAGATAAGGTTTAACTTAAATTGAACAAATACCCCCCCCCCCTCCATTCCTAAAGAAATTAGTGCAAATATACCGTTTAAAGTGGGACCTGTTAACCCAGGTTACATATTGCATTTGAAAAAAAAAATGTTCAGGCAGAAAAATGCATCTTTTGGCACCAGTAATTAGAACAGACTTACCCTCCGTCACAGCTTTTAACAATTCCAAACCTTTACAAGTGATCAACGTAAGACTAAACGGGATAAACACTTAATATTATGACACGTGTGTGTTAACTAGTCGGTGCCTAAAAAGAACACAACAGCTTTTCAAATAGATTATCCACTTTGACGGTGAAACACCGAGATCAAAGGTACACCCAGCTAACCCTTGACTAGCTTTTCAATGAAAATAAGTATAGCACGTATTCGCTTCCTGAAAATGAATCTGTAACATCTTTTCTTCTAGAGGGAATGGAAGGTTTGAAATTTGAATTAAACTTTGTTATTACGATAGTCAACTTATAAGGTAGTTCAAACAGGAACATGACAAACATGCAACTATACAGATTTTTAAAAATATTATTTCAAAATTAAGATTTTTGCTATAAATTCAAAATGTTTGATGTCCCAGTTTTTTGTGAGTAGACTGTCTCTATCTTTTAGCAGATACTGAAACGATTTTTTGGAAAAAGTATCACATTAATAATTTAAATAAATCAAACCACTGATTCCTAGACTTCGAGCCTGTACGTTAGGGTTAGCACGTCTGCCCCCTTTTTACACGGGTCACTCGAAATACTTTGGTAAAAGGTTGATTAGCTGTTTAGTGTCTTCAGAAAGAAAGGGACAGTCCATTTAGTGATTTTAAAGTACTATTATCAAACATCCTTGTTGCACTTTCAGGCATGTACCTATTGACGAATAACTTATGTTATCGATCATGAACAAAAGAAACGTGGCTTCAGATCAAAATTCAGACCTTCCATAACTTCTTTTAAGTTTCATTTTGAGTATAAAAGATATGTATCTAATGAAGTCTTACAAAAAAAAAAAAATGGGTGAAGGGTTAAATCGGTGTTCCTTTGACCTCGGTATCGCACTGCAGAGTGGGCGACCTTTAGAACAGCTGTAATGTACTTGCTTCTTACAGATTAGCACACACGTGTCACATTAAATTGACTCTTCTTATCTTTTTTTTCATATTAATTTACCCCCTTGGTTATCATTAATGGTCAGGATTATGAATTTTATACAGGTTTTAGAGGCTAAGTCCGTTCTTAGTCTCAACAAGCTCTTTATTTAAATACGATTTTATAAAATGCATATTTTGTCTGTTTGTGATTTTCTTTTTCAAAGGCAATATCATGAAATATGTTTGAATTGTGTTAGAATTGATTTTCATAGATTTCTTGCTATGTCATTTTCTTTTCAGTTATGAATTTATCCAAATTTAAAGGATTTGCGAACGTGACATACGGCATTTGTTACTGAAATAATGCTTTGATTGTCCGGTGTCACGTGATACTGCTGGTGAGCCACTTACGATAAAATGGAAATATCGCTTACCGTCTATTGATTGTAATGTTGGAAATTGAATGTAAAAGGCTAGAGATATTTCATAATTATAGGTTTCAGGAACAAACTTAAATTTGTTCGATATATCAACAGGATTTTTCTCTCTATTCGTCATGCATCCTACTGTCAAGGGGCGTTACTCTTGCTTCTTCCTCATGATCAAAAGGAGACTACTTATACAAAAAGAAAACAAACTTTGTCATGAATACTCTCCCTTCAACCGAAAAGGTATTCATTTGCTTGGTGGGTTGACTTTTAAGCCAATATCTGAACAATATGTCTCTGTTTCTTTCAAACTATTAATTCCAAACATGGATTTCCTTGACAAATACCACTTCAGCGTTTTCAACGCTTTGATTATTTTGGGTGGTACAGTTCTGTACCGGTTCATCACTGGCACGATACTGACGTTTAGCAAGTTAAATTATTTTAAAAAAAATGAAAAGTTTTCTCAAAAAACATGATCAGATTTTATAGATCTGTGACTAATCTAACCCTTATTTCATCTTGCTTTAGATAACTTATCTAGGCAACTTCAGTGTAACATGAACACCTACGTAACTTCAACCCTATGCACTGTGGGCAATTCTTCATTTTTCTCTCTCATTTTTTTTCCCCTCAAAGTAGCTGAAAAGTCGATCTTTACTGCAACGTTGTGTTATAATTATTAAAGGTGCTTGGATACTTGCGTGTATACAACATTTCTTTGTCTGTGTTAACCCTTAACCCATTACCACACAATCCCTACTTTTGACGCCCCATGAGAAAGAAACCTTTAGAAAACACTGTGGGAAAAGGAGAAAATGCTGGTAACCAGCATTTTCTCCTTTTCCCACAATGTTTTCTATCCTTCATAAAACAAATTTCAAATTTCCCGTCACTTTTATTTTGTCGTCTGCAAATGCTTTCAATTTGGTGACCAGTCTAAAATATTGTCGTTTGGTAATGGGTTAAGTTGCTAAGCTTGACTCACTGAACTTTTGCGGACAGTGTAGATCAGGGTCAGACTGCACAGAACGTGCAGTTCGATCTTGGATCTACACTGTTCGATAGGGAGAGAGACGTTTCTCCTAAAAGTAAGTTTAGAGTCGCAAAGTTTGGAGTTTTGCTATCGGCTTGAGAGTTTCATTCAATTTATTTAGTGGGATAAGGATTAACTCATTTCCGAATGACAAAATTTTGGACAATTTGCAGACGAAAAATATAAGTGACTGAAACTTTGAAATTTGTTTTGTGAAGGATAGAAAATATTGTGAGAAAAGGAGAAAATGCTGGTTACCAGCATTTTCTCCTTTTCCCACAATGTTTTCTAAAGGCTTTTTTCTCAGGGTCGTCAACAGTAGGGATTGTGTGGTAACGGGTTAGCTCTGTGCCAGATGACAAGATGAAAGGCTGGTATGTGCCAAATTTGAAAGCATTGGCAAATGAGTATATTTTGGATTAAAGTATGGGACTTGCCTTTTAGAGCAAAGATAGATCGTCGGAAAAGAAGTTAATATTGGTTACCATCTCTTTCACGCACTCAAACTCTGACAAGAGACCTAACATTTCTTATGAAGTGAAGGCGCGGGTGAACCCAAACAGCGGATAATGATTTTTTTTAAACAAGGCATGAATATGGCATTTCGAACATGATGTCGAGTACATGTGAACCATCCTCGGATACCCCGGGGTCTCCCTATTTGCTACGCTACATCGATGTAGCGTAGCAAATAGGGAGACCCCGGGGTATCCGAGGATGCATGTGAACATGCAATATGTAGATTCTTATGGTGTCATATATCTGCCGCGAGATAGGAGGTAGCTATTGCGATTACTTAAGAGAACTACCGTGGTAAAACAAAGTCTCCTTCGAGATATTATCTACATAATAAAAATGTTCGCGATAATTATATCGCGCTAATTCAAACTCTTTTATTTCTTTTTTTTTTTTCAGGGTATCTATAGGGCCCTAATTAGATACAGTTTCGGCACATAGCCGAGACAGATCAAATTTTCGAAGAATATGACATCACAGTGTAGGACCGGAAGTGTGCATTGTTTGATATTGTATGTCACTTGGGAGTCTGTACAGTGGCGAAATGTCACTTGATTCTAGAAAACTGTGTTTCCACGGTAAATGAAGTTAATATTTTTTTCATTTAGTTTTATATTTGATTGAATTCTTTCCATCCACATGTACTTTTGATATATATTAAACATGCCAGGCACCTGATCGTGCAATATGCAACCTCCTTATAGCAATAAGAATGTCTTGATCATCTTGATGTGAGAAAATTGAAATGATTTTCGACTACAAAAAATAGCAGAATTTTCGCTTTAGCGCGCACGAGGGAGTTCTTTCTAAGATTAAAAGGTCTGCCGATGTGTCTGCTCTCTCTTTTCATCAACAAGTTCCAAGTTGTGACCTTAAAAGCGATTAAATGACGAAATTCCAGCATGTCTACCAACAGAATTTTGTACTGTCACTTGTATAAAATATTGTAGATCTCAAGCGACTGTACAACAGCTTATCAAGTGACAGTACAAATTCCCTATGTTGACATGCCATTTTAAACGAACGATTAGGAGGATTGTAGTCGATTTTGTTACCAATTCTTTACATGTTTTCAAACAAAAACGAATAAAGAAACTGTCTATACATTTTCCGTTCAGCAAAAAAGCTTTTAAAGATGATTAATCAAACAAAATACCCCGGGTTTTTTTAGGCAAAATCATCTGTATTTTAGTATGGTTACATGATCAAGGCATCCCCATATCTCCAGGAAAGCTTTTCAGAGCACATGAGTGTTCTTGATACGATCTATGATTAACAAACAAACAATTGGATATGAAGGTTTTATAATAGCTATCAAAATAAATGAAAAATCACCAGCTTGACTTACCGTCTGTTAGCAATTTTCACGACCAAGTGACATTTCACCGCTGTACAGACTCGAACCAAGTGACATACAATCTCAAACACTGTACACTTCCGGTCCTACGCCGTGGACATGCGCGGACAAATGGTACAGCGATGTATCGATGAACGGTGACATTTATGCATAGGTATAAGAAATCCCAAGAAGCCAGCAGGACAATTACGTCCATTTTTTCGTAAAGTTTAACAATTGCAAATTACTAATAATATCCATGCACAAGCATTTTTCTTTATTCCCCGCTTATCTGTTTTTATGGCTTTCTTACAAGAAATAAAGGCACAGCCCTTGTCAAACTGAAAGCATAAATTTGCAGACAACAAACCATGTCTTGCTCAAATTATGGGTGTTGTCTTTGTAAACCCATAGGCCCTCGAAGCTCTATTGGTCTATCACAGAACACTGAAATTGTCCTTGGTCGATCTTTGAACATTCATAGCACATTGGTGCATCGCATTCATATCACTGAATATATAATTTACAAGGCTTTCATTAACACTGTTACTATAAATAGTCCATTAGGGATTCCCTCTGTATTATACATGTATATAAATTAATTTTGTCGTCTGCAAATGCTTCCAATTTGGACTGGTCTAAAATCTTGTCGTTTGGTAAAGAGTTATATGAAAGAAAAAATGAAAACAGGCAGATGGAAAAGCTGGTGAACAGAATTCTTTATAGACCAATAGAGTTTCAGAGGCTTTTGGTCAAAGTAAAAGTCATTGTGGAGAAATGTTTTAAGAAGCATTATCTGTCAGGGTCGTTAAAACTCACCCGCATACATTATTAGATGTACGGTCAGGTGGCAGGGGACTTGGAAACTTGTTCACGGCTGTGGTTAATCATGTCGCCCCGAGCCGAAGGCGAGGTGGCGACATGATTCACCATAGCCGTGAACAAGTTTCTAAATCCCCTGCCACCTGACCGTACAACAAATTTATTATACTGCAAAGTTTTACCCTTTCAAACATAGCCAACTTTCACGGACATGCCTTATCAGCAGTCTCGCATATATCAACAAATCGATGAAAAAAATCGATATCATACGTAAAGGTCCGGGAGTTTCCGGAGTTTGGCGAACTTACATCGTGTATACAAGTAATCGATATTCAATAGCCTGCAGCGATAAAAGATAAGAGAACCGTAACATTACGTAACAATGGCCTGCTTCAAATTCACAATCCTTGCCTAGACGATACATCTGTCCTGGCATTTTTTTCTGATTTAACTTAACCTAAACCAGTGTGGCTCTTGAATATCAGTATCAGACTGCACATAATGCGCACCCTTATTAGACTCAACAGCATATTGGAACAACACCTCCTGATAAAGCGAGATTTTTCTTGAGAAAAGAACATTGAAATTGTTATGTTTCAGCATTATTTGTCGGTTTATAATTCATTTATCCTCGGATTAAGGGTTAAGTTTTGATTCTCTGAGACATAAACTGATCGGTCCTAAAACTGCTCTCGACAAATGCACTTTTTGTAGTCTGATCCTGAAATCTAATCCGTTCAAATGCACTTTTGCTGACATTGTAGATTTATAACAGGCTGCACAAACCAAGCTGTCTGACCTTGGACCTAATCGATACTATATGTCGAAAATTATTTTGGTTAGAAAAAAAAAATCTTTGATATTCATAGCAAAATCAACAAGTTGAATTCAGCAGAAAATTCGGCGTTTTGAGAATACCAGTTTCACACTACAGCAATCTAACGGACCTGAGAAAAAAGGCTTTTGTAAACTTTGCCGGAGAGGGAGAAAATTTTCTCCTGTTCCTAAAATGTTCTACCTTTTCAAAGACAGACATTATTATTTGAGTTGCATTCATTTTGTTGTCTGCCTATGTTTTTAACTTGGTGGTGTCCAAAATTTCGTCATTCGATTTTTGGGGAAGATTTGCTTTATGTGGCAGTTACATGACCTATCCGACCCTGAGAAAGAAAGACCAACCCGACCCTGAAAAAGCGAGTGTAGGACAAAACCCCCCCAGGACAAAACCCCCCTAGGATAAAACCCCCATGGACAAAACCCCCCTAGGACAAAACCCCCCTAGGATAAAACCCCCATCATATATAAAAAGCATATAAATTTGAGAAAACACACATAATTTGCAAATAGTTTTAAAGTATTCAAAACAAGTCTGTTTGATTTAAGGAAAAAAAATCAAACATGAAAGGCAAAAAATGATTTAAATATTATCTTATTTTAATTTGTACCTCAAGTTTGTTGATAATTTCTATTGATATATCAACACCTATGCAGACTTGGGCAAGACAGGTGTTGAGAAGGGATTAAGACACCTGATTTGCAAGTTTACACCTGTCATATTCACTAATATTTAGTAGTAGATTTGATCATATAAAAGCACTAAGTAAGAAAAAAAATCCTTTGATTAATACATAAATGATTTCATTGTATGATTGCATTTATAATTTATTATGAATGTATTAAGAAAAAAACACAATTTTGGTCATAAAGCAAATTTTTAAGAAAAAAAAAAACCACATTTTTGATCATAAAGCACATTTTTGATCATAAAGCACATTTACACTCCCACAAGTATTTAAAGCAGTAAATGTTATTCAACTTTAAAATGATTGTACAAAAAGAATCACTTTAAAACCATGGGGGTTTTGTCCACTTTTCAGTTAAGAGTAGGGGGGTTTTGTCCAGGGGGGTTTTGTCCAGGGGGGTTTTGTCCTAGGGGGGTTTTGTCCGTACCCCGAAAAAGCAAGCACGGACAGGAGAAAATATTTGTGGTGGGCAATTTCTCATTTTTCCTAGGGATCGTATATAACATGTTTTCTACGATTCCCACAGTGTTTTCTACCCTTTCTAAAGGGTATTTTTCGCCTGTAAGTTCTTTTAACTTGGAAAAACAGAATCATAAAATATTTTGTCGTTTAGTAAATAGCTAATGGTTATATCTTGATCAGGTAAACTTTGTCTTTTGTGTGCATGTGTGGTTTGATGGTTTTGATTTTTATAATTTCTGCTTTCTATGATTTTTAAAAGAAAAAAAGGTTGGGAAGGCGGAGAAATAAAACTGTTATAGCACATAAAATAATTTCACCGGCTGCTCAGAACCATTAGAGTAAATTTTCATGGTTTTACGCAGACGAAAAGTTACAGATTCGGCAGATAAAAAAGCATTCATTCAAAGTTGGTTTTCAACGAACAAATAAAAGAAAATGGTACTGTGTGGCGCCGATTTGTATCAAGTTGGCTTAATGAGGGATGTTGCATTTGCTTACAATGTCTACTACTATCAATAAATGTATTAAATGTATTAAGATGTTTCTATTTTGAGTGAGTCTAAAAGCTGTTTAAGTATAAGTATTTCGGAACAACTTGGGTCTATCTATGCACTAAACTATATTTTTATACATAAAAGTAGGTCCAAGCTATTACCGGTATTATCACACAAGTTTAAAAACCTGCAGATGTATTATATATACTTAAGATTCTTTTTATTGCATCCGAAATGGGGGGAAAATGTGCTCGAGACTCAACAGAAAGTTACTAAAAGGTTCCTGTTGAAAGTAACAGATCAGCACTTGTGAACTGATCCGATGCTACACTCTAGCGCCGCTTACAGGCATGATAAAGATAAAAAGATATTTCTTCCTCTAAAAAAGTTATGTATGGTGTCATTTCAACTAATCATCAGTAGAATTCACCAGCAAGCTGTGTTAAAAACCGGTTTCAAACCAAGATACATGTAGATCATTCTTAATACAAGGTTGATTGAGTACTATCTCTTGAAATAATAAATAATGATTATGCAGCAGGTAACTTTTTAAGTTACTGGTAAAGGAGAAGTAGCTTGAATTATTCCCATTTCCGTGTACATGCATGGTCTATGTCATTTTTTTTCCATCTTTTATTCACTCATAGCGGTTATGCTTTTTGCAGGTTGCATCGTTTTAAAGATGGAAGAACCTCAATGTTTAGGCTAATTCTTCCAATGAACAATTAAAATATTAAATATGTTAAAGGAGGGAGACATTTGAAAGAAGGGACAAACTATTTGATTTATGTTAAAGAAAAGTTGTCAATTTTGATCTAGTGTTGTCATTCTTTGAATGTTAAATACTCTTTGCAGGAGAAACCGATTGCGTGATGTAGACAATATTGTTTGAAAAGTAGACGATAACTTGTAAGAAGATACTGCGCCTGTTTCCATATTTTATCCTAAACAATCAACAGCAGGGTCGTTAGATGCCGTATTTATACAGTAACAGGTTAAGCTTGTTATTTGAATCTTTACCAAAAGACAAAATTTCAGACTTGTTCAGAATGAAGTAATTTTCTTAAGACAAATAAAGCATGGAAAAAGTGGAACTTATCTTTTATTGAGTTAAAAATAGTGTAAGAAAATGAGAAAATGTTAGCAACCAGCTTTAAAATCTTTTTCTTCAATGTTTTCAAAGGCCTTCTATGTGATACGACAGATTCAAAGACCTATGTGAAAAAAGCAAGGAAACATGAGTCTGTGAGCTGTCGCCAGAAAAAAAAATTATAAGGCATTAATTTCTAAAAAGCTGAAAAGTTGAAAAAATCATCAAACGTATATTTTCTTATTTCATATGTCAATCTTATCATTGTAAAAGGAAATGATCTCATAAGTATTAAATTCTGGTCTTTTAGATAAATAGGATACATAATAAAACATCTTACGGATTCTGTCAGGATCAAACGGTATTCGATCTGAAAACAACCCGGGTATAAAATCCAGTTTATAATCATGTGGATACATGTATATCATAAACATAGCAGGGGGTCCGTTTGTCAATGAAACATTACGTAACACAATAAAGATACCCGGCTGGCTTATCTAACAGTAAGACTCGGCCAATATCGGCAAAGTCCGGCATAATCCGAACGTTCACGGAAAAAGAAAAAAATAGGATAGTGGCATTAAAAAAACTGTAAAAAGGACCAAAAGTTTATTTTTTTAAACGCCTCAAAATTATACCATTTGAAAGAGAAATGAATAAAGTAACTCACTCCACTTGAGATAATTTTGACTTTTCAACACAGAGAAAGAAAATTAAACAAATATTACAGTTTTTGGCCTCGGAAAATGCGTTTTTCCTCTTTATTCTATATAAACCATACCTACAATTTTTAAGTTAAAAAAGGACCAAAAGTTTCTTTTTCGAATTTTTTCAAACTAAGTTCATTTGAAAGAGAATAAATTGAATTTTCTTACCTCATTTGAGATAATTTTCAATTCTGAAAATTGATGAAGTTATAAGCGTTTATTTACCCAGGCCCTTCATAATTCTATATAAAAAAATGCAGGTAAAATTGGCCGATATCGATTTTTGCATGTCCGCGAAAGTTGGCTATGGTGCGTTAAGCGAAATTTTCCTGTTTTAAAATTTCACGAATCGAGTATGCTGACGAAATAGAAATTCCCTTCTGAGTGCCCCAATTCAAAGAAAACTGACGTCACTAAAACGTGAAGTTTGGTGCATAAATGTACAGTCTGGTGATCGATCGACGCCGCCATTTTGGATGTTCTGTTGCACGTGTAGTGATGTCTACGGGGCACTCAAAAGGGAAACTGGTTTTACGTGGTTTTTGCCAGGGAACATGAAATATGTTCCCGGCATGTTGACCAATCAGATCACGAGAAATTTCTTTGCATTATAATAAGTACGTATGTGCACCCTTGAAACGCATGCTGTAAACATGTGCGTATCGGTGCACAATACTCTAAGAACAGTCATGGCATTCAGAAGTGCTCAACGTTAAATTATAGGCTCAAGCATTTTGTTATCTTAAAGATCAAAACAAAAGGAACTACTTACAATCCATTTAAAATTGAACGTGACTTTTCCATTGAGGTTTATATTGTAAATCTTATGAGCGAGTGCACTATGACCAGTCCCTTTGCTAGTGCAGGACATACTAGTTAGCGGTACCGCTTATGCTCAAAGGGAAGCTACTCACTATCAATTCATGTATCTAAGGGTGCTAAGTGGCGACAAGCTCTTCATTGTAAGTACTGTATATGTCTATAATTCTTATATACAAACGTGATTCTTTCTTCTAATTTGAGTGTTACGTCCGGTTATGATATACAATAATACTTTCACAATGTTGTATTCCAGTCAATATAAGTAACGAAGTATGATGAATGATATTGAGCAATAACAAACTACTTTCGGATTCGGCTATTTAAATTGTCATTCGTCCAGATAGGTTTCGTTCCTACGGGTATGTTTCTCTTTCATGCTCGGATTTTCCATTTTCATTTTACGATGTGATTGTTTCTGTATATTTTATTGCATCCAATTCTTCCACACAAATTATTCTTAAATTGGATAGTTGTTTTTTTCTTGTAAAGTAAGTTTAATTGCGACCTAATATCAATGAAGAATGACTACGCCGACTTTCTCATATTTGGACATTTTTTTGTGCTCCGTAACATAAACATTTTGTATAATAGATGAAATGAATGTTCATCATTTTAAATTGAAAATATTTGTACTTCAAACAAAGGACTGTTGAATATGAAAGCAAAAATTATGTTTCAATACTAGTTTTTGTGTTCTATTTGTTAAATTATAAAGTTTCAAACTTGCGCACAAAGTCTGCATGGAGATTAACCCTTTACCAAATGACAAAAATTTAGACCGGTCCAATTTGAAAGGCTTTACAGAGGATAAATTTAATGTACCTGAAATGATTTTTTTTTTTTTTTTTTTCCTTTTAGATCAAGATGAAAACATTGTGGGAAAAGGGGAAAATGCTGGTTACCAGCATTTTCTCCTTATCCCACAATGTTTTCAACAGCCTTCTCTTACAGGGTCATTAAAACTCGGGATTGTGTGGTAATGGGTTAAACTGTAGTTTTTCACACTCATGGAAATTGCAGACAACAATTAAATGTGACTCAAATGCTACTTTGATAAGGTAGGAAACATGGGAACTGATTTCAAGTTTTCTTCCTTAACTCATAACCAAACGATAAAATTTTAAACTTGGCGGAATTGAAAGCATTTACAGGCAGTAAAATGAACCTGAGGGAAACACTGAAATTTTGTAAATGAAGGGTAGAAAATATTGTGAAAAAAAGAGAAAATGCTGGTTACTTTCTTCTTCGGGGTTGTTTAAATTCAGGATTGTGTGGTAAAGATTAATGTTTTTAAAACTAAGGATTGTGTGATAATGGGTTAATTAATTTATTAATTTGCAGTAACAATGTGAGACTGCTTATAGTAGATAAACAAAGATGTGGTTTGACGATTTAAATGCAGAGGAGGAGATGCAAATGGCTATTGAAGCAGATGAACTGGAGAAATCGTTAATTGACAAAGATGGCAAGGAAAGCGATGATGAAACTGGAAAAGAGTCACAAAGTAAATTCGCATCCAAAGGAGCTTTCGCAGATTCTTTTGGAAAGAAATATGGAGTAAGTATCTTGTGATTCTTTGTTTTGCCAGTATGCCAATCCATACCTTATTGGTATTTATTTTACTAGTACTGTATAAGGTGATATATTACCATGTCGAAAAATTTGTGAATTACAGATTATGGACATTCTGCATCAATTGGGAAATGTTAGCAAATTAACCTTTTTCTCCATAGATACTCATTTCTATGCATTGCTTGTAGGAGCCTTTGGAAAACATTGTGGCAAAAGGTGAAATTGCTCGTGACGAGCAATTTCACCTTTTGTCACAATGTTTTCTATGCTTTTAAAGGGTCGGATATACACATAAGAAACGGCTTCATCCTTGCTGTTATTTAGGGTCAATTAGAGATACCATAGAAATGTCTTATGGGGTAAAAGGTTAAAGACACTTTTTATTTGTAGTAATGATATATGGTGTTAAATATGCGAACAAACAATTCAAATTCACAAAATAACAAAAAAATTTCAATGTCGCAAAAATTTCCACTTAATACAGTCCTCGACTTTCACTCATTACCAAACAACAAAATTTTTTATTTGTCCAAATCGAAAGCATTTGCAGACAACAAAATAAAAGTGACTTAAGATTTGAAATTTTCGTGAAGGGTAGAAAACATTGTGGGAAAAAGAGAAAATGCTGGTTACCAGCATTTTCTCTTTTTCCCACAATGTTTTCAAAAGGCTTCTTCCTCAGGGTCATTAAAAGTCGGGATTGTCTGGTAAAGGATTAAATTATTCTAAGTCACGGGTGCTCTTACGTATAAACATTGTCGAAACAACATTGAGTGGTGAAAAGAGAATGAATCCTGTGCAATGAATGATGGTTTTCAATCTTCAGAAAGAATTTGGCTGCGCTTGGAATCAAACTGGTGACCTCTGGACTCCCAGCCATGTCTGTTACTGACTGGGCTGCAAGTCTGTACTGAGATATTGGACCAGACCTACTTCTATCAAGCCATATCACATGACTTCCCTTGTCTTCAATGTAATACAAGCAAAACAAATTTTCTTGTCTCACACACTTGTGAGGTAAGAAAATAGTGCTGTATTTGGTCAACACTCTGTAATTATACACTTCATTTCTAAAACATTGCTGAACTAGGTTCCTGACGGAAATTAGCGGTCAAAAGTCTTGTCATGATAAAGTTGTTAATTATGCCCCCCTTTCGAAGAAATGGGGGTATATTGCTTTGCACTTGTCGGTCGGTCGGTCCGTCGGTCCGTAGACCAAGTTTGTCCGGAGCATAACTCAAAAACTATTTAAGGTATCAACTTGAAACTTCATAGGTGGATAGATCTCATTAAGGAGAAGTGCAGTGCACAAGAACCATAACTCTGCCCATCATATTTTTGGAGTTATTGCCCTTTGTTGATTTTCATACTTAATTTTTGTCCAGAGCATAACTCAAAAACTATTTAAGGTATCATCTTGAAACTACATAGGTGGATAGGTCTCATTAAGGAGAAGTGCAGTGCACAATAACAACAACTCTGCCCATCATATTTTTGGAATTATTGCCCTTTGTTGATTTTCATACTTAATTTTTGTCCGGAGCATAACTCAAAAAGTATTTCAGGTATCATCTTGAAATTACATAGGTGGATAGATCTCATTAAGGAGAAGTGCAGTGTACAAGAACCATAACTCTGCCCATCATATTTTTGGAGTTATTGCCCTTTGTTGATTTTCATACTTAATTTTTGTCCAGAGCATAACTCAAAAAGTATTTTAGGTATCACCTTGAAACTTCATAGGTGGATAGATCTCATTAAGGAGAAGTGCAGTGCAGAAGAACAACAACTCTGCCCATCATATTTTTGGAGTTATTGCCCTTTGTTGATTTTCATATTTAATTTTTGTCCGGAGCATAACTCTAAAAGTATTTCAGGTATCACCTTGAAACCTTATATGTGAAAAGATCTTATTAGGGAGAAGTGCAGTGCACAAAAACCATAACTCTGCCTATCATATTTTTGGAGTTATTGCTCTTTGTTGATTTTCATACTTAATTTTTGTCCAGAGCATAACTCAAAAAGTATTTTAGGTATCACCTTGAAACTACATAGGTGGATAGATCTCATTAAGGAGAAGTGCAGTGCAGAAGAACAACAACTCTGCCCATCATATTTATGGAGTTATTGCCCTTTGTTGATTTTCATACTTAATTTTTGTCCGGAGCATAACTCTAAAAGTATTTCAGGTATTATCCTAAAACCTCATAGGTGGATAGATTATACTAAGGAGAAGTGCAGTGCACAAGTACTATAACTCTGCCCATCATATTTTTGGAGTTATTGCCCTTTGTTGATTTTCATAGTTAATTTTTGTCTGGAGCATAACTCAAAAAGTATTTCAAGTATCACCTCGAAACCTTATAGGTGGATTAACCTTATTAAGGAGAAGTGCAGTGCACAAGAACCATAACTCTGCCCATTATATTTTTGGAGCTTTTGCCCTTTGTTGATTTTCATACTTAATTTTTGTCCAGAGCATAACTCAAAAGGTTTTTCAGGTATCATCTTGAAACCATATATGTGGATAGATCTTATTCAGGAGAAGTGCACTGCACAAGAACCATAACTCTGCCCATTGTATTTTTGCAATTACTGCCCTTTGTTGATTTTCGTACTTATTTTTTTTCCGGAGCATAACTCAAAAAGTATGTGAGGTAAAATCATGAAACTTTAAAAGTTGATAGTTCACTTAAATGGGAAGTACAGTGCCCAAGAATTGTTAATTTATCATTAATAATTTTTGACTAATTACCCTTTGTTCGTTTTTACATTTTGAACGTAAGAGTTTATAATCACATTGGATGCCATTAGGGGGCATACATGTTTTACAAACATCTCTTGTTTAATATAACTTTTAGACCCAAACAAAAATAAATATATGCAAGTTTCTTCGAAACTATTTTCGCTTGTAATGTAGGGCCTACCTGTCAAAGTAAGCACACAGGCTCAATGAATGGAAAGAAACTTTCAGGTTGATAGTAAAAACCCAAATTTTACTATTTCAAAGGATATTTTTCATGGGAAAAATATCTTCTTGTTGGGCAATATAGATTCACAATCAGACTGCAAGTTTTGTGCTGTCTGATCTTGATCTACACTGTCCCATAAAGATCTTTGAGTCACACGTAGCAGCCTAGTGGGTTAAAATACTGTGTTTAACTCATTACCAAACGACAATATTTCAGGCTTGCCCAAATCGAAAGCATTTGCAGACGACAAAATAAAAGTGACTGAAAATTTGAAAATTGTTTTGTGAAGGGTAGAAAACATTGTGGGAAAAGGAGAAAATGCTGGTTACCAGCATTTTCTCCTTTTCCCACAATGTTTTCTACAAACTGCTTCTTTCTCAGGGGTGTCAAAAGTAGGGATTGTATGGTAATGGGTTAAGTTATCGAGGAAAGTATTTAGGAACATGTCATACTGTTTCTTTCAGGGGTTTTCATTAGTGCACACGAAGGGTGACCTATTCAGCTGTCCACAGACAGACAGTTTGGCACACTGTGTAAGTAAAGACTTGAGGATGGGTAAAGGCATTGCTGTTCTCTTCAGGAAAAAGTTTGGAGGACTTTCCGAACTACACCCACAAGGTATGACTTGATATGTAACTGTCACATGAAAAATAGTTCAGCAGAGCATATGAGTTATACTCTGTGAAGAGGGGGTCTAATGGGTCTGCAAAAAGTATGGACGGACCCATGTCTGCCTGGGTAAGCTTACGTAGGTTAAAATTGTTTGCTACTTCAGATATTTTCATTTCAAAGGACCATTTTACGTCATGATTCAGCAGGGCTTTTTGTAAATTTTGACCACATGAGAAAATTCTAAGGTCCGAACTGAAAGCATTTGCAGACGACAAAATAAAGGTGACTGAAAAATTAAAAATTTGTTCTGGGAAAGGTAGAAAACACTGTGGGTAAAGGAGAAAATGCTGGTTACCAGCATTTTCTTCTTTTCCCACAGTGTCTTTAAAAGGCTTCTTTCTCAGGGGCGTGTAAAGTAGGGATTGTGTGGTGATGGGTTAAGAAAATTGAACAACGGTATATTATGTCACAACATGGCTGACCAGCACAATTCACCATGAAGACTCATTCTACCCTTTATCCCACAATGCCGAATTTTGACACTCCTGGAAAAGAAGCCTTTATGAAAACATTTTGGGAAAAGAAGAAAATGCTGGTATCCAGCATTTTCTCCTTTTCCCACAATGTTTTCAAACCCTATCTAAGAAAATTTTCACCGTTTGAGCCACATTGAAATTGTTGTCTGCAAAATGCTTCCAATTTAGACATGGCTAAAATTTTGTCATCTGGTAAAGAGTTAACCGTTTACCAAACGACAAAAGTTTCGACTGGTCCAAATTGAAAGCATTTGCAGACAGCAAAACTAAAGTGACTGAAAGTTTGAATTTTGTCCTGGGAAGAAAAGAAACTATTGTGGGAAAAGGAAAAAATGCTGGTAACCAGCATTTTCTCCTTTTCCCACAATGTTTTCAAAAGGCTTCTTTCTCAGGGTCGTTAAAAGTTGGGATTGTGTGGTAAGGAGTTAAAGCCCCTTTTCAAATATTTGCAGTGTTTCAACAAACCTTCTTTATCAAGAAAGACGGGCTTATCAAAAGGGTTGTGTAATGTTCTTTGCGTTATTTGTTTGTTTGTCTGTTTGTATTGGAGTCGTTAGTATTATGATGTTATTAATCAAGTGATTTCGTAGTTACAGGTCCGAGGTCAGCCGTATTGGCCCGAGGCCGAGGGTCAATACGGCTGACCGAGGACCTGTAACTGGGCCAATACGAAATCACTTGATTAATGACAATTTTATTAATTAACGCTTTACCAAACAACCTCTGGTTTTTACAACCCTGAAAAAAAGGCCTTCTGAAAACATTGTGGGAAAAGGAGAAAATGCTGGTAACCAATGCATTCTACCCTGCTGGAAACAAATATCAATTTTTTGGTTACGTTTACTTTGCCGCCTCCTGGAACGTGATTGGCTAAAAGTAAGCGCAGACGCTCACACCACTGAGCTTTTGACCAATCACGTTCAAGGATTTCTGTATTGGTCGCAGGTCATCAATATTGATACAAGGTCAACTGTATTGATCGGAGGTCAAGTCGTATTAAGTCGGGGTCACGACCTGTGCACTATACGAAATCAGAAATGTGACTGGTATCGCGTGGACCGGTTTCCTTGTATAACTTCTATATATCCAATAGTTAATTAATAATGGTGTTTAATGCCATTTTTTGTGTTATTTGTACATACATTCATTGCAACTGCAGCCAAGAAGATCTTCAGTCTGCAAAACGTTTTCCCACAATGTTTCTACTCTTTCACTGTCAAGTTACAAGTTTTGAGTTCGTGTTAATTTTGTCGTCTATATATGCTTAAAATTTGGACCAGTCTAAAATTTTTTTGTTTGGTAAACAGCTTATCCCCCTTTTTTCTGAAGTATGACTTGAATACATGCAGGCACGTAGGAAGGAATTTTGGATTGGGGGGGGCCAACATCATTTTAGAATCGGCTTGTCCTGATTTTACATTTATTGCGTTTGGTTATGCAGTGAGAAATAACCCACCTACTAATACCAATCACCGAAAAAGAAGGAAATTTGTTCAACAATGTGGTGAATTATGAGATTTGGAGAAAATATAAAGCAGAAAGTCGCACGGAATGAAATGTGACGTCAGAAATTGTTTGGTGTCTGTCAGATAACAAAAGTAGAAGAAAAATTTCCATGGCTTGCCGCTGTTTGTTTAGAACTATTTTAAATTGTTCGAAATTTTCTATTATTTCGTTCTCATAATGCACGATGATTGTCTAGCAATATTAAGTGAAATACATGTACTGACTCAGTCATTTCATTGGTGATCAAATTATTGGGGGGGGCCAGCCCCCCCCGGCCCCCCCCTGTTCCTACGGCCCTGACATGTACACACACACACACACACACACACACACACACACATATATATATATATAAGAAACAACATCATAAAAGTCAGTTGATAGAAGTATCAAAATTTATCATTGCAGCTAACAGAGTTGGTGATGTAGCTATCCTAGAGAGAGATGGAAGATTTATCTATTATCTCATAACAAAACCCAAATACAACAACAAACCCAGATACGAAGATCTAGAAACAACACTACAAGGAATGAAGCACCACTGCTTAAAACATGGTGTGACGAGACTTAGTATGCCGAGAATAGGCTGTGGGCTAGATAAACTAGAGTGGACGCAAGTTGAGAGCCGTCTTATAAAAGTGTTTGGGGAAATGAACATGACGATAACAATTTATTCAATTTAAATGTTATCCAAATAACAGAATCTTTGACTAGCCAAATTGAAAGCATTTGCAGGGACAAATAAGATTTGGCTAAGTAAAGTGATGGCATTTATCTTCGTAATGTAAGACGTTTTAGGAAAGGAAGAAAATGCTGGTTTCCAGCATTTTCTCCTGTTCTGACAATGATTTCAAAAACCTTCTTCTTTAGAGTCTTTGAAACAGAAAATTGTTTGATATAGTGTTTACTGGAAACTCTGTACCAACCCTGAGGAAGGAATGGTAATCGGCATTTTCTCCTTTTCCAACAATGTTTTCTGACCTTCACAAAACAAATTTTTAATTTTCAGTCACTTATATTTTGTTGTCTTCAAACGCTTTCACCTTTGAGGAGCCTAAAATTTTGTTTAGTAAAGGGTCAACCCTTTACCACACAGCAGAATTTTAGACCTACCCAACTCGAAAGCATTTGCAGATGATAATTTTGTAAATGCTCAAATGATGCAAGTTTTCCTTGATTGAGTAGAAAACTTTGAGGAAAATGGAGAAAATGCTAGTTACCAGCATTTTCTCCTTTTCCCACAAAGTTTTCAAAAGGCCCCTTCCTCAGGGTCATTAAAAGTCGTCATTGTGTAGTAAAGGGCTAAAGACCTGAAGGGTTTGTTAACCATGTGCCATAAAGAAATGGGTTTGTATTAGACAATGTAGAAAATATTGTGAGAACAAAAATCTTGGTTACACACATTTTCGACTTTCCCCACCATTTTCAACTTTTATCTTTTCCTCAAGTTCCTAAACCCTCTGTCACAAGAGATAGATTAGGACTTGAATAACTCTTTACCAAAGACAAACTTTTGCAGACGACAAAATAAATGCGACTCAGAAATTGAAATTTGTTTTGGGAAGGGTAGAAAACATTGTTGGAGAAGGTAACCAGCATTTCTCCTTTTCCTACAGTGTTTTCGAAAGGCTTCTTTTGTTAGGGTCGTTGAAAGTCGGGATTGTGTGGTAATGGGTTAAATTAAAAGCATTTACAGACAACAATTTGAACCATTACCACATAATCCTAACTTTTAATGACCCTGAGAAAAGCTTTTAAAAAAAACATTGTAGAAAAAGGAGCAAATGCCAGTAACCAGCATTTTCTCCTTTCCTACAAGGTTTTCTATCATATTCCGAATAAATTTCAATGTTTGAGTTATTATACCCCTGCAAAACAAATGTTTTCGGGGGTATACTGGAATCAGCCTGTCTGTGTGTGTGTGTCGGACCGTGTGTCCGTCTGTGTGCACAATACTAGCAATTGCCAGTTTCTGTCAAAGCGGGGATATTAATCACATTCACTGACAGCTCTAGTGTTTAATTTGTTCTCTGCAAATGCTTTCAATTTGGATAAGTCTAAAATTTTGTTGTTTGGTAAAGAGTTAAATTTAGGTTAAATGATAGAATTTTTCTGTGACAAGGGAGAAAACATAGTGGGAAATGGAGAAAATTTAAGTTAATAGCGTTTTCTCCTTTACATACATTATTTTCCAAATTTGTATCCAGATGTTTTAAGTTGATGCTTAAAAAGTGTTTTGAAATATATGCACATGCATAATGATAACAGTGTATTCTGTTTAGTTTGTAGTATTACCAACAGATTAATTCTTAACGCGCAATGCCAACTTTTAATGACCCTTGGCAAATAGCCTTTAGAAAATATTGTGAGAAAGGGAAAAAATACTGGTAACCAGCATTTTCACATTTTCCCACAATGTTTTCTGCCCTATCAAAGAAAAATGGCACCATTTGAGTCACAGTGAAACTGTCGTCTCCCAATTTGTTTTCAATTTGGATAAGGCTAAAATTTTGTCATCTGGTATGGGTTTAAAACGTTGTGCCAAAAACAGGAAATTTTGTGAAATGTGCAATTTTTAGCTCCACTGGCCGAAGGCCAGCGGGCTTATGTCATGGCCCGTTGTCCGTCGTGCGTGCGTCCGTCCGTCCGTCCGTCCGTCTGTCCGTCCGTGCGTTAACTTTTTCTTTAAACATCTTCTTCTCTGAAACTACCCATCCAATTTTGATGAAACTTCACAGAAATGATCCTGCCATGGTCCTCTTCAAAATTTCTTGAAAGAATTTAATTCCTTCAAAAACTCTGGTTGCCATGGCAACAAAACTGAAAAATTTTGAAAATCTTTGAAAATCTTCTTGTCTGAAACCGTAAGGCCTAGAGCTACCAAATTTGGCATGTAGCTTTATCTAGTGGACCTCTACCAAGTTTCTTCAAATTATAGCCCTGGGGTCAAAATTGGCCCCGCCCCGGGGGTCACAAGTTTTACATGGGCTTATTTAGGGAGAACTTTAAAACTCCTCTTCTACCTAGGCATAGGGCCTAGAGCTACCAAATTTGGGATGTTGTTTCATTTAGTGGACCTCTACCAAGAGTGTGTAAATTATAGCCCTGGGGTCAAAATTGGCCCCGCCCCGGGGGTAACAAGTTTTACATGGGTTTATATAGGGAGAACTTCAAAATTCTTCTTCCACCTTGCCATAGGGCCTAGGGCTACCAAATTTGGCATGTAGCTTTATCTAGTGGACCTCTACCAAGGGTTTCCAACTTATAGCCCAGGAGTCAAATTTGGCCCTGCCCCACGGGGTAACAAATTTTACATGGGCTTATATAGGGAAAACTTTCAAAATCTTGTCGCACCTAGCTATAAGGAATAGGGCTATCAAATTTTGCTCGTAGCTTTATCTAGGGGGTCTCTACCAAGGGTGCCCAAAAGTATAGCCCTGGGGTCAAATTTAGCCCCCATCACAGGGGATCACAAGTTTTGCATTGGCTTATATAGGGAAACTTTAATAATCTACTTGTACATAGCTATAAGGCCTAGGGCTACCAAAATTTGCATGTAGCTTTATCTAATGGGCTTCTACCAAGAGGGCCAAAATTTTTACTTTGGGGGGTCAAGTTTGACCCCATCCCAGGGGTCACAAGTTTTACATTGGCTTTACAAACCTGTTTCATGGGTCACATATTTTACAGGGCCTTTCATTGAGCAAACTTGTTGTACAGGGCTTTTTTTATGGCAAGATTCAAAAATCTTCGTGTTTATAACCACACATTCTAGTTTCATATTGTAGGTCTGGGGTCAAAATTGGCTCCATCCAGGGATCACAAGTTTAACATGGCCTCACTTTAATTTATACATTAATCAAGGGAAATAACTCTTTTTTATGAAAGATAAAGTTTGGTACTATTTACCTCCCTTGATTATCAAACTGCATTGATACATGATTGGTGCTAGACATTAAGTTTTTTGATAGAAAATATTCTGTTTTCAAGTGTTATTCATTTTTTAGATGCTAATAGTTATGCTCACATGAGGTGAATAATAAATTCAGAGTAAGGTTTCTATCATTCAGCTTATTTTTCCAAGGATTTTACCTTTCATGCTAATGAAAATGACCTGCTTGTACTGCCTGACAGCCTTCATTGTTTTTGAAGGCCCTCTTTTTCATGGTCATGAATACTTCAATTTGTGTGGTAAAGGGTTAAAAAGCCAGTGGAGCGATACAGGGCCATCATGGCCCTCTTGTTCTTGTTGCCACAGTATTTTCATGCACCTTCTGTAAATGTGATCGTCTAGAATTTACAAGCATATTTTATAAGTTGTCTGCTGTAAATTTCTTTCAGGGTATAGATCTAGCGGTAGGTGTAAAGTGCTTCAGTGTTTTTGGAATACAAAGTCATAATAAGCAGAGTATATATGAGTAAAATGAATGTAACCATCTGTAGCTCACCTGAGCACAAGGTGCTTAAGATGAGCTTTTGAGTCCAAAGATGGTTAAATTTCATGCAAGTTGTTCCAACTTGGAAACATTTGTAGAGGACAAGGAAGGGTAGAAAGCATTATGGGAAAAGAAGAAAATGCTGGTTTTCCCACAATGTTTTCAAAAGGCTTCTTACTCTGGATTATAAAAACCAGGGATTGTGTGGTAGAGAGTTACCTTTACCATACGACAAATATTTGGGCTTGACCAAATTCAAAGCATCTGCAGACAACAGATTAAATCTTTGTATTATGATGATTTCCGACTTTGATAGGGTAGAAAATGTTGTGGAAAAAGGAGAAAATGCTGGTTACCAGCATTTTCTCCTTTTCCCACAATGTTTTCTACAAACTGCTTCTTTCTCAGGGTCGTTTAAAGTCGGGATTGTGTGCAAGATTTAATGCCCAGTTAGTATGATGCTGGATTCTACCCAACAAGTGTGACCCAAGACTACGTGCGTAAACAAGAAAGATAATAAGACTGCATCCGTCTAATTTATACACAACAGTCATCCTTATTTCAATAGAATTAGATAAGCATGTTTTGATATCAATATTAGAACGAATAATCTTGGTCAGCAGAGTATGGAACTCGACTGTTCTTTGACTCTTACACTGAATTGCTTCGTATAACTACTGGAAGCTGTTATCGTTAAGCTGGATTTTTCCCGTTGGAGAAACAGCCACCATTGTAAAAGATTTGACTTTTTGCTACATACTGTCTCATACATGTCACAACCAGTGATAACCATCTATAAATTAGGCATCTCCTTATGCCAGTCGGGAGATATACATGTAACTGGTACCAGTACAACAAGGTGGAGCGTTACGTGTCATAAATATATGGACCTTTGACAGTTGATGATGCATAAAATTATCGACGCTTGTCAGTTTGCGCGATATGCACAGGCTGACCTGGATTGAAACTTTTTGCTGTTGGTAAATTTCTGACTGTCAAAGGATCATATTATCCTTCTCAGGTAAGGTAAGCAGTTTTGGGCATTTTTCCTTTTCTCTTTGCCCAAAATATCTAGAAGAAAGATAAAAAGTTAAAAGATAACTTGCTTTCAGTTGGGAAAATCTTTGAGAGAAAGACAAAGCACATTCTTCGTTGGTGCGAATAGGACCAGTTGGTTGTTGATCCTGTTTTAACCCATTACCAAACGACAATATTTTACGCTTGTCCAAATTGAAATCATTTGCAGACGACAAAATAAAAGTGACGGAAAATTTGAAATTCGATTTGTGAAGGGTAGAAAACATAGTGGGAAAAGGAGAAAATGCTGGTTACCAGCATTTTCTCCTTTTCCCACAATGTTTTCTAAAGGCTTCTTTCTCAGGGTCATCAAAAAGAGGGATTGTGTGGTAATGGGTTAATTTGGATCTCTTTAAATCAGGGTTCCCACAACTTTCTGCTTGCAAAATTCCAGACTTTTTCCAGACTTTTTCCAGGATTTTTTTCAAAATTCAAGGTTTTTTCCAATAGAAAAACTGGAAATGCAAAACCTTTTGAAAGCTACTTTCTTACATACATTCCTTGTTTTAATGAAAAATTAAGATTTAAAGAGCATTCTAACTGCATCATAGTTATTTCATTTCTTTACTTGGCCAGTTAAAAAAACTACAAATGACCGAATATAGATTCAGATTAGCCTATCCATACAGGCAGTTTAATAAGGATCCATGCTGTTCACTTACAGTTCCTACAAGTAATGAAGTATTTGGAGGCAAATAGTATAGATCCTTATAAGACTACATACCGGTAACCAGGCAAATTGGGAACAATAGGACCATGATGGTCCTATATCACTAACCTGAGTACAAAGCACTAAAGGTCTACAGTAAAGATAAATACCAAATATCGAAGTTCAAGTCTAAATAATTATGACAGGGTATATAACTGTGCAAAAAGCATTTTCTTCTTTTCCTAAAATGCTTTCACAACCCGTCTTCTTCAGGGTCATTGAAAGTCGGGATTGTATAGTAAGGGATTGAATTAACTTTCAGAGGCAAGGCGTTTATTTCCTGGTCAAAATGGTGGTTGAATGACAGATTAAAAAAAATCATTCTCTCATTGTTAAGACACGAATGAGATTTGTCTCAATAACTTTTTATCAAATTTCAAAGGATGTTGGCTGAGACAGTAATCAAGCCAGCGCAAACTGGAAACCCTAAACTAACAGCTCACAACATTACTAATTTATTGGAGCTCGATAAGTCCAGTATGTGAAAGGTAACCCCTTTTCCAAGACGCATCTTACAGAAGAAAATTGTAACACAAGACTATCCTAAGGAAGACATGTATGAAGTTTCATAAAGGCCAAAGACTTTAGAAGATAACCGTCAATGTGGATGGATGGGCCAACTGACTGTAATTGGTCCGTAATGAAATTATACATTTAGGCCCCTTTTTTGATAACATGTCATTTCATGAAATAAAATCAAATAACTATTGTCTGTGGCTCAACAAGATGAACTTTAATTACATTTTGCCCTGTAATGAAAAAGATATTGGTCCACAGTGAAAATATACACCAAGCCCCCTTTTTTCATGACATGACCTTTAATGAAAAAATGTAAAATATTGTTATTGGCAAACTATCATATGTACATAAATTCCATCTTGTTTCAGAGCAGAAGAATTTTAAAGTCTTCCCTCTTTGTTCCCATGCTCAAACTTGTGACCACCAGGGCAGGGCCAGCTTGAACCCTAGGGGCACCATATGAACAAACTTGGTAGAGGTCCTCTAGAAGTTAGTACATACAAAGTATCAAAGCTCTAGGACTTCCAGTTTCAGAGAAAAAAAAAAGTTTTCTGTCTTTGTTCCTATATTTCAAATTTGTGACCCCTGGGGCAGGGCCAGTTTGAACCCCAGGGGCATCATATGAGCAATCTTGGTAGAGGTCTAATAGCAGATGCTGCACACCAAATATCACAGCTCTACCCCTTCTTGTTTCAGAGAAAAAGATTTTTTTCAAAGTTTTCTTTTATCATTCCCATGTATGAACTTGTGACCCCCGGGATGTGGCCAGTTTTGACACCAGAGGCATTATATGAACAATCTTTGTAGAAGTCTACTAGGAGAACCTACAAACCAATTATCAAAGCTCTATGCCATCTATTTTCAGAGAAAAAGATTTTCAAAGATTTTGCTTTTTTTTTTCTTTGGTTGCCATGGCAACCAGTGTTATGGGTGGAATTTAATCTCTTGAACAACTTTGGTAGAGATTCGAATGAGGAACATCCCTGCCAGGTTTCATCAAGATTGGCCCGGTGGTCTAGGAGGAGGAGATGTTAAGAAATTGTGGACGATGCACGACAGCCATAGGGCGATCACAAAGCTCACCTTGAGCACTTTGTGCTCAGGTGAGCTAAAAATGTGATGTGTTTTTTCTTCTTATATTGGGAATTATTTTCTTTATGATTTAAGACACCGAATCAAGTCCTTGCATATCATTTACTATCATTGTGCACAACAGTTTTGTTGTAAGCCTTCAAATAGAGGTTATTTTCCCTCTTCAGTCATTGAAACTAAAACCTAATTCAAAAGTACCATGTTTTACTTTCACTTTAACTGTTCAGTTTTCATGACCTGAAATACATGAATAAATAAATTGGTCTTTTCAAAGGCAATATCCCTGCTTTTAAAGTTTCTGAAAATACGAAAAATCGTAACTTTGTTAGATTTGATACTTGACGTGTTTTGATCCATGATTGCAGACAGGCGCATACTTTCAGTTTCCTCTGACTCGTCAACCTCATTCCGACTAGAATCATAACGTGGCTTCATAAAGATAAAGTCTGTTTACCTTTCAGACCCTATGGATTTAAATTTTCAGTAATATTTACTGTTGTAGCTCATTTTCACGTCAATTCATATCATCTCGTCTCCCGGAAAATACAAAGCGCAGCTGCATTGTATTTTAGGGTAAGTACCGAGTTCTCCGAAATCAATACACTGGATCCCGGTTTGTTTTAATATTAGAATAACTATTCCGGGACCAGTGAACCTACAAAGAGACCGTATGTATTTGGGAAATTCACCCTCTTCCACCAATGGCGGTCTACATATTATACAAAATATTGGATCTTTATCCGAAAAATGGGGGACGCAGACCGGAGATTATTATCGTCCTAAATTCTTGTTTCACACCCAAAACGTTTCGTACTTTTCCCGGTTTTTTCCCGATTTTTCAGAGATATAACAAAAATCAAGACTTTTTCAAGACCGGGAACGGGTATTTCGAAATTCCCGACTTTTTCCCGTTTTCCCGACTGCGTGGGAACCCTGTTAAATTGAAGTTCACTCCAAACCTCTTTATCAAACTACAAAATATTAGATCTATCCATACTTTAACACTGGCAGATAATAAACTAATCCTGGCTCAGGTCGAGTTATTGGTTATCTGTGAAGATAGAAAACAATTTGAGGAAAAAAGAAAGTGCCATCTCCACCCGGTTTTTTCAAAAAGTATGATTTTCTGTTAGGGTGTTCTTTGACAAGATACATCAAAGTCCTGACAAGGCCAAACATGAATATACGAGACATCGCTTGACATGTATTGTGACTGTAATAATGTTGAAAGCAGCACGTTATACCATATAAACAACCATTAGTAGCATATTAACTCTTACACGGTGAGGAAACTACATAGACGGAGCCATTGGCTCTGTTAAGGAAATCTTGTGTGGGTTTTTCCGGTCACGTGCGGCGCCGTCAATATCGGCTGTTTCGGTGGACACGAAAACGTAAGTTTTCCATTTATTGTCAAAATTTGATTTTATACTGAACACTAGCGAGAAAAGGGGAACTGTATGAGGGGCCCATGACTTTCAACTTACTTCCTTGTCCGTAGGGAGTTCCAAGTCGGCGCGGTTTTGTCTGAAACACTTTTGCCGTGAGCCACGGCGAGGTAAACAAAGGTCATTTTCTATAATGACCACAGGCTTTCTATTGCTCTTTCTGCATAAATATTACTTATCTAAATGTTTACACCGTCCGAATGTATGAAGTGATTATCTAATCCTTCCCCACTCACGAAAAACAAAATTTGAATCAAAATAAAAAAAAATGAGAAAAAATAAACAATGGCTCTGTCCATATCGGCCGGCTCTGTCTATATCGGCTGGCTCCGCTGTATGAGGGTGAGTTTTAGAAGCGATGTATATGCACAATTGAAACAAAACTCATACACACACACACACACACACCCACACACCCACACACAATTCGCTTTTATTTTCTTTCGCACGGGAACGCGGACGACCGAGGTGACTACAATAGCTCTTCACACTTCGTGCAGTCAAGCTAAAAGTAAGTACTCAAGTCTGGAGTGTCAACTTCAGACATACCTGCAAAACTTTTACAAAGGTTATTCTCAAATATTGGTTTTATTCAGTTTTGCGTCCCCCAAGCTGTTAAACTGGTATTGAGACGAATGGATCGGTAAGTGGGAGGAAACGGGAGTACCCCGGGAGTATCCCGGGAAAAACACCCGACACACCCGCAAGCAGAACTTGGCTTGTCCACGTTGTCCGAGAGTGCCCTGTACCCACAGGGTGATATGGTCGAATGATCAAGAGCACTGAAGTCAACCACTTTAACCACTCAACCACGTGACCGCCCTTTTTGAAATGATAGATGGTTCGAGAAAAGCATCACCATTCCAAAAAAAACTTTCAAAAAATCTAACTTTTGACTGGTAAACCCAATAGCGAAAAAAACCTATCGCTTCTAAAACTCGCCCTCATACAGCGGAGCCAGCCGATATAGACAGAGCCGGCCGATATGGACAGAGCCATTGTTTATTTTTTCTCAATTTTTTTTATTTTGATTCAAATTTTGTTTTTCGTGAGTGGGGAAGGATTAGATAATCAATTCATACATTCGGACGGTGTAAACATTTAGATAAGTAATTTTTATGCAGAAAGAGCAATAGAAAGCCTGTGGTCATTATAGAAAATGACCTTTGTTTACCTCACCGTGGCTCACGGCAAAAGTGTTTCAGACAAAACCGCGCCGACTTGGAACTCGCAACGGACAAGGAAGTAAGTTGAAAGTCATAGGTCCCTCATACAATTCCACTTTTCTCGCTAGTGTTCAGTATAAAATCAAATTTTGACAATAAATGGGAGACTTACGTTTTCGTGTCCACCGAAACAGCCGATATTGACAGCGCCGCACGTGATCGGAAAAACCCACACAAGATTTCCTTAACAGAGCCAATGGCTCCGTCTATGTAGTTTCCTCACCGTGTCTTACCAAACAAGAAAATTTCAGACTGGTCCAAATTGAAAGCATTTGCAGACGACAAAATAAAGGTGACTGAAAAATCAAAATTTGTTCTGGGAAGGGTAGAAAACACCGTGGGAAAAGGAGAAAATGATGGTTACCAGCATTTTCTCCTTTTCTCACAGTGTTTTTCAAAAGGCCTCTTTCTCAGGGGCGTCAAAAGAAGGGATTGTGTGGTAATTGGTTAAAGTAAAATTCGAGTTTTGTGTGCTAAAAGATTAAAAAGTATAAACGATATGAGAGAAGATCCTATCAGTCACATAGGATGGTATCAGTAATATCCCCTTTTTATCTTTACCACACAATCTTATGATTTAAAGATACTGAGGAACAAGGTTTTAAAAATATTTGTGAAACAAGAGAAAGTGCAGGTAACCAAGACAACCAGCATTTTCTCCTTTTCACATTGTTTCCAACTCTTGCAAAAGAAAAAGATTTCAGTTTTTCAACAATGTTAATTTGTTGGTCTGCAAATCATACTCATTCCAGAGAAATCTTCAACGTTGTTGGTAAAAGAATTAACCCTTTACCATACAATCCCTGGTTTTTACGACCCTTACATAGAAGCCTTTTGAAAACATTGTGGGAAAAGGAGAAAATGCTGGTATCCAGCATTTTTCTCATTTTCCCACAATGTTTTCTTTGCTATCTAATACAAAAATCATTTCAGTTACATTTGTCGTCTGCAAACCCTTTCAATTTGGACCAGTCTAGATTTTTGTCGTTTGGTAAAGAGTTAATACATGTGACACCATTGCTATGAAAGCAGTGACTTAAGGAGATGCTGCTCAGAAGGATATTTATCATTTTACCACAGTGTCATGAAAATTTTTCTCTGTATTTGGCCATGTGATAAAATACAAAAGCAAAAGGAAAGTCAACAAAATAAGAGATGAAGGAAACAAGTTTACTTGTCTAGTGAATCTGTATGATATTTACAATGTTCCCAGTTCTTCAAAGTGATGGAATTAAAACCATGGAGAAACAATTGTTTAATTGCAATCAGAATCATGTGATTAACCCTTCACCAAACGACAAAATTTTAGACTGGTCCAAAATGAAAACTCTTGTAGACGACAAAATAAACATAACTCAAAATTTGGAATTTGTTTCTGGCAGGGTAGAAAACATTGTGGGAAAAGGAGAAAATGCTGGTTACCAGCATTTTCTCCTTTTTCCCCACATTGTTTTCAAAAGGTTTTTATCTCAGGGTCATAAAAACCAGGGATTGTTTGGTAAAGGGTTAATTATCTTTGAATCAGATCTCTCTCAACCTGTAATACTTTACCAGTTTTATGTTTTTCTAGGCATTTATTTATGTAATATTATAACACAGGAGGAGAAGTACTCCTTAAACCTGTTGTTTTGATATATTATCCTGTGACAACATTTTAAAATACTTTGACTTGCGGCTTCTGGAGAAAAGAAAATAATGAATTTAGGAATTTACTGTAAATGTGGAGAAAACTGCTTAAGCAATATAACAAGAATAAGCTCATTCTAAGCCATTCTACTTTTTGTAACACTATTTTCAGACGCCCTTTACAACAAACTATGCTTGTGTGTTTAAAATGAAACACAGCTACAAAGTGCGTTTAAATGAACACGGCTATATATAACACAAGAAAAAGTACTTCCTGTAAAAACTTGTATTTGAGTATAGAAAATGTAAAATATCCATTTTGAAAAATTTTAGCTAGTTCACCAAACAGAATTGTTTTACGTTCGAGTATTAGTACTTCATCTTGTTTAACATCCTTTTTTGTGGCCACTAGACCGCTGCTATTTAAATCTTTTAACTGGAGGCTAATTTTCAGTCAATGGTCTTATCTGCACATGATTAACTTCAAAACATTGCTAAGATATATCAACAAATGATCAGACGGAAATTTTGTTCTGTCACTAAAACAAAACCACATACAATAAAGATTCCACAATAAAAAATAGTGAAGTTCTACGTTTAACACCACTGTTTGCTGTTAACTATGTACATTCTACACCTGAAATTCAATCCGGCATTTGGATATAAAAAGATGAATGGTTTGACTTCAAGATGTAATGATCCCATGATGTTCATCTTTCCTCTACTGTCACTGCACAGCTTGTATCAAAGTTATGTTGTCTCCCTTCAGCAGAATACGGCCTGAAATACAGAAGAAACTATGTTAGTTGTCCAAAAAACTGCTTGAGTCACTGCCTGCAGCAGATTTCTTTTTGTGTGTAATGCAGACCACTGTAGAAAACAATGTGGCAAAAGCAGCATTTTCTCATTTTCCCATATTTCATGTGTATATAATAATCCTTATTTGTTCTGACCATAGATACTTTAAAATAATGTTTTAAAATTTTCGTGGAATATTTGTTTTGTAAGGAGCTAATAGTATTGAAATCTGCCATTAATGCATTACCAAACACCAATATTTTAGGTTTGTCCAAATCAAAAGCGATTGCCGACAAAATAAGTGACTGAAAATTTTACATTTTTTTGTGAAGGGTAGAAAACATTGTGGGAAAAGGAGAAAATGCTGGTTACCAGCATTTTCTCCTTTTCCCACAATATTTTCAAAAGGCTTCTATCACAGGGGTCATTAAAACCAGGGATTATTTTGGAAAGGATTAACCCTTTACCACACAATCCTTTTAATGTCCTTAAGAAAAACGGCCTTTTGACAACATTGTGGGAAAAAGAGGAAATGCCAGTTACCAGCATTTACTCCTTTTCCCATAATATTTTCTATGCATCAGTTAACAAATTTTATTTTTCGACTCACTTTTGTCACTTGCAAATGCTTTTAAACTGGACAATTTTGAAAGTCGTTTGGTAAAGAGTTCAAGACATCATCAACATTACTTCATTTACATTGCTGTGGCCAGTGCACTCACCAATGCTATCAAACAGTTTGTGTATCACAGACACTTCCCACCACTTTCTAGCCATTTGCTACTTTCCTATATATCACCACCAAAACAACTAGATCTGTCACTAAATGTGATCTAACTCTTCACCAAACGACAAAAAATTAGATTGGTCCAAATTGAAAGTATTTGCAGATGACAAATCAAATGTGACTGAAATAATGATTTTTGTTTTGGATGGCGAAGAAAACATTGTGGGAAATGGAGAAAATGCTGGTTACAAGCATTTTCTCCTTTTCTCACAATGTTTTTCAAAAGGCTTTTTATACATGATGTTAAAAGTCGTGATTGTGTGATAATTGGTTAATACCCCCGCCATTGCTTTGACAGAAACGGGCAATTACTAGTATTTAGTATGCAGACAGTCACACAGACGGACAGACAGGCTGAATCCAGTATACCCCTGAAAACTTTTGTTTTGCGGGAGTATAATGATCTGCTGTAAGAAGGGCATTTATTCCATTGCAGGGACTATCATCTACCACCACCATATAATGATTTGCATCGACAGCGGAATGATTCCTGTTGCACTGACTATCAGCTGTCTTAGGAAAATAATTCACTATCACCTATCTTAGGAAATTCATTCTCCCATAAATATACCTGAAAACTGTCACCCACAATCTTACCTAAGGATTTTCTGTTCTTTGTTTTCATATGGACCTCCTCAGCTTCATCCAGTACAAGATTCATGTATTCATCAAATCCCTAAAATAGATGAAAGCATTTACAAGTCATTGCCCCTTTTTACCATTTTTCTTTGTAGGTTGGCTAGGAAAGCATTGCCAGGAAGAAGCAGTTGCTTGTAACAACTAACATTTCAGTTTTTTGAATAGTTTCCATGTCATCCTATGACAATTTCACGAGTTTGCACTTTTTATCAGTATAAGTAGTCAGCAACAAGTGTAACCCATTACCACACAATCCCGATTTTTGACGACCCTGAGAAAGAAGCCTTAGGAAAACACTGGGAAAAGGAGAAAATGCTGGTAAACAGCATTTTCTCCTTTTCCCACAATGCTTTCTACCCTTCCCAAAACAAATTTCAATTTTTGAAGTCGTCTGCAAATGCTTTCAATTTGGACAAGTTTAAAATTTTGTAGTTTGGTAATGAGTTAACTCTTCACCAAATGGCAAAATTTTAGACTTGTCCAGAAGATATAAAGGAAGCCTTTGGTGAAATAGAATTGTGCAATATGAAACAATACTTACAGCAATGACACCTTCAATACGCAAGTTTGTCTGTTCGTACAACCATATCTGGACCCTGGATCTCTGAAATAAAATACAACCCTAGCTTTAGATGTTTATTTCAAATGTTCAAATCAGTGTTCTAATTTGACCCCAGACCCTAGGTTTTGAACCTTAGAAATGACCTTTTCATGAATCTAAAACATACATGCATCTACTGAAAAACATTAATCTGACAAGGTTTCTTCTGCATAGTTAACCCTTTACCACACAGTCCCAAGTTCTAACGACCTTGATGGAAAAGCCTTTTGAAAGCATTGTGGGAAAAGGAGAAAATGCTGGTAACCAGCATTTTCTCCTTTTCCCACATTGCTTTCAAACCTTTCAAAAAAAACAAATTTCACCATTTTAGACACTTTCAACTTATTGTCAATAAATACTTTAAATTTGGAAGAATCCAAAATATGGTCAGGTTGTGAGGTAAAAAGGTTAAACATGGTTTTCCTGAAGCATGAAGTGGTTACTCAGACTGAAAAGGCAGTTTGCAGTACAGAAAAAAGGTGTTTGACAACACCCTAGAATAGCAGAAAATGCTGTTAACAAGCATAATCATGGTAAATGATTTTTACTCTTCCACATCCAAATCTTACTATTCCGACCATAATTATTGTCATCTGCAATATATTCAATTAATTTAAGTCCTAAGTTTTGTCACTGCTTAAAGAATTAGAACTGAAAACATAGATTTTTTTTTTTTGTTCGTGAGATAAAATATACTTACATTTTGAAGGTATCTAAAGATCAAGTTCTGAAATACTTGTTAAGGTAATAAAGTACTATTGTAAGACTGCATTTTGCCAACTTAACCCTTTACCAAACAACGGAATTTTAGCAGGGCTTCCCCTGCAAGTTTTAATTTTTGTGCCATCAAATTCGCCACTTCATAAAAATTGGTGCCAGTAGGAGCCAACTGAAGTAGCCACATAGTGCTTTAGATACTTCAGTTTATTGGCCAATGCTAAAGCTTCTAAATACATTGCTTAATTGTGCTGTACAAGCTTACTTATGTTTCTTTTTCCCCAATGGTTTCAAGGCTTTGAGCTGCAGGGACATAGAATTTGTATTTTAAAAGTAATACAGCTCCTTAATTCTATGACTGCCGATCTGTTAGAATTCCATCAGTCTTTAAGAAATTCAGGATGAAATTTGGGATTGTGTGGTGAAGGGTTATCACATCATTTCTTTTACCCTGAAAATACTTATGTTTAATTTTTTAAAAGGTCCTTTTATTCTGGTCTTTTCTCTCAGTATGAGTGTCCTACATAGAAACTTGTTCCTGTGCTGTCACTAAGACAAAGTGGTCTATGAAATGTAATCACCCCCCCCCCCCCCAATCATTCAGCAGTTTCACATCATAAAATCGTCCGTATTTTTCCTCATTATAAGACATATTTTAGCACCTACTTTACAGTTTTATACATATATTTGTGTAAACTTACTGTTTAAAGTCATCATCAAAGCTAAAGACAGTCTGAAATGCTTTTCATCGGACAATGTCAAACTGACATGTTGTTGTGTCATGGGTTTTCACGCTTTTTCGACGATCCTTTTTTTCATATCAGTTAATTTTCAGAAATTGTTTTCGGCATTATTGTGCATAAAATTTTCGGTATATGTAGTAATTTGATCCAAAATCTGTCATTTTTACGCTAGATAAGCAGATCAATACCATTATCAATACCATGTTTTTCATTAACAACATCGATAAATACTCGCGATAAATTTCTAGCCAGTGAAAGGATGTAGACCAGGTAACCAGGTAAGGCATACTGAAGGCGTGGCTTTACAAAATATGGGTGGCGACTAAATCTTGTATCTGATAACTGATTGGTTTGATATAGAGTGCTCAAAGGGGCGTGACGAAATATTGATATTTGATTGTTTAGCAGTGGTGTGTATGCAATTATGGTGTATAATTTAGACAAGACCGTTAATTAATGCCGGCCTGATAAGGTGTGATAAACAGTTATGCAGGCTTCCTTTATACTTGATACATACTGTGTATGTCAGAGGATAGTTTACAGACATTTACTTGTCGCCAATACATTCGCCAGTGCTTCATTTTTGGTGCCATTTTCTCTAAATTTTCGCATTTGGCGCCACTGGCGATCGACAGCGGGAGCCCTGTTTTAGGCTGGTCCAAATTGAAAGCACCTGCAGACTACAAAATAAACATAACTCAAAAATTGCAATTTGTTTCCAGCAGGGTAGAAAACATTGTTGGAAAAGGAGAAAATGCTGGTTACCAGCATTTTCTCCTTTCCCCACAATGTTTTCAAAAGGCTTCTATCTCATGGTCGTAAAAACCAGGGATTGTTTGGTAAAGGGTTAAACAAAAACATCCTCAATTTCAATTATGTTCATATGTATGTTAGGTCTTTTTGAGTATAGCACACAATTGCAGTATGGGATAACCCAATGTTGAACAGGGGTGACAGATTTTTCAGTAACAGACAAGTTCGGTAACATAGACTTGAGAGTAAATCAAATGGATGTTTTGGTAACAAATATTATATTCTGTTTATATTCTGTGGCGTTCTTTACACCTAATGTATGGCTTTGTTTTGTTCAAACCTTCTACTTTTGCACTTTTCACCCATTTATCCCTTAAAGGTGGGTATTTAGATTTTTCACATCACACCAAATTAATATGTATATCACTGAAATTTATCTGAAAATACAAATCATCAATAATTAAGAATCATAAAATTACACACACACACACACAAAAAAATTGATAGTATTCGGAATTCCCTTGAAAGGCTACATAGCCTCTAAGCTATTTTTACATTTCCCGCCAAAAATCAAAAATAGCATTGTGGGAATGTTAGGTGACTGGCATGTGACTAATGTCGCTTAAATTTCATAACATAACAAGCATGTAATTATTTTCCATGATATCTTCATCGGACGCTATTTCTATAGCATTGTCTGTGTATTTCTGGTATGTAAATGAGTGAGTTGCTCATGTAAAAATAGACAGTGTTTCCCGTCCTTGTCGACCTGGGCTATAGTAAATCTCTAATTTCTCTTCTAGTTGGATGGTTTTCGCGTACCGGGGTTCTATAAATGAAAATTATAAGGCTTTGGGAGTACAAGGATTTTTTAAAAATTTTTGTAAAATTTTCTTCCCAAAATCTGAAGGTCCACCTTTAATAGATAGGTTCAAACCTTTTATTTTTCACTTTCCACGCTTTTTCGCTTGATAGATAGGCAATCCACATGGTCAATACATACAGCATGAAATGAGGTAAGTAACAAAAAATCATTTATGAAACCAGGGTTTTCCTTGGCACACGATTTTGTGCGTTTTGACGCACTTTTAAGGAAAATGACTAGCATTTTTTTCAGTAATGCGTCATGGTGGACGCCAAATATAATAAGAGGTACTAATAGTGATTATTCTAGACAAGGCAAAAGGGCAGGGAGGCAGGAAAAAGGGGCAGGGAGGCTAGAAAAAAGGGGCAGGGAGGAACACTGCCTTGTTGAATGACTTCTCAGTCATATCAGATAAAGGCAAAACAGTGTCTTTTACTCTTTTCAAAACAAGTTCTAACTATAACTTTAGATATGAATTGCATATTAAAGAAAAGAATAAGAAAGGATTCTTATCATAATCAACTCATAGACTCAAAGCAACACAATCTGACTATACAGGTTTTAATTGCCATGTAATTTATGATCTCATGATGCACTGTCACACTTAGCTTTAATGTAGTAGACCTTAACACTTCCGGTGTAGCATGGAATAAAAGTTCTTTATAGTTGATAAATATGGTTTTATACAGATAAAATACTTTTGCATGTCTTTGAATGACTAGAAATGCCTTTGCTGTCTATCTTAAAAACAATTTTTAGTACTTTTGTTAGTTTTCAGAAAAGGGAGGTAATTATTAATTTGCTTTGTAATGAGAATACAATGGTCTTGGATTTATAAATGATAATTCTATGAAGGAAAAAAAGGAAAAAGTGGCTGGGTTAAAGTAGTAAAATAATACTCATTTTAGCAAATTTTGTAGGATAATAATATTGTGGAAATAGTTGTTTTCTATTACAGGTCCACTACCTAATTTCTAGTCAGATAAAAAAAAATGTCCAGAGTAATTATAAAAGAAAAACTTCTCAGTTGTTTTGAGAAAGGACAATAATTTTGATCAACAAATATCAAAAGGACTTAATTATTACATAGAAAGAATTACAAAATGTGTAGGCCTGCCTACTACTGCATAGCCATTCTCTAAATAGACTGCTAAAAATAGAACACTGCAATGCAGATTTTGCTTTAAAAAAATGCCGATGCTTGGATAGCAAACATCGAGTATTTTCAAGATAGTTAGCAACTTTAGTTTACCATCCATACTTGTAATTTATGCAAAAAATAGACGAAATGATAATCTCCAGTTGCAAGAAGAATTAATTCAGCTTTATTTTAGAACTATTCAAGTATTGATAAATATCACTGATTGTGTGACGTCATTTAACAAAACTATTAGCAGACGCTAAAGTACCTGTAGGTGGAAAAAAGTCAAGGTTTCGAGGGATAAAGGGATGATTTAGCTAGTTAGTGATATAGAAGGATTATAACACCCTGCTGTCCTGTCTTAACTGACGAAGTTGATAAAGGACAATTAGTGTCACCCTTGGTCTAAGATTGGCTGTATTTCATGAATATAGTCGGGTCGGAAGAAATTTATGGCGAACTTTTGTGACTGTGCAAGTTTGACAAGACGGAGCCGAGACCCTGAAGGCGAGTTTTTTGCCCATGTAGCCCTGTGGTTTGTTCTGAAACCAGAACAATACACAGACAAGTTTAGTATGTATATGATAAGGGCAACAGGGCGGGTGTTCGAGGGCACAAGGGCGGAGTGAAAAAGGGGCAGGGCGGCGCGCCCTGCTATCCCGCTCTAGAATAAACACTATACTAATGATCGTATATACTTCCGACACTGTTACATCGTGAGCAGATGAAAAATCTGGAGTAATAAGGGAAAATGGGACGAAACACTGGACTGTGATTTTACTAAAATACTGTCGGTCTTTAAACGGGTCTAAACTAAACCAGTCGATCTCAAATGAAAACAATGTTTCCTGTCAAAATCGACATCATTCTTGCTGTCTGCAAGGAAGAAGAGCCCATTAACAAAGATCAGACGATACTGCGGCTGGTAAGAGCACCCGGAACATCATTTCAAGGTCTTGAGGGTTCACTGTAAATTAGCTAGAGATACACTTTGTTATTCTTTGAAAACAGCGGCATGAACGCGACCAGCGTGTCAAAACACAAGAATTGGTCATTTATCTAATTGGTGAAAATAGTTTATTTCGGCCAAAATGGATAATCTTTAACGAGATAAATAATGGAGACTTCCCACTCTGGCGGACAACAAGCTTTCTTCGCCAACGAAATGGTCGATTCCTGTGATAAAAACAAAATAACCCTTAACCATAGCGAGATGCTACACAAAAAAGAACACATACTTTCACAAATTGTAGCTTTTGTTTAAGCCATTTAGCAAATTACATTTTGTTGTGACCCCGTAAATTCCAAAATGACCCCCATTATTTTGGAGTAGGGGGTCACAATGACCCCTTTTTTGTGGCCGTGGGAAAACCCCATGAAACATAGTGGAATTTACAAATTAAGATTTAAAATAACGAAGGTTTGAAGAAAACAAAGTCATACATTAGGTGTAAAGAACGTCACGATACATAAACACTATATAATTGTTTTGTTACCGAAACATCCAATCAATGTACCTTATAAGTCTATGTTAACGAACTCGTCTGTTACCGAGACATCCATAAATCTTGTACAGCAACAAAGGAGATCCAAGAAATAGGAAGTTTTCTATGTGATTAATGCTGATGCAGATAGAATAGAAATGTTCCCTTAATTTGGAAACCATTTCTGATAAACTTAACTCCATCGTTATTAGTATACGAATACTTCGTCTATCCGATGAAAGGCTTTCAGATTAAATAGCGAAGGCGTGGTATTCGATAAATGTCATGGGTATTCGAGCTTTCTTTGTTGCCGGTTTCTTAAAACCTTTCAATTTCCTGACAATATGCGCTCTCCATTCTAAAATTCAATTCACTTAAGTACAAAAAAGGATACGATGGGCTGAACCATCACTTTCTGAACCTTGGGTCCACCTTTGTAAGCCATTTTTACTGAAACGTACTCGGTCACGTTTTTCAACCCAAGCGGTTATGGCGGCTCTTGGTAAAACGGTGGCGTGACATTCACTATTGAGTGAGAAATACAATGGGCAACACTGCTCTGTAGCATACACAAGAAAAGAGTGGACTTTTGCTCATTTTTTTTTTTTTAAGTTTAACCTTCCTCAGCAAAAATATATGAAAAATGAATTTAGTGGTCATTTTTTTTCTCAATATGGCTAATTATCATACAAACTGTAGGCTTTATGATACAGATCTAAATGAGAAATTGTAAACCCTGTTCAGAGTAAAAGATTTTTAGCTCCACTGGCCATAGGCCATCGGGCTTATGTCATGGCCCGGTGTCCGTCGTGCGTCCGTCCGTGCATGCGATAACTTTTATTTCAAACATCTTCTTCTCTGAAACTACTCATCCAATTTTGATGAAACTTCACAGAAATGATCCTGCCATGGTCCTCTTCAGAATTTCTTGAAAGATTTTGATCCCTTCAAAAACTCTGGTTGCCATGGCAACAAAACTGAAAAAAATTGAAAATCTTTGAAAATCTTCTTGTCTGGCCAAGGGCTACCAAATTTGGCATGTAGCTTTATCTAGTGGACCTCTACTAAGTTTCTTCAAATTATAGCCATGGGGTCAAAATTGGCCCTGTCCGGGGGATCACAAGTTTTATATGAGCTTATATGGGAGAACTTTAAAATTCTTTTTCTACTTACCATAGAACCTAGGGCTACCAAATTTGGCATGTAGCTTTATCTAGTGGACCTCTACAAAGTCTCTTCAAATTATAGCCCTAGGGTCAAAATTGGCCTGGTCCAGGGGATCACAAGTTTTACATGGGCTTATATAGGGAGAACTATAAAATTCTTCTTCTACCTAGCCATAGGACCTAGGGCTACCAAATTTGACATGTAGCTTTATCTGGTGGACCTTTACCAAGGGTGTCCAAAGTTTTACATGGGCTTATGTAGGGAAAACTTTCAAAATCTTTCTTGCACCTAGCCATAACATAAGGCCTAGGGCTACCAAAGTTTGCATGTTTTAGCTTTATCTACTGTGCCTCTACCAAGAAGACCCAAATTATAACCTTCAAGTTTAGCCTCACTCCAGGGATCACATGGGCTTTTATAGTAAAAACTCGATAAATTTTCTTGTGACCAACCATATGACCTAGGGCTAAAGTGTCTCATGGATCTCAAGTTTTGCAGGATCTTTTATAAAGCAAACTTTGAAAATGTTCTTGTTTATAACCACACATTCTAGACCTGTTATACTTAAGTTTCTCGTAGAATTTTATAGAAGAAAAATTTGTATGTCTTGTTAAAAGCCAATTTGCCAAGTATTGTAATGTTTGGCTTGTAGTGTTTTGACTTAGTAGCCAGTGGAGCTATGCAGGGCCATCATGGCCCTCGTGTTACCTTTACAGTAATGTTTTTAGCTCCATTGGCTGAAGTTCAGCAAGCTTATGTCATGGCCCGGTGTCCGTCGTTTGTCCGTGCATGCGCTGACTTTTATTTCAAACATCTTCTTCTCTGAAACTACCCATCCAATTTTGATGAAACTTCACATAAATGATCCTGCCAAGGCCCTCTTCAGAATTCCTTGAAAGAATTTTATTCCGTCAAAAACTCTGGTTGCCATGGCAACAACACTGAAAATATTGATTTTTTAAAAAAATCTTCTTCTCTGAAGCCATAAGGCCTGGGGCTACCAAATTTGACATGTAGCTTTATCTGACAGACTTCTACCAAGTTCCTTCATATTATAGCCCTGGGGTCAAAATTGGCCCCATCCCAGGGGTCACAAGTTTTATATGGATTACATAGGGAAAACTTTGAAATCCCCCTGGTAGCCTAGCCATAGGGCCTAGGGCTACCAAATTTGGCATGTATCTTTATCAATTGGAGGTCAACCAAGAGTGTCGAAATGATAGCCCAGTGGTCCATTTTGGCAAAGCCCCGGGGTCACAGGAAAACTTTAAAAAATCTGCTTGTACCTAGCCATAAGGCTTAAGGCTACTCAATTTTGGATCTAGCACTATCAAATGGTTGTCTACAAAAGGTGCCCAGACCTTTGGTCTGTATTCACCGACCATTCTTAAGACTATTCTTAATCTTATTCTCCAAAATTTTCTAGAATTGAAAGTAACACACTATCTGATTGGCTAAACCATTTGGTTTAGCCAATCAGAAGTTGTGTTACATTTAAATTTCAAAATCTTAAAGAATTACATAAAGATTGTTCATAAAAAATGATTGGTGATACAGACCCAGGTGATCCTACATAAACTTGGATCAAATAATTACATGTGATTGTTTTGTAACAAACGGTGCCACCTACTTAACTTTTTACCAAACGACAAAAAATTAGACTGGTCCAAATTGAAAGAATTTGCAGACGACAAATTAAATGTAACTGAAACAATGATTTTGTTTTGGATGGGGAAGAAAACATTGTGGGAAAAGCAGAAAATGCTGGGTAATGGGTTAATGTAATAAACTGTATTATTATGAAAATAAAATATGCTACATTAAAAAGATGGTGAGGGGTGTGACACAGTAATGGTTAGTGTCATATTGGATCAGTGCAGAGACTTTAAAATATTTAGTCAACTACATATGCAAAGCAAACAGGGGCACCATCTGTGTTTGCTAATGCTTAGCTGTATTTGCCTATCTTGTCTAAATTCTACCTAGCCCAAGTTGTACAGTCGGTAACACACAGAGCTTGAGACCAGAATTAACCCATTACCAAACAACAATATTTTGGACTAGTCCAAATTGCACGTGTTTGCACACAACAAAATAAAAGTGACTAAAAATTTGAAATTTGTTTTGTGAAGGGTAAAAAACATTGTGGGAAAAGGAGAAAATGCTGGTTACCAGCATTTTCTCCTTTTTCCCCCACAATGTTTTCTAAAGGCTTCTTTCTCAGGGGCGTCAAGAGTAGAGATTGTGTGGTAATGGGTTAAGGTTGCTGGATCGATCGCCTGCTGGGCAAATTTCTTTTCAAGGATTGATGACAGCCATTACAACAGGAATTTAATTCCTCTCTCACCGCTGACCATAGTTTCGTAATGTTTATGAGGTAAAGCAGCAAATGGCTTTAAAATAATACATGTATTGTGTTGAGCATTGGTAAAAAATTCCATGGAATGGCTGCCAAGGTATAACTGAAATAATGTTGAAAATGGGTGCATCTATATGTGATTTTTATTATTCTATGATTTGTGAAATACTGCAATGTGATAAAAAAAAAAAAAAAAAACAGTTGTTGGGGTTTGACATAAAAATTTTATTATACATGTCAAAAAAAAAAAAAAGTTATGTTTTTAAATACAAAACAAAGTCATTGCAGGCGGTGTCCACGAATTTACTGATCAACCCTCTTAGTTAAGAACAATGGTAAATATCTTTACTGATTACATCTTTTTTTCAAGTTCTCAAAATAACAGCTACCCTCCACCACCACATATTTGCCTGTTATTACTTATAAACAGCATTGCAGTTTTGGGTGTTTCATACTCTAACACATAAAAAAAATCATACTACATTTCCATAGATATATCATGCAGGCGGAAATTTCTCAATGTGAAACAGAGAGACTTTGCTCAGTCTCGGAGTATTTTCATCACTTGTTACAATGTTTGAAAATTTTTATCAACATGCACAAATGCTACTCTTTGCAGAAACAACAACATTCTGGACTAGACCAAATTCAAGGCAAGTGCATATAACAACATAATTGCAGCTCAAATGACGATTTTTAGTTTTTGATACTGTAGAAAACATTGTGGGAAAATGAAAAAATGCTTGTAACCAGCAATGTTTTCCTACAAGCTTTTCAAAAGCCTTCTTTCTTAAAAGTCATTAGAGACTGGATTGTCACGTAAAGAATAAAGCTTAGACATGTGAAAATGTATCAAGTTTAGAATTTTAAAAATATCTAACAAATAGGTTTAGTATACTTCTCAAACTTTGATAGGGATCACTTACATACTTCTGTATGGATTTATAAGTTACAACAGTTTTGCATAAACTATTTACCCTGCTGTAAAATTCTAGATTTGTCCAAGGTGAAAGCATTTACTGACCAAAAACTAAATGCAACATACGCTATGCTGTCTGTAATAGGGTAGAAAACATTGTTGAAAAAGGAGAAAATGCTGGTATCAGCATTTTCTCCTTTTCCAACAATGTTTTCGGAAGGCTTCTTTCTCAGTGTCTTTAACAGTTGGCATTGTGAGGTAAAGCCTTAAAAATCCATTTCCACCGGTCATTTTATTGCTCAGTGTAGCAATGTAACATATTGTAAAACCATACATGATACATGCCACATATGTATTTAGAGTGAATCTTTTAGGGTGATCTCTAGCAAATTTTGAGTAGTATATTATACATATCATTTTTGTTTCTTTGTTATATTATTCTTAAATCATGTAAAGCTTTTGTGCTAGCACACTGTTTTCCTAATAAATTACTGGGGTTCAGACTTCCAAAAACAAACAAGAACAAAACAAATAAATAGCTCCATCATGGAATACATGTCTGCAATTTTCTACAAACATTGTCACAAAACAGTATTGTTACTCATGATGGAAGCGCAAAAGCCTCTACTTATAGGGCTTTATTCATTATTTATTCCACAGAGCATGAATCTTCAAGATTATAATTGCAAGACTAATTTTATATAAGTTTTAACCCTTTACCCCATAAGGCATTTCTATGTTATCTCTAATTGACCCTAAATAACAGAAATGATGATGCCGTTTCTAATGTGTATATGACACCTTTTGATAGCATAGAAAACATTGTGACAAAAGGTGAAATTGTTCTTCACGAGCAATTTCACCTTTTGTCACAAGGTTTTCCAAAGGCTCCTACAAGCAATGCGTAGAAATGAGTATCTATGGAGTAAAGGGTTAAACTACATTCTTATTTTTAGAGCTTTTCTTTCACTATCATAACATCGGAGTCGCAATTTTAGTTTTCTTAACTATTTGGGACACTTCTCATACTGTAAGTACGAACAAAAATTAGGTCAAGACAAGTATAAAGTAAATTTCATTAGATAACCGTCATATGTTGATCTAGAGTCCAGCACTAAATGAACTGTTTGCTGTACATATCAGAAGATATTCCGACACAGAGGACAGGTACAGTTGTGACTGGTGTTGAACCATTTATACTGCAGAATAGAAAAAGACAAATGTCAGGTTTTAAGTCTTTACCACACGACAAAATTTTAGACTGGTTCAAATTGAAAGCATTTGCAGACGACAAATAAAGGTGACTGAAAAATTGAAATTTGTTCTGGAAAGGGTAGAAAACACTGTGGGAAAAGGAGAAAATGCTGGTTACCAGCATTTTCCGTTACCAGCATTTTCTCCTTTTCCTACAGTGTTTTCAAAAGGCTTCTTTCTCAGGGGCGTCAAAAGTAGGGATTGTGTGGTAATGGGTTTATTCATGAAAGTATAAGGCACTACTTCAGTTGCCTTTCCTCACACTGTTGATGAAGAGAAGACTGCACATTCTGAATCTTGGCTTTAAATTACCTGATATACGATAAGAATGTTTACAATAGACTTTTCCTCAGGTTGGTTTGAACCCAACATTATTTGGTAAAGGGTTAAAGAGGGTTTAACCCTTTACCACATAATCCCTTGTTTTAAATCATTATCAAATGACAATACTTTAGGCTTGCCCAAATTGAAAGCATTTGCAGATGACAAAATAAAAGTGGCTGAAAATTTGAAATTTGTTTCGTGAAGGATAGAAAACATTGTGGGAAAAGGAGAAAATGCTTGTTACCAGCAACAATGTTTTCTCAAGGCTTCTTTCTCAGGGTCGTCGAAAGTAGGGATTGTGTGATAATAGGTTATCAACCCTATGGAAGAAGTCTTTTGAAAATATTGTGGGAAAAGGAGAAAATGCTGGTAACCAGCATTTTCTCATTTTCCCTCAATGTTTTCTATCTTATCAGAAAACTTTGTATTAATTCTGCATTTGTCATCTGCAGATGTTTTGAATTTGGTAGAGTCTAAAATTCATTGTGTGGGAAAGGATTAAACCTCGTCTATGACAGCAAACAAATAAGCTCTTGGCAGGAATAAATTATCGTAATCTGTCTTTCTTTCACTTGATAAATACACAAATTACAAGTCTCCATAATTATAAACTGCATGGTTTAGATTTGACTTTCAAACAGTCTTAAAATCAAAGCATTAAATCTGAACAGAAAAATTAACGAAAAGAGATTTTTCACAGGTTTTACACCACCTTTGAGCTCAGGAACAGTCCTAAGAACTTTCAACAAAAGAAGCATATTGCAACACTTCTTATGCAAATATACAAAAAAAGTTCTTACAGAGAGAAAAGAGGTGTAGGGATAGATACCCCCATTTAACCCTTTCCCAAACGACAAATTTTGGACTCTTCCAAAACCAAAAAAGTTTGCAGAGGACAATTTTAGATTCGGAGAAAATGCCAGAAAGTTCTCAAAAAAGGTAGAAAACACTGTGGGAAAAGGAGAAATTGCTCGTTACGAGCAATTTCTCCTTTTCCCCCAGTGTTTTCAAAAGACTTTGCTCGTTACGAGCAATTCTCCTTTTCCACCAGTGTTTTCAAAAGACTTTTACTGCAGACACGTAAAAGCCAGGGCTTGTTTGGGAAAGGGTTAAACTAGGATCTCTGTGTAGTTATAGATAAAGCCAACAATACTTACAAGACAAGCTGAGTGAAACTTCTTTTTACAAGTTCGACAGGTAATTCTGGGTAACTGAAAGTTTGTACCATGCAGCACATAGAAACATATCATACACTCCTCCACACCTTCAAATTTTTTACTGATGTTGTCTTTCCATAACTTCAAGCCATCTACTATATTACCATTCTGAAATAGAAATCATATTCAGTCTTGACCTTTTACCAAAATAAAATCCTGTTTTTATATAACCCTGACAAAGACAGTTTTTGAAAATATTGCTGGAAAGAAAGAACATACTGGCCTGTTCCCTTTTTCTCACAATGTTTTCAAAGAGTTTAATAGCGGGATCACAAAATTTCTGGACTGTTCTGCAGAGTTAGCTTAATACTCCCTTGAAACAACTAGGCACCATGTAACTTTGAAACCATCCTTGAAAAAGAAGGATAATTATTACATCAATAAAGGTGAAAACATTGAGGTAGAAGGCCAGATAATGTCTTCCCAAATATACAAATAAAAAGTCTCACTTCACCATAAAAGGAAGTTACAGTGTTATGGGAGACCACTCCCTCCTGCATGTCTTCATCCCTATTTAAATACAATACCTAACTACTGCGTTCGCTCAGTGGTTAAGGTATTGGCCTTTTGTCCGGGAGTTCTGGGGTTCGAATCCCACCAGGTCCCTTAATTCTGCCATGCATTTATTTATTTGTTTCTTTGTTACAGACGTTGATCGTAAGATGAGGGCTCGTCCGGGATTGGCCAGTGAGCCATTAATCCCATTTGTTATCCAAAAATGGACTTCCTGCCAAATAAGGCTTTGACTTTAAGAAGGGGTGTGTTACAGGAGACTACTCCTTCACCCATGGCTTTATCCCGATTTAAATACAATACCTTACTACTGCATTGGGGAGTCCCTTATTTCTGCAATGCATTTATTCATTTGTTTCTTTGTTACAGACTGTATTTGTAAGAACAGGAACACATTTCCTTTGGGAGTTAGACCTCAAATACAAATTTCAGCAAAATTAGTTTCAAACTGTCAGAAGAAACAAGACCAAAAACTGCGAAAACAGAACAGATGGACAGTCGTATGGACAGTAAGCAGACAGGCAAACAGACAGACAATCTTATTCTGAGATGCTCCATATTAGCTTCGTGCTGGAGAATATGATAAAGTACTCCAAGCTGCTACAGTAGCAACACCCTACCTGATGGGTCAGAAATATGTTGAGTTGAAGCAGCCATTTTTCCCACTGTGCACCTGACACTCCAACACGTTTTTCACTAGAAACTTTTATGTTTCCCAGTGGATAGTTGATAGGCAGGGCAATCACTATTTCCACACTCACTTCCTCGATTCCGTATGTGGCTATTACCTCCCTTGCAGTTGGTCTTGTTCTTATCTGCAATGTGAGAGTAAAGTTTATACATATCACATCAAACATTTTTTGGACCATGAATAGATCTAGGTCTTGAATCTAAACTGTCCAATATTTTGGGGCTTAACCCATTATCACACAATCCCTACTTTTGACAACCCTGAGAAAAAGAAAGAAGCCTTTGGAAAACATTGTGGGAAAGGAGAAAATGCTGGTAACCAGCATTTTCTCCTTTTCCCACAATGCTTTCTACCCTGCTGGAAAAATTTCAATGTTTGGGTCTCATTAATTTTGTCGTCAGCATTTTCTCCTTTTCCCACAATGTTTTCTATAGGCTTCTTTCTCAGAGTCGTCAAAAGTAGGGATTGTGTGGTAATGGGTTAATTTGTTGTTGGGAAATGTGGTAAATTTATATCTGAAATTTCACCATTTTCAGCAAATATACAAATGGATCTCTTTGTGCAAATGATCAATTAAGTATAGCTAGGTAAGTTATGAAATTGGACACTATTTACCCTTTTCCAAATGACAAATTCTAGACTCTATCAAATTTAAAACATCTGAAGATGACAAGTTCATAATTTATGTAAACAAAATCAGGTTCTATGGTAGGGAAGAAAATGTGGGAAAAGGAGAAAATGCTGGTTACCAGAATCATTTTCCTATACCTGTAATGTTTTAAAAAGCCTTACTGTTACAGGGGTCATTAAAACTCTAGATTGTACTATAAATGGCTATCTAATAAATTATTGCAATTTTCAAGTCTACAGTTGGCTATAATATCTTTGATCTATGCTGCACACAAAACCTGTAAATCTACAGGTTCTCCTCATTACCTTCATATCCTCCATATTTACATCCCTGTTCTGCACTGACAGTAATTCAGCCGTACATAGAGAATGGCTGACAAACTTTGTGGTAAAAGTATCCACATAAGCTGAGGTTTTTCTGTCCTGATTCTTCCACCACTGCCGCACCATGGCTGGTATTGTCTTCAATGCTAATTGATAGAGGTTACAGGTCATGTGCTGAATGTCTGTGCTACTCCCATCTCCTGTGATAATAACAAGTTTACCCTGAATGCATCATTTCTAACTAAAGTTGCCTTTACAGGAGGCACAGATCGAGGTTACACTGTACAAGATGTGCAGTCTGATCTTTGATTGGCACTGTCTGCTTTGCTGAGACACTTTTGACATAAAAAAAAAATTCTTAAAATTACAATCATTTGAATTTATTTTCCAATTTGAAAATGTCTGTTGGCTGAATTTGGCACTCAGTAGGCTAGAAAGTACATTGCATGTAAATGCTTTGAATCCTGTTCACCCATTACCACACAATCCCTACTTTTGACGCCCCTGAGGGCCTGAGGAAGAAGCCTTTAGAAAACATTGTGGGAAAAGGAGAAAATGCTGGTAACCAGCATTTTCTCCTTTTCCCACAAGGTTTTCTACCCTTCATAAAACAAATTTCAAATTTTCAGTCACTTTTATTTTGTTGTCTGCAAATGGTTTCAATTTGGACCAGTATGAGTCTAAAATATTTTCGTTTGGTAATGGGTTAACACAAACACATCTCTCTCTCTCTCTCTCTCTCTCTCTCTCTCTCTCTCTCTCTCTCTCTTTCTCTCTCTCTCATACTTTGAGGGGTATCTAATTTGTCATCTGCAAATACTTTCAATTAGAACATGTCTAACACTTTGTCGTCTGGTATAGAAATTAACAAAATATGTCTGCTTCCGTCCTTACTTTTTTCTTTACAACTGACACAAGTGGTAAATATTTCAAACCCAAGCTTTAGCATTTACCTTTAATATTTGGAGAAAATGATGTTTCAAACATCTTCCTGTTTGTCTTCGGCATAAGCTTGAATAAGTAGTTTACCATGTTTTCCACATATCCAAATTCTCTCAAATAAGCTGCATATTCTTGTCTCAGCTGGAAAAAGAAACAACCTTGATTGTTCATCTGAATGGGGTCATGTGATGCTTCTACTCTAAACCATACAAAAACATTTTGAACCTGTCAAACTAGACCTGTCACTAAATGTGACTTAATACCCCCGCCAACACTTTGAAAGAAAAAAAGTGTCAATTCAAGGGGAGGTAATTCTTCAACCAGGAAGAGTTGACACTTGAAAATTGCGTCTTGCAAATCTTCAAATATATGATCAGTATATGTGCAAAGTTTCAATATAGATGAAAGAAAACTGTATGAGCAGTTTGCGACACAAAATTACTAGTATTTTGAACACAGACGGACACACAGATGGATGCACACACGGACGGACAGACTGTTTCCAGTATACCCCCCCAAAAACATTCATTTTGCGGGGTTATAATTAAAAGTAACTGCAGACGAAGTTATAAGCCTAAAATTTTGTTGTTTGGTAAAGAGTTAAGCAAAACATAAACTATCTTAAAAATAACCTTTAATATTTATCCAACAACACAGGTTTAGACTCCTCCGAATGCAGACGACAAACAAGGCAATTTGTCTTTGAACACCAGTTTGAAAACATTGTAGCGGTAAAAATGGAAATGATGATAATCAGCATTTTCTATTTCATCCACAATATATTGTTTATATCATCCATACTGTTTCTAAAGGTGTAAAACCTCAGGACTACTTTGGCAAAAGTTTAAATCTTTACCAAATAACACAATTTTAGGTTTGTCCAAATCAATTGCATTTGCACATTACAAAATAAAAGTGACTGGAAATTTGAAATTTGTTTAGTGAAAGGTAGAAAACATTGTTGGAAAAGGAGAAAATGCTGGTTACCAGCATTTTCTCCTTTCCCCACAATGTTTTCCAAAGGCTTCCTTCTCAGGGTCCTCAAAAGTAGGGATTGTGTTGTAATGGGTTACCAATATATTACCTCCGATGGAGCACTTCCAAAGAAATGCAGCAGTAGATGCCATGACAGCAGGTAGCCAAATACATGTTGAAACTGGACAGTGTTCTCTGCAACTAACTGACACTCATCTACAGCAACATCAACCAACAATTCATCCAAGACATTTTGACTTTGGTCTATAATCCTCATAATGTGACCTGGAGGGTTCCTGTAACAGAGGGATTTGTTATATTGCACAGAAATTTCTCGTGATCTGATTGGTTAACATGCCAGGAACATATATATCACGTTCCCTGGCAAAAACCATGTAAAGCCAGTTTTCTTTTTGAGTATCCCCTAAACATCACTGCACATGCAACACAACATCCAAAATGGCGGCGGCCATCGATCACCAGACTGCACATTTGTACACCAAAGTGCATGTTTTACTGATGTCAGTTTCCAGTGATGTCAGTTTTCATTGAATTGGAGCAATCAAAAGGGAATTTCGTCAGCATACTCAATCTATGAGATTATAATACAGGAAAATTTTGCTTAACATGCTTTGAAAGGGTAAAACTTTCCAGTATAATAAATTCATTGTATGGCCAGGTGGCAGGGGACTTGGAAACTTGTTTACAGCTGTGTCGAATCATGTTGCCACCTTGCTTTCGGCTTGGGGTGACATGATTCACCACAGCCGTGAACAAGTTTCCGAGTTCCCTGCCACCTGACTATACAATTAATAAAGTGTGGGGTTGTAATTGTAAAATACATCTTATCTGCATAAAGCAACCACATAGGGGACGTTGAAAATGTTCTGTCCTGTTCTGTGCATGTACATTTCTGTATATTCGCCCTTTTCTAGGTACACATACGTATGTCAATATAAACTCTGCCACAGTTAGTAAGAATTATCAAAATGATTTGTGATAAAATGCTGCAGATAATTTTCTGAAAAGATTATCACAAAACTGGGATATTGTCAATCTTGATTATCAAGTCTAACCTTTGTTTAACCTGTGACAACAGTTAACACACACGTTTCTCTAACGACTTGCAGCCAATATCTTGAGCAGCCAATAAGATTTTCCTGACACTGGCTGACCATTAAAACCAGATTCAATTTTGTCTTCAGAACCAAATAAAGATGTACAGCCTGATGTTCATCTATACTATCCACAGACTCAACCACAGCAAAGACTTGAAATCTTTACCACTAGACAAAATTTTAGCCTTGTCCAATATCAAAGCAATTCCAGATTGGAAGAAAGTGTTACTTAAAACATAAAATTTGTAATTAAAAGGTAGAAAACATTGTGGGAAAAGGATAAAATGCTGGTTACCAGCTTTTTTCCTTTTCCCACAATATTTTCCAAAGACTTTTTCATATTAACTGTTGAAGAAACAGACTTACTTTTTAGTTTCTTCATCTTTTTCCTCTCCACCAGATGCCTCCACTATAATACTTTTGTCTTCTTTGTCATAGGCTGGAATGGTATCTATGATACTGCAAATAAGTTTTCAGGAGACTTTGAGGCTTTTAACACTTTACCCCATAAGGCATTTCTATGGTATCTCTAATTGACTCTAAATATCAGCAAGGATGAAGCAGTTTCTTATGTGTATATGACACCTTTTGATAGTGTAGAAAACATTGTGGCAAAAAGTGAAATTGCTCATCACGAACAATTTCACCTTTTGCCATGATGTTTTCCAAAGGCTCCTACAAGCAATGTGTAGAAATGAGTATCTATGGAGTAAAGGGTTAAAGATACAAATCTAAGTCTCTTCACCATTAACTTACATGGGTCGGTATTCACCAACTATTCTCAATTGCATTCTTAGTCCTATTCTAGATTGGGGGTACATTTCTCTAAACTGTGTAGTCACAAAATTTGCCTACACTGTTCATGTCGTAAGCATCAAGTCTGAAAACAAGCTTAAACCTTTGCCACATGACAAAATTTTACACTTGTCCAAATTGAAAGCATTTGCAGTTGACAAAATAAATGTGAATCAAACATGTAAAATTGTTTAGAGAAGGGTAGAAAAAAAATGTGGGAAAAGCAGAAATCACCAGCATTTTCTCCCTTTCCCACTATGTTTTCTTTTTTAGGGTTGTTAAAAATCGGGATTGTGTGGTGAAGGTTAACTGAACTGCCTAAATTTACAATTTGAGTTAAAGTCCATGTCTTTAGGTAATGGAGGCAGTGTATGTGTGTACAATCAATCCAAAACAATTTAACTAAATCTATGCAGTTTGGTGAAAGGTACCCCAGGAGAGTAACATAATTTTCCAACCTATTTAAACTACCTACACCAGTTGGATCAGCCAATCAGAAATTGTGTAACTTTGAATTTCAAATATGTGCCCTTGCCTTGGCAGATGTGGAAAAAGTGTAATGAAATTTTAACCTGTAGAGCTTTAATCAAGCTTACTCATGTACAAAATGTAGATTAAGACCTTCTCCCCATACTGTATTTCAATATCAGACTATAAAGCGTGATCATGAATCTACATTGTCTGTTATTTTGTCATATATGTTTTCTAAACCATCCTTGAAAATACAATACTTTATCTGTTTCTCCGTTGAAGTCTATTACATTTATTTAAACATTCAACCCTTTACCACACAATCCCATGTTTTGACAAACCAGATAAAAAAAGGGCATTTGAAAACTGTAAGATAGCCAGGATTTTCCCCTTTTCCCAAATTGTTCTCTACTCTTTCAAAGACAAATTTTGTATCTTCTGTAACATGTAATTAACTATTTGAAAATACTTTCACTTTGGAAAAGTCTAGAGTTTTGCCCTATGGTCAAGATTTGAAGTTTTAGCAAACAATTCAGTGGTTGAAAAAGTACCTAAAAGGACAGCTTTTGACAACTGGGTGGGAAAAGAAGAAAATGCAGGTTACCAGCATTTTCTCCTCTTTTTAACATTATCTTTATCCTTTTTCAGACAAATCCAATTTTATGCGTGCCAAAGTTAATTTCGCAACTGGAAACGCTTCAATTATGATAACTCAAGAGTTTGTTCAAGAGTTTTAGGTTAATCACAATATTGAACAAATGCGGCAAATTGTTGCAAGATACGCCCGTCACACCACCAGTTGTCAAAGGGGAATACCAATCTTAAAGGGCAGGTAGAGGAAAATAGCGGTGCAGCAGATTATGATTCTTATGCACTGCACTCCATAATTTTTTAACAATCATGCATACCAAATTTGAAGATGTTTAGACTAGAAATGACAAAGTTAAATTACGGACAAGCAGAAAATGCTCTGAAAATGACGTTCAAAGGGAAATAACTCAAAGCCAGCATGGGCTAGAGTTACGGTTCTTTTGCACTGCACTCCTTATTATTGCAACAAACACAAATGCTAAGTTTCAAGGCAATCAGACCAGAGTTATGCTGCGGCCAAGCAGAAAATGCTGTAAAAATGATGATTAAAGGGAAATAACTCAGTCATCACAAGGTACAGTTACGGTTCTTTTGCACTGCACTCCGTATTATTGCAACAAAAACAAATGCAAAGTTTCAAGTCAATCGGACCAGAGATGACAATGTTATGCTCCAGACAAGCAGAAAATGTTGTAAAAATGACGATCAAAGGGAAATAAATTAAAGACAGCACAAGGTAGAGTTACGGTTCTTTCACACTGCACTCCTTATTATTGCAACAAACAAAACCACCAAGTTTCAAGTCAATCGGACCACAGATGACAAAGTTATGCTCCGGACAAAGAACTGGACGCCCCCCGGTTGCCATGGATGATCCCATAATATGTCCCGTCTTTGACGGGCGTATAAAAAAGAAACATTAAGTTGAGTATGCTACTACCTATTGAGAATCTGATACGCAGACAGCTGCACTGAATACTCTCTAGCTAAAAGGAGTGGACAAATATGGTTCATGAGGGTCTGTAGACTATCTGGCAAGGTAGATGAATCCCCAGCTATCAACAGGGGAGGTAACTCATGATTCAGGATAAATGTAGCAGGTGCTTTTGAAGCTGCTTCACATACAGACGCCAGTACCAGTAGATCTGTACCTGATAATGTTCTTTGCTGCATGAACTCTGTAAAAATATTGTTATAATTACAATATTTGGTACAAGATAACTATGAAAGCAGGAAAACATGTTATGATCAGTCACAGGGAAGTCAGGATGACAAATTAACCCTTTCCCAAACAGCAAATTTTGGACCAGACCAAATTCAAAGTATTTTGCAGATGACAAATTAACAGTTGCTAAAAAGATGATTTTTCTGTATGATAGGGTAGAAAACATTGTGGGAAAAGGAGAAAATGCTGGTTACCAGCATTTTCTCCTTTTCTCACAACGTTTTCAAAAGGTTTCTATTCCTGACCCGTAAAAACCAGGGATTGCTTGGGAAAGGACTAAGTTACATGTATATCGGTGGTAATTATCACTTTATCATCACATTGCCAGTTGCAGATGACCATGTTCTTGTAGCTGACCATAAATTTTGTAAAAACTTTGTTATACAAAAGAGAAACTATTCATCCTACAGGTTTCATTTTTTCATGCAAGAAGACTAAAGAGTTTGTTTTTAAATTGAATCTATTACAGTTCCCCTTTATAATACATGTATTTTGTTTTCATGAAAATAATAACCCAGGAGATACTGAATAAATGAAATTTTTAACTCATTACCAAACAACAAGAAGTTAGGTTTGTCCAAATCAAAAGCATTTGCAGACGACAAAATAAAAGTGACTGAAAATTTGATTTTTTTTTGTGAAGGGTAGAAAACATTGTGGGAAAAGGAGAAAATGCTGGTTACCAGCATTTTCTCCTTTTCCCACAATGTTTTCCAAAGGCTTCTTTCTCAGGGTCGTTAAAAGTCGGGATTGTGTGGTAAAGAGTTAAGCCAATAGGAAAGCCCAAACATTACTATTTCTTAGGTTTTCTTTGCAAGAGAAATCTAACTGTATTGCAAAATGCAGATCCAAGATCAGATTGCACAATCTATGCAGTCTGATCTTGATCTATTCTACCTACAAAAGCATCTTGGGTCCATTTAACAGTCTGAGGGTTATGCTCTCAAAATAACGACTATTTCAACAAGATCTAAACAAATGGACAAAAGATGATTTACTTACTGACGGTTATAATCAGTCACAGACAGCATGACAAATTAACCCTTTCCAAAACGGCAAATTTTGGACCAGACCAAATTCAAAGCATTTTGCAGATGACAAATTAACAGTTGCTTAAAAGATGATTTTTCTATATGATAGGGTAGAAAACATTGTGGGAAAAGGAGTAAATGCTGGTTGCCAGCATTTTCTCCTTTTCCCACAACGTTTTCAAAAGGTTTCTATTCCTGACCTGTAAAAACCAGGCTGTTGGCTGTATTGGGGTTTAACGCCACTTTAACACTTTAAGGTCATATCATGGCGGTCGGTGACGCACATGTGTTTCCTGGCTTTCTCACACCAGTACTTACACTACTTTCTTTCCAAAGCCACCGACTACTTTTCTCACATGTTTCAGCAGAGGTGAGAGGCGAAAATACGCCAGAAAGAAAGTTCGCCTCAACCGGGTATCGAACTCACAACCACCAGGTCATGAGTCCGACACGCTCACCACTGAGCCACCCGGGCGGGCGTAAAAACCAGGAATTGCTTGGGAAAGGATTAAATTACATGTACATCGGTGGTAATTATCACTTTATCATCACATTGCCAGTTGCAGATGACCATGTTCTTGTAGCTGATCATTAATTTTGTAAAAACTTTGTTATAAAAAAGAGAAACTATTCATCCTACAGGTTTCATTTTTTCATGCAAGAAGACTAAAGAGTTTGTTTTTACATTGAATGTATTATAATTCCCCTTTATAATACATGTATTTTGTTTTCATGAAAACAATAACCCAGGAGATACTGAATTAATGAAATTTTTAACTAATTACCAAACAACAAGAAGTTAGGTTTGTCCAAATCGAAAGCATTTGCAGACAACAAAAAAAAAGTGACTGAAAATTTGAATTTTTTTTGTGAAGGGTAGAAAACATTGTGGGAAAAGGGAGACAATGCCGGTTACCAGCATTTTCTCCTTTTCCCATAATATTTTCCAAAGGCTTCTTTCTCAGGATCGTTAAAAGTCGGGATTGTGTGCTAAAGACTTAAGCCAATGGGAAAGCCAAAGCATTGCTATTTCTTAGGTTTTCTTTGCAAGAGAAATCTAATTGTATTGCAAAATGCAGATCCAAGATCAGATTGCACAATCTATGCAGTCTGATCTTGATCTATTCTACCTACAAAAGCATCTTGGGTCCATTTAACAATCTGAGGGTTATGCTCTCAAAATAACAACTATTTCAACAAGATCTAAACATATGGTCAGGTGATGATTTACTTACTGACAAAGCTCAAATAAAATGGTAACAAGTTTGAGAATATGGATTCTCCAAAGAATTCAATCCACTCTGTTCTCAAATCTGGTGGGTAACTTCCTGGATCAGCTTCAACCCTGACCTTTAAACAGTCACTGACATTGGAAAGTAGGTCAAGAACACTGACAAGTAAACACTGTAACCCTGGGGACTGGTTTCTTAGTATATCTGCTTCCATTTCCTTTAATTCCTGAAACGGTATATTCTTAATGATCATTGTGTTAACTCATAACCAAACGACAAAATTTTACGTTTGTCCAAATGGAAAGCACTTGCAGACAACAGAATAAAAGTGACTGAAAATTTGAAATTTGTTTTGTGAAGGGTAGAAAACACTGTGGGAAAAAGGAGAAAATGCTGGTTACCAGCATTTTCTCCTTTTCCCACAATGTTTTCTAAAGGCTTCTTTCTCAAGGTCGTCAAAAGTAGGGTTCATGTGTTTATGGGTTAAATGATGAAAACACTACACCCAGTCTCATAAAATTCAAAGTTATAAAAATGAATATGTATTTTAATTTATTGTGATGGCTATAACTGCATCTAAACGCCCTCTCAAGTTTATTTTTAATTATTTACTTTACAAATCATAAAACTACGTGTATATCAATCAATATTCTATTAAAACCAGGAAATCAGAAATTTGTTTTCCATGGGTTTTCCATAGACGCAATTCTAATTCAAATGACCCTCAAAATAAGTGACAGTGCATCACCAGTGACACAACTTTCCAAGATCTAAATACTGTACAAAATTGAATAAAGCGTCATAACTCCAAGTCTGTTCTTGCTTCAATGTCAGACGAACACCGTTTCTTTTTTAAACTACAGGTATTATTTTAGATAAAAGTGGTTTTCTGGTAATTTATTTATAGAATAAGACTGATTTACGCATTATTGGTGTAAAGTATATTGGACACATGTTGTAAATACAGGTCCAGTTGAAGTCATGGTAGGGTTCTCTGTATTTCATAGTATATTTTACACGACTACTGGTATATAAAAGTACACATTAAGGGTCAGTGATGTTAGTGGAAAATTAACGTCATGACAAAAAAAACTGTAGCTTTCTTCTATTGTCTGCTTCCTATAACTGCCGATCAAGCCTGGAAACAAGTGTTTGGTCTGTCAAAAAGTGACATCGACCGTTCCGTCACAAATAATCGACCAACTGTTCGATTTTGGAAGTTGGCGTTTAAAGGTAAAGTGCATTGTAAATTGTGCTTGAAGTTGATGACGAGGAGATCCATTTTTTGACCCCTAAATTAATGAAATGACCCTCAACTAATGGGAAGGGGGTCACAATGACCCCCAATTTTCAAAGCAGAGGGAAAACCCTGTTTGCATATAAATTTCTCACATATATTTTCAATGGGTTACCTGCAAATCTGTACAAGGGTATTTTGATGAAACAAAGCAAGTGGTAATAAGTCTATTCATCTGTATTGGGATTCAATCTGTTTTCAATACTAAAAATACTAAAACAACTCATGGCTCTGCCATACTTCGTCAAAAGAGACTACAATGTCACGGGCTATAAAGAACAAAGGCATCCTCAATACAACAACTGAGCAACTTATGAATGAAAAGGACAAATAAAATCTTTATGATACTCATTTAACCCTTTAACTCATGACAAATTTTTGGACTGGATCAAATTCAAAGCATCTGCAGACAACGAATTAGATTTTGATAATATGATGATTTCTGATAGGGTAGAAAATATTGTGGGAAAAGGACAAAGTGCTTGTTACCAGCATGTTTTCCTTTTCCCACAATTTTTTCTATAGGCTTCTTTCTTATGATTGTTGAAAGTCAGATTGTGTGGTAAAGAGTTAACCCTTTCCCAAACAATCCCTGGTTTTTACGGGTCAGGAATAGGAGCCTTTTGAAAACATTGTGGGAAAAGGAGAAATTGCTGGTAACCAGCATTTTCTCCTTTTACCACAATGTTTTCTACCCTGTCATATAGAAAAATCATCTTTTTTAGCAACTGTTAATTTGTCATCTGCAAAATGCTTTCAATCTGGCCTGGTCCAATATTTGATGTTTAGGAAAGGGTAAAAGTGTTTAGTTAAATGTATACGAGTCCTAACAATACTGGCTTCAAAAATTAATTTTTGGATTTATGGACTGATAGTTGCATGTCTTTCTATGTGTTTTTTTCACCAAATATTACATCAGTCATAAATATTGCAGCAGCCAGTGCAGCTATCTAAGCTTTCCTAGAGTCTCTTTTATTAGTGATCTGGACAATTTTCTTTCCAAGCCACTGGCTGCTTTTCCAAATAACCATTGACGAGAAAATGGTCAGTTGTGGAAGAGGAATGAATCTTATCACAATGACTATCATCAATCCCTTGGCTTGGGATCAAACCCAAGACCCAACATTCTGAAGTCCAGCACACTACGGACTAAGCTATCTGGGCTGGGGTCTGATTTTTGGAAGAAAAAACTTCAAGCTGTCTAGATCACAATTACGGATAACAGTTAATATTTCTAACCTGAATCCAGCTCACTAGAGAACACATGATAAAGTCCCAATGCTTATCAGATAAGTTGGAAGAAATCTGTGTCACAACACAGCATAAAAACCTGGACACCTCTACACTGAAAACATTTCCTGAGGCTGAACTGAAAGACAAAGATAAACAGGTATCATACGGCAGCATGATTTATGTTAAATCTTTTTGAATTTCCCGCAGGTGCTTGCTTCACAATGGTCTGACTGAAAATGCATATTAACCCTTTACTCCACAGATACTCATTTCTACTCACTGCTTTTAGGAGCCTTTGGAAAACATTGTGGCAAAAGGTGAAATTGCTCGTGACGAGCAATTTCACCTTTTGTCACAATGTTTTCTATGCTATCAAAAGGTGTCATATACACATAAGAATTGGCTTCATCCTTGCTGTTATTTAGGGTCAATTAGAGATACTATACAAATGCCTTATGGGGTAAAGGGTTAACTCTTTACCAAACAACCAAATTTTATAGACTTCCAAATTAAAAGCACTTGAAGACGACAAAATAAATGCCACTCAAAACTTGAAACTTGACTTTATTAAAGTAGAAAACATTGTGGGAAAAGGAGAAAATTATGGTAACCAGCATTTTCTCCTTTTCTCACAATATTGTCAAAAGGCTTCTTCCTCTGTGTTTTAAAAAACGGGGCTTGTTTGGTAAAGGGATAAACAGAGTTATAAAACTTCTCCTGATTTTAAGACATAGCTCCTTGAATGCAGTACAAACAAAACTTGCAGAGGACCAAAACAAAAATATCGTGAAAGCAGTCATGAAATAACTGTCATGCTTTTTTGCTTCCATGTGCGGCTGTGTGGAGACAAACGATCTAGATTATTTCATACACGTTACAGCAATATGCTGGTAAAAAAGGATTTGATGTACAGTCAGCCTGCGCAATCCAAACACGCCAACCTCGGCTGAACTATCTTACAGAAGGTCAATTCTATGCATGTCACAGGACTGGTCTACCTCACCACCCTGTTGGGTTTTATGGATGCATAATCAATGTGATGTCTTGCTTGGTACATCACATCATGGATATGCATAAACCCTTTACCAAACAATCCCTGGTTTTTAAGGCCCTGAGATAGAAGCCTTTTGAAAACATTGTGGGAAAAGGAGAAAATGCTGATGACCAGCATTTTCTCCTTTACCCATAATGTTTTCTACCATCCTGGAAACAAATTTCAGTTTTTGAGTTGCATTTATTTTGTTGCCTGCAAAGGCTCTCAATCTGGACCAGTCTAAAATTTTGTCGTTTTGGTAAAGATTTAACCTTTTATCCCATCAGGCATTTCCATGGTATCTCTAATGGACCCTAAATGACAGCAAGGATGAAGCCGTTTCTTATGTGTATATGACACCTTTTGATAGCATAGAAAACATAGTGGCAAAAGGTGAAATTTCTCGTCACGAGCAATTTCACCTTTTGCCACAATGTTTTCCAAAGGTTCCTACAAGAAATGAGTATCTATGGAGTAAAGAGTTAACCCCCCTTTAACAAGAACATGACTCATACTCCACTGACAGAAAGAACATACCAGCTGTAAGCCAAAAGATCAGCAATATTATCCTTCCAGACCAGTATCTGATCCAAAACTCCAACCAGTAACTGTATCACCTCATCTCTGTTTGTGTCTAGTATGTTTCTAGTTAGTTTAGAAATCACTGATAGTAAGCTGATCACACCTAGTGAAATTGAATTAAAAACTTTTTAGATATAGTGTTTAATTTCCATACCACTTCTAATTTATTACAAACCCTGATTAAGCAGGGGGGAAAAAAGCAAGACAAACAACCTTGTTTAACTTAAACCCATCTATTTTTATATTGATTATGAAATTACAAACCTTGATTAAGCAGGGAAAAAAACAAGACAAACAATCGTATTGAACTTAGACCCACCTAATTTTATATTATGAAACAAGTCCTTACAGTTTATATTAATCAGTCTCAAAAACTGCTTCATGGAAACTTTAACTCTTTAACAAATGAAAAAAATTTAGACTGGTCCAGATTGAAAGTATTTGCAGATGACAAAATAAAAGTGACTGAAAATTTGAAATTTCTTTCAGGAAGGGAAGGAAACATTGTGAGAAAAGGAGAAAATGCTGGTTATCAGCATTTTCTCCTTTTCCCACAATGTTTTCAAAAGGCTTCTATCTCAGGGTCATAAAAACCTGGGATTTTTAAAACCAGGTAGTGGTAGTTCTAAATATGTGATCTCCCATGTCCTAATTAAAGGTGGGTATTTAGATTTTTCACATCTCACCAAATTAAAAAATCACCAAATTAAAATATATATATGTCACTGAAATTTATCTGAAAAAAAAAAAAAAAACAATACAAATCATTAATAACTTAAAATCATAAAATGACAAAAAAAGATTTTTGATGGTATTCCCTTAAAAGGCTACGTAGCCTCTTAAGCTATTTTTAGATTTCACGCCAAAACTAAAAGAAAAGCATTGTGGGAATGTTAAGTGTTTGGCAAATGGCTAATGATGCAATAATTCCACAATATAACAAACATGTAATTATTTTCCATAATGTCTTCCTCAGAAGCTATGTGTGAAGCTTCGTCTGTGTATTTCAGGTATGTAAATGAGCAAGTTGCTCATGTAAAAAAAACCCCTGTTTGCCGTTGGTGTTGACAGGACAGTAGTAAATCTCTAATTTCTCATTATCGGATCGTTTTCGACATCTGGGATTTCGACCTATGAAAATCATAAGGCTGTGGGAGTATAAGGATGATTTTTTTGTATTTTTATAAAATTTTTGTCCCAACATCTGAAGGGCCACCTTTAAAGGATTCGAGTCCAGAATCTCCATGTTAGAAGCCAACCCTCTACCTCAATGTAACTGTCTTCACAACAGTTTTATGAGTTCCATTCTCTGCAAAAAAAGTTACTACTTATACTGGTAAAAATGTTAAGGATAACACGCACCATGAGCATCCAAGACCAAGTCTGACGGAACTGAAAGTATCCTAGCAACCAAAATCTCTGCCAAGGTCAACTGGTCTGTCAGTGACAGATAATCAACAGTACTTTGTAGCATTCTGACTTTGTTACTGTCCATTGATGAGCACCTGTTTACAATCAGAAAAGAACAAGTCACAATATCTTAACTAAAACTTAATTTTAAGGTACTTATAGGGAATATTGTCTCATCAGGCAATTCTACTGGGTACCCCAAATGTGGGTGCAGAAAAGAAGAGTTATGACTCTTTAAGCCCCTTAACTCATTACCACACAACAAAATTTTAGACTGGTTCAAATTGAAAAAAACATTTGCAGACAACAAAATAAAGGTGACGGAAAAATTGAAATTTGATCGGGGAAGGGTAGAAAACACTGTGGGAAAAGGAGAAAATGCTGGTTACCAGCATTTTCTCCTTTTCCTACAGTGTTTTCAAAAGGCTTCTTTCTCAGAGGCGTCAAAAGTAAGGATTGTGTGATAATGGTTTAATAGACCCTATACTTGTATACCTGAAGGTATTATTAACTTGCCAATACAGAGTAATTGCACAAAATTTCTATCGACTGCTCTTCAACGTTACGACAAATAGACTATTTTTCTCTTTCATGGATCTGTAAATTTTGAAAACATTGAGACAAAGAGGGCAATTCAACTATTGCTACAATGTTGCCACTTGTTTCAATCTATTAGTCCTCCACAATATTATCCTATCTTTACAATCATAAGGATGAACACTTTTGACAAAAATCCTTTATTATCAAACGACAATATTTTGAACTAGTCCAAATTGAAAGCATTTGCAGACGACAAAATAAAAGTGACTGAAAATTTGAATTTTGTTTTATGAAGGGTAGAAAACATAGTGGGAAAAGGAGAAAATGCTGGTTACCAGCATTTTCTCCTTTTCCCACCATGTTTTCTAAAGGCTTCTTTCTCAGGGGCGTCAAAAGTAGGGATTGTGTGGTAATGGGTTAAACAAACAACATATTCAAAAGCAATTTCTCTTTTATAGTAAAGGGGTAATAAATCTTAACTCTTTACCAAACAAAAAAAACTTTAGACTAGTCCAAAATGAAAACATTTGCAGACGACACATCAAAAGTGCCTCATGAATTGAAATTTATTAAAGGAAGGGTAGGAAACATTGTGGGCAAAGGAGAAAATGCTGATTTTCTCCTTTGCCCATAATGTACAATGCTTTCAAAAGCTGTTTTTTTGGGGTGGTTGTTAAAACTCACCATTGTGTGGTAAAGGATTAAGTGACACTTACAATACATTTTTGACTTCCCTACCTTTCAGTCAAAGGTTCAAGCTGCAGCACCACAGGGTCTTGTGGACCCCAAACTTCTGTCATTAGCCATAACACAGAGCTCAGACAGGATATGTAATGAATATGGCCGTCACTTCTGTCAAGACAAATGAAGTAGCTTATTTCTAATGCATGTATTAAGCACATGTATTAACTAATTACCCCAATTAAAACAAGAGGGCCAAGATGGCCCTGGATCACTCACCTGAATTTCTGAGAGAACCATTGCCATTTCTTTCAAAATGTAATCAGCCCTTTCAGAGAAGAAGAATTTTTAAGAATTTCTTCATGTCTGTATAGTGTAAATAGCCCACAGTAATCAGAGCCATGTTTCTTGATGGATCAAAATTTCTAGATCAATTTTTGAAAAGGGTTAGCTAAGAAACATTTGTAAGAAATTATTTCAAAATCTGATCAGCCGTTTCAGAGAAAAAGAATTTCTTCATGGCCAAATAGTGCAGGTAGCCCCCATTCACCAGAGCCATGTTTCTAGACAAACCAGCATTTTATGAACAATTTTTGAAAAGGATTACCAAAGGAACATTTCTGTGAAATTATTTCAAACTCTTATCAGCCGTTTCAGAGAAGTAGAATTTTAAAGAATTTCTTCATGGTCATATAGTGCACGAAACCCCCATTCACCAGAGCCATGTTTCTTGATGGATCAAAATTTCACAAACAGTTTTTAAAACGGGTCATCCAAGGAACATTTCTGTGAAATTATTTCAAAATCTGACCAGCGGTTTCAGAGAAGAAGAATTTTTAAGAATTTCTTCATTTCCCTATAGTGCAAGTAGCCCCCATTCACTAGAGCTGTGTTTCTTGACGGATCAAAATTTCATGAACAAATTTTGGAAAGGGTCATTCAAGGAACATGTCTGTGAAATTATTTCAAATTCTGACCTGCCGTTTCAGAGAAGAAGAATCTTTAAGAATTTCTTAATTTCCGTATAGTGCAAGTAGCCCCCATTCACCAGAGCCACATTTTTTGACGGATCAAAATTTTACCACCAATTTTTGATAAGGGTCACCCAAGGAACAATCCAGTGAAATTATTCCAAAATCTGACAAGCGGTTTCAGAGAAGATGAATTTTAAAGAATTCCTTCATTTCTATATGGTGCAAGAAGTCCCCATTCACCAGAGCTACATTTTTTGACGAATCAAAATTTTATGAACAAATTTGAAAAGGGTCACCCAAGGAACATCTCTGTGAAATTATTTCAAAATCTGACCAGCGGGTTCAGAGAAGAAGATTTTTAAAGAATTCCCTAAAAAATTCCATTTAGTTGTCATGGCACCAGGGGTTTTGATGGAATCAAATTCTGTGAACAATTTTTAAAGAGGACCTCCTAAGGAACATTCCAGCCAAGTTTGGTCCAAATTTGCTCAGCTGTTTATGAGGAGTTGATGTTTAAAGAATTGTTGACGACGCACGACGCACTGACGCACGACGGACGACGCACCACGGACACTGAGTGATCCTAAAAGCTCCCCTTGAGCATGTTGTGCTTAGGTGAGCTAAAAAGCACTAGCTGACAACAAATAAAACATGGCTCATATAACTTATTGTCAAAAGGATAGATAATGTTTACCAGCATTTTTTCCTTTTCCCACAGTGTTTCCAACAGCCATAGCTCTCAGGGTCACTGAAATTCAGGGTTGTTTGGTAAAGTGGTAAGAGTATTTCTGTGCAAATATGACTTTAGAACTTCATTCGCTCGACAAGTTAATACCTCTCTAGAATAGTATCAGTAAAAGAAGCAAACACTTCTACAAATCAGTTACTGCTTTCCTACATTTCAAATTGTAGGTATTCAGCAATTCCTTTTTTGGGATATGTCTGTGAGATTTGAATCTAGATTCAATCTGAATTAACATGGTATTTCACCTAAGTCATGGGATTATTTGGAATCTCCATTATTAAATAATTCTGTAGATTTTGATAAATATCACAGGACACGATTCTCACAAATCATGGGGTACAATTTACGAGTATATCTAGAAACACCATTAGCTACATTTCAGTCCTTCAGAAAAGTCTCTTGACTTTCCATAATTGATATATTTAGCCTAATTTGTAAACAGAATACAGACTTGATAAAAAATGTTCACTCATGTATGAACTTCTATGTGAACATTCCTGGAATAAAAGTAAAACACTAACCCTTTCCCAAACAAGCCCTGGTTTTTAAGTGTCTGCAGTAAAAGTCTTTTGAAAACACTATAGGAAATGGAGAAATTCCTCATAATGAGCAATTTCTCCTTTTCCCGCAGTGTTTTCTACCCTTTTTGAGAACTTTTTGCCATTTTCTCCAAATCTAAAATTGTCATCTGCAAACTCTTTTGGTTTGAAAGAGTCCAAAATTTGTCGTTTCGGAAAGAGTTAATAAACAGTAAATAAATTTGCAAAGTGTCGAAAATACACCATACTTTTTGAAGGCAAGTTTCCACAACTTCTCCATTCCATCTTTCCCAAGACTGTGGGATAACATTAAAATAATTTCCCTTAGATCTTCTGAACTGGTTTTTATTTCACGCAGTCTTCTCATCTGTTTAATGAAAGATTAAGAGTAGAAATTAAAAGTCAAAATGCAAAGTGCATAAAGAAAACTTAACAGAAATACAAACAAAGGCAACATGCAAAAATATGGGTTTACAAATTGAGTCTCTTACAAGACAATTAAATTTTAGCATTGTCTGCAATGATATATAATTTGCATACCACATATCAAATGTGACACAAAACATGATATAGATTTCACAAAGGGTAAAAAGAAGAAAAGAAGAAAACGCTGTTTACCAGCATTTAGCATTTTCTTCCTTTCCAACAATGCTTTCGAAAGCCTTCAACTTCAAGGTCTTACGAACGAAGTCCGTAACAAAGAAACAAATAAATAAATGCATGGCAGAAATAAGGATCGGAGCGGGATTCGAACTCCGAACTCCCGGACGTAAAGCCAATACCCTAACCACTGAGCCAAAGAGATATCTCCCTGACGCAGTAGCCAGGTATTGTATTTAAATCGGGAGTATACCATGCAGGAAGGAGTGGTCTGTCGTAACACACCCCCTCTTAAAGTCATCATTTATTGATGACTCAAAGCCTTATTAGGCAGGAAGTCCGATTTTGGACAACAAATGGGATTAATGGCTCAATGGCCAATCCCGGACGAGCCCCCATCTTACGAACGAAGTCCGTAACAAAGAAACAAATAAATAAATGCATGGCAGAAATAAGGATCGGAGCGGGATTCGAACTCCGAACTCCCGGACGCAAAGCCAATACCCTAACCACTGAGCCAAAGAGATATCTCCCTGACGCAGTAGCCAGGTATTGTATTTAAATCGGGAGTATACCATGCAGGAAGGAGTGGTCTGTCGTAACAAAGGACCTTAAGGTTGGAATTGTGTGGTTAAGGAATAAGTCTTTACCAAACAAACCTGTGGTTTAATGCCCCCGAGAAAGAACGTTTTTGAAAACTTTGAGGCTAAAAGAAGATAATGTATGTTACAAACATTAATTTTTTCCATGTCTTTAACCCTTTACCCCATAAGGCATTTCTATGGTATCTCCTAATTGACCCTAAATAACAGCAAGGATGAAGTCGTTTCTTATGTGTATATGACACCTATTGATCGCATAGAAAACCTTGTGACAAAAGTTGAAATTGCTCGTCACGAGCAATTTCACCTTTTGCCACAATGTTTTCCAAAGGCTCCTACAAGCAATGCGCCAAAATGAGTACCTATGGAGTAAAGGGTTAAACTGTGCCTTCTTCAAGAGGTCAAGTCTATTTTCATGAGGTTATGCATAAGAACAATTAGACACATACATGTCAGCCCTGTTCTTTGAAAAGTGTGTTAAATGCATCTGCAAAACGTATCAACACAGGTCAGCCTGCCTACATTGTGTAGCTTACCTGTGTGTAAACATTGTGCTATTGGTCAATTTTCTACATCTCCAAGGACCAGTCTACCTCACTATTTAGTCGCGATTTTTTTTTTTTCGAAAAAATGGATTTCGTGGATCTATAATTATATCCTGACTTACTTGGTATAATGCATCCCACAGATACATTAACCCATTACCACACAATCAATACTTTTGACGACTATGAGAAAGAAGCCTTTAGAAAATATTGTGGGAAAAGGAGAAAATGCTGGTAACCAGCATTTTCTCCTTTTTCCACACTGTTTTCTACCCTTCACAAAACAAATTTCAAATTTTCAGTCACTTTTATTTTGTCATCACAGATACATTATTAGTTGTAAAGTCAGGTGGTAGGGACTTGGAAACTTGGAAATTTGTTTACAGCTGTGGTGAAACATGTCCCCCTGCGCCAAAGGCGAGGTGGCAACATAATTCACCACAACCCTGAACAGGTTTCCAAGTCCCCTGCCACCTGACCAATGAATTGCAAAGTTTTACCATTCCAACAGCCTGTTTTTAAGTTTTAACAAGAGGGCCATGATGGCCCTGAAATCGCTCACCTGAGGTTATTGACCAAACATGCACTATCTAGTTTCCCAGTGACCTAGTTTTTTATCAGACATTACCCATCATCAAACACTTTTGAGATATCAATAAGACAAACATTCTGGCCAAGTTTCATGAATATTGGACTGAAAATGTGGCCTCTACAGTGTACAAAAGGTTTTTTCTAAGATTTCATCAAGTGACCTAGTTTTGGACCCGACAAATACCCATTATCAAACTCTTTTGAGACATCACCAAAACAAACATTCTGACTAAGTCTGAAGAGTATCAGGCAGAAAATGTAGCCTCTGGAGTGTACACAAGGTTTTTCTAATATTTGACCCATTGACCTAGTTTTTGACTCCACATGACCCATTTTCAAACTCATTCAAGGTATCACCAGGACAAATATTATGAACAAGTTTTAGGAGTATCAGACTGAAAATGTGTCCTCCAGAGCATACAAAAGGTGTTTATAACATTTGACCTATTGACCCAGTTTTTGACCCAACATGACCCATTTTCAAACTCATCCAAGATATTATAAAGGCAAACATTCTGACTAATTTTCAAGAGTGTTGGACTGAAAATGTAGCATCCAGAGCATATACAAGGTTTTTCTAAGATTTGACCTGGTGACCTAGTTTTTTACCCCCAATGACCCATTTTCAAACCTGTCTGAGATATCATCAAGTCAAACATTCTGACCAACTTACAAGAGTTTCGGACTGAAAATGTGGCCTCTAGAGCGTACAAAAGGTTTTTCTAAGATTTGACCTAGTGACCTAGTTTTTGACCCCACATGACCCATTTTCGTTCTTGTCCGAGATATCATCCAGGCAAACATCCTGACCAACTTTCATGAGTATCCAACTGAAAATGTGGCCTCTAGAGCGTACAAAAGGTTTTTCTAAGATTTGACCTAGTGACCTAGTTTTTGACCCCACGTGACCCATTTTCAAACTCATCCGAGATATAATCCAGACAAACATCCTGACCAACTTTCATGAGTATCCGACTGAAAATGTGGCCTCTAGAGCGTACAAAAGGTTTTTCTAAGATTTGACCTAGTGACCTAGTTTTTGACCCCACATGACCCATTTTCGTTCTTGTCCGAGATATCATCCAGACAAACATCCTGACCAACTTTCATGAGAATCCAACTGAAAATGTGGCCTCTAGAGCGTACAAAAGGTTTTTCTAAGATTTGACCTGGTGACCTAGTTTTTGACCCCACGTGACCCACTTTCTAACTCGTCCGAGATATCATCCAGACAAACATCCTGACCAATTTTCATGAGTATCCGACTGAAAATGTGGCCTCTAGAGCGTACACAAGGTTTTTCTAAGATTTGACCTGGTGACCTAGTTTTTGACCCCACGTGACCCACTTTCGAACTCGTCCGAGATATCATCGAGACAAACATCCTGACCAACTTTCATGAGTATCCGACTGAAAATGCGGCCTCTAGAGCGTACACAAGGTTTTTCTAAGATTTGACCTGGTGACCTAGTTTTTGACCCCACGTGACCCATTTTTGAAGTCGTCCGAGATATCATCGAGACAAACATCCTGACCAACTTTCATGAGTATCGGACTCAAAATGCGGCCTCTAGAGCGTACACAAGGTTTTTCTAAGATTTGACCTAGTGACCTAGTTTTTGACCCCACATGACCCATTTTCGAACTCGTCCGAGATATCATCAAGACAAACATCCTGACCAACTTTCATGAGTATCTGACTCAAAATGTGGTCTCTAGAGCGTACACAAGGTTTTTCTAAGATTTTACCTAGTGACCTAGTTTTTGACCCCACATGACCCATTTTCGAACTCGTCCGAGATTTCATCGAGACAAACATCCTGACCAACTTTCATGAGTATCTGACCAAAACTGTGGCCTGTAGAGCGTACACAAGGTAAAAAGTTGTGGACAGACGACGCACGACGCACGACGGACGCCGGACACAGCACGATCACAATAGCTCACCATGAGCACTTCGTGCTCAGGTGAGCTAAAAAATTGAGTACAGTGACAAAGTAGAATTTCCCTTCTGAGTGCCTCAATTCAATGAAAACTGACGTCACTGGGAGCTGACGTCACTGAAACCTTGGTTATATGAGCAAGAACGTGCACCTTAACCACCATTTTGAATGTTGTGTTGATAGTGTAGCCATGTATACCGGGTATAAAGAGAAACTCCTTTTCCTTGTTTTTTTGATGTTTGTGTACATGAAATATATGTTCGGAGCATATTATCCAATCAGATCATGAGAAATTTCTTTGCAGTATGATAATAAACCCCTTTTGGTACAGTGCTACTCATATATGTGAACTTACAGTAGAATCTTGTTTCATCATTCCTTTCACAATAGCATAACCAAGGATGCACGTTAGAAAATGGCCTATATATTCATCTGTCCACTCCAAGCACTTTGTTGTTACTGTTTCTGTACAGTTATCTCTATTGTCTGACAGTAACATATATTGTAAAAGTTTACAGTTGTAAAGCGAGGTAAACAATGTTTGTATCTTGAACTCATGATCCAACTCTGGTACGCCAGGGTAATCTCCTTGTATTGACTGGTACTCTAGCATCTGTAAACAAAGCAAAAATTTAAAAAAGAATAAATCATAAGCTCTCTACAAGAACAATACAGATTTTAATTTGGATCAGTGTAACACAACCAACAAGCAAGATGATAAGCAACTTAAAAACTTAAATGATCTATGAACACAAACACAAAAGAAACTCAAAAATTGCCATGAAAAAATAGATAAATTACTTAACCCTTTATCACACAGTCCCGACTTTTGACCACCCTGAGATAGAAGCGTTTTGAAAACAATGTGGGAAAAGGAGAAAATGCTGGCAACCAGCATTTTCTCCTTTTCCCACAATATTTTCTACCCTGCTGGAAACAAATTTCAATTTTTGAGTTACGTTTTTTTCTGTGGCTGCAAGTGCTTTTATTTTGGACTAGTCTAAAATTTTGTGCAGAAAGAAAGTTTAGCAGATACATGCAGCTAAACCCCTATTTTCTTTAATTGTCCCACATTCATCAACTTCTTTGGTCACCAGCATTTTCTCAATTTGTCACAATATTTTCTGCCCTTTCATGTGGACAAATCCAATAATTTGAGTCACCTTTTACCTGTTCTCTGCAAGTGCTTTCAACAGGGACAAGCCTAAAATTTTGTAGTTGGTTAAAGAGGCAAATAATGAATATAACTGTGAAATGCCCTACCCTTTTTGGCACAAATATTGGAACATCACAATTAAGACTACTACAGACAGATTTGTAAACATCATTTTCTCTCTCCACTCCTGGTAATCCATTCTCTACACTGTTCAACAACATCTTTACATTTCCAATCAATGTGTTCAGCCTGGAAAAAATAAGAAGACACTGGATTCTTTTGGACCTATCCAAATTGGAAGCATAAATTCCATGTTAACATTATGTGTGGCTAAAATGATGGAATTTGTCTTTGGATAGGCAGAAAACATTGTGTGAAAAGCAAAAAATGCTAGAAATCAGCATTTCTCTTTTTTCCTCCTATCTTTATAAAACTCTTTTTTCCAAGGGCCATTAAAACACACTGATTTTAACCTTTTACCACACAATCCAAACTTTTAACGACCTTGAGAAAGAATCCTTTTGAAAACATTGTGGGAAATGGAGAAAATGCTGGTTACCAGCATTTTATCCTTTTCCCACACAAATTTTCAGTCACTTTTATTTTGTTATCAGTAAATGCTTTGAATTTGGACCAGTCTAAAATGTTGTTATTTGGTAAAGAGTTAAGTGCAGGGATAAGGCATGAAGATGTCAAACAATGTCAAACAATGTAAAAATACTGTAAAAATACACAAATTCAAATAACTGTCACTTTTAAACCATTCCAAAAATTCAAAAAGCTACCTGATAGGTAAAATTTAATGCCTTCAACATTTTCTCATTAACCCATTACCAAACGACAATATTTTAGACTGGTCTAAATTGAAAGCATTTGCAGACGACAAAATAAAAGTTACTGAAAATTTGAAATTTGTTTTAAGAAGGGTAGAAAACATTGTGGGAAAAGGAGAAAATGCTGGTTACCAGCATTTTCTCCTTTTCCCACAATGTTTTCAAAAGGCTACTAATCCAGACCCGTAAAAACCAGGGATTGTTTGGGAAAGGGTTAAAAAATTTTTTTAAAAAAATGAATATTTGTTCAAAAAGAGTTTACTTCTTTGTTCTTCATCAACAAAAACACTGACAATTGCAACCAACTACAGTTCTTTCTCTGACTTACTTTTGGAGAGAGTTGACAGACTGAGACAAGACAGATATGGTGGTGTCCGTTATCTGTTGAACAATTCCTGTATCATATAACAGCCCTCCAGTCTGCTGTATATTTTTTGTGACTCCCTCGGACCAGACATTTTGAGCAAAACCCATGTTCCCACCTAAACAAAGAATCAAATATAAAACCAGCTTATAGATTTTGCATACCAGAACTTACATTTTACCAATCAATGTTGGGCATTAACAACTCTGAGGATGAGGCATTCAGAAGCTGATGGTATTGTTTGAAAAGGAGACAATAGATATCTGCATTTTTTTCCCCACAATGCTTTCTCTCCTTTCAAATCTTGGTATATTAGCTAAGGTTAACATTTTTCTTCAAATACTATCAGTCTGTTAAGTTTAAAATTTTCTTGGCTTTCGGAAAATGGCTTCTGCAAACATTCAAGGAAATGGATAAAATACCACTAAAGAGCAATTTTCATCTTTCCCTCCAATGTTCCACCTTTCAAAGACAAAAACAACAATTTGAGTCACATTTAACCCTTTGCCAAACAACAAAATTACAGACTTTTAAAAGCATTTGCAGTCTATAAAATAAATGTGACACATAAATTGAAACTTGACTTTGGAATTGGAGGCAACATAGTGGAAAAAGGAAAAAATGCTGGTTACCTTTTCCCACAATGTTTTCTGAAGGCTTCAGCTGCCCTACACCTCCTAGTCTTTTAATAAGTTAACTCTTTACCACACAATCCCAAGGTTTAATAACCATGGAGGAGAAGGCCTTTTGAAAACATTGTTGGAAAAGAAGAAAATGCTTGTAACCAGTATTTTATCCATTTCTCACAATGTTTTCTACCGTTCACATAAATATTTTCAACTTCTCTGTCACTTGTGAATACTTTAAATTTTGACAAGTCTAAAATTTTGTCATCTGGTAACGAGTATAGCTAGTTTTGAAAGTTTTCAGTTCAGAGTTATATGCAAAATGGTTGGAAAATAAGGCCACCAGTGTAAATACCTGTCAGTCCATATGAGTTGATCAAACAAATCTGATACAGCCTTACTATCACTTTGGAGCCAATATCTGATTGAACTGAGCCCTGTAAAAGAGGAAACAAAAATCTGACATAACATAAAGCTAATAATACAGGAGATACTGGTATATAAACTTTTTTAAAATCATACTAAACACCAAAACTGTGTTATCACTGAATTCAAAATGTTTATACATGTAGTATGCAATCTAGTATTTAACTCATTACCACATGAGAAAATTTTGGACTGGTCCAAATTGAAAGCATTTGCAGACGTCAAAATAAAGGTGACTGAAAAATAGAATTTTTTCCTGGAAGGGTAGAAAACCCTGTGAGAAAAGGAGAAAATGCTGGTTACCAGCATTTTCTCCTTTTCCCACAGTGTTTTTAAAAGGCGTCTTTCTCAGGGGCGTCAAAAGTAGGGATTGTGTGGTAATGGTTAAACAACCCTGGGAAAGAAGGCTTTTGAAAGCATTGTGGGTAACCAGCACTTTCTCCATACCAGACAATGTGTTCTATCCTTTCAAAGACAAACCCAATCATCTGCGCCACATTTATTGTCATCTGGAGGTGCTCTCAATTAAATAAGGTAATAACTCGCTATTGATGTCCTCAACACTGGCAAGTTCATTGACTTCATACTCTGGTAGCATTCAGGAGGATAGCCAATAATTCTGCATACTTTATCATTAAGTGCTGAGGACAACTTTTACTTGTGTTGCAGTGACCAGCATTTTCTCCTTTTTCCAAAACGTTTTCAACCCATTTAATAACAAATCAAATCACATGGATCCATTTTTCAGCATATAATATTGTCATCTGATTTTTTTTTTTTGCTGTTTTTCTTTTTAATTATTTAAGCAACCCTTTACCAAATAATCCCTGGTTTTTACATTCCTGAGATAGAAGCCTTTTGAAATCATTGTGGGAAAAGGAGAAAATGCTGGTAACCAGCATTTTCTCCTTTTCCTACAATGTTTTCTACCCTGCTGGAAACAAATTTCAATTTCTGAGCTATGTTTATTTTGTTGTCTGCAAGTGCTTTCAATTTGGATGTGTCTCAAATTTTGTTGTTTGGTAAAGGGATAAATTCTACCTATGGCATAGCAGAGTCCCCTTGCTTTCGACCTATATTTATGGTAATCTGTGATTTGGAAAAAACGGAAATGTTTACTCTGATGGCTTCTGCTGTTGTATCTTTGGGTACTTTTATGACCATAAAAATACAAGTCTTCCACCACTAATCATTTTTTTCTCTAAACATTGAACCAAGTAACATTTTAATATCTGTATTCCAGTACCTCTTAACTCTTTAAAAAAACGACAAAATTTTAGATTGGCCCAAATTGACAGCATTTGCGGACAACAAAGTAAATGTGACTAAACAAAATTTTGGTTGGTTGGTTGTGTTGGGGTTTAACGCCACTTTAACAGCTAAGGTCATATCATGGCAGTCAGTGACGCACATGTGTTTCCTGGTGTTTCTCATACCAGTACTAACACAACTTTTTTTTTCCAAAGCCACCGACTACTTCTCTCACATGCTTCAGCAGAGGTGAGAGGTGAAAATACGCCATGAAGAAAGTTCGCCTCAACCGTGTATCGAACTCACAACCTCCAGGTCATGAGTCCGATATGCTCACCACTGAGCCACCCAGGCGGGGACTAAACAAAGAATTGAAATTTGTTTTAGGAAGGGTAGAAACATTGTGAGAAAAAGGAGAAAATGCTGGTTACCAGCATTTTCTCCTTTTCCCACAATGTTTTCTAAAGGCTTCTTTCACAGAGATGTCAAAAATATGGATTGTGTGGTAAAGGGCTAAACCATCTATCTTTTAAAAATATATTTTTCATGTGGACTGCTATAGGATCTTAAACCTACCTCCAAATGTCTGAAATACAAGAGGACTGCCCTGGAGACAAACTGAATCACAACATCTGGGCTACTTGAACTGCCACTACTATCTAGCTGGTCTAAACACTGCACAATCTCCTCAAACACCTTCATCAAATACTCATTTCTCACTAACAGCTCTTCATACGGGGGATGAAAATAAAAAAAATATCTTCTATACCTTTCAACTTTCTACAAGATGACAAAATTTAACCACTCACTCCATAGATACTCATTTCTATGTATTGCTTGTAAGAGCCTTTGGAAAACACTGTGGCAAAAGGTGAAATTGCTCGTGACGAGCAATTTCATCTTTTGCCACAATGTTTTCTACAATATCAAAAGGTGTCATACACATACAAGAAACGGCTTCATCCTTGCTGTTATTTAGGGTCAGTTAGAGATACCATAGATATGCCTTATAGGGTAATGGGTTGAGGAAGTACATATATTTACAAACAACAAATCAAATATCAATCTGAATTCTAAAAGGTAAGAAAACATTGAGGGGACAAGGAATAATGCAAGTTACAAGCATCTTCCCTTTTTTTCACAGTCAATGCTTTCAAAATGACTCTTTGGTTTGCTGAAACATCAGATTGTTTGGTAAAGGGTTAATCGTGGATAGTAACCTTTTACCACACAATAACAAATTTTGATGATCCTAAAGAATGAATAGTTTTCTACTTTTCCAACAATGTTTTTTTCTTTTTTTATCCTCCAAAGACAAAACCAACAAATTGAATCAAATTTAAATCTATCGTCTGCCAAAACACTTTGGATTTGGAAATGTGAAATAATACTGATATATTGTAAACTTGAAAATAGAATATCAGCTTTCTTTGAAAAGTGTATGGATTAAGACAAAAACAGAGCGGTCTAATCTTGAATCATCAATACTGGCCAAAACAGGCTTAAAATGACAACAGCTAGTTTTCTTTCTTCCTTGAATCTCTTACCTGGTAGAAATCATTGTGGAAACAGGAGAAAAAGCTCAAGACTATCTTTTTTTTAACTCTTTCACATGCTGGGGTAAGTGTTCTAAATGGTCCTTTTCTTCAGGTTCATTTGTTACTAGATTGTTCTGTAAGGGTTTATTAACTCATTACCAAAAGACAATATTCTAGGCTTGTTCAAATCGAAAGCATTTGCAGATGACAAAATAAAAGTGACTGAAAATTTGACATTTGTTTTGTGAAGGGTAGAAAACATTGTGGGAAAAGGAGAAAATGCTGGTTACCAGCATTTTCTCCTTTTCCCACAATGTTTTCTACAGGTTTCTTTCTCAGGTTCGTCAAAAGTAGGGATTGTATGGTAATGGGTTAAGAATTAGCCCTGAAATGTGTAAGACTTTTCAGAAACAAAATTGTTAATGCTGGTCTTACCTCCATTTTCCTTAGCATTCAAAATCTCACTCAAAACATCTATAGTATTGTCAATAATAACTTGACACTCCTTATTCAAAGTCATTCCTCTCAGTGACTTTGACCTTTCCATCCATTTGTCCCCAAATTTAGCACCTTTAATCCACTTCTTTACTGACATACAGCTGTCTGCTAGTTTGAATAACGTCTGGATCAAAACTTTCTCCGATACTGAATCTAAACAACTCTAAAACATAAAAAAAAATGAATAAGCCCCAATTAGCTGAAAAACTGCAGATCCATTTTTGCATATTGCAGATGATCACTTTTGAAAACATTGTCGCAGAAGGAAAAATTGTTTTCCAATCTAAATAAACTTCCTTCTTTGTTAATTTCATATTATCAATTCTATTACTTATTTTAAGCTATTCATATGCATGTCAAAAAATAGTAGAGTAATTGAGCTGTGTTCTGTGAAAGGGGGGGCTTATTGCATTTGCGAAACTATTGACCCATGTCAGCCTTCGCAGTCCGTGCTGGCAGACATGGGCCGCAATTTTTCGACATCTTTTCATCGTATGGATGTCAAAGGATAACTCTACCCCATGATTTTGCCAAGCATTAGACAGAAAGGAGATGATAGATTTATAATTACATGTAGGTGATGTCCTGCTTGAGCTAAGGCATGACGGATATACATTAGGCCCCCTATTGACAGAGTATGGTTCAATTATCAGTAGACTTCATTTAATGGCGTCAATTGGAGAGAAACTCTATAAGCTATAAGTTCATGTTCTAATCCTTTTCTTTTTTAAATTTATGTTAAAATAGTCTATGTAAATTATATGAATAAACTATGATTAAACTAAAAGGAAAAATTGCTTGTAACATGCTACATTTTTCCATAATGTTTATGCAATTACCCAATTCCATGTTGATTGTACAGATACCTTCATAGTCGTCCTCTGCAACTTTATTTCAAGAGGTTAATTAACCCTTTCCCAAACGACAAATTTTTGGACAAGACTAAATTGAAAGCGTTTGCAGACGACAATTCAGCTCTTGCTGAAAAGATGATTTCTGTCTATGATGGGGTAGAAAACATTGTGGGAAAAGGAGAAAATGCTGGTTACCAGCATTTTCTCCTTTTCCCTTAATGTTTTCAAAAGGCTACTATTACAGACCAGTAAAAACCAGGGATTGTGTAGGAAAGGGTTAATAAGAAAATACAAACTCTTAAATCTTTACCAAAGATTGGTCCAAATTGAAAGCATTTACAGATGACAAATCCATCAAAGGTGACCCAAATGATGCAAATCTTCTTGATAGTGTAGAAAAAATTGTGGAAAAAGGAGAAAATGCTGGATAAGTTCTTTTCAAATGGCTTCTTTCTCAGGGTTGTAAAAACCCGGAATTATTATTTGGTAAAGGAATAAATTTTCTCATCTGCTACATAGCTCAAATAGAAAATGTACGCTCCCTCTATCTGTCTCCTGATATAGATACCATGAAACAGTTAACAATTTGCGAAACAATCCCGGATTTTCACAACCCTGTAAAAGAAGCCTTCTAAAAACTCCATTTTCACAATGTTTTCTACCCTATCAAAGCAAGATTTCACCATTTGAATCACATTGAAATTGCTGCCTGCAAATGCTTTCAATTCGGACAAGGCTAACATTCTATAGTTTGGTAAAGAGTTAACCCTCAAAGTGCTGAATTAAAACAAGAGACATTTTTAAATAGGAAAAACATCTGAAATATTGCTATACAAAGGTTATTTTTGTCAGAATATGAAACAAAATAGTGAACAGTGTAGATCTAAGATCAGATTGCATGTTCTGTGCAGTCTGATCTTGATCTACACTGTCCACAAAAGCAAGTTAAGTTGGTTCCAGGGCTTTAAGTGTTAATATTCATTTGAACTTACCTCATACAACTTGTTGAGCAAAGTGACACCAGAATCAGTCTCTAATGACGGAACAAACAAGCACACAATGTTGATAAGATGTATTAGGTCTTCACTGTTCTCTGATCTTTCCTGTATCTCCATCAACCACGGTATACAAATCTCAAACACAAAATACTGTAATGTGTCATCTGAGCTGACATTTCCATGGCAACTTTCTATCACCATGGTGATAACTCTATCATCGGAGTGGAGTTCTAGTAAGTCAGCTAACATGCTTAAATGACTGCTGCTGAAATGTTTGTGAGCTTGTTTAAATGCTGAGAGAACTAAATTTTGCACAAACTTGTCACTATAGGATCCAAGTTCAGCTTTAGCAGTCAAAGTTGAAGAATTAGTCTGTATCGTTTTCTCCTTTTCTTTTTCACCTGTATCACCAGTATCTGTATCGAACCCAACTTTCTTGATTTTTGCTTTCTTCTCCATATTTGGAAAGTATAGACATTTCACCAGATGGACTAGTCTGTTCTCAAAGTCATCTGAATCACCCTCCATACTGAAGAGTCTGTGTTCAGCAGTTTCAGTCAGACTGCTCCAAAACACAGAGGCAGTCTGGGCACCTTGTTCACTCAGCTCTAAACCAGTCAATAGTTTACCAAGCATGCTATATAGAGGTGAAGATGACAGTTGAGTGGGTGTTTCTAAAAGTGATGCCTGCACAACTGGTAAAACCTGAAATTTAGAGAACAACTTTTTCATGTTTGACGTACATACATGTGGTGCAAAATATTACTTCTCCATTTACCTTTTATGATGGTGATAAGAAAAATTTCCCTGAGGAAATTCTGAAGATATAAAGTTTTGCTTTAAGATGCACAAAAGCAACCACTGTTGGCTATGGAAACACACACACACACAAAAATTGTTGGATTTTGAAAACTTTCTTTGCATTAATACCAACAAGTTGTGATTTGAATACCAAAAATACTCCAAGACAAACAATCTGAGACCTGATCCATCATTGAATAAGAGAGTAATCAGTTAAGATAACTCCATTCTGTTGTTTTGTAATGGGCCGAACAAATTCCATATGCTCTTCAACAATAGCCCAACATTCATTGTTATTTATGAGGCTATAACAGCTTTCTCAGATTGAAGGTAAACAAAAACTTAGTCACTTATAAAATCAGTGAGTACACATGACTCCCAACTGTTGTCTTATTATCACCTGTATCATTCCATCTAAAATTCATGTACAGGCTCGCATTTGGTGATGTTTGTGGAAGTACAACCAGGAACACAAATTGCATAAGTATAAAGTATAATAACAATAACACTTCAAAACCAAATTTTTTATTCCAAACAGTCATATCTCATACCCTATCCATCATATCCTAAACTAGTAATACCAGTCGGATTGTTCTTTCGGAGCACACAGGATGTACATCTTCACCCTTTGCCATATAAACATGCATTTCAACAACCATGAGAAAGACAGCTTTTATAAAATGTGGAAAAAGAAGAAAACTGTAGTGCACAGCATTTTCTTCTTTTTCCACAAGGTTTTCTAACCTTTCAGTGCCTAATTCAATCATTTACACCATAATTTATCACCTAAAATTGCATTTATTTGGGGCAAGTCTAGAATTTTTTAGTCTGGTAAGCTCTGCTGTCATTTTTGTGTATCATTATAAGGGTATAACATCAAACTAAGTTTACAGGCAAACATAAAAAACTTTGTGAGGATTATGATAAAAAGAAATGTCTCACACTAAATTACACGACAGACAAGCACAGATTACAAATCTCATACCTGATCCATTATTAAATGAGACAGTAATTGTGTATCTGACTGCTGTTTTGTGATCAGCTGTATACATTCCATATAAGCTTTCACCATGGCTCCGCACTCACTGTTGCTCTTCTGGACAGAGGGACTTCCTAAACTGTAATATATAAATAGAGGATAATCAACTGGTTGTTTTTGATATGAAAAATATCTCACGAGGATGCGTTGTTAGGTGTTGAAAAAACGAGTGCACAGCACAAGTTTTTTTAATGCCTTACGACGCATCCGAGTGAGATATTTTTTCATATCAAAAATAACCAGTTGATTATTCTATTTATTATATACCTGATTAACATTATCATTTTTAATTTTTTGTTTGAAAGTCAAAATCAATACTTTGGATAGAGAGAAGAAATCAGGGACATAGTGCAGATGAACACATAATTTAAAAGAGCAAAACAAGACTGAGAAAAGTAATTGGATTGTCTGGCTGAAAATATAGAACTTACAATTAACACTATCTATAAGTGCTTAATGAAAAAAATGGTAGTTCCTAAATCAGGGAAGGAAGTGAAAGTGAAAGTTGGAATCGTCACTAGTGATGATATCAAAATTTATTACACTGGGAAATTCCAAGATTTCACTGCTAGGTATATAATAAATCATTATAATTCTATATTCATTTAAACTTTTACTACAAACTGTAGATAAATTTTCTTTTAACCCTTTACCAAACAATCCCTTGTTTTTACGACCCTGAGATAGAAGCCTTTTAAAAACATTGTGGGAAAGGGAGAAAATGCTGGTAACCAGCATTTTCTCCTTTTCCCATAAAGTTTTGAAAAGACATTTATCTCAGGGTCGTAAAAACCAGGGATTGTTTGGTAAAGGGTTAAAACAGAGAAAAAACTCTTAAGATATCAGTTATGAATCAGGACCCCTACTGATTTTGCAATAGTCTGCTCGAATTTCAAGAGACTTAGATAAAACTGTGCTCTTTATTGCATTAAATGACAAATGGTTTACTGTTAGAGTGACAGATGGACAAAAGTAACATATGACCAGCTGACATAACTTTATTCTGTAAGGCCAGGAAGAAGAAAAAGGAGAGCAGCCATCAGCCCAGCTTTCCCAGAAAACTTTATTTTTGCCAGTAACAATGACTTGGTCATTCGGTTTGGAAAATAAGAGCTTTTGAGAAACTTAACCAGTTATTTTTAAAATGTGTAACATTTACCATAATCATGGACATGCCTAAGGTATTGCTCTACAAAACTTTGTTGATTCCGCATCAAGCTAAATGTGAACCAAAATCCATCATTTACTTTTATACACTATGAGTTCCGAAAAAAATTAAGTCTTTACCACATAATCCTGACTTTTAATGACCCTGAGGAAGAAGCCTTTTGAAAACATTGTGGGAAAAGTTAACCAGCATTTTCTCCTTTTCCCACAATGTTTTCTACCCCTCTCAAACCAAATTTCAATTTCTGAGTCACATTTATTTTGTTATTTGCGAGTGCTTTCAATTTGGACAAGTCTACAATTTTGTTGTTTATTAAAGAGTTAAAAACACAATCCTTTGATATAAATTATAAAAGTCTATGACATTGACCATAACATGAAGGATGTGGAAATCAATTAATTCTAATGGGTCATTGTCTATAATAATTTGAAATATGAAGCATATAAGTTATACAGTTTGGAAAATGTCGGTCTAAAAAAAAAAAAAATCCAAACAATCCTTAACTTTAACAACCTCCAGAAAGAAGCTGTTGAAAACATTGTGGAAAAAGGAGAAACTGCTGGTTTTCAGAATTTTCTCATTTTTCCATCAAGTTTTCTGCCCTTTAATTCTTTACCACAAAATCCCGCCTTTTAATGACCCTGAGAAAGAAGGCTTTTGAAAACATCATGGGAAAAGAAGAAAATGCTGGTAACCAGCATTTTCTCCTTTTTCCCAAAATGTTTTCATCCCTATCAAAGAAAAATTGCACCTTTTCAACCACAATGAAAATGTCGTCTGCAAGTGCTTTCAATTTGGACAAGGCTAAAATTTTGTTGTGTGGTAAAGACTTAAAAGACAAGTTTCAGTTTTAAGGGTTCATTAGATTTGTCATCTGCAAATGCCTTCAATTTGGTCAAGCCTAAGATGCTTGTCTACTGGTAAAAGGTTAAAGTGTAAAAATAGACGGAGACTCAAAGCTGGGAATACTCCATTTGCTCTTTTTGGACTTTGTCCCAGCCTGCCAAAATTCCACAAAACCAAAAATTCACAAAATTATACCCCTTTCTAAAAACAAAGAAGAAGTCTTCAATAAACTTGTTATAGTCTGCGAATACATCTGCTGGAATTTTGCTGAGTAGAGGAAGAAGATTAGGTCCAATGACAACACCATTTCCGTGGCAACCATTCTCTAACAGACTCTTCAGTTTTGGCCAGAATGCCTTTTGTATGTTTACAAACTTCCAACAGTCCTAAAGTAGACAAGAAAAAAAATAATGCATAAACATGTATACCATGACGCATGTTTAACCCATTACTAAACAACAATATTTTAGGCTTGCCCAAATCGAATGTATTTGCAGACAACAAATAAAAGTAACTGAAAATTTGAAATTTGTTTTATGAATAGTAGTACACATTGTAGGAAAAGGAGAAAATGCTAGTTACCAGCGTTTTCTCCTTTTCCCACAATGTTTTCTAAAGGCTTCTTTCTCAGGGTCATCAAAGGTAGGGATTGTGTGGTAATGGGTTAAGTTAAGGCTCTGCAGACAGCTTGTTCCATCTTGCAGCAGACAACTTTTGAAAACATTGTGGCAAATGATGAGACTGCTTATAGTAATGATAACTGAAAGAACATTTTCATATCTGCTTAAGCCTTTAACTCTTCATGGCACAACAGAGTTTTAGAATTGCCCAAATTGAAAGCATTTCAGACAAAAAACCCAGTGTTACATGAAACACTAAATATGTCCTTTTGAAAGGTAGAAAACATTATGATATTAAAATTGACTATCATCAACCCTCAGAGAGAAATCTGCCATGTTGAGGATTTAACCCTTTACCAAACAATACCTCGTTTTTACGACCCTGAGAAAGATGTAATTTGAAAACATTGTGGGAAAAGAAGAAAATGCTGGTAACCAGCATTTTCTCCTTTTCCAACAATGTTTATTACCCTTTCTTAATTAAATCTCATCTTTTTGATTCACATTTATTTTGTCGTCTGCAAGTGCTTTCTGGACTGGTCTAAATTTTGTCACTTGGTATTGATTTAAAACAGCCACCCCCCAAGTTTCATGCACTTTAGCTACCGTCTGCACAAGAAGGGTCAGCTAATAAAAAGAGATATAAAAAGAAAAACTATTTTTTGCAAAATTCTAATCAATATGACATTTCTAATTAAGATAATTTGATAACCCTTTTTACACAAATAATTACTTTTTTCCCGCCCTATTTTGATAAAAGGGTTATAATTTGAATGGTGCTCTAGGCTGCTTTTAACAATGTTTTAGTCATGTTATAATGACAGCTCACTTATCCATGTTTTTTTCTGGGTTTTGCCAAGTCTTGGCTGCGGCACTGCAGTCATTGCCTATGGAAACTCCCACATCACAAACACCTCTATCAAGGATCAAACTCAAGAATTCTTTTATTCGGACTCCAATGCTTTAACCTATTACCACACAATCCCTACTTTTCACGACCCTGAGAAAGAAGCCTACAGAAAACATTGTGGGAAAAGGAAAAAATACTGGTAAACAGCATTTTCGCCTTTTCCCACAATATTTTCAACACTTTCCAAAACAAATTTTGACTTTTCAGGCAGATTTATTCTGTTGTCTGCAAATGCTTCCAATTTGGACAAGTCTAAAATTTTGTCGTTTGGTACAGAGTTAACTCATTACCACCCAAGCCCTACTTTTGACGCCCCCAGAGAAAGAAGCCTTTTGAAAACACTGTGGGAAAAGGAGAAAATGCTGGTAACCAGCTTTTCCCACAGTGTTTTCTACCCTTCCCAGTAGAAATTTCAATTTGTCAGTCACCTTTATTTTGTCCTCTGCAAATGCTTTCAATTTGGACCAGTCTAAATTTTTGTCGTGTGGTAATGGGTTAATCCTTTACAAAACAATCCCCTGATCCAGGGGACTACTCCTTTAGAAAGTGATACATACCGGAGCAAAACTAACAAGACTCAAGACTGCCTCCCACAGATAGCCACATATAGCAGGATCTCTCTCCTCTAGATTGTGAAGGATAAAGGGTGACATCTTGTCTGTGTATTGTTGTAGTAAATCTAACTCAGTCTGACACAGCCCAGCTAGAAAACTGTACATTGCACCCTTCACCTGAAAAAAGTTAGGGATTATTCCTTTGTTTTACCAACCCTAGAAAGAACACTTTTGAAAGTATTATGGTAAAAGGAGAAAATCCTTTTTTTTTTTCCTTTTTCCACAAAGTTAACTGCAGAAAAATTTTTGTTTTTCCTTTGCAGCACAAGGTTTCAAATTTAATTTTTGTGTAATCCACTAGCACATTTTTGCGTGTGTGTGTGTGTTTTTTTATTTTCTACTGGAAAAATCAATGTAGGACCATTTTTTTTTTCCTTTCAAATGTTATAGTTAACATATTTTGTTTTCATATTACTCTTTTTGCTAAAAGTTGAAAACCAACAAGAGAAATGAATTACAATAGGAACCAAGAACCAGTTGACTTTTCTGTTTACAATGAATTTCCCTGAAAAATTATAAACTACAGTACAATGATTTTCTTAAAGCAACATGACTGCTGTTTAATGAAAACAATTATCTTACAGTGCTCACATATACAATAGTTCACTTGCAAAGTTGACTCACAATAACTTGCACACATATTTTCTTTTTAACTTTTTACCACACAATCCCGACTTTTTAACGACCTTGAGAAAAAAAACCTTTAAAAAACATTGTGGGAAAAGGAGAAAATGCTGGTATAACAGCATTTTCTCCTTTTCCCACAATGTTTTCTACCTCTTCCAAATCAAATTTCAATTTTGATCCACAATCATTTTGTCGTCCGCATATGCTTTCAATTTGGACAAGTCCAAAGTTTGGTTGTTTGGTACAGAGTTAAGGACTTGATACTCAAACAAACATATTTTTTATTCTGCCAGACACTATGCAAGTAAATATAATGGGAATTTCTGAACCTTCAGTATTTAAATTTTGACAAGTGTGAAATTTTGCAATCCGACAAGAGTTCAATGAATCACAGAAGACACATATCATCCACTCATTACAAAACGACAATATTTTAGACTGGTCCAAATTGAAAGCAATTGCAGATAACAAAATAAAAGTGACTGAAAATTTGAAATTTGTTTAGTGAAAAGTAGAAAACATTGTGGGAATAGGAGAAAATGCTGGTTATCAGCATTTTCTCCTTTTCCTACAATGTTTTCTTAAGGCTTCTTTCTCAGGATCATCAAAAGTAGGGATTGTATTGTAATGGGTTAACAGAAAAATGCTTTTCTGGGTTGTATGAGAAAAACTTCTCTGGGAATATCTCTCATTGTATAAACTGTAATTTACAAAATTCTCTTACCATGCTTATTTTACTTTTCCCATGTTTCCATAGTTTAGGATCGCTAAGAAGTGTGGACAAAGACTCCTCCAAACTCATCAGATCATTTCTGGAAAGACTTTTCAACAACTTTCTCAGTGCCATGAAAGACGAGGCCAGGACTCTGTTATACTTATTTTCCATATCCTCTTGCTCAGTTTGTCTGGTGAGTAAAAAGGAAGCTTCTCAAGTAAATTCTGGTCCCCTGTTTAACCTTTTACCACACAATCCCGAATTTTTACGACCTTGAAAAATAGAGCCTTTGAAATTATTGTGGGAAAAAGAGAAAAGGCTGGTAACCAGCATTTTTTTCTTTTCCCACAATCTTTTCTACCCTTTCCAAACCAAATTTCAATAATTGTTCAGTCAGATTTATTTTGTCGTTTGAATTTGCTTTTAACCCTTTACTCCACAGATACTCATTTCTACGCATTACTTGCAGGAGCCTTTGGAAAACATTGTGGCAAAAGGTGAAATTGCTCGTGACGAGCAATTTCACCTTTTGCCACAATGTTTTCTATGCTATCAAAATGTTTCATATACACAAAAGAAACAGCTCCATCCTTGCTGTTCTTTAGGGTCAATTAGAGATACCATAAAAATGCCTTATGAGGTAAAGGGTTAATATTGTCCAGTCCAAAAAACTGTCAAAAAAAAAGTAACAAGTTAACTGATTTTAACTTGTTTCAAATGCATCGTTTAAAAAAAGTGAATTTGCTCATCCTTCAAACATGAGACACATTGCATAAAATGTCTTTTTACACTGAACATTAACTTTGGGGTCTCTCTGATTAACTAACTAGTGTGACACAGTATTACTTGCTTGAAGATTGAAGCTTGACTTACAAAGGATTGCAAAATACAGAAATTGCTTCACAAAAAACTTAGAGATAGAAAAAAACAGAATATTTTACTGTATTTTCATTTCTAAAGACATGTATTCCCACCCTCGCACTGATTTAACCCATTACCACACAATCCCTACTTTTGACGCCCCTGAGAGAGAAGCCTTTGGAAAACATTGTGGGAAAAGGAGAAAATGCTGATAACCAGCATTTTCTCCTTTTCCCACAATGTTTTCTACCCTTCACAAAACAAATTCAAATTTTCAGTCACTTTTATTGTGTGATCTGCAAATGCTTTCAATTTGAAGCAGTCTAAAATATTGTCGTTTAGTAATGGGTTAAGCCTAAGACAGACGACAAAGGTATCATTTTCCATTGAGTTGAACTATGTACCTCAATAAATTACAGCAACTTTTGATGATACTTAATGAAATTTTCTTACTTTGGATCACTCAGTGTTGTTGGAGAATGTTTGATAAGATTCTCTGTCAAATACTGAAAATAGAATACACGTATGTAAATAGATATGTTCACAATTAACTGATGTTACCATTATGTAGTTTTGGAAAAAAAATAAATCAAAGACATTTGCATCCAGATTTCGGTTCCAACAAGTTTTGAAGCAAAACTTTTAGAAAAATGAAAAAAAAAAAAATTTTCCTGCAAAGCAAAACATTAACAAAAGAACTGCAATTAATATGAATAGTGATGAGAGTGCCTGTATGTCATATATAGTTTAATGCTACCACATAGTCACAACTTTAAACAACCCTGACAGAGAAGATGTTTTAAAACATTGTGGGAAAAGGAAAAAATGCTGGTCACCAGGATTTTCTTCTTTTCCAACAATGTTTTTTTCCCATATTAAGTACAAATTTTGTCATTTGGGCCACCTTTAATTTGTCATCCACAAATGCAAATACCGTATAAGTACTTTTTTCTGCGGGGTCCAAATTCTGCGGATTTTCAAAAAAACAGGTGGTTTAAAATTCTGCGTACCTTTTTTCTGCGCTAGTGAGTCTGATAAAAAATGCATTTTATTACTGCGCTTTTTTTTTAAATGACGTACCGGTAACAGTTTCCAATTTGGACAGGTATAATCTATAATTAATTTCCGTTGTTATCGTCTTGAGTTAAAAGGACGATATTCATGTAGTTAAAAAAACCACACAAACATTTTTTGAATGTTAAATAATAACTATTTTATTCATTGCATTGCCAAATTGATTCTGTATCAAACCCAGAGGAACGTATTCTTCCAATGTTCCAAGATCCATGCCGCTCTGAATCCGTTAGTTATTAATTCATTTTGATTCTCTTTAACAAGTGAAATGATATTAGGGGGAAAGGGTTTAAATGGTTCGATGTGTGAAATTAACAATAGTATAAACTTTGTTTTCTACCCTTAGGCGATGTCATAACAGCATGCAAATATCGTAAAGCGCGAATAATAGGTCGCACCTACCAAACTGTAAATTAATTGTACAGTAACTGTTAACATTAAAACCCGTTTCAGAATGTATGTTGGAGAGCTCTAGTATTTTGAAAACATTGTGGGAAGGCAGAAAATTTATTCAACAGTATTTCTTTTGAAAACATTTAAGTAAATGGTTAACATTTGGAAGGAGTAAACCCACCACTCAAAGAACCGGCGAATACTGCAGTAAATATTTACGCTTATCTCCTAGACCAGAAATCTCGACCCGCTTAGACCCTACTACCTTCATTGTCCATTCTGACACAGGTACCAAGTTCAAACCTGAATGGTCCCAATTTATAATCATGCTTGCGTGTGTTTCATGCTCAGACACCGCTTCCTTTATTCTTTCGAGAAATTCAGTAGGTAACGGTAAAATGACGATAATAATATGCCGAGTTTGATTATTACACATGTCCCCCCAAAAAAACAACAACAAATAAAAGAACAACAATGACGACGACGATAGAAAAATTCTTTTTATTTGGACTAAATTTTCGCGTCTTTTAAATCTGCGCTCCTGCATGTCCCTGCAGATAAAGCAGAAATAAAGTCACCGCAGAAAAAAGTGCTTATACGGTACTTTGGTTTTGGACTAGTCTATATTATGTTCTTCAGTAGAGAGTTGAATAAAAGAAACATCCAAATCATTTGGCTTAACCCATTACCACACAATCCCTACTTTTGACGCCCCTGAGAAAGAAGCCTTTAGAAAACATTGTGGGAAAAGGAGAAAATGCTGGTAACCAGCATTTTCTTCTTTTCCCACAATGTTTTCTACCCTTCACAAAACAAATTTCAAATTTTCAGTCACTTCTATTTTGTCATCTGCAAATGCTTTCAATTTGGACTAGTCTAAAATATTATCGTTTGGTAATGGGTTAAAACAGAGAAAAGGAGCATTTGGACATTTGATGAAAGTCTTGTCTCATATCAACCCGCACAGTACTCACAGGCTAAACCAATATGGTACTTTGCAACTACATTATTAGTTGTACGGTCAGGTGGCAGGGGACTTGGAAACTTGTTCACGGCTGTGGTTAATCATGTCGCCCCGAGCCTAAGGCAAGGTGGCGACATGATTCACCACAGCCGTGAACAAGTTTCCAAGTCCCCTGCCACCTGACCGTACAACGAATTTATTATACTGCAAAGTTTTACCACTTCAAAGCGCGTTAAGCGAAATTTTCCTGTTTTATAATTTCACGAATCGAGTATGCTGAAGAAACAGGAATTCCCTTCTGTTTGCCCCAATTCAATGAAAACTGACGTCACTGGAAACTGACGTCACTAAAACATACAGTAATGCGCATAAATGTGCAGTCTTGTGATCGACCGACGCTGCCATTTTGGATGTTGTGTTGCACGTGAAGTGATGTTTACAGGGCACTCAAAAGGGAAACTGGTTTTACGTGGTTTTTGCCAGGGAACACGATATTATGTTCCCAGCATGTAAACCAATCAGATCACCAGAAATTTCTTTGCAGTATAATGATACATTTTGTGCTACAGTCAACTTGCCTGAAATAGAAAGTTACATAGAGCGGAAAGTGTTGTTTCGGATTAGCATGCAAAGACTGTGTAGGCTGATCCAACATGACACTTTATGCAAATGTCCAAAAGCCCCTTTTCCTGTATTATGCAAGTCATTTGATAAAGTCCATAACATGTGCACATTAACAATGCTCATGAAGTTGATAAAAAAAAAAAATACTTATGGCCTAAATAGAGAACCTACCTCAAAGATTTTAAACTTGCAATACACAATTGCCTCTGTCTGTTTCACTGGGGTAAAGGCACTCTGAAATGAATTCTGGGCAGCACTGGCTACTGTGGGGTAGGTATCACATTGTGCCAAGAGCCACGCCCCCATCAGGTTCTTTAAATATGGGGCCAGGTTTCTACCCACTTGCCCTGCAAGTACTCCCATACATTGTTGGGTGGCTTCCCTGACTCTATAGTCAATATCCTAGAATGAAAATTAATGAGGATTCTACTCTTTAACCCTTTGTCACACAATCCTGATATTTAACAAACTTGATCAAGAAACCTTTTAACCCTTTACTCCATAGATACTCATTTCTACGCATCGCCTGTAGGAGCCTTTGGAAAACAATGTGGTAAAAGGTGAAATTGCTCGTGACGAGCAATTTCACCTTTTGCCACAATGTTTTCAATGCTGTCAAAAGATGTCGTATACACATAAGAAACTGCTTCGTCCTTTGCTGTTATTTAGGGTCAATTAGAGATACCATAAAATTGTCTTATGGGGTAAAGGGTTAAGAAGATTGTGTGAAAACTATAAAATGCTGGTAACCAAATTTCTTCACTTGCACTATGCTTTGTATATCTTCTACTAATTTTCCAATTTGGCCCAGTCCTAAAATTTTGTTGTTCGTGAAAGAGTTAACTCTTTATAAATGAACTGAATACTTCAAACCTTTGGCTTTTACACTGCCTATTACAGCTAACACTTTCTATACCAAAAGTAAATTTAGGAATTGGTTAAAACCAAAGGTAAATTTAGAAATTGGTTGAGTGCTATAAAAAATCTTTTACACACATTGTACTACCCACGGAAACTGGAATTTGAAGAACAAGGCATCCTGAATCAGAGAAAATTACACATACTGGTTGCATGCAAGTTAACCCGTTACTCCATAAGGCATTTCTATGGTGTCTCTAATTGAACCTGAATGACAGCAAGGATGAAGCCATTTCTTGTGTGTATATGACACCGTTTGATAGCATAAAAAACCTTGTGCCAAAAGATGAAATTGCTCGTCATGAGCAATTTCACCTTTTGCCACAATGTTTTTCAAAGGCTCCGACAAGCAATGCATAGAAATGAGTATCTGTGGAGTAACGGGTTAAGGTCTTATTTCAACAAGCCATAATAGATCTTTCATCGTCAGGAGTAATCCAAACCCTTACTCTAGGCTTAACCCATTACCATACAATCCCTACTTTTGACGACCCTGAGAAAGAAGCCTTTGGAAAACATTGTGGGAAAAGAAGAAAATGCTGGTAACCAGCATTTTCTCCTTTTCCCACAATGTTTTCTACCCTTCACAAAACAAATTTCAAATTTTCCGTCACTTCTATTTTGTCGTCTGCAAATGCTTTCAATTTGGACAATTCTAAAATATTGTTGTTTGGTAATGAGTTAGACTAAGGTTTAAAATGGCAGATCTAGGTTTCATGACATTTACTTCCTTCTCTAGCATGGATCATTATCATACTTTATGATTATTTATGGTGCCAGCCTAACCCTTGTTCTTTTTTTCTGCTTGTCGCTGAGCAAAATTTTAAGAGGGACCTAGCATGAGAAGACCTTCCAAAGCCTAAAGGGCTCATGCAATATCTGAAAAAAAACTTGACCAATGAATGCTACCTTCAGTTTGAAGGTGTCTGCTCCAATGCTATTTTTGATACTGGTCTTCGCATGCGAAGACCAGTAACAAAAATAGCATAGAAGCAGGCGCCTTCAAACTGAAGATAGATAAATGCCTATCATACCAACTTCTTCTGGCAATCTATATCCCATGCAACTTCATCTACTAATGATATCACAACAGCAACATTGTTTTCAGTCACAACAGAGTGAGGTCAGCCTTCCATTTTCAATTGACTCTCCACCTTCTATAAAACACCTGTCCCATTTACAAGCTGTATTGAGCTATCACACATCCTTTCCTTAAATTTTCTGCTAATTGATAACTTGATAAAGGTTTGAAATAACCGAAACTAGCCGGGATTAAAATATCTTTTCAAAATGATATTTGGAGTTTGATCTCTTTTTATTCATTTATCTGCTAATTGGTACGAATTTCTGCCTACAGACTTCTTTGAGCTGTGCCCGAATCTCACAAAATACCAGTACCTTCTGTTCAAAAATAACAGATGTCATACTGAAAGCGAATTTCAATCTCATGTATAACGCCACCTGTTGTAAAATCTCAACTAGATATTCACAAGGACCATGTATCATCTTGGGATCAATCAATGGCCAAAAATGATTACACTAGCGTTATGTTAAAATTCATTAAATTTCACAAGCACACTAAAAATTTTACATGTTTTACATTTTTACATTTTCAATGTGTAAGTTCTGTATAAAAACATGTACAAAGCTATGAAAATTACCATGACCAATTTATTGAAGGTTCTTGGCCAAAAAGGTAAGACAGCCTTCAGGCAGTCATCTGGCTTCTCCTTACACAGGTCAGCAAACTCCTGACATGCCTGAAATATTGAAGTAGCAAGCATTTAATTCACTCTTACAAAATGGCAAAAATTTGGACCTGTCCAAATTCAAAGTATTTACAGATGCAAAATCAAAGGTAGCTTAACTCATTACGAAATGACAATATTTTAGTGTTGTCCAAATTGAAAGCATTTGCAGACGAGAAAATAAAAGTGACCAAAAATCTGAAATTTGTTTTGTGAAGGGTAGAAAACATTGTGGGAAAAGGAGAAAATGCTGGTTACCAGCATTTTCTCCTTTTCTCACAATGTCTTCTACAGGCCTCTTTCTCAGAGTCGTTAAAAGTAGGGATTGTGTGCTAATGGGTTAAATGATGAGTTTTGTTTTTGATAGTTGGAAAAGGAGAGCTGATAACCAGCATTTTCACTTTTTCCCACATTTTGTTTTTCCCTTGTTTTCAAATCCTCTTGACTTCAAGGTCATTAAAAGTCTGGATTGTGTAGTACAGAGTTAAGTCTTCACCAAGTTACAAAATTTTATATTTGTCAATGTTGAGAAGTATTTGCAGAAAGGATTGATTCAATGAGCATAAACCACAGACTTGTCCTAGTAAGGCAGAAAAATGAGAAAAAGAGAAAGTGCTGGTTATAAACATTTTCTCCTGTTTTCAAAGTCTCATTAGCCCATTACCAGACAGTTTTGTCCACATCAAAAACATTGTGTATGACAACTTAATTACGCTACAAGTAATGGGTTTGTCTTTCACCCTTTACCACACGAGAAAATTTTAGACTGGTCCAAATTGAAAGCATTTGCAGACGACAAAATAATGGTGACTGAAAAATAGAAATTTGTTCTGGGAAGGGGAGGAAACACTGTGGAAAAAGGAGAAAATGCTGGTTACCAGCATTTTCTCCTTCTCCCACAGTGTTTTCAAAAGGCTTCTTTCTCAGGGTCATCAGAAGTAGGGTTCATGTGTTAATGGTTTAAAAAAGTAAACAAAACTATGAGAAGAGGAGAAAGTGCTGCTTGTTAACATTTTCTCTTTTCCCCACAGTATTTTCAAGAGCATCTTTCCTCTTGGTTTATAAAACAGAAGATTATTTAATAAAGCGTTAATTCTTTACCAAGTAACAATAATAATAGGGACATGTAGGATGTTACTCCCACAGGCTATAAAAAATGTTAGAAAAGAGAAAATGCTCGCTACCAAATATGTGACATACAACTTTTTTTTAGGTTTTAGTCAAACATTTCATTGTTGTTTTGCATCACAAAAACTGCCGAGGCAATATACAAAATAAATCTCAGGCAGTTTCATTTGCACAGCACTCACTTTGACTTTTGTAGTGGCATCCCTCTTTGTAAATTTTCTGAGAACCATTCTAAAGTCTGCATCTAGACTGGTATCCATATCATCCAAAGAGCTGCTTGCTGGAACATATTTGGGGGCCTGTCCAAACCCAATAAATCCAGTTGGGGCAGTTCCAGATAAATTGAGAAGTTCTGCTGCATGACTGCTACTGGATGGCTGGAATAAAGTATTTAAATAAAAAAATCATTATTAATGTGGACCTTCAAACATTACTTTATCACACAAAAATACATTCCTAAATTAACATATTTTATTTGTATCAAAATCTGATTATCTCTTTCCTTAACAATCCTGTGTCTCCATGACCTCAACGGAAGCGTTTAAAAACATAGGAACAGATGAAAATATCAGTAACAAGAATTTTCTTCTCTTCCTACTATGTTATCAAACCTTTAAGTCATATTTAATATTTCATTTGAAATCGCTTTTTATAAGAGATGAGGTATGGGTCTTCATTTGTTTCAAACTTCACAACGGGTGTCAATTTTACAATAAATTGCTCTGGGTGGAAAAAAGAAATAGAATCTTCTGCTACAATGCTACTCTGTTTTTTTTGTGGGAAATCTTCAGCATTTTTGTCTGAAATCTTTACCAAACAACAAAACTTGAGACTGATCTAACTTGAAAGCCTCTGTATAAGTCAAATGAAACATACCTTAAAAACTAAAATTTAACTTCTGAAGGATAGAAAACAACATTGTACGAAAAGGAGAAAATGCTGGACCAGATTTTAGCATTTTCCAATTATGCTTTCAAAGGGCCTCTTTCTCAGGGTCTTTAAACTCAGGATTGTGTGGCAAAGAGTTAAATTTGTATATATTCATTCCTCTAGAGTGGAAAAAAAATATTTTCCAAATGTTTTAAAATGCTTTCCATGAAATGATAGATTCTTTAGGCTGAGACAACCCAGCCTTAAATGGCCAAAAAGGGCTTACACAAAAAAATGGCAAAAAGAAAAAAATTAGATCATAACAACTCAGCCAAACCAACTCAAAAGACCCAAAAAAAAGTAAAACATGACAGATATCTCCGCTTAAAAGGTGTCTACTGAGGTATCGCTGAATGTCGCAGGTACATTTTGTGTTGTCTGTCGCTAAACTAAAGGAAATTATGATCGAGGTTTGTTTCATGGGTGATTTTGGGTGGGAAAGGCTGTCTTGTGCTGGCACTGGCAATCGAGACGTTGCATTTCTTGTGTTTACATATATTACATGTATATAGGGGAGTTTTTCTTTTCCATATTTGATAATTTATTTTGGTTTTAGAATGTCATATTCCTGTGGCCACACAGTAGAAAAAATAATGGTGTTAAATTGGAATAAAAGTACTGGCCAACAGCCACTTGGTAGTGTCAGCCGGGAGACCTGAAGCACAGGTACCCCGATATGTGTTATTCTGGCCCTGCTAAATAGACTCAGGGCCAAGGTAACCCAAGACCTTTCACTTTGTAAATACTATTGAAAGTCAAAACAAGCGCATACCAATAACTCAATTGATACACTGGCACACTTCCATTTCTGTGATCTTTTCAGTGAGTAATCTGTAAACAAATGGCAATATCACACTGTTTCGAATTGAGGGCGATTTCTTTGCAGCCAAATTACCTGAGTCTAAAAGACACTTACTCTGAGATTCCCTTTCGTTCTCTGATGTTGTTTCTTTCCACCGTGTCCAGGCATATTTTCACAAACAATTCATTCAAGGTAACGTATTGTCACTCAATTTCTGTTTCACAACATGTTCTTCTTCAATTGCAATCCCATCTCCAAAACGCAGCGATTTTACGTATATTCCGCAAGGTTTCGGTCAAGCTTGATAACGTTGAAAGCAGAGAAGGTATAGAATAACCATCTACGTCATCGGGTGTTTTTAAATTCCTTTTTGTCTACATAAGCGTTTATATGATATGATGAAAGTGATATAATTAATGGTTCCCTACTGCGAAACCTACTTTTGTCTCAAGAAGGGTACCATATCGTGTCACTAAGGTAAACAACAATGGCGAGAAAACAGATCAAACTTGAAATTTATGGTTTAGTAAACGATTTAGACTTCCAAAGAGCAAAATTTTGTGCTGAGGTATAGTTTTAAATTTCATTTTTCTCAGTTACATTTGCATCAGCCGAATGGTTTATACGAGACATTTGACCGAAAGATTTTGCTGCATGCCTGATGTGAATCATGAACAAGATCAAGGTTTCGAGACAGTTCCCCGACAAGACAGTTCCCCGACACGGCTTTTCGAGACAGTTCCCCGACAAAATTGAAGACAATTCCCCGACACTTTTGAAGACAGTTCCCCGACATATTCATTATCAACAAACTTGATTTTCATCGACAACTATCATAGATATCTATATATTTTAAGGAAAGGTAATGTATTTTTTTGTACTTGTAAAGGATTGTGAATAATTGAGAGTATTTTATCCTTTTTAGTTGTGTATTGATGATCACTCAGTTCGGAAATGATACCTTCGCCGTTGTGCAGATCAGAATATTATTACTATAGTAAATGAATACGTGTAGATTTGATTACTAAAACAAATCCTTATCCCAGTGTTGGATATGAAATACATGTAGGCTTAGGTTTAGTGTATTTTTTTTTTACATTTTTCCAATTGTCTCTTACTTGCGGAGAAACTGAAATAACCAGCAAGTAATGCATTGGATAATATAAACGTGGATCCCCTTTAAATTGTGCCTTTATGGACAGTAGTAATACGACTGTTATATATAGTCCAGCGAGAATGAACAAAAAGTATAAAATATTTATAAACTTTAATAAAGAAATTTGTAGAACATACTTTAAACGAGCGATGTTAAACCCCATACTCACGTCGCAGACTTCTTCTTATTAATTTGGCAACAAACAGTCCACTCACAATATATCGCCCTCCTTAATTGGTCATAAATGCAAGTTAATAACCACCAGCATTGAAATTTACTTCGTCCATTTTAAATAAATGTCTACAAAAATTATCTTAAACAACCAAACCTATTCAATATACTAATAATAAAAGTGTCGGGGAACTGTCTTCAAAAGTGTCGGGGAACTGTCTTCAATTTTGTCGGGGAACTGTCTCGAAAAGCCGTGTCGGGGAACTGTCTTGTCGGGGAATTGTCTTGTTCCCCAAGATCAACACTGTTGTAGTTGACGTTGGGTGGACTCATGAACAGATGCCAGGCAGGCTCAGTTAGTTAAGCTGCTTTGGGGATTGTGGGTTCGAGTTCCACATCGGGCACACTTGCTCCCTTGATTTTTTTTTCAGTTAGCGACAAGGACAATTGGTAAATGCAGGTTAGCAGCACCAGCAGTCCATGGGGACAGAAAGGGAATTCGTTACTCCCAAAAAATATCAGGAGGTGGAGGAGTATTTTAGATGGCATTAGGTGGACTCATGACCATATTCCCTTGGTAGCTCAGTTGGAAGAACTGGGTTCTGGGTATTGTGGGTTTGAGTCTCAAGTCAAGCACACTTTACGCCCTTGATTTACTTCAACAAGTCAATGTACATCTCTACTATAGATCCACAGTCTTTACCAATATCTTGCCTCTTTATCAAATGATAGAAATAAGGCATATTCCAAGTTGAAAATGTATGCAACAAATTTCAAATGCTGAGCTTTGTTTCATCTTTAGTCTGAAGGTCTCCTCGGATGCTATTTTTGTTATTGTTCTTCATAGACACCTTCACATCAGCCCTCATTAAACACATCTTGAATAAATGCCATTTTACCTTCATCTTTTCAAACAGCTCTATGCGACAAAATTTCCAATGACAGCTAATAAAATGGGCATGAATTGTTAGTTAAATGATTAATCTTTAACATCACACAAACTGTGCTGCTAAATACAATTATATTTTATACCAATTAAATCAATCGAAATTAACCTTTTTCCCAACATAAATAAATCCAGTGTAATTTGTAAACAACTAACATGGCGACTTCCGTTACATAGGCATGCACACTCAACGGATTTGAATTCTGTACAGTCTGGTTCTGCAATCCTAATAGCCATTTTTGTTCAAGGTGCCTTTGTCAACCGCAAATTTCGCAACTAAACCGTCTTGAAGTGTGTTAGATATACTGCGATTTCTGCCAAGACATGAACATTGATGACATCACCATGTTTTGATTTCTGGTGAAGTAGGTCAACTCTTATTTACTTTGAAAAATACAGATTTGCAGGAAGGTAAGATTTAGATATTAACAAACATCAGTCTTTTTATAAAGATTAATCATTTATCTAACAATCTTTGTCCATTTTATTAGCTGTCGCAATTTTTGTCGCATAGAGCCATTTCAAAACATGCCGATAAAATCATATTTATTCCAGGCATGTTTAATGAGGGCTGATGTGAAGGTGTCTGCCAAGACCAGTCACAAAAGTAGCATCAGATCAGACCTTTAGACTGAAGGTAGGATTTGCTTTTTTAAGAGTAGAAAACCTTGTCAAAAAAGAGAAAAAATGCAGGTTTCCCGTAGTATTTTCAAAATAAAAAGCTAATATGATAATTCCTGTCTCATATAGGATAGAGAACATTGTGGCAAAAGGAAAAAATATGCTTTTTAACAGCATTTTCTCCTTTTCCCATTATGTTTGCAAAAGTTTTTTTCATCAGGGTTCTTTAGGTTACTTTTTTAAATTTGGAATTGGGATTAAGGATAAGATTAAGAGCGTTCAGTGAATAAAAATGCTCAGTAATACACACTACAGTGAATTTTTTGTCTGCAGATGCTCTCAGTTTGGTCAAGACTAAAATTGTTTAACTCTATACTACACAATCCTGACTTTTAACACCCCTGTGAAAGAAGCCTTTTGAAAACATTGTTGGAAAAGAACAACATTCTGGTAACCAGCATTTTTTTTCTTTTTCCCACCCACAATGTTTTTTTCCCTTCCTAAAACAAATTCCAGTTCTTTAGTCGAATCCATTTTGTCATCTGAAAATTCTTTCAATTTGGACCAGTCTAAAATTTGGCACTTGGTAAAGAGTTAAAGCATATCAAACTATTTATTACTTGGCCAACAGATTTCATGACTTTGACAAAAGAGACAGAAAACATTGTGGTAAAAGGAGAAAATGTCTGTAACCGGCATTTTGTCATTTTTAGGCTCCACGAAACATTTCGGGGAGCGTATAGTCGCCACACTGTGTGTAGCTCCGTATGTCCATTTGTCCGTGTGTCCTTTCATCTGTCTGTCCCAAGCCATTTCTCCACAAACCATGGACCAATTTTTATGAAACTTCATACTGTATCTGAATGCCTTGGAACAATGCACAAATATCTTTTTCATGGTTTCTCAATTTGAGGCTGCATCACGGAAAAAGGGGGCTTCATGTAAAAAATTGTTTTTCACTCATATCTCCTACATCAGTGCTCAAAACTTTATGAAATTTCAAATCTGAACTTGTTTGAACCTTGCCCAGATGCCTCTTTCTCAGTTTCTCAATTACAGGCTGCATCACAGAAAAAGGGGGCTTCATGTAAAAAACTGTTTTTCTCTAATATCTCCTATATTAGTGCTCAAAAGTTCATGAAATTTAAAATCTGAACTCATTGGATCATTGCCTAGATACCTCTTTCCAGTTTCTTAATTTCAGGCTCCATCACGGAAAAAAGGGGCTTCATGTAAAAAACTGTTTTATGATACCTCTTTCCCGGTTTCTCAGTTGCAGGCTACATCGCGGAAAAAGGAGGCGTCATGTAAAAAAATGTTTTTCTTTAATATTGGGAATATCTCTAACATGGTAATTGCCTTTTCACTTCAATTTTTGGGGGCATTAACAGGTCCTTTTAGGATAAAAGAAGTGAATTTACATTAATTTCATACATTTTATGACAAGCACTTGTTCGGGGACTATAACCCATTTCTGACGGCTCTTGTTGCACAATGTTTTAAAACCTTTTCAAAAACTTTTTTTTTTTTTTGCCACACTTATTCTGTTGGCTGCAAATGCTTTGAATTAGAACATTCCATTTTTGTGCGTGTTAGTGGTAAAGAGTGAATGGGCTACAAAATTACCTTTATGTATACCTATCTTTTTCAGCCCTGTATGTCAGAAACAGTATAGTAATAGTCCAAAAAATTAAATGGAAATCTTATTAAATAAACTTTCTAAACTTTCTCTCTTATTTGAATTACCAAACCTCTGTTTTGCAACTGCTTATTCCTTCACCTTTGTATTACAAACAGGATCTAAACAATAAGTATCCAGATGTTTTGGTCAATCCAGTCACTGAAGGCATGGTTGAGTTTGAGTGGGATCTGTACATAGAGGCTAAAAGAAAGGTATTTGTTATACATGTATTTTAGTACTTTTTTGCTAGAATGGTTAATATTTGGAAGTGTCATGATATTTGATGCTGCAGTATGTGTTAGCTCATAAAACGAGATAGCCATTGGTGCAAAACATTCAGCTGCTGCTGAACCTGCTGTAGAACAATCATGCACAATGACCTTGAGGGTAAAGGTTTCTGAATACCTTGTGTGAAAAGGAGAAAATGCAGGTTAATGGCATTCCATCCTTTTCTCACAATGTTTCCGGCCTTGTAACCCTTTACCACATAATCCTGAAATCTATCAGTCTTGAGGAAAATGCATTTGAAAACATTGTGGGAAAAGGAAAAAAATGCTGGTAACCAGCATTTTCTACTTTTCCCACAATGTTATCTATCCTTTTCAAAGCAAATTTAAATCTTTCAGTTAACCCATTACCACACAAACCCTACTTTTGACACACTGAGAAAGAAGCCTTTAGAAAACATTTTGGGAAAAGGAGAAAATGCTGGTAACCAGCATTTTCTCCTTTTCCCACAATGTTTTCTACCCATCACAAAACAAATTTCAAATTTTCTCTCAGTTTTATTTTGTTGTCTGCTAATGTTTTCCATTTGGACAAACCTAAAATTTTGTCGTTTGGTAATGAGTTAAATACATTTTGTCTGCAATCTTTCAGGGCCAGGATTAACATCAGAACCTGTCGGGTGATACTGAAACACTCAATTGCATTGCTAGAAAAGCTAGCTCTGTAGCAAGGCAGTGCAATTACAAGTTCATACCAAGCTTTGACTGCATAGATAGCATAACTGTTTAATGATCCATTGATTTTCAGAAAATGCGCAATTGAACAACTAACCCTAGACAGCTAAAATAAGCCTGACATTATTTCAAGAAAAAAAGACTCTAACAAAAGCAGTAATGAAGTTGCTCTTTGTCCAGAATGTCTCAGCAATACAGATAGTGTGGATCAAAGATCAGATAGCTTGTTTTGTGCAGTCTGATCTTGAACTACAGTGGCCAAAGAGGCAAATGTTGTTATAAAAGCCATTTCAGGGATTAATGGGCATTGAACTAGGGTCAGGGAGAGCGTGGCAGAAAGGTAAAATAATTTGTAAGGAAAATGCATAAGGATGTAACTGTTTACTCATAGTGGGGGGTAAAACAAAAAAGAAATTGTGCTGGAAAAAAGTTTTGCCCATTATTAATATTCAAATTCATGACCTTCACAACTGTAGACAGCCACTCTACTCACTGTGCTATGGGACCATTTCTGGCCAACCAGTATTAAACCCTGTACTGCACAATCCCTACTTTTAACAACACTGAGGAAGAAGGCCTTTGAAAAAATTGTGGAAGAGAAAAAAATTGCTGTTGACCAGCATTTTTACTTTGTCCTAGAATGTTTATACCCTATGATTGAGGGAAATCACCATCTTAGCGACATTTAATTTATTGTCTGCATATGTTTTCAGTTTGGCAAAATCCAAAATTTTTGTCATTTGGTAGAAAGTTAATAGTATTAACAATATTTTTATATATCTGTTTTAATGCAATAACAATATCCTGTTACTAACAAGACAGGGAATTTGACAGTAGAAAATATAAAAAAATCTCTGTTGTTTCAGGTCTTTCCAATTAGCACTGTGTGTTAATTTTAATGTGTGTTAATTTTATAGTCATCTTTGCACATGAATGAAAAGTGACAATCACTGTTCAAATTTTTCAAAAGAATCTTGCAAAACAAAATCTTGTTTTATGCCCCTTTAATTCTGAATGATAGTTTTTTATTCCTGACTATAATGTTTTTTTTTTATCTTGTTTCAGGAACTGATGGGCGAATGCTGGCAGTTTAAGGAGAAAGCAATTGCATTTCAAAATGGTCAACTAATTGGGGGCCCTGAAGATTTTCTTAAATGGGCAACAGACAATTATAATTATGAAGAATATCGACCAGATCCATTACTTCAAACATTGACAGAGGAGTCCTACAAAACCTGTCTAAATGATAAAAATGTAAGACTGATCCCATTACTGAACAAGTCGGCTAATTATAGATAGTAAATTTCTAAAGTGCCTATCACAAATCCAGTTCCTTTTGCAGCCAGTGTTGATCAAGATCAGACTGCACATTTTGTTTTGAAATTTCTATGAGAGACAATAAATATATTTTTAACCCATTACCACACAATCCCTACTTTTGACGCCCCTGAGAAAGAAGCCTTTAGAAAAATTGTGGGAAAAGGAGAAAATGCTGTTAACCAGCATTTTCTCCTTTTCCCACAATGTTTTCTACCCTTCACAAAACAAATTTCAAATTTTCAGTCTCTTTTATCTTGTCATCTGCAAATGCTTTCAATTTGGACAAGTCTATAATATTGTTGTTAGGTAAAGAGTTAAGGAGAAAATACAAATAGAACAAGATGAGTTAAGGAGCTACCCACATATACTAGCTGCTGTTCTCACTATGTTTTCCAAACTAGGGGGATTAAAAAAAAAAAGGTAAATTAAAGGAGGTGCGTAAGTAAGTGTTTTTTGTTAAATAAGTCGAGGACTTTCAGTCTGATTTTTGACCCATACTGTCAGATAAGTTGAAATACAGTATCTTTGAAATTGCATAACTTACAGTTTTGGGTTTTTTTTTTTTACACAAAATAGCATCTCTTTTATTCAGCAAATTTATGAGTGTATCATTCCTGGAAGAACCAGTGTTTTAAAAATTTGAAAAGTAGAACATTTTCTATTTGTCTCACAATGTTTTAGAAAAATTTCCCAAATTTTGAATTTTGTATTGTATGGTAATGTTGATTATTTCTTTTACTGGTTTACAAGTTTTGGTCACTTGTCAAGAAAATCTGTAAAACACTCAGAAAAAGAGGACATTCCGGTAAACAGCATTTTCTCCTATTTCCTGAATGTTTTTTACACTGTCAAAGACAAATTTTATCATTATGGCAACATGTCATTTCTGCTACTGCTTTGGAATTGGAGTCTAAAGTCTAAAAATGTCTAAAAGTCTAAAATTCTATTGTATTGTTTGGTATAGAGTTAATTAACCAAAATATCTTGGCTGAATAAAACTTTAACTCATTACCAAACAAGAGAGTTTTAGACTGGTCCAAAATGAAAGCACTTGCAGAAAACAAAATAAATGTAACTCAAAAATTGAAATTTGTTTCCATCAGGGTAGAAAGCATTGGGGGAAAAGGAGAAAATGCTGGTTACCAGCATTTTCTCCTTTTCCCCCAATGTTTTCTAAAGGTTTCTATCTCAAGGTTGTTTGGGAAAGGGTTAAAAACCATGGGTGACTTTTGACATCTCATATTATCTTGTCTGTTTTTTTTTTCATTTTTCAGCATGAGTTTGTTTACCTAGATATTGTCATTGGGGACGAACCTGCTGGAAGGCTCTTGATTGAGGTAATTAACACATTAAATGCCTTTATTTGCTTTTGCTGCCAGTGATAATCAAGATAAGGCTGCACAAAAGTGCAGCCTGATCTTTGATCAATACTGTCTTCTTTGCTGAATCCCTGTAGACAAAAGCAACCATGAAATTGCTTTTATTCGGATCATATTTCTAAAACGAACATTTCCATTGGTTTTATTTCACACTCTAAAGGTTAAAATGTTAACCCTTTACTCCATAGATACTCATTTCTACTCATTGCTTGTAGGAGCCTTTGGAAAACAATGTGGCAAAAGGTGAAATTGCTCGTGACGAGCAATTTCACCTTTTGTCACAATGTCTTCTATGCTATCAAAAGGTGTCATATACACATCGTTGCTGTTATTTAGGGTCAATTAGAGATACCACAGAAATGCCTTATGGCGTAAAGGGTTGATAAATAATTTTATGTTCTAAGTGTTTCGATAACTGTACAGACACTTCTCTTTTCATCCCTGCCTGACACAGAATTTTGAGAGAAGGAGCAATGGAGTGTTACAAACCACTCTAGCGAAAATGGTATTATTATCAAAATATTTACAAAAAAAAGCCTAAAGGTGGGTACTTAGAATTTTCACATCACAGCAAATCAAAAAATATACATATCACTGAAATTTATATGAAAAAACAATACAAATCATCAATAATTAAGAATCATAAAATTACCAAAAAAAATTTTTTTGGTGGTATTCCCTTAAAAGGCTACATAGCCTCTTAAGCTGTTTTTAGATTTCGCACCAAAGATAAAAGAATGCATTGTGGGAATGTTAAGTGACTGGCACACGACTAATGAGGCTTAAATTCCATTACATAACAAACATGTAACTATTTATCATAATATCTTCTTCGGACGCTATGTTTGAAGCTTCATCTGTGTATTTCCAGTATGTAAATGAGCGAGTTGTTCATGTAAAAATAGAACACATTTCCCGTCGATGTCGACCTTGGCCATAGTAAATCTCTAACTTCTCAAGTTGTCGGATAGTTTTCGACTACTGGGGTTTTGTGAATGACGATTATAAGGTTTTGGGAGTATAAGGATGATATTTTTGTAAAATTTTCGTCCCAAATTCTGAAGGGCCACCTTTAAAGCTATTCTTGATTTCTCTTACTGTTTGATATGTATATGTTCATATTTATTGAGATGGATGCAATGGCTTTGTTAGCCCTTAGCACTTTACCACACAATCCTGACTTTTAACACCCCTGTGAAAGAAACCTTTTGAAAACATAGAGGGAAAAGGAGAAAATGCTGGTGACCAGCATTTTCACCTTTTCAAATAATGTTTTCTACCCTTTCCAAGTCAAATTTCAACTTTTGATTCACATTTATTTTGTCGTCTGCAATTGCTTTCAAATAGGACTGGTCCAATATTTTGTTGTTTGTTAAAGAGTTAAATGATTGGTGCATCATTGTATGAGGTACATTTTTATTATTTTGAAAATCAACCCTTACCAAACAATCCTGGGTTTCCATGACCCTGCGGAATAGGCCTTTTAAAAACATTGTGGAAAAAGAAGAAAATGCTGGTTACCAGCATTTTCTCCTTTTTCCACAATGTTTTCTACCCTATCGAAGTAAGATTGCACCATTTGAACCACATTGAAATGGGTGTCTGATAATGCTATCATGTTGGATAAGCTAACATTTTTTCTTGTGGTAAAAACATAAAATGCATATAACTTGCTGCCTGATCTTCAGTGATGTTCACTTTGTAGTATTTGATACCAAGACAAGCGCTGCAATGCAATCCTACTTTCTGTTCTCTTGTGTATTCAGTCAGGATAAGTGCAATGTAATTATACACCCGCAAAACGAATGTTTTCGGGGGTATATTGGAATCACCCTGTCTGTCTGTGTGTCCGTCCATCTGTCCGTGTGTCTATCTGTGTGTCTGTCTGTGTACAAAATACTGGTAATTTGGTGTCACAAACTCCTCCTATAGTTTTCCTTCAACTGTATTGAAACTTTGCACAAATACTGATCGTATATTGAAGATTTGCAAGACGCAATTATCAAGTGTCAACTCTTCGTGATTGAGGAATTATCTGCCCTTGAACTTGCCACTTTTTTCTGTCAAAGTGGTGGATGGGGTATGAAGTCACAATCAGTGACAGCTGTAGTTATTATCAATAATTAATGATTAATTATTACTCAGATTGCATATACAAACCTGTTATGGATCATCTTCACGAGCCAAGGTTACAATCACTACATGGATCTTACCTTAGCTGATTGAGCCCGATTTCGAGATTCCTGCGATGCGCCTTCTATACCCCCCTTTACATCATATTTCTAAAAGCCAATGAAATATCGTTTTACAAACCGCTTACAAATACACATGATGCGATAAGCAGACATCCACATGGGTTTCCATGTTCACCTTCTATTTAAAAGGTAGCAACCTTATTATATTTTTATCAAAGATGAAATGCTACGAGCGATTTCATTTGTTGCAGTTAGAGCTGGCTGCATCCAATGAAAATGCGTATCGGGGGAATGTAAAAATCAAACTCGATCCGCCAAGGGTAGAGTAGCATTGTGAATCGTCAGCCTTGCATGGCTTGCAAAGATGGTTATGGATGTTCTTTTTTTTTTCCCACAGTTATTCACAGACATTGTACCAAAAACCTGTCAGAATTTTAAAAAATTAATCACTGGAGAGGCAGGAAAGTCCCCGACTACAGACTACAACCTACAGTACAAGAACTCCCTCTTCCACAGAATTGTACGCAATGGATGGATTCAAGGGGGAGGTAACCTAACTTGGTCACCCTTTGTTTTGTATTTCATACGGTCAACATCCTTGCAGAGGTTTCACCCTTTACCATACAATCCCAACTTTTCATAACCCGTAGAAATCATTGGGGAAAAGAGAGAAAATTGTGTTTGCCAGCATTTTCTCCTTTTACTACCATATATTTATTACGATGTTTTCAGCCTATCCCGAAACAATTTCAATTTTTCAGTCACATGTATAATATCATTTTCAAATACTTTAACCCTTTCCCAAACTACAAAATTTTAGATGGGTCCAAAATGAAAGCACTTGCAGCCGACAAAATAAATGCAGGTCAAAAATTAAGATTTGTTTCCAGCATGGTAGTAAACATTGTGGGAAAAGGAGAAAATGCTGGTTACCAGCATTTTCTCCTTTTCCCACTTTGTTTTCAAAAGGCTTCTTCTTTTTCAGGGTCGTAAAAACCAGGGATTGTTTGGTAAAGGATTAAATTTGGACTAGTCTACAAATTTTTCTGTGTAGTAAAGAGTTAACCCTTTACCACACAATGACGACTTTTAACAACCCTGAGCAAGAAGCCTTTTGAAAACATTGTGGGAAACGGAGAAAATGCTATTGTTTCTTCCCTATTAAAAGGAAATTGCACCATTTGAGCCACTCTGAAATCATTGTCTGCAAATGCTTTCAATTTAGATAGATGTAAAATTTTGCCGTGTGTTAAAAGTTGATCAAAATGGATGTGTTTGATTCCCTGGCTCAGACAATTTCAGAAAGGACTGATTATAGTCTTTACTGCAGAACACATTCAACTCTCACCAATAGAAATTGTAATGAGGATGATCTTGTGGGATAGTAGCCAGTGGGCTTTGGGATGGTGTTATTTAACCCTTTACTCCACAGATACTCATTTCTGCGCATTGCTTGTAGGAGCCTTTGGAAAACATTGTGGCAAAAGGCGAAATTGCTCATGACCAGCAATTTCACCTTTTACCACAATGTTTTCTATGCTATCAAAAAGTGTCATATACACAAACAAACAGTTTCATCCTTGCTGTTATTTAGAGTCAATTAGAGATGCTATAGAAATGCCTTATGGGGTAATGGGTTAAAGTTATTGTGAAAGAAGCTCCAGAAAAGCATGGATAGATGCACTTGTCACCACAGTACTACTGAAAAGATGTTGACAACCTCACTTGAGCCACATTGAATTCATTGGAATATGGAATGGCTTTTGAATTGGACAAGTCTATAATTCTATTATTCTAAGAGGGATAATGCCCTTGAATTTTCACATAGTTAATTTTATACTGACAGAAAAAGTAGTTTAATCATTAATTGGTTCTGATTAGTCTGATTAGTCACAGTAGAGGTTTTTTTTTTTTAACCCTTTACCAGCTGAAAAAAATTGAGCCTTGTCCAAATTGAAAGCATTTGTAGACGACAATTTCAATAGTGCTCAAATAGTGCAATCATTTTTTGGAAAAGGAGAAAATGCAGATTACCAGCATTTTCTCCTTTTACCAAAATGTTTTTAAAAGGCCTCCTTCCCAGGGTCGTTAAAAGTCATCATTGTGTGGTAAAGGGTTAAACAGTTTTCACAAAATTAATTTTGAGACTTCCAGTGCCAAATATGATTATTGGAGAAAAATTTTTTAATGTAGCTTTTTTTTTTTCAAAGATTTTGAAAGTTGAACTCCTCAAAAAGCAACTACCGGTACTCAACTTGCATGATAGGCCCTGTTATGTTTTGGGGGTCCGGCCCGCTAATCGGCATCTAATCGCAGTTGTTCTGGAAGTCTAATTGTAAACAAAGACAATGGCGTACATTTTCGAGACTACTTTTTATTACCTATATATTCATACACATTCCCGCGCTTACACTTTATGAATGAAACTACTTTTTGTGTATTACGTACTATAGCGTAGTATTTCTACTATGGAATGTCATTCATAACATACCTCCCCTGATAGTTATCAGTCTCACTTGTTTCTCAATCAAATGATTAAATGTTAAAATGCTACTTGGCTTTTGAAGACTAAAAGTAAATGATTACATGTGTAATAAAAAAGAAAATATATGAAACACACAGATCAGAATTTTCACTGATGGTAATAACATAGGGATTATTATGCCCTTTTCACATGTTATTACTTTCACAAATCAAGACGAACCGGCTTTTTCCTAACTCTTTGTGGATAGCGCGTAGTCTTTGGCTTTTCAGTTATCTCCCTTGGGTAAGTCTTTTCCTGGCCTTTATTTGGAGAAACGTTAACACTGTTTTCACTCTGAGAAATTTCTGATGGCACTGAAACTGCAGTAGTGGTAACCATTGGAGTTTGAACAGTTGGTATGGTAACTGTTGGTTTCGGATCTACAGATGTCTCTGATGTGGAAACAAGTTGATCTGAATGCCTTCTCCATAAGATGTCATTACCAACATTGACTTTATATGATAGAGGACCTGTTCTACTATGTATGTGTCCCTTTTCCCATTTTTGTGGATTTGCTCTATAATCTCGAACAAGCACTGGTTCACCCACCTCGTACTGTTTAATTGTAGGTTCTACTTGTTTAGAATCCATCATCTTAAGTTGCTTTCGATTGACGATGTTTCTAATTTCGGGTTTCAGAATGTCTATTCGTGTACGGATATTTCGACCATAAAGTAACATTGATGGTGATTCATTTGTTGTCGCATGTGGCGTAATGCGATATTTACACAGAAATGCATTGAGCTTCTGATTTAATGTCAAGTCTGGATTACTCGATTTAATAGCATTTTTGAATGATTGTACAAATCGTTCTGCTTGTCCATTTGTCCTTGGATGGAATGGAGCAGAAGTCATATGGCGAATAGCGTTTGCGTCCATAAATGCTTTGAATTCCTCCGAACGAAATTGAGGTCCGTTATCCGAAACTATTTCATAAGGAATACCTTGACGTGCAAAAAGAGTCCTCAACACATTTATTGTTGTTGTTGTTGTAGTCGATTGCATATGAAATACTTCCGGCCACTTCGAATATGCATCTACGACAATGAGGAACATGGCACCCTTGAAAGGACCGGCAAAATCTATATGTAGACGGTACCATGGACTGCTTGGCCAACTCCATGGATGAACTTGACTTCTTGGCGGCGCATTTTTCACATAACTGCACCCTGCACATGTTTTGCATAACTTTTCAATGTCTTTGTCCAAGCCTGGCCACCATACATATGTCCTAGATAAAGATTTCATCTTTACAACACCAACATGACCTGAATGTATTTCATTTAGCACATTTTCACGCAAACTATCTGGTATGACAACGCGATTTCCCCATAGTATACAACCTTGATGAACATTCAACTCAGTTGACCTTTGTTGATATGGTTTGAGTGTAGGATCCTCACTTTTTGGAAAATATCCCTGCATAACCATATCTAAAACTTGAGATAATACATGATCTCTCTGTGTCTCCCTGCAAATAACAGCACTCGTAATAGGTAAATCATTGAAATGCTCACTATAAAAAATATCAGTAGGGTCATCAAGGTCATCTGAATCCCCCGGAAGTGGTAAACGCGACATGGCATCAGCATTACCGTGATATTTTGTTCCTTTGTATTGTATGTTATATGTATACCCTGACAGAAACACTGCATAGCGCTGTAATCTGGCAGCAGTCATTACTGGTAACTGTTTTTCGGGATTAAATATACTCAAAAGTGGCTTATGATCTGTAATGAGGGTAAACTTCCTTCCATAGAGGTAAGTATTAAATTTTCTAACACCCCAGTATAGTGACAATGCTTCTTTATCAATTTGAGAATAACCCTTTTCCGCACTGTTTAACGTCCTTGAAACGAATGCAATGGGTCTTTCAGTACCATCTTGGAAAGTATGGGACAGTACACATCCAATTCCATAAGCAGATGCATCACATGCTAAGGTAAGTGGTTTCTCTGGATCATAGTGACACAAAACTTGCTCAGAACAGATTGCTTCTTTAATCTGAAGAAATGCTTTCTCACAATGTTCAGTCCACTTCCACTTTTTATCATTCTGGAGTAATTCATGTAGTGGAGCAGCCATTATTGACAGATTCTCAACGAAACGATGGTAATAATTGACTAATCCTAAGAATGAGCGCAACTGTGATACATTTTCTGGCCTTTTTGCTTCATTCATAGCTTTGACCTTGTCTGGAGATTTGTGAAGCCCATTTTTATCTATTTCATGGCCACAATAACTAATTTTCTCTTGGAAAAATACACATTTACTCAAATTTGCCCTGAGTCCGTACGATTCCAACCGTTCAAGCACCAAATTCAAATTGTTTAAATGTTCTTCATCATTGCTTCCGGTTATGATAATGTCGTCCAAAATACACTGGGTATATGGAATGTTCTGAAGGACTTGATCAATCGCGTGTTGCCATAGCGACGGAGCTGAAGCAATCCCAAAAACAAGTCTATTGAAACGGTATAAGCCTTTGTGTGTGTTCAATGTTAGATATTGTTTTGAACTGTCATTGACCTCCATTTGTAAATATGCTTGTGTAAGATCAATTTTCGAAAACTTTTCGCCTCCGGACAAACTCGCAAAAATATCCTCGATCTTTGGAAGTGGATATTTGTCAACACACATTACAGAGTTCAACGTAACACGGTAATCACCACAAATTCTCACATTACCATTGGATTTCATGACAGGCACTATCGGCGTTGCCCATTCACTGTATTCAATTGGCTCTATTACACCTTCCTTCTGTAACCTATCCAATTCCGCTTCAATTTTCGGGCGTAAAGAATATGGTACATTTCTAGCTTTAAGAAATTTCGGTTTTGCTCCCTCTTTCAGTGTCAAATTAGCTTTAATGTCTTTAAGTTTTCCAATCCCTTCAGAAAATACAGACTTGTGCATTTCCAAAATTGAAGATAACCTCCCTTGTGAATGTAGTGATTTAACTTCGACCCAGTTAAGTTTCAACTTTTCTAGCCAATCTCTCCCAAAAAGTGATGGTACATTTTGTGGCACAACATACAAATCCAGATTAGCCGTCTGATCATGAATCGAAACATCAACTCTCAGTCTTCCTATCGGTTTGATAGTATGTCCCGAATAACTTCTCAAGATTGTTGTAGTCTGTTCCAACTTATAATCCTTGAATTTCAAGTCATACAGATTTTTAGAAATTAAAGATAGGGCTGTCCCTGTATCTAATTCCATCTGTACCTCAGTTTTACCTATTCTTGGATTCAGAGTAATTGGATTTGTGTGTGACTTATTCTCAGACAAATGTAAAATGGGTTGTTCTGCTGTGACCTGGTATACTTTGTTTTGACGCTTCTTAGAAAGACAAGCTCGCTCAATATGTCCCTTTTTGTGACAAAAATTACAAATTGTTTCTATATGTTTACACTTATCTGGCGAATGTTCCCCATTACATCTGAAACACAATTTCTTTTGTTGAAATTTGTTAACAGGCTGTGATCTGTTTTTCTCATGACGCTTCTGTTTCTTCTGTTGCTTCCTAAAATTTAGACTATGAACCTGTTCCTGTACACCTTGTACCTCGGCTGCGTCCTTCGAAGCGGTTTCCATAGCAACAGATATTTTGATAGCCTTATCCAAGTCCAGCTCACTTTCTGACAGCAAACGTTTCTGGATATATTCATGACGAAGCCCACAAACTAATCTATCTCTCAATGTGTCACTAAGAGTGGCGTTGAAATTACAGTTAACTGAAAGTCGTCTTAGTTCAGCAACATAATCCATGACAGTCTCATTTGCACTTTGATTTCGCATATGAAACCTGTAGCGTTCGGCGATGACTGATGGTTTGGGGTTTAATTGCGCATTGAGTAATTGTACAAGTTCATCGTATGATTTCTCAGACGGCTTATGTGGGGCACATAAATTCCGTAACAATGTGTAAGTCTTGGGGCCAATCAAACTAAGCAATGATGCCTTCTTTTTGTCGTCGCCTACCTCGTTTGCAACGAAAAACTGGCCCAGACGCTCGCAATAAGAATCCCACGTCTCCAAATTTGCATCGAAACTGTCAATATTCCCGATAGTCGACGAAGCCATTCTCCAATCAGATGCACCGTTATCCGTTTTACCTCGTCGCCAATGTTATGTTTTGGGGGTCCGGCCCGCTAATCGGCATCTAATCGCAGTTGTTCTGGAAGTCTAATTGTAAACAAAGACAATGGCGTACATTTTCGAGACTACTTTTTATTACCTATATATTCATACACATTCCCGCGCTTACACTTTATGAATGAAACTACTTTTTGTGTATTACGTACTATAGCGTAGTATTTCTACTATGGAATGTCATTCATAACAGGCCCCATATTCATCAACTACTCTTTATTCTTTGGCGAATTCTAAATTTAGAAAATAACACAGTTATAATAATGGTTAAAAGATTTGGTTCAGCCTTCCGTATTACATTGTTCCTTTGAAATTTGGACAATTCTTGTAAAAAAGAATTGGAATGTAACTTAAAAATTGTCTTAACCCTCTACCTGGCTAAAAAATTTTAGATATGTGCAAATTGAAAGCATTAGATTTTCCATACTAAATGTTATAAAGATTATGGGATTAAACAAGGTTAAAAAACATTGTGGGAACAGGAGAAAATGCCTTTTTCATTAGGGTCATTAAAAGGTGGGATTGTATGGTAAAAGATAATTCTAATGGCTACAAACAGCATAGTATAGGTTCTGGTGAAATCATTGTATTTAGGGAGTTAGATAATCATAACTTTCTTTGAATAATCCACTTTCTTTTATGCTTTCCAGTAGTTTACATAGATCAGATTGAATTATAGCGGTGTTCTCATAATTCACTGGTGAATGTTATAATTCACTGGTTAATGTTATAACTTAAATTTTTGATATAACCATGGCTATTTATAGAACATTAATTGATTTTAATCCTTTACTAAACAATCCCTGGTTTTCAGGACCCTGAGATAGAAACCTTTTAAAAAAATTGTTGGAAAAGGAGAAAATGCCGGTAACCAGTATTTTCTCCTTTTCCCACAATGTGTTCTATCCTAATGGAAACAAATTTCAATTTTCGAGTTATACACTTTTATTTTGTTGTCTGCAAGTTCTTTAATTAAATTGGGACCAGTCTAAAATTTTGTCGTTTGGTAAAGAGTTAAGTGGGGGAACCATTGCGTTTTATGATGCAGTCAAGATTACTCATGATTTCATTATTACAGCTAGTCAATCTCCAACAATATTGAATAGATCTATTTGGCTTGGAAAACCCGCAGAGTTTCTGCAATGAGCAAAAATTAAATGTGAAAAGAAAGGTTAACCCTTTACCCTATAAGGCATTTCTATGGTATCTTTAACGGACCCTAAATAACAGCAAGGATGACACAGTTTTTTATGTGTATATGATACCTTTTGATAGCATAGAAAACATTGTGACAAAAGATGAAATTGCTTGTCACGAGCAATTTCACCTTTTGCCACAATGTTTTCCAAAGGCTCTTACAAACAATGCGTAGAAATGAGTATCTGTAGAGTAAAGGGTTAAGGTGAAGAATATAATTAGATTATCATGAAATCAAAGATCTCATTTTCGCTGTTGGCTATCACTGTTTTTCTCAGATATCTATCACGGGAGAGGGAATGGTGGAGAGTCCGTATTTGGTTCACTCTTTGAAGGTAAGTTAACTTTTACCAGACAACTCTATACTTTAACCCTGTACTGTACAATCACAATTGTCAATGACTCTGAGGTAAAGGCCTTTTGAAAACATTTTGGGAAAAGGAGAAAATGCAGGTAACCAGCATTTTCTCCTTTTCCCACGATGTTTTCTGCCATATCAAAGACTAATTCTATTCTTTGAGGCACAATTGAATTATCCACTGCAAATGTCTAAGTGTCAGTCTTTTGGTAAAGAGTTAATGTCCTTGAGAAAGTGTGCATTTCAAGACTTCACTAAATGACAAAACTTGAGACATGTCCAACTTGCAAGTTATTTGCATACAACATAACTCATTACCAAACAACAATATTTTAGGTTTGTCCGAATTGAAAACATTTGCAGATGACGAAATAAAAGTGAATGAAAATTTTGAAATTGGTTTATTGAATGGTAGAAAACATTATGGGAAACAGAGAAAATGCTGGTTACCAGCATTTTCTCCTTTTCCAACAATGTTTTCAAAAGGCTGCTTTCTCAGGGTTGTAAAAACCAGGGACTGTTTGGTAAAGAATTAACCCATTTTACCATACAATCCGTACTTTTGACGCCCCTGAGAGAGAAGCCTTTTGAAAACACTGTGGGAAAAGGAGAAAATGCTGGTAACCAGCATTTTCTCCTTTTCCCACAGTGTTTTCTACCCTTCCCAGAACAAATTTCAATTTTTCAGTCACCTTTATTTTGTCGTCTGCAAATGCTTTCAATTTGGACCTGTCTAAAATTTTCTCGTGTGGTAAAGAGTTAATATGGACCATTCCAAAATTTTGTTGTCTGATAATGGTGTGTAATGAGATTTTCACTTGCAATTTTAGTCGAAGGTTTTTTCTGCAGATAATTTAGATCAAGATTGGACTGAATTGAGTTACATGATCTTGGATTTACACTGTTCTTCAGGGACAGATAACCTATGAGGTATGTAACTCTTTACCACACAATCCCGACTTTTAACGACCCTTGGAAAGAAACCTTTCAAAAACATTTTGGGAAAAGGAGAAAATGCTGGTAACCAGCATTTTCTCCTTTTCCCACAATGTTTTCTACCCATCCCAAAACAAATTTCGAACTTTCCAGTCAGATTAATTTTGTCGTCTGCAAATGCTTTCAATTTGGACCAGTCTGTAATTTTGCCGTTTGGTAAAGAGTTAAGGAATGCTTGCAGCAGACAGGTGCCGGCTCTCGGTACAGCTAAATATCTTTTCAGATGTGAGACCTCATACATTAGCCTGGTAAATTTTAAGACCTGTGTAACAGACAACACAAAAAATGAGACTCAAAAACTGAAATTTGTTTCTGACAGGGTAGAAAACATTGTGGAGAAAAGAGAAATGCTGGTTACCAGCATTTTCTCCTTTTTCCACAATGTTTTCTAGTCTTCGTCTGTGGGGTTGTTAAAACTGGGGTTAAAAAACATGGCAGGCTTTTTGCATAATGAAGATAGCCAATAGGTTAGTATATGACTGTGTGGTCTCATTGCAGATGAGAATTTTGCTGTGCCTCATTCAAGACGTGGAGTTATTGGGATGGCAAATAAAGGTAGACATACAAATGGTTCTCAGTTTTACATCACACTTCAACCAGCGCACTGGATGGATACAAAATATGTGGCTTTTGGGTAAGTCAACGAAATATACTAAATCTCATGAAAAAATAAGGGTATGGCACACATTGTAAATTTATTGTACATTGTGGTACCTTGTGAAGAACCAAAATTCCTAGCAAAACAAATTTTTTCACTGTCTCTCTCATAAAATCTTCCACCACAGAATTTGAGCGTTAATGAACTTGATGGACAAAGCTTTTTTAACTCTTTACAACACAATCCTGGCTTTTTACGACCCCTGCCAAAAAAAGCTTTGGAAAACATTGTGGGAAAAGGAGAAAATACTGGTAACCAGCATTTTCTCCTTTCCCCACAATGTTTCCTTTCCACTGGAAACATACTTCAATTTTTGTGTCATGTTTATTTTATTGTCTGCAAGTGCTTTCAGTTTGGACTAGTCTTAAATTTTGCCGTTTGGTTAACCTATTACCACACAATCCCTTCTTTTGACACCCCTGAGAAAGAAACCTTTAGAAAACATTGTGGGAAAAGGAGAAAATGCTGGCAGCCAGCATTTTCTCCTTTTCCCACAATGTTTTCTACCCTTAGCAAAACAAATTTCAAATTTTCAGTCACTTTTATTATGTAGTCTGCAAATGCTTTCGATTTGGACAAGCCTAAAATATTGTTGTTTGGTAATGGGTTACGACTTAAAAAGTTGCACAAAGCCAAAGCATCTGAGCTAGATAAAAAATGTTAATGAATGTTTTGGAACAAATTGTGGCCTTCTAACAAGCACTTGCTCTTTTGCACATATTATTTTCTGCAGATACCTATTGCTGATTCATAGCTGGTAGCAGTATGAAGAAGTTTTTGATTATGTTTTGTTTCATTTTTTCATTTCAGTCAGGTAATTGAAGGCACAGAGACATTGAAAAAAATGGAGGCAGTAGATACAATGAATGAGCGACCAAACGCGGAAATTAAAATATCTGATTGTGGAGTGTGCACTTACGTGTTTTAACTTTATAACAAATTTTGTTAACTATTGTTCATAAAAATATACCTGTCATTGATATTTTTCTTCATCCTGTAATGTATTTCAGTCCAAACAGCAGCCTTAAATCCTAGCTCTGTAGTTGACAAAATTTTCAAGCTGAAAGTATTTGCAGGTTATAAATTGAATGTGGTTCAAATGGGGAAAGTTGCCTGAAAAAGCATGGAAAAATAGTAGAAAAAGCATTTTCTCCTCTACCTTTCTCTGCTTTACGGCATAAAAACATGGAATTGTGTAACCCTTTACTCCATAGATAGTCATTTCTACACATTGCTTGTAGGAGCCTTTGGAAAACATTGTGGCAAAAGGTGAAATTGCTTGTGATGAGCAATTTCACCTTTTGTCAATGTTTTCTATGCTGTCAAAAGGTATCATATACTTGTACATATAAGAAACGGCTTCATCCATGCTGTTACGGTTATTTAGAGATACTATAGAAATGCCTTGTGGGGTAAAAGGTTAATATGGGGCTACAACTTTATTATTGCCACAAAGAGGGAAATTGCTTGTTATGAGCTGTTTGTCCTTTTGCCACTGTGTCTTCAAAAGTGCTCTGAGGCAATCTATCTGCAGGGGCTAATGATTAACTTTTTACCAAACGACAAAATTATAGACTGGTCTAAATTCAAAGCATTTGCAGACGACAAAATAAATGTGACTAAAATATTGAAACGCCTTTTGGGAGGGGTAGAAAACACTGTGGGAGAAGGACCAAAAGTAACCAGCATTTTCTCCTTTGCCCACAATGGTTTCGATCCTTCCAGAACAATTATCAATTTGTGAGTCAGGTCTGTGTTGTTGTCTGCAGGTCTATTTTGTGGTCTGTAAACGCCATCAATTTGGACTAGTCTAGAAATTTGTTCTTTGGAAAGAGTTAAATTGAGAGCATGTACACATGGAATTCAACAAGGGTCAAATTATAGAATGCGTCTTGATAAGGTATTAAACATTGTGAAAAAATGATAAAATTCTCTGTAAAGAGCACTTTCTTTGGTTTCCTAAATCTTTTTAAAGGCCTTTGTCTTTGAAATTGTGAAAACAAAGAGCTGTTTCATAAAGAGGAAAGAATATTTGATGATTAATTGTTATATTATTTTTTTTTTCGGAAAAAATTGAAAGCTAGTTTTCAGGATTTTTATCGTTTTTCTTTCTTTACGTTTTTGGAAATTGATGACTTTGAAATCTACTCAGAATCACAAAGATTCCTTCCCCAAATGTATGTTCTACTTTTTGAAAAATTAATAAAAGTATAAATCCATCATTTCTTGTGTCTTTGCTTGTTTAGTTTAACCCATTACCACACAATCCCTACTTTTGACGCCCCTGACAAAGAAGCCTTTAGAAAACATTGTGGGAAAAGGAGAAAATGCTGGTAACCAGCATTTTCTCCTTTTCCCACAGTGTTTTCTACCCTTCACAAAACAAATTTCAAATTTTCAGTCACTTTCATTTTGTCGTCTGCAAATGCTTTGGATTTGGACAAGCCTAAAATATTGTCGTTTGGTAATGAGTTAAACCTGTTTATTTAAAACCAATTCTGAAACAAGTTCTTACAACTTACCTAATATATCAATCACTTTCTGTGATTGCTTCCTTGAAACCTTTACTAACCAACAAAATTTTTAACCTCTACGAGTCAAAAGCATTTGCAGAGGACAATTTAAACCTCGCTAAAATGGTTGAATGTGCCTCTAAAAGGATGGAAAACATTGTGGGAAAAAGAGAAAAAAATTTTGTTGCTTTTCAACCCTTTACCATATGTATTGTGTGGGCTGGAAGGTTTTGCAGGCAACAATTTTGACATGGGTCTATAGGTTGAATTTCACTTTAACTGAGTATGAAAAACAGTTATGGGAAAAGGAAAAAATGCTGATCACTAGTATTTTCTCCTCTTCCCACAATGTTTTCAAAAGGTTTTTATCCAAGGTATTTAGAACCAGAGATATTTTTTAGTAAAGAGTTAAACAGTCTATGTACTGTGTATGGGTAGTTCCAAATGTTGACTCTAATCATCAAAGGATTCAAACCCAAAACCTTTGGTGTAAGAGGCCAAAGCAGCCCTACAACTATCACACTGCTTCTACTTCTGCTAGTTTGACCCATTGTCACATCAAACAGAAATGTGTAACAGAATGAAAGTAGGATAAATGAAACAGGTAAAAAAGGCACAGCAGATCTATTCAGTTTGATCTTCATCTATGTTATCTTGTCCCTTTACCACACAGAACTTGAGTTCTGACAACGTTGAAGAAAATGTCCTTCAGAAACATTGGCAGAATAGGAAAAAAATTCTAATAATCAGCATTTTCCTCTTTTCCCACAATATTTTATATTCTCTGTGTCTTGTACTCTGCGAAGACTTCGGGCTTAAAAAAAAAGTATTTAAAAAAAAGTGTCATCTGATAAAGGGTAGAAAAGCAATTTAGGTTCGGTTCAGTGCCTGTGAAGTAACATTTACTATAAGGTGAAAGATATAGAGAATAATCAACTGGTTGTTTTTGATATGAAAAATATCTCACGAGGATGCGTTGTAAGGCGTTGAAAAAACGAGTGCGCAGCACGAGTTTTTTTAACGCCTTACAACGTGTCCGAGTGAGATATTTTTCATATCAAAAATAACTAGTTAATTATGCTATTTATTATATACCTTATCAACATCATTATTTGTATTTTTGCGTTTGAAAGTCGAAAAAAATGTAGTCGAAAAAAAAAAAGTAGTTCCCAAATTATGGCAGGAAGTGAAAGTTGATAACGTCACTAGTGATGATATCAAAATTTATTACACTGGGAAATTCCAGGATTTCACTGCTAGGTTTATAATAAATGTTGTTTATTATCTTTGTGCAAATATTATGAGTTCAGGATGAAAAAAAGACAAAAAAAAATGTGGGCAGGAGAACTGGAGAAACCATGAAATAACCAAAGTACAATTTCTCTTCGCTAACTGTTTCAAGTCAAATTTTATAAAGATCTACTATCTATTATGTTAAACAATTCCTACAAACTTCACAGAAAATGAACCAATATTGAGGGCTTTGTGGATTTTCTTCATTTTCTTTATTCTCTTGGTGATACTAATAATCAAATAAAACTTTCAAACAATTGGACCAAAAATGCAGATTTTATCATGTACACCAAGAAATGTGGAGATTATATCATGTAAACTAGGTAAATGTAAATTTTCAACTTTAGATGGCTACTTTCCTCTTTCTAAAATAAAACAAAAAGAATACGGTTCTCAAGCTATCGATTATATAAAGAAACTTGGCACGTTTACAAGACTAAGTTGAGTATTTCTTCATCTAGGTAATTAAGTAGCGAAACTGTACGTTTAATGGTCTATTGGAGATAACTCATACTTACGAGTATTTCTGTGTCTTTATTTAACCCTTTACCCCATTAGGCGTTTCTATGGTATCTCTAATTGACCCTAAATAACAACAAGGATAAAGCTGTTTCTTATGTGTTTATGACACCTTTTGATAGCATAGAAAACATTGTGGCAAAAGGTGAAATTGCTCGTCACGAGCAATTTCACCTTTTGCCACAATGTTTTCCAAAGGCTCCCACAAGCAATGCGTAAAAATTAGTATCTATGGAGTAAAGGGTTAAGAGTATCGTTCCCTGAAGTAGGAGTGAACAGCCTAAAACCAAAGACGAATAAAATACGGAACGCATTAACCTGACGTTTGTAGAGATAACCGTTATTAAAACGATTTCTTCCGCTGATTTGTTGTGAGTTTATAATAATTATACAAATATTTACTGTCCTAGTGAAATAAGACGCGAGAAAGAGAGGGAAAAAGAGTACTTTCGATTTTTCTTTTAGTTAGCAATGGGTTGTCTCCCTTGCATTTCATCAAAATCCGCCAAAAATTCAAAGAGAGGAGATAACAATTTGTTTATTGAGATGCGATCTGCACTGTAAATAAAGTGAATTTAGGTAATAAAACATTTGAAAATGGACCTGCCAGTATGTTTGATTTGATCACTTACATGTAGATCACTAAATGAATAGGCCTACCTCTGAGAATCTATATCTGTTGATAGCTAGGTCATGGGCATGTACTTCACCCTACTCAAGGTTAATGACAAATATCATCAAGTATTCAGAGTTCAATAGAACTACCATTAACAGGAAGATGTACGCGTCTAGCAGAGCCCCCATATGTTAGTTTCAAGCTTGTGTCTTGAAATTGAATAGAGTCTTTCTCGGCGATTTTATATATAGATCTCTAGTCATATCCGAAATAAGGTTCAAATAAATTTCTCGTCGTGCGCTTTAGAACGTTTCATTTTATGCAGATACGTATTAAAAACCGTATTGGATAAATCTAAAGGTGTAAATAATTGAAAAATTCATGTCATATTCAACATAATCTTGAACCTCGGACCAGAAACTTGTTTGTGGGAGGAGAGAGGGGTGTTCTGATACCCATCACGAAAAGGGAGGTCACTCATCATAGTTGCGGCTTAGAGATATACCAGTTTCCTCCCTTAGGCCATGAAATGAACAGAATAACTTTGCTTGGATAAGCAATGTTTCGTTTTCTTTTTTACGACTCAGGTGGAGGGCTTTTTTCTATAACAATGCTCATTAAAAATCTGTTGTTTGGCACAGTGCTGAATGTAGAGTGTCCCGAAGCGTCCCAGTTTCTATGAGAAAAACTGAGCCTGTTTGCTCACTTTGTAATATGTGGGTATTTACAATTAGGGGTCACTTGTTCGGTTTAAAGCTTTTAAAACAAGGTCGATTTATCTTTGCGGTGTAAACTTTCACAATGTTTATGTAAGAAACTATTGCGTGGCTTTGAAAAAAAAAAAAACCTGACGAGACAAATGTTATAATGGCTTGCATTACGCGAAAAAGGGCATTCGGACATTTGCGTAAAGTGCCGTCTTGGATTAGCCTGCGCAGCCCGCGCAGGCTAATCCGAGACGGCTCTTTACGACTACATTAGATTTCGTGCTGCAGTAGACTTGCACAAAATAGAAAATTTCATGAAAACGGAAAGTGTCGTCTCGGATCAGCCTACGGGGATTACGCAAGCTGATCCGAGACGACACTATATAACGCAAATGTCTGAATGCTCTCTATCGTGCGTTCCGGGCCACATAGATAGACCAAAAAGTAACTCTTCTTATCTAATTTAATATTTGTTGATAATATTTCCCTACACAGTAAGTGCTTTGTTAGCTTACACCTGTAATTCATTGTCATTTACCATTAGGCCTAATCCATTTCATGTTAAAGTTTAAAATGTGTGGGTTGAATTTTTTTATCTCATAATTATAAACAAAATCTATACTGCTACCTGCCGGATGGAGCTTGGAATAGTGTGAGAAAAATATCAAACCAAGATCAGACTGCACTTTGTGTTCAGTCTGATCTTGATTCTGTACTGTCCTCAGTAAGCGGTTTAGACTCTTATTAGATGTCGATGGATTGATGACAAACTTGACGAAACTTCCTCCCCTCCCGGTCACCCCACCCCACCATGTGAACAAATTTAAACGACATGTGATATATTGTTACATAATATGTCAAACAGAGGATTAAAGAATATTTACATAAAACCCCAGGTGTTTATATCACCGTTTGATCAAATACTTTAATACTTATCTATAGATACAACAAAGCCTTTTTTTCAAATCTTTTCCATGGAAATTCTCGAAAGCAACCGACGACTGAGGCCTAAGACTTTAACAAATCTATTGATAAAGAACAAACAAAGCACTACTTCTCCTCCTTGTCGGAGTTTCCTGAATGCATAGGAGGTAGACCCTATAGCCTGCACAATTAACCGTTTTTTCGGCTCATTTCTCATTTAATACTCAGATATCTGTATGTATACAATCATCTGCGTTCCTACTCAATTTCTACTGACACTATACAACGCAGACTGACTCGACAATGACGTCACACATGCACGGGAGATAAGCGAATCAGGGGAAGTAAGCCATGTCCCTTTTTTTTTCAAGGGCCGTGTATCAACGTGCCAATTCGGCAGTAGTTTATGGCATATAGGATGGTATTTAGAAAAAATGGTGGATACATGTTTAACCGTTGTCTGCGCATGTCATATTCTTCGAAGATTCGACTGTCTTATATGACGCATCACTATGTACAAGCCCCCGAAAGCGGGCTGACTGTAATATTGCGCTCTATATAGTAGCAATGTTGAAAATAGCTTTTACGAATCAATACGTTTGAGGAGAAATGAGACCTGCTTTAGCAACAGATTTCTCTAAACTGGTGATCATAGTTGAGTGAATTGCAAGAGGTAGCGTTTTATTGGGTAAACCTTTCTTTTTTTAAATTCAAAGTAACGGTTGTCGCTTAGGAAAGTGGTTCGGCTCTGTACCCAGGATGCTCATATCAGATAGATGAGTATTTATAGAATGCCATCTAGCGGGAGATAATGCATGTTTAACTGACATCATTTGTAGCTGATTAAAGGAAAAAACAGTCTAGTCAAAATATTTTAGGATTTGCCCTTTAAAGCACCTGCAAAAAGTATCGACCAAGATCAACCTCTGCGGACTGCACAGGCTGATCTTGGCTGAAACTTTTCAATATTTTTCAACTTTCTGTATGCCCAAGGACCAGTCTACGTCATCATTAAGTTGACTGTTAAAAAAGTGACTGTTATGGATTCATAAGTATGTGATGGCAGGCTTGGTACCATCGATCACGAAATGCATTAACTCTTTCCCAAACGACAAATTTTGGACTCTTCCAATTCAAAAGAGTTGGCAGACGACAATTTTAGATTTGGAGAAAATGGCAGAAAGTTCTCAAAAAGGTAAGAAAACACCGTGGGAAAAGGAGAAATTGCTCGTTACGAGCAATTTCTCCTTTTCCCACAGTGTTTTCAAAAGGCTATTAATGCAGACACGTAAAAACCAGGGCTTGTTTGGGAAAGGGTTAAGTTCTCTTTTCTCAGAGGATGACTCAAATATGACCTCCATTACGCGGAAAGGACATAGAGGATATTTGTTTTTTTCGGTGAAAGATCGAAATTTATTTCATCGAGTGGACACCATCGGTAATATTTTCACGAGTGGCGCAGCCACGAGTGAAAATATTACCGATGGTGTTCACGAGATGAAATAAATTTCGATCTTACACCGAAAAAAACAAATATTCTATTTATTTTATGCTTTTAATCCTTTCTGGGAGGAGCTTTATCAAAATTCAGTACAGTTCTTTTCCCTTATTCCCCGTGGCGTACCCCTCCCGCATAGCAACGTTACGTCAAGCGCGTGAAATGTAAGGTATATGACGTCATTTTTCCCATCTGGTTGTTAGGCACGCGCAATTTACCTCGGCAACAAAAACGTGAAAATCGGTATTTTCACTGGTGGTACCAGTGTAAGATCGAGAAATATTTTCACTGCTATTTCTCGATATCCTACCGGAAAGCATGAAATAAATAGAGGATATTTGTTTTTTTCGGTGAAAGATCGAAATTTATTTCATCGAGTGGACACCATCGGTAATATTTTCACGAGTGGCGCAGCCACGAGTGAAAATATTACCGATGGTGTTCACGAGATGAAATAAAATTCGATCTTTCACCGAAAAAAATAAATATTCTATTTATTTCATGATTTTAACCCTTTCTGGGAGGAGCTTTATCAAAATTCAGTACAGTTTTTTCCCCTTATTCCCCATGGCGTACCCCTCCCGCATAGCACCGTTACGTCAAGCGCGAGAAATATAAGGTACATGACGTCATATTTCCCATCTGGTTGTTAGGCACGCGCAATTTACCTAGGCAACAAGAACGTGAAAATCGGTATTTTCACTGGTGGTACCAGTGTAAGATCGAAAAATATTTTCACTGCTATTTCTCGATATCCTACCGGAGGGCATAAAATAAATTCGGATATTCGCGTAAAGGGCCGTGTCAGATCAGCCAGCTTAGTCCATGCAGGCAAATCTGAAACAACACTTACCACTTCTATATGATTTTCTGTTTGGCGTAAGTCTACTATAGCACAAAATCTAATAGATCTATAGTCGTAAAGTGCCGTCACGGATTAGCCTGCGCGAATTGCACAGGCTGATCCGAGACGACACTTTACGCAAATGCCCGAAAGACCCTTTTCGCGTGTTGCAAGTCAAATTATATGTGTCCGACGAATCTGTCAATCTAAATAGATATACGAGTACTGAATAGCAAAATCGCATTTGCACATGCCGTGAGTATTTCGATAATAACAGAACATTGATGAGTGTGTTTGTAACTACGTAAAGCTGAAGTTTTGTTTGAGTTGAGTATAGATGATATGTAGAAAATCTCTTCAAGTTTGATGTATACAATCATGTTAATGTTTATTTTGACAGATAAATTGTTAGTTACATTATTCATTAGTTTAACCAGACATGTTACAAACAGATCAGCCATGGCCAGTTTCTCAGTCGGTGTCATACAGAGCTGGAAATAAAGAGGTCGTTAGTTCGATTCCCTACATCGGTCAAATTTCTTTCTTAGGGTTGATGACAGTCACCATTGAACATTGTTTCGACTATGGTTTATGTGGGAAAGAACTGGTAATATAAACTCCACTGAAACATAGAAGGATAGTTGACATATACTCAATTCATGTAAATAACTGTCAGTTTCTACTTTTGCCACAATATTTCAAGTTATTTGCCTCACTGTATCAACCCTCATTTTAACTTGTTACAAAAATGTCTTAAACAGTCTGGTAAAAGCCCTTCTCCGGGTCAGAAATCGGACAATCCAGCATTATATCAATTAATTAATTGATTCATAATCTGACAGATATAGTATAGATCTATTACTCAAAGTTGGTCAAGAACCAATCAATTCCCACCGAATCGTAAAGTTCACACGCGGTATATTAGTATATTGGTAAAATTTTCATTGGATATGGTTCAGCTAACTTCTAAATTCTTCAACTCGCAAGGCATTAATTATGACATGGTGGAAGGGGGGGGGGGGGAGGGGGGGCCATGGCAAACGCAAATTTATGTAAGAGGACAAAAGCAGAAACGTGCAGTACAGTTTTGGTGAATGTGCCAAGGCTATCGTGCGTGATGTGATGAGGTCCATGGCGTGCAGGTCTTCAACCTTCAACCTTCAATTGCTAATGGCCATCCCTCTAGAAAGAAAGACATAGTGGGCACAGTTGATTTTATGTTCATAGTGATTGAATTACGTTGTACGCCGCTTTTAAGAGTTTTAGAGCCATGTCACGGCGACAGCTCACATATTCACGTATATCCTGGGTTTCACATTTAGGCCTATTTTGGTTGAGCCCTGAATACCCAGTAATTCCAGCGAGGCTTAAACCCGCGGCCTATAGGTTATGAGTCGAATACTTTACACTTGAGCCACCTAGGACCCCTTGAAACACAGTTAATCCTTTAGCAAGCGAAAAAAATTTTAGTCTTGTCCAAATTGAAAGCATTTGCAGACAACAATTTCAGCGTAGCTCAAATGGTGTAATTTTTCATGGATAGAGTAGAAAACATTGTGGTGGAAAAGGAGAAAATGCTGGTTACCAGCATTTTCTCCTTGTCCCACAATATTTTCAAAAGGCTTCTTTTCCAGGAGCGTTAAAAGTCGGCAATGTGCGGTAAAGGGTTAAGGAAATTGTCACTTGAACACATTTTTCTACATCATGGAAGAATTTACCTCTGAACTGAAATTTACATATTTTATAGTAAAAGAAAACAAACAAAACTATTTTAAAAGAGTCATACAATAATATTGTGACTTTTTTTTTTTTTTTTTTCCTTTATTTCCTCCAATTATGAAGAGCAAAATACAATGAACATACAATAGAATACAATATAAGCGAACATTCATAATTAAAGAAAAAAAATAAATGAATGCAAAAATTGGCAGAATTATCATAAATGAGCGTGCGTGCGTGTATGTTTGATAAAGTTCATGAGAGAGAGAGAGAGGAGAGAGAGAGCGGATGCAATATAATCCTAGCAACCGTACTAAGACACTTTCACAAAACGAAACAGAAAGAATCAAACAGATGCTTGGATACGTGAGTGCTCAAATTCAGTAATGTTTAATTTCTTTCCTTAGATAGAAAAAGAAAGACTTTAAACATTAACGGGCAAAAAAAAAAAAACGGCTACTTTTAGGAGGTAAAAAAGAATAGAATTACAGAGAAAAATAGTAAAGCTACATATTCCTCAATGCTAAATGAGGGAAAAAATTAGAATGGCTGCTTATAGCAACACCAAACACGATCAAAGAAACGCAATACAGACAGATAAAAGATATCCATAAGGTGACTACTAATAAGTCTAGCATTAAAAGCTTGATTCAGGCCAAACAATGCTCTTACATACTGCACGTCAGTCAAAAAACGTAAAAATTCAGCTATTGATTGGTTACAAATATTTGAAATTTCATCGTAAAATATACGTCTACATCCATATACTAAAGGACATCTAGTTAGAATGTGTTGGGTCAGGCTAACACGAATATTACTTTGACCACATAGTCTGCAATTAACATCAAAATAAGATAAATGAGCAAGCAGTTGCGCGTAAGCAAAGCAAGCATGCAACATTAATGGATTACGTCTTGCAAAGTGCCAAATAGGACAAAAACTGAACTCAGTCTGTATTTCCCTGTAAATTGAAAACTGATATGACGAGGTTCTGACGTTCCACTCGTGGATAAAGTGGTTTGAAACTTTCGAAGCTATTGACCGCTTCCAGTCGAACTTACTTGGAAAGACACCTGTATTAAGATAACTCTGCAAAACATAGTACAGATTATATTTATGCAGTAATTTAACAACATCTGGCAAAAAACCAGTAAAAGATAAACCATTTACGAAAGCGCAGAGACGCAGTACAAATAGTTGCTTTACAGCACAATTTCCTTCTAACCGACAAAGTTGTCCAAGAAACAACAATTTTCTTTTATCTATTTCAGCTTCAATAGGAAAAGCACTTAACATACCAAGCACAATATCTGTCCTGGATCGTAGATGTAAACCTTGGACGTGTTTAAGACAAAGCCTATGGAGGGGAATAACCGCCAAAATTCTATTAGTCTACATGACATTCTTATTTGTGAAAATTACATGCTGATCTGTTTTCTTTCTTGCATCTTACTTGTATATTACATCTCATGCGTCATTATTGCTAGTTCATGATTTTGATGCTAATTCTATTTGTCTTCTTTGAGTGTGTATTCCATAAAGTTCTTATTTAGTTATGCGTGCTTCTATTCATTTTGTCCTTCTTGACAATATGAATTTCATTCATCTTACTTCCTTATTCCGAAAATTCTTTTTGTTTCCTATGTCTGTTTTTCTTATCATTAGAATGCTGCATTCTTCTTGTTTGTGCATATTCTGGCGAAAACTAGGCGGTTTTGTGATAATATTGAGGTGAAACTATGTTACGTAGTTGAAGTAAGACGAACGAAGTAGTCACTATCAAGAATAGCATTTACATGCATACGACAAGTCATATTATGATACCAGAGGGCGCTTTTATAATAATAGTTTCTCCCTTTGAGTATGTAATTCTCACGGTATGTGTAATTCTCACGATATAATTTTATAGCATATTTTACGAAAGCGCGCGGGATCATTATGCGGGAATTGATGTAATGGCGGTCAGTAACGCACCGATGTGTTTCCTGGCGGTTTCACACAAATTTCTGTCCAAAGCCACTGACTACTTTTCTCAAATGCATCAGACGTAATACGCGAAAAATCGCTGGAAATAATGTTCTCCGCAATCGGTATCAGACCCGCAACTTCCAAGTCATGAGTCTGATACGCTAACCACTGAGCTACCCGGCCTGGCTCAGTGCCGCGATACAACTGAAATAATGTTAAAAAGGGTGTTAAACCCTAAGACATATTGGGAAACTCGGGATTCTGTAGCAAAGCGTCCGTTTCTTTCATGTTTTAAAAGTTTCAAAGACTGAGATAATCTAAGTTCAGTAATGAGAGCCGTGATCGTATATAGTAGTAAGTACTTCGCGTTGTGGCCGCGACATCTCGCGTTCAAATCCTGGTCACGGCAAATCTAAGCTTGTCGCTGTCTAGGCACAGATGAACAATTTTTTGCAGCCCTTTTGATTTAACTCGTTACCAAACGACAAAATTTTAAGTTTGTCCAAATCGAAAGCATTTGCAGACGTCAAAATAAAAGTGACTGAAAATTTTTTGAACTTTGTTTTGTGAAGGGTAGAAAACATTGTGGGAAAAGGAGAAAATGCTGGTTACCAGCATTTTCTCCTTTTCCCACAATGATTTCTAAAGGCTTCCTTCTCAGGGCGTCAAAAGTAGGAGTTGTGTGGTAATGGGTTAAGGTGTTTTACCCCACTTTCAATACGATTTCAATACTATGACAGCATCGGCTGACTTTGTTGACGATTTTTATTGGTTTTCTCACACAAGCAATTTCCTCGTTAATGTGCAACACCACACAAATTTAAGCGTTCATGACCCTGAAAAAGAGGGATTTTGAAAACAATGAACAATGTCAAGGAGTACAAGCAGTTTTATTCATTGGCATAAAAGGCAAAGTTCTTGGGGGGAAAATCTGAATAACAAAAACCTCACTTTGAATTTAAAATTCCACTCAAGTGAGCATAATTATTTACATCAAATGAATCACTGTCTGAAAAAAAAAAACGTACTTCATGTACAAAAGGTTGGGGATAAAGTATGGAACGCCGTAGCTGTCTTTTCTTAAAAATAGTTATGTTGCTCAGTTCACTTTTAACTTGTTGGGTTGAATTGAAATGATGATCACTCAGACAGGATTAAAGTCTTCTCTAAATATCATTTTGTTCGGTTGCCAAGCCATTAAGATGTATTGGTTGGACATTTTGTTCTGCTTATTTCTCATGATGTCAAGTTAGATTAACATTTTGTTCACTTCACTTTTATCTTCTTGGGTTGAATTGAAATGATAATCAGTCAGATGGGATTAAAGTCTTCTCTAGATATCATTTTGTTCGGTTATCAAGCCATTAAGAAGTGTTGGGTGATCATTTTGTTCTGTTTATTTCTCATTATGTTCAGTTAGATTAACATTATGTTCAGTTCACTCTTATCCTATTGGGTTGAATTGAAATGATGATCAGTCAGCTGGGACTAAAGTCTTCTCTAAATATCAATTTGTTCTGTTGCCAAGCCATTTAGAAGTATTGGGAAGACGTTTTGTTCTGTTTATTTCTCATTATGTCCAGTTAGATTAACATTATGTTGGGTTAACATGTTATTTGATTCCATCAACTGGTAATGAAGTTCAGCTGACATAGCATTAGTTTTGCTTTACTATAATATCTTGTTCATTACAAGGGTATTTTATTCAGTTTATTGTTTATCATAATATGTTTACTCGTTAATATCTTACATCAGAGAGACTGGAATTATGTTAAGTGCTCATTTGGTTTACAAAGTACACATCATATTTGACAATCTTATCATTGTATCTGGGTATAAACAATTATGCTTAGAAAGGATGATGCTATGTTTAGTTGAGTGAATATTGCGTCCAGGTAGGATAGTATTATGTTTCGTTACCCCGATATTCTGTTTGGTTGATTGTCATTGTATCGAGTTGAAGTAACATTATGTTGAATAATCTTATGTTCATTTGGAAAACCTCGGTTTTACTCCGCAAGAAACGTCATCATTGCATCATCGCTAAAATATGACGTAATCGGGGCTAGACAACTCGCACACGACCACGTGATATTTAATCCTTTACCAAACAATCCATTGTTTTAACGACCCTGGGAAGGAAAATTATTGCAATTATTGTTGGAAAAGGAGAAAATTCTGGTTGCCAGCATTTTTCCTTTTCCTACAATATTCTCTACCCTGTCAAAAACCTCAACTTCATTTGTTCCACTTTCAAAATTTGACATCTGCAATCTGCAGATGATTTCAATTTGGAATGGTCTAAAATTTGTCGTACGGGAAACGATTAATAAACCTTCATTATCAGCATCTTTTCCAGTTCACACTTTACTATCGCCAGTGTTAAACAATGTCAAATATGGCAGAATTTGACCAAGATTTTGAGGAAGTAACGGCTAGACTCAACTAATGGAAATGTCTACTGATTTACTATGTACAGCAATATTTTTTCTTTAAATTTCAACATATCGTCGATTTACTTCTTAAAGGTGGCCTTTCAGGTTTTGGGACGAAAATTTTACAAAAATACACAATTTTTAAATCATCTTTGTACTCCCAAAGCCTTTTAATTTTCATCCATAAAATCCCTGTAATCCAAAACCACCCGACAACAAGAGAAATTAGAGATTTACTACGGCCCAGGTCGACTCCGACGGGAGACACGGTCTATTTTTAGATGAACAACTCGCTCATTTACATACCAGAACTACACAGACGAAGCTTCAAATATAGCGTCCGAAGAAGACATTATAGAAAATAATTGCATGTTTGTTATGTTATGGAATTAGTCACGTAACAGTCACTTGAAATTCCCAAGATGCTTTTTTTCATTTTTGATGCGAAATCTTTAAATACCTTAAGAGGCTACGTAGCCTTTTAAAGGTGGGTATTTAGGTTTTTAACATCACATCAAATTCAGAAATAAATATAGATCTATCACTGAAATTTATATATAAAAAAAAAATCATCATTAATTAAAAATCATAAAATCACGGTAAACATTTTTTGATGGTATTCCTTTAAAAGGCTACGTAGCCTCTTAAGCTGTTTTTAGATTTCCCGCCAAAAATCAAAAAGGCATTGTGGGAATGTTATGTTCCTAACACGTGACTAATGACGCTTAAATTCCATAACATAACAAACATATAATTACTTTCCATAATGTCTTCTTCGGACGCTATGTTTGACGCTATGTCTGTCTATTTCCGGTATGTAAATGAGCTAGCTGCTCATGTAAAAATAGACCGTGTTTCCCGTCGGTGTTGACCTTGGCCGTAGTAAATCTCTAAATTCTCTAATTGTCTGATGGTTTCCAACCACTTGGGTTTATTGAATGAAAATTGAAAGGCTTTGGGAGTATAATGATGATTTTTTTTGTACTTTTGTAGAATTTTCGTCCCAAAATCTAAAGGGCCACCTTTAAGGGAATACCACCAAAAATTTTTTTTGGTAATTTTATGATTCTCAATCATTGATGATTTGTATTGTTTTTTCATATAAATTTCAGTGATATACAGATCTATTTTTTTTTTAATTTGGTGAGATATGAAAACTCTAAATACCAACCTTTAAACCTCGTAACTACAGCTTGTTTCAACCTGCAGGTGGTATGGTTTTAGAGGAAAACCGACCATCTAGATTGATCGGCTTTTATTACAAAATTTGTATAGATCTGTGTTTTACCACTTTGCATGAGCTACATCTAATCTAAGTAACTGTTGAATATTAATGAGGGCGCAGGGTTTATGTACGCATGCGCAGTAAATCCAGATAAACTGCGACGTTTAAATGAATAAATGATCAAAATAAACCTGCGTTGGGTAGTTTATGGAAGATAGACGGTCAAAAATTTTCAAATATGAGCGTTCTGATTGGATAGAAAAGTAGGACAAAGACTAACTTCATTTATAAGGGAGCGGATCGATGATGAAACAGCTGTTTACCTAAGCGACGGATCTGGTCAGACTTGGGATCAGACTTGGGCCTAATAAGGCGAACGTGTTTTAGGGCGAACGGACTTGATATACTTTGAAGAATGAAAAATAATCCTTTGGTAGATCTAAATGAAATCCTTCAAACAAATGCGAGATTTTAAATGTTAAGAGTGGTGGAACTAGAGATCATCGGGCTGCACCGGAGTTTATAATTCATGCTGGATACGTCTAGAAAATAATCGACTTGTAGACTGCCTTGCAACTTTTCAAGTGTGAACGGAACCAGTGTCGATCGCCCATTGTCTCGATCCCAAGTCTGACCAGATCCCTGTCGCTTACGTAAACAGTTGTTTCATCATCGATCCGCTCCATTATAAATGAACTTATCAATGTTGGCAGTCCTAAACCTTGCAGGACTTTCTTTAGAATTGTCCGAGTATTTTCCTCGTTTCCCGCCATTTTTCGCCGGACAAGAGGAAAAGTTCGGGTTGCGGATTAAAACCGAGATTTTCCAAATGAACATAAGTTTATTCAACATAATGTTACTTCAACTCGATACAATGACAATCAACCAAACAGAATATCGGGGTAACGAAACATAATACTATCCTACCTGGACGTAATATTCACTCAACTAAACATAGCATCATCCTTTCTAAGCATAATTGTTTATACCCAGATACAATGATAAGATTGTCAAATATGATGTGTACTTTGTAAACTAAATGAGCACTTAACATAATTCCAGTCTCTCTGATGTAAGATATTAAAAAGTAAACATATTATGATAAACAATAAACTGAATAAAATACCCTTGTAATGAACAAGATATTATAGTAAAGCAAAACTAATGCTATGTCAGCTGAACTTCATTACCAGTTGATGGAATCAAATAACATGTTAACCCAACATAATGTTAATCTAACTGGACATAATGAGAAATAAACAGAACAAAACGTCTTCCCAATACTTCTAAATGGCTTGGCAACAGAACAAATTGATATTTAGAGAAGACTTTAGTCCCAGCTGACTGATCATCATTTCAATTCAACCCAATAGGATAAGAGTGAACTGAACATAATGTTAATCTAACTGAACATAATGAGAAATATACAGAACAAAATGATCACCCAACACTTCTTAATGGCTTGATAACCGAACAAAATGATATCTAGAGAAGACTTTCATTCCCATCTGACTGATTATCATTTCAATTCAACCCAAGAAGATAAAAGTGAAGTGAACAAAATGTTAATCTAACTTGACATCATGAGAAATAAGCAGAACAAAATGTCCAACCAATACTTCTTAATGGTTTGGCAACCGAACAAAATGATATTTAGAGAAGACTTTAATCCTGTCTGAGTGATCATCATTTCAATTCAATCATACAAGTTAAAAGTGAACTGAGCAACATAACTATTTTGAAGAAAAGACAGCTACGGCGTTCCATAATAAAGAGTTAGTAAGTTGCTGGTGAAATCTGTGAGAATTGTTGTACATGTCTGTTCATTGCTAAATACATGTATATCTTTGAATTCTGAACGGAAATATTCAAATTGGAATTCGGTTAAGATTTCCTAAATTCCTAAATTAAGTATTCAACCATACTTAATTACCAAATTAAGAAGCATCTTGTTGCTGCTAAAATACATCACAGTCTAAATTCCATATTGCCTATCAACCAATCAATCATCTTATTACGGACAACTTTGTTACCTGTGTACATAACTTACTTCTACATTTGGTTCAAAATCTTTAACCCTTTACCACACAATCCCGACTTTTGACAACCCTGAGAAAGAAAACTTTTGAAAAGATTGTGGGAAAAGTTAAAAATGCTGGTCACAAGCATTTTTCTCCTTTTCCTGCAATGTTTTCTACCCTTCACAAAACAATTTTCAAATTCGCAGTCACTTTTATTTTGTCTTCTGCAAATCCTCAATTCGGAAAAAACCTAAAATTTTGTTGTTTGGTTATGAGTTAAGTCGACCACCTAACCAAAGTTGCATGGAAGTTCTATTATTTTCAGTTTGAAAAGGACATCTCTGCATTGCAGCACAAAATCTGTCTAAATGGTCTTGTATCATTAGCAGATGTACTTCATTGTCTGTTGGCAAAATTTCCTGGTCCTCCATTCAGTAAAATAGATTGTAGAATGTCGTATTCACACAGTTCCATAGTTCTCTCCATAGTCGCTCAATACTATAAAGAAAAAAAAAAACATTGTTTTCACATCAAGATCATTTTTTTATATAAATGACTTGTTATTTAACATTAAGATGTAGTAACCCAACAGGTTATCATTATTTATCCAAAGTTTCTTTTCATTTTTGCTGAACTCTTTACCAAGCAAACAAAATTTTGGACTGGTCCAAATTGAAAACATTTGCAGATGACAAATTCAATTACACAAGTTAGGATGTTTTCTTTGAAAGTTTAGAAACCATGGTGGGAAAAGGAGAAAATGCTAGTTACCACAATCTTTTCTACCGTTCCCAAATCAGATTACAATATTTGAGTCACATCTATTCTGTCATCTGCAAATGCTTTCCACTTGGACTAGTCCAAAACTTTGTTGTTTGGTAAAGAGTTAAGGCATTGCCCATTTTGCAGTTTATGATATAGCATTCCAGGTCAAATTTCTGTGGCCCCTGTACATATTTGATAAAACTTCAAACTATTCTTATAGTCTAACCAATTTCAGTTATAATTACCCTTGATATAATATTCATTCCATAAAGCCCTTTTTGAATTTGTAATTTTGGTTTATATTTTGCATGGAAGTCTCTCTGGATTGGATGAAGACAGACAGATTTTGTATATATTATATTCACATTGGGAAATGCAAGACAGCTAAATCCCTAATACATGCTCACTTTGCACTTCCTGCTGAGGTGACTAATAAGAGCACCACTTGTGGGTGCCGACACTGGGCTGCAGTTACTTGACATTTAGTAAATATTTGAACCTGTAGGGGTATAATTTTGTCAAAAATATTTTGAATTGTCTACTTTAATGGCATATGTTCTTCTTTTGATAGTTATCACTTATGCCCAGTTTCAAGTAAATACCTTCAATACTCACAGACATACTACATAATGTAACAAGAGGGCCGTTGGCCCTGGAACACTCACCTTAGACTATAGGTTATGAGTGAAATTCAATTCTTTGAACAACTTTGGTAGAGTTTCACCAAAGGAACATCCCTGCCAAGGGTCATCAACATTGGCCCAGTGGTTTAGGAGAAGATATTTAAAGAAATTGTTGGCGGACGACGGACGACTGACGCCAGACATAGGGCAATCACAATAGCTCACTTTTAGCACTTTGTGCTAAGGTGAGCTAATAAATATCAAAGCTATATGCATGCCTTCCAGTTTCAAAGAAGAATTTTAAATTTTCCTTCTTACACCAAAGTTAATGTTTATCAACACTAGCTATTAAATAACATGCAATTATAAACAAATACACACCTTTAACTGTGTACACTGAGTCCTGCAATAAATAGTTTGTTTTGGAATCCCCTCATTCTAAGCATATATTCTGCCACATGGACATTTTCACCACCTTATCAGATCAAACTCTGTGTTTTAAACCCTCAGTCTGTACAGCCTCCAGGAAAGCATTTAGGACATTTATTGTTGTTCACTTTTAAAAAGACTGGCATTCCTGGGAATCCACTTATTCCTCCATGAATAAGTTACCATCCACCATCTGAAATCAAAATAGATCTACATCTGATTCTACTTTATGAAAAAAAAACATTTAAGTGAAAGCAGAAAATAATTTTATGTGTGTTGACAAGTACATACCTGTATGAACTTTTAATTTCATGTGTAAATTTTTAACTTTTCCAGGACATTTAACCCATTACCACACAATCCCTACTTTTGACGCCCCTGAGAAAGAAGCCTTTTGAAAAGACTGTTGGAAAAGGAGAAAATGCTGGTAACCAGCATTTTCTCCTTTTCCCACAGTGTTTTCTACCCTTCTCAGAACAAATTTCAATTTTTCAGTCACCTTTATTTTGTCATCTGCAAATGCTTTCAATTTGGACCCCTAACAAGCTATGACTTTCAGACTGGATGAGTTTGATGGTTGTGAACCTCTTTTTCACACATGACTCCAAGCCTCATCTATCCTTATCAGAGGCTTTGATCCATTTTCTACAATACTACTAAATCTAATTCCACTCTTTACCACACAATCCTGACTTTTAACAACCTTGAGAAAGATGCCCTTTGAAAACATTGTCGGAAATTGCTGGTAACCAGCATTTTCTCCTTTTCCTACAATTTTTTCCACCCTTCCCAAAACAAATTTTAGTTTTCAGTCATGTTTGATATATCATCTGCAAATGCTTTCAATTTGGACAAGCCTAAAATATTGTTGTTTGGAAATGAGTGGCATGCAAATTTATGTCAAGAGAAGAGAGATTAATGAACAGAAAATGATTTATAATAATGTTACTTGTCAGGTTTACCTTTAAATTCTGATTTCCATCAATATGCCAAAATGCCTGAGGGCCTCTCATGCTATATGTCCTGCGCTGTACACAGGCAGCCAAGAACAGTCCTCTAGAAAGCACTCTTTCTGGGTCTGCAATTCTTATTCTGCATTCCTTCAGACGGTGCTCTTCGGCGATCATCATACTGGAAACTGTTAGGTAGCTAATACTGGGATACTCTTGCACTATATTTTTAACCCTTTCATCAAGAGTTCAGTCTAAAAGTTCACTCTGTGTTTCAAATGTTAAAATTGTGATCAGCGAGGTCGTCTCTCAATAGTCCGGTTATCCAGCGATTCGTGTACGTTTACAAGTTAGCTGAGACAACTGCATTAGCATTGGTGTAATGATTGATGTTGATTTATTCGAAATATTTAAAACCCTGCCATTCCCTAAGCACTCTGCTATTTGAAGCAATTTACGAGAGTCCAAGTTTTCATTTTAGAAATAAGCGTCTTTGGTTACATCAAAAGAAAGATTTACCTAGACACCGGCTACCTCAACATTGAAGAGTATATGCTCGGGGATCCATTATTTTTTAACTTGATTATAGATAGAATTGTAAAGAGGACACGGTTATCTCCCCTGCCTAAGAATAGCATTTTGCCCGCTATCCGCCAAAATTATTATTGGCCTAAAGGACAGTTAATTTCTCACAAACATGCACTAAGCACTTGGAAGAATATCAAATTCGATAACGGACTAGGAAATAACAAGGAAGAGTCAACAATTCATAATAAACACAAATACAATTTAGCCAGTATCAAGTTGCAATAATCATGCAGACAATAGGAAGATAGAAACATGGAATTGTCACAAACAGTATGCACTAGCAATGATGAAATATTAAATACAATATTCATACAAGATGTAAGAAAGAAAACAAATGAACTTGTAATAATCACAAATAAGAATGTCATGTAGACAAATGGAATTTTGGCGGATATTCCCCTCCATAAAAGCCTATGTGTCCTTTCCAAAACTAGCAGGTCATTTTCCGATAACGGGTTAAGCATTTCTGAGCCGAAAAGGGCACGTGGAAGTACAATAGATTTATAAATGCGGTAACTAGTTAATGGGTTAAGACCGTTTCTACGAATACCGTCTTTAATCAGGCCAAAGAAAGTGCCACGCAATTTTCTATCGAGGCATTTTACATCATTAGAGTTTTTATTGTATTTATTGCAGACAGTGCCAAGATGACTATACTCCTCCTTTTCCATTATTTTCAATTGACCCATTGACCAGTTATGGGGACGTTTTTTAAAGGACTGCTTCTACTCATTAAAAGTCACAATGACAGATTTGTGGGCATTATACTGATACCTCCATTGACATGCATAACGATAACAAATATTCATCATGGACTGAAGCGATTTACTAGACAGGGCGAGAAGAGTCATGTCGTCTGCAAATGACGGGGCGCAAAAGTCTCTGTCCTGTATTTTGAGACCCAAATTGCTATCTTTTAACTGTACAATTAAAGAATTAATGTACAGAAGATACAAAAACGGTGACCAGACCCCTCCCTGTTTAGTACCCTGCAAGATCGGAAACCAGTCTGACTGCAGACCAGAGTAAAGTACACAGCTATACATATTAGAATGCATAGCTATAACAGTTTTTAATAACTTCAAGGAAACACCCAGCTCGTGGAGCTTGAAAAAAAGTCCATCATGCCATACACGATCAAAAGCTTGTCGTGCATCCAAAAAACAAGCAAACAACTTAGTATTTGCTTCATTACAAAAATGAATACTTTCCCTCAAAATAAAACTAGTCATAGTACTACTCATGTTTGGCTGAAAACCACCCTGCAGCCCATGTAAAGGTGTACTGATAGAAGATTGAAGACGAGCAAGTAACACTTTTTCGTACAATTTCAAAACTGAAGAAGATAAAGTAATAGCTCTATAGCTGTTCGGGTCGTTTTTTGGTTTCCGCCCTCCCTTGTGTAAGGTAATTATTGTACCAAGTTTAAGAGCAACTGGAACATAAGCATAGCAAAACATCAGATCAAATAAAAGGGTTAAGAAATGTTTTAAGACTAACCCTCCATAGACTAAGTGCTCGTTACAAATACGGTCCATCCCACACGCTTTGCCTAATTTTAGCGAAGAAAGCGCATTTACGACTTCGTCAAAAGAAATATGGTCATTGTCAACTGCAAGAGGCCGTTCTTTTATCGTTTTGATGCATTGAGAAACTGTATCAAAATGAAAAGAGTCATACTCATTGTGTTCAGTGTCTGAATACAAAAATGCAAAATGGTCACCCCATGCTTTACATATACATTCTGGATCACGGTGAACAATATCATTAAAAATGAGCTCACTGGTAGTGTTTTGCTGGTTCGACTTTTTTCTCTGGTTAAAGAGTCTCCAGAACAAAGGGCTATCTACTTCTGAGGCAGTGTCTATATCACTATTCAGCTTCTGCAAGTAGCAGAATGTATGTTTTCTGTGCATTTTGCGAAATAAACGCTTTGCATCTTTATACTCTATATAAGATATGTTTTCAGGGTCTCTAGTTCTCCCAGTCTCAATCCACATCCTGCGTTTATGGCGCATAAACGCATGATGCTGTTTGAGATCGGCAGACCAGTATGGCTTTAAGTGCGAATGATAAGATGTATATGGAAAATTCCTTTCAGATGTCAAAGATATGTCAGTAACAATACATTCATATAGCTTATCGATAAAATAGTAGACATCATGTACTGGTATTCGATCAACACTGTTGTACAAACAACCGTCAAGACACTTAGCGTAGCTATACAAATTTTCCTCGGACACTCTCTTCCACTGTACACTTCTATTATTCGTGGACACAAAATAAGTAGAAAATTCTAGCTCTAAATTAACTAGAACTGGTCGGTGTGAGGAAACATTCAAACAATTGTCATCTACAATGTGACATCTTGAAACTGAGTTAATCAAATCATTTGACACAAAAATATGATCGATTAATGTTTGATATTTTCCGTCATAAGAGACGTAGCTACTAGTTTTACCACTGCAAACAGGTAAAGTAGTTAAAATACTCATGCAGAATTGTGTAGACAAGTCGCATAAAGCTTTGCCTCTAGCATCAATATCTTTAAAAAATGTTCCTCCATTCAAATGAGCATTAAAGTCGCCCATAATGATAACCTTACCAAGCTGTGAGTACATACTAATCAAGTCATACAAAACCTCAATATAATCTCGGTATACAGAAATACCGTGATTAGCGCTGGGTAAGTACACCTGAATTATGTATATATAACAATCACGTGATTGTTGAAACTGAATACCAATTATTCGGTCATTATCAATACATAATGGCTTAATAACGGAATTGTACTTTTTATTCCATAAAAGAGCGACGCCACCTTTACCCACTCTTCTTCCCCGGTATATATTCAATTCGGAATCACATACACCCAGACCAGTATAGTCTGAGTGTATGCTATTCAGAAAATGCAACTCACTTTGGTAGAGCCAGTGCTCTGAAATGCCACATACATCAATTACTTCAGAGTCCAGTAAGTTGCTGAGATAGTAGGCACTAGACATCAGTCCAGTGACGTTCCATGTACAAAGTGTTATCATTGTAAGCTTAAATTTAGAACTACAGGAAGAGAACAAAAAGTACAAAAAGTACAAAACTATGCAGTGACCCACAACTTAGGGATGACAACAACTGAAACAGTAAGTACGTAGACATTCTAATCATTGTATCGAGGCTGATATTCTTGGTCACGATAGTCGTGATCACCATAACAACCATCGGGATAACTGTAATTGTAACCGCTATAACGGTTTTGGGTTGAACATGAATACATATGATCATCATTGCTACCGCGCACATTTTCGCTGTAACGAGGATGATCAAAGTAAATTTCATTGGGATTATCAAAACGAACACGTCGAGAATGCCGGAAGTTGTTATCATTCCTATGACTGTTATGCGACAGCACATGTTCGCTCAAATCATCGCTACTATGTGTAGGATTGTTATCAGCAGATGAATGAACTTTTTTCATATAACTGTTTTTAGTCATCCATGGACGGCATGTAACACCATTAGGCCAGAAACCATCTTCTGTAACTTTATAAGAATCTGGCGCTTCAACGTTTAAACGTATTATAACTGATCTGCTATAGCGCTGACGGAATATGCGTATCATTGTAACTTTAACACCTCTGTTGGTGACATAACCAGTGAGTTTGGGAACAGTTATGGATGAATTAAACCCACCTACAAAGAAACGTTTAGTTTTCTTTACAACATATTCACTAAAGTCACATTCCTCATCACCGTCAGTCGTTGCAACAGCACTTGCACTTTGATCTGTGTTACAACCTGTTGATGTTCGTGTTTCTTCATAATGATTGTGGCCTCGAGAGATTCGGACTTGTATCTGGTTCTGAAACCCAGGTTCTCCATGGTCTATCACTTTTTTATTAACAGTCTGCACGTGTGACGCGTTATTGTTTGGGCCCCGATAGTCATGATTCGGAGTATTACGATCTTCTAACTGTAAACCCCTTTGGGACATGGAATGATTACCATTTTTGTCATTGTCCACGTGATGTAACGGTACATCGCTGACCACTATCGAGTGATCGACGTTCTGTCTCGTAGATTGTGACCCACACTTGCTATCACTATTGACCGAGCCACCCGTAAGTGCATCTCTATAAGAAATTGTATTCAAATCCGAATTTTCGGTAGATGTTTTTGAGTTATCTCCATTACATGCGTTTACTGGGATCCGTGCACTCGTTGAGCAGCAGTTAATCTTTACGTAATTGTTCAACTCAGACAGTTTTGTCTCTATTTTGCCACACTGCCTATCTAATTTCTTGTTTGTATTCAGAATTTTGTTCCTCAATTCGCTTAGCCCATTTTCAGATGCATCCTTACACAGATTGATTTCATTGTTGGCTAATTTCATCGCATTTTTCAAACTCGTAACACCAGACGATTTTTCGTCGTTTATACGCTGTAAATCGGTTACAATAGAGTGTAATTGATCACCTATTTCTTTGCTCACCTTAAGTATGTCTGATCTAACGCTTTTTATTTCATCGTCAAAAACTCTCTTCAATGTGATTTTCTCTTGTTTTAACACAACAATATCAGACTGGCATTTAACAAATTGGTCTTGAAGAAGCTTGATATCATGGCGTAAAGTGTTAATTTGATCCAACGAAGACGTGTTGAGATCAGACCTAGAGTAGGATCGGGGCAGACTGATTATGTCCCTCATTTCATCGTAACATCGGTTGTCCATAACAGAAACAATCGTGTAAATGTCATTTGCTAATTTCTGCGACACACTTTCGCCGTTTCTCGTCTTTTTACGACGTTTCAAGTCAGATTCAGTCGGAAAGGGATAATCATCTAGAACTTTACAGGCGTCGAAGATCGTACTACGTATCCTTTCTAGTTCTTCTTCATTGGATTTCGTGTCAGATATGATTCTTGATATGAATACTGATTTCGTGTGTGCTCTGAACCATTCATTCATTTTGTCAATAAGCGGCCAATTTGAGTCTCTTGGTGGAGATTCATACCTACATATGTCTTCAAACAGTTGATTTACGTTCTCAGGTGTAACGTTCACCCTTTCATGGGTTGACACATAAAGTGTCTTAGCACAAGTCTGCGACTCATCTAATTCACAATTTTCATTACTTCTGTATACTGGACGCTGCGCTGGCGTTAACTGTGTAGGAGAAACAATATACCCGTTTTCACTCGACATCTTATTAGCGATGTATAAGATTGAAACTTCTGTATTGTTAATGTTTATAATTCATGACTTACAGCTGTCAAACGCCGCCATTTTCCTCCTGAGAAGTGCTCACCAGACAAAGAAGACAAAGTCAAACTCGAAAAAGTCATATAAATGTCACTTTTCCACTATAAAAAAAGTCACATGATAGTCCACCACAAACACCAACTAAATGCGTGTAAAAAACCTTTAGTCTTTAATCTATTTTAATTAAAAAACTCAAAAATCTGACCGAGAAAACAACACCTGTTACTACACGACCCGTCACGTGACGATCCCATATTTACTACAAACTACATATTTACTTATACATGCACGTTACTGTTCTTGATCCTTAGCAAACATTGAGCAGTATAAATTAAAATGAGCCCGTTCGATTCCTATCGAGATAAAGATTAAAATGATTAATTGAAATGCCCGGTCATTGGTCATAAATTGACAAAAAAATGAATCAAATAATAGATGGATGTAATTGAAAATAAAATTAAATCGGATTAAACTCTTCACTACACGACAGTTTTAAAAATTGTCCGAGTTACAAGTATTTTTCAAACGACAAAGACACAAGACGACAGAATTTCTGTTAGTAAGGATAGGAAACGATGTGGATAAGGGAAAACGTGCTTTTTATGGGCATTTTCACCTTTTCCTTCGACAATTATTTTATCCTTTTCTCACAATATTAATATTTTCAGGTTCTTTTCTCGGGTTGTTAAAACTCGGGATTGTGTGGTAAAGGGTAAATAAGTTTCATGTTAATGGATGAATCAAAAATCGCTCAAAAATACAAAAAGGCACGGAAAAGAATATCATCGCGAATAATGTATTAGAGCCTCGTGATAAATTAGAAATTAATATTTTTCTTTTTTCAGATTTCATTGCAGGGTAGATGTACTTCAATTTCTAAATAATAAATTGCTTTTTTAGTGCCCTGCCGGCGAAGCCGTAGGGGTGTTCTACCTGTTTACGAATGTAAGGGTGTTCTACCTGTTTACAAATGTAGGGGTGTTTTACCTGTTTACGAATGTAGTGAGTGTCTTTACACGTTTACAAATAGGCCTAATCCTGTATTATCACGGACCTGTTGGAAAAAAAGAGGAAAAAAGTTGCTGCAAAGAAAAGAAAATCCCTAAAAATCCTTCTTGCCAGCATCTCCTCCCACCCCGCCCGCCATAACTCTTTCGTCAACAAATCCAACTATTTTAGCCACATAAACATGTCCTTGGACAACGCTTTGATTTTGGTAAAATGTTAGCAGATCAAGATTAGACTGCAGCAGTGATTAACCCTTTACCGGACAACAAATCCAAACTAGTTGTATACTATACTGCTGTACTAAAGTGAAGGGCCGGAAGAGGAACCGTTTCCCATAACCCAAAAACTGGAAGCAACACCTTCAACTCTTGAAATGTTATGATACGACATACATGTAACCTTTCGATTCATGTAAACAAAATCTGTAACAAAATAAAATTCATTCCCACAGCAAGCGTCGGAAGTATCCCACCCCTCTTTCGAGTTGTTGCTAGAAAGTTCACTCAGTTTGGTTTAGTTTACTTTAAACATATTTTATTGCCATACATATGTACATGTCAACAAAAGCAATACATAAACACAACTATTGATGTCGTATTCATGTAGGTCAAGTTCAGAAACGGGTGTGGCCACCGTGAGCTGCAAGTCATTTACCGATGTCGTATTAAAACACTTAAAGAGTTGAATAAAATAAATTTCATGAATTTTAAAAAAACAAAATAAATACATTTCATGAAATTTAAAACTCTTTACCAGACGACCAAAACTTCAAGAAGTGCAAATCAAAACCATTAGCAGACGATAAATTAAAAGTGACTGAAAAAAAAAAAGAAATTTCTTTAAGAAAGGGTAGAAAATATTGTGGAGAAAAAAGAGAAAATGCTGGTTACCAGCATTTTTTTTTTGCCACAATATTTTCAAAAGGCTTCTTTCTGAGGTTTATTAAAAGTCGAGATTATATGATAAAGGATTAATTTCATGGTTTTCATGGTCGTTAAAAAACAGCTTTTATTTCAGTAAATGGCTGATCGATATGTCAATAGCAAAGGGGTTTAGAACTCAAACAATTTGCTGATAACCTGAAGTGGGGATGGGAAATAGAAAGATAAATGGATAAAGATTTACCTTTCTATACTAGATTTAATCACCATTTTATTCGCTAATCAAAAGGCTTTTTAAAAATTTTATTGAAAGTCTTTTTTAAAGATTTTATCTTTTTAATCCATTACCACACAATCGCTACTTTTGACGACCCTCAGAAAAAAGCCTTTAGGAAAACATTGTGGGAAAAAGAGAAAATGCTGTTAACCATCATTTTCTCCTTTTCCCCACAACGTTTTCTACCCTTTACAAAACAATTTTCAAATTTTCAGTCAATTTTATTTTGTCGTCTGCAAATACTTTCGGTTTGGACAAACCTAAAATTTTGTCGTTTGATAATGAGTTAAAACCCTTGATTGAACTCGTCGTGTTTAGGCAATAGAATACTGTTTTCCTGAAGATGCTTTTGCCATGCTGTCCTTCACATAACGTTCTTTCAGAGCCATTTGCTGCTTTCCCACATCAACATCGTCAAAACAAAGTTATCTCTTTACTAAACGACAAAACTTTAAACCTATCCAAATTGAAACCATTTGCTTATGGTAAACTAAAGGTGACAAAAGGATGGACATTTGTGACCCATCACGCAAAAAGGGATCTTCTGGGAACTGCGAAACGTGTCAACCCTGGTCTGAATGCTCGACCAGGGTTGACATCTTTTGTTTAAATGAAATTTCCTGTGTAAAGAGTTGTTATTGTACCTTGTTATGCAATCTTTTTCGAATTATCAACTTAAACTGACCTGCACTATCGTTGATATGTTTTCATCTTATTGATGTACAGAATTCCCTGGTGGTCCCTTTTTGAGTGATGGGTCACATTTGTTTGTGGAAAAGTAAAAAACATTATCGATAAAGGAGAAAATACTAGTTACTAGCATTTCCTCCTTTTTTCACAATGTTTTCAGATCTCTTCTTTAGGATCTTTTTGAACTCGGAATTTTGTTGTAAAGAAGTAACCCTTCTGCTAAGTAAATTGAAGGAAAATTATAAGCCGACAGTAAAAACTTGAATGATGCTGTTTCAAATTATTTTTTTGGATCATGAATATCTCCTCATCAGAGAGAGTAGATCCAAGACCCGGCTGCAAGTTCTGTGCAGTCTGATCTTGACCTAAACTATCCGCAAAAGTCAGTCGCGCTTAGATGCCTATCGCTAAAAGGTGGGTATTTAGAATTTTTACATTTCACCAAATTAAAAAATGTATATAGCACTGAAATTCATATGAAAAACTAATACAAATCATCAATAATTAAGATTCATAAAATTACTTTTTTTTTTTAATGGTATTCCCTTAAAAGGCTACGTAGCCTCTTAAGGTATTTTTAGATGTCGCACCAAAAATCAATAAGCATTGTGGGAATGTCAAGTGACTGGCACGTGACTCATAACGCTTAAATTCCATTACATAACAAAACTGTAATAATTTTTTCCGTAATGTCTTCTTCGGACGCTGCATGTATGTTTGAAGCTTCGTCTGCATATTCCCTGTATGTAAATGAGCGAATTGATCATCTAAAAATAGAACGTGTCTCCTGTTGGTGTCAACCTGGGCCGTAGCAAATCTCTAATTTCTCGTGTTGTCGGATGGTTTTCGACTACTGAGGTTTTATGAATGAAAATTAAAAGGCTTTGGGAGTATAAGGATGATTTTTTTGCATTTTTGTAAAATTTTCGTCCCAAAATCTGAAGGGCCACCTTTAAGTAGTGATCTAATAGCAGTATAACTATGACATTATATTCACTCTTTACCGCACAATCACGACTTTTAACAGACCGTGAGAAAAGGTTTTATTTTTAAGAAATTGACCATTTTTTCTACCCTTCTTAACACAAATCTCAATTTTCAAGTCATGATTATTTTGTCATCTGCGAATGCTTTGAAATTCGGATCAGTTTAAAATTTTGTTGTTTGGCAAAGAGTAAAGTGTACACCACCAGTGCTCAGTATGACTGTGACCAAGCCATAAATCCAACCAGCGGCCCCTCTCATGTTATGCCGTGTACTTTTATCGATAAGGAAGCGGATATAGGGGATTTATTATTCCATGTAGTCTGACTTGGACTGAAAACGTCCGCAAAGCAGTCATGTATGTTGCATAAGTGGAGGAAAGGGTCGACAAAAACCATTTAAATCAAATGTATTGATCAGGGGTCTTGGGTTGTTGCAGTGATTTCGTAAAGTGTAAACCCATAGTGTTAGCACTGATTCAAGTTGGTTGGACGAAGATTTGACTCATATAAAAATATTGTAATTTGACTTGTGGATTTATAAAAATTCAGCTCGTAGATCTGTCAAAGTTCAACTCGTAGAATTTTTTGAAGTTTAATTCGTAGATTTATCACAATTCAAATCGTAGACTTATCAAAGCTCTGTTTGTAGGTTTATCAAAGTTCAACTCGTAAATGATAATAAACAACAAACAAACTGATAGATTTATGACCGCTCTTCGTAGAGTCATCATAAGTCTGCTCGTAGACTAAAAGCACAACAGCGACAAAAAAATCAAAGCGTTGAGAACGCTGAGGTGGTATTTGTCAGAGAAGACATTGCGTGGAATTAATGGTTAGACAGATAAAGAGAGATAGTATTCAAGTATTGAATATTGGCTTGACAGTCATCCTACTAAGCAAATAAATGCCTATTTGGTTGAAAGGAAAGCACTCATTACAAAGTAAGGATTATTTGTGTATTGGTGGTCTCCCCTTGCTCATTAGGAGAATCCAGGAGTAACGTCCTTTGATATTAGGATGCAGGATGGATATAAAGAGAAACCATATGAATATACCAAATAAAATTAAGTTTGTACCAGAAAACTATGATTTTGAAATATTTTTTGTCATTAACATCTAATGCTCAACATTACAGTCAATGATTTCGATCTATAAATATTCATGCCCAATCAAATGGAGTAGCGCGCACTCAAGGGATGAACAAGCCTTGGAAAGAAGTGGTTTTGGAATGAAAAAGCCCAGGACCAAGTGATCGATAAAAGATATTTAGTATCATTGCGCCAATAGAAGGCTATGAGCGACTGAAGTTATTTTCAATCAAATTAGTATTTCGACGATCGATGCCCTCACCCAGTTTATTTCAAAATGCCATTTCCAATTACATATCTGGTTGGTAACGAAAAACTTATTTGCCTGCGATTAATTGAGTTTAATTGGGTTTATTTCCTTCGGCTTTACACAAAGTACGGTACATGGTCTTCAAAATTCAATCTTGAACTCATAATGGTATTGTCTTCGACAAATACCACAAAAGTTATTTAGGTGCTAAAATGCATTTTATTTTCAATCACATCATTTAAAGGTATGGACAATATTGTGAAGATGGCAGTTTATTTCCGTGTGGTCACTCAAGGTGTTAGTCGCAATTTAAAAATCAGGCAAAAACAAAACAAAAGATAGAGTGACCTTCAACTTTTAATGTAGTTTTGAAACTACTCTTCCTGCCGGCGACTAACACTTAGAGAGACCGTACAAGAACAGATTGTCGTCTTCACTATAATCTTGAAAATCGAGATATTTCTATATCAGACGAAAGAAATAGAATACAATTAAAATTATAAAGAAAAAAAATCAAGTCCAAAACCAGGGAAAAAATGCTTGACGTGACGAAATTGGAAACACCAGAAGACGACAATTTCGAAATTGATGAAAGTGAACTTAAATTCTCTATAGGATTAGAGACCGAAGTGTGAAACGGAAACATTGCTTGTAGGAGACAGTCATTTTTCTTTTTTTCCCCAGATTGGTTTTGAAAACGCTTCATCTGTAGACACGTTACGGCACTTGATTGCTTACTTTAGTCTTTCTTAGAAGAACTAGTCCGTATAAACACCGAAGCACACAGCCATTGCAAATAGGGATCTGTTTTTAAAGCTGGTAGATGCGTAGTTATCTGTTTCAATATTCCACAAAAATCTACTTCCGGCGCGTATGTCCTGTTCCCTATTTTCACCAATGATCAAGTGTACCACAATCTTATACCGGGTCCATTTATACTCCTTAATCCGGGTCTTAATCGTGTCAGATAACATTTTACTCATTCTTTGTCCAAGGGTCTTCTCGTACACCTCGTCTGACAGATATTCTTGAAGCACAGCGTCCATGATGGCTCGTGCTTTGGACGGCTGGAATCGTCTCTCCGGGTCTGGGGTCAACCTGTACGTATTCTCCAGTTTTCGGGGCTGCATTAGGGAATCAGAATCCATGTTCTCAGACCCCTTGTCCCATGTCCGCTCCCTCTGTGATTCACGCCCAAACTTTTCGGGCGTCTTCGTTAGATTAGACCGTAAGATACCTCCTTTGCGCGATTTTGACATTTTCAATGTGTCTGATTTATAACAGTAACACTTTTTTGCCCTTACAATAAATTATGTGTCACAATATGTCTAAGTCGGAATCTATTATTATGCAGAAGACAAGTACATACACACTTGTTTCGTTGTTCAAATAAAGTTATCAAGTATAGGTATCATGGAGTGCACCGGATTTCACTTCACCCTTTATCATAACATCAATTCAAATGCCTCATGAGAAAAGCATCGGCTATCAGTATTCTGTCCATAAAAACGTTTTCAAAAGAGACAAGCAGAAAATATCTCATATGAAAGTCTGTATGATAATCTCCAATCAATGATAGGCTTAGATAATGCGATCGAAGTTTATAACGCCATTGATGTCCCAGAATAGATCAATCATAACAGTGCGTTCCTGGAGCGAGTTGTCTTTATATCGATTATCTTTGGAATATTAAATCTGCAGCTTACGTATTTGTCAAGGCTGATCACAAACAGGCATTTTATTGTACTTTTCCCGCCTTGTATAACTTGGTTTCACTGCTAGGCTCTTATCAAACTGCAAAGATATAATTTTTAATTATTTCCATGCTATAGAAGTCATGTTTGGTCGTTTTATCACTGTTTTACTTCTTATAGCCTTGTCTGTCTCTTTTTACATAGGGATTTATAAACTTGAAATGGTTATCATACAGTTTACCTCTGGTTCTCATTACACTGTATAGTTCTAATAAATTGTGCGATTTATAAGTAATTGCACTGTTTAGTACGAAAGCCTACAAGTGTCAGAATGAAGGTGATTTTTTTTCTTTAAACACGTTATAACGTAAATTTCAAACACGTTATAACGCAAAAAAAGTCGCAGTAACGCGAAAATTCTCGTAATAACGTGTTTACAAACACGTAATAACGCAAAAAAAGTCGCAGTAACGCGAAAATTCTCGCAATAACGTGTTTTAAAAACACGTAATAACGCAAAAAAAAAGTCGCAGTAACGCGAAAATTCTCGTAATAACGTGTTTTAAAACACGTAATGACGCAAAAAAAAAGTCGCAGTAACGCGAAAATTCTCGTAATAACGTGTTTTAAAACACGTTATAACGCAAAAAAAAGTCGCAGTAACGCGAAAATTCTCGTAATAACGTGTTTTAAAACACGTAATAACGCAAAACAAAAGTCGCAGTAACGCGAAAAATTCTCGTAATAACGTGTTTTAAAACACGTTATAACGCAAAACAAAAGTCGCAGTAACGAGAAAAATTCTAGTAAGACCTTTCTATAATCATGTGATAACTAACTTGGTATCATACATCACGGGGATGTGATAAGTCCCCTTTTTCTAGAGTAGGGCCCATTTGATTTTGTTTGTTCATGAGTATTGGAGTTTAACGCCATTTAGACAGCTTAGGTCACATCATGGCGCCCAATGCACTGACGGATGTGTTTGTATTCTCACACCAGTACTGACACAACATTTTTTCCCCAAGCCACTTACTACTTTTTCACATGCATCAGAGATGGGAGGTAAAATATCGCCGAAAAGGAAGTTCGCTGAAACCGGCTATGAACCCACAAACTTCAGGTCACGAGTCAGAACTACCGGACCGTACTCAAAAATATTAGATTATAGCCCTGTAATAATGGTGTTCGTCTAGTATCGCACCAAGATTAACTTCTTCATATCTATGGTGCCTCATAAAGACCATTGCGACTTTGCAATTAATTCCAATGTACCGGCGAAACGACCGATTGATAAAATCATCGGTAAACTAGAGGCCCGTGCACGACGCACTGGGTCTATCGTGTGAATGGCCTCAGACAAGGCACTTCAAAGCCCTACCATTGTACTGATGAATTCACTGATATAGTTTCATGAATTTGCGTTAGTGCGACTGTTTACGCGTTATAACATGTTTTAAATTCACGTAATAACGAGGATTTTTGCGTTAGTGCGACTTTTTTTCGCGTTATAACGTGTTTTATATTCACGTTATAACGCAAATTTTCGCGTTAGTGCGACTTTTTTTCGCGTTATAACGTGTTTTATATTCACGTTATAACGCGAATTTTCGCGTTAGTGCGACTTTTTTCGCGTTATAACGTGTTTTATATTCACGTTATAACGCGAATTTTCGCGTTAGTGCGACTTTTTTCGCGTTATAACGTGTTTTATATTCACGTTATAACGCGAATTTTCGCGTAAGTGCGTCTTTTTTCGCGTTATAACGTGTTTTTATTTTTTTTTCTTATTGTTCATTTTGACCCTTATAGGCTTTCGTAGTTTAGCCCTTATAAGCTGTACATTTTTTTTTATTAGATTGTTCAGGTCTTATCAGTAGTTATTACACTGTTTAGCTGTCCTTACACTGCTATGTGTAGTTATACCGGCCAACTATTTTGTTTAATTTGAAATCTCTTGAACACTAATCTGTCCCTGAAAAATACAACAGAGAAGAAACACATAACTTTCCGTATCTGTACCGGCAACTTCCTACAACTAACATTGTTGAGAGGGCACTAATTGCTTGTTACAAGCAACTGCTCCTTTTTCATAACTTTTTGCAAGCCAGTCAGTGATATTCAAATGATATTCGAATTCATATCCGTCGAAGAATTCAACGATAGAACGTCAAGATCGAAATAAAGAAAAAAAGCTTACTGTTTAAACAAAACACCACTGCTTTAGCACGTAATCAATGCATTTTCGAATACAAAATTTTTTCTGTCGTTACGTATCGGATAAAATTACAATTTGACACGGTTTTTGCCTTGTAACTTTTGAATTGCAATCAAAAGAAATCAGTGATCATTAACTTTTATAGGTTATAAGTGAGTTCGGGTCGAACCCTTTGTTCCCCTCCCCCTCCCCAAATAACTTTTCCTTTGTTACTCTTTCAAAACGTCGCAAGTACGTGTATGTCAGACCGTATTTTTGGATGGTAATCATCTGGAATGCGACATGGTAAAATTTTGGTATTTACTAAATACCTCTTTGCCAAACAACAAAATAATAGATTGGTCAGAATTGGAAGCATTTGCAGACGACAAAATGAATGTGACTAAACGATTGACGGCCATTTCAAAGAGGCTGAAATGTTGCAATTTTCCTTTGATAGTGTAGAAAACATTGTGGGAAAAGGAGAAAATGCTGGTTGTCAGCATTTTCTCCTTTTCCCACAATGTTTTCAAAAGGCTTCTTTCTCAGGTATTGTGTGGCAAAGAGTTAAACTTTCATTCGTAATAAATTGTTTTCCCCTTTCCATTTTATATTATGCAGTAAAAATTTTGCAGAACACTTTGCCACTGACACTAAGAATTGCGTCACCCTTTGCTCGGTAAGTGCACCATCAGATAATTGAGATGAGAAGTAAAAGTCTGTGCCAGGTATGTCAGCCTACATCGACAGTCCATGTCCGAGTCATGTGTTGAGCAGAGAGATCAGATTGCAATGATCAAGAAGTTTCGACCTTAACCCTTTCCCAAACGACAAACTTTTGGACTACACCAAATTAAAAGCATTTGCAGACAACATTTCAACTCTTGCTGAAAAGATGATTTCTGTCTATGATAGGGTAGACAAACATTGTAGGAAAAAGGAGAAAATGCTGATTACCAGCATTTTCTCCTTTTCCCACAATGTTTTCAAAAGGCTACTATTCCAGACCCGTAAAAACCAGGGATTGTTTGGGAAAGGGTTAATAAAGGAAATTGAATCTAAATCCGAATGGGGTAATTCTATAATCCCATCGTAATATCACCCTTTACCGAGTAAACCCATATTTGAACGACCATGTAGGAGAAAGCTTTTTCGGACATTTTGGGAGAGGAGAAAAATGCTGTAAACCAGCATTTCCTCTCGGTTTTCGAAAAGAAAAAAAACAAGAGGACCATGATGGTCCTATATCGCTCACCTGAGTACCAAGCAGCAAAGGTCTACAATAAAGATAAATACCAAATATCAAGGTTCAAGGCTAAATGATAATGAAACAAGAGCAGCGATTTGTCACAATTTGACTTGCGACTTTGAAGTTCCATTCAAGACAAGCAAGAAATACTGTAAGAATGAAGATCAATGTGGAATTACATGAAGTTCGCACTACGTAGAGTTATTGTTCTTGCGCATTGTACTCTGTAATACTGCAACAAACATGCATACCAAGTTTGAAGTCGTTCTGACTTGAGATGACAAACTTATATTCCAGACAGGCACAAAATGCTGTAAAAATGACATTAAAATGGAAATAACTCGACAGCACGAATTAGAGCTACAATTCTTGTGCACTGCACTTCCAAATATTGCACCAAATAATCATACCCAATTTCAAGTCATTCCTACTTAAGATGACAAAGTTTTGCTCCGGACAAGCAAGAAATGCTATGAAAATGAAGTTCAAAGGGGAAATAACTCAAAATTCAAGCTAGGAAGAGTTATGGTTCTTGTGCACTGCACTCCATAAATATACAACGATCATGCATATCAAATTTGAAGATGTTCAGGCTATAGATGACAAAGTTATATTCCAGACGAGCAGAAAATGCTGTAAAAATGATAATCAAAGGGAAATAACTTACAGACAGTATAAGGTAGAGTTATGGATCTTTCACATTGCACTCTGCATTATTGCAACAAACATGAATGTCAAGTTTCAAGTCAATCAGACTGGAGATGACAAAGTTATGCTCTGGATTAAGAACTATTATAAAGAACTTTCTAATTCAAGGGCAAATAACTCCAGTTGTTTGCCTCCGATTACACCCATAATTAAACTCATCCAAGATCTTATGGTCATATATATTTTGATAAAGTTTGGTGCTGATTGGTAGATATTTATAGATGCTAGAGTGTAAACAAAGTGAAATACAGCAATTTTTCTAATTCAAGGGCAAATAACTCCAGATGTTCTGATCCGATTAGACCCAAAATCGAACTCATCCGAGATCTTATGGTCATATATAATTTGACCAAGTTTGGTGCTGATTGGTTGATATTTGTAGATACTAGAGTGTAAACAAAGTGAAATACAGCAATTTTTCTAATTCAAGGGCAAATAACTCAGATGTTCTGGTCCGATTAGACCCAAAATCGAACTCATCCAAGATCTTATTGTCATATATACTTTGACCAAGTTTGGTGCTGATTGGTTGATATTTGTAGATGCTAGAGTGTAAACAAAGTGAAATACAGCAATTTTTCTAATTCAAGGGCAAATAACTCTAGATGTTCTGGTCCGATTAGACCCAAAATGGAACTCATCCGAGGTCTTATGGTCATATATACTTTGACCAAGTTTGGTGCTGATTGGTTGATATTTGTAGATGCTAGAGTGTAAACAAAATGAAATACAGCAATTTTTCTAATTCAAGGGCAAATAACTCCAGATGTTCTGGTCCGATTAGACCCAAAATCGAACCCATCCGAGGTCTTATGGTCATATATACTTTGACCAAATTTGGTGCTGATTGGTTGATATTTGTAGATGCTAGAGTGTAAACAAAGTGAAATACAGCAATTTTTCTAATTCAAGGGCAAATAACTCCAGATGTTCTGGTCCGATAAGACCCAAAATCGAACTCATCCGAGATCTTATGGTCATATATACTTTGACCAAGTTTGGTGCTGATTGCTTGATATTTGTAGATGCTAGAGTGTAAACAAGAAAATGTGAACGGACGGACGGACGGACGGACGGACGGACGGACGACGGACGGACGGACGGACGACGGACGCCGACGGACGGTGAGTGATCACAATAGCTCACTCTGAGCACTTCGTGCTCAGGTGAGCTAAAAATAACCCTTCGAAAGGCGAATCTCCCTTTTGGGACCTTTTTTTTAAAGATGTAGTCTTCAATTGCTCTTTATTTATAAGAAAAAGTTAAAATAAATAGTTGTCTGGTACCTGAAAGTCAAACTGGTATTTCTACGGACATTTGAACTTGCTTTTGCCATTTTACCTATATACAGCCCTGTTTGACATAAGTTTGTTCTCTATGATCTGCTATGTTAGAACCATTTTTTAAATAAAATCCATATTTGAAATAAAAATTTCGACCTCCCAATAATGCTGTAGTAAAGGCCGTCACTCTACGTCGGATTGTTAAGCTTGACCCTAGTTCGGATTGTTAAGCTTGACTCTGGATATTTGAAATAAAATGGATTTTATTAAAAAATATGTTTCTATAACCAGCTATATATAATTTCAAGGGTAAAAACCTACGTCACAGGAAGTGATATCGGACCTGCGCATTTTCGTAACTTATATTGAAAAGTAATTACGATATGAAGATAGAATGAGGCTGGCTTGGGTGGATACTTACGGACTACAAAGACTCTCATGTATTTATCAAAGACATTAGATGAATACATTTAATATTCTGATGTTTTAGACAGGAAGCAGATGTCTATATGCACAAACACTTTGACCAAATATCAAAATGTGATTGGGTTTTAATAGTTGGTCGAAGTCTATTCCATTATTATAAGTAGTTAACAAAAGCTTTGACAAAAAACAAAGTCCCTAGGCATTGTACACTTTGGAGGTCTGAAGACTTTTTCAGATCATTTAAAGGAACGATTACAAAAAAAAAAGTCTTACCAAACACGCACACAGACGTTATAACAAGGGTCCGATATCACTACCTGTGACGTCACACTGACGTACGTTGTGAGGGGTGAATTTGTTTGAGTATCAATCCAAAACCCGAAATCACAGGTTTTGAATTTAAAAAAAAAAAGATTCTCTGAACTCATATGCCCCTGCTGACGACATCTCGCTCCTATCAAGCAGTTCTGAATTGTTTTGAAAATATTGTGGTCAAAGGAGTATTTGCTCATGAATTAAATCTTAATTCCATTTGATAAACAATTTCCTTTCATGAACAATTTCAAAGTTTGTCCGCGGCAAAGTCTGTCTCAGGAAATAGGCTTATTAGCTATCATCTAAATAAGTGAAATAAAACTTTCAGGCCCGAAAACCCGATAAATGTTTTATCAAATGTATTTTCTTGGAGGAAAAAATATCTCTTTAACGGAGAATGTAGATCCAAGATCAGACTGCACGTTCTGTGCAGTCTGATTTTGATCTACACTGTCCGCAACAGTTATTTTACCTGTGCTTAGTAGCTTAACCCTTTCTCAAACGGCAAATTTTGAACCAGACCAAATTCAAAGCATTTTGCAGATGACAAATTAACAGTCGCTAAAAAGATGATTTTTCTATATGATAGGGTAGAAAACATTGTAGGAAAAACAGAAAATGCTGGTTACCAGCATTTTTTCCTTTTCCCACAATGTTTTCAAAAGGCTTCTATTCCATACCCGTAAAAACCAGAGGTTGTTTGGGAAAGCGTTAAGAGTTTATTTCGAATCGCACATCCATATATACATGTACTTCCTTTGCGATCTTATTTTTTCCACTTTTTCTCTCTATTTCCATTTTCTCTTTTTTCATACCTCAAATTACGCAACTTCTTAGACATCTAAATCTATTTTTCCTCCAACCATCAAACCTGTCTGCTGCAAAATTAGTTCTAAAAGTACTTAATTAATTTCGAATTGTACATCCATTCGCTTCTTTCGCAGCCATGCCTTTCGTAGTTTTCCCCCTATTCCTTTCATTGTGTGTTTGTTTTATATTTTACTCAAATTACAAAGATATTCAACCCGTTACCACACAATCTCTACTTTTGACGACCCTGAGAAAGAAGCCTTTAGAAAACACTGTCGGAAAAGGAAAAAATGCTGGTAACCAGCATTTTCTCCTATTTCCACACTGTTTTCTACCCATATTAAAACAAATTTCAACTTTTTAGTCACTTTTACTTTGTCGTCTGAAAATGCTTTGAATTTTTGGACAAGCCAGAAATATTGTCGTCTGGTAATGAGTTAAACATCCATAACTTTTTCTCAAACTTCGACCTTGTCTGCACACCAAAGTCTCTGAAAGTATTATATAAAAAAAAAAATGTTACATACATGCTTTCATACTCTATTCGCAGGCTTGCCGTTTCGCATTTCTTCCATTTATTTCTTACTTTTTACTCAAATTACACAAATATTGAAATGTTTATACCTTTCTCTAAAAGCTCTTTATCTATCAACCTATGTCCTCAAATGAAAATATCTCACTGCCTTTGTTTTGCCTGACAATGAGCTACGAGCGGTAACTAAGAGACAATGCGTTATTACTCGGGTGCAATCAAAGTAAACAGAAGGGCTTTTCACTGATTTAACAAAGCTTTTGAAAGACACTGAATGATTTTTTTCGCTGTCATTTCTGTTTGCTATCGCCACTGATAAGAAAACCCCTATTGAAATAAGTTAAAGGGGAACATTGTCCACCGTATGTATTATGTATGGTAAAATAAAAAGACAGATTTTTTTTTCCACTGGTTTCATCAGATACTTTGACTAATTTTTCAGACAGATTTTTTTCCACAGATTTTAATGACTGATTTTCATCGTACTGCATTGTAGTGTAGGGTGGTGTAGTGTAGTGTAGTGTAGTGTAGTGTAGTGTAGTGTAGTACTGACTGACTGACTGACTGACTGACTGACCGACCGACTGACTGACTGACCGACTGACTGACTTGTCAGTCGATCAGTCGGTCGATCGATCGACTGACTGCTAATGCAAGCCTTTAATTCTTTTAACTCTCTCCCAAACGACGAATTTTGGACTCTTCCAAACCGAAAGAGTTTGCAGACAATTTTAGATTTGAAGAAAATGACAGAATGTTCTCAAAAAGGGTGAAAAACACTGTGGGGAAAGGGGAAATTGCTCTTTACGAGCAATTTCTCCTTTTCCCACAGTGTTTTCAAAAGACTTTTACTGCAGACACGTAAAAACCAGGGCTTGTTCGGGAAAGTTTTAAAGTTATATAATGGTCACTATTGGTTTTATATCACGAGCACTATACAGGGACTCTAAAATATATTGCTCAGGGAAACTTCCATGTAAAAAAGGTCATCAGTTAGGATAGGACCGTGGCCTCTGTCCAGAATGAAAATTAGCGTTGCAGGAATACTGTATAGCGTCCGAAAAACAATGAATGATTACGACATCATTTTTTGCTTACTGTCGCCAACGATCAGAAACCCGCTTTTGAAATTACTCAACGGTAACTCCATATGATTTTCTTCCGTGTAGTTTGACCCTTTAGCAAACAATTCAGTTTTAACCATCATATGGTTCCGTAGTTTGACTCCTGTCACCCGCAGACTATGTATTGTTTGATAATATTTAATCTATGGGTGCCAGGAATCAAACTACAGACACCTATGGTTTTAACGACCTCCGAGAAAGTAGTTTTAAAAAAGATTGTAGGAAAAGGACACAATACTTTTCTCAAATCCTCACACTGTTTTTCTATACCCTTCAAAAAACAAATCTCGTCATTGAAGCAGCTATTAATCTGGTAAAGCAAGTTCTCAGAATTTGCATCTAGTCTTAAATTGAGTCCTTGGTAAAGGGCTAAGAAAAAGAGGCGAGTTGAAGGCATATCAAAACCTTGACAGATATAGAGTTGTGGTGTTGCGTCAACACTGTCCGCAAAAAGTCAGTTAGTCGCGCTTAACAGCTTAAGGGTTAAATTAAATTGAAAATTCCAGTTATCTATACTGTTAGTACATAACTAAACTTGATTATTTCATGCTTTCTGGTAGGATATCGAGAAATAGCAGTGAAAATATTTTTCGATCTTACACTGGTACTACCAGTCAAAATACCGATTTTCACGTTCTTGTTGCCTAGGTAAAGTGCACGTGCCTAACAACCAGATGGGAAATATGACGTCATATACCTTACATTTCTCGCACTTGACGTAACGTTGCTATGCGGAAGGGGTACGCCACGGGGAATAAGGGAAAAGAACTGTATTGAATTTTGATAAAGCTCCTCCCAGAAAGGGTAAAACGCACGAAATAAATATAATATTTGTTTTTTTTTTGTGAAAGATCGAAATTTATTTCATCTCGTGAACACCATCGGTAATATTTTCACTCGTGGCTGTGCCACTCGTGAAAATATTACCGATGGTGTCCACTCGATGAAATAAATTCCGATCTTTCACCGAAAAAAACAAATATCCTCCATGTATTTCTGTGTCATTTGTCGATAAATCAAGGTTTTTGATTCAAGGGGCATTCGGACATTGGCGTCAAGTGTCGTTTCGGATCAGCCTGCGCAACCCGCGCAGGCTAGTCCGAAACGACACTTTCGGTTTTTATGTCACAGTAATTTTCTGTTTTTCGCAAGTCTACTGTAGCACAAAATCTAATGTAGTCGTAAAGTACCGTCTCGGATTAGCCTGCGCGGACTCCGCAGGCTGATCCGAGACGACACTTTACGCGAATGTCTGAATGACCATTTTCACGTGTTGCAGGCTATATGAGTCGTGCTATGGCAGAAAGAAGTTTGGTGTATCTCTGTGATTATAATAATAATAATAATAATAATAATATCTTTATTCAGTGAGGATTAAAACATTAAGACATATAAGTCTTTTTTTACAATGTTGCCTTCAAGATGAGTTGAACAACAACAGTAACCATAATAATTAGGAAAACAACAAAAACAACAACAACAACAACAAGGATAACAACAACAATAATAATAATAATAATAATGATGATGATTGGTGATAATGATGATTGTGCTGTTTGAAAATAAAAAAGATAAATGATGTATCATACGAAGCAAGTCATCGATGATTATGCCCTTTCGTCAAACAAAGGACTAATCATGAGGAAGACTGCTCCTTCGACACGCAAAAAAAAAAAAAAAAAAAGCAAAAGGTTTCAGCCCATCACAGCCTAAAAGCTAAGAAAATTGAAAAATTGTAATCAGTTAACCTTTAATGGAAAGTAATTAGTTTTTAAAATTCAATCAATAACTCCTTGATCTAGAACTGAAAGACTATAGGTGTAACTTCGGTTCGATATATCTATGCTATGCTCTGTGAACAGTGAGATTAATGCCAGTATCTGCGAACAGTTTTGACCCAGGTCAGCCTGCCCAGTCCGTGACTTAGGCTGACCTGGGTGGAATTTTTTCGCTATTGGTCTAATTTCTGTATGTCTGAGGACCAATCTACCGGATGATTAACCCATTACCACACAATCCCTACTTTTGACGCCCCTGAGAAAGAAGCCTTTAGAAAACATTGTGGGAAAAGGAGAAAATGCTGGTAACCAGCATTTTCTCCTTTTCCCACAATGTTTTCTACCCTTCACAAAACAAATTTCAAATTTTCAGTCACTTTTATTTTGTCGTCTGCAAATGCTTTATCACCACTGAAATACGTGAAACCCTCTTTACCCCTTACCACACAATCCCTAATTTAGACGACCCTGAGAAAGAAGTCTTTAGAAAACAATGTGGGAGAAAGAGAACATGCTGGTTTTCTACCCTTCACAAAACAAATTTCAAATTTTCAGTCACTTTTATTTTGTCGTCTGCAAATGCTTTCAATTTGGATCAGTCCAAAATATTGTCGTTTGGTAATGGGTTAAGTCGTTTGTTATAAGAACTGACTGGTATAGATCCGTACGAGTGTGATGACTTGCTCAGTATAATGGGTAACGGAGATGCCTTAAAGGTTGGTATTTAGAATTTTTACATCTCACCAAATTAAGAAATATGTATATCACTGAAAGTTATACGAAAAAATAATACAAATCATCAATAATTAAGACTCATAAAATTACAAAAAAAAATTTTTTTTGGTGGTATTCCCTTAAAAGGCTACGTAGCCTCTTAAGGTATTTTTAGATTTCGCGCCAAAAATCAATAGAGCATTGTGGGAATGTCAAGTGACTGGCACGTGACTCATAACGCTTAAATTCCATTACATAACAAACATGTAATAATTATTTTCCATATTGTCTTATTCGGACGCTATGTTTGAAACTTCGTAGACCTATGTATTCTTGTATGTAAATAAGTGAACTGATGATCTAAAAATAGAACGTGTCTCCCGTTGGAATCAACCTGGGCCGTAGTAAATCTCTAATTTCTCGTGATATCGGATGGTTTTCGACTACTGGGGTTTTATGAAAGCAAATTAAAAGGCTTTGGGAGTATAACGATGACTTTTTTGCATTTTTGTAAAATTTTCGTCCCAAATTCTGAAGGGCCACCTTTAAGCCCCCCTTTTTCCAGAGTACAGCTATTATTGCAATGACCCTTAACTCATTACCAAACGAAAAATTTTTATGTTTGTCCAAATCGAAAGCATTTACAGACGACAAAATAAACGTAACTCAAAAACTGAAATTTGTGTCCAGCAGGGTAGAAAACCTTGTGGGAAAAGGAGAAAATGCTGGTTGCCAAAGAGTTTTCAAACATTTTAGTACTATCTCGGGGTCGTGAAAAGCCGAGAATGGTATGGTTAACCCTTTCCGGCAAACAATCCCTGGTTTTTACGGGTCTGGAATAGTAGCCCTTTGAAAACATTGTGGGAAAAGGAGAAAATGCTAGTTACCAGCATTTTCTCCTTTTCCCACAATGTTTTCTACCCAATCATAGACAGAAATCATTTTTGCAGCAAGAGTTGAATTGTGGTCTGCAAATGCTTTCAATTTGGTCTAGTCCAAAAGTTTGTCGTTTGGGAAAGGGTTAAAGATTAAGGCAAAGCGGTACATGGTATCCTGTCTCTCAAGGACCGGTGTTGCCCTATCTGAGAATTTTTTTCAAAGGAGCTCTGGGGGCATCCCGGGATAGTTCTGGAATGTGTTGATACCTTCAGTGCAAAACTCTCTCGTGAGAATTATTGTTAAAAGCAGTGACCAAGATGTTGTTTGCATTTTTCCCTACGAGTTTGCGTACTCACTGCAAGAATTTTTTAATGGTTTCCATGCCCCTCCCTCTCTTTTATCTTGCCTAGTGTAACATAGCATTCCTTCCCTGCTAGAACATATTCTTTATCTTTCTGAGAAAAAAATCTGCATCTTCTTCATATAGAAATACAGGTCATGTCGTCATGGCTAGGTCTTTAGACTGGAAATATAGTAATTACTACTTAGGAGGCCTTCCCGTTTAATCTGGATACAAGCGTGCTCACACCTTCTATCCCTCAAAAACCTTGAGAGAACGTGAATAGCGTGTTATGTCTTCATGGGAATTTTAGAAACGTGATCGGGCTGATCAGAACTTGATAAGCCGAAGTGGAACGCATCCGTGGTAGAACGCATGTTAAACTATTGTCTAAGATTTTACCCCATTTAACCTTGGACTGAAATTAAAAAGTAAATATGTGTCTTGGTAATTAAATAAATATTGTTAAAATCTATGGTGTTATGCGCTTATGACACAATTTCGAACTTGTTAAGGTCCATTTTCTGTAATTTGCTTAAGGTATTCTGCAGAATGCCTACAGGCCCACAAGATTAAGATTCTGCCTGTACTAAATGTAGTTCGATCTAGTTGTAAATAGATGTTAAATTTCATCTATCTTGCAACTTCATCGGTTTCCAATTTTTGAATTATCATTGTTTTCGGTAAGTAACAAAATCTCTTTATTAAACTAATGTCCGACATAAAGGATTTTGGGACGATTTGCACGAGCGTGAGTTACACTGAACACCGCCTGTGACGTCATAACATGTCAGCCACCTTTACTGAAAGTTCGAACAAAATTTCCTCGAAAGAGGTAGGATTTTAACGTTTTTTCCTTTCATTTACTTATTTATTCATCACATGAAATTTACATAATGTGATTTTGTTTCTGTGTCACTTTCCACGATGTATACAAGAATCGAATAGCTTATTTTGACACTGCCACTGGAACATGCTTGGGCTTGAGGTCTCTTTCCTTTCGATTTTACTTTTTGAAAAACGTCATTGATTTCGACGGGAAATATACTTGTATTGACACGATATGTAAGTTTTTAATAGAAAAGAGTTCTTAAATAAAGTTGATAATGCAGGAAACTCTCCAACTTAGATTATGCTCGGCTGATTTGAGGGTAACAGGACGTTTCGCCCCCAAGACGTTTCCCCCCTGGTCGTTTCCCCCCTGGTCGTTTCGCCTCTATTTTTCACCCCTAGTCGTTTCGCCCCCGGACCCTAGTCGTTTCGCCCCCAAACCATTTCCTCCCCTAGTCGTTTCGCCCCCAAAATAATTTAAAGAGAGAAGCAGAGAGACAATGAGTTGAAATTTTCAACTCGATAGTGAGAATAATGGTTCAAAGATTCTTGAATGATAGTGTATATTAAGAATTATTACATTAGATCTAATTAAAATCATAAAGTAATCGAGGCCACATGTACATTGTACATAAGCTAACTAGCTTCTACAGAATCATAATTTAATGAAAAGAAGAAGAAAGTAAATATATATACATACATGTTTACCGATGTAAGTATCCTTGATAGTCTTTTGATACAATCAACTGAAGTATTAAGGTTTTTCATCGATACCGTTAATCACCTTGTTTATTTGGTTGAGTTATTAATCACACAATGTTTTTCGCGCAATGAAAGTGACTAATGCTGAGGTGTGAAAACGCATGTTTTATGCAAAATTAAACTTCTTTAATTATATCTGCTAGATTTTTTTTTACCCAAAAAGTAAAATGAAAAATCATGACAAGAAAAAACTATCTGAATATATATACTGATATAACTGCCGTTGTATAGTTATGAAATAGAATCATCATTTCCAAAGGAAACGTAAATGTCGGTCAATAGTTTATACATGTATATATAAAAAAGCCAATCCTAGATTAAGGTTAAAATTCAGAACAAAAAAAAAAAGGGAAAAGAATCATTTAGAACTTTATCTCCTTTTGTCACGATGCTGATCGTATAGCAGACAAAGATGATGCACCATATGACGCCGACCTGATCTCGGTCTTTACCTCTCTTTCACCTTCTAGGTTATCTTTTAAAAGATTAATGACACCCAAATTTGTTTTCTGCTTGAAAGAGTCCAGCGTGTTGTTGGTCAAAAGGCTACCACGTGCCGTCATAATCCTATTAAGCCACTGATTATCAACTCGTTAATTACGTATTACGCAATCTTTGTCAGTTTGACTTTGCTACTGTGAAGTCGCTTAATTGATTACGTAATCATTTGTCACATTGTGCATTACTTTCAATATTGTCTGCACCAATTTTTATCAAAAGGTATAGATGCGTTTATATATCTTTATGTAGAAATACAAATGTGTAAAGAGATTTCACTGTCTTGATTTATCATTTACATTTCTGAGGTTCATCGTAAAAAGGGTTGATATTATACAGAAAAGTTGTGAACTTCAATCCAGATTGCGTCCTTCTGTCCGTCTCTCCGTTCGTCCAAAGCCATTTCTCCACAACCCCTGGACTAGATTGGATGAAACTTCATATATGAAGGATCTTGCACCGATGTATTTTTCTCGGTTTTCCAATTTGACGCTGTGTCATGGAAAAATGGGCTTTCTTGTAAAAAAAAAAAAAAAAAAAAAAAAATCCAATTTCTGCTAACATTTCCGTCAGTTTTCCTCAAAATTCCATGAATCTTCGCATCCATATTGTTTATGAAAAGTTTCAACATGTGCCCCCCCCCCCCTTTTTCTTAATCTATGTCAAACCATGTTACGGGAAAAGGGTGCTTAATGTCTGATAAGTTGTGTCCTTTATTGCCCTTAGTAAATTGAACATTGGCAAATGCTGTTTGGCAGACGGAACCAAACACAGGTAGCCTGTTTCACCCCCACCCTCCTCTCCTGTGACCAACTATTTACCGAAAGCCTTCACTTTCCTGTTCGGGGAGCACAATCCGTCTGCGATGGCTTTGTTTTACTCTTTATTATTTCCATGTACAAATAACACAAAAAGGGGAGGTGTTTTGGTAAAATTCAACAACCGTTGATAGCCTGGTACTTGAAAGAAAGCAATTTAAAACAATGTGGAAAAAAGGTAAATGCTGGTTACCAGTTTTTATTCCTCTTTTCATTTAATTAGACTATTCAGAGACTAACATCATAATTTGAGCAACTCTTGATACTTCCTTTTTGTTTCTGTCAGTAACCGAAAAATTGGCCCTTGTAAAGCTAGGAAGATGATTCTTTCATTAATAGAAGCCTTTTGCTTTCTTTTTAATGTAACAATTTTCACCCTTTTACCACACGAATAAGAATTAAATTTTTGATAAGGGTCTCGTTGTCCAAATTATGCAAATGCCAAACAAAAAAAATCATATTGTGTTTCTTAACATTGTCCTGCTATTAAAATTCATTAAAGTTTTAAGGTGCAATTCAGCTTTTCTTGAACAGGGGGCGAAACGACTAGGGGGGAAACAACCAGGTGGGCGAAACGACCAGGGGGGGCGAAACGACCAGGGGGGAAACGACCTGGGGGGAAACGTCTTGGGGGCGAAACGACTAGGGGAGGAAATGGTTTTGGGGCGAAACGTCCCGGAACCGATTTGAGGATCTCAGTGATTGTTCTTTACAGTTAGGCAGTGGCTACCTTCAGACTGAAGGTGTCTGCTCCGATGCTATTTTTGTGACTGGTCTTCGCTAACACCTTCAGTCCAGCCATTCATTCAAGGCTTCTGGAAAATATACGATTTTACCCGCATCTTTTCGAACGGCTCTATGCGACAGAATTTCAAATGACAACTACTAAAATGGGCATGGATTGTTAGATAAATGATTAATCTTTACAAAAAAACTGATGTTAGTTAATATCCAACTCTTACCTTTGTGCAAATCTGTACTTTTCAACGTAAATAATCGTTGACCTACTTCACCAGAAATCAAAACATGGTTATCTTTTCAATGCGCATGTCTCGGCAGAAATCGCAGTATCTCTGACACGCTACAGGAAAGTTTAGTTGCAAATTTTGCTGTAAATAAACGCACCTTGATCGAACTTGGCTGTATAGGGTTAGGGAACCAGACTGTACAAATTTCGAATTCCGTTGAGTGCGCATGCCTGACTAACGGAAGTCGCCGTGTTAGTTGTTTACAAATTATGCTGGATTTATTTACGTTGGGAAAAAGGTAAATTCCCATTGATTTAATTAGTATTTTGCAGCATATTTTGTGTGCTCTTAAAGATTAATCATTTATCTAACGATCCATACCCATTTTATTAGCTGTCATTGGAATTTTTGTCGAATTGAGACGTTCGAAAAGATGCGGGTAAAATCATGTTTTTTCCATACGGGTTCAATGAATGGCTGGACTGAAGGTGTTAGCGAAGACCAGTCACAAAAAAGCATCGGAGCAGACACCTTCAGACTGAAGGTAGGCAGTGGCTAGAGATACGGTACCGTACCTCTAGCCTATATCAAAGAAATGGCTAGAGATACGGTACCGTACCTCTAGCCCCGAAGTCTAAAGATACGGTACCGTATCTTTAGTCATTCTTATGATATAGGCTAGAGGTACGGTATTTTGTAGATACATGTAAGAAATTATAAATTTACTTCAGTTTTGATTATTATCGTTATTAGTATGGCTTAGTATCAATCTCGACATCAAAGGACAGAAACTTGTTGCAGTGTGCGAGTTTGCATCGATGCGCGAAAATAATAATTGCATTGATTAGTTAGGTGAATTTAATTTATGGAAAACGACATAATTAATCAATTACTCAATCACGGAAATTGATAATTAATCTATTACTCAATCAGGGAAAAATTTTCTGAAAGCACTTTCAAGCCAGTTTTGTATCATACGGTCAAAATGGCTCATAGTATTCACGTCGGGAAGAAATTTGAAGATTTTCAAACATTTAAAAGCGCAATAAAGTGCTATCAAGGTGCAGAAGTGTGCAGTTTTACAAGAGGGATTGTAGGACTATACAAAAAGCCCAGACGCGCGTACAAACAAAAATAAAAGAAAGGATAAAGTATTACGGGATATCGCTTTAAATACTGTATTCATGGTGGCAAGAATTTCAAAGCCAGAGGGACAGGAGTGAGAGAACCAAGGTTATCCATCTGTCTGTCTGTATGTCTGTCTACCATCCATCTATTTATACTTATTAAGTTATTTTATCTATTCATTTATTTATCTACTCTTATGTTGGGAGCGATGGATAGAGTTGCGTGTTTAGGTTCGGGTCTGGTAAACACGATTCAAACTGAAATTTGGTGTGGGCTATTGCTTATGTATGGTAGAAGCAGAATTTTACGGCATGAATTATATATGAATATTTATTGAAAACATTAAGGCCGAAAAATAATGTGAACAATGAGTTCTTTTAACCAGTTCTCCGCACAATATTCTTTCCAAGCCATTAGCTGCTTTCCCACATAACTATCGTCGAAACATTGGACAGCAGTGAGACAGAAATGAATCCTGTTGCAATGACTGTCATCAATCCTCGGAAAGTTTATTGGCCGAGCTGTGGATCGAATGGCGATCTCCTGTTCTCAATTCCGGTACACTATACCGACTGAGCTATGGGGCTAGGCCTGCACATGGTTGTAAATAAATTTAGGAATTTGATTGAATGAATGGTGTTTAACGCCGTTTCCAACAATATTTCAGTACTTTTGCATCGGCCAGTGCACCTATTCATGCTTTCCTCGAATTTTTATAACCAGTACTCGGCACAATATTCTTTCTAAGCCACTGACTGCTTTCCTACATGCAGTACAAGTCCTCTGAAAACACTGTAGGAAAAAGAGAAAATGCTAATTTCTCATTTTCCAACAGTGTTTTCTACCCTTTTGCATGACCATTTTTCATCAAAATTTAAATTGTTTACAAATTGTTTGTAAAATTTGTCTTTTGAGAAAGGGTTAAGCAGGGATAATACATATCTTATATAGAATCCCAGGGTTAAGTAATCAAGGTCACCTAATAATCAATGCAATTATTATTTTCGCTCATCAGTGCACATTCGCACACTGCAACTTGATGAATTTCTGTCCTTTGATGTCAATCAATTACTACAAATACATACTAATAACGATAATAATCAAAACTGAAGTAAATTCATAATTTCTTACATGTATCTACAAAATACCGTACCTCTAGCCTATATCATAAGAATGACTAAAGATACGGTACCGTATCTTTAGACTCCGGGGCTAGAGGTACGGTACCGTATCTCTAGCCATTTCTTTAATATAGGCTAGAGGTACGGTACCGTATCTCTAGCCACTGCCTTACAGTTAACAACATAAGTGACTCCAGGGACTCACCAGGATGGAAAACCATGAGTCTGAGGCACACTTCGTGAGTCCCACATTTTAAGCCATGTTACAGTTATTTGTTTATGTATTAAAAAGGCTTAATTGCAGAAAATTTTACTCAAAGTGATTGATCAACTATTTTTGTATGTTTTCATTGGCAAATAATTATCAGTGTTTCATTTATAGTCGTCCTCACTGGCACCGCGTCATCTATGACACCGCGGTAATCCGGAAAATACCTAATTTGCATACATAATGCCACGTAACCACTGTTTATTCAATCAAATCTAAAGCAGAAATGTTTTTGTATCGCATTGGTCAAAAGTAATAGATATTTTTTCGTTAATGCTATGTTACTTTCAGTATTCACAAATTGCAATGATAAAGCACACTTTTCCTCCATGTTTTGAAAATAATTACTCCAAACGCTTCAATAAACCGACAATTCATTTTTGACGAGAAAAGGTCATCTGCTGTGGCGTCATAGTCCTCACCGAAAACATATTGTTGTTGTTTTTTGGGTATCAGGAGAACTCGTACCCTGGAGAACTCATACCCCAATCTCTGGAAAACCCGTTAGTTTACCAGCAATCTGTCAACTTTATTTCTATACCGTTATTGTGATGTAGATTTGATGATTATTTTTTTCTTTTTTGCTTGTACATGTGTTGAAAAGACAAATAAAGTAAAGGCACCTGTGTGTTTTCTCATGCAGTGTATGTTGTATTCGATGTAAAAATCGTAGGAAAAACATTTATGAACCATAGATAAATTGTATTCAACTAAAAAATCATTTAATAGTAGGATTATTTTTGCTCACTTCAATTCTTTGGGACTACTAGCCTTCACTTCAATTCAAGTTTTGAGATGTTTGATGTTGTTTTGTGTAAGAACAGTCTAGGAATCAGTATTTAATTGGATTAGATATTTGTTAAATGGAAGGAGTTAATAAAAGGAACACAGAATTAATCAAATTTTCACACCTGTTGAAAAGGCAAATTCCCTGAACAAAGAGAGCAAGAAAGGTGTGATTTTCACAATGATAAAAATAAAAAATTATTGTAACATAATTGCAATATTCAATGTTGAACCCTTAATTCATTTAACACTAGAATCAAAATACACCAAATTCATATTTGGTACAGACATATTTATTTATCGGACTGAAAGGGTGGGGGAAAAATATGGGAAAATAAGTAAATGCTAGTTATATAAGCACCCTCCCCCTTTTTTCCAACAACATTTTCAAAAAAAGCTATCTCCAAGACTCCAACAGGGTGGTACTATTTGGATCCATCAAGTTCAAAAAGTTAGATTTCTTCTTTTAATGTTACATAATAAAGAACCGGTTATAATCATTTAATCCTTTTCCAACAATGTTCATATGTCTTATTCCTCATAAAACCATGCGATTGATTGGTAAACTAAAGGGTTAAAGAGTCTTTTTGAAGAACTACATGTATACAGGTTTAATTGCTGGTAAATGGCAAGTGTGCACAATCATGTTTATCACACCTGATATGTGACTTCAGTGTACCCAAAACCTTTGACTCCTTTAAAAATAATTGACATAGTCCATTAACAAACCTATAAATATCTAAACAAGCTTTAAAGAAAAAACATTTCATCGAATCATTAGATGAATCCAGATTATGTAGACCTTACTGATGATTTCATCTTTCTTGAATTTACCTGACCATTTACCTTACTTCCTTATCATTTTAATCCATGAAACATCCGGTAACAAAACTGATATTTTACTACAAATACCCATTACCAATGCTTGATTATAGTATAACTTACTCGATCATTTCATAAAAGATAAAATGAAAATCATTAATTCAGCAAAATCTGAATGATATATAGAGATACAAATTTATTCCCAAAAATATCTGCAGGGTACGAGTTCTCTGGAGAATTCGTACCCAGTCCCAGGGTACGAGTTCTCCAGAGAACTCGTACCCTTCAGATTGGGGTACGAGTTCTCCAGAGTACGAGTTCTCCACGTTACGAGTTCTCTAGCAACCGTTTTTAGCTCACCTTAGCACAAAGTGCTAAAGGTGAGCTATTGTGATCGCCCAATGTCCGGCGTCCGTCGTCCGTCAACAATTTCTTTAAACATCTTCTCCTAAACCACTGGGCCAATCTTCATGAAACCTGGCAGGAATGTTCCTTGGGTGAAGCTCTACCAAAATTGTTCAAAGAATTTAATTCCACCCATAACTCTGGTTGCCATGGCAACAAAACGGAAAAAAACCCCAAATCTTTGAAAATCTTCTCCTCTGAAAGTAGAAGGGGTAGAGCTTTGATATTTGATATGTAGCATTTCCCAATGGACCTCTACCAATTTTGTTGAAATTATGCCCATAGGGTCAAAACTGGCCCAGCCCCGAGGGATAATGCGTTTTAGCGCGTTTGAGCATAGGAACAAAGAAGGAAAACTTTAAAAAATCTTCTCCTCTGAAACCTGAAGGGGTAGAGCTTTGATATTTGGTATGTAGCATCTCCTAGTGGACCTCTACCAAGTTTGCTCAAATTATATCCCTGGGGCTAAAACTGGCCCCACCCCAGGGGTCACAAGTTTGAGCATAGGAACAAAGAAGGAAAACTTCAAAAATCTTCTCCTCTGAAACTTGAAGGCGTAGAGCTTTGATATTTAGTATGTGACATCTCCTAGTGGACTTCTACCAAGTTTGTTCAAATTATGCCCCTGGGGTCAAAACTGGCCCCTACCCGGGGGTCACAAGTTTGAGCATAGGAACAAAGAAGGAAAACTTTAAAAATCTTCTCCTCTGAAACTTGAAGGCGTAGAGCTTTGATATTTGGTCTGTTGTATCTCCTAGTGGACCTCTACCAAGTTTGTTCAAATTATGTCCCTGGGGTCAAAACTGGCCCCACCCCGGGGATCACAAGTTTGAGCATTGGAACAAAGAAGGAAAACTGTAAAATTCTTTTCCTCAGAAATTAGAAAGCATAGAGCTTTGATATTTGGTCTGTTGTATCTCCTAGTGGACCTCTACCAAGTCTATTCAAATAATGTCCCTGGGGTCAAATCTGGCCCCACCCCGGGGGTCACTAGTTTGAACATAGGAACAAAGAAGGAAAACTTTAAATTTCTTCTTCTCTGAAACTAGATGGCATAGAGCTTTGATATTTGGTTTGTGGCATCTCCTAGTGGACCTCTACCAAGTTTGTTCAAATCATGCCCGTGGGGTCAAAACTGGCCCTGTCCCGGGGGTCACAAGTTCGAACATAGGAACAATGAAAGAAAATTTTAAGATTCTTTTTCTCTATAACTAGAAGGTATAGAGCTATGATATTTGGCATGTAGCAATTCCTAGTGGACCTCTACCAAGTTTGTTCATATTGTGCCCATGGGGTCAAAACTGGCCCTGCCTCAGGAGGTCACAGGTTCGAACATAGCAACAAAGAAGGAAAACTTTAGAAATCTTCTCTGAAACTTGAAGGTGCAGAGCTTTGATATTTGGTATGCAGAATCTTCTAGTGGACCTCTACCAAGTTTGGTCATATGATGTCCCTGGCGTTTAAACCGGCCCTGCCGCGGAGGTCACAGGTTCGAACATAGGAACAAAGAAGGAAAATTTTAAATTTCTTTTTGTCTTAAACGGGAAGGTGTAGAGCCTTGATACTTGGTATGTAGCATCTTTGAGTGGACCTCTACCAAGTTTGTTCCAAGGATGCTGCTTTGGTTAAAACTGACCCAGCCCCGGGGACCACAAGTTCGAACATAGGACAAAAAAGGAAAATGTAAAATTCTTCTTTGAAACTGGAAGGTGTAGAGCTTTATGATATTTGATTGCCCTATGTCCGGCGTCTGCACATATACTGTAACTTTACATGCAGTGATTTATAACAGTATTAGAAAATAATACACGTGAGTTTCCTCTCTGTTAATAAACTGGGTGTCCTGCATCAGAGATTCAAAGAAATAGAGAAAGTCTTTCAACTTTACAATATATGCATTTTTTTGATGCATTGATTTCGTTTCAATGTCTTTGCAAAATTTCCTTTGATTCTAATCAAGTAATTAAGTGTTTACATCTTCTACCTCAACATTGGTACATAAATTTTCCACTGGTTAACCTTCGATTATGTTATCTGTATTGGCTATTTCTTGTCTAAGCAATTTTTATCATTTGCAGAAATGATAGGGGACAAAACCTAAACATTGCCATTATGGCCACAGGATGGAGCTAAAATTTACACCAAAAATATAGAAATAGAGGTTGTTTTGACAAATGATGTTTCCTTGTTTGCAAAAGATTGCCACAAGGCAAAATATAAATAATTTTTGGAAAACCAGCCTTTGAAAATAGCATCAGTTACATGAGTGGTATCTTCGCAGGCCAAGGATACTAAGGTAGTACCCTTGGCTGCTCGCCTCTTTAAAAATTGAAGCTCCCGCTGCGCAGTTTCATTGGATGCGATCAAAACCCATCACATCCAATTAAACCATCCGTAACAAGAAATCTTTCACAAAACAGAAAACAACAATGGCCGCACCCATCAAAAATTAAAGTTGTGTTTGTGATGAAAATTTGCAAAAAAAAAAAGAGTAGTCGATTGTATTTAATGAGATTTTTATAGTTCATGATCAATTGTGTGAAATATTAGGATGGGTTCCACAGCCGAATGATTGCGAATCATTTTAATGTCTGTTCGTCTTGTTTTTGATGTGATGAATCCGTAAGAGCAGCCATATTTGATGCATAGCCTAACAAATTTTATTGCAAGCATTTTGATTAGTCAGAAATAACATCAGCAAAGGTTATGCAACTTGTGATATTTGATAGGTGGCACAGCGGGAGTTTCGATTTTTAAAGAGGTGAGCGGCCAAGGGTACGTAATGAACAAAGCGGAGTTAGTATCCTTGGCTTTCGAAGAGTGGCAACCTTGTATCTAAGTTACTGCCATTTCCATGTCATAGCAACCACATCTGCTTCAGTCCAGTATGGCAACCCTGGCAAAGAGGAAATTTATACAAAATTATACTTCCTTTGAAAAAACAAAACAGGCTCATAAAGCTGGAATTTTAGCCAATGGAAAACCATATTGGTAAATTTATTATGAAATGTTCATTTTTGCCTTCGTAGATGTCAGAGTCAAAAACATACTTACTGGTAGATGCTTGGACTTTCAAACATCAAAGCTTACTAGGTATGCTTCCTCAGTCAGACAATGCTATGCAAATTTAAATAAGAAAATCCAGTGGATTATTACGGAAATCCTTCCAACAGACAGTGTTATGGCAGACCACTCCTTCATGCATAGCTTTGTTGCAACGTCCCTTTAGCTCTGTGGTTAAAGTACTGTACAAGTCTAAACCTTGGCAGTGTCCCAAACAAACAACAAACTGACCAGTTGGCTAAGAAGTTCAGTAAGTTTGAACTTGAGTGGCTTTTGTCGAGTTTTTACGTTGCATACATGTCAAATGATGCTAATCAATCAAATATAAAGGTCACCATACTGCCATCTCCATCAGTTTGTCTTAATTTTCACGCAATATTTTCTGAGAACCAATCAGGAATCGATAACGAGATTTAGTCGCTGCCCATGATTTGTAAAGCCATGCCCTGTTTCTTCGTTATGTCACAATCTTAAATAAACTTTGCATAGTCTGTATATAGTGACGACCACCCAGAATGGCCTTGCTCTAATAATCGATTTTCACTCATACACGGAACTTGCATTGTATTTCTTTTAGTCCGAAATTTTTGAGCGAAGTTTTTTTGCTGGCCGGTCAAAAAAAGGCGAAGTCAAACATGTTTCGGGGACAACTTCGCTCAAATCGCCTAGATTCTTGGACCTTGCCATACTAAAAACTGAAATGCAAGAACAATTTTTTCTGTTCTAAAGAATTGGACAGTGATGAGTGAATATGTACTCCAAAAATGTTTCAATCTGTTTGATTCCCTTTGTTTGCAAGCATTTGCTTTGCAGTTTCATCTCAGGACAGTTAAGCATGCTATCTGATCCTCCTGATTTCAGCAAGCGTCTCCTCATTAAAGAAAAAAAATGCTGATCACCCCAACAGAACAACTAAAAAACCCTGATTTGAAAAATTTCGTATACAACAACGAAAAGGGTGTGATGAACATGTACCCAAGGTACAAGTGTACATTAATACAGTTAACTGTCCCCAAAGGTGATGTTACTTTCTGACAAGTTGAGATGATCATGAAAAAATAAAGTGGAAATCTCCCCATAGGTTTTGTGAGCAAGTATGTAGACCTTAATGTGGCTAAATTGATGAAATTTGGTTTAGAAAGGATAAAAAAGAGAAAAGGAGAAAGGCTGGTTTTCAGAAATTAATTCTTTTCCCTCAGTTTTTACCAAAATGTTCTTTCTAATACTGTCATTAAAACTGATTTACTTTATGATTGTTTTGGTGAAAAGTTAAATCAAGATTGTTTGGTAACGGGATAAGGGTAGGACCCCAAGTTGTATGTATGTAATTACAAGGGCAAGCCTTGTATGATATAACAAGAAAAACGACATGCAGTCACAACAAAGTATGTTGCTCATTTATCATATGAGTTACATACAACAAACCAACCTATGTGGCCTGTCTTAAAGCACACTTACTTTCTGTTTATTTTGGTATGTTTGTGTGGTGTTTGATGTCATTTTCAACATTATGTCATTTATATCTAGGCAGCCAGCACATTAATCGATGCTTTCTTAAAGTTGATTTTACCATTGCTATGTAGAATTCTTTCCAAGCTACAGGCTGCTTTCCCACATAGCCACTGTCCATACAAGGATCACTGCTTCAGAAAAAAACCAACTAAAAACTATTATCAGTCCTTTAAAAAAAAAAATGCCAAGTTGGGGATTGCAACCAATAACCCCCTGGTTTCAAGTACATGAACATGTACTTTGATGTACCAACTATGCTATGCGGCCAATCATTGATTTTGATAAAATTTTACAGCATACAAATTGGTTTGGTATAAGGATTCTCCTTTTCCAAAGTTTCTTCATCAGTGTCTTTAAAACTCAGAATTGTTTGGAAAGGAGTTTTGTCTTCAAGGGCTGAACAAATTAGGTTGATATGATTTTAGTTTACAGAATAAATATTGAGATATCAAGTCATTTTTCCCTTGATATCTTGAAAAGTAAAGGGCAGTGTACAATGTACTTGGAAGATCAGGCTGCATATTTTTTGGTTATCATCACTTTCTGCATTTACTACAATATATTCTAAAAGGCTATTCTTCAGGTGTTTTACAACTCTGTATTGTATTGGAAAGGGTTAGGTTGGGAAAGAGATACCATATAGCTTACTCACTCTGACAAAGCCACAGTTATATGATGCAGATGTGCATCCTCTTCATCCCTGGCAAGGTTTCAAAGACCATAAATACCCAGACAAAATAGTTTAGCATGCCCTGGGAAACTTTGTTGGTTTTTTTTGTTTGTGCGTATGGAAATTAATTAACACTATTTTCAACATTTTTTCTGTTATTTCTGTTATTTGAGCAGTTAGGGCTCTGATCCATCATGACTTTCAAGAATTTTCTGGAGTTTCTTTTACCCTTACATCCCATACTATGCTTTCCATGCCACTGGCTGCAATCCCTCATAAATATCTTTTCCAGAGCGCCAGATAGGAGTGATTTTGATTTCAAAATTGAAATACTGATTATGTCCATTAAACCTATGTTGTGGGTACTCATTAGAATCGTCTCATCGAGACGATTCTAATGATTACCCACAACACAGGGTTTCAAAAAGAAATAATGGATTTAGAATACCATCACTCCATCTTGTCTGGAGCTATGTTTTCACAGTGACCATCATTAGTCCATGGACGTTGTCTGCGCATGTCATATTCTTCGAAGATTCGACTGTCTTATATGACGCATCACTACTCTTGCCCCGAAAGCGAGCAGACTGTAATACTACACTCTATAAAGTAGCAACTGCTGATCATAGCTGAGTGAATTGCACAAGGTAGTGTTTTATTGAGTAAACGTTTATTTTAGTTTGAAATTCAGAGTAACGGTTGCCACGTAGGAAAGTGGTTCGGTTCTGTACCCAGGATGCCCAAATTAGATGAGTATTTATAAAATGCTATCTGGTGGGAGATAATGGTCCTTGGAAAGAAACTTGTTAAGCTGGTACCCCCTTGAGTATCAGCCAATACAGTGTTAGCGACCAAGCTGTGGGGCTAAACATAACTTGGTCCCATCTTGTAGACGGCATATAAGATAATTTTCAATTTTTCCTTGACTGATATTTTCGGAGAGGTTAGTAATTGTTTCCTTTTTACAAAACGGCAGAGTTTCAGACTTATCCAAAATGAAAGCATTAACTTTACAGACGATGACAAAATAAATGCAACCCCGACAAATTTGTTCTGAGAACAGTGGAAAACGTAATAGCCAAAGGATGAAATACTGGTAACCAACATTTTCTCCTTTTCCCAAAATGTTTCTAAAAACTTCTCTTCCCTAGGTCATTAAAAGTGGAGATTTTCTGGTAAGGAGTTGACCCTTTACCACACAATCCCGAGTGTTAACACCCCTGAGTAAGAAGCCTTTTGAAAACATTGTGGGAAAAGGAAAAAAATGCTGTTAACCAGCATCTCCTTTTCCAACAATGATTTCTATCCTATCAAAGACAAATTACATTATTTGAGGCATGTTTATATTGTCGTCTGCAAATGCTTTCAGTTTGGACAAGTCTAAGATTTTGTCATGTGGTAAAGAGTTAACTATTAACCCATTACCATACAATCCCTACTTTTGATGCCCCTGAGAAAGAAGCATTTAGAAAACATTGTGGGAAAAGGAGAAAATGCTTGTAACCAGCATTTTCTCATTTTCCCACAATGTTTTCTACCCATAACAAAATAAATTTAAAATTTTCAGTCACTTTTATTTTGTTGTCTGCAGTTGCTTTCAATTTGGACCAGCCTGAAATATTGTCGTTTGGTAATGGGTTTACCAAACGACAAAACTTTGGACTAGCGAACATTGAAAGTATTTTCAGACAACAAGGTAAAAGTGAATAAAGAATTGAATTTTGATTTTTGGATAGATGGCTATCAAGGTAACGAAGGGCTGAAGCAGCATTTTCTCCTTTTCCCACAATGCTTTCAAAAGGCTTCTTCCTCGGGGTCATAAAAAGTCGTCATTGTGTGGTAAAGGGTTAAACAGCACTTTGATTTTTTCAAATTATCAGATATATCCTTTTGATGGAGAATTATTCTCATGGTATGAACAGGTATCCAGCACTTGTTATAGTTGTCAGTACACATTTATGTGTGCGATATCTTTAAAGATTGGTGGAATACAAGAATTCTGGTTTAAAATTCAGCAGGAAGGAAGAATGTAGTCAATAGACAACCAGATTTTTCCTCTTTTTTCGTTCTGTTTTGTTCTATAAAAGGGCTGATGGACCATGAGGGAAAAGTTAACCCTTTACTCCATAGATACTCATTTTGATGCATCAGCAACAGACAGCTTTTGAAAACACTGTGGGAAAAGGAGAAATTGCTCGTAACGAGCAATTTCTCCTTTTCCCACAAGGTTTTCCACTCAATCAGATATTTGTATCCTCATTTGTCCATAGTTTTGACATCATAGCTTTATTTGCTGCTGAAATGGAAGAGCCTGAAATTGGCATATCAGGTAAAGGGTTAATTGTTAACAGATGCTCTGAGGAGTGAAATTTGTCTGCAAACAGTGGATGAATAATAACTGATGATTTTTGTGTGAAAAAGATGGGCAAGGCTTATCAGTGTGGAATGATTAGAGCAATAGTTCAGTGTATCAATAGAAGGTGTTGCGATTATAATAATTATGGAAAATAAAGCATACTCTTTAACCTCACAGACACCTTTTCTTTGGTGCAGAAGTGGACTGTTTTTTCAAAACATTGTGGCAAAAGGAGAAATGACTTATAAATAAAATTAATGCTTTGTTATTTGTCATTTCTTCTATTGTCAAAGTATTTTCATAAGTAGTTATGGATTTAATCTTAATAATTATGTATGTTGATTGTTGATCATTGATATATATATTTATTTTCAAGAGTGTTTCCAAAGTGTTTTGCTATAGTAAGTTAACTGTATCATTACTAGTTAACTCATTACCACACGAGAAAAATTTAGACTGGTCCGAATTGAAAGCATTTGCAGACGACAAAATAAAGCTGACTAAAAAATAGAAATATGTTCTGGGAAGGGTAGAAAACACTGTGGGAACATGAGAAAATGCTGGTTACCAGCATTTCCTCCTTATCCCACAATGTTTTCTAAAGGCTCCTTTCTCAGGAGCATCAAAAGTAGGGATTGTGTGGTAATGGGTTAACCCATTATCAGACAATCCCTACTTTTGACGACCTAGAGAAAGGAGCCTTTAGAAAACATTGTGGGATAAGGAGGAAATGCTGGTAACCAGCATTTTCTCCTTTTCCCACAATGTTTTCTACCCTACACTAAACAAATTTCAAACTTTCAGTAACTTATATTTTTTGATCTGCAAATGCTTTAGATTTGGACAAGCCTAAAATTTTGTTGTTTGGTAATGAGTTAAGTCTGACTTTGTTTATACTGTCAATAAAAGCTTCTAATAACAATTTCATCACACGTTTTTTGGGTTAAAATGGATTACTTTCTTACCAAAACTGATTTTGTGAGCATTTATATAAATTTTCACCTCAAAGCACCTAACCCTTTCAGTGTCAAAGGTAGAAAACCTGGGTACTAAATTGCGAAGAAATAAATTAAGATCAGAGTACACAGAACATTAGTATGATCTTAGATATAAATTATACCATCTACTTGTTTTATAATGCCTGTAAGGTGAAAGAGAGGGCAGGCTTATGATACTAATGCTTGAAATCTCACTGAAAATACATGTATCTGTTAGGTTTATTTGGCAATTTAAGGTAAGACCTGTGTAATGGAAAACAGCAATTTCCACTAAAATATCATTATGCAAAATTAGCTATAATTAAAAATGAGTATTATTGAACTACTTTCACCAATTCATTTTTTTTTCCATTTTTTCCTTCTTTGAATTATCATTTATAAATCTAAAACCACTACATTCTCAATTCAGAAAGAGATAATGATTACCTCCCTTTTCAGAAAACTACCAAAAGTATCAAAAAATAATTTCAAGGTAGACATAAACAGAATTTCTGATCGGTTTGAAATGTGCAAAAATAGTATTTCTGCATAAATCCTTATTTATCAACCAATTAGAATTTTTGCCCCATGTTCATGGTAAGTGCATTACACAGGTCTTACCTTAATTAAAGGTGAGTATTTAGAATTTTTACATCTCACCAGATTAAAAAATATATCTCTGAAATTTATATGAAAAATTAATACAAATCATTAATAATTAAGATTCATAAAATTAAAAAAAAAAAGATTTTGTTTGATGGTGTTCCCTTTAAAAAAATTTAAAAGGCTTTGGGAGTTTTAGGGTGATTTTTTGGCATTTTTGTAAAATTTTCGTCCCAAAATCTGAAGGACCACCTTTAACTCTTTACAAAAGAACAAAATTTTAGACTAGTTCAAGTTTGAAGCATTTGCAGATGACAAAATTTATGTATAAACTCCAAAATTAAAATTCCTTTTGGAAAGGGTAGAAAATTGTGTTATGTGATGTAAGAGACACTATGATATTTTTTCTAAATTGCACTAATGGCAGACTGTACAAAACTTTGAAAATAATATTAGAACACTAGAAGCTTTTATGTAGATGAAAATCAAATTGTACAGAAATTGCATTCTTATCTCTGATTTCTACATTGGTGCTACTTTAAATTGGTAATTGTCCTTTAAGTTTACAGCAGAACCGAAATGAAGTCGTTTGGAGAGAGTTTATTTGAGAAAACTGGAAAGGTAGATCGTATACTGCCCTTTTTTTCCACATTTAACAGCAATATTGCAAGGCGTTCAAGCTGCATCTTTTACTTAGTATTTGCAAAAGTTCTTGTATTTTTTTTATGGGAAGGAGCTTTTTTCGAATAAAACATAGATCATCAAAATAAGAACAAAATTGATGAATTCTTGCTGTGGATTAACAGAACTGATTAGATTTTCAAACAGTTTATGTGGGATTAGGATCCAAAAGCTGAAGGTAAGTCAAGAAAAAGGGTAATTTTAACTTGAGCAAACTGGTTTATTTTCATAACCTGCCTCATTTTTAAAAAGGCTTTTGAAAACATTATTAGCAAAGGTAAAAATGTTTGCGACCAGCATTGTCTACCTTTTCCAGAATGTTTTCTACCCTGTCCTACTCTCTTGACGATGGCTTCCAATATGTTTTTTTGAGAAAGTCAAATGCAAATCAGTGTGAGAAAAGGAGAAAATGTTGATAACCAGAGTTTTCTCCTATTCCCAATTATTTCCAAGAATTAAGAATAAATACCACAGCTGTTTGGGCCAACTTCGATTTCAAATGCTTTTAGCATGGACAAGTATAGAATTTTTAATATGTGGTAAAGAGTTAAATTTATAAGCCTATGCTTTCGTTCTTATCTTTTTCTTCAGTTTGCTTGTCATAAGATTGTATTTCATTTTCTCTTGTAAATTTTTACTGTTGAATTAAAAATGTTTAAACTAAAGAGTTAACTCTTTACCAAACAATAAAATTTTAGACAGGTCCAAATTGAAAGCACTTGTAGACGACAAAATAATCGTAACTCAAAAACTGAAATTTGTTTCCAGAAGGGTAGAAAACATTGGGGGAATAGGAGAAAATGCTGGTTACCAGCATTTTCTCCTTTTCCCCCAATGTTTTCTAAAGGCTTGTTAAAATCTCAGGGTCGTAAAAAGTAAAAATTGTGTTCTAATGGGTAAAGCAGACTTTGATCTAAAATTTTGGGATATTGGGAAAAAGTATATACTTTGTATCGACATTTTACCCGTAATTGGCGTGAACTGTTGAAATAAAAAAAGCTGTCTTTGATGTGGCTCAAACCTATGACCTTAAAAACATAAATAGGCATCTTACCCTGGTCTGTATCAACTGAGCTATCATCTTCGCGAGCCAAGTTTACGATTACTATGTGGATCTTACCTTGGCTGATTGAGCCCGATTTCGAGATTCCTGTGATGAGCCCTCTATTGGATACTGGTTATTACTCCCACTACATCATATTTCTAAAAGCAAATGAAATATTGTTTTACAAACCACTTACGAATACACATGAAGCGATAAGCAGACATCCACGTGGGTTTCCAGGTTTTACCTTCTTTTCAAAAGGTTGCGATTTTGTCCTATTTTTATCAAAGATGAAGTGCTATGAGCGATTTCATTTTATTACAGCTAGAGCTGGCTGCATCTTATGAGAAAGCGTATCGGGTGAATGTAAAAATCAAGCTCGATCCGCCAAGGGTAGAGTAGCGTAGTGAATTGTCAGTCTTGGCTTGTGAAGATGTTGAGCTATGAGATCAAAACATATATTTCTGTGTTTTTGAAAATGTGTCTATCCCTTTGCATGCAGTATTGCCTACTACCGTTAAATAATGGAATAGTAAATTTTATAGTAAAAATACACAAAAAAATGTGGTCATTATGTTTTTTCATGTACATTTCATGTTTTGATTTTAAAGCCATATTATATGCATGTGAATAAATATTACTAGTGTTTATTAGGATTTCTGAGAAACCTATGGAACCGATCTATTTCTTAATTTTCTGCATGTCTAAAGACCATTCTACATCCAGATTCAGTAAACTGTTAGTGTAGATGGATTCAACCCTTTACCACACAACACCCCTTTGAAAGAAGCCTTTTGAAAACATTGTTTGAAAAGGAGAAAATGCTGGTAACCAGCATTTTCTCCTTTTCACACAATGTTTTCTTCACTTCCCAAAAATTTATTTTAATTCTTTAGTCACAATTATTTTGTCCTTTGCCAATGCTTTCAATTGGATCAGTCTAAAATTTTGTTGTTTAGTAAAGAGTTAATGGATCTATGATGATTTGTTAGGTACATGCTTCACAGAGATTCATTGAACTCCCTTTGCCAGGGCATGGCTCAAATATTGTTGCCAAGTCATATAGCTGAGTTCACATGAAAACTTACATTTCAGTTGTTGTTGCTTCTTATTTAGACTTTATCTCGTTCTCTCTGAGACTCTCTCTCTCTCTCTCACTGCAACCTTCTTCAAAATGACAACTGTAGTGGACTTCAAAGCGTTGGTAATCGATCACGTGAAACACACAGAAGAATTTGATTTGTTCTTCGCTCAGTTCTCACTTGTATCATGTGACTTTTATTTTGCCAGAAACCTCCACCTAAATATATCATGTGACTATTTCTTCCCTTTACGTCGGAAATTTTCAATTTGTTGACCAGTATATCTAGAATCTATGCAATAAAGTGCTGATATAAGAAGACGAGTGTTAATCCAAATATTGTACAATGAAAAAAATTTACTAAAACAAACTTACTAATGTACTGGGTTCACAGGGTTTGAATCCAGGTTTCAGCAATATTTATTTGGGAAAGAAGCATGTAGCCCAGGAAGAATATTGTGTGTAGTACGTGTACTCAGGTCAAAGAAACTCTAGAAAGCATGTATGAGTGGATGGCCATTGTGCAGGGTCCAGTAAATGTCAGGATTCTTGCTTGTCCTCCTGCCATTTTTCTCTCGTCCTACATTTAGACAAATAGAGGATAATCAACTGGTTATTTTTGATATGAAAAATATCTCACGAGGATGCGTTGTTAGGCGTTGAAAAAACAAGTGCGCAGCACGAGTTTTTTTAACGCCTTATGACGCGTCTGAGTGAGATATTTTTCATATCAAAAATAACCAGCTGGTTATTCTATTTATTACATACCTTATTAACATCATTATTTGAAATTTTGCGTCTGAAAGTCGAAAAAAATGTAGTCGAAAAAAAACGTAGTTCCCAAATGATGTCAGGAAGTGAAAGTTGATAACGTCACTAGTGATGATATCAAAATTTATTACACTGGGAAATTCCAGGATTTCACTGCTGGGTATATAATAAAGAAGGATAATCCACTAATCTTGAATATTTTATTTTGTCGTCTGCAAATGCTTTCGATTTGGACCAGCCTAAAATATTGTCGTTTGGTAACGAGTTAATGAAAACTGACGTCACTGGGAACTGACAACACTGAAACCTTGGTAATATGTGGTAAAACATGTGGCTTGGAGCATCAAAAAGTTTTACAAGTAACCCCTTAACTCTTTACCAAACGAGAAAATTTTGGACTTGTCTAAATTGAAAGCATTTGCAGACAACAAAATAAACGTGATTCAAAAATTGAACTTAGATTCGGAAAGGGTAGAAAACATTGTGGTAAAAGGAGAAAATGCTGGTTACCAGCATTTTCTCCTTTTCCCACATTGTTTTCAAAGGGCTTCTTTCTCAGGGTCGTTAAAAGTCGGGATTGTGTGGTAAAGAGTTAAAGGACAAGTGGATGAGTGGATTATTTGTACCATGATCTGATAATTATAGCGCAGAAAACAACAATATACTCTAATCAACTCTTTACCAAATGATTAACTGTGGAATGGACCAAATCGAAATCCTTAATTTTGCAGATGATAAATGTTGCTCAGATGAACTAGATTAGTTCTGTCTTTGATATGGTGCATTTTCTCCTTTTCCCACAATGTTTTCAAAAGCTGTCTTCTTCAGGGTCATTAAAACTTGGGATTGTGTTGTAAAGCATTACATAAACAAAATTACTCAGAAATTTAGATAAACATCTACCCAGGTACATCAAGAAATCCATCAGGTACAGATTATTATAGTAAGAAGCAGATACCAGAAGCTGATTATCAGTTTATCTCATTATACCAATGTTTTCTCGTTATATAACTTGATAATTAACCCTTTCCCAAACGACAAACTTTTGGACAAGACCAAATTGAAAGCATATGCAGATGACAATTCAACTCTTGCCGAAAAGATGATTTATGTCTATGATAGGGTAGAAAACATTGTGGAAAAAGGAGAAAATGCTGGTTACCAGCATTTTCTCCTTTTCCCACAATGTTTTCAAAAGGCTACTATTGGGAAAGGGTTAGATAGGAAGCAACATTCATTAGTGCACAGCTATATGCAGCTTCACTGTAATGAGAATCTGTCTTTTTCTTCCCCCATCTTTTAAAAAATTCAAACACATTATTGTGATACTGAGGTCCACTCACGGGCTAGAGGGAACGATCAACTCTTTTTAACCCTTTCCCAAACAAGCCCTGGTTTTAACGTGTCTGCAGTAAAAGTCTTTGAAAACACTGTGGGAAAAGGAGAAATTGCTGGTAGCGAGCAATTTCTCCTTTTCCCACAGTGTTTTCTACCCTTTTTGAGAACTTTCTGCAATTTTTCTCTAAATCTAAAATTGTGGTCTGCAAACTCTTTCAGTTTGGATTTTTGGGTCCAAAATTTCTTGTTTGGGAAAGGGTAAAGATATATTTCTTTTCATCAGAATTTTCCAAAATAGTTTCTTATCTCTTGTTTATGGCCTTTTCTCATTTCTCCGTTCATTCTCGCTTCTCCGTTCATGTACTAAAGCAGAAGGAATAAGCGCTCTTGACGTTTTGTCTCACCCTGGTTCTATTCTACTCTGTGAGATATTATGCATAACATCCTATCCTACATCGAAAGTATTCTTATATCAAATAAGACGCAAAAATGCAACAATGAGAGTGATTTTCATATTAATTTAAAGAAAATATTTCATTAGATACAATAAAAAGCAAATTTTCAATGTTTTTCAACATTAAATACGCACAAATGGGTTGTGTTTAACCCTTTACTATGAATAAGCTAGTCCATTCTGAACTAGTGTGTAAAATATTCATCAGTCTTTAGCGACCGGCCTTGACATTCAATCAAATGAATGGAAAAATGAGAATGTGGCCATACTACCCAGGTTGGTGAAATAGGTTTGAAAAAATCCCCGGATCGGCCCTGTTGATGCAGGTTGTACTGACTTTTTTCAGTTACAAGTTTGATTCTGATTTTATATTTGATGATTACACAAAAATTTTGACTCCTTGACCAAAAATGTGAATTTTGTGAGCTTATTTACGCTTAGGTGAACGGAGAAAGGAGAACACAGTATATGTCATGCAGACTGATACTGTTGTACACTGTGCATGAAAATCCTTTCAGCCACACTATTATCAACCTGAAGTTTAATGTTTGTGAGAGAGAGAAAGGGGGGGGTAACTTGCATATTTGTGAGCCAAATTTACAAGAGGCTGGATTCAGTCTGGGATATACTATTATGTCATAGATATGCTTTCGGTTGTCTGGTATACATGTATTTGTGGGTTCTTCCCACATTGTTATATTTCTGGGGATCTTCTCTCATGGGAAATATTGTGCCAAATATATGGACTTCTTGTGGAGAAGTATGTATTGTATTTTTTCTTCAGTGTTTGGGCAAAATTCTCTCCAAGCCAGTAGTAATAATTTTTTATCTGCTTTCTGTATAGTTGGCTGTTGTATAGGCTGTTGTGATAAATTTTTAACTTGGCTGCTTTCAGAGGAAATGTTGATGTATTGTTGTGGCCCTGTCATTGTCAAAGTGTGTCCATGGTGTCAAAGTTTGACACTTTTTTTTTTGTTTCAATTTTTTTTCACTTTTTATTATCCCCCGCCGTAGGCGGAGGGATATAGTTTTAGTGTTGTCCGTCCGTCCGTCCGTCCGTCCGTGTGTCCGTCCCGGCAAATATCTCCAATACCATTGGACGGAATTTCGTGAAACTTTATACACATGTACAATGACCCATTCTCCCGAGACACTTTTTTTCTTTTTTTGATTCGATGCAAAATGGCCGACTGAGAGCGATTTTAAGTTTCACTTAAGTAACACTTAAGTACACTTTTGATGTTTGGAGTCTTTTCTTCAAAACTATACGAAGTTTTTACATTGAACTTGTCACATCTGTCAACCTCCATTAGGAAATGCAGGAAAAGAAGTTTCACCTACATTGACCGTGCAATACCACAGTTATTTGCCCTTGTTTTTGTAATAAGTTGTCATGGAAAAAGGGGGTTTCATGTTATATTTCATTCCATTTCTTGTGAAGGCAACTTCTTCCACATTTCTTGAAGGAATTGAATGCAATTTTGACAGAATATTTTTTGTCATGTGACCTATTGCATATTGTCAACATTTTGCAATTTGTACCTGCGTCATGAGAAAAGGGGGCTTCATGTTTTATTTCATTTTATTTCTTGTGAATGCAACTCATCCTATATTTCTTGACAGAATTGAAATGAATTTTCACAGATTGCTTCTCATCAATTGACCTATCGCATATTCTCAAGGTTTTACTATTTGTAGCTGTGTCATGAAAAAAGGGGGCTTCATGTTTTATATCATTTTATATCTTGTGAATGCAACTCGTCCCATATTTCTTGACAGAAATGAATAGAATTTTCACAGAATGTTTCTTATCATCTGACCTATCACATATTCTCAACGTTTTGCAGTTTGTGGCTGCGTCATGAAAAAAGGGGGCTTCATGTTTTATTTCATTCCATTTCTTGGGAAGGCAACTCCTCCCACATTTGGCAGGTTTGAATGGAATTTTTACATTATCATGTGACCTAACACAATGCCTCCCACATTTCTTGGCAGATTTGGATGGAATTTTCTCATGATCATGTGACCTATGGCATATTGTCAAGGTTTTGGGATCATGGAATAAGGGGGCTTCATGTTATAATTTTATTTTTCACCTGTATCTCTTTAATTACTGGACATATCTCAACAGATTTGGACGAGATTTTCACAGATCATGCAACCTAGCACATGTTGTCAGGGTTTTGCAATTTATCACTCTATCATGGAAAAAGGGGACATCTTTATACTTTTGTATCAAAAAAGGTCTTTTTCGGCGGGGGATGTCATTTCAACGAAATTGCTTGTTTACTTCAGACTTGGGCTACATGTTATTTATCAAAAGAGGAACCAATACCAGAAAAGCAGGAAGCCTTGAAATATTTGTGGTGCAATGGTACCCCTTTTTATACCTCCCATTTCGAAATAGAGAGAGTGGGGTATACTGGAATCACCGTGGCTTTCTGTCGGTCTGTAGACACAGATTTGTCTGGCAAAATGCTCAGACACTTTGTATTTAATGTACTGAACTCAAATTTACGCACAGTGTTCCTATATACATGTATATGAAGTTGTGTATGTGCAATTTTTGTGACCCTGATGCGATTTGTTATGGAATGATCTCCCCTTGAACTTTTTCAACACTTATTTTTGTACTTAACCATTCTGCATTCTGTGACAAAGACCTGTTGTTGTGATAAGGAGCTGGTGGGTGGGGGGTAGCTCTAGTTCTACAAGACAGTTGCAACAAAGAGTTTTCTCTCATTTATAAGTTAGTACTGGATTACAGTGCTTTTGTTCCATGTAATTGGCAGAGCACTACCTTGGCCACCTGTATTGTTTTTTGTCTGCTTCTAGTCTGCTTCACATATTTCTCTTGTAAGTTTACTTTGGTAAACTTTTTTCATTGTACATTATTTGGTGATGTTGAACACAGAACTAGTGAAAGCAAATTTCAGGGAAGCATTGATAATGACATTTAGCATTTCACCCAATTAACGCTCCCTCCATAATAGTATTGTCCTCTACATTATTATATACTTACTCCAGAGGCTCTGGAGAACCCTCTAATACACCCAACCTTAAAGGTGGGTATTTAGAATTTTTACATCTCACCAAATTAAAAAATATATATATCACTGAAATTCATATGAAGAAATAATACAAATCATCAATAATTCAGATTCATAAAATTACAAAAAAAAATTTTTTTGATGGTACAGTGGAGCTCCGTTATAACGTTGTCGGTGGGAGCCATGGTCGTCAACAGCGTTATATCCGGGGTTACGTTTATAACGCTGATACACCCCCCCCCCCCCACCCACACACACACACACACACACATACTTGTAAAACCCCCCAAACGGGGACCTAAGCTAGAAACCTACCAATCGGGGACCTGTATTTCTTATCATCGTAAGCAACTCAAATTAAGAATTTGACTGTTTCAGGACAGTCCATTTTGTTTCAAGAACTGAAAAACATCCTGAATCAAAGATTTCTTCATGTGAATTTTTACATGCAAAACGGGGACGTTTGTGTATACCAAACGGGGACTTTGTGTATACCAACCGGGGACATTGTGTATACCAAACGGGGACCTTGTGTGTACCAAACGGGGACTTTGTGTGTACCAAACGTGGACATTGTGTATACCAAACGTGGACATTGTGTATACCAAACGGGGACATTGTGTACAATGAATGGGAAATCGAGTATACTAAACGGGAAGAATAGCACTGTGTTAAAAGGTTTATCTGATATTTCATTTTTAAAGGGAAACTATCAGATATAGATCTACCCTCCAAAAGCAAACCTAGGAGTAACTATTAGAATCACTTGCAAAAAGGATCCTTACTGCATACACTTGCACGCAATTATACATGTTTACCAGACCAACAGTAATACAAACCTAATTGATTTCAGAACGTTCGGTAAAATTACGACGTAGATCTATACAGGTACTACTGTCAAGTAAAATCACGACGTCATACTGTTTAAAACTTGATCTACTAACTACTAATGATTTAAACCATCGGTGCTTGTATTTCCGTTCAAGAACTAGACATGTTATTTACATGTACGCCATTTAAAGTCATACTAAATCGTTGCAATGTCAATGATAAGTCCGCCGATCGTAAACTTTCTTGATTAGCAAAGTGTCGATAGGATGGTTTGCAGGCTTAGTATTGCATAGGTTCATAAATCTTTTCAAGAAGGAAAAAATAAATTGCAGTAATAAATGTGCATGTATGTGTTGGTCATACACGGTATTATAAATCGTATCTGCATGAGAGAGCTTCTAGGTTCGTTTTCAAGCGACCATTCTAAGTAGAATTTCTTGGTCTTATTCTAGTTTAGCCAACTAGAAAGCTTTCTGGTTTTGACAATTTATTATTTTTTTCCTGACAAATTTTCGAACACATCCAAGTTGGCACGAAGAAATTGTCTAATAGTCAATACTAGCAAAGATTATCTGTCGCGTGATTTTCAAGTAGTGTTGCGTATTTTAAAAGAACTTAGTGTACATACAGAACGAGGAATACGATTAATTGATTGATTGGTTTTAATGTCGCTCTGAATATTACTTCCATCTAATTACGGCGACAGGTCATAATAATTCATATTCATATATATCTCCGGAACCAGCCTGGGGCCGAAAGTTTCTTGACAGAGGAAAATGATGAGTATGTTCAATGAGAAATCTGTTCACATGGCACTAAAAGTGGTTCTGATTATTTAATTTTTTAAACTAAACGAGAAGTATATGTGTATGTTGAAAACTTTATATTTTTAGTTTAGTTTAGTTTAAACATATTTATTTTACATCGATTGAGAAACAAGTTCTTATATACAACTTACACTAATCTCTCTCGATTCTGCTTCCTGGAAACTACACCAGTACTCGAGCCGAATGTGTGAGCCAACCCCAAAGTTGACACCCGCTCCCAGGTATCGAACTCGGGACCCTTAGGTTATGAGGCCGACGCTCTACCTCACGACCACGGACACCACACATTCATATTTTTACATACATGCATGTTAATGTTCATCAGAATAAAAATATATTACTCAAAAAATGACTATCAGAAGTTCGAGTTGCCGAATATCAGAATAATGACTAGTGCCGGTGTAATGCAGAGAAATGACCCCCATCACAAAATGACCCATGGTCATTTCTCGACGTAGGGGAATGAGCCATGGGTCGAGAAATGACCCGGGGGTCATTTTGTAAAGGGGGGGGGGGTCATTTCTCTGTATTACACCGGATCTAATTTGTTAAGTACCTTCTTCAGTATCATAGTTGTATAATTACGGAAGCACAAACTTTGCAAACATTTGAAATGCATCATCAAATCACACGGGACGCAGACAATTCGTCAAATCGTGCGATTTACACATCATTGCCTGCATTTCCAACCATCTAATGCTATTCGAGGGAAGATTTTGGTGTTTAGATATTTGTGAAGTATATATTTTTACATACATGCATGTTAATGTTCATCAGAATAAAAATATATTACTCAAAAAATGACTATCAGAAGTTCGAGTTGCCGAATATCAGAATAATGACTAGTGCCGGTGTAATGCAGAGAAATGACCCCCATCACAAAATGACCCATGGTCATTTCTCGACGTAGGGGAATGAGCCATGGGTCGAGAAATGACCCGGGGGTCATTTTGTAAAAGGGGGGGGGGGTCATTTCTCTGTATTACACCGGATCTAATTTGTTAAGTACCTTCTTCAGTATCATAGTTGTATAATTACGGAAGCACAAACTTTGCAAACATTTGAAATGCATCATCAAATCACACGGGACGCAGACAATTCGTCAAATCGTGCGATTTACACATCATTGCCTGCATTTCCAACCATCTAATGCTATTCGAGGGAAGATTTTGGTGTTTAGATATTTGTGAAGTATAGAATAAATCTAAAAGTTGCAGTTTGAACAACATTGCTTCCTGGAGTAAGGAAACGGTAAAAGTGATTTGCCAAAAAGGACTCTGTGTACATCAATATCTGTTTGATATACATAATCAAGGTATATAGGGAGGGCAAGTTATATCCGAACATCAAAAAATTATGTGTTTGCATAGGGAAAAAAAGTATAAAACTCGTGTGTAAGAAATAGTTTGATTTTTAGAGTATGAGTATAACTAATGAACCTATATGTGATAAAACAAGAAAAATCAATTTTACTGAGTCATATTTCAAACTTGCACGAGTGTATCATTAAGGACAACAGCGGATATTAAACTTATCAGAACGAACTTGATTGCCATATCAGGGATCATGTGTTTACTTGATTCCTTTTTGATATTAACGAAACTCCCGAACAAAAAATATGTTTTGATAATTATGTACATTAATCAAAATTAAACTTATCATGTACAGGTACATGATCAAGCAAGAGCTATTTGATTAAGATATTCTTTACTAAACCCAATCTGTTTAAGTTACTGATTTCACGATTTACATATGCTAAGAAAAGAAATTTAACAAAAAAAGAGAAGGTACCGCTTATACTAGCAAAGCTTGTTTCTTTTCAGCGTACCTACACACATTAACTGTTGAAAATAATGAACAAAGAAAACAAAAGAAAGAACACTAAATACAACCCCTGTGTCGTGTTTATGAATTCTTCATGAACATTTCATGAAAACAACATGAAGTGTTCATGAGTTGAATTCATGAACACTTCATGAATAAGAAGTGAACAGAAAATGAGACAAATTCATGAAAAAATCGTGAAATGATGGTTCATGAATTGTTCATGAAGGATAAAATGCATAAAACATTCATAATTCAAGAACACATACAAGTTCTTAAAAAAAATCATGAATGAAGCATTGGTTTATCTTCATGAAAAATTCATGAATTTTTTATAAACATACATTTTTCATGAAGTTTTCATGCATTTTTTTATTCATAAATTCAATGTCTCATTTTCTGTTCACTTCTTCTTCATGAATTCTTCATGAATTAATATTCTTGAAATTTCATGAATATTGTCTAGTAGAGTATTCATGAATACTTCATGAAAACAAGTAGTTTTTAAATTGGTCAAATTCATGAATACTTCATGAATATGAGGCAAGCTGAAGATGTGCAAAATGCATTAAAATCTCATGAAATGTGGATTTATTGAATTGTGTTTTACGCTGTTTTCAACAGTATTTCAGGCATGAAATAGAGATTCAAGAACAATTCATACAGTAGAATATTTCCTTTTTTAATTTATAGTGATAGTGACCATTATGGCCTAACTGACCATGGTCTAACTGAAACTGCTCATTGATCTAACACAAAAATACAACTAGAGTGGTCACTGAATGTGATTTGAATTTTTTCTTCAGTTTCCTCTTCATGGGACTTATAAGCAGCTCACTTTGTTCTTCTCCACCTTCTTCATAGGAGTGTTTAAAACTTAGGATTGTTTGGTTACCATCAAATCGGACTGTAAGATTTATCTTCATCTGTATTCTCATTTTTCCTGAATTTTTTCTTTATTAACTGGATTTTCTCCGTCATCTGTTTTTTCTAAAATCTGTGAATTTTTTCTTCAGTTCCCTCTTCATGGGGCTTATTAGCAGCTCACTTTGTTCTTCTCTACCTTTTTGTCATGTTTGAGCAGATTCAATAAGCCTTTAGTATTCCTGGTTCTATGTCACAAATTTGCGACCAAGAGTGGACTCTTCACAACTGCACTGTAAAAATCAAATTAAAACAGTGATTCGTTTGTTTGAATTTGAAGTCAAGTCTGATATGTACAACTCTTACAATATGTGAGTCAACTTCATGCAACGTTTGTTGAGGTTGCACCTAGTAAAAATAAGCCCCCCCCCCTTTTGGCTGCCATGGTTTAAAAAAAAATCAGACAATTTTTAACCCTTAACCAAACAATCCCCGAGATAGAAGCCTCTGGAAAACATTGTGGGAAAAGGAGAAAATACTGGTTACCATCATTTTCTCCTTTTCCCAATGTTTTCTACCCTGCTGGAAACAAGTTTCAGTGTTAGAGTTCCATTTAATTTGTGCGCAAGTGCTTCAATTTGGACATCTAATATTTCCTTCTTTGGTAACTAGTTTAACCCTTTACTCCGTAGATACTCATTTTTACGTGTTGCTTGTAGGAGTCTTTAGAAAACATTACGGCAGAAGGTGAAATTGCTCGTGAGTCATGACGAGCAATTCCACCTTTTGTCGCAATGTTTTCTATGCTATCAAAAGGTGTCATATACACATAAGAAATGGTGTCATCCTTGCTGTTATTTAGGGTCAATTAGAGATACCATAGAAATACCTTATGGGGTAAAGCCGGTTAAAAGGGTTCACAACAGTATTTAGTGAACTACAAAATCATTTCAAAATCTGGCGATTAGTTACAGAGAATGACTTTTTAATATTTTACAGGTTCCCTTGTTCTACCCATTGTCCAATCAGCCACTTCAAATTGCCTTTTCAGTTTTTTTATTGATTGTAAGCAATAGATTTACATAAGTATCTTAATATAACAGACCTTTTTGCTGCAAATTTTCAATATGGATTGCTTTACCCCTGGATGGGAACCATTAGTGCTATACCCTCTAATATGAAATCTTACTCACAGATTTTTAGCCTAGGGGCAAGTGAACATTTGATTTAAAAAATTAGTGGGAATACCGATCTTATGTACACAGACTTCTTAGAATGAAGTGGAAAGAAAAACTTGCAGCTCTGGCATGCATTCATTTTTATAACTGTTAAATAAACAACAAAAGTTAGAGACTCAATCATGTTCCAGACATTTGCAGAAATCTAAATTTAGTCATTTTTTTTGTCTATTTACTTCTTCTCTGATATTTTGTTTATCAAGTGCTTATGCTGTAAAACAAGAAGGTCCAACCTCCATTCTTTCCGCATCCTCATCTAATCCATTGGTTGTTACATATTTTCATTCCAAATGCGACCACAGTTTTTCCTAATTTTTATATTGATAATGCTTTAAACATGAATTTGTGTACACCATGTTATTTACTCTTGAAATTCATCATAAAAAATGAAAAGATAGTTTTAAGTGCCCCTGATGATCAGTTGATGTTTGAAAAATTTTGTCAACTGTCTATCAAATGTTTCAGAAAAAAAAAAAACTATTAAAATATAGATAAATGATGATTCATGCTTACCATAGTCCTATCTTATCCTCTCCACATGTTCAGATGCCTCTAACTCATTCTCCATCAAGACAACATTGACGAAATCTTGTAAATATGCACCTTTCTCTGTTACATAATCTTAATCTGAAATAAATGCATACAACTATATCTTGGCTGTGACAACGTAGCCTTTGCTTGTATATTGTATCAAGCTGGTGCATCGGTCGACACAATTGCAGACAAAAAATTAAAACCGTCTCAAAATTGGTTTTTACCTTTGGAAGAGTACAAGCATTTTCTTCTTTTTCCGCAATGTATTCATAAGCCTATAATGTCTAGGTTGTTAAATCTGGAAACTGATTAGTGTAGAAATAAATGAAATGTCATTTTCAGGCAGAAAAAAATGGCAAAAATGTGGCTTCTTTTATCTTGTTTTGGTAAAAATATGGACATAGTTGATTTAAGATCAGACTGCACTTACTTTTAGTCTGATCTTTGTTTACTTTTACAACAAAAATTACTTTACCAAAGGACAAAAATTTTAGACTGGTCCAATATGAAAGCACTACCAGACGACAAAATAAACGTAACTCAAAAATTGACATTTGTTACCAGCAGGTTAGAAAACATTGTGAGAAAAGGAGAAGATGCTGGGTCGTCAAAGTCGGGACTGTGTGGTAAAGGTTTAATCAAAATATTTACCCCAATAAATATGACTTGCAAGTTACTGGAATCCAATGTATTAGCAAGTCATTATGATCTGAGCCAGTCGCTCGCTCGTTCTTCATCCATAAATATCTGTGACAGGTGTTGAAACAACCCCGTTTGTGTGAAATTTACACTAGCAAGAATGACATGGCAATCAAACAACACTTGTATTTCTTACTAGTTTGCTAAGCCTGACTCACTGATCGTTTAAAGCTAGTGTAGGTTATGATCAGACTGCACAGAACGTGCAATCTGATCTTAGATCTACACTCTCCAAGGAAGGATTATCATTCCCTAAAAAATACGTTAAAAACAACTAAATTTGAATTTTTCTATCGGTTTGAGTTTCATTTCACCCATTAAGCAGGAAAGGGGGTAAATAAAATACTTAGAAGATAAAAGGAAGAAGGTTTTAAAGTTGACATCTTGAATTTATATTTCCAACATGAACTTTGGTACGATTTCTCCAGAGAATTGGTTCCCAATCAAATTGGGGTGATAACTCAAGGGGGCGAATACTTACACCAAGAAATCCACTTACAGTTTTTGTAGTCCGCTATTAGAGCTTGATAAACAATTCCATTAAATCTCGTCGATGTCCTGTCTCCTTCCATCGGTGTTTGCAACAGCCAAGCATTTTCTTGGGTCCAAATCGTCAGGAAATGTATTCGAAAGTTCCGTTTCTTTGCTACGACAGGACCCGCTTCGAGTTTGAACACATGGTAAATGTCGGAAATTGCCGAAACTTTCCGAGGTAATTTCTTTAATTTCATTTGGAAAGGAATGCCGTGAAAATGTGAATTAATACCAGATTTCTATCGAAAAAAATGATACAAACACTAAGAGAAGTTTAACAGGTGCAAAATATGATCTGTTTGAAACGGTTCTTTCAGTCAAGTTTACGCCGTAAATATACGAACCATCGGAAATCCCTGATCACATTAGGTGGAACCCGCATATTGGCTAAAAACAATATCCGATGTAATGTTCGTCATATATTTACGTCGTCCAAGAGTCACGGAGATGAGTGATGTAAAACATCGAAAGGTCTTGCTACAATGTGTAAAAAGGCGATTTATCAGAAGAAAAATTTCAACGTCTGTAAGCATTTGCTTTGGCCGACACATGGTATTACTTTCATAAATCTTTGTATGGCGAACACGGGTAAAATGGTAGGAATACATTCGTCCCTATTTTCGTTTGCGTTCATTTTTTTGCTAATCCATTCCATTCGCAGTATCTTTTACTTGCTCACGTGTGACCCGGCACCCTACTAAACTTGGCTGGCACCCATTCTTAATCAATGATTATGAAATATAAATACTTAAGCAAAATATCCTTTAAAATGTCAAAAAGTTTTATTTCACTTCCGAAATATTACATTTTTCCGTCAAGAATTAGTGATTTTTGCTGGAAAATAAGCAAAATCCTTGTTGGTCAATCAAATTCAGGCTCCCAAGAGCCTGTTGTTCTTCACAACATTTAATCCAGGACACAAAGCTAAGCTTTATTGTGGCAGTTTTTTAATTTTATTGAAGACTAATACCAATTTGCTACTTCTCAACTCGTGAATTATGGAATCAAAATCACAATCAACTGCAAAGGCATTATGCACTGTTATGTCAGGATCTACATGTAGGAAAAAAAAAAATTGGTATGCTTACATCACATGATTCAAATGCTGGGATTTGTAACCTTAAGATAGAAAACATTGTTGGAAATTGAGAAAACACCTGTATACAGCAATTTCTTCTTTTCTGCTTTTGTCTTTTACTGCTCAAGCGGAGCTTTTAGGATCACCCGGTGTCCGTCATGCGTCGTCAACAATTCTTTAAACATCAACTCCTCCTAAACCACTGGGCCAATTTGGACCAAACTTGGCTGGAATGTTCCTTGGGAGGTCCTCTTTAAAAAATGTTCACAAAATTTGATGCCATCAAAAACTGTGGTTGCCATGGCAACCAAATGGAATTTTCTACAAATTTTTTTTAAAGATCTTCTCTAAAACCGCAATACAGATTTTGAAATAATTTCTCCGAGATATTCCTTGGGTAACCCTTTCCAAAAAGTGTTCGTGAAATTTTGATGCATCATGAAACGTGGCTCTGGTGAATAGGGGCTACTTGCACTATACAGAAATGGAGGAATTCTTAAAAATTATTGTTCTCTGAAACCATGTGTCAGATTTTGAAATAATTTTAAAGAGATGTTCCTTTTTATGTCTAGAAGGTGAAAATTATAGTATGAAGAGGAGAAAAAACTTGGTATTGGCATTTTTCCCTTTTCTAATGTTTGCAAAAGCCTAGTTCCTCAGGGTCAGTAAAAGTTCTGAGTCTTTTAAGTATTAAGTGTCCAAAAATCAGCTGTGTATTAAATATGAATACAGAAATTTTTGTAAAATATTTAAAGAATAATTATATAGGATTCATTCATTTATGTAAAACCACCCTTGGTTAAAAACACAACTTTCTTAAAACAATTGGCCAACTACTTTAGAAATTCATGAATTATTCTTGAAAGGTTGTCCATTTCAGGTTGATGTTAATTTGAAAACTAGTAATTCATGATTTTTGAACTTTTAAGGAACACATTTATTCATGAAATATTCAAAAAAAATCCCTGTGATACTATCATGAATACTTCATGAACATTTGGAACTCTTCAATAATTCTTGACCACTTCATGAAGTGGATAGTGACATACTTCATGAATAAAACTTCATGAATATGACCTCAAGCATTGATTAAGAATTGTTCATGAAGTATTCTTAAAGGAGTGAAAAATTCTTGATTTCATGCATTTTGTTTCGCAGGGGAATATATTCCTCTAAAGCTACATGTATTTATAGTTACTTTGAGTTGAGAATTTATCTTTTCGTAAGCTGCATTTCATTATCAGTATATGGTTCGGTGTAGGTATGACAGGCTATTCGCCTATGCTTCGAAAGTATTTCTATTCTTTACAATGATTTTCAGATAACCTTTTAAGTTTCGCCTCTTCAGTGTTTTTTCTTCTTCTTTATAATCATCAGTTTTCATCTTTGAAATCCCTCCAGCCCCATGTCTGTCGAAAAAATTATGGTCTGTACAAAAAATAGACATATGCAACGAACAGTGCTTTAATGATGTTGCAAACATAATGTATGTTATTACCCCACGTTGTACCTCGTTTGCACTTGGGTGAATAAAAGGATTGTTCCGTTCGGTCTTGTTCTAGCCGACAAGCTGCATAATTGTGCTTCTTTCGGAAAACAATCAGACATCGATCTCTCATCTTTAATGCATTGAAGTAGACTAGGCTTTGAATGTACATATATTTTTTTTAAGTATGCGCAATGCAGTAGATAGAATTTCACCTGACCGGTTGAAGTCAAAATCGTGTGGAAAGAGCTTGGACCGCTCTAGATTTGAGGTCTTTATTGTAATTCTCTTTAGCCTTGATTATACGTATATATTTGGACATATTTTTCTTACACCATTCATACCTCCAGTGGTATAGTTAGCGTCTAATATGTATTAGTGGTGCTTGGATCTAAACAGCATTGTTATAAATTGAAATTTCTATTGATAAGTCAAAAGACTTTTCATAACGTGTTACGAGTCCGTCAGATGCTCTAACCTCTTGAAGTGAATTCTATATATATTTCAAGCGCATTGTTTGTTTTTGCATGATATAGGTGCGTTTTCTACGTTGTGACCCTGTCACGAATAAAGCTTCTTTACGATATGCCTATGTGGTCGAATCACCTTTTCCAATCCATCTTACCGCGACCATGGAGCTTCGTGCTTCCCATTTCATTTTTTTGTGTACGGGTGTAGCGGTTTGTGGGATGGGGGAGGGTGGAAGCAGCTGACAGGAGATTGCATACTTCTTGGGCGTAGCTGTATAAGCTTTAATTTTTTTGTGTGTGCGGGTGTAACGGTTTGTGGGGTGGGGCTGGGCTGAAGCAGCCGTCAGGAGATTGCTTATACTTCTTGGACGTAGCTGTATAGGTTGGCTATTGATTGCTAGCAATATTTATTGCTAGTTTTTTAAATATGTTTGTGTGTGTGCGTTATGGTTTGTGGGGACGGGGGTGGGGTTGAAGCAGCATAAGTTGAAGATTGCATAGTTCTTGGGTAGAACAGATAATTGTCCCCAAAAGGCGATGTTACTTTTTGAATGGTCGCCTCTGGGTACAGAGACGATGAAGACAAAACCAGTTGAAAGTTCCGGACAGATTTCAATTTCATTGCTTAACATAAGAGAAAACCGTGCATTTCATTTGTTACTTGAGTTATATACATTCCCAAAAACATTCAAAATGGCCGTCACGCACGATAAATTTTGTCAGTGTTTTTTCCTAGATTTACATGTTATAAACGACTTCTACAAGCTTTTTAGGTAATGAAAGATTTAATTATTTCTCTTTGGTCATGTTAGTTACTTAAATTTAACTGCATTTTGCTGCAATATAGATTAAACCGTTGACACAGAAAAGCATTATAGAGCTATATATCTTTGCTGCTGGAAAATCTACGATGGACTTGAGACGGTACGGTGCCTAATAAATGTTTAAATATGAAAAAATAAAAAACACCGTAGCGTCTCATTAATGAGACTAACTTCTTGGGCATAGCTGTATAAGCTGGCCATTGACTAGTTCCTTAATATTTTTGCCAATGTATAAAAAGTAATTGTGATCCGTAAAAATATTCTGATCTATGTTTTGTGGATACTCTTTTGCACGCCCATTTATTACACCAATTTACCATGGTTGCTACTGTTTATATGCTTATTCATACCTAAGCAAAGAAGTAGGAAAGGTGATAACCGATTTTCTCCCCCAAAACAATTTATTTCTTTTGTGCTTTATAATTTTACTTATTATAATCATAATGTTCAGCCTACGGATATTACCAGATACATCATACCTCGCAGTCACAGCTTCTTTCCAATCATAGCTGGACTAATATGGTAACATACTATTTTTTTCATGATTGATAACCTCTGTCTTCTGTTTGGTCTTTTTCTAATTAAATGAATGAATAAAAGTTTTTTCAATGATAATGTCCCTATTTTCCTACAAAATAGCAAAAATCATATGCAGATTTCTTCGGCAATGTTCCTTTTTTTTCTATATATATATCCAAATAACTGGTATTTCTTAACTTGTTAAATAAGTCAAAAGAAATCCTCAACCTGATGGTAAAAACCAAAATGTTGCCGTTTCAAAGTTATTATCTGGGGAAAATTATCGCCTTATTGGACAGTGTGGATACATGATCTACACCTACAGTGCAATCTGATCTTAATCTACACTATCTGCTAAAGCTTTTTTGAGTCAGACTTAGTAGAAAATATCGAAATGATGTATCTCGAAATTTATCTGATGTATCATTGTTCTTCGATTTTTATGTGGAGAACAGCCGATGCACTATTTTCAAGAAAAAATCTGTTATTAATTTATTTTCAGAAAGGGCTTATGGGCTACATAGCTATGAACTATCTTGTAGTCATATTTTCTTTCATTTCTTTGTTTAGGTGATCGCTGCTTTTCGCATAACTTTGACCAATGTCTTTAAATAGAAATCATTCGATTTTTAACATGACGTTGTTTCACTATAAAATTACTGAACCGTTTCTTTCAAAACCACGAAAGACCTAAGGTCTCTTCATATTGCTTACCTGTAATACCTTTTGTTCATTAACCCACAGGAAATGGCGGTAAAGTGTATGAATTTTTTACAGCACAAACGGGGACTTGCATTGAAAAAGTGTATGAATTTTTTACAGCACAAACGGGGACCTGCATTTCAACTGATACACACAACTCGCATCATATCAGAATATGTGTATAGCGTGTGTGTGCTGCTAACAGTCCAATCGGGGACCGCGTCAGATTACTAATTAAATTTGATAGGTTGATAATGAGAGGGTCTGGAATGCGAATTTGAAATAAAAACCAAACGGGGACGTCCCCGTTTGGTAGGTGGTCCCCGGTTGGTTGGTGTGTATTCTTACAAAGTTCCCCGTTTGGTAGGTTTTACAAACTCACACACACACACACACTACCCGCAGCCCATCCGCCAATCATTGCCAGACTACAGAACTATGGCTTATTAATTACAGTTTATCGCAAATTTATTCTGACAAAAATGAAATAGCAATGTTCCAAATACTAAAAGTAAGATATGGCTATTTACGTTTAAACATTATTTATAGGACATTGAACAATTTAGATTCTTTTCTACGTAACGCCTGAACTATTCCCAGTTAGTTTCTGTCATCAAATAACGTTACAACTACGTAAAAGAGCTTATTTTACCTTTAGGACCGTTTCTTTTAGAATTATTCAGCCGCTGTTTTGCTAAATTACTGCAAGATTCATTCCAAAATTAAATTAAACGGTATCGTTTTGGATTGCAGACGGTGCCGCCGCCATGTTTTGTAATCATGCTGACGATTGCATAACGAACCCTAATCGGCAATGACGAAAGAAATCTCTTTCATTATCAAACGAGATAAGATCCCCGTACATGATGAAAGTCACAGGGGAGTTTAACCTACTATCCGTAAAGAAATCACATCAGTCGCTTATCCACACAATGTTTGCAGTAAAGTTTGCATTAGTGGTACATGTATGACGTAACACACCAATAATGCAAAGCGAAAGGGTTGTAATGCAAGCGTTTGTCATACACACTTAAACCGTTTCGCCTGTAAAATTTACACCTGGCTATGGGCTGACCTCCATTCAAAACTATGCAATCACGCAATAAGCCAGTATCTCTGTTGCTTTATATTTTCTGATACAACCCTTATGCGTATCGTAATGATAATATGCAAGAGTACCCCAGTCGTGTCACGTGCACGTTGTGTGCAGTTTTACCATTCAAAGATTTGTTAATCCTTTCCCAAACAAGCCATGGTTTTTACGTGTCTGCAGTAAAAGTCTTTTGAAAACACTTTGGGAAAAGGAGAAATTGCTCATAACGAGCAATTTCTCCTTTTCCCACAGTGTTTTCTACCCTTTTTGAGAATGTTCTGCCATTTTCTCCAAATCTAAAATTGTTGTCTGCAAAGTTTTTCAGTTTGGAAGGGTCCAAAATTTGTCGTTTGGGAAAGGGTTAAGCAAATTTTACCTGTTTTTGGTGTAAAAAAATTGAGTTTACACTGATGCAGTAGAATTTTCCATCTGAGTGCCCCAACTTAACCCATTACCACACAATCCCTCCTTTTAAAGCCCCTGAGAAAGAAGCCTTTAGAAAACATTGTTGGAAAAGGAGAAAATGCTGGTAACCAGCATTTTCTCCTTTTCCAACAATCTTTTCAACCCTCCACTAAACAAGTTTCAAATTTTCAGTCACTTTTATTTTGTCGTCTGCAAATGCTTTCGATTTGGACCAGCCTAAAATATCGTTGTTTGGTAATGAGTGAATGAAAACTGACATCACTGGGAACTGACAACACTGAAACCTTGGTAATGCTAAAACATGTGGCTTGGTGCATAATCATGTCATGATAATCTTGATGGACACTGCCATTTTGGATGTTTTGTTGTTATTGAAGTCATGTACTAGTGTATAGGGCTGTCGAAAGGGAAACTGCTTTTACGATGGTTTTGCCATTGTATATGATACATATTTTAGGGCATATTATCCAATCAGATTTAATACGAGAAATTTCTTTGCAGTATAATAAGATTATTTGGTAAAGAGTTAAACACACTGGTACCATCCTCGGATACCCCGGGGTCTCCCTATTTGCTACGCTACATCGACCCCTGGGACAATTGACTAATAAAACTCTGAATCAGCCGCTGAAAATCGATACGAAACATCATAGCGTACAGTCCACTCGCCCATCACAAAATGATAATGGAACCAATGAAAAGCCAGCATTCGGCCAGCGGTAAACCGAGGGAAATTCAATTAACCCATTACCACTCAATCCCTACTTTTGACGCCTCTGAGAAAGAAGCCTTCAGAAAACATTGTGGGAAAAGGAGAAAATGCTGGTAGCCAGCATTTTGTCCTTTTCCCACACTGTTTTCTACCCTTCACAAAACAAATTTCAAATTTTCAGTCACTTTTATTTTGTCGTCTGCAAATGCTTTCGATTTGGACAAGCCTAAAATATCGTCCTTTGGTAATGAGTTAATTGTCCCAGGGGTCGATGTAGTGTAGCAAATAGGGAGACCTCGGGATATCCGAGGATGCACTGGTACCAAATCTCATCAAAGTTCTTTAGCAATATCAGTTTGTAAAGTCTGATTTTGACAAAAGTATAATAAGGGAGTGTGTATCCGCCAGTCGTGTCAAGGGGTTGCAGGAAGACCTCCTCTGAGAATTTTTTTTTTAAATTCAAAATGTCTAAAAATGCAATTCTAATGTATATTGCTTTTTACCAGCTCTGCTTGCTAAAAAGCAAACAAGAAAAAATGAAAAAGGATGTACATGGCTAATATATATTATGTTGTAGAAAATAGCTGTCTTGCCGTGGCTGGATCCGTCTGTCAGCCAATGATGGCTTTGCATTCTTAAAGCATAAATTCAGTTTGATGGATTTGCCATTTGGACATGAAAGGGGAATAATAATTTCTCAGTGTTCTCAGCTACTGATAAAGTTGTCTTTCTTTCCATGCTTGCATCCTAATCTTAACCCTTTACCATTCACAGGTTTTAATGACCCTTGGAAAAAAAACAGCCTCGGAAAACATTGTTAAAAAAGGAAAAAAATGCTGTTCATGAACATCTTATCCATTTCCTACAATATTTTTCATTCTCTCAAATACAAATTTAATCATCTTTATTTATTTTATTACATTTAACTCTTTACCAAACAATAAAATTTTGGACCAGTCAGAATTGAAAGCATTTGCAGACTACAAAATACTGAGTAAGTGTGAATCAAAAATTGAAATTTGATTTGGGAAGGGTTGAAAACGTTATGGGAAAAGGAGAAAATGCTGTTTACCAGCATTTTCTCCTTTTCCCAAAATGTTTTCAAAAGCTTTCTTTCTCAGGGTCTTTAAAAGTGGGGATTGTTTGGTAAAGAGTTAAACTGTTGTCTGCAAATTGGTGTCAATTTGGACCAGTTCAAAATTCTGTCATATGGTATAGAGTTAGCTTGTGGCTGTATTCACGGCAATAAACGGTGGCTTGAGACGATCTCTGAATATTCCTGAAACCTAAACTACACATTAGAGTAAACTTCTGCATTCACCAAATATGATCGGGTCAGTATAAAATGCGACTGTTTCTGGCATGTCATTTTTTTTCCTTTGGAAAATCTCTGAATACTTCATATTTGTTCTTAATCATTTTAGCTCTGATTCAAAGATATCTAATGACAATGTTGTACATGTGTGAATATTTTAGCATGGTACAACTTTCCAGGTGCCGATGGGCTGTGGTTTAACCATTATCTGCTATGCCGGAAACAGGTATATAGCTTGAAACAGCGAAAGGAACTTTTAGTGAAAGGAAGATGACAACAACGAAAGGAAGATTGTTTGCCATGAAAGAAGTGATTTCCTTTCTAAATGAAGCTTTCCTTGATGTACTTACTATAATATTTTCTCGATATAGATAAAACTTTGATGTTGAATTCAAGTATTTTAGACCAAAAAACTTGCGTTTAAGTATAATGCCGTAAATAATTTTACTAAAAATAGCATTCCCAGTGTGAAACTTCCTTTCCTCAAAGTAAGATTTTTGCTACGAAAGTTGTTTAGTCTATAAAAGGATTTCTAGTTTTAATCTTAAAATATCTTTTCAATATGAATATATTTTTCACTGTAATTTACGAAGGACACTTTTAAGTTTGTAGAGTAAGCCTATAATTTTTTAACGCGATTATGAAGTTGCACGATTTTTTACACAGAACTTGCATAATCATTCCTCTCTCGAGTGGTGTCACGGATGCGTCGCACAAGGTCCACGTGCGCGCTGCGCTGGGTATTTTCAACCCGTGGTTTTATACACTATAGTAAAATACAGCGTTCAATACGGATGGAAAAATCTATGAACAGAGGGTATATTGTAAGATTCGAGCACAGCTTGGGTTTCCGCCAACAGAAATTCATGCTGATTTGCAAAAAGTTTATGGGAGTTGTGCTTTAAAATATGCTACAGTTTGCAAGTGGGTACGTTGTTTTAATGATGGTTGGGAGTCAATTGAAAATGACCCTTGGGTGGGTAGGCCAGTTTCTTTTTTGACGGAAAAGAACGTTGCTACTGTGAAAATGTTAATTGAGGAATATGCACGTTATACTGTGCAAGAGATAGAAGAATTAAGTGGCATTCGTTCGTCAAGTGTTTTGAAGATCTTACGTGAACGACTTCTCGTAAGATCTGCGCACGCTGGGAGTTCCATTTGCTCACTGAGGAGCAGAAACAAAGTTAGGTTAAACTTGGATCGCAAGTTATAGAAAAATATGATACATGTGACCCACGTTGTTTGGAAGAGATAGTTACAGGTGATGAAACCTGGATCTATCATATTCAAGCCGATTCTAAGGCTAAAAATAAGGTTTGGGTTTCATCTGAGGGCGACAGACCTGTCATTGCGCGCTGTTGCAAAACATCAAATCGAATGTTGTTTGCAATATTCTTTGATTTGAAAGGTCCAGTAGTTCAAATTCCAGTCCTAAAAGGTAGTTCTGTCACTGGAAAGTTTTACAGAGAAAGTGTTCTTACTCAACTTGTTGATTTCTATCAGAAACGCAGACTGGGTACCGGTGTCCGCGGCATCAAATTACTCCATGATTACGCACCGGCCCATAAATCCGCTATGGTTCAAAAATATCTGAAAGAATCTGGGCTTGATGTCTTAGATCATCCCCCATACAGCCCTGACCTGTCCCCCTGTGACTTTTGGTTGTTCCCAAGACTAAAGGAAATGCCGGCAGGGCACCGTTTTGAATCCCATTGTGGTATAGGAAGTGCTGTCTACCAGTGTCTGCAACATATACCTAAAGAGGACTACCGGGCTGCGTTCTGGAAATGGGTAGATTAGTGTAAAATGCGTGTGGAGGTAGACAGGGCATATTTCGAAGGTCTTGGATAAATAAAATTTTGATATTTCAAGCTGTTAAAAAAAGACCGCCCTACTCTACGAACTTAAAAAGTGTCCCTCGTAGTAGGAGTTTTAAAATGAAATTTTGTGTAGTAGTCTTTGTCATGAATGGCGTTGCAGTTGAAGCTTGTCTTCAGTGAAAGGATATTAAAAAGGAACTTCCGTATGGGAAAGGAAGATAATAATATAATATTTCCATCCACAAAAGGACGATTGTTTGCTGTGTCAGAAGTGTTTTCTAAATGAAAGGAAGGTTTCACTGCCAAAGTTAGTACATATTCTTGATATGACTTGTTAAAATTTTAATATTGAGTTAAAGTGGTTTAGACGGGGAAAAAAATTGTGTTTTAGCACAGGGCTATTTCAACGAAAGGAAGCTTCTCTCATAAAAAGGAAGTTTTTTTTTCAAAGAACAAAAGTAGTTTATGTGAGGATTTTTTTTTTTCATGGATAATTATCAAAATGGACTCATTTATACATTTAGACTTTCTGAATCAGAAAAACTGATAGCATCATTGCAATTTTTATGATGTACATGCAAGAAAACTTTTCAGTATAGGGAACAGTGTGAATCCCTGATCAGACTATTTACTTTTGTTATTCTGATCTTGATCTGTACTGTCTGCAAAAGAAAGTTTGATTTTGATCTACATGTGCATCATTAGCAAAGTAACTGAGGGTAAATCATACGATCCTGTACCAAACAGTCCTGAGTTTTAATGACCCCGAGAAGAACCAACATTTTCTCCTTTGACTACAATGTTTTCTGCCATACCAAAGGAAGAAGTCTTAGTTCAAAAATAAATCTCATACTTCACAAAATAAGCAATCTGATCTAAGATCTACTCCTACAAATTTGCTTCACGTGGTCCAACATTTGTGCATCCAACATTTGTGCGAGGGTAGATCAAGAGTGAACATGTATAAAGCTAATTAATGTAGATTATTTGTGTGGCTCATGTCCATTCCCATCATTCTTTCTGTCTACAAATGCCATAGAGACCATGGTTTTTGCATGACAGCATCTGGTGTAAGGTATGTAGAGATCTTGCAAGAGCTTTCCCCTCCTTATACTCTTTACCAAGCAACAGAATTTTAGACACGGCCAAAGTGAAAGCACTCTGTAAACAAGTCTATGTGGCTTAATTCGCGATATTATACTCGCAATGTTTGGGATACGAAAATGTTGGCTTTCAGCATTTTCTACTTTTACTGTAATGGCCGTGTCACACAGCCGTTGACGTATAAATTACGCACAATTTACGCATAAAAGTTGAAAAATCTCAATTTATACGCGGCGATAATAGAAAACTTGGTGGTTATACGTAAAATTTTGACAGATGAATCACGCAAGAACGACGCAGAAACTACGTATAACTTAGGCATGAAACACGAATACACCGCGCAAAGAACACGCATATCCACGAAAAAACCAATTTTCTATATGATGAAACACGCATAATCACGAAAGAAATTCGTATGATTTACGCATGATTTCCCTCAAAGCACGAATGAATAGTGCATGCTCCGCTTACAGATCGCCTATGTTTTACGCATGAATCGCGCATGTTGCGCATCTGCAACTTGTGTATAAATTTGCCACCTCCACTGCATTTCTTCACAAACCATCTCCACCGTCAATCTGTCGTAGATCCCAAGTTCGAACCTTCTCCCACGCCTTCTTCTCCTCCTGTGGTTCAGGATCTTCTGGAGCTGGACCAGTTGGTTGTTGTGCTGCTAAAGAAGGAAGGCAAGAACTTCTCTGCCTAGGGGATTCATTGTCTCCTCTCTTGGACGGTATACGACAGAGATGTGAAATCATGGACGGCATGATGGAGACTAATGCAGCGGTGCGAAATAGGCTGGTTTATATACCCTATCCCCATACGAGTTTCTTGCGTGAAGCATGCGTGATTCCAACGTAAATCTAGCGTATTTCATCTGGTTTTATAAGTGATCCATGCGTAATATGTGTGGTTTCTTAGCGTTATACGCGACATATAAGTGGTACATCTGCGATACATGAGTGTTATATGCGAGAAAGGTTCGTTAAACATACGTGGACATACGTGGAATGGTGGTAAAAATTGCCAACTTTGCGTATGTATCGCGCACATACGCGTATGAATTACGCACGAAATACGTAAGAACTACCTAAAAACTACGTAAATTACGCATAGATCGTGTAAATCCAAACAGTCGAAAAATTTTGTGCAGCTCAAAACCGTTTTCGCGTATGTCCACGTATGCTCACCCTGGACTCCACTCGCTGCGCACAGAGACGAATGAAATGCGCATGAAAAACGTATTAATTAGGTATATCGCGCATGTATTGCGTATCTCCGCGTATGCCTCAAATTTTATACGTAGTTTATGCGTAATTTATGCGTAAGTGCTGTGTGACATGACCTTAATGTTTGAAGGAAAAGGTCTTATTCATCAGGATTGATTAAACTGTAAAGGCTTAAGGGTTTAGTTTCAATATATATGTTGTTTAGACTTTGAGATTGTAATTACATAATGGCCATTGACTTTGAAAAGCATGATTCTTTCACTTAAGAATTCAATTATGTTGTAGGTACTCACAAGAATGTCTCACTGAGACACTGAAAGGATTTCACCAACTACATTATGTCCAAGTGAAGAAATATTTTATTACTTGTCTACCTTCTTATTACCTTGTAGGATCATTCAGAGGCCTTTGTTTGGCATATTGTTCACAAAATACAGAATGTTGTTTACCGGTATATTTTATTTTCAAATGAACAATGCATTTTATAAGACTTTAAGGCAAAGGTGAGTGATCATGGGCCATTGTGGTTCTCTTGTAATCTATATGTATCCTATGTGGTAATAGAACAGAATTAAAGTGAGACCTGAAGGAAGTCATTTTGTGATTTGTACCTTGGGTGATCAGATGTGATACAAGATAATTATGTAACATGGGGGTACTAATTGGGAGTTGGATTAATGATTTTATATTGATCTTTATAGTGCCAGTAGGCAAATAGAAATGGTGCTTTTGTGGAGAGCATAATTCAACTTATCAAACTGCTCTGAACAAGGTTCTAGTCGTGGAATCATACCGTCTGCTTGTTAAGTTAAGCCTGTAAGATGTAAATTTTCCTTAGCTTCAGTGGATTTTATTTTCAACCTCAGATTCATAGATTTGGTGCTGACAGAGTTAATGGGTGGTGTTTTATTAATTAGAGAGTGATTTTTTGGTAGGAAGTTGATCAAGAAGGGCGTTCATCTTCACAGGGTGTCAATCAAAAATAAAGGTGGCACAATCTAGGAAGTAGGTGGGACATAGCACAATGTTACTGGAACTGTTAAAATTGATTTGATTACTCACACTGAAATTTACCGCAGTTAATAAGCTTTCTTCAGGACGAAATTGTCAACCCCTCTTTGATTTTTGCAGGGGAACGATTCATGTGAAATTATTATTATATATTATATTGTTAATATTATACATACTTTTAAAGTTTTTAACTCTTCAGGTACTCTTTTACTAGTGTAGATCATGATCTATTTGCACAAAAATTAGTCTGATTATAGAATTACTAGTATTTTTCAGTTCTATTCACCTAGCTAGCTGGCTCAGTGATAAGCATATCTGGCTTGTGACCTGGAGGTTGTGGGTTGATATCCAGTTATGGTGAACTTTCTTTCCATCGATATTTTGCCTCTCACCTCTAATGCATGTGAGAAAAGTAGTTAGTGGCTTTTGAAAGAGAACTGTGTTGATACTGGTGTGAGAAAACCAGGAAATACATGGGTGCATCACTGACCACCATGACCAGTATGCTGTTATAATGGCATTAAACTCACAATACAAACAAACCAATCAGTTATTCTCAAGATATTGTAGAGCCACACAATTGAGGTATCATAATAAATCATTTTTTTTTTAAACTAAGATACTTTGCCTTTTATCAGAAAACCTTAAAGAGTGGTAAAGGAACAATGACAAATTATTTATAATTAGGAAAATCACCCAGATGATTGCCATTTCATTTTTGAAACCTACATCTTCAGGATCGTTTAGACAGGGGATTGTTTAGTAGAGGGTAAGATGAGACCATTATTGTGCAGGCTGTGTTCAGGCAGTGTTGATAAAAGATCAGACATTTTTATGAAATCAGATCAAGACCTGTAATTGACAGGTAGCAAAAACAACTATCTTTTTGATGTTGACTGTAACCGTTGACTAGACAATAAAATTTAGTCTTGTCCAATTTGAAAGCATTTGTAGACAACAGTTTCAGTTTGGATCAAATAGTACTATTTTGCTTTGTTAGGGTAGGAAACATTTTTGGAAAGGAAGAAAATGACCAGAATTACCAGAATTTTCTCCTTTTCTCATAATGCTTTCAGATTGCTTCTTTCTTAGGGTAGTCAAAAGTTGGTATTGTGCAGTAAAGGGTTAGGGATACAGACATCTTGGAAAGCTACGAAGATATCAGATTTGAGGAAGATAGAAGCAAAACCTGAAGTTCAGTTTGATAGATTACCTGGATTTTTTCCCCCTTAATCAAAATGGCTTGCATAGTAAACATAACATCAAAATAATTTGTGACATAGATAATTAGATTGGAGGGTTTTGCTAGGGAAGTTTCCAGTTTATTTTGCTCCCCGAAGGGCAAGCATATAGTTGCCGCTTCGTCTGTCCGCCGTCCGTCCGAAGCCATTTCTCCACAACCCCTTGACCAAATTGGATTAAACTTCATATATGAACTCCTTAGGGTAATATGCCAATGTCTCTTTCCCGGTTTTCCAATTTTTAATTATTATTAAAAAATGCCACAAACCTTACACCCATTGTATTTATTCCAATAATGCAATATTGTCTTATGGGAAAAGGGGGCTTAAAAGGGGCTAAGTGGGCTTATTGTCCTCTACAAGTTTGTGTTGGCTGTCTCATAGATAGTAATTGCCTTTTCACTTCAATTTTTGGGGGGCATGAACAGGTCCTTTTAGGATGAAAGAAATGAATTTATATCAATTTCATACGTTTTATAAAAAGCACTTGTTTGGGGAGCATAACCCGTCTCTGACGGCTCTTGTTATTTCTTTTTGTATACATTTAACTTTCTGTTATTCAAGCTAGGTCCAGTAGCTAAGCTTGATGATAGCTATTGCATCTAGTTTACTTCAGCCCTCAAAATGTACATAGATTTGATCGTGATGCAAGTAAGGAAGCAGCCAGTGACTTGGATAGAATTCTGTGCTAGGTAGTCCCAAAAGAACCTCCAGAATTACAGTAATGTTTAAAATGGCTTTTATTGAACAAGTGTATTCATATATGAATAAAACTGCAGTTCAGTTTGAAGTATTTTTTTTTATAAATTTCATATATGAACCCTTCTGTAGCACCTACACTATTTATCAAGAAACTTAACAAAAAAGCTTTCTTGCAATAAACACTTTAGACCTAATGAACATTTGATGTGCTTTTGAAAAATGGCCTTGCATCTCTTTCGTGTTTTATACCAACCAAATCATATACAAGTATGGATCTATAAAATCCATTTCGTTTTCACAAACAACTGGATCATAAGATAGAATGATCTGTCAGTATGCAGAAAATCTCTATACCATTACCACACAATCCCTACTTTTGACGCCCCTGAGAAAGAAGCCTTTTGAAAACACTGTAGGAAAAAGGAGAAAATGCTGGTAACCAGCATTTTCTCCTTTTCCAACAGTGTTTTCTACCCTTCCCAGAATAATTTCAATTTTTCAGTCACTTGTATTTTGTTGTCTGCAAATGCTTTCGATTTGGAATAGCCTAAAATTTTGTCGTTTGGTAATGAGTTAACTTTTTACCACACGAGAAGATTTTAGACTGGTTCAAATTGAAAGCCTTTGCAGACGGCAAAATAAAGGTGACTGAAAAATTGAAATTTGTTCTGGGAAGGGTAGAAAACACTGTGGGAAAAGGAGAAAATGCGGGTTACCAGCATTTTCTCCTTTTCCCACAGTGTTTTCAAAAGGCTTCTTTCTCAGAGGCGTCAAAAGTAGGGATTGTGTGGTAATGGGTTAATACCAAAAAGTTTTGACCCATGTCGGCATTCATCATGGACTACACAAGCTGACATGGTTCCATACTTGTTGCAGATGTATGGAACCCTTTTGACAGAGCATGGGTCAAAGAAATTGTCATGTGGATTAGTTCTGCTGTGTAACTTGGCAGTTTGAACAGATTTGTTTGTACTCATTATGTTATTATATCTATAGCAATTATTGAGGCTTTGATAGGAAGCTTGTGTTATGAAGCCCTTGCATAATACTCAAATATACTTTATTACCAATGATTTTTTTAGTTTTTTTCAAATGTGTCATCTCGCTAGTGATTTATTATATGAATTGTCTCAATAACATTTTATGATATGAGTACAATACCTATTTCATGTGTTATGGTGAAGAACTGATATTTTTGGGTTAAGAATATCCCTATTTATCAGCCAAGTTACAAACAATAGTATTTAAGAAGTGATTTTAAAATGTGGAGATGTTTTAGAGGATGCTGCTGTCAGAGTTGTGAGAATGACAGAGATTGTGGTAACACAGATTATAAACCCATTATGAAATCCAACACTTTCGACAGTCTCAAGGTTGGAAGCTATTTGTTATCATTTTACCACATGGTAAAATTTTCTAACTGAACATATTGAAAGGGTAACCATCGAAAGCACTTTGCCAACAACGAATAAAATGTGGCTAGAATAACGTGATTTTGTATTCTAAAGACTTGTTATGTTTTCTGATAGTCTGTTGTGCATTGTTGTTTCTTTCTTAAGAATTACATGAAATACAATGGGATAATCTTATTTTGTACCCAGTTTTTTGTGGGAAAATCATTTATATATCAAAGCATTAATGGCTTATTCACCAACATTATTATGGAATTATGTTGAGAATAATCAGAATAATTTCATGTGTCTGTAATGTCACTTCCCAAATTGTTCTTGTTTTGTTAATTAAAGATTTGTCTAAATATTTGTAATTCAATTTCTTTGGAAAAATGTTACAAAAAAATTTTTTACTGGTACCTATGAACTACATTACAAAAGGAGAATGCACCTTTTATTGTCCAATAATTTATATGCACAGCATTGATCACTGTGAAGGTGAGCAATCCAAGGTCCTTGATAACCCTCTTATCAAAACTTTGTATTCTGTGTTTTCACTGGGGATCTTAAATTATTCGGGCAGGGTTTTCCCTTGGCTTTGAAAATTGGGGATCATTGTGACCCCCTTCTTCATTATTTCAGAGTTATTTCTTTGATTTAGGGGTCAAAATAAATGGACCTCTTCATCATCAAGCATGATTTACAACAATTTCAGCTTTAAACTCCAAGAAAGGAAAGTCTGCAAGCCATTTCAGATGAAAAGATCAATTTCACTCTTTGAAAGACGAAACATTCTTATCGGAATTGCTGCTTGACGTGGTTTGATCGGCAGTTTCAGGAAATGTTAGTTTTCTTCGTTGTGACATTATTACTGCCAACAGCATTGACTGGAAATGTGTAATTTTATATACTAGAAGTATTTTAAAATAAGTTATGAAATACAGAGAACCCAACCAACACTGACTTGGTCCATCAAAAATAAACTTTACTGCAATAATGCGTTAACCAGTTTGATTCTATAAATAAATTCCCGGAAAACCACTTTTGTCTGAAATAAACCCTGTAGCTAAAAAAAGAGCGGTGTTTGTTGATATTTAAGAAAGAAGACTTGGATATATGACGCTTTGTTAAAGTTTGTTGATGATTCGGATTTTGAAAATTTGCTTCACTAATGACGCACTGTCATTTATTTTGGGGGTCATATGAATTAAAATTGTGTCTCTGAAGCAGGATTTGTGCGTCATGGAAAACCGTGTTAGGGCCATATAAAGAGAAGCCTTAAAGATCTGCCAACCAAGAACTGAAAGATTAAGAACTTAAATTTTTGGTATGTGATCTGAATTAATTGATATCTACCAAAGTTGCCAAGTTATTGTCTTGAGTATAAAATTGCTTTTCCTTAGAGCTCAGATGTATTATTATAGGTAAAAAGAATTATCATGTGAAAGTTCTTTCAAGAATTACTTGTGAATAGATGAACATGACTTTTAGGGAAATGCACCTTGTGGGACCCAGCTTGATGTTAAAGATGTTGCCATTAAGACCTTGTTGATCTTTTCTTATTTTGGTTGGTTTGTGCATGAAAATCAAGTTTTACCTGTGAAAAGGTGAGTAGATAATGCTGTCTTTTACCTGGGCACAGGCTTGATTGTGTTTGAGTGCCATCATCAACACCTGGAAATAATCAACAGCTGCAGGGAAAACAATAAAATATGTGGATCATATTGTGTTGTGTAGTGGTATATGTTAGCACTGGGAACAAATATGAGGGAATCAAGGAATCATGGCTGATAAGCAGGTGTTAGGTTCTTTTCACACATTTCGTAAGGCATTGAGGGGCATATTTAGAAAGGTAATTCAGATATGCAGTTTTTACTGATGTTTTTATGGATTGTCTTTTCCCAGAAGAAGTTTACATCTGATGTATCTCTTTTGAAATCTGTAACATTCTGGAATGGTTGATTAAATAGGAGTATTGTTTATGATTTAGGTTTTACTCATAATTGCTTTTTTTGCTCTTTATTTTATTATGTCTAGATAACAAAATAAATAGTAAATAATTCTGTTCCATGTTTTTCTCATACCATCCCAAAATATCTCGAGGCCTTACAATAATTGGTTCTTTTGTGTATGGAAATTTGCCTGATTCGTCTAAACGATCGAACCCAGGACTGCAAGATTGCTAGATCAGTGCCTTCACCATAGTGAGCGGAGCCTAATAATCAGTTTCTTTTAAATCTTTGAGCGCCAAATATTCTTTGAGCGCCAAATTCTGTACAGTACACCCTTTTTCAAAAGAGATTTTGTCCAGCCTGCTTGGGGAGAGTGAGACATTTAGTCCTCACAACTTAAGTTCAATATCTGTCTGGATTTGTGCGAGTCGTAACTTGTACATTTATGGATGAGTTTCAAAATAACTTGGCGCAAGTGTTCCCCTGCATGTGTAGAAGTCCCATTCAAAGTAATTTTTCTGCTAGGTTCAAAGTTAAAATCATAGTTCATGGAGGTAATTAATGATAATAGCTCTTTTCCTTTCCATAACCTTTATATTAGGGATGGATTTCAAACTATTGGGACAGAGGTCTTCTGCTCCATATGTAGAAGTGCTATTTGAACCTTTTTTGAGGTATGTCCAAGGTCAAGGTCACACATAAAGGTCAGATGATAAAATTGTCATATATAGAGCTTCTCAGAGCTTTACATTCAATATTATTGATGGATTACAAGTGCTTTGGAGCATTGTTCAACTTCTCCTTCATGAGTAGAAGTGTTATTTGAAACCCTTGTTCATGTATATTCAAGGTCAAGATCGTACTTGAAGTGCAAAGGCTAAAATTAACATAAATGTGCATTGAGTGATTGGTTACTCTTTTTCTAATGCAGCATGATGATTTTCACTAAGTCTGCCATGGCAGGCTTGATATGTTGCTCCAGGGCAATCTTTTTTAACTCTTTACCACACGACAAAATTTTAGACTGGTTCAAATTGAAAGCATTTGCAGACGACAAAATAAAGGTGACTGAAAAATTGAAATTTGTTCTGGGAAGGGTAGAAAACACTGTGGGAAAAGGAGAAAATGCTGGTTACCAGCATTTTCTCCTTTTCCTACAGTGTTTTCAGAAAGCTTCTTTCTCAGGGGCGTCAAAAGTAGGGATTGTGTGGTAATGGGTTTTAGTTTTTGCGTAGAATATATACAAAAAAAATAGGCAGTGTATATCCAAGATCGGGCTGCATGTTGGTGCAGTCAGATCTTGATCTACATAGTAGAAAATATTGATTTCCAACATGTTTTGATATGCTGGAAGGTTTAAACTTAAGCAGAGTATTCGTGAAACAGGGATTATCAACATCAATTTTGTTATTATACATTAAAGGTGGCCCTTCAGATCTTGGGACGAAAATTTAGAAAAAATACAAAAAAATCATCCTTATACTCCCCAAGCCTTTTAATTTGCCTTCATAAAACCGCAGTAGTTGAAAACCATCCGACAGCACGAGAAATTAGAGATTTACTACGGCCCAGGTTGACACCAACGGGAGACACGTTCTATTTTTAGATGATCAATTCCCTCATTTATATACAGGAATACACAGACAAAGTTTCAAATATAGGGTCCGAAGAAGACATTTTGGAAAATAATTATTACATGTTTGTTAGCCTTTTAAGGGAACATCATCAAAAAAAATTTTTTTTGTAATTGTATGAGTCTTATTTATTGATGATTTGTATTATTTTTTCATATAAAGTTTAGCGATATATATGTTTTTTAATTTGGTGAGATGTAAAAATTCTAAATACCCACCTTTAATACAATAAGTGATATAAAAAAAGGAGCAATTCCTGTTTTTGCTACAATAATATCTGATAAAAAGTTGTATGCTGGTCCCAGGACCAGGTAATGTGTAGTGTAGGCCAAGGTTTCATACAGGTGATCCTGAAGAAATGCACCATGTTAACTAGTAGCACCTCTCAAACCTCAAACCTTCGACTTCACATGGAAGTCTTGCAAAGATGACAGGAAAAGCATATTACAACTTTACAAGTCAGGTTTCCTACTGTCAACCCTTTGATAAATAGGCCATGTAAACTAGTAACACCTTGGAAACATCCCCCCTCCCCTGTGACCCCCGTGGATTCTCATGATATGCCTATTCACCCAAGCCAATCAACAGCAATGAACACAACAGATAAGGTCATAGATTACATATCTGATAGAGTCAGAAGCTATCACATTTTATGGTGTAATACATTTCAAGTTTCTCCAAGAAACTACAGTTTTTATAAATACTTTGGTAGCAAGCCAAGGAATGTTCTCAGTGGTGGTATCAATGAATTTTTGTTTGTATGGAGTGTTTCCTTAAGTAATTTAAATTTATTTGTTTGTATTTTTGGAAGATTTTTCAATGGTCTAATGGTTAAGAAAATGACTTTTTAAAGATTTTGAGTCGTGCAATGGATGAAGAGCTTAACATAGTGTTGTAACAAGTTTCCGGTAAAAGGGTAAAAACATCACAAAGTATGTAACATTAATTAACTCTTTACCACACAACACAGTTTTAGACTGGTTCACATTGAAAGCATTTGCAGACGACGCAGACGACAAAATAAAGGTGACTGAAAAATTGAAATTTGTTCTGGGAAGGGTAGAAAATACTGTGGGAAAAGGAGAAAATGCTGGTCATCAGCATTTTCTCCTTTTCCACAATGTTTTCAAAAGCATTCTTTCTCATGGGCGTCAAAAGTAGGGATTGTGTGGTAATGAGGTAATAAATAATAAAATGTGGCAAATCATGTATTTGCTTGTTGACCCTTTATCAAGAAGTTTTGTGTTTCAATTGCCTTGAGGAAGAAGGCTGTTGAAAACATTGTGGGAAAGGGAGGAAATGCTGGTAAACAGCATGTTTCCCTTTTTCCTAATTGTTTTACATTGTTTGGACAAACCCCAAACTTTGATGCCTGTTTAAGATTTAGTTTATGTGGTTCTTTTTTCTTTCAATCTGTATAGACATCTGAAGCAGCAGACGAAGTGAAAATGGAAGCAGAAGATACAACAGGTACTGCTCATACTTTGCAATGTGAACAACCGGTGTCTATACCTTCACCAGTGGAATTAGGTAAAGCAATGTTTTTGTTTCGTCTTTTATGTCAGGAAGGGGCAAACATTGTTTTGGCTATGTCATGTTAGAATCAGGAAAGAAATTGTGTGGGCTAGTCAGAATTTGATACAGAATGTATTGCATTTTGCCCTGCATGTACAAGGGAAGAAATATTTTGGCAATGTAATGTGACAATTAGACAAACAATAATTTGTTTATGTCATTCCAGAATCAGGCAAAGCATGTCAGAATTAGGAATGTTTTGATTATTTTACATAGTAATTTTGTGTCAGAACTAGATACGGAATGTTTGGTTATGCCCTTATACATGCATTTTTAATTGATGAAGGAGATTTGCATGGCTTGGTGGTGAAAGATTTAGATTTGCAATCTATACCTTCACCAGTGGAATTAGGTCCATTTAACTTTACACAGTTTCCTATGGCACTGACCTGAGGTATTTCCTTTTCTTTCAAGTACTCTTCGGCAATCTTGATACACACTAGAAAGGTGATAGAAACTGCCAGAAACCATAATGTGGAAAGCAGAAAATGCTGGTTATCAGCATTCTCTCCTTTTCCTGTATTATTTTGAAAAGCTCACACTTCAGCATGATTAAAATTAATGATTATATGACAAAGACCTAGAGGGTTGTTTAATTATTAAACTGTTAAATGTTTTTATAACTTTAAATCTTAACCAAACAACAAAATTTTCGACTAGTCCAAATTGAAAGCATTTGCAGCCGACAAAATAACGGTGACTGAAAAATTGAAATTTGTTCTGGGAAGGGAAGAAAACATTGTGGGAAAAGGAGAAAATGCTGGATACCAGCATTTTCTCCTTTTCCCACAGTGTTTTCAAAAGGCTTCTTTCTCAGGGGCGTCAAAAGTAGGGATTGTGTGGTAATGGGTTAACTCTTAACCAAACAAAAAATTTGGAACTTTTCCAAATGGATAACATTTGCAGACAACAAAATTAGTTCCGCTTTAATATGATTGAAAACATCGAGGGAAGAGGAGAAAATGATGGTAACTACTGTTTTCTCTTTTTTTCCTACAATGTTTTCAAATGCTGCCTACCTCAGAGTTGTTTAACTCATTACCAAATGACAAAATTTATGGCTTGTCCAAATTGAAAGCATTTGCAGACAACAAAATATAAGTGACTGAAAATCTGAAATTTGTTTTGTGAAGGATAGAAAACACTGTGAGAAAAGGAGAAAATGCTAGTTACCAGCATTTTCTCCTTTTCCCACAATGTTTTCTAAAGGCTTCTTTCTCAAGGTCATCAAAAGTAGGGATTGTGTGGTAATGGGTTAATGGTTAGATTGTGTGGTACATGTATGGGCTGATGTATTAATAATAATGAAATGCCATGAAATGATAATGACAATGCTATACCATGACAATGTATACTGTTTACAAAAAGCAGAGGATATTGTAGGCAACATTGTTATTGCGAGTAATAAGGGAAACTTTACCATTTTAATTTTTATTTCATGAATTAAAGAATCCATTCACACATTTTGCTCAAAAACGTAACATCTTTATGACATCTTTAGGTATGTTAAACAGCGTCCAAAGTCATCCCATCATCACACCCCTTCAAAATTATGAACATGTTGGGCTACCTCTGTTGCTGCAATATGGTGTTTGCAATATATGTGACGTCTCATACTCCAAATAAAATGACTGACAGAGTGTTTAGCAATCCTGTCCCACTCTTCCTGCAACACTGCACTTTAACCCTTTACCAAACAATCCCTGGTTTTTACGACCTTGAGATAGAAGGCTTTTGAAAACATTTTGGAAAAAGGAGAAAATGCTGGTAACCAGCATTTTCTCCTTTTCCCACAATGTTTTTTATCCTGCTGGAAACAAATTTCCATTTTTGAGTTACATTAATTTTATTTTTGTCGTCTGCAAGTGCTTTCAAGTTGGACCCGTCTAAAATTTTGTTGTTTGGTAAAGAGTTGATATGGTTGGTAATTGATCACATCTTCTGACACCTTTTGAAAGAATGCCCCACTGATGTTGAGAAGGCTCATTGCTGGCCATTGGTAACATACCAAAATGTTACTCTGCCAGAAACTCAGTGATAAGTCTTCCCAAATGGCCATGATTAACTTTGTCATCCCAGGAGATGAGTTCCTTGCCATTATGTGGATCAAATTGGACAACATGGGGAACCAATGCATTGTCATAATATTAATAGTACTGGCCTATCACAATGCCATGACACTTATTTAGCTGCACTCTAGCAGTCATACCAGTCAATATCATAATGGATAAACCTTCATATCTGTTGGCCTAGCTGTGGTCGTGAAATGTTCATTTAGAAGACACCAAACTCTTCTATGACCTTCTGGAAATTCTTAGTGGAATCTGGATTCATCACCGAACATCACATGTAACTACTAGTTAGCATTTCAAGATGTGGCCAAGTACACAACACCAAACATTTATTACAGCTTTGCTGGCAATGGCAAGACCAATTTTTAGTACCTAGCATTATGGCTGTCTGATTTAAGGTAATTACTGAATTCGGACATGAGACATTGACCCTCTATCATGTTAAAGGCATTGATAAAGGTCTTTCTGGATTCACTGAATTCTGATGTGAGACATTGAACCTCTATCATGTTAAAGGCATTGATAAAGGTCTTTCTGAATTCACTGAATTCTGACGTGAGACATTGAACCTCTATCATGTTAAAGGCATTGTTAAAGGTCTTTCTGAATTCACTGAATTCTGACAGGAGACATTGAACCTCTAGCATGTTAAAGGCATTGATAAAGGTCTTTCTGAATTTACTGAATTCCGACATGAGAAATTGAACCTCAAGCATGTTAAAGGCATTGTTGAAGGTCTTTCTGAATTTACTGAATTCTGAAATGAGACATTGAACTTCTATTATGTTAAAAGCATTGTTGAAGGTCTGTGACAGATAGTGTCCTATCACAGAGGGTTTGATTTACAATATTACAGTTGTTTCTGATGTCAGTACATCTTGGAAGTCCAGTTCTTTTAATTCCAATCACGCCACCACTTAGTGACAGCCTGGGTTTGTGTATCATCAATCTGGAGCATACCAATGGCGTGTCAATGTTGACCTTCCATTGGATGTCTCATTATAAATATGTGTTAGACATCTAAGCAACACAGTATTCTGAAAGTTTGGTCCAACTTAAGTTAGAATTACCATGAGATTGTTCAATGTTAAAATCCATGTGATATCCTTCATATCTTTTAGTTGTACATGCAACACAAATTGGAACGAGATTTCTATACTTTATTGACCATGCTATCTCGTATGAACAACTATTCTAGAAATATACATGATGGTTGCCTATGAAGAGTATGTTTCCCTTAGTATAACAAGTAACAAATTTTCACCTACTTTTTGTAAACAGTATGTTATATCTATTGATGTTTTCTTTAGCATGACTTTTCTTTATTTTGCAGAGATTTTAAATAATGATCACTTGATCAGACCATGCTGAATGCAAAGCATGGTCTTTGATATAGATTCTATCTTATTTCATAAAATATGTATTCTGAACCAAAAGTTTTACCATTAATGATAGGAGGAAGAAGTTTTAAGAAAATAATTCAGGGAAAAGAGATAATGCTTGGTAACCAGGACCTTCTTCTTTTCCAAAAGAGTTGGCTACCTGTTTTCAGACAAATCCATCTTTAGAGTCATTAAATGTCTTGTTTGCAAAATCTCTCAATATCGTTGACATTTTATTTGTTTTGTATTATGGTTACAAGAGAACAATTGATATATCATGAACTTTTGAACTTGTTAATTTCTTTTTATTTGAGATTGTGAACTTGTTTTATTTTGTTTTAGACTGTGCATGGAGTTACTTCCCATAGAAGCATGGAGTTACTTCCCTTTCATTGCATATACTTCATCAGCTCCCATCAAAGTTTTAAGTTTTTCTTTTTATCAGTGTTGAGTGAGTGTTGTTCAGCACAGGCTTTTTGATTAGTATGAATATCATACATGTACTTGTTCTTTAAAAAGTGCTTTGAACAGAATGCTCTTGTTTTCATCTGTTTGATATAAAAGACAGTACCTTTCCTTTATCACAGTTTTTTCCGTCTCATCTAATTTATAATTAATCAACATGTTAAGCATTGATCCAGTGTCACATACAGTATTGTCAGAGTTTTTTTTTTCTGAAGAACAGTGAATGTTTTTTTGATAGGATATGTGTCTCTAAACATTGTATTAGTGATGTTTTTGTGAAAGGAGCCACTGGATTGAGGTGTGTTGTGAAACTTCTTATGAATACCAAGTATGTGCTGGCAAAATCATAGCACTTTTACCATCTGACAGAAACATGCAGCTGGTAACCTACAAAATTAGGCCTTGAAATTACTCCTAATTAGTAGTTAATCAGTATGCCACATTTTTTTTTTTAGCAGGAGATGAGCTTTTAGGATCGTAGTATGACAACCCTTTGTGGTGCATGATCCTTATGCATTATCAACATTTATCTAGTGTGCAATCTAAAGGCCTAGATTTTAGTTCAAAAGCTGAGATGATTTAGAAAATTGCTATCCCTCTATCAAAAATTAGGTCACTTAGATAATAAACAAGAAAAAAATGTGTGCACCATTAGAAGTAATGTTTATGAAACACAGTGGTCAAACTTTGGCACTGATAATATTCTGATTTTAAATGAACTTAATATTCTTTTTTCAAGGACATAAGAGTTCAGATGAACAACTCGCGTTCTCATGGCCCTCTTATTTAAAGTATTATAATCAGCAATTGTATGAAAAAATAAAAATTAAATGTTTGGTGGGCATTCTGTGTGTATGTGGTTTTGGGCATTTGTATTGCATGTTATAGAGATAAATTATATTGCTTTATGGATCCCAAAATGTACTTTTCCAAATCATTTAACCCTTTTCCAAACAACAAATTGTAGCGTCTTCTATTTTAAAAAATCAGCAGCCTGCAAATTTGAAAGCTGCACAAAAGAGATGAAGTTTTTTAATGAAGTAGAAGAAGTTGTAGGAAAAGGAGGAATTACTGGTTACTTGCATTTCCTCCTTTTCCAACAACATTATTAATGGCTTCTTGTCTTTAAAGTCTTTAAAGCTCAGGAATGTTTGGTTTAGGGTTAAACACTTCAGCAATTATGAAAGGGTAGTTTTATGGAATAAACATCACAAACCCTCAAGAATCCATTTTATCAGTTGTGACTAAAATGCAGCATTGCCTTGTATTCATAGACACTTTAAAATGCTGTCAAGTTTTATGATCCATGACCAGCCATTTGATTGGCTGGGACATCCTGTCTAAGTCGACCATTTGACTATTCTTGGACATTCGAAATGTATCAGACTTTAGAATTTACAGTGTATGAGGCCCCTGGTCTTATACGTAGATAGTTCAAAGCTTGCTAAAGGTACAAATGAAGGAAATAAATCTTTGGTATTGAAGGGAGTGCTAAATCTGCAAGTAAAGAAGGGGCTGCTATTAAAGAAGTGGCTGCTACTAAGCAGATGGCTGCTAGTAGAGAGGTGGCTTTTGAAGTGGCTGCTAGCCAAGGAGGGGCTGCCAAACATGCTGTTGCCGGTCAATTTAATGGTTCTCAAACTGTAAATACAGGCAAAGAGACTGAAAAAATTGGAAGTGAGATTGAGGAAATTTCTGAAAAAAAGGTGGATAGGCTTGAAAGATTAGCTCAACAAATAGAAGATTTCGATCCTGTTGCTATTCTTAACAAAAGTGATGTTGTTTCGACCACATCTTCTGTATCTTCGGAATTCACAAGGGATATTAATGATGAAAAGCTCATTGATGAACTTGTGGAAAGTGGGAATGAAGGAGGTGATGGAGCTGAAAATAATCAGTATAGTAATGAAAGGGAAGTAACACCATGCAATGATTCAGAGGAAGATAATTCTACAAGTAATCTTGTTGACACTGAAACAACAGTTACTGTTATTTCAAAAGCAGATCATCAACAAGCTAATGGTTGTGAGAGTGAGGATGAAGAACTGGACTCTAATGGTATTGAACAAGAGCAGGATGGTAATTGTGGAGCTGACGACATAAATCAGCAAGATGCTACTAAAACTGATGATAAACAAAGTTCAAAAACAGATGAGAAAGTGTCAAAACAAGGGGATAAAACTCAGAAACAAGAGCTCAGTTCACCAACAAAGTCTGGAAAAAGTAAAAGAAAAGAAGATAAAAGTATTGGTAAGTTGGTAACTTCTTTTTTTTCACCTTCTTTTTTATTGCTGTCATCAATTTTTAAGTCATTACCAAACGACAGTATTGTAGGCTTGTCCACATCCAAAGCATTTGCAGACGACAAAATAAGTAACTGAAAATTTGAAATTTGTTTTGTGAAGGGTAGAAAACATTGTGGGAAAAGGAGAAAATGCTGGTTACTAGCATTTTCTCCTTTTCCCACAATTTTTTCTAAAGGCTTCTTTTTCAGGGTCGTCGATGTAAGAATTGTGTGGTAATGGGTAAACTCCCATGAGGACAATTTAAAGTACTATGAATCCATACTGGACAAGGTGAAAATGCTAGTAACCAGCATTAAATCAGCATTAAATCTTCTTACACTGTTTTCTTCTTACAATTTCAGCCCCATTCAATTTGTTATCTGCAAATGCTTTCAACCTTGATTAGTCTTTAGTTTTAATATCAATATAAGTCGAGGTTAAACTTTTTACCAGACAACAAATTTTTGGACTTGTCTCACTGAGCCCTGCATTGCAACACTTGATTTGAGACCAGGGCTTAACCCTTTACCACATCATGCGGACTTTTAACGACGCTGAAAAAGAAGCCTTTTGAAAACATTGTGGGAAAAGGAGAAAATGCTGGTAACCAGCATTTTCTCCTTTTCCCACAATGTTTTCTACCCTTTCAAAACAACCTTTGAAATTTTTAGTCATGTTTAATTTGTCATCTGCAAATGCTTTCAATTTGGAACAATCTAAAGTTTTGTCGTTTGGTAAAGAGTTAAGAAACACATCTTTCTGTTAACCAATTACCACACAACTAATTTTGATGGCCCTTAAAAAGAAGCCTTTAGAAAACATTGTTGGAAAAGGAGACAATGCTGGTTACCAGCATTTTCTCCTTTTCCCACAATGTTTTCTACCCTTCACAAAACAAATTTCAAATTTTCAGTCACTTTTATTTTGTCATAGATCTGCAAATGCTTTCGATTGGGACAAGTCCAAAATATTGTTGTTTGATAATGAGTTAAAGAGTTAAAACATAATTGTATGTGAAAGCATTGTGGAAAAAGGAGATATTACAAGTTGTGAGCAGTTTCTTGGTAAAAGTGTCTGTGGTAAGACAGAAATAACTCATTTAATACCAAACAACAAAATTTTAGGTTTGTCCAAATCGAAAGCATTTGCAGACGACAAAATAAAAGTGACTGAAGATTTTAAATCGGTTTTGTGAAGAGTAGAAAACATTGTGGGAGAAGGAGAAAATGCTGGTTACCAGCATTTTCTCCTTTTCCCACAATGTTTTCTAAAGGCTTCTTTCTCAGGGGCATCAAAAGTAGGGATTGTGTGGTAATGGGATAATCTGTGTTAGAATTTCAAAAAGGAGGGTTAGCAGGATTTTGGTTTGAGAAAAAATATTAGAAGTAATAGTTTTAACATACTTCGATTTTATCTGATAAGGAAGAAATGACAAATGGAGTGGTTTTATAAATATTTGCCTAATGTTTTACCCAATACTGTATCGATTGGTGCCTCTTATTTAACCCTTTCCCTAAGAATCCCTTGGTTTTACGACCCTGGGGTAGAAGCCTTTTGAAAACATTGTGGGAAAAGGAGAGAACGCTGGTAACCAGCATTTTCTCCTTTTCCCACAATGTTTCTACTCTGCTGAAAACAAATTTCAATTTTTGAGTCACGCTTAATTTGTCGTCTGCTACAGCTTTGAATCTGGACCAGTCTGAAATTTTGTCGTTTGGTAAAGGGTTATGATTTGAAATCTTCAAATATGGGAAGTAGCAAACCCTAGAAAGTTTCTGTTATTTTAGGGCAGTTATTGCATTTTATCATGTTTTCGGAATCAATCAATTGAAGATGTGTCAAAATCATGATGGAGATCATCTTTGCGAGCCAAGTTTACAATCACTATGTCGATCTTACCTTGGCTGATTGAGCCCGATTTCGAGATTCCTGCGATACGCCCTCTATTGGATGCTGGTTATTACTCCCCTTTACATCATGTTCCTAAAAGCAAATGAAATATCATTTTACAAACCGCTTAAGAATACACATGAAGCGATAAGCAGACATCCACGTGAGTTTCCATGTTTTACCTATTATTCGAAAGGTAGAGACCGTATTCTATTTTTATCAAAGATGAAATGCTACGAGCGATTTTATTCGATGCAGCTAGAGCTGGCTGCATCCAATGAAAATGCGTATCGAGAGGTTGTAAAAATCAAGCTCAATCCGCCAAGGTAAGATCCACGTAGTGATCGTAAACTTGGCTGGCGAAGATGGATGGAGATGGGGTAGTTCTAGCTTCTCTTCTTACAATTTTGCTGCCAATATAACAGGTAGTCAGTATCTCTTTGGGTTGAAAGTTAATTAGTGCATTGTGTTTTCATGATTTAACACATTTCCACACAATCCCTACTTTTTACAACCCTAAGAAAGAAATCTTTAGAAAACATTGTGGGAATTCAAATTTAGAATACAGTACTTTTGAAAGTTAGTCAGAATGTTTGTCTCAACTCTTTACCACATGACAAACTTTTAGACTGGTTCAAATTGAAAGCATTTGCAGACGACAAAATAAAGGTGACTGAAAAATTGAAATTTGTTCTGGGAAGGGTAGAAAACACTGTGCGAAAAGCAGAAAATGCTGGTTACCTGCATTTTCACCTTTTCCTACAGTGTTTTCAAAAGGCTTCTTTCTCAGGGGCGTCAAAAGTAGGGATTGTGTGGTAATGGGTTAATAATAGCTGGAACAAGTTTGGAAATTGGTCATGTTTACTAGGTCACAAAATCAAATCTTAGAAAAACCTTGTATACCTTCTGTACCAAACTCTATACCAAACAATAAAATTTTTGACTTGTCCAAATATGCATTTGCAGTAGAAAATTGCAATGTGACTTAGAATTGGTGCAATTTTTCTGTGATGGGGTAGGAAGCATAGTGGGAACAGGAGAAAATGCTGGTTACCAGTATTTTCTCCATTTCCCGCAAAGTTTTCAAAAGGTGTCTTTCCCATGATGGTTAAAAATCACATGGTGCAGTTGAATTTTTGGACTAGTCCAAATTGAAAGCATTTTCAGACCACGGATTAAAATTAATGTTTCAAATGATAGAAGGGTTTTTTTTTTTTCTGAAATGTTAGAGCACATTTTAGGCGAAAATGGAAAAAAAAGCTGTCTAGTGTTTACATCATTACAACTCTGGATTATGTGATAAAAGCTTAAGTTTGTTGTCTGAAAATGCCTTTCTGTTTGGACAAGTCTAAACTTTATTAACCCTTTCCCAAATGACAAATTTTAGACTGCCCCAAATTCAAAGTATTTGCTGATGACAATTTTGAATTTGATGAGAAAGGCAGAAAGTTTTCCGATAGACTAGAAAACACTTTGGTAAAAGGAGAAATTGCTCTTTACGAGCAATTTCTCCTTTTCCCACAGTGTTTTCTAAAGATTTGTACTGCAGACACGTAAAAACCAGGGCTTGTTTGGGAAAGAGTTAACTGGCAAAGAGTTGAATATATGTACAATATTCATTTACAAGGCGGAAAAAATTGGGGAGGGTGGAAAGAATAATAAGTGTCAGAATTGTGAACTGGGATCAATAATGGATCTTTTTAGCATATTATTGTAAAATGGTCAATTAACTATCTCTACCGTTTTAACCCTTTACTGCACACACAGGACTGGTGTTGTAAGACTATCAGGAAGGAAGGTGTTGAAAACATTGGGAGAAAAGGAGAAATTGCTAGTAAGCCAGCATTGTGGGAAAAGGAGAAAATGTTGGCTACCAGCATTTTCTCCTGCTCTCTCTCTGTTTTCTACACTTTTAACCCATTTCCTAATACACCATTTTGAGACTGTCCTAAACTCAAAGAAGCTGCAGACAACAACTGAGATGTGGCTATTGAGGGATTTTACGATACAGATTCCATAGGAAACATTATGGAAAAATGTGAAATTGCTTGTTGTCATTAAAAGTTGTCATTGTGTGGTAAAGGGTTAAACTTTTCTCTGTGATACCTATAATAATTCCTAAAGTGTCTAGTCTATAAAATAAAATGAAAATCCAACAAGTGATAAAATGAGTTTGAGAAAAAAAAATGAGTTGTCAATATAATTATGTCCTTGTGGGAAGAGTGTTGACCTTTTACCAGTCAGCAGATATTTAGACTTGTATAACTTGAAAACAGATATGAAAATGTGATTGGCGTTCAACTGATAAAAATATTGCTAGAAAAGTAAAAAATGCTGTTTACTAGCACTTATCCTTTTCCTACTTTGACTTCATCAAATGCCATTCTTCAGGGTTGTTACAAAGACAGGATTTTTTTTGTAAAGAGATGTGGCCAGTGAGGTTAGAAGCATTGTTGTGGGTTACTTGGATGCAGTAGGGTATTGTTCATACCTGGTGGATATTTATTGGGGGTAAATTATCAGTGTGTATTATTTATTTACTGTATAGTTCATGTAAAGTACTTTATAATATGGAATTTTCAACTCCGGCTCAAATTAATGGTAAGAATTTTGAATCTGGGAGTTAACATTTAAATCTGCTTTCATCCCATGATTCCAAGTTTTGTGAAGCTTGTGGACAAAATTTAATGCCAGGACACAGCTTCATGTGGAGGGAGTGATCGTGATTTTAACTCATTACCAATCAACAATATTATACACTGGTCCAAATTGAAAGCATTTGCAGACGACAAAAATAAAAGTGACTGGAAATTTGAAATTTGTTTTGTGAAGGGTAGAAAACATTGTGGGAAAAGGAGAAAATGCTGGATACCAGCATTTTCTTCTTTTCCCACAATGTTTTTTAAAGACTTCTTTCTCAGGGGCGTCAAAAGTAGGGATTGTGTGGTAATGGGTTAACTACTTACAAAATAATATTTTAGACAGGTACAAATTGAAAGCACTTGCAGAAGACAAAATAAACATAACTCAAAAATTGGAATTTGTTTCCAACAGGGTACGAAACGTTGTGGGAAAAGGGGGAAAATGCTAGTTACCAGCATTTTCTACTTTTCCCACAATGATTTCTACCTTTCCGAAAACCTATTTCAATTTTTCAGTCATTCTTATTTTGTTGTCTGCTAATTCTGTCAATTCGGACAAGTTTAAATTTTGTCACATTAGGTAAAGAGTTGAGCTGGGTTCTCTTGCATTGCTGTATATAACCTGGTAATGAAAAGTAAATATTGTCTGAGAGAACAATATGTGTGTGATACACATAATCCTTATTACCAAAGTTTTAACAGCTGGAAAAAAAAGGCTTTTGAAAACATTGTGGTGAAAGGAGAAACAGCTGATGGCCAAGTCAGGTGTTCAGTCTGCTGTATATAGTACTTGAAAACTATAGTCTCAATAATAAGACGCTGCGGTGATCTTTCTCATATTTGGACATTTACTGTACACCGTACCGTCTCAAGTTTATCGTCAATTTTCTGGTAGCAAATATAGAGCACTATACTGACTTTCGGTTTCGTCGATTTTATCTATATTGCACCGAAATGCAAATAACTTTTAGTAATAAACATGACCAAGAAGAAATTGTTAAACTATTCATAACTTAAAGAGCTTATAGAAGTCGTTTATAACATGTTTATCTCGGAAAAATCACGGACGAAATTTATCGTTCGTGGCGGCCATTTTGTATGTTTTCAGGAACGTAAACAACACGAGATACTGATGAAATGCACTGTGTTTTCTCACGATCAGCGTTTAAATTGAAAACATTTGTATGTCAAATGAAGGAATATTGAATATGCAAGCAATAGGTATGTTTAAATCCTAGTTTTGTGCTCTATTAGCGAAATTATGGGAGTTCAAACTTGCGCACAAAATCTGTGCGGAACTTTCAACTGATTTTGTCCGGATTGTCTCTGTACCCAGAGGCGACCAGTTGAAAAGTAACATAGCCTTTGGGGACAGTTATCTGTACTATTGAAAACCATAGATCAGAGCTCCAGATAAAAGGAGTAATTTTGATTTCAAAATAAAAAATGTAAATTATTCTACACTAAACCCTATATTAATATGGGTATTCATAAGAATCATCTCATCGAGACGATTTCTTATGAGTAACCACAACTTAGGGCTTAGAAGAGAAATAATGGATTTAGAATAATCAGTCCCTCTTATTTGGAGCTCTGATGGAGAGTTGGTTTCAATCCTTAGCTTGGCCAATTTTCTTTCTAAGATGTTTTGATAGTGCTGCAGGATTCAATTGTCTCTCACTGCTGATTGTTGTGTCTGTGATGTTTATGTGGGAAAGCGGCAAGTTACTTTGGAAGAATAATGTACCAAGCACTAGTAAAAGAAACTTAACCCTTTCCCAAACAAGCCCTTGTTTTTATGTGTCTAGAGTATAAGTCTTTTGAAAACACTGTGGGAAAAGGAGAAATTGCTCGTAACGAGCAATTTCTCCTTTTCCCACAGTGTTTTCTACCCATTTGGAGAACTTTCTGGCATTTTTACCAAATTTGAAATTGTTGTCTGCAAACTCTTTGAGTTTGGAAGAGTCTAACATTTGTCGTTCGGGAAAGGGTTAAGGAAAAGCATGCCCTGTTTAACCCATTACCACACAATCCCTACTTTTGACGCCCCTGGGAAAGAAGCCTTTTGAAAACATTGTGGGAAAAGGAGAAAATGCTGGTAACCAGCATTTTTACCTTTTCTCACAATGTTTTCTACCCTTCACCAAACTAATTTCAAATTTTCAGTCACTTTCATTTTGTCGTCTGCAGATGCTTTCAATTTGGACAAGCCTACAATATTGTGGTTTGGTAATGAGTTAACTCTATCCCTATCAAATAGATGATATACTCTTTTTTAACCCTTTACCACCCAACGAGACTTTTAGACCTGTCAGAATTAAAAGCATTTTGCTGATGACAATTTCAATGCATCTTCGCAAGCCAAGGCTGACGATTCACTACGCTACTCTACCCTTGGCGGATCGAGCTTGATTTTTACATTCCCCAGATATGCTTTTTCATTAGATGCAGTCAGCTCTAACTGCAGCGAATGAAATTGCTCGTGGCATGTCATCTTTGATAAAAATAGAACAAGGTCGCTACCTGTTGAATAGAAGGTAAACATGGAAACCCACGTGGATGTCTGCTTATCGCTTCATGTGTATTCATAAGCGGTTTGTAAAACGATATTTCATCGGCCTTTAGAAATATGATGTTACCATCCAATAGAGGGCGCATCGCAGGAATCTCGAAATCGGGCTCAATCAGCCAAGGTAAGATCCATGTAGTGATCGTAACCTTGGCTCGAAAAGATGGTTTCAAATTGTGGCTCATATTAAATGATTTTTCTTTGATAGGCTAGAAAACGTTGTGGGAAAAGGAAAAAATGCTGGTAACCAGCATTTTCTCCTTTTCCCACAATGTTTTCAAAAGCCTTCTCTTTCAGGGGCGTTGAAAGTAGTTGTTGTGTGATAAAGGGTTAATAAAAGCAAGTATAATTCCATGGCAAGATGAAGAAACAGTTCAGTCATGTTCAAAAATGAAATAATGGACGACATAGATCAGAGATCAGACTGCATCTTCTGTGCAGTCTGATCTTGATCAACACTGTCCACAAAAGTTTCTTTGGTCTTCCTTTATAGGAAAATGTTAAAGGGTCCATTTTGAAACAAATCATGACAGGCAAGATATAGGGAATGTTTGAATAAGTTCAGATATATGTGCAGTATGAATCGATATCTCAGTAGTGAAATCTAGGTTTGTTTCATTGACCTTGTTTCGGTCTGCTAGTGTTCAAGCCATTATCAGACAATTGAAAATTTTTACAATCCTGAGAAAGTGGCTTTACAAAACTGCATGGAAACAGGAGATAATGCTGCATGGTAACCAGCATTCCCTGCTTTGCCCACATTTTCTTTCCTATAAAACCAGATTTATATTGCCAATTTTAGTCACATTTACTTTGTCATCTTTAAATACTTTCAATGTGGACAGGTATTAACCCTTTCCCAAAAAAGCCCTTGTTTTTACGTGTCTGCAGTATAGATCTATATTGTTTGAAAACACTGTGGGAAAAGGAGAAATTGCTCGTAACAAGCAATTTCTCCTTTTCCCACTGTGTTCTTTGCTACTATGTTTTAAGAACATTGTCAGCTATAGCTAAGTTAGCCTTTCCAACACAATTTAACCCTTCCCCAAATGAAAAATTTTCAATTCTTCCAAACTCAAAGAGTTTGCAGACGACAAGGAGAACTTTCTGCAAATTTTTATCAAATTTGAAATTGTCGTCTGCAAACTCTTTGAGTTTGGAAGAGTTGAAAATTTGTCGTTTGGGAAAGGATTAAATTGTGTTGGAAAGGCTAACTTTGGTATAGTTGACAATGTTCTTAAAAAATTGTAGCAAATAGAGATACATTGATGAACATTACATCATTACCACACAATTTCTACTTTTGATGCCCCTGAGAAAGAAGCCATTAGAAAACATTGTGGGAAAAGGAGAAAATGCTGGTAACCATCATTTTTTCCTTTTCCCACAATGTTTTCTGCCCTTCACAAAATGAATTTCAAGTTTTCAATCACTTTTCTTTTGTCATCTGAAAATACTTACGAACTGGACAAACCAAACATTCTGTTGTGTGGTAATGATTTAACCCAATACAGTCCCTACTTTTGACGCTCCTTGACAAGAAGCCTTTTGAAAATATTGTGGGAAAAGGAGAAAATGCTGGTAACCAGCATTTTCTCCTTTTCCAACAACATTTTCTACCCTTCATAAAACAAATTTCAAATTTTCAGTCACTTTTATTTTGTCGTCTGCAAATGCTTTCGATTTGGACAAGCCTAAAATATTGTCGTTTGGTAATGAGTTAAATCATTGTCAAAACATTTATCAACAACTATTTGATTGCTGATTTGACTCTCTTATATATCTTGCCAAACCTGGTAGCTTAGTTTGGGTAAACCAGGTGTGGCTGATTTGACTCTCTTATATTTCTTGCCAAACCTTGTAGCTCAGTTTGGGTAAACCAGGTGTGGCTGATTTGACTCTCTTATATTTCTTGCCAAACCTTGTAGCTCAGTTTGGGTAAACCATGTGTGGCTGATTTGACTCTCTTATATTTCTTGCCAAACCTTGTAGCTCAGTTTGGGTAAACCAGGTGTGGCTGATTTGACTCTCTTATATTTCTTGCCAAACCTTGTAGCTCAGTTTGGGTAAACCAGGTGTGGCTGATTTGACTCTCTTATATTTCTTGCCAAACCTTGTAGCTCAGTTTGGGTAAACCAGGTGTGGCTGATTTGACTCTCTTATATTTCGACCCTCTTATATTTCTTGCCAAACCTTGTAGCTCAGTCCGGGTAAACCAGATGTAGCTGATTTGACTCTCAGCCTACCCAATTCTTTCTACGGATTGATGACAGTCATTGGGAACAGCATTTCTTGTTTGGACTATGTTGATATGTGATCGAGGCCAGTGGCTTGGAAAAAATTTTGTATTGGTTAAAATACTTGCAGGAAACCTTGTTTAGATGCACTGGCTGCTTCAAATATAACTGTCTGAAATAAAGTTCAAAACAGAGTTTAGCTCCAAACGAACAAACAAACTTAATTCTAACATGACACACGACTTTGGCTCTACAAACACAGTGCATGGAAAACGTGGTAAAATCTGCGACAATCCATGTAGAGTGACATCATTCAATGAGTGAGTTATTCAATGGAACATAATCTTCATCCGCATTTTTACTCTTTGTTTAAACTTATTTTCCTTTCATTAAGAATTGGCCAAGTTAGAATCGAAATAATCTTCTTTCTATCGTGGTATATCGTTCAATAAACCATGTTGTGAGTTATGAGGCGCAATGAATAACCCACTCGGGCTATTGCCCTCGTGGATTATTTATTGTGCCATATAACTCACAACTGTGGTTTATTGAACAATATACCACGATAGAAAGAAGATTATTTCTTAAATATATTACCATCTAAGACAAGTATTGTCTTGCAATAGACAACAAATCCTAGTTGATGGATAAAATGTTTGTTACAAGAAATTTATCATTTTGCACATTGTTTTTCAATTAACGGTTGTTTAGGTTGTTTAAATCATTACCAAACTACAATATACTAGGCTTGTCCAAATCGAAAGCATTTGCAGATGACAATGTAAAAGTGACTGGAAATTTGAAATTTGTTTCGTGAAGGATAGAAAACATTGTGGGAAAAAGGAGAAAATGCTGGTTACCAGCATTTTCTCCTTTTCCCACAATGTTTTCTTAAGGCTTCTTTCTCAGGATCATCAAAAGTAGGGATTGTGTGGTAATGGGTTAAATGTGCTTATTTTACATGGATAAGCTTCCACAAGTGAAAGGTTTAACCCTTTGCCCCATAAGGCATTTCTATAGTATCTCTAATTGACCATAAATAACAGCAAGGATGAAGCCGTTTCTTATGTATATATGACACCTTTTGATATTGTAGAAAAGATTGTTGCAAAAAGTGAAATTGCTCGTTATGAGCAATTTCACCTTTTGCAACGTTTTCCAAAGGCTCCTACAAGCAATGCGTAGAAATGAGTATCTATGGAGTAAAGGATTGACTCTTTACCAAACGACAGTAGTTCAGGCTTGTCCAAATTGAAAGCATTTGCAGAGGGAAAAAAAAAAGTGACTGAAAATCTTACTTTTTTTTTTGAGAAGGGTAGAAAACATTGCTGGAAAAGGAGAAAATGCGGGTTACCAGCATTTTCTCATTTTCCACAATGTTTTCTAAAGGCTTCTTTCCCAGGATCGTCAAAAATAGGGATTGTGTAGTAATGGGTTAAGTAAGTTTAATCATGATGTTTATTTCCATGTTTACAGTGAAGAGCCAAATGCATAAATATTTTCATTACAGGTACTAGTATCTCATGAAACAAACTGTTGCAGAAAAGTTTGAAAGTTTTGGTATAGAATGTTGGTGATAACTCCTTGCAATTCTTAGATCCACGACGACTTTAACCCTTCAGTGCAAAGCACAACTCACTGACCTTTTGCAGACAGTGTGGTACAAGATCAGACTGCAAAAAATTTGCAGTCTGATCTTGAATCTATACTTTCTGATAAGGAGACTGTGTACCCCAAAAACTGAATTTGAAACAACAGCGTAACTATGGTTTTCTACCATGGACTTGAAAGTTTCATGTTAGTTATTTAGAAGGATAAGGGTTAATCGCTGGTATGGACAGTGTAAATCAAGATTAGACATAGATCATTGATCTGCTATTTCTGCCGCTGTACCAGATTTTCATGTCAAGACATGGTTTCTGTCTGTCTCTTGGTTCCACCATTAGTGTTTTTTAGCTCACCTGAGCACAAAGTGCTCAGAGTGAGCTATTGTGGTAGTGCTGTGTCCGTCGTCCGTTGTCAACTTTTACCTTGTGTACGCTCTAGAGGCCACATTTTCAGTCTGATACTCATGAAACTTAATCAGAATGTTTGCCTCAATGAAATCTCGGACGAGTACGAAATTGGGTCATGTCGGGTCTAAACCTAGGTCACTAGGTCAAATCTTAGAAAAACCTTGTGTATGCCCGAGAGGCCACATTTTCAGTCCCATACTCATGAAAGTTGGTTAGAATGTTTGCATTGATAATATCTCAGACGAGTTTGAAAATGAGTCATGTTGGGGAATCTAGGTCACTAGATCAAATCTTAGAAAAACCTTGTGTACGCTCTAGAGGCCACATTTTCGGTCCAAAACTCTTGAAAGTTGGTCAGAATGTTTGCCTCCATGATATCTCGGACGAGCTGTGTCAAAAACTAGGTCATTATATTAAATCTTAGAAAAACCTTGTGTACTCTCTAGAGGCCACATTTTCAGTCCAAAACTCTTGAAAGTTGGTCAGAATCTTTGTCTTGATGATATCTCGGATGAGTTTGAAAATGGGTCATGTTGGGTCAAAAACTAGGTCACCGGGTCAAATGTTAGAAAAACGTTATGTACGCCCTAGAGGCCACATTTTCAGTCCAAAACTCTTGTAAGTAGTTCAGAATGTTTGTCTTGATGATATCTCTGACGAGTTTGAAAATGGGTCATGTTGGTTCAAAAACTAGGTTACCAGGTCAGATCTTAGAAAAAGCTTGTATATGCTCTGGATGCCACATTTCCATTCCACACTCTTGAAAATTGGTCAGAATATTTGCCTTGTTAATATCTTGGATGAGTTTGAAAATGGGTCATGTTGGGTCAAAAATTAGGTCTATAAGTCAAATGTTATAAAAACCTTGTGTATGCTCCTGGAGGACACATTTTCAGTCTGATACTCCTGAAACTTGTCCATGATGTTTGTCTTGGTGATACCTTGAATGAGTGTGAAAGTGGGTCATATGGAGTCAAATACTAGGTCACTGGGTCATATATTAGAAAAACCTTGTGTACACTCTAGAGACCACATTTTTTGCCTAATACTCTTCAAACTTTAGTCAGAATGTTTGTTTTGGTGATGTCTCAAAGGAGTTTGATAATGGGTAATTGTCGGGTCCAAAACTAGGTCACTTGGTCAAATCTTAGAAAAACCATTTGTACGCTGTAGAGGCCATATTTTCAGTCCAGTACTCATGATGATATCTTGGATGAGTTTGAAAATGGGTCATGCCATCATGGCCCTCTTTTTCTTGTCTACCTGTAAAGTCTGAATCGCTTTAGATTTTTAATAACTTAAAAAATCCTACTGTTCATACATAGGAAAAGTAGGTATTCAAAGTTGATAATTTTCATTATGCAAATTGGTGATGGAATCTACTTTTTTTTCCAATAATTATTGGCCACTTTGAAACTTGCAGGGATTATTTAATACAATGAGGACAGAAATTGTATCAGACTAGATTCCAAAAAGTAGTTATGAGAAATTGTACTTCACTCTTGTCGTGTACTCTTTCTTCTATTCACCTAGCTTTCATAGTGATGTATGTGAGAAAATAAGCAAATTCACTTCCATTAGTGCAATTCCAATCCTCTTGTTAAGTTTAACCCTCTGCCAAATAATCCCAGGTTTTCACTACAGTAGCAGCTGAGCTCCGATAGCTCAGTCACTTGCGTGTAGAACTGTTGAACACGGAGTCCAGGGTCCAATCCCTGGCCATGAATCTTGCTAGGCCAATTTCTTTTGGAGGATTGATGATTGGTTTTGTTTTCTTTTTCCACTTATTTTGATTTGTGGAACTCTTCAAGTTAATTCTTTTCTAGCCAATGACAACACCAGATGCTTTTGTGAACTGTATTAAACAAGATCAGACTGCACATCCTCTGCAGTATAGACTGCACATTATCTGCAGTCTGATCTCTGGTCTACATTGTCCGCTGTATATTCTAGATTATGACAGAATCAATGAAATATATACAAGAATGTTCAAAGAAATATAAAGGATAACCAACTGGTAAGATGTTATACCTATCTGAATTGACACCATTTGCTGATTGCAGTTTCAATTTGGCTCATATGAAATGATATTTCTTTGATAGGGTAGAAAACATTGGGGGAAAAGGAGAAAATACTGGTTACCAGCATTTTCTTTCTTTTTCAGAAGGTGTCTTTCTCAGGGCTGTTGAAAGTTGGGATTGTCTGGTACAAGGGTGACAACCTAAGTCATAGCAGAGTTCTTCGAATAGCCGCCATTTTGTGCACAAAGTGCAGATTAATTACTTTAACCCTCTACTCCATAAGGCATTTCTATGCTATCTCCAATTGACCCTAAATAAGAGCAAGGATGAAGCCGTTTCTTATGTGTATATGACACCTTGTGATAGTGTAGAAAACATTGTGGCAAAAGGTGAAATTGCTCGTTATGAGCAATTTCACCTTTTGCCACAATGTTTTCCAACGGCTAATACAAGCAATGGGTAGAAATGAGTATCTATGGAGCAAAGGGTTAAAAAGATACATGTATCTAAAATTTACTTCGAATCCTATGTCATCGGGTGACGGTAAATATATTTGTCCTATTCATGAAATCAAAATGCCATGAAACAATGTTGTAGCTCTAAACACTTTAACACGATTATTCTTAAAGGCATTGTATACAACATCTTTTAAATTGCACATGTGTCACTGGCTTCTAGAATTGTGCGGAGATGATTGCAAAATCAACAAAACTAATGAACAAAATATTAATATATATTAACGAAGAAAGTTGTCAGGTACCATATGCACTGCTTTGTTTGGACAGATCTTCAATAACAATAATGTACAAGCTGAAAAACTTGCATTTTTAAAATGAAAATGGCGGATTTAAAATGTCTCAGATGACATAGGTTGTTACCCCTGCTGGTAAAGAGTTATTAGGCTTGTCCACATCAAAAGCATTTGCAGACAACAAAAAAAAAATTGACTGAAAATTTGAAATATGCTTTCTGAAGGGTAGAAAATATTCTGGAAAAAGGAGAAAATGTTGGTTTCCTGAGCAGATAATCATCTGTCAGTAGAATGGGATGTGATGTGATTGAAAAAACATGTCTATAGGACAAGAACTTTAACCCATTACCACTCAATCCCTACTTTTGACGCCCCTGAGATAAAAGCCTTTTGAAAACACTATGGGAAAAGGAGAAAATGCTGGTAACCAGCATTTTCTCCTTTTCCCATAGTGTTTTCTATCCTTCCCAGAACAACTTTCTATTTTTTAGTCACATTTATTTTGTCGTCTGCAATTGCTTTCAATTTGGACCAGTCTAAAATTTTCTCGTGTGGTAAAGGGTTAACCGAATCAAACTCCATTCAAGTGACAGATTTTTAATATTACACACAACCAGTTCATTATTCAATTGATTACATTCCTCATTCACCCTTTGTTATGCTAATTATTATGAAGAATGCTGCAATATGAGCAATATAGGAAAAATGTAGTGTGGTAAATGTTCGTAACCCATTACCATACAATCTCTACTTTTGACCTCCCTGAGAAAGAAGCCTATAGAAAACATTGTGGGAAAAGGAGAAAATTCTGTAAATCAGCATTTTCTCCTTTTCCCACAATGTTTTCTACCCTTCACAAAACAAATTTTAAATTTTCAGTCACTTTTATTTTGTCGTCGGCAAATGCCTTCGATTTGGATAAGCCTAATAGTTTGTCGTTTGGTATTGAATTAAAGTATAACATCACTTGTGCTTATATACCATTATTACATTCATCACTAGTGGTGTTTAATTCACTGTGAAATTCCAATAATTCACTGTTAGAAATGTAGTAAAAACTCTATTGAACTGGCTATAAAAAGTGTTGAAGAAACCTGTGCTAAAGGTCTGTCATCCATATTTCGAGACTGGTATCTAAAATGTCTGTTTTAGAGAGGTGTGTACTCTCTCCCTACAGGAAAACAGCATCCCACCTCATGAATTTTAGAATGAGTGCCAAATTTCTTGGCAACTTTGGTATTTATAATCATGTTGTTCCATCCCAGACATAACTTTTAGTGGAATAAGTCATGATTTCTAAATTAACTTAGACACTTATATGTGACTCTCTTTCAAGAATCTGCAAAATACAAGGTAAATGTTCCACTACAACTAGAAAATGTGAAGTAAAATGCAGTTAACATTATTTATATCTAAGGTAGAGGTCTGTTCGTTCATGCAGTTGAATGCTTTGGAAAATATTTTGGTAAACAAGGAAATTCATCACAACTAGCAGTTTTCTTAGGGCCATGATATTTTCACAACTTAATATCTAAAATACATATAGTATAAAATCTTTGGTTAGCATGCATGGAAACATAGGTCAAAGGAGAAACTGTTGGAAAAATGCAAAAATCATAGCCACATGTGGAAAATCAACATAAGCTTGTGAACTCCTGTTGCTAGGCAGCCTTTGTTGATGTTCCTTACGACTGTTCACAGCAACATAATAGTTAAGTCAAATCGCCATATCAGATTCCTTAAGGTGGATCTTTAAGTTTTGGAACAGGTTGTAGTTGGAGGAATTAAGTCTGGAGAATATGGCGGCAGTTTAAGAACTTCCATATGGTACCGCTTGAACACGTCCCAAACAATGCCAGACTTCCGCAGCGTGGCGTTGTCATGCAAAATGAATGACATCACCCGTAGAACTTTTAGTCATTTGTGGCGTAGAAAGAAGAATTTGACAAAGAATTTTAGTCAAATACCACTCATAGTATTTTTTATGAACTGTACTTTCATGTGGACGTCTGGGTGTTGTCAAAACACTGTTAATATGGTAATCGAAGATCATGAACATCTTTGGACAGTTCATACTGCGGCGATATTTCACAGGTCTTAGCGATTTTGGAGTATGCCATTCAGAGCTTTGCAATTTCAGTTTGGGCTCAAATGACAGGATCCATGTTTAGTCAGTAGCAACCACTCTATTCAGCATCATTTCACACTTCTCTCAATATCTGTTCCACAATTCAGTGCAAATTTGAACAGTTTTTGAGACTGTCTGCGGCAACCACTGCATTGGGATCTTTAAATTCTGCGTCAGAATAACATAAACAGAACCCTCTCTTATACCTGTTTTCCTGTTTCATAAGTAATTTCCTGGCATGTAAATTGTCTATTAGAGGCCTGTTGAGAAGGTGAGCAACAGTTTCGGTGCCATCGGCGCCTGAAACTGTTACCAGCCTACAGGAGGAGGGCTTCTTGTTAGACTTGTCGTCCATTTTTGAAATCCTTCACCCATCTACAAAATGTGCTAAATCCAAATGCACTTGTCGAGTCAACCTGAAGCACATGTAACATTTCAGTTGCTTTCTTTCAGTGCCTACTCTCTATCTTGATATAGGCATAAATTTCTTATTGCGTCGGGGCGTATGCATCATCAGCCATTAAGTTGTTTGAGATGATGTCATCAAAAATGATGTGATGTCATGATGCTGTTTAACTCATTACCAAACGACAAAATTTCTGGTTTGTCCAAATTGAAAGCATTTGCAGACGACAAAATAAAAGTGACTGAAAATTTGAATTTGTTTTGTGAATGGTAGAAAACATTAAGGGAAAAGGAGAAAATGCTGGTTACCAGCATTTTCTCCTTTTTCCACAATGTTTTCTAAAGGGTCGTCAAAAGTAGGGTTTGTGTGGTAATGGGTTAACATGTGCGCCTATGAGTTGATTAAGTTGCGTGCCAAGTTTCGTGGCTTTATGTTTTTTCAATCAAAGTTACAAACTATTTCTCATTCATTTCTGTATCATTACTGCATACTGGAATTGGCCTGTCAGTCGGTATCTGTCCGTCAGGGTGTTCGTCTGTGTACAAATAATTGTCTGTTTCTGTCAAAGCACTGGCAGGGGTATTATGTGACATTTAGTGAGAGCACTATTTTTATTTTTCTCCTTTTACCACAATGTTTTCCACCTTTTCAGAGACATTTACCATTGTTAATTTTGTCATATGAAATTCTGTAACTTCTTTACCAAACGTCAAAATTTTAAACTTGTCCAAATTGAAAGAAAATATTGTGGGAAAAGGAGAAAATGCCGGCAATTAGCATTTTCTCCTTTTCCCTCAGTGTTTTCTACTCTATCAAAGAGAGAAATCGTCATTTCATCGCTGTTCAATTTGTCATCTGCAAATGCTTTCAATTTGGTCAATTTGGTCACATCCCAAATGTGGTTGTTTGGTAAAGGTTTAACTTCATGATTTTCCTGCATATTTATGGTAAAACATGACTTAATCTTGAGAAATATCTTCAAAGGATCATTGTATTTTGTTTTGTTGATCTTGACTATCAGTACTTTACACAGATTCTTTCAAATCCTTTCAGATCATATCCTGAAAGCATTGAGCAGCTTACAGACGACAGAGGAGAAACTTGCAGCATTGTGTAAGAAGTATGCAGATCTTCACGAAGACCACAGAAATCTTCAAACATCCTTCAAACAGAGTCAGAGAAAGCTTACTGTGGTATGTAAGGCTGTCAATAGTTTTTCATGCACCAGCCAAACCAAATTTAGCCATAGGAGTAATGGAATCAGTTACTTTATATTTCATATGTCTATTTTTATAAATTTTATGGGTAAAGAAATGATGTAATTTAAGCTGGGGGGAATTATTTCCCCGTCACAGTGAATATTTTTCTCCTGCCGAAAATCTGGTTAGTTGACTTAAGATCACTAGTTTTAAATGTGGCATTCGTTGACAAGGCTTCTATCTCAGGGTCGAAAAACCAGGGATTGTTTGGTAAACGGTTAAATGTTCAGGATTTATCATTGTTTAATGTCATCATCATTGATTAACCCACACAATCCCTACTTTTGATGACCTTGAAAAAGAGGCCTTTAGAAAACATTGTGGGAAAAGGAGAAAATGCTGGTAACCAGCATTTTCTCCTTTTCCCACAATGTTTTCTGACCTTCACAAAACAAATTTCAAATTTTGAGTCTCTTTTATTATATCATCTGCAAATGCTTTCGATTTGGACAAAGCTGAAATATTGTCGTTGGGTAATGATTTACGATTCTTTTGTTTTCTATTCAGATAACGAGAGAAAAAGATCAGTTACAAAGTGAGCATACTAAGGCTGTGATGGCTAAAAGTAAACTGGAGAGTTTGTGTCGAGAACTGCAGAAACACAACCAGACAGTACGGGTAAGCCTGTGATGGAATCTTTATTTTTCAGTTGCGTTTTTATACCCCCTCAAAACATATGTTTTCGGGGGTGTACTGGAATCAGCCTGTCTTGTCCGAGCGTCCATCCGTCAGTATGTGTTTTCGTCCGTTCCTGTGTCTGTCTGTGTACAAAATTTTAGTAAGTTTGTGTTGCAGCTCCTTCAATTCTTCCTTCCATTGTTTTGAAACTTTGCACATACACTGATCATATATTGAAGATTTGTAAGTTGCAATTTTCAAGTGTCAACTCCTCTTGGTTGAGGAATTATCTCCCCCTTGAACTTGACACTTTTTTCTGTCAAAACGCTGGCAGGGGTATTAAGTGACATTCAGTGACAGCTCTAGTTTTCATCAGTTATTGGCTGAATTGATTAGTGCACTTTGCTAGTGTACAGGACTTGAGACAAGGGAAGGGCCGCTGGTGTCAATCTCCAGGTTGGCCACTTTAATCTTTCAAGAATTGCTAATTGTAATTGTAACAGGATACATTCCTGTCTTTGTCTGCTGATCATCATGTAGCTGATGCTTATGCGGGAAAACAGCCAGTGGCTTATAAAAAACATTGTGCAAAGAGCAAAGAAACTCCTGAAAGCATGATTTGACGCACTGGCTGTGGAACATACCTGAAACAATGTTGAAAACGGCATGAAACAACTTTCTAAAAATGATCCCAAAAATTCCTGAAGCTGGAGATGATTTTTTTTTTTTTTTTTAAACAAAAAGAGATTTAACCCATTACCATACGACAAAATTTTGGACTTGTCCAAATTGAAAGCGTTTGCAGACGACAAAATAAAAGTGACTGAAAATTTGAAAGATGTTTTGTTAAAGGTAGAAAACATTGTGGGAAAAGGAGAAAATGCTGGTTACCAGCATTTTCTCCTTTTCCTACAATGTTTTCTAAAGGCTTTTTTTCTCAGGGGTGTCAAAAGTAGGGATTGTGTGGTAATGGGTTAAAATTGTTATTCACATACATTAAAATGTTTCTATTAAATTTGCAATAGGCATGTAGCAGTCTGTCCTGTGTCTTGTCAGTAATGTTTAACTCGTAACCGCACAATCCGACTTTTAATGACCCTGAGAAAGAGCCTTTTGAAAACATTATTGGAAAAGGAGAAAATGCTGGTAAGCAGCATTTTTTCCATTTCCCTCAGTGTTTTCTTAGCTTGCCAAATAAAATTTTAGTTTTTGATTTACATTTATTTTGTCTTCTGCAAGTGCTTTCAAATTGGACTAGTCCAAAATTTTACCATTTGTATTGAATAACTATTGATGCTACAGTAATGCCCCTTTTCAATTTAGAGGGTTCACTTAACTCATTACCAAACAACAAAATTTTAGGCTTGTCCAAATTGAAAGCATTTGCAGATGACAAAATAAAAGTGACTTAACCCTTTCCCAAACGACAGACTTTTGGACTAGACCAAATTGGAAGCATTTGCAGACAAAAATTCAACTCTTACTGAAAAGATGATTTATATCTATGATAGGGTAGAAAATATTGTGGGAAAAGGAGAAAATGCTGGTTACCAGCATTTTCTCTTTTCCCACAATGTTTTCAAAAGGCTGCTATTCCAGACCCGTAAAAACCAGGGATTATTTGGGAAAGGGTTAAAATTAAAAATTTCTATTGTGAAGGATAGAAAACATTGTGGGAAAAGGAGAAAATGCTGGTTGCCAGCATTTTCTCCTTTTCCCACAATGTTTTCTAAAGGCTTCTTTCTCAGGGGCGTCAAAAGTAGGGATTGTGTGGTAATGGGTTAAAAAGCAACTTCAGATGAGCTTTGGCATTTTCAAGTGATTCTTTTGATTCTTTTATTCTCTATCTGTAAAGCGTAGCTTTATTCTCGTAGTATTTATTTGTTCTCTTCTAACTTGCAGCAAGAAAGTATACAAAGAGCCAGGGAAGAAGATGAAAAAAGAAAGGAAATATCCCAAAAATTCCAGGTTTTCAGATTTTGTTTATCTCAAATTTAATCATTCATAAACAAGATAAAATTGCAAGACAATCTAAGAAATAACTTCCATATGTTTTCAGAGAGCTGTGGATGTTATTTTACCATGTGTCAGTTAGAACTGATGAACCTGACTAGTTGTCTGAGAACTTGGTTTTGTATATGATCCAAAGAATGCAGTTCAGCTTATTTTTAGCTTCACGTTACCATGCAAAACTTTCAAAAGGTTTGCATGCTCAGAATCCCTTGATATATGGAGGATATTTGTTCTCGGCGTAAGATCGAAATTTATTTCATCGAGTGGACACCATCGGTAATATTTTCACGAGTGGCACAGCCACGAGTGAAAATATTACGGATGGTGTTCTTGAGATGAAATAAATTTCGATCTTTCACCGAAAAAAACAAATATTCTATTTATTTTATGCTTTTAACCCTTTCTGGAAGGAGCTTTATCAAAATTCAGTACAATTCTTTTCCCTCATTCCCCGTGGCATACCCCTCCCGCATAGCAACGTTACGTCAAGCGCGAGAAATGTAAGGTATATGACGTCATATTTCCCATCTAGTTGTTAGGCACGCGCAATTTACCTAGGCAACAAGAACGTGAAAATTGGTATTTTCACTGGTGGTACCAGTGTAAGATCGAAAAATATTTTCACTGCTATTTCTCAATATCCCACCGGAAAGCATGAAATAAAATCAGCATCTCTGCTTGTATAGTAATTATTATTTCCATCATAAAAATGTCACCTCATTAGACTGTAAAATTGTACATCAGACTACATGCTCCTTAACCTATTACCACACAGTCCCTACTTTTGACGCCCCTGAGAAAGAAGCCTTTAGATAACATTGTGGGAAAAGGAGAAAATGCTGATAACCAGCATTTTCTCCTTTTTCCACTATGATTTCTACCCTTCACAAAACAAATTTCAAATTTTCAGTCACATTAATTTTGTCGTCTGGAAATGCTTCCAATTTGGACAAGTCGACAATTTTGTCGTTTGGTAATGTGTTAAATTCTTATTTTGGTCTATTCTGTCCATTCAAGATTGTTGAAATTGCTTCATTCAGGATTGTTTAGATTGCTTTGTAACATTGTCATTATCAGACTTGATGTTACAGCCCCACTAGACAGTACTTTGACAGGTTTACATTGGAAGCACTGAATAAGGTTTATACTGCTCCTTGACCCTTTTGGTCCTGATTTATGTTGTCTGGTTCTGGAACATCTATTTCAGATCACCTCATTACCAAACAACAAAATTCTAGGTCTGTCCAAATCGGAAGCATTTGCAGACGACAAAATAAAAAAGACTAAAAATTCGAAATTTGTTTCGCGAAGGGAAGAAAACATTGTGGGAAAAGGAGAAAATGCTGGTTACCAGCATTTTCTCCTTTTCCCACAATGTTTTCAAAAGGCTTCTTTCTCAGAGTCGTCAAAACTAGGGATTCTGTGGTAATGGGTTAAGTCTTAACCACACAATCCTGACTTTTTACAACCATAAGAAAGAAAGCTTTTAAAAACATTGTCAAAAAAGGAGAAAATGCTGGTAACCAGCATTTTCTCCATTGCCAACAATGTTTTCTAACTTTTCTGTCAAATTTCAAATTTTGTGACAGTTCTAGGGTATGAATGACAGATAGTTTCCATTTTACTTTCAGACAACTATAGGTGAAATTCAACAACAGATGCAAGAGAACCATGAAAAGAACAAACAGCTCAGAGAAGAAAACTTTGAACTTGCAAATAAGTTGAAGAAATTTATAGAACAGTATGAGGCAAGAGAGAAGGTGAGAGGTGTCAAAAGACAGTCCAGCAATTATTATTATACTGCGAAGAAATTTTCCGTGATCTGATTGGTTAACATGCCAGGAACATGTATATCATGTTCCCTGGCAAAAATCACATAAAGCCAGTTTCCTTTTGAGTGCCCCGTAAACGTCACTACACATGCAACAAAACATCGAAAATGGCGGTGTCGATCGATCACCAGGCTGCACATTTTATGCACCAAACTGGACGTTTTTGTGACCATCCATTTCCAGTGACGTCAGTTTTCATTGTATTGGGGCACTCAGAAGGGAATTCCTATTTTGTCAGCGTATTCGATTTTTGAGATTATAATACAGGAAATTTCGCTTAACGTGCTTTGAAAGGACAAAACTTTGCAGTATAATGAATTAATTATACGGTCAGGTGGCAGGGGACTCTGGAATTTGTTCACGGCTATGTTGAATGATGTTGCCACCTCGCCTTCGGCTCGGGCATGATTCACCACAGCCGTGAACAAGTTTCCAAGTCCCCTGCCACCTGACCGTACAACTGGTATTATTATACTGCAAAGAAATTTCTCGTGATCTGATTGGTTAACATGCCAGGAACATATATAATGTTTCCTGGCAAGAACCACGTAAAGCCAGTTTCCCTTTTGAGTGCCCCGTGAACATCACTACATGTGCAACACAACATCCAAAATGGTGGCATCGATCAATCACCAGACTGCACATTTATGCACCAAACTGCACATTTTAGTGACATCAGTTTCCAGTGACGTCAGTTTTCGTTGAATTGGAGCACACAGAAGGGAATTTTTTTTTTGTCAGCATACTCAATTCGTGAAATCATAAAACAGTAAAATTCCGCTTAACGTGCTTTGAAAGGGTAAAACTTTGCAGTATAATAAATTTGTTGTACGGTCAGGTGGCAGGGGACTTGGAAACTTGTTCACGGCTGTGGTGAATCATGTCGCCGCCTCGCCTTCGGCTCGGGGCAACATGATTAACCACAGTCGTGAACAAGTTTCCAAGTCCCCTGCCACCTGACAGTACAACTAATAGTGTGATACATCTTCATTGTATGAATATCTAATAGCTGCTTTACATTTCTAAAACTTGAGGGAACTGTGAACAAATGGAGATAAATGAGGACTGATATTGAAATTCAGAAACAAACTATAATGTTTGTCATCACTGACAGAGAAAGTAGCCACTGATTGAACGTTTCACAGAGGAAATGTCTGCTATTGTTTTCTGTTTAGATGAGTGTGGAATTTTGTTCTGTAGTAAAGAGATTATGGGTTAGGGCACTGGTGCTATATCTTCAATGTCTTGTATTAACCTTTTTACCAAGAAATCCCAGGATTTTATGACCCAGGGGAAGAAACCGCCTGAAAACATTGTGGAATAAGGAAAAAGTGTTGGAAACAAGCATTTTCTCCTTTTCCCACAATGTTTTCTACCCTTTTAAAGTCAAATTTCATTTTTTGAGTAACATGTATTTTGTCATCTGCAAATGCTTTCAATTTGGACAAGTCTAAAATTTTGTTGTTTGCTAAAGAGTGAAACCGTCATCATATTTAGTTACAAAAGTTTACACTTAAGAATATTTAGAAAAAGGAGCAATTGCCCGTAATAGATGACATGTACTGTTAATGTATTATCCCATTACCACACAATCCCGACTTTTAACACCCCTTTGAAAGAAGCCTTTTGAAAACATGGTGGGTAAAGGAGAAAATGCTGGTAACCAGCATTTTCTCTATTTCTCACAATGTTTTCTTCCTTTCCATAAACAAATTTCAATTCTTTATTCACATTCATTTTGTTGTCTGCAAATGCTTTCAATTTGGACCAGTCTATAATTTTGTCGTTTGGTAATGAGTTAAAGACCTCCTTTGCTTAATGGTCGAAACTTTTTCACTCAGATTTGATCATTGTTGGCATAGCTTGTCACATTCGAGTGTCCTTTAGCAAACTACTTCAGGTTCCAATCTATTAGTGAGCTTTGAATATTATTTAGACTAGTCCGTTTTCTATATACAGCAAATTGAGAAAGTAATACAACACAGAGAATTAGAACAAAAGCTAGCAGATGCCAAACTCGAACAAGCAACAGCTATTCTCATGGAAGAAAAGGCAAAAAATCAAAAGGAAAGAGAACTGGTAAGTGGTGATGTATATTGGAAATTACAAACCAGTAAATTTCTTTCTTATGTAACAGTTTGTTATAGCAATGAAAGAACTTTAACTCTTTACCACACAATCCCAACTTTTAATGACCCTGAGAGAGAATGCTTTTAAAAATATTGTGGGAAAAGGAGAAAATGCTGGTAACCAGCATTTTGTCCTTTTCCCACAATGTTTTTTTTTTACCCTTCCCAAATCAGATTTCGATTTTTTGAGTCTGCAAATGCTTTAAATTTTGACTAGTTCAAAATTTTGTTGTTTGGTAAAGAGTTAAAAAGTCCTGTCGAAAATATGGCTAAGGAATTTATGGATGTTTTATCAGTGCTAGTTATTTGCTTATGAAAATCTCAATACAATACAATGAATGTTGGTCAACAAAACTTATGCCTGTTTTTCTGAAGATGTCCTTTAAGGACATTTTCGGTAGTAATTTCTGCACATCACTTTGGCGATTTCAAGGGAGACAATAACAGGCAGTAACTCTTCTCAAAGAAGGTACTTGTGTATTGGTCGGACAATACCTTGAATTTCGGATACTGTACGTTTCGAAGCAAAGAATGAGTCTTATTATATCGACTTAACAGACATTTTGCAAAAAAGATCTAAAGGGGAAAAGATCAGAGGAATACAGGAAAGTTTTTGGCAGTATCTACTTTCTCAGAGACTAGAGTCTACTGAACATGACAGTGAGATTCTATGAAAGGAATTTTTCCAAATTTTGAATGTTGATTTTCCTTATATTTTGGTATGTCAAGAAATAGGAAAAATAATTTTTTAAAAGGAAAATTAATTCAGGTTATTATTTCATTCATACAGAATCAAGAAATTATATATTAAATATGCAAAATAATATTTGCATTGTATAATAAACTTTCTATAACTGTATTACTGTCTTTTATGAAGATATAGTCATTTTAGGTGTTTCGATACAAACGATTACCATAGAAACAGCCATTTTGCAGAAAATCTAACTGGACAACATACCTTTTTCTTTTTCTTTTTTAGTTTTCCATTGAATTTTACCCAACATATGAAAGAATTAGAAAATTCTATGAAAGGATTAAATTTTCACAAAACTGTAGAAAACGTCCTTAATAAGCAAATAATGTATGATCATCATAATCTGAGAAGGAAGAATTCTTAAATGTGGGTTACATCATGAAATCAATCCATTGATAACCGTACAACAAGAACTAGCCTATGATTGTTGAAAAAATAGACATTTGCTTCACTAATTTCATATCTCCTTATTTTACAGTTACTTCTGCAGACAACGGAGTATGTGAAGAAATTACAGATGAAAGAGACAGAGGTATGTCAGCAAAATTCTAGTATTGACTAGATTTGGGTCTGGGCAAAATTAGAAGCAATTGCAGATGGCAAATTCATTGTTGCAAAAATTATATGTATATTTGATAGGATTAAGAACATTGCGGGAACAGGAGAAAATGTCAGTTATCAGCATTTTCTCCTTTTCCCACAATGTTTTCTACTCTTCCCAAAACAAATTTCAAATTTTCAGTCTCTTTTATTTTATCATCTGCAAATGCTTTTAATTTGGACAAGCCTAAAATATTGTCGTTTGGTAATGGGGCAACCTTTTGCCACACAACCCCTACTTGACCTTAAGAAAGAAGGCTTTGGAAAACATTGTAGGAAAAGGATAAAATGCTGGTAACCAGCATTTTCTCCTTTTCCCACAATGTTTTCTACCCTTCCCAAAACAAATTCTAATTTTTGAGTCATGTTTAATTTGTCGTCTGCAAAATGCTTTCACTTTGGACATGTCTAAAATTATGTGGTTTGGTAAAGAGTTAAATGCGATAAATACAAGTCAAACAAGTGTAGTCCCTTCTCATTCTTAGATGTTAATGACCACATAACCACACAGTCCCTACTTTTGACGACCCTAAGAAAGAAGCCTTTAGAAAAAATTGTGGGAAAAGGAGAAAATGCTGGTAACCAGCATTTTCTCCTTTTCCCACAATGTTTTCTACCCTTCACGAGACAAATTTCAATTTTTCAGTCACTTTTATTTTGTCATCTGCAAATGCTTTCGATTTGGTCATGCCTAAAATATTGTCGTTTGGTAACGAGTTAAATGAGTCTAATAGGATTTGAGTCTAGCAAATAGGGGAGTTTATCATCTTCTTGATCTGTTATACCAAGCAAGTCTATATATGATTATGTATGTAATTACATAAGAACAAAAAGTATTCTCTCGGTACTCAGAATGACAAGACAAGACATATATTTATACCCAGGCAAACAAAGTTTGTGGGGGGTATACTGGAATCGGCCTGTCGGGCGGGCGGGCGGGCGGTCAGTCTGTTCGCAAAATCTTGTCCGGACAACTCCTCCTACAGTTTCAGTCCAGTTCGCTTGATACTTGGTAGAAGTGTCCATTTGGAGTTGTAGATGTGCAAGACGCAAATTTTGTGAGTTATTGCCCCTAATTTAACTTGAAAATGTTTGTTTGGACAACTCCTCCTACATTTTCTGTCCGATTCACTTTAAACTTGGCAGAAATGTTCATGAGGAGTTTTAGATGTACAAGACGCAACTTTCGTGAAAATTCTATGAAGAATTAATGAGTTATTGCCCCTGATTCACATTTAAAATGCTTGTCCGGACAACTCTTCCTACAATTTCAGTCTGATTCGCTTTATACTTGGCAGAAGTGTCCATTTGGAGTTGTAGATGTGCAAGACGCAAAATTTGTGAAAATTCCATCAAGAATTACTGAGTTATTGTCCCTGATTTGACGTAAAAATGCTTGTCTGGACAACTCCTCCTACAGTTTGTCTAATTCACTTTAAACTTGGCAGAAGTGTTCATTAGGAGTTGTAGATGTGCAAGACGCAACTTTTGTGAAAATTCTATGAAGAATTAATGAGTTATTGCCCCTGTGACATGAAATATAGGGGCAGGGGGATTTATCACTTTAGTGATAGTTATTTTAGTTTATTCTCCCAAGTATACAAATTATACAAAAAGGGGAAATGATGAATACGAAGCAAAGTTAAAACAAGCTCTCTGGTATATTTTGTAGTTTTATAAATATCTGATATCTTTTAGAGTAAACCATTTCAGGTTAAATAGCCAAAATCTCTTTTTGTTGAAGTACAGGGGTTATTGGGTGGGGGCCCACACTTTGTATATTTGGCCAATTATCTAAGTCAATCATAGTTGCATACCCCCTTTCCAAATGGCAAAATGTTCAGCTACAGCAAATTGGAAGAATCTACAGACGACAGATTAAATTAGATGTAAGAAAAACGATGATCTTGGTCATTGGTAAAGTAGAAGGCATTGTGAGAAAGGGCAAAGATGCCAGTCACCAGCATCCTCTCCCTTTTCCACAATGTTTCAAAAGGTCTATTTTCTTTGAGCAAGAATAGAATGCCCATACATATCAGAATTCTATAAGAAAATAAGACAGAAGGCAAAAGATGCAAGTTGGTAAATTAGAAAGCATTGTGAGAATGGCAAAGATGCTGGTTACGCAGGCTGGTCTGTGACAGCATTTTATGCAAATGTCCGAATATTTGACCCAGGTTAGCCTTCCCAGGCATGTTGATATTTTTGGCAGCTGCATTAAACCCCCTTTTCATTGAGCATGGCTCATTTTTTTTCTCTTTTTTCAATATTTTCAGTTATCTATGTACAAAGAGAGATATGAAGAATTCCAGTCCACCATTAAGAAGAGTGAAGAAATGTTTCAGAAATTCAAGACAGAAATGGACAAGGTAATTTCTAGAAATTTAACTGGGTTGATGATGACTTTGTGTGAAAACACAGGCTGCTAAATGACAATTAATTCAGTATCACTCAAATAAAGCAACTTTTACTTCCACGACAGAGCTCCAGATAGAGGGAGTGTTTTTTATTATATGCCCGTCGAAGACGGGACGTATTATGGGATCACCCGTGGCGGGCAGGCAGGCAGGCGGGCGGGCGGGCGGCGTCCAGTTCTTTGTCCGGAGGATATCATCAAAACTATTCTAGCTAGGGTTATGAAATTTCATGGGTGGATAGATCTCATCGAGGGGGAGTGCAGTGCGCAGGAATCATAACTCTTGCTTGCTTAATTTTTGAGTTATTGCCCTTTGTTGTTTTTTCATACTTGAATTTTGTCCGGAGCATATCTCCAAAATTATACTAGCCAGGGTTATGAAATTTCATGGCTGGATAGATCTCATCGAGGGGGACTGCAGTGCGCAGGAATCATAACTCTAGCTCGCTTAATTTTTGAGTTATTGCCCTTTGTTGTTTTTCATACTTGAATTTTGTCCGGAGCATATCACCAAAACTATACTAGCTAGGGTTATGAAATTTCATGGCTGGATAGATCTCATCCAGGGGGAGTGCAGTGCGCAGGAATCATAACTCTAGCTCGCTAAATTTTTGAGTTATTACCCTTTGTTGTTTTTCATACTTGATTTTTGTCCGGAGCATATCTCCAAAAGTATACTAGCTAGGGTTATGAAATTTCATGGGTGGATAGATCTCATCGAGGGGGAGTGCAGTGTGCAGGAATCATAACTCTAGCTCGCTTAATTTTTGAGTTATTGCCCTTTGTTGTTTTTCATACTTGAATTTTGTCCGGAGCATATCTCCAAAACTATACTAACTAGGGTTATGAAATTTCATGGGTGGATAGATCTCATCAAGGGGGAGTGCAGTGCGCAGGAATCATAACTCTTGCTTGCTTAATTTTTCAGTTATTGCCCTTTGTCGTTTTCCATACTTGAATTTTGTCCGGAGCATATCTCCAAAATTATACTAGCTAGGGTTATGAAATTTCATGGGTGGATAGATCATATCGAGGGGGAGTGCAATGTGCAGGAATCATAACTCTAGCTTGCTTAATTTTTGAGTTATTGCCCTTTGTTGTTTTTTTTTTTTTTTCATACTTGAATTTTGTCCGGAGCATATCTCCAAAAGTATTATACCTAGGGTTATGAAATTTCATGGCTGGATAGATCTCACATAGGGGCAGTGCAGTGCACAGGAATCATAATCCTTGCTTGCTTAATTTTTGAGTTATTGCCCTTTGTTGTTTTTCATACTTGAATTTTGTCCAGAGCATATCTCCAAAACTATACTAGCTAGGGTTATGAAATTTCATAGGTGGATAGATCTCATCAAGGCGGAGTGCAGTGCACAGGAATCATAACTCTTGCTCGCTTTATTTTTGTTTTTCATACTTGAATTTTGTCCAGTGCATGCCCCAGCTTTACAACTTGGGGTAAGACGGGCGTATCTTGCGACAATTTGCCGCTCTTGTTTTAAATTTGAAAATATGTATTATTCTGAACTAAACCCTATAATGTGGGTACTCATTAGAATTGTCTCATCAAGGTGATTCTAATGAGTACCCACAACATATGGTTTGGAAGAGAAATATTGGATTTAGAATAACATCACTCCCCCTTATCTGGAGTTCTGGTTGGAGCCATTGCACACAAAAAAGTAGTTGCTCTTTTCTGCGCTATGTTGTGAATATCATTCAGTAGAGACAGAAAGAAAATTAACCATTTTCTTTCCACAATGATTTCTTTGGAGATCAGGGTTTTGCTGACTCCCTGTTTCTTTGAATATACAGTTCAAATTTTCTCCACAAATTGCGCATTCTCCACAATTGGTTGCATTTCTATATTCATCTAAAAGGATCAGAGACACCTATGTATGAAAGACCAAGAAAAACAAATAGGGTTCTTTTCTTAGAAAGGGGTTAAAGCATTTGCTTTGTAATCTAGATCATTTCTGTTCAACTTTTGTTTGACTTACCTTAATAAGATAAGAGTGTTTTGGGCAAAGCCTTTTAGAGACCATGCTTTGTTCTTTAGAAATACATGGAAAACATGAATTGGTGAGACTCTGCTGTCATAGTTAAAGTACTAAATTACTCTTTACTAAACAAAAATTTTGGACTAGTCCAAAGTGAAAGCATTTGTGACAACCAAATAAATATGACTCAAAAATGAAAATTTCATTTGGAAAGGGTAGAAAAAATTGTGGGAAAAAGAGAAAATGCTGGTTACCAGCATTTTCTCTTTTACCTACAAAGTTTTCAAAAGCTGTCTTTGGCAGGGTCGCTAAAAGTCAGGATTGTGTGGTAAAGAGTTAAAGGAGCTAGAAACCTCTCTTCCATATTAAATAAACAGACAAATCAATCAGACATTCTTCTAGCGTCATCATTGTACTGATTCTAAGTATCTTAAATTTTTTTAAGATACTTTGTTTTAAAACCCCTTGTCAAGAAGCCTTTGGGAGGAACTGTGGGAAAAAAGAAAAAATGTTTGGTAACACAGGGTACAAAAAATTTGAGAATTTTTGTTGTCCTGCCATTTTGCACGCACTCCTAGAGTTAGACAAAGAAAGATAATCCACGTGCCCTCGCCAAATTTTTACTAGTTAAGGACAAGGGGATGAGTGGATTTTTTGGACTCTGTAACATGTATATTTGTAATTGCAGATGATATACATGTATTTACTATTGCAGATGACAAAAAGATGTAAAAAATTAGAGAAGGACGGAGTTCAATGGAAGCAAAAGTGGGAAAACGCAAACAGAGCTCTTCTAGAAATGGCAGAGGAGGTAACAATAATATAATACCATAAAATGAAATTTCATAGTGCTTGATGTCATGATTATTTGTTTTGGGGTGTCACAGCATTATAAAAGAAAAGCTACTAACAGTAGAAATGCTTAAGCCTTTACAACACAATGACAAATTTTAACGCCCCTGGAGGTAGAGGCCTTTTGAAAACATTGTGGGAAAAGGAGAAAATGCTGGTAACCAGCATTTTCTCCTTTTCCCACAGTTTTCAACCCAATAAAAGCTTAATTACATCATTTGAGCCACTTTGAAATTGTCGTCTGCAAGTGCTTTAAACTTGGATAGGTGTAAAATTCTGCCGTGTGGTAATTGGTTAAACCTTTACCGTTTAGGCTGATTTTACACTGACATGAAAAATATTAAAAAACAAACAAAGAATAAGGAAATTGTTCTTTTCAGTTGCTATGACAGCTTTCCAGGGTAAGAAGCGATTCTAAATAGCCACTTTTTGAAAGTAATGTTAATCATTAAGTAGACTTGTCCTTTGACAAACTGAAAATTGACCAATACTGAAATGTTTTGACCCAGGTCAGCCATCGCCACAGTGTTATCCAAGAAAAAAAAGTCATCTGTAGGAGGGTATCAGTTCACTTATTAGCTCTGTACCAAAAGACAAAATTTTAGAATCGTCCAAAATGAAAGCATTTTGCAGATGACAAAATAAATGTGGTTGAGACATGGAAATTTGTTGTTGGAAAGGTAGAAAACATTGTGGGAAAAGGAGAAAATGCTGGTTACCAGCATTTTCTCCTTTTCCCACAATGTTTTCGAAAGGCTTCTTGCATAGGGTGGCTTAAAGTTGGGATTGTGTGGGAAAGGGTTAATATTGGAATTGTGTGTGTATAATTTCTCAAAATGTCTCCGTATTTAAATTGTTGAAGTGTCCTTGGCCACAACAAATAAAAGACCTATCCCAGCTCTTGTTAAACCCAGGACATACATGAATATGTGGGTTGTTGCTATAATTTGACTAGAGATACTGTTTAAAGTGCTGTAGAACACAATTCAATCAACCCATTAATGCAATCTTAGCTTGTGTTTCATTGTATATCAATTATCGTTCTCCTGTAGATGAGAAAGACTGCAGAAGTGAGTAAAGCATTTAAACCCAGCATGTAAACTGTTGGTCCCATCAATTTTACCCTATCAGTGGTTTAAATCGACTAATGATCTACTCAAGTCTAACCAGCAGTTCTTGTTATTTAGATTTTTTGTTTGCCTTTTTATGCTCCCAGAAAAAAATTAAAAGATGGTCAGCTTGTCTATGCATCTGCCCATACATCTGTGCATCAATGATTTTGTTTCCACCATGTTTATCGGCAACTACAGAATAACATTGAATGAATCTTTATGGGAATCCCCTCTAGGGATGACATGCACATGTTGTCAGTATTTTGTCATTCTATGGTTTTTCTCACAGCTATGGCATTTTGCATTTTAAGTCCCTGATAGTGTTTCAGCACAATTTCGCAGAAACCACAGGATAGACTTCTACAAAACTTTATTATAAGCTTCCTTCATGGGATGACATGTACATAGTGTCAGTATTTCGTTGTTCTAAAATTTTTCTCACAGTTATGGCCCTTTGTGTATTAAATCCCACATAGTTTTTCAGCACTATTTTTCAGCAACCGCAGGATGAATTTCAACAAAAGTTTTTGGAAGTTCACTTGTAAGGATGAAAAGGGCATTTTGCAAACATTTCCTGTTCCTAAGATTTCTTTATTAGCTCACCTGAGCACAAAGTGATCAGTAAGAGCTATTGTGATAACTCGCCGTCCGGCGTCAGTCCATCTGTCTGTCCACATTTCTTTGTTTTCACTCTAGCATCTACATATATTTTTAACCAATCAGCACCAATTTTTTAAAATATATATGACCATAAGATCTTGGATGAGTTTGATTAAGGGTCTAATCGGACTCGAACAACTGGAGTTAATTGCCATTGAATTAGAAAAATTGCTATGTTTGACATTGTTTACACTCTAGCATCAACAAATATCAACCAATCAGTTCCAATCTTGGTCAGAATATATATGACTGTAAGATCTCGGATGAGCTTGATTATCAGTCTAATCAGGCCAAAACGACTGAAGTTATTTGCCCTTGAATTAGAAAAAATTGCTATATTTGCATTTGTTTACACTCTAGCATCTACAATTTTTAACCAATCAACACCAAACTTGATCAAAATATATATGGCCATAAGATATTGTATGAGTTCGATTATGGGTCTTATTACTTAAAAAAAACTGGAGTTGTTTGCCCTTGAATTAGAAAAATTGCTATATTTGACTTTGTTTACACTCTAGCATCTATAATTATTAACCAATTGGCACCCAACTTGGTCAAAATATATATGACTATAAGATCTTGGATGAGTTCAATTATGGGTGTAATCAGACCAGAAGAACTGGAGTTAATTGCCCTTGAATTAGAAAAATTGCTATGTTTGATACTGTTTACACTCAATTATTAATCAATTTGCACCAAACTTGGTCAAAATGTATATGACCGTAAGATCTCAGATGAGTTTGATTATGGGTCTAATGGGACCAGATCAACTGGAGTGATTTGCCCTTGAATTAGAAAAATTGCTTTTCTGACTTTATTTATCTTCTAGCAACTTCAGATATCAACCAATCAGCATCAAACTTGGCCAAAATATATATGACTAGAAGATCTTTAATGAGTTTGATTATGGGTCTAATGGGACAGGGTTCGAAATTCCCACATATTTACTCGCAAAATGCAAGCCAGAATTGGAAAATGCGAGTTGAAATTTCAAGCACTTGCAAAAAAATGCGAGTGCAAAATATTGAAGAACAGTTACCAAATGTACTAAATTTCATATTTGAATACAAAAAAAGGTTAATTCTTTTTGTTCTGGATAAACATCGGTCATATCGCACTGAGAACACCCTTCGACGGATGTTGATAATTTTACATGTCGCCATTGAAGCCTACGAGTTGTCGTTCGTTACTGGAGTTTCGTGAGGCAAGTGTGTTCGTCTGCACTCACAGCCAATACAGAGGTTTTGCGTTTTTTATACGTAAAAAACGGTAGGCAAATTCAATCTCTGATTTGAAACAAAAACATTTGTCAATCTTTCATGAAAAGATAAATTATTGTGCACAAATAAGCAACAAGAAGTAAGTTGGACGTGGTGGACTCGCTAAACCAGTTACCGGACACGCAGATATTCGGATGTGACACGTCAGTTTTTAGCTCCACTGGCCGAAGGCCAGCGGGCTTATGTCATGGCCCGTTGTCCGTCGTGCATCCGTGCGTGCGTCCGTCCGTCCGTGCGTTAACTTTTTCTTTAAACATCTTCTTCTCTGAAACTACCCATCCAATTTTGATGAAACTTCACAGAAATGATCCTGGCATGGTCCTCTTCAGAATTTCTTGAAAGAATTTAATTCCTTCAAAAACTCTGGTTGCCATGGCAACAAAACTGAAAAATTTTGAAAATCTTTGAAAATCTTCTTGTCTGGAACTGTAAGGCCTAGAGCTACCAAATTTGGCATGTAGCTTTAACTAGTGGACCTCTACCAAGTTTCTTCAAATTATAGCCCTGGGGTCAAAATTGGCCCCGCCCCGGGGTCACAAGTTTTACAAATATCAACCAATTAGTTCTAAACTTGGTCAAAAGATATATGACTGTAAGATCTCAGATGACTTCAATTATGGGTGTTATTTGCCCTTGAATTAGAAAGTTCTTTAGAATAGTTCTTGGTCCGGAGCATAACTTTGTCATCTCCAGTCCGATTGACTTGAAACTTGGCATTTGTGATTGTTGCAATAATACAGAGTGCTTAGTGAAAGAACCATAACTCTACCTCATACCGTCTATGAGTTATTTCCCTTAGATTGAAATTTTTACAGCATTTCATGCTTGTCTGAAATATAACTTTGTCATCTACAGCCTGAACATTGTCAAATTTGATATGCGTGATTGTTGAAAAATTATGGAGTGCATTGCACAAGAACCATAACTTTCTGGCACAAAGTTTGCGTTATTCCCCCTATGACCTTCATTTTTATAGCATTCCTTGCTTGTCCGGAGCAAAACTTTGTCATCTTAAGGAGAAATGACTTGAAATTTGGTATGCTTATTTATTGCATATTAGGAAGAGCAGTGCATAAGAATTGTTACTCTACCTTGTGCTGTTCCTAAGTTATTTCCCTTTGAATGTCATTTTTACAGCATTTAGTGCCTGCCCTGAATATGAATGTCGTCTTAAGTCAGAATGACTTCAAACTTGGTATGCATGTTTGTTGCAATATTACGTAGTACAGTGCGCAAAAACAATAAATCTACCTAGCGCTGATTTTGAGTAATTCCACTTTGATCTTCATTTTTACAGTATTTCTTGCTTGTATGGAATCGAACTTCAAAAGTTTCAAGTTAAATTGCAACAACCTGCTGCTCTTGTTTCATTATCATTTGGCCTTGAACCTTGTTATTTGGTATTTATCTTTATTTTAGACCTGTGCTGCATGGTACTCAGGTGAGCGATATAGGACCATCATGGTCCTCTTGTTGTTGCAATAATACAGAATTCAGTGTGAAAGAGCCATGACTCTACCTCATATTGTCTATGAGTTATTTCCCTTTATTCATCATTTTCTGCTTGTCTGGTATATAAGATTGTCATCTCCAACCTGAACATCTTCAAACTTGGTATGACTGATCGTTAAAAAATTATTGAGTGCAGTTCAAAAGAACCATAACTTCCTAGAAAGAATTTTGAGTTTTTCCCCCTTTATCTTCATGGTTACAGCATTTCTTGCTTGTCTGAAGCAAAACTTTATAGTCATCTTAAATGGGAATGACTTTAAATTTGGTATGCTGATTTGTTGCAATATTTGGAAGTCCAGTGCACAAGAACTGTAAATCTACCTTGTGCTGTCTTTGAGTTATTTCCCTTTGAATGTCATCTTTACAGCATTTAGTGCATGTCCGCAATATAACTTTGTCATCTGAAGTCAGAATGACTTCAAACTTGGTATGCATGTTTGTTGCAATATTTCAGATTAAAGTGCTCAAGAACAATGACTCTGTCTAGTGTGGATTTTGATTAATTCCACATCGATCTTCATTTTTAGCTCACCTGAGTACAAGATGCTTAAGGGGAGCTTTTAGGACCACTAGTGCGTCATCAACAATTCTTTAAACATCAACTCCTCCTAAATCGCGGGGCCAATTTAAACCCAACTTGGCTGGATTGTTCCTTGGGAGGTCCTCTTTAGAAATTGTTCACAGAATTTGATTCCGTAATACCATTAAAAACTCTGGTTGCCATGGCAGCCAAATGGAATTTTCTCAGAAATTCTTTAAAAATCTTCTTCTCTGAAACTGCTGGCCAGATTTTAAAATAATTTTACAGAGATGTTTCTTGGGTGACCCGTTTTATAACTGTTGGCGAAATTTTGATCCATCAAGAAACACGGCTCTGGTGAATGGGGGTTACTTGCACTTTACAGCAAAGAAGAAATTCTTAAAAATTCTTCTTCTCCGAATTCACTGCTCTGATTTTGGAATAATTTCTCAGGGATGTTCTTTGGGTAACCCTTTTCAAAAAGTGTTTGCAAAATTTTGATCTGTCAAGAAACATGGCTCTAATTAATGGGGGCTACTTGTACTATATGGACATGAAGAAATTCTTGAAAATTCTTCCTCTCTGAAAAGGCTGGTTCGATTTTGAAATAATTTTACAGAGATGTTCTTTTGGTGACCCTTTTTAAAAATTGTCCGAGCGAAATTTTGATCTGTCAAGAACCATGGCTCTGGTGAATGGGGTCTACTTGCACTATACAGACACGAAGAAATTCTTGAAAATTCCTCTTTGTAGGATTTTAGAGAAAAAATTTTGTATGTCCTCAAGTTTGAAACCAGTTGGCCAAATAATGTAATATTTGGCTTGTAGTGTTTTTACTTATTAGCCAGTGGAGCGATACAGGGCCATCATGGCCCTCTTGTCTGTTTTTGTCTGGAGCATAACTTCCAAAGCATAAAACCTAGTGATTACAAACTTCATATGCAGATAGACCACATTAACATGAAGTGCATGCAGAGTACAAGAGTCTATCCCCACTTGTTTGTTTTCTTTGAACTCTTTCATTTGTACTAAACTGTTCTGCAGTCTATTACAAAGAGCAGATTTGTGACAAGGGGCTGGCAGGGGGGTATGATCACGTTTAGTGATAGCTCTAGTTGTCTTAATTTTTAAGCATGTCTGTTTTCAGAGAAACTGTAGGTGTATTGTCAAGCTTTGGTGACATCTGACATTTTTTATATCTCTATCATTACTTAACACTTTACCAGACGACACTATTTTAGCCCTGTCCATATTGAAAGCGTTTGCAGACGATAATTTTAAAGTGGCTCAGATGGTACAATTGTGTAATGATGGGGTAGAAAACATTGTGGATAAAGCAAAAAATGCTGGTTACCAGCATTTCTCCTTTTGCCACAATGTTTTCAAGAGGCTTCTTTCCAAGGTTAATCAAAAGTCATCATTGTGTGGAAAAGGGTTAAGATATGAGTTGATGTAGAAATCATACAAATTACAGCAGAACAGACATGACTCTTAAGACTAGCGATACCAGTTAATTTTATGCTCTTTTGTCTATTCTGTTTATTATTTTCTTTGTCCTGTTTTTCTATTTTTAGAAAACAAAGTATGACAAGGAAAGACCCATGCTGATGAGCAAGATTTCCAAATTGGAATCATTATGTAGGGCAATGCAGGCTGAGAGAAAAGCCAGAAAGATATTGGAATCAGATGGAATAGGTATCTTTTTATGCTGTTACATTGCATATACAAATTGGACTTTCATTGGCAGTTTTTGAAATCATTTTAGATAGAGGAGTCAGTAATCAATTCAAACAAATAAGTCTGTCTCCACTAGCATTTTTAGCTCACCTGGGCTTTTTGTGCTCCAGTGAGCTTTTGTGTTTGTGTTGTGTCCGGCATCTGTCATGTGGCATCAACTTTTAGCTTGGGTATATGTTCTAGAGGCCACATTTTCATTTAGATAATCATGAACATTTGTCTCAATGATTTCTTGCAGGAGTTTGAAAATGGGCCAGCTAGGTCATGTGAAGCTGGTCAGAGCAAATGTCTTGATATCTTGGACATGTGAAAAAAATAAGTCATGTGGGGTTCAAAAACTAGGTCACCAGGTCCAATATTAGTATTAGAAAAGGCCATTATTTATTAATACTTTCAGAAGTTAGTCTCGATATCTTTTAAGTTGAGTTTGAAAATGGGTCACTTCGAGTCAAAAACTGGATTACCAGGTCAAATCTTTGAAATGACAAGTCTTTACTCTACAGGCCACATTTTCAGTCCAATACTTATGAAAATTTGACATAATGTTTGTCTTGATGAGATTTTTTTTTTTATGGGTTTGAAAATGACATTGGTGAGAACTAGGTCAGTAGGTCAAATCTTAAAAATACCTTATGGTCACTTACAAGATCACATTTTCTGTCCAATACTCACAAAGGGTGGTCAGAATGTTTGTTTGTGATCAAATCCACCATATGTCGGAAAATGGACTCAATAGTAGGTCATTGAGTAGATAATTACATTTTTCTTTACAATCATATTGAATCTGTATGGTTACTTTCACTCAAAAAGTGCAATTTTGGTGGTTTTATGATTGAATTGTTGTTTTGTAATAGGTAACTGTGTCCTTTCCTATAACAGTAGATATGACATTATCATGCTGACTTGAGAACACTTTTGGCTTTCCTCTTTACTAAAGACTTGCCAGCTATCAATATACTTATTTCAGAGATGAAGCATGTGGAATTTGTCAAGAATGTAAAAATGCCTCCCTTTAATATATCTTAATTCATTATGGTTATACGCCACCACTGTACCATTCTGTTACATTGCAGAATGAGAAAATTATGGGATATAATGGTTAACTCTTTACTAAACGACAATATTGTAGACTGGTCTAAATTGAAAGCATTTGCAGACGACATAATAAATGTGAGTGAAAAATTGAAAATTGGTTTGGGGAGGGTAGAAAACATTGTGGCAAAAGGAGAAAATGCTGGTTTCAGTATTTTCTCCTATTCCCACAATGTTTTCAAAAGGGTTCATTCTCAGGGTCGTTAAAAGTCGGAATTGTGTGGGAAAGAGTTAAAATGTGAAGGACAATAACAGGTTTCGATATCACTCTGTTAGCTCTACTGTTTTCGGAGCAAAGAGATATTGCCATAGCCCTGCTGTTGTCTGCAACATCATTATTGTGTAAAAACTTTGACATTTTGTAATACTAGTATTTCTCTTATACTGAAGATGTTTGGTTCAGACTTGGACAAGTTGTTCTCTATCAGAAGAAGAAATCAGGTGCTAGAGGCAGGTTATCGTCAAAGTGTTTCTACATAGTTATGGCCCTTTCTGACGTAGAATGGCCCTTTATCACAGAAAATCAAGTACTTGGCACTCTTATTTTGTGCTTTTGTTTTTCCCTAATGTTCTCTAAAAAGGTCTTCTGTTGGGGCATATACAGGCAGTTAACTCTTTACCAAAGGACTGATTCAGTGTGGTTTCTGTATCGGGGTCCGTATTCACCAACCATTCTTAAGAACGTTTTTAGTCTTATTCTTCAAAATTTTGTCAGTGTGAAAGTAAAAGAACTTCTGATTGGCTAAACCAAATCTGATTGGCTAAACCATTTGGTTTAGCCAATCAGAGGTTCTGTTACTTTCACAGTCAGAAAATCTTGAAAAATAAGTCTAAGAATGTTCTTAAGAATGGTTGGTGAATACGGACCCAGGATTTGTCTTTATAAGAACAAAAACATTGTTGGAAAAGGAGAAAATACTGGTTAAAACTGAACTGCTTTGAACGAAAGAATATGTCTGTTATTACTAATCTATGGTATTTAACTTTTTCTCCCTAAGACATGTCCAAATTGACTCTAGAGGATGATGTGCCAGGTGATGAGCAGCTGAAAGAACAGGATCCAGTAGCAGGTGATGGGAGCACAGCTTCGGCAATGTCAGCTTCAGGTTTTACTCCAAGTCTCATTGAATCAGGGCCTGTAAAAGAAGATAGTACAGAGGAAGGGGAATCAGATGATAAAAGTGAAGCTGGTTCCTGTCAGTCAAGTTTGTATATTATGATGTTATGATGTAGTGTATAGCCCTTTATTGAACAAAAATATTCTAGACTTGTCTCGATTGAAAGTATATGCATATGAAAAATTGAGTATGGCTAAATTAATAAGATTCACACACCGAAAATTTAAAATCATTGTGGGAGAAAGAGGAAATAGTAGTTACCAGGTATTCTCTTTTTCTGGCTCAGTTTTCTAGAGCCTTCTATCTCAAGAGTTGATAAAAAGTTGGGATCATGTGGCATACAGTTAACTTGTAGATAAATAAATGAACATGTTCTGATCAGTAGAAAAGACATAGGCAATGCAAGTGCAAACTTTCAATGACAAAACATCTTACCAATTAAGTGATGAAGGAGAATCCAGGATCAGGCTGCATGTTTTGTTTGTGTTTAGATAGGGATGGGAATGAATACATGAACAAATGTTTGAATATTTATTTTAAGTATAAGAATACAGGTACATGCATATTCAATTACTCATTTAACCTGTTACCACACAATTATGACTTTTAACACCCCTCAGGGAGACACATTTTGAAAACATTATGGGAAAAGGAGAAAATGCTGGTAACCAGCATTTTCTCCTTTTCCCACAATGTTTTCAAAGCAACATTGCACCATTTTAGCCTTTTTGAAATTGTCACCTGCAAATGCTTCAAATTTGCATAAGTCTAAAATTTTGCTGTGTGGTAATGGGTTAACTTTATCAAATAGTCCAGAATTTTAAGGACCTTAAGAGAATTCTATTTCTGTTTCTAGGTGCCTCAATTAACACTGGTGTAACTGTTATACAACAAGACACAACAAACGATGCTCCCTCCGAAGCCAGCCAATTAAATGGAGAGCAACATGTACCGGGTAGCCAATTAGAAGGCTCAGATTCAAATGCCATTTCAGATGGCCAATCGGTACCAACTGCAAAAGAAACTAACCAATCAGAGAAAATCTCAGAACCTTCAGCATCCTGATCATTGTTAGACTCTTGTACGTTTGATTTTTTTGTATGTCTGACTTTTTTGCTTCGTATGTTTTGGTCACAAAGGTGTATATTTCATTTCTGTCCACAACTTGAAATTGGGACAAACTTGTAACAGCTTCAAAGAAGTCTGCCGAACAGAAGAAAACTGAATTGCCTGCTTTGTGAGGAGGTTCCACTCTCCTTTCAGTGTATTAACTCATTACCAAAATTAATGACAATATTTTAGGCTTGTCCAAATCGAAAGCATTTGCAGATGACAAAATAAAAGTGAACTGAAAATTTAAAATTTGTTTTGTGAAGAGAGAAAACATTGTTGGAAAAGGAGAAAATGCGGGTCCAGCATTTTCTCCTTTTCCCACAATGTTTTCTCAAGGCTTCTTTCTCAGGGTTGTCAAAAGTAGGGTTTGTGTGGTAATGGGTTAAACTATTAAAATTTGAGATTGTGGAGGTTTATGAATACTGCTGAAGGGAGTGCAGATTTTGAGTTTTCTGATCTTGATCGATAGAGTCTGCAATACATCTAAATTTTACTGAGTTCTTCTGCTCGTGACTGTACACTTCAGTAATAAAATTAAAAGGACTTGACATTGTGAGAGTGTTATGTACATGCGATGACTTATTATTTAACAAAAATGTTCAAAATTTGTGATGCACTGTATCACAGTACATGATACAATAAAGGTTTGTTTTCATGAAAAATTGAAAAAAAAATTTTTTTCTTATTTTTCTTTCCCCAATTTATGTGAAATTGTTTGTGTTTTTAGCTCACCTGAGCACAACATGCTCAAGGGGAGCTTTTAGGATCGCCCGGTGTCCGTCGTGCCTGGTCAACAATTCTTTAAACATCAACTCCTCCTAAACCACTGGGCGGATTTGGACCAAACTTGGCTGAAATGTTCCTTGGGAGGTCCTCTTTAGAAATTGTTCACAGAATTTGATTCTGTCAAAAACTCTGGTTGCCATGGCAACGAAATAGAATTTTTTAGAAAATTCTTTAAAAATCTTCTTCTCTGAAACCGCTGGCCAGATTTTAAAATAATTTCACAGAGATGTTCCTTGGGTGACCCTTTTCAAAAACTGGTCGCGAAATTTTGATCTGTCAAGAAACATGGCTCTGGTGAATGGGGGCTTCTTGCACTATACAGAAATGATGAAATTCTTAAAAATTCTTCTTCTCTAAAACCGCTGTCTAGATTTTAAAATAATTTCACACAGATGTTCCTTGGGTGACCCTTTCAAAAATTGTTCGCGAAATTTTGAACCGTCAAGAAACATGGCTCTGGTGAATGGGGGCTTCTTGCACTATACAACAATGAAGAAATTCTTAAAAATTCTTCTTCTCTCGAACAGCTGGTCAGATTTTAAAATAGTTTCACAGAGATGTTCCTTGGGTGACCCTTTTCAAAAATTGTTCGCGAAATTTTGATCCGTCAAGAAACATGGCTCTGGTGAATGGGGGCTTCTTGCACTATACAGAAATGAAGAAATTCTTAAAAATTCTTCTTCTCAGAAACTGCAGGCTAGATTTTAAAATAATTTCACAGAAATGTTCCATGAATGACCCTTTTCAAAAAGTGTTCGTGAAATTTTGATTCGTCAAGAAACATTGCTCTGGTGAATGGGGGCTACTTGCGCTATAGGGAAATGAAGAAATTCTTAAAAATTCTTCTTCTCTCGAACAGCTGGTCAGATTTTAAAATAGTTTTACAGAGATGTTCCTTGGGTGACCCTTTTCAAAAATTGTTCGCGAAATTTTGATTCATCAAGAAACATGGCTCTGGTGAATGGGGGCTACTTGCACTATAGGGCAATGAAGAAATTCTTCAAAATTCTTCTTCTCTGAAATGGCTGGTCAGATTTTGGAAAATTTTCACAGAGATATTCCTTGGGTGACCCTTTTCGAAAATTGTTTATGAAAGTATGATTTGTCAAGAAACATTGCTCTGGTGAATGGGGGCTACTTGCACTATATGGAAATGAAGAAATTCTTGAAAATTCTTCTTCTCTGAAACGGCTGGTCAGATTTGAAAATTGTTTCATGGAAATATTCCTTGAATTGTCTTTTTCAAAATGTGTTTGCGAAATTTTGATAGGTCAAGAAACATGGCTCTAGTGAATGGGCGCTACTTGCACTGCATGGAAATTAAGAAACTCCTAAAAATTCTTCTTTTTTGAAACTGCTGGTCAGATTTTGAGAGGACTTTTACAGGTGACCTTTTAAAAATTGCTTGGCAAAATAATGATTTTGTTTCCAGTGTTTCAATACCCACAAAAAAAAAAAGGTTATGGTCCTCTCAAAAATTCAGGTGAGCGATCCAGGGCCATCTTGGCCCTCTTGTTAGCTCACCTGAGCACAACATGCTCAAGGGGAGCTTTTAGGATCACCCGTTGTGCGTCAGTGCGCAACAATTCTTTAAACATCAACTCCTCCTAAACCACTGGGCGGATTTGGACCAAACTTGGCTGAAATGTTCCTTGGGAGGTCCTCTTTAGATATTGTTCACAGAATTTGATTCTGTCAAAAACTCTGGTTGCCATGGCAACGAAATAGAATTTTTTAGAAAATTCTTTAAAAATCTTCTTCTCTGAAACCGCTGGCCAGATTTTAAAATAATTTCACAGAGATGTTCCTTGGGTGACCCTTTTCAAAAACTGGTCGCGAAATTTTGATCTGTCAAGAAACATGGCTCTGGTGAATGGGGGCTTCTTGCACTATACAGAAATGATGAAATTCTTAAAAATTCTTCTTCTCTAAAACCGCTGTCTAGATTTTAAAATAATTTCACACAGATGTTCCTTGGGTGACCCTTTCAAAAATTGTTCGCGAAATTTTGAACCGTCAAGAAACATGGCTCTGGTGAATGGGGGCTTCTTGCACTATACAACAATGAAGAAATTCTTAAAAATTCTTCTTCTCTCGAACAGCTGGTCAGATTTTAAAATAGTTTCACAGAGATGTTCCTTGGGTGACCCTTTTCAAAAATTGTTCGCGAAATTTTGATCCGTCAAGAAACATGGCTCTGGTGAATGGGGGCTTCTTGCACTATACAGAAATGAAGAAATTCTTAAAAATTCTTCTTCTCAGAAACTGCAGGCTAGATTTTAAAATAATTTCACAGAAATGTTCCATGAATGACCCTTTTCAAAAAGTGTTCGTGAAATTTTGATTCGTCAAGAAACATTGCTCTGGTGAATGGGGGCTACTTGCGCTATAGGGAAATGAAGAAATTCTTAAAAATTCTTCTTCTCTCGAACAGCTGGTCAGATTTTAAAATAGTTTTACAGAGATGTTCCTTGGGTGACCCTTTTCAAAAATTGTTCGCGAAATTTTGATTCATCAAGAAACATGGCTCTGGTGAATGGGGGCTACTTGCACTATAGGGCAATGAAGAAATTCTTCAAAATTCTTCTTCTCTGAAATGGCTGGTCAGATTTTGGAAAATTTTCACAGAGATATTCCTTGGGTGACCCTTTTCGAAAATTGTTTATGAAAGTATGATTTGTCAAGAAACATTGCTCTGGTGAATGGGGGCTACTTGCACTATATGGAAATGAAGAAATTCTTGAAAATTCTTCTTCTCTGAAACGGCTGGTCAGATTTGAAAATTGTTTCATGGAAATATTCCTTGAATTGTCTTTTTCGAAATGTGTTTGCGAAATTTTGATAGGTCAAGAAACATGGCTCTAGTGAATGGGCGCTACTTGCACTGCATGGAAATTAAGAAACTCCTAAAAATTCTTCTTTTTTGAAACTGCTGGTCAGATTTTGAGAGGACTTTTACAGGTGACCTTTTAAAAATTGCTTGGCAAAATAATGATTTTGTTTCCAGTGTTTCAATACCCACAAAAAAAAAAAGGTTATGGTCCTCTCAAAAATTCAGGTGAGCGATCCAGGGCCATCTTGGCCCTCTTGTTAGCTCACCTGAGCACAACATGCTCAAGGGGAGCTTTTAGGATCACCCGTTGTGCGTCAGTGCGCAACAATTCTTTAAACATCAACTCCTCCTAAACCGCTGGGCCAATTTGGACCAGACTTGGCTGGAATGTTCCTTTGGAAGTCCTCTTTAAAAAGTGTTCACAGAATTTGATTCCATCAAAAACTCTGGTTGCCATGGCAACCAAATGGAATTTTTTAGCAAATTCTTTAAAACTCTTCTCTGATGAAATCGCTGGTCGGATTTTGAAATAATTTCACAGATATGTTCTTTGGATGACCCTTTTCAAAAGTTGTTCGTGAAAGTTTTATCCGTCAAAAAATGTGGCTCTGGTGAATGGGGGCTACTTGCACTATACAGAAATAAAGGAATTCTTTAAAAATCTTCTCCTCTGAAACAGCTGGTTGGATTTTGAAAAAATTTTACAGATATGTTCCTTGGGTGACCCCCTTTCAAAAATTGTTCACGAAATTTTGATTTATCAAAAAATGTGGCTGTGGTGAATGGGGGCTACTTGCACTTATATACAGAAATGAAGGAATTCTTAAAAAATCTTCTTCTCTAAAACCGCTGGTCAGATTTTGAAATAATTTCACAGAAATGTTCTTTGGGTGACCCTTTTCAAAAACTGTTCGCAAAATTTTGATCCGTCAAGGTACAAGGCTCTGGTGAATGGGGGTTACTTGCACTTTATGGAAATAAAGAAATTCTTAAAAATTCTTCTTCTCTGAGGCTGTTGGTCAGAATTTGAAAAAAATTCACAGAAATGTTCCTTTGATGACTCATACCAAAAATTGTTCATGAAATTTTGATCCGTCAAGAAACACGGCTCTGGTGAATGGGGGCAACTTGCACTATAGGGAAATGAAGAAATTCTTAAAAATTCTTCTTCTATGAAACCGCTGGTCAGATTTTGAAATTATTTCACAGAGATGTTCTTTGAGTGACCCTTTTCAAAATTTGTTCGCGAAATTTTGATCCGTCAAGAAACACGACTCTGGTGAATGCTGGCTACTTGCACTATAGGGGAATGAAGAAATTCTTAAAAATTCATCTTCTCTGAAACTCCTGGTCTGATTATGAAATAATTTCACAGAAATGTTCCTTGTACGACACTTTTCAAAAATTGCTCGCGAAAGTTTGATCCATCAAGAAACATGGCTCTGGTGAATGGGGGCTTTTTGCACTATATTGCCATGAAGAAATTCTATAAAATTCTTCTTCTCTGAAACAGCTGATCAGATTTTGAAATAATCCCCTAGAAATGTTCCTTTGGTAACCCTTTTCAAAAAGTGCTCAAGAAATTTTGATACATCAAGAAACATGGCTCTGATGGCTGTGGGCTATTTACACTATATAGACATGAAGAAATTCTTAAAATTTCTTCTTCTCTGAAATGGCTGATTAGATTTTGAAAAAAAAATGGCTATGGTTCTCTCAGAAATTCAGGTGAGCGATCCAGGGCCATCTTGGCCCTCTTGTTTTAGCTCCACGGGCCGAAGGCCAGCAGGCTTATATCATGGCCCTATGTCCATTGTGTGTGCATCCATCCGTCTGTACATGCGGTAACTTTTATTTCAAACATCTTCTCTGAAACTACCCATCCAATTTTGATTAAACTTCACCGAAGTTATCCTGCCATGGTCCTCTTCAGAATTTCATGAAAGAATTTGATTCCTTCAAAAACTCTGATTGCCATGGCAATAAAACTGAAAAGAAATATCATTAGCTCCACTGGCTGAAGACAAGCAGGTTTATTTCATGACCAAGTGTTCATTGTGCATCCGTCCATCCGTTTGTCCGTAGAAGCAGATTTTTCCAGAGCAATACCACTACAGCTTTTAGCTCACCATAGCACAAAGTGCTGAAGGTGAGCTATTGTGATCACCCAGTCTGCCATCCATGGTTGTTCAACAATTTCTTTAAACATCTTCTCCTAAACCACTGGGCCAATCTTGATGAAACTTGGCAGAGATGTTCCTTGGGTGAAGCACTACCAAATTTGTTCAAAGAATTGAATTTCACACATAAGTCTGGTCGCCATGGCAACAAAAAGGAAAAAATCTTTGAAAATCTTCTCTGAAATTAGAAGGCGTAGAGCTTTGATATTTGGTATATAATTTTTCAATAAGCAAATAAAACAACAAAAAAAAGAGAAAAATTTAGTTAAAAATGAGACAGAAGACTGCTGGACATGTGATCATGCGACTTAAAAAAGCGACAAGAAGGCCGAATGGCCATCATGTAAAAAAAATTATGAGGTTTCTAGGTGGTGGCTGTTTTACTTGTTTGTTTACACGTACCAAAACGTATTGAAATTAAAAGCCAGTAGACTATTTGAAAACATTGATGCTGACCTCCCCTGGCTTCTTTTTTAACTTTTTACCAAACGACAATATTATAGACATGTCCAAATTGAAAGCATTTGCAGATGACAAAACAAAAGTGACTGAAAATTTGAAATTTGTTTTGTGAAGGGTAGAAAACATTGTAGAAAAAGGAGAAAATGCTGGTTACCAGCATTTTCTCCTTTTCCCACGATGTTTTCTAGAGGCTTCTTTCTCTGGGGCGTCAAAAGTAGGGATTGTGTGGTAATGGGTTAAAGAAGCCAACTTGTCCAGAATTGATACCACATGATCCAACAAAAATGCATACTACATGCAAAAGGTACTACATCAAGCGATATTTAATTACATAACTGCAGTATAAACTGTACTTATTGACTGCTTATGGGGGAATGCACTCGGCTGCCTGGAAAGACTGAAGATTTGGAAACATCGGGGATGCACATATATAAGACAGTCACCCCTGTCTGTAGTGATAACGGAAATACTGTCATTTTACTATAGTGCATCCAAATTTCGTTTTCCATTGTCGAGTTAATATTTTCCTACATTTGCTAAGCTTTTACATAACAAATCTGTATTTTAACCCCCCCTAGATAGAAGAAGGCTGTTGAAAACATTGAAGGAAAAATGGAAAATGCTGGTAGAAGAGATTCCAGGAAAGCATGGATAGGTGCACTGGCCACCGCGATATAACTGAAATAATATTGAAAACGGCATTAAACACCATGCAATCATCAATTACAAACCTGCAGAATAAACTTTAGCCACATAATTATCAATCCACAAATTGAATTTTACTTTATTACTGGGCACAAGATTTGATCCTCGTGCAAAGTTGGTAAGCAGGTCCCACTCTGAATTCTGTACAAGACAAAACCAGCATTTTTTTTTTTCAAGCTTTAATTGCTAAGTCTATCAGTATGTGGGAGTTGTGGCCATCCCCCAACATACCTTACATATCAACTTTAGTAAATATTTTGTTAGTAGTACATGTTGTTTACAATATTGTTATGTATCACTGTGTGAAAAATTTTAAAATCTTTTCTAATTCTACAGTTTCCCCATTCAAGAATTTCAAGTTTAAAATTAATTTGTAATTGATGTGCCAAAATAATGATCAAATGATGACAACAAAGCTTTTTTTTGCATTTGAACAAAAAGTGCGGGGTATGTGTGTGTGTGTGCATGGATGGGTGGGGTGGATATATTTTTTACTCGCTGAATTTGAACAAAATAAAAGGAAAAGTCTTTAATCTTACTTTTTAATTATTAAGTTTTTTTTTGCGTTTCTATAATTTTGTCTTCGGTTATTTACTATCGTAATCGGCTCATGGGAGGTATTGTGTGATATATTCTACAAAAATCATGATACTTTCTCCCTTTTCAAACATTTTAGTATTTTTATAGATGTCTAAATTTGTGATGAGATGGTTCCTTAATCCATCTATTGAATTTTTACTTAGTTCATGTAGTTTAACCAGCCTGATTTAGCCTACAATATTGCTTGCTCTGCTGTTTGCTTGACTGAATATTGTTTTACACCATTTGAACATCGCTTCAATTACAAGTATAAAATAGCTTCAGTTCACTTATCCAGAGGCAGTATTCCCTAACCATGTTAAAATTAAGTTTTAAAGAGGAATGGCTTGGATACTCAAATGGCCAGTTTTGGCATTTCAGATTAATCATTTACCGCAGAATCTTGAGATTTTATGACCCTATAGATTTTGTTTTGGAGTTTAATGCCGTTTTAAGGTAGTAGACCCCTAATGCCTCTAGTGCTGCATTACATAAAGTTTTCTTGATAGTTGATAAATACGGATTTATACAGGTATAATACTTTTGCACATTTTTAACCGACCAGAAATTTCTTAATGCCTATCTTGAAATTACTTGTAGATGCTTTTGTTAGTTTCCAGAAAAGGGATGTAATTACTATCTCTCTTTGTAATGAAAATATAGTGGTTTTAGATTTATAAATGATAATTCTAGAAAAGGCAAAAAGGGAAAAGTAGCTTGGTTACAGTAGTACAATAACACTCATTTTTCATCATAGCAAATTTTGTAGGATATTATTGCAGAAATAAGTATTTTCTATTATGGGTCTACTATGTTAATAGCTCATGTCATATCGAGAAAGTCGGTACAGAGGTTAGCCTGGCAATCAGGCCCTGCATTTGACTCATTCTCATAAACAAGGTACACAACCACGTAAACTCACAGACATAGGAATTGTTGTTACTTGCCCTTCTTCTGAAATACAGCAGTTAAATCAGACATTCGGATCAAAATGTGAAAGTATTTGTTGTGCAGTTTTATTTGATGCTCTTTTGTTTTCTACTGAAAACACTCTATTTAACTCATTACCAAATGACAAAATTTTAGGTATGTCCAAATCAAAAGCACTTGCAGGCGACAAAATAAAAGTGACTGAAACTTTGAAATTTGAAAGGTGGAAAACATTGTGGGGAAAAGGACAAAATGCTGGTTACCAGCATTTTCTCCTTTTTCCACAATGTTTTCTAAAGGCCTCTTTCCCAGGGCTGTCAAAAGTAGGGATTGTGTGGTAATGGGTTAATGGACGGATGCCAGTCTATGCACAGGTCTACAAATATGTTTCCAAGCTTAATCACACCAGTCCCGACACAGCTTTTTAGCTCACCTGAGCACAAAGTGATCACTTACCGACCGTCCGTCCGTCATTCGTTGGCTTTCCATCGTCTGTTCACATTTTCTTGTTTACACTCTAGCATCTACAAATCTTAACCAATCAGCACCAAACTTGGTAAAAATATATATGACCATAAGATCTCGGATGAGTTCGATTATGGATCAAATCGGATAAGAACATCTGGAGTTATTTGCCCTTGAATTGGAAAAATTGCTATATTTTACTTTGTTTACACTCTAGCTTCTACGAATATCAACCAATCAGCACGAAATTTTGTCAAAATATATATGACCATAAGATCTCGGATGAGTTTATTTATGGGTCAAATCGGACCAGAATGACTAGAGTTATTTGCCCTTGAATTAGAAAAATTGCTGTATTTCACTTTGTTTACATTCTAGCATCTACAAATATCATCCAATCAGCACCAAATTTGGTCAAAATAGATATGACCATATGATCACCGATGAGTGTGATTATGGATCTAATCATAACTCTGCCCATCATATTTTTGGAGTTATTGCCCTTTGTTGATTTTCATACTTAATTTTTGTCCGGAGCATAACTCAAAAACTATTTTAGGTATCATCTTGAAACTACATAGGTGGATAGATCTCATTAAGGAGAAGTGCAGTGTACAAGAACAACAACTCTGTCCATCATATTTTTGGAGTTATTGCCCTTTGTTGATTTTCATACTTAATTTTTGTCCGGAGCATAACTCAAAAACTATTTCAGGTATCATCTTGAAACTACATAGGTAGATAGATCTCATTAAGGAGAAGTGCAGTGTACAAGAACCATAACTCTGCCCATCATATTTTTGGAGTTATTGCCCTTTGTTGATTTTCATACTTAATTTTTGTCCAGAGCATAACTCAAAAAATATTTTAGGTATCACCTTGAAACTTCATAGGTGGATAGATCTCATTAAGGAGAAGTGCAGTGCACAAGTACCATAACTCTGCCCATCATATTTTTGGAGTAATTGCCCGTTGTTGATTTTCATATTTAATTTTTGTCAGTAGCATAACTCTAAAAGTATTTCAGGTATCACCTTGAAACCTTATATGTGAAAAGATCTTATTAAGGAGAAGTGCAGTGCACAAGAACCATAACTCTGCCTATCATATTTTTGGAGTTATTGCTCTTTGTTGATTTTCAGACTTAATTTTTGTCTGGAGCATAACTCTAAAAGTATTTCAGGTATTATCTTAAAACCTCATAGGTGGATAGATCTTACTAAGGAGAAGTGCAGTGCACAAGTACCATAACTCTGCCCATCATATTTTTGGAGTTATTGCCCTTTGTTGATTTTCATAGTTAATTTTTGTCTGGAGCATAACTCAAAAGGTATTTCAGGTATCACCTTGAAACCTCATAGGTGGATTAACCTTATTAAGGAGAAGTGCAGTGCACAAGAACCATAACTCTGCCCATTATATTTTTGGAGCTTTTGCCCTTTGTTGATTTTCATACTTAATTTTTGTCCAGAGCATAACTCTAAAGGTTTTTCAGGTATCATCTTGAAACTTTATATGTGGATAGATCTTATTCAGGAGAAGTGCACTGCACAAAAACCATAACTCTGCCCATTATATTTTTGCAATTACTGCCCTTTGTTGATTTTCGTACTTATTTTTTTTCCGGAGCATAACTCAAAAAGTATGTGAGGTAAAATCATGAAACTTTAAAAGTTGATAGTTCACATAAATGGGAAGTACAGTGCCCAAGAATTGTTAATTCATCATTAATAATTTTTGAGTAATTACCCTTTGTTCGTTTTTACACTTTGAACGTAAGAGTTTATAATCACATTGGATGCCATTAGGGGGGGCATACATGTTTTACAAACATCTCTTGTTTGTTACAATAATACAGAGTGCAGTGTGGAAGAACCATAACTCTACCTCATACTATCTATGAGTTATTTCCCTTTGATTATCATTTTTACAGCATTTTCTGCTCGTCTGGAATATAACTTTGTCATCTACAGCCTGAATATCTTCAAATTTGATATGCATGATTGTTGAAAAATTATGGTGTGCAGTGCACAAGAACCATAACTCTTCCTAGGGCAAATCTTGAGTTATTACCCCTATTACCCCTATGGGCTTCATTTTTATAGCATTTCTTGCTTGTCCAGAGCAAAACTTTGTCATCTTAAAGGTGGGTATTTAGAATTTTCACATCACACCAAATTAAAAAATATATATATCATTGAAATTTATGTGAAAAAACAATACATATCATCAATAAGTAAGAATCATAAAATTACAAAAAAAAAATTTTTTTTTCATGGTATTCCCTTAAAAGGCTACGTAGCCTCTTAAGCTATTTTTAGATTTCGCGCCAAAAATCAATAAAGCATTGTGGGAATGTCAAATGACTGGCACGTGACTGATAATGCTTAAATTTCATTACATAACAAACATGTAATAATTGTTTTCCATAATGTCTTCTTCGGACGGATGTTTGAAATTTTGTCTGTGTTTTCCTGTATCTAAATGAGGGAATTGATAATCTAAAAATAGAACGTGTCTCCCGTTGGTGTCATACTGGTCCGTAATAAATCTCTAATTTCTCGTGTTATCAGATGGTTTTCGACTACTGGGGTTTTATTAAGGCAAATTAAAAGGCTATGGGAGTATAAGGATGATTTCTTTACTTTTTTGTAAAATTTTCGTCCCAAAATCTGAAGGGCCACCTTTAAGTAGAAATGAATTGAAATTTGGTATGCTTATTTGTAGTTATTTAGAAGTGCAGTACTTAAGAATTGTAACTCTACCTCGTGCTGTCTGAGTTGTTTCCCTTCAATGTCATTTTTACAGCATTTAGTGCCTATCTGAAATAAATTGTCATCTCAAGTCAGAACGACTTCAAACTTGGTATGCATGTTAGTTGCAATATTACAGAGTACAGTGCACAAGAACAAAAACTCTACCTAGCGTGAATTTTGAGTGATTCCACTTTGTTCTTCATTTTTACAGTCTTGCTTGTCGGGAACAGAACTTCAAAGTCCCATGTTAAATTGCGACAATTTGCTGCTCTTGTTTCATTATCATTTAGCCTTGAACCATGATATGTGGTATTTATCTTTATTTTAGACCTTTGCTGCTTGGTACTCAGGTGAGCGATATAGGACCATCATGGTCCTCTTGTTTTCCCAAGTCACTGACTACTTTTCTTACATGCATCAGAGGTGAGAGGCGAAAAAATCGCCAGAAAGTTTACCTCAAACACCGGGTATCGAACTTGCAACCTTGTGTAGTGGACTGCGTGATATACAGTAACTGAAAATACTCTTAAAAGGGGGTGTAAATCGCCATGTACACCTCCGGCGAGTTTCACCTAAATGTGTTTACCTCAAAAGAAAGCTAAATGAATTCTCTCACTTCCGATGACGAAACTTATACCCACTCAGGAGCCTTAAAGTAATCCAGTCGATTTTTTTCTGCCTCTTGTAACAGATAAACATACAGCCACGTAGGAAGCACTTCAAGATTGTGGTGGGGGAGGGGGGGGGGGGGGGCTAACTTCGAAATACTGAGATTTTTCGCGTGCTTGTTGCATTGCGATAAAAATTCATATTTTAGTTACTATGATTTTTAAAATTATTGGGGGGGGGGGGCTGAACCCCCCCCTAGCCCCCCCCCCACCCCCCGTTCCTACGGGCCTGACATAGAAAACATTGTTGCAAAAGGAAAAGCTTTTAGTCAAAGAACGTGTTTGAAAACATTGTGGGGGAATGATAGCAACCAGCCTTTATTCTTTTTTCCAAAGCAACTCCAAAAGCAGAAAAACATGTGACCTTTACCCCATAAGGCATTTCTATGGTATCTCTAACTGACCCTAAATAACAGCAAGCATGAAGCCGTTTCTTATGTGTATTTGACACCTTTTGATAGTGTAGAAAACACTGTGGCAAAAGGTGAAATTGCTTGGTACGAGCAATTTCACCTTTTGTCACAATGTTTTTCAACGGCTCCTACAAGCAATGCGTAGAAATGAGTATCTATGGAGTAAAGGGTTAAGATTTGAGCTACAGTCATTACAACAGGACTTATTCCTTCTAATCGCCGATCACTTTTTTATCTAAAGAAGGTTAGCTTACGTGGGAAAGCAGCCAGTAGCTTGGGAAGAGTATTGTGCACTTGTAAGAGAAACTCCTGAAAAGCATGGGTGCACTGACCGCCGCAATGTAACTATGATAATGTCGCAAACGGCGATAAACACCATACAATCAAAACATACTAATTGCAACAGTGTTGTTCTGTAGACATGCCGGCTATTCTGGTGCACTACTATGCACCTCTTGTGTCTCAACTCCAGTGCCTCACACCAAACTCTCTTTGGCTGCTAGCCTCTTGTCGAAGGGGAACGAAGTTCGTCGCAATAGTTTTCACCAATCCTCGGAAATCAACTTGACTGAGCCGAGATTTCAACCTCTGAGAAAGAAGCGCTGAGACGAAGATACAGGGGTTCGACCTATACACTTGTTATAGAGAACAAGTATAAAAATAGGCCTAAAACTCATTACCAAATGACAAAATTTTAGACTTTTCCAAATTGAAAGCATTTGCATACGCCAAAATAAAAGCGACTGAAAATTTAAAATTTGTTTTGTGTAGGGTAGAAAACATGGTGGGAAAAGGAGAAAATGCTGGTTACCAGCATTTTCTCCTTTTTCCACAATGTTTTCTAAAGGCGTCTTTCTCAGGGGCGTTAAATGTAGGAATTGGCGGTAATTGGATAATTCGAAATTCCCAAAATCACAAACAAAGGGACCGTTCTGTGATAAAAAGAGTAGATTTTTTAACTGCGAAGGAAGTAAAACTTTTTTTGTGGGTAACCACAAGAATTGTCTCACTGGAATAATTCTAATGACAGCACTAAAAATAGTTTTCAGGGAAGAAATAATATTTCTGGAATTTCAGAAAATCCAAATTTCTGAATCCTGGAATACCTAGTTTGAACATTACGGGCAGTGACCTGCGATAGCCCTTGTGCTGACTTGTATATAGTGTTTACCGGTATAATAACGTTTCGTTTGAAGTATTTGCCCTACTTTGATAGTGTAGAGATAGGTCGAATCAGTTGCCTGCGCAGGTCATATTCTTCGAAGATTCGACCTGTCTGCTATGACGTATCATTGCTCGTTACGAGCAATCTCTCCTTTTCCCACAGTGTTTTCAAAAGACTTATTACTGCAGACATGTGAAAGCCAGGGTTTGTTTGGAAAAGAGTTGAAAAGAAATGTAGAGCGGTGGACTCGGATCAGGTATACCTACTGTTTTCTGGCCCTGTACACCGCGGGGTGAGCGAGATCAAGAGAGGAACTTTGGGATGGTAATCTATTGCAAAATACAATATGCGTTGTAGCTGACGCAATATTTCGTGGTTTATTTTCAATTATTTCACCAGACGTCTGACTAACATGGGATGCAGAAAAGAGGGAACGGTGTGTTGGACCGAACTATGGGGTTGACCGAACTATGGGGTTGAACACCATAGTTCGTACGAACTTTGGGGTTGAAAATTTTCAACCCCATAGTTCGGTCGGATACCCCATGTTATGCACCATCGGACCGAACTTTGGGGTTGAACACCATAGTTCGTACGAACTTTGGGGTTAAAAATTTTCAACCCCATAGTTCGGTCGGATACTCCATGTTATGCACTATCGGACCGAACTCTGAGGTTGAACACCATAGTTCGTACGAACTTTGGGGTTGAAAATTTTCAACGTGATAGTTTGGCTTGAAACATCATCCCGTCAATTAATCATCATCACAATCATCATCACAATCATCATCATCATCATCATCGTCGTCGTCGTCGTCGTCGTCATCATCATCATCATCATCATCATCATCATCATCATCATTATCATCATCATCGTCGTCGTCGTCATCGTCGTCATCATCATCATCACCATCATCATCATCACCATTAAAGATGCTTTATTTAGAAAAAGATCGCGTCATTTACATTCTGACACTATGATAAAAGGCCAACTTTACATGCATGTTCTGATGATTAGAACTGAATATCCTTGGATTTTCAGCAGCGGAGACATCAACCAACCAAGTTTTTTTTTTTCACACAAAGTCGGAATAAAATACTCTTTCAAGACAATATAAATCTAGTTTAATCCTGATTTTCATATCTGTGTATATCTGCATCTGACAATGATAATGATTATATGCTGCTGCTGATGATGATGATGAATGTTTCAAGCCAAAATATGTCGTTGAAAATTTTCAACCCCAAAGTTCGTACGAACTTTGGGGTTCAACCCCATAGTTCGGTCAATTGTTGGACTGAACTATGGGGTTGACCGAACTATGGGGTTGAACCCCAAAGTTCGTACGAACTTTGAGGTTGACAATTTTCAACGTCAAAGTTTGGCTTGAAACATCATCCCGTCGATTCATCATCATGATCAATATGATCATCATCATCATCGTCTTCGTCGTCGTCGTCATCATCATCATCATCATTAAATATGCTTTATTTAGAAAAGATCATGTCATTTACATTCTGACACTATAATAAAAGGCCAACTTTACCTGTATGTTATGATGATTACAACTGAATATCCTTGGATTTTCGGCAGCAGAGACATCAACCAACCAACCTTTTTTTTTCACATAGTCGGAATAAAATACTCTTTCAAGACAATATAAACCTAGTTTAATCCTGATTTTCATATCTGTGTATATCTGCATCTGACAATGATAATGATTATATGCTGCTGCTCCTGCTGATGATGATGAATGTTTCAAGCCAAACTATGTCGTTGAAAATTCAACCCCATAGTTCGGTCATTTGTTGGACCGAACTATGGGGTTGACCGAACTGTGGGGTTGAACCCCAAAGTTCGTACGAACTTTGGGGTTCAACACCATAGTTCGGTCAATTGTTGGACCGAACTATGGGGTTGACCGAACTATGGGGTTGAACCCCAAAGTTCGTACGAACTTTGGGGTTGACAATTTTCAACGTCATAGTTTGGCTTGAAACATCATCCCGTCGATTCATCATCATCATCATCATCATCATCATCGTCGTCGTCGTTGTCGTCATCATCACCATCATCATTTGACGTTTGGCTTGAAACATCATCCCGTTGTTTCATCATCATCATCATCATCATCATCGGCGGCGGTGGCGTCGTCGTCGTCATCGTCGTCATCATCATCATCACCATCAAAGATGCTTTATTTAGAAAAAGATCGCGTCATTTACATTGTGACACTATGATAAAAGGCCAACTTTACATGTATGTTCTGATGATTAGAACTGAATATCCTTGGATTTTCGGCAGCGGAGAAATCAACCAACCAACTCTTTTTTTTTTCACACAAAGTCGGAATAAAATACTCTTTTAAGATAATATAAATCTAGTTTAATCCTGATTTTCATATCAGTGTATATCTGCATCTGATGATGATAGTGATAAAATGCTGCTGCTACTGCTGCTGCTGCTGATGATGATGATGAGTGTTTCAAGTCAAACTATGAGGTGAAAATTTCCAACCCCAAAGTTCGAACGAACTATGGTGCATTGTTGGACCGAACTATGGGATTGAACCCCAAAGTTCGTACGAACTTTAAGGTTGAACATTTTCAACGTCATAGTTTGGCTTGAAACATTATCCCTTTGTTTTATCATCATCATCATCATGATCATCATCATCTACTTTTATCTGTTTATCTTTATCGTGCGTGTAAGCGGCGCTAGAGTGTCGCATCGGATCAATACACAAGTGCTGATCTGTTACGATACTATAAACATGAACTTTTTCATAACTTTCTCTTGCGTTTCGAGCACACACACACACACACACATAATACATATATATTTTTCATTTCGGATGGTATAGAAAGAATAATAGGCATATATAATGCATCGGCAGCGTTTTTAAATGTGTGATGATAATATCTTGGACCCAGTTTTATGTATGAAGATATAGTTTAGTGCACAGATAGACCTAAGTTGTTCCGAAAAACGAAGTATGCAGCTTTTAGACTCGCTCAAAATGGAAACATTCTAATACAACTATTGATAATAGTAGACATTGTAAGAAAAGGCAACATTTCTCTTTAAGCAAAAGCGTTACCAAATACAAATCGGCGCCACACAGTCCATGGAGTTTTCGGAACGAACCATTTTCTCCTGTTTGTTCGATGAAAACCAACTTTGAATGGATGCTTAAATTTCATATGCCCAATCTGTAATTCGTTTTCATAAAACCAAATAAATTTACTCTATACTGGTTCTGAGCAGTCGTTCAAAATTATTTTGTGTGCCATAACTAAGTTGCGCATTCCCAACTTTTTTCTTTTAAAAGTCGTAGGAAGTGGAAATTATAGCAATCAAAACCATCAAACCACACACACAAAAGACAATGGGTGTAGGACAAAAGCCCACTGAAACAAAAGCCTACTACGACAAAAGCCCACTAGAATGAGAGCCCACTAGGACAAAAGCCCACTTTTCGTTATGATCATGTATTTCATTAAAACTTCATCTATTATATTGGGTTAAATGATTCAACACAACAGTTCGCAACGACTATAATATGGTTTTGCATGTACACATGTGGCCTTTTTGTTATTGGTCCACGATGAAATTATACATAAAGCTCCCTTTTTCCATGGCACAGCATTTCATTACATAAAAAAATATATAAGAGGTCCATAACAGGATTATACATTAATTTTCCTTTTTTCCAGAAATTGGCATTTCATGAAATGAAAAGAAATAAAGAAAATATACATTAAGCCCCCTTTTTTCATGACACATCATTATTTATAAAGAAAAAAAATTGTATCAACGGACTATTCAATGATAGACATTCATGAAGTTTCATCAATTTTTGTGAAGGACTTCAGAAGATATCCCTCAAACAATATACGCCGCAACATTGCTGCCATTTCAAGCTGCTAGCTAGAGACTAAAGTGTTGGAATTTCTAGCACCTGCCTGGCTAGCTCAATGAAAATAGTGTGTTACTTGTGATCTAAAACGGTTACGAAAAGACTGATGGATGGACAGACGAATGGACAGACGGATACACGATGGACTCACTGGTCATTGGCTTTGATCAACCAATAAAAATATGAAGTTTCATGCAACTATGTGCATAAGTTGGAGATACATTGATAAAAAATTAACTTTGACATGAAACCCCCTTTTTCCATGATACAGCGATAAATTGCAAAACCCTGACAACATGCGCTAGGTCACATGATCTGTGAAAATCTCATCAAAATCTGTAGGGATATGTAGAGTAATTAAATAGATATTAGTGAAAAATGAAATATGCCATGAAGCCCCCTTATTCCTTGATGCAAATCGCAAAACCTTGACAATATGCGATAGGTCACATGACGAGAAACATTCTAAAATTCTATTCAAATCCCTCAAAGAAATGTGGGCGGAGTTGTGATCACAAGAAATGGAATGAACAAAAAACATGAAGCCCCCTTTTTCCATGACGCTGCTACAAATCGCAAAACATTGACAATATGCAATAGGTCACATAACGAGAAACAGTTTGTGAAAATTTTATTTAAAAATCCGTCAAGAAATGTGGGAGGAATTGTGTTCGCAAGAAATGGAATACAATATAACATAAAGACCCCTTTTTCCATGACACAGCTAGTAATCGCAAAGACATTGACAGAGTTGCAAGGTCAATCTTGGTTAACATTTTTTCTTTCATTCCTAATGGTGGTAGATTGATGTGACACGTTGAATGTAAACACTGTATAATTTTCAAGACAAGACTAAAAACATCAAAAGTGTACTGAACCACGTAACTTGAAATCTCTTCCAGTCGGCCATTTTGCATCGAATCAAAAAACAAAACAAAAAAGTCTCGGCAGAATGGGTTATTGTACACATGTATAAAATTTCACGAAATTCCGTCCAACGGAATTGGAGATATTTGCCGGGACGGACACACGGACGGACGGACGCACAGACGGACGGACAACGCTAAAACTATATCCCTCCGCCTTCGACGCGGAATAATAATTATAATATGATGATGCTTATGATGTAGTGATGCTGCTGCTGATGATGATGATATACTGCTGCTGATGATGATGATTATTATTTTTATAATAATGATGACGATGCTGCTGCTGCTGCTGATGATGATAATATGCTGCTGCTGCTGCTGCTGATGATGATGATGAATGTTTCAAGCCAAACTATCACGTTGAAAATTTTCAACCCCAAAGTTCGTACGAACTATGGTGTTCAACCTCAGAGTTCGGTCCGATAGTGCATAACATGGGGTATCCGACCGAACTATGGGGTTGAAAATTTTTAACCCCAAAGTTCGTACGAACTATGGTGTTCAACCCCAAAGTTCGGTCCGATGGTGCATAACATGGGGTATCCGACCGAACTATGGGGTTGAAAATTTTCAACCCCAAAGTTCGGTCCAACAACTGTGTAGGTTTAAGGTTAGACTGCTCAAAATGTGATCTGATCTTGAATCTACATCACCCGCGACCTGTAGCTATACGGTATAACGAAAACCTTAATCTCTATAAGTCGTAGTGGAAATCTGATTTAATTCATTACCAAACGACAATATTTTAGGTTTGTCCAAATCGAAAGCATTTGCAGACGACAAAATAAAAGTGACTAAAAATTCGAAAATTTGCGTTAAGAAAAGTAGAAAACATTGTGGGAAAAGGAGAAAATGCTTGTTACCAGCATTTTCTCCTTTTCCGACAATGTTTTCTAAAGTCTCCTTTCTTAGGGTCGTCAAAAGTAGCCCTGGATTGTGTGGTAATGGGTTAAAAACTGGGGGAAAGAAGTCGAATAAATTAAGTTAGTACTGTACGAAAGACTGACTGCAAACGCTGTTGACTATTTTACTATACCACAAAATAGGGGCTCGTCTAATTTCAAAATATTTGCATGTAACCAGTTTATATGGTTTATAATAACTAGATTTGCATTTGAAAAGGTAGAAAACAAAGTGGTTACACGAAGAAAAAATACTGGTGTCTAGTATTTTCTCCTTTTCCCACAATGTTTCAGAAAATATTATCCTCAGGGTCGTTAAAACTCGAGACTGTTTGATAAGGGGTTGAAATAATTTGAGCGTTACAAATCTGGGAAAACTCAGCTTTACCTGTAACCCTCCACTTTAGACTGTTGCGACCTATCGGGAGGAATTACAAATTATACGAAAAAAAACACACAAAAATTAAAGGAAAGAAAAATATCACGGTTTTTGTGTACGAAAAAGTGAAATTTTGTCGGCAAAGGAGTGGTTGCTTATTTACAGGGATTGGCTTCCGGTGTTCTCTAAAATCCATTAACAGCAAAAGCAAAATGTTTTTGACAATATTACCGCTTGTGAATCCTGGCTCGTTGCCAAAACAACAGGTTAAGTATGTGACCTTGAAAATTGTTTTTTCATTGCGAGAGATCTGTACGATTTTATCTGGGGTTTATTTTTAAAAACTTGGCAAGTTTAAATCTGTAAAGATTATTTTATGTTAACAGAAGTCGGACAACCCTCTAGATCCATATTTACTCTTTACCAAATAATACCTGGTTTTTATTAAACTGAGATAGATGTAGAAGCCTTTTGAAAACATTGTGGGAAAAGGAGAAAATGCCGGTAACGAGCTGTGTACCTTTATCCCTCAATACTTAATCATATCCCGCTCTTTTACCTAAATTCAGTCGTTTCAAAATGCTTTGAATTTGGATCGACAAGTCAATGTTTTTTTTTTTCGTTTGGCAAAAAAAAAACTCTTTCGCTGGCAATCTCAAAATTTAAACTTTTTCCTGATATCCGCACATAGATATCGTCTGTTGTTGAAGACCACTAAGTAATATTTTAGAGGAGGGTGTAAATCCAACATTTAACTACACTTTCTGTGATATCTGATTTCGATACAACGCCGTGCACAAAAGTTGACACTGCATGGCGCAAACAGAATTCAGGGTTTGAATTCTTGCCTAAAAAAATATATTTTTGTCGTATCGTATGCTATATTTAGTAAGCGTTAAATGCATAGTGCAGTATCCATAATCTGATTAAATCCTTGACAAAATGCGCTCATAAAATATCCAACAATATCCTTGTACATAAGTTTTTTGTCAGTTTGAAATTGTGTTCGAAGCATCAAAAAACTATTTGAAAATTATTACAGGAGGCTATTTAGATTTCGAATTTGACTTCATAATTACATCAAACCCTAAAAGTGTTTTACTTTTTAACCCTTTCTCAAACAACACAATTTTAAGACTGGTTCAAATTAAAAGCACTTCTAGACGGCAAAAGAAACGTAACTCAAAAATTGAAATTTGTTTCCAGCAGGGTAGAAAATATTGCGAGAAAAGGAGAAAATGCTGGTTACCAGCATTTTCTCCTTTTCCCACAATGTTTTCAAAAGGCTTCCATCTCAGGGTCGTAATAACCAGGGATTGTTTGGTAAAGGGATATATGAATGGACCAATAGATAGCAAACTATCGAGAAATAAGACACAAAAACATTCGAAAAGAGAGTGTTCATTACATAACGTGAATAGCTGCATGTTATGTACGTATACATGTAGCCTCGTACGGAACTTTCAATTTCAAGCCAGATTTTTTCAATCAGAGTTGTAAGAATGTCACATGGTCATAAACACCTGGATAGTCATCATGTGATCGTATTCACAAAGGTGTGGTGGCTAAAATTCCAGACCTTCCCACCATTGACCCCTACGCTCCTAAATAAGGGAAACAAGAATATATTGATGCGTAAAATCAATGTCGCCACAAATCAGTTGTTTCTGAAATAAGGCACACAGTATTTCAAAATTAACCTCGGTAAATGTATGCAATACTCTGTGAGAAATGAACTGAGAGGTCCTAGACAATATGTAGTATGCAATTTAAAATTTAAAAAAGAAAGAACAAATAATGATAAGACACAATCATAATAGCCATTCTTTGGCAAAATTTCACATAGTTTTGACAATTGGAGCTGTGTACAAAAGCAGTTGTCGAGCTATTTACAAAATCAGTTGTCATTCGACGACCAACACACGGAAATAGTATTAAAACTAGTTTCTAAATTACCGAATTGATATTAAAAACAATGTAAGAAGTGACAGAAGTGGTTACGAAATTATCAAAGTGAGTACAAAATGACCAAAATAAAAAGTAAAGGTCGGTACGAAATGGCTTAGGTACGAAATTACCTAGTTACGAAATGACTGGAACCGAAGTAAACAATATGGCTGCTTCCATAGGTTGGTTGGTTACTTGATTTATCGTCGCTACCGGTTGCCCATCTGAGCGACGCCCCCAGAAGACAGTTAGTTGTTAAGGGGAATAGTGCAAGGATACAAGTCGAAACTACTGAGAGCTTCGCCTGGTTCTTTCATGTGCTCGGCGTATAGCACCGTCACACGGGACCTCAGTTTAATGTCTCATCCGAAAGACTATTAGTAATTTTTTAGTTGGCCAGCCGGGGAATCGAACCCACAACCTGTACGACATTGTGTTCAAAAGTCCTACGCTCTACCTTCTGAACTCCTCCATAGGTACTGTTCAAAACCGAACAAAAATATAGTGCCGCCACTCATGCGGAACCACAATAAAACTTTTAATCCTTATCTTGCAAAGCGCGACTCACTGATCTGTTGCGGACAGTGTAGATCAAGGTCAGACTGCAGAGAACATGTAATCCGATCTTAGATCTACACTGTACGAGCAGGAGATATTTTTCACCCAAAATTAGAAATAGCAACGGAACATTCTCAGTCTTATTCTTCAGAATTTCGTCAATGTGTAAGTAACAGCCCTTCTGATTGGCTAAACCATTTGGTTTAGCCAATCAGATGTTCTGTTAATTTCACAGTCAGAAAATCTTTAAATCTTGCAGAATAAGACAAAGAATGTTCTTAAGAATGATTGGGGAACATGAACCCTGGGGTTTTCTATTGAGAGTTCCACGTTAGTTATTCAGCAGGATAGGGGTTAAGCCGATAATAAAACCCTGTTTCAACCCTTTGCTATTTCAAAGATAATTGTGGGTGGACAATATGTCCTTATCGGACAGTGCAGATCAAAGATCAGAGTAAAGGATTCTTGGGCACCCAATAGTACTGCTATGATGTAGTGTAACGTCAAGGCTTCCATACTCCAGAAATCACGACATTCGATTGTAGGTAGACACATACCTTAAGCAGGCAATAGTGCCGCTACATGACCTAGTGTAACGTCGAGGCTTCCATACTCCAGAAATCACGACATTCGATTGTAGGTCGACACATACCTTAGGCAGGCAATAGTATTGCTACATGATCTTGTGTAACGTCGAGGCTTCCATACTCCGGAAATCACGACATTCGATTGCAGGTCGACACATACCTTAAGCAGCCAGTAGTACTGCTATGATTACGTGTAACGTCGAGGCTTCCATACTCCAGAAATCACGACATTCGATTGCAGGTCGACATTATACCTTGAGCAGCCAATGCTACACGATCTAGTGTAACGTCGAGGCTTCCATACTCCAAAAAACAAAAACCGATTGCAGCGACAAACATCAACATGCATAGCACGGAAAGGAAGTTGGCATGCAATTCTTAACTCCTAACTGGCCGACAAATTTTTGGACTGGACCAAATTAAAGCACCTGCAGACAACAAATTAAATCTTGTTGATAAGATGATTTCTTACTTTGATAGGGAAGAAAATATTGTGGGAAAAGGAGAAAATGCTGGTCACCAGCATTTTCCCCTTTTCCCACAATGTTTTTTTTCTATAGGCTTCGTTCTCAGGGTCGTTAAAAGTCGGTATTGTGCGGTGAAGAGAAAACTCTTTACTAGCCGACAAAGTTTTCGAAATTGTCCATATTAAAAACAATTGTAGATATGAAAAATAAAATATTGATGTTGCTTCCATTACCGTAGTCCATCTTTAATAGAGTAGAAAAGATTGGGGGAATGGTGAAAATCTTGACAACCTGTTTTTTGTCCTTTTCCCGCAATATTTTCGGGAAGTTTTCTCCTTCAGAGTCGTAAGAACACGTAGATAGTCCGGTGAAGTGATAATCTATTCCATAAATAGATCGGATTACGATGAAATTTGTATTCGTCTGCAGGCGTGCGTTTTATTGGGATCTATGAATAGTCTATTGCGATGCATTATTGACTGTATTGTGACTAATTTCCACGTCTGCCGGATACAATATCAGGTCAAGAACACAATACTTTAACCAATATACCATCAATCCCATGTTTTAACTCTTTACCAAACGAAAAAAAAAATGACCTTATCCAAATTGAAAACTTTTGCACACGACAAAACAAATGTGAATCAAAAATTGAAATTTAATTTGCAAAGTAAGAAAAATATTGTGGGAAAAGGAGAAAATGCAACACTGGTTACCAGCATTTTCTCCTTTTCTCACAACGTTTTAACCCTTTACTCCATAGATACTCGTTTCTACGCACTGCTTGTAGGATCATTTGGAAAACATTGTGGCCAAAGGTGAAATTGCTCGTGACGAGCAATTTCACCTTATGTCACAATGTTTTCTATGCTATCAAAAGGTGTCCTATACATATAAAAAACGGCTTCATCCTTGCTGTTATTTAGGGTCAATAAGAGATACCATAGGAACGCTTTATGGGGTAAAGGGTTAAAAAAAAGCTTCTTTTTCAGGGTCGTTAAGAGTCGAGATTGTGTGGTAAAAAGATAACATGGCCCAAAGAAGGTGCCTTTAAAAACACCGTGATGAAAAGGAGAAAAGACTGTTCAACAGCATTTCCTTCTTTTCTGAAAATATTTGAACTGCGCTCTGGTAAAAGGGAGCTTTATGCATCTCCGTGATACATAATACTAAAAAAAGATATAACAGTATTATTGACCCGTAATTTTTTTTTTTTTTCATAGCGGACTTGATCAGGATTACAGCGGACAGAATCAGGGTATCAACGGACTGAATCAACAGACTGAATCAGGGTATCAACGGACTGTAACAACGGACTGAATCAGGGTAACAACGGACTGAATCAACAGACTGAATCAGGGTATCAACGGACTGTAACAACGGACTGAATCAGGGTAACAACGGACTGAATCAGGGTTACAACGGACTGAATCAGGGTAACAACGGACTGTAACAACGGACTGAATCAGGGTAACAACGGACTGAATCAACAGACTGAATCAGGGTATCAACGGACTGTAACAACGGACTGAATCAACGGACTGAATCAGGGTATCAACGGACTGTAACAACGGACTGAATCAACGGACTGAATCAGGGTAACAACGGACTGTAACAACGGACTGAATCAGGGTAACAACGGACTGTAACAACGGACTGAATCAGGGTAACAACGGACTGAATCAGGGTTACAACGGACTGTTACAACGGACTGAATCAGGGTTACAACGGACTGTAACAACGGACTGAATCAGGGTTACAACGGACTGTTACAACGGACTGAATCAGGGTTACAACGGACTGTAACAACGGACTGAATCAGGGTTACAACGGACTGTAACAACGGACTGAATCAGGGTATCAACGGACTGAATCAGGGTTACAACGGACTGTAACAACGGACTGAATCAGGGTTACAACGGACTGAATCAGGGTAACAACGGACTGAATCAACGGACTGAATCAGGGTTACAACGGACTGAATCAGGGTTACAACGGACTGTAACAACGGACTGAATCAGGGTTACAACGGACTGAATCAGGGTAACAACGGACTGAATCAACAGACTGAATCAGGGTATCAACGGACTGTAACAACGGACTGAATCAGGGTAACAGCGGACTGAATCGGGTAACAGCGGACAGAATCAGGGTATCAACGGACTGAATCAACAGACTGAATCAGGGTATTAACGGACTGTAACAACGGACTGTAACAACGGACTGAATTAACGGACTGAATCAGGGTTACAACGGACTGAATCAGGGTAACAGCGGCCTGTAACAACGGACTGAATCAGGATAGCAACGGACTGAATCAGGTTATCAACGGACTGAATCAGGGTAACGCGGCCTGTAACACCGGACTTAATCAGGATAGCAACGGACTGAATTAGGTTATCAAAGGACTGAATCAAGGTAACGCGGCCTGTAACAACGGACTTAATCAGGATAGCAACGGAGTGAATCAGGGAAACGACGGACTGAATCAGGGTAACAACGGACTGAATCAGGATAAGAACAGACTGAATCAACGGACTGAATCAAGATAACAACTGACTTAATCAATAACAACTGACTGAATCAATAACAACGGACTGAATCAGGATAATAACGGACTGAATCAGGGTAACGCGGACTGAATCAACGGACTGAATCAGGGTAACAAATGACTGATTCAGGGTAACAGCGGACTGTAACAACGGACTGAATCAGGACATTAACGGAGTGAATCAGGGAAACGACGGACTGAATCAGGGTAACAACGAACTGATCAGGATAAGAACGGACTGAATCAACGGACTGAATCAAGATAACAACGAAGTGAATCAGGATAACACATCAACCAGACGGTCTGTTACTCTCATGTTTGGAAAATTACGGAGAATAAGACTAAGAATGTTCTAAAGAATGGTTGGTGAATGCTGACCCTGACTGGTACAATGCATTGATCAAGATGATGCATTAAACCCCGTTTTGCCAGAACATGGCTCATATCTTACTTACATCTATATATGAGACATGCGCTGAGAAAAATAGAGGCTATCAACTGGTTATTTTTGATATGAAAAATATCTCACGAGGATGCGTCGTTAGGCGTTGAAAAAAACGAGTGCGCAGCACGAGTTTTTTTAACGCCTTACGACGCATCCGAGTGAGATATTTTTCATATCAAAAATAACCAGTTGATTATTCTATTCATTATATACCTTTTCAACATCATTATTTGTAATTTTTCGTTTGAAAGTCGAAAGGAAATGTAGTCGAAAAAAAAGTAGTTCCTAAATTACGGCAGGAAGTGAAAGTGAAAGTTGATATCGTCACTAGTGATGATATCAAAATTTATTACGCTGGGAAGTTCCAGGATTTCACTGCTAGGTATATAATAAAGGACCTTAATGCAACTCTTTGATGCATTATACCAAACCAGTCTTAAAGTAATAATGGGTCCATAATGTGGGTCCATAATGTAATCATGGGTCCATAATGTAATCATGGGTCCATAAAGTAATCATGGGTCCATAATGTAATCATGGGTCCATAAAGTCCATATTTTTTTTCCAAAGGATCTATTGAATCACAAGGTAGAATAACCCGCTGACACGCAGAAAATTTAAGGATAGCGAAAAGTTTCGACCCATGTCAGCCTGCGCGGACTGCGCAGGCTGACATGGGTCGATATTTTTCGCAGATGAATCAAGCCCTTTTTTCACAAAGCATGGCTGATATACATTCTACATAATTATTTTAATATTCACCTCTTGCCACTCTGAAAAGGATAAATGAAACGATGTTAGTCACTGGCTGATTGATTCTAAATCCTGATAGGCCATGTTAGAAGAAATTCATTAAAGCTTGTCTATTATGGAAAAAATACTGGACACGTTAGAAATCCCATCTTTACTTCGTTCTTAGAACCATAACTGGATTACGTCCGGTTTTAGACTATTTCCGAATTGGTATAAGGACTTAATCCATCTTAGTCACGTGAGAAAGATGACCACGTACAAAAGCTATCTGGCTAATCGAATTTTCAAAGACACAAAGATAAATTGTCTCTGTCCAATCTTATCTCGATGATACATGTTGCGTGTGAAAGAGCTATCCTTTTCTACCGTGGCTATTTTCGGATTCCTTATTTTCTCACAATTAAGGCGTTGATATATCCCTTGCTATATGTTTGTTTCACGATATCATGCGATATATGGTCTGCAACATGGATAAAAGGGGCGTTCCGACATTTGCGTAAAGTGTCGTTTCAGGTCGGCCTGCACGGTCCGCCAGGGCTAATCAGAGATAGCACTTTATCAACTAGGCTAAGGCCCAGAACAGAAAAGGGCTCTATTTTTTCAATCCATCTGGTGGAAAATTCAAATGGTACAGTGAGTTAGGATAGCCTATTAAAGTCACTTTAAGCATGGATGCCAGATCTGAAAGTGGTGCAGATTTTTTTTATATGCTAATAAACGCGCCTACCCAAAATTTGCCTATAACGTAAATTAAACTTTTCTTATGTTCACAAAAATGAAGCAAACAATGAAACAGTGCAATCTTTTTGACAAATCTTTTTAATTTAAGATGCTCATAAAACTCCACATTTATGTAAGACTTAAACATGTATTAAATCAAGTCGTACTAATTTCACATACCGTAACACACCTAATAAATGTTCCTAGCAGAATTAATTGAAACCAATCTCTGAATTTTCAGTCTTCACATTGAATGTGTTTATATTTCTGGCTAAATTTATTCACAATTTTGACTAGAGCTACTAGGACAGATATACAGGACAAAAATTAAGAAAAGTTATTGAGTTATAGCATTTAGTACCTCAAAAATGACCTATTTATGAGTGCAACAGTATAATTTACTGTTGCACACTAACCTTTAATTTCGTTATTTCATTATATTCACAACTGTAATCATAAGTATGTCAACACTGAGATTTGGATATTTTCATTACTTAAGCTGCTTTATTTCCTTTGTTATTCTTACTCTCCTATTCTGTTACTCTATTTCACTGATGCAAGAGGGGATATGACTTGAAACAAGAGGGCCCTGATGACCCTGTATCACTCCAGTGGCTAATAAGTGAAAACACTACAAGCCAAACATTACAACTCTGGCCAAATGGTTTTAAACTTGAAGACATACATTTTTTTTCCATAAAGTTCTACGAGAAGGTCTTAACCCCTTGACCCCTGGGCAAAGCCATTTTTGACCACAAAGCTATAATTACTTGAACCTTGGTGGAGGTCTATAAGATAAACCCCCGTACCAAATAATACAGGATGTGTGGTTATATACAAGATGATTTTCAAAGTTTCCTAAAATAAGTGCTATGTAAGACATGAAACCCATGAAACAGGGCTAAAATTGGTAGCCCTAGGCCTTATTTTGGTTCGTAAAAAGATCATTTAAAAAGTTTTCACCACAAAAGCCCAGGTAAAACTTGTGACCCCTGGTGTGGGGACAAACTTAACCCCAAGGCTATTATTTGGGACCTCCTGGTAGAGGCCCACTAGATAAAGCTACATGCAAAATTTGGTAGTCCTAGGCCTTGTGGTTATGTACAAGTAGAGGTTTTCCCAATATAAGCCCATATTAAAATTGTGATCCTCGGGGCCGGGCCAAATTTGACCCCATGGCTATAAGTTAGGCACCCTTGGTACACGCCCACTTGATAAAGATACATGCCAAATTTGGTATCCCAAGACCCTATGGCCCGCCTGGGTGGCTCAGTGGTGACCGTGTCAGACTCATGACCTGGTGGTTGTAAGTTCGACAGCCGGTTGAGATGATTTTTCTTTCTGCCTCTCACCTCTGCTGAAGCATGTGAGAAAAGTATTCAGTGGCTTTGGAAAGAAAGTTTTGTTAGTACTGGCGTGAGAAAGCCAGGAAAAACATGTGTGTCACCGACCGCCATGATATGACCTTACCTATTGAAGTGGTGTTAAACCCCAATGCAACCAACCAATCAACCAAACAACCACGGCCCTATGTCTAGGGATCAGAAGCATTTTAAAGTTTTCCCTATATAATCCCATATAAAACTTATGACTCCCCCCCCGGGCGGGACCAATTTTGACTCCAGGGCTATTATTTGAAGGAACATGGTAGAGATTCACTGCATAAAACTACATGCCAAGTTTGGTAGCCCTAGGCCTTATGGTTTCGGATAAGAAGATTTTCAAAGGTTTTCAATATTTCTCAGTTTTGTTTCCATGGCAACCAGAGTTTTTGAAGGAATCAAATTCTTTCTAGAAATTCTGAAGAAAGCCATAGCAGGATAATTTCTGTAAAGTTTCATCAAAATTGGATGGGTAGTGTCAGAGACGATGTTTGAAATATAAATTAATGCACGCACAGACAGACCCACGAGGGACATCGGGCCATGACATAAGCCCGCTTGCCTTCAACCAGTGGAGCTAAAAACCTCTTGATGACTTAAAACTAACAAATGTACAATTCATTGAGTGTAATTGTGACGTATGACCAATCATCAGCTTCTTTGTTTGCTGCATTGACAATACAGCTGCTTTGTGTATATATATATATTATATATATATATGTGTGGGGTGTGGATGTGTGTGTTTTTCTGTTTTATTTTTGAAATGATGTAACGGATTTAATTCCTACACAACAAATCTTAATTAGTCAACAAGACAGTATTTTTGGTGCAAATGACTTTTCTCCATTTCATGTGTAACTATTCAATTATTGTTTAGTTTGATTTTTCTCAAATAAAGGCACTAAGTACAAGACTTTTTTAAACATTTTTATGTGTCTGCACTGTAACATTTTGTGTCATTGCTGTAACACATGTGTTGTTTATATAATAATGATAAAAACTGTTTAATATAAAAGAAAGCCACGCCATTTAATTTAATAAATAAAATTCTGGAAACAAAACGGAAAATACAGTTACATTTTTAGTACAAACAGCTATGAATCATTTACTAAATCTATATAAGTTTTTCAAGGAATTAAAATAGTTGCAAAAAACTGATTTTCTCTGATATATAACGTGCCAAAATTTTGTTCTAAAATACTCAGTTCAAATAAAACAAATATATGTTATACAGATGATTCGAAGTGAAATATTGCAATCTGACCTAAAGAAAATCTGATTTTCTAAATTAGAATGGGATTTCTTTTACTTTACAATTTCGTTACATGAAGGACATGTCGATGTGTTATGACTGGCATTGCATCGCCGCAGACAATATTCAAGTGTGGAATATATATTTTCCGTGTGCAGTACATTCTGTTTGTACAGATAAGAAACCTTATTAAACAAAAAAAATCCATCTTCATTTTCAAAAATCATCTCCTAAAATCTGCCATAACTATATATTAGATCCTAGTGGGTGGGGTAAAGGATAAGCAAGACCGTAACATATATAACATATATACAATGCAGCAATTTAGTACAATAGTAAGCATTTAGTTCTCATCAAACCCTTCCACAAGAAGCTGAAACCCAAAAGTCTTAAATGATATTAAGTTGCCCATGATTTTCAGTAAATGTATGCAAATTTGATGGGTGGGGTAACACCAGGGCACCCATTGTATCAATGTATTTTTTCTTCTCCTGTAACTGAATTTTACCATTGCTTATATGCTTCACTGCCAATTAGACCTATTTCCAATCAATATACTCCGGCAGATATTGAAATTTTGTGGTTTGTACACGTAAGCTTAATTCAATGCATTTTCAGCGGGTGGGGTAACAAAATGTGGTCTGAAAAAAATCTGCACCACTTTTGTTTCTGGCATCCACCCTAATTTGACTTTTATATAGTTATACTATCACCTGGTAACAATGAAATTTTTCTACCAGATGGATTGAAAAAAAAAAAAATGAATTCAGCTGGCCAGGCCTTAGACTAAACCTTAGATCTGTCCTATAGCGTTGTCTGCACGTGTCATATTCTTCGAAGATTCGACTGTCTTATATGACGCATCACTATCCCCGAATGCGGACTGGCTGTAATATTACGCTATAATTATAAAGTAGCAATGTAGAAAATAGCTTTTATCAATACGTTTGAGGAGAAATGAGACCTGCTTTAGCTCCAGATTTCTCTAAACTGCTGATCATAGCTGAGTGAATTGCACGAGGTAGCGTTTTATTGAGTAAACGTTTATTTTAGTTTGAAAATCAAACTAACGGTCGCCGCGTAGGAAAGTGGTTCGGTTCTGTACCCAGGATGCCCAAATTAGATAGATGAGTATTTATAGAATGCCATCTAGGGGGAGATAATGGTCCTACAGTCGACTTGCATGAGTTAGCAGTTCACACACCATCAGAAAGTGTCTGCGCAGGCTGATCCGGACCATTTTATGCTCATGTCCTAATGCCCCTTTCCGCGTGATTCAGGCCAAATTATTTACAGATGATGAACTTGAGGATCGATATCTGTGCAGATTGAACTCAAAGAAAGCTAAAAGAAATAGCGGAATTCTGAATTTTCAAAGTTTCAGGGCCATTTTAGCCAACCAGTCGACATTTATTAAAAAAAGAATGTGAATGATTCTTGCACTTACGTGAAGCAAGTTAAAATTGCACGCCGTAACATGCCGGTGTAATGCAGAGAAATGACCCTCCCCTACAAAATGACCCGGGTCATTAACTCATTATTCTGCGTAGAGAAATGACCCCATAGGTCATTTCACTACGTAGAGGAATGACCCATGTCAGTTTTCTAGGCAGAGAAATGACCCTCTGGGTCATTTCTCTACGTAGAATAATGAACCGGGTCATTCCTCTACGTAGAGGATGGTCATTTCTCTGCATTATACCGGCGCCATGCTTGAAAGAGAGAAAGCACAGAAATACTACGGATACTCTAAAACAAGAGGGCCAAGATGGCCCTGGATCGCTCACCTGAATTTTTGAGATGACCATAGTCTATTTTTTTTTTTTTTTTTTTTTTTTGAGGCATTGAAACATTGGAACCAAATTTATAATTTTGCCAAGCAATTTTCAAAAGGTCACCTGTAAAAGTCATTTTGAAATCTGACCATCAGTTTCAAAAAGAAGAATTTTTAAGAATTCTTCATTTCTGTATAAGAGCAAGTAGCCCCCATCCACGAGAGCCATGTTTCTTGATGGATCAAAATTTACGAACAAGTTTTGAAAAGGGTCACCCAAGGAACATCTCTCTGAAATAATTTCAAAATCTGACCAGGGGTTTCAGAGAAAGAGAATTTTAAAGAATTTCATCATGTCCATATAGTGCAAGTAGCCCCCATTCACAAGAGCCATGTTTCTTGATGGATCAAAATTATATGTACAGCTTTTGGAAAGGGTCACCCAAGGAACATCTCTGTCAAATTATTTTAAAATCTGACCACGGGTTTCAGAGAAGAAGAATTTTCAAGAATTTCTTCATTTCCATATAGTGCAAGTAGCCCCCATTCACTAGAGCCATGTTTCGTGGCCAATCAAAATTTTGCGAACAATTTTAGAAACGGGTCACCCAAGGAACATCTCTGTGAAATTATTTCAAAATCTGTCCAGCCATTTCAGAGAAGAAGAATTTTCAAGAATTTCTTCATTTCTATATAGTGCAAGTAGCCCCCATTTACCAGAGCCATGTTTCTTGACCAATCAAAATTTCGCGGACAATTTTTGAAAAGGGTAACCCAAGGAATAAGTCTGTGAAATTATTTCAAAATCTAACCAGCTGTTTCAGAGAAGAAGAATTTTTAAGAATTTCTTCATTTCTGTATAGTGCAAGAAGCCCCCATTCACCAGAGCCATGTTTCTTGACCAATCAAAATTTCGCGAACAGTTTTTTAAAAGGGTCACCCAAGGAACAACTCTGTCAAATTATTTCAAAATCTGACTAGCGGTTTCAGAGAAGAAGAATTTTTTAGAATTCCTTCATTTTTGTATAGTGCAAGAAGCCCCCATTCACCAGAGCCACATTTCTGTCAGATTATTTTAAAATCTGACCACGGGTTTCAGAGAAGAAGAATTTTTAAGAATTTCTTCATTTCCATATAGTGCAAGTAGCCCCCATTCACTAGAGCCATGTTTCTTGGCCAATCAAAATTTCACGAACAATTTTTGAAAAGGGTCACCCAAGGAACATATCTGTGAAATTATTTCAAAATCCGACCGGCGGTTTCAGAGGAGAAGATTTTTAAAGAATTTGCTAAAAAAATTCCATTTCGTTGCCATGGCAACCAGAGTTTTTGATGGAATCAAATTCTGTGAACAATTTTTAAAGAGGACCTCCCAAGGAACATTCCTGCCAAGTTTGGTCCAAATCCGCCCAGCGGTTTAGGAGGAGTTGATGTTTAAAGAATTGTTGACGACACACGACGGACGACAGACGACGGACGACGCACGACGCACGAAGGACGACGGACGACGGACACCGGGTGATCCTAAAAGCTCCCCTTGAGCACGTTGTGCTCAGGTGAGCTAAAAACACAAGCAGTGTTTTCCTGCGATCACATTCCGCTCTGGGATATAAAGCACGACCGTCCCAACGCAATGGAAACGCCGTAGTGTGACAGGGGCCTATTCTGGGTTTGATCGTTCAGTAAGTTGTCACAAATTCCCATTTCAAATGTATCGAGACGCTTTTTATGTAATGCACAGGAACTTTATATTTTTTCCCAATCGATTCCTAAATATTATTTTCAGTAAATGATTAAAAAGATGAGGCTGAATTTGGTATAATACTTCGGCGTTACGCGACAAAGTAGCTCCGGATCCAATTTCGGCATCATATCATTCGGAGAAAGCGTACCTTGTATGGTTGCACCATTAGGCACATGTAAACAGTTTGCTTCGAATTGGCCAGGTCAAAATTGAAAATAAGTGAGTAAGGTAGGTTTTTAATGCAATTTTGATAAGAAGAGTAGTTATTACACCCATGAATTATGTTAGATTAAGAAAAAGAAGCATTTGGTTTGTATGTGAAACAGGGGTTCATGACCTTTCCTTCTTTGTTCAAAAGTTTTGACCCCAAATGCGAAAGTGAGGGGTCATGGAGCAAGCGGCTGTTTCTAGCGGAGAAAAAACAAGGGTATGGTCAGGGCACGAAAGATTGCGAAAAAAACGGCATGGTAATGTGCTATTTTGGATTTTATCCCCAGATGATGTGTTGTTTTGAGTTTAACCCATTACCACACAGTCCCTATTTTTGACGCCCCTGAGAAAGAAGCCTTTAGAAAACATTGTGGGAAAAGGAGAAAATGCTGGTAACCAGCATTTTCTCCTTTTCCCACAATATTTTTTACCCTTCACAAAACAAATTTCAAATTTTCAGTCACTTTTATTTTGTCGTCTGCAAATGCTTTGAATTTGGACAAGTCAAAAATTTTGTCGTCTGGTAATGAGTTAAATTCAGCTCGGCTTTTTCAGGCTGGCATCCTCGTCTTGGTCTGCCACAAGTGGCTTCTTTAAAAAAGAAGCCAGGAGAGGTCGACATCATTTTTTTTCTAATACTTTTTATGCTTTTAGGTTAAATATAATCTAGGTACATGTAAAGAAACAAGCAAGACAATAAACGGGTAGTTGAAATCTGTTCAGTTGTAAATACACATTCATCAAAGTGGATGGCAAAAATAGGATTCCGTATTCATCCGTCCTTGTAATTTATGTAAGTCACACGACCTTCTTCCCGCGTTTTAAGGTCACGTGATTTTTTCCGCTGTGTTCGTTTCTATTTTTAACGAAATTCTTTTTTTCTTTTTCTTCTTTTTGTTAAGATTTAAGATTGTAATACAAAATTAAAATTGTTGGAAAGGGAATATGCAATTAAATCCTTACAATTTTGTTGAAATTCGTGATATAGAAACAAACCACGTCTATTTCCTATTTCAGTTTTTAGACTTCGATTTCTTTATAAAATCATGACGAAACAGACTGTGTATCGGAACAATTCCCCTACAAAGATTGGATTTAGACAGCAATTTCTGAAGCAGTCTGCCTTTTAAACTCAACACAGTTGGAGAGGTCTGATGACCTCTCCAAAAACAAAGGTATAAACAGTCAGCCTGAAATTATAAGGGGCACTTAAATGCAACAGCACAATCCTTTAGATTTTATCAATAATTGAATCATTTTCATCTTGTGAAATAGTGATATTAATGATCAATAAGCAAGTATTATGGTGGGAAAAAATGAAAAAAAAAAAGCCATTTTAGCCGATATTCCAAAATTCACAAAATTTAGCTGACAACTGTGTACTGCTACCTTATAAGCAACGTGACCCAGACCACAGTGAGAATGAAGAACCGAGTACAGCCGCATAATTATTGTTCTCCCATCATGGAAAACTTTTCAAGAGGCTGCTGAAACTCGTGAAGACATTTTCCTTCACCATTTACCATACAATGACGACTTTCAATGGCCCTAAGGAAGAAGCATTTTGAAAACATTGTGGAAAAAAGAAGAAAATGCTGGTGACCAGCATTTTCTCCTTTTCCCACAAAGCTTTCTACACCATCAAAGAAAATTGCACCATTTTAGCCACTTTGAAATTGTCGTCTGCAAATGCTTTCAGTTTGGTTAGGTGTAAATTTTTGCCTTGTGGTAACGGGTTAACTGTTACGTACGAAATTCGATCAATGGAACCGACGCAATGCTTCGAGGAATGCAGTTATTTGCATGCACAGCGTTTATAAATAATCAAAAAGCATGGCTATGACTCATTGGCGTTATGTTACTGTTCGTCAACCATCTGTCGCCGACTGTCGCCTTTTAGTAAACCAATCATTAATGAAACAAATAATCTCTACCAGACGACATTTCTTTTCGTCTCAAACCAAAAAAAAGTGTAAAAAGGAAAAATTACTTGAAACCCCAAACACGACTACGACTTATTATCGTTGTGCCATTATCTCCCGCTAGATGGCATTCTATAAATACTCATCTGTCTAATTTGGGCATCCTGGGTACAGAACCGAACCACTTTCCTACGCGACAGCCGTTACTTTGAATTTCAAACTAAAATAAACGTTTACTCAATAAAACGCTTTTTTGATTTTTCTACAGCCCGTTATCTCCCGCTAAATGGCATTCTATAAATACTCCTCTATGTAATTTGGGCATCCTGGGTACAGATCCGAACCACTTTCCTACGCGACAGCCGTTACTTTGAATTTCAAACTAAAATAAACGTTTACTCAATAAAACGCTACCTCGTGCAATTTACTCAGTTAATATGATCAGCAGTTTAGAGAAATCTGGAGCTAAAACAGGTCTCATTTCTTCTCAAGCGTATTGATAAAAGCTATTTTCTACATTGTTACTTTATAGAGCGTAATATTACAGTCTGCCCGCTTTCGGGGCTAGTGATGCGTCATATGAGACAGGTCTAATCTTCGAAGAATATGGCATGCGCAGACAATGGGATATCCATTAAATACATTTACCTTCAACAGCCATATTCTCCACCTTTCAGTAGACATTTCAAAAGCAATGTGGCAGAAGGAAAATATGCCCAAAAGTCAGAAAATATGACTATGATTATGACTCAATGGCGTTATTTGTAGATCATAGGGCTTCTGTTGCCAGTTGTTGACTTTTTTCATACAAATTACTATTAAACAAACACTTTGCATTCAGCTGTCGTTTTGCAGAAACTATTTAAGAGTCAACATAATGACTAAAAATGCTTGAGACAGGAAACCATGATCAAGACATTTTTGCCTCACGTTCTATTGCTCATACTAAGCAAGCATCTGTGCCAGTGGTAAGGTTGTTGTCATTGTCTGTGCATGTCATATCATTCGAAGATTCGACCTGTCTTATATGACGCATCACTCTCCCCGATATCGGGAAACTGTAGTATTACGTTCTGTAAAGTAGCAATGTAGAAAATAGCTTTTATCAATACGTTTGAGGAGAAACAAGACCTGTTTCAGTCCCAGATTTCTTTAAACTGCTGATCATAGCTGAGTAAATTGCACGAGGTAGTGTTTTATTGAGTGAACGTTTATTTTAGTTCGAAATTCAAAGTAACGGCTGTCGCGTAGGAAAGTGTTCGGTTCTGTACCCAGGATGCCCAAATTAGATAGAGGAGTATTTATAGAATGCCATTTAGCGGGAGATAATGGGCTGTAGAAAAATCAAATGATTGCATCACCAGACGGCAGACAACGCCTTTTAGCGGATCACTTTTTACCATACCCTAAAAGAAAGAGACATTTCTTGAAAACTGAAGAATGAATATGAGTCATCAGCTTTGATTGTTGATGGTTACAAGACACCTGTGGCAGAATGTATGTGTGTGTGGTGTGTGTTTTTTTTTTTATCCCTTTTGCATTATCTCCCGCAAGATGGCATTCTACAAATACACATCTGTCTAATTTGGGCATTCTGGGTACAGAAGCGGACTAATTTTACAAAACAATAACCATTACTTTGAATAAGGCATTTCTTTGGTATCTCTAACTGACCCTAGATAACAGGAAGGATGTAGCCGTTTCTTATGTGTACATGTATATGACACCTTTTGATAGTGTAGAAAACATTGTGGCAAAAGGTGAAATTGCTCGTCACAACGTTTTCCAAAGGCTCCTACAAACAATGCGTGGAAATGAGTATCTATGGAGTAAAGGGTTAAACTGTCTGCGAAAATGTTAAATCCGAATTCATCGTTGCAGGGGTTAATCCGATATTCTTATTTTGATCTTCTCTCTGTTCGTATAGTATATTTTGAGATAATTACAGATTTATAACCGATACTTCTAAGATGGAAAAAAAGGTTACAATGTGGCACTCTTTAACTAGTACAATAATACTCATTTTTAACAGTAGCAAATTTTGTTGGATGATACAATAGTGGAAATAGCTGTTTTCCATTAGGGCGTACCTAATACCTTAATGATTATGACCAAATAAAATAAGCAAACATAAAAAGCTGAACAATGCATTTTATCACGTAAGACACTGTACGTGCGCTGTCTCATTTCTTCACTGATGTCCCTGTTGGCCGACGTGGCGTCTCTCAAGTCTTGGCTTTTAAGCTCACCTGAGCACAAAGTGCTCAAAGTGAGCTTTTGTAAACGTGCCGTGTCTGTCGTGCGTCGTCCGGCGTCAGCTTTTACCTTGTGTACGCTATAGAGGCGAATTTTTAGTCCGATACCCGTGAAACTTGGTCAGAAAGTTTGTCTCGATAATATCTCGGGCGACTTCGATATTAGGTCATGTCTGATCACAAACTAGGTCACTAGGTCAAATCTTAGAAAAGGCTTGTGTACGCTCTAGAGAAAACATTTTCGGTCCAAATCTCCTAAAACTTGATCAGAATTTTTTGCCTCTAATAATGTCTCGGACGAGTTGGATGATAAGTAATGTCGGGTCAAATACTAGGTCAATTTGTCAAATCTTAGAAAAACCTTGTGTATGCACTGTCCAAAACACCAGAGAGTTGGTCAAATTGTTTCTTTTGATCCCTCAGCCGTATTTGGAAATGGTTCATGTTGGGTAAAAAACTAGGTCAGTAGGTCAAATCTTATATATATAAAAAAAAAACCTTTGTGCTTTCTTAAGGGCACGTGAAAGTTGGTCAGAATGTTTGTCTCGATGATTTCTCGGACCAGTTTTCAAGTGGCTCATTTCGGATCAATAACTAGGTCACTGGGTAAAATCTTCGAAAAACCTTTTTCAGTCAAATACTAATGAAAATCATTGTAGAATGTTTGTCGTAATATCTCATAACAGATTGAAAATGGGTCATGTTTGGCCAAAAGATTTAGGGGAGCAACTTCAGGGCCATCGTGGCCCTCTTGTTTGTTTTTGTGTGGTATGTAACGCCGCTTTCAACACATACATGTACATCGCGACTGGTGCATAAATTAATGCATTCCTAACATTATTCAACCTTATTTAGTAGACCGTAAAAACCCACTTGCCGAAAATATCTCATCATACCAGAACTGTAGGTCTGATATCCAACAGCACGTTCAATGCAGTCCGATCTTGTTCTTTAACGTCCGCAAGAACCCCAGACGCACATTGCAACCTAGGAAGTAACTTCACGAACGTCGACATATACTTTCTGTGCGGACATTTTGTTTTCGTAATGATGCTTTCGGTTGAATATCTCAACATTAACTATAATAGTAGTAAACGGGCTATACAGATTCGTCTGGAAAACAAGTCACAGTCCAGCATCTAGGCTTCTGAAAAGTAAACCAAGGGCAAAGTGATACACAGGGGAAAAAAAGCAGTCTGTTCGCTTCCACACATAAAACTGTTTCAGACTTCTGCATCGTAGGTAAAATAGTGCCCATCAGACAAAAACAAAAACCAAGGTATTCCTGCTTATTGTATCACGTGATTGTCGTAAGTCACGGAAAAGGAATTTCGATATTGTTTACAGTTTCTAGTTGGCTTACGTGTGGTTTTCGGAGGAGTGTATTATTTTGATGGATTGCTTTATGAATTTTGTTAGTTAAAACAACTACTTGTTTACCTGTATATCTTATCATAGATCAAGATCGGGCTGAAAAGAACGAACAATTTGCTCATTGCTCTATTCCAAACACTTGATTAGTTGAATCTGTATGATAAAAAAATCTGAGTAACAATGCCTTGTAACTTGCCTGCTAAAGAGCCGGTCTAATTTATAGGCTCAGCCAATGTCTGATCACTTCAGAGTCTCAGCCTGAGAAATACAAAAACAATGGAGTTGCCGCAATAACATTGCGAAATAATTACTTTTATTGAAAAAAAACTTGATTTTTCTAGGCGTTTGATACTTTTGGCGTGTTTAGAAATACTTGATTTTTCTAGGCGTTTAATACTTTTGGCGTGTTTAGAAATACTTGATTTTTCTAGGCGTTTGATACTTTTGGCGTGTTTAGAAATACTTGATTTTTCTAGGCGTTTAATACTTTTGGCGTGTTTAGAAATACTTGATTTTTCTAGGCGTTTGATACTTTTGGCATGTTTACCACTCGACAAGTGCACTGTAAAATTTATTCAAGCTCTGTGTAAAGGGCGGCTAGTACATCAGCGAAAAGTACCGAAACATGCCAGCCCTAGCAGTTCCCACAGACTAACACGGGTCGAAACTTTTTGCTACGTGTAAATTGCTTGCTTTTCAAGAGACCATTCTACCTCCAGATCTAGTTTGTCAGACTATAATGTATTTTATGGAACTATCACTGTGTATTAGGCCTACTTAGTATGATATCACTTGCAACACGCGAAAATGGGCATTCGGACATTTGCGTAAAGTGTCGTCTCGGATCAGCCTGCGCAGTCCGCGCAGGCTAATCCAAGACGGCACTTTACGACTAAATTAGATTTTGTGATACAGTTGATTTGCGCAAATCAGAAAATTGCATAAAATCGGAAAGTGTTGTCTCGGATCAGCCTGCGCGGACTGCGCAGGCTGATCCGAGACGGCGCTTTACACAAATGTCCGAATGCTACTTTACGCGTGTTGCATCGTGAGGATGCGTGGTTCCCCTTTTTACCAGAGCATGGCTGAAAGTTTGCCTAGAAAACAAGAGGGTCATGGCAAGTTGAGGACTCCATCCACTACCTATGGGCTTTCACAGCTGTCTCATAAGATTTCTATCATCCTATCAAAATCAAAAAGCAATCGAAGAATCTAGTGCGCTAATAGTTTCCAGACCACCAATGTTAAAGGCATAGAAATGCATGTTTTATTTTTTCATGGTGTCCTTATTAAAAGTGATACAAAGCCTAATGGTAATTTAAATTTCTAGCCGGTGTAATCCAGAAAATGATGACCCTCCCCTACAAAATGACCCATGGGTCATTTCACTATGTAGAGAAATGACCCGGGTCATTATTCTTCGTAGAGAAATAACCCTCTGGGGTCATTTCTCTACGTAGAATAATGACCCTGGTCATTTCTCTACATAGTGAAATGACCCATGGGTCATTTTGTAAGGGAGGGTCATTTCTCTGCATTACACAGGAATTAAAAAAAAAAAAATGTGGAAATGTAACATGATCATTTACATGCTCATCTTGTTTTGTACTCGTGAAATGACTTCATAACTGGTATCAAACAAGTGCACAACATTCCCGATTGCGACAGTGCTAGTCTGTTATTATAAACGCCGGTGTAATGCAGAGAAATTACCCTCCCCTACAAAATGACTTAAAGGTCATTTCTCTACGTAGAGGAATGACCCGGGTCATTATTCTACAAAGAGAAATGATCCCAGCGTATCATTTATCTACGTAGAATAGAGACCCGGGTCATTCCTCTGCGTAGTGAAATGATTTCTGGGGTTATTTCTCTACGTAGAATAATGACCCGGGTCATTTTGTATAGGGGACGGTCATTTCTCTGCATTACACCGGAATTTAAGATTTAAAAAATAAATGCTGATAAATAAAGCAGCGATGATGATCATGCAAGTATATCTACGCTGGATATGAGCAAATTTAAGTTGCACCTCTATTCCCTTCGATCGATAAATTGAACTAGATACTATTAGCCTGACCCCGAATCACCAAAGCTAATTGAAGGCACGGTTGTTTCTATAAATTATTCAGATCGGTTTACAACATACGCTACAAAAAAACGATGTCAAGGTCGTCCGGTGTAGTGTGGGTATAAATAATGTAGAAAACAACAAACTATACCCTTTTCTTTGCACGGGCGTTTTTCAGCTGTTGATTTCTGAAATACTGCACAAGAAGAAAACATTATAATGCTGGAATTTTTTGTTTATGTTTTGTGAATGATTGTTCCATCAGCTTTGATGAATAGCAAACCCCACCTACCTATTTTACTGCATTTTGTATTCACAATCAATACGGATTTCTGTCCAGGTTTGGAAAAAGGAATATGCCCTTCACCGCTATCGGTGAGATGAGACATGTAGAACTGAGGACGACATAGATCGAAATGAGATCAGACAGCATAGTCTTATCTTCGATTTACATCATTCGTTACGTCATCATAATCTAGGACCAAATCAGAAATGTATTTTTGGACATGAAAAGAAAAGGTCGTAATGATTCTGTTGGCGTGAGAAGAGGAAAAACCTAATGTTGCATTAGTAGTCCATATTATTATAGTACATGTGAACTTGTAACACTTTCCGGCTACATGTACGTATGTCTTTAACTCTTTACCACACGAGAAAATTTTAGACTGGTCCAAATTGAAAGGATTTGCAGACGACAAAATAAAAACTACTGAAAAATGAAAATTTGTTCTGGGAAGGGTAGAAAACACTTTGGGAAAAGGAGAAAATGCTGGTTACCAGCATTTTCTCCTTTTCCCACAGTGTTTTAAAAAGGCTTCTTTCTCAGGGGCGTCAAAAGTAGGGATTGTGAGGTAATGGGATAAGTAGTTTGTTTGTTTCAATTGAGTTTCACTTCGGTTAAATTACCAATATATCGGTCACATTTCATCGTCACGTGATTCATTTATGTCTTACCCGAAATACATAGGTAGGCCGATCAAGCTAAGATTTTGCAAAATACCATCATCTTAACCCTTTACCTCATATGCCAATTTCAGGCTCTTTCAATTCAGCAGCACATAAACATATGATGTCAAAAACGTGGACAAATGGGGAAACAATTATCTGATTGAGTGAAAAAACATTGTAGGAAAAGGAGAAATTGCTCGTTACGAGCAATTTCTCCTTTTCCCACAATGTTTTCAAAAGCTGTCTGTTGGTGATGTGTCAAAATGAGAATCTATGGAGTAAAGGGTTAAATTAGAAAAAAACAGGATTCATTTTCCCTAATACGTCGACAATGGAGAGAACTAATTTGGAAATACAAGTTATCGTGCGCACCCGCGCTCAATGGACGGAGAGCCATAACCTCACTGGCCTGCGGTCAGTGGAACTAAAAATTACCTAAATCGCAGAAATTTAAAGAACTGCTATAATAATGGTAAGTCTAAAAACTAAACTCTTCATAGAGAATTCTAAATCACGTGCTGTTACTAGGCACGACTCTAACCTATATCATTCATTATCTCCCGCTAGATGGCATTCTATAAATACTCATCTATCTGATATGGGCATCCTGGGTACAGAACCGAACCACTTTCCTACGCGACAACCGTTACTTTGAATTTAAAACAAAAAAAAAAAAACGGTTTACCCAATAAAACGCTACCTCGTGCAATTCACTCAACTATGATCAGCAGTTTAGAAAAATCTGTTGCTAAAGCAGGTCTCATTTCTCCTCAAACGTATTGATACTTAAAGGCTATTTTCAACATTGCTACTTTATAGAGCGTAATATTACAGTCAGCCCGCTTTCGGGGCTAGTAGTGATGCGTCACATAAGACAGTCGAATCTTCGAAGAATATGACATGCGCAGACAACGCTAGATTATTACGATTATGGTCCGCCGAAAAATCCCGAGGTCGTTGCCGCGAATGGTCTACCACAATCTTCATCAAACTGATTCACCAAAGAGATTTTTCCCGTTGTAAATCTCTGTAGTGCATAAATCTATGGTACAAACAAAATATGTCCCTTTGCATTTTAGCACCTTCTGTACCTTTATTTTAGGAAAAGTTGGCAAGAAACGCGGACAAGTTGGGTTTTTTTTTTTCAGCGACTTCAGCAAAATTGTGATATCGAAGGTCAAGGTCTATATCCCTATTTACCTACCTCAGTAGGTTTTTGAGATACCGACCCTTAGCTTACAAGACTTCGTTTAATGTTCTTTTGCAGCCACTGTAGATTAAAATAGCCTGTACTGAATTTGAGTCTAAACCGACCGATTTACTTGTAAATAATCGGGCTAATATAGAACGAAAGTTGCCTAACCCTTTCCCAAACAAGCCCTTGTTTTCACGAGTCTGCAGTACAAGTCTTTTGAAAACACTGTGGGAAAAGGAGAAATTGCTCGTAACGAGCAATTTCTCCTTTTCCCACAGTGTTTTCTACCCATTTGGAGAACTTTCTGCCATTTTTATCAAATTTGAAATTGTCATCTGCAAACTCTTTCAGTTTCGAAGAGTATAAAATTTGTCGTTTGGGAAAGGGTTAAGTACGGAACCTCTCTTTTCACTGCAGATGTCTATCTCAGCATTGTAAGCGTGGCAACCCTTACCAAGCAAGTCCGCGTTGTAAGAAACCACGAAAAAGGGCTTAAAATATCATGCGAAGGGATGAAAAGTCTTTAACCCGCATTTTCTTTACTTCCAGCGATGTTTTTTTTCATATCCTTTCAATGATAAATTTCATTATTTGGTACATATTATCCCATTACCACACAATCCCTACTTTTGACTACTCCGAGAAAGAAGCCTTTAGAAAACATTGTGGGAAAAAGAGAAAATGCCTGGTAACCAGCATTTTCTCCTTTTCCCACAATGTTTTCGTACCTTCGCAAAACAAAATTCAAAATTTCAGTCACTTTTATTTTGTCATCTGCAAATGCTTTCGATTTAGACAGGCCTAAAATTATACTCGTTTAGTCCATAAAAAATCTGTTATCTGCAAACATTTTGAATATGGTCGAGCCCCAAATTTTTTGTCCTACGGTAAAAAAAAATCCAACAAAAACACCTGTTCCATGTCAATAGATGCATGTAATGTTCAATGTGTTTCAATGTAAGATGCGGCTAGCAGGCAATTTAAAAATCTTCTAACTGACGACTCCGTCCCCACGTAAACCAAACAAACACGCTGGATAGGGCAAAATTCTGAAGGTTAAATATTACGATATTAATAGTCTTGCTTACGCGATGAAGAAGTCACACATTTGGAAAGTACACATAACTCGGTGAAATATACATTACACTCACTTGTCGACCGATTTTTATCGCCATTATCAAATATTACCTCCAGCAGACGTCTTTTTTTGAATCATGCAGCAGGCGACTTTTGCAAACATGACCAAAAAAAAAAAGAGAAATTGCCCGACACGAGCAAATACTCCTTTGACACAATTGCTTTTCCTTATATCATTACGTGAACTGATTATCAAAATTACCCAAGAGCGTTTCAAATTTCGTCTACTGTGCACAATATCAGGGCATAATGTTTGACAGATTTTATCAACCTTACAGAAACTTTCCACCGATTTGAAGGCCTAAACCAATCACAATGACCTCGACTTGTGAAGAATGCCAGAGCTGGATCAAGCTAGAAATCTGCATGATTGCGTATTCTGGTCTTAATCTATACTACTCTTAATTTATACTACCCAAAATTTGCTAGGGATCACCCTAAAATGTTCATCCTAAATATAATATGTGGCATGTATCATGACTATGTTTTTACAATTATGATACATTGCCGCATTGATCAATAAAATGACCAGTGGAAATGGATCTTTAAGCCTTTAACTCACAATGTCGATTGTTAAAGACACTGAGAAAGAGGCCTTTGAAAAACATTGTTGGAAAAGGAGAAAATGCTGGATACCAGCATTTTCTCCTTTTCCAACGATGTTTTCTACCCTATGACTGACAGCACAGTGCACGTTGCATATGGGTTTTGGTCAGCAAATGTTTTAAACTAGGACAATTCTAGAATTTTACAGTATGGTAAATAGTTTATGCAAAACTGTTGTAACATATAAACCCATCCAGAAATACGTAAGTGATCCCTATCAAAGTTTACGTAGTATATTTGCGTTGTGCAGGATATCCAGATACTCCATAGATGCAGGATGTAGATTGAAGGGAAACATGGCAGTCATTGGAGTTTAAAGGTGGCCCTTCAGATGTCGGGAGGAAAATTTTACAAGAAAATAAAAATATCATCCCTGTATTCCAAAAAAGCCTTTTATTTTTCATTCTTGAAACCCCAGTAGTCAAAAACCATCCGACAACAACAGAAATTAGAGATTTACTACAGCCAAGGTCGACACCGACGGGAAACACAATCTATTTTTACATGAGCAACTCGCTCATTTACATACCGGAAAAAAATACAGACGAAGCTTCAAACATAGCATCAGAAGAAGACATGATGGAAAATAATTACATATTTGTTATGTTATGGAATTTCAGCGTCATTAGTCACGTGCCAGTCACTTAACATTCCCACAATGTTTTTTTTTTATTTTAGGCGGGAAATCTACAAATAGCTTAAGAGGCTATGTAGCCTTTTAAGGGAATACCATAATTTTTTTCTTCTTTGTAATTTTATGATTCTTAACTATTGATGATTTGTGTTGTTTTTTTTTTTTCATATAGATTTCAGTGACATATATATTTTTCAATTTGGTGAGAGGTGAAAATTCTAGATACCCACCTTTAATTATACTTGAGATTATTTACCAAAAAGTTTTTAATCAACTAATCCATTAAGTTGATCGATTTGTTTACCATTTAAGTAGCGCTATATATCAATGTCCTTTCGGTTATTGCAAAATGAAGTTCTTCAAACATTAACTCCTGACCTCTTGTTGACGACTATCTGTGGCCTTTGATTATGGTCTGAGATCATATACCTGGACAGATCCATATAGGTCTGGTTGATGTTAATACTGTAAGTGTGGTCTAGCCAGAGATAAAACTTTGGTGCAGACCAGATCTAGTTCAAGTCTTTGACTCCAACCCTAAGAGAAGTCATTTGAAGCGCAAAACAGATGTAGGCTATAATATGGCTTGCAAACACGCGAAAAGGGGCATTCGGACATTTGCGTAAAGTGTCGTCTCGGATCAGCCTGCGCAGTCCGCGCAGGCTAATCCGAGACGGCACTTTACGACAACAAAGGATTTTGTCCTACAGAAAAACTGCACAAAACAGAAAATTACATAAAAGCGGAAAGTGTCGTCACGGATAAGCCTGCGCGGAATGCGCAGGCTGATCCGAGACGGCACTTTACGCAATGTCCGAATGCCCCGGGCTATATAGCGGGACATTTTGCTTTGGCCTCACAGAAGAACAAACGTGAGTCCAGTTGCAAAAGGGACCTATATTATAAGCAAACAATACTGCCTAGCTTGGTATCAAAAAGGAGCATAGTCTTAGGGCTATGGCATCATATAATGATATTGAAAAGAGTCCAGTTGTGCATCATATAATACTTAAAAAAGTCCAGTTGTATACATGGTCCTTGCTATATTATTAAAGGTGGCCCTTCAGATTTTGGGACGAAATTTTTTCAAGAACGCAAAAAATCATCCATATATTCCCAAAGCCTTTTAATTTCCATTCATAAAACCCCAGTAGCCTAAAACTATCTGACAACTAGATAGAGAAATTACAGATTTACTACAGCCTATGTCGTGACCAACGGGAAACACGGTTTATTTTTAAATGAGCAACTCGCTCATTTACATACCGGTTCCAAATACACAGACGAAGCTTCAAACATAGCGTCCGAAGAAGACATTATGGAAAATAATTACATGCTTGTTATGTTAAGAAATTTAAGCATCATCAGTCACGTGCCAGTCACTTACCATTCCCAAAATACTTTTTTGATTTTTGGCGGGAAATCTAAAGATAGCTTAAGAGGCTATGTAACCTTTTAAGGGAATACCACCAAAACTTTTTTTTTGTAATTCTATGATTTTTAATTATTGATGATTTGTATTGTTTTTTTTCATATAAATTTCAATGATATATCTATTTTTTAATTTTGTGTGATGTGAAAATTTTAAATACTAACCTTTAAAGGTGGGTATTTAGAATTTTCACCTCTCACCAAATCAAAAAATATATATATCACTGAAATTTATACGAAAAAACAATACAAATCATCAATAATTAAGAATCATAAGATTACCAAAATAATTTTTTTTTATGGTATTCCCTTATAAGGCTACGTAGCCTCTTAAATTATTTTTAGATTTCGCGCCAAAAATCAAAAGAAGCATTGTGGGAATGTAAAGTGACTGGCACGTGACTAATGACGCTTAAATTCCATAACATAACAAACATGTAATTATTTTCCATAACTTCTTCTTCAGTCGCTGTGTTTGAAGCGTCATTTGTGTATTTCTGGTAAGTGAATGAGCAAGTTGCTCATCTAAAAATAGACCATGGTTCCCGTCGGTGTCGACCTGGGCCGTAGTAAATCTCTAATTTCTCTTGTTGGCGGATGGTTTTCGACTACCGGGGTTTTATGAATGAAAATTAAAAGATACTTGGAGTATAAGGATGAATTTTAATATTTTTGTATAAATTTCGTCTAAAAATCTGAAGGGCCACCTTTAAAGCCAAATATCAGATCAAGCAGGGATCCAATTGTAAGTCTGTTATATCATTATTTCAGTTATACACAATGTACCCACCAGTGCTCCGCAAAATATTCTTTCCAAGCCACAGGCTGCTTTCCAACACAGTCATCGTCGATCCAATGGTCAACGACGAGAGGTATGAGTCCTGTCACAATCACTATCATCAGTCCTGGGAAAGAAATTGGCCAATCCGGGGATCGAACTGGCGACCTCCTGTTCTCAAGCCCTGTACGCTGTACGCTACCAGTACAGGTCAAGTAGGACATAGGGCCTCACTGCGATATCACATGAGATCGAATGGAGGTCTAGTTTGAATCAAGTCTTTTATTGCAGCAGAAGCAGAAGAGATCAAACGGAGGCCAACAGTTACTCTGAAATAGGGCCTAAGTTATATGGTATCACATAAGATCTAATGGAAGACCAGTTTGTTTGAAATAGAACCTTAACAATGGCATCACAAGAGATCGAATGGGGGTTTATTTTCAAACTGGGCCATCAAAAGGATGTCTATTACGAAGTATAAACAGGCCCAGCTTGAAAAACGTTGAAAAAATGGTATTTGCAAATTTTACTTGCTTAGCCCTCAACTTATCGATATATAAAACGCAGGGACTCAGTCGTACCGTCTCATACAAGATCAACTTGGATCTAGTATATATGGAGCCTCCGCAAAGGCCTAACATAAGAATAAAGAGGGGGAAAGTTAAATCTTGGGCCTTTGCTGTGGCCCTACAATACTTGTCATTAAACCGGGGATTCCACTGTGCCTTGGATCTTTGTTTTGGTTTCGCATATCAAACAGGATCCAGCTGTACAAAGGGTCTTTGCGTTAAAGTCTCCATAGAGCTAAAACAGGAGTCAATGTGTATATAGGGTCCTTGCTATGGTGTCACATGACATCAAACAAAAATCTTTGCTGTAGCCTCACCAAAATTTAAACAGGGGTAATATATATATATATATCTCTGGCCTTTTCTTTTTAACCCATTGGCTGCTGAGCACAACTCGCCGACCCTTTGCGGACAGTATAGATCAAGATCAGACTGCACATAACGTGGAGTCTGATTTCGGATTGTTACGACAGACCACTCCTTCCTGCATGGTATACTCCCGATTTAAATACAATACCTGGCTACTGCGTCAGGGAGATATCTCTTTGGCTCAGTGGTTAGGGTATTGGCTTTGCGTCCGGGAGTTCGGAGTTCGAATCCCGCTCCGATCCTTATTTCTGCCATGCATTTATTCATTTGTTTCTTTGTTGCGGACTTCGTTCGTAAGATGGGGGCTCGTCCGGGATTGGCCATTGAGCCATTAATCCCATTTGTTGTCCAAAATTGGACTTCCTGCCTAATAAGGCTTTGAGTCATCAATAAATGATGACTTTAAGAGGGGGTGTGTTACGACAGACCACTCCTTCCTGCATGGTATACTCCCGATTTAAATACAATACCTGGCTACTGCGTCAGGGAGATATCTCTTTGGCTCGGTGGTTAGGGTATTGGCTTTGCGTCCGGGAGTTCGGAGTTCGAATCCCGCTCCGTTCCTTATTTCTGCCATGCATTTATTCATTTGTTTCTTTGTTGCGGACTTCGTTCGTAAGAGGATCAACACTGTACCAATAGAGATATTATTCACCAAAAATAACTTTAAAATATCAATATGTGGGTTTTTACTGTCTAATTGAAAGAATCATTTGAACAATCTAGAAGGATATGGCTTAACCCTTCCCCAAAAGACAAATTTTAGACTGTCCTAAACTCAAAGTGTTTGCAAATTACAATTTTAAGTTTGATGAGAATGGCAGAAAGTTTTCCTATAGGGTAGAAAACACTGTGGGAAAAGGAGAAATTGCTCTTTACGAGCAATTTCTCCTTTTCCCACAGTGTTTTCTAAAGACTTGTACTGTAGAAACATAAAAACCAGGGCTTGTTTAGGAAAGACTTAACAATTATAAATCTGTTTGCTGATCAAGATGTCTAGTTCAACATAAGGACTTTGCTGTGGCCTTTTGGTAGCTTAATTCATTTTCTTGCGGAAGAAAAAGTAACATAAAATATCGTTGAATACAAAACTTTATTCAAAGAGAGAGAAAAAAAAATATCAAACACAAAATTTCGGAACATTCGCCATTCTACAGTCATGAAAATCAAAAGCACAATTATTAACACATAGTTCAGCTATGAAATGGAACGTAAGTCCTCTTCACCACGTGACCCCAACTAGCCCTATATAAGGATACCATTTAGAATTATGCCAGGTATCTCCTGCCAGAATCAAAATCCAAAGGTTTGCTGTAACTGAGCAAACCAATTGATTATTTTTTTTTTTCTAACAATACATAAGAAAATAAGTATGATTCATAAACTTCAATCAACTATACACTTAAACCATCATAATGCTGCTACTACTACAATATCAATACCAAATCATTAAACATTGATAGAACGAAAAAGAATAATACAACGTTTGAAAAAGCAAAAAAGAAACAAAATAGCACTTAATGAATGTCACAAATATGTTTTTTCTTAAACCCTTCAATATTTAAAATCAAACAGACCTTCACAGTCAGTTCTAAAGCTGCAGATATTGCATTTTCAAGGCTGTTTCTGTAACAGTATTTTCCAAAGCAGTGGGTAATGTAGATTCAAGATCAGACTTCATGTTCTGTACAGTCTGATCTTGATCAACACTGTCCACATAAGCAATTAAATACTAGCTCAGAGTTTGAAAAAAAAAACCGATAGAATCAAAACTCTCTTTCATTTAAACTTGAAACTTTTAAATTCCAATGCTATACAAATCTGAAGTTTTTTGCAGTTGATACCCTTTGGAAAACACTGTGAAAAGGAACAATTGCTTATAAAAAGGGAGTACCCTCCCAAGAATATTTTCCAAAGCATTGAAAATCAATGTACATGTAGTGTTTTCTACAATCTGATCCGTTTTGTATAGGGTCAAGCAGGATAAAATAACTTGAAAATATGCACCAATTAGATGAATATGCATCAACAAAACCATACATAATATCCAAAAATAACCTTGCACCAAATACATATTATAACAGAGTGGCATATGAACCTGAAGAACTATCTTCCTCCTTGATCCTTAACACAAAAAAAAAGTGTAACAAACTGAAAACATCCATTAACCCTTTCCCAAACAATCCCTAGTTTTTGTGGTATTTGTCAAAGACAATACCACTATGAGTTCAAGATTGAATTTTGATAACCATGTATCTTATTTTGTGCAAAACCGAAGGAAATAAACCCAGTTAAACTCATTTTTTCTCAGGCAAATGAGTTTATCGGTAGTACTCAGATATGTAATTTGAAATGGCATATCAAAATACATTGGGCGAGGCCATCGATCGTTGAGATACTTATTTTTTATTGAAAATAGCTTCTATCGCTCGTAGCCTTTTATTGGTGCAATAATACAAATTTGCCTGCTTTTTCGTTCCAAACCAATTCGTTCCATGGCTTGTTCGTCCTATGATTGCACGCTTCTTCATGTGATTGCTCATGAATATTTATAGATCGAAGCAATTGATTGTAATGTTGGAAATTAAATGTAAAAGGCTAAAGATACTTCAAAATTATAGTTTTAAGGCACATGAGCACTCTCCCTTTAACCGAAAAGGTATTCATTTGCTTAGTGGGTTGACTTTTAAGCCAATATTTGAACAATATGACTCTTTTTCTTTCAAACTATTAATTCCGCACAATAGGTTTCCTTGACAAATACCACTTCAGCGTTCTCAATGCTTTGATTATGGGTCTGGGATAGTAGCCTTTTGAAAATGTTATGGGAAATGGAGGAAATGCTGGTAACCAGCATTTTCTCCTTTTCCCACGTTTTCTACCCTCTCATAGGCAGAAATCATCTTTTCAGCAAAAGTTGAAATTTCGTCTGCAAATGCTTTCAATTTGGTCCAGTCCAAAAATTTGTCGTTTGGGAAAGGGTTAATGATTCCTTTTACCTTTTTCCCAACCAAAATGTATAAACTTTCAAAACAGAGACTATCTAATGATAAATTCAAAATTGAGTGCAAATGAAAAGGTTAATGGACAAGGCAGAAAACAATGGGAGGGCACGAGAAAATGCTGCAAATTAACCCTTTCTCAAACAACAAAACTTTGGACCAGACCAAACTGAAAGCGTTTGCAGCTGAAAAATGAAAAGTAATGCAAATGATGATTTTTGTCTATCAACTCATTACCAAACGACAAAAATTTCAGGCGTGTCCAAATCGAAAGCATTTGCAATAAGTGACTGAAAATTTTAAATTTGTTTTGGGAAGGGTAGAAAACATTGTGCAAAAAGGAGAAAATGCTGTTGACCAGCATTTTCTCCTTTTCCCACAATGTTCTCTACCCTTCCCAAATCAAATATCAATTTTTCAGTCACAATTATATTGTTGTCTGCAAATGCTTTCAATTTGGACCTGTCCATAAATATGTTGTTTGGTAAAGGGTTTATGCATGGAAATGCACACAAAAAGACCCAACTTTTGCCAGATCAGCACTCATTATGTTAACATACAGCATTGCTATAAAAAGAGCAATGCTGTATGGAGGAAAACACGAAAATTATAGAGAGTGGGGAAGGCTACACTAAATTCCATCTTGACATTGATATTTCTCTAGGGACTGGCCGATGATATCACAGAACAGAAACTGGTTTAACTCATTACCAAAAGACAATATTTTCGTCCAAATTGAAACCATTTGCAGACGACAAAATAAAAGTGGTTGAAAATTTGAAATCTGTTTTGTGAAGGGTAGAAAACATTGTGGGAAAAGGAGAAAATGCTGGTTACCAGCATTTTCTCCTTTTCCCACAAGGTTTTCTAAAGGCTTCTTTCTCAGGGTCGTTAAAAGTCAGGATTAGGTGGTTAAGAGTTAAACAAGAAAATCTTGTCACATATCTTACCCTTACAGCACTTGTCATCACTTTTGTGATCCTGTAAGGCCAGTATAGATCAAGATCAGTCTAAACAAGAAGTGCAGTCTGACCTTGGATTTACACTGTCAAGTATGCTACTAGTCTGCAACCTTGGAAGTATTTTCTACTATCTTACACTTGCTTCATGGGATATTTTTGCTTTAATATCTTGATATTTGAGTATTAAGCACAAGCTGAAAGTTGTGTTGCATCATTTTACAAGAGTAAAAACACAATTTCTTGGCACCAAGTCAAGAAAAGCGTCATTTTTTATCAAGGCAAAAAGACAAATATATAGTAATTTATGGCTAATTTTGACCATAGCACCTCAACAAATAGCTGGTACTGAATATCAAAGGTAAGAATGCAATTTCCATGCAGGCTGATCTCAACCTATAATACTGTCCAAAAAACCCCGAGTTGGTCCTGGCTTTAAGCTTAACCCTTTACCACAAAATCCAAACTTTTAATGACCCTGGAACTTTTGAAAACATTGTGCGAAAACGAGAAAATGCTGGTAAGCAGCATTTTCTCCTTTTCCCACAGTATTTCCTACCTTTCCCAAAACAAATTTCAAATTTTCAGTCACTTCTATTTTGCCTTCTGCAAATGCTTTGAATTTGGATCAGCCTAAAATTTTGTGATTTGGTAAAGAGTTAAGCCTCAACCCTTTACCAAACAACAAAATTGTAGACCAGTCCAAATTGAAAGCATTTGCAGATGACAACCTAAGTATGGCTGAAAGATTGAAATTTGTCTTGGGAAGCAAAGAAAACATTGTGGGAAAAGGAGAAAATGCTGGTTACCAGCATTTTCTCCTTTTCCTACAATGTTTTCAAAAGGCTTCTTTCTCAGGATCCTTGAAAGTCGGGATTGTGTGGTTAAGAGTTAAGGGAGGTAGAGCTATGCTGTGATGTCAATATCCCAGACAACAACCTAAGTATTGCTGAAAAATTGAAATTTGTCTTGGGAAGCAAAGAAAACATTGTGGAAAAAGGAGAAAATGCTGGTTACCAGCATTTTCTCCTTTTCCTACAATGTTTTCAAAAGGCTTCTTTCTCAGGATCCTTGAAAGTCGGGATTGTGTGGTTAAGAGTTAAGGGAGGCAGAGCTTTGCTCTGATGTCAATATCCTATACAATATCCTATGCCATAAAACTCGGTCAAGATGATTTCATCTATTTATAGCTCAACTGCTATATAACCTTGTAATTCAATAACTAATGTTTTTATTTATGTGCACTACTCTTGTCCAATAAGTATGCTATTTCTGTAAAAAGAATCTCCCTATCAAGTAACCAAACTATAATGGCAAAAAATTTACAGAATCTCAATAAATCTTAAGGAGAATGAGATCTGCTTTTACGCTTTTTTACCAATCAATCCCATGCTTTTACAATCCTGGGTGTAAAAACTTCCAAAACATGTTGTTGGAAAAAGAGAAAATGCTAGTAACCAGCATTTTCTTCTATTTCCCAATATGTTTTTGTCCAATTAACCCTTTCCCAAATGACAAATTTTAGACTGTCCCAAACTCAAAGTGTTTCCGGATGACAATTTTGAAGTTGATAGGAATGGCAGAAAGTTTTCCGATAGGCTAGAAAACACTGTGGTAAAGCAGAAATTGCTCATTATGAGCAATTTCTCCTTTTCCCCCAGTGTTTTCTAAAGACTTGTACTGCAGACATGTAAAAACCAGGGCTTGTTTGGGAAAGAGTTAAAAAAAATTTTTTTTCCTCCTTTCCCACAATTTATTAAAAAGTTTTAAAACTAAGAATTGTTTGGTAAAGGGATAATAGGTGAAGTGATTGTGAACAAAATACCAATGAACCATTAAAAGATCAATGACTAATTCCTCAAATTTAACTTTTTGGGAAACAAAATCCTTCGTAAACAAACATATCCAATTAAAGCACAATCAAACAATGGACAATACACTGCTAAACATGTTCTTACCAGTTCAAGAAAACACAAACTAAATTTTATTTTAAATTGGAACATTTGCAAAAATAAATCAGCCAGCCAAAAAGTAATACAACAATTAGTTCACACAATCAAATGTGGGCATGGCATGGCTTTGTACCTATTCATGGTACTTGGAAAAAAAAACAAGGCTCTGCATTTCTACATTACAGTAAAATATGGTCTAAGATCAGTCTGCACAGATCTGCCGATATCCAATCTTGTGCTACTTTTCCTGGAAAAGTACCTATAATTTTGCATAGGACAGTTACTGTAGTTGTTAGGCATGGATTTTGAAACTTATCAGAACAGACAGATGGTAAGACGTGAAAGCCATATTATGCCCAATCACAAGTCACACAACGATATACAAAGCTGCCATTAGGTGTTTTATAAGGCGCAGACTGGTGCACCCGTTTTTTACACATATATTTATACACATTAATATACAACATTGTGAAAAGGGATACTACTAAAGTATGCATGTTAAAAATCCAAAAGAGGCAACTCTTTGCTACCAAATACATGTAGCAAAATTTTAGACTTCTCCAGTTACTGAAAATAACTGTTAAAATTTCTGTTAAAATGTTGCAGATAACCAGGGTTCCAGATAAGAGGGAGTGACGGTACTTTAAATCCATTATTTTTCTTCCAAACCCTATGCTGTGAGTACTCGTTCGAATCATTTCAACACGACAATTCTAATGAGTACCCACAACATAGGGTTTAGTTTAGAATAAATAATAATTTCAATTTTGAAATCAAAATCACTCCCTCTATTGGGAGCATTTTCTCTTTTTCCAACAATATTTTCTACACTCCCAAAGTCAAAATTAATTTTTGATTCACATCTACTCTGTCATCTGCAAATGCTTCAATTCGGAGTAGTCCAAAATTTTGTCGTTTGGAAACGAGTTAAGGGTAAAAACAGCCGACTAATTACCAGAAATTCCCCTCTCACAAACCAAAAACATTCATAGGAATTATTTACATGATTATTATATGTAACCTACAGTATTTACAGTTTTAATGCTGAATAATCAAGACAGGTACTTTCAGAAGCTTTTTCTTCTTTGCACCCTTTCAAGAGCAAATTTCATCAATTCAGTCACCTTTATTTGTTGTCTATAAATCCTTTCAAGTTGGAACAATCTAAGATTTTGTTGTCTGGTAAAGGGTTGAAGGAGTTTTGGCGAGATCGTCTCGCCAAGTAGCAGATAATGCAATATCAAGATCAGAGTGCATGTTTGTGCATTCATACACCACACAACAGTCATCTTCACAAGCCAAGGGTGACGATCCACTATGCTACTATACGTAGTGATTGTAACCTTGGCTCGCTAAGATGCACAAGAGTGGCCTAACTTACACCTGGTATCGTTAAGAAATTTTGCTAAACCTTTTACCAAGCAATCCCGACTTTAAACACCCCTGTGAAAGAGGCCTTTTGAAAACATTGTAGGAAAAGGAGAAAATGCTGATACCCAGCATTTTCTCCTTTTCCCACAATGTTTTCTTCCCTTCCTAAAACAAATTTCAATTCTTTAGTGACATTTATTTTGTCATCTGCAAATACTTTTAATTTGAACCAGTCTAAAATTTTGTGGTTGGTAAGAGATAACTAAAGCAGACAAAGAAAATTCAGACTTCCAGAACTAAATCACGCGCAGATGACAAAACGAATGTGATTCATACAGAGAGATTTGTCATCGATACAGTACTAAGAAAACTTTGTGGAAAGACGAGGACGCTGGCTCCCAGCACTTTTTACTCTCAAATTCTGATTTCTGTTTTTAAAAGGGCAGAAAACATTGTGGGGAATAGAGATAATTACAAGCATTTTCTCCCTTTGCAACAATGTTTTTTCTAATGCTAACTTCCGCAGGTGTGCCAAAAATCTGAACTGTTTAGTAAAGAATTAGTACAGATAACTGTCCCCAAAGGCGATGTTTCTTTTCCACTGGTCGCCTCTGGGTACAGACACAATGAATGTCTTTAGTCTAATTGGTCTATAAAATGTAAACGCATCTTGATGTAATATTGATAAAACCGACAAAACATAGGGTCTGAAGCTTTGATACAGGAATAATCACGATGGACTTAAGACGGTATGGTATACAGTAAATGTCCAAATATGAAAAAGATTACCGTGGCCTCTCATTATTGAGACTAAGTAAACAATAAACAAAACATTACTAATGAGTATACTTAAAGAACTGATGCAACACAAAACTGTTCTACAGAGGAACTCTTTCTTCTTACAGTAAATCATCTCTTTTACATGCATACATTGTAACAATTGTAGAATCTGCTCAAAATGATGTCTGTTAAATAGTATTCTTAATACTCAAACCCAATTCACACTGAACATTAACCCTTCACCAGATGACAAAATTTTAGCCCCATCCAAATTGAAAGCATTTGCAGATGACAATTTCCATGTGGCTCAACCCGAGCAATAGTTTAGTGAAAGGGTAGAAAACATTGTGGGAAAAGGAAAAAATGCTGGTTACCAGCATTTTCTTCTTTTTCCACAATATTCACAAAAGGCTTCTTTCCAAAAGTCATCAAAAGTCGTCATTGTGTGGTAAAGGGTTAATACTCAACAACGTGCTTTCAAAATGGTCTGATGAAAGTTTGTTTCGAGACATGAAGAGAATTGGTCGACTGAAGCATGCGACTATGCATGAATGCAATTCATTATCCAACATGCGGTATTATGGTACAATAAGGTTAATGCAATTCAAGTGCTGATAAAAATAACATCAGGTCTAGTGACCGAGTTTTTTGTCAATCTGTTTTTCTTCCTGCATAAAATATCTGATGCAATTCTGAATCCTTTACAGTGTAGAGTGGAAAAAAAAAATTATCAAAGCTTCGTAGAGCGGCACATGTACGTCCTAAGGGGCTAGTGACATGGTTTTAAACCAAGAATGCCTAAAGAGATACGAATTTAAAGTCACATGCACAACTACTGATCACAGAGATTCATTGATGTAAGTATGAACTTATTCCAATGGAAATTGTATGAGGAGTCGGGCGCACAAGAAATTGCTAACACAGACGCACCAACAGAGGGTGGCAGACAACCAGTGCCCTAAAAATAATACGACCCTTCAGGTGTCTAAAAGGAGATTTTCATTTTTGACTTGATCACTTTCAAGGTTGACATAAAGGGGTGGAAAAAAGAAGGGCCTAATTCTGAACTCAAACCCTTTACAACAAAATCCTGAGTTTGAATTAACTTGGAAAGAAGTCTTTTGAGAAGGAGAAAATGCAATGCAACAGTATTTTCTTCCTCTCCCACGATGCTGTCTTTCCTATTAAACAACAAATATATAGACTGGTCCAAATTGGAAGCATTTGCAGACAACAAAATAAATGTGACTGAAGAATCAAAATTTGATTTGGGATGGGTAGAAAACATTGTGGAAAAGGGAGAAAATGCTGGTTACCAGCATTTTCTCCTCTTCCCACAATGCTTTCTAAAGGCTTCTTTCTCAGAGTAGTCGAAAGTAGGGATTGTGTGGTCAAGGGTTAATGAAAAGTTTAATTATTTTAACCTCATTCAATTTGTGATCTGCAAAATGCAAATTTATGCTTTCAATTTTGACAAGTCTACCTACTTGTTTTCTAAGAGTGAGAAACAGACTTAGAGCTCCACATAAGAGGGAGTGATGGTATTGTAAGTCTACTATTACCCTTCCAAACCCTATACTACTATGCTGTAGGTATTCATTAGAATCGTCTAGGCAAGACGATTCTAATGAGTACCCACAACATGGGATTTAGTTGAGTGACTGAAAATTTGGAATTTGTTATGTGAAGGGTAGAAAGTATTGCGGGAAAAGGAGAAAATGCTGGTAACCAGCATTTTGTTCTTCCTCAATGGTTTTTAACCCTTTACTCCATAGATACTCTTTTCTACGCATTGCTTGTAAAAGCCTTTGGAAAACATTGTGACAAAAGGTGAAATTTCGTGACGAGCAATTTCACCTTTTGTCACAATGTTTTCTATGCTATCAAAAGGTGTCATATACACATAAGAAACAGCTTCATCCTTGCTGTTATTTAGGGTCAATTAGAGATACCGTAGAAATGTCTTATGGGGTAAAGGGTTAAAAGCTTCTTTCTCAGGGTTGACAAAATTAGGCATTGTGTGGTAAAGGGTTAAAGAACCAGATGTAACTCAGGAAGGGTTTTGTCCTGTATTCTGCAATATCCCCCCTAACAATACTTATAGCCTTCAGGAGGGTTGCTTTAGTATCTCCTTTTCCCTCAATGTCATCAAAAACCTCTGCTCACTAAAACTTGAATTGCTTCGTAAAATGTAAAAACAAGTTAAGGCAGTCGTTCATCTAGACCTAAAAAATCTGTATCCTAGTGTCCTAGTGAAATACAGTGGACAAATAGCAGTGAGAGTGCCCGGGAAAATAAATATTGATAAAAAGTATAGAAGTACATGTACTCTAACCTCAAGTCAACCCACATACTCTGACCTTGCCCCTTTCAAGCTCTTGTAACACTTAACCTCCCAATTGCTATCTTATATTAATACTCCGGTGGAAAATGCCTTATGAAAACATTGTGGGAAAAAGAGAAAATGCTGGTAACCAGCATTTTCTCTTTTTCACACAATGTTTTTTTAAACTTTTCACAGACAGATTCCACCATTTCAGCCAGATCTACATTAAAAATTTTACTTTTTGAACTGCCACTGCTTTAAACTTGGTATATTTTCATAATTTACATGGTTTGGATCTTCTATAAAAGGAAAAACAGCCGAAACAGAGCACAAATAAGCCCACTTTGGGCTTGCATGTTACTTAGTTGCATACAGTGACAACTAAAGACAAGACAGCAAGTTGTCTGTTCTATTAACTTTGTCCTTCAAACCACAATAAAATTAAGGAGCCTAAGAGAGACAAGTGTGAAGTCTTAGTCTGCAAGTTTTTATGAAACCAGCTGCAGTTTCACATAACTTTAACCCTAAGCTTTTTACATGGTGAGAGAATTAAATGTATCTGTGCTTTTAGAAGACTGTGAGGGTCAAGATCTGTCTACAAGGAACGAGTTCTCTGATCTTATAACTACAGTCCAATTTTTTTGTCCGACATTCTTGTCAAGGCAGTCATAAAATTGCAAGATGCGACAACTTTCTGCCTGATTGAAGAAATTACTTAACCCATTACCACACAATCCCTACTTTTGACGACCCTGAGAAAGAAACCTATAGAAAACATTGTGGGAAAAGGAGTAAATGCTGGTAACCAGCATTTTCTCCCTTTCCCACAATGTTTTCTTCCCTTCACAAAACAAATTTCAAATTTTAAGTTACTTTTATTTTGCCATCTGCAAATGCTTTCGATTTGGACAAACCTGAAATTTTGTCGTATGGTAATGAGTTGAGCTTCCCACACAGAAAAAGACCCTTCAAAAGTCGAATCCCATCATTCTTGCCATTTAACTAACCTGACAATGTTTGGTAACGCTTTGTGTTTATAATGCAAGATTTAGAGATCTGTTTTGGCATGGGACTTGAACTTTCAACCTCATCGTTTAAACATTTACCCATTCTCATTCACTCATTTCCAAAGAAATATACAGTGTTTGAAGATAGATCTTAACCCATTACGATACAATCCCTACTTTTGACGCCCCGGAGAAAGAAGCCTCTAGAAAACATTGTGGGAAAAGGAGAAAATGCTGGTAACCAGCATTTTCTCCTTTTCCCGCAATGTTTTCTACTCTTCACAAAACAAATTTCAAATTTTCAGTCACTTTTATTTTGTCGTCTGCAAATGCTTTTGATTTGGACAAACCTAAAATTTTGTCATTTGGTAATGAGTTTATAAATGAATTTTGATCATTTCAAGGAAAGGCAGTAACCCTCTTACTGTAAGTTTTATGCACCCCCCAAGGAAAAAGGACTTTTTCCCCTAATATGCTTTCTACCCTCGCAAAGACAAACACTGATGTCGATTTCAATTAACATTATAAAAGTTTAAAATGTATTGACTAAACGAATCACATTGCATCCCACTTACAACCCTGTTTCCGTTTCATCTTAACAAAACCTTGCATTTCAATGCATGCCATTCAGGGGCGTAGCCAGGATATTTGTTATGTTGAAGCCAACGCCATAGGCGTTGGGCGAGTGCCGAAGGCACGAGCACGGGGGAGAGCACGAGAGGGGGGCAGAGCCCACCTCTCGTAAGGGGGGTGGGGGGGGATCTCCCCCGAGAAAAATTTGAAAATTTGGTGCGATTTGGTGGCATCTGGGGATGTCTGAACGGGTGTGTTGCGATCAAAATTTTGAAGATTTTTAAATAATTATTTTGTGAAAACTTGAGGAGAAATTGATCAAGCCAATAAATACTTGAATTCGTATATTAAGAAAAGCAATCACGGTCATTTTTATTTTCTTTCTTAATTTTTTCTCGGAAAGACGATACTTGAAAAAATTATGTTGAAGCCCGGGCTTCAAGGCTTCCGCCTGGCTACGCGCCTGCCATTGCTTTCATCAGCTCAAGGTTTGGGCTCTTGAGTGCCGTACCAAATAACTCTCCCGAGAAATAAAACCCAGTGCTTAACCCTTTCCCAAACAAGCCCTGGTTTTGACGTATCTGCAGAAAAAGTCTTTTAAAAACACTGTGGGAAAAGGAGAAATTGCTCATAACGAGCAATTTCTCCTTTTTCCACTGTGTTTTTCTACCCTTTTTGAGAACTTTCTGCCATTTTCTCAAAATCTAAATTGTCGTCTGCAAACTCTTTGGGTTTGGAAGAGTCCAAAATTTGTTGTTTGGGAAAGGGTTAAAGTGAGGACTGAACCTGTGCCTCTCTGTTACAAATACTACACTTTATCATAGAGCCATGCAGGTTCCCTGGTTTTAAGAAAACCATAAAGATTTTAGTACAAATGGACAAATATACAAAAACCGGATTTTTCCCATTTTGAGAAAAAAATAGTCTGAGCATTTTGATAATTCTTCTAGTCTTTCCTAAGAATAAAACTGATGGCCTGCAGAGCTACATGTACATATATATGCTGTCCTCTGTGAAAAAAAGAGCTTAACTCTTTAAGAGTCCTAAAAACCAGGGATTACTTGGTAAAGGTCATCTTCACGAGCCAAGGTTACAATCACTACATGGATCTTACCTTGGCTAATTGAGCCCGATTTCGAGATTCATGCCATGCGCCCTCTATTGGATGTTGGTTATTACCCCCCTTTACATCATATTTCTTGAAGCCAATGAAATCGTTTTACAAACCGCTTACGAATACAATTCTTCAACATGAAGCTATAAGCAGACATCCATGTGGGTTTCCAATGTTTACCTTCTATTCGAAAGGTTGCGACCTTTATCAAAAAAGAAATGCTACGAGCGATTTCATTTGTTGCAGTTAGAGCTGGCTGCATCCAATGAAAAAACGTATCGGGGAATGTAAAAATCAAGCTTGATCAGCCAAGGGCAGAGTACTATGAGTAGCGTAGTGAACCAGCAGCCTTGGCTTGCGAAGATGTAGTGTGAACAGAACAGTGGGTTTGCAGATAAACACTGGCAATGTATTTGTACTTCAGACAAAAAAAATTGCCAAATAAACAAGCTTGCACAGACATTCATGGGGTGAACGTAATTAGGCTACAAATCCTCTTATCTGAAATATTAAGCAAAAGTTCATTCCACCTGACTCAACCCTCTCCCTTGACCCTTACCAAGCAATCCAGAGTTTAACCCTTTACTCCATAGATACAAGTTTTAAGCATTGCTTGTAGGAGCCGTTGGAAACATTGTTGCAAAAGGTGAAATTGCTCGAGACGAGCAATTTTACCTTTTGTCACAATGTTTTCTATGCAACTATCAAAAGGTGTCATATACCCATAAAAAAATGGCTTCATCCTTGCTGTTATTTACGGTCAATTACAGGTACAATAGAAATGCCTTATGGGGTAAAGGGTTAACTCTTTGCAGAACAACAAGATCTTACACTGGCCCAAATTGAAAGCATTTGCAGATGTCAGTTTGCAGATGGTGCTAAAATGGTTATTTCTTTATACAATGAGTAGAAAACATAGTGGGAAAAGGAGAAAATGCTTGTTACCACCATTTTCTCCTTTTTCCACAATGTTTTCAACCGACTTCTTTCCTAGGGTCGTTAAAAGTCATCATTGTGTAGTAAAGAGTTAAATAGAGTGTACTATATAAATTCCCTTACCCCCAATAATTACAGAAAAATAATGTTTTAAAAGCTAGGCATAGAAAACACTGTGACAAAACACTATTATATGTGTATCTACTATGGACAATTAACTTGGTTTTCTGACAAAATTTGCGGCTGCAATATCCTATTTACATCAAAACTGAAGGAATATCAGATTCTATGCACAAAATGGTATACAGGCAATGGTTTACTCACTAAAGAAAAAAATAACCTCTTTCCCAAAAGGACAAGATTTTAGACTGGTATATGATAAAAGCAGTGGCACGCGAGTTTAATGACAACTGGAAAAGCAGCTCCAATATGTTAGACACAAATTTCAAGTCTGCATTTAATCTGTTTTGATATCAATTTGACCCATTCTCCAACAGAACCTTACCAAACAAAGGAACATGGGTTGAACAAGGCATTAAATCAATCAAGATTACCGAAGGGCTCCAGAAAAGACGGAGTGATAGTATTCTAAATCCATTATTTCTGTTCCAAACCCTATGTTGTGGGTACTCATTAGAATCGTCTTGGTGAGACAATTCTAATGAACACCCATAACATAGGGTTTAGAATAAAATAATCAATATTTTCAATTTTGAAATCAAAATCACTTACTCTAACTGGAGTTCTGTTACCATATATCAGCATTTCAGTGCATACACATTGTGAAATTCTACATGAAAGCAGCATTTTCAGCAGACAAGCAAAAACCTACCGATTCAAATTTAGAGGCCTTTTTAGAAAAAATCTACATTTACTGTATATGACAGTGTCAACATAAGAATAACATTTCAAATTGTGTGTACCTAGCAACAGGAAAAGCTTCAAACAATGGCCAACAATTGACTAGTATGCTACTTACTGAAAATGTCAACTTTATACATCATCTATGGGTTTAGTTAAAAAAAAAACCTGCAGAATTCTATTGGGGAAAAAAAATCTAGCACTTATTTGCTTTGATGCTTTTTGTTCAAGTTTTGTGAAGTCTTCTAACTAACAATACAAATATGACAAACCACAACTCAGTAGTAAACAGAACAAAGGGTTCATAAGTAACTGATTATAACAAGAAATTGCTCTTTATAATGCAATATCTTTTTCTACAGTAAATTGATGTAAGAAAGATATTTTGCTATTCTTACTAGGTTTGTGTATGTTCAGCCAGCATAGTAACAGGTTAAAGTTATCTAAGCTAAAACTATCTAAGATTCAGCTAAAGACACTTTAACATTAATGCCATAAAGACATCTTAATATGGAAGGTCTCGTTTAGGGGTCGGATGAAATGATAGTCATAAGCTTTGCAGTAAGGGCAGGGTATCATGTGACTGTACTCACTGAAGTAAGACAAACCAGTGTTAACATCGATAACAGCACGGCGACAGTGTTTGCATGTCAGCCGCTTCTGACAGCATGGCATTGCTGCAAATATATCATAGGAATACATTGATCCAAGCAAGAGGGCACTGCCATCCCACTTGCGTTTACAAGCTGCACACTGGACATCACTTTTACCTTCAAGGCAGGTTACACATACGGCATTGATGTACTGCAGATGACCTTCTGATATAACTCTTAATGCCTGGCTGTCATAGGCCTGAGGAGACAGGAACAGAGTGCCATCAATTAATGGATATCTGTCAAATATACACAAGTCGTTCTTGCACAGAACACAGTTCAAGGAAGTTATTTTGTAGGTACTTAGGTGATTCAGAACGAAGTTTCGAACATCATCATTTCCAGTCACAGTTTCATCCTCCATTTTTATATGATACGGATTTTGCTTATGCTTTGGTAGAACACTAAACGCTGACAAATCCTGGCGTCTCCGGAATATACTTGTACCTGATTCAGCAGAGGAGCCACCGTTGTTATCAGGGAATTCAAACTTGGGTCTAGCAGTGACTCGAATGATAGCACCATTTTGGGTGGCCTGTTGGTTGACAGGGACTGGGGAGCCAGATCCAGAGTTGCACGAAGAAACGGAATTTGGGGGACTGCTGCTAGTACTGCTAATACTGTCGGTACGTATACGCTGCTCTTTTGGTTTTGAGGTCATAATTGCTATACTAGGAGTAGCTTTAAGTATATGATTGTTCTCATTATCCTTTGCATTGATCAGGCGAGCATTCACATTGGCATTTGATTGCTGGGTTGTATTTAAAGGAGTATTGCCATTGCCTGAGAATCTCCTCTCCCGTCCAGTGGGGTTACCATTATTTAGCTCAGGTTTTGATGGGCACTTTTTCTTGTGCTTCTTTCTTGGAGCGTTGTCCAGTCTAATAGGGGCCACATAATCCAAATCTTTCCTCAAATGTCCCCGGTTACAGTTGCAATCACACGCCTTATAGGCCAGATCGTAGCCCTTCTTGGTCCACAGATTCTGGAGCCTTTGCTTCTCGCTCCAGCTCCGCGCACGACCACATGATTTCAGATACGCCAATACGGTAAGCTCCCATTCATCGAAACAACTTTTATGCATCCACGTGCCCTGGTCGCATCCTTCATTATTGCAAACGACACGAACTGCATCTTCAGGGTTTTCGTTATCTATCAGCTCTTCCCTAAACTCGCATCCTTTAGGGCGGCAGCATCTCTGCATCCTTGCGTTCTGCTGTCCTGCCGGACGGGGGCCATTATGATTATTGTTGTTTTCATGATGCTGCACATGCACATTGTTATTAGCGTCCGCTCGGTGTGCATTTTGACGTTGCACTTTCGCATGCTTCTGACCTGGCATTCTTGCAAATTACCTTCGAAACTATTTTACATCCAAACAATCAACTGTCACCTTTTATTTTACTAGAAAATCCTCTCTAAATTCACACCTCAACCAATAAATTCCCCGGCTAAGACAGAATGTTTTGTTTTGCATTGATCGGCCGGTTCTCCGAATGGGGAGTTTTGATTGGTTGTTTTCTAGTTCAGGGCTAAACCTCGTTTTCCATTGGTTCACCGTTACCTTGACCCTGAACTGAACTTGGATATGATAATAAGCCCGTTCAGGGCTTGTTTACTACAAAACAGCTATCTAGGTCAAAGTGGAGAGCCAACACGGGTTGTAAATTGCATACCTGCCGAACGGAACGTCTCCGTATGAAACGGTAAAAGGTTTGACTCGTCCATATTTTTTTAACCTTTACCAAACAATCTCTGACGTGTACCACCCTGAGATAGAAGCCTTTTGAAAACATTTTGGGAAAAGGAGAAAATGCTGGTAACCAACATTTCTACTTTTCCCACAATTTTTTCTACCCTATGCGAAACAAATTTCAATTTTTGAGTTACGTTTACTTTGTTGTTTACTAATGCTTTCAATTTAGATCAGTTGAAATTTTGTCGTTTGTTAAAGGGTTATACATAAATGTATGTGCCAAATATATAAATGCGGTTCTAATGTAGGATCTGTGTACTTAAAGAAGAAAGACAATGCGGGAACAAGATTTAAAAAAATATATATATTATCAGCACCATTTACATACTTATACTGTATACAAGAGTTGTATGAAAAAAAAGAAGAATGTTTGGTACACAGGTCTACTGATAAAACAACGTGGGCTTGCAGAAATTGTTCAAAAGAGAATACTGGAGAAATGACATCGTTTTTAACCAATTACCAAACGACAATATTTTAGACTGATCCAAATTGAAAGCATTTGCAGACGACAAAATAAAAGTGACTGAAAAATTGAAAATTGTTTTGTGAAGGGTAGAAAACATTGTGGGAAAAGGAGAAAATGCTGGTTACCAGCATTTTCTCCTTTTCCCACAATGTTTTCTAAAGGCTTCTTTCTCAGGGGCGTCAAAAGTAGGGATTGTCTGGTAATGGGTTAAATGGAAGTAGGTTGTTCCTCTTAGATCGATGTTAGAGAAGATCTAAATCCCAAAAATAATGCCTTGGAATGTTGCCAGGCAAAGATAAATAGGACAGTGTTGTTGTGGGAAAAAAATATGATGCAATGTTTCAGGTAGACTGTAAGAATAATCACTCTTAACACTTTACCACACGACAAAATTTTGGACTGGTTCAAATTGAAAGTAATTGCAGACGACAAAATGAAGGTGACTGAAAAATTAAAATTTGTTCTGGGAAGGGTAGAAAACACTGTCGGAAAAGGAGAAAATGCTGGTTACCAGCATTTTCTCCTTTTCCTGCAGTGTTTTCAAAAGGCTTCTTTCTCAGGGGCGTCAAAAGTAGGGATTGTGTGGTAATTGGTTAACTCCAGCATAAATACATCAGTATAGTTCCAATATTCGACTGTTTATATATAGATTTACTCTTAAAATATAGGCTAAATTTAACCCTTAACCAAACAATCCCAGGTTTTTACAGCCCTGAGATAGAAGCCTTTTTCCTACGTTGTTTCCTACCCTGCTGGAAACAAATTTCAAATTTTGAGTTCCGGTTTTTTTTTCGTCTGCAAGCTTTTTTAACAGCTTCCCTTATTTCTTTTACATTTTCGGCATAAAGGGTAGCTTTGGGTTTCTAGCCATATCAGTGCTAACTGGGTCGGAAACAAAGTGATAACTGCTGTTTATCCTCCCTGACTAGAAGTTCACTGACTGATTGACTGACTGACTGACAGGCTGGTTGGTTGGTTGGTTGGTTGGCTGATTTTTCTGCTCATTTTTCGATTACACTGGTTACCCATATGGCTATACTACAGGCTGTTTTTGGGAGATAGTGCATAGACTTTTAGTAGGTTTTAACCCTCATGCTATGAAGCATGACTCAAACACCTTTTGTGGAAAGCATAGATCAAGATCAGACTGCACAGATCGAGAATTCTGATCTTGAAACTGCACTATCCGTCACGGCAATACTGGTCTTCAGAAAAAAAAATCAAACAAGCAACATTTTGGTTTTTACAACAGATCAACTAATTACTTATTCAAAAATAATGCATTGGAATGTTGCCAGGCAAAGATAAATAGGACAGTGTTGTTGTGGAAAAAAAAAAATGATGCAATGTTTCAGGTAGACTGTAAGAATAATCACTCTTAACTCCAGCATAAATACATCAGTATAGTTTCAATATTCGACTGTTTACATATATAGATCTACTCTTAAAATAGAGGATAAATTTAACCCTTAACCAAACAATCCCAGGTTTTTACGGCCCTGAGTTAGAAGCCTTTTTCCAACGTTGTTTCCTACCCTGCTGTCCAGAAACAAATTTCAAATTTTGAGTTCCGTTTTTTTTTTGTCGTCTGCAAATGCTTAACCAGTCTAAAATCTTGTTGTTTGGTAAAGAGTTAAACCATAAGGAGAAACTGTCCCAAATCAGGATAAGAGTATATACAGACTATTTCTATCATTCATAGAATAATTTCTATTTTTTTTTTTTCAAATATAAACGTATACTTATTTTCAGTAGGCCTATACATGTATCCTTTAGAAATGTATCCTGATTTAAATGCCCTACTTAGCGACATGCAGGCTTGTTGCAATACATTTTTCTAATCTAAGGACAGATCGGTTACTTCCCCTGATTCACTAGTTGAGTTATGCGAATATTCGTTTCACTCACGAACATGTTCATCGGGGATACCGCTGTGCACGGGCTGATGGTTCGATTCCAGTGACTGTGTAATGTAGAGAAATGACCCTCCCCTACAAAATGACCCTGGTCATTATTCTACGTAGAGAAATGACCCAGGGGTCATTTTGTAATGGGGGTCATTTCTCTGCATTACAGCGGCTGAGACAGATTACATTTGTCTGTTAGCGTGACTACTTTTTTACGCCAGTGGGTCTGACGTGAAAATGTTATGTAGGCCTTCCGGTTCCGAAAATATCAGGTAAAAACAACTGAAAAACAGAAAGGCTTGCCCCTCTCTGAACTAATGTCTTTGAATTTCAAAAAAATGGGCACACGTCATACAAAGCTCAGATATTTCAACATGTTTTCTACACCATGGCAAATTTTAGAATGTGTACAGTGTTGTGTGAATCACTTCTTTAGTGGCTGACCGCAGCCGAAATAGTAGACATGACCATTTTCAGGCTGAAATTACCATTATTTGCAAACAAGAGAAAACTTTGCTGTCCTAAAAGTTTAAAGGTCCGTTTATACAGAGAGCGAACGCGGTCTTTCGTCCTGGAATATTTTAGTCATTTGTAGAGGAACTTGACGTTCAAATACAGCGTCGTGCCAAAAGTGCTCTATTTGAATGGCAAAACTGCTCAAAAAGTCGCGTTCGTATTCGCGTTGGACGCGTTCGCGTTCGCGCTCTATATAAACGGACCTTTATTAGAGCTTCCATAACCGGCCGATTAGCTCAATAGGTAGAGCGTAGGATTCGTGAACACAATGTTTCGGGTCTCTACAAGTTGTGGGTTCGAGTCCCCGGCTGGCCAACTAAAAATTATTAATAGTCTTTCGGATGAGACGTTAAACCGAGGTCCTGTGTGACGGTGCTATACACCGAGCACGTTAAAGAACCAGGCGGAATTCTCAGTAGTTTCGTCCTGTATCCTTGCACTATCCCCCGTAACAACTAACCGTCTTCTGGGGGCGTCGCTCAGATGGGCAACCGGTAGCGACGATAAATAAACGAAAATAATCAAATCAAATCAAGCTTCCATTCAAAAACTTCTACGTCGTTTACTTATGACATGCGCTCTGTATTTCCGTTAATATCCTTCATCCAAAAAGTTAAAGTATACATTTTTATGAAACGTGACCAAATTTCTGTAAATACAAAGGACTAATAAAAGTGAAAAAAATTATGTTGTTTAACATACGCTTATCTTAATTTTGAAAATAGTTTTATATATATATAGATCTATATAGCTTTCGACTAAGTAAGCCGAATGGTCTACATGTTTAGTTACATTAATTTTGTAACGCTTGCTTTGTAGGTGCAGTCCACACATAAACACACAATCTTCAGACCTTTATTTAGTCTTCTCGGATAGTAGTTTACGGTAAATGGCAAATGTATCGCTAGTGCCAGGGATGTTAAAGGTGGGTATTTACATTTTTCATATCTCACCAATTAAAAAAAAAAAGATTGTGTTCCCTTAACCCTTTCCCAAACAATCCCTTGTTTTTACGTGTCTATAGTAAAAATCTTTTGAAAACACTGAGGGAAAAGGAGAAATTGCTCGTAACGAGCAATTTCTCCTTTTCCCACTGTGTTTTCTGCCCGTTTGGATAATTTTCTGCCATTGTTATGAAAGTTAAAAATGTCGTCTGCAAACTGTTTCAGTTTGGAAGAGTCTAAAGTTTAGCCTCTTAAGGTATTTTCGCGCCAGAAATCAAAAAGCATTGTGGGAATGTCAAGTGACTGGCACGTGACTAATGACGTTTAAATTCCATCACATAACAAACATGTAATTATTTTCCACAATGTCTTCTTCGAACGCTACATATATGTTTGAAGCTTCGTCTGTGTATTTCCGGTATGTAAATGAGCGAGTGGCTCATGTAAAAGTAGACCGTGCTTCTCGTCGGTTTCGCCCCGGGCCGATATAAATCTCTAATTTCTCTGTTTGTCTTGTCGTCGGATTGTTTTCGGTTACTGGGGTAAATGAAAATTAAAATACTTTTTTTTTTTTTATTATTTTTATAAAATTCTGAATTTAAAAAAAAAAAAATATCATGGAAAAATTTTACTTTTTCGAGACAAAGTTTTACCCTCACATCCGTCTTAATCTGATTTTTCTTCGGTCAAACGGGATACTGTTTTGCCCACTTCCTTAGAGTATCAAGTATTCTTGCGATTCCTGAAATATTTCTAGGACAATTTTATAATAGATTATTTTGATCACTTAACTCTTTACCAACCGACAAAATTTTAGACTGGTCCAAGTTAAAAGCACTGGTAGATGACAAAATAAACATAACTCAAAATTTGAAATTTGTTTAGGGAAGGGTAGAAAATATTGTGGGCAAAGGAGAAAACGCTGGTTACCAGCATTTTCTCCTTTTCCCACAATATTTTCAAAAGCTTCTATTTCAGAGACGTAAAAACCAGAGATTGTTTGGTAAAGGGTTAACTCATTGCACGGCGACAAAATTCTAGGCTTGTCCGGTTTATGTGATTTACCTTTGAAAGGGTAGAAAACATTGCGGAAAAGGAAGAAAATAGCTGGTTAGCTGCATTTTCTCTTTTTCCCGCAATATTTCCATTAGTCTCCTTTCCGTGACCTTGAAACTTTGGATTGTTTGGTAAAGCTTCATTATCAAAAGTCTGTGAACTTCGTATCTTAAATTATACACATGTATAAACGTTAAAGTATCAGAGAGAGAGAGAGAGAGCATTATCTCCCACTAGATGGCATTCTATAAATACACATCTATCTGATATGGGCATCCTGGGTACAGAACCGAACCACTTTCCTACGCGACAACCGTTACTTTGAATTTAAAAAAAAAAAAGGTTTACCCGATAAAACGCTACCTCGTGCAATTCACTCAACTATGATCACCAGTTTAGAGAAATCTGTTGCTAAAGCAGGTCTCATTTCTCCTCAAACGTATTGATACGTAAAAGCTTTTTTCAACATTGCTACTTTATAGAGCGTAATATTACAGTCAGCCCGCTTTCGGGGCTAGTAGTGATGCGTCATATAAGACAGTTGAATCTTCGAAGAATATGACATGCGCAGACAACGAAAGAGAGAGAACGTTATCCTAGCTAGCTTTTTTTAACAGCTTCCCTTATTTCTTCAACATTTTTGGTATAAAGGGTAGCTTTGGGTTTCTAGCCATATCAGTGCTGACTGGGTCGGAAACAAAGTGATAACTGCTGTTTACCCTCCCTGACCAGAAGTTGATTGACTGGTTGACTGACTGACTGACTGACTGACTGACAGGCTGGTTGGTTGGTTGGTTGGTTGGTTGGTTGGTTGGCTGATTTTTCTGCTCATTTATTGATTACATTGGTTACCCATATGGCTATACTACAGGCTGTTGGTGGGAGATAGTGCATAGACTTTTAGTAGGTTTTAACCCTCATGCTATGAAGCATGACCCAAAGACCTTTTGTGAAAAGCATAGATCAAGATCAGACTGCACAGATCGAGAATTCTGATCTTGAAACTACACTCTCCGTTATGGCAATATTGGTCTTCAGAAAAAAAAAAAAAAAAAAAAATTCAAACAAGCAACATTTTGGTTTTTACAACCGATCAACTTATTCAGCAGGATAAGGGTTGGTAAGCCACAGGGATCAAACCTACATGTACACCCTCAAGTATCTTGAGATTTGCTGCTAACTATCTTGACCTTGAACTTAAGCATTAATTATTATAAGCAATGGGGGCTGACAATGGTAAAGTCCTGAATTTTTAGCCAGAGCGCGTCATGGATATATACTGATCCTCGACCAAGCATGTCCCGCACCTTAACAAAAAAAAAAATGTGCCTATTTGAACTGTTGATCATGTTCATTTTTAAAAACGCTTGTAAGTTGTAACGTTATTGTTTAACCCAAAAATAACCACTTCAAGGATAGAGTCTCTTTTCTCTCTCCGCTCCCCCACCAGCAACTTTCCAATGCTTCCTATATATCTATTGTCATAGACTATGTTTTACAGAAATCTATCTATCTATCTATCTATCTATCTATCTATCTGACTATCTATCTATCTATCTATCCATCTATCTATCTATGGTTATCCCTTCTCACTTGTCATGATTTCCAAGTGTAAGCAGGTATTGCATATATACGATCCCTGGTGTAAGTTAAACATGCAGTGGGATTTATAATCTAAAGCTCTTTACCAAACAATAAAATTTCAGACTGGTCCAACTTGAAAGCAATTGCAGACGATAAAATAAACATTTAAAAAAAAAAAAGATGAAATTTGTCTCTCTCGAGATAAAAAAAAAAAGTGGGAAAAGGAGAAAATGCTGTTTACCAGCATTTTCTCCTTTTCCTACAGTGTTTTCTAAAGGTTTCTTTCTCACGGTCGTCAAGAGTAGGGATTGTGTGGTAATGGGTTAAGTTCAATCCTCATGTGGTACTGTGGTTTTTGATTGAGTGTCATAGAACAAGGTACGTCCAAGCCATAATCCAGCCAAGAACTTTACATAGCATGTGAAAACGTGATATGTCGTCGTGTCATAGCTGAAATAGCGCTTGAATCGGTGTCATACAAAATCCAGTTACGGCAAGCAGAGCCGCAAAGTAGGTATCGTCAAATTTGTTTGTCGGCATAATTGTTTGATTTTGGTGAAACATAAAGAAGGCGGAAAACCAGACTAAACGGTGATACCTTAAAATTTGTCCTTCAAGAAAAAAAAAGCCAAACCATGATAACGTTTTCATCCTTTCCAACAGATGTTATTGCGATAATTCTCAGGATATTGAAGGCCAGATTTTTCTAGATGTTGGCTAATGTATGTGTTTTTTTTAATCATTCAACCATTAGCAACCAACCGATGCCTTACAAGCGTGTTTGTCTGTATATAAATCGCAGTATTTTGGCTAGTGCCTGGCGTACAATTGAGTCTTGATTGGTTTCGTCAAACTCCTAGTTCGTGAGAACGTGATTTTGCACAAAACCGATTACGGCTTGTTGAACTTGGCCTTAAGTGCACATTTTAGAGTATGTATAATGTAGATCTAAATGCAGACTATAATAATTCAGTGAAGTGCCAGCTGGAGTTATTAACGAGTACAAGAAGATTTACCTTCATCTTTTCAAACAGCCCTATGGGACAAATCTCTAATGACAGTGCAAATCCGTACTTTTCAATGTAAATAACCGTTGACTCACTTCACCAATAATCAAAACATGGTTATATCAATGTGCATAACTGGGCGGCAGAAACCATAATATCTGTGACACGCTGCATTTGGGAATTTCACTGTTGACAAAGGCACCTTGTGTGAAAGTAGTTGTTAGGGTTTCAGAACAAGACTGTACAAAATTCAAATTCCGTTGAGTGTGCATGTCTGTTTAACGGAAGTGCCATGGCATGTAATATGTTTACAAATTACAGTGGATTTATTTACGTTGGGAGAATAAAGGTAAATTTCCATCAATTTAATTGGTACTTTGCAGCACAGTTTGAGAACATTTTAGACTGGTCCAAACCGAAAGCAATTGCAGACGATAAAATAAAGGTGACTGAAAAATTAAAATTTGGTTTGGCAAGGGTAGAAAACACTGTGGGCAAAGGAGAAAATGCTAGCTAGCAGGATTTTCTCCTTTTCCCACAATGTTTTCTAATGACTTCATTCTCAGGTTCGTCAAGAATAGGGATTGTATTGTAATGGATTGATCATTTATCTTACAATCCATGCCCACTTTATTAGCTGTCATTGCAAATCTTGTCGCATAGAGCTGTTTGAAAGATGAGGGTAAAATTGTATTAATTCCAGGCGTGTCTAATGAAGGTTGCTTTGAAGGTTTGCGGAGACATCTTACACTTGATTTAGAGAATTGCCCCTAAACAATTTTTTTTCATTATATATCTCCTATCTCCTATGTCAGCCATTCCTGCAAAGTTTCTTGAATGAATTTGAACATACTGGCATTTTTTTTTTCTTTACCATATACAAATATTTACAAGTATGTACATATATCTGAATGAAGTTTTGGTCCAAAAATTGATGAAGAGTAATCCCATGACCTCATCATATTTACTTGATATGGTCTTTTAACCCTTTTCCAAACAACAAATTATAGACTCTTCCAAACCAAAAGAGTTTGCAGATGACAATTTTAGATTTGGAGAAAATTGCAGAAAGTTCTTAAAAAGGGTAAAAAAAAAAAACAGTGTGGGAAAAGGAAAAATTGCTCATTACGAGCAATTTCTCCTTTTCCCACAGTGTTTTCAAAAGACTTTTAATTCAGACACATAAAAACCAGGGCTTGTTTGGGAAAGAGTTAAGCTACCCCACACTAAACTCTCATTTTTACAGGGCCATTTTTTTAGTTCTTCTTAATGTCAGTCTTTGTCATTTCAGTGTGAAGAACCTGCAAGTTGATGACATTGTAAAGTGCAAAACTATCCTCCATTCTCTCAACCAAGTCCCAGTAACTATAGTAAGTGTAGTAAACTGGTCAATCCCACAGACAGAAATAAAGGCATAGTCTGTGTTTATATTGGTGGATATGTTTTTTTTTTTACTATTTCATTCTCTATGTCATCATGTCTCAGCATATCAGCAACTCTTTGATTGATTTTTGCCTATTTATCATTGCCACCGGTTGCCCATATGGGCAAATCCCCCAGAAAGCTATCAGTTATGTTAACAGGGCAATGCAATCTCACTTTGATATGGGGAGGAAAAAACCAACATTTCCTCCTTTTCCAACAATGTTTTGTATTAGGTATCTTCCACAGGGTCATTAAAATCTAGAACCGTTTGGCAAAGGGTTAACCCTTTCCCAAACGACAAATTTTAGACTCTTCCAAGCTGAAAGAGTTTGCAGACAACAATTTCAAGTTTGATAAAAATGGCAGAAAGTTCTCCAAATGGGTAGAAAACACTGTGGGAAAAGGAGAAATTGCTCGTAACGAGCAATTTCTCCTCATTTCCACAGTGTTTTCAAAAGACTTGTATGCAGACACGTAAAAACAAGGGCTTGTTTGGCAAAGGGATAATGCATCTCCACTATGCTTATCTCAAGCATGATTATTGATCATAAAATCCATTTTTCCCTAACAAACAACTAAATTGTGAGGTAGAGTGGATCTTTGAAAGGCATGAAATGTATAAATAGCAAAGAGTTCTTACTGGTGTTGGCCTGTACAGTCCTCGCAGGCTGGCATTAGTCGGTATCCATGGGGGGATGTATTAAACCCTGTTCATAGAGGAATAGAGGAGCAAGACTTATTTCTATATTTGCTCTCGATTTATATTGATCTTCTGTATGTTAACTGTTAAAGGTGGCCCTTCAGAATTTGGAGTGAAAATTTTACAAAAATACAAAAATATCATCCTTATACTCCCAAAGCCTTATAATCGTCATTCATAAAACCCCAGTAATCGAAAACCATCAGACAACAAGAGAAATTGGAGAATTACTGCGGCCAAGGTCGACATCGACGGGAAACATGTTCTATTTTTACATGAATAACTCGCTCATTTACATACTGGAAATACACAAACAAAGCTTCAAACAAAGCGTCTGAAGAAGATATTATGAAAATAATTACATGTTTGTTATGTTATGGAATTTACGCATCATCAGTCACATGCCAGTCACTTTTTTGATATTTGGCACGAAATCTAAAAATAGCTTAAGGGGCTACGTAGCCTTTTAACCCATTACCACACAATCCCTACTTTTGACGCCCCTGAGAAAGAAGCCTCTAGAAAACATTGTGGGAAAAGGAGAAAATGCTGGTAACTAGCATTTTCTCCTTTTCCCACAATCTTTTCTACCCTTCACAAAACAAATTTCAAATTTTCAGTCACTTCTATTTTGTTGTCTGCAAATGCTTTCGGTTTGGACTAGCTGAAAATATTGTTGTTTGGTAATGAGTTAAGGGAATACCACCCCAAAAAATTTTTTTCTATAATATCATGATTCTTAATTATTGATGATTTGTATTGTATTTTCATATGAATTTCAGCAATATATATATTTTTTAATTTGGTGTGATGTGAAAAACCTCAATACCCACCTTTAAAAGAATGCTTAACCCATTACAACCAACTTTTGATGACCCTGAGAAAGACAGCTTCTTAAAAAACATTGTGGGAAGGGGAAAAAATTCTGGTAACTAGCATTTTCTCCTTGTCCCACAATGTTGAAGTAAGTTGAATTGTAAGAATCATTGGTGAGTCCAGTAACTGTTGCAAAGTTGATAGTGTACCTGAACTTTAGATCCAGTGGTCACTGGTTCAAATTACCAGCTGGGCCAATGTCTTCCTGAGGTTTGATGAAAATCATTGCTACAACATCCATTCCTTTCTTATCCCTGATCATTGTTCCAGTGACACTTTTTTGTTGATAAGCAGCCTGTGACATGGAAATAATATTGTGCAAAGTACTGGTAACTCCAGGAAAGCAAGGACAGGTGCACTGGCTGCTGTAATGTGCTAGTAACTGCATAAATGTTAAAAAATGGCACCAATAAATCTAAACAAAATAAGAACCACAGTACAAGAGTTAACCCATTACCACACAATCACTACTTTTGACGACCCTGAGAAAGAAGCCTTTAGAAAACATTGTGGGAAAAGGAGAAAATGCTGGTAATCAGCATTTTCTCCTTTTCCATCAAAGTTTTCTACCCTTCACAAAACAAATTTCAAATTTTCAGTCACTTCCATTTTGTCAGCTGCAAATGCTTTTGAATTGGACAAACCTAAAACTTTGTTGTTTAGTAATGTGTTAGTCCATTAATTTCAGGGTGCAAAATGGGGATACTACCTGTCTGGGTGAAGAATTTGTGCCAAATGGAAATTAGTAAAGAAGAAATGGAGACAATTAACTCTCCCAAACTGGAATATACTCGTCATGTGACGTTTGCAACAGTAGAGGGTCTTACCATTGTTGGAATGGTACATGGCGGTGTGCCAGATAGATTTACCCAGCCTTTTGTGAGGGAATCCAGTGATTCAATTAGAAAACAGATATTTATGAGAAAAATAGGTACTGGGGGAATTGCTGGCTTTGCCTTTGGCTCCATAATTGGTCCAATTGCTTCTTTGTTTCTTATGAAAGGTTTAAGAATGTCGGAAATCTATGAAAATTGCTATGAACTACGCCACAACCAGGCGGATATTTTACGAGATCGATGGGCTGTTATAGGCTGGTTTTTTGGCGTTACAAATGGATTCCTATTTCGCAATCAGTTTAAGTTGGTAAACATGCCCGCTCTAGGAGGGGTTACTGGAATTTCTGTTGGAAGTGTGGCTGGTGTGCTGGCATCACTAGTGGCTGATAGTGCAGATCTGGATAATAGCACTGAAGAGGATTAGATGACAACACCAATGAAGAATTTGCTAACAGCACACATCAAGAATTTGATATCAGGACCTGTGAAGAACTGGATAAAAGCATTTGTGAAGAACTTGTGACTGTACCACATAATCTTGACTTTAAAAGAGCCTGAAAAAGAAGTCTATTGAAAACACTGTGGGAAAAGGAGAAAATGCTGGTACCCAGCATTTTCTCCTTTTCCCACAATGTTTTCTACCCTTCCAAAATCAAATTTCTCTTTTTCAATCACATTTAGTTTGTCGTCAGCAAATGCTTTCAGTTTGGACCAGTCTATAATTTTGTCGTTTGGAAAAGAGTTAATGGCATTCATAAAGAAATAGATAACTGCACCAATGAAGAATTAGATAACAACACTCAACAAAGAACTAGATAACACCCTTTGACCCATGAAGAAACAGATAAGATTACCCATGAAGAAGCAGTTAACAGGATTCACAAAGAAATAGATAACTGGATTGATGAAGAAACACATGCAGATCATAATAGGCCCATGGACTGAAAAGAAAATTCACTTGTTAAACAGCTATGAGATACAAGAGAGAGTATTTACACAATTATTTCATAAAAAATGCACTGGTGTACCCTTCAACTGCCCTGCTATCACAAGGACACCAAAATTTTATTAACCTTTTACTCCATAGATACTCATTTCTACACATTGATTGTAGGAGCCTTTGGAAAACCTTGTGGCAAAAGGTGAAATTGCTCGTTACGAGCAATTTCATCTATTGTCACAATGTTTTCTATGCTTTCGAAAGGTTATCAATACACATAAGAAATGGCTTCATCCTTGCTGTTAGTTAAGGTCAATTAGAGATACCATAGAAATGCCTTATGTGGTGAAGGGTTAAAAGTGACACCTAAAATTCACCATCTTACGCCAACACTCAGTTTGTTGTTTTGCAGATGTTTTCAAAATTGGAAAAGCCGTAATGGAGAAGATGTTGTCAACCAGGAATTTCTCCTTTTCCCACTGTGTTTTCAAAAGTGAGTGGCTGCAGAAGCATATAAGAACTGGGGGTAATGTGTTAACCCATTTCCACACAATCCCTACTTTTGATGACCCTGAGAAAGAAGCCTTTAGAAAACATTGTGGGAAAAGGAAGAAACTGTTGGTAAACAGCATTTTCTCCTTTTCCCACAATGTTTTCTACCTTTCACAAAATAAATTGCAAATTTTCAGTTACTTTTATTTTGTCGTCTGCAAATGCTTTCGATTTGGACAAACCTAAAATTTTGTCATTTGGTAATGAGTTAAGTCTTTACCATACAACTCTATTTTAAAATTGCTCCAAATTTGGAAGGATTTGCGATGTTAGTCAACTGTCATATGATTTCCCATTGAATGGGCAGAAAACTATGTGGGAAATGGAGAAAAAGCTTGTTTACCAGCATTTTTCCCTTTTCCCACAATGTTTTTAAAAGATTTTCTTGTTGGAGGTTGTTGAAACATGGGATCGATAGAGGAGGAATGGGACCTGCACTCAAAAAAGGCCAATAAAAGATTGTTATTAATTTTTCTGCATCTTCTTGACTGTGTAGACTAAGATCAGAGGGCATGGAAGGTACGGTTGAATCTTATAAGAAGATATTTTTCCCCTAAAAGTTAGAACTTTTTAACTCATTACCAAACGACAATACTTTAGGCTTGTCCAAATCAAAAGGATTTGCAGATGACAAAATAAAAGTGAATAAAAATTTGAATTTTTTGGGGGGTAAGGGTGGAAAATATTGTGGGAAAAGGAGAAAATGCTGGTTATCAGCATTTTTTCCTTTTCCCGCAATGTTTTCTAAAGGCTTCTTTCTCAGGGTCGTCAAAAATTAGGATTGTGTGGTAATGGGTTAACCCATTACCACACAATGCCTACTTTTGATGACCCTGAGAAAGTAGCCTCTAGAAACACGGTGGGAAAAGGAGAAAATGCTGGTAACCAGCATTTTCTCCTTTTCCCACAATGTTTTCTACCCTATAGAAAACAAATTTCCAATTTTCAGTCACCTTTATTTTGTCGTCTATAAATGCTTTCAGTTTGGACAAACTTAACATTGTGTCATTTGCATGGTAATGAGTTAAAAGAGTATCTTTACAGAACGTTCCTTCTGATCTTGATCTACTCTGCCGATAAGGATACATTTTTCTCCAAAAAATAACTTTGACAAAACAACATTTTGTTTACGACAACTGACTTGAAAGTTTGATGATAGTTATTTATTATATACCTAGCAGTGAAATCCTGGAATTTCCCAGTGTAATAAATTTTGATATCATCACTAGTGACGTTATCTACTTTCACTGTCACTTCCTGCCACTAATTTGGGAACTACTTTTTCTTTTCGACTACATTTTTTTCAACTTTCAAACGCAAAATTACAAATAATGATGTTAATAAGGTAGATCTATATAATAAATAGAATAATCAACTACATGTAGTTATTTTTGATATGAAAAATATCTCACTCGGACGCATTGTAAGGCGTTAAAAAAACTCGTGCTGCGCACTCGTTTTTTCAACGCCTAACAACGCATCCTCGTGAGATATTATTCATATCAAAAACAACCAGTTGATTGTTCTCTATTTAGCAGGATATGAGTTAGTAGAGCAATTTTGTACTGTAATATGTGGACCTTAAGGTATCAGTGTACAGTAAGGCGTGGAATATTCGAAGTGGCCATGGTCACATTTATAAATATCAAGAAAAGGCAAGATCTGACTGCAGATTTTAAGGTAAGGATTGATACTGGTGCCCTGAATGGGTTCAAAACCTGAAATAAAGCCCATTTGCCAATTAGATACTGAAAGATCATGACCCTTCCACGGTTTACTGGTACCCTGTGCCTCTAGGAATCCAAAGTGGTAGGTTTGCGGACTTTTTCTGTTTTTGCTGGCTTATTTTGAAAGGTAGGTAAAAAGTAGCTGGAATCATGGTATTTTTTTGGCTTGTCTACAGACTTTGAATGGATTTTACTGTACAGAAAGCATGCCAGTTAGGGGCCATCAATGCAAATCTGCTGTCTGCTGCACTTTGAGGTCATCGTAAAATCGCTCGATTTCGAGCAGTTTCCGCAACTATGCCAAATAGCTATGAGTGATAGGTTTTGCGCTTTTCTTACAGTATTCATATGATTTGTTGTGATTACTTACCAATTCTATATTGCAATTAGACTAAGAACAGGTCTCTTTGTTTGCAGGTTGGTGTTTGAGGGAAATTTTCAAGTCGGTGTCGTAGTTGTTTGTCGACAACACGGGAACTGTGGTATTTACTGTACTCCGAGGCTTTAACTCTTTATCCCATAAGGCATTTCTATGGTATTTCTAATTGACCTTAACTAACAGCAACGATGAAGCCGTTTCTTATGTGTATATGACACCTTTTGCTAGTGTGGAAAACATTGTGGCAAAAGGTGAAATTGCTCGTGACGAGCAATTTCACCTTTTGCCACAATGTTTTCCAAAGGCTCCTACAAGCAGTGCGTAAAAATGAGAATCTATGGAGTAAAGGGTTAAGTATAGAAAAACATGTATGTGGCATACAACACGCAAGAAAGGATCCTTGGACCATTGCTTCGTTTCGGATCACTCTGTGCACTCTGCGCAGGCTAATCCGAAACGATCATTTCCCGTTTTTTTTTTTCGTTTTATGTAATTTTCTGTTTTGCGCAAGTCTACCATGATTAGCATAAAATCTAACGCAGTCGTAAAGTGCCGTCTCAGATTAGCCTGCGCGTACTGCGAAGGATGATCCCAGCCGACACTTTACGCAAGTGTCCAAATGCCCATTTTGGCGTGTATATACATGTAAGTCGCATTATAGCAAGCAAGTCATCACATAATTTTCAATCCATATTATCCATTTTTGGCTACAAACCAACTGAATGATAGGGTAAACTGGTCCTTCGAGCTGCAGAAAAATGATCCACAGCCATAGGTTTCATTTCGGCTAATGTGGGTCTACACTTCTTTGCACAGATGCATTAAATATCATTTTCACTGAGTACGACTCCTCTATCCTTGGTGCCCCCTTCCCACCACCGAGTTGACAGGGTATATTGTAAGGGGAAAGGTCAAACCTTTTAGTTCCCTTTTGAATTTTGACCCCGTAAAAGTCCATGTACTCGAACATTAACCCTTTACCAAACTGTCCTGTGTTTTACGACAACACAGTAATAGGTCATTTCAACCCATTACCACACTATACTTACTTCTGACGACCATGAGAAAGACAGTTTTAGAAAACATTGTGGGGAAAGGAGAAAATGCTGGTAACCAGCATTTTCTCCTTTTCCCACAATCTTTTCTACCCTTCACAAAACACATATTTAGTCGTCTGCATATGCTTTCGATTTGGACAATCCTAAAATTTTGTCGTTTGGTAATGAGTTAAAAACCTGATGGGGGAAAAAGAGAAACTGCTGGTAATTATGCTGGCACTATGTTTGAACACTTTCAAAAACAATGTCCCTCATTTAAACGACATTTCAGTTGTCGTCTGCAAATGCTTTCATTTTGGACCTGCCGCAAATTTTATCATGTGATGAAGCGTTACAACCACGAACTTGAGTGGATTCCGCCGTAAACAAATTGAATCCCCGATCTTGACCTTTGAAAAAAAGAGTTCTGCAACACAAAGGGGCCAGCTAGAGGTCAATCGATATTCACTTGGATAGTAAGATTCATGTCGCAGGCATCCTAACTACTTACGGTCACGAAATGTTGCTTCTTTTCCGTTGGTTTTAGCAGGGGTTGTAGACAATGTTTGAACGATCCCTGGTTTTAGTTTATTCTTTTTCGTATGGTGTTTCACGGCGTTTTTAAACTTCTTTGCCATAATATAATTATTATAAATACGTATCATTACCGTAAACTATGTCTACCTGGAATTTGGAGAAAAACCATAAAAGCATTGGTTTGGTTGTTATCCATTTTATTTGTTATTCAAGTTTTTTTTGTTTAGCATAATGTCTGTGTGTCGTTGTATTGATTTGGTGAACACAATATGTTTAAACTTAACACTATGCCAAACAATCCCTGGTTTTCACGACCCTGAGGAAGAAGCCTTCTGAAAACATTGTGGGAATAGGAGAAAATGCTGGTAACCAGCATTTTCTCCTTTTACCACAATGTTTTCTACCCTTCAAGACCAAAATTTCAACATCTGAGTCACATTAATTTTGTCGTCTGCAAATGCTTCCAATATTAGGACCAGTCTAAAATTATGTCGTTTGCTAAAGCGTTTCAACTCTTTTACCACACGAGAAAATTTTAGACTGGTCCAAATTGAAAGCATTTGCAGACGACAAAATAAAGGTGACTGAAAAATTGAATTTTGTTCTGGGAAGGGTAGAAAACACTGGGAAAAGGAGAAAATGCTGGTTACCAGCATTTTCTCCTTTTCCCACAGTGTTTTCAAAAGGCTCCCTTCTCAGGTGCGTCAAAAGTAGGGATTGTGTGGTAATGGGTCAAAGTGGGTCCATACAGTATTCTTCTCATGCCCCTGACTGCTCTCCTAGTTTACCATCGTGGAAACAATGCTTGGCAGTGAGATAGGAATGAATCCTGTCCCCATGTCTATCATTAATCATTATTATTTCATGCTTTCCGGTAGGATATCGAGAAATAGCAGTGAAAATATTTTTCGATCTTACACTGATACCACCAGTGAAAATACCGATTTTCACGTTCTTGTTGCCTAGGTAAATTGCGCGTGCCTAACAACCAGATGGGAAATATGACGTCATATACCTTACATTTCTCGCGCTTGGCGTAACGTTGCTAGAATAGAATACAGTAGTTTAATTATTTTCATAGTGGGCCCTTTAAGGGCATATCATAACACATATCGATATACTAACAATTATGCAAACATACATAATAAATGAGCCATCACATGGCATTAACGACAATGTGACATGGACACCCAGCTAAGATGCAGATCAGCCTACGTATCGGTGCAGTGTGATCTTGGTCCTTGTATGGGTTGCTATGTGGGAGGGGTACGCCACGGGGAATAAGGAAAAAGAACTGTACTGAATTTTGATAAAGCTCCTCCCGGAAAGGGTTAAAAGCATGAAATAAGTAGAATAATGGGGTTTTTTTTTTTTCGGTGAAAGATCGAAATTTATTTCATCTCGTGAACACCATCGGTAATATTTTCACTCGTGGCTGCGCCACTCGTGAAAATATTACCAATGGTGTCCACTCGATGAAATAAATTTCGATCTTTCACCGAAAAAAACAAATATCCTCTATATCTTTCGAGAGAATTTAGCCGAGCTGTGGGAATCGAATCGTCAGCTCCCTGTTTCAGGCCATGTACGTTACCCTCGTTGAAATGCTCGGTTCGGCCCCTGGTTTTAGAATCGGGCATTTTTTTTTTAAACAGAATTGATACAATAAACAAATTTTCCCAGAACTATATAGCATATACTGAACCTGTTCGAGATGAGCCTAGTCGCTCAGTTAGTAACAAAGGTTGAAACCCCAAAAGTCATTTTGTGGTAAAGGCTTCAGTGCACTATCGCCAGTATTTTCACCAACCATTCTTAAACTTTTACCAAACAATCCCTGTTTTTTACGATCCACATGCGATGCTTGGAAAGAAGCCTTCTGAAAACATTGTGGGAAAAGGAGAAAATGCTGGTAACCAGCATTTTCTCCTTTTCCCAAAATGTTTTCTACTATTCTTTGTTCAAGTTTCGATTTTTGAGCCACGTTTCGTCTGCAAATGCTTTCAATTTGAAAGGGGCCAAAATTTTGTAGTTTGGTTAAGAGCTGAAGGCAAATCCTATCGGTGGAGTAACATTAACCGTTTACCAAACGGCAAAATTTTAGACTGGTCCAAGTTCAAAGCACTTGCAGATGACAAAATAAATCTTAACTCAAAAATTGAAATTTGTTTCCAGCAGGGTAGAAAACACTGTGGGAAAAGAAAAGGAGAAAACGCTGGTTACCAGCATTTTCTCCTTTTTCCCCACAATGTTTTCAAAAGGCTTCTATCTCAAGGTCGTAAAAACCAGGGATTGTTTGGTAAAGGGTTAGATTTGTTCTCTGCAAGTACCTTAGAAATAGGCGAGACTAAAATTTTGCCGTCTTGAAAGAAAATTATAAATTGGTAAATTTTTTGTCAGGTAGATGAATTTAAATATGAGTCACGCTCTTAAAAAATGCATCTGCGCATGCTGATCTCGTTGTCTGCGCATGTCATATTCTTCGAAGATTCGACCTGTCTTATATGACGCATCACTCTCCCCGCTGTCGGGGAGACTGTAATATTACGCACTATAAGGCAGCAATGGCGAAAATGGCTTTTGTTTATACGTTTGACGAAAAATCTTGCCTGTTTTAGCTCCAGATTTCTCTTAAATTGCTAATCATAGCCGAGTGAATCGCACCAGGTAGAATTTTATTGAGTATACGTTTATTTTAGTTTGAAATTGAAAGTAACGGTTGTCGCGTAGATATGTAGTCCGGTCCTGTGTACCAGGATGGCCAAATTACATGAGTATTTGTAGAATGCCATCTAGCAGGAGATAATGAGTCTGACCTGGACTGAAACATTTTGCTTTTGGTCAATTATCTGCTTTTCCAAGGACCATTCTACACCAGTATTCAAACATTTGCTAGAGAGAATGGACAAAGTGGATCCAAAATTACTTGATGTCTTGCAAAGTACAATTCATCAAGGAGATACACCGACTCACTGACCTTCTGCGGACAGTGTAGATCAAGATCAGACTGCACGGAACGTGCAGTCTGATCTTGGATCTACACTGTCCGATAAAGAGATTATTCCACAAAACATAATTTTGAAATAGGAATAATTCGGTTTTTACTAACGAATTGGAATTTTTATTTTGGGTAATTTAGGAGGATAGGTGGCCCTTCAGATTTGGGGGACAAAGAATTTACAAATATACAAGAAAAAATAATCTTTATACTACCAAAGCCTTATAATTTTCGTTCATAAAACCCCAGTAGTTTAAAACCATCCGACAATTAGAGAAATTAGAAATTTACTGCAGCCCAGGTCGACACCGACGGGTGTTTTTTTTTTACATGAGCAACTTGCTCATTTACGTACTGGAACTACTTAGACGAAGCTTCAAACATAGCATCCGAAGAAGACATTATGGAAAATAATGGCATATTTGTTATATTATGGAATTTAAGCGTCATTAGTCATTTAACATTCCAACAATGCCTTTTTTTATTTTTCGCTCGAAATCTAAAAATAGCTTAACCCTTTCCCAAACAATCCCTGGTTTTTACGGGTCTGGAATTGTAGCCTTTTGAAAACATTGTGGGAAAAGGAGAAAATGCTGATAACCAGCATTTTCTCCTTTTCCCACAATGTTTTCTACCCTATCATAGACAGAAATCATCTTTTCAGCAAGAGTTGAACTGTCGTCTGCAAATGCTTTCAATTTGGTCTAGCCCAAAAGTTTGTTGTTTGGGAAAGGGTTAAGAGGCTCGTAGCCTTTTAAGGGAATACCACTCTAAAAAGATTTTTTTTTGGTAATATTTATTATTCTTTTTATTTATGATTTGTATTGTTTTTCATATAAATTTCAGTGGTATATATATTTTTAGCTCACCTGAGCACGAAGTACTCAGAGTGAGCTACTGTGATAGTGCTGTGTCCGTCGTCCGTCGTCAACTTTTACCTTGTGTACGCTCTAGAGGCCACATTTTCAGTCCGATGCTCATGAAAGTTGGTCAGGATGTTTGCATCGATGAAATCTCGGAAGAGTTCGAAAAGCCCGCCCGGGTGGCTCAGTGGTGAGCGTCTCGGACTCGTGACCTGGTGGTTGTGAGTTCGATACCCGGTTGAGGCTAACTTTCCGTACCAGTGTGAGAAAGCCAGGAAACACATGTGCGTCACCGACCGCCATGATATGACCTTAGCTGTTAAAGTGGCGTTAAACTCCAATACAACCAACCGATCAACGAGTTCGAAAATGGGTCATGTCGGGTCAAGAACTAGGTCACTAGGTCAAATCTTAGAAAAACCTTGTGTACGCTCTAGAGGCCACATTTTCAGTCCGATACTCATGAAAAATGGTCAGAATGTTTGCCTCGATGATATCTCGGACGAGTTTGAAAATGGGTCATGTCAGGTCAAAAACAAGGTCACTAGGTCAAATCTTAGAAAAACTTGTGTACGTTCTAGAGGCCACATTTTCAGTCTGATACTCATGAAAGTTGGTCAGAATGTTTGCCTCGATGATGTCTCGGACAAGTTAGAAATTGGGTCATGTCGGGTCAAAAAATAGGTCAATAGGTCAAATATTAGAAAAACTTTGTGTACGCTCTAGAGGCCACATTTTCAGTCCAAAACTCTTGTAAGTTGATCAGAATGTTTGTCTTGATGATATCTCGAACGAATTTGAAAATTGGTCATGTCGGGTCAAAAACTAGGTCACCAGGTCATATCTTAAAAAAAACCTTGTATATGCTCTGGATGCCACATTTTCAGTCCAACAATCTTGAAAATTGGTCAGAATCTTTGTCTTGATAATATCTTGGATGAGTTTGAAAATGGGTCATGTCGGGTCAAAAACATGGTCAATAGGTCAAATGTTATAAAAAACCTTGCGTATGCTCTGGAGGACACATTTTCAGTCTGATACTCCCAAAACTTATTCATAATATTTGTCCTTGTGATACCTTGAATGAGTTTGAAAATGGGTCATGTGGAGTCAAAAACTAGGTCAATGGGTCAAATATTAGAAAAACCCTGTGTACACTCTGGAGGCCACATTTTCTGCTGATACTCTTCAAACTTGGTCAGAATGTTTGTTTTGGTGATGTCTCAAAAGAGTTTGATAATGGGTAATTGTCGGGTCCAAAACTAGGTCACTTGGTCAAATCTTAGAAAAACCTTTTGTACGCTGTAGAGGCCACATTTTCAGTCCAATACTCAACAAACTTAGTCAGCATGTTTGTCTTATTGATATCTCAAAAGTGTTTTATGATGGGTAATGTCTGATAAAAAGCTAGGTCACTGGGAAACTAGATTGAAAATGGTTCATGTATGGTCAATAGATTCAGGTGAGCGATTTCAGGGCCATCATGACCCTCTTGTTTAATTTGGTATGTTGTGAAAAACCTAAATACCCACCTTTAAACCCTCTTTTGTCAGAACATGTCTCATTATTTTTTGTTGATTTACTCCAATTTACAAGGATGCTTTGGGTCTCTTTATGTCTGCTACAAATTTGTTTAAGAGTATCCGGGTTTTAACACTTATCCTTTCATATCTAAATCATTGACGATGTCAGGAATAAAATTTCTTTAAGTCCTCTTCCATTGAATGAGTAAATAGATCTAAACTGCTGATACTGCAGCAGCGAGTATAGAGTAAGATTAGGTTGCTCATATGTGCAGACTGATCTTGCTTCCCTCTCTCCATGAAATTATCTACGGTTACGAACTGCAGATTAAGCCATTACCACATAATTCCTACTTTTGACGACCCTCACAAAGAAACCCTTAGAAAACATTTTGGGAAAGGGAGAAAAATGCTGGTAAACAGCATTTTTCTCCTTTTACCACAATGTTTTCTACCCTTCACAACACAAAATTTTAAATGTTCAGTCACTTTTATTTTGTCGTCTGCAAATTCTTTCGATTTGGACAAGCCTAAAATATATTGTCGTTTGGTGATGAGTTAAGAGCTGAAAACGAAAGCAAGGATCATGTTCCGCGCACAGATGGGACCCCGCAGACTGTTTTGGTCACGCGCCGTCTGACTCATGCCCAGTTTATTGTAAACAATATGTGGCCTTGACATTGAAATAAACACATTGTTTACATGACATGCAGTCGCTGATTGACGTGTTTAACTCATTACCAAACGACAATATTTTAGGCTTGTCCAAATCAAAAGCATTGATTTGCAGACGACAAAGTAAGGTGACTGAAGATTAACTCATTACCAAACGACAATATTTTAGGCTTGTCCAAATCGAAAGCATTTGCAGACGACAAAGTAAGGTGACTGAAAATTTGAAATTTGTTTATGTGAAGAGTAGAAAATATTGTGGGAAAAGGAGAAAATGGTGGTTACCATCATTTTCTCCTTTTCCCACAATGTTTTCTAGATGTTTTGTCCCAATCGAAAGCATTTGCAGACGACAAAATAAGGTGACTGAAAATTTGAAATTTGTCTTGTGACGAGTAGAAAACATTGTGGGAAAAGGAGAAAAATGCTGGTTACCAGCATTTTCTCCTTTTCCCAAAATGTTTTCTAAAGGCTTCTTTCCCAGGGTCGTCAAAAGTAGGAATTGTGGGGTAATGGGTTATCAGCTTGACAACTGTAACCCTCAACATTATTTACTATAAATTAGGAACTTCTTACGAATATCTGGTTCATGAAACCTCTCCCTCAAGACATCTCTGTATCATCAATAAAAGAAATTGGTAACCAGTCGATTCAATCTGATATAAAATTTGTGAACATATGCCGGTGTAATGCAGAGAAATGACCTGCGTTACAAAATGACCCACGAGTCATTTCTCGACGTAGAGGAATGACCCATGAGTCATTTCTCTACGTAGAAAAATGACCCGGGTCACTATTCTACCTCAAGAAATGACCCATGGGTCATTTCTCGACGTAGAGAAATGACCGATGGGTCATTCCTCTACGTCGAGAAATGACCGTGGTTCATTTTGTAATGGGGTCATTTCTCTGCATTACACTGGAATGAGAAACTGCTCATGATATATTGCGGCACAATGATAAATTGCTTGTTGTTGATTTGTTCATCAATTGTGTCAAAAATGGCCTGCAGTTTGGAAAAAAAAAGGAACCTCCGGCGCTTCGTAATGTTATTTAAATGACGTTTTACCCAGCTTTCGGTCATATACTAGCCATATCTCTGCGACATCTCTATGCAACTATTAAAATCTAGACTGGGTTTCACAAATAGAAGCATTTGGCCCTACAGGGATTCTAGGACAATTGTCCCCGAGGACAACCCCCCCCCCCGGACTATTGCCCCCGAGAACCAATGCCCCCCCCCCCCTCCAGGATACATGCAAATGCCCCCGAAGCGGGACTTTGCCCCTGGAAACAACTGGAAAGCAAATGTTTTTGTTGTTGCTAATCGCTGGGCTGGATCTTCCATTCAACGCACATAATTTGAAGTGATAAAATGGAAAACTGGAACCGGCGTTGACTTGCTGACAACAATCAAGGTCTGCATTGAGCAATATTCTATATTACTGTAGTTTCACCTGCCATAGATAATGCTCGAAATTAAATGTACCACTTTGCCTCTCACGTTGCCTATTCCAAGTGTCCGGGGGGGTGGGGTGAAATAGTCCGGGGGGGATTGTCATCTGGGGGGGGGGGGCAATGTGGCGAGGGGCAATTGTCCTGATATGTCTACAGGTGAGGTAAAAGCACCTGCATTATATGACCTGCAACACCCAAAAAGGGGCATTCGGACATTTGCGTGAAGTGTTGTCTGGGATTAACCTGTGCAGTTCGCGCAGGCTAATCCGAAATGAGACTCCGTATAATTATGGTAATTTTCTGTTTTGTGCAAGTCTACCCTAGCACCAAATCTGATGCATTTGTAAAGTACCCTCTCGCAGTGCGGACTGCGCAGGCTGAATCGAGACGGCACTAAACGCAAATGTCCAAATGCCCCTTTTCGCGTTTTGCAAGCCGATTATGTCCAGAAACTTTCAATCCGACACAAAGGATCAAGTTAAACCCTAGGCTTGAGTTTTAAGAGCTATATGGCTTACGGCCTAGATCAAGATCAGACAGGTTGTCTCCCCTGTCATCAATTTTTTTCAATAAAAATTTCGAGGTCCGGAAAAGCACTCGTCACAACCCGGCAGATTTCCTACGCTTTTATATTCTTGTTTACCCTCTTCCCCCTTATCACCCGAGGTACGCCGAATGACTGGAAACCAATCTGCTGCAGATGACCTTGGTAGTGGGGCAGGCGGGAAGAAATAAAAGTTACAAAGTATGAATAATTAAGAAGTGCACGTAAAGACGCTGGAATCATGAGAAAAAAGGGTGTAGATTCTATACAATTCGTCTATGGAGAACAATTTCCTGTTGCCACAATGTTTCGTGTGGTCAGTTGCAAGACAGAAACTCGTGGGATACTTGAAATGATGTGATGGGATTGGGTAAGATTTCATATTAATTGAATTAGATCTATATGCTGTAACAGTTCAACAATCGAACATTAAAATATTTCTTTATCGATCAATTGATTTTACTGACAGTCGCACTGTTTGTACGCCAACTCTCAACCAGAAAACAACATGAAGACTTGTCAACGCTGAAAGCATTTGCGACGAATAAAATTCAGATCAATTCTGTACAAGACGTAAACAGTTTAGATTTCCCTGCATTGAAAAACGCAACTCCGATTGCGATACGTGTGAGGGAGAGCAGAAAACGTGGGAAATGGAAAATTTCTGGTATCCTTTTTCCTCGCTGTTTTCAAGAGCTATCTCTGTTATGGTCCTTAAAACTGAAGACTGTGGTTTAGGCATAAATAATGGAATTTCTCTATTGAATGGCAGAAACCTTTTTGGGGACAATCAGGAAATGCTGTTTACTAGCATTTACTCCTTTTCCCACAATGCTTTCAAAAGCCTTCTTTTCCAGGGTTGTAAACACACAGGGTAGAGGTGTCCTGTGAACAAGGGTATTGTTGATATGAACTATTATACTCTTTAACCCTTTCCCAAACGACAAAATATTAGACTGGTCCAAATTGAAAGCACTTGCAGATAACAAAATAAACTTAAGTCAAAATAAAAATCTGTTTTCAGCAGGGAAGAAAACATTGTGGGAAAACAAGAAAATGCTGGCAACCAGCATTTTCTCCTTTTCCCACCATGTTTTCAAAAGGCTTCTTTTTCAGGGTAGTTAAGGGTTAAACTTGCATAAATCCCTATTCAAGCTTTACCATGTAATTCCGACTTTTAATATCCTGAGAAAGAAGCCTTATGAAAATATTGTGGTAACCAGCATTTTTTTTTTTTCCACACAATGTTTTTTCCTATCGTGGGCCAAATACTATCATTTGACAAACATTGGGCTTTATCGTTTGTAAATTCCTTAATCCTTTAGCCGAGATAGAAGCCTTTTGAAAATAAATTTTGGAAAAGGAGAAAATGCAGGTAACCAGCATTTTCTCCTTTTCCCACAATGTTTTTTTTTATCCTGCTGGACAAAAATTTCAATTTTTGAGTTAAGTTTTTTTTTTGTCTGCAAGTGCTTTCAATATGGACCAGTCTAAAATTTTGTTGTTTGGAAAAGAGTTAAATATGGATTAGTCTAAAAGTTTGTTGTGTGGTTAAGTGTTAAACACTACAGACTGGTAGAATTGGTCTCCACATCTTTCACCATAATGTTTTCTAAGTATTATGGACAAAGAAGTCCATACTTCTAACAATCTCCGGATGATCATTTGTAATGCGCAAAATACTTCTCTAAAAAACACACTGGAAAACATGCTACATTGGCTTGAAATAAAATTTGATTGATTGGAAACTGTGACATACAAACACAAAATGTGGATTTAATTGATACAGAAATTACTGAGGGATATAGAGCTATTGCCTGTAACAAATATAGGATTTTTTTTTTTTTTTGTTAAAGATAGAAATTTAATTTGAGTGAACATCATCGGTAATATTTTCACAAATGGCATAGCCACTCATGAAAATATTACAAATGGTGTTCAGGAGATGAAAAAAATTTCTACCTTTATCAAAACCCTGTGCAATTCTTTTCACTTATTCCATGGTGTACCCCATGCGCATTGCAACACATTACAATATTACGTCAAGGATGAGAAATGTAAGGTAAATGACGTCATATTTCCATCTGGTTGCGAGTCAACAAGGATTCAGAGAGGAAATTAATACAGCACCTAGACAATGTAATTATTTCATTATCACTTTATTAACCAAACAACAATGTATAAATAATCAAAGAAAAACAAAGAGATGAGCCATTATCTGTGAAAAGGGGTTCATACATCTCTTCAGCCTTTACCACACAATGACGACTTTTAACAGCTGTGAGGAAGAAGCCATTGAAAACTTTGTGGGAAAAGGAGAAAATGCTGGTACCAGCATTTTCTCCTTCTCCCACAAAGTTTTCTACTCTATCAAAGAAATATTGCATCCTTTGAGCCACTATGAAATTATCTTCTACAAATGCTTTCTATTTGGAATGGTCTAAAGTTTTGCTGTGTGGTAAAGGGTTAAACATATCGATTCAGGTCAGCCTTGGCAGTCTGCAAAGGGTTTGAACATTGTGCCTTTTGCAACTTTCAGGGACTGTTCTACCTCATGATTTATTTGGTTGAAAGATCCATAACTATGGGACTTTTCTAGGTATGATTCATTACATAGATGCATTAAACCACCTTTTGCTAGAGCATGGCTCACATCTAACAGCATATGAATAACTAACTCATTACCAAACGACAAAATTGTAGGTTTGCCCAAATTGAAAGCGTTTGCAGACGACAATATAAAAGTGTCTGAAAATTTGAAATTTGTTTTGTGAAACTTTGAAAACATGATGGGAAAAGGAGAAAATGCTGTAACCAGCATTTTCTCCTTTTCCCATCATGTTTTCTAAAGGCTTCTTTCTCAGGGTCATAAAAAGTAGGGACTGTGTGGTAATGGGTTAAAGGAATTCAAAGAAATACACGATCATTAACAATTGCACACTATTCTCAAGAACCCAGTTTCAATGTTCAAAACTGGACAGAGAAAACTTTACAATCTTTGCAAACAATGCAGATCAAGGTCAGACTGTAAACATCTTCAGAATGTTACTCCACTAACAACTTGGGAATCCCAAAATCTGGGTTTTTCTCACAAAATGAGAGATCATAATTATTAATCCCTTCCCATACAGTCCTGTTTCTAAGGTTTTTTGAAAACATTTTGTCATTTAAGAAAACTTTCAATTTTCACACAGCTAAAATTTTGCTAAGGGCCCACAATACTAAATTTTAATTATCCTGAAAGAGAAGGCTTTTTTAAAACATTCGTATAACCAGCATTTTTCCCTATTCCTATCACCTTTTCTACCTTATGAAAGACATATATTGATTTACCAGTAAACTGCAAATGCGTTGGTCTACGCCAAAATTTCGTTGTTTGGTTAAGAGTTAAGGGCTCACCTTATCATTGAGCTATGTTGGTGACTTTTGCTGTAGGCTTATAGATCAAGATCAGCATCAATCAAAATGCAGTCAGATCTATGCTGGATACTTCCCCTTACATAGACTAAAAACTATTACCAAAACAGCTTTTCATTTGCAGAGAAACAGTAAGACCTGTGGAATGGATCATTTTTATCAATTTTTTCCCAATTCAGAAAAAGAAAACTGTTTACGTCTTTTACACAAGTCATGTTAAAGACAAATTGAAAAAAAAAAACTGATTTCAGTAGAGTAGCATGCATCATTGCAAAAAACAAGTGAACTTCCATGATAAAGGCTTTTCCAAAAGAAGCAAACATCCAATGACAGAAAGAAAACAATGAATAAGGTGTATTAATTATAAAAAATTATACGACCATTGAATTAATACTTATTTCACAGAAAATGGAAAACCGCTCACTTCATTCTCTGTAAATATGAATAATGGGCACAAGTAGGTATCAGCACCGGAAAATTAGATCAAGTGACAATAAAAATATGTGTACAAGCATAACATGCAACCTTGTGCTTAACAGGAGGAGTTCTCGTTTTAAAACAAAAAGGGACTGTCCATTGCCCTGCTTTCAAAGAGTTGAAACATCCTCCTTCATAATACAAATGTTTAAAGCTGATCACAACTTATTAAAATTGATATCCTTTTTTGAGCTTTACCTGCGAGACCCAATTTATGTCATCATTCCTTACAGATAGCTGTAGTTACGTCAGGAATATTTAAACATTAATGCATAAAACTAAGGCCATCATTATTTGTTACTAGCTGGCACTATTTGATCTTTCTTTAATATTTATCTCAATGCAAACCATAACTGTTGGGCAAGTAACTTTTCAAGTTCAAGTGACCTTCATGTACATTGTGGTAACTTTTTAATTTTACTTTTGAATTAAGACTAAATAAGACAGGAGAGCACTAAATATCTGACATGAATGATCAGAAGAAATTGTTCCCACAAAAAGAAACCCATAAACAGTAAATTACACAAACATTTGGCAACTGGAAAAAAACATCTTTTGCTCCTCTCCGTAGACACTATCTGAGGTCTTCCTTGCGTCTCTTGGCACACATCTGTTATCAACTTTTTTTTAATTTGATGAACTGTTGAGTTTTCATTATCTATTACTTCAGTTTTACGCAGTTGCTCTTCAAGATATGCTGCTTATCAATATCTCTTACAACCAGCGAACCTTCAAGAAAGTTATCCATGAAAACTAGCACAACAAAAAGAAGTCAATCTTGAAAGTCAGGTTGAAATTTAGACCAAATTTCAGACCAAACTTTAGTGTATACTTACCACACCAGATATGGGATGGGGTCATCAAAGGGACAACATTTACAGCTCTGATTTCAATTTTACATGTAGCTCTTTCTGCTCGAAACTTTTCTTATCTCAGTCAAAACCACTAACTTGGTCAAATTTATGGCACATTTCGTACCAAAGATTTCTCTGGTACAATATGGAACCTAGGAACTGTTACTCAATTTAAAATCAAGCCAAAAGTAGCTAGCTCTCTCTCTCTCCAAAAAGAGTGATGGAGATGAAAGAATTTATGAAGTAGTTTATGGAGTACTTTTTAATTACCATAAATTTTTTGAGATATCCTCAAAAAAATCTTTATTTTATCATGTATGAATTCCAGACAAAACAAATTTAACCCTTTCCCAAATGACAAATTTCAGACTCTTCCAAACCAAAAGAGTTTGCAGACGACAATTTAAGATTTGGAGAAAATGGCAGAAAGTTCTCAAAAAGGGTAGAAAACACTGTGGGAAAAGAAGAAATTGCTCTTTACGAGCAATTTCTCCTTTTCCCACATTGTTTTTAAAAGACTTTTACTGCAGACTCGTAAAAACCAGAGTATGTCTGGGAAAGGGTTAACTAAAATCTCAACATATATGTGTCAGAGTTACACGGCTTCATGTTGAAATCAGAAACTTTAAGAACACAATTTCAAATGCAAATCCAAAGTTTTAGCAGTCAGATATTTTCAGATTTTTACACTGGCTTAACCTTTTTCTTGACATGCCTCGTGTTGGTTTACTCTGTTGACAAAATGCAGACAAATTTCTAAAAATTAGATTCAATATGTCATTGTACTGAGACAGACAAACTTCCAAAATCCATTTAGTACCTGTAATGGAGACAGCATATCAAGAAAAGGGTTTTCTTTAATTTTTATGGAATCATTTCTTTTTGCCTTTAAAGAAAACTAAAGGGGAAATGAGGACTTTACTGGGGATGTTTAGGATGCTTGACAGAGAGCTATCAAGTCTTTGGTGTTCAAACCCAACATCTTGCAATGGGACAATATGGCTGTAACAGTCCCTTTGGCTCTCTCACCATGAGTCAGTTCAAACATCATAAACTGAAAGTAGAAAACAAGCAGCATGGCTCACCTGTCTATGATTTCATCTGAACAGAACTTTCACTTAAACGCTAAATAGATTTGTTAGTTTTAATCTCATGCAATTCAGTTTAAATTTTCTGTCTAATTTTGCAATGACAATTAATGTTTGTAGGCGGCTTATGATAAAAACTGATATACAAAGCAACAAGAACATCTTGATAGAAATAAGGATCTTAATGCTAAGGGCAATGTGAGAAAATTTCGCTGACAGTGTAGATCAAGATTATAATAAAGTATGCAGTCTGATCATGACCTTTACTGTGTGTAATGTTGAGATATTCTGGTTGCAAGCAAACTTGAAATTCACTATTTGTAAATTTCTTGAAGTCTTCTATTTAAAATAGATCATTCTACCAAATATGTGACAAAGTGTACAAAAAAATGTTAGAAGTAAGATCAAAATGAATAGCAGTCTGTACTTTCTTTGTTTGTTTAACTCTTTACCAAACAATCCCGACTTTTAACGACCCTGAAAAGGAAAGCTTTTGAAAACATTGTGGGAAAAGGAGAAAATGCTGGTAACCAGCATTTTCTCCTTTTCCCACAATGTTTTCAACCATTCCAAAGTAAAAATTCAATTTTTGATTCACATTTACTTTGTCGTCTGCGAATGCTTTCAATTTGGACCAGTCCAAAATCTTGTCGTTTGGTAAAGAGTTAAAGGGAATTGCTATTTCAAATTCTAAACTTGAAACTCTGAAGAGTTTCCATATTGTCCATGTTGAAAAAAGACTGAAGAATAAAAAGGTTTTACATCTTTCCATAAGGACAGACTGTAAGGAACTGCTTGTATGGCCCTTCTATACATCTTCAGTGCCTGAAACAATAGAAAAAATTATGGCAACACCTAAGCTACACTTGTAACTCCTGTATGTACTGCTAGTTTTTTCAAGTAATATCCAAGTTGATCAAAGCATTAACAAATATACGTTGATGAAAGTATAACAGTAATCAAAGATAGCTATAAGTGGAATCTGTCTTAATGGCAGTATCTACAAAGCAAGTAATGTGTATTAAGAGTTTATATTAAAAATGCATAATTTGGTTGCCAAAAGAATACAAAAATGTTGAAATAAATCTCAAGTCAGCAAATACCTGTCTTAAACAAATACCCTTTAAGTGTCCTTTATGTGCTTCCACAACAAAAATTGAAGTATAGAGTCAGAGAAATAACTGTTAGGAAATTACTGCACATACTAACCTGATCTTCAGACCCTTGTTTAATGGACACTGCTGTCACACTGAAAATAGATTTCAAAGTATCCTTTTATCCCACCATCCTAAGTTTTAACAACCCTGAGGGCAAAGGCTTTTTAAAAATATTGAGGGGAAAAGAAAAAACGTGCTGGCACTTTCTTCTTTTCCCACGTTTTCCGCTTTCTTACAAATCTCATTGACCGAGTCACATTTAACTTGTTGTCAGCAAAAACTTAAAATGTGGTATAATATAAACTTTAGATATCTGGTAAAAGGGTAACCCTTTCCCAAACAATCCCTGGTTTTTCGACCTTGAGATAGAGCCCTATAGAAAACATTGTGGGAAAAGGAGAAAATGCTGGTAACCAGCATTTTCTCCTTTTCCCACAATGTTTTCTACCCTTTCCAATTCAAAACTCTATTTTTGATTCCAATCTATTTTGTCATCTGCAAATGCTTTCAATTTGGACTTTTCCAAAATTTTGTTGTTTGGTAAAGAGTTAAAAGCCATAAATTGATTAAATAAAAGATCATCTATTTCATATATTTTCATTGTTGAAAAAAAAAAAAGATTTTAAGACAGCATTTCAGTATTAGATATAGCAAGAAAAAAACTGTTATTCAGAATATAAGATGGTATCTTTTCACATTTTTTTTTTTTAATTTAAAGGGTAAGTAAATGTATAGGGTTGTTGACCTATACCCCCTCCCCCATCCCTCCCCCCTTTCACAACACACACAAGAAAAGTTCAGGTGAAGCAGGAGATGTTTTAACAATTCAATAGTTATCAGTACTGTAGCTTTCATTCTTCCAAATAACAAATCTATGCAAAGTAATTAAATAAAGTTAACTAGAACTACAATTAAATTCAATTAACTAGATTTAAGTCATTACCAAATGACAAAATTTTAGGTTTGTCCAAATCAAAAGCATTTGCAGACGACATGATAAAAGTGACTGAAAATTTCAAATTTGTTTTGTGAAGGGTAGAAAACATTGTTGGAAAAGGAGAAAATGCTGGTTACCAGCATTTTCTCCTTTTCCCATAATGTTTTCTAAAGGCTTCTTTCTCATAGTCGTCAAAAGTAGGGATTGTGTGGTAATGAGTTTAAAAAAAGCCAAGTCAAGAGATACAGGAAAAATGTTTTGGCAAAAAGGCAACCTTGCTGATTTTGACAAAATTTTTCTGTTGCCAGTCTTTTCAAAAGTGGTCCACTGAAATACAAAAAAGTGTCTGCTGGGTTATACGTTAGAAGATATATTTTCATTTTGTTTGAATGGTGTTTAACGCCGCTTTCAAAATTATTTCATTCATATCACGGCGACAGTTCACATATTCATGTATCCTGTATTTCACCAGTACTAGGCTAAGTTCTGAAGTGTCTTGCCCATGGACACTCCTGTGAAAAAAACCCAGTGGAGCTAGTGAGGCTCGAACCCGGGACCTCCAGATCATGAGTCCTGCACTTTACCACTGAGCCACACAGGACCCTATATATTTTCATTACTCATTAATTGATGAATCATTTCAAAATCAAATGTTTAGTAGTTGCTTGAAAAAAGGTTTTTGAAAACATTGTACAATTCAACAAAAATGCTAGGTAGCCAGCTTATTCTCCTTTTACCACAATAATTTCTACCCTTTCAAATACATGTTTTGAAATTTACGCTTATGTAAATTGTCCTCTGCAAATCTTGTCACTATCTCAATGTCTCCTGAGCCAGAAAAAATATGGCTACTTTAAATGCTGGTATATACTTTGTAAGTACAAGAAAAGATGGGAAAACATTACAGTTTCCAGATATGTAAGCTCGTTGTAGAATCACAGACTAGTGGATAACACAGGCTGACAATTCTCTGAAGGTCTCCCTGTTTCAGATACTCCTCACATAACCTAATGAAATAATGTACAATAATCAATTATGCCTGTAAATTTAAATCTTTTATTAACCTTCATCAGACAATCCCATATTTAACAACCTTGAAGAAAATAACGATTGGAAACATGGGTTGAAAAGGGGAAAATGCAGGTAACCAGCATTTTTTTCTTTTCTTACAATGTTCTCTACCATCTCAAAGTCAGAAATGAATATTTAATCCATTGTCTGCAATATGCCTCCGATACACAGGTCATATATTTTGTGACTCGGTAAGAAATTAAGTAAAATTGTTTTCATCTTTCATCATTGGCTGGAGTTATTTTTAATGGAAGAAATGTTGAAGGTGAAATTAACCCTTTACTACGCAATTGAGTTTTAATAACCCTGAGAAAGATCCCTTTTTAAAGCATTGTAGGAAAAGATCCCTTTTTAAAGCATTGTAGGAAAAGAAGCAAATGCTGGTAACTAGCATTTTCTCTTTTCCTCACTTTTTCTACCCAATCAAAGACATTCTCTATCATTTGTGCCAAATTAAAATTTTTGTCTGCAAATACTTTTAACCCTTTCCCAAATGACGAATATTTGACTCTTCCAAACCAAAAGAGTTTGCAGACAACAATCTTAGATTTGGAGAAAATGGCAGAAAGTTCTCAAAAAGGGTAGAAAACAGTGTGGGAAAAGGAGAAATTGCTCGTTATGAGCAATTTCTCCTTTTCCCACACTGTTTTCAAGAGACTTTTACTGCAGACACGTAAAAACCAGGGCTTGTTAGGGAAAGGGTTAATTCAGACAAGTTTACAACTTTGCTGTGTGGTACCGAGTTAACCATTAGCTCAACAAGGAAAGCAACTGAAAATGTTGTGGGAAAGCAGAAAATGCTGGAAACCAGATTTTTTTTTCTCTTTCCCCAGACTATTTTCTACCCTTTCACATAATGAAACATATCTGGCCTGCATCATATAAAATATTGGAAAGTAATGATCCAAAATCAGACTGAATGGAAACAACACTTTCTGTTTTTTAAGTAATTTTCTGTTTTGCGCAAGTCTACCATGGCACAAAATCTAACACAGTCATGAAGTGCCATCTCTGATTAGCCCACGTGGACTGTGCAGGTTGATTCCAGACGACACTATATGCAAATATCCAAATGCCACTTTTCATGTGTTGTCTGCAAGGGTTTTCAATTTGGATCCGTCAAATATTTTGTAGTGGTGTAAAAAGTTAACCCTTTACCAAACAAGCCCTGGCTTTTACGACCCTGAGAAAGAAGCCTTTTGAAAACACTGTAGGAAAAGGAGAAAATACTGGTAACCAGCATTTTCTCCTTTTCCCATAGTGTTTTCTACCCTTACAAAAACGAATTTCAATTTTTCAGTTACCTTTATTTTGTCGTCTGCAAATGCTTTCAATTTGAACCAGTCTAAAATTTTGTGGTGTGGTAAAGAGTTAAACACCACACATTCAGTCAGTAATATATACAAACCTTTGCACGACACCAGTGTTCAAAGGCATCATGGGAACAATTTTCTCTAAGACGAGCTCTTGTTGTTCAGGTAACAAACATCCCAGATAGCGGTCTAGAATACGATTCACATAGCTGTAATCCGTCAGATATTCTCCATTCCAGTATGGTATTTCTAGTCTAACAGGTATTGTTGTCAGACAGCGGTGTACAAGACTATTCAGTTTACGACATTCAAAAAGGTTATTGGGTTTCTCTGTGACTATACGGCACTGGAATGCTACGTAACTGAAAAATCAGAGCATTTTCTTGTTCATTTCATCTAATTATTAGTATTTGGTCAATAACTTAAATTTTAAAACACAACTGATCACATTAAAAAGGCTTACACCTGTTTTCTTGTTTATTGTTGTTGTTATGGTAGCCAGCATTTTGCTTTTCCTGCAATGTTTTCGATTTTTTAATGGACACATTCCATAAACTTAACTGTATAAGCAATGGCTGTCTGTATATTGTACAATCATATTGGACCTGTATAAAGTTTTGTCATATCGTAGTTAAATGATAGAAAACCAGAAGGCCAAGATGGATTGCTCACCTGAATTTTTTAAGAGGATCATAGCCAATTTTTTCAAAATCTAATAAGCCATTTCAGAAAAGAAGAATTTTCAAGAATTTCTTCATGGTCATATAGTGCAAGTAGCCCCATTCACCAGAGCCATATTTATTAACAGATCAAAATTTCAAAAACAACTTTTGTGGAATTATTTCAAAATCTGACCAGCGTTTTCAGAGAAGAAGAATTTTTAAGAATTCCTTCATTTCTGTATAGTGCAAGTAGCCCCCATTCATCAGCGCCACATTTCTTGATTGATCAAAATTTCACGAACGCTTTTTGAAAAGGGTCACCCAAAGAACATCTCTGTGCAATTATTTCAAAATCAGTCCAGCAGTTTTAGAGGATAAGATTTTTAAAAAATTTCCTAGAAAATTCCATTTGGTTGCCATGGCAACCAGAGTTTTTGATGGAATCAAATTTTGTGAACAATTTTTAAAGAGGACCTCCCAAGGAACATTCCAGCCAAGTTTGGTCCGAATTGGCCCAATGGTTTAGGAGGATTGATGTTTAAAGAATCGTTACTGACGCACAACTGACACTGGGAGATCCTAAAAGCTCCCCTTGAGCATGTTGTGCTCAGGTGAGCTAATAATAATGAAAGTATTCAAAATAATGAAGCCACCCAACACTAATACTGACCTTGTCCACACTTTACAGACATCCTTCACTCTGGATAAAGAACTTAAAGCAGTTTCATACATCTCTACAGCAGTGGTAAAATCTTGTTTTAGTTCCAGCAATAAACTGTGACCAAGAAAAATATAAAACAGCAACATTAACTTGCCATCACAATGTGATACTATCTTAACCCATTACCACACAATCCCTACTTTTGAAGCCCTTGAGAAAGAAGCCTTTAGAAAGTCTGCAGTTTTAGCCTAAGGTCAAAGGCTTCCAAAGAATACCACAGAGCACAGGCCCGTAACTCAACAAATACAAACTTACATCATAAATGATAATTTTATCAATTAATTTTAATTTATTCATCTGCAGCACAGACTTGTTGTCTGCTTCGGATATGGCACAGAATGACTCTTTTCTCATTGTTTTGCTTGATATTGGTCACATTTTTCTAATCTTGGCTGAGTTTGTTATGCTGAGCCCATCATTTCTGTAATTAAAATGCAACAACAGATTATCAATCAATACTACATGTATAATACAACTCTCACCTAACAAAAATGTATGTTGTACAGCATAAGAACTTTTAGCTTTCATGTAAAATAAAACATCTGAATTTAATTCTGCTATAGTAATTTCATTTTTTTTTGTCCAATTGCAAATTATTGTCTTTATCTTTTTGCAACAAAGAGATATTCATACCAATGACACTTTAACATAGTAATTATTATTGTGATTTCCAATATACATATATTAAAAAAAAAAAAAATGCAGAAAGACTCTAAAGATTCTATTTTATTCACTGCCAAAAACGTCTTTCCGACAGCAAAAATTTACCTATAAAATCTACCTCAAATGATGAGAGTTACTGGCAATACTCTAAAATGAAACAACTACACAGATATTCCAATTTACTTAACTCCTTACCAAACAACAAAATTTTAAACTGGTCCTGTTTGGAAGTGCTTGCAGACCACAAAAAAAACGAAAGTAAAAAAAATGAAGTTTGTATTCAGAAGGGTAGAAAACATTGTGGCAAAAGGAGGAAATGCTGGTTACCAGCATTTTCTCCTTTTCCCACAATGTTTTTAAAAGGCCTATATAACAGGGTCGTAAAAACCAGGGATTGTTTGGTAAAGGGTTAAACCTTTTGAAAAGTCTGATACAAACTTGCAGTCTGATTAATGGGATATGCTGTCCAGTAAAACTACTAAACTTGATAATACTACTGACAGATCAAAATGTTAACATTACCAGTAATTAAGCCAGAGATAGGTCTGTTGTTTAATCAGGATCTCATTGTTAAAATCTGCCTTGTACTTTGGTGACACATAGCCTAATGGTAGAGTCTGCTTCAAGAGTGTGCTAGAATTGGGGGAAAAAAAAAACGTTATCACAGATCAAGTCACAAGGCATCCTAATTTTCAGTTTCACCCATTAACACAAAGTTTTTTTTCTTTTCTTACTGTGTATTGACCCACAGAGTTCTAGATAAATGAAATGGAGATTTTCAATCAGAACTGAGAATGCAGCTGTAACAATTTCAAAGCTGTATTTGTCAGAGTATCTGGCAATAAAACTAGCAGAGTGGATCCAAGAGAATGAAGAGATCAGACTAAATGTCTCTTTAAAACAACAAGGAATATATTACTCGATACAAAGTTCTACTCATTTCCAGAAATTATTTCCAAATCTGTTTTATGCTGGGGTGTAATCATTCAGGTTTAACACCAGCAGACGACTGAATTTAACCCAATCACCTTCAGTTATACTTTTTTGATTTGGAGAGGTTTAATGAGTCCTACTGGGGTCAAAACAAGGAATTATATTGTATAAATAAATAAATAAATAAATGAATAAATAAATAAGTAACAGGGTTAATTCTATTTATAAAAGGGGATAAAAAGTGGTGGAAGTTCAAAACTTTACACAGCTTACCAATAAAGTGAAGGTGGGTCTACCACTTGGATTTCATCATGATCAAAATAACCAAGTGGGCATTTTTCCAGGTGTGTGACAGCACTGTCATTATCCTGAAAATAAACACAAGCTTGCAATATTACAATGTGATGATCCAAAATCAGATGGCACTGTAATAGCAGTCTGATCTTGGATCTCAACTTTTATCAGAGGTTCTGCTAAATATTTTTATATAAGTATTAAACAAAAGAAATGTCGTGACGAGCAATTTCACCTTTTGTCACAATGTTTTCTATGCTATCGAAAGGTGTCATATACACATAAGAAACGGCTTCATCCTTGCTGCTATTTAGGGTCAATTAGAGATACCATAGAAATGCCTTATAGGGTAAAGGGTTAACAACATTTAATATTTTATCCAATGTTTCGGCGTAACGCCTTCTTCAGGAATAACATTTATAAACGGACATGACGTCACATCAAAAAACATTAATTGATATGAAATAATTTGGCGGAAAAACACAGTTTCAGGGAAAAGTGATTAAATAAAAGAATGTCAATACAAGGGAAAACAGATCTAGATTGGATCATCAGATGCCACTTTTCTTTAAAAATATTTTTATAGATACAGCCCAATAAATAAATGGTGGTAAAAGTAATGTAAGGGTAGAATGGAGCCCCTTTCATAAAAATTTCCTGGTTTAAATTCTGTGATGAGCAGGTCAACCATTGAAACTACTCACTTTGCACACACAGATTAAGGTTTCGAGTAAGCAATCATCAAGAGTGATTGATAGAAGCTGTGGGAACTTGTTTAACCCATTCCCACACAATTCCTACTTTTGACGCCCCTGAGAAAGAAGCCTTTTGAAAACACTATGGGAAAAGGAGAAAATGCTGGTAACCAGCATTTTCTCCTGTTCCCACAGTGTTTTCTACCCTTCCCAGAACAAATTTCTAATTTTTAGTCACCTTTATTTTGTCGTCTGCAAATGCTTTCAATTTGGACCAGTCTAAAATTTTCTTGTGTGGTAAAGAGTTAACACATGACATAAAATTAATTTTAACCAAATTAATTAAAATTCATGATTGACCATATTCATACCAATATTTCCAAATACTGCCATTTCTATGATGTTTTAGCAGTTTGAAAAGAGTCATCCTCTGTGAAAAAGGAGCTTAACCCTTTACTCCATAGATACTCATTTCTACTTTTGCTTGTAGGAGCCTTTGGAAAACATTGTGGCAAAAGGTGAAATTGCTCATGATGAGCAATTTCACCTTTTGCCACAATGTTTTCTATGCTGTTAACAGGTGTCATATACACATCAGAAACAGCTTCATCCTTGCTTTACGGTCAATCACAGATACCACAGAAATGCCTTTTGGGGTAAAAGGTTAATGCAGACTGCCATCGGCCGATTCTTGTGGCCATCTTCAAATTTCCTGCATGCCCAAGGAAGCTTTTTCCTCATTATTCATTTAGTTACTGTATAGTGGTTTTTTTTTACTGCTGTAAAAGTTTACGAATTTGAGCTAAAAACATGTCATTTAAAATTTTACGATTTTATTTTTTACTAATTCTAAAGATGCGTAAAAAATTACAGCATTAAAAATATCAGTGCATTGTCCACTCTTTCATTTAAAATTATAAGTGTATTGTTTGTTTTAAACACAGGTTGAAAGAAAAGTGTCACTCTTTGTTTGGCGTGCGAATAGCAGTAATTGTTTTGACGTGATAATAACTGTTTTAACAGATACCTGTATGGTCAAAACGGATAACTAACTATGGAGGCACATTGTCATCTGTCATTACTTTTTTCACTCTGTTTAGAAAGCCATCCTTTAGCTCATCGAAATTTTAAAACATCGGGTTTTGCAGTAGTACAGTCACGTCTTTTCACAAGACTTATTGGTGACATTTTTTTAAGCGGCCCAATGCCGCGTCAAATTCTCATCACTGCCATAATCAACGTGTCGAGTATCATGAAGGAGCCTTGTTTATGTGGCATCACAGCATTTTTAACCTGAATATTCAATTCACGTATAGTATGGATTGGAATTCTCTGTTAGTTTTCTATTTGGGCACGGAAGCCTTGGCTTAAAATATCCAAATAGAGATGACTGATTGAGAGAAGTCCTATCACACATAATCAGAACGCAAGTGAAAAAATCTTATATTGCGAGTATTACATATTGATAACCCTTTATTTCATATCGATACAATACTACGGTTTTACGCTGTAATTATTCATGCATCAAATTTTTACGAATCTTTTTGATGCGTAAAAATTAGTAAAAATTGGCAGCACATAAAAAAAACCTGTTATACGGTATTTGACAAAGTGGATTTTACGGATCTGTAACTATATCATGAATTACTTGGTTGTAAGGCATCAATGAGACACATTAAGCCCTTTTTGCCACAGTGTGGCAAAATATCACACACACAAAAAAAAGAGTACCATATTTGCAATCTCAAATTTTGCAGCATAATGGAAGACCTTAGCAGCCAGAGGGGTGACTTCTGTGGCATCCAAAAATACCTGTAATTTTAATCATAATGCTTTGTGTTACACAGTAAAACATTGCAGCAAATAACAACTTTTGTAATTAAATACTCTCACAACTTTTGTAATTAAATATTCTCACATAATAAAAACGTCATAAGTAATGTCCACTAAAACATGGTCTAAGAAAAGGGTCTTAACGCATCTGCCAAAATTACTGACACAGGTCAGCTTTGACAGTCCTCCCAGGCTGACACTTTTCCTGATCAGTTAAATTTCTGTAATTATAGAGACTATTTTGCATCATGATTAAGTCTGTTGTTAACCCTTTCCCAAACAATCCCTGGTTTTTACGACCCTGAGATATCAGCCTTTTGACAACATTGTGGGAAAAGGAGAAAATGCTGGTAACTAGTATTTTCTCTGTTTCCCGCAATGTTTTCTACCCTACCCGAAATAAATTTCAATTTTTGTGTCATGTCTCTTTTGTCGTTTGCAAGTGCTTTCAATTTGGACCAGTCTAAAATTTTGTCATTTGGGAAAGAGTTAAAGAAAGCAGATATTATGGATCCACAATTAGGTGATAGCTTGCATGGAACGATGGATCAGGGAGATCCATTAACCCCCTTTTTTCCGCAGCGCGACTCATTCGTATTATTGTTCAATACTTGTATATTATCTGTATACTGAAAAATGTCAATTACATTGCTTCCTTTGAAACTAATTGTTCTGAACATGGAGCTACTTTGCCTGTAAGTCAAACTTTCTTTTCTGTTCTGTATATAGAGACCCACAGGAGGTAAGAAAAGCAGTCTATTACAGTTGCTTGTCTGACTATTTACCAAAAAACCCCCACATGTTTTAGAGATTTAGAGGACAAAGCCCCTTGAAAATATGGTGGAAAAAGGAGAAAATGCTGGTTACTAGCATTTTCTCCTTTTCCCAGCATATTTTCAACCCTATCAAAAACAAATCTTATTATTTCAGATACAATGAATTTGTCATCTGCAAATGCTTTGAATTTGAAAAAGTTTACATTTTTTATGTTAGATAAAGAGTTTTAAAAATGCACACTTAATTCAATTACATTATAAAGTTATGTGGAGTCAACCCAGTTCTCTTTTACCTCTATCAAATGAAAAATTTTATAGATGTCTAAATGGAAGGAATTAGCATAGAACAAATGACGGGATTTGCTTTTGGAATGGTAGAAAACCTTTTGGGAAAAGAAGAAAACACTGGTTTCCAGTATTTTCTTTTTCTTTCCAACAATGTTTTCATTTGTCTTTTTCTTAGCAATACATAACCAAAGACTGTTTTCTCACATAAACTTGAAAAAGCACTGACGTTATTTGTAGGCTAAAATTTCCAGCCCAGTAGCATGATGTTACCTGTTTAGTTGCCTGTACATCACAATTAGCAGCATACAGATTGGCCACAATCAACCAGATCTCTATCAGTGATTGGTCCTTTTGTAAAAGATCTCTACATATGCTTAAGACTTCCTCCAGCCTGATGTATAAATAGAAAAACTTGCATGGTAACAGCCAAAATACTGGATTGTAGGAACATGTTAGATATATCAAATTCTGATACAATATGAGGTACTGGCCACAGAAGACATACTTTTGCAAAATGGGGAAGCAGCAGTTCTGATTTATCAATGACTGGTCCTTTTAGAACAGCTCTTGACACACACTTAACCCTTAGGCTGCTAAGCCCGACTCACTGACCTTTTGCTGATAGTGCAGATCAACATCAGACCTCACACAACATGCAGTCTGATCTTGGATCTACACTGTCCAATGAGGAGATATAATTCCCCAAATCAGACCTTTGAAATAGCAGTATTTGGGTTTTTACTATTGAATTGAACATTTCATTTTATCTATATAGCAGGGGAAGGTTTAATATTCGGAAAGCCTGAGGTATATACAGAAAAACTGAATTATACAAAAATGTGAAATTTAGACTATACATGTAATTTCTTTTACAATATCGGGCAATGGCCACAAAGGACATACATCTGCAAAGTAAAAAAGCCGCAGTTCTTATTGCTATAGACTATTTTCAAACATGAATGGGACATAATTTCACAAAACATTTTGTCTTTACAGGAAAGTCTCAGATCCTTTAGGTCTATCTATGGTATATACATTCCTCATTAGCTAAATGTTTACACACTGTACAATATTTTACCCTTAACCCTTTACTCCATAGATACTCACTCCTACACATTGCTTGTAGGAGCCTTTGGAAAATGTTGTGGCAAAAGGTGAAATTGCTCATGACGAGCAATTCCACCTTTTGTCACAATGTTATCTATGCTATCAAAAGGTGTCATATACACATAAGAAACTGCTTTATCTTTAATGTTATTGAGGGTCAATTAGAGATACCATAGAAATGCCTTATGGGGTAAAGGGTAAAAGAAAAATCAAATCCCTTATAAAAGAGCTCTAGATACAAGGAATGGATGGTAATCTCGATCTATTAGTCAAGATCTAAGATCAGACAACACAGCCCAATCTTGGATTCACAGCCTTCTAAAGCTGTTTGAAGTATCCTAAAAGTATCCTAAAAGGTTTCATGGAACAAGCAAGAGATCATAGCAGGAAAATGTGCAGTGAAAAATGAGCAGGGGTAACCAAACTTACTTGTTTTGAAACTGGAGCAGTTTTATCAGGTTTTCATGGAGGATCAACCCGTCTTTCAGTGATGTTGGATTATTTTCATTGCTGATACAAACATTGATTGCTTCCAGTAGCAGTGCAACCTGTTGGTCATCTGTCATGTCAGTGGCCATAGGTTTGTGCCAGGGTAAATACAACTTTTTCTGCAAAGTAATTAGGAAGATGTGGGATTTAAACATTGGTCATAAACAAGTTCTAAACAACAGTATCTGTAGAGATAAGAAGGGGGTGATGATGGCCCTATATAACTCCACCATCTGATAAGGCAAAAGACTTACAATTGGCAGTTTCACTCATTCATCAACCCTTTAGTACACAATCCCAACATTTAACGACTCTATAGAGGAAAGCTTTTTGGAAAAATTGTGGGAAAAAGAGAAAATGGTGGCCCAGCATTTTCTCCTTTTCCCACAAGGTTTTCTTCCCCATCACAGAAAAGGTTCATCATTTGGGCCACATTCAATTTGTTATCTGCAAAAGCTGTCAGTTTGGAAAGGTGAATCACCATTTAACTCTTTACCAAATGACAAAATTTTAGGCTGGTCCAAATTCAAAGCACTTGCAGTCAACAAAATATATGTAACTGAAAAACTGAGATTTGCTTCCGGCAGGGTAGAAAACATTGTAAGAAAAGGAGAAAATGCTGATTATCAGCATTTTCTCCTTTTCTCACAATGTTTTCAAAAGGCTTCTATCTCAGGGTCATAAAAACCAGGGATTGTTTGGTAAAGGGTTAAGCCTTTACCCGATAATTATGCCAATCTGTGGCTGTTCCTTTTCAGCAGCAAATAAAGATATGATGTCAAAAATATGGACAAATGAATATACAAATATCTGATTGAGTGGTTGTTGATACGTCAAAATGAGTATCTATGGAGAAAAGGGTTAAATAATCATTGTGATAAATAGGGGAACAATTCAAAGAGCTTGTCTACATTATAAAACATAAAACAGTTTTGTGCTTCTTTATCTCTTTACCAAACGACAAAATTTGAGACTGGTCTAAATTACAAGCATTTTTCAGACAATTAATTGAATATTGCTCAAATGGAGAGATTTGTAGGTGACAGACTAGAAAAACATTGTCAGAAAAGGAGAAAATGTTGGTTGCCAGATCTCCTTTTCTCACAATGGTCTAAATTGCCTCTTTTTTCGGGTAATAAAAACCAGACTTCTTGGAAAAAGATTGAAGTATGGTTATTTCAGACACTATTATTTCCAGAGCCTATAACAAATGCATATCATATCATTACCTTTCTGACAATTTTCCCCACTGTAGCAGAAGAGTGATTCCAGAATTGATTGGGAAGCTCATTCCATGACAATAAGTGAATGTATGAAAGCCACAAGATGCTTTTGTCTTCCACAGTCAGGTTGGTCTGACATGACGGTCTACCTTCACTTTTCACGAAATAACCCTGCCAAAATTAAAAGACATATTTTTGTTCAGTCAATTTAGATCTATAGAGAGATAAAGAGTTTTGCAATCAGAAATATAATTCACTGTTACACAGAAACAACTACGGCTGTCACTAAGTGTGACTTAATACTCCTGACAGCGCTTTGATAGAAAAAAAGTGTCAAGTTCAAAGGGAAATAATTCCTCAACCAGGAAGAGTTGACACTTGAAAATTGCGTCCTGCAAATCTTCAATATATGATCAATGTATGTGCAAAGTTTCAATACAATTGGAGGAAAACTGTAGGAGGAGGTTGCGACACAAAATTACTAGTATTTTGTACACAGATGGACACACAAACGGACACACGGACAGACAGGCTGATTCTAGTGTACCCCTGATAACATTCATTTTGCAGGAATATGAAACAAGAGGGCCAAGATGGCCCTGGATCGCTCACCTGAATTTTTGAGATGACCATAGCCTATTTTTTTCTTGAGGTATTGAAACATTGGAAAAAAATTTATAATTTTGCCAAGCAATTTTCAAAAGGTCACCTGTAAAAGTCATTTCGAAATCTGACCATCGGTTTCAAAAAGAAAATTTTTTAAGAATTCTTCATTTCTGTATACGAGCAAGTAGCCACCATCCATAGGAGCCATGTTTCTTGATGGATCAAAATTTACGAACAAGTTTTGAAAGGGGTCACCAAAGGAACATTTCGGAAAATTTCTTTTAAAATCTGACCAGGGGTTTCAGAGAAAGAGAATTTTCAAGAATTTCATCATGTCCGTATAGTGCAAGTAACCCCCATTCACAAGAGCCATGTTTCATGACAGATCAAAATTATATGTACAGTTTTTGAAAAGGGTCACCAAAGGAACATCTCTGTCAAATTATTTTAAAATCTGACAAGGGGTTTCAGAGAAGAAGAATTTTCAAGAATTTCTTCATTTCCATATAGTGCAAGAAGCCCCCATTCACCAGAGCCATGTTTCTTGACGGATCAAAATTTCATGAACAATTTTTGAAAAGGGTCAACCAAGGATTATCTCTGTGAAATTATTTCAAAATCTGTCTAGCCATTTCAGAGAAGAAGAATTTTCAAGAATTTCTTCATTTCCATATAGTGCAAGAAGCCCCCATTCATCAGACCCGTGTTTCTTGACCAATCAAAATTTCACGAACAACTTTTGAAAAGGGTCACCCAAAGAACATCCCTGAGAAATAGTTTCAAAATCTGACCAGCAATTTCAGAGAAGAAGATTTTTCAAGAATTTCTTCATTTCCATATAGTGCAAGAAGCCCCCATTCATCAGAGCCGTGTTTCTTGACCAATCAAAATTTCACTAACACTTTTTGAAAAGGGTCATCCAAGAAACAACTCTGTGAAATTATTTCAAAATCTGACCAGCGGTTTCAGAGAAGAAGATTTTTTAAGAATTCCTTCATTTCTGTATAGTGCAAGTAGCCCCCATTCACCAGAGCCACATTTTTTGACGGATCAAAATTTCACGAACAGTTTTTGAAAAAGGTCACCCAAATAATATCTCTGTGAAATATTTTCAAAATTAAACCAGCGGTTTCAGAGGAGAAGAATTTTAAATAATTCATTCATTTCTGTATAGTGCAAGTAGCCCCCATTCACCAGAGCCATGTTTCTTGACGGATCAAAATTTCGTGAACAATTTTTGAAAAGGGTCACCCAAGGAACATCTGTGTGAAATTATTTTAAAATCTGGCCAGCGGTTTCAGAGAAGATGATTTTTAAAGAATTTCCTAAAAAATTCCATTTCATTGCCATGGCAACCAGAGTTTTTGACGGAATCAAATTCTGTGAACAGTTTTTAAAGAGGACCTCCCAAGGAACATTCCAGCCAAGTTTGGTAAAAATCTGCCAAGTGGTTTAGGAGGAGTTGATGTATAAAGAATTGTTGACGACGCACGACGGATGAAGGACCCTAAAAGCTCCCCTTGAGCACGTTGTGCTCAGGTGAGCTAAAAAAGACTGGGACTTGTTTTTCTAGAAAAAAAACTAGAAGGCCCTGAAGGGCCTGAAATCGCTCTCCCTGCAGAGATTTTGCTTTTATGCTAGCATACATTATGAATTCATGATGCAGAAAGAAGCCAGTAAAACAAGAGATGTTTGTAAAACATGTATGCCCCCCTAATGGCATCCAATGTGATTATAAACTCTTACGTTCAAAGTGTAAAAACGAACAAAGGGTAATTACTCAAAAATTATTAATGATAAATTAACAATTCTTGGGCACTGTACTTCCCATTTATGTGAACTATCAACTTTTAAAGTTTCATGATTTTACCTCACATACTTTTTGAGTTATGCTCCGTAAAAAAAATCAGTACGAAAATCAACAAAGGGCAGTAATTGCAAAAATATAATGGGCAGAGTTATGGTTCTTGTGCAATGCACTTCTCCTGAATAAGATCTATCCACATATAAAGTTTCAAGATGATACCTGAAAAACCTTTTGAGTTATGCTCTGGACAAAAATTAAGTATGAAAATCAACAAAGGGCAAAAGCTCCAAAAATATAATGGGCAGAGTTATGGTTCTTGTGCACTGCACTTCTCCTTAATAAGATTAATCCACCTATGAGGTTTCAAGGTGATACCTGAAATACTTTTTGAGTTATGCTCCAGACAAAAATTAAGTATGAAAATCAACAAAGGGCAATAACTCCAAGAATATGATGGGCAGAGTTATGGTACTTGTGCACTGCACTTCTCCTTAGTAAGATCTATCCACCTATGAGGTTTTAAGATAATACCTGAAATACTTTTAGAGTTATGCTCCGGACAAAAATTAAGTATGAAAATCAACAAAGGGCAATAACTCCATAAATATGATGGGCAGAGTTTTTGTTCTTGTGCACTACACTTCTCCTTAATGAGATCTATCCACCTATGTAGTTTCAAGATGATACCTGAAATACTTTTTGAGTTATGCTCCGGACAAAAATTAAGTCTGAAAATCAACAAAGAGCAATAACTCCAAAAATATGCTAGGCAGAGTTATGGTTCTTGTGCACTGCACTTCTCCTTAATAAGATCTTTTCAAATATAAGGTTTCAAGGTGATACCTGAAATACTTTTAGAGTTATGCTACGGACAAAAATTAAATATGAAAATCAACAAAGGGCAATAACTCCAAAAATATGATAGGCAGAGTTATGGTACTTGTGCACTGCACTTCTCCTTAATGAGATCTATCCACCTATGAAGTTTCAAGGTGATACCTAAAATACTTTTTGAGTTATGCTCTGGACAAAAATTAAGTATGAAAATCAACAAAGGGCAATAACTCCAAAAATATGATGGGCAGAGTTATGGTTCTTGTACACTGCACTTCTCCTTAATGAGATCTATCCACCTATGTAGTTTCAAGATGATACCTGAAATAGTTTTTGAGTTATGCTCCGGACAAAAATTAAGTATGAAAATCAACAAAGGGCAATAACTCCAAAAATATGATGGGCAGAGTTGTTGTTCTTGTGCACTGCACTTCTCCTTAATGAGATCTATCCACCTACGTAGTTTCAAGATGATACCTGAAATAGTTCTTGAGTTATGCTCCGGACAAACTTGGTCTACGGACCGACGGACGGACCGACGGACGGACCGACAGACCGACGGACCGAACGACAAGTGCAAAGCAATATACCCCCATTTCTTCGAAAGAGGGGCATAATCAGTGTGAAGGAAAGCACTTATAAACAAGAAATGGAAATGTTCAACTTGGAATTGCTTCTTTTCCAATACTGATTGTCAGATTTTTTTCAAAATCAATCGGGCTCCTAATTTTTTGGTTGATTGATTGCATTGGGGTTCAACACAATTTTATCAGCTTAGGTAATATCACTGTGATCAGTGCACCTTAGCATTTTTTTCCTGGCTTTCTCGCATCAATACTGACCCAACCTTTCTTTAAAAGTCACCGACTACTTTCTTGCGCGCATCAGAGATGAGAGGAGAAAAATCCCTGGGAAGCAAGTTTTCCTCTACTGGATATCAAACTCGCAACCACCAGGTCACCAGTCAAAATTATGCTAACCAGTAAGCTATCTGGCCAGGCTTTTAACCCTGTACCTGATATGCCAATTTGGGGCTCTTCCATTTCAGCAGCAAATAATGATATGATGTCAAAAATGTGAACAAATAAGGATACAAATATCTGACTGAGTGGAAAACATTGTGCGAAAAGGAGAAATTGCTCGTAACGAGCAATTTCTCCATTTCCCACAATGTTTTCAAAAGCTGTCTGTTGTTGATACGTCAAAATGAGAATCTGTGGAGTAAAGGGTTAACCCATTACCACACAATCCCTACTTTTGATGCCCCTGAGAAAGAAGCCTTTAGGAAACGTGGGAAAAAGAGAAAATGCTGGTAATCAACATTTGCTCCTTTTCCCTCAATGTTTTCTACCTTTCACAAAACAAATTTCAAGTTTTCCGTCACTGTTATTTTGTTGTCTGCAAATGCTTTCAATTCGGACAAACGTAAAATTTTTGTCGTTTGGTAATGGGTTAAACCATGTAAAACTGTCCCCATTTGACCCACAATCTCATGAACAGTCATTTTGTGTTGTGTAATTTAAGATTCTATTAAATGTAAATTTGCATACACAAAAGTACAGTTTAAATAACCACAACATTTGAAAAAGAACATGGTTTAAGTCACTGAAAGCTCAAGAAACCCGATTACTGCCATATAAAAGAAACAGACATTGTTAGTCACTAATATCATTCTCTAAATTTACATTTGAACAATGGTTGGGCTATAACATTCAATGTGTTATCCACGGCGGGGAATCACGTGACACAACAACAACAACAATGACCGATATTTGAAAAAAATTCCCCGACTTCAGGTAAGAAAATCTTCAATAATTCCGTTAATACATGACCGATTGGAATTTAGTTTGAGGCAGAGAAGGCGGAAGGACTCTAGGGATTTGCTTGATGTGTTAGATTTTTTAAAAAACACATGATAAAAAAGTTATTGACAAGCAAACAAATTTTTTACCCTGGATAACTTGTTTGCTCGTCAATAACTTTTTTATCAGGTGTTGTTTAAAAAATCTAACACATCAAGCAAATCCCCAGAGTCCTTCCGCCTTCTCTGCTTCAAACTAAATTCCAATCGGTCATGTATTAACGGAATTATAGAAGATTTTCTTACCTGAAGTCAGGGATTTTTTTCAAATATCGGTCATTGTTGTTGTTGTTGTTGTGTCATGTGATTCCCCGCCGTGTTATCTAATAGTGTAGATTCAAGGTCACACTACATTTTCTCTGCAGTCTGATAAACATCTGCAGTGCCAAAAGCCCTGAGAGCTGTCTTAACCCATTACCACACAATCCCTACTTTTGACGCCCTTGAGAAAGAAGCCTTTAGAAAGCATTGTGGGAAAAGGAGAAAATGCTGGTAACCAGCATTTTCTTCTTTTCCCACAATGCTTTCTACCCTTCACAAAACAAATTTCAAGTTTTCAGTCACTTTTATTTTGTCATCTGCAAATGCTTTGAATTTGGACCAGTCTAAAATATTGTCTTTTGGTAATGAGTTAAGGGTCAAAATCCATATCATCCTACCTGTAGAATATTTTTGGCATACTGTAACTCCCCTGCAAGAACATTCAGGTTTGCTTTGTATAACATCACTTCCAACAGATGATGGGATAACTTTGGATCAAGATCAGGTCTGGACTGTTGGATACACAAAAACTCCACTATTTCTGTACACACTTCATTTCTATCTGTATATGTCACTAGGCTGTGTAAATACTGAAAAAAAAATATATATGAGGGAATATTAAAAATATAACTTCTTAATGGTCTTGAGATCTTGAGATAACATTAGATTCAGATCAGGGATAATTTTCTACCAAAAATTAACCCTTTTTCCAAATGACAAAATTTAAACTGTTCCAAACTCAAGTGTTTGCAGACGGCAACTTTGAATTTGATGAGAATGGCAGAAAGTTTTCCGATAGGCTGGAAAACAATGTGGGAAAAGGAGAAATTGCTCGTTACGAGCAATTTCTCCTTTTTCCACAGTGTTTTCTAAAGACTTGTACTGCAAAGTCGTAAAAACCAGTGCTTGTTTGGGAAAGAGTCAACATTCTACGCAAGTATCAGTTCAGCTAACAATGAAAAACTGATTGTTACTCAAATCGTGTGAATCATCTCTTTAAAGTTAGAAAACATTTTGGGAAAAGGAGAAATATGCTGATTACCCCAATTTTCTACTTTTCCCACAATGGTTTCAAAAGCCTTTTTCTTCAGGGTTGCAGAAAACCGCAGATTCTTAAATAATGAATTTATCAACCATTCTAATTTTTTCCTTCTTGGTCCAGCATTAAATCCAGAGAGTATCACAATTTTTAATTGTCTAAATCTTATGGTTTAGCCAATCTGGATTTGGTTTATCTGACTAGAAAATTGGCTTGCATTGCAATTTAGAAAATTCTTCAGAATCAGAATGCAATCTTTCTGGCAGAGTACTTTTGATACACTTTGGCAAGGACAGAACAATTATCCATTTGTCCCAGCATTTTCAAATGCAATACATCTGAATCAATGTTCCTTAGCGTAATTTCAAAATGATGTTTTACAGGCACTTGTTGCAATTTGGTTGCATGACAAAACAACTTCAACATTTACCCCATAAGGCATTTCTTTGGTATTTCTAATTGACCCTAAATAACTGCAAGGATGAAGCTGTGTCTTATGTGTATATGACACCTTTTGATAACACAGAAAACATTGTGGCAAAAGATGAAATTGCTCGTCACGAGCAATTTCACCTTTTGCCACAATGTTTTCCAAAGGCTCCTACAAACAATGCATAGAAATGAGTATCTATGGAGTAAAGGGTTAATTTTCAAGTTCAGCAATTGATCTACATTGTGTACAAATATGAATAAAAGGATTCAAAATTTCATTGAAAATCATAAATAAAATCTTGACAAAAATTTAAAGAGGAGCACAGCATGTGAGTGCCAATGCTGGGCCGTAGTTGCTAAATTGTCTGTGAAACACTACATTGAAAAAGGGCATAATTGTGTCAAAAACAATTTGATGGTTATCTGCACCTGTTGTGCAGATTCCAATTTTGATAGCTTATATCTATGCCGAGTTTGAAGTAAATATCCTGAGTAATGACAGAGGTATTAAAAAAGTTGAAGCTTTGTACAATGGCACAAACGAAGACAGGGCTATGATAATACTGCAATTCTATCTTTTGAAACAATGAAGCTAAAAATACCTTCCACCAAATTGGAAAACTTGGTGCATATTGCAAGGCTGTTTGGCACAAGTCAGAGAAATCTGTGGCATCCTTGTGTTTGGAGTAGAGACATAAATATTCATACCATAACTCACTGTTCTCTTTATTGTTTTCTAGTCCTCTAGCAAGGACATTCAAAGATTCTTCTAAACATTTCTGTGGGGTACTGGAACAAGAAATGGAACTTGCTCTATCATGCAAACAAACTAAATATTACAATTTCATAGGGGAGGGTGCCAGAATATTACACAAAATAGCAGATGGTGTCCATAAAGATTGGATCACATATTACTTAAAGTCTGATCTAGATCATTCCTGCCAAAAAAGTCGGTCGGACTTTGATCTGCACTGTCTACATTGCTGCAAAAGTTAGTTATCTCTTTACAAGACGACAAAGTTTTAGACTGGTTCAAACTAAAAGCATTTGAAGACGACAAATTAGAACTTTGATGAAATAGTTAGATTTGCTTGTGAAAGGATAAAATACATTGGGGAAAAAGAAGAAAATGCTGGTTACCAGCATATTCTCCTTTTCCCACAACGTTTTCAAAAGCTTTCTTTCTCAAGGTCAATAAAAATCAGGATTGTGTGGTAAAGAGTTAGCACACACTAACCTGTACATGAATGTCTCATTTTTCAACATTAATGTTTGCAATTAAATGCCACAAAGAAAAGACATCATCGAAATTATTATGCTTCACCTTTATAGATATGATCAATTAAAAACAAAAATCTTACATTTTTTCATTATAAAAACATTGCGGCAAATTGATTGTTGATTGTATGGTGTTTAACGCCATTTTCAACATTATTACAGATCTATTGCGACAGCCAGTGCACCTATCCATGTGTTCCTGGGGTTTCTTTTACCTATACTTCCCACAATTTTCTTTCCAACCCATTGGCTGCTTTTTCACATGATCATTGTCAAAACAATGGTCAGCTGTGGGAGAGGAATGAATCCTGTTGCAGTGACTGTCATCTGCCCTCGGAAAAAAATTGGGTTAGCCAGGGGTCGTAGCCAGGGATTGAACGCTGGAACCCATGTTCACACTACCTACTAAGCTACCAGGCCTGGGCCATTATGGCAAAAGGAGAAGTAATAGGATATTCTGGAAAAATCATATCCTACAGTGTAGATACAATTCAGAGCTGTACTGGATTTTGATAAAGCTCCTCCCAGAAAGGGTTAAAAGCATGAAATAAATAGAATATTTATTTTTTTCATTGAAAGATCGAAATTTATTTCATCGTGTGAACACCATCGGTAATATTTTCACAAGTGGCACAGCACTCATGAAAATATTACCGATGGTGTTCACTCGATGAAATAAATTACAATCTTTCACCGAAAAAAAACAAACAAATATCTTCTTTATATTTTCCACCTGCTTTACTCAAACCTATCAACAACATGGAAGACCCCAGGTTCTACAGGGAAAGCGGATTTGTAGAACAGGTTAAACAGAATGAACAGCTCTTTTCCGTTATTCCCCGCAGCGTAGCCCTCCTGCATAGCAACGCATTACAATATCATGTCAAGCGCGAGAAATGTAAGGTATATGACGTCATATTTCCCATCTGGTTGTGAGGCACGCGCAATTTACCTAGGCAACAAGAAAGTGAAAATTGGTATTTTCACTGGTGGTAATGGTGTAAGATCAAAAAATATTTTCACTCCTATTTCTCGATATCCTACCGGAAAGCATGAAATATCTAGCATTCCTTACTTATTTTGATTATGCAGTTTTTTACTGGACAGCTTCAGCCACAGTTTCACATCATTCGGACAAGTTAATACTGATGATTCTAAATCTTGGATTTCTAATCCCTCGTCTTTGAAAAAGTAGCGCCGATCATCTTCACTCAATCTGTTGTCTTCCTTTCTAACCTTATGGGTATCAAGTTCATACCATGCTGTTATGGAAGAGAAAATAGAATCAGGAATCAACGTTTTACACTGACACTGTTTAAAGAATTGTTTACAACAGACACCGGGTGATCCTAACAGCTACCCTTGAGCATGTTGTGCTTGGGTGAGCTAAAACATCAGCAGTGTTTCAAATGCTGTATACCTTGGAGTTTTGAAAACATGGTGATAATAGATGAATGGTAATAATAGGCAAAACAATAATTTTACAGCTTTTATTTCTCAATGCTACCTTTCCAACCATGTTTTCTGTCCTGTCAGCTGGTATAGGAGTAGACACTTTATCAACACAGGCAAAAAGTTGAGCATAGAAACTTGCAGGTACGCTACAACAACCATGTTGTTTGACACAGCTACAAGGATACAGCATTGGGGAGGCAACACTCTCTATTTGGCTTTTCCAGTGGAAAGTTTAATTAACAAAATAGGGCATAAGTGTGTCAAAGATACTAGAAGACTACCATGCATTACTTGTATAGAATCCTAAATTGACTGTAAGCAAACAAGCCTGTGTCTTAAGTAAACATTTTCAGTGTTAAACAGAGGTATTAGAAAATGGAAAAGTTTTTGCACAATGATAACAAAAACCACAACTGGGCTGTTACCATTCTGCAAAGTTTCATAAAAAAAAATAGACCCAAGCTAAATATACTATAAAATACTGAAAATGTAATTACAAAATTTATCCTCAGATTGCTTCAATGTTGTTTTATCATTCTGTGACTGCCTGGTGTCCTCCTGTTTTGGTTTAAACGGCCGTCTATGGTAAAACATTGTATGTGGTGGTACTGAAACACAGGTACAAATACCTCTCTATAACGTGACTATTCTCTTTTACTTAAAAGTATAATCATTAACCCTTTACTCCATAGATACTCATTTCTACGCATTGCTTGTAGGAGCCTTTGGAAAACATTATGGCAAAAGCTGAAATGGCTCGTGACAAGCAATTTCACCTTTTGTCACAATGTTTTCTATGCTATTAAAAGGTGTCATATAACATAAGAAACAGCTTCATCCTTGCTGTTATGTAGGGTCAATTTGAGATACCTTAGAAATGCCTTATGGGGCAAAGGGTTAAAACAAGTATTTGAAGAAAATAACATCATCTTGACCCCTCTGGCAAACTTTGTAAGAAAAGGAGTGAATACTAGTACATGCACTTTATGCACTTATAATATTATTGAAGTAAAGGCATAAAAACTAGTTATTCAATAGCATGGATTAACTCTTTACCAAACAATAAAATGACGACTTCTCCAAATCTAAAACACGTGCAGACACAAACTGAATGTTGTAAAAATTGTCAAATTTGTCCTGGAAAGACTAGACACCATTGTGGGTAAAGGAAAAATGCTGATTTTTAAAAGCCTTCTTCTTCAAGGTGGTTAACTCAGAATTGTGTGGTAAAGAGTTGAATATGCTTGAGTTCACAGAGAAAAATAACTGCTTTGAAAACAGATGCATTTAAAGACATATGTAAGTGCATGTTCATTAAACGCAGGGTTCATTGTTGATTGCATCTTCAGACATACTAACTTGTTTAACCTGTTACCACACAATCCCAAGTTTTAACCCTGAGAGAGAGGCCTTTTGAAAACATTGAAAAACATCTCTTTTGAAAGAAATATAGAAGGGGTATTGTGTTTTGTATGTACACATTGCCTTTTTGTTATTGGTCCATAATAAAATCGTACATTTTTGTCCAGTAGTTTAAGAGATATTGGTACATAATGGAAATATGAATCAAGCCCCACTTTTTTCTTTCATTATAAACCATGTCACCAAGAAAAGGGGCTTACAATACATTTCCAACATGGACCAATATCCCTGAAGAACTAAGCAAAAAGTATAATAAAAGTTAATATTTATAGTTAATCATAAGCCACAGACAATCATTACATGTTTTTATTTAATTAAATGCCATGTCATTAAAATAGGGGCTTCATGCAAAATTTTGCAATGGACCAGTAGCAAAAAGTCTATGTGCATGTCCAAAATAATGCCTCTTACATTTTTTTATAAAGAAAAGTCTTTCAGTATGGAAATCGTTTCAATGAATAACTTGTTTCTGTATGGTTTGATCAGGTGAAGTTGAGTATGTAAAGAGGTGATTATCTTATGAGACACAACAAGGCTTGATTTCACCTTACGGTATTACAGACTGTTGTAAACATCCTTTCATTATATAGCTTCTCCTTACAACTTTAAGAAAAACATCATACACAGAAAAAAATAACACAAAGCTGAACAATTATTGAGGACTTGACAGAAGAGTCAACTGTGAATACACTGAAGTAATCAGTGACCTCCAGTTTCTATACATAGTACATTGTGTGATAGGGAAAAAAATCAACTATACACAGTATACATGTACTTGTATGCACGAAACGAAACAAAAAAAAAAAAAAAAACATTCTGATCTGTTTTTAGTGTGTTCAGTTTATGGCAGCCAAGCCCCAGTAGCTCAGTCGGTAACATGCAGGACTTGAGAATAGGTGATTGTGTGTTTGATCCCTAGTTTGCCAGCTTGGCCAGTTTCTTTCCAGGAATTGATGATAGTTATTGCAACAGAACTCATTCTTCTCCACCCACTGATGATTGTCTTGGCCATAATTATGTGGGAAAGTAAGCCTGTGGCTTGGAAAGAAAAACATGCCAAGTCCTGGTAAAAGTGTCTCCAGAAAACCATGAATAGGTGCATTGGCCACGATAAAAATGAAATAATACTGAAAATGGCATTGAGCACCATATAATACAATATAGTTTATGGCAATATTTTTTAGGCAAGTCATTCATAGTTAGAAATATCAATATACCATGTTTAGCATGCTCATTCACACGGCTGATCAACAAAAGGCAGAGCTGGTCTTGTGTCAGTAGTCCTTGGTTTTGTTTGATCATATTATCCACATAATCTCCTACAAAAATACAGGAACAGTGTGCGTAATCACCAGTATCTTACATGGTAAAAAAGTAAATCTTGATTTCAAATTGTGGTATGGAAATCTTATGTTACAAATCGTTAACTCTTTACCAAACAATAATAATGGTCAGAATCCAAAGCAATATGCATACAACAAATTAAATGTGACCCAAAAACTAATTTTTCCCTTTAGGATGGCAGAAAGAATTGTAAGGAAAGGAAAAATACCAGCATTTCTTCTATTCCCATAATGTTTCAAATGCCTTTAAGCCTAGAAATTGTTGCAAATCAGTATTGTGTGATAAAGGGTTGAAAAAACATAAACTCAAGCTACTCCTTGCCTTTAACAAAGAAACTGACAGAAAATGCATTGAAAACATGATGTCTGTCCCATATTCCAGTGCAAACATGTAACTATACATTTTGGACAGCTGTCATGGTATGAAAAGTTATGAATAAATTTTAAGTGCACCTTTTAACTCATTACCACACAACAAATTTTAGGTCTGTCCAAATTGAAAGCATTTGCAGACCACAAAATAAAAGTGACCCAAAATTTGAAATTTGTTTTGTGAAAGGCAGAAAACATTGTGGAAAAAGGAGAAAATGCTGGTTACCAGCATTTTCTCCTTTTTGTCACAAAGTTTTCTAAAGGCTTCTTTCTCAAGGGAGTCAAAAGTAGGGATTGTGTGGAAATGGGTTAAGTCTCAAAGCATAGTGTCAAGATCAGTTCAGGGGGACCGACTTGTAGTGTTAAGGCTTTAGATTTCTGTTCGCAAGGCAATTAATTTTCTTTTCTAGTAAAATGCTAATTTTTCCCGAATGTTCACAAAGATTTCCTGTGACTGGATTTGTCTTGGATCAGTCAGAAAACATTATGGAAGGAGAAAATACTAGTTGCCTGGAATTTTTTCTCTTTTCCATGATGTTTTGAAAAGCCCTTCTCCCCAGGGTTGTTAAAAACTAGGGTTGCTCAGCAAAACATTAATACGAGTAATTACCAATCATCTTTATAATTTTCTTAGCAGGTGTCCCGTTCTGCACCCCTGCAAGTGAAGGGCAGTAGAAGACTATATCACAGAGTACTTCCCTATCAGACATCTTGTAGTCTCTCTCATGCTGCCTGCAGAACAAATATACAAATACACAATTATTACACAAGTACAAAACAGAATAAATTACATGTTTGTTTAGTCTTTCACACCATGGACAGATGTGTTCATGCATCCCTCCTATTCTCTAACCACAAACATGTTGTACCCACAACATTCATTCAAGTTTACTTCTCCACATGTAAAACAATATTCAAACAATTTTTTGAAAAGTTAGAGAAATAAACCTGTTGCACTGACTTTCATCAATATTTAGAAAGAATTTTGGCTGAGCCTCATCTTGAACTCAAACCTCTTGGTTTATGAGCTCCCACTGTACAATTTAACTATAGAGTTTCAGTAAATAATTGAGGAAACCGTGAAGATATGATAAATTGAATGCCGCCATTTATACCGAAATCTTTTGTATTCACCATACAATCCATTATCCAAATTCAATCTTTTATAATGGAATTTTAAAAAGTATATGTGATCTTTTCAATGGTTGGGAGAAACTATATTTGTAAATCAGAAACTAGGTGACAGGCTGAGTTGGAACAGTCATGTAGGGTATTTACTCATAGAAATATACAAATAAGTTGATTTTTTTTTTTATAATTCTAAAACTAGCTATCATGTAATAAGCATTTTCTCCTTTTCTTAAAGTGTTTTCACCCTTCTAGCGACAAATTTTACCATTAGAGTCACAACCAATTTATTCTTTGCAATGTAGCAATATTTGGGTTTTTACTATATATTGAAAATTTCAGTTATTTAGAAAGACAAGGGTTAAGTTTCGTGTAGCATACATATTGATAAGTCTGATTTGCTCACCCTTGACACTTCTCATCATTACATGTCCCATTGACATCAAACCTACAGAAAATCTTCTTTGGCAATATCTTGTGGACTAAGCTAGATGATGTTAACTGTTTGTAGGATTTTGTTCTGTAGTATGGACTAAATCTGAAAACAATAAACATAAGTACCTCATGCAGATGCCAACACTGCAAATACTTTTACAGTGAAAATTTCATCTTGAAATAGGGGGATAACTATATTACATATATCGCATACCTTTTTGGTAAGAAAGTAAATTGAAAAGGACAAAAACAGATTAGAACAATGCACTTTGCATACATACTTACTTTTTAACAAACAACAAAATTTTATCCCTGTCAAAATTGAAAGCATTCACAGACAAGAAATTAAATGTTACTTAAAACAAGAAGTCTGTTCTTGATGGGTAGAGGGCACTGTGGGAAAATGAGAAGATTCTAATTAACAACATTTTCTCATTTCCCACATTTTCAAAGATCTTCTCGACCAGGATTGTTAACAACTGCATAGTAATAGGTTAAAGAAAAATACGAGATTTTGCCTTGTAGCATTATATTTTCAAACATGGTCTGTTGCAAGAAAAAAAAAGTTGCTTATCATTTAGAAGTTAGGAAATAATCTTCTTTCTATCATGGTTTATCGTTCAATAAACCAACTGTGGTTTATTGAACGATTAACCATGATAGAAAGAAGATTATTTTGTTTCTAATATGACCAATTCTGAATGAAAGAAAAACAATTTCAAACATGGAGTAAACATGCGGATGAAGATTATGTTCCATTGAATAACCCACTCATTGAATGACGTCACTCGATATAGAATGATGTCAGTCTGCATGGATTGTCGCAGATTTTACCATGCTTTCCTTGCACTGTGTATATAGCCTATTATAGAGCCGAATTCATGTGTCATGTTAGAATATTGTACAAACTCTTTACCAAACCACAAAACTTTACACTGGTCCAAATCCAAACCATTTGCATACAAAATATTAAACCTGTCTGAGATGACGGTTAATGTATGTGAGAGTGTAGAAAACATTGTGAGAAATGCTGGTTTCCCCACAATGTTTCCAAATTGCCTCTGTATCAGGATCCTGAAAACCTGAAATTGTTTAGTAAAGGGTAAGAACTTATTATCCAACCTGTATGATCTAAAATGAAGTAGAGGACTTTGGTAGGACAATTTTACAGGTTTGCTGTTGGACTGCCTCTCTTGTGATACTGCAATACCTTTGTACACCTGCGCAAATAAAACCTGGAAAAGATGGTAGTACTTAATGTAACAACTATAAATTCGCAATTTCCAACAACAATAATAACACAAGTAGGTTCAAAATGCTAGTTGCTTCTGCAAATAATGATATGCTTGATTCCTAACAAAAGTAGTACCTGTACTGAAAAAGGAGCCTACCTCACAAAGCTTTGTTTTAATGACTCATACAAAGACTTTTGAAAATACTGAAGATAATTATAGGACAAAATGCTGGGTAACCACTATTTTCTCCTTTTCTCACAATGATTTCTACCTTTCTACCCTGTATGGGTTCGAACACCATGTGACATCAGTGGGAGCAGCGATCTATTATCTGGCGTTTGGTTAATTGACTCATTAACACACAATCTCTACTTTTGACGACCCTGAGAAAGAAGCCGTTAGAAAACAATGTAGGGAAAGGAGAAAATGCTGGTATCCAGCATTTCCTCTTTTTCCTACAATGTTTCTACCCTTCACAAAACATAGTTCAAATTTTCAGTCACTTTTAATTTGTCGACCGAAAATGCTTTAGATTTGGACAAGACTTAAATATTGTGGTTTGGTAATGAGTTAATGATCTTCTACACTGAACATATCTGCAGACAACTAATTTCAAATGTTGTACAAAAAGAAGTGAAGGTCTTTGACAGGCTAGGGTAGTAAACAATTAGATAAAGGAAAGATCAGCATTTTCCAAGTTTTTTTTGAAATTGTCATTCTGGGCCACACAATCCCTACTTTTGACGCCCCTGAGAAAGAAGCCTTTAGAAAACATTGTGGGAAAAGGAGAAAATGCTGGTAACCAGCATTTTCTCCTTTTCCCACAATGTTTTCTACCCTTCACAAAACAAATTTCAAATTTTCAGTCACTTTTATTTTGTCGTCTGCAAATGCTTTCAATTTGGACTAGTCTAAAATATTGTCGTTTTGTAATGGGTTAACACTTGGGATTTCGTGGCAAAAAGTTAAAAGACAGCCAATGTAAAAATGCTTTTGATATTGGCTGAAAGTGTTGCAATGGTAAATACATGTTTTAATTTTCTGATGCAATTTGACCAGATTTATTACAAATAAATCATGGTGTTGTATATTTCATGTTTTCGAACACCTTCATTCAAAACCAGATGAGCTGATAATGTCAAAAAGAGACCAGAGAAAATTCAAAAGACTGAAAATGTAAGTTTAGATAAAGGATTTTGCATGAAAACAAACCTTTTTATGTTCAGGCATAAGGGCTGGGTAATCTTGACTATCATCTTTTAGAGATAGCGATAATTTTTTCAAATCCTCTTCAATCCTAGTTTTCTGAAATGAACATGGTTCTCATAATAAATGTATATTCTAAGCTTCAAAACATACCTTTGGTTTATTGTTTATAGAGGTTTTTACAATAAAATTTATACCATTTAGTAAATTGAAGAATACACTTTTATGATAGATTGCTGGGCGTTTTACACCACATTCAACATTATTCTAGTCATATAATAAAGACAGCTCACACATCTAAGTATTTTCTATGCTTCACCAGTACCAGGCTAGGGCTCTCAAGTGTGTTGCCCATGGACATTCCCATTAAACCCTCTGGATCCAGTGATGCTCAAAACTGGAGCCTCCAGGTCTTCAATCCTTAGCTTCACCACAGGACAACACGGGACCCTACAGTTTTATAACATGAATATTCAACAATAGACTAAAGGCAACCACACCTTTCAAAACATACATCAAGTTACTCCATATATTTAAAAATTACATTCATATTCACACTGCATATTAGCAAAGCAACATTAATTTTTGTTTCCAGCAGCTACTTTCAAAATCTGCCATTCTAAATCTATGTTCTCTGACTAAGAGTTAGATTTAACACTGTTTCAACAAAAAATTATGTCTGACCTTACATTTTATGTATATGTGTAAAGTTCACTTACTTGCATTTTCATAACATTCAGTAAATGTTTGCCAACTAATATCCCAACATTTATTTGACTATGCCCCTCTTCCTGACTCGAGCCCCTATGATACTCTGCTTTCAATTGTAAATCGGGTCTTGTGCTTGGATTAATCTCCATCAATGATCTCCGTCTCTTGGGTTTCTCAAAATCTGCTGTAAGATCTATGGAATCTGTACCCAACGCTATCTTTTCTAGCTTTAAAACCTGTTTGTTCATTTCACTACTATCAGAGTTTGATGCACAAGATTTATCAGTTTGTATAGTATGTGATTGAACAATTATATTTTCTTTTGAGCTAGATTTCCTGTTTCTCAGTTCTTTTATTCTGTTTTCGTATTCTAAGGCAAGTTTTTGTAACCTAGCCTTTTCTACTGCTATATCTTCTTTTGAAAGACTATTCTTAGCACCACTTGAACTTTGAGTAGAACTGTCATTGCCTTTTGAGGCTACAGCAGTGTTGTTATTGATGGTAATCTTCATATTGTCAACCATTTGTTGATGGCTCCATTTATTCTGAAATTCAATAGTCAAAGTCTATGAATAAATGAAAATAATGCAGCTTTCAACATTTATTTAAGTCAAATCACAGCATCTGGGTCAGTCTTGAGAATATCCTTAGCTTTATTCGCCGAGATTTTCTAAATTTATAAGTAACACAACTTCTGATTGGCTAAACTGAATGGTTTAGCCAATCGGAAGTTGTGTTACTTTCAAATGTAGAAAATTCTGGAGAATAAGACGAAAAACATTCTTAAGAATGGTTGGTGAATACAGGCCCAGGTCTCAATGTTGAGCTGTGCATATTCACCTACAAGGTACCCAGGACCTTTCAATGTCTGGGATGTAAAACATCCCCTCATTCAGACATAATTTCTGAGTCCAAAATTTCCAGAAAAGGTACTAGTCCTACAGGACAAGTGACTTCGAACAGACACTTGCCCTACTTTGATCCTCACTCTTCAGATGAGGATAAACTTCCAATATTGGACACTGACAGTTTTTTGTTTTCAGTGTAATTAGGAACCTTAAATACCGGGTTTTAAAAACTGGTACCAGTTATCTGGTCCATTTACAGAAATTAATGAAGCCAAAATAATATGGTTTTTCATACTGGTTTCAAGAGACTTTTTGTGTTAATGTTAATACTGTTTGTTTTAATAATTACCAAAGTCGCTCTGATTGAATTAGGCACACCCAAAACATGTAAGATTTTTGTTTGCAATGAAAGGTCCTCGGTGATATCATTTGGCTGACTTGTAATTGGTCTTTAGTTGGGGCGGGGACCAGCATATTATTTTTTTATTCTGTTTCACAATCTGATTTCCTAAAAACCCCTAATTCACTTATTCAATAATTGAATGGCCATTTTGTCCTGTGTAGGTAAAATATTCATCTGAAAAACTTGATAAGTTAACCCATTACCACACAATCCCTACTTTTGACGCCCCTGAGAAAGAAGCCTTTAGGAAACATTGTGGGAAAAGGAGAAAATGCTGGTAACCAGCATTTTCTCCTTTTCCCACAATGTTTTCTACCCTTCACACAACCAATTTCATATTTTCAGTCACTTTTATTTTGTTGTCTGCAAATGCTTTCAATTTGGACCAGTCTAAAATACTGTCGTTTGGTAATGAGTTAACTATCTCCTATTCACCACTTGTCCTGGTGGACAAGTATGACTGATATTGCACTCGTCCTCATCCATTTCTTACTCCTAAATACAAGTGGACAAGTATGACTGATATTGCACTCGTCCTCATCCATTTCTTACTCGTAAATACAAGTGGACAAGTGGATTTTTTGGACCCTGAACTTGTCCAGGACCTTGTCCTAAATAAAAGCATTTACCAACAACAAATAAGATTTGGCTCAAATGACATGAATTCTCTTTCATGTGGTTGAAATCATTGTGGAAAAGGGAAAATGCTAGCTTGTTGTTGTATTGGGATTTAAAGCAACTTTAACAGCTAAGGTCATATCATGGCAGTCGGTGACGCACATGTGTTTCCTGGTTTTCTCACACCGGTACTAACACAACTTTCTTTCCAAAGCCACCGACTACTTTTCTCACATGCTTCAGCAGAGGTGAGAGGCGAAAATATGCCCGATGAAAATGCTAGCATTTTATACCATTTCCACAAATGTTTTAACGGCTTCCTACTAATAGGTGATAAAAACAGATTTTTTTCCCTTCTACTTGGGGGGTGTTAAATGGTTGAAGCCAAATTAAACTTTCCGATGTCAATTATATTAATTTTACCATATTTATTCAACATCGATTGAGAAACAAGTTTTTACAAGTTATACTAGTCTTTCTCAATTCTGCTTCCAGGAAACTACAACAGTACTCGCACCAAATGTGTGGGCGAATGAAAAATCGCAAAGTTGACAACCTAACTCACTTTGAACTCAAGACCTTTAGGTTATGAGGCTTACGATCTACCTCATGACCACTGACACCACAATAATATTAACAATCATACACACACAGTAAGCATTTAAGTTCACCTTTGATTCATAGTGATCATAGACAGCTACAATTATTTTTTTTACCACAATTTTTTCTTGAAGTTTCCTTTAAAAAGGTGATATTATATATATATTATTCATGATCCACATGTTTTTTTGTTCATACTATATAAGAACAAATTATTACTCTAAATAGAGAGTAAAAAGTTATAGTGTAGAAAACCTCTTCAGTTGTTTTGGTATATAATGTGGATTATGATTAGACTGCCTTTTGTGAAGAATAAGATCAGAACAAGACTGATACCTTGTTGTCTTGTTAAAAGTTTAACAATTCAGTTTACCTTTAACTGACTTCCCCCATTCCCAGGTGTTAGAGGTACATTCATTGACTGGACTTTTCTGGATGCATCAGGAATCGGTGCTGGTTGTGAATTCATGGAAGATGCAGGAAACTCTTCATGCATTTGTAATTTTCTCTGCAACAAACTTTCTTGCAGTTCCTTGCAGTCATCCTTTTTCTTCAGTAATCTATCCTTAACAAGCCCAGCCTAGAATAAGACGAAGTCAACACAGTTACATTACTATTTGTCATTTTTCATTGGCATATCCATTGTTGCAGTAAATTTATGCAACAATCATGGGTTTTACAGACCCTGAAGCAGATAGCTTGTGAAAACATTATGTGAAAAGAAAATAATGCTCGCACAATCATTTTCTTCTTTTCCTACAATATAGTATCTATTAAACACAACCTTCATCGCCTGTGTCATGTTAATCTTGTATCAAGCAATCTTGAATTTTAATGAACCAGAGACAAAATATTTTTTGAAATTATTGTGGTCAAAAGAGGAAACCACCTAGAGAATAATTAATATTTTCAATTTTGAAATCAACATCATCCCCTCTATATGGAACTCTGAATGAATGAATGTTGTTTTATGGCGCATCAACAACTTTGGTCATTTAGCGCGCATATCTGTGTTTAAAGATGACAAAAGTGTAGTTGTTTAAATCGAATAAAGTTTGAATACACTAATGATAATAAAAGAATTGATATAAGAAGTATTATGTGTGATATATTCATATGCATAAAGGACATTATAGAGTTACATGGCAATCCCTATATTCTCAAAGTTTTAAATGATAAGAATGTGATTAAAAAGGTTTGAAGTAAATGTTGGGATTGATAAAAAAGTCTTTAAATGAAGAAGAAATATGTGTTATTTTTCATGTGCATGAAATATGTTATCGAGTGGCTGGGCGTCCCTGCCTACTCGACAGTTTTAGATTAAAAAGTAAGACTGATAATATTCCTTTTCTTTGGAAATGAGGTTAAAACTGGTAAAGATTGGAGCCTCCAATGGGATCAATATACTCCCATTAAAGAGGTCCTGTCTCCAATGAGATAAGATGCCCTTAGAGGGCTAATCCTCCCATTAAGGAGATGCAGACTGAAGATAAAAACAATTTAAATGGTGGAGATATGGGATTAAACACATGTTAAAAAGGTAATTAAGAAAGTATCACAGCTTGTTGTATAGACCAATCTCTTTGATGTAGGTGATAACTGAATCAGTACTGACTGTTTCAAAGAGGTTGTGCATACTGTCAACATTGTAGTATTTCTCATGAATTGGCTGAAAGTCAATGCAATCTAACAGAATATGTTTAATTGTAAGGTGTTCACTGCATGCAATACATTCTGGTGCATCTTCTCTGGCTAAAAGCCAGGACTGTGTTAACCGAGAATGTCCAATTCGAAGCCTTGTATTTACCACCTCTTCTCGACGAATGAACCTGTAAGAGGGGTACCACTCGCCAAGGGTTGGTTTAACGGAATGGAGTTTGTTGAAATGGTCTGCATTCCATTGGAATTGCCAAAGAGATTGGATGAAAGGTAAAATGCATGCTTTAAAATTTGTGTATGGTATCTTAAAATATATGGAACTCTGTGTACTACATTTACACTAAGTGGGGATTTGCTAAGTACACATAGTCTCTCAAGTAGGCGTAACCCCTCACAAAACAGTCTACAGCTGGTTGCCAGCATCTTCTCCTTCTTTCACAATCTTCTACTCTTCCAAAGATATGCCTTATCTGTTTTGCCATACTTCATCTATCAGCCACAAATGCTTTAATTGTTTACCAAACAATAATGTTTGGACTGATCCAAATCAAGAGCATTTTGCAGACCACAAAATAAATGTGACTGAAAAACTAGATTTTGTTACGGGAAGGGCAGACAACATTGTGGAAAAAGGAGAAAATGCTGGTAAAGTTACCAGCATTTTCTCCTTTTCCAACAATGTTTTCTACAGCCTTCTCTTTCAGGGTCGTAAAAAGTCATTATTGTGTGGTAAAGAGTTAATGTTGGACAAGCCTACAATTATGTCAGTTGGTAAAAAGTCGAGTATACTACAAACCTGTTTCTTTGTTTTGGCAAACAGCTCTTGATTTGCGGAGAGAATCTTTTCTGCTGCATTCAACTGTTCTTTAAGATGTTTCACTTTCGATTCGCTAACTCGAACGTTTTTGTGATACTTGGTTGCTTTATCCAGCAAATTCTTCAGAAGTCCCTGGTCTTTGGTAATACTGGCACTACAATTTATACAAATACATCTGATTTTCCTTTTTGAAAAGTGCCAGTGAAAAAAAAAAAGTCTTTCGCTTAACCCTATACCAAACAATTCTTTGTTTTAAGTCTTTCCCACACAATCCCGACTTTTAACGACCCTGAAGAAGAAATCTTTGGAAACACTGTGGGAAAAGGAGAAATTGCTTGTTACAAGCAATTTCTCCTTTTCCCACAGTGTTTTCTAATCTATCAAATTGATGCAAATGCTTTCAATTTGGCCACATCACAAATTTTGTTGTTTGGGAAAAGGTTAACAACTCTTACTAAGAAAGCTTCTGAGAACATTTTGGTATAAAGAGAAAACAAGAGGGCCAAGATGGCCCTGGATCGCTCACCCGAATTTTTGAGATGACCATAGCCTATTTTTTTTTGAGGTATTGAAATATTGGAACAATATTTATAATTTTGCTAAGCAATTTTCAAAAGGTCACCTGTAAAATTAAATTCGAAATCTGACCATCAGTTTCAAAAAGAAGAATTTTTAAGAATTCTTCATTTCTGTACAAGAGCAAGTATCCCCCATCCACGAGAGACATGTTTCTTGATGGATCAAAATTTACGAACAAGTTTTGAAAAGGGTCACCCAAGGAACATTTCGGAAAATTTCTTTTAAAATCTGACCAGGGGTTTCAGAGAAAGAGAATTTTCAAGAATTTCATCATGTCCGTATAGTGCAAGTAGCCCCCATTCACAAGAGCAAGGATCACCCAAGGAACATCTCTGTCAAATTATTTTAAAATCTGACTAGGGGTTTCAGAGAAGAACAATTTTCAAGAATTTCTTCATTTCCATATAGTGCAAGTAGCCCCCATTCACCAGGGCAAAGGATCATCTCTGTGAAATAATTTCAAAATCTGTCCAGCCGTTTCAGAGAAGAATTTTTAAAAATTTCTTCATTTCCCTATAGTGCAAGTAGCCCCCATTCACCAGGGCCATGTTTCTTTACCAATCAAAATTTCGCCAACACTTTCTGAAAAGGGTCACCCAAGGAACATCCCTGAGAAATTATTTCAAAATCTGACCAGCGGTTTCAGAGAAGAAAATTTTTTAAGAATTTCTTCATTTCCCTATAGTGCAAGTAGCCCCCATTCACCAGAGCCATGTTTCTTCACCAATCAAAATTTCGCGAACACTTGTTGAAAAGGGTCACCCTAGGAACAACTCTGTGAAATTATTTCAAAATCTGACCAGCGATTTCAGAGAAGAAGATTTTTTCAGAATTCCTTCATTTCCGTATAGTGCAAGAAGCCCCCATTCACCAGAGCCACATTTTTTGACAGATCAAAATTTCACGAACAATTTTTGAAAAGGGTCACCCAAGGAACATATCTGTGAAATAATTTCAAAATCTGACCTGCGGCTTCAGAGGAGAAGATTTTTAAAGAATTCCTTCATTTCTGTATAGTGCAAGTAGCCCCCATTCACCAGAGCCACAATTTTTGATGGATCAAAATTTCACGAAAATTTTTTAAAAAGGGTCACCCAAGGAACATATCTGTGAAATAATTTCAAAATCCGACCAGCGGTTTCAGAGGAGAAGATTTTTAAAGAATTTGCTAAAAAATTCCATTTGGTTGCCATGGCAACCAGAGTTTTTGACGGAATCAAATTCTGTGAAATCTTTTTGAAGAAGACCTCCCAAGGAACATTCCTGCCAAGTTTGGTCCAAATTGGCCCAGCGGTTTAGGAGGAGTTGATGTTTAAAGAATTGTTGACGACGCACGACGAACGACGCACAACGGACACCCAGTGACCCTAAAAACTCCCCTTGAGCACGTTGTGCTCAGGTGAGCTAAAAAAAGTAAACCAACATTTTCTCTTTTCCCAACAAGGTTTCAAAATCCTTTCAGAGAATCTGAGCCACATTTACTTTGTAGCCTGGAAATGCTAAAATTTTGACAAGTCTATAATATTGTCAACAGGTAAAGTTTTGATTTATCAGTTGTTTTATGCTTGATGCCACTTTTAACAATATCTCAGTCATATCACCCTTATAACTTACTACACTACTACATCAATAAACATCAGCCCTCAGCTTGGGCTCTGAAGCGCTTTGCCCAAGAAGATTTAAACTTTCACATAAAATAATGCCCCGGTGAGGATCAAACACTGGGACCGCCAGATTACAAATTCCACACCCTCACCATTAACCATTTACCAAACAAACCCGACTTTTAAGGATCCGGAGAAAGAAGCCTTTAGAAAACATTTTGGGAAAAGGAGGAAATGCTGGTAACCAGCATTTTCTCTTTTTCCCACAATGTTTTGTACCCTATCAAAGACTAGATCTATCATTTGAGCCCAGTCTAAATTGTAGTCTGCAATTGTATTCCATTTGGACAAGTATAAAATTTTGTTGTGTGGTAAAAAGTTAAGACCACTAAGGCAATGTCTTCTGCACAAAAATTGACTATTTCAATTTCACAGTTCAAACTCCAAAGGTAGTCAATGTATCTACAAATGTCCATGACTTGTTTGACTCAAAGTTGGGATCTGATTGGTTACCACACAACCAAACACACAGTAATTTCATTCTACTGTGAATTATGCCTGATCTGCAGCAAGAAATCTGATTTCTATATTTCACCTTCTCCTAAACAATCCTGTTTTTTTTTTATTCCAAGAGAGAAGCCTTCTGAAAACATTGTGGGGAAAGGAGACAATGCTGGTGACAAGCATTTGCTTCCTTTCCCTTAATGTTTTCTACCCTTCAGAAGACAAATTTAAGTTTTTGAGTTGTTGTATTGTATTGGGGTTCGACGCCACTTTAACAGCTAAGGTCATATCATGGTAGTTCGTGACGCACATGTGTTTCCTGGCTTTCTCATACCAATACTAACACATCTTTCTTTCAAAAGCCACCGACCACTTTTCTCACATGCCTATGCAGAGGTGAGATGCGAAAATATGCTGGAAAGAAAGTTCGCCTCAACCAGGTATAGAACTCAAAACCACATGGTCATGAGTCTGACATGTTCACCACTGAGCCACCTGGGTGGGCTCAGTTTTTGAATAGTATTAATTTTAGAACAAAAGTAGGAGCAGGGTGTTGTAAAAACAAAAGATATTGTAAATGTTTTGATACCATTAGCAATATTCCCTTATAATGTGGTCCATCAATTTTAGGGAATTTTTAATAGAGTAGTGAAGATTTTCAGCCTTACAATCTATAAAGCCTGGTGTTGTGCATCAGTATATTCCTTCATTATCTACTTATACATGTAAATGACATGACTAAAATATGGAAATTATCCAACAGTACACATACACAGCTGATCAAAATATGCTTTCTTTATCATGCATGTACTCTTTGTAGGCTTTTATTATCACCACTTTGCTCCATGAAGAACATCATTGGGTTCAAGGACTGTTTTTATATGTTCATGCTCGGCTCTTCATGTCAATTAAAGAAAATTGTCATTCTCTGAAGTTTTTGTTGATTAATCCATTTTGTGATGTTTTTTTTTTTACAATTATAAAAGTATTAGACCAAAAGAACTTAACAGGAGTCTACATTTCTGTGAAATCAAATCAGATATTGCTGCCTGTGAAAAGAGGTTCACACGGAATTCTACCTTCCAATTCCAATATACATCTCTTTACACACAAAACTTGATCTGATCGGACTACATAAAATGCAGACTATTGAAACAAACAAACCTGTGAAATAACTGATGAAAATCCTACCTTTGTTTCAAGACTTGCTCTTCTTGGTACTGGATGACTTTATTTAACTCCCGTTTTTTGGTTTCTTTCTTTTCTTTTTCCAGCTCCAAATCTGACTTCTCACTAGCATTCTGTGCCTAAATGAAACATTTTTGACAAAATACTAGTACTAAACATGCAGTGGTAGTTCAGTGCCAAAATACAAAGCTTGTGATCAAGGTTATGTTTTCAATTCACAACTGGGTCCTGTGTGCCACAGTGGTAAAGTCCAGGACTCGTGACCTGGAGGTGAAGAAATAATGTTGAAAGCCGTGTAAAACACCATCAAACAAACAAACAAATCAATTCCAATGAAAAATTAATAAAATTTATTTTCACAATCCTTAACTCCTTACCAGGTTACAAAATTTTATGGTGCTACATTTTGAAAAGTATTCCTAGATGTAAAATTATATTTGGCCTTAAAAATGGTATGTGTATTTATCAGCGGAAAGCTAGAAAACATAGTGGAAAAAGGTGTAAGTGTTGGCTCTTTTCTCATGATCTCTACTGTTGAATTGCTAAAACACAGAATTATTTTGTTAAGTGTTACAATACCTCAAAAACTAAATTATAGGGCTGTTCATTTTGATTTGTCATCAGGGTTCTACAGGGCGAGTTATCAAGTGAATTATACTTCATTCAATTTTGAAAGACTGAATGGATAAATAAGAAATTTCATACCTATTATCAATTACAGAAAATCATCCCCCATGAAATCAAAGCAATTTGCAACATGCTCCTTACAGCCATGCGTTATGTTATATGAACAGCCATCATAACATGACTAGACTTCAGTAAAACCACAAATATTGCAATTTCAAAATTCTTTTCATTACAAAAATATCACTAGATCCAAGTGTAAATCAAAGATCAGATTGCACTGTGCATTCTGATTTGATCTACACGGTCTCCAAAGGGCATAATGATCACCTAAGCTACTCACAGGTTAAAAAAATATGGAAATAACAGATGTATAAGAATTTACCTCTGAAGTTCTCCTGGCCTCTTTCAGAAAACTGTCAATCCCTCCTAGAAGTTTCTCCAGGCCTGCTGGAGGTTCCTTTTGAGGGCTGATATCTTCTTCTTCCTCTGAAGAATCTTCCCCAAGCTGGATTACAACAGGTTTATGTACAGGTAAATTCTGTAATATTTAAAATCAACACATGAATATGATCAATAGCTAAGGAACAAAAGGAAACTCATTATTATCCACTTTTTGACTTTCATCTATCAAGACAACTACAGGCTTAGGTAAATCAGGTTTATGTACATTTGAATTCTGAAATTCAAAATGGTCCATAGACACAATGATATTCAACATCATCTCACTTTGGAACTGACTTCTTTCTACTGAAAAAAGGAAATGGAGGTTCCATAAGTTTCCAAATTATTTCAAACTGTGATACACAATTTTGCTTCTAATCTATTTGTGAAAAAAAAAATACATTTCAAATCTCTTTACAACATGTTTAGAACATGACTCTTATTTTAGCTCATTTTTACTTCTATGACACTTTCTCCTGTAACTGGAATATAGGCACCAATCACACTATAATAAGAAATAACTACTGGAAATGTAGCCTTTAGTTATTTCATTCAGCTTTAACTCTTTAACTCTTTACCACACAATCCCAACTTTTAATGACCCTAAGAGAAAAAAAGCCTTTTGAAAACATTGAGGGAAATGGAGAAAATGCTGGTAACCAGCATTTTCTCCTTTTCCCACAATGTTTTCTACCCTATCAAAGACAAAAAATATCATTTTAGCTATAGCTATTTTGTCCTTTGCAAATGCTTTCAATTTGGACTGGTCAAAAATTATCTGGTAAGGTAAAGGGTTAACAAAGAACAGAGCCTGGGCTTTTCCAGATTGAACGCATCTAGAGACAACAACCTGCAGCTCAAATGAAGTGATTTTATTCTTTTGAAAAGGTAAAAAACAGTAAGAGAAAAGGAGAAATTGCAGGTTACCAGGCATTCCATTACTGATCTATGCAGTCTACGAAAATATCTTCCAACTTAGTTTTCTAAAGGTTATCAATTAAGTCTTTACCAAATGACAAAATTTCAGACTGGTCTAAATTGAAAGCATTTGCAGGCGACAAAATTGAAATTTGTTGTTGGAATGGTAGAAAACATTGTGGGAAAAAGGTGAAAATGCTGGTTACCAGCATTTTCTCCTTTTTCCACAATGTATTCAAAAGGCTTCTTTCTCAGGGTCGTTAAAAGTCAGGATTGCGTGGTAAAGAGTTAACTGAACAGATCTAAAACTGATGGCCCATGATCAATAAAAAAAACCCTTACACCTATATGAATTCGCTGCTGGTTGACTTTAGATGCAGACTTGGAGGGTTTTAGGTGGGAACCAGGTGAGCGACTCGGTGAAACACTTGGTGACTTCTCACTTTTCTTCAAGTTCTGGAAAAAGATGTTATAAAATCTTTAGATAAATGTAAAGTCCAGTACGTTTTTTTTTTTTCATGAAGCATCTCTCTATCCACTCATAGACTGGTATGCACTTTTAAATGCACTTTTACACACAGAATGCAGATCAAGATGAGACTGATTTTTGCTGTCTAATATAATTTTCATAAATTAACTCTTTACCACACAATCCCTACTTTCAACAGCCCTTAGTAAGAAGCCTTTTGAAAATATTTTGGGAAAAGGAGAAAATGCTGGTAACCAGCATTTTCTCCTTTTCCCACAAAGTTTCCTTCCCTTCCGGAAACAAACTTCTAATTTTCAGTCAAGTTTATTTTGTCCTCTGCACATGCTTTCAATTTAGACCAGTCTAAAATTTGTTGTTTGGTAAAGAGTTAAAGAACTATCGCTGTATTGTATCTAATGGCTGCAGCAATTAATGACTCTGTTATGCAAGTTCTGATAGATAAATACTTGCTAAAAGCAGTGTGGTAAAAGGAAAACCTGCCCATAAAGAGCAATTTCTCCTTCAGGAACATGGTTTTCAAAAGGTGACCTGCTGCAAGACAAGCAAGACAAGAGAAAACTCGACCAGCCGTTCGAGTCATTGAATCATCATAATATATTTGAAAGCATCAATAAACAAGAGGGCCAAGATGGCCCTGGATCGCTCACCTGAATTTTTGAGAGGACCATAGCCATTCTTTTTTTGAGGTATTGAAACACTGGAAACAAAATCATTATTTTACCATGCAATTTTCAAAAGGTCACCTGTTAAAGTCATTTCAAAATCTGAGAAGCAGTTTTAGTAAAGAAGAATTTTAAGAGTTTCTTAATTTCCCTATAGTGCAAGTAGCCCCCTTTCACAAGAGCCATGTTTCTTGACCTATCAAAATTCCGCAAACACTTTTTGAAAAGGGTCATTCAAGGAACATTTCTGTGAAATTGTTTTAAAATCTGACCAGCCATTCAAGAGAAGAAGAATTTTCAAGAATTTTTTCATGCCCATATAAAGCAAGTAGCCCCCATTCACCAGAGCCATGTTTCTTGACCTATCAAAATTTCACAAACAAATTTTTAAAAGGTTCACCCAATGAACATTGCTGTGAAATTATTTTAAAATCTGACCACTGGTTTCAGAGAAGAATAATTTTCAAGAATTCCTTCATTTCCATATAGTGAAAGTAGTCCCCATTCACCAGAGCCATGTTTGACAAATCAAAATTTCATGAACACTTTTTAGAAAGGGTCACACAAAGAAGATCCATGTGAAATTATTTCAAAATCCGACCAGCCGTTCCAGAAAAGAAGAATTTTTAAGAATTTCTTCATTTCCCTATTGTGCAAGTAGCCCCCATTCACCAGAGCCATGTTTGTCGCCGGATCAAAATTTCGGGAACAATTTTTGAAAAGGGTCACCAAAAGAACATCCCTGTGAAATTATTTCAAAACCTGACCTGCGGTTTAAGTGAAGAGGAATTTTTAAGAATTTCTTCATTTCCCTATAGTGCAAGTAGCCCCCATTCACCAGAGCCATATTTCTGAACGGATCAAAATTTCGCGAACAATATAAAAGGGTCACCTAAAGAACATCTCTGTGAAATTATTGTACAATCTGGCCTGCAGTTTCAGAGAAGAAGATTTTTAAAGAATTTCTTAGAAATTTGCATTTGGTTGCCGTGGCAACCAGAGTTTTTTACGGAATCAAATTCTGTGAATAAATTTTAAAGAGGATCTCCCAAGGAACATTCCAGCCAAGTTTGGTCCAAATTGGCCCCGCAGTTTAGGAGGAGTTGATGTTGAAAGAATTGTTGACGATGCACGACAGACATCGGATGATCCTAAAAGCTCCCCTTGAGCATGTTGTGCTCAGGTGAGCTAACAATGAGTCAAAAGGTATAACTTATTCACGCTTCACTGAAGTACACTGACTTTACCAACAGATTATTTGATACACACAATGGTGATTTCTAGTCTAACATAAAACAACCATTTATTTGCAGTTCAATGGCCTATATTACTAAGATACAAAAAACTGTGGTATTGTTTTGTAAAGTATTTTCTTCTTAACCTATTCAAATCAAAACAGATAATTTTGATCATTTCCTCATGTACCAAAAATACATTTTGTATCACAATTAGGAAATCAAGTGAGTGTATGCGTGTGGTGGGGAGGAGACATGATCTTAATTGTTAGAGTGCTTACCACAACATTATTTTTGTAGATAACATAAAGATCAAACAATCCAACTTTGTTGGACAGTGTAGATCACAATCAGACTATGGAAACCGGATCTTCTTAGTCATTTGGTTTTATACCCTGGCAAAACATCTACCTACACTTTGGACTTCTTTGCCAATTGGGAAAGTTGGCTCCAGAAAGGTTAAAAACATTTTTTTCTATTTCTAAATATCAATATTTGCATGTAATCATTAAAATTGTCTGAATAAGACTATTCTGGGTATACCCAACATAGGTTTGAGTTTAATAAAACTTTAGAAATATCACATTTTGAACCTCTGAACAACTATTGTTTCCCTGCCAAAAAATAAAAAAACCCATTTACCTCTAATTTCTCCCTCTGCTTATTTGCCAAGGACTGCAACAGTTGAGCTCTAAGCAATGTCTCCTCTTCCTCCTCATCTCCTAAACTGTCACTGTCTGTGTCTTCTACTTCTCCTTTAACAACTGCAGCTGTAGCTGACTTTTCTGTAGTTTTACTTTCATCTACATGAGCCATAGATTTAAAAGATTGTTGTAATCTCTGTGCTTTTTCTGCAATGGAAGCTGGAATATTGGTTGGGTATTCTGAACTCCGTTCATCAGGCATTTTAACACTTGTCTGTAATGTGTCATTGGTGTCCCTTGTGTTCATGGACATGTCTTTTCTTTGTGTTAATTGAGTGTCCATACTGTGTAGTACAGAACTCTCCTTACTTTGTATCACAGATTTATCCTTGGTATGTATTACTGAAGTCTCCTTACTTTGTAATGTATGCTCTGAATAATCAGCTGGAAGATATTGACTTGTAGAGACCAATGATTGGGCTTCTCCTCTTGATGCTTGTGTCCATGATGCTAAAGACTCTGTTGTAGATATTGCAGCAGGTTTAAAAATATCAGACTGCCTAAACTGTCCTGAATGCTGGGGAGTTGCTTGCTGTACTGAGCTTACTGTATTGGTAGTTTTATAGTTAGGTATTGGTACTGGATTACTTTGGTCTGTTCTGTCAGCAGTGCTGAATGCTTTTGGAACTGGTGGAGGTTGGGGTGGTGGCTGTGGTGGTGGTTCTTTTGGTAAAGGTGGTGGAAGAGGTGGTGGGAGAGTCTCAGGTAAAGGTGGGGGTAGGATCTCAGGTAATGGGGGCTCTGATGGGGGTAAGGGGGGATTAGGGGGAGGCTCTGCCGGAGGTGGCGGAGGCAAGGGTGGCTGTATGGCACTTCCAAACTGTGTGTGGGGTTGGTTTGTATGGCTAGTAGAGTAAACACTGGTTAACTGTGGGTCTGACACAGACATTAGTGGTGCTTGTGGTATCATGTTGGAATGGTAGAGATCGGAAGACTGGTAGATCTGAGTCCATGGCTCATACATGACCTGCATGTTTGGTACCTGAAATTATTACCTAAATCTCAGTTCTACTTCAGTAAAACAATGAACATTATTTTTGAAAGAAGCAAAGCAGTATTTGCAGATTCTTATGTACAGAAAAAAACAACTGTTTACAGGCCTACTTTTGATATATGCCTGGTCCTCTGGTAAATACATATAGACTTTAACAGACGCTTAACTCTTGACCAAACAACAAAATTTTAGACTAGTCCAAATTGAAAGCATTTGCAGACGACAAATTGAAGGTGGCACAAATGACAAAATTTGTCCCTGACAGGGTAAATAACATTGTGGGAAAAGGAGAAAATGCTGGTTACCAGCATTTTCTCCTTTTCCCACAATGGTTTCAAAAGCTTTCTGTCTCAGGGTCGTCAAAAATCGGGATCGTGTGGTAAAGGGTTAAGAGAGTAAACAAATGCTACTATAACTTAATAATGTGTAAAATCTAGAGAGCAGAGTAAATATAGATAAAAAAATTGATACAAGGTATATGCAATACAGAGACACCAGAGATTTGTCTTTGATTTACACCAGAAATTCTAGTTCTTATGTTTATGGCTACCCCCAATAGAATGAAATGCATTTTCTATCCTTTGTGATCTGTGAAACCTTGCAACTGTCAGGGGTATCTTTGGCACCAAGGTACAAGAGCAATGACAAATTTCATAAAAATAAAGATAAAATTCGTTACAAAAAGTGAATGAAAACGAATAAAGATTCATCTTTATTTCATGCTTTCCGGTAGGATATCGAGAAATGGCAGTGGAAATATTTTTCAATCTTACACTAGTACCACCAGTGAAAATACCGATTTTCACGTTCTTGTTGCCAAGGTTAATTGCGCTTGCCTGACAACCAGATGGGAAATATGATGTCATATACCTTACATTTCACGCGCTTGACGTAATGTTGCTATGCAGGAGGGGTACGCCACGGGGAATAAGGGAAAAGAACTGTACTGAATTTTGATAAACTCCTCCCAGAAAGGGTTAAAAGCATAAAATAATAGAATATTTGGTTTTTTTTTCGGTGAAAGATCGAAATTTATTTCATCTCGTGAACACCATCGGTAATATTTTCACTTGTGGCTGCACCACTTGTGAAAATATTACCAATGGTGTCCACTCGATGAAATAAATTTCGATCTTACACTGAAAACAAGAGGGCCATGATGGCCCTGTATCGCTCCACTGGCTAATTCGTAAAAACACTACAAGCCAAACATTACATTATTTGGCCAACTGGTTTCAAACTTGAGGGCATACAATTTTTTTCCATAAAAACCAACAAAAAAGTTGTGACCCCTGAGCAAATCCAGTTTTGACCACAAAGCTATAATTACTTGAATCCTGGTGGAGGTCTACAAGATAAAGCCTCATACCAAATAATACAGGTCTAGAATGTGTGGTTATAAACAAGAAGATTTTCAAAGTTTTCTCAATAAAAGGCCCTGTAAAACACGAAATCCATGAGACAGGGCTAAATTTAGTGGTCCCAGTCTTTATTATGGTTAGTAACAAGATGACTTAGAAAGTCATCACAAAAGCCCATGTAAAACTTGTGACCCCTGGTGTGGGGACAAACTTGACCCTAAGGCTATAATTTGGGCCCTCCTGGTAGAGGCCCACTAGATAAAGCTAGATGCAAAATTTGGTAGCCCTAGGCCTTATAGCTAGGTACAAGTAGATTTTTAAAAAATTCCCAATATGAGCCCATGTAAAACTTGTGACCCCCAGGACAGGGCCAAATTTGACCCCCGGGCTACAATTTGGGCACCTTTGGTAGACAACCACTTGATAAAGCTAGATGCAAAATTGAGTAGCCCTAGGCCTTATGGCTTGGTACAAAAAGATTTTTAAAGTTTTCACTATATAAGCCCATATAAAACTTGTGACCCCCGGGCCGGTCCAAATTTGACCTCTGGGCTATCATTTGGGCATTCTGGGTAGAGGTCTACTAGATAAAGCAAAATGCCAAATTTGGTAGCCCTAGGCCCTATAACTAGGTACCAGAGGGATTTTAAAGTTTTCCCTATATAAGCCCATATAAAAATTGTGACCCCCGGGGTGGGGCCAATTTTGACCCCAGGGCTATTATTTGAAGGAACTTGATAGAGGTCCACTAGATAAAGCTACATGCCAAATTTGGTAGCCCTAGGCCTTATGGTTTCAGAGAAGAAGATTTTTAAAAAATTTCAATATTTTTCAGTTTTGTTGCCATGGCAACCAGAGTTTTTGAAGGAATAAAATTATTTCAAGGAATTCTGAAGAGGACCATGGCAGGATCATTTCTGTGAAGTTTCATCAAAATTGGATGGGTAGTTTCAGAGAAGAAGATGTTTGAAATAAAAGTTAACGCACGCACGGACGCACGCACGGACGGACGGACGCACGACGGACACCGGGCCATGACATAAACCCGCTGGCCTTTGGCCAGTGGAGCTAAAAACAAATATCCTCTATTTAACTCTTTATCAAACAACAAAATTTCAGACTACTCCAAATTGAAAGCATATGCAGATGACAAAATAAATCTAAATCAAAAATTGATTTTTTGATTCTGGAAGAGTAGAAAACATTGTGGTAAAAGGAGAAAATGCTGGTAACCAGCATTTTCTCCTTTTCCCACAATGGTTTCAAAAGGCTTCTATCTCAGGGTTGCTAAAAGTCGGGCTTGTGTGGTAAAGGTGTGGTAAAGAGTTAATGCATCACTGAGATGCATTATACAAATAAGTCATCATATAATTTTGGATCCAGAAAATGTCTCGCAACTGACTGTATCACATCGTAGAATGTTCCTTTGTGATGCAGGAAACCGATTTATAGTAAAAAGGTTCAACCCAGGTCAGCCTGGCTATATTTCACAGGCTTACACAGGTAAACACGTACTTCATACAGGTACATCAACTACCTTTCCATTGGAAATAGCTCATAATGCATACAAAAAAAATACAGCATACAAGTAAAGGAGGTCAATCTCTAGGTAGATTTTTGTTCTATTTGATTCCCCGCTAGTTTCTTTTATCACAATCCTTTTCAAGGTATGTCATGAAAGATGATGACATCAGCCTTCCATGGCATTAACGGCAACAGGGTTAAAAGATGGCAATAACTTTGGCATAAGAAAATGATGGTAAAATGATCTACTTTAAAACCAGTAAGAGCATAGTAGAAAACAGTGAAATTCCAAGATATAAGTAATGTTTCCTTTATATGCAACAAGGTTGGTTCTCATCATCTGTTAGAGGCAACAAAGGAACTACTTCAAATTCAGTCAAGATAAACATTTTTTTACACGTGAAGTCATTAGTATATCTCAATTTGCAATTTCTCCTTTCATCAAAATGTCTTGAAAATGAATCAATGCATAGTAAGATCAACTATGTTAATAAATATAATTATGAAAAAAAAAATAGTCAGATCTAAACTTACCTCATACAATGGCTGCATTGCAATACTGTAGTCTGGTTCAAATTGTAAGTCTTCATTACTTTGCATTACAGCTGAAATGAAGATCACATGTAACTCTACTATAACATCACAATGTTTTAGACTTACCGTATAAGTACTTTTTTCTGCGGGGTCCAAATTCTAAAGATTTTCAAAAAAAACAGGGTACCCTGCGTACCTTTTTTCTGCGCCAATGAATCTGATAAAAAAGGGATTTAATTATTGCGCTTTATTTTGATGAAGTACCAGTTCCAGCTTTTTCTTTTGGACAGGTATACTCCATAAAATTTAATGTATTTCGGTTGTTATCGTCTCCAATGAAAAGGATGATATTCATGTAATTAAAACACACACACACACTTTTTTTTGTGTAAATTAATAACTATTTTATTCATTGCAATGCCATATCTATTTCTGTATCAGACCCAGAGAAAATATTCTTCCAATGCTTCCAAGTTCCGTGCCGATCTGAATCCATTAGTTTTTAACCCATTTTAATTCGACACTATTGGTGCATTTTGACCCGCCATTTTGAGACAAGCTCTTTCAAAACAGTTATGGATAAGTGAACTGAGCCAATTGGTACCTCATCCAACTCATTTTCCCTAATCTGGGCAACAATCTGTTCCGAATATCAATTATCAAAGGAAGATTTCAGCTTGGCTTTATTTGTCTCAAAATAATATTGGGGGAAAGGGTATAAATGGTTTGATGTGTGAAACTAACAATGGTATAACCTTTGTTTTCTACCCGTAGGCGTTATCATAACGGCATGCAAATACCGTAAAGCGCGAATAATAGATCACACCTACCAAACTGTAGAGTAACCGTACAGTTAACATTAAGACTCGTTTATAACATATGCAGGAGAGATCTAGTATTTTGAAAACATTGTGGGAAGGGAGAAAATTTATTGCGATAATCATATTGTGTTATTTACAATACAGGTAGTGAAAGCCATTATATATAGAGAGTAGAAAACGGTAAAAAGACGATAATAATACGCCGAGTTTAATAATACACGTGTAATTTACACATGTCCCCACAAAACAACAACAGCAACAAGTAAAAGAACGACGACGACGATAGAATCCTTCTTTTTATTTGGACTAAATTTTTGCGTCTTTTAAATCTGCATTCCTGCATGTCCCCACAGATAAAGCAGAAATAAAGTCACCGCAGAAAAAAGTGCTTATACGGTATCTATATTGAAGGCCTTGAAGTATTGAAATATATCACTTAAAGTTAGCTTCTCAGACTTTTGAAGCTTTTGAAAACATTGTGGAAAAGGAGAAAATGATGGTAATTAGCATTTTCTCCTGTCCCAAAGATGATTTCTACTCTGTCATAATTTGAGTCACATTTGTCGTCTGCAAAAGCTTTTGGTATGGACAAGTCTAAAATCTTCTCGTTTGGTAAAGAGTTGAGACAGCAGACATAGAGAAAATATACTATTTATTTGTTATTCCTTCATGAGCAACATAGCCTCAAAAGGTATTTCAGATTTAGTGCCAGAATACCTAAAACATTCAAGGCATATCACATGACAAACAATATGAGTTAATCACAAGGATTGCTAATCAAATTTATCTTATGTGAACAAAAATAAACAGTGTTATCTGTTGCAAAATGACCATCCTGTTATTTAACAACAGATTGGGGGTTAAATGAAAAAGGAAAAAGAACTCAAAGGTAGCATGCAAGCTATAAGAACTGCTGCTGAGTGCCAATACTGTACTATATCAGACAAAAAAAGATTAAGAAGAGATATGAAAAGAAGCAAACAAACTATTCCCACAAAGGCTATACTGCTTACCTGGTGACTCTGGATCACTGTCAATATCCATCTCAACTTCATCATAATTATCTCTGCTTTGTTGATTGGACTGTTTGTCAGGGGCTTGCTGTGTCTGGTAAAAAAGAAAACCATATACTGTGTTAAAACTGTTTGTAGGGTATCAACTTGCAAAGCTTCACACAAAAGTGGAAGGCATTTCAATAAAAGAATAACTCTTTACCAAACAAACTCTGGCTTTAAAAAACCTTGGGAAGAAGGCCTCTGAAAGCACAATGGTACAGTTAATGGAAAGGTCTCTGTACTATGGTACAATCCTTATTTATCTGTTACGTGTTGGACAAGTTGTATCTGTGATATAAAGTAACACTGCACAAAGTAGTGATATTCTTGTTAAAAACAATTTTGAAAATGTTATACATTCATATCTTAACCAATGGTAGGACTGAAAGCAACCCAGAAAAAAAAAGTCAATCAGTAGTTAACTCCTGTATTACTGGCTTTCCTCTCACTTTAGGGATACTTTGGATTAAACTTAGTTCTAAACTTGGAAATTCTTTCTTTCATACCAGCTTGGCAACACAAGTTCTTACTTGAAAGCCAAGAAAGCAGAACAAAACTAGAATGGAAGCAGAGACCACCCGCTCCAACCCTATCAATTGATATTCTCACGGAATCGGGAAAAAAAAAAATGGGATGGAAATAACTCCTGTAAAAGTCAATCAATCACAACCAAAATTTCAGCTGCTCAAGTTCCCATGACAGGAAGGATTATATTAAAAGTGCAGCCACAATGGTTGAAAACTGTAGGAGAAGAAGAGGTAACAAACTATGTCTTAGCCTTAGGACTGGCTAACAGTTGGACAGCTTGTTTCCAGTAATTTTCCCCTTTGTCTGGACAATACTTCATAACTTTTTGTAAAACACATAGTTCGGTAGGCAAAAATCATGTTTAAACTTTTCATTATACCTGTAGGGAGGAGTTTGGTTTAAAGCTAGGTTTCCCAGACTTTCTTTCCATCAACGATAAAAACCTGGACACAGCTTCCTTGGGATCATCTAGTGTCAAAATCTTCTGTATTTCTCGAGTTTGATATTCTGGACTAACTTCTGTATTTTTCCATGGACTTTTTGACTCTTTAGACCTGGACCTTCTAGAAGTATTGCCACGGTTACCATTTGAAGATGACCTTGACCTATCCCCATAACTACTGAAATTTGGTCTGTTCCTGGAATCTGAAGTTTTTGCATGATGATCTCTTCTCCTGTATGTTGGGAGAGTTTTCTTTTGAAATGCTCTTCTAGCTGTGAGGGCAGGAGTTCTGCTCCGAAGAGGTCTATTATACGGTTTCAATGGATGACCTGTGAAAAGATTGGGAAAACACTTTTACAGCCAAAATATTTAACTCATTACCAAACAATAAAATTTTAGGTTTGTCCAAATAGAAAGCATTTGCAGACGACAAAATGAAAGTGAATGAAAATTTGAAATTTGTTTTGTGAAGGGTAGAAAACATTGTGGGAAAAGGAGAAAATGCTGCTTACCAGTGTTTTCTCCTTTTCCCACAATGTTTTCTACAGGCTTCTTTCTTAGGGGCGTCAAAAGTAGGGATTGTGTGGTAATGAGTTAAGTCTAGCAGATGATAAAATTTCAGACTTTTTCCAAGTTGAAAGCAGTTATAGACTATAAGTAGAATCTCACTCAAATAAAGGACTGTAACTATACAGGTATGTTTACCCTACTAAGTATGGTTACCAGCATTTTCAACTTTCATCACAATGTTTTCAAGAAGCTGTCTTACTCAGGGTACTTAAAATTAAGGATTGTTTGATATATGCTTAACCCATTACCACACAATCCCTACTTTTGATGCCCCTGAGAAAGAATCCTTTTGAAAACACTGTTGGAAAAAGAGAAAATGCTGGTAACCAGCATTTTCTCCTTTTCCCACAGTGTTTTCTACCCTTCCCAGAGAAGGTTTCAATTTTTCAGTCACCTTTATTTTGTCGTCTGCAAATGCTTTCAATTTGGACCAGTCTAAATTTTTCTCATGTGGTAATGGGTTAAAAGTGTAAAAAACCATCTTACAGAAAAAACGTTTGGCACTAATATCTTATATTCACACATATGCATGCTGTCCAAAATCAAATTGAGCTGTGGAAAATCATCAGCGACTTATATAAGCAGTTTTGTATCTCTAGCACATACATGTACATGTATATGTTTCTTTGTACTTCTGACACTTTGCTGGAAAAAATATTGACAATGCCACACAAATATCATCATAAAATTGATGTTTTTTCCATGGAAATACAAATTCAAGTCTTGTCTAAATTGAAAGCATTTGAAGACATCAAAATAAATTTTACGAAAGGACATCAAAATAACATTATGATAAATTGAGAAAATGTGGGTTACCAGCCTTTTCCCTTTTTCCAACTACATGTATGTTTTCAATACATGTAGTTGTCTACATCAGAGTTCTTATAAGTTGTAACTGTTGAAAAAAGGGTTCAGCAGAATATGTAAGATGTAGATTTTGGTCAGTTGATATGTTGTTACAAAAAAAACTTGTATGTTGTTGTGAATAGATCAAGAAATAATTTCATTCCTGAGCAAAGATATTACCGTAAATCATTTTACAGAGTAAAATTACAGGTCAATAGGTGACTGCAACACTACTCTAAGTGCCTGTACATTGTACAGGCACTTAGAATAGTGTTGCACTCACCTATCGGCTATCGAGTTGTCATTCTGATCTTACACTATAATGGCTTAATGAGCATATTACCTTCATTTCTGCAACTATAATTCTCCTTGGAAAACTGGTTTTGGCTTTTCTTTTCACTGTGAGAAGATGGTCTAATATTGCCCACTGGGGGATGCATAGGCATCTTTCTCTCCTGTCCAACCTCTGGTGCCAATCCTTCGATGTCATCCAAAGATTCTTCAGTGTTATTACTTTCCTCTGTCTCTGCTTTCAACATTTTCTCTGCGGCTGAGGCCAATGCAATTCTTCTAAGCTCAAGCTCATCTAATTCTTCATCTTCGAGGCCATCACAATCCAATACCTAAACAATTCTCATAACATGAGTTATCGTTTCTTACAATGCTTTCTTTACTGTAAGTATATCTCGATTTTGTTTGTAGAAGTGCTGCCATCTTACAACAATGATCTTTATTACTATTTTTATAATAATTGTGTGATGACTACTTGGTCTAATGCCTCAATGGGATGCATTAACCCTTTCCTAAATGACAAACTTTTGGACAAGACTAAATTGAAAGCATTTGCAGTCGACAATTCAACTCTTGCTGAAAAGTTGATTTCTGTCTATGACAGGGAAGAAAACATTGTGGGAAAAGGAGAAAATGCTGGTTACCAGCATTTTCTCCTTTTGCCACAATGTTTTCAAAAGCTACTATTCCAGACCCGTAAAAAACCAGGGATTGTTTGGGACAGAGTTAAACCCCTTTTTGCTATAGTGCTACTCATATCTAACAGTCAAACGAGTACGAAATTATTGCTGTTTAACCATTTAACTAATTACCATACAACAACATTTTAGACTCTGCAAAATTGGAAGTACTTGCAAATAATATTAAATGTAGCTTAAAAGATATTTTTTATCTGTCATTGAGTAGAGAACTATGCAGGAAAAGAAGAAAATGCTGGTTGCCCGGATTTTTCACCTCTTCTCCAGATGTTTTCAAAAGCCTTCTTTTTCTGGGTTGATAAAACTCAGGATCATGTGATAAAGGGTTGAGAAATGATCAAATATTTACAGGACCCTGTGGAAAAGTTTTTCAAAACATTTTTAAATGAAGAGAAAATGGTAGTAATCAGCATTTCTCCTTTTGTCTCACAATCTTGTCTATTGTATTTCAAGAGCAAATTCAACAATAAATTTGTTGTATTGAAGCCTTTTAACATGGGAAAGTCTAAAATTCAAATTCAAACAACTACTCTTCTCTTACTTATGGTCAGATTCACTTCATAATCAAAAGGCTGCACGAAATTCTGATATATTCTTTCTCCAGATCCACTTGACTGTTACACCAATTTAGACATAGGAAAAGTATTTTACTCCTTGGGAAAAACATAAAACAACTAAAAATCACTTTACCTCTTGTTTCATTTGAACATTTTCATCTAGGTTAATCTCTTGTTCTGAATTTGCTGGATTGGTTTTCTCTGCAGATGTGGCAACTCCTGTAAATCAGACCAAAATATAATGGCTTCCAATATGTTGTAGATGTGTCAAATACTTGGCTGTTACAGCAATACATTATGAGCTTTTCGAAATAGTTGAAGGACAAACTTTTTCTGTGAAAAGAAGCACTGTTCAGAATATCAGGGACCGAACTTATTTCTTAAATAGGCACTGAGCAGATCATCCATGCTCAAAGGACAGTGCTGGTCATTTATCTTCCACTCCAAACTGCAGTTTCCCACATATAAACATCAAAAACTTGAACTGTGTAAAAACCTAATTTTATTAAAGGGAATTAAATGTCTTTTTACATACCAGCCTGATCTCCAAGAAACTGACCAACTAAATGAATTTATGTGGAATTAGCTGATTTTACGTAATAGCTCTCTATTGTCAGCGACTTGTAAATGGCTAGCCCATTACCACACAATCCTGAGTTTTGACAACTCTGAAGAAGAAATCTTTTGAAAACATTGTGGGAAAAGGAGAAAAAGCTGGTAACTAGCATTTTCTCCTTTCCCACAATGTATCGTACCTGTTCAATAATGAAAATTATTATTTCAGTTACATTTATTTTGATGTTTGCAAATGCTTTTAATGTGTTCTATTCCAAAATTTTGTTGTTTGGAAAAGGTTTAAAGCCAAATTAAAGTTCGAATTTCAATTTTCCCTTAGCTGACAAAATCTCAACCTTAGCAGGCAGAGTGACTCCCCCTAGTAAAGGAATCTCCCCCCCCCCCCTCCCCCCCCCAGCAAGAGAAAGCAGAACAAGGTCATTTGAATTTTTTATTATCCATCACAGCCCTGATACTTGCTGCTTTTACACGAAGATTCAAAAAATTTATCCCCCCATGAAGTAACCTAAGAGTTTACCTAAACACAAAGTTGTTTAGAGAAAAAAACATAATTAATTAACCCATTACCACACAATCCCAACTTTTGACGCCCCTAAAAAAGAAGCCTTTAGAAAACATCGTGGGAAAAGGAGAAAATGCTGGTAACCAGCATTTTCTCCTTTTCCCACACTGTTTTCTACCCTTCACAAAATAAACTTCAAATTTTCAGTCACTTTTATTCTGTCGTCTGCAGATGTTTTCAATTTGGACAAACCTAAAATTTTGTCGTTTGGTAATTAGTTAAAGGATGAATAAAGTAAGTCACCTTGACCAATCCCAGCCTTTTTTCCCCAGGGGGACTCTTTTGTTTTAATTGTTGAACCTTCTCTATAATGCCTTGTTCCATCTTTAGTTTTTTCTCTACCAACCTCAAGACTTTCACCTTCTTCTTCTTTCTGAATGTGATCTAGCTTTTCTTTTACATTTAAGTATTCGTTTAGTAACTTTTGATAATTCTCTTCAGTCTTCTCCTCTTTGGCATGTCTCAGTCTCCTCTTGTTCCATACTTATCAAAGTCGTTAAGATCCAAATATCATTAAATCTTAACATGGAAAAGAACTCTTTATTATTTACATAAAAGATACTTATAAATAAATACCGGGTATGATGCAGTAATAGATATTAGCTAATATCAAATTGATACATGTTTTACATACATTTGTACACATATAAAATGATCTTCTAGCTGTTACTGAACAGTGTAAAGGCTACTTTCTGTCTAAAAATAAAAGAATTGCAATCTTATATGTCAGAAGTAAAAAATATTGAAGAAGACATGGACATTCACTGTGGTAAGTTTCAAGCTTTTGTGATATTTGCACACAGAAGAAAATTGTTATCGAAGGAATAGACAAACAGGGGTCCGAGGCCATAACATAATAAAACCCCTTGGGTATATAAAAACAGAGCAGCTGTTTTCAACATTTTCCTACAGTGTTTTCAAATGCCATCAACTGCAGGGGCATAAATACAAACATACTAATTTGTACTGTTGAAATTTACCAATTTCACCGATATAAGTATGACTATCAAAACAAACTTTTTTCAAATTCTTTGTATCAGACGTAACTTCTCACAGATGACCGTTTTCGTACAATGTAGCCTATGTTTAGAGTGGAATTTCCACATGTACTACCCTGTAGCATGCCCTAGAAACTACGATAACTGCAGCAGTTATCATGGTTTGTAGGGCATGCTACAGTCTGCTGATTTATGTTACTGCCATGTTCTGATTTTGGTAGAAGTAGGTTGATGGCTCTTTATTCTTTAACCCTTTCCCAAACGACAAACTTTTAGACTAGACCAAATTGAAAGCATTTGCAGATGACAATTCAACTCTTGCTGAAAAGATAATTTCTGTCTATGATAGGACAGAAAACATTGTGGGAAAAGGAGAAAATGCTGGTTACCAGCATTTTCTCCTTTTCCCACAATGTTTTCAAAAGTCTACTATTCCAAACCCATAAAAACCAGGGATTGTTTGGGAAAGGGTTAAGTTGAAAAATACAGATATGAGAGAAAGTAACAGCCTTACAGGGTCCAAAAAATCCACTTGTCCGCTCATATTTACATGTAAAAAATGTATGAGGACAAGTGAAATATCAGTTGTACTCGTCCAGCAGGACAAGTTGTGAATAGGAAATAGTAACAAGTTTTTTTTCAGGTCAATATTTAACTTAGAGGAGACAAAACAGCACTACCGGTAAATTAAACGTGAATTAAAGGTATTCAGGAAATCAAATTTTGAAACAACATGAAACATGCTGGTACCCCGGTTTGTCTAAAATATGAAATGGAGTCCTTTTCGCGAAAAGGAGTTGAAAATAACTTCTTTTCACAAAAAAAACTAAAAGTAACTCCTTTTCACAAAAAGGACTATAGATGTTACCAAAAAGGATTCAAAGGAGTCAGTCCTTTTCGCGAAAAGGACTTTTAATTCCACTGTTCAAATTAGGATTTCTTTTCTTTGTATGTTGCTTTCAACACCATTTCAGTTCTATTGCAGAGACCAGTGCACTTAGCTATGCTTTCCCGGAGTTTCTGTTCATTAGTTTTTCGCAAAATAGTCCTACAATGCAGTGGCTGCTTTTCCAGACAACCATTATCAAAAAAGTATGGATAAATAAATAAATAAATAAATAATAAATAAATAAATTAAAGTTCAGCAGTGGGAAAGGAATCATTTTTGTAGCAATAACTGATCATCAAACCTTGGAGAAAAATGGCAAAATGAGGGCCCAGTGACCTCTTTTTCTCCTTTTCCCACAATGTTTCCTACCCTTCCCAAAACAAACTTCATTTTTTCAGTTACATAAGTGTTTTGTTTGCAGTTGCTTTCCATCTGAACGAGTCTTAATTTTGTCATTTGGGATAGGGTTAAGACACCCCTCTTCAGAACTCCGGGAAAGCATAGATCTATAGCTGCATTTATCTATAAAGTAATGATGTTGAAAACAATGTAGAAAAAGAAAAATGCTAATTTGAGAAGGGTTCTTTTTCTTGAACTTGTAAGTCCTTTTTGCGAAAAGGACTAACTCCTATGACTCCTTTTCGTAAAAGCTAGTCCTTTTCGCGAAAAGTAGTCAAAATAACTCCTTTTCGCAAAAAAGAGTCCTTTTCGTATTTTAGATATACCCCTGGTACCCGTCACAAATAAAGACTGGTTTCAAGCCAGCCTAACGATACAACCTGGGGCATTTCGTTGCAAACAAGAATCTCATAATTGCTTTGGGTGGACCTAATTAAGTATGAATGACTTTGCTAATTAGTAATTATTAAAACAAACAATATTAACATGAACCCAAATACTTTCCTGAAACCAGTTCCAAAAACTGTATTATTTTGGCTTAATTGATTTCTGTAACATGACCGAATAACTGGTACCAGTTTTTAAAACCTTGTATCTAAGGTTTGTTGCAAAGTTTGTGGTATGTTGGAAAAAAAGAAAACCCATCAGAGTCCAATATTGGAAGGGTTTTACTTGTTGGATAAGTGACGATCACAGCAGGGGTGGTGTTTTTTCAGTCACTTGTCCAAGACCAGTGCCTTTTCTAGAAACTTTTGACCATGCATAAGAAATTCTCATTTACCTACCGGGGTGTTTCTGTGAAGATTAATCATTTAAGATTTGTATCCATACCATACGCAGTCAACAAAAACATTGCTGTACAAAGCCTCTTAAAGAGATGCAGGTATTAATATATTCCATTTACATGTAAGTCCCTAAATATGAATGGCTTGGGCTAAGGGGAGTGGAGAAGAAAAAAAAATTTGAGCTCCCCTTCCGATCAAAGGAAGGGTTCTTTTGGATGAAAGATGTTTTGGTAACAAAGCGATTATATAGTGTTTATGTTCTGCTATGTTCTTTACACCTGGTACAAGGGTTTTAGTTCAAACCGTTTACTTTTGCACTTTTCACCCTTTTATCCCTTCATAGATAGGTTCAAACCATTTATTTTTTCACTTTTCACACTTTTTCCCTTGATAGATAAGCAATCCACATATATTATACATATGTAGCATGGAATGAGATGGGGTCTGGGCTTGTTCGTCCTGAAACCAGTTCGTCTCTGGGCTTGTTCGTCCCTGGGCTTATTCGCCCGGGCTCATTCGTCCAGGTTTGTTTGTATCATGCAATCCTTTCGATCTTATTGAAACATAATAAATATGTGCCTTCTAAAATGTATTGTTATAAGAATTTTGAATAAAACTTAATGATGCTTTCTTTATGCCTCTCTCTAAGTCATTTTTTAAGCAAAACATAAACTTTATTAGTTATTCAAGACTTTAAAACGCCGCTTCTTGCCTAGGCTAGCTGTCCTACAACACAATATGAATTGAAAATCCACATGTAAATGTATCTATATATGAATTGTAATTTAATTCCTTTCCTAAATGCCATGATCGGGATGACTTCATTGACATTTTTTATTCACTTTAGTTTCTTTTCTAAACGTAACAATGGGAATGAAGCCATTAATATTTTTTCTTTTAGTTTGGTTTCTTCTATAAACGTGATAAAGATCTTTTTTGAACAATTATATAATCTTCAGGGTTGAGTAAAACAGAAGGCGTTGATGCGCAGTTAAAACTTGTTCAAAATTAAAATCAGCAAAGAATCTACTATGAACACCTTTATTTACTAGATACATAAGTTGGGACGAACAAGCCCGGATCAACAAAAAAACAGTTGGGACGAACAAGCCCGGATGATGAGCCAGGACGAACAAGCCCATGCGAAGCCCAGGGATGAAAAAGAGTGGTTACCATGAGATACATAACAAAAATATTATTTATGAGATACATAGTGGGATTTACAAATTAAGGTTTTAAATAACTAAGGTTTGAACAAAATAAAGCCATGCATTGAGTGTGAAGAACATCACAATACATAAACACTATGTAATGGCTATGTTACTGAAACATCCAATCAATTTCCTCTTTAAGTCTATGTTACCGAACTCATCCGTTACCAAAACCTCCAAAAATCATTCTGGATACAGGTTCTCCAGCAATTCCCCAGACCTACAGAGCTCTACTATCAGTACTTTACCAAAGGATACATTTAGACGAGGGTGACTGAAAAGTTGAGTACTGCTGCTGCTCACTATAACCCAGTACATTTGGACTTGCAGTATTCTGGGTGTTCAGAAAATTTTCAGTCAGATGTCTGGACGGTTTGGCCTTTATGTCCATCAAGGATGGTAAAATGTTTCTTGGATTCGGTAGCTGTCTTGATCCTTTTCTGTTAAATTTACCAGATATATCGTTTCGAATAAATTTCGCGTTTCCAATCATAGGTTTTGGGCGTGTACTTCCAAGAAGCGGCGAATAAATCCCTTTGTTTTCGTTAAGTCGATATAAATTGTCATTGTCTTCATTCCCACCGCGCCTGGACCGCTTGTGATAATGTCCGTGTCTGTAATTTTGGTCCTCATCGTCGGATATTTCACCTTCTTCTTTATTTGAGTCCTTCATTCCACTCATTTTGTTAAAGTCTATTTCGTGTAATTACGAAATTGCGACTTGGTTGACTGTCATCTTTGCATTTTCATTTCTCTACTCTAGCAGCCAACTTTCGACATCCGCGCATTAGCAGGCATTTCATTTTAAATGAAAAAGTATGAGAAATACACGTGAATTAAGACAAGAAGACAAAGACTGCGAAGCGCGACACAACTGGACTCACTGACCCTTTTCAGACATTATAAATTAAGATCAGACTGAAAAGAACATGCAGTCTGATCTTTGACCTACATTGTCCGTTTTTCAAGAGCATTGGTAAAATATTAGAGGTGGGTATTTAGAATTTTTACATCTCACCAAATTAAAAAATATATTTATCACTGAAATTCATACGAAAAAATAATACAAATCATCAATAATTAAGATTCATAAAATTACAAAAAAAAATTTTTTTGATGGTTTTACCTTAAAAGGCTACGTAGCCTCTTAAGCTATTTTTAAATTTCGCACCAAAAATCAATAAAACATCGTGGGAATGTCGAGTGACAGGCACGTGACTCACAACGCTTTAAAGGTGGGTATTTAGAATTTTCACCTCTCACCAAATTAAAAAAATATATATATCACTGAAATTTATATGAAAAAACAATACAAATCATCACTAATTAAGAATCATAAAATTACCAAAATAATTTTTTTTTGATGGTAATCCCTTAAAAGGCAACGTAGCCTCTTAAGGTATTTTTAGATTTCGCGCCAAAAATCAAAAGAAGCATTGTGGGAATGTAAAGTGACTGGCACGTGACTAATGACACTTAAATTCAATAACATAACAAACATGTAATTATTTTCCATAACTTCTTCTTCGGTCGCTATGTTTGAAGCGTCATTTGTGTATTTCCGGTATTTGAATGAGCAAGTTGCTCATCTAAAAATAGACATGGTTCCCGTCGGTGTCGATCTGGGCCTTAGTAAATCTCTAATTTCTCTTGTTGTCGGATGGTTTTCGATTACTGGGGTTTTATGAATGAAAATTAAAAGGCATTGGGAGTATAAAGATGAACTTTTTGTATTTTTGTAAAAATTTCGTCCCAAGATCTGAAGGGCCACCTTTAATTCCCTATCATAACAAACATGTAATAATTATTTTCCATAATGTCTTCTTTGGACGCTATGTTTGAAAGCTTCTTCTGCGTATTCCTGTAAATAAATGAGCGAATTGATCATCTAAAAATAGAATGTGTCTCCCCTTGGTGTCAACCTGGGGCCTAGGAAATCTCTAATTTCTCGTGCTGTTGGACGGTTTTCGACAACTGGGGTTTTATGAATGAAAATTAAAAGGCTTTGAGAGTATAAGGAAACACCAAAGGTGGGTATTTAGAATTTTTACATCTCACCAAATTATAAAATATATTTATCACTGAAATTCATACGAAAAAATAATACAAATCATCAATAATTAAGATTCATAAAATTACAAAAAAAAAAATTTTTTTGATGGTATTCCCTTAAAAGGCTACGTAGCCTCTTAAGCTATTTTTAGATTTCGTGCCAAAAATCAATAAAGCATCGTGGGAATGTCGAGTGACAGGCACGTGACTCACAACGCTTTAATTCCCTATCATAACAAACATGTAATAATTATTTTCCATAATGTCTTCTTCGGACGCTATGTTTGAAAGCTTCTTCTGTGTATTCCTGTAAGTAAATGAGCGAATTGATCATCTAAAAATAGAATGTGTCTCCCCTTGGTGTCAACCTGGGGCCTAGGAAATCTCTAATTTCTCGTGCTGTTGGACGGTTTTCGACAACTGGGGTTTTATGAATGAAAATTAAAAGGCTTTGAGAGTATAAGGAAACACCAAAGGTGGGTATTTAGAATTTTTACATCTCACCAAATTAAAAAATATATTTATCACTGAAATTCATACGAAAAAATAATACAAATCATCAATAATTAAGATCATAAAATTACAAAAAAAAATTTTTTTTGATGGTATTCCCTTAAAAGGCTACGTAGCCTCTTAAGCTATTTTTAGATTTCGTGCCAAAAATCAATAAAGCATCGTGGGAATGTCGAGTGACAGGCACGTGACTCACAACGCTTTAATTCCCTATCATAACAAACATGTAATAATTATTTTCCATAATGTCTTCTTCGGACGCTATGTTTGAAAGCTTCTTCTGTGTATTCCTGTAAGTAAATGAGTGAATTGATCATCTAAAAATAGAATGTGTCTCCCCTTGGTGTCAACCTGGGGCCTAGGAAATCTCTAATTTCTCGTGCTGTTGGACGGTTTTCGACAACTGGGGTTTTATGAATGAAAATTAAAAGGCTTTGAGAGTATAAGGATGATTTTTTTGCACTTTTGTAAAATTTTCGTCCCAAAATCTGAAGGGCCACCTTTAAGGCCTCTAGAACGTAAACAAAGTTTTTCAAAGATTCGACCAAATGACTTATAAATTCCACAGGAATTTGACATTCTTTAACCAAAAATAAATTACATAGAAGATATTTTTTTCATATTTGATCATTTATTTTGGTTATAGAATGTCAAATTCCATGGCTTATTTTTAGCTCCACTGGCCAAAGGCCAGCTGGCTTATATGCCATGGCCTAGTGTTCGTCATGCGTTAACTTTTATTTCAAACATCTTCTTCTCTCAAACTTCCCATCCAATTTTGATGAAACATCACAGAAATGATCCTGCCATAGTCCTCTTCAGAATTCCTTGAAAGAATCGGTTCCCTTCAAAAACTCTGGTTGCTATGGCAACAAAACTAAAAAGTATTGAAAATATTTGAAAATCTTCTTGTCTGAAACCGCAAGGCATAGGGCTACCAAATTTGGCATACTTGTAGCTTTTACCAGTGGACCTCTATCAAGTTCCTTAAAAAAATAGCGCCCTCAGGTCAAACTTGGCCCCGCCCCGGGGCCACAAGTTTCCGATGGGCTGATATAGAAAAGTTCAAAATCCTTCTGGTACCTACCCATAGGGCCTTGGGCTACCAAATTTGGCATGTATCTTCATCAAGTGGTTGTCTACCAAAAGTGCCCAAATTATAGCCCAGGTGTCAAATTTGGCCTGGCTCCGGGGGCCAAAAGTTTTATATGGGCTAATAGGGAAAACTTTAAAAATCTTCTCATACCAAGCCATAAGGCCTAGGGCTACTGAATTTGGCATCTAGCTTTATCAAGTGGTTTTCTACCAAGGGTGCCCAAAATATAGCCCTGGGATTAAATTTGACCTCGTCCTTTGGCTCACATATTGGGAAAACTGTTAAAATATATTTGTACCTAGCCATAAGGCCCAGGACTACCAAATTTTGCATGTAGCTTTATCTAGTGGGCCTCTACCAGGAGCACCTAAATAATAGCATTGGGTTCAAATTGTCCCCACACCAGGGATCAGAAGTTTTACATGAGCTTTTGTGGTGGAAATTGTATAAGTCATCTTGTTATTAACCATAATAAAGACTAGGGCTACTAAATTTAGCCCACGTCTCGTGGGTCTCATGTTTTACAGGGCCTTTTTTTGAGAAAACTTTGAAAATCTTCTTGTTTATTACCACACATTCTAGACCTGTATTATTTGGTATGGGGCTTTATCTTGTGGACCTCCACCAGGATTCAAGTAATTATAGCTTTGTGGTCAAAATTTGCTTTGCTCTGGGTCATAACTTTCTTGTAGGATTTTATAAAAAAAAAATAAAAAAAAATTGTATGTCTTCAAGTTTAATACCAATTGAACAAAAAAATTAATATTGTAATGTTTGCCTTGTAGTGTTTTTATTTCTTAGCCAGTTAAGCGATACAGTGCCATCACGGCCCTCTTGTTTGATTTCATGACAGGTTCCGGGCTTGTTCGTCCCAAAACCAGTTTGTCCCTTGGCTTATTCACCCGGGCTCGTTCGTCCTGGCTTGTTCGTTCAACACCACCTTTTCGATCTCATTGGAAGATAATTGCTATGTGCCCTCTAAAATTAAATTGTTATTTATGCATGAAATTACTATGAATAAAACTTATTTATGCTTTGTTTATACCTCTCTCAAAGTCATATAGTATGTATCAAAGTAACAGACCTAGGTCAAAGATCTATAGATTCTAACAGAGTGTATCTTGTATATATTACTATAAATATGTAACCATGATTTGACAATTTTAATGCCACTCTGAATATACCAAATCAATCTGCTTGGTCAATGAAACCTAGTGATCTGCTTTTGAAACAACTAGGACCTCATAAGAATACAACTGACCCCTCACCACTGTATCAAAAATTAATACAAGAGGGCCATTGGCCCCGGAACGCTCACCTTAGACTATAGCTTATGAGTGAAATTCAATTCTTTGAGCAACTTTGGAAAAGCTTCACCCAAGGAACATCCCTGCCAAGTTGCATCAAGATTGGCCCAGTGGGTTAAGAGAAGAAGATGTTTAAAGAAATTGTTGACGGGCGACAGACACCGGATATAGGGCAATCAAATATCAAAGCTCTACACCTTCCAGTTTCAAAGAACTTGTGGTCCCCAGGGCTGGGTCAGTTTTAACCAAAGCAGCATCCTTGGAACAGACTTGGTAGAGGTCCACTCAAAGATGCTACATACCAAATATCAAAGCTCTACACCTTCCCGTTTAAGAGAAAAAGAAATTTAAAATTTTCCTTCTTTGTTCCTATGTTCCAAACTGTGACCTCCGGGGCATGGCCAGTTTTGACACCAGGGACATCATATGACCAAACTTGGTAGAGGTCCACTAGAAGATTCTGCATACCAAATATCAAAGCTCTGCATCTTCAAGTTTCAGAGAAGATTTCTAAAGTTTTCCTTCTTTGCTGCTATGTTCGAACCTGTGACTCCCAGGGGCAAGGCCAGTTTTGACCCAAAGGGCATAATATGAACAAACTTGGAAGAGGTCCACTACGAATTGCTACATCCCAAATATCGTAGCTTTATGCCTTCTAATTTTAGAGAAGAAGAATTTTAAAATTTTCTTTCTTTGTTCCTATGTTCAAACTTATAACCCACGGGGCAGGGCCAGTTTTGACCCCACGGGGATGATTTAAACAAACTCAACTAGGAGATGCCACATACTAAATATAAAAGCTCTACGCCATCTAGTTTCAGAGGAGAATAATTTTTCAAGTTTTCCTTCTTTGTTCCTATGCTCAAACTAGTGACCCCCGGGGTGGTGCCAGTTTGACCCCAGGGACATCATTTGAATAAACTTGGTAGAGGTCAACTAAAGGATGCAACAGACTAAATATCAAAGCTCTACGCTTTCTAGTTTCTGAGGAAAAGAATCTTACAGTTTTCCTTCTTTGTTCCTATGCTCAAATTTGTGACCCCCGGGGTGGGGCCAGTTTTGACCCCAGGGGCATAATTTGAACAAACTTGGTAGTGGTTTACTAGGAGATGCCACATACCAAATATCAAAGCTCTTCGCCATCTAGTTTCAGAGGAGAAGAATTTTAAAGTTTTCCTTCTATGTTCCTATGCTCAAACTAGTGACCCTCTAGGAATTGCTACATCCCAAATACCATAGCTCTATGCCTTCCAGTTTTAGAGAAGAAGAATTTTAAAAATTTCTTTCTTTGTTCCTATATTCAAACTTGTGACTCCCGAGGCGGGGCCAGTTTTGACCCCACGGGCATGATTTAAACAAATTTGGTAGAGGTCCACTAGGAGATGCCACATACAAAATATCAAAGCTCTACGCCATCTAGTTTCAGAGGAGAAGAATTTTAAAGTTTTCCTTCTTTGTTCCTATGCTCAAATTAGTTACATAATTTGATAAAAATTGGTAGAGGTCCACTAGGAGATGCAACATACCAAATATCAAAGCTCTACGCTTTCTAGTTTCTGAGGAGAAGATTTTTAAAGTTTTCCTTCTTTATTCTTATGCTCAAATTTGTGACCCCTGGCGTGGGGCCAGTTTTGACCCCAGGGACATAATTTGAACAAACTTGGTAGAGGTCTACTAGAAGATGCCACATATGAAATATCAAAGCTCTACGCCTTCAAATTTCAGAGGAGAAGATTTTGAAAGTATTCCTTCTGTGTTCCTATGCTCAAAGTTGTGACCCCTGGGATGGGGCCAGGTTTTATCCCAAGGATATAATTTGAACAAACTTGGTAGAGGTCCACCAGGAGATGCCACATACTAAATATAAAAGCTCTACGCCTTCAAGTGTCAGAGGGGAAGATTTTTAAAGTTTTCCTTCTTTGTTCCTTTGCTCAAACTTGTGACCCCTGGGGTGTGGCCAGTTTTGAGCCCAGGGATATAATTTGAACGAACTTGGTAGAGGTCCACTAGGAGATGCTTCATACCAAATATCAAAGCTCTACGCCTTCAAGTTTCGGAGAAGATTTATAAAGTTTTCCTTCTTTGTTCCTATGCTCAAACTCGTTATCCCTCGGTACATAATTTGAAAAAACTTGGTAGAGGTCCATTAGGAGATGCTACATACCCAATATCAAAGCTCTACGTCTTCCAGTTTTAGAGAAGAAGATTTTCAAAGATCCATGGTAACTAGAGTTATGGGTGGAATTAAATTCTTTGAACTAGTTTGGTAGAGCTTCACCCAAGGAACATTCTTGCCAAGTTTAACCCTTTCCCAAACGGCAAATTTTGGACCAGACCAAATTGAAAGCATTTTGCAGATGAAAAATTAACAGTTGCTCAAAAGATGATTTTTCTACATATTAGGACAGAAAACATTGTGAGAAAAGGAGAAAATGCTGGTTGCTGTTTTCAAAAAGCTTCTGTTCCTGACCCGTAGAAACCAGGGATTGTTTGGGAAAGGGTTAATGAAGATTGACCCAGTGGTTTAGGAGGAGAAGTGGTTTAGGAGGAGCAGATGTTTAAAGAAATAGTTAACGGACGACGGACGCCTTACAAAGGGCGATCACAATAGCTCGACTTTAGCATTTTGTGCTCACCAAGCTCACCTTTAGCACTTTGTGCTAAGGTGAACTAAAAAGCGTTTTTGTTGATTTAAGGGACGGTTTTCGGTGTCAGCATAATCTAGAGGACTGTTAATATCATAGTCCATTTGAATGCCCAATGCTACCAAGATGAGATTCTTGCAAGGCACATTATCCCTCTTTTCAAAATAATGCCAATATTTGTATAAAAACTAACGTATTGAAGAAAGGCATTTAGATGGAATAACTTTGTTATTATTAAAAACAAAAACAAGAGGGCCAAGATGGCCCTGGATCGCTCACCTGAATTTTTGAGATGACCATAGTCTTTTTATTTTTTTTGAGGTATTGAAATATTGGAACCAAATTTATAATTTTGCCAAACAATTTTCAAAAGGTCACCTGCAATAGTCATTTTGAAATCTGACCATCAGTTTCAAAAAGAAGAATTTTTAAGAATTCTTCATTTCTGTATAAGAGCAAGTAGCCCCCATCCACGAGAGCCATGTTTCTTGATGGATCAAAATTTACCAACAAGTTTTGAAAACGGTCACCCAAGGAACATCTCTCTGAAATAATTTCAAAATCTGACCAGGGGTTTCTGAGGAAGAGAATTTTAAAAAATTTCATCATGTCCATATAGTGCAAGTAGCCCCCATTCACAAGAGCCATGTTTCTTGATGGATCAAAATTATATGTACAGCTTTTGGAAAGGGTCACCCAAGGAACATCTCTGTCAGATTATTTTAAAATCTGACCACGGGTTTCAGAGAGGAAGAATTTTCAAGAATTTCTTCATTTCCATATAGTGCAAGTAGCCCCCATTCACTAGAGCCATGTTTCTTGGCCAATCAAAATTTTGCGAACAATTTTTGAAAAGGGTCACCAAAGGAACATCTCTCTGAAATTATTTCAAAATCTGTCCAGCCATTTCAGAGAAGAAGAATTTTCAAGAATTTCTTCATTTCTATATAGTGCAAGTAGCCCCCATTCACCAGAGCCATGTTTCTTGACCAATCAAAATTTCGCGAACAATTTTTGAAAAGGGTAACCCAAGGAACAAGTCTGTGAAATTATTTCAAAATCTAATCAGCTGTTTCAGAGAAGAAGAATTTTTAAGAATTTCTTCATTTCTGTATAGTGCAAGAAGCCCCCATTCACCAGAGCCATGTTTCTTGACCAATCAAAATTTCGCGAACAATTTTTTAAAAAGGTCACCCAAGGAACAACTGTCAAATTATTTCAAAATCTGACCAGCGGTTTCAGAGAAGAAGAATTTTTAAGGATTCCTTCATTTTTGTATAGTGCAAGAAGCGCCCATTCACCAGAGCCACATTTTTTGACGGATCAAAATTTCACGAACAGTTTTTGAAAAGGGTTACCCAAGGAACATATCTCTGTTAAATTATTTCAAAATCCGACCAGCGGTTTCAGAGGAGAAGATTTTTAAAGAATTCCTTCATTTCTGTTTAGTGCAAGAAGCCCCTATTCACCAGAGCCACATTTTTTGACGAATCAAAATTTCACAAACAATTTTTGAAAAGGGTCACCAAAGGAACATATCTGTGAAATTATTTCAAAATCCAAACAGCGGTTTCAGAGGAGAAGATTTTTAAAGAATTTGCTAAAAAATTCCATTTCGTTGCCATGGCAACCAGAGTTTTTGATGGGATCAAATTCTGTGAACAATTTTTAAAGAGGACCTCCCAAGGAACATTCCTGCCAAGTTTGGTCCAAATCCGCCCAGCGGTTTAGGAGGAGTTGATGTTTAAAGAATTGTTGACGACGCACGACGGACGACGGACACCGGGTGATCCTAAAAGCTCCCCTTGAGCACGTTGTGCTCAGGTGAGCTAAAAACATGCTGAAGTCAATTTTTTCACAACTTTTTATCTTCAGTTTCCTGGTTTTTACTATATAACTCTAGCTGATTAAGGGAAAAAAAGGTTACAATTCTTCTATAGTTTATTCCTTTGAAAAACTATATTTCCCCCCACCCCACCCTCCCAAAAAAAGGGGGAAAATTTTTAGTAGCTATATACTCCTTCTTTTGTATATATTTTGTTTTTAAGTCTTACCCACAAGGGCGAGAGTGAGAGTTGGAGAACAGCCATAAACAAGAGGGCCATAATGGCCCTGAAATCGCTCACTAAGATTTGACCTAGTGACCTAGTTTTTGACCTGACATAACCCATTTTCGAACTCGTCCGAGAATTCATCGAGGCAAACATCCTGACAAACTTTCATGAGTATCGGACTGAAAATGTGGGCTCTAGAGCGTACACAAAGTAAAAAATTGACGACGACGGACACAGCACAATCACAATAGCTCACCATGAGCACTTTGTGCTCAGGTGAGCTAACAACAAAACAGTAACACATTGCATTTCTGTAGTAATTTCATTAATGTTTTATTCACATAAATAGTACCTTATGTACATAATGATTTAATAATATAACGATCATGTTAATTTCATGTTCTACAGTGCTCAACCTTAAGGCAGGGATCTTAATAAAATGATATAAACAATCATGTTAATTTCATGTTCTACAGTGCTCAAGCTTAAGGCAGGGATCTTACCGTATATAAAAATCTATATACTGGTATACAATCCCTGCCTAACCCATTACCAAACGACAATATTTTAGACTGGTCCAAATCGAAAGCATTTGCAGTCGACGAAATAAAAGTGACTGAAAATTTGAAATTTGTTATTGGAAAGGTAGAAAACATTGTGGGAAAAGGAGAAAATGCTGGTAACAGAAAATGCTGGTTCTCCTTTTCCCACTATGTTTTCTAAAGGCTTCTTTCACAGGGGCGTCAAAAGTAGGGACTGGGTGGTAATGGGTTAAGGCAAAAGAAATATGATTACACGTACCAGTATTTGAGAATGGGTATACCTTTGTTATTTCTCCCCGTTAACCCACAGCAAGTTTACCAGTTAACCCACAGCAAGTTTACCAGTTAACCCACAGCAGGTTTACCAGTTAACCTAGAGCAAGTTTACCAATCTTCGCAACCCTTTCCCAAACATGTCCTGGTTTTTACAGATCCGCAGTTAAAGTCTTTGAAAACACTGTGGGAAAAGGAACGAGCAAATTTCTTCTTTTCCCACAGTGTTTTCTACCCTTTTTGAGAACTTTCTGCAATTTTCTCCAAATATAAAATGGCAATACCCTTTTTCAAACAAGCCCTGGTTTTTATGTGTCTGCTGTAAAAGTCTTTGAAAACACTGTGGAAAAAAGAGAAACTGCTCGTTTTCCCACAGTGTTTTCTACCCTTCTTGAGAAAACACTGTGGGAAAAAGAGAAATTGCTCGTTTTCCCAGTGTTTTCTACCCTTTTTGAGAACTTTCTGCAATTTTCTCCAAATCTAAAATTGTCGTCTGTAAACTCTTTCAGTTTGGAAGGGTCCAAAATTTGTTGTTTGGGAAAGGGTTAACCAAAAAGATTTCATCATCATCAATAATTTAGGAAATTAATGATACTATTCCTGAAAGAAAACAAAGAATGTATGCATGTGAAGATCAGTTTCTGTTTTTTCAAGAATGTTTCTTTATAGTCTTCTAAAAATTTGTTTTTGATGGGGTAGAAAATATTGCGGGAAAAAGAAAAAATGATGGTCATCAGCATTTCTCCTTTTCCCGGAAATGTTTTCAAAAGCATTCTTCCACAGGGTCCTTAAAAATCAGGATCATGGGGTAGAGGGTTAACTGAGCCACAAATTTGAGTTTGGTTGGCTATGACCCTTTACCACACCGTGCTATGTTTTACCGATAAAAAATGCTTTCATAAACATGGTTAGGACAGAGGGAAATGCTGGTAACTTTTTTGATTCTCCAACAATCTTTTCTATCTTACCAGTAGAAATCCTATCATTCAACAAACATTTGAGTGTTGCCTTAAGTGTTTTCCATTTAGATTTGTATAGAACGTCTGTCTAGTGAAAGGTGTAGCCTTTGTAATCAAATGATTACAATAATAACAAAGGCATGGAATATGGTGAAAAAGATCAGTGATTAAAAATACATGTAAATGAAAACAAGAGGGCCAAGATGGCCCTGGATCGCTCACCTGAATTTTTGAGATGACATAGTCTATTTTTTTTTTTTTTTTTTTTTGAGGTATTGAAACATTTGAACCAAATTTATAATTTTGCCGAGCAATTTTTAAAAGGTCACCTGTAAAAGTCATTTCGAAATCTGACCATCAGTTTCAAAAAGAATTTTTAAGAATTCTTCATTTCTGTATAAGAGCAAGTAGCCCCCATCCACGAGAGCTATGTTTCTTGATGGATCAAAATTATATGTATAGTTTTTGAGAAGGGTCACTAAAGGAACATTTCGGAAAATTTCTTTTAAAATCTGACCAGGGGTTTCAGAGAAAGAGAATTTTCAAGAATTACATTATGTCCGTATAGTGCAAGTAGCCCCCATTCACAAGAGCCATGTTTCTTGAAGGATCAAAATTATACTTATAGTTTTTGAAAAGGGTCACCCAAGGAACATCTCTGACACATTATTTTAAAATCTGTCTAGGAGTTTCAGAGAAAATGAACTTTCAAGAATTTCTTTATTGCCATATAGTGCAAGTAGCCCCCATTCACCAGAGCCATGTTTCTTGACCGATCAAAATTTCGCGAAAACATTTTGAAAAGGGTTACCCAAAGAACAACTCTGTGAAATTATTTCAAAATCTGTCCAGCCGTTTCAGAGAAGAAGAATTTTCAAAAATTTCTTCATTTCCCTATAGTACAAGTAGCCCCCATTCACCAGAGCCATGTTTCTTGACCAATCAAAATTTTGCGAACAATTTTTCAAAAGGGTCACCCAAAGAACATCCATGAGAACTTATTGAAATCTGACCAGCAGTTTCAGAGAAGAAGAATTTTTAAGAATTTCTTCATTTCTGTATAGTGCAAGTAACCCCCATTCACCAGAGCCATGTTTCTTGACCAAACAAAATTTCGCAAACAGTTTTTGAAAAAGGTCACCATAGAAACAAATCTGTGAAATTATTTCAAAATCTAACCAGCCGTTTCCGAGAAGAAGAATTTTTAAGAATTTCTTCATTTCCCTATAATGCAAGTAGCCCCAATCACCAGAGCCATGTTTCTTAACCAATCAATTTCACGAACAATTTTTGAAAAGGGTCACCCAAGGAGTGAAATTATTTCAAAATCTGATCAGCGGTTTCAGAGAAGAAGATTTTTTAAGAATTCCTTTATTTCTGTATAGTGCAAGTAGCCCCAATTCACCAGAGCCACAATATTTGACGGATCAGATTTCATGAACAATTTTTGAAAAGGGTCACCCAAGAAACATACCTGTGAAATTATTTCAAAATCCGACTAGCGGTTTCAGAGGAGAAGGTTTTTAAAGAATTCCTTCATTTCTGTACACTGCAAGTAGCCCCCATTCACCGAGCCACATTTTTTGATGAATTTCATGAACAATTTTTGAAAAGGGTCACCCAAGGAACATCTCTGTGAAATTATTTCAAAATCTGACCCGCGGTTTTAGAGGAGAAGATTTTTAAAGAATTTGCTAAAAGATTCCATTTGGTTGCCATGGCAACCAGAGTTTTAGATAGAATCAAGTTCTGTGAACAGATTTTAAAGAGGACCTCCCAAGGAACATTCCTGCCAAGTTTGGTCCAAATTGGCTCAGCAGTTTAGGAGGAGTTGATGTTTAAAGCATTGTTAACAACAGACACCGGGTGATCCTAAAAGCTCTCTTGAGCACATTGTGCTCAGGTGAGCTAAAAAGTTACAATTCTTCTATAGTTTATTCCTTTGAAAAAGTATATTTGTATATTTCACCCCCCCTTCCCAAAAAAAGGGCCATTGGCCCTGGAACGCTCACCTTAGACTATAGCTTATGAGTGAAATGCAATTCTTTGAGCAACTTTGGTAAAGCTTCACCCAAGGAACATCCCTGCCAAGTTGCATAAAGATTGGCCCAGTGGGTTAGAAGAAGATGTTTAAAGAAATTGTTGACGGGCGACAGACGCTGAACATAGGACAGTCAATTATCAAAGCTCTACACCTTCCAGTTTCAAAGAAGAATTTTACATTTTCCTTCTTCGTCCTATGTTCAAACTTGTGGTCCCCAGGGCTTGGTCAGTTTTAACCAAAGCAGCATCCTTGTACAAACTTGGTAGAAGTCCACTCAAAGATGCTACATACCAAGTATCAAAGGCTCTACACCTTCCCGTTTAAGAGTAAAAGAAATTTAAAATTTCCCTTCTTTGTTCCTATGTTCCAACCTGTGTCCTCTGGGGCATGGCCAGTTTTGACGCCAGGAACATCATATGACCAAACTTGGTAGAGGTCAACTAGAAGATTCTTCATACCAAATATCAAACCTCTGCACCTTCAAGTTTCCGAGAAGATTTCAAAAGTTTTCCTTCTTTGTTACTATGTTCAAACCTGTGACCCCTCCGAGGCGGGGCCAGTTTTGACTCCAAGGGTACAATATGAACAAACTTGGTAGAGATCCACTAGGAATTGCTACATACCAAATATCATAGCTCTATGCCTTCTGGTTTTAGAGAAGAAGAATTTTAAAAATTTTCTTTCATTGTTCCTATGTTCGAACTTGTGACCCCCGGGACTGGGCCAGTTTTGACCCCACGGGTATGATTTAAATAAACTTGGTAGAAGTCTACGAGGAGATGCCACATACCAAATATCAAAGCTCTACGCCTTTTAGTTTCAGAGAAGAATTTTAAAGTTTTCCTTCTTTGTTCCTATGCTAAAACTAGTGACCCCCAGGTTGGGGCCAGTTTTTACCCCAGGGACATCATTTGAATGAACTTGGTAGAGGTCCACTAGGAGATACAACAGACCAAGTATCAAAGCTTTATGCTTTCTAGCTTCTGAGAAAAATAATTTTAAAATTTTCCTTCTTTGTTCCTATGCTCAAACTAGTGACCTCCAGGTTGGGGCCAGTTTTTACCCCAGGGACATCATTTGAATGAATTTGGTAGAGGTCCACTAGGAGATACAACAGACCAAGTATCAAAGCTTTATGCTTTCTAGCTTCTGAGAAAAATAATTTTAAAATTTTCCTTCTTTGTTCCTATGCTCAAATTTGTGATCCCCAGGGTAGGGTCAGTTTTGACCCCAGCGACTTAATTTGAACAAACTTGGTAGAGGTCCACTAGGAGATGCCACAAACTAAATATCAAAGCTCTACGCCTTCAAGTTTCAGAGAAGAAGATTTTTAAAGTTTTCCTTCTTTGTTCCTATGCTCAAACGCGTTATCCCCCGGGGCGGGGCCAGTTTTGATCCTAGGGGCATAATTTGAAGAAAAACTTGGTAGAGGGTCCATTGGGAGATGCTACATACCAAATATCAAAGCTCTACCCCTTGTAGTTTCAGAGGAGAAGATTTTCAAAGATTTCATTCTTTTCCGTTTTGTTGTCATGGCAACCAGTGTTATGGGTGGAATTAAATTCTTTGAACAATTTTGGTAGAGCTTCACCCAAGGAACATTCCTGCCAAGCTCCATGGTTTAAGAGGAGAAGATGTTTAAAGAAATTGCTGACGGACGACAAACGACGGACGCAGGACATTGGGCGATCACAATAGCTCACCTTTAGCACTATATGCTAAGGTGAGCTAAAATCAAGAGGGCCAAGATGGCCCTGGATCGCTCACCTGAATTTTTGAGAGGACCATAGCCAATTGTTTTCAAAATCTAATCAGCCATTTGAAATGGGTCAGCTAAGAAACATTCTGTGAAATTATATCAAAATCTGACTAGCCCTTTCAGAGAAAAAAATTCTTCATGGCCATATTATTGCAAGTAGCCCCCATTCACCAGAGCCATGTTTATTGACGGATCAAAATTTTGCGAACAAATTTTGAAAAGGGCCATCCAAGGAACATTTCTGTGAAATTATTTTAAAATCTGACAAGTGGTTTTAGAGAAAAAGAATTTTTCAGAATTTCTTCATTTCCGTATAGTGCAAGTAGCCCCCATTCACCAGAGCCATGGTTCTTGACGGATCAAAATTTTGCGAACAGTTTTTGAAAAGGGTCATCCAAGGAACATCTCTGTGAAATTATTTTAAAATCTGACCAGTGGTTTCAGAGAAGAAGAATTTTTAAGAATTTCTTCATTTCCATATAGTTCAAGTAGCCCCCTTTCACCAGAGCCATGATTCTTGAGGGATCAAAATTTCGCGAACACTTTTTGAAAAGGGTCATCCAAGTAACATCTCTGTGAAATTATTTCAAATTCTGACCAGCGGTTTCAGAGAAAAGGAATTTTTAAGAATATCTTCATTTCTGTATAGTGCAAGTAGCTCCCTTTCACCAGAGCCATGATACTCGACGGATCAAAATTTCGCGAACAGTTTTTGAAAAGGGTTATCCAAGGAACAATTCTGTGAAATTATTTCAAATTCGGACCAGCAGTTTTAGAGAAGAGGAATTTTTAAGAATTCCTTCATTTCTGTATAGTGCAAGTATCCCGCATTTACAATAGCCATGCTTCTTGACGGATCAAAATTTCACGAACAATTTCTGAAAAGGGTCACTCAAGGAACATCTCTGTGAAATTATTTCAAAATCTGACCAGCGGTTCCAGAGTAGAAGATTTTTAAAGAATTTCCTAAAAGATTCCATTTGGTTGCCATGGCAACCAGAGCTTTTGACGGAATCAAATTCTGTGAACAATTTTTAAAGAGAGAACCCCCCCCCCCCCGGAACATTCCAGCCAAGTTTGGTCCAAATCGGCCAAGCGGTTTAGGAGGAGAACTTTGATGTCTAAAGAATTGTTGACGACGCACGACGGACGACGGACACCGGGTGATCCTAAAAGCTCCCCTTGAGCACGTTGTGCTCAGGTGAGCTAAAAATTACGGGAATATTTTTAGTAGCTATGTACTCCTTCTTTTGTATATTGTCACCTAAAAATCTCTCAAAGACAACTTTGGACAATGCTTGGAAGCAAGCCTTTTGAAAACATTGCTGGAAATGGACAAAATACTGTGAACCACTATCTTCTCCTTTTCCAACAATATATTCTATCCTATAAATAAACAGTTGCACCATTTGAGCTACATTGAAATTGTTGTCTGCCTATGCTTTCAAATTGAAAAGGGCTAAAATTTAGTCTTCTGGTTAAATGAGTGGATTGATCCACAATAATTCCTTCAAGCAGTGGTGGCACTATCAACTGTCTGTTATGTCTTTACTGTCCTGCAGTAAATATCTAAACATAAGTCTTTGCAAAATCAGATCTACTTTTACTTCACAGACAAGAAGACAATGTTTTCTTCTGTATGTTTACATTGAGTTTTGTTCTAGACCTTAACCCTTTCCTAAACAATCCCTAGTTTTTACGGGTGTGGAAAAGTAGCCTTTTGAAAACATTGTAGGAAAAGCAGAAAATGCTGGTAACCAGCATTTTCTCCTTTTCCCACAATGTTTTCTACCCTATCATACACAGAAATCATCTTTTCAGCAAGAGTTGAATTGTCGTCTGCAAATGCTTTGAATTTGGTCTAGTCCAAAAATTTGTCGTTTGGGAAAGGGTTAAACACAGTCATGGAAGTCCAACATTCTCTATTTTGATAGTGACTCCTTGTTGGATGGCTTTTTGAACTACTTGGCTGCATTCTTCCCCAGAAACCTCGTCTTTCACAGATACCTGAAATCAAACATATACAGGTTTAAATGTTAACCTATCACCACACAATTGTGTGTTTAACCTCTGATCTTGGAAGGGGGATTTTGAAAATATCATGGGAAAAATGAGATAATGATGGTAACCAGCATTTTACAAAAATATTTTCAAAAGCATTTATAGTTAAGTTTAACCCATTACCACTCAATCCCTACTTTTGACGCCCCTGGAAAAGAAGCCTTCTGAAAACATTGTGGAAGAAGAAGAAAATGCTGGTAACCAGCATTTTTTCCTTTTCCCACAATGTTTTCTACCTAATCAATAAACAGTTGCACCATTTGAGCCACACTGAAATTGTGTGCATATGCTTTCAATTTGGAAAGGGCTTAAATTTCGTCGTCAGGTTAACCCTTTCCTAAACAATCCCTGATTTTTACGGGTCAAGAATAGAAGCCTTTTGAAAACATTGTGGGAAAAGGAGAAAACGCTGGTAACCAGAATTTTCTCCTTTACCCACAATGTTTTCTACCCTGTCATATAGAAAAATCATCTTTTTAGCAATTGTTAATTTGTCACCTGCAAAATGTTTCCAATTTGGTCTGGTCCAAAATTTGCCGTTTGGGAAAGGGTTAAATGAGTATCCACAATGATTCCTTCAAGCAGTGGTGGTACTATCAACTGTCTGTTATGGCTTTACTGTCCTGCAGTAAATATCTAAACATAAGTCTTAGATCTATCTGATATGGGCATCCTGGGTACAGAACCGAATCACTTACCTGCACGACAACTGTTACTTTGAATTTAAAACTAAAATAAAGGTTTACTCAATAAAACGCTACCTCTTGCAATTCAATCAGCTATGATCAGCAGTTCAGAGAAATCTGGAGCTAAAGCAGGTCTCATCTCTCCTCAAATGTGTTGATAAAAGCTATTTTCAACATTGCTACTTTATAGAGTGTAATTTTACAGTCAGCCCGCTTTTGGGACTGGTGATGTGTCATATAAGACAGTCGAATCTTCAAAGAATATGACATGCGCAGACAACAACTTGGCTGCATTCTTCCCCAGAACGCTCGTCTTTCACAGATACCTGAAATTAAACGGATACAGGTTTAAATGTTAACCCATCACCAAACAATTGTGTGTTTAACCTCTGATCTTGGAAGGGGGATTTTGAAAATATCATGGGAAAAATGAGATAATGATGGTAACCAGCATTTTCCAAAAACATTTTCAAAAGCATTTATAGTTTAGTTTAACCCATTACCACTCAATCCCTACTTTTGACGCCCCTGGAAAAGAAGCCTTCTGAAAACATTGTGGAAGAAGAAGAAAATGCTGGTAACCAATGTTTTCTACCTAATCAATAAACAGTTGCACCATTTAAGCCACACTGAAATTGTGTGCATATGCTTTCAATTTGGAAAGGGCTAAAATTTCGTCGTCAGGTTAACCCTTTCCTAAACAATCCCTGATTTTTACGGGTCAAGAATAGAAGCCTTTTGAAAACATTGTGGGAAAAGGAGAAAATGCTGGTAACCAGCATTTTCTCCTTTACCCACAATGTTTTCTACCCTGTCATATAGAAAAATCATCTTTTTAGCAATTGTTAATTTGTCACCTGCAAAATGTTTCCAATTTGGTCTGGTCCAAAATTTGCCGTTTGGGAAAGGGTTAAATGAGTATCCACAATGACTCCTTCAAGCAGTGGTGGTACTATCAACTGTCTGTTATGGCTTTACTGTCCTGCAGTAAATATCTAAGCATAAGTCTTTGCAAATCAGATCTACTTTTACTTCACTGACAAGAAGATGATGGTTTTTTTTATGTATGTTTACATTGAGTTTTGTTCTAGACCTTAAACACAGAGTCATAGATGTCCCACATTCTCTATTTTAATGGTGATTCCTTGTTGGATGGCTTTTTGAACTACTTGGCTCCCATTATCTCCCGCTAGATGGCATTCTATAAATACTCATCTATCTGATATGGGCATCCTGGGTACAGAACCGAATCACTTACCTACACGACAACTGTTACTTTGAATTTAAAACTAAAATAAAGGTTTACTCAATAAAACGCTACCTCTTGCAATTCAATCAGCTATGATCAGCAGTTCAGAGAAATCTGGAGCTAAAGCAGGTCTCATCTCTCCTCAATTGTGTTGATAAAAGCTATTTTCAACATTGCTACTTTATAGAGTGTAATTTTACAGTCAGCCCGCTTTTGGGACTGGTGATGTGTCATATAAGACAGTCGAATCTTCAAAGAATATGACATGCGCAGACAACAACTTGGCTGCATTCTTCCCCAGAACGCTCGTCTTTCACAGATACCTGAAATTAAACGGATATAGGTTTAAATGTTAACCCATCACCAAACAATTGTGTGTTTAACCTCTGATCTTGGAAGGGGGATTTTGAAAATATCATGGGAAAAATGAGATAATGATGGTAACCAGCATTTTCCAAAAACATTTTCAAAAGCATTTATAGTTTAGTTTAACCCATTTCCACTCAATCCCTACTATTGACGCCCCTGGAAAAGAAGCCTTCTGAAAACATTGTGGAAGAAGAAGAAAATGCTGGTAACCAATGTTTTCTACCTAATCAATAAACAGTTGCACCATTTAAGCCACACTGAAATTGTGTGCATATGCTTTCAATTTGGAAAGGGCTAAAATTTCGTCGTCAGGTTAACCCTTTCCTAAACAATCCCTGATTTTTACGGGTCAAGAATAGAAGCCTTTTGAAAACATTGTGGGAAAAGGAGAAAATGCTGGTAACCAGCATTTTCTCCTTTACCCACAATGTTTTCTACCCTGTCATATAGAAAAATCATCTTTTTAGCAATTGTTAATTTGTCACCTGCAAAATGTTTCCAATTTGGTCTGGTCCAAAATTTGCCGTTTGGGAAAGGGTTAAATGAGTATCCACAATGACTCCTTCAAGCAGTGGTGGTACTATCAACTGTCTGTTATGGCTTTACTGTCCTGCAGTAAATATCTAAACATAAGTCTTTGCAAAATCAGATCTACTTTTACTTCACTGACAAGAAGATGATGGTTTTTTTTATGTATGTTTACATTGAGTTTTGTTCTAGACCTTAAACACAGAGTCATAGATGTCCCACATTCTCTATTTTAATGGTGATTCCTTGTTGGATGGCTTTTTGAACTACTTGGCTCCCATTATCTCCCGCTAGATGGCATTCTATAAATACTCATCTATCTGATATGGGCATCCTGGGTACAGAACCGAATCACTTACCTACACGACAACTGTTACTTTGAATTTAAAACTAAAATAAAGGTTTACTCAATAAAACGCTACCTCTTGCAATTCAATCAGCTATGATCAGCAGTTCAGAGAAATCTGGAGCTAAAGCAGGTCTCATCTCTCCTCAATTGTGTTGATAAAAGCTATTTTCAACATTGCTACTTTATAGAGTGTAATTTTACAGTCAGCCCGCTTTTGGGACTGGTGATGTGTCATATAAGACAGTCGAATCTTCAAAGAATATGACATGCGCAGACAACAACTTGGCTGCATTCTTCCCCAGAACGCTCGTCTTTCACAGATACCTGAAATTAAACGGATATAGGTTTAAATGTTAACCCATCACCAAACAATTGTGTGTTTAACCTCTGATCTTGGAAGGGGGATTTTGAAAATATCATGGGAAAAATGAGATAATGATGGTAACCAGCATTTTCCAAAAACATTTTCAAAAGCATTTATAGTTTAGTTTAACCCATTTCCACTCAATCCCTACTTTTGACGCCCCTGAAAAAGAAGCCTTCTGAAAACATTGTGGGAAAAGAAGAAAATGCTGGTAACTAGCAGTGTTCCTTTTCCCATAATGTTTTCTACCTAATCAATTAACAACTGCACCATTTGAGCCACACTGAAATTGTTGTCTGCAAATGTTTTCAATTTGGACAGAGCTAAAATTTTGTTGTCTGGTAAAGGTTTAAACCTATTTCTTTTACATCAATTGTAAAACAAGTTCTCACCAGTTAGATTATTAGTTGTACAGTCAGGTGGCAGGGGACTTGGAGCCAAAGGTGAGGTGGCGACATGATTAACCACAGCCATGAACAAGTTTCCAAGTCCCCTGCCACCCGACCGTACAACTAATTTATTATACTGCAAAGTTTTACCCTTTCAAAGCGTGTTAAGCGAAATTTTCCTGTTTTTATGATTTCACGAATCGAGTTTGCTGACAAAATAGAAATTCCCTTCTGTGTGCCCCAATTCAATGAAAACTGACGTCACTGAAAACTGACGACACTGACAACTGACGACACTAAAAAGCACAGTTTAGTGCACAAATGTGCAGTCTGGTGATCGATCTACACCGCCATTTTGGATGTTGTGTTGCACATGTAGTGATGTTTATGGGGCACTCAAAAGGGAAACTGGTTTTACGTGGTTTTTGCCAGGGAATATGATATATATTCCCGACATGTTAACCAATCAGATCACGAGAAATTTCTTTGCAGTATAATACTATTAGTAGTACTGTCAGGTGGCAGGAGACTTGGAAACTTGTTCACGGCTGTGGTGAATCATATCGTCCCGAGCCATTGGGGCATGATATCCAATCAGATTACGAAATTATTTTGCAGTATAATAATAATTACTCTCCATGATTGCTTTCTGGAAATCTTAAATAACCAATACATGTATCTGCGATGTGGGCAGGTTCCAAAGCAAGCTGACCCAGTGCATTGCAAGATTCAAAATCAAAACCTATGATGTATTCTTCCTATTGTCGCCCACTCAAGTCCTCTTTTTCTTGGTCAAAAAACATGGGATTGCTGCTGTTAAACAGTGGGAAAAAATAGGTCTATAAACAATCTCTGATTTCAACAACTCTATGGAATAGAGCTTACTAGCCTTTTCTCTTTTATCCACTATGTTAATTTTGTTAATTAGTGTTTTGAGAAAACATAACATTTGCGAAATGCTTTGGACAAGTCTAAAATATTGTTGTTTGGTAAAGAACTATCAGACCATTTGTTTCAAGTGTTTATCAATTAGCAAGTCATTATGAGAGTCTATTGATTATGATCATGGTAAAATGAGATAAGCCCAAATTTTTTTCTCACCAGTCCTCTTTACCAACTGATAAAATTTTAGCCTTTTCCAAATCAAAGCATTTGGAGATGACAATTTGAGAGCAACTAAAATTATTTCTTGATACCGGTATAATTTTGTTTTTGACAGAGTTAGGCTTTTGTGTTCAATCGGTGACAAGCAACGAAATGCAAAAAGGGCTGATATTGGTGATGGTGAAAGTGTGATGAAATACCTCTAACTTTCTTATTTTCATACTGCATATTTTCTGAAATCTGTACAAGACTACAAGTCCCAAAATTTGAAAACAATGAACAATTTTCACTTGCCTTAAAACGATGGTCTTCCCTATCAAAATTTGTTTGTGTTGATTTTTCATCAGTTACATTTTCATCACAGTTCCTTGGTGTGCCCAAAGAACTTTTTCTTCTTTTTTGGTTCTATTCCTGAAGGTAAGCATGTTCTTTTCTGCCCAGATGCTGGCACTGAAATATAAATAACAGTCACTGTCATATAACCTGATGACAGTCCACCAGTAGTATTAGAACTGCTAATGAATTTTCAGAGAGGTGGCAATTATTCTATAAACTTGGAGAAATCAAAGATACTTTCAAAACTAGTATGATAAATGAAACCAAGACAAACTAGCAATTTTGTTGAAATGATATCCCACGCCAAAAAAGACTTTTTATGATACAAACATATAAGAGGTATTGTGTTTTGCATGTACATGTGGCCTTTTTGTTATTGGTCCATGATGAAATTATACATTAAGCTCCCTTGTTCCACGGCACAGCATTTTATTACATAACAAGCGGGCCAAGATGGCCCTGGTTCGCTCACCTGAGTTTTTGAGAGGACCATAGCCAATTTTTTTCAAAATCTAAACAGCCATCTAAACAGAGAAGAAGAATTTTTAAGAATTTCTTCATGTCTGTATAGTGTAAATAGCCCACAGCCATCAGAGCCATGTTTCTTGATGGATCAAAATATTTTGAGCAATTTTTGAAAACGGTCAACTAAGATACATTTCTGGGAAATTATTTCAGAACCTGATCAGCCGTTTCAGAGAAGAATTTTAAAAAATTCCTTCATGGCCATGTAGTGCAAGTAGCCCCCATTCATCAGAGCAATGTTTTTTGACGAATCAAACTTTCATGAGCACCTTTTCAATAGGGTCTCCCAAGGAACATTTCTGTGAAATAATTTCAAAATCTGACCAGCGGTTTCCGAGAAGAAGAGTTTTTAAGAATTTCTTCATTTCTGTATAGTGCAAGTAGCCCCAATTCACCAGAGCCACATTTTTTGGACGGATCAAAATTTCGCAAACATATTTTGAAATGGGTCATCGAAGGAACATCTCTGTGAAATTATTTCAAATTCTGACCAGCGGTTTCAGAGAAGAAGAAATTTAAAGAATTTCTTCATTTCTGTATAGTGCAAGTAGCCACCATTCACCAGAGCCATGATTCTTGACAGATCAAAATTTCGCGAAAAGTTTTTGAAAAGGGTCATCCAAGGAACATCTCTGTGAAATTACTTCAAATTCTGACCAGCGGTTTCAGAGAAGAAGAATTTCAAAGAATTTCTTCATTTCTGTATAGTGCAAGTAGCCCCCATTCACCAGAGCCATGATTATTGACGGATCAAAATTTCGCGAACAATTTTTGAAAAGGGTCATCCAAGGAACATCTCTGTGAAATTATTTTAAAATCTGACCAGCCGTTTCAGAGAAGAATTTTTAAGAATTCCTTCATTTCTGTATACTGCAAGAAGCTCCCATTCACCAGAGCCATGTTTATTGACGGATCAAAATTTCACGAACACTTTTTGAAAAGGGTCACCCAAGGAACATCTCTGTGAAATTATTTTAAAATCTGACCAGCGGTTTCAGAGAAGAAGATTTTTAAATAATTTCCTAGAAAATTCCATTTGGTTGCCATGGCAACCATAATTTTTGACAATCAAATTCTGTGAACAATTTTAAAGAGGACCTTCCAAGGAACATTCCAGCCAAGTTTGGTCCAAATTGGCCCAGCGGTTTAGGAGGAGTTGATGTTTAAAGAATTGTTGACGACGCACGACGGACATCCAGTGATCCTAAAAGCTACCCTTGGGCACGTTGTGCTCAGGTGAGCTAAAAATATATATAAGAGGTCCATAACAGGATTATATACATTAAGTACCCTTTTTGCAGAACTTGGCATTTCAAGAAATGAAACAAATAAAGGAAATATACATAAACCCCCTTTTTCTATGGACTACCCAAAGGAAAACATGCATGAAGTTTCATCAGATTTTGTCAAGGACTTTAGAAATATCACTCTCACAATATAAGCCGCGACATTGCTGCCCTTTCAAGCAGGTAGCTAGAGACTAAAGTGTTGAAATTTGTGGCACCTGCCTGGGTAGGTGAATGTATATGTTGTAGGCCAAACTGGAATCTAGGCAGATCTGGAATCTGCCTAGACCAAATTGGAATTCTATTTTGGTCTAGACCACATTGGAATTCTACTCTGGTCTAGACAGATTCCAGATCTGCCTAGACCAAATAAGAATTCCAGTTTGGCTAGGCAGATCCAGAATCTGCCTAGACCAAATTGGAATATTTTCTCATTACAATGTGACTATTTACAGTATAAACCATCTGATTTAATCAGACCCCAAAATAAAAAGAGGTTTCAATCAGAAATTCAGAGTTAGTATAAATTTTGAAAGTTTCATTTTTTTTTTTGTGGAAAAAACAATTGTAGGAAGAAGATAAATTGCTTTAAAAAAAAAATCTCAGTTGCAAACATGTGGATTGTTATGACTGATAAAATTGAAAAACAATCCAATGATTAAGTGGTATGCATTGTAGGAAAAGGAAAAAAAATCAGTTTCCCAAGAATACTACCATAGTTGTTAACCTGTTTTTTGTTGTTGTTTTTTTTTTGTTTTGTGGCAGGTGGGAGGTTTTTTGTTTTTTTTTTTGTGGTTTTGTTAACAGTGATAGGATTACAGATACAGTATATTGCTGTGAGAGAGATGATCCACAAATCTAGTAGAAAGTATTGTTGGAAAATTTGACTTGTTTAAACTGCATATTCTTTAATTTATCCAATAAATGACAATTAATGACAAGTGAGGGTCTAACTGCCCACCTGGTAAAATGATGTTTAAAGACTAATGAAAGTTGTTAGTTGCCATGATATTGTTAAATTGCAGTATTTTTTTAAGCCATGAAGGTGTGAATGTGTGAATGAACCAATATGTCATAAGTTGATAATTAATGCATGAGGCGTGGCTATACAAAAATGTGTGAAAGTCAAACACTGGATCATCTGATCAGGTTTAATCCAATCATTTCAAGTGTTCAATCAAACAGTAAACTAGTGCCTAACAATGTCAGAACAAAAAGATAAATTCAATGAACTCTTGGAAAATTATTGTTCATCACTTGTTAAAAAGAAGGATAAAAGGGTTAAAGTTCATGCTAGATGTTGCAATTGGCAAAAAAATGTCCTATCTCAGTGTGCTCTTTTTTATTCATCAGCCAAACACAAAACACATTATCTTGATTTGTAACTTCTTGTGAATGAAAGCTTTTAGCCTTAATGTCCAATAAGTCTCAAATGATTTTTTTGTTTTTCAACTCTTTACCACACAAGAAAATTTTAGACGTAAAGCATTTGCAGGTAGAAAAATAAATGCGACTGAAAAATTGAGATTTGCCTTTGAATGGGTACGAAAACATTGTGGGAAATGGAGAAAATGCTGGTTACCCGCATTTTCTCCTTTTCTCACATTGTTTTCAAAAGGCTTCTTTCTTGGGGTCGTCAAAAGTCGGCATTGTGTGGTAAAAGGTTAAATCAGTGTCTAATCTTTTAGTATGTAGCCCTGAGTTACAATAACTATGCGACAGAAAGCTTTTTTAAAGTTAAAACGTCCCACAGTTTCTGGTAATGATTGCAAAAACTAAGCCATATTTCATGATTTGCCCTCATTTGGTTTTTTTTTTTTCATTTTTTAATTTGCATGAGTCCTAAATGTGCTTTTTTACTTTACTCTTTACCACATAATACCAAGTTTCAACGACCCTGAAAGAGAAGGCTTTTGAAAACATTGTGTGAAAAGGAGAAAATGCTGGTAACCAGCATCTTCTCCTTTTCCCACAGTGTTTTCTATCCACCCTATCAACCACAAAAACCATTGTTTCAGTTTCATTTAATTTGTCATCTGCGAATGCGTTCAGTCCAAAATTTTGTCGTTTAGTAAAGTGTTAATCAGTCCAACCCACTAACACATAATCCAGTGTTTTAACAACCATGCAAAAGAAAGCTCTGAAAAACAATGTTAAAAAAAGGTGATATCCAACATGTTCTCCTTTTCCTACAATGTTTCTCAAAGGTTTTTCAATGACCATGATAATTTCATAACTAACATTTTTTTCTTATGTATACAATTAATGTTTTTATTTAACATTACATGTATGGTGAAAAGTTTAATTATTGAAATTCAAATAATACACTTTGCTTTTCTTTTTATTAAATCCACTGAACAGATTTTAAAAAATAAAACCGATTCCAGTTTGGTCTAGGCAGATCCTGTATCTGCCTAGCCAAACTGGAATTCTAATTTGGCCCAGGCAGATCCGGAATCTGCCTAGACCAAACAAGAATTCTAATTTGGCCTAGACCAAATTAGAATTCTAATTTGGTCTAGGCAGATTCCAGATCTGCCTAGGCGGATTCCGGATCTGCCTAGATTCCAATCTGGCCTACGACATATATATTGTATTACTTGTGATCTAAAAGGTTTACGAACAGACTGATGCATGGACTCATTGTGTCACTGGCTTTGACCAATAAAAATGTGAAGTTTTATGAAACTATGCGCAAAAGTTGGATATACATTGATAAAAAAATAAATTTGATATGAAGCCCCCTTTTTCCATGATACAGTGATAAATTGGAAAACCCTGACAACTTGCGCTAGGTCGCATGATCTGTGAAAATCTCATCCAAATCTGTTGAGATATGTCCAGTAATTGAAGAGATACTGGTGAAAAATGAAATTATAACATGAAGCCCTCTTATTCCATTATGCAGCTACAATTCCCAAAATCTTGACAATATGCCGTAGGTCACATGATAATGTGAAAATTCCATCCAAATCTGCCGAGCAATGTGAGAGGCGTTGCGTTAAGTCATGTGATTATGTGAAAATTCCATCCAAATCTGCCAAGAAATGTGGGAGGAGTTGCGTTCACAAGAAATAGAATGAAATAAAACACGAAGTGCCCTTTTTTCATAACGCAGCTACAAATTGCAAAACCTTGAGAATATGCAATAGGTCACATGACGAGAAACATTCTGTGAATTAAAATTCTATTCAATTCTGTCAAGAAATATGGGAGGAGTTGCGTTCACAAGAAATAAAGCCCCCTTTTTTCATGACGCAGCTACAAATCACATATAGACAATAATTATACAATAGGTCACATGATGAGAAATAATCTGTGAAAATTTTATTCTACCGTATTCTCTCAAGAAATGTAGGAGTTGCCTTCACAAGAAATAGAATTAAATATAACATGAAGCCCCCTTTTTCCATGACATCCTATTACAAAAACAAGGGCATATAACTGTGGTGTTGCACGGTCAATGTAGGTGAAACTTTTTTCCATCCATTTCCTAATGGAGGTTGACAGATGTGACAAGTTCAATGTAAAAACTTAGTATAGTTTTGAAGACAAGACTCCAAACATCAAAATTATACTTAAGTGGAACATAAGTGAAACTTAAAATCGCTCTCAGTCGGCCATTTTGCATCCAATCAAAAATAGAAAAAAAACTATCTCGGCAGAATGGGTTATTGTACACATGTATAATGTTTCGCGAAATTCCGTCCAATGGTTTTGGAAATATTTGCCGGAACGGACACACAGATGGACGGACAACGCTAAAACTATATCCCTCCGCCTTCGGCGGGGGATAAAAATATAGTTAATTGAGCCATGCTGTGACGAAAGGGGGCTAAATGCATGGCAACCATTATCTGTGTGACGAATGATACCAAAGAAGTCATTCATAAAGTCTACTCTGACAACCAACTGGATCCTTTGACATACAAAAATATGACCAATAGTGAAAGTTTAGGCCCAGGCTGCCTGCTTAATCTTTTTTGTTGTTCAAAAATGGACCTCCTGCCTAATAAGGCCTTTTAAACATGAACTTAACAAATTTTGGTACAATAAGCAAGCCAAATTTTTACCCGACTTTTACGGACCGGAAGCGGAAATAAAAGTTCAGACTAATGAAGATGGGTCAGAGAGGCAGAAGCCTAGAAGCTGACCTCGAGGACTGGTAACTGGTAAGACTTTGGGTTATCAATAATTGATGAATCTAAGAGAGGTTGTGTCACCGTATGTTATGGGAGACCACTGCTTCATGCATGGCTTCACTCTACCTGATCAGTGCGAAGACCAGAAACAAAAATAGCATACCTTCAGACTGAAGGTATATTCAAGTCACTCCATGTCCGTTCCCATATTTCCATGGATCGCTTAGTTACCCTTACCTAGAACTAGAACATTACCAGCTGTTAAAAGTCCTGCAATATTTCAAGGCGTGGCTATTTGCAAGCCCTGTAGTTCCCGAAATTCCCGCACAAAGCCCTCTTTCTCATCCCTCATTTTCCTAATTTTATGTTGTAGTGCCTCTTCATAAATTTTTATCCGGTTCGCTCGGTTGCTACAATTGGCGCAAACAGTGTATATTTTCTGATAAGAGTCATTTTTAGGAAGTTCTAACACTAAGGTAGTTCGATAAATCTATCTTTCTGTAGGATCTTTTGTCGTTGACTATTTTAAAGCAAAGGTGGCAAATGATTACATCGGTTGAAGCCATTTCAACACTCACACTCCGGATCATTCACATTCACCTCTGTGGTGGGCTCAGAAAGTAGTCCGTCATTACGTGATACTTTCGTCACATACCAGAACTCAAAATGGCGACACAAACGCCGGTGAAAAGACGAATATCGATTACTTTGTGTGCTGTTCAAACAGCATACGGCCAATCATTCTAAGTGGTAGGAAATGTGAACAAGATACCTGAATTTTTGAGATGACCATAGCCTATTTTTTTTTTAAGGTATTGAAATATTGGAACCAAATTTATAATTTTGCTAAGCAATTTTCAAAAGGTCACCTGTAAAATTAATTTCGAAATCTGACCATCAGTTTCAAAAAGAAGAATATTTAAGAATTCTTCATTTCTGTATAAGAGCAAGTATCCCCTATCCACGAGAGCCATGTTTCTTGATGGATCAAAATTTACGAACAAATTTTGAAAAGGGTCACCCAAGGAACATTTCAGAAAATTTCTTTTAAAATCTGACTAGGGGTTTCAGAGAAAGAGAATTTTCACAAATTTCATCATGTCCATATAGTGCAAGTAGCCCCCATTCACAAGAGCAAGGATTACCCAAGGAACATCTCTGTCAAATTATTTCAAAATCTGACTAGGGGTTTCAGAGAAGAAGAATTTTCAAGAATTTCTACATTTCCATATAGTGCAAGTAGCCCCCATTCACCAGAGCCATGTTTCTTGATGGATCATGTTTGAAAAGGGTCACTCAAGGATCATGTCTGTGAAATCATTTCAAAATCTGTCCAGCCCTTTCAGAGAAGAAGAATTTTTAAAAATTTCTTCATTTCCCTATAGTGCAAGTAGCCCCCATTCACCAGAGCCATGTTTCTTGACCAATCAAAATTTCGCGAACACTTTTTGAAAAGAGTCACCCAAGGAACATCGCTGAGAAATTATTTCAAAACCTGACCAGCGGTTTCAGAGAAGAAAATTTTTTAAGAATTTCCCCATTTCCCTATAGTGCAAGTAGCCCCCATTCACCAGAGCCATGTTTCTTGACCAATCAAAATTTCGCGAACAGTTTTTGAAAAGAGTCACCCAAGGAACAACTCTGTGAAATTATTTCAAAATCTGACCAACGGTTTCAGAGAAGAAGATTTTTTAAGAATTCCTTCATTTCTGTTTAGTGCAAGTAGCCCCCATTCACCAGAGCCACATTTTTTGACGGATCAAAATTTCACGAACAGTTTTTGAAAAGGGTCACCCAAAGAACATCTCTGTGAAATTATTTTTAAATCCGACCAGTAGTTTCAGAGGAGAAGATTTTTAAAGAATTCCTTGATTTCTTTATAGTGCAAGTAGCCCCCATTCACCAGAGCAACAACTCTTGACGGATCAAAATTTCACAAACAATTTTTGAAAAGGGTCACCAAAGGAACATATCTGTGAAATAATTTCAAAATCCGCCAGGCGGTTTCAGAGGAGAAGATTCTTAAAGAATTTGCTAAAAAATTCCATTTGGTTGCCATGGCAACCAGAGTTTTTGACGGAATCAACATCTATGAACAATTTCTAAAGAGGATCTCTCAAGGAACATTCCTGCCAAGTTTGGTCCAAATTGGCTCAGCGGTTTAGGAGGAGTTGATGTTTAAAGAATTGTTGATGACGGACGACGGACACCCAGTGACCCTAAAAGCTCTCTTGAGCACGTTGTGCTCAGGTGAGCTAAAAAGAGGGATTTTCTGAAAAGCTTAAATGTCTTTTAAAGGACGATAACTTGTTTTTTAATCTTATAAACTAAGGTCCATCGGTGTGTCAAAACCGTTATTGACATCATCATTCATAGGCGCAGCCATTTTTGTTAAACTGGCGTAAGATTCTGATCAGTAAAGAAGCGAGAAAAAAATAGTTCCATTGTATACAGGTAAATCATCAGTTTGACTGTACCTATAAAGTATCCAGAATCATATTTCCTTTGTCTACTTTATAATGTTATACATGAAACAGTTAAACAGTAACAAAACTTTTTTTTCCCCGGTTTGACAAGATTCTAATCATTTAGCCCGTTACTTTTAATTTCAACCTAAAATAAACGTTTACTCAATAAAATGCTTCCTCGTGTAATTCACTCAGCTATGATCAGTAGTTTAGAGAAATCTGGAGCTAAAGCAGGTCACATTTGAATTTCTCCTCAAACGCATTGATTAAAGCTTTTTTCTATATTGCTACTTTATATTGCGTAATATTAGAGTTTGCCCGCTTTCGGGGCTAATAATGCGTCATATAAGATAGGTCGAATCTTCGAAAAATATGTCATGCGCAGACAACAGAGTTTTTGGACAGAGGTGTCACACCTTCATTTTTTTCCTAATTAAAATAGATCTAGATCAAGAACAAAATTGACTGTATTTGAAGCTTCGCATATAATTGCTTGACGGCAAAATTGTGGCTTGTTTGTTCGTTACTCTGAAAAGTACCACCATCAGCCTGAAAAAAAAAAAAAAATGCAAAAAATAAATAAGAGGGCCATGATGCCCTGTATCACTCCACTGGCTTTTTAACCCTTTACCACACATATTAAAGTGTTCATAACCCTGAAAAAAAAAGAGCTTTTAAAAACAATGAAAAAAGAGCTTTTGAAAACAATGAAATCAAACAGGCAATCAAAGCAGGTTTATTCATTGGTATAAAAGGTAAAGTTCTTGGAAAAAAACCTTAATGACGGAAATCTTACTTAATTAAAATTCCACTCAAATGTGCACAACTATTAATGAATCACCCTCTGAAAACAGAATATTTGCTATCAAAAACCTTAAATATCTGGCAGCAGTCATGCATCACTGCAGTTTGATAATCAAGGGAGGTAAATAGTAACAAACTCTATTCTTTATAACTAGAGTTACTTCCCTTGATTAATGTTTAAATTGAAGTGACTACATATGGAAGCCCATGTTAAACTTGTCATCCCTGGAATGGAGCCAATTTTGAACCCAGGCCTATAATATGAAGACAGTTTTTAAAGGTCCGTTAAATAAAGCTACATGCCAAATTCAGTAGCCCTGGGCCATGTGGTTTCAGAAAAAAAGTTGGTTTTTTTCAGTTTTGTTGTCATGGCAACCAGAATTTTGATGCAATCTAATTCTTTCAAGAAATTCTGAAGACAACCATAGCAGGATTATTTCTGTTAAGTTTCATCAAATTTGGATGAGTAGTTTCACAGAAGAAGATATTTGAAATAAAAGTTAACGCACGCACGCACGGCGGATACCGGGCCATGACATAAGCCAAAGGCCAGTGGGGCTTAAAACCCCAACATGTCAACCGATTGCATTTTTCGCTGATTTCCAACCAACACAGGCACCCCAAATTTTATCCTCTCAGGAACACCTATTAACCGCCATGACCCAAGGTTTTCTTCCTCCACTGATACAAAGTAGGCCTGTCAGTGCACAATAAAACTCAGCTAAGTGGTTCCCCCTCCCTGCCACCCCCACCCCCTACCCTTGCCAAAGTTTCAAGCAAATCTAAATTATATACCTCCAAGCCATCTCTACTCCATGTAACAGTGCAACAAAAGTGCTACTGCAAAATTTCACACAGGACTAGTACTTCGACCAGGAAACAAATCTCGCAGTGGTGCGACACCAGAGGATATATCCTCTGTGCTTTTGCATCTGCTCATATTCGTCCCAACTTTACTGATGAAAATATTATGCCTTTGAACCGGTACACTGAGTTTGTAGCAGACTCTCATAACTCCAAGAATGAGTTATCAGATTTGATGAACTTTCCAATTAATTGTAAGAATAGGACGTGACAGTGTAGTGAGAAAGTTCTTTTTAACTTTTTACTGGTCCAAATTCAAAGCATTAGCAGACAACAACTCAAAACGGTACACGTGAAATGATTGACGCAGAACGGGCTTAAAACATTCTGTTGAAATGCATGCATAGTTTACGAAGTCTATTTCCCATTTTGTGAACGTAAATTGCGCAGAAAGCGATCCCAAAGCCTTCATATAAAGGTCTGTGTGAGCATCGAGAAAATTTTTAGTTCACTGTCCATTTAAAGTAAAAATAGAATATAACACTTCAAAGAAATTAAACATACAATATGGGATGATGTCTGGAGTTGATAATGTTGCGCGCGTTTTCCTGTTTGAAAACTTTCTCGCAATGCAACAAACACAAAGCAGTTGTGAAATAGCTTAACTCAGCTGAAAGAAACATGGCAACATGGTAATGACGTCACATTTCCCCAGAATCCTTACTCGCATCTGCACAGACTAATACAATTTCCAATCAGCGAATACAATACTGATCATATGGTCGAGGATATCCAATCAGCACGTAGAGATTTACTTCGTCTGCAGGGGTAGTAAAATGGCAGCTTACAAGTTGGAACTGACTGTTATTCTCTGTGTTTTAACCAAATTTTATTTATTTAGGATATAAAAATGTCTCTTCCAGGTATGGATTTCAAGTCATTTCATAATTTTATACAGTTTTCAAAGTAATTCCGGACTTTCTTTAGGTAAACACTGCATGAAAATCAATCTAGAGAAGAAATCTCGAAGTCGAAAGAAATTCACCAGCTGACGAAACATTAATTCTTTAATTTGAAATGTACCTCATTCGGATTATGGCATATTTATTGGCCTGTCACAGTCACTTGTTCGCTCTTGTCATGATTAGAGCAATATGTGTCAAATTTCATACTTAGTTTGATTTACAATGACATGATTGCTCATTTTAATAGTCCTCATTGTAACCCATTTTCTACTGTATTAACCATATCTTTTTTTTAAAATCCATTGTTTTTTGTCGATTACTTATTTTTAAGCGGGCATTAGGACACTTATACAAATAGTTAGGTACCTACACGAGCAGGCCATAGCTGCCAAAATTTAGACATCTCCACATCAAAAGCATCAGAGACACACTGTGTAAGGGGAGGGGGGTTGCTTAATGCATTTGTGAAAAGTATTGACCCTCGTCAAACCGCATAAGCTGACAGGGCGTGATACTTTTCCGTAGTTTTAAATTTTGTCCGTAGTTTTAAATTTTGCCCAAGTCAAAAGATATAGAGGATATTTGAGTTTTTTTTTCGGTAAAAGATCAAAATTTACTTCATCGAGTGAACACCATCGGTAATTTTTTTTTCACTCGTGGCAGAGTCACAAGTGAAAATATTACCGATGGTGTTCACGAGATGAAATAAATTTCGATCTTTCACCAAAAAATACAAATATTCTATTTATTTCATGCTTTTAACCCTTTTAAGGAGCTTTATCAAAATCCAGTACAGTTCTTTTCCGTTATTCCCGTGGCGTACCCCTCCCGCATAGCAATATTACGTCAAGTGCAAGAAAAGTAAGGTATATGACGTCATAAGGTATATGACGTCATATTTCCCATTTGGTTGTTAGGCACGTGCAATTTACCAAGGCAACAAGAACGTGAAAATCGGTATTTTCACTGGTGGTACCACTGCAAGATTGAAAAATATTTTCACTGCTGTTTCTCGATATCCCACCGGAAAGCATGAAATAAATTTCTACATTATCATTTAATAGTCTGTTGTTTGACAGCATGGATTTTATAAATACAAATAGAGGATATTTGTTTTTTTCGGTATAGGATCGAAATTTATTTCATCGAGTGGACACCATCGGTAATATTTTCACGAATGGCGCAGCCACAAGTGAAAATATTACCGATGGTGTTCACGAGATGAAATAAATTTCGAAGATCGAAATTTATTTCATCGAGTGGACATCATCGGTAATATTTTAACGAGTGGTGCAGCCACGAGTGAAAATATTACCGATGTTGTTCACGAGATGAAATAAATTTCGAAGATCGAAATTTATTTCATCGAGTGGACATCATCGGTAATATTTTAACGAGTGGTGCAGCCACGAGTGAAAATATTACCGATGGTGTTCATGAGATGAAATAAATTTCGATCTTTCACCGAAAAAAACAAATATTCTTTTTATTTTATGCTTTTAACCCTTTCTGGGAGGAGCTTTATCAAAATTCAGTACAGTTCTTTTCTCTTATTCCCCGTGGCGTACCCCTCCCGCATAGCAACGTTACGTCAAGCATGAGAAATGTAAGGTATATGACGTCATATTTCCCATCCGGTTGTTAGGCACGCGCAATTTACCCAGGCAACAAGAACGTGAAAATCGGTATTTTCACTGGTGGTACCAGTGTAAGATCGAAAAATATTTTCACTGCTATTTCTCGATATCCTACCGGAAAGCATGAAATAAAATAAGGTCGTGTCTCGCTTGGTATAATGCATCACTGAGATGCATTGTGCCTCCTTCTACCAGAGCGTGGTCTATTTGGAAGCAACATTTTATTTGTGTTTGAATGATTGGATTTAAAAGGCGACATTACACTGGCCTCAACCACGTTTTCCAATTTTCTTCTTCAGGCTCTTCGGGATTTTTTTTAATATGTTTACAGAGCTCCTGATAAGCATGTTTTTACCGTAAAAACGCATTGGTTTTGTATAAAAACGCATTAGAATTAATGCATTGGGAATCGCCGATAACGGATTAATAGTAAATTCCGGTTTTAATTTTTCTACCTGTACCGGTTTTTCACATCATCCCCCCCCCCTTTCCCCCCCACCCCCGGAAAGTTTTTGACTGGTACCCGAAGTTAGGCAACAAAGTGACGCTGTATTTCACGGAATTTATTCGGCACTGAAAAATCTGGAACCAAGCAGTCAGTATCAAATGAACGCTTTTCAAGCGGTTTTTAACTCATCGTTCGTCAGTAGCTCGAATTTATAAATTAGTAAAACGAAATGTCTTACAACAAACCGGATCGTTTTAAGAGTGTTTACGAGCCCAAGATGTCTCTCCTTAATTTTTTCCAAAGGCAGGAAAGTCCCGAAAAGATGGTTCAAAGTATCGTAGATGATTTAATAAATTTGTCAATTGAAATTTCCGTAAGAAATTCAGACCCAGAGTCGATCGTTTCTGAAAAAAAAACGTTAGAGTCATGGTCTAGTAAATACCCCTGGCTAGTTGTGAAAAAGGATGGCAAAGATATAAGGCTAGTGTGTAAAACATGTACTATTAAAAAAACTAAAAGCATATGGGCCAATGAAGGGTCAGTTACTATTCAAAAAACAGTGTAGAAAGGCATACAAACTGTGATCTGCACAAACAAGCAGATACAGGTACGATATAACTACGTCAACAAGAGGGCCAAGATGACCCTGGATCGCTCACCTGAATTTTTGAGAGAACCATAGCCATTTTTTTCAAGGTTTTTAAACACTGGAAACAAAATCATTATTTTGCCAAGGAATTTTCAAAAAGTCATCTGTTATCTAATTTCTGTACAGTGCAAGTAGCCCCAATTCCCCAGAGCCATGTTTCTTGACCTATCAAAATTTCGTGAACAGTATTTGAAAAGAGTCATTCAAGGAACATTTCTATGAAATTATTTTAAAATCTGACCAGCAGTTTCAGAGAAGAAGAATTTTCAAGAATTTCTTCATGACTGTATAGTGCAAGTAGCCCCTATTCACCAGAGCCATGTTTCTTGACTAATCAAAATTTCACGAACAGTTTTTGAAAAGGGTCACCCAAGGAACATCTCTGTGAAATTATTTCAAAATCTGATCTGCCTTTCCAGAAGAGAGGAATTTTCAAAAAAATTTCATTTCCCTATAGAGCAAGAAGCCCCCATTCACCAGAGCCATGTTTCTTGACGAATCAAAATTTCACGAACAATTTTTGAAAAGGGTCACCCAAGGAACATCTCTGTGAAATTATTTCAAAATCTGACCTTTGGTTTCAGAGAAGAAGAATTTTTAAGAATTTCTTCATTTCTGTATAGTGCAAGTAGCCCCCATTCACCAGAGACATGTTTCTTGACGGATCAAAATGTCGCGAACAATTTTTGGAAAGGGTCACCCAAGGAACATCTCTGTGAAATTATTTTAAAATCAGGCCAGCGGTTTCAGAGAAGAAGATTTTTAAAGAATTTGCTAAAAAATTCCATTTGGTTGCCATGGCAACCAGAGTTTTTGACGGAATCAAAATCTGTGAACAATTTTTAAAGAGGACCTCCCAAGGAACATTCCAGCCAAGTTTGGTCCAAATTGGCTCAGCGGTTCAGGAGGAGTTGATGTTTAAAGAATTGTTGACGACGCACGACGGACACCGAGTGATCCTAAAAGCTCCCCTTGAGCACGTTGTGTTCAGGTGAGCTAAAAACAATGCAACATAATCACTCCAGCTTGTGAAACATTGACTACAGATGAAGAATTTGGTTCTGTCCATGTAACAGTTGATGATGTAAAACTATATTTGCACAATTTACCATGCAGCAAAGGAAGAAATTCCTTCTAACAAAGATAATTGTTTCCTCGAGTTGCAAAACCTTAATGGTGCAAATATAAAGTACGTGAGCTTAAGAACTGTAAATGAAATACAAGAGTGCATCTCTACCATGTTTGAGAGATCTTTAGTCGAAGAAATTATGGAATCAATATTTTGCTGTAATGATAGATGAAAGTACGGACTTCTCAGTTCAAAAACATTAGTTTGTGTTCGCTTTGTGAAAAATGGGGAAGCTACTACAAATTTCTTGGAAATATGTCAGTAGCAGATGGGAAAGCTCATACTATAGTATAGGCACTTGTTACTTGTCTGCATGATCATGGTCTAGATCCAACCAAAGTTCGCTCACCTGAATATTTGAGATGACCATAGCCTATTTTTTTTGAAGTATTGAAACATTGGACCCAAAACTATAATTTTGCCAAACAATTTTCAAAAGGTCACCTGTAAAAGTCATTTCGAAATCTGACCATCAGTTTCAAAAAGAAGAATTTTTAAGAATTCTTCATTTCTGTATAAGAGCAAGTAACCCCCATCCACGACAGCCATGTTTCTTGATGGATCAAAATTTACGAAAAAGTTTTGAAAAGGGTCACCCAGGAAACATTGCTGAAAAATTATTTTAAAATCTGACAAGGGGTTTCAGAGAAAGGTAATTTTTTCAAGAATTTCATCATGTCCGTATAGTGAAAGAGGTAGCCCCCATTCACAAGAGCCATGTTTCTTGGCGAATCAAAATAAATGAACAATTTTTGAAAAGGGTCACCAAAGAAACATCTCTGTCAAATAATTTTGAAATCTGACCAGGGTTTCAGAGAAGAAGAATTCTCAAGAATTTCTTCATTTCCATATAGTGCAAGTAGCCCCCATTCACCAGAGCCATGTTTCTTGATGGATCAAAATTTCGTGAACAAATTTTGAAAAGGGTCACCCAAGGAACATCCCTGTGAAATTGTTTCAAAATCTGTCCAGCCGTTTCAGAGAAGAAGAGTTTTCAAGAATTTCTTCATTTCCCTATTGTGCAAGTAGCCCCCATTCACCAGAGCCATGTTTCTTGACCGATCAAAATTTTGCGAACACATTTTGAAAAGGGTCACCCAAAGAACATCCCCTAGAAATTATTTCAAAATCTGACCAGTGGTTTCAGAGAAGAGGAATTTTTAAGAATTTCTTTATTTCTGTATAGTGCAAGTAGCCCCCATTCACCAGAGCCATGTTTCTTGACGGATCAAAATTTCACGAACGAAGTTTGAAAAGGGTCACTCAAGGAATATTGCTGTGAAATTATTTTAAAATCTAACGACAAGAAGAAGAATTTTCAAGAATTTCTTCAATTCCATATACTGCAAGTATTCAACAGAGCCATGTTTCTTGACGAATCAATGTTTCATCAATAAGTTTTTACAAGGGTCACCCAAGGAACATCTCAATTATTTCAAAATCTGACCATCCGTTTCAGAAAAGCAGAGCAAACGGTTTTTGAAAAGGGTCACCCAAGGAACAACTCTGTGAAATTATTTCAAAATCTGACCAGCGGTCTCAGAGCAGATTTTTAAAGAATTTCTTAGAAAATTCCATTTGGTTGGCATGGCAACTAGAGTTTTTGACAGAATCAAATTCTGTGAACAACTTTTAAGAGGACCTCCCATGGAACATTCCAGCCAAGTCTAGTCTAAATTGGCCGAGCGGTTTAGGAGGAGTTGATGTTTAAAGAATTGTTGATGACGCACAACGGACACCGGGTGATCCTAAAAGCTCCCCTTGAGCACGTTGTGAACAGGTGAGCTAAAAAGAGGGCCATGATGGCCCTGTATCGCTCCACTGGCTATTAAGTCAAAACATTACAAGCCAAATGTTACAATACTTGGCTAATTGGTTTTAAACAGAATTTTCTCTATAAAATTCTTCAAGAAAGTTATGATCCCAGGGCAAAGCATTTTTTGGCCACAATGCTACAATTAATTGAATCATCTAGGAAGTCCACAAGATAAAGCCCCATGCCAAATAAAAAAGGACTAGTCTAGAATGAGTGGTTATAAACAAGAAGATTTTTGAATGAATCTTGCTCGATAACAAGAGGGCCAAAATGGCCCTGGATCGCTCACCTGAATTTCTCAGAGAACCATAGCCATTTCTTTCAAAATGTAATCAGCCCTTTCAGAGAAGAAGAATTTTTAAGAATTTCTTCATGTCTGTATAGTGTAAATAGCCCACAGTCATCAGAACCATGTTTCTTAATGGATCAAAATTTCTAGAGCAACATTTGAAAAGGGTTAGCTACGAAATATTTCTGAGAAATTATTTCAAAATGTGATCAGCTGTTTCAGAGAAAAAGAATTTCTTCATTGCCAAATAGTGCAAGTAGCCCCAATTCACCATAGCCATGTTTCTAGACAAATCAGCTTTTGCAAACAACTTTTGAAAAGGGTTACTACCAAAAGAACATTTCTGTGACATTATTTCAAAATCTGATCATCCATTTCAGAGAAGAGTAAATTTTAAAGAATTTCTTCATTTCCCTATAGTGCAAGTAGCCCCTATTCACCAGAGCTGTGTTTCTTGACGGATCAAAATTTCACGAACAGTTTTTGGAAAGGGTCATTCAAGGAACATCAGCATTTCTCTGTGAAATTATTTCCAATTCTGACCAGCAGTTTCAGAGAAGAAGAATTTTAAAGAATTTCTTCATTTGCGTATAGTGCAAGTAGCCCCCATTCACCAGAGCCACATTTTTTGACGGATCAAAATTTTACGAATAATATTTGAAAAGGGTCACCCAAGGAACATATCTTTGAAATTATTTCAAAATCTGACCAGCGGTTTCAGAGAAGAAAATTCTTAAAGAATTCCCTAGAAAATTCCATTTGGTTGCCATGGCAACCAGAGTTTTTGATGGAATCAAATTATGTGAAGAGTTTTTTAAAGAGGACCTCCCAAGGGACATTCCAGCCAAGTTTGGTCCAAATCTGCCCAGCGGTTTATGAGGAGTTCATGTTTAAAGAATTGTTGACGATGCACAATGCACTGACGCACGATGGAGACCGGGTGATCCTTTAAGGTTCCCTTGAGCACGTTGTTCCCAAGTGAGCTAAAAAGCTCATAAAACAAGTTTGCTCAATAAAAAGCCCTGTAAAATATGTGAATCATGACAGGTTTATCAAGTTTTCACTATAAAAGCCAATGTAAACCTTGTGACCCTTAAGGTGGGGTCAAACTAGACCCCCCAAAATCAAAATTTAGGCCCGCTTGGTAGAGGTCCATTAGAATAGCTATATGCAAAATTTGGTAGCCATAGGCCATTTGGCTATGTACAAGTAGATAAATAATTTAAGTTTCCCTATATAAGCCCATGTAAAGCTTGTGACCCCCGGGACTATAATTTGGGCCCACTTGTAGACCCCCCTAGAGCTACATGCAAAATTTGACAGCTCTAGCCCTTATGGCTAGGTGCGAGAAAACTTTGAAAGTTTTCCCTATAAAAGCCCATGTAGAACCTGTTACCCCCCCCTTCCCCCCCCCCCCCAGCGGGGCCAAACTTGGGCTATAATTTGGACACCCTTGGTAGAGGTCCACTAGATAAAGCTACATGCCAAATTTGGTAGCCCTAGGCCCTATGCCTAGGTAGAAGAGGTATTTTAAAGTCCTCCCTTAATAAGCTCACGTAAAATTTGTGACCCCTGGGGCGGGGCCAGTTTTGGTCCCAGGGCTATAATTTGAAGACAGTTGGTAGAGGACTACTAGATAAAGCTACATGGCAAATTTGGTAGCCCTAGGCCTTACGGTTTCAGACAAGAAGATTTTCAAAATTTTTCAGCTTTGAAGGAATTAATTTCTTTCAAGAAATTCTGAAGAGGACCATGGCATGATCATTTCTGTGAAGTTCCATCAAAATTGGCTCGGTAGTTTCAGAGAAGAAGATATTTAAAAAAAAAAGAAGTTAACACACGGACAGATGGACGGACGCACGACGGACAACGGCCATAACATAATCCCGCTGGCCTTTGGTCAGTGGAGCTAAAAATGGGTAAAAAAGTTCACCTTTAAATTCTAACCCATTATCTTCACAAACTATACCAAAAGTACCAATCAGAAAACCCTGACGTTAATGTATCCTTTGATACATATTGTAGATGCAGGCCAAAATACATGTATAAAACCGCAGGATCTCGTGTTTATGTACCAAACACCAAAACGCAACTCTCACTGTCAAAGCTCTGCAAAAATATGGGATAGAGGTACCAAATAATCCGCAAAAAGTAGCTAAAAGTGCCAAAGAGGTAATGAACAATAACCTATCGGAAACACACCTTTAGGCCGGTGAACACATACAGAAATTGAAGAGTGGTACAAAGGTACTGGCAAGAGAAACCAGTTGCTACTGTGTTGCCTGTGTGAAATCGAAGTTTATTAGTACGTGTGACATATGGACACCAGTATCAATGTACATGAACATCAAAGGTAAAAAAGGAAATAGGCTGGACTCTACACCAAGCACAGAAGAGACAACACAAGATAAAACACAAGAAAAGTATGAGACAAAGAACAGATGTGCAGACAAAACAGATACTACCGTAGTCAGCACGGCTGATGAGTCAGTTCATGCAACTGATCCTGCACACAAAATGAGTATAGAGTTTGTGATTATATGTCTGCAATTTATGATAGCATGTGGTATATACGAGGGTCAGTCAAAAATAAATGAGCACTGCCTAATAACTTTTTAAAACTACATAGTAAACAAACTACGTGCTTATAATCCCTCAGAGTAATCTCCCCTGGACTGGATGACAGAATTCCATCTCTTTGGCAACGATTGGATGCCGGTTGCTAGGCTACCAAAGTTGATTCGTCGTACCTCCCTGTTCACGGCACACTCAAGTTCATCCAAACTCTTGTAGCGTATTCCCTGTAAGGGCTCCTTAAGTTTTGGGAACAAATCAAAGTCAGGGGGGCTCAAGACAGGGGAGTAGGGGGCATGATCAAGAACTTCCCACTGGTTTGACTCCAGCAGCTCCTTGACAACGTTGGCTTTATGGGGTGACGTGTTATTGTGTAAGATTAGCGGCGTGCGGTCAATCATCTCCTGGCGCTTTCGGCGTATTGCTGGACGAAGTATTGTTCTAATATACATCTTATAGTACTCTTTATTCAGTGTCACCAGTTGGTACCCTGTGTGCCGTCAATACTCCATGAAAATCATATGCAAAGATCATCAACATTTTAGCACAGTTCTGACTTCGACGGAATTTTACAGGTCTTTGGGAGTTCTTAGTATGCCATTCACTTCAATTCAGGTTCCAAAGACCGAATCCATGTCTCATCGATTGCAACGATTCGTAGTTACATTTCATCGCCATCTTCACCATATCTTTTTAGAAGTTTACGGGCAATGTTTACACGTTGGTGTTTTTCACTTTCCGACAGCATGTGGGGCACCCATCGGGCCGCGATCTTCCTCATTTGCAGACGTTCCGTTAAAATTCGATGAACTGACCCATGACTTATGTCCAACTCATGAGCAATTTCATCACATGAATATCTTCTGTCATCGTTCAGCAGTTTTGCAACATTTTCCACATTTTCACTGGTCGTTGCCGACAAAGGCCTTCCGCACAGGTGCTTGTTGCTAACTGTATTGCGCCCGTTGTTGAATAGTCTTACCCATCGGGTGATAGAACTATATGGAAGTACAAACTCTGAACCTACTTCCTCGAGTGCTTTCTGAATTTCTGTCGCGCTTTTACCCCGCCTAGCCTCAATCTTAATATATGTTACTTGTTTGTCGTGCGTCAGTGTGAACGCACCGTCCGCCGTGACAGTTTTGTAATGACGTCATATTTACGTGACGTCATGTAACTTTTTTTTCCAGCGCAAGTTTTGCATGAGACATTAATGAACAATCGTGCCAAGTTTTGTTAGCCTACGTAAAAAAATAAAAAAGTTATGAGGCAGTGCTCACTTATTTTTGACTGACCCTCGTAGAATTGATAAATGACAGTGATGAGAATGAAGTAGAGGTGAACTTTATGCAACAGAAGAAACAGTTATTCCAATGGCCAAGCGAGAGGACTCAATTTCCCTTTGAAAGCCATTTTTACAGCATTTGGTGCCTGTTCAGAAAATAAATTTGTCATTTGAAGTCAGAACGACTTCAAACTTGGTATGCATGTTTGTTGCAATATTACCGATTACAGTGCGCAAGAACCATACTTCTACCTAGCGCGGATTTTGAGTAATTCCACTTCAATCTTCATTTTTACAGTATTTCTTGCTAGTCTGGAATGGAACTTTTAATGAAGTCTCAAGTCAAATTGACGGATGAATATACAAACAGATGGAATACGACTGTGACCATAATATTATAATTATGACCCGTTGGGCATATAAAAATTGAACCTGTGATCTTAGTAATATGGGAGGCTGACTGATATAAATGATGGTGCAAGCGTGAATGAATGTGATTGAATGTGAATGATCACAATGTGATTGGAATGATGGTTAAAGTCTATTACTAACTGTATGCCGTAATAAGAATACTTTGTGCCTGTTTATTACGGTTCAGCAGTGATGGGTTAGTGAATGCCAGAAACCTTGTTAACACCATTAGATAAATAGTTTATGGATGGGCAAGTTTAAAGATATCCATTTACTCATTTTAAAGGTGGCCCTTCAGAACTTGGGACGAAAGTTTTACAAAAATGAAAAAAACTCATCCTTATAATCCTAAAGCCTTCTAATTTTCATGCATAAAACCCGAGTAGTCGAAAACCATCCGACAATAAGAGAAATTAAGAGATTTACAACAGCCTAGGTCGGAACTGAAGGGAAACACTGTCTATTTTTACATCAGCAACTCGTCCATTTACATACCGGAAATATACAGACGAAGCTCCAAACACAGCGTCCAAACTTCTAGACATTATTGAAAATAATTATATTTTTGTTGTTATAGAATTTAAGAGTCATTAGTCACATTCCAGTCACTTAACATTCCCACTATGCTTTTTTTATTTTTGGCGGGAAATCTAAAAATAGCTTAAGAGGCTACGTAGCCTTTTAAGGGAATACCACCAAAAAAAAATTTTTTTTTGTAATATTATGATTCTTAATTATTGATGATTTGTATTGTTTTTCATATACATTTCAGTGATATATATTTTTTTTAATTTGGTGTTAAGTGAAACATCTAAATACCCACCTTTAAGGCAAATGTTACCAACTTCTTAAATATTTTATCAGATTGTGATGTATTTTGTGGCTTCATGACAAATATTACACCTAGTTGTTACAAGATTGCATAAATAACTATAGAAAGAAAATGTAATTTTGGACTTTGCTCCTATCCATTCATTCAATCGAACATAACACATTATGCTTGTCACGTGACTGTGTACGACCTAGGCCTCCCATTCATGTAACTAACGAGAAAGTGGAGCCAAGATACAATATACAGGTCTACTGTCACAACAATCTATATCACAAGACCCCCAACAGGAAATAAATTACTCAAGGATGTAGGGTTTATTTATCGACAGTGAGCACAGCAGAATGATTTTAAAGACAACAGAAATATAAATTTCGTACATGCACAATAATATTTAGCAATTTTGGATTACTGAAAGAAATGGGGAAAAAATTCCATGATTCTACAAATAGAGTGCGCCATATCCTGTGTTGAAACAGCAAGTCGTCTAGTCCTCTATATTTAGATGGGATATGTAAATGACTGTATTGATGCACTCCCCCTAAGTTTACAATTTTGACATGAAGTAATTTTTTGCTGAGCGAAATCCATTTCATAATAACAAATCTAAAACTTTATTTTATTCTTTTGAGCTATAGACATCTCTTATTTATTGATTTAAACACATTTTTACGTTTGGCAGAAATGAGTAAATAGGTATCTTTAATTAATTTTACATGTTTTTATTTTAGTAAAGAATAATTGAAACTAACTATATCAAAAGAAACTAATCAAAATCAAGCAGAAAATGTTTATTCATGTTGTTGATCCTGATTAATGTGTGGATGTATAGTGTATCAAGATTGTTCTCTGTATTGTTTTAATCCCTTACTCAGTTACTGTCCACAACAAATGTGTGCCCAGTGAGACAACAGACATAATGCAAATAGTCATGAAGTATTTACTGTAATGTTAGAAATATGTAAAAAGACTAAGCATGAATTCTCATGTGGATGATGGTTAACTCCGGCTTGTCAGAATACTTTCAAATATTTCGATAATTAATTAGTATTTGATTATTTTAGAAAAAATGGCATAAAGTTTAGTGAAATCGAAGATCACAACGAAGTAGTGAGGATAATGATTTTGTTCAAATGAATGGAATGAGGCACGTAGTGTTTCAAGAAACTGAATGGGGAAAACCCATGAGGTATTTAAAAACACCACTATGAATTTACACAGAAAGATTTTTCTGTGTCTCCATTTTGCTTGAGGATGCATGAGCTTATTAGATATTTCTTAGATGTTTAAAAGTGGAAAACATAAAGCTCAAACCATTAATTACTTATTGTTCAGAAGTCAGATCATGACTGAGTGAATTATTGTGCCTAAGATCAGCCTTTAATATGTACTTCCTATTGTTGAGTTTAGAATAAAACAATTGTGAGAACAGCTTTATCTTAAATTTGACTGAAAAAACTGTATTTCAACAAAATTTGTTGTGGTTACTTTCAATGTTCCTTACCTATACAGGCTTAATATTTTATTTGTAACCATTTCAGGTTGACAAACGAGAAACCATTCATGTTTGTGCACCAGACACATTTTCAGCAGTACCTTCTACGGAAGTGTGGCTCTGCGACAGTTTTAATGGACTCCACCTTCAACACCACTAAAGATGACATACCACTTTTCTTTCTTGCCATTCAGACTAACTGCTGATATTTTGCAGTGGGCACTTTCATTGTTCAAAATGAAAACCAGAAAGAGATAAGCAATGCCTTAAATATGATTTAAGAATGGAATAATGGCTGGAGCCCAAATGCTTCCATGTGTGATCTTGACCAGAGAGAGGTTGGCTTAATTGACCTTTCTGCCGATTTTGATTGACAATTCTTTGTAGGTGTTCTTGGCCAATCAAAATGCAGCATTTGGCATCATGTAAACAAAAACATTACACATAATTTGTTAATTTGTTAAAGACATGAGACAATTTAATCATATTTGTTTAATTTTCAAAACAGCAGTGCTTAGTTGTAGGTTGGCAGAACGATGAGCACTTTTAAAATTAGCACTGTGTGGTTACCGGCACAGATGGTCAAATGAATATTATTCAAAGTTTGAATACCAGAAGGTCAAAGCTCGCCTAAGAAAATTCTCCAAAGTTGACCTATGTGGGAACCTAAACTTTCCAGTATGTCTATAACTTAGTTAAACAGAAAATATTTTTCTTTCAGCAGGGAGTAAGGTTTGTGAAAATGAGAGTAATGGGGATGTGCGACGGATAAAAAAGACAGTAGTGACAAAGGGGAGATTAGGGAAAGGAAGATGAAAGGGACATCTACGAAAAAGAACAAAAGAAGGTAACAACCAGTACACTATTAATTAGTAGTTAGAATTAATCCAATTTAAAACAAGAGAGCCAAAATGGCCCTGGATTGCTCACCTGAATTTCTGAGAGAACCATAGCCATTTCTTTCAAAATGTAATCAGCCCTTTCAAAGATGAAAAATTTTTAAGAATTTCTTCAGGTCTGTATAGTGTAAACAGCCCCCCGTCATCAGAGCCATGTTTCTGAATGGATCAAAATTTCTGGAGCAATTTTAGTTTAGCTAAGAAACATTTCTGAGAAATTATTTAAAAATCTGATCAGCCATTTCAGAGAAAAAGAATTTCTTCATGGCCACATAGTGCAAGTAGCCCCCATTCACCAGAGCCATGTTTCTTGATGGATCAAAATTTCACAAACACTTTGTAAAAAGGGTCATCCAAGGAACATTTCTGTGAAATTATTTCAAAATCTGACCAGCGGTTTCAGAGAAGAATTTTTAAGATTTTTTTTTAATTTCCCTATAGTGCAAGTAGCCCCCATTCACCAGAGCTGTGTTTCTAGTTGGATCAAAATTTCATGAAAAAGTTTTGGAAACGGTCATTAAGGAACATCCCTGTGAAATTATTTCAAATTCTAACCAACCGTTTAAGAGCAGAAGAATTTTTAGGAATTTATTTCTGTATAGTGCAATTAGCCCCCATTCACCAGAGCATTGTTTCTTGACAGATCAAAATTTTACGAACAATTTTTGAAAGGGGTTACCAAAGGAACAATCCTGTGAAATTATTTCAATATCTGACCAGCAGTTTCAGAGAAGAAGAATTTTTAAGAATTCCTTCATTTCCCTATAGTGCAAGTAGGCCCAATTCACCAGAGCCACATTTCTTGACGGATCAAAATTTTACGAACAATTTTTGAAAAGGGTCATTCAAGGAACATCCCTGTGAAATTATTTCAAATTCTGACCAGCAGTTTCAGAGAAGAAAATTTTTTAAGAATTTCTTAATTTCCGTATAGTGCAAGTAGCCCCCATTCACCAGAGCCACATTTTTTGACGGATCAAAATTTTACGAACAATTTTCGAAAAGGGTCACCCAAGGAACAATCCAGTGAAATTATTTCAAAATCTGACCAGCGGTTTCAGAGAAGAAGAATTTTTAAGAATTCCTTCATTTCTATATGGTGCAAGAAGCCCCCATGCACCAGAGCCACATTTTTTGACAGATCAAAATTTTACGAACAAATTTTGTACAGGGTCACCCAAGGAACAATCCTGTGAAATTATTTCAAAATCTGACCAGCGGTTTCAGAGAAGAAAGTTTTTAAAGAATTCCCTAGAAAATTCCATTTGGTTGCCATGGCAACCAGAGTTTTTGACGGAATCAAATTCTGTGAACAATTTTTAAAGAGGACCTCCCAAGGAACATTCCAGCCAAGTTTGGTCCAAATATGCCCAGCAGTTCAGGAGGAGTTGATGTTTAAAGAATTGTTGACAACGCACGACGGACACCGGGTGATCCTAAAAGCTCCCCTTGAGCATGTTGTGCTCAGGTGAGCTAAAAAAGGAGGGCCAATATGGCCCTGAATCGCTCACCTGAATTTTTGAGAGGACCATACCTTTTTTTGGTGGTATTGAAATATTGGAAGCAAAATTATCATTTTGCAAAGCAATTTTGAAAAGGTCACCCTGTAAAGGTCATTTCAAAATCTGACCATCAGTTTAAAAAATGAAGAATTTTTAAGAATTTCTTCATTTCTGTATAGTGCCAAGTAGCCCCCATTCACCAGAGCCATATTTCTTGATGGATCAAAATTTAGTGAACAAATTTTGAAAAGGGTCATTCAAGTAACATTTCTGTGAAATTATTTCAAAATCTCACAAGCCATTTCAGAGAAGAATAATTTTCAATAATTTCCTCATGTCTGAATATAGTGCAAGTAACCCCCATTCACCAGAGCCATGTTTCTTGACAGATCAAAATTTCGCGAACAAATTTTGAAAAGGGTCATCCAAGGAACATTGCTGTGAAATTATTTTAAATTTTGACCAGCTGTTTCAGAGAAGAAGAATTTTCAAGAATTTCTTCATTTCCATATAGTGTGAGAAGCCCCCATTCACCAGAGCCATGTTTCTTTACAGATCAAAATTTCACGAACAATTTTTGAAAAGGGTCACCCAAGGAACATCTCTGTGAAATTATTTTAAAATCCGTCGAGGCGTTTCAGAGAAGATAAGAATTTTTAAGAATTTCTTCATTTATGTATAGTGCAGGTAGCCCCTTTCACCAAAGCCATTTTTCACGACGGATCAGAATTTCGCGAACAGTTTTTGAAAAGGATCACCCAAGGAACATCCCTGTGAAAGTATTTTAAAATCTGGCCTGCGGTTTTAGAGAAAAAGATTTTTTAAGAATTTCTTAGAAATTTCCATTTGGTTGCCATGGCAACCAGAATTTTTGACGGAATAAAATTCTGTGAGCACTTTTTAAAGAGGACCTCCCAAGGAACAATCCAGCCAAGTTTGGTCCAAATTGGCCCAGCGGTTTAGGAGGAGTTGATGTTTAAAATGTTGACGACGCACGATGGATACCGGGTGATCCTAAAAGCTCCCTTTGAGCACGTTGTGCTCAGGTGAGCTAATTACAAAACTTTTCAAACCTCAATGGCTGCTGACAGGTAAAAATCATCAATTCTACTTAAGGTCTACAGTACCCAACTCTCATTCAAAAGACAGATGCCACCAAGATTGGCTATAGAGTCTTTACCAAAATGTCGATCTTACAAGAGATATTAAATCTGACAGCATGGAATGATCAATTCAATGATATATTTTTTTCAGGATCTCTGCACATATGACTATATGGTATGTGTACTGCAATTAAACACAACGTGTAGTGTATATATAGTCCTGAAGGTTAAAACATGTGCAAAAAGTTTATTTTGAACATTAAGTTATACATGATATACTATGTTACGGGAGACCACTCCTTCCTGCATGGCTTCGTCCAGATTTAAATACAATACCTGACTACTGCATCAGAGAGATATCTCTTTAGCTCAGTGGTTAAGGGATTGGTTTTTTGTCCAGGAGTTTTGGAGTTCGAAACCCACCTAGTCCCTTATTTCTGCAATGCATTTATTCATTTGTTTCTTTGTTCGTAAGAACCAATAAAAGAGAAGAAAATGGCAGGAATTATTTGACTACAAACCCCATTTTATTTTTTTTAATAAATATCTGAAACAAAGTTTTTTTTTTTTTCCTTTCATATGCCCAAAGGGTCTTATTATGTTTTGGCCTTGGTCGTCCGTCCATATGTCTATCCATCCATATGTTAACAATTTCTTATACGTGCAAATACTCCCACAATTTTCATTGGAATAATTTGGAACTTACCATAATGAATCGCTATGATGCGAAGTTGTGCATATACATGTATGTGTATGACCTATAATTTAGATATCTGCAGGCATTCTAGAGTTTGATAAATTTCACTGACAAGTCCCTTTAGGCATATGTGTACCACTTTGCCAAGCTCTTGTTTTTTTTTCTCTTGTTTTTTTCTGTCCTAACTAGTATTCATTTGAAGAAAAAGAATGCTATCAACTGTCCTAACTCTAAAATTTGTGTCTTGTAGGAAGTTGCAAATCAAGCCTGGTCATGTTGTTCTACACATTTTTTATCTTATTACCAGGGTTTGTTTTTGCATTGTTTTGGAAATCAAGAAATACCAAACATACCACCTGACAAATAGAAATTGGCAATATGAGAAATGTTTTGTTTCGGTAATCCTCTGGTTTTTGCAAGAGTTATGCCCCTTTTTTGTTAAGATGACCTGACTAACTCTTGCAGATAAAGGCGCAATTTTGACTGAGCAGTGAGCAATGCCCCATTTTTTATTGAGTGCATAATAAGCCTATGGAACCTCGTGAACAAAATATCTGATGGAAGTTCCTGGACAAGCACATGGTGGGAGCTTGATGTCTTATAAACATATTTATAGTTTATTATAATAAAATAAAACTATGTTAATTTGCTTTCAGTGCTCCTTGAAGGAAAAAGGAAACAGGAGAACAGTTGAAGAGAGTCACTTTTGCATGCCGAACAATATATACTGCAAGGAGTAAAAGGTCTATTAATAAACCCCTATTTGATAACTTGCATGAATTAGATCCATTTAAGTCTGGCAATGAGGAGATAACCATGTTATCCTCAAATCCTTTTAGAAGACAATCTACAAATACGGCTGACACACATGCTACCACTTTTACCACATGCAGGATATAAAGCGACTGATAAGACATCATCTGTTCCCTCTAATGGACATACATACAGGTGTACATCTCTGTTCTGCTCTCACTGATAAAATGCATGATTCGACATCCAGTGCATCTAACAAAGCCAGCAGTAAAATGTCATCCCTTAATCCTTTCAACAGAATTAGACCTCCAAGTGAATCTAGCCTCTCATGCATGATACTACTGTACTAGATGCTGGTTATAAGACATTCTGCCAGTTTCACTAATGGAATTTCTCCATTTTCACCTTCCATTTCTGCATTCACTGTGCTCAGGCCAGTGGCTCATTTGTTGGGTGAGACATATCAGGTGGCTTTTTATCCATTCATGATAATATTCCCTTAATATCTACCTCTTCAAATCTACCTCTTATAGCTGAACATAATTATACTGAACCAAAAGAGAAACTTCCCTTGTGTTTAAGTGCAGATATACACAAATATGAAATTAAGGACTGAAGTAGATTTATATGCATTGAGAGAGTATTTTATAGGGTCTTTGTGTGAAAAAAAATGATTGCTGAGGGTTTGTCCAAAAGTAGTGAATTGGTACATGTAGTTAAAATGTGGAAGGGGTTGCTCACCAAAATCACAAATTAATACTGGGTGTGACCACCTTCAGCATAAAGGACTGCCTGGCATCATTGGCACATAATTGTATTGATTTCGGCTTGTGGAATATTGTTCTATTCTTGAATTAATGCCTCACAAGAATTTCATCTTGGTAGTGTTTGACATTCAAATTCCCTTCAATAACGATGAGATTAGTGCGAAAGCCATGTGCAATGCCTGCCAAAACAAAGACAGAACCCCCACCCCCAAAACGATCTCCTTCAAGTATGCATCAGTCGGCATACTCGAACCCTGCCATCACCTCAATGAATGGAAAATCTCGACTCATCAGAGAAAAGAACGCTATTCCATTGTTGTTTAAGCCAGCGTTGGTATGTATGTGCCCAATTAATTCTTTATCACACAAGAAAATTATAGACTGGTCCAAATTGAAAGCATTTGCAGATGACATTGTGACTCAAAAATTCAAATTTGTTTCAGGAGAGGAGAAAACAATTTGTTAAAGGAGAAAATGCTAGTTACTAGTTACTGTTCTTGGGCATAACACACTGTCTCATGGTGGTCTACAAGTGTGTGAAAATTTATCAAAACATCTTAAAAGGTTTTGAGTTATAGAGGGGACACAATTCGTAATAGAAATTAATCCAAGGGGAACTAGAGCTATCACTAAACGTGATCATACCCCCAACAGCTCTATGTCACAAAACAGATTAATGTCACAGGAATGCAAAATAAGTGACTAGAGAGTGAATTATACCAGAGCTATCACTGAAGGTGATGAATATCCTGTCCAATAGTTGATGAGAAAAAAGCGGACAAGAAATTTCATGAAAGGGCCATAACTCAGTGAAAAATCAATGAAACATAACCAACATTTCATATGCACATCCCTGCTTGATACTGAGTCTACCTGTGAAGTTTGAATAAAATTCGTCCAATATTTTATGAGAAATAGAGCGGACAAAAAGCTACAGACCGACCGACCGACGGACAGCTGTGTTAAAAGTATTCTATCAAAAGTATAATTTATTTTCATCAATTCAGCAAGGGCACCGTCATAAAGAGAACAACAAAAAAGGGCTTAGCTCTTGGAAATTTTATTTAATTAACTAAGAACAATTTATGATATGCACATCTTTGCCGAGTGCGAAGTCTATCCATGGAGTTTGAAAGAAATTTGTCCAGAATCATCAAAAGGCCATAACTCCATGAAACCTAAATAAACCATAACCAAAATAGGATATGCACATCTCTGCTTGATACCGAGTCTATTTGTGTAGTTTGAACCAAATCTGTCCAATAGTTGATGAGAAAAAAAGCGGACAAGAAATTTCATGAAAGGGCCATAACCAACATTTCATATGCACATCTCTGCTTGATACTGAGTTTACCTGTGAAGTTTGAATAAAATTCGTCCAGTAGTTTATGAGTAATAGAGCAGACAGAAAGCTACAGACCGACCGACAGACGGATGGACAGATGGATGGACTGACAAGCTGACTCCTATATATTCCCCAAACAGAGTCTTGAGGGGTATAATAACTCGAAAAATAGACAAGCTTTTTGAGTTATAGAGCGGACATGAGTTGGGATGGACAGACAGACATACAGACTGACTGAAGGACGAGGGAAAAAATTGTCTCCCTAGCCTGACACAAGGGGAGACATAACTATGGTATTCAGTTTAAGGGTTAAGATCTGTCTCATTCAACATGTATAAACTAGGGTTGATTGCCTATTCACAGCCCCCCCCCCCCCCCACCCCCCTCCCCCCTCCTAAAAAAAAAAGATCTTTCAAAATCTACCACCTATAAAAGTTAAATTGCCTCAGCAAAGAAACAGTGAAATAAATGTGTTAATTCAGTTTTACAAAATGGCCTATTTTCAATATGCTATATATTTGTAATAATTCCTTTTTTAGTTACATGGCTTTTCACAAATAAGCTCCTGTGTAATAGGTAGTAAAAGGTTGACTCCATAGGAAACATGACTGTCCCCGAGTAAATTGACAAACCCAAGCTCAGTTCAAGACTCTTATTTGCAATGGAGTTTTAAAAATCATTGAGGGAATGAACTTCATTACATTATCTGCCCCTGAATAGATTGACAACCTTTCTGGATTGTCTTAATCCGTCATTGGTGACAGTTTATCTCTATATTTATGTTTGTTCATTATTAGAACATCCAACACTTTGGTCATAAGACATCTGGTCAAAAGACATCCATTTTTTCAGGACTAAACACCCCCCCACCTTCCACTTTGTTTGGGGAGTGTAAAGGAGTCACCGTGTTGGTCTGTCGGTCAGTTGCTCAATTGGTTTGTAGCTTTTTTTGTCCACTCTATTTCTCAATAACTACTAGACACCTCTCAGTCAAACTTCATAGGAAGTTTTAATATGAAGCCATAATAAGCCTGTAATAATTTGGTTATGGTTGAATGATTTTCATAGGAGTTGTCGCTCTTTCATGAATTTTTTGTCTGCTCTATTTCTCAATAGCTACAAGATAGATTTCACTTGAACATCAACAGTAAAGTTCTAGTATGAAGCAAAGATGTGCATATTATAAAATGCTTTTGCTTGAAGGATATTCCAATGAGTTACAGCCCTTTCTTGAATATTTTTGTCCACTGTATTTCTCAATAACTACTATACAGATTTCAGTCAAACTTCATAGGAAGTTTTAATATGAAGCCAAGATGTGAATATCATTTGGTTACGTTTAAATGACATTCAAAGCAGTTAAGGCCCTTTCATGATTTTTTTTGTTCGTCCTATTTCTCAATAACTATTGGACTGATTTCAGCCAAACTTCATACTTCTAAGTTTTAATATGAAGCCAAGATGCACTTAACATAATTTTGTTATGGTTGAATGATTTCTAAAGGAGTTATGTTCCTTCCATGCGTTTCATTGTCAGCTCTATTTCTCAGTAACTAAATGATGGATTTCAGTCTTCAAAGGAAAATTAACTATTAAGCAAAGATGTGCATGTTATAATTTGGTTATGACTTACGGTCCTTTCTTGATTTTTTTGTCCGCTCTATTTCTCAATAACTACAAGATGGATTTCTGCCTAACTGCATAAGAAGTTTCAGAATAAAGACAAGATGTGCCTGTTGTAATTTGATTCTGGTTGAATGTTTTTCCAATGAGTTTTTGCTTGTGATGATTTTCTTTTTAGGCCCAGCTATTTCTCCATAACAACAGGACAGGTTTCCATAAAAACAGGACAGGTTTCTATTAAACCTCATAGCAGGTTTCAATACAAAATTAAGATATGCACATCATAATTTTGATCATGGTTGAATGATTTTTCCAAAGGGCTATCATCCTTTGGTGGTTGTTTTAGCTTTTTCTGAATTACTATGTGACAGACTGCAATTTAAATTCACAGACAGTTTCATTACAAAACAAAGATAAGCATATTATTCCAGTTCGGTTACGGTTGAATGATTTTCCAATAAGTTACGGCTCATTGATGAATTTTATTGTCCACTTTATTGCTCAGTAATTATACTGTTACAGTGGTAAAGTGATATCTTTTTAAAAGCAGTGATTGGTAAAATTCATCAAAAGAAATCTTGGTGAGCAGAGTGTACTGCACCATGAAGGGAAAAGAAGAGGAACCCATTTCAGGTTCCTTTTGAATTTTGTTTCGGTATTTATTAGCTGTGTGATAGTCTTTTAACACTTTGGATGAAGGCATTGTGCATTTCTGTAACAAAGAGTTATTTTGTGACATGGAGCCAGTGGGCGATATTCATTACCTTTACTGTTAGCTCTAGTTTCCCTTAACCCATTACCACGCAATCCCTACTTTTAATGACCCTGGGAAAGAAGCCTGTAGAAAACATAGTGGGAAAAGGAGAAAATGCTGGTAACCAGCATTTTCTCCTTTTCCCACAATGTTTTCTACCCTTCACAAAACAAATTTCAAATTTTCAACCACTTTTATTTTTGTCGTCTGCAAATGCTTTGAATTTGGACCAGTCTAAAATATTGTCGTTTTGTAATGGGTTAAGGTTTTACTAGGCATAGCTATAATTTAACTTTATTCAAGCCGTTTTACTGATTTCCATCAACAGTAAGAGAAAGAGTCATCTGCATGAGATTCAGGAAATCTTTGAAGGCACCTGTTTGAAGATAAAGGAGATCCATTCAGTGAGATGGTTGTCTATTTCAATGCACTAACATCTGTATTCAGGACACTTGACAGCCTCTTTACCTACCTGGAAGAGGTACATTGTACTTGCAAAGATGCAAAGACTACTGGCCTTAAGAAAAAAGTATGTAACAAAATGAATATTTGCTTTGATGATATCTCTGACAAGTGTGAAATTGGGTTACATCTGGTAAAAAAAAAGTAGATCACTGAGTAATATCTTAAATCTTACGTTAAGTTTAGACAACTGACAATAGGGTCCGAAAGTCTCGTCACGTGACCGCGAGAGTTCATCACTTCCGGGATCCACCGTAAATTTATCGCCTTTTCATCACAGTATGTTGAGAGATACACGAAGCAATTACGAATGATGAAGTAAGATTTAAAAAGTCCGAGCGATTTGAAAATTTCGGTAGTCGATCAGAGAACGATATGTGACTATGGATACGCCACAGTAAAGAAGAGATCGTGTTCAGCGCAGGTAAACAGGTTGATGGTTCAACCTACTTTCGGTTTCGTATTCAATAGAATCATGCTTTTTTGACAGAGTTAAATCAAAAAAGGTGAATCACGTTTCTTTCACAAAACTACAGCTGTGTGAAGGCATAAAATGAAAGCAAAAGTACGACACAAGACGTTTTAAAGCAGATATGTATAGGATATTGACTGAGTACGAGGTCTTTCCGTATAAGAACGACCTGGGCACGAGCTTCACGAAACACCGAGAGCGCGAAGCGCTCGAGGTGTTTTGTGAAGCTCGTGCCCTGGTCGTTCTTATACGGAAAGACCGATGTACGAGGTCGATATCCGACTTACATACCGGCCACCATCAGTATTGAGCAGACGACTTGACAGCCATTTCGAAAAGAACAGCTATGTTTGATGATAAAAGGAAGCATAAAACATGTTAAATGGGTTTTTTTTGTAACTTTTTGGTATTTCTTTTTCATTTATTTATCAGTTTTATTTTCTCGCTTGAATATTAATGAATCGATGGCTTGAAACTGACACGTTGTGAGCATCAACCTTACTTTTTTTAACATGGGTAGGTTTGTTGATGCTGCACGAGTGAGTTCATTGCTCAGTTTAGGTTCGAATTAATAGAAATATTCATGGATTTCAGCTTTTGCCGGTAACACAACGACCACCTAAGGATAAGGCACTTTATCTACAATGTTTTAAATGTTGGCATTAATGTGACCGCAAATTTTGAAAGTAGTGGGGGATAGGTTTCTTAATGTTCGCTTTCAAAAAAATTATCAAAGAATTGATGAGTTGGTCACCAATGAAAAATAGATTTTCTATTTTTCAAAATCTGTCTTACCAGAAAGAAATATATTTACAAGATTTTTACAAATTCATAAAAAATCAGTATCGATCGCGCGAGTACCAATGTCCTTCACGAACCTGTCTGCATGCACGGCTCAAGATCCATCAATTGCACGTGGACAGGTCTTTCTTGCACAAGAGCAGGTCTTTCCAGCACGTGGGCAGGTTTTCTATCTACGGAACAACCTGCGCACGTGCAGAGATAGACCTGCTCTCGTGCATTCTATTGTTAAAACGGGTCGTTCTGAAAAATATAGACCTGGTCCGAACAAAGGAGCCGGTATGTAAGTATAGGATATTGACTGAGTACGAGGTCTTTCCGTATAAGAACGACCTGGGCACGAGCTTCACGAAACACCGAGAGCGCGAAGCGCTCGAGGTGTTTTGTGAAGCTCGTGCCCTGGTCGTTCTTATACGGAAAGACCGATGTACGAGGTCGATATCCGACTTACATACCGGCCACCATCAGTATTGAGCAGACGACTTGACAGCCATTTCGAAAAGAACAGCTATGTTTGATGATAAAAGGAAGCATAAAACATGTTAAATGGGTTTTTTTTGTAACTTTTTGGTATTTCTTTTTCATTTATTTATCAGTTTTATTTTCTCGCTTGAATATTAATGAATCGATGGCTTGAAACTGACACGTTGTGAGCATCAACCTTACTTTTTTTAACATGGGTAGGTTTGTTGATGCTGCACGAGTGAGTTCATTGCTCAGTTTAGGTTCGAATTAATAGAAATATTCATGGATTTCAGCTTTTGCCGGTAACACAACGACCACCTAAGGATAAGGCACTTTATCTACAATGTTTTAAATGTTGGCATTAATGTGACCGCAAATTTTGAAAGTAGTGGGGGATAGGTTTCTTAATGTTCGCTTTCAAAAAAATTATCAAAGAATTGATGAGTTGGTCACCAATGAAAAATAGATTTTCTATTTTTCAAAATCTGTCTTACCAGAAAGAAATATATTTACAAGATTTTTACAAATTCATAAAAAATCAGTATCGATCGCGCGAGTACCAATGTCCTTCACGAACCTGTCTGCATGCACGGCTCAAGATCCATCAATTGCACGTGGACAGGTCTTTCTTGCACAAGAGCAGGTCTTTCCAGCACGTGGGCAGGTTTTCTATCTACGGAACAACCTGCGCACGTGCAGAGATAGACCTGCTCTCGTGCATTCTATTGTTAAAACGGGTCGTTCTGAAAAATATAGACCTGGTCCGAACAAAGGAGCCGGTATGTAATTATAGATCTATTTGTTATCCGCAATTTGCCGAGGGCGATCGTGCAGCGAGATCTACGTTGAGCCGCTGTTAATTTCAGCCTTGGGTAATATTCAAGTATTTTCAAGACAGCCACTCCAGTATTCTGTCTTTAAATATCAAATATAAGAGTGTTCAAATTCAAGATCAGACTGCATGTTCATTGCAGTCTGATCTAGATCGACACTTTGCTGAAAGGTATGTAATTATCTTCTTGGCACAAGACAGAATCTTTGACTGATCCAAATTAAAAGGATTTGCAGATGACAATTAATGCTGTATAGAATAAAGATCTAGTACTCAAATGATGGGAATTTATTTGAGAGGGTAGAAAATATTATTGGAAAAGGGAAAAAATGCTGGTTACCAGCATTTAATCCTTTTCCTACAATGTTTTCATAAGGCTTCCTCCGGGTCTTTAAAAATCAGGATTGTGTTGTAAAGGATTAATTTTGCTTCAAAAGCCAAGGGTCATTTAAGAAAAATGCAATATGCTTGTTTCACTATGCACACTGAATATTACCTTTGTGCATAGTACTTTGGAAAGATACCCAAGACCAATTGCACTAACTGGCACATGAATGAAATGTTTAACCCTTTCTGTACAGAAAACAGTTTATGAAAACAATGTGGAAATAGGAGAAAATGCTGGTAACCAGACCAGCATGTCTTCTTTTTCTTAGGGTATTATCAACCGTTCCATGCATAAATTTCAACTTTTTAGCCACTCTTACATTTTTGTCTGCTAGTGCTTTCAATTTGTACAAGTCATTTACCCTAGTGCTTTCAAGGAAGAATCCTTTTGATAACATTGTGGGTAAAGGAGAAAATGCTGGTAACCATCATTTCCTCCCTTTTCCACAATGTTTTCTACTCATTCAAAGACAAATTCCATTCTTCCAGCCCCATTTAAATTGTTGTTTAATGTTTTCAATTGGAAAAGTTTAGGATCTGTCCTGTGATAAAGAATTAAGCAATTTTTGTTCTAGTGAGCTAAAAACTTGTATTAAGAAATACTATACATGTATTTACAAACATCTCTTCCTAATATACTTTCAGAGCTTTCTCCTGCTAGAAGAATGACACTAAAAAGGTACCATGATTCCAAGACAACTGCATCTTACAGGGACCACATGTTATGCAATGGTGTTCTCATATATGTATAATTGGACATGCAGTCATTTAAACATTTAATTAAAGAAAAATAGTGCTGTATAGTATTAATTTTCTATGTTTACCATCTTTGCACGGCAAAGAAGTTCATGCTAGTATTTACCGGTACTGCTCAATAGTGAAAAGGGTATTAAAATCCTAACCGAGAAATGACACTAAATTAAAACAGCAATGCAGTAGACTGCTTTTGAAAATATTGTGATCAAATATGTTGCTCACAGTCAGCAATATCTATTTGCCATAATGTTTTCATCTCATTCTTTCAATTATTTTTCTCCATTTGCCTCAGATTTTATCTAGTGTTAAAAGTAAAGTTAGGTTTCATGACTGTTAAATAAAGGACAAGCAGTATTCTTGTTTATGTTTATAACAAAATCCTTAATGCTCCTTGAAGAGTGAAAGCAATATACATGTAGTAAAATTCAGTCATTGACATTGTGTGGAAAAAGAAATTTCGTTACATACAAGTCTTATTAGCTGCACAAAATTAATATTCCTTTGAAAACATTGTGAGAAATGGCAAATTAAGAAACAGTTTTGCATTTTTTAACAATATTTTTTTCTGAAGCAGAAATTTGCTTCATCAAGGGACCCAAATAACATGAGAATAATGCAAAAGTGTTTTGTTACTACAAATGTAATAAAGATAAATATCTAAAAAACTTTTAAGATTTCTCATGTTTATTTTGTTTAATCTTTACCAACTGATAAAACTCTGCACTTCTTCAAATTCAAAGCATTTGCAGACAATTGATTGATTTTGACTCACATTTTGCAATTTACCTATTAAAAGGTAGAAAACATTGTGTTGAAAGTAAAAATTATTAGTTGTCTTTTCACACAACGTCTCGTAAAGTATTTTTCTGCAGGGTTGTTAAAACTCAGGATTTTTTGGTAAAGACTTACAAGTCACCAAAAATAATAAAATTGCTTCGGAAACATATTTGCAGCACAAAACTTCAGAAGCATCCTTGTGAATGTGAAAAAAATTAATCAAGGAGTAAAGCTTGAGTATTCGTTAAATCATGTCAAAATTAGACATTACTTATTTTGACCAATTTGTCCTTAGGTCAAAATGTTTTCAAAATTGGTCTGCTGCAAGACATAAAAAGTTATCTACAGGAGACAGACCACTGACCCCTTTATCTGCTGGTATAAAATTACTGGGCTGTCTCTGGTCCAACAACACTTGTAAGGATAAATTAAACAAGGGCTATATAAGAAGACATGCAACCATTTTAATCTTTTAACATTTAACAAAATTTTCATCATGTCTATTTTGAAAGCAAAGTTGGAGGATGAAAAATTGTAGCCTAAATGAAAGGAAACATTGTGAGAAATGTATAAAATGCTGATGACCAGCTTTTTTCTCCTCTTCCTTCAATGTTTTCAAAAGCGCTCTGCTTCAGGGTAATGAGGAACAAAATTGTTTGGTAAAGGGTTAACTCACAGAACAAAATTTAGACTGGGTCAAGCTGAGAGGATTAGCAGGTGATATGCAAATGAACTGTTGAAATTTGTCTTTGAATGGGTGCAAAATACCGCAGAAAAAATGATTTCCAATATTTTCTCTTTTTCTCATATTTATTGTCCTGGCTTCCCTCCCCCTGGCTGTTTTGACACAAGCTTTTTTGATAAAGAGCCAACAAGATGCTTATTCTTCTAAGTAGAAGAAAATGCCCTGCAAATCATATCTTGTGTAGTACATCCTGTTGCATCTGCTGTCATTTGGACAGTCATGATTTAATCTTCTGTTTCACTGGTTTGGCATTTCCAATGAGTCTAAAGTAGGTGATGTTTCATGTGGCACTGTACAGATGTTTTGGACAGTTATTGTGATTGTTAGGATTTCATGGCCTATTTGCCCTCCTGCAAAAAAAACAAAACAGGCTAAAGCAATGTATTCAAAAAGACTTTCTGCAGAATATTTCATCATTAGAAACATAACACTTGTAAAGGCTACATCAAAATAGGCAAGCACAAGTACTGATTCTGAGTATTCAAATAGTCTACAATTCTTTGTTATGGCCCTCAAAGTGCCTTTGACCACTTTAGTTGCTTTTGTGATCAATGTACAATCATGACTAGACTGTAGAAAGTCTGCAGTCTGATCTCTGATCTACATTGATCGCTTTACTAAGACTGTCCAGACGAGGGCAACTTCAACATTATTCTCACGATCTTATTTATAGAATGAAACGCGTCTTTGATTTATTCCGTGCTCTTTAAAGGGTTAAGCTCATATACCTAGTTTTTAAACTAGAAATGATGAATTTAACTGAAAATAATTCCAGATAAGATGCCAAAATAGGTTTTGAAGCCAATAATTCACGACCAGTTTAGAATGGCTGTCTAAGGCAATTCAATGAATAAAATGAGGCCGAATAATTCCAACTGTCATTACCGGCAACATTCAATATGGTGCAAAGGAGACTTGGGTGCGAAACTGCACTGGTGCGAAACATATCAAAACCGCAATATGTTTCTAAACGCCCCTGAAGACGCGATATGAGTGCATTTCTAGAATGAAATGCTAAAAAAACATTATTTTATTGCCATAACTAGGTAGTTTGACCTTCTTAGATCAGAAATCGACCGAGTACATGTCCATTGCAAGGATGTACGAAAACTGGGTTACGGATTTTCGCTGATTTCTACGGCCTGTATTTAAATCACAAAATTATTTCTAAACAATATTTTAACCCTTACCAACATCTTTCATCTCCAGTTTTTCCTCTCCAAACCCATTTTTGAGAATTTGAATAATATACACATCGGTGTTGCGTCACGAATGTCGGTACATGCATAAGCAAAATAGAGGAAAAAATCTCAATATAGCGACCAGTGATTCCGGAAGTGCATTTCATCCAAACGAGACTTACAGACCCTATGGACACAACATTATAACAAAAGCTCACCTTGAGCACTTCGTGGTTAGTCAGGTGAGCTCAAAACACAGATGTACCAACAGACAGATGGATAGACGCACAACAGACACAGGACCATGACAGAAGTCTAAAGGCCAGTAGACCTAAAAGTTAATCAAATGGGATGACAAGATATCTCAACAATTCAAGACTGGACAGTACTACAAAACTATTTGCATCCAAAACAAGATTTTTGACCACGAGCATCACATAAATTCAACAAGTCGCACAAAGATTATTTCAATTCCAGCTATTGGAGGCATGATCAAAGAATGAATGAATGAATGAATGAATAGTGTTTTATGGCCCGTCGACAACTTAGGTCATATTGGGCACACTTACTTAGTAAACAATAATGCGAGGTGAAAATAACATACATGTGCAACAACATAAGACAAACATGATAAATGAGGAATGGATGAAACACAAAATGATGCCCCTTTTTTCGCCTTTTACGACATGCATGCTGTCACTTTTGTTCCGCCAGATTAAATGGCAGATGTGACGATCGCGGGACTGCAGTGGTTTATTCTTATACCCCCGATTAAACCACACGGGGTCCCACAGGCCAACTGATTCCCATTCCAAACCCTATTTACATCAAGAAAAAAATGTAGGATTTGGAATATAAACTACCCAGCCTGCTGCAATCCTACGAATTACGAGGAACGCAGCTGTTTGTCTCTAATTTTAGTCACCTTCTACGACATGCCATAGAGAAAGGTCGAGGTCCTATTCTATAAAGTAAAAAAAACCCTGGACCCCACGGGGAACATGATCAAAGACCTTAAAATGATGGAAACTAAGGTTGAAAAAGCAGATTTGAAATCTATTGCAGTTAACATTTTTCACTTCAATTAGGTTTTCAGTATGTAAAAATTGAGTATAGGTTCATATGTAAAAAATTTAGTATAGGTTCAATACCAAGCACACCAATCAGGTATGAAGCTTGTGGATATAAACAATTATCCAGCATGCAAAACACACACATTGGTTTCGTATCAATTGAAGGTTTTACACATTTAAAACCAATTGCTTCAGAGGTAGCACAATTTACAATTGTGGTGAGTGGTGTGGTATTCATAAAAATCCTGACAGTTACAAACATGGGACAATAAATAAGGATTTATCTGGTGAGGATTTGCATCGTGACCTGACATCAGTTTTTCGTGTATTCAGTCAGAATGCTGAAAAGAAAGCACCTGGTGGGTCAACTAAAGAAATTGAGTCATTCAACAATATGATTGCATCAAAAGCACCAAAGTGATGTCATTTTTCCTCTACTGGAAATACACTTTCCAGAGTTGGTTGTGCCATGGCCCAGAAGAATTTAGGAAATGATTACATAAATAAAATTAATGAAAAATTGGGGCTTTCACCCGGGCATATTTACAAACGAGAGGCTTTACTTAGGGATACAGAAAGAACAAGAGGGCCAAGATGGCCCTGGATCGCTCACCTGAATTTTTGAGAGGACCATAACCTTTCTTTTTTTTTGAAGGTATTGAAACACTGGAAACAAAATCATTATTTTGCCAAGCAATTTTTAAAAGGTCACTAGTAAAAGTCATTTCAAAATCTGATCAGCAGTTTCAGAAAAGAAGAATTTTTAGGAGTTTCTTAATTTCCGTACAGTGCAAGTAGCCCCCATTCACCAGAGCCATGTTTCTTGACCTATCAAAATTTCGCAAACACTTTTTGAAAAAGGTCATTCAAGGAATATTTCCATGAAATAATTCTCAAATCTGACCAGCCGTTTAAGAGAAGAAGAATTTTCAAGAAATTCCTTATTTCCATATAGTGCAAGCAGCCCCCATTCACCAGCGCAATGTTTCTCGACGAATCAAACTTTCATGAACAATTTTTGAAAAGGGTCACCCAAGGAATATCTCTGTAAATATTTTCCAAAATCTGACCAGCCTTTTCAGAGAAGAAGAATTTTTAAGAATTTCTTCATTGCCATATAGTGCAAGAAGCCCCATTCACCAGAGCCATGTTTCTTGACGAATCAAAATTTCGCGAACAAATTTGAAAAGGGTCACCCAAGGAAAATCTCTGAAATTATTTCAAAACCTGACCAGTGGTTTCAGAGAAGAATTTTTAAGAATTTCTTCATTTCACTATAGTGCAAGTAGCCCCCATTCACCAGAGCCATGTTTCTTGACAAATCAAAATTTCATGCACAATTTTTGAAAAGGGTCATCCAAAGAACATCTCTGTGAAATTATTTCAAAATCTGACCAGCTGTTTCAGAGAAGAAGAATTTTTAAGAATTTCATTTCCGTATAGTGCAAGAAGCCCCCATTCACCAGAGCCATGTTTCTTGATGAATCAAAATTTCGCGAACAATTTTAGAAAAGGGTCACACAAGGAACATCTCTGAAATTATTTTAAAAACTGGCCAGCGGTTTCAGAGAAGAATAATTTTTAAAAATACCTTCATTTCTGTTGGTGCAAGAAGCCCCTATTCACCAGAGCCATGTTTCTTGACGGATCAAAATTTAGTGAACAAATTCTGAAAACGGTCATCCAAGGAACATCTCTGTGAAATCAGCGGTTTCAGAGAAGAAGATTTTTAAAGAATTTCCTAAAAAATTCCATTTCGTTGACATGGCAACCAGAGTTTTTGATGGAATCAAATTCTGTGAACATTTTTTTAAGAGGACCTCCTAAGGAACATTCCAGCCAAGTTTGGCTCAAATTGGCCCAGCGGTTTAGGAGGAGTTGATGTTTAAAGAATTGTTGACGACGCATGGCGGACAACGGACACCGTCTGGCCAGCCATTTCAGAGAAGAAGAATTTGTAAGAATTTCTTCATTTCCCTATAGCGCAAGTAGCCCCCATTCCCCAGAGCCAGGTTTCTTGACCTATCAAAATTTCACGAACAATTTTTGGAAAGGAACATCTCTGTGAAATTATTTCAAAATCTGACCAGCGGTTTCAGAGAAGAAGAATTTTAAAGAATTGCTTCATTTCTGTATAGTGCAAGAAGCCCCCATTCACCAGAGCCATGTTTCTTGACGGATCAAAATTTCGCGAACACTTTTTGAAAAGGGTCATCCAAGGAACATCTCTGTGAAATTATTTTAAAATCTGGCTAGCGGTTTTAGAGAAGAAGAATTTTTAAGAATTTCTTCATTTCCCTATAGCGCAAGTAGCCCCCATTCCCCACAGCCAGGTTTCTTGACCTATCAAAATTTCACGAACAATTTTTGGAGAGGAACATCTCTGTGAAATTATTTCAAAATCTGACCAGCGGTTTCAGAGGACATGATTTTTAAAGAATTTGCTAAAAAATTCCATTTTGTTGCCATGGCAACCAGAGTTTTTGATGGAATCAAACTCTGTGCATAATTTTTAAAGAGGACCTCCCAAGGAAGATTCCTGCCAAGTTTGGTCCAAATTGGCCCAGCGGTTTAGGAGGAGTTGATGTTCAAAGAATTGTTGACGACGCACGACAGACACCAGGTGATCCTAAAAGCTCCCCTTGAACATGTTGTGCTCAGGTGAGCTAAAAAAGAATCTAATAATCCAACAAACGAAAAGGATATCTTATCATGTATGCGTGTGTTTATTGTGCAGAAGACAGGACATTATCTGTTCTTGGACAGAAGAGTAAAAAGTTGGAACTTTTTGGGAAATTTGCCGTAAATGAACGTGTTCACCTGACATGGCCAAGTCGGACTTATTCAGGAATTATTGTCAATGTTGGCGATAAGTGATTTTTAGACATTTAAAAAAAAAATGAAGTGAATTTAAAAGAAACAAGCAACTTCAATGAAATGATATCCCCTGCCGAAAATGACCGTTTTTGATACAAACAGTTTAGAGGTATTGTGTTTTGCATGTGCATGTGGCCTTTTTGTTATTGGTACATAATGGAATTATACATTAAGCTCCCTTGTTCCATGGCACAGAATTTCATTACATAAAAAATATAAAAGAGGTTATAACAGGATTATACAGTAATGTGTATTTCCAGCCTAGATTAACAGATCTAATCATGTATGCATGTGTTTATTGTGCAGAAGACAGGACATTATCTGTTCTTGGACAGAAGAATAAAAAGTTGGAACTTTTTGGGAAATTCGCCGTAAATGAACGTGTTTACCTGACATGGTCAAGTCGGACTTATTCAGGAATTATTGTCAAGGTTGGCGATAAGTGATTTTTAGACATTTCAAAAAAAAAAAAAAAAAAAATGTAGTGAATTTAAAAGAAACAAGCAATTTCACTTAAATGATATCCCCTGCCGAAAATGACCTTTTTTGATACAAACATGTTAGAGGTATTGTGTTTTGCATGTGCATGTGGCCTTTTTGTTATTGGTACATAATGGAATTATACATTAAGCTCCCTTGTTGCATGGCACAGAATTTCATTACATAAAAAATATATGAGGTGTATAACAGGATTATACAGTACAGTGTATTTCCAGCCTAAATTAACATTTTTTTCTTTATTTATTTCCTGATATGTTATGTATTTTTATTTACTTTTCTGCCTGTCCGACGACAAATTCGTTTTTTGTGTTTATCCGCATGTGTGCAAACAGAAAAATCCAATTAGCGAGTCTAAAATTGACTTTATTTAAAGCCCCAATAGCGCTCATATAGAGGTATTTTTGTGCGTGAAAATAGTCGGAATAAAGACACGAATCTGCTAATTATACTCTAATTTTGTCAACAAGGGGATAGAAGCGTTCATTGCAACATCGGCTCCTGCTACAGAACCATTTGCATTTTTTCGTTATCAACTCTCCCAACTCCAAAAAGACGTTGCTACATCTATTCGGAATGATTCTGATGTCCTATATTTGGGCATCACGTGAATGATAATGATGACGTATTTCCACAGACGCTATGTGCTTCCTCTACATGAAAGCTACTGCGAAACCTCGGTAAGATTTTATTTTTCTTGAAATTAGTACTGCGTTCCTTGTATGTTGATTGGTAAACCGGAGTTGCACTTTCTTCATTCTGATCAGGACATAAATATACACCTTTTTTCCCCCTCTTGTCAGAGCTGTAGAGGCTTCGCATCTCGGCCGATACACTTTCGGCCCATTACTATTTCGTCCAATAAGACATTCGGCGTTTATACATACAAAGTCGAATGTGTAGGGTTCACAGGGTTGTAATATGGACCAGGGAAAACTAGCTAAACAAATTGTGGATGTTTTATAGTGAAGATCGGACTTTATATTAGGTGCGTTCGGATCTTAGGTAGTGAATGAGTTTAGAACTTTATTTTGTGAAAAAATAACTGATGAATTTTGATCCGAGTTTAACATCAGGTGGTAGACGTTTAATATCAAATGTCAGACTTCTTACCAGGTATATTCTGGTTTTGACTAACGTTACGATGTCAGCACAGCATATTTTAAGTCTCAACTTTCAAGAGTTTGGTTTAACTCATTACCAAATGACAATATTTAACCCGTTACAATACAATCCCCACTTTTGACACCCCTGAGAAAGAAGCCTTTAGAAAACATTGTGGGAAAAGGAGAAAATGCAGGTAAACAGCATTTTCTCCTTTTCTGGCGTTTTCTACCCTACACAAAACAAATTTCAAATTTTCAGTCACTTTTATTTTGTCGTCTGCAAATGCTTTCAATTTGGACAAACCGAAAATTTTGTAGTTTGGTAATGAGTGAAAGCTTACAAGTCCATATAGAAAGCATTTGCTAACAACAAAATATTTGAAATTTGTTTTTTGAAGGGTAGAAAACATTGTGGGAAAAGGAGAAAATGCTGGAAACCAGCATTTTCTCCTTTTCCCACAATGTTTTCTAAAGGCTTCTTTCTCAGGGGCGTCAAAAGTAGGGATTGTGTGGTAATGGGTTATCTCGCAGGTTACAGATATCTTTACAGTCAGTTTTTAAAGAAAAATTTGGTGTTATTTCATCAGTTAAGTCATCGCAGACAGATCAACCCTACAGATGCAAGACAGTTGAAGACCATCAGCAGTAGTAGACTATACTCAAGTAGATTTGAAGCATTGTGATTGAGAATAATGTTTTTCATGTCTTTTTTACTGATCACTTTCCTTTCTAATCTAACAACAATGTATCTTTTTAGGCAGACAGAGAGACCATATGTTTTTAAACTGATGATTAGATACCCCAGTCTGGTGTTATATCCCATCTGAAAGGATTCCTTTTTTTACAGATTTTAACAACATGTCAACAGGTATTTCAATGATATTTATGTCTGGATCTAAAATACATTAATGGTAAACTTGTGTCTTTTGTATTCAGAGCTTAAATACTTGACCAGGCAAAGGTTCAGCTTTGTACACCCATACCATAGACTGCATGTGCAATAATTGACTTTTGGAAAGAATCAAGTTTTGGAAAGAAGCAATTGTATGTAACAAGCAAATATTCCTTTCTTACAGCCAGAGCACCTATCCATGCTTTTCTAGAGTTTCTATTACCTTTACTTTGCACAATATTCCAATGGCTGATTTCCCTTGTAACTTGTAACCATTTTCAAAACAATTATCAGCAGTTAGAAAGGAATGAATCCTGTTGCAATGACTATCTTCGATTCTGGGGAAAAATTTTGCCCAGCTTGGGATTTGAACCAGCAAATCCCTGTTCTCAAGTCCTGTATAACAATGGCGGTACCATTTGGGTTTGGCACGAGTATTTGGTAAAAGTAATGTACTCTCCTCTATACAAGAATGCTTGATGAACCCTTTTCCGTTGATCTGGGTTTGTTTTTTTTACATTAAAAAAAAGAAGACTTTTGAAAACCTAGTGGAGAGAGGAAAAAAACTTTGAAACGAATTCCATTATTTGAGCAACATTCAACTTGTTGTCTTCAAATGCTTTTAATGTGGATGAGTTAAAAATTTAGTTCAGTCTGAAAATATGAATGCAGTTTCAATGGCCGTGTTATTTTGTGTTACATAATTTTTAAATTGCCTTCCTAGGACTCCCAAACAAAGTCTGTAGCATATATTCATCAGACATCTCCCAATCATATAGTATGGAAGAACATTAAAACTGTCTGTAGCCATGTAATCTGCATAAACCTTGCATGCATTTTGTTATAAGAAGATGTATAAACTTTACATTTCATTAAAATTAGATACATGTAGGTCTACAACCTCCAACACAATCAAACAGTGGCTGTATCTCTGGATCAGATGAAAAAAAAATCATAAGGACTATACTGCATGTACCACATGTATTAAGGAGTCCTTCAGTAGTCCCACCTAACGTCATGTGTACAAATCGTTATGAAAATTACATACATGCATTAGTTCTGCAAGGACAATAGTTGAAAATTGTCCAAGAAGAGCCCTTAACAAATCCGAGAGTAATTATGGACAGACCAGCAACCCGATTCTAATCTTTCCCCTTAACATTATCATGGGTATGCCTAGTGACTTAGTAATATACAGTGCTAAAAACTTGGAAGTGTTTCTTTTCCATCAAACCAAGAGACGGTAGCTTAGTAAGTAGCATGCAGCACTTGAGAAAGAGCGGGTCGTGGGTTCGATCCCAAGCTCAGAAAATTTCTTTCGGTGGATTGATGATAGTCCCTTGTGACAGGATTCATTCTTCTCCCACCTCTGACCATAGTCTCGACAATGGCTATATGGGATAACAGCCAGTGGCCTGGAAAGAAAATTGTGCAGACAACTTGTAAAAGACACTCCAGGAAAGCATGGACACGTGCACTGGCTGCCACAATATAACTGAAATAATGTTGGAAAAAGTGTTAAATACCTTACAATCTATCAATATTTCCCTCAATATTCATCTAAAAAATTGCATTGGTATGTAGCTCATAGCTTGCAAGAAGTAATGTATGCAATAATATAATACTGCTCAAAATTTTCCAAAGCCATTTCTCAGTGGCGTTAGAACTAGGGATTAGACTAGATTTAGATCTATAATTAACCCATTACCACTCAATCCCTACTTTTGACGCCCCTGGAAAAGAAGCCTTATAAAGACATTGCGGAAAAGGTGAAAATGCTGGTAACCAGCATTTTCTCCTTCTCCCGCAATGTTCTGTATCTAATCAATAGAGCCACACTGAAACTGTTGTCTGCAAATGCTTTCAATTTGGACAGAGCTCAAATTTAGTCGTCTGGTAAAGAGTTCAACCCTCAATAAACATGTTTTGAGTATAACCGAACCCTCTGAACTCAGGTTTAAACATTACGTTACTATCCATGCATTAGAATCAATCGAAACTGGGTCAACGAGGCTGGAATATCCGAGGATCAGACATAATTATGCACAATTAATCTTTGCAATACCTGCGGAGTAAATGGGTCAACCGAGTGCTGAATTATGCGTAAAAATGATCATTTTTATCAAACCATCCCATTTTCATGGATCGAAAAATGTTCTATAACAATAGTAAATGGATGTGACTTACCGATCGTGAACGGGTTTCCGTGCGAACTGAAATTCGCATCTTTTTTCCGGCTTTTCGCTCATTGTTTTTATTTGCATGGGGTTTTTAGTCGAAAGCAATTTCTAAACTAGACGCCCGTTTGTTCTGTTGTATCGCTCTTCGCAAGACTTCAGCGAATTCGGTTAATAAACTTGCTCTCCTGTCGAATTTGAACCTTCACGGTCCTCCATTTTGTATTTTCGTTTACCTTAGTTTCAGGCTGTCATCGATGTAAACAAAGTGTTTATGGGCTTGGTTGGAAATGTACTAGATTTAAATTTAATTCTTCTGTCAGCGAATGGAACTTTGACCAATCGCACATTTAAAGAGTGTCATCCTCATATTAATTTACATACTTTTATATGGTGTGATATGAATTTAATGCTTTTGAACGTCTCCCACTGTTTACATTTGGACGATATTGTTACTTTAATATGCCTCTGGATACTGAGTATGGGTGCAGTATTATTTGAGGGGGTGCCGGGTCGTCCTAGACCCATTCAGATCGAAAAATTTCTGGAACCCTGGTGCCCAAACATTGAAAATTTATATTCAGGTGACAATGCCTGCTATCAATCAGATCGTGCTGCAGAAGAATTTCAGGATGCAATTTGTAGGGTAATTGAAAAAGACTTGAAAGAAAAAGTTTCATCCTGAAACACTGTGTCTCTTATGTGTGATGAAAGTGATTTAGTCCAAAAGAGGGAGACTTTGAGCCTGCCACTCTTTACTTGGATAATGTTTCTATTGACAAAGGAGATACAGAGACAGTTTATAATAATTTAAAATCTTCTGTCCTCAGCAAAGGTATAGATATGAAAAAGGTCATGTATTTTGGATCAGACGGGGCATCTGTCATGACAGGTCATAAATCTGGGGTGACAGCAACACTATGTGAAGATCAGCCTTATTTATTAAAAATTCACTGTATGGCACACGAACTTGCACTTTGTACTAGTCAGGCTGTAGACAGGGTCACTTTCTGAAAGAAATACAATGAGGCTCTGACAAATCTATTCTATTACTTTAAACATTCCTCCCTATGTACAGCCAGTCTGTCCAAAATTGAAGTTCTAAATGACAAGAAGTTAAAAAAGAGGGCCAAGATGGCCCTGGATCGCTCACCTGAATTTTTGAGATGACCATAGTCTATTTTTTTTTTTTTTTTTTTGGCGTATTGAAACATTGGAACCAAATTTATAATTTTGCCAAGCAATTTTCAAAAGGTCACCTGTAAAAGTCATTTCGAAATCTGACCATCAGTTTCAAAAAGAATAATTTTTAAGAATTCTTCATTTCTGTATAAGAGCAAGTAGCCCCCATCCACGAGAGCCATGTTTCTTGATGGATCAAAATTTACGAACAAGTTTTGAAAAGGGTCACCCAAGGAACATTTCAGAAAGTTTCTTTAAAAATCTGACCAGGGGTTTCAGAGAAAGAGAATTTTCAAGAATTTCATCATGTCCGTATAGTGCAAGTAGCCCCCATTCACAAGAGCCATGTTACTTGACGGATCAAAATTATATGTACAGCTTTTGAAAAGGGTCACCCAAGGAACATCTCTGTCAGATTATTTTAAAATCTGACTACGGGTTTCAGAGAAGAAGAATTTTCAAGAATTTCTTCATTTCCATATAGTGCAAGCAGCCCCCATTTACCAGAGCCATGTTTCTTGGCCAATCAAAATTTCACGAACAATTTTAGAACAGGATCACCCAAGGAACATCTCTGTGAAATTATTTCAAAATCTGTCCAGCCATTTCAGAGAAGAATTTTCAAGAATTTCTACATTTCTGTATAGTGCAAGTAACCCCCATTCACCAGAGCCATGTTTCTTGACCAATCAAAATTTCGCGAACAAATTTTGAAAAGTCACCCAAGGAACAAGTCTGTGAAATTATTTCGAAATCTAACCAGCTGTTTCAGAGAAGAAGAATTTTTAAGAATTCCTTCATTTCTGTATAGTGCAAGAAGCCCCCATTCACCAGAGCCATGTTTCTTGACCAATCAAAATTTCACGAGCAATTTTTGAAAAGGGTCACCCAAGGAGCAACTCTGTGAAATTATTTCAAAATCTGACCAGCGGTTTCAGAGAAGAAGATTTTTTAAGAATTCCTTCATTTCTGTATAGTGCAAGTAGCCCCCATTCACCAGAGCCACATTTTTTGACAGATCAAAATTTCACGAACACTTTTTGAAAAGGGTCACCCAAGGAACATATCTGTGAAATTATTTCAAAATCCGACCATCAGTTTCAGAGGAGGAGATTTTTAAAGAATTTGCTAAAAAATTCCATTTGGTTGCCATGGCAACCAGAGTTTTTGATGGAATCAAATTCTGTGAACAATTTTTAAAGAGGACCTCCTAAGAAACATTCCTGCCAAGTTTGGTCCAAATCCGCCCAGCGGTTTAGGAGGAGTTGATGTTCAAAGAATTGTTGACGATGCACGACGGACACCAGGTGATCCTAAAAGCTCCCCTCCAGCACGTTGTGCTCAGGTGAGCTAAAAATAAAGGAAGTTCACTCAGTAAGATGGTTTGCATTTTACAGCGCATTAGACGCCATATTCCATACCTGGGGTTCATTAGTTACTTTCTTTGAACAGGAAAAAACAGGCTGAAAAGGGAGGAACAGCCAAAGGTATCCATTCTCAGCTCACACAGTTTGAATTTGTTGGAGTGACATATCTTTTGATGGACATTATGCCAGTACTGACCAAACTTAGTCCATCTTTCCAAAAGAAGGATATAGACATTTCAGTTGTCTAGCCACTAATCATGTCTACAATTTCCCATTTAGAATATCTGACAAAGAATGATGGACATTACATGGGCTTTTTGCAGTCAGCTATTATAGATCACCAACTTAACATCAGGGGTCATACAATATCAGCAACAAAGAACAAACACATTTACAAAACATTAGAAGTGAATTTATTGAGAAAATAATCACACAACTGAATTGCAGATTTCCCGAGCAGGATATGTCTATCATCAGTTCTCTGGCAGTTCTTGGACTTAGAGGAATATCATTTGTTGCCAAGGACAAACTACCGGATCATGGAAAAGATGAACTCCAGCATCTCTGTAAAACATATGGTACCCTGAAAAGAGATCTACAGCCTTACATTAATGGAGATCAAACAAAACATGAATAGGATATCCTGAAACCCTTGGTCATTCAACATAAATACCCTACAGACAACATATACGCACTATGGAAAATCCTCTACAAGCACCACAGAGATCTCATTCCAAACTTAATAAAACTTGCTGAACTTGCCTTGATTGCTCCTCTTCAGCTGACTGCGAGAGAGGCTTTTCCACCCAGAACGACATAAAAACGGCAGACAGAGATAGACTGTCACCTGATAGACTCAATAAATTAATGAGGATATCCTTACATAAGGACAGTGTCACTGATTTTGATATTACAATGGCAGTGAGAGAGTGGAAATCTGCCAAAGACAGAAGAGCTTTTAAGCATACTTCCTAGGTTAAGAAGCTATCCCTTTAGTAACACGTGTGTGTTCCCACAGTGGCCATATCAAACCAAAGTAGTCTTTTAACATTTTATTCAATAATATGACTGTTACTGTTATATTATTTCTTTTAAACTTGGACGGCATCCATTCTAATGTACAATAGTTTTACTAGTATATTGACTTTATTTTTCATGAGTCTGATAAAAGGGTAAAAACTTATTCTCATTTTGTTGATGGCCCCTATTTTTTTCAAATGGCCCCTACTTTAGAGGCAATGGGCCGAATGGGCCACCTGTGATCGAAAGCTACATTGAACACTGGTCATATACACATAAGAAACAGCTTCATCCTTGCTGTTATTTAGGGTCAATTAGAGATACCATAGAAGTGCCCAATTGGCTAAAGAGTTAAGCAACTAAGTCTGGGTTCAACACAACTAAGTTTAATGAAAATTCTGATTTCTTTTCTTATTTCTATTTTCAGGTACGGAAGGAATCCACATTTGAGATAAGTAAACATGTTAGCCTTTGAACTGTCTAGACTTACTTATACTGCTGATCTTCTGCCATAGGCACAGGAGAAATTGGAGGAGGCTGATACAGCCGTGACCGTGAGGAAGACGATGTCGGGGTCTCCTTCGATATGGATGAGAGCACATCAATGGATGAAGGTTCCTGTGATGACTCGCTGACCTGGGACTGCATGTACACTGAGGAGGTGGAGGAAGAAGTTAGCTCTTTGAGGAAGGAATCCTCATTTGAGATAAGTAACCATCATAACCTTAGTACTGTCTAAGTTATACTGCTGATCTTCTGTCACTGGCACAGAAGTTGGAGGAGGCTGATACAGCCCCCCCCAGCTCTCTTCGGTGACCGTGAGGAAGACGTTGCCGGGGTCTCCTTCGATATGGACGAGAGCACATCGATGGATGAAGGTTCCTGTGATGACTCACTGACCTGGGACTGCATGTACACTGAGGAAGAGGTGGAGGAAGAGGTTAGCTCTTTTGAGGAAGGAATCCACATTTGAGATAAGTAACCATCATAACCTTTGTGCTGTCTAGACTTAGTTATACTGCTGATCTTCTGTCATGGGCACAGAAGAAGTTAGAGAAGGCTGATACAGGCAGCCCAGTTGTCTTCGGTGACCGTGAGGAAGACATTGTCGGGGTCTCCTTCGATATGGATGAGAGCACATCGATGGATGAAGGTTCCTGTGATGACTCGCTGACCTGGGACTGCATGTACACTGAGGTGGAGGAAGAGGTTAGCTCTTTGAGGAAGGAATCCTCATTTGAGATAAGTAACCATCATAACCTTTGTACTGTCTAAGTTATACTGCTGATCTTCTGTCACTGGCACAGAAGTTGGAGGAGGCTGATACAGCCCCCCCCCCCAGCTGTCTTCGGTGACCGTGAGGAAGACGTTGCCGGGGTCTCCTTCGATATGGATGAGAGCACATCGATGGATGAAGGTTCCTGTGATGACTCGCTGACCTGGGACTGCATGTACACTGAGGAGGTGGAGGAAGAGGTTAGCTCTTTGAGGAAGGAATCCTCATTTAAGATAAGTAACCATCATCACAGTATATAAACGAACTGTACCCAAACCGGATCTTGCGAGTAAATTCCATGGATCGATTGGTGAAAACAGATGGGTACCTTTGAATAATTGAGATCGACAGGTTGTTGTGACTTTCATGCAACTTGCAAACATTTGCATCATTGAATGAAATAATGTATCTTTCAAATAAATACATCATTTACCATCTTTGGCCGTGTAATTGCTGATAAAGTCCAAAACTCGTCTTCACTCCTTTTCTCACTACTATACATGCTGTTTTCACAAGGCAATTTATGTATAATTCCGTCTTTTTATCCGATACCCATTTGTAAAGTTTTGTTTCTAAGTGTATGCTCTTCACAAAACAGCCAATATATGCCGCCAAAATTAGTTAAAATTACCTAAAAATGTATGGAAATTCTGCATGGCGAACGGTTTGATACTGTACCCTTCTTGCAAATATCAAGTAAATGATCTGTACATTACTTGCGAGTTGGCTGAACGAATTCTTGCGAGTACCATACAGGGATTTCCATTGCTTTATACCTACACAAGAGCGAAGCATCCATTACGCACGTTACTAGAGTGCTCAATACAAACTTTGTTTCGCAATTTATTCCTTACAATGTCATTTCAATGCAGTTGTACTGAAGAATCTTTGAAATTTTTGTGGCAAAAGGTGGAACTCCTCGTTACAAGCAATTTCAACCTTTGCCACAACACTTTGTATGCTGTATAAAATCTAATATACATAGATCTATCACAAGTAAAAAAATATTACCTGTGATTATATGTGAATCATTTCTAAGTATACGTTCAAAATAAAACGACTTTGTCTCATTGGCAAAAAAATAACATGAGCTTCGCACAGCAGTGCATATACATGTACGCCCAAAGGGGCTTGTCAGTGAAATGGGTTAAAATCTAGAACCCTACTGAGATCCAAATTTGAAAAGTCACATGCAAAACCACACATCATAGAGATTCATTGTAGTAAGTTTCATATCATTCCGATCGAAACTGTGGGTGCATACAAAAAATGCTAACGGTGACCGACCGTGGCCATAACATAATACAACCCTTCCATCGTATTAAAAAAAGTCAAAGTGCTGTCAGCACTGTAATCGGTCGACACTGAATAATCTCTAACCTAGCCATTCGACCCCTCGTCTACCCACCATGTGTACAATCTTATCCTCGTACCACCACATATGAAATACGCTATTTTATATTATAAAAGTGGGACAATGATTTTGTTCTGTTGTCATTATCAGTGCCATTTCTGAACACCATTCGTTGTATGTTTTGTTGAAGGATTACGTGTCACAGGGACTATGTGTCACATTTTATTTGCGTCTTTAGTTCATGCACAGTGTACTGCCCAGCTCTTTTATTACAGCAGGGTATGGGTGAAGCTGTATTTTATTTCCAGAAGTTAGTGTTGAAATCGGTGATCAAGGCGGACCAGAATAAAAGACAATATCAAATATGAAACACGAGGAGATATGTAACAGCTGCGACAGGTCATTGAACATCTATTCTTGTGGCTGTAAACAGTCACTGAAGATCAGGTTTTTGAGAGAAAAGCAGCCAAACATAATAGTATAAAAAGACTCGGTTTTATTCTGCTTCCTTTTCATGAACTACAGGAGGCCCTTCAGATTTTGGGACAAAAAATTTACAAAAAAAAAAACTCCCAAAGCCGTATAATTTTCTTTCATTAAACCCCAGCAGTCAAAAACCATCCGAAAACAAGAGAAATAAGAGATTTACTACAGCCAAGGTTGACACCGACGGGACACACTGTCTCTTTTTACAATTTGCTCATTTACATACTGGAAAGTACACAGACGAAGCTTCAAACATAGCGTCCGAAGAAGACATTATGGAAAATAAATACATGTTTCTTATGGAATTTAAGCGTTATTAGTCACATGCCAGTCACTTATTTAAAATTAACATTCCCACAATGCTTTTTTTTTGGCGCGAAATCTAAAAATAGCCTAATGGGCAACGTAGCCTATTAAGGAAATACCACCCCTATTTTTTTGTAATATTATGATTCTTAATAATTGATAATTCGTATTGTTTTTTCATATTAATTTCAGTGATATATATATTATTTAATTTTGTGTGATGTGAAAAACCTATATACCCACCTTTAAGGAACAGAACGAAGTCATGCAATGAAATTTCACAATTCGTATTCATCTGATAAAAGATAAAAAGAGGGATTCATCTGCTTTAATAGATAAAAAGAGGAATTACCGTTTCCTGATACTGCATCTTGGACTCATCCAATTTGGGAGAATTTAGGGGAAAATTTACAGATCTTCTTAATAAAGGTATAATTTTGAAAAAGTATAGAACATGTAACGAGAAAGGAAGAAATTGCCCGTTGAGTATAATTTCTTCTCAAATTCTTACAATCTTTTCTTAAGTCATTGACTGATGACTCATTTCTATGAGGAATAGGAATAACCACTATAAAACAGTATTTCGCATAAAACATTCAGATTCTTCAAGAAACTTGTGAACATCCCTCACTGGTATCTTTCTTTATGGGGCTTTTTTTAAATGGTGACACATAAACAAGCCTTCAAACTCACTGTCTTAGTATCATCATTAGGTTGCAGAGGCCTGTTCCATATAGCTTCAAATCTTTTGAAATACTTTTGAAGTTTTCTTTATACGAAATTGTTTCTTTTCTTTGTGAGTCAAATTCTAAAATTTTTATCTTGAGGTTTTTCCTTTATGGATTTCCAAATTATGATTTATTTATATCACCAAAGCTTGTGGTTGACAGTTTGCTGTAAGGGCATCTGAATTACTCCATTTTATACAGATTTATACCATCAGGCATCAGATTTGTTATCCCAAGAACCGTACAGAATATTTGAAAAAACTCCCAAGACATCGTACAGATAGATTTCATAAACTCGCAAGTAAGGGTACGAATCACCAGCAAGAAACGTACAGTTGACCTACTTTACATAGAGGCATTAATTCTTATTTTTTACGTTCAAAATCGAACTTTAAAATGTCCAATGCCGCAAATGTCTTTTTTAATTAATTAATTGCACCGGTTCAAACTCGAAAAACGTGTTTCAGCCAGCCTTAACATGATAAAAGCTGATTTAAGATCGGGTCTACTGCAAATGACGCTGTAGCCTGCGGTGAGTATTGAGAATTTCAATGTTTTAAAGCTAAGAATGATAATAAAGCAGTTTATGTATTAACAATACAGGTGTGGCATAAACTATAAATAAAGATTCACATAGTTTACATACAGCAGTATGAAAGACCCAACAATTTTTATCTCAGCTGTCTCTAATGCAAAGTGGACATCACTGAAATTTACTCGCAATATCCGGTTTGGGTTCAGTTCGTTTATACACTGTGATCATAACCTTTGTACTGTCTAAGTTATACTGCTGATCTTTTGTCACTGGCACAGAAGTTGGAGGAGGCTGATACAGCCCCCCCCCCCCAGCTGTCTTCGGTGACCGTGAGGAAGACGTTGCCGGGGTCTCCTTCGATATGGATGAGAGCACATCGATGGATGAAGGTTCCTGTGATGACTCACTGACCCGGGACTGCATGTACACTGAGGAAGAGGTGGAAGAGGTTAGCTCTTTTGAGGAAGGAATCCACATTTGAAAATATGTGACCATCATAACCTTTGTACTGTCTAGACTTGGTTATACTGCTGATCTTCTGTCATGGGCACAGAAGTTGGAGAAGGCTGATACAGGCACCCCAGTCGTCTGTGGTGACCGTGAGGAAGACGTTGTCGGGGTCTCCTTCGATATGGATGAGAGCACATCGATGGATGAAGGTTCCTGTGATGACTCGCTGACCTTGGACTCCATGTACACTAAGGAGGAGGAGGTAGAGGTTAGCTCTTTTGAGGAAGGAATCCTCATTTGAGATAAGTAAGCATCATAACCTTTGTACTGTCCAAGTTATACTGCTGATCTTCTGTCATGGGCACAGAAGTTGGAGGAGGCTGATAAAGCCTTCCCCCCCCCCACCCCAGCTGTCTTCGGTCACCGTGAGGAAGACGTTGTCAGGGTCTCCTTCGATATGGATGAGAACACATCGATGGATGAAGGTTCCTGTGATGACTCACTGACCTGGGACTGCATGTACACTGAGGAAGAGGTGGAGGAAGAGGTTAGCTCTTTTGAGGAAGGAATCCACATTTGAGATATGTAACCATCATAACCTTTGTACTGTCTAGACATAGTTATACTGCTGATCTTGTCATGGGCACAGAAGAAGTCTGAGGAGGCTGATACAGCCTCCCCCCCCCCCCCCAGTTGTCTTCGGTGACCGTGAGGAAGACATTGTCGGGGTCTCCTTCGATATGGATGAGAGCACATCGATGGATGAAGGTTCCTGTGATGACTCGCTGACCTGGGACTGCATGTACACTGAGGAAGAGGTGGAGGAAGAGGTAAGCTCTTTTGAGGAAGGAATCCTCATTTGAGATAAGTAACCATCATAACCTTTGTACTGTCCAGACTTAGTTATACTGCTGATCTTCTGTCAAGGGCACAGAAGTTGAAGAAGGCTGATAATACAGCCCCCCGCCCCCTCCCAGCTGTCTCCAGTGACCGTGAAGAAGTCGTTGTCGTTGTTTAACACTGTGGAACACATTCTTACTTGGTCGCAGTAAACGTATTTGAAAGAAAACCAAACAAGCTGTATCCAAGGAAAACATGTCAAGAACAGGGAAACATTACAAACAGTCTGTTAAAAGGGCTGTAGATGATAAAGGCCAGCGCAGCCTTTTTACTTTCGGCGTGAAACTTTCAAATTCTTTGCAGATCGATCTGCAGGTAATCAAATCTCCGCCTACTGAGTCCCAATCTGAAGTGCCAGGTCTGTCGGACATCGCCGATCTCGACCCCGTTGTCTGAAAACTAGACAGTTATTATCACTGCGCATCATGCGAACTCTACCTAAGCCGCAGATAATGATTCCCTTGTATCATTATGACGGGTGGAAAGCAGTTCTGCAGAAGTATTGAATTCGGCACCAATGGGTGCACGACAGTAGTCTTAACAAGAGCTTCGCAAAGCGGCGCATATACGCCCGAAGGGGCTTGTCAGTGAAATGAGTTGAAATGACGCAGAGTTATGGTTCATGTGCACTGCACTTCTCCATAATGTGTTCTATCGGTGTATGAAGTTGCAAGTTATTAGCTTTTATAGTTTGGAAGTTATGGCCTGGACAAAAATTCAAACTGAAAATTAACAAAGGGCAATAAGTAAAAAAATAAAGGTCGCAGAGTTATGGTTCATGTGCAATGCACTTCTCCATAAAGTGTTCTTTCACTATATGAGGTTGCAAGTTATTAGCTTTTATAGTTTGGAAGTTATGGCCTGGACAAAAATTCAAACTGAAAATTAACAAAGGGCAATAACTAGTGGTGGGCCGATGATCGACTATAGTCGAAAGTCAGTTGGTTTGGGCTTCCGATTCCGATAATCGATTGAGAAATCCCGGAATCGATTGTAGTCGGTTGCTAAGCTGGCTTGGTGCCAAAAACTTTAATTCTGGTTTTTAGCGCTTGGTTTTGTGACTATTATTATTATTAATCACAATCTTGGATTACACATAGTGGACCACAAACACGAAAATTGGCTGAAAAATGAGAAACAAATCTTTGTCCATGAATGTCTTGACAAAAGTTGAAAACTCGGCAAGCTTCCCTGAGCCCGGATTTTGACATTTGGAAATTTGAAATGACCTGTCTTTGACGGTGAAAGATATGTGCCTAAATGTCAATCTGAAGCATGAAATTATCATCTAGAACTTCATATAACCTAACTTGCATGCATCTGGCATAAATATGGGTTAAACACAATCAGTATAAAATGCGAAGGAACCCGGATGATAATGAAGCTGGCGTGTCATTTATGACAGAGTAACGAAGGTGTTATTCCTCTTACCTAGTGTAAAGTGACAGCTTTTTAAGTTACTTGCTATTTAAACTGACTAAATGATGTCAAACCATGTAGTAATACCTCTCCAGAAACTAACTGTCAGGAAAAAATAGATCGCCAAAAAAGCGCGAAAACCCATGACACTATACTGAGCAGCGTGGCATAGTCCGATCACAGGGACTTCTAACTATCTTCCTATCTTTAATAATGAATTTTAAAAGTGAATTTAGACAAATGTCTGAACAAAGAAATAAGTGGAAGCTAAAATTCTGTTCATGAGTGGAAATAATGTTGTTTTATGAGATGAAAATATAGTGGGGGGGGGGGGGGGTCGTCGTCTGCAAATATTTGAACTATTAGGTACATGTGTGATTCTTTTTTTAACTCATTTCTAAAAGTTAATTGTAATGTTTTTCAACTGATTAAAGTGCAGAATACAACATCTTTATTAACTTAATACATGAAGACTATCATGTTTATTATATTGTCACAGTGTTTTTAGCAAAAAGACATTCTCAGTAGCCCGCCCGGGTGGCTCAGTGGTGAGCGTGTCAGACTCGTGACCTGGTGGTTGTGAGTTCGATACCCGGTTAAGGCAAACTTTCTTTCCGGCGTATTTTCGCCTCTCACCTCTGCTGAAGCATGTGAGAAAAGTAGTCGGTGGCTTTGGAAAGAAAGTTGTGTAAGTACCGGTATGAGAAAGCCAGGAAACACATGTGCGTCACCGACCGCCATGATATGACCTTAGCTGTTAAATTGGCGTTAAACCCCAGTACAACCAACCAACCAACATTCTCAGTTCATGCATGTTATTTTCACCTCGCATCATTGTTTACTAAGTAAGTGCGCCCAATATGACCTAAGTTGTCGACGGGCCATAAAACACTATTCATTCATTCATTTTACATTCTCAGTTAAGTAGAGTTCTAAACCGATTGTACTATCGATAGCTAGTTGGTTTGCTCTTCCGATTACAAAACGATAATCGATTGAGATTTTAAACCGATTGCCCAACACTAGCAATAACTCAAAAAATAGAAGTCACAGAGTTATGGTTCATGTGCGATGCACTTCTCCACAATGTTATCTATCAGTGTATGAAGTTCAAAGTTAATAGCTTTTATAGTTTAGAAGTTATGGCCTGGACAAAAATTCAAACTGAAAATTAACAAAGGGCTGTAACTCAAAAAATAAAAGTGGCAGAGTTATGGTTCTTGTGCACTGCACTTCTCCATAATGTGTTCTATCAGTGTATGTAGTTTCAATTTAATACCTTTTATGGTATGGAAGTTATGGCCTGAACAAAAATTCGAAGTGAAAAGTTGGTTATTTCAGAAATCAAGGGCAGATAATTTTGGAACGGAAACAGCGATAAAAATTCTAAGACCCAGGTGCACAACTAGACATCATGGAGATTCATTGTGGCAAGTTTCAAATAATTCCGATGCAAACTGTAGGAGGAGTTGCGCACACAAGAAATTGCTAACGGACGGACGGACGGACGGACGGACGGACAGACAGACGGACGGACGGACGGACGGACGGACGGACGACCGGGGGTATAACATAATACGACCCTTCGGGCGTATAAAAAGGGGCTGTAAGTGCAAACAGGTATTTGGCTATGGTTTAAGCAGCTATAGTGTATATTGTTGAATCTTTTTCAATTATTAAATTGTTGCACCTTTCTATTTACTGTATCTATGTACAGTGCCATTATTTTGTTAAATTGATGTACCTTGAAAGTCAGCCTGCTTTTTCATCATTATCATTAAAAAAAACCAAACAAGGCAAATTCAGATGGTGAAAAGATCATCATTATCTACAAACTAAATTCAATTAGGTCTTTGAGTGCTATCTAAAATTGTTTTGTTTTGGACAAGTAAGCTTCTCTGACGGACAAGTAGATTTTTTAGATTTACTTGTCCATGGACAAGTAGAAAAATTGAATATTTCCACACCCCTGACCACTAATAAGTAACCATGATAACCTTTTTACTGTCTAGACTTAGTTATACTGATGTTCTTCTGTCATGGGCACAGAAGAAGTTGGAGGAGGCTGATACAGCCCCCCCCCCCAGCTGTCTTCGGTGACCGTGAGGAAGACGATGTCAGGGTCTCCTTCGATACGGATGAAAGCACATCGATGGATGATGGTTCCTGTGATGACTCGCTGACCTGAGACTGCATGTACACTGAGGAGAAGGTGGAGGAGGAGGTTAGCTCTTGTGCTAAGCTGTTCCTCCATTTTCCCATCAGTGGAGGTTGTGGATATGGGGGATGGGATCTGTATGGATCCCAGTTCTATATCCATATCACGGGAGATGTGAAGTGGTATTCCAGCAGAGCTCCCCTAGATTGCCTTCACTGAGGAGGTATGGGGAATGGGTGTACTACAAAATGTTTTAACAAGTTTGTCAGTGCAGACTATTTCAAATGCTTCAAGTTTTCAAAAGTTTTTGATTAGTTAAGTTCTTCAGTCAAATCTCTCGCCCCTTCCCATAATAGAATTGAACTGTTTACCTCACAATCCTGAGTTTCAACAACTGACCTCTTTGAAAACATTGTGGAGAAAGGAGAAAATTCTTGTAACATGTTTTCTACTCTCTCCACGAGAAATTTAAATTTTTGAGTTAAATTTACTTTGGTATCTCCCAAATTGAAACTTTTTACGTCACAATCACGAATTTGAAAACCCTGAGGGAGATACCTTTTGAAAACATCAATGGAAAAGGAGAAGCTTCTGGTTACCAGCATTTTCTCCATTTCAAATGACGTTTTCTACTCAAAGAGTAATTGTCTCATTTGAACAACAATGAAATGGTCTTCGGCAAATGCTTTCAGTTAGGATAGGGCTATAAATTGTCCTGTGGTATAGCATTACATGGTACGAAAAATCATATTACTAATGTGGTAAGATTGGGCAGGACTGTTACGGTACGAAATAATCAGTTCCCTGGACCGGAAATGAGGGGAACCTGAAAGTACCGAGGTAATATGATTTCTGCAATCTTAACAGAAAGTACAAACCGAATACTAAAGAAGATATCGGACATCTTCTAGTTAGAACCAGACTTGTATTAAATCCAGGGGTTGAAAACTTAAACTTTAGAGGTAAGTTTATGGTTTTACAACACTAACCTTCATTTCAAAACAATTATGGACAATCAATGAAACATTCACACAAATGATAATTTAAGCTGTTTACCACACGTGATTAAAAAAAAAAAAAAAAAAAACCAAACAAGAGGGCCATTGGCCCTCAAACGCTGATCTTAGACTATAGCTTATGAGTGAAATTCAATTCTTTGAGCATCTTTGGTAAAGCTTCAACCAAGAAACATCCCTGCCAAGTTTCATCAAGATTGGTCCAGCGGGTTAGGAGAAAATGTTTAAAGAAATTGTTGACGGGCAACAGACGCCGGACATAGGGCAATCAAATATCAAAGCTCTACGCCTTCCAGTTTCAAAGAAGAATTCTAAATTTTCCTTCTTTGTCCTATTTTTCAAAGGTGTGGTCCCCGGGGCTGGGTCAGTTTTAACCAAAGCAGCATCCTTGGAACAAATTGTTAGAGGTCCACTCAAAGGTGCTACATACCAAATATCAAAGCTCTACACTTTCCCGTTTAAAAGAAAAAGAAATTAAAATTTTCCTTCTTTGTTCCTATGTTCCAACCTGTGACCTCTGGGGCATGGCCAGTTTTAACACCAGGGACATCGTATGACCAAATTTGGTAGAGGTCTACTAGAACATTCTGCATACCAAATATCAAAGCTCTGCACCTTAAAGTTTCAGAGAAGATTCCTTAGTTTTCCTTCTTTTTTGCTATGTTCGAACCTGTGATCCCAAGGGCATGATATGAGCAAACTTGGTAGAGGTCCACTAGGAAATGCCATATACCAAATATCAAAGTTCTATGCCATCTAGTCTCAGAGGAAAAGAATTTTAGAGTTTTCCTTCTTTGTTCCAATCGCTCAAACTAGTGATCCCCGGGGTGCTGCCAGTTTTAACCCTCGGGACATCATTTCAATGAACTTGGTTGAGGTCCACTAGGAGATGCAACAGACCAATATCAAAGCTGTACGCCTTCAAGTTTCTGAGGAATTTTAAAATTTTCCTTCCTAGTTCCTATGCTCAAATTTGTGACCCCCAAGGTGGGGCCAGTTTTGACCCCAGGGACATAATTTGTACAAACTTGGTAGAGGTCCACTAGGAGATGCCACATACCAAATATCAAAGGTCTATGCCTTCAAATTTCAGCGGAGAAGATTTTTAAAGTTTTCCTTCTTTGTTCCTATGTTCAAACTTATGACCCCCGGGGTGGGGCCAGTTTTGACCCCAGGGGCATAACTTGAACAAACTTGGTAGAGGTCTACTAGGAGATGCTTCATACTAAATATCAAAGCTCTACGCCTTCAAGTTTCAAAGGAGGAGATTTTTAAAGTTTTCCTTCTTTGTTCCTATGCTCAAACGCATTATCCCCCGGGGCAGGGCCAGTTCTGACCTTAGGAGCATAATTTGAAGAAACTTGGTAGAGGTCCCTTAGGAGATGCTACATACTAAATATCAAAGCTCTACGCTTTCTAGTTTCAGATAAGAAGATTTTCAAAGATTTCAGGTTTTTTTTTTCTTTTTTAGTTGCCATGGCAACCAGAGTTATGGGTTGAATTAAATTCTTTGAACACTTTTGGTAGAGCTTCACCCAAGAAACATTCCTGCCAAGTTTCATGAAGATTAGCCCCGTGGTTTAGGAGGAGTATATGTTTAAAGAAATTGTTGACGGACAACTGACGACAGACGACGCACATAGGGCGATCACAATAGCTCACCTTTAGCACTTTGTGAGTTAAAAAATATAATTAACATCATCATAGCTTAAAGTAGAAAACAGCCGAAGTGAAACCTTCTGAAACACATGCATGCTAGGGAATGCCATTTTTGCTTGATCTACACTTTCAACTAACTTTTTAGTGTTGCCTGTGTTGCTAAAATGTTATTTATGACAAGGCACCTAAACTACCTTAGCCAAATGACAAAATTTTAGGTTTGTCCAAATCAAAAGCATTTGCAGATGAAAAAATAAAAGTGACAGAAAATTTTAAATCTGTTTTGTGAGGATAGAAAACATTGTGGGAAAAGGAGATATTGCTGGTTAGTGACACAGTCCTTTGTTAATTTCACAGGCTGGCACAACAGACTGAACAGAGCCCCCCAAACAGTGTACTCCTCCGTTTACTCTCTCATTACACTGTTGTATCGAGAAAGTGAACGGGTTGGTGAGACTGTCCGGTTAGTTAATGGTAACCAAATCATCCATTGCCAAAGAAACTCAACAGCAATGGACTCGAAGATTTTTTAACTGTGGGACAGGTAATGCACATTAGATTATCTTTTTCCAAGTGTAAATCATGATATGTATTTAAACGCTGACTTTGCTTGTAAACGGCTTACATCCACTGAAATCCAGAAACCAAAGTATTATATAATAAGACAAGTGCCTTTTTGGTGCCCTCCTTCCCCTGATTACTGCGTTTTTGGGGAGATACCTCTTTAGCTCAATGGTTATGGTACTGGTCTTTTAACTCTGTACTAAACAACAAAATTGTAGACTGTTCCAACTTCAAATCATTTGTAGACGACAAAATAAACATGACTCAAAAACTGTAACTAAATCATCAATGAAAACCTTATGGTTCTAAAAAAGTCTAAAAAGAAAAAGGAACATATTACTTTCAATAGTTTCAATATAAAGCTTATTATTATAACTTGACTTTTACAGCTATGGAGCTGGAGAGATGTCGGCCACTTCATTGCTAAAGCAGGTGCCTGTGGTATACCGCACTCGCGTAACTAGAGGGGAACAGGACATTGACAGTTGAGGAGGAATTTGATAAATTCAACTACAACATAAACATTTAAGTCAATGACTCAAAATCTAAAATTTGTGTTGGGGAGGGTAAAATATTGTGGGAAAGAAGAAAATGCTGGTTACCAGCATTTTCTCCTTTTCCCACAATGTTTTCAAAAGGCTTCTATCTTAGGGTTGTAAAAAACCACGGATTGTTTGGTAAAGGGTTAATTGTGCCCTAATCAGTAAAAAGAGGGCCATTGGTCCTGGAACGCTAACCTTAGACTATAGCTTTTTATGTGCTTTTTATGCTCCATTCTTACTTCAGAGTCATTGTCATGTACATCTCAAGGGTTTGATAATTTAAGCTGTTTACCACACGTGATTAAAAAAAAAAAAAAAACCAAACCCAAACAAGAGGGCCATTGGCCCTCAAACGCTCATCTTAGACTATAGCTTATAGTGAAATTCAATTCTTTGAGCAACTTCAGTAAAGCTTCACCCAAGGAACATCCCTGCCAAGTTTCATCAAGATTGGTCCAGTGGGTTAGGAGATGATGTTTAAAGAAGTTGTTGATGGGCGACAGACGCCGGACAAAGGGCAATCAAATATCAAAGCTCTACACCTTCCATTTTCAAAGAAGAATTTTAAATTTTCCTTTTTTGTCCTATGTTCAAAGTTGTGGTCCCCGGGGCTGGGTCAGCTTTAACCAAAGCAGCATCCTTGGAACAAACTTGGTAGAGGTCCACTCAAAGATGCTACATACCAAATATCAATGCTCTATACCTTCCCATTTCAGAGAAAAAGAAATTTAAAATTTTCCTTCTTTGTTCCTATGTTCCAACCTGTGACCTCTGGGGCATGGCCAGTTTTGACACCAGGGACATCATATGACCAAACTTGGTAGAGGTCCACTAAAAGATTCTGCATACAAAAAATCAAAGCTCAGCACCTTCATGTTTCAGAGATTTCTAAAGTTGTCCTTTCATGCTACAGTATGTTCGAACCTGTGACCCCCCAGGCCAGGGCCAGTTTTGACCCCGAGGGCATAATATGAACAAACTTGGTAGAGGTCCACTAGGAATTGCTACATACCAAATATCAAAGCTCTACACCATCTGGTTTCAGAGAAGAAGAATTTTAAAATTTTCTTTCTTTGTTCCTATGCTCAAACCAGTGACCCCCGGGAAGGGGCCAGTTTTGACCCCAGGGACATCATTTCAATGAACTTGGTAGAGGTCCATTAGGAGATGCAACAGACAAAATATCAAAGCTCTACCCTTTCTAGTTTCTGAGGAAAAGAATTTTAAAGTTTTCCTTCTTTGTTCCTATGCTCAAATTTGTGACCCTCCGAGTGGGGCCAGTTTTGACCTCAGGGATATAATTTGAACAAACTTGGTAGAGGTCCACCAGGAGATGCAACATACCAAGTATCAAAGCTCTACGCCTTCAAATTTCAGAGGACAAGATTTTTAAAGTTTTCCTTCTATGTTCCTATGCTCGAATTTGTGACCCCCGGGATGGGGCAAGTTTTGACCACAGGGGTATAATTTGAACAAACTTGGTAGAGGTCCACTAGGAGATACCATATACTAAATATCATAGCTGTACGCCTTCAAGTTTCACAGGAGGAGATTTTTAAAGTTTTTCCTTCTTTGTTCCTTTGCTCAAACTTGTGACCCCTGGGATTGGGCCAGTTTTGACCCCAGGGATATAATTTGGACAAACTTGGTAGAGGTCCACTATGAGATGCTACATACCAAATATCAAAGCTCTGCACTTTCTAGTTTCAGAGAAGAAGAATTTTAAAGTTTTCCTTCTTTGTTTCGATGTTTCAAACTTGTGACCCCCTGGGAATGGCCAGTTTTGACCCCAGGGGCATCATATATATACAATCTTGGTAGAGGTCCACTAGGAGATGCAACATACTAAATATCAAAGCTCTGCACCTACTAGTTTCAGAGAAAAGAATTTTATACTATTCCTTCTTTGTTCCTACATGTATGTTTCAAACTTGTGACCCCTGGAGTGGGGCCAGTTTTGACCCAAGGGACATCATATGAACAATCTTGGTAGAAGTCCACTAGGAGATGCTACACCTTCTAGTTTAAGAGAAGAAGTTTTCCTTCTTTGTTCCTGTTTCAAATTTGTGACCCCCAGGGTGGGGCCAGTTTTGACCCCAGGGGCATCATATGAATAATCTTGGTAGAGGTTCACTAGGAGATGCTACAAACCAGATATCAAAGCTCTGCACCTTCTAGTTTCAGAGAAGATTTTCAAAGATTTTGCTATTAATTTCCTTTTGGTTGCCATGGCAACTAGAGTTATGCCTGGAATTTAATCTCTTGAACAACTTTGGTAGAGCTTCACCCAAGGAACATCCTTGCCAAGTTTCATCAAGATTAGCCCAGTGGTTTAGGAGGAGATGTTTAAAGAAATTGTGGATGACGCACGTCGCACGATGGACATTGGGCCATCACAAAAGCTCACCATGAGCACTTTGTGCTCAGGTGAGCCAAAAATCATTTAACTTCATAATCGCATTAAAAAGTTACAGGCTTACTCTATGAACTAAAAACATGTCCCTCGTACCTTCAGAATCTGTGACAAATTAACCTAACCCTGAGTGCAAACCCTTTTCCAGATGTTTCATTTTTTTTTTCAACTCTTACTTTTGTACTGAACCATTCTGCATTCTCTGACAAAGAGCTGTTTTGTGCGAAGGAGCTGGTGGGGGGTATGATCACATTAACACTATGGTCACAATTTGAAACTGCTGCCTGCCGATTTTTAGACATCGGCGGATTCTTAAAATCACATGCTGCCGGCTGATTTTTTACAAATCAGTGAGAGTGGTAATAAATAACTGCCAGTAAAAGGCCGCCTGGCAGGTTCCAGTTTGTTAAGTTCGAGGGGTGTGGGAAGTCATCAGGGGGTCGGCTGATAGCAGTTAGGCGACAGGCTGGCAGCCATCAGATTTTACCGGCCGGCGACCTGGCGGACAACAACCATTTACAGCTGACACCGGACGGCGATCAGGCATTCGAACTGTCAACGGCAGGCGCCCATCCGATAATCTGACTGCGGCAGGCTGGTTTACGGGGGATATACGAGGGTTGTTCGGGAAGTTCGTAGAATTTTGCTCTAAAATCCATATTATTTGTAATTTATAGGTAAATATCAAGGTATAAGTACTTAAACATACCGTGACTTCATTTCCAAAAGATTATTCGAAAATATCAACAATAACCGAAAATAGCGGTAACCCTAGCAACACAATATCGGGATACCGGAGCAGTCCATTTCTTAACAATGTATAACATAGTATAACAGATTTTATACTTTATATTGGCATCAAAATTGCGCAAAAACATCAATCGTTAACACGACGTCATGACGTCATTTCCTGCAAATTTCATAACGTTTTCGGTTCTTTCAAACGAGCTACACGATTTTGAAGGAGATATAAAAAAGTCGCTGACCGGAAGAGATGACATCTACCGGCGACGTCGAATTGCGAAGTGTTGTGAAATTTTGTGTCGCGCTGGAAAAATCACCAACAGAAACGCTGAGCATGATCAAATCTACAGGAAAATATAAAAAATGCAGCCCAGCTACTGTATATAAGTGGCATGCGCGTTTTAGAAGCGGACGTGATTCTATTGAGGACGATCCTAGATCTGGTCGGCCGGCCGTCGTAGTGTGTTCAGTTAGGGATCGAGTGAAAGACATGGTAAATTGTGATAGGAGAATTACTGTCAGGTCGATTGCAGATGAACTCGATGTTTCGGTATCCACGGTGCATGGGATATTAACAGATGAACTGGGCATGTCTAAAGTTAGTGCGCGTTGGGTGCCCCGATTGCTCAAGGAAAGTGAAAAAGAATGCCGGGTGCGATGTTCACAGGAGTTTCTTACCCGCTACGAAACAGAGGGAGACGCATTTTTAGACAGGATTATCACCACGGATGAGACCTGGCTGCACCATTTTGACCCGGAAACTAAGCGCATGTCATCGGTGTGGAAAACCCCGCGTACCCCTCCACCAAAAAAGGTTCGGGTCCAAAAAAGCACAGGAAAACAGATGTTCGTTTACTTCATGGACCGGCACGGGATGCTATTACAGCACCGAATTCCAGAGGGCCAAACAGTCACAGCGGCATACTATTCTAAGGTAAATGATAAATAAATGAATAAATAAATAAATCTAAATAAATAAATAAATAAATCAAATAAATAACAAAAAATGAGATATTGATTTACGCAAACCTAATGAACCGTGCATTTCTTTCTTCAGGTTCTGAGGCGGGATCTCGTTAACGCGATACGGAAGAAACGGCCCCACTTGAACCATGACCAAGTAATACTACACCAGGATAATGCACCGGGACACCGAGCGGAATCTACACAGCTAGAGATCACTCTGCTGGGTTCTGAGGTCTTGAAGTACCCACCATACAGTCCTGACCTCGCCCCCATGGATTTTCGCGTGTTCCCGGAGCTCAAGGCACAGTTACGCGGAATATGGTTTGATTCAGCTGACGACCTTACTAAACAAGCCCAAGCAGTTGTGTCGTCATTTTCTGAAGAGTGGTATGTAGAAACGTTACACTAAGTGGATAACCAGGCATCGGAAATGCGTGGATCTTGCGGGTGACTATGTGGAGAAAGTGCAACGTTCGTTGGACTTAAATGACGCTTGATGTTACTTATGACGTCGGCGTGCTCCGGGTATGACTTACATGCTGTTTTATTTCTGTTAGGAAAATTTTGCTATTTAAGATACTAGAAAAATACACAGGGAATGGATAGAATAAAATCTGAAATTTGTGCCCGTATATTCTATTTTATTAAACTGCGATTATAACTTGTCCTATAAAAAAATTCTACGAACTTCCAGAACAACCCTCGTATAAAGCAAGATTGCTCTCGTATGGCTACAAAGTTTTCATCATTATTATCAACCACAAAATAAATAGATCTTATTTTTAAGGAATTTTTCCTTCCACAAGTTGCCCCCTAAAGGCAAGAGGAGCAGGACAAAGTGACAGGCACAATTGGAAAAAATCGACTGGTGGCAGACTGAATTTTAACTTTTTCTTAAAACTTCAGCAGCGTCCTGGCGGTGTCTAAAATGCCGCCTGCTGATTGTGCCTGCCACCGAGCTGCCACCGGCCGAATTTGAGTGAAAACTGGCAGTTACCATGCCGGCAGGCGGCATTTACTGATTTGTGATCATACTATTAGTGACAGCTCTAGTTGCAACAGGATTTATTCTTCTCTCACTGTTCTCTCATTGCTTTTGTAATGGTTATGTCGGAAAGAAGCCTGTGGCTTGTAAGAATATTGTGTAGAGTTCTAGTAAGAAAAACTCCAGGAAAGCATGGATAGGTGCACTGGCCACTGCAATTTAACTGAAATATTGTTCAAACAGGATTTTTAACACCATACAATCAACTAGTCTGATGTGCAAATGCCTTTGGATGTAATGAACAATCTCTGCCCTAAAAATGCATACAACCCTATTTCAAAGCTGCTTTTGTTAGAACATTAGCATTAAAGGAGACAGTGTAGATTCAAGATCAGACTGCACACTCTGCTTTGTCTGATCTTGATCTATACTCTCATCTTAACCCATTACCAACACAATCCCTACTTTCGACAACCCGAACACAGATGCCTTTAGAAAACATAGTGGGAAAAGGAGAAAATGCTGGTAACCTTACCAGCATTTTCTCCTTTTCCCACAATGTTTTCTACCTTCCACACAAAACATATTTCAAATTTTCAGTTATCTTTATTTTGTTGTCTGAATTGCTTTTGATTTGGACAGACCTAGAATTTTGTCATTTGGTAATGAGTTAACCCTTCACTCCATAGATACTCATTTCTAATCATTACTTGTAGTAGCCTTTGGAGAACATTGTGACAAGCAATTTCACCTTTTGCCACAATGTTTTTATCAAAGGGTGCCATATACACATAAGAAATGGCTTCATCCTTGCTGTTATTTAGGGTAAATTACAGATACCATAGAAGTGCCCAATGGGGTAAAGAGTTAAGCAACTAAGTCTGGGTTCAACACACCTATGAAAACAGGCCTCGGCCAAGTGGGCAACTTGGGCGAAGAAGTCGCCTGATTTCAAAAGACTTCGCTCATTTCGCCAAGTAAAGCGAAGTCGCCTCGCGTATATTGACAAAGCGTCCAAATCAGCGTGTGCCGTACCCAATTTACAGTAACTGCCCAATCAGCGAGTTTAATTAGTTTACAACATACCAAGAGTCTGATTGACAAGTCATTGTTAATTAACTTTACGACACCATGGGATAATCCCCTATTATTGACAAATATCCGCGCTGCCTATCGGTGTTTGTCGGACCTCTATTTTAGGAACACGGTTTGCTAAATTTAGTAACTACAGTGGAGCCCCGTTATAACGCTGTCGGTGGGAGCCATGATCGTCAACAGCGTTATATCCGGGGCTAAGTTTATAACGCTGATCCCCCCCCCCACCACCACACTAACCGCAGCCCATCCGCCAACCATTGCCAGATTACAGAACTTGACTTATTAAATATAGTTTTCGCAAATTTATTCTGACAAAACTGAAATAGCATTGTTTCAAATACTAAAACTAAGACATGCCTATTTACGTTTAAACATTTATTTATAGGACATTGAACAATTTAGATCCTTTTGTACGTAACGCCTGAACTATTCCCAGTTAGTTTCTATCAGCGAATCTGGTCATCAAATAACGTTACAACTACGTAAAAGAGCTTATTTTATCTTTAGGACCGTTTCAATTAGAAAATATTCACCCGCTGTTTTGCTAAATTACAGCAAAATTCATTCCAAAATTAAATTAAACGGTATCGTGTTGGATTGCAGACGGTGCCGCCGCCATGTTTTTTCAATCATACTGACGATTGCATAACGAACCCTAATCAGCAATGACGAAAGAAATCTTTTTAATAATCAAACGAGATAAGACCCTCGTACATGATGAACGTCACAGGGGAATTATATCTACTATCCGTAAAGAAATCAGTCGTATATCCACACAATGTTTGCAGTAAAGTTTGCATTAGTGGTACATGTATGACGTAACACACCAATAATGCAAAGCGAGAGGGTTGTAAGTGCAAGTGTTTGTCGTACACACTTAAACCGTTTCGCCTGAAGAATTTAGACCTGGCTATGGGCTGACCTACATTCAAAACTAAGCGATTATGCAATAAGCCAGTATCTCTGTTGCTTTATATTTTCCGATACAACCCTCCTGCGTATCGTAATGATTGCTGCAAGAGTACCCCAGTCGTGTCACGTGTACGTTGTGTAGTCGGTAGAAAGAGAGTCATTCGGCTATTTTCTGAAAATTTTGTTGTGACCGAGATAAAAAAAAATGCGTGATTTTATGCGTATTAGTTGCTGATAAATGAAGAAGAAAAACAGAGTTACGAAACATTCGATATCGCTGTTACGATCTACATACAGACAGACATATTGACGTAAAGTTTGTATAATGCAAGATCAATTGTGTGCAAAGACAATTATGAGGGCGAAGTCTTGTTACCAACTGTGCGTGTTTTTCTCAAAGTAATTGTGCAAAGCCATAGGTGATAAATGTAATCAACAAGGTAAAGGTGTGAAAAATTGTCACAGTATGTGCACGGTATCGATTTTTTATTTGACCGAGAGTTGTTTTTTTTTTTTGACATCGAAGATTTTTGTGAGAGCAACGGTGGATTCGGATCAGACTCGAAAATGGTCAACCCCCGAAATTTTGGGAGCCAAAGGACACCCGCGTTATAACGGAATCAGCGCTATAGCGCACTTCGTTATAACGGGGTTCCACTGTATATGACCCCGGATATCGGTCTTTCGTCGTCAACTTTTATTTCCAAAGTTCTAAATGGATTGAAATATTCCAGTTTTGAAAATGATGGAATCGGCACCTACTTGCTTATCACCATTTACCGCATCCTTTAAAATTTGATATTACTCGCAGTTTTCCAAAGGAACAGATATGATGACGTACTTAGATACCTCCTAGATAATGTGGCACTACATTTTCAAAGCATGTGACTATAATTTGGCGCCAATATAGTATTTTAGTGAAGTCACATGATTCAACTTCGAAATGGTAGTTCGTCACCGCAACAGCATTTGGATAAAATCGAATATATTGTATGACGCTAACTAACAGATAAAATTTAAAAAAAAAAAGTTATTGTCTGTGATTCTAGATAGATTTAGGTATCCTGTTGATTTATAGTATTTCCTTGATTTAGCCGTGAACCGCCGATGTACAAGGCTTTGATAGTAAATTAGGCAGTGATCTGCCGAGGCTGCGTTTTTGCGCCCTGGACGCAGTAAAATCATCTAGGGCGCATGAAAATTCCAACAGGTGCGCCAATGACGCAACACAAAATCAGCTGTGTCCAATTTCAAAACCGAAAGAACTAACATTTTCAAAGCGAAAGTAGGTAAAAAGAAAGTTCAATTTGCGGGTCGAACCAAACTGAATCACCAACGATTGCATCACAGGAAAGCCCATTACTTCCTCTATACCATTGTATCTTTCGGCGATTGTGACTGGCTGAACACACGCTACCATGTAGCTAGCTACCAATCAAACTGTTTCTGACGAAATGGCTCGCAACAACAGTAACCATGACCGACAGAGATACAAAGCGGAAAAGATTGTCCACGCGGGACATTCAATCATATTTCACTTCACGTACGAAGAAACTGACAACACAATGCGATGTGGAGTCAAATAAAACACAATCTGACACTGATCTAGATAGTAATGAATTAATCCAAAATCAAAAGGAAGGCCCGATCGCTAGGGCTCCATATCGGTCAGTTTGATCGATACGATATTTGTATCGATACAAAATGATCGATATTCGATATATCATATGATATTTCAATTTTCAATAAAAGACAGAAAAAAATGCGAAAATTGTTCTTTTTTCAGCATACCTGAAAAACAAAATACCGCAAATTTAACACTTCTAGATTGTATTGAAATTTCATAATTATGTAGGCCTAAATTAATATGAATTCAAACTAGATCTACATTTACCGTGTTTTGGTGTGTATAACACGCACTTTTTTTCAGCTCTGAATAATTTCAAAGTGGGGACTGCGTGTTATACACTACAATAGGCAAAACCATGTTTTTCTCCTCCTTGAAAGTCGGTCGTATACCTGTTCAAAGTGGGTGGGGGAGTGGCGTAGGTACAAAACGGTAAAGTTCTCTCGCCACAGCCTTAACTTTTGTCGTCATCCCATTTCAACTTTTAGTGATTAAAAAAAAACAACATTATGTTTTAATTTTGTTAGAATGTACTTGTACATTCTTAATTTGTCAATTAGGATTTGTAATTTCCCGATTCTATCAGCCATTTTGGCAACGGCGAACGTACCCCGGAATGATAAATATTGATTTACTGTTATCGTCTGATTCGTCTCATATTTTTTTTTTTTTCTTTGTTAATAGCTAAAATTGAACATTTATAAAAGAGTAAAATAACGATTCATAAAGAAATGAATGATTTAAAAATATATACATTTATCGCTACTTTTTACAAAAACCGTGATTTACATCATATAGATCTAGATCTATGTTTATTTCACACCTGTCACATTTGTCGATCGAGGTCAGAAAATAAGAGATTAACTACGATATGGTCGTCAGTTCAATGTGTGAATTTGCAAATGTCATAAGCTGGCATGTTTTTGTAATCCCCACGAGTACACATCGAATCATTACCATTTCCACTTTGATTAAAAATGGTTATTTCCCTCTGATAAAGTATCGCCATTTACAATTTTTCAAGACGTCGACCTAAGCTTCACATGTTACGATATTTTGGTCAATTTTTGATGCGTGTTGTACATCCGAACAACCTTTTTTCCTCGGATCTGACACTGAAAAAGGCCTGCGTGTTATACATGCCTGCGTGGTATACACAGCGTTTTACGGTACTACACATAAAAAAGCTGAAAAGACAGTCTAAGAGGACTCTGATCGGACAATGTCAAGGAGACATTTTGTTGTGTCATGGGTTTCCGTGTTTTTTTTTCACCGAACAATTTTTCATGCGTGTTAATTTCTGGATAGGTATGTTCGCATGATTCGACATAGATTTCTCAATAAGGATTAGAACTAGCATCAAAACCTGTTATTTTACTCACGATAAACAGATAATGGCCTTTTTTGTCCATGTTTATCTTACGTGAGGTCTCGCGTGTGATTAACATTTGTTATGCAAATTTCAAGTCAATAAAATGATTTACACAATAATTTACACGAGTCGGAACACTGATTTCAGATAATCTAATGGAAAAAGGGATTTGATTTTCGAGCCACATTTTTCGGCAATATTAAAAGATCGACCAAATAAAATCTTAGGAAGGTTGAAAGGTCACGGCTTCAATTATTTCCATCGCTACCTCTCGATCACATCACGAGATGTTCATTACCTTTCTTTAATCAACTCTATTGACCAATTATCAGTGTAAATTTGTCTGCAATCTTCTGATTGATGCATAATTTGCAGATTTCAAACAACATGACGGGGGAACGAGAATAGGGGTATTAGCTAATTGTCATCCATTGTGTAACGGATACAGGGCGAGTAATAAAGAATGATGCATTTCGATTGGTTGTAAGTTTCCCAGGTAGCCACACCTACCTCTACGACTACTCGACTTTAGAGATTACCTAAAGTAAACTCGTAATGAATTTCGCCGTTCAAAACAACTAAACTGGGTATTTATATACTTTACTTTTATTTTCTTTTGATGATCGATATTTTGTTCGATACAGAAACGTTCGATCCGATATATCTATCGAACGTAAAATACCGGTTTTCGATATATATCGAGTACCGGTACGGAGCCCTACCGATCGCCTCTGAAAGTGAAAAGATCCCCACCCAGTCCTCCGCTAGTGTTGACAATGACAATAACCAAAATCGTAACGAATGCCCGATCACCTCTGAAAGTGAATAGCCCCCCACCCAGTCGTCCTCTAGTGTTGACAATAACAAGTACAATAAAATGTCTCATCTAAAAAACCGAAGAGTTTTTAAAAGGGAATGGTGTGAAAATGTCCCCAGTTTTTTGAAAATGTCCCCACTTTTTTCAGTCAAATGGGACATTGTCCCAGCACCTTCAAAACCTCGGCAGATCACTGATTAGGTGTTGGCTTTTGAACGATGGTTTTATTTACGATTTATCCGATATTAATCATAGACAAACGGTAATCAGACAGCAATATTTTCGATGTTTCTCGCACTCTGAAACTGGGTCTAACTTAATAGAAAGGTGAAAACATCGTGGCAATATGAGAAAATGCTGGTAGTAAGCTTTTCTACATTTGACAGACTATATTTTGTATATCTTTAAACATTAGTTGCAGCCTTTCAGCGGTTATCTACCAGTATTTGTCTGCTGCAAAAGCTGTCAATTTGATAGGTATATATGTTATATTTATACTATAATGTATATTAAAATTGGTAATGATAATCATTTTTAGCAAAAAAATATATTCAGGACTTTGAAAACAAATAGTCTAATGTTTGGAAGATTTTGCAAAGAAAAATGTGCCAGGAGAAACTATTGAATACTCAAACTAGCACTGCTTTCTTTTTCCATTATCATTCCTTTCCATAATATTTTAATCCTAAAGGTACATGTACGTGAATTTAGCAAACTATGAATAAAAATGTTTTGAGTAGTTTCCAAAAGGAATAAGTATACTATTCATGAAAAAGATAAAAAGCATAAAATAATTTTATTCCATTTAGATTCATATGATTTTCAATTTTATTAATTTGTTATATTGTTAAGGTGTTGTGAATTCCCTCAATATTTCGGCCCACATCTATTATTTGATGTCCGTCCTAACTTCTCCCCAAAGTCTGACCACTTCTCCCCATTTTGAAAAACTTCTCCCCATTCTCAGACTAGGGAGAAGTCACTTCTCCCCATTTTCTGAGGGTTGGCAGAGGCCTGGAAAATTCTGATTTTTTTTCTTCTTTCTCTTTTCAGGTATGGAAGGAATCCACATTTGAGATAAGTAACCATGATTACCTTTGTACTGTCTAGACTTAGTTATACTGCTGATCTCCTGTCATAGGCACAGAAGTTGGAGGAAACGGTCTTCGGTGACCGCGAGGAAGACGCTGTCAGGATCTCCTTCAATACGGATGAGAGCACATCGTTGGATGAAGGTTCCTGTGATGACTCGCTGACCTAGGACTGCATGTACACTGAGGAGGAGGTGGAGGAAGAAGTTAGCTCTTTGGAGTTAAGCTGTTCCTCCATTTTCTCATCAGTGGAGGATGTGGATCATATGTAAGATAAGAACTGTATGGATCTCAGTTCTATATCCACATCACCCGAGATGTGGAGTGGCATTCCAGCAGAGCTACCCACGTTTTCTACTCAAAGAGTAATTGTCTCATTTGAACAACAATGAAATGGTCTTCGGCAAATGCTTTCAGTTAGGATAGGGCTATAAATTGTCCTGTGGTATAGCATTAAATGGTATGAAAAATCATATTACTAATGTGGTAAGATTGGGCAAGACTGTTACGGTACGAAATAATCAGTTCCCTGGACCGGAAATGAGGGGAACCTGGGAGTACCGAGGTAGTATGATTTCCGCCATCTTAACAGAAAGTGCAAACCAAATACTAAAGAAGACATTGGACATCATCTAGTTTGAACCAGACTTGAATTAAATTCAGGGGTTGAAAACTTAAACTTTAGAGGTAAGTTTATGGTTTTACAACACTAACCTTCATTTCAAAACAATTATGAACAATCAATGAAACATTCGCACAAATAATGATTTAGAGGGTATAACAACAAGAGATGTTTGTAAAACATGTATGCCCCCCCTAATGGCATCCAATTCTAAATATAACATGTAATTATAAACTGTTAAGTTCAAAGTGTAAAAATGAACAAGGGGTAATTACTCAAAAATTATTAATGATAAATCAACAATTAATGTGAATTATCAACTATTAAAGTTTCATGATTTTTACCTCACATACTTTTTGAGTTATGCTCCGGAAAAAAATTAAGTACAAAAATCAACAAAGGGCAATAACTGCAAAAATATAACGGGCAGAGTTATGGTTTTTATGTGATGCACTTCTCCTGAATAAGATGTATCCACAAATAAAGTTTCAAGATGATACCTAAAAACCCTTTTGAGTTATGCCCCGGACAAAAATTAAGTATGAAAATCAACAAAGGGCAATAACTCCAAAACTATGATGGGCAGAGTTGTGGTTCTTGTGCACTGCACATCTCCTTAATAAGATCAATTCACCTATGAGGTTTCAAGGTGGTACCTGAAATACTTCTTGAGTTATGCTCCGGACAAAAATTAAGTATGAAAATCAACAAAGGGCAATAACTCCAAAAATTTGATGGGCAGAGTTGTGGTACTTGTGCACTGCGCTTCTCTTTAATGAGATCTATCCACCTCTGAGGTTTCAAGATGATTACTAAAATACTTTTAGAGTTATGCTCTGGACAAAAGTATAAAAATCAACAAAGGGCAATAACTCCATAAATACCATGGGCAGAGTTATGATTCTTGTGCACTGCACTTCTCATAAATGAGATCTATCCAACTATGTAGTTTCAAGATGATACCTGAAATACTTTTTGAGTTATGCTCCGGACAAAAATGTGGTCTACGGACCGACAAGTGCAAAGCAATATACCCCCACTTCTTCGAAAGGGGGGGGGCATAATTATGTGCTTTTTATGCTCCATTCTTACTTCACACTCATTGTCATGTACATTTCAAGGATTTGATAATTTAAGCTGTTTATCAGATGTGAACTAAAAAAAAAAAAAACCAAAATACTATTCAATTAACATCATCATAGCTTGAAGTAGAAAACAATTGAAGATTTCAGAAACAGATGCATGTTAGGGAAAGCCATTTTTGCTTTATCTACACTTTCAACTGACTTTTTAGTGTTGCCTGTGTTGCTAAAATGTTATTTATGACATGGCACCTAAATTACCTTAGCCAAGTGACAAAATTTTAGGTTTGTGCAAATCAAAAGCATTTGCAGACGACAAAATAATAGTGACAGAAAATTTTAAATTTGTTTTGTGAAGGGTAGAAAACATTGTGAGAAAAGGAGATATTGCTGGTTAATGACACAGTACTTTGTTAATTTCACAGGCTGGAACAACAGACTGAACAGAGCCCTCCCAACAGCCTACCCCTCCTTTTTACTCTCTCATTATACTGTTCTATCGAGAAAGTGAACAGGTTGGCGAGGCCGTCTGGTTAGTTAATGGTAACCAAATCATCTATTGCCAAAGGAACTCGACAGCAATGGAGTCGAAGATTTTTGAAATGTGGGACAGGTAATGCACATTATCTTTTTCCCCAAGTATAAATCATGATATGTATTCCAAACTATAAAGCATGACATGAGAAATGTAAGATTGACTTTAAGGGATTCTGTAAATCATCAATGAAAACCCTATGGTTCTAAAAAAGTCTAAAAAGAAAAAGGAACATATTACTTTCAATAGTTTCAATATAAAGCTTATTATTATAACTTGACTTTTACAGCTATGGAGCTGGAGAGATGTCGGCCACTTCATTGCTAAAGCAGGTGCCTGTGGTATATCGCACTCGCATAACTAGAGGGGAACAGGACATTGACAGTTGAGGAGGAATTTTATAAAGTTAACTACAACATAAACATTTAACTCAATGACTCAAAATCTAAAATTTGTGTTGGGAAGGGTAGAATATTATGGGAAAGAAGAAAATGCTTGTTACCAGCATTTTCTCCTTTTCCCACAATGTTTTCAAAAGGTTTCCATCTTAGGGTCGTAAAAAAACATGGATTATTTGGTAAAGGGTTAACTGTGCCCTAATCAGTAAGAAATGGGGTTTACCAGCATTTCTCCTTTTCCCAAAATGTTTTCAAAATGCTTTTATCTTAGGGTCATCCAAATTAAGAAGATTTGCAGACAGCAAAATGTGTCATAATTTGATTGGTTGTTGATGTAAGGGTATAAAACATTGTGAGGAAAAGGAAAAAATTATGGTTATCAGCAACTTCACCCTTTCCTGCAGTGTTTTCACAAGGCTTTATCTTCAGGGCCGTGAATCCAGGGATTGTCTGGTATAGAGTTCAGGGCCAAGCACCAGTAGTACAGCCGATTGTGTACATGACTTAGTTATAGACAAAGTTATAGGCTGGTCCAAATTTAACATGTTTGCAAATAACAGAGTTCTCGGAAACGCCATTACTGTCGTCTGGGAAGACAACTTTTCCCGGCAGACGACAAAAAATCGTAACAAAGGATTCCACCGGACGACAACTTTTTTTAGGGCACGCGTCCAAAAGCAGCTGCTCAGCTTAATCAGGGATCGTATATAACTTGTAATTTACTATGTCGGACTTGATTAGTTTATCATTTTATTGTTTACAAGATGTTTAACGATACGGAAAATTCTCCCATGTTTAGGAAATCTCTAAAGTTTGGTCGTTGAAGAGGTAGGCGTGGCTACCTGGGAAACTAACGACCAATCGAAATGCGTCATTCTTTATCACTCGCCCGGTACCCGTTACTCGATGGATAACAAATAGCTATTACCCTTATCCCCGTAATGTTGTTTGAAATCTGCAAATTATGCATCAATAAGCAGATAGCAGACAATTTATGCTGATAAATGGTGAATATAGTTCATTAATAGAAAGGTACTGATCACCTCGTGATGCGATCGAGAGGTAGCAATGAAAATAATTGAGTCCGTCACATTTCAACTATCCGAACATTTTTTATTGGTCGATCTTTTAAATTGCCAAAAACGTGGCTCGAAAGTCTCTTTTTACTATTAGATCATCTGAAATCAGTTTTCCGACTTGCGCAAATTATTGTGTACCGGCAGAACCGTAGATCATTTTACAGACTTTGAATTGGCGTAACAAATGTTAATTACACACGACACTTCACGTAAGAAAAACACTGACAAAAAAGGCCATTATCCGCCTATCGCAAGTAAAATAAGAGGTTTTGATGCTACATGTTATCATTATAGAGAAATTTATATCGAATCATGCGGATATGCCTATCAAGAAATAAACAGAGATGAAAAACCGGTAAAAAAAAACACGGAAACCCATGACACAACAAAATGTCTCCATGACATTCTGATCAGAACCACTTTAGATTGTCTTTTCTACATTTTAACAATTTTAAGTAGTAAATTTACATAGATATCTTATTATAGCAGGTTTTTTTCCCCTGCAAATCATAAATGTGGATTGCTTTACCTCTAGTTCGGAAACAATCATTATGTCATACCCTCTAATATCAAATTTTACCCCAAGTTTTTCAGCACAGGGTGTAAGTGTACCCTTGAAATAAAGAGCTAGTGGGAACACTGAAATACATTGTACATGTTTGATAGTGACAGAGAATGAGTTTGAAAAAAGAGAAATTTATGGGGATTAAAAGAAAAGCTCCAGATGAGCCTAAAGATCAGACTAACACAGTACAAAATGATTAACATCATAGTCCATACCAACAAATGATTTTAATTCAATTCTGATTGCAAATTAATATGAAATAAGAATTGGGGTTACCCAAATGTTTAAGAAAATGGGTCCAGAACTGGTGTCAGTATTACTATGAATATTTAGAATATGTAGGCCTATATTCTGTTGAGTCATCTTGATGGTTTAGATAAAAGGTAAGAGATTGTGAAAAGTTATTAAACTTCTGTAATCCATTGCGCCAATATATACATATAATGTCTCCATGATACAGAAATCTAAATTAACAGTTTTTAAATGTTTATTTCTCGCGTATGAAAATTTATCCTGCCTATGGGAATCTAACTTTGTCAAGCTGGAATCCAACTTTTCAGTTTGGAATCCAATTTTTGTCCGAGTTGGATTCCTGGAATCCAACTTTCAACATCCTAGTGAGAACACTGAATAACTAAATATATGTGACTGTAAAATCAAAATATGATCTGGGAAGGGTAAAAAATACAGTGGAAAAAGGAGAAAATGCTGGTTACCACCTTTTTCTCCAATTTTCACAATGTTTTCAGGGCGCGTTCAAAAAGCAGTTAATAAACTATCTTTAAACAGTTTATAAACTGTCTTTGAAAGTATGGTTGCACTGAAATAAAGTTTAAATGGTGGAAAAGATAATCAACAAATGTATCAATCAATCAATTATCCGATCAATCAATCATCCAATAAATCAATGAAGCGATCAATCTATCAATCAATCAATTAACACTGAAAACAACAAACCTAAAACTTGCAAGACTGTCCGCCACAACGAGGCTATTATAACCCAGGAATGCTATACCGTACACAAAATTACGATTTAAACCATACATGTTGCTTGTTTACTTGATAGTTGCATGGTTTTCTCTAATGTTTAGTGCTTAACCCTTTCCCAAACGACAAATTTTGGACTCTTCCAGACAAGAGTTTAGAGACAACAATTTTAGATTTGGAGAAAATGGCAGAAAGTTCTCAAAAAGGGTAGAAAACACTGTGTGAAAAGGAGAAATTGCTCGTTACGAGCAATTTCTCCTTTTCCCACAGTGTTTTCAAAAGACTTTTACTCAATTACTGCAGACACGTAAAAACCAGGGCTTGTTTGGGAAAGGGTTAAATTGGAAATATTTGTATTTCAAACGAAGGACTATCAAATAAACAAGCAACAGGTATGTTTTAAATCATAATTTTGTGCTCTATTGCGAAACAATGACAGTTCAAACTTGCGCACAAAATACGTGTAGAACTTTCAACTGGTTTTGTCTCGAAGTGACCGGGTGTCGAAGTGACCGAGTGTTGAAATGATCGTCATTCTTCATTCTTCGAGGATATGACAACTCCTACTCGTGATGCCAGGGTCTTAAAATGCGCGAAATAAAGCGAATTAATCAGTAATAATCAACAACCTGCCTAGTAACTTAAATCATCGAGAAATACAATCTTATACAAACTTATAAAAGAAATAAGGGTCTACTCACTTTTCACCCAATCTCCACGCTTGTCTTCGGTTACCCGCTAGACTGGTATCCCTTTATCCTGAAGCCGTCCCATAGACGAATATCGATAGCAGGCTGCCAGTTCATTTACCCGCCTGGTGACGTATACAGTCATTTCGTACCATAATCATTTCGTACCATATATTATATTACCATTTCGTACCAAAGAATTACCAATTCGTCTATGACAACTTCGTACCATAAACTTACCATCTTGAACCATAGTGTTACCACTTCGTACCATGATAAAAACGATCCTGTAATTTGACCAAAACATCAATAAATATTATAAAAAGTGACATTTAACATATTATTTCCGTAGAGTTAACCAGTGCTTGGGAATGGGTAATCAAATTTATTTGATATTATCATAAATCAACTTAATCAGTTAGTATGCAACTGAGAAGAAAGGTAAATGGGCTATTTTTCTTTAATGATTGTTGTAGATCGGGTGCTTAGAACTGTGATCAAACTGTTTACAATAAATTGAACATTTAATTGATCAAAGAATTATAATTGTTTGATTCAAGTTAGTGTCTTTGGTTGTCTAGATCAGAGATCTAACAAACACCTGTGTCATCCATTTCTTTTCAAGCTGTTTTGACACATTATGCCGAGAAAAAGACAAAGTCAAACGTCGAAGTCACATGTGACAAATTTATTTCTTGTAAAAACATCATTTTACACGATACTCCTTTGCTAAAACTATACACATGACAAAAGCAAATTGTTTTAATAGCTCACAGAGAAACTGGATCTACTTTGATAACATAATGGAAAAAAGGATAATTGCCTGTTAATTGTATCATGATTGCTTCCACTTCAATGTAAATCTAACTGCAACTAAAAGCGTTTCTGGTTTTGTTTTTCTTCTTTCATTATCATCACCAAAAAAAAAAAAAATCATAGTCAAAACTTTGTCAAAATTTTGTCACAGGTCCCAAAAAGATGGTACTAAATGATATGGAACAAAGTGGTAAAATTTGGGTACGAAATGGTATAAACTATTTTACGAAATGTCAAATTAATGGTACGAAGTGACTGGTATGAAATGGTCATGGTGCGAAACGTCCGAGGGAATGCGGTCAAAACGTATACCCAATAAGCAGGTTACTTTGATACAGGTTTTGTCCCACTTTGTTTTTGTGTAATGTATGTTTGCATACATATTAAAGATGAAAAGAATTTTTTTTTTTGTATTTGTAAATGATTATATCACAGTTTGATGATGAATAAGATAAAGGATTGTAAATGCAATTTTCACAGTTTGAAGATGTTTTTGCAGTACTTGTGTAGCGTACTTTCGCCGAGCGGATGCGAATCACGGTGATTTATGGATGATACTCTTACAAATTTACAAATTATGAAAATAAATGAAATAAAGAGCGAAGTTAATTTGTAAAATATACAGCTTGATTAATATAACAATTTTTCACCAGCTACCTGATGGTACGAGCACAATGATTTATAGATGTAAGAAAACAGTATAATCTGAGACAATAATCAGCAATAAGAATCAAGTACGGTGATTTCTAGACTACCTGTCTATTTGATTTACAATGATTTATAACGATGTACAAAGAAAGATCAATTAACTGGGCCTCGTCTCCTCCAAACTTAACACAGCTCGTCCCCAGTCTGAAACACCTCCAATATACCCAAAATAGATGAGAGTAGAATGACAAGCACTAATACACTGACTGATAAACGTTTCCCTTATGACCAAGGACGCTGGGCATCAATGGAAACTAAGGGCATTATCTGCAGTGATTTTACCTGTCAAGTCTAAACTCACTCTATTTAATTGGAGTAAACACCTATAACCTAGCCACCGGTTATAGCAGCAAAATATAACCTGTTAATTCGCTTTCGACGTTGACACCACGAATTCAACAGCCAGACTGACTGAAATCCACTGAGCAAGCCCTATTTATACTAGATGATATGTTACGCCACCTAGTGGGCAAAAATGCAAGTTTAATATACTTCAATGAGCGTCCAAAGGAAAGATTGTAATACATGTACTTAAATTAATAAGCTTCAAAATGATCGTGAATAACAAAAGATTGGTTTCCAGTATTGCCTAGCATCTACCTGATGCAAACGGAACACAGTAATCCATATGAAAATCAAAGTTCTACAAGTATTTTCATTACATTACCCACGCCTCCGGGTCCAAGCGTCCCCGCTTGATGAAATAATAACACAATTCCATAGCCCAAACCATCATTTATCTGAATTAATTTACATAAAACAAAGATATTACAAGCCAATGGCATAATAACAAGAAGTGCTAGTTCACCCACAGTTCAGAACACAAAATCATACAAATGGAACATATCTTTGTTCAAAGTTACAAATGGTAATTGAAGTCAATCTTGACTTCTGTTCTATCAGGGGTAGCAACTCTCCTGATGACCATGCCCTTTGTTACCTCAGCACCAGGGGGTAACATGTCATCAATGCTAATGACAACGTCATCTGCAGTCCTACCATCTCTACATGAAATGGTAGAGTTCATAATGTCTTCTCCGTTGTCTGTAAAAGACACGCTGTGTCGATTTACACGTTTTTTATGGTCCATCACGCACCCAATCTCAATTGAGCAGAGGTAAACTTTACTCTGGCCCTTTTCACAAGAAACCGGTGCTTTGGCCCTCTCATCAAATTCAGCTTGGACGGCAATATCAATAGTGCTTTTTGAAGTGATTTGGTCTTCAATGTTAACGTCCGTAGATGATGCTGTCGCAACTGGTTTCCACTTAGCTGGTGCTTTCACAGGCTGGGGTGTGGTCGGCTTACGGAAAATTCGTCCAATTGAAACATCATCAACAACTCCCGAATCAACCTGTACGTCTGGGTCGTGATCCCAGTCACTATGCACACTACAACTATCATCATCATTGCCCAAGCAGTCATCCTGCGAATTCTGGGGGCATGTTTTCTTGCACATGTCACCAAAGTCACTAGAATCTAACTTTCTTTTCTTTTCTTCACTTGCTTCTCCTAACTCACAGTCATTAGATTTCTGCCCATGACCACATCTTTTCTGGTGCTTCTGAAGATATTGTTTCTTCTTGAAAGTGATACCACAGTCTTCACACTTCAGTCTCGCTTCTGTACACTTGATTACGTGCTCAGTGTAGGGTTTACCAGACACATCCTCTTTGCACACTGGACATATGACAGATTTTGTCTTTGTTACCTTTGTATTCACCATCTTTTCTCTGACAATAGATGAAACATAACCTTTCATCCAATCTGGTTTCATTTTCTTATGATTTTGATTACAAATATCATCATTAACATCATGGTCAACATCATCAAGTTTCTTTTTCTCTCTACCATAATGAGTCTCCTTTCCTGTGATCCGAGCACCACTGTTCTGAAAAATACTCATATAACATACTTTTCCTTCTACAGTAAGGGACCTTTCTGTCATGTCTAACTTACAATTATATTTGAGGAAGAAGTCTAACCCTAAGATTACATCATTGTCAATATCGGCGACAATAAACTGTACAATGCAATCAACGTCAGCTATACGTATACGCACACTACATTTTCCAGAGACATTTATTTCATCACCTGACGCTGTATATAACTTTGTTTTGAAATTCTCGAGTGAGACTAAAGTCTTTTCACGCAATGAGCTGCATGCCCTTTTGCTGATGAGTGATACCGTGGAACCAGTATCAATCAAACAGTCGGTCTTAAGACTATTGATCATGCATTGGACATATAGTCCAGATCCAACAGAAGATACTTGTTGTGTCTGATACTTTCTATCATCATTATCTTGTTGACCTTGATTTTGCCTTTGAGGACAGTTTCGTTTCAAATGGTCCTCAGAGTTACAGATGTAACATCTTTTCCTATCTTTACCATCCCATTTCCTAAACTGGAAATTTGAAGCATTGCTCTGCTTCGATACCGAACTCTGAGAAGAAATGAACTCTTTTAAAACAGAGCTAAGACCCTCAACTGTGTTTTGAAGTTTAGTAATTTCGCTATGGTAAGAATCTGATGTTCTAGTATCATGATCTGAGGCAGATCTAAGGTACCCTTTACTTTCATTAACCCTGCTGTCAGCCTTCACATAGGCTTCAAGTTCAACTGCATGACGCACTGCATCATTCAGATTCACAGGACGTGCCTGTCTTACCCGAAGTCTCATGTCTGAACTCAATAAGGCATCTATAAATTGCTCCTTAGCTAGAGTTTCTCTGACATCACATGGTGCCGTAGGATATGCAAGATTTGTCAATCTCCGTATATCTTGTCCTAACCCAGACGGAGTCTCAGTTGCTCTCTGCCTTCTCTCCTTCAACTGCACTCTATGCAACTCTGTCTGATTTGGGGGTGCAAACCTAGACTCAAGAGCTTGAGTTAAATCCTGGTAACTATGTTTATTTGGTCCCAAGTTACCTAGAACTCCCTGTGCTTGTCCTCGTAACGATACCGCTAAGTACAAACCCATTTCATCTCCCGTCCACCCACCAAGTTCTGCACAAGCCTGAAAATGTGCTTTATAGTCCAACCAACTCCCTGTGCCATCAAAAGTCGCAGGCCTGACTTTTGCTCCACTTGAGCTGGTCCTATCAAATATCCTGGTACCGGATATTTTATCCTTGTGCTCCATGGGTGTTGATGATAATGGCAAAACTCCTGGCATTTCACCAAATTGTACTTTCCTATCGTAACGATGACCATGATCACCGTGCACGGGGCTAAGCCAAGGCGGTGACCTTTGAGCTTCATGCTCCTTGTTAAAGCATGAGGACGTCTTCTTTATTGAAGTCATCGGCATCTCTTCTTCATGCTTCAAGGTTTTTAACTCTTGTTCAAGCATAGTGATCTGGTGATGAAGCTTGCTTCTCTTGTTATGGTCCGAAAGCTCTTCTAACTTTTTATCCAGACTTTTCAGCCTGTCATCAAAAGATTGTGTATCATCCATTATGACAAAGGTAAGCAATATCTGTATTGATTATTAATATCCCACCGCTGCCACCAAATTTCTGTAGCGTACTTTCGCCGAGCGGATGCGAATCACGGTGATTTATGGATGATACTCTTACAAATTTACAAATTATGAAAATAAATGAAATAAAGAGCGAAGTTAATTTGTAAAATATACAGCTTGATTAATATAACAATTTTTCACCAGCTACCTGATGGTACGAGCACAATGATTTATAGATGTAAGAAAACAGTATAATCTGAGACAATAATCAGCAATAAGAATCAAGTACGGTGATTTCTAGACTACCTGTCTATTTGATTTACAATGATTTATAACGATGTACAAAGAAAGATCAATTAACTGGGCCTCGTCTCCTCCAAACTTAACACAGCTCGTCCCCAGTCTGAAACACCTCCAATATACCCAAAATAGATGAGAGTAGAATGACAAGCACTAATACACTGACTGATAAACGTTTCCCTTATGACCAAGGACGCTGGGCATCAATGGAAACTAAGGGCATTATCTGCAGTGATTTTACCTGTCAAGTCTAAACTCACTCTATTTAATTGGAGTAAACACCTATAACCTAGCCACCGGTTATAGCAGCAAAATATAACCTGTTAATTCGCTTTCGACGTTGACACCACGAATTCAACAGCCAGACTGACTGAAATCCACTGAGCAAGCCCTATTTATACTAGATGATATGTTACGCCACCTAGTGGGCAAAAATGCAAGTTTAATATACTTCAATGAGCGTCCAAAGGAAAGATTGTAATACATGTACTTAAATTAATAAGCTTCAAAATGATCGTGAATAACAAAAGATTGGTTTCCAGTATTGCCTAGCATCTACCTGATGCAAACGGAACACAGTAATCCATATGAAAATCAAAGTTCTACAAGTATTTTCATTACACTTGTCATAAATAGGCGATTTGTAATTGCACATGTATTGATGTATTATGAATGGTATGTGTTGTTTTAATAATTGTTGATATTGTTGATATTGTTGATATTGTAATTTTTTTTAAGTGTCTTCATATGTGAGGGCAGATAAATTTGATGGTTAGTATTGTATAATGAATGTGCATCAGATTCATTATATGACCTGGAGATCGTGATCAGATAACATAGAACAAAAATTTTATTAACTGAATGCACCGATATATTACATATATTTTTATTGCTGTGTGTGATGTTATGTACATGAAACATTAGCAAAACAGGTTTTTATCTACTTAGGATATATACCGTCCGATATCACGAATGTATCAATTTCAAGACTGTAATGCCTTTAACCTGACAACTCCAATGTGAAAAGGGTTTTGAAAGAAATTGGAAAAATGAGAAATTTAATGTGTTTATTTTTCTGCTTTATCTACATCGTTTTTGCATGTTCTTTGAGGTCTTTAAGCATAGTACAATGTTCGAAAAAACGTCTGCAAATGTTACGCTCAGTATCATTGTCTGGGACGGACAAGAAAGGGTGCATTCTGATCTAGTCTACAAATAACCTTTACACGATCGCCAAATTACTTCATGGTTTATCAGAAAAATCCTAATTTAATTTCCTAACCTTGTTACTGTTTTTAGTTAATTACATATTGCAGAGAGTGTGGAGTGCAGTAAATTGCGATCCGATCTTGAGACCAGATTGTAATTCTGTGTATTATGATGTTGAAGTACACTCTTCGCAACGGCGAGTAAAACGGGGTGCAGGGTTTAATCCTATTACAGCCAGACACGCGTTATCACTTTGTGAAGTGTTATTGTTGATTGACTTGGAGAAAGTCTAAAATTATGTTATCGTATTTTTCATAGTTTTGATTTTTTCAGATAAAAAGTTATCTCTTGGCTTTTTAACGTTTGTATGGCAATGCAGGTTTCTTCCAAATTCAAATACTGATGATACTGAATATAATTACATGCAACTGATGCAGTCCTCGAGTAAACATGTCATGTTAAATCTGGCACGTTTCGCTAGAGTCATTATGGCTACATTTAACTAATATAGTCTTATAACCCTTACGGTGTCGCTGATTATGGTGTAAACTGATTTTAGCCTACACTACCTTGTCTAGTTTTTTTTTGTAACCAAGTCGCTTATAAAATATTTCCATGCACTCTGGTCTGCTCAGTCTGCTTATGCAAAGTTGTATGCCTACTTGCACATGCAGGCTGATCTGGTACCATACTCTTCGCAATCATGGGTTACTACACTAGTGTTAAGATTCTTTTTCTTACTCTGTGACTATTTATAATTCGTCAAAATTAGTTTTTGACGGAAGTGAGGCGCAATATTGGTATACATTTTGCAGTCTAATCTCGTGCCGCACTTTTTTTTTTTTTTTTGACACTAAAGTTTTAGTCTACATTTATAGATCTAGCCCACATGATCATACTCTTTTTAACATGCATGTTAAACTATATCCCACTAAAATTAAGTTGTTATAAATTGACAGAGAATGTCGGAATATATGCTTGCAGTTTTGCAGTCTTATAGTCTGACACACTGTCATAATGCCGTACTGTTTACATAATTATCTTTCCGGTTACATACCGCGTAATTTACCATTACACGTATGCTTCTGTATCCACCAAATCGGTCACATACTTCGACATACATTTTGCAATAATGATAGATACCAATTCATGTTAATCTATGCAGAGTGAATAGAAATTAGCTGGTAAAGGAATGACAGAACACTGGTCTTCATATCAGAGTCCGATCTCCATCTACACGAAAAATGATGTTGGGCATCTGCACACAGGCCGCCGTTTGGCAAGGCAAATGGTTGGCAAAATATCGGGCTATCTCCTTGCAGTATGACTTTGTGCTTCCCCTTACAATTCTCTGTAAATAATTTTGTATTTCATATCTGTTCATTACCATGATTCGTTATTTGTATTTTTTCTATGACAAGTTTAGTATTATACTTACCTGTATTTCCAAGACCTAACCATGTATCACTATCTCATACTAGTAAAAATGATCAAACCTGGAGCCCGCGTGCTGCTGTTTTGACAAATACACTCGAATAGTCTGATCTTATGCCATTCTTTTTGATCAAGAATCACCCCATGCTTTATCTACCGTATGTGAACTGAAAAAAAGGAACTGTTATCATAAACGTAAACATGTTTTAAGTCCCGTTAATCAACTGGTACAGCCCTGTAAATAGTCAGTTACTTATTGTTTGCAAAAAGTTACAAATGATTATCCTAAACAAAAGAACAGCTTCGGATATCCGGCGGGCATTGCAGACCAGAATGAGTCCTACATGGGGCCTATTCAGACCTGCACTACTTGCCGGCTATGAGCAGTCTTAAATAATTAAAAGCAATAGGCTAGTCCTATATCTATATTAAAATTCACGTTATTTAGGGATTGAAAATTCTATTTATGTATACATACCTTTGCTCTCATTTTATGCATGCATTCCATCCCGATTGTATAAAAATGTCACTTATTTGTATGCCAGTGTCAAACAGGACAAATCGTCTATTTTGCTCATCCGCGTGTGCAAAGCAGAAATGGAAGGTCAACTCGATGAATCTCGTGGCTATTGTGACATTGCGGTAGGCTAATCCGCCCGATAATGTTGCAATATTCTCGTGATCCCGCTAGTAGCACGAATGAACGGCCACATTTCATTCGACCATATCGCTCTCTGAAATTCCCTCTTCTCATCTTTTTTTTTTTCTTCTCTTTTTCTCATAGCTCACTCTTCCTCTATCGACAATTATATTCGGTAATCTGTTCTCCTGTTGTATATTATTATAGATCTTTTCTGTTCTAAGACCACACTGATAATTTTTGTGTATTTTCTTCACCCCATGTATAATGTTTGTCATTACTGGGTGAAATAAAGCGTATGTTGTTGTTGTTGTTGGTTATGGAGAGATGGTATGCAGACATTTTACTGTGTTTGCGTTATCAGCCTCGTTTTGAATCCAATATGGCCGATGCGTGAAATTCGCGTATCCATTTGGAGAAATGTTTTATATCTTTCAAAAGAATCCCAACCATATGAGCCAGATTCAATTTCTCCATTGCAAACGAACTTTATTTTTTTGGCAGTGGCTAGAGATACGGTACCGTACCTCTAGCCTATATCAAAGAAATGGCTGGAGATACGGTACCGTACCTCTAGCCCCGGAGTCTAAAGATACGGTACCGTATCTCTAGTCATTCTTATGATATAGGCTAGAGGTACGTAATTTGTAAATACATGTAAGAAATTATAAATTTACTTCAGTTTTGATAATTATCGTTATTAGTATGTATTAGTATCAATCTCGACATCAAAGGACAGAAACTCGTTGCTGTGTGCGAGTTTGCATCGATGCGCGAAAATAATAATTGCGTTGATTAGTTAGGTGAATTTAATTGCTTAAGATGTATGCGGATCTTACATTATTTTAACTTTTGTTGTTCTTTAATTGATTATGGAAAACGACATAATCAATTACTCAATCACGGAAATTGATAATTAATCTACATGTATTACTCAATCACGGAAAATTTTCTGAAAGCACATTTTGTATCATACGGTCAAAATGGCTCATAGTATTCACGTCGGGAAGAAATTTGCAGATTTTCAAACATTTAAAAGCGCAATAGAGTGCTATCAAAGTGCAGAAAGTGTGCAGTTTTACTAGAGGGATTCTATGACTATACAAAAAGCCCAGCCGCGCGTACAAACAAAAATAAAAGAAAAGATAAAGTATTACGGGATATCGCTTTAAATACTGTATTCATGGTGGCAAGAATTTCAAAGCCAGAGGGACAGGAGTGAGAGAACAAAGGTTATCTGTCTGTCTGTCTGTCTGTCTGTCTACCATCCATCTATTTATACTTATTAAGTTATTTTATCTATTCATTTATTTATCTACTCTTGGGTTGGGAGCGGTGGATAGAGTTGCGTGTTTAGGTTTGGGTCTGGTAAGCACGATTCGAACTGAAATTTGGTGTGGATTATTGCTTATGTATGGTAGAAACAGAATTTTACGGCATGAATTATATATAAATATTTATTGCAAACATTAACCCATTGCCACTCAATCCCTACTTTTGACGCCCCTGAGAAAGAAGCCTTTTGAAAACACTGTGGGAAAAGGAGAAAATGCTGGTAACCAGCATTTTCTCCTTTTCCCACAGTGTTTTCTACCCCTCCCAGAACAAATATCAAATTTTCAGTCACCTTTATTTTGTCGTCTGCAAATGCTTTCAATTTGGACCAGTCTAAAATTTTCTCGTGTGGTAATGGGTTAAGGCCAAAAAATAATGTGAACAATGAGTTCTTTTAACCAGTTCTCCGCACAATATTCTTTCCAAGCCACTGGCTGCTTTCCCACATAACTATCGTCGAAACATTGGACAGCAGTGAGAGAGAAATGAATCCTGTCGCAATGACTGTCATCAATCCTCGGAAAGTTTATTGGCCGAGCCATGGATCGAACGGCGATCTCCTGTTCTCAGTTCCGGTACGCTATAGCGACTGAGCTATGGGGCTAGGCCTGCACATGGTTGTAAATTACTTTAGGAATGTGATTGAATGAATGGTGTTTAACGCCGCTTTTAACAGTATTTCAGTACTTTTGCATCAGCCAGTGCACCTATTCATGCTTTCCTCGAGTTTCTATAACCAGTACTCGGCACAATATTCTTTCTAAGCCACTTATTGCTTTCCTACATGCAGTACAAGCCCTTTGAAAACACTGTAGGAAAAAGAGAAAATCGGCTAATTTCTCATTTTCCAACAGTGTTTTCTACCCTTTTGGATGACCATTTTCCACCATTTTTCATCAAAATTTAAATTGTTTACAAATTCTTCGAGTGTAAAATTTGTCTTTTGAGAAAGAGTTAAGCAGGGATAATACATATGTTATATAGAATCCCTGGGTTAAGTAATCAATGCAATTATTATTTTCGCTTATCAGTGCACATTCACACACTGCAACTTAATGAGTTTCTGTCCTTTGATGCCAATCAATTACTACAAATACGTATACTAATAACGATAATAATCAAAACTGAAGTAGATTTATAATTTCTTACATGTATCTACAAAATACCGTACCTCTAGCCTATATCAAAGAAATGGCTGGAGATACGGTACCGTACCTCTAGCCCCGGAGTCTAAAGATACGGTACCGTATCTCTAGCCATTTCTTTAATATAGGCTAGAGGTACGGTACCGTATCTCTAGCCACTGCCTATTTTTTTGACAAGTCTACATTTTCCAAGTTGTAAAAAGGTTAATTAATGTCCGATACTTTATGTGCAGAACATCATGAATGGAGAGAATTTGCTGGTGGCCAAAATGTTTCTTAAATTACATATATCTTAAAATTCATTTTTTTTTTGTTTTGTTTTTTCATATCCCATAATAAAACTTTACTCTTTCGACCCAAAATGTTTTGAAATTGACAAGTTCACTTCTTTCTCCTGCCTACATGTTTCGTTTAAAGAAGTAATAGGTAAAATCAATGCATGTATTATTCTTTACAGGAATTTCACAACAAGAGTACTTTCTCCATGGCCAAATAAAGTGCAAATACAGTTCAAGCCGATTTTTTCAGTGTCTTACTAAGATTGCTTCAGAACAAGGAGAAGATTACGCTCCTAGATTGTTAAAGCAAACAAGACATACAGCCAATAATACAAAAACAAAATATGAAAACTGATCCGAGTTCCCTGTATTTCTCGACGATTGTGCAGAAAAAGAAAAGATGAGAAGTACATCACTAAAATCAACTAATAATGGCGTTAGCAGAACACGGTACACCTAGCTAATGATCGTAACGTTCTGCAAAACAATATGGGCGATTAAGATTACTATATAACGTTTAAGAATAAATAGTTCAATCAGGTAATTTTACTCATACAAACAACATAATACAACTTGGGCCGAATCTTCTCACCCTCGGGGCCGAATCTTCTCGAAAATCGCTAGAAGGCCCTGTGCCGAATCTTCTTGGGTCCGAATCTTCTGACATCAGGCCGAATCTTCTTGGGTCCGAATCTTCTGACGTCCTATTTCTCTTTGGCCCAGCTAGCATGATTTATTACTGGACTGTATTTGCGTTTCATGCTGGAACCAAAAGCCCGCGTAATTACCAGACCGCACAGTAAACAAAAGTGAAGGCTCGCGATAAAAACAGCAGGACACAAGCGATTGATATTAGAGGTTCAAAAAGTTTGTTTTACAATTAAAATTGAAAGTAGAATCATTTCTGAAGGCACTGCAATTCATAAGACCACCGGGCGAGTACTTGACTACGGAATTTTTGCAAGCCCGAGAGAAAAGGGGTTGGCAAACATTTCACTATTAAGACGTTTCATACCAAGACGTTTCGCTACCTAATGCAGTAATGGTAGTGAAACGTCTTGTATAAATCAAAATTCGATATATTTATTGAATTCTTCTGTATTTTTTGTTTTATTATTTTATGAATATAAATAGATCTATTTCCATATTTTCATGTGTATTATTAACCCTTTACCTCATAAGGCATTTCTATGGTATCTGTAATTGACCCTAAATAACAGCAAGGTTGAAGCCCTTTCTTATGTGTATATGACACATTTTGATAGCATAGAAAACATTGTGGCAAAAGGTGAAATTGCTCGTCACGAGCAATTTCACCTTTTGCCACAATGTTTTCCAAAGGCTCCTACAAGCAATGCGTTAAAACGAGTATCTGTGGAGTAAAGGGTTAAAGAAGCGAAGGGTACCACTACCTTCAGTCAGAAGGTGTCTGCTTCGATGCTATTTTTGTGACTGGTCTTCGCTAACACCTTCAGGCCAGCCATTCATTAAACCCTTCTGGAAAAAATACGATGTTACCCGCATATATTTTCATGTGTATTATTAAAGAAGCTAAGGGTACCACATACTTTATTGGTTGCTAGAGAACTTGTACCATGGAGGACTCATACTCCAATTTGAATGGTAAGAGTTCTCTGGAGAACTTGTACCCTGAGTATGAATTCTCCAGAGCGGTCCTACTAAAACACGTTGTACCAGAAAAATATGCCGTACTATACGCTGTACAGATTGAAACACACCGTACCAAAATGTGCAATAAATTGTATGCTTTTTTTGGTATTTTTATATGTAATCTAACCTACCTAGCGATATTACTGCCCAATTTTTCATATTTGTCAAGTTATTTGCCAATTTTAGACATTCTTGCAAGAGACCAACAGGTGCCCTTCACGCCGTACCAATTACATGAGCACCGTACAAATTTTGAGGCACAAAAAAAAAATTAATATGAATGTGTGGTACGTTATTCAATTATTTACTTATTTACGAGTTTATATTGTTCTATTTCATGTCTTACAGAGTTTGCAGGTACATGTCAAGCATCCAGCAGATATTTACAGAAGGGAAATAACTCTGTGGTACTACTGAAGTTTATACAGAGTACATTATGTTTCATTACTTTCATGAAACCTTGTGGAAAAAGGAGAAATTGCTTATGACTGTTTCTCTTCTTTTCTGATCCTAAAAAATAAGGCTTTTGAAAATATCTTGGGAAGAGGACAAAATACTAGTAACCAGTATTTTCTCCTTTTCATATTATGTTTTCTACCCTCCCAGAACAAATTTCAATTTTGTCGTCTGCAATTGTAGAAGTCTAAAATTTTGTCATTTGGTAGAGTTAATAAATGATTGTAGAATGTGGACGGTATTTTTTCATTCATTAATCCATTTTTCCATTTAGGGCTGGTGTTTTCCATGCTGTATCGCTGTGCACTGTGAAAAAATTGACCCTTATCCATACGTCAAATTTTAGACCTGAAGGGTAGAAAACACGGTATGGAAAATATGCATAGGTGAACTTAGATACATCCAATTTGTGTGCCCTAAGTAACACTTTCTCAGTGATTTTTTTACAATTTGCAATAAGTGAGTCCTGGGACTCGCTGGGATGACAAACTATGAGTCTGAAACCAACTTTACGAGTCCCACCTTTTAACTCATTACCAAACGGCAAAATTTTATGTTTGTCCAAATCGAAAGCATTAACAGAAGACAAAATAAAAGTTATTGAAGATTTGAAATTTGTTTGCGAAGGGTAAAAATCATTGTTGGAAAAGGAGAAAATGCTGGTTACCAGCATTTTCTCCTTTTCCCACAATGTTTTCTAAAGGCTTCTTTCTCAGAAGCGTCAAAATTAGGGGTTCTGTGGTAATGATCAAGTTAAACCCCATTTAGAAAAAAATATTGTTCAAATTGTTAAAAAATCTGTATGGTCTGATTTATGAATTCTCAGTCATGAATTCTCTTCACTTTCGTAAGTTAGCCAACTGAAAAGTTTAAGCCAGTGTGACTTGAATTCTCTCGGTTTCGAATCGGCCATGGCCGAATCCAAGCCAATTGAACTAGCCAATGATTTCTCGTAATTCACGACATTTTTATCGGTATGTAAATGAATTTGAGTCGGCGGGTCACTCTTGTGATTTCGTAAACAAACTAGTTAAAGTTTGTTGTTTGTGATCGGATTTTGCCTTCTTTTTTGGTGGCATTGCTTACGCTTTACATCGTTAAGATATACGCATTGGAATTTTTTCGACGAAATGGAAATCGTTTGAGGATATTGAAATCGCCAGGGTATAAAAAAGATTCAAAAAGTAATTATTTGCCAATGAGTACATGAAATGATAGTTGTTCAATCATACTGACTACGATTTTCTGCGATTAAGAAAGAAAGAGTAGGCTATGCCTTGAAGTTGAAGAGGATCTATAACGTCCGTGCTGGATGTTGATCATCCGTGTACCCGAATAAAGAGAAAACCGGAAACCAGTTCATAGACTAGATTACTTAGGCTAAAAATAGACTGGAAAATGAAGGTACCAGTCTACAGTAGAAAAATTACTGGTGTTTCGATAGAAAATGTAAACACTTTAAATAATTGATTGGGATCAAACGAAATTTTGCAAAAAGGCATTGATATCAAAATCAGTGCGTCTCGAAAATGCACATATCTCAAAGTTTTGCGTCCTAAATGATTTCTTTGCATCCCTGACGCGGGATGCACAGGTAAATGAAACACTGCTTTCTTAACCCTTACATGTGCAGATTTGATAAATCTAAGCCCAAGATCACATTGACCGATGTGGGAAAAAAAACCTGATTTTTAAAAAAAATTACTAAAATTTGAACATGGAATTACAAAAATTCCTGAAATCATCCCTTATTGAGAGCACTGATTTGAATGATATCTTCCAAACGTTGTCATCACAACCCTTTCAATCAATAAACTGTAAATTAATATTGAGATAGATCTAATTCTATTTTTTATGACCCCGCATTGGTAGATCGGGGGCCATATAGCTTTACCCTTGTCCGCCTGTCCGTCTGCACAATCAGGGTCATTCATGTTTCATAAACATGTGTTCTTTTTCTTTTGTCTTGGTGACTTTTTACCAACAAACGATGTAAAGAAATTTGACTGGCAAATGTTGATTGATTGATTTTATGGTGATTTACGCCACTTAAGTACATTTTTCCACTGCAGAAGCTCGGACATTCATGTACTTCCTGTTTTTACCAGTACTAGGCAAGGGCCCTGAATTTTCTTGCCCCAGGAAAAACCTGAGAAAGAACCCATTTTCGTGTCATTTTTATACGCCCGTCAAAGACGGGATGTATTATGGGATCACCCGTGGCGGGCAGGCGGGTGGCGTCCAGTTCTTTGTCCGGAGCATATCTCTAAAACTGTTCTAGCTAGGGTTATGAAATTTCATGGGTGGATACATCTCATCAAGGGGGAGTGCAGTGCGCAGGAATCATAACTCTTGCTTGCTTAATTTTTGAGTTATTGCCCTTTGTTGTTTTTCATACTTGAATTTTGTCCGGAGCATATCTCCAAAACTATACTACCTAGGGTTATGAAATTTTATGGGTGGATAGATCTCATTGAGGGGGAGTGCAGTGCACAAGAATCATAACTCTAGCTTGCTTAATTTTTGAGTTATTGCCCTTTGTTGTTTTTCATACTTGAATTATGTCCGGAGCATATCTCCAAAACTATACTAGCTAGGGTTATGAAATTTCATGGGTGGATACATCTCATCGAGGGGGAGTGCAGTGCGCAAGAATCATAACTCTAGCTTGCTTAATTTTTGAGTTATTGCCCTTTGTTGTTTTTCATACTTGAATTTTGTCCGGAGCATATCTCCAAAACTATACTAGCTAGGGTTATGAAATTTCATGGGTGGATAGATCTCATCGAGGGGGAGTGCAGTGCACAGGAATCATAACTCTTCCTCACTTAATTTTTGAGTTATTCCCCTTTGTTTTTTTCCATACTTGAATTTTGTCCGGAGCATATCTCCAAAACTATACTAGCTAGGGTTATGAAATTTCATGGGTGGATAGATCTCACCGAGGGGGAGTGCAGTGCGCAGGAATCATAACTCTAGCTTGCTTATTTTTTGAGTTATTGCCCTTTGTCGTTTTCCATACTTGAATTTTGTCCGGAGCATATCTCCAAAACTATACTAGCTACGGATATGAAATTTCATGGGTGGATAGATCTTATCGAGGGGGAGTGCAGTGTGCAGGAATCATAACTCTTGCTTGCCTAATTTTTGAGTTCTTGCCCTTTGTTGTTTTTCATACTTGAATTTTGTCCGGGACATATCTCCAAAACTATACTAGCTAGGGTTATGAAATTTCATGGGTGGATAGATCTCACATAGGGCAGTGCAGTGCACAGAAATCATAACCCTTGCTTGCTTAATTTTTGGGTTATTGCCCTTTGTTGTTTTTCATACTTGAATTTTGTCCGGAGCATATCTCCAAAACTATACTAGCTAGGGTTATGAAATTTCATAGGTGGATAGATCTCATCAAGGGGGAGTGCAGTGCACAGGAATCATAACTCTTGCTCGCTTTATTTTTGTTTTTCATACTTGAATTTTCTCCAGTGCATGCCCCACCTTTACAACTTGGGGTAAGACGGGCGTATCTTGCGACAATTTGCGGCTCTTGTTTATTTATTGAGAAAGGGGATGATGAGGGTATATTTGGAATAAAGACGTCTTTTCCCGTTTACTTCAATGTGTTGGCAATGAGAAGGGCCGTTTTTAAGACAATTTTTCGCAAAGATAGATTTCTGTGAAATTGGTGGCCCTAACAAGGACCGCTGGTGTTTGGCCCTTAGAAGGGCTGTTGTTGGTTGGCCCTTAGAAGGGCTGTTTTTTTTAGTGACACATTTAAGGATACATAGCTATAATATTATTATACCTGATAGGTTTCCCCATGCAGCAATGATTCCGTCTGCTAAGCGGAACAGCTTCATCCCTTCTTGGAGGTATTTCTTCACATTAAGTGTGATGATGACTTGGGAGCCCTTCAGTAGGGTCTTGGAAGCGGCGAAGTGAATGTACAGGCGATTCATTGTCCTCAAGCCTTCTTCTGTTATGTGTTCATAGGCTTGTACTGTAGTGCCATGACAGCAATATTTAATCCCTTTTGGTCTTATGTATTTTGGTCATCTAAACCCTTCCCAGACAAACCTTTGTTTTTAAGTGTCTGCAGCATACATGTATATCTTTTGAAAACACTGTGAAGACAAGAAATTGCTCTTGTGATCTACCCTGTTGGAGAACTCCCCGCCATTTTCATCAAGTTTAAAATTGTCGTCTGCAAACTAGTTCAGTTTGAAAGAGTCTAAAATTTGTTGTGGGCAACGATACTGACTGGAAAACACCAGAACTAGTCATGTAAAAATGGATTAATGAATGAAAAATATAACTGAGTTTTAATATTACTAATTCATAAAATAGAATCCAGTTTGAAATAATAACAGTAAAATAAACTACAAACGAGAGGACCATGATGGTCCTACATCGCTCACCTGAGTACCAAGCAGCACAGGTCTAATATAAAGATACATGTATATACCAAATAATAAGGTTCAAGGCCAAATGATAATGATACAAGAGCAGCAAATTGTTGCAATTTAACTTGAGAATTTGAAGATCCATTCCATACAAGCAAGAAATACTATAAAAATGAAGATCAAAGTGGAATTACTCAAACTTCGCTAGGTAGAGTTATTGTTCTTGCACACTGTACTGCGTAATATTGCAACAAACATGCATACCAAGTTTGAAGTCGTTCTGACTTAAGATGACAGTTATATTCAGGGCAAGCACTAAATGCTGTAAAAATGACATTCAAAGGGAAATAACTTAAAGACAGCACAAGGTACAGTTACAATTCTTTAGGCACTGCACTTCCAAATATTGCAACAAATAAGCATACCAAATTTCAAGTCATTCCTCCTTAAGATGACAAAGTTTTGCTCCGGACAAGCAAGAAATGCTATAAAAATGAAGGTCAAAGGGGGAATAACTCAAAATTTGTGCTAGGAAGTTATGGTTCTTGTGCAGTGCACTCCACAATTTTTCAACAATCATGCATATCAAATTTGAAGATGTTCAGGCTGTAGAAGACAAAGTTATATATTCCAGACAAGCAAAAAATGCTGTAAAAATTTCAATCAAAGGGAAATAACTCATAGACAGCATGAAGTAGAGTAATGGTTCTTTCACACTGCACTCCGTATTATTGCAACAAACACAAATGCCAAGTGTCAAGTCAATTGGACTGGAGATGACAAAGTTATGCTCTGGACTAAGAACTATCCTAATTCAAGGGTAAATAACTCCAGTTGTTCTGGTCTGATTACACCCAAAATCGAACTCATCTGAGATCTTAGAGTCATATATCTTTTGACCAAGTTTGGAACTAATTGGTTGATATTTGTAGATGCTACAGTGTAAACAAAGTGAAATATAGCAATTTTTCGAATTCAAGGGCAAATAACTGCAGTTGTTCTGGTCCAATTACATCCATAATGGAACTCATCTGAGATCTTATGGTCATGTATATTTGTCCAAGTTTGGTGTTGATTGCTTAATAATTGTAGATGCTAGAGTGAAAACAAAGTCAAATATAGCAATTTTTCTAATTCGAGGGCAAATAACTCCGGTCGTTCTGGTCCGATGAGACCCATAATCGAACTCATCTGAGATCTTATGGTCATATATATTTTGTGTAAGTTTGGCTGTGATTGGTTGATATTTGTAGATACAGTGTACTGGAGTGTAAACAAAGTGAAAGATAGCAATTTTTTTAATTCAAGGGCAAATAACTCTGGATGTTCTAGTCCGATCAGACCCATAATCAAACTCATCCGAGATCTTATGGTCATATACGCTTTGACCAATTTTGTTTCTGATTGGTTGATATTTGTAGATGCTAGAGTGTAAAAAAGGAAATGTGAACGGACGACGGACACCGACGGACGGTGAGTGATCACAATAGCTCACTCTGAGCACTTTGTGCTCAGGTGAGCTAAAAAGGACTCGTTGAGTCTGTAAACATTTTTATGGCTAAAAGTTCTACAACCATTTAATCTTAACCAAAAGACAATTTTTAAATGGTCCAAATTTGCTCACGACACAATTGAAATTTGTTACGGCAGGGTTACTAGCATTTTCTTCTTTTCCCACAATGTTTTTTTAAAAGCTTTTTTCTCACGGTCGTCAAAAGAAGGGATTGTGTAGTAATGGGTTAAATACATGATAACTGAAAGTACATTAGTTGATTAAAATGACAATATATAAAGAATTTGAACATTTCCTCTAATTTGATTCATGTTTCCGCTTAGCGATCACTAAAACACAAAGAAATACAAATTGGACACACTTTGTGCTTTGCAAATTGGGTACAAAATCAAGGCTCCCTACCCATGTTTTGCATAGCTCTTGGAGCTTTTATAAGGAGAAATACAAAGTGGATATATTTTTTTTTTCGCTGAAAGATCAAAATTTATTTCATCAAGTGAACACCATCGGTAATATTTTCACGAGTGGCTGTGTTAGGTGAAAGATTGATATTTATTTCATCAAACAAACACCATTGGCAATATTTTCAGGAGGGGTGCGCACCGAAAAAAACTAATATTCTATTTATTTCATGCTTTTAACCCTTCATGGGAGGAGCTTTATCAAAATCCAGTGCAATTCTTTTCCATTATTCCCCCGGCATACCCTTCCCGCATAGCAACGCATTACAATTTCACGTCAAGCTCGAGAAATGTAAGGTAAATGATGTCATATTTCCATCTGGTTGTTGTGAGGCATGCGCAATTTGCTTAGGCAACAACAACATGGAAATTGGTATTTTCACTGGCCGTACCCATGTAATATTGAGAAATATATGTATTTTCACTGCTATTTCTTGGTATATCCTACCGAAAAGCATGAAAAAAAGTACTTTCTTTCTTTTGCAATTCAGATACACCTCATGATTGACTTCAACTGTTTAACACCTCCACTGTCACCAACAGAGAGGTTTGAGGGGGAAGATGATGAGGAACAAGAGGCAGTGATAAATGGTATTGAAAGTTTCCAGCATTTTCTCCTTTTCCCTTAGTGTTTTCAAAAGGCTTCTTTCTTAGGGGCATCAAAAGTAGGGATTGTGTGGTAATGGGTTAAACCAAGTAAGTTGTAATGTTATTATGGATCCATAAAATCCATTTTGGCCAAGCAACCGACTGGAATAATGGTAGCATGGCCCTGTGACATGCAGAAAATACATCGGTAGCAAAAAGTTTCAAACTTGGTCTGCTTGCTTGGACTGTGCAGGTGTAATGTAGAGAAATGACCCCCATTACAATATGACCTGCGGTCATTTCTCGTCTTAGAGGAATGACCCAGAAGAGTAGAATACATTCTGGGAAAAGGAGAAAATGCTGGTTACCAGCATTTTCTCCTTTTCGCACAATGTTTTAAGAAGGTCTCTTCCTCTTGGTCGTAAAAACCAGAGACTGTTTGGTAAAGGGTTAAATACTGTGACAATTTGTCTACCCTTTTTCTACAGTTAGGTAAAGATTCGTCACTCTCTACTACACAACTGCCTGTTTCACAAGTATGCAATAATCAGATGACTGTCTGTCTGTCCATCTGCCCTTCAGCCAGTTATCTATTCAGATAAAAACAGAACATGGGTTTTGAAATGAATGGGAAATGATGTTGTTGTTCTATCCCTTTACCACATAGTTGCATGTTTAACTCATTACCACACGACAAAATTTTAGACTGGTCCAAATTGAAAGCATTTGCAGACGACAAAATAAAGGTGACTGAAAAATTGAATTTTGTTCTGGGAAGGGTAGAAAACACTGTGGGAAAAGGAGAAAATGCTGGTTACCAGCATTTTCTCCTTTTTCCTACAGTGTTTTCAAAAGGCTTCTTTCTCAGGGGCGTCAAAAGTAGGGATTGTGTGGTAATGGGTTAACCCTTTCCCAAACAATAAACTTTTGGACTAGACCAAATTGAAAGCATTTGCAGACGACAATTCAACTCTTGCTGAAAAGATGAATTCTGTCTATGATAGGGCTTAGGGTAGAAAACATTGTAGGAAAAGGAGAAAATGCTGGTTACCAGCATTTTCTCCTTTTCCCACAATGTTTTCAAAAGGCCACTTTTCCAGACACGTAAAAACCAGGTATTGTTTGGGAAAGAGTTGAAGACCCTGTGAAAGAAACCGTTTGAAAAATTGTGGGAAATGTTCTCCTTATTCAACCATGTTTACAAAAGCCTTCACTCTCAGGGTGGTTAAAAGTCTGGATTGTGTGGTAGAGAATTAATTTGAAAAGCATTGTTTTCATCAATACGCAAACAGAATACTACCAGAATATCTTATAGAAATGATAGATGACTGTAGATGTATACGGTATCTAAGCAACTGCTTTTTCACGTCTTGATTCAAGTTTTCCTTCTTTTTGAGCACAAAATTTGCACTATGATCTTTTAACCCTTTCCCAAACGACAAACGTTTGGACTAGTCCAAATTGAAAGCATTTGCAGACGTCAATTCAGCTCTTGCTGAAAAGATGATTTCTGTCTATGATGGGGTAGAAAACACTGTGGGAAAAGGAGAAAATGCTGGTTACCAGCATTTTCTCCTTTTCCCACAATGTTTTCAAAAGGCTACTATTCCAGACCGGTAAAACCAGAGATTGGTTTGGAAAGGGTTAATACACGCATGTGTGCAAAATAGCCAGAGCTGTCAATGTGCCATAAACCAAGATTTATTCATTCATTATTTGGTTTCCTAGAAATGTGTCTCCTTTATGTCATGTGGTACTACTTTTAGGGTGTCAGAAAATAGCCTGATATTGATGTACCATGTTTGAGGCACGTCAGAAATGTAGTTTACTACTGCTTTCAGCATGAACAAGCCTGAAATTTTGTCTTTTGGGGAGTAATTGATAAAAAATATTGCCTTTGTCTTTTAGAGCTGGAGATCCCGGTTACAAGCTTTCGATGTCTTGGTGAAGTGAAAACTGGAATAGAACATTTCCATGGCAATAGTTATCTGAATTCTAATTTTTTGGAAAAGTAAGTAGTTTTTAGCTCTACTGGCTGAAAGCCAGCAGAGCTTATGTCATGGCGTGGTTTCCGTCGTGCGTCCGTCTGTCCGTTAGTCTTTTTCTTGTTTACGCGATAAAGTCTTCATTTCTAGTCAGATTTTCGTGAAACTTACACAGTTTGTTTATCTCATCGATACCTTTAACCCAATTGATTTTGAAAAAAATCCGACAAACAGTATGGGAAAAGTAGCCATTTCAAGTTTAAAATTTCCATTTCTTGTTACGTGATAGTCTGTATTTTTGGTCAGATTGCCATGAAACTTGCGGAGTTTTTTTATCCTATCTATAGCTTCAACCCTATTTATTTTGAAAAAAATCCAACAAACAGTATGGGAAAAGTAGCCATTTCAAGTTGAAAACTTTCATTTCTTGTTTACGCAATAAAGTCTTCATTTTTGGTCAGATTTTTGTGAAACTTACTCAGTTTGTTTATCTCATCAATAGCTTTAATCCTATCAATTTTGAAAAAAATCCGACAAACAGTATGGGAAAAGTAGCCATTTCAAATTGAACAATTTCATTGCCTGTTTACATGATAAAGTATTTAATTGTGATCAGATTTTTATGAATATTTCTGCTTGTTTATCCCATCAGTAACTTTTTAACCTTTTTGAGTTTGAAATATTCAACATACAGTAATGGAAAAGTAGCCATTTTGAGTTGAAAATGTCAATTTTTTTGTCTTTTTGCGTAATAAATTCCTATGTATGCTTTATTTAAAAGCAAACTCTCAGCCAGTAGAGCATATTCAGGCCCTTCAGGGCCTTCTAGTTAAAATATCTAACCTCATTTTCTAGAATAGACTCTGAATTCATGCACCCTCCTGTTTTCCGCAATCTACACAAAAATATTTTATCGTTGTTCAAGAAGACTGCTCTAATATTACTTGAGCCATGCTCTGGCTGAAGGGGGCATAATACATTTTTGTAATACCTTATACCTAGCATTTTCTCACATGATAACTGAAAATTGAAATCAATTTTGTCTAACAATACACTAAGTCATGAGTTATACAAGTTCTTTGACATGCAGAAAAATTACCAAAAGGCAAAATGTTTTGGCCCAGGTCAACACCTTTTGCAAATACATTAAGCCTTTACCAATCAATCCCTGGTATTAAAGACCCTGAGCTAGAAGCCTGTTGAAAACATTGTGGGAAAAGGAGAAAATGCTGGTAACCAGCATTTTCTCCTTTTCCCACAGTGTTTTCTACCCTGCTGGAAATAAATTTCAATGTTTGAGTTACGTTTACTTTGTCGTCTGCAAGTGCTTTCAATTTGGACCAGTCTAAAATTGTGTCATTCGGTAAAGAGTTAAGCCCTACCTTGTTCACAGAGCATGGCTCATACATTATGGCAGAAGGGCTCCAGGTTACATTTTTTTTTTTGCAAACAGATTATTGGTGAATGTAGAATCCAGACCTGTCCCCTTCCAGAGTCAAGTTGAAATATTTGAGCACCAGTGGCCAGCCAAATTGACAAAGGTCAACATAGAGATTTTATTTCTAATGATGAGGTAACAAATTTTTACTTGGAATTTGATGGGATTGTAAAAAAGCCTGAGTTAATTGTAACTTTTGGAAAACAAAACTGTATATGGAATTCTGAGTGTTTGTTTTTTAATATATTTTTCACTTTGTCTTATTTTGGAAATCAAACAATACTATGGTTTTACTACACTAATAAAGATAGTTTTTGAAAACAATCTGGGAAATGGAAAAAAAAAAAAAAAAATCTGGTCATTAGCATATTTTTCATTCCCCACAATGTTTTCTGTCCATCCAAACTTAAATCTTGTAAATTGAGCCACATTCTGCAATTGTTTACAATACAGACAACTTAACCCTTTCCCAAACGACAAAATTATAGACTGGTCCAAATTGAAAGCACTTGCAGACAACAAAATGAACATAACTCAAAAATTGAAATTGGTTTCCAACAGGGTAGAAAACATTGTGGGAAAAGGAGAAAATGCTGGTTACCAGCATTTTCTCCTTTTCCCACAATGTTTTCAAAAGGCTTCTTTCTCAAGGTCGTAAAAACCAGGGATTGTTTGGTAAAGAATTGAAAACCTTATTAGCGGTATATTGTAAGTGTATTGTATGGTATTGATTGATTACATTATTCATTTTCTAATGGAATGCATTTTTTATTCAGGCAGAAGATTGCGTATTTACAGAGACTAGTTTCTTTGTTAACCAGGCCACCAAATGTTGGTAAGCACATAGTTTACATTCAAATGGAGGAAAATAGTTGTACATTGGGACTGCTGTTTACAGATAGCAGTTAGGTCCAGAAGGCACTTAACATAACCCTGGGCTAGCTGTTAACTTGTATTTTAAACCTCCTTTATTTAACCCATTACCACTCAATCCCTACTTTTGACGCCCCCAAGAAAGAAGCCTTTTGAAAACACTGTGGGAAAAGGAGAAAATGCTGGTAGCCAGCATTTTCTCCTTTTCCCACAGTATTTTCTACCCTTCCCAGAACAAATTTCAAATTTTTCAGTCACCTTTATTTTGTTGTCTGCAAATGCTTTCAATTTGGACCAGTCTAAAATTTTCCTGTGTGGTAAAGAGTTAAATTACCGTTCCAGTTTTGACAAGATTCAGAGAATTGATCCTGCTGAAGTACTATTTGTAAGTCCATAAAAGAATTTGATTATTGTAAAAAGTCTGGTTGCCATGACAACAAAACTGCAAATATTGGAAATCTTTGAAAGTCTGTCAGAAACCAAAAGGTCGAGGGTCATTAAATTTAAATTTTGCATTTAGTTTCATCTAATGGACCTGCACTAAATTCCTTCAAATTATAACCCTAGGGGAAAATTGGCCCACACTGGGGGGGAACAGGGGTCACAAATTGTACACGTTCCTGTAAAGTGAAATATTTAAAATCTTTTGGTTCTAAACCAGATGGCTGAGGGCTACCAACTTATACTCCTATCTTCACCTATCTTCACCTTATGGACTTCTGCAAAGATTCTTTAAATTATGGCCATGGGATTAAAATTGGCGCTGTATCAGGGATCACAAGTTTTAGGTAGACTTTCATGGTAAAACCTTTAAAAAATTCTTGTTCCTAAACTCCCCTGGCTTATGGCTATCAAATTTGGCACATAGCTTCATCTACTGGATCTCTTCTGAATTTGTTAAAAATTTAGCGACTGAAGTGAAAAAGCTCTGCCTCACATATTCTATAGAGGAAAATTTGAAACTCTTCTTGTAAATAACAATGCTGCCTAGACCTGCTTTATTTGGGAAGTGGCTATGTCTTACTGACCTTGTCTAGGATTCAAATGACCATTGCTCATAGGTGGAAGTGGAAACTACGGCATAATTATAGGGCAAAAATGGAATTACCCTGAATTCATAACTTTCAAATGGGCTTTTAAAAAGAAAACTATAAGTCTTCTTGTTTGAAACCATTTGGCCAAGGATTATAATGTTTGATGTGCATGATTTGTTTATATCAGCTATTTGAGCTATACAAGGCCATTTTAGCGCTCTTGTGTATGAGATGGAGTTGTTATTAATAAGCCTTTCTAGTTAATGTTCTATTGCCAAATACCAATAGTGGTCATCTGATTGACTGTTGATGAATTCCAACAGTACTCATCTGATTGGCTGAGACAAATTCCTAAACTAGTCATCTGATTGGCTGAGACAAATTTCTAAACTGGTCATGGGATTGCCTTAGACAAATCCCCAAATATTCTGCATGGTGTTTCCTCTGAGAACTTAGACAAATTTTGAATTTGTTCTCTGCAAATTTAAGACAATTTAGATTTTATTTTTGGTAAAAGGTAAAATCTACGGAAAACTTGGCACATGTTTGACATTTCATAGGGCTTCTTTAGCTATGCATCACTTTACCCTGTCTCTCAAAATCCCAAGTCTGTCTGAGAAGACTTTTATGACCAGCATTTTCTCCGTTTCCCACAACATTTTCTTGCCTTCTAAGAGGCAACTTCACCATTTAGTTTTGTCATCTGGTGATAAAATTATGATTGCTGTTTGTAAGAATATCATACTGATACCTTTCTATTTATTACAGAATCTGATGCAGATAAATTGAGAGGTCAGATTAATAGATTTCTGGAGGTAGTTTTGCTACATGTTGGAAATGACAACATCAGAGACAATGAGCTTGCATTAACATTGCTAAAAGAAATACACTGTGTAATTAACCACATTGGGAGAATCAGTGAAGTGAGAGACTTGGCTTTTCACACTGCTTTGCTGCAGGTAAGTTAGACTTGTAAAGTTTATCGTGATTGTTTGGTGTCAACTTGTTTGGAACAAAAGTTGAGTCTACATTTTTTGTGGAAATTGCTGATTCAGATCAGACTGCACAGAACATGCAGTCTGATTTTTGCATTAGTATGGCTTCTTATGTATGAGATTTGCTTGTCAACAAAACAACATAAATTAGTTGAATTTTTTCATACTAAAAAAAGATTTACATATTTTGATCTTTGTTCAAAAGGTTATCATTAGATCTACCTCATGCTTTGGCATTGCTAACTTTCGCACCTGTGTCTGCTAGGACAGTCAAATATATTAGATAAAAGTCTTTCATAGCTAAAGTGGATTTTATTTTCAACGGTTGAAAGTGGCCAAGTTTATAGGTATGTCTGTTGCTGAACAGTTAACTTAACAGTTAACTTATTTCCAAACAATATTTTAGGCATGTCCAAATCAAAAACATTTGCAGGCAACAAAATAAAAGTGCCTGAAAATTTGAGATTTGTTTTGTGAAGAGACGAAACATTGTGGGAAATGGACAAAGGGCTAATTACATGTACCAGCATTTTCTCCTCCTCCTACAATGTTATCTGAAGGCTTCTTTCTCAAATGTCAAATGTAGAGATTGTGTAGTCATGGGTTAAGTCTTCACCAAACAACAAAATTTTGGACTTTGCCAAATTGAAAGATTTTGCAGATGACAAAATAGATATGACTCAAATAGAGAACATTGTGGGAAATGGAGAAAATGCTGGTCACCAGCATTTTCTTCATTTCCCACAATGTTTGAAGAAGCTGTCTTTATCAGGGTCGTTCAAGGTTAGGATTGTGTGGTAAAACTATCTGCCTATTTTTTTCAGGGTTCCATCAGTTTCTGCTGCTTTCATTTACATTTAGATGTCTATTGGAAGTTACTTTGCATTCTACATTTACTACAGACTAAATACCCAGGTAAAGATAATTAACCCATTACCACACAATCCCTACTTTTGACGCCCTTGAAAAAGAAGCCTTTAGAAAACATTGTGGGAAAAGGAGAAAATGCTGGTAACCAGCATTTTCTCCTTTTCCCACAATGTTTTCTACCCTTCAAAAAACAAATTTCAAATTTTTAGTCACTTTTGTTTTTTCGTCTGCAAATGCTTTCAATTTGGACCAGTCTAAAATATTGTCGTTTGGTAATGGGTTAATGGTTAATCTTTCATTTTGATCCCATGCGGAACTTGTTGCAATGTACATCAGCTGTGATGTTTCTCCATCCATATATCTGCCCATCCAGCCACAAGTCATTTCTGTTAACAAATCTAATACACTAGCGGCATCCATTGGTTTTATCTATATGATTGTTTTCTGTTACACAGTATGTACTTAACCCACTACCACACAATCCCTACTTTTGACGCCCCTGAGAAAAAAGCCTTTAGAAAACATTGTGGGAAAAGGAGAAAATGCTGGTAACCAGCATTTTCTCCTTTTCCCACAATGTTTTCTACCCTTCCCAAAACAAATTTAAAATTTTCAGTCACTTTTATTTTGTCGTCTGCAAATGCTTTCGATTTGAACAAACCTAAAATTTTGTCGTTTGGTAATGAGTTAATCAAAGTCTTTGCAATGCTGATACTTTTGAAATTGAAAACTATCTGAAATTGCTGAAAAAGAGAGCATTGCCAAGGAAGAAATTTTTCCTTTCTTTCCGAGTTTTCTGTACAGTTTCTAGCAAGTTGCTTTTCTGCCTTTCAAAGTTTTTTCATATTTCATTTCTACTAATTTTGCCTGGGCTAAAGTCAAGCTATTTGTAATAGTGAAAAAAGAATCTAGATATTGCAATACAAAGATTGATTGATTTACAAATTAATGTTGAACAGTTTGATTCACACATGATGCTCTCTGGAGTCTGATCTGAACCCTTTCTGCAAAACACTTCGTAAACTCTTCCAAAACATCTGCAGACAGCAAGTTAGAAGTTAGTACTAATGAGCTAAAATTCTCTGATATGGTAGAAAAATGTTTGGGGAAAAAAGTAAGAGAAAACTGGTTACCAGTTTTCTCTCACTTTTTTCCCCAAAATATTTTCCTACTGTGTTATCTAAAGCTTTGCGGAGAGAATCATTTAACATGGGAATGATAAGTAAAGGGTTGATCTTGCTCTTTACTTTAAGCATCATCTTGTTGTGGAGAGAGCTAATTGTCAGAAATCTCTGAAAAAAATGTGGAGAAGGAAGCTTTTCAAATATATGGAGAACTTGCCTAGCATTAAAGTGCAGCATTATGGGTCCTCATCTAAAAATGAATCAGGATTTCTCTGTAGATGTTGATTAACTCTTTACCACACAATCCCGACTTTTAACAACCCTGGGTCACCTCATGGATTTTGAAAACATTGAGGGAAAAGAAGAAAATGCTGGTAACCAGCATTTTCTCCTTTTCCCACAATGTTTTCTACCCCTCCCAAATCAAATTTCAAATTTTCAATCACTTGTATTTTGTCGTCTGCAAATGCTTTCAATTGGACATGCCTAAAATATTGTCGTTTGGTAATGAGTTAAATACACATATATTGTAGATTGTGATACTGTTTATAATGGCAAAGTTTGTGAAGTGGTGAACGCCGACTTGAACTATGGAATGTTTGACCAAGTGCTGCACATTATTCTATGGGATCTTGTAGCCATTGGGCAGTCTAGATACCTAACATTTGTAAGTATCTGACTTTGGTAAGGCTCTTAACCCATTACCACACAATCCCTACTTTTGATGCCCCTGAGAAAGAAGCCTTGAGAAAACATAGAGGGAAAAGGAGAAAATGCTGGTTACCAACATTTTCTCCTTTTCCCACAATGTTTTCTAAAGGCTTCTTTCTAAGGGGCGTCAAAAGTAGGGATTGTGTGGTAATGGGTTAAATTGTTTGCAAATAGTTCCAATTTGGTTAAGTATAAGACTTTGTCCTCAGGTAAAGAGTTTATCGTACGGAATACAGTGTTGAAGATAGAAGTAGGGTTTGTTTAGTAATGGGTTATACCAGCCCCTTGTCATAAGTAAGAACGATTGTCCCATTGGTGAATGCTAAATACAAGTTGAACTGTGTATAATTTCCTCAACAGTGAGTACCTTCTCTGGTAAGAACCTAACTGTGGTATGCATGTTAAGTTTACAAGTACCTAACTGTGGTGTGCATTTTACTCTAGTAAATGCCCAACTTTCATAAGTACATCTGCCAAACTTTGGTGAGATTGGGTTCTTATTCCTATATCATGGCTCTAATGTCTTAACAAGGAGGCCCTGTCTCAAATTTTTAACCTTTTACCAAACAGTCCTGAGTTTTATAGACCTTGAAAAGGGAAGCCTTTAATTAACCCATTACCACACAATCCCTACTTTTGACAACCTTGAGAAAGAAGCCTTTAGAAAACATTGTGGGAAAAGGAGAAAATGCTGGTAACCAGCATTTTCTGCTTTTGCCACAATGTTTTCTATCCTTCACAAAAATTTCAAATTTTCAGTCACTTTTACTTTGTCTTGTGCAAATGTTTTCGATTTGGACATACCTAAAATATTGTCGTTTGGTAATGAGTTAAAAAATGGTTGTTGGCTAATTTAGAATTTTTTAGCAAATGCTTTTCAACCACGAAAGTCTTAAAGTTTGTCACTTGGTAGAGGGTTAATCAGATATAATAGTTTAGTTTACCTACTAAATACCTCAATTTCATTGGCAACCTTCTTACATATTAAATCAGTCATGTGTGATTACTTTACCACACTCTTTACCAGACAGTCCCAAGTTTTAACAATCCTGGCATTTGAAAACATTGTTGGAAATGGAGAAAATGTTGGTAACTAGCATTTTTTTTTTCTTTTCCAATGAGGTTTTCTACCTTCTTATAAAAATTCCATCTCTTGGGCATTTCATTTGTCATCTTCAAGTTCTTGAGAGCAGACTCTTAAAGTTTGTTGTGTGATGAGGAGTTATCATCTATACATACAATATAGGATGTTTCTGTAAAGCTTATTATAACCAGCTGATATAGCCACAAAATGGAATGCATATAATGGACTCACAGATACTGATTTTAGGGGGCATCAGTTTATTTGACCGCCAGAATTATAAACCTATGTTAAAAATTATTGTATGGAAAGCAAGATGATTTATTTCAATCCAATGATTTGTCAGGTTCAAGGCCAGGAATACAGAAAGGTCAGCCTGTTTCCCTGTACATGTGTCCAAGAATTCTGGTTGTTATGTATTAGACTGTCACAGTTGAGAACCAGCCTAGTAAATGGAGAGGTTTGTATATCATTTCCTTCTGTTAAGGATACATCCTGTGAGAAAAAGAAAATGATGTTAAAATTCATCAGACCATAGAATGGTGCAGAATTAGTCAACATAAATCAAAGATAGACTACCAGTGTATATGGTTAAAGGGATAAAAAAGCGAAGGAGATTTGTCCGAGGAAGAAAAGAAAAGTGGTTAAGAGTTAGTTGTTAATGATATTCGGACGGCATGGAAATTTATCTCTGGGTTCTGCCAAGAATAGAATGTAATGTAATGTAATTTGTCTACTATTTTGTTCTCCTACCATTTTAAGTATCCATTTTTAGCTCACCTGAGCACAATGTGCTCAAGCGGAGCTTTTAGGATCACCGGGTGTCCGTCGTGTGTCATCAACACATCAACAATTCTTTAAACATAAACTCCTCCTAAACTGCTGGGTCAATTTGGACCAAACTTGGCTGGAATGTTTCTTGGGAGGTCCTCTTTAAAAGTTGTTCACAGACTTTGATTCCGTCAAAAACTGTGGTTGCCATGGCAACCAAATGGAATTTTTTAGCAAATTCTTTAGAAATCTTCTTCTCTGAAACCGCTTGCCAGATTTTAAAATAATTTCACAGAGATGTTCCTTGGGTGACCCTTTTCAAAAACTGTTCGTGAAATTTTGATTTGTCAAGAAACACGGCTCTGGTGAATGGGGGCTACTTGCACTATACAGAAATGAAGAAATTCTTAAAAATTCTTCTTCTCTGAAACCACTAGTCAGATTTTGAAATGATTTCACTGAGATGATTCTTGGGTAACCCTTTTCAAAAATTGTTCGTGAAATTTTGATTCGTCAAGAAACATGGCTCTGGTGAATGGGGGCTACTTGTGCTATAGGGAATTGAAAAAATTCTTAAAAATTCTTCTTCTCTGAAATTACTGGTCAGATTTTGAAATAATTTCACAGATATGTTCCTTGGGTGACCCTTTTTAAAAAGTGTTTGTGAAATTTTGATTCGTCTAGAAACATGGCTCTGGGGAATTGGGGCTACTTGTACTGTATGGGAATTAAGAAACAGGTGGCCTTTTGAAAATTCCTTGGCAAAATAATGATTTTGTTTCCAGTGTTTCAATACCTCAAAAAAAATGGCTATGGTCCTCTCAAAAATTCAGGTGAGCAATCCAGGGCATTTTGGCCCTCTTGTTTCATATAATTTTCAGTGATATGAATATTTTTTAATTTGGTGGGATGTGAAAATTCTAGATACCCACCTTTAATATTACTAATTCATAAAATAGAATCCAGTTTAGAAAAATAACAGTAAAATAAACTTCAAAAAAAGGACTCATGGTAGAACCATGTCCCCGTTGTTGAGGTCTGGAAACGTTTTTATGGCTAAAAGTTCTACAACCATTTAATCTTAACCAAACAACAATTTTCAAATGGTCCAAATTTGCTCACCCGGTGTCCATCGTGCGTCGTCAACAATTCTTTAAACATCAACTCCTCCTAAACCGCCGGCCCAATTTGGACCAAACTTAGCTGGAATGTTCCTTTGGAGGTCCTCTTTAAAAAGTGTTCACAGAATTTGATTCCATCAAAAACACTGATGCCATGGCAACCAAATGGAATTTTCTAGCGAATTCTTTAAAAATCTTCTCCTCTGAAACTGCTGGTCAGATTTTGTAATAACTTCACAGATATGTCCCTTTTCAAAAATTGTTCGTGAAATTTTGATCCATCAAAAAATGTGGCTCTGGTTAATTGGGGCTACTTGCACTATATAGAAATGGAGGAATTCTTCAAAATTCTTCTCTGAAACTGCCGGTCAGATTTTGAAATAATTTCATAGAGATGTTCCTTGGGTGACCCTTTTCAAAAAGTGGTCACGAAATTTTGATCTGTCAAGAAACATGGCTCTGGTGAATGGGGGCTACATGCACTCTATGGAAATTAAGAAATTCTTAAAAATTCTTCTTCTCTGAAACAGCAACTCAGAATTTGAAATAATTTCACAGAGATGTTCCTTGGGTGACCTTTTTCAAAATTGTTCGTGAAATTATGATGTCAAAAAATGTGGCTCTGGTGAATGGGGGCTACTTGCACTATAGGGAAATGAAGAAATTCTTAAAAATTCTTCTTCTCTAAAACCGCTGGTGGGATTTTGAAATAATTTCACAGAGATGTTCCTTGGGTAACCTTGTTCAAAAAGTGTTCGCGAAATTTTGATCTGTCAAGAAACACGGCTCTGGTGAATGGGGGCTACTTGCACTATAGGGAAATGAGGAAATTCTTAAAAATTCTTCTTCTCTGAAACCGCTGGTCAGATTTTAAAATAATTTCACAGAAATGTTTCTTGGATGACCATTTTCATTCAAACAGTGTTCAGTAAATTTTGATCCATCAAGAAATATTGCTCTGGTGAATGGGGTCTTCTTGCACTATATAGCAGTGAATAAATTCTTTGAAATTCTTCTTCTCTGAAAACACTGATCAGATTTTGAAATAATTTCATAGAAATGTTCCTTTGGTAACCCTTTTCAAATAGTGTTCGCAAAATGCTGATTGGTATAGAAACATGGCTCTGGTGATTGGGGGCTACTTGCACTATTTGGCCATGAAGAAATTCTTTTTCTCTGAAAAAGCTTATCAGATTTTGAAATAATTTCACAGAAATGTTTCTTGGCTGACCCTTTTCAAAAGTTGCTGGAGAAATTTGGATCCATCAAGAAACATGGCTCTGATGACTGTGGACTATTTACACTATACAGACATGAAGAAATTCTTAAAAATTCTTCTTCTATGAAGTGGCTGATTAGATTTTGAAAAAATTGGCTATGGTTCTCTCAGAAATTCAGGTGAGCGATCCAGGGCCATCTTGGCCCTCTTGTTCTCTATACATCGTATAACAAACAATGCAAAGAGCAGATATAGTCAAGCAATAGTATGCATATTATCATATGATATCCTGAGGGTATTATGGACAAATATTTGTACTACAAACACTAGCGGTGTATCCTTTGATTTAGTTTAAACATATTCATTTTACATCGATTGAGAAACAAGTTCTTACAACTTACACTAATCTCTGTTGATTCTGCTTCCTTGGAACTACACCAGTACTCGCGCTGAATGTGTGGGCCAATGAAAAATCCCAAAGTTGACACTGGCTCCCGGGTATCAAACTCAGGACCTTTAGGTTATGAGGCAGACGCTGTACCTCATGACCACGGACACCACCATATTCTTTGATGGCATCCAGAAAATGGAATATATTTTTCAGTTGGTCATAATCTTTACACCCTTCAACATAGGGTGATGTCGAGCGGGGTAACTTTCTTCTGGAGGGGATACAGCATCAGCAAAATCTGCCTTATACGTCTAAAAATTAGCTTTTCAAAATATATTCCTATAAATGATATGCACCTCTCTCATCCATGTATCCCCTTGTCAAATCAGGAGCTAATTTGATCTTTGGAATTTTTTGGATCATTTTCCGAACATCTTTTGACAAGTCATCAACATCATCAAACCTCCAGCCATGCAGATCTGATTTCAATGTTGGAAAGAGCCTGAAATCACGCAGTGCTAGGTCTGGTAAATATGCAAAATGCTTCACTGTTTCACTTTCTAACCCTCTGAGTGTTGACTGATGATTCGGACGAGTTTGAAAAGGGGTCATGTCGGGTCAAAAACTAGGTCACAAGGTTAGATCTTGGGGGAAAACCTTGTGTACAATCTAGAGGCCACATTTTCAGTCCAGTACTCATGAAAGTTGGTCAGAATGTGTGCCTTGATGATATCTCGGACGAATTGGAAAATAGGTCATGTTGGGTCAAAAACTAGGTCACCAGGCCAAATCTTAGATAAACCTTGTGTACGCCCTAGAGGCCACATTTTCCGTCCGATACTCATGAAACTTGATCAGAATGTTTGCCTTGATGATATCTCAGTGGATTTTGAAAATGAGTCATGTGGGGTCAAAAACTAGGTCACAAGGTCGAATCTTAGAAAAATCTTGTGTGCGCTCTAGAGGCCACATTTTTAATCCAAAACTCTTGAAAGTTGGTCAGAATGTTTGTCGTGATCATATCTTGGATGAGTTAGAAAATGGGTCATGTTGGGTGTAAAACTAGGTCACCAGGTCATATGTAAGAAAAACCTTTCTTACGCTCTAAAGGCCACATTTTCAGTCTAAAACTCTCGAAAGTTGGTCAGAATGTTTGTCTTGATGATATCTCAGACGAGCATGAAAATGGGTCATGTTGGGTCAAAAACTAGGTTACCAGGTCAAATCTTAGAAAAAACCTTTTATACGCTCTGGATGCCACATTTTCAGTGCAACACTCTTGAAAAATGGTCAGAATGTTTGCCTTGATAATGTCTTGGATGAGTTTGAAAAAGGGTCATGTTGGGTCAAAAACTGGGTCAATAGGTCAAATGTTATAAAAACCTTGTATATGCTCTGGAGGACACATTTTCAGTCTGATACTCCTGAAACATAATATTTGTCTTGGTGATACCTTGAATGAGTTTGAAAATGGGTCATGTGGAGTCAAAAATTAGGCCATTAGGTCAAATATTAGAAAAACCTTGTGTACACTCTAGAGGCCACATTTTCTGCATGATACTCTTCAAATTTGGTCAGAATGTTTGGTTTGTTGATGTCTCAAAAGAGTTTGATAATGAGTGATTGTCGGGTCCATAAGTAGGTCTTTTGGTGAAATCCTAGAAAAACCTTTTGTACGCTGTAGAGGCCACATTTTCAGTCCAATACTCATGAAACTTGGTCAGAATGTTTGTCTAAAGTGTTTGAAAATGGGTAATGTTTGATTAAAAACTAGGTCACTGGGAAACTAGATTGAAAATGGTTCATGTTTAGGTCAATAGATTCAGGTGAGCGATTTCTGGGCCATCATGGCCCTCTTGTTTCATTAAATGTTAAATTGTTTTTACTATATTAAATGATTGCTTTATCAGATAAAGCTCTTGGAAAGAGGGAAAACAATGAATTTACATGTGCTTAGTTTTTTTGTATTTCAGTTTTTCTGGTTGAGTCTCCACCATATTATCAAAACAATCTGTGAATGGGAAATGAGAGATAAAGAGGTTGTTCTAGAAAGAGATGGTAATGCTCAGAATTTTAACACCAGACATACATATTTGTCTATATGTCTAAACCTTTTTATCATTCTGGCTATATATCAAAATTTTGGAAACCTCTAGATTTGGGAAAAAGTGATTGCCCTGGAAAAATTGTTCAAGGGCATTTATCTGTAATTTGTTCCGGCAGCCTATCTGTTTGTCAGTCAGTTACATTTTTATATCCTGACCTTAGCTTTTGTCCCTAAGACTTCATTTCAAAATAACTTTGTACAAATGTTAAATACATGGAAGCAATATGTTAGGGGCAAGGGTCATACCAGTCGGCCAAAGGTCAAGGTGACAGCAAGGTAAAAAGTGTTTTGGTGCATTTGTGTGGCCTGTAATATTTTTACATATGAATGAATTTCAGTATAACATGGCAGAAACGGCAGAAATGTCAACCACATATAGACACTGTGCTACAGGCAAGAACTATGTTTGTATGTCAAAAGTCATATTTTGTTTAAAAAGGGAAAATAGTGTGTGTTTGGGGGGGGTGGGGAGGGAGGCAAATCATGTTGGGCCTGTGATTCTAACAATTTTTAGAATTTTGAATGAATTTCAGAATTAAACACTGTGCAGTAATGCTAATTTCATGGAGACAAAGGTCAGGGTCAGATGTGTTTGAAAAAAAAATTAGGGGTTTCGGACAAATCTGGCCTCTGCTTACTATTTTCTTTTCGACATAAGTTTCAGAATAAATGCAGAATTACTTATGAGATAACCACATACAAACAATGAGTTACATTCAAGAATTTCATGGTAAGGTCAGGCATGTTTGTGAGAGTTGTATCCATTGTGCCCAATGTGTCCATATTCACAACTCGCTGAAAAGGTTACCAACATTTTACCACTAGCTTTCTACCCCTTCCAAGTTTAAGTTCAGTTTTTGAATAACATCAAATTTGTTATCTGCAAAAGCATTGAATTTGGACAAGTCTAATGCTGTTAAAATTAACCAATTACGTATACTCCTGTACTTGAGACTGTTTACCATCCAATTTTTCATGCATTTTAGATTGCTGTGTGATGACAATTCCTGAATCATTTCATGTAGATGATACTACAAGCATATGTATGTGGATCCTGTACAATGTCACTCCGCTGTATCGGGATGTTGAAAACAATGTAAGCTACGCTTACCTTTCTACTAGCATCATAATCATGTAGTTTAATCCTTTCCCAAACAATCCCTGGTTTTTATGGGTCAGGAATAGAAGCTTTTTGAAAACATTATGGGAAAAGGAGAAAATGCTGGTAACCAGCATTTTCTCCTTTCCCCACAATATTTTCTACCCTATCATATAGAAAAATCATCTTTTTAGCAATTGTTAATTTGTCATCTGCAGAATGCTTTCACTTTGGTCTGGTCCAAAATTTGCAGTTTGGGAAAGGGTTAAAGTTTCACTAGGTGCCAAATGAAAAACAATTTGGAGTCAAAATGAAAACGGATTTTATTTATACTACTAGGTACGGATATTAGCATTATGTCCGATAATGTATTCCTGTTGAATTGGTCACAGTTCCTGTTGTTGTCAGAAAAATGTTCGTAAAACTAGAACAAAAAATGTTGGCAACTTTTGTTTTAGTCTTAAAAACATTTTTTTTTTTTTTAGTAAAATATGACTTTTTAAATTGTAGTTCAATTTTCGTCATATTTGTTTGGCACAGAGAATTTCTCTGGAGTGTTTACACCTGTAGAATTTTGATAGGAGGTACAAGAAAAGTCTGTTCAACAAAACTTCACTATCAAACATAGATTCATGAGGATATGCGAATTCACAGAGAAATGGGAATCCACTGTGCATGGTAAATCTCCAGATGTTTTTTTGAATTCAAGTTTATCCTACCAATCAGATAAAAGTGCACAAAAATGGCTACTTAGTAATATCAGAGAAGCTGGTAATTGGAAATTAGAGAGATTTTCTTTTCATTTTTTCAAGGAAACAAACAAATTTGTGAGTAACTATCATGACTTACAGGCCATACTGAAGAAGATCTTGAGTTCTGTAAGTACCCTAAGTTCCACTAAATGACAGCATTTTAGACATACTGATTGTATTCCTGTTTATTAATGTAACCAATTACCACACAGTCCCTATTTTTGACGACCCTGAGAAAGAAGCTTTTAGAAAACATTGTGGGAAAAGGAGAAAATGCCGTAAGCAGCATTTTCTCCTTATCCCACAATTTTTTTCTACCCTTCACAAAACAAGTGTCAAATTTGCAGTCACTTTTATTTTTTGTTGTCTGTAAATGCTTTCGATCTGGAAAAACCTGAAATTTTGTTGTTTGGTAATTAGATAACAGTTACCGTGCTAATATAGGTTAACACTTTACCAAACATCAAAATTTTAGACAGGGCCAAATTGAAAGCACTTGCAGACGACAAAATAAACGTAACTCAAAAATTCAAACTTGCAAGGTAGAAATTATTGTGGGAAAAGGAGAAAATGCTGGTTTCAAAAAGTCTTCTGTCTCAGGTGGTAAAAACCAGGGATTGTTTGGTAAAGGGTTAAGTTACACTTTGAAGATCATAGTAAAAACCTTTGATAGTGTAAGTGTAGTAATGTACGTGACAGTATGTGCCAAACATAATTACTATCCAATCGGATTGCAAGAAGTTTCTTTGCAGTATAATAAAGGTTTCATATACAAATAACTGGATTTCAATGTTTTATAATAATCATCAAAATTAATAAAAATTCAGGAGCTTGACTTGCTGTATGAACACAATTTTTAACAGCAGGTGACATATTGTTACTTTACAGAATCCCATGTCTCATAGAATGTATACCTCTGATCCTACGCTGTGATTGCACAGCCCAAAGTTTCTTTAAGTTTGTGGGAAATAGTATATCTTGTAGAATTTATATATTTTTTAATAAAAACGAAAATTTAAAAATTTCTAGAAAAGCATTTTCATAATTAACTCATTACCAAACGACAATATTATAGACTGGTCCAAATTGACAGCATTTGCAGGCGACAAAATAAAGGTGACTGAAAAATTGAAATTTGTTCTGGGAAGGGTAGAAAACACTGTGGGAAAAGGAGAAAATGCTGGTTACCAGCATTTTCTCCTTTTCCCACAGTGTTTTCAAAAGGCTTCTTTCTCAGGGGCGTCAAAAGTAGGGATTGTGTGGTAATGGGTTAAAAGTTTCAAGATTTTTTTTAAAGTTTTATTGTTGTATCACTTACCTGTTATATCTTCTTACAGCTACATATATCAGAAAACATGCTCAAGAAACATTTACGTGCATGTTTATATATAACATCACATTGGGAACCTAACACCAGACTGTTGAGTGACCTATGGGATTATTTCTATCGGAAACTGGTAAGTATTATAGTTGAAGCAAAGTATTTATAATTTAACTCTTTAGCAGACAACACAATTTTATACTTGTCCAAACTGAAAGGATTTGCAAACTACAATTAGTGTGGTTTACATAGTGACTGACATTTGGTAGAAAAATGAATAAAAATTACTTCTTGCAGGGTTGGAAATTCCCACATATCTACCCGCAAAATGCAAGCCAAAATTGTAAAATGCAAGTTGAAATTTCAAGCACTTGCTAAAAAATGCGAGTGCAAATTATTGAAGAACTGTTACCGAATGTACTAAATTTCATATGTGAATACAAAAAAAAAAGGTAATTCTTTTCGTTCTGGATAAGTATCAGTCATGTCGCACTGAGAATACCCTTCGACGGCTGTTGACAATTTTACATGTCGTCATTGAAGCCTCCCAAGTTGTCGTTCGTTACCCAAATTTCGTGAGGAAAGTGGGTTGTCTGCACTCACAGCCGATACTGAGGTTTTGCGTTGTTTATACGGAAAAACAAAAGGCGAATTCAATCTCTGATTATAAAGCAAAAATATTTGTCAATCTTTCATGAAAAGTTAATTATTATGCACAAATAGCAATGGGAAGCGAGTTGGACGTGGTGGACTCAATAAACCAGTTACCGGACATGGAGATATTTGGATGTGATACGTCCTTATTTCATTTACAAAATCGTCCACCATTGTAAGTTTTATAGAAATTTAACTTGGTTTTAGAACAGAAGTTCAAATGGAATTAAATTGAAAACTAAATGAGGGTTTTAATATCAAGTAACGTTCCTTTTTGTTTGGTTGTTGTCTCAGGACAGGTTACGTAATATAAACAGAATTGAACAGTTTGTACAGGCCATTTGTTCTTTACAATTGATAGGCAAGCTGAGCTTCAAAAGAAAATGCGAGTCCAATTTTGATTTTGCAAGTGGAAATAAAAGTTACTTGCTAAAATTTGCAAGTGGATAAAAAAAATGAAATTCGAACCCTGTTCTTGTAACCCAATGGTCATTTGAATTCTAGACCATGTTTGAATTCACGATGCCAGCATTTAACAAGGTCATATGATGGGGTATTATCACCATAAGTAACTTAAACTTCATTAAAAGTCTCCTGTGGTGTGCAACACTCAACAGGCTCCCATTTCACACCTGACTCAGTTCGAACACCTGTAAATCAGAAACCACAATTAGTACACAGCTGTAATTTGCCACATGAGCCATAGAGATTAAATCATTACACATGGAAATTTTAGCTAAATCAACTATACCGTCCAACAAGTAGGCAAGAATAGACACATTTTTGACACAGTTATGCTCCTGTTCCAACTTGGAGTTTTCACTGAAAATCCAGCTGTTGCAGCCAAATATTGGCACTAGCATGTGATGCTATTGTTTTTGATGTACACCTCTTCTAAACAATGTTTTAATTTTTTACTTATGGACAAAGTTTTAGACTGGTCGAAAATGAAATAAAATTTGACACAAAAATGAAACTTGTTTTCGGAAGGTAAAGAACATTGTGGAAAAGGAGAAAATGCTGGTTAGTAGTATTTTCTCCCTTTTCAACATTTTTAAAATCTTAAGGTTGTTAAAAGCTGGAATTGTGATGTAACAGGCAAATGACCATGAGAGAGAGCATTTTTGAAAATGTTGTTGAAAAAATGAAGAAAATTTTGACTTTCTACTGCTTCAAAGAAAAATTTAATAGTTTGAGCAAGTATTTTTGACTTGGATGGATTTGAAACTTTGTAGTGAGACATTAGAATCAAAGACCTTTCGTAAAACAGAGAGATGATTCATAATTTTTCTCCCCTTAAAATGATTTTTATGTCTATAAGACAGAAATGCACAAAGATTCTAATTATTGTAGGATAAAACTTTCCAAAGCAACACAAGTATAGTTGACGGACTGGCATGTATGGAAAAAACAATACCCGGTTTTTATAGTCGCTGTAAAAAATGGACATGTGAATTTGAAGACAGGTATGTTTGGTTTCTTGATTTATGCCTCTTTCAGCATTATTTGAATTTAACATGTTTTTTCGATTCAAAGGGTCTTGATGAAAAATATTTGGTATAGGAACAATTCTTTTAGCAAACAGATACTCCTATCCTAGCTTCTAAATTAATAAGCTGTTGCCTTCAAGGCCAGAGTATCAAGGGTTTTGCTATGTGAATTTTTATTATTACCTTCATTCACGGGTGGTAAAAGTGGCAACTAGCTCCAAAAGGAGTCAATAGTATTTTGTTGCCTCATAACATACGGGTATTTGCGTGCTAGTTGCATAGATAGAAAATTTGTCAACAAAGGTAGGTGTCGATTACTTTAATCTTTATTTATTTCCTTAGCGGAGACCTTTTGAAAAATCTGGCAATGCTATGCAATATAAAAATGACTAAACTTTATTCACCCCAAGAATATGTCATATAACTATGCAGCGCTTAGATAAAATCTTGGCAAAACTTTTGAACACAGTACTGCAAACCTGCTACCTTATGTAACACGGAGATTTGGAAGCATGGATTTTCTAGATATTCATCTAACATACGGCCATTACACTACCTGATGCACGTTTTCTGCTATTTTCAAGCCCATAAATGATAAATCCAAGAATTGGAAATTAAAGAATTTGTATGTGGAGAATACTGGCAACATTTGTGTACGCACCAGTTGCCTAGCACAAGGGGTAGTTGGATAGACAAGGAGGTAGTTGCCTCATATACTTTAGATGATACACATGAGTCAGCTTTTAAGTCATAATGAGCTTAGCGGTATTTGTCGTCTGCCAGAGCTTATAATTTCGACTCTGTCTAAATTTGTCTTTCGGTCATCGGATGACTAAGTAATACTTTATATAATATTTTCAAATGGGTGTGTCCGAGATGCAGACACTCGGTTTCCCGATGTTTGAACAACTCACAAATACTGAGATTAATAAAATACACAAGGTTTCGCAACTGCCATTTTTTTTAGCAACGGAATTTTATACTAACTCCATGTTGGGGCTGCGTTCATTTCTATTAAGGGTTTCCGACATTATTAGTACCCTTACTAGAAATTGGCACAGCCCAAACATGACGACAGTGTAAACTGAAAAAAGCAGCTGCAAAAACGTGTGTAGGCTACTTTATATACAGTCCTAAGAATTTGCAACTTGTTAAAAGATGGGAAAACCTAGTACCTGTTGTTCTAATGAAAAACTCCAGGGGATGGGTGTCATCCTTATCATGCATGTAACCAAACATGTAACTTGTTAAATTTGACATAACATCTTTATCATCTTTTCAAAAAGGGCAAAGATGTCAAAAAATCCAAGTTCTTCGGGGTACACATGTTCAGAGTGTCCAAAGAGCTACTCAGCCAAATCAAGACTATACGAACACTCGAAAAATGCTCACCAGGATCCAAACCCATCTGAAAAATATATTTGAAAGGGATTAACTTTACGCCGTTTCGAACAATCTTTCAGTTATATCATGGCGAAGTTCACTAACTCATGTGCTTCCTGGGTATCAACAGTACTACGGTGGGACTCTGAATGCCTTGTCCAGGAACATACCCATGTGACCAGCGACCTGGCCGGGACTCGAACCCGCGACCTTCGACACCTTTCAGGTCACGAGTCAGCCGCTATTCCTATTTCAAGTATAGCACAGTCATCCAATTACAAATGCCAAATTTTAGAAAGTGTCAAAAACACTTGCATATTACAAATTTTACTAAGCTCAGAATTCTAAAATGAAAAGAATATATAACTCGTGTGTTTCAAAATATGTTCAGAATTCAAGCTAAGTAAAATTACTGGTTAAATTTACCCTGTGCGGTGCTGATTTGGGGCAAATAGGTTAACTGAATTTTGATAACTAGGCCACTACCTCCTTGTCTATTCAACTACCCCATGGGCTAGGCAACTAGCCCGCACACAAACTCAGCTAATATTCTGCATACACGACTTATAAAATTTTCAATTTTTGGTATTTCGTAATTCCCTGGGCTTGAAATTAATAGTGAAGGTGCATTAGGTATTGTAGTGGCTATATATTGGAATTTCAAAGAGGAAATCTGTGGTTTCAAATCTCTGATTTACAGTTTTACTACTCGATGTTCGAAAGTTTTGCCAAGATTTTATCTGAGCGCTTACTTATATGACATAAGCTAGCGGTGAATAAAGTTTAGTCATTTTTATATCACATAGCAAATGCCTGATTTTTCAAAAGGTTTCCGCTATAGAAATAAATAAGAATTAACTCTTTACCACACGAGAAAATTCTAGACTGGTCCAAATTGAAAGCATTTGCAGACGACAAAATAAAAGTGACTGAAAAATTAAAATTTGTTTTGTGAAGGGTAGAAAACATTGTGGGAAAAGGAGAAAATGCTGGTTCCCAGCATTTTCTCCTTTTACCACAATGTTTTCTAAAGCCTTCTTTCTCAGGAGCGTCAAAAGTAGGGATTGTGTGGTAATGGGTTAAAGTAATCGACACCTACCTTTGTTGACAAATTTTCTATCTATGCAACTAGCATGCAAATACCCGTATGTTACGAGGCAACAAAATACTATTGACTGCTTTTAGAGGTAGTTGCCCCGTTTAACACCCGTGACATTACAAGTAAGAGAAAAGAAGATTGAGTGATTGTGTTGTGTTTACTGCTGTTTCAACATTATTTTTTCAGAAATATCGCAATGGCCATTGCACCCATCCAATCTTTCCTGAATTTTCTGTTACCAATACTCTGCATAATATTCTTTCCAAGCCACTGGCTGCTTTCCCACATAACCATCGTCAAAACAACAATCAGCGGAGAGAGAGAAATGAATCTTGTTACAATCACTATCATCAGTCTTCGGAAAGAAATTAGCCAATCCGGGAACCGAACTCACAAGCCCGCTTTCAAGTCCTGTACGCTACCGACTGAGCTACTGGGGCTCGGCAAGAAAAAAAAGGATGAGAGAAAAGAAAGTCAGGAAAGGAGAATGAAAGACAGATCAAAGTGAAGTTTAACTCTTTACCAAACAACAAACTTATAGACTGGTCCAAATTGAAAGAATTTGCAGACAACAAAATGAATGTGACTGAAAAATTTAAATTCTCTTTGGGAAGAGTAGAAAACATTGTGGGAAAAAGAGAAAATGCTGGTTACCAGCGTTTTCCCCTTTTCCTACAATGTTTTCAAAAGCCTTCTCTCTCAGGGTCATTAAAAGTCAGGATTGTGTGGTAAAGAGTTAAATGTTGTACACAGCAAGACATGTTTAAGTTTCTTCATTGTTTAAACCTTTTCCCAGGGAAAAAATTTTATTTGTGTTCCAATGGAAAGCCTTTGCCCATGATATACCAAAAGTTGCTCAAATAAGGACATTTGACCTTAACCCATTACCACACAATCCCTACTTTTGATGCCCCTGAGAAAAAAGACTTTAGAAAACATTGTGGGAAAAGGAGAAAATGCTGCCTACCAGCATTTTCTCCTTTTCTCACAATGTTTTCTACCCTTCACAAAGCACATTTTAAATTTTCAGTCACTTTTATTTTGTCATCTGCAAATGCTTTCAATTTGGACAAGACTAAAATATTGTCGTTTGGTAACGAGTTAAAAGAGTAAAAACAACATTTAGAAATGAAGAAAGTGCTAGTTACCAGCATTTTCTCTTCCCACAATGTTTTCAAAAACTTTCTTACAAAGAGCCTTTAAAACAAGAAAGTGTTTGGTTAAACCTTTTCCAAACTCCAAGTTTAAGAATCTTTCAAACTCAGTAAATGCACAAAAGAAAAATTGCAGAACAGTACATATGAGCGTCAGCCCTCTGATAGGACAGAAAACATTGTGGAAAAAGGAGAAAATGCTGGTCACAAGCATTTTCTCCATTTCCCACGATGTTTTCAAAAGGTATTTTTTCCAGGGCTGTAAAAACAAGGGATTGTTGGGGGTAAAGGGTTAAAGGTAGATAAATAATCTATTGTTTACATACATGTACATGTATAATTAAACAAACATTCTTTGAAAAGTTGGTTCAATTTAACCCTTTACCCCATAAGGCATTTCGATGGTAGCTCTAATTGACTCTAAACGACAGCAAGGATGAAGCCGTTTCATATGAGTAAATGACACCTTTTGATAGCATAGAAAACATTGTGACAAAAGGTGAAATTGCTCGTCATGAGCAATTTCACCTTTTGCCACAATGTTTTCAAAAGGCTCCTGCAAGCAATGTGTAGAAATGGGTATCTATGGAGTAAAGGATTAAAATGCTAAGCAAGTCATCATTTGATTATGGATCCATAAAATCCATTCTGTATACTGACTGCTTAATCCTGAGGTAGAACGGTCCTTGGACAAGTAGAAAATTTACAAGCAGCAAATAATTTCAACCCTTGTCCGCTTTTTAACTGAACATGACTCACACATATTTGTAGAGAGGCTCAAGATACCAGTTTTCAGCTGTTTCTGTCAATTTTAAGCCAGCAGTTAGGTAAAGGAAACAAAGCACAAGAATGGAGACAATTCAAAGGGAGGTAAGTTTGTAAATCACTCTTGAACATTTTCTGATCTGCAGTTCACCCCCTGAACAGATGACAATATTTGAAGACAGATTGGGCATTTGGAGATATATGCATTTCAGGGAAAAGAGAAAATAACTAGTCACCAGCATTTTCTCCTCTTTCCTCCGCATTCTTGATCATTATGCATAATTTTCATGATAATGTTGTTTTTATACCCATGTAGGTTCATAACTCATTTTCCTCTGGGTTCATGTAACATGCAATTGAGTAGACAATTTTTTAAACTTCAATAGAATTTGTACGATAGATTCTATCCTATTGAAAGTAATTTTCTTCTCTCACAGAAATATTTTGATTTTGCCAGACTTTTTATATGAGTTTCTTGAAGCGTTGTACCAGGTCTTGTTGTAGATTAATTTGTATTTTAGCCATTAATTCAGATTCATTCAAATCTGAACTCCATGCATATGAGTTACTGTGATAACTCTTTACCACATGAGAAAATTTTAGACTGGTCCAAATTGAAAGCATTTGCAGACGACAAAATAAAGGTGACTGAAAAATTGAAATTTGTTCTGGGAAGGGAAGAAAACACTGTGGGAAAAGGAGAAAATGCTGGTCACCAGCATTTTCTCCTTTTCCCACAGTGTTTTCAAAAAGCTTCCTTCTCAGGGCGTCAAAAGTAGGGATTGTGTGGTAATGGGTTAAATGTTTCTCCTGAAATTAATGCCCAGTGGGGTTCTTTTACAAAAGGAAACATTGTAAGATATAGTTATTAACATGGTTTTAAGTTTAATGTTGAATACATGTGATAAGAAGTTTATTTATTTTTAGCAATTTTTCCTTGTGCCAACATTTTGGCAAAAGAGGTCAACTAAGAAAAAAGAAACATTATCTACAGGCAATAAGTATTTAACCCTTTTCCAAACAACCCCTGGTTTTTATGACCCTCAGATAGAAGCCTTTAGAAAACAGTGTGGGAAAAGGTAACAGGTATTTTCTCCTTTTCCCAGAATGTTTTATAACCTGCAGGAAACAATTTTCAATTTTTCATATATGTTTATTTTGTTGTCTGCAAGTGCTTTCAATTTGGAGCCGATTTAAAATTTTGTTGTTTGGTAAAGGTTTAAATGGTTTTAGGTCAAAGCAAGTGATCGTCAGTTATTATATTTGTCCCATTTTTTCTTATAGAATTTACTCCAAGTTTTATCCACGAAGAATCCAGGAGTTAAATGATGTAGGGCTGTATAACCTGACATGTTTGTTTCTTACACTGGCAATGACTGTTAACTTGGAGGAGGTGGTGAGTTCTGCAACAGTGAAAGAAATAGAATTATTGCCGTGGTGCAAAGAAGGGCAGAATACTGTAATTTCATGGGTGTTGGGCAAAAAAGAAATTTAACAAAGTACTGTAGTGGCCAATGTAGTTCCAATCCTGGACTGCACACTCATTGATCTTAATCTACATTGACCAGAGATCTAGATAAGAGGGAGTGATGGTATTCTAAATCCATTATTTCAAACCCTATGTTATAGGTACTCATTAGAATCATCTCGGTGAGATGATTCTAATGAGTACCCACAACATAGTGTTTGGTGTAGAATAGTTAATTTTTATACGCCCGTCGAAGACGGGATGTATTATGGGATCACCCGTGGCGGGCGGGCGGGCTGGCGTCCGGGCGGGCGGGCGGCGTCCAGTTCTTTGTCCGGAGCATATCTCCAAAACTATACTAGCTAGGGTTATGAAATTTCATGGGTGGATACATCTCATTGACGGGGAGTGCAGTGCACAAGAATCATAACTCTTGCTCGCTTAATTTTTGAGTTATTGCCCTTTGTTGTTTTTCATACTTGAATTTTGTCCGGAGCATATCTCCAAAACTATACTAGCTAGGGTTATGAAATTTCATGGGTGGATAGATCTCATTGACGGGGAGTGCAGTGCACAGGAATCATAACTCTTGCTTGCTTAATTTTTGAGTTATTGCCCTTTGTCGTTTTTCATACTTGAATTTTGTCCGGAGCATATCTTCAAAACTATAGTAGCTAGGGTTATGAAATTTCATGGGTGGATAGATCTCACCGAGGGGGAGTGCATTGCACAGGAATCATAACTCTTGCTTGCTTAATTTTTGAGTTATTGCCCTTTGTCGTTTTTCATACTTGAATTTTGTCCGGAGCATATCTCCAAAACTATACTAGCTAGGGTTATGAAATTTTATGGGTGGATAGATCTCATTGACGGGGAGTGCAGTGCACAAGAATCATAACTCTTGCTCGCTTAATTTTTGAGTTATTGCCCATTGTTGTTTTTCACACTTGAATTATGTCCGGAGCATATCTCCAAAACTATACTAGCTAGGGTTATGAAATTTCATGGCTGGATAGATCTTACCGAGGGTGTGTGCAGTGCATAAGAATCATAACTCTTGCTTGCTTAATTTTTGAGTTATTGCCCTTTGTCGTTTTTCATACTTGATTTTTGTACGGAGCATATCTCCAAAACTATAGTAGCTAGGGTTATGAAATTTCATGGGTGGATAGATCTCATCCATGGGGAGTGCAGTGCACAGGAATCACAACTCTTGCTTGCTTTATTTTTGAGTTATTGCCCTTTGTTGTTTTTCATACTTGAATTTTGTCCGGTGCTTGCCCCACCTTTACAACTTTGGGTAAGACGGGCGTATCTTGCGACAATTTGCCGCTCTTGTTTTGATATTAAAATCAATATCACTCCCTTTATCTAATTTCAATATCACTCCCTTTATCTGTAGCTTTGATTGACTCGAAAATTGGACTTGGACTACATTATCTGCAAATGTCAAAAGTTGTTCTTTATATTCTAAGTGATAACATCTAAAAGCATATGATTAGGACTTTGGCAAAAAAGATTTAATTGGATTTCTGTCATGCATTATCAAGCAAGTAATCACATAATGGACCCATAAAATCCATTTTTGTTAGAACCAACTGAGTCTGAAGGTAGATCAATTTGTACTAACTTGCAGAGCTGCAGATATGAGGGAGTGATGGTATTCTAAATCCATTATTTCTCATACAAACCCTATGTTGTGGGTACTCATTAGAATTTTCTAATTGAGACAATTCTAATGAGTACCCATTATATAGGGTTTTAGTGGAGAATAATTGATATTTTCAATTTTGAAATCAAAATCACTCCCTGTATCTGGAGCTCTGAACTAGTACCATATTAGATCCTTTTCATGGCTTGTTTTTGATGAAATAAGTACACCACAAACAAAATTTTACACAGTATCTCGGTTTATACGATATCTAAAGCAGCTACATCCCACCGTTTAACATGATTGCTAATTCCATGGCTTGATGTAGATCGATCCCTCTGACCTTTTTTTGGTGGCAGAAATTCATATTTACTCATTTATCCTAGTTGTAATTGTTCAAACATGTGCTAGATAATCCCACATAAGTCCACTTTGTATTAAAAATCATTCGAAGTGAATTTACACAGAGAGAATCAAAACTGGCATGCAGGACTAACAGCCCTTCTCTGCTCATAGCAGCCCTTGTCTGCTCATAACAAAAACTTCTTTTTTGGCCTTCGGTTTTGACTCATTTAGGTACAGTACATTTGAAAATCGCTTATTTGCATTTCTATGAAAATAATTTTGATTTCTCTGCAAGTTATTGCTAAAATACCTTTACTTTATGCAATATAGCATTAATTCATGTTTTTTTAAATTGTTAACATTTGCAGAGGCGCTCACAATACATATATAACACTGTCGAGCTTCAGGCCTCTGTGAATATTAACAACCTCAAAAACAAGCAGTACCCCATATTACAAATTTTATTCAAATACATGTTTTAAATAAGCGCTATGTGACGTCCCATCTGACATTACTTCTGTCCAAGATTGGAATTCATTTATACCTAAGAAAACTCCCACATATGCATTAATATTTTTTGCCTATTCTGATGAATAATTTGTAAAATTTGGTTACATTACGAAAAGAATCTGACATTTGTTGACTAAAATTGTTGTGTCTTGCATGGCTCAGTGGTAAGGTGTAGACACACAAGACCTGAAGATCGTGGTTTGAGCCTCACTGGATCCTCTGGATTGTTTGCACAAGTGTACTATTGCTGGGCATCTGCAAACCCTAGCTTAGTACTTGGGAAATCCAGGAAATACATGAATATGTGAGCTTTTTCTATGTATACTGTAACAATGTTTTTATACCCCCCAAAACTCTGTTTGGGGGGTATATAGGAGTCAGCTTGTCGGTCCGTCCGTCCGTCCGTCCGTCCGTCCGTCCGTCGGTCGGTCGGTCTGTAGCTTTTTGTCCGCTCTATTTCTCATAAACTACTGGACAAATTTTATTCAAACTTCACAGGTAAACTCAGTATCAAGCGGAGATGTGCATATCAAATGTTGGTTATGGTTCATTGATTTTTCACTGAGTTATGGCCCTTTCATGAAATTTCTTGTCCGCTCTTTTTCTCATCAACTATTGGACAGATTTGGTTCAAACTACACAAAAAGACTCAGTATAAAGCAGATATGTGCATATCCTATTTTGGTTGTGGTATATATAGGTTTCATGGAGTTATGGCCCTTTGATGATTCTGGACAAATTTCTTTTTCATACTTGAATATTGTCCGGAGTATATCTCCAAAACTGTACTAGCTAGGGTTATGAAATTTCATGGGTGGATAGATCTCATTAACGGGGAGTGCAGTGCACAGGAATCATAACTCTTGCTAGCTTAATTTTTGAGTTATTGCCCTTTGTTGTTTTTTTTATACTTGAATTTTGTCCGGAGCGTATCTCCAAAACTATACTAGCTAGGGTTATGAAATTTCATGGGTGGATAGATCTCACCAAGGGGAGTGCAGTGCACAGAAATTATAACTCTTGCTTGCTCAATTTTTGAGTTATTGCCCTTTGTTGTTTTTAATACTTGAATTTGGTCCGGAGTGTATCTCCAAAACTATACTAGCTAGGGTTATGAAATTTCATGGCTCGATAGATCTCACCAAGGGGGAGTGCAGTGCACAAGAATCATAACTCCTGCTTGCTTAATTTTTGAGTTATTGCCCTTTGTCGTTTTTAATACATGAATTTGGTCCGGTGAATATCTCCAAAAGTATACTAGCTAGGGTTATGAAATTTCATGGGTGGATAGCTCTCATCAAGGGGGAGTGCAGTGCATAGGAATCATAACCCCTGCTCCCTTAATTTTTTAGTTATTGCCCTTTGTTGTTTTTCATACTTGAATTTTGTCCAGAGCGTATCTCCAAAACTATACTAGCTAGGGTTATGAAATTTCATGGATGGATAGATCACATCAAGGGGGATTGCAGTGCACAGGAATCATAACTCTTGCTTGCTTAATTTTTGAGTTATTGCCCTTTGTCGTTTTTCATACTTGAACTTGGTCCGGTGTATGCCCCAGCTTAACAACTTGGGGTAAGACGGGCGTATCTTGCGCCAATTTGCCGCTCATGTTCAACTCTTACTTTCGTACTCAACCATTCTGCATTCTGTGACAAAGACCTGTTTGGTGGTAAGGAGCTGTTGGGGGGTATGATCACGTTGAGTGATAGCTCTAGTTGTATTTGTATTTGTAATGTATTGCAAGTATGTACTTACTATTGTGGAGGACACTAGAGTTATTGCCACAGACACATATTGGGATTATTAGTTCTGTGACTATGTAACTAATGATTTTATTGGTCTTTATAACATCTTGATGGAGATAACATGGTTGATAACATTTTCTCTCCTCTCTGTTCCCCCCCCCCCCCCCCCCAAATAATCTATAGACTATTAACAGGTATATTTGTAGTATTATATTATCATTTATTTTATATCCAGGCATCAAAACTCTGTGATTTCTACGACATGCTTAACTTCGAGACCATCACGTTTGGTAAGAGATCAGTAATATGGCGTGGAGCCTTCACAATGATGCTTGTTTATGAGGAGAGAGATATAGATGTCAACTTTTTGGCAGACAGGATGAGCAAAACCCTGGAGCATTGTGTCAGGTAAGAGATGGAGACCTAGATATCTTTCTATAACTATGTATTGAAGCAATGACCCTGCATTTCATGCATGCCTCTTATTTACATGCACATAGGCGTAACCAGGAAAAAGTAAATTATACGCACGCCGAAGTTGGGCATTTTTGAGGCAGGTGACGAGAGCAATTCGGAATCAGCCGAATGGAATTGGAGCCGTAAAATCAAGATATTTCTGATCTTGGCTGTTGTAGAAAACGTCCAAACTAAAAAATACGCGAAAAGAGGCAACCTACGACCTATTCTCGATTTTTTTACATTACGCACTTGTGTGGTGTGCGCAATAGAAGTTAAGCCTATGCATGCATCCGTAAGTTTTGAAAGCGAGGAAAAGGAGGCATTTGCTTTTCACAGGTACTTACTCTTTCTCCTCCAGTGATTTTATGCCATAAACTTTTTGTCAGAACTTTCATTTCTGACAAATTTTAGTCCCATATGTCAGTTTAATTTTTTTCTGTTAAAATGTGTGTTCAATGGCAGTGTTTGTAACAGTGGGATACAGGCCAGCTGACCGAACTGTTTATCATATGACAAAATTTTAGACCAGTCCAGATGATAAGACTTGTCTTGGTCAGTGTAGAAAACATTGTGGGAAAAACAGAAATTACAAGCCATCAACTTTCCTTTAACCCATTACCACACAATCCCTACTTTTGACGCCCCTGAGAAAGATGCCTTTTGAAAACACTGTGGGAAAAGGAAAAAATGCTGGTAACCAGCATTTTCTCCTTTTCCCACAGTGTTTTCTACCCTTCCCAGAACAAATTTCTATTTTTCAGTCACTTTTATTTTGTCGTCTGCAAATGTTTCAATTTGGACCAGTCCAAAATTTTCTCGTGTGGTAATGAGTTAACCTGATATGAAACAATTGTGTGTCTTCATGACCCTGAAGAAGGAGCCTTTTGAAAATTTTGTGGGAAAAGGAGAAAATACTGGTAACCAGCATTTTCTCCTTTTCCACAATGTCTTTGACTCTTTCCAAAACTGATTTCAATGTTTAACCCTTTACCAAATGTCAAAATTTTAGACTGGTTCAAATTGAAAGCATTTGCAGATGACAAAATAAATGTAACTCAAAAGTTGAAATCTGTTTCCAGCTGGGTAGAAAACATTGTGAGAAAAGGAGAAAATGCTGGTTACCAGCATTTTCTCCTTTTCCCACAATGTTTTCAAAAGCTTTCCTTCTCAGGGTCATAAAAAGTCGGGATTGTGTGGTAAAGAGTTAAGTTACATTTATTTTGTCGTTGTAAGCATATGGTTTTTATCTGAAGTAGTTTCTTTTTTTTTCATTTGTTAATGAGTTGAATTACGTGAAAATTTTGCTCATTTCATTTCAGTGAATATAGAGATGGTGATGTATCAACCAAGCATAATATATGGAACCTTATTCACACATATTTGGAGGGAACCCAGGAAGTTATAGAGAACAGCAAAAATCTCTGTGGATCTGAGTATAAACTTATTGGTAAGCCAGGATCACATTTAGTTGTGGTCTGCCAGTGCTTTGAATAAAGACATATTTAGCATGTTAGCAGCTGGTAAAGGTTTTAAAAGAAAAAAACCTAAACAAAAAAATTAATTTGGATTTGATCCTTTTGTAGTCTGAAAATACTGTGGAAGATGGAATATTACATACATTCTGATTGGCTTAGGAAGTCAAACCATAGGAATAAAATGACAGAAAGCATGGAAAAGAAACAGAACCTGTAACAAGAAATTCCACCCTTTAGCAAAGTACTGGTTGCACTGTTCAAATATGCCTTGATTCTAACAACCAAAGACAATAATTCAGGCTCTGACATCAGCATGTAAGATGTCACCTTTATGATATTTTGCTGCATTTGGGAATGGAGAGAACAGTCTTGGCCCTTTTCTGTACTTTTCTTGGCAAAGCGGAAGTTTGATTGTGTGTTTCTATCAAGTGTATATCCAGTGGCCTACACAAGGAGCTAAAGAAAAATGACCCATCAAATGATTGCATTGTTGTAATTCCACCTCTAACACAGGTACCCATGAAAAGTCACTGAAAAGAGGTGCTCCAGGTAATTGACCATTTCCTTCAATATGATCACAGGCACAAAATAGTTCCAGAGAAATAACAAACTAGCACTCATTTTCCACAGATATCGTCAAGTCAGGACCAGAAACACATTTAAAAACATGATAAAAAGGATAGCAAAAGTGTTTGCTGTCAAATTTTCAATTATGAGTGCATTTGACTGCTATGATCTAGGGGGTGTTTACAGTGATGCCAACACCATTGTCCAGTTAATTCTATAATGTTATTAATCAAGTGATTTTGTATTGGCCCAGTTACAGGTCCGAGGTCAGCCGTATTGGCCTTCGGCCTCGGGCCAATACGGCTTACCTAATACGAAATCACTTGATTAATGACAATTTTATTAATTAACCCTTTAACGAACAATCCCTGGTTTTTACGACCCTGAAAAAGAAGCCTTCTGGTAACCAGCATTTTCTCCTTTTTCCCACAATGTTTTCTACCCTGCTGGAAACAAATATCAATTTTTGGGTTACGTTTACTTTGCAGCCTCCTTGAACGTGATTGGCTAAAAGTAATGGCAGGCACTAACATGACCAAACTTTTGACTAATCACATTCAAGGATTTCTGTATTGGTCATGGGTCATCAATATTGATATGAGGTCAACTGTATTGATCGGAGGTCAAGTGGTATTAAGCTGGGGTCACGACCTGTATACTATACGAAGTCAGAAATGTGACTAGTATCACATGGACCGGTTTCCATGTATTACTTCTATATATCCAATAGTTAATTAATAAAAGCTCTTATATCAGTATATATACAGGTATAGAAGTATTACAGCCCCTAACATCTGCACTTAATTGATTACAACACAATCCTGACTTTTTAATGACCCTGAGAAAGAAGCCTTTTGAAAACATTGTGTACAAAGGAGAAAATGCTGGTAACCAGCATTATCTCCTTTTTCTCACCATGTTTTCTATCCTTCCTAAACCAAATATCAGTTTTTCTGGTTGTATTTATTTTGTTATCTACAAATGCTTTCAAGTTGGACCAGTCTATTCTTTTGTCATGTGGTAATGAGTTCATTCAATATAGGCACATTTGAAGCCCAGGTACCAGCGTAAAATGAAACTTGGATATATTTCTAGCCAAGGTGCCAGTGTTTGATGAAATTAAGATTTATTTCAGACACTGATACAAACATATAATTGCAATTACATGTATTATATTTCTGGTCCAGCGTATTGGCATATACTGTTAATTACATTCAGATTTATTTCAGGTCCTGGAATTAGCTCCCTACTGGCACTCTGCTCAGAGAATCAGCTGAGACACACATTGTCTGTTATACAGTCTCTTTTCAACAGATTTAGGTTTGTATTTTTCCACACATCTCACACTCTAATGAGTTCTGCATGGTTCAGTATTGAAGTTTAGAATTCAGTACTTGGAGGCCTAATGTTTGATCCTCGCTGGAAGCACTTGGTTTTTCATGGAGTGTCTTTTGGCAGGTGATTTTGAGCCCTAACTTGGTATTTGGTGAAACCAAGAACATGTACATGAACATGTGATCTTTTAGTGTGATATGCGTGAAATGATATTAACCCATTACCATACAACACCTACTTCTGACAACCCAGAGAAAGACGCCTTTAGAAAACATTGTAGGAAAAGGAAAAATACTGGTAACCAGCATTTTTTCCTTTTCCCACAATGTTTTGTACTCTTCTCAAACCAAATTTCAAGTACAACCATTTGAAATACATTTGAATTGCCAGCTGTAAATTCCATCAAAATATACAAGTCTAAAATTTTGCCTTCCTGTAAAGGGTGAAGAGACTTTAACAGTATTAGTTGTACGTTCAGGTGGCAGGGGACTTGGAAACTTGTTCATGGCTGTGGTGAATCATGTCACCCTGAGCCTGCCTTCGGCTCGGGGCGACATGATTCACCACAGCCGTGAACAAGTTTCCAAGTCCCCTGCCACCTGACCATACAACAAATTTATAATACTGCAAAGTTTTACCCTTTCAAAGCACATTAAGCGAAATTTTCCTGTTTTATAATTTCATGAATCGAGTATGCTGACAAAATAGAAATTCCCTTCTGTGTGCCCCAATTCAATGAAAACTGACATCACTGGAAACTGATGTTTCTAAAACGTGCAGTTTGATGCATAAATGTGCAGTCTGGTGATCGATCGATGTCGCCATTTTGGATGTTGTGTTGTATGTTTACGGGGCACTCAAAAGGGAAACTGGTTTTACGTGGTTTTTGCCAGGGAACATATATGTTCCCAGCATGTTAACCAACCAGATCATGATAAATTTCTCTGCAGTATAATAATAAGCATGGCTCTTTCAGTTACATGTATTTTAAGGTTACCAGAGGGGGTATTTTGTAAGACTTTGACAAGTGTTGTTTGGCACTATGAAACTAGTGGTCTGTATGCTATATGACCAGCTTGCTTAGCTCATAGGAAGAGCATAGGATTTGTGAAGTTGATGTTTTGGGTTATATGTGGGTGTGGGTTCAATTCCCATGGCTGGCCATCTGAAATTGCTAATAGTCCTCTGGGTGAAATGTTAAACCGAGGTCCCATGTGACAGTGCTAAATACAAGCATGTAAAAAAACCAGGCGTAACTTAGATTGACTTCATTCTGTATCTGCACTATCCTCGGTAACAATACCAAAAGTTTTTGGGGCTTTCCCATATGGGCAAGGGATGGTGACGATAAATAAATGCAAGTTCTTTTAATCTGTATGCTTAAGAAATAATCTTCTTTCTATCGTGGTATATCGTTCAATAAACCACAGTTGTGAGTTATGAGGCACAATAAATAATCCACGAGGGTGATAGCCCGAGTGGGTTATTCATTGCGCCTCATAACTCATAACGTGGTTTATTGAACGATATACCACGATAGAAAGAAGATTATTTCGATTCTAACATGGCCAATTCTTAATGAAAGGAAAACAAGTTCAAACTAAGAGTAAAAATGCGGATGAAGATTATGTTCCATTGAATAACTCACTCATTGAATGACGTCACTCGATATAAGATGACGTCACTCTACATGGATTGTCGCAGATTTTACCACGTTTTCCTTGCACTGTGTTTGTAGAGCCAAAGTCGCGTGTCATGTTAGAATATTTAATAATCTTCTTGCAGGCAGGTCATTGACCAAAGAGGAAAAGGAGAGAATGGCAGAAATGTCACAAACAGGCAACACCATGGTAAGTGGATAGTTTCATTAGATAAAGAAATTCTTTTTACAGCAAATTTTCATATAATGAATTTAATTTGACCATTAAATTAGCTTCAGCTTATTTTGCTGTTGACTTATGAAGCACAAAAGACAACTTTATTTGTTTCTGTACCTCACAAAGATCAAGATCACACTGTCCAGTGAAGACAATGTGCAGAAAGAGCAAACTGCACAATATTTTTTCCTATCCCAAAACGTTTTTAAAAGGATTCTTTCATAAGATCTTTAAAATTTTGTGTTGTGTATTAGAGGTTTAAGTTAATTGATTTCTGGGTTTATCTTCCAGTAATAGAGATGGTTCCTGGTACTTTAACCCTTTACCACACAATCCCTACTTTTGACGCCCCTGAGAAAGAAGCCTTTAGAAAACATTGTGGGAAAAGGAGAAAATGCTGGTAACCAGCATTTTCTCCTTTTCCCACAATGTTTTCTACCCTTCACAAAACAAATTTCAAATTTTCAGTCACTTTTATTGTATCGTCTGCGAATGCTTTCAATTTGGACCAGTCTAAAATTTTCTTGTGTGGTAAAGAGTTAACCCTTTTCCACACAGCAGAATTTTAGACCTGTTGAAAGCAATAACATTTGTAAGCAATAAATTCATAGTGGCTGAAATGACACAATTTTTCTTTGATAGAGAAGAAAACTTTGTGGGAAAAGGAGAAAATGCTGGTTACCAGCATTTTCTCATTTTCCCACAAAGTTTTTCAAAGGCCTCTTCCTCAGGGGTGTAAAAAACTGACACTGTGTGGTGAAGGGTTAAAGTTTGCTTATAGAGGTTTGTTTATTTCTTCTTGTAGCAACTTCACATAGAAAACATAAACATGATAGTTTTTCTTATACAGAATTTTCCAAAAGACTATGGGAGCATATTTACAAGTTTATTGTGGATCATGCTGAAACTCTCACACCTCCTGTAGAAATTGCTGATGTAGCCGCGGAATTCTGTCTCCTTGCTTTACAAATGTAAATATCATAGTATTTACATGTGAGAAGTATTATTTTTTTTTTATTGTCAGCCTGTAAATTTTCCAGTTCAAATACATGTATTACAAGCAGATAAACTATACTCACCAGAAAAAAAGTCTGTATCGACACAGCGTCATGTATGGTTTCAAATATTGTATGATGAGATATCTTTTTTAGAGAAGAAAGTTTTGTATGTCTTCTATTTAAAAAGCAATTGGCCAAGTATTGTAATGTTTGGCTTGCAATGTTTTGACTTACTAGCCAGTGGAGTGATACAGGGCCATCATGGCCCTCATGTTTTCTCTCTTGGCACTGTAAATCGACATAACAATTCTTGATTTAGATTGTCAATACCTTACTTTATAATATTCATCTACATGGAATATAATTATTTGTTTTGTCTACCAGTTATTGATTTGATTTGTGCAGTTATGATATTTTATTCATTTGCCATTTATTGAAAGGCATATTCACTGATTGAATCTGACCAAACAAGAAAAAATTTAGATCTGCCCAAATTGAAAGTGTTTGTAGATGGCAGATTTAATTTTAACCCTTTACTTGCCAATTTGCCAATTTGAGGCTCTTCAATTTCAGCTGCAAATAAAGATATGATGTCAAAAATATGGACAAATGAGGATATAAATATCTGATTGAGTGGAAAACATTGTCGGAAAAGGAGAAATTGCTCGTTACGAGCAATTTCTCCTTTTCCCACAATTTTTTTCAAAAGCTGTCTGTTATTGATACGTCAAAATGAGTATCTATGGAATAAAGGGTTAATAGATATGAACATTACTTGCTTTTTGTAGAGTGGACAACATAGCTTACACAAGCAATCATACTTCATATACACTACCCCAGTCCCATTCTACCCCTAATAATAATAACAATAATAATAATAATAATAATAATATGACGATGATGATGATGATATGATGATGATGATAAAAAGATAAGACAGTCTTCTACATTGGTATAAAGTGGAAATTAGCTATATTGTAATTGTATTACCGGTACTGACTGTCACTGGCAATAATAAATAGGTTGTGTGGATAACTTCAATTAACCCATTACCACACAATCCTTACTTTTGACACCCCTGAGAAAGAAGCCTTTTGAAAACACTGTGGGAAAAGGAGAAAATGCTGGTAACCAGCATTTTCTCCTTTTCCCACAATGTTTTCTACCCTTACCAGAACAAATTTCTATTTTTGAGTCACCTTTTTTTTGTTGTCTGCAAATGCTTTCAATTTGGACCAGTCTAAAATTTTCTCGTGTGGTAAAGAGTTAAGATCAGACTGCTCTGATGTTGCTATGACAAAACTACAACAAAGTCGTTGTCAATAGGTGTGGAAATCTATTTGTAGAACTTGGACAAAAGTTGAATTTCCTGAGTTGATTGTGAAAGAGTTAAGAACAATGAGAAGGTTTGTGTAGTTTGAATACTTCAACAATTATAAATAAGCTCTTGTTCCCTCAACAGTTTTCCTGAAGAATTGGGAACAGTTTTATTTTTATACTGACTTTTTTCTGAATAATGATTATAATAATATTTCAGGCCTCCAAGCCAACAGACATTTTTGTCGGTGTTCCAGACAGTTGCCAGTGGAGAGAAAGTCAATGCTAGGTTAGTAAACTTGATGACTCTTGAAACTAATTTCTAGAAGTTGTGGAAGAAGACCTAGAGGAACAGGACTTTTGAAGGTGTTGTGGGAAATGGAGAGTTGCAGATCCCGAGCAGTTTGTGCTTTTCTTACACTGTTTCCTACGCTATCAGAGAACCTCAACATATTAATTTTTCTTGTATGCATCCTTTAAATGATTCAGAATAGCATAACTTCAGAATTGTTATAAAATGTAATTACTCAAAGTTTTTCCATACCTAAAAGGCTGAAATGTTTTATAAAGTATTACTGTGATTGATTTTGCCTTGAAAGTATGTAAATACTGCATGATCTCCGCAAACAACATGAAGATCCAATTTTGAAGAATAATTCTTTCTATATTTTAGTGTTGGCTGCAGATTCTTGAGTCAATTGCTGGGTTCACAAGATGTTACAAGCAAACTACAATCAGACCTCAAAAACTGGGAATCATATATTATCCGTTGCTGGTTTCACTGCTGCGTACTGGTACCTGTTTCATCAAAGACTTTACAAGAGGTGACAAGGTCAGGCACTGACAACTAGCAAATAACAATATCGTAAAGCCTTTCATATTTACAGCTGCATGAAATACTGTATCACTTGTGGGTCGTAGATATTTGGTCAGCGTTTTCTGTGATCAAGCCTTTCTAAAATATTTTGTCATGATCTGTCAAATATGGCTTGACTCTCTGTTTGTCTTTACTACTACTTGAAATTTTTTATATACTTTTTAACTCTTTATTGATCGACATAATTCTAGACTGGTCAAAATTCAAAGCATTTGTAAATGATAAATCAAGGTTGACCAAGTGATGAAATCTGTTCTTAAAAGACTAGAAAACAATTAGGAAAAGGAGAAAATGCTGGTCACTAGCATTTTTACGTTTTTCCACAATGTTTTCAAAAGTCCTTCCCTTCAGGTTTGTTGAAATTCAGGGATGTGTGGTACAGGTTTAACTCTTTACCAAACAATCCTGACTTTTCACGACCCAGAGAAAGAAGCCTTTTGAAAACATTGTAGGAAAAGGTGAAAATGCTGGTAACCAGCATTTTCTCCTTTTCCCACAATGCTTTCTACCCTATCAAAGAAAAATCATTTGATATGAGCCACATTGAAACTGTCATCTGCAAATGCTTTCAATTCTGACTGGTCTAAAATTTTGTTGTGTGATAGAGGGTTAAGTACTCCCATTTGCAAATCATATAATGAAATATTTTATAGAATTTAATTTTGACTTCCTTGTATTTTGTCCCATATGCAGACATTCTCTTAACAAAATCATACCTTTGGTTGAACACATTTAAAAATAGTTCAAGTTTTAGAAACTACTGATTTTTTACGTCCATTTTTCATGGGTTACTGAATTAGCCCTTTACCAAATAATTCCTGGTTTTGACAACCCTGAGACAGAAACCTTTTGAAAGCATTGTGGGAAAAGGAGGAAATGCTGGTAACCAGCATTTTCTCCTTTTCCTATGTTTTCTACCCTGCTTGATGAAACAAAGTTCATTTTTAGCTCCACTGGCCGAAGGCCAGCGGGCTTATGTCATGGCCCATTGTCCGTCGTGCGTCCGTGCGTCCGTGCGTCTGTGCGTGCGTGGGTGCATCCATGCGTGCGTTAACTTTTATTTCAAACATCTTCTTCTCTGAAACTACCCATCCAATTTTGATGAAACTTCACAGAAATGATCCTGCCATGGTCCTCTTCAGAATTCCTTGAAAGAATTTTATTCCTTCAAAAACTCTGGTTGCCATGGCAACAAAACTGAAAAATATTGAAAATTTTTAAAAATCTTCTTCTCTGAAACCATAATGCCTAGGGCTACCAAATTTGGCATGTAGCTTTATCTAGTGGACCTCTACCAATTTCCTTCAAATAATAGCCCTGGGGTCAAAATTGGCCCCACCCGGGGGGTCACAAGTTTTATATGGGTATATATAGGGAAAACTTTAAAATCCTTCTAGTACCTAGCCATAGGGCCTAGGGCTACCAAATTTGGCATGTAGCTTTATCTAGTAGACCTCTACCCAGAGTGCCCAAATGATAGCCCAGAGGTCAAATTTGGCCAGGCCCCAAGTTTTATATGGGCTTATATAGTGAAAACTTTAAAAATCTTTTCGTACCAAGCCATAAGGCCTAGGGCTACCAAATTTTGCTTGTAGCTTTATCTAGTGGGTCTCTACCAGGAGGGCCCAAATTAAAGCCTTAGGGTCAAGTTTGTCCCCACACCAGGGGTCACAAGTTTTACGTGGGCTTTTGTGGTGAAAACTTTCTAAGTCATCTTGTTACTAACCATAATAAAGACTAGGACCGCTAAATTTAGCCTTGTCACATGGATTTTATGTTTTACAGGGCCTTTTATTGAGAAAACTTTGAAAATCTTCTTGTTTATAACCACACATTCTAGACCTGTATTATTTAGTATGGGGCTTTATCTTGTAAACCTCTACAAGGATTCAAGTAATTATAGCTTTGTGGTCAAAATTGGATTTGCCCAGGGGTCACAACTTTTTTGTGGGTTTTTATGGAAAGAAATTGTATACCCTCAAGTTTGAAACCAGTTGGCCAAATTATGTACTGTTTGGCTTGAGGTGTTTTTATGAATTAACCAGTGGAGCGATACAGGGCCATGATGGCCTCTTGTTTTAGTTATGTTTATTTTGTCGCCAGCAAGTACTTCCAATTTGGATCATTCTTAAATTTTGTAGAGACTTAAGCAGGTTTAAGTTGATTGCCCTATTTCAAAGCCTTTGATAAGTTGACTGTTTAAAAAAAGTGGAGTATGTTCACCTCTAGAAGTGATAATATCGAAATAACATGAATATTTATTTCAGATCTGTACTACAGTTGCATGAAGTGAGAGATGTTTTTGAGAGAGCATCCATGGATCCACCTGATAACCCCAGCGACACACCAGTGCAGTTTCTGAAAGCATTATATAAAGCTCATGGAAAACTTGAGGTAAAATCCCCAAAAAGTAAAAAGTATAATATTTGTATAGGATTTTTATGTACTGATTAGTTTTTAGCCTAGATTGTGGATGCTTTACAATTCTGTACGTGAGAAAAAACTTACAATCAAATATTCAAATTGAAAGCATCTGCAGACACACTTTAAAAAAGACTCAAATGACTAAGATCATCTTCTGATCAAGGAAAAAACCTTGTGGGAAAAAGAAAAAATGCTGGCTATCAGCTTTTCTCCTCCTCCAACAATTTTTTTTCTAAAACGCTCTTCCCCAGGGTCATAAAACATAAGATTGTGTGGTGTGTGATGGAGAGTTAACCCATTACCACACAATCCCTACTTTTGACGCCCCTGAGAAAGAAGCCTTTCGAAAACACTATGGGAAAAGGAGAAAATGCTGGTAACCAGCATTTTCTCCTTTTCCCACAGTGTTTTCTACCCTTCCCAGAACAAATTTCTATTTTTCTATCACCTTTACTTTGTCGTCTGCAAATGCTTTCAATTTGGAGCAGTCTAAAATTTTCTCGTGTGATGAAGAGTTAAAGGATATAGTGTGCTATGCCATCCTAAGAAAACAATTTTTTTTTCAATATCTAACTTTTTCAAGCATCTGTCAAATCTTGTGAAGTAGTGGAATTAGTAATTGCTCCCTTTTTTGTCTATATTCCAAATGTTGAGTATGTGTTTCCATTGTCCCAAACAACAGGATATCTTCCTATGAAAAGATAATGAAAATTGCAATAACTTGGATTTCTCTATCTTTGGAAGTTTACGTTCAATTTACTTAATAGTATAAGGGCTTTTTTTCTAGTTGATCATACACAGATGATATATTACTGAAACATTACCATGTGTATATGCATACATAACTACAAATAATTACACCCCTGCAGAGGACAGTATTTGAAAACATAATGGGAAGCAGTACACATGCATAATACACCACTGCATGTTTTCTAAAAAGTTTTCTTTAACCTTTTACTCTGTAGACACTCATTTCCATGCATTGCTTGTAGGAGCCTTTGGAAAACATTGTGGCAAAAGGTGAAATTGCTCATGACGAGCAATTTCACCTTTTGTCACAATGTTTTTTATGCTATCAAAAGGTGTCATATACACATAAGAAACGGCTTCATCCTAGCTATTATTTAAGGTCAATGAGAGATACCATAGAAATGCCTTATGGAGTAAAGGGTTAACCTTCAGAAATCATTTCTTTCTTCCTGATTGATTAATTATTTTTTGTGTTTTGCTTGTTTTAATGAACATCATAATGTAATGGGCCAACGGATTAGGTACCAAACCAGTTGTTTTATTCGTTTTCCCACAACATAATGAGAATGCCTTTTTTCCACTGAGTCATGAAGACTCGGGATCATGTGGGAAAGCATCTTCGCAAGCCACGGCTGACGATTCACTACGTTACTCTACCGTTGTTGGATCAAGCTTGATTTTTACATTACCCCAATACGCTTTTTCAGTGGATGCAGCCAGCTCTAACTGCAACGAATGAAATCACTCGTAGCATTTCATCTTTGATAAAAATAGAACAAGGTCGCTACCTTTCAAATAGAAGGTAAACATGGAAACCCATGTGGATGTCTGCTTATCGCTTCATGTGTATTCGTAAGCAGTTTGTAAAACGATATTTCATTAGCTTTTAGAAATATGATGTAAAGGGGGGTAATAACCAGCATCTAATAGAGGGCGGATTGCAGGAATCTTGAAATTGGGCTCAATCAGCCAAGTTAAGATCCGTGTAGTGATTGTAACCTTGGCTCGGAAAGGGTTTAAAGTTATTTTTGTCAGAGTATAGGACAGAATACTGAGTATCCCACAGTAAGACTGCTTTCTGTCTGGTTTTTAACCCTTTACCCCATAAGGCATTTCTATGGTATCTCTAAGTGACCCTAAATAATAGCAAGAATGAAGCCGTTTTTTATGAGTGAATGACACTTTTTGATAGCATAGAAAACAATGTGACAAAAGGTGAAATTGCTAGTGACAAGCAATTTCACCTTTTGCCACAATGTTTTCCAAAGGCTCTTACAAGTAATGAATAGAAATGAGTATCTGTGGAGTAAAGAGTTAAGTAGACTGCCTGAAAAAGAAATTTCTAGAGTTGTGTAGGCAGTATTATGTTGATGTTGGGTACTTTTAATTTTTCAGACTTGGTCAGAGAAAATGGATTTTCAAAAGCTGGTCATGACATACTTCACAGATCTTCACAAAAGCGTTGTACCTGCATTACGGAATGTTGTTGCCACAAATCTTATCTCGAACATCTATTTTATTGTTGGAAATATGATCAAATACTGTGCTAAGTTGGTGTACTTTAGGGTTAGTTGTTATTTGTAAATTGAAATTTATGTCCCATGCAATTGCTCTGCTAAAAATAAAGAAAAAAAAAACTAATGTTTTGTTTGAATGAATATGACTGAGCTGAAAGTACATTGTGAGATTATTTGGTGCTTGTTTCAAGCAGAATTTTGTAGCCAACAGTGTGTTTAGATATATAATATTGAGAAGCACTTGACATTTTAAGAAATGATTTTCATTGCAACTTGGTATTTACCAAAGTGCAGAAACTTCTATTTCCAGAAAAAGGAAGAGGCACTGCTAAATAATCTTAAGCATTCCTGTCTTTATCAGTCACTATGTAAACCACTGTAATTATTCTGTAAACCAATGTATTTATTGAAATTATTTGCCGTTAGAATAAAAATATTTATTGTACAACTTTTTCTTAACCCTTTACAAAACGACAAAAACTTAAAGTGGTCCGAATTGAAAGCATTTGCAGACAACAAAATTATCGTAACTAAAAAAATTGATATTTGTTTCAACCAGGGTAGAAAACATTGTGGGAAAAGGAGAAAATGCTGGTTACCAACATTTTATTCTTTTCCCACAATGTTTTCAAAAGGCTTCTATCTCAGGGTTGAAAAACAAGGGATTGTTTGGTAAAGGGTTAAACAAATCAATTTCTAAATTAAAAGTATTTGCAGATGAGAAATTGGAAAAAAAAAGAAAAGAAGAAAATGCTAGTGACCGGCAGTTCTCCTTTTTCAGCAATACATGTATTTTCAACAGCTGCATTCTGTAACTTCTGATCACACAATCCCAAGTTTTAAAAGCCCTAAGAGAGAAAACTTTCGAAAATATTGTTGGAAAAAAAGAAGATGCAGGTAAACAGCATTTTCTTCTTCACCCGCAATGTTTTTTTTTTTTTTTTTTTAAAACACATTTTAATTTTTGAATCATATTTATTTTGTTGACTGCAAATGCTTTCAAATACGGACCAGTTTAAAATTTTTCATCTGGTTAACCCTTTACCAAGCAATCTCTGGTTTTTATGAACCAGTATTTTCTCCTTTACCCACCATGTTTTCCACCCTGCTGGAAACAAATTTCAATTTTTGAATTACATTTATTTTGTAGTTTTCAAGTGCTTTCAATTTGGACCAGTCTATAGTTTTGTCATGTGGTAATGACTTCAGAGTTAAGGTCGATAAAACACAGGATTGTTTGGTACAAGGCTGAGAGGAAGATGGAGTCATTACTTATTAGTTTCATTAGATAATTGAAATTGCATCAAACCTTAACATTTACCAAACAATCCTGACTTTTAATGACATAAGGAGATTGCTTTTAAAAGCAGTGCCCAGCATTTTCTCCTTCTCCCACAATGTTTTCTACATTTTTATAGACAGAAATCATCATTTCTACGATGTGCCATCTTCAAATATTTTTATTAAGACAAGTGTAAAAGTTTGGTATGTGTTCAAGGCTTAACTCATTACCAAATGACAAAATATTAGGTTTGTCCAAATCAAAAGCATTTGCAGATGACAAAATATAAGTGACTGAAAATTTGAAATTTGTAAAGGGTAGAAAACATTGTGGGAAAAGGAGAAAATGCTGGTTACCAGCATTTTCTCCTTTTTCCCCCACAATGTATTCAAAAGGCTTCTTTCTCAGGGGCGTCAAAAGTAGGTATTGTGTTGGTGTGGTAATGAGTTAATCAACTGGTAAAATTTAGGATCTATGATGATTGATATTTTCTACTGGAAAAAAAGCAAAGTTAGTTCATTTTCACAAAATTCTGGTTTGCACGCATCAGAATTCACAAATGTTGCTGTAATGTTTTCTGTGCCAAGTGTTTTTTTTTTTAGGCAAATTTTGTGCCAAGTGTTTTTTTTTTTAGGCAAATTAAATAACGGGATTCTGCTTAGTGTTTAATTAGATCTTTTTTTTTCTTTTTATGTCTCAACAGCAAGATGTAATAGTGCCATCGTTAATAAGCTCCATGGTACTTCCTCAACATGTGGTTGACAAAGACAAACCAGTGACCCAAGGCTTTTTGTCACTTATTAAGGAGCATCTACATCTTGTGAGTAACTTTTTATGACTTATATATCAACATAACTAATAAATAGAGGATATTTGTTTTTTTTGGTGTAAGATCAAAATTTATTTCAGCGAGTGGACACCATCGGTAATATTTTCGCGAGTGGCACAGCCACAAGTGAAAATATTACCGATGGTGTTCACGAGATGAAATAAATTTCGATCTTTCACCGAAATTAACAAATATTCTATTTATTTTATGCTTTTAACCCTTTCAGGAGGAGCTTTATCAAAATTCAGTACAGTTCTTTTCCCTTATTCCCCGTGGCGTACCCTTCCCGCATAGCAACGTTACGTCAAGCGCGAGAAATGTAAGGTATATGACATCATATTTCCCATCTAGTTGTTAGGCACGCGCAATTTACCTAGGCAACAAAAACTTGAAAATCGGTATTTTCACTGGTGGTATCAGTGTAAGATAGAAAAATATTTTCACTGCCAATTTCTCGATATCCTACCGGAAAGCATGAAATAAAAAGAGAGTTTTTTTTTTCAGTGAAAGATAAAAATTTATTTCAAGTGAGGGTCAGTAATATCTTTACTCATTGCTGTGCCAGTCATGAAAAAATTACCAGTGATGTTCACTCAATGAACTAAGTTTTGATCTTTCATCGATAAATACAAAAATTCTATTTATTTGAAGCTTGTAACCCCCTTTTTTTGTTGGGAATTTCATCAAAATGTTTGGTAATTCCCTATGACATAAACACATAAACACCTATTCACCCCTAGGATCTGACATGAGTTGGTTTTTGAGTTAAAAATTTATTAAACAAGTCTACAAAAATGTTGTTAAGTGAGCCTTTGTTGAGCTTAATAACATTTTTTGTTGAAGAGTTTAATAAATTTTTACCTCAAAAACCAACAAGTGTCAGATTCTTTTTATCACATTACTGTATAACAAGAATTATAGTCCAAAATGTGTTATACCAGAGGTATACATGTATCATGTGTAGTGAAATTTACATGAAGCCTGTGCACTTATTTTGAAAGGTACATTTCTAATGCCATTACGAACACAAATAGTTCCAAAGAAACTTGCATATTATTGTTTTTTGTTGAGTCTAACAGTGATAAAATTAACAACTTTATCAGGACAAGAACTTTGACCGCTACTTTTCTTCAGAAACCCAGGTCAGCAGTGTCTTAGAAATGAAGCGTATAATTACTAAGTGTTGACCAAATACAGCACTATTTTTTTTATCTCACAAATGTGTGAAAAAAGAAAATTTGTAATGGCTGTATCACACTGAAAACAAGGAGAGCTATGTGATAAAACAGTGCATTACAATATTACGTAAAGAGCAATGATTATGCACGACAAACTCTATATACTGGTTTGAATGGGCGGCTATTTGGTACAATCTGCTGCTTGTCCATCAACATGAAGAGCTGTACCTTTTTTTTACAGCTAGATAGTAATAAATATCAATCTAGGCCAGAGAATACAGAAATACGAAAAAAAGGTTTGACCAAGATAAGACAGCACAAAAAAAATATACATCTCTCTCTCTCTCTCTCTCTCTATCTCTCGATCGATCGAGCTATCAGATATACTGATCAATCCCTGTCTAAGTACACTCCATGGTAAGATAAAACAATTGTAAAGTTCTTTATGGAATATGAGAATAACTCTTTAGCAGACACATTAAATTCTGATCATGTCTAAATTGGAATCATTTACAGACGTCAAAATAACTAGGGCTCAAAGGATTGATTTTTATACCCTGCAAAACAATTGTTTTCAGTGGTATATACTGGAATCAGCCTGTTTGTCTGTGCGTCCGTCTGTGTGTCCATCTGTCTGTGTGTCCATCCATGTGTCCATTTGTGTACAAAATACTAGTAATTTTGTATCACAATCTCCTACAGTTTTCCTTCAATTGTATTGAAACTTTTCACATGTATTGATCATAATTATATTGAAGATTTGCAAAACACAAATTTCAAGTGTCAACTCTTCCTGGTTGAGGAATTATCTCCCCTTGAACTTGACACTGTTTTTTTTCTGTCAAAGTGCTGGCAGGGGTATTAAGTAACTGCTCTAGTTTTCTCTGGATGAGTTGAAAACATGTTTGATAGCATGCTTGGTCTGAGCGTTTTTCTTCTTTCCACAGGCTAAGGCTCTGAAGCGCCTTTCCCAACGACATCTCTATGAAAAACCCGGAGTAACCATAATGTACCCAAATATTTTCCATCAGATTTATAAATCATCCTTAGGCAAATCATCCGAATTGCCCAGCACAAGCTAATCTGACTTCTGACATACCGGTATTGGATTTAAAACAGAAAATTGCTTGGCATTTTCTCTTTCTAAAGTGGAATAAGTTCCGATATTTTTACCTTAAACTGGAGTTAAAACCTATACCTTGTATGCAGGTTTAGATTTCCCATCTTATGAGGATAAATTGAACTGGAGTTTAAGCTAAATTACAATAAAGAAAACCTCAGGGTTTAACTGTTAGTATGGGACTAACTAAACTGTTATTGCAGTGGAATTGCATAAAACTTGAGTTTAACACAAGGTTGTCTTTAAACCTCTTTTATGTGACATAAAGTTTGCTGTACTAAAGTTGTAAAAGTTATACTATTAATGATTTCTATCAAAAGTCCTGTAGGATCTATTTTCTTTTTGGTTGTTATCCCCCGACGTAGGTGGAGGGATATAGTTTGAGCCTTATCCATCAGTCCATCCGTCTGTCCCTCTGTCCGTCCGTCCGTCCCGGCAAATATCTCCAATACCATTTGACGGAATTTCGTGAAACTTTATAGACATGTACAATGACCCATTCTCCCAAGACTCTTTGTTTGTTTTTTTTTTATTCGATACAAAATGGCCGACTGGGAGCGATTTTAAGTTTCACTTAAGTTACACTTAAGTAAACTTCTAATGTTTGGAGTCTTCTCTTCAAAACTATACGAAGTTTTTATATGGAACTTGTCACATCTGCCAACCTCCATTAGGAAATGCAGGAAAAAAAAGTTTCACCTACATTGACCGTGCAACATCACAGTTACTTGCCCTTGTTTTTGTAATAAGGTGTCATGGAAAAAGGGGGTTTTATGTTATATTTCATTCCATTTCTTTTGAAGGCAACTCATTCCACATTTCTTGGCAGAATTGAATAGAATTTTGACAGAATATTTCTTTTCATGTCACCTATTGCATATAGTCAATATTTTGCGATTTGTACCTGCATCATGAAAAAAGGGGGCTTCATGTTTTATTTCATTTTATTTCTTGTGAATGCAACTCGTCCCATGTTTCTTGACAGAATTCAATGGAATTTTCACAGAATGTTTCTTATCATCTGAGCTATCGCATATTCTCAAGGTTTTGCAATTTGTGGCTGCATCATGAAAAAAGGGGGCTTCATCTTTTATTTTATTCTATTTCTTGTGAAGGCAACTCCTCCCACATTTCTTGGTAGATTTGAATGGAATTTTTACATTATCATGTGACCTAACACAACACCTCCCACATTTCTTGGCAGATTTGGATGGAATTTTCACATGAACATGTGATCTACGCCATATTGTCCAGGTTTTGGAATTTGTAGCTGCATCATGGAATAAGGGGGCTTCATGTTATAATTTCATTTTTCACCTGTATCTCTTTAATTACTGGACATATCTCAACAGATTCATGCGACCTAGCACATGTTGTCAAGGTTTTGCAATTTATCACTGTATCATGGAAAAAGGGGATTTTATGTCAAATTTAATTTTTTGTCAGTGTATCTCCAACTTTTATGAAATGCCAAGTTCTGCCAAAAGGATACTTAATGTATAATCCTGTTATGGACCTCTTTTATATTTTTTATGTAATGAAATCCTGTGCCATGGAACAAGGGAGCTTAATGTATAATTTCATCATGGACCAATAACAAAAAGGCCACATGTACATGCAAAACAGAATACCTCCTATACGTTTGTATCAAAAAAGGTCTTTTTCGGCCGGGGATATCATTTCAACGAAATTGCTTGTTAGCTCTGAAACTGACTTTTTTATTACAAGTTACAAAAGATGGTTACTCAAGATGATCTGCCCGCCATGTTCGGTTGTTCTTGCCAAAAACAGCTTTAATTTAATATTGCACAACAAACTGACAACAGACTTCTCCAAACTGAAAACACTTGCAGACAACAATTTAAATGTGGCTTAAATTACAGAATATTTCTGTAAAAGAGAAAAAAAAAAACTTGTGGGAAATGAAGAAAATGCTGATAACTAGCATTTTCTTCTTTTCCCAGAAGGTTTTCAGTAGGCCTTCCCAAGGTCGTTATAACATAGGGTTATGTGGCAAAGGGTTAAGCAGATTGTAATCTCATTTCATGTCAGAATGGCTGTTCTTTACAAAAGACAAAATAATATGCTGAGTAGAAAGGCTTAGATTCAGAACATTCTAAAACACCTAAAACACACATTTAACAAATTTTTGACTGCATAGATCATGATCAGCCTGCCTAGAATGTGCAGTCAGATCTTTGATTTACACTCATTGATTAATATCTTGGCAAAACAAGCTTGTAGTATGCTTTTTTTTTTACCCTTTACTACTAGATCCCGAGTTTTCACTATCTTGGAAGAAATTAAAGTGTTTTATAAATAGTGTTGGAAAACAGTTAAAGCTGTTTTCCAGCATTTGCTTCATTTCCCACACCTTTTTCTACCCTTTCAGAAACAAAGTTTATCATCTGGCCTCTAATGAAATTGTATGCTTAAAGGTGGCCCTTTAGATTTTGGGACGAAAATTTTACAAAAATACAAAAAAAAATCATCCTTATACTACCAAAGCCTTATAATTTTCATTCATTAAATCCCAGTAGTTGAAAATCATCCGACAACTAGATAAATTTGATTTACTACAGCCCAGGTCGACACTGCAGAGAAACACGGTCTATTTTTACATGACCAAATCGCTCATTTACATAACGGAAATAAACAGACAAAGCTTCAAATGTTACATCTGAAGTTCTAGACATTATGGAAAATAATTACATGTTTGTTATGTTATGGAATTTAATAGACATTAGTCACATGCAAGTCACTAACAATCCCACAATGCTTTTTTTTATTTTGGCTGGAAATCTTAAAATAGCTTAAGAGGCTATGTAGCCTTTTAAGGGAATACCACAAAAAAAGAAATAAATCTTTTTTGTAATTTTATAATTCTTAATGATTTGTATTGTTTTTTCATATAAATTTCAGTGACATATACATTTTTTAATTTGGTGTGATATGAAAATTCTAAATAGATCTACCCACCTTTAACTCTTTACCGAAGGACAAAGTTTTGGACTGGTCAAAATTGAGAGCATTTGCAGAAGACAAAACGAATGTGACTAAAGAATTGAAATTTGTTTTAGGAAGGAAAGGGAAGAAAACATTGTGGGAAAAGGAGAAAATGCTGGTTAACAGCATTTTCTCCTTTTCCCACAATGTTTTCAGAAGGCTTTTTTTCACGCGGGGTATTAAAAGTAGGGATTGTGTGATAAAAGGTTAATTAGCTTTCAGTCTCAGAAAAAGTCAACATTTTTGTCCGTTGTAAATGGTTGACACAATTTTTAGGTTCATTCACACATTTAGCTCGTTCAATGTGAGTGTTTTTTTGGCCACACTCGAATCTATACAAGTTTATTAGATATCTAGATCTACCAGGATCTATCAAAATTTGTTTATCTATCCCTTTCCCAAACAAGCCCTGGTTTTTACGGGTCAGGAATAAAAGCCTGTTGAAAACATTGTGGGGAAAGGAGAAAATGCTGGTAATCAGCATTTCCTCCTTTTCCCACAATGTTTCTACCCTATCATGTCGAAAAATCATCTTTTTAGCAACTGTTAATTTGTCATCTGCAAAATGCTTTCAATTTGGTCAGGTTCAAAATTTGCCGTGTGGGAAAGGGTTAAATTGATTGATCTGAATTAATCTCAAAATTGAGAACAGCTGGCCAGATCGAAAGTTTGCTAGATTTGAGACTAACATAGATCTACAGTTGACTCTTATCAAGATTGAGAAATACAAAATATAGGTCATAGATCTACATCCTATAAATTGAAGAAGATGCATAATTGGATAAAAAGCGAAGTAGAAAAGTTTACTTTCCCCGTTTACTAACTTTAAATGCACTGTAGGAAAAGTTTGTATAAATTGAGGATTTATAAAGGGAGGTAATTCTGTCAATCTGGAAATAACCATCAAAACAGATTACCAGACTTAAAGTGTGGTCCTACATGATTCGATAGCCGAGTTACAGTTAAGTTCAATATGGAACTAAACGCTGAATACGGCATTTTGAAAGATATAATTGGTTTTTAAATCATTTACAAATAAGTAAAACTGACAAGTCGTCAGATACGGGATACTTATAAACGAAATTTTGGTGTGTAGTTGTAGGCAACGGTAGTTTTACACGACCTGCATATGATGACAACAGTTTATGATTTCTGGGATTAAACTGGATGATGAGAAGGACTTATGCCATTGCTCCTTCCATCTGTATCTGATCCAGGTCTTGTTACTTAAAAAGTGATTCTGAAGCCGTTTGAAGTTGTGGAGTGAAGAGGAGAATATGCGGGGAAAAATGTGACCGATAGGAAAAAAAAAATTAGTTTCCTGTGGGACATCAAAGAAATCACTGTTGTGGCAATTCTGGTTTTTAAACTGAAGATTTTCAATAACCCATTACCAAAATATTTTAGACTGGTCCAAATTGAAAGCATTTGCAGACGACAAAATAAAAATGACAGAAAATTTGAAATTTGTTTTGTGAAGGGTAGAAAACATTGTGGGAAAAGGAGAAAATGCTGGTTACCAGCATTTTCTCCTTTTCCCACAGTGTTTTCAAAAGGCTTCTTTCTCAGGGGCATCAAAAGTAGGGATTGTGTGGTAATTGGATAATTATTTGATATGTGGTAATTCCTTACACCAGAGGAAATTGACATTCTATGATGAAAAAATTTGATAAAATATGAAAAAATTACCCCCTACATATAAAGAAACCCAAGGAATGCTACACATTGATTACCTGCGCGGGTCCTGTGTGGCTCAGTGGTAAAGTGCAGGACTCGTGACCTGGAGGTCCCAGGTTCGATACTCGCTGGCTCCACTGGTATTTTTTTTTTCACAGGGGTGTCCTTGGGCATGACACTTCAGAGCCTAGCCTAGTACTGGTGAAACCCAGGAAACATGAATAGGTGAACTGTCGCCGTGATATGACTGAAATACTGTTGAAAGCGGCGTAATACGCCATTCAAACAAACGATTACCTGCGACAGATAATACCATCACCTTTCACTGGAGATATCCGTCATTTTTTACAGCTTTTTTGGCAATCAAAAGCCATCAAGGAGCCCATTCGCTGACGTCACTAATATATAACACCAATTTTTCCCATGTCCGACAAGTCAGACATAGGATTTCCAGACCCCTGATAGGTCACTGGGACAGTTCTTTAAAATAACCTTATGAACACACATATTTTCAGCCCAATACTAAAGAAAGTGCCTATAGATAAACAGACTTAGGTCATCATGGCAATTTTTTTATAGGATAGAAAACAAGGTGGGAAAAGGAGAAAATACTGGTTGCCAACATTTTTCTCTTTTCCTTAAATATTTTCAACAAAATCTTTCACTAGTCTTCTAAGGGTAGGAACTCTGTGAAAACATTTTTTCTGAATCTGTCATCTCCTGGGCTGAAAAAATACATGTATTTGTATTATTAGCCGATTACAAGACAATCCCTACTTTAGGCAACCCTGAGAAAAAAGCTTTTAGAAAACATTGTGGGAACCGGCATTTTCTCCTTTTCCCACAATGTTTTCTACCCTTCACAAAAGAAATTTCAAATTTTCAGTCACTTTTATTTTGTCGTTTGCAAATACTTTAGATTTGGACAAACCTAAAATTTTGCTGTTTGGTAATGAATTAACCCTTTACCAAACAACAAAATTTTAGACTAGTCCAAATTTGAAGGACTTGTAAACGACAAAATAAACATATTCAGAAATTGATATTTGTTTCAACCAGGGTAGAAAACATTGTGGGAAAAGGAGAAAATGCTGGTAACCAGCATTTTCTCCTTTTCCCACATTGTTTTCAAAAGGCTTCTGTCTCAGGGTCGTAAAAACCAGGGATTGTTTGGTATAGGGTAAAGGGTTACATTTTCACCAGGCAACAAAGGTTTTGATTTAGTAAATGGTGTCAGATGCCATTTTCAACATTATTTCAGTTTTATCCTGGTAGCAAATGCACCTATCCACGTATTCTTTGGGTCTCATGTGACAGTACTTTTGCATAATCTTCTGCAAAGCTACTGGCTGTTTTTCCACCACGAAGCACTTTCAAAGATGCTGATTTTAATGACCCTTGGAATTAGGCCTTTTGAAAACATTGTTGGAAAAGGAGAAAATGCTGGTAATCAACATTTTCTCCTTTTCCCACAATGTTTTCAACCCTTTGCAATACAAATTTCTTTTTTTTTTTCAAATCACATTTACTTTTTTGTCTGCAAATGCTTTCAATTGGGACGGGGTCTAAAGTTTTGTTGTTTGATAAAGGGTTAATGATTTGTTTTTTCGTTACAGTTTATACAAGGTTTGGGTAGACTTCCATATGAAAGAGATGTATTTGTTCAGAGAAGACTGAAAGATATATTAGTGACATACCTACCCAAATTTTCTATGGTTAGGATTTTTTTTTTATTCTCTTTTCTGGAATTATTTGTAAGTTTTTGAAATCATTGCTTTTAATGGATGTGTCTTTGAATGTGTAGAAAAATATTGTGGGAAAAGGAGAAAATTCTGTTTACCAGCATTTTCTCCTTTTCCCACAATGTTTTCTACCCTTCACAAAACAAATTTCAAATTTCCAGTCACTTTTATTTTGTCGTCTGCAAATGCTTTGGATTTGGACAAGCCTGAAATATTGTCGTTCGGTAATGAGTTGATAGATAACATTTTTCTAGACTCTTTTAGTGAAATTTTATATCTAATACCATCTTATCTCAGATCCTATATGTCTTTAAATAAACTTTGGATGAGATTTTATCTATTGTATATGGCTATCAGAAGTTAAACCAAACCTTGACCAAAATAAATTGACAAAAAGATGTTAATACTGTATATGGGGAAATTTTTGTGAGGTGGAAACTTTTACGATTTTGCAATTTGAAAAAATCACAAACTTTTCTGTTTGTGTGTTTTACCACAGATATAATAACAAGTCTGTTGAATTCGCAAATATTTTCATTCTCAAAATGTCTAATCAGTAAGTCGCAAACTTTTCGATACACATAATTAAATATCCATGTATACAATATGTCCCTATAACTGGTAACAGACTTTTATGCTAAGGCTTATTGAAAGCTTTAACCCATTACCACACAATCCCTACTTTTGATGACCCTTAGACAGAAGCCTTTAGAAAACATTGGTTGGTAACCAGCATTTTCTCCTTTTCCCACAATGTTTTCTACCCTTCACAAAATAACGCTTAGAAACATAGTTGGAAAAGTAGAAAATGCTGTTTTTCCTGCATTTTCTCCTTTTCCAACTGTGTTTTCACATACCTTTTGCTCATTGTCATTTAAACATGGTAGTATTTGGTTGAATGCTCATTTTTAATTTCTGGATACATTTCAGAGGCCTCCTTCCATTTCATTGGCAGTGAGTACTGCCACCTCTGTGCATCCTGTTGTGGTAAGGACTAACCTTGTACCTCACAATGACGACTTTTAACTCCTTGGAGGGAGAAGCCTTTTGAAAACATTGTGGAAAAAGGAGAAAATGCTGGTAACCAGCATTTTCTCCTTTTCCCACAAAGTTTTCTTCCCAATCAAAGCAAAATTGCTCCGTATGAGCAATTTTGAAAGTGTCGTCTGTAAGTACTTTCAATTTGGATAGGTCTAAAATTTTGCTGTGTGGTAGCAGGTTATTATAAATATTGATTTTATAATTATGCCCCCCTTCGAAGAAGTGGGGGTATATTGCTTTGCACTTGTCGGTCGGTCCGTCCGTCGGTCCGTAGGTCAGTCCGTAGACCACATTTTTGTCCGGAGCATAACTCAAAAAGTATTTCAGGTATCAACTTGAAACCTCATAGGTGGATTAATCTTATTAAAGAGAAGTGCAGTGCACAAGAACCATATCTCTGCCCATCATATTCTTGGAGTTATTGCCCTTTGTTGATTTTCATACTTACCGGTAATTTTTGTCCGGAGCATAACTCAAAAGGTTTTTCAGTGATCATCTTGAAACTTTATATTTGGATAGATCTTATTCAGGAGAAGTGCATTGCCTAAGAACCATAACTCTGCCCATTATATTTTTGCAGTTATTGCCCTTTATTGATTTTTGTGCTTAATTTTTTTCCGGAGCATAACTCAAAAAGTATGTGAGATAAAATCATGAAACTTTAAAAGTTGATAGTTCACGTAAATGGGAAGTGCAGTGCCCAAGAATTTTTAATTCATCATTAATAATTTTTGAGTAATTACCCTTTGTTCGTTTTTACACTTTGAACTTCACAGTTTATAATCACATGTCATATTTAGAATTGGATGCCATGGGGGGGGGGGGGCATACATGTTTTTCAAACATCTCTTGTTTTTAGAATTGGATGCCATTAGGGGGGCATACATGTTTTACAAACATCTCTTGTTTAATCTTTTGAAGCTGTTCTTCACTTTTGCACAGACTGTAAAAACACACTTTGAATAGTAGTTTAGTTTTGTAGTGTTTTCAGTCAATATTTTTTAATCTGTCTTGATTTTAATTCCATTTTATTGACTTTCCATAATTATTTCCATGTCACATCAAGTGCCCTTAATCTAGAAGAGCTTTTTTTTTTCTGTACAGGTCAGATTTCAACTCCTCTAGTACAAAAGACAATTATGGTTGCATTTATGACTGGTATAAACCAAATTCAGTATGCAGAGAATTTTGATCATATGTACCATTTCATTATTCTATGCTGAATTGGTTAATTCTGCTTTTTCCACTATTTTCAGGCCAGTCTAGGCGGGACATTTATTCATCAACCATCTCAGGAATCAGTGAAATTTAGACATTATGTGATGAAAGTCGTGATTGAGAACTTTGTGGTTGTGAAGACTATGACTGTCCACCCCCAGCATGCAATGGTATGTTATGAGAGCAATGCTCTGGTGACAGGAGGTTAACCCTTTCGCAAACGATAAATTTTGAACCAAAAGAGTTTGCAGACAACAATTTTAGATTTGGAGAAAATGGCAGAAAGTTCTCAAAAAAGGTAAAAAACACTGTGGAAAAAGGAGAAATTGCTGGTTACGAGCAATTTCTCTTTTTCCCACAGTGTTTTCAAAATACTTTCACTGCAGACATATAAAAACCAGGGCTTGTATGGGAAAGGGTTAAAAATGTCTTTGCAAAAAAGTATCAATCCATGTGACAGAGCTCCTGGTTAGAGGGAGTGATGGTATTCTAAATCCATTATTTCTCTTTGAGACCCTATGTTGTTAGTACTCTTCAGAATCATCTCAATGAGACGATTCTATTGAGTACCCAATTGTTCACAGAATTTGATTCCGTCAAAAACTCTGGTTGCCATGGCAACCAAATGGAATTTTTTAGCAAATTCTTTAAAAATCTTCTTCTCTGAAACCACTGGTCGGATTTTGAAATTATTTCACAGAGATGTTCCTTGGGTGACCCTTTTCAAAAACTGTTCGTGAAATTTTGATCCGTCAAAAATTGTGGCTCTGGTGAATGGGGGCTACTTGCACTATACGGAAATCAAGGAATTCTTTAAAAATCCTCTCCTCTGAAACCTCTGGTCCGATTTTGAAATAATTTCACAGATATTTTCCTTGGGTGACCCTTTTCAAAAACTGTTCGTGAAATTTTGATCCGTCAAAAAATGTGGCTCTGGTGAATGGGGGCTACTTGCACTATACAGAAATGAAAGAATTCTTAAAAAATCTTCTTCTCTGAAACCGCTGGTCAGATTTTAAAATTATTTCACAGAGTTGTTCCTTGGGTGACCCTTTTCAAAAATTGTTCGCGAAATTTTGATTTGTCAAGAAACATGGCTCTGGTGAATGGGGGCTACTTGCATTATAGGGAAATGAGGAAATTCTTAAAAGATTTTGTACTCTGAAACCGCTGGTCAGATTTTGAAATAATTTCTCAGGATTGTTCCTTGGGTGACCCTTTTCAAAAAGTGTTTGCGAAATTTTGATTGGTCAAGAAACATGGCTCTGGTGAATGGGGGCTACTTGCACTATAGGGAAATGAAGAAATTTTTAAAAATTCTTCTTCTCTGAAACGGCTAGACAGATTTTAAAAAAAGATTTTACAGAGATGATCCTTGTGTGACCCTTTTAAAAAATTGTTTACAAAATTTTGATCCGTCAAGAAACATGGCTGTGGTGAATGGGGGCTACTTGCACTATATGGAAATGAAGAAATTCTTGAAAATTCTTCTTCTCTGAAATCCATAGTCAGATTTTAAAATAATTTGACAGGGATGTTCCTTGGGTGATCCTTGCTCTTGTGAATGGGGGCTACTTGCACTATATGGACATGATGAAATTCTTGAAAATTCTCTTTCTCTGAAACCCCTGGTCAGATTTTAAAAGAAATTTTCTGAAATGTTCCTTGGGTGACCCTTTTCAAAACTTGTTCGTAAATTTTGATCCATCAAGAAACATGGCTCTCGTGGATGGGGAATACTTGCTCTTATACAGAAATGAAGAATTCTTAAAACTTCTTCTTTCTGAAACTGATGGTCAGATTTCGAAATTAATTTTACAGGTGACCTTTTGAAAATTGCTTAGCAAAATTATAAATTTGGTTCCAATGTTTCAATACCTCAAAAAAAAAATAGGCTATGGTCATCTCAAAAATTCAGGTGAGCGATCCAGGGCCATCTTGGCCATCTTGTTTATGATTCCTTTACCTAAAATGGCTGTGTTTTAACAACCTTGACAAAAAAGCCTTTTTCAGCTTTGAATGATTACTGGAAAAGGAGAAAATGCTGGTTATCTTTGATGCTCTTTCCCTGTCAAAGCATAACACCATCACTTATGCCACATTTGAATGGCCATCTACAAATAAGTTCATTTCAGTTAGTCTTATTTTTTGTCTTCTTCCATAGTGTTAAGTCTTCCCCTACCAACACTCCCTGTGGTGTCCCGGGGGATGGGGAGGGGGGGGGGGTTAAGGTAGGGTAGGGGATGGTTTGTTAGCCTAGGACATTTCTCGTTTATATTGAAGCCAAATAATTAACTCTTCAAGGACAAAATTTTAGGTTTGAACAAAATCAAGTATTCACAGACAAGGAATTAGATGCAGCAAAAGTGATAGGATTTACTTTTTATAGGGTAACAAATATTGTTTATGAAGTAGCTGTATAACTTGAAATCTTTGTCACTGTAAAATACTGTTTGTGTGTGTGTGTTTTTTTAGGGCTGGTCATTTCTTGGAGAAGTTGTACAGAAGACATTAAGCTCCGTAGTGCTTGCAAGGTAATCATGATCTATCACCCCTTCTCTCATTCTTTTGGTCAAGGGTACAATAAAATTGAAGCAATGTTGGTTGCATATTTGTAGTACTTTTGGCTTGGTGTATTATATTTTCAGTTATATTGCAGAGGGAGTGTTTGTATCCATACTTTTCTTGACTAGCAATGGAGAAAGTTTGTGAACTTGTTAATGCTGGCAGAAGACTTTTGTATTGCACTAGACCATATTGGAAACATTGTTGCTTTAAGGATTGATTTTTTGAAAAAGCTGTGATTGATACATGTAGATTGCATGAAAGATGAAATTGTTTACCATCAGTAATAGGGCTAGTTTCCTAATGCAGATTGCTATCAGATTAGACAAAACCAATCTTATTTATCTATGCTTTGCAGGGACACTCTTGCCATATGCAGCCTTTAACTCTCCACCACACATTCCTGACTTTAGATGACCCCAAACTGTAAAGCCTATAGAAAAAATTGTAGGAAAAGGAGTAAATGCTGGTAACCAGCATTTTCGCCTTTTCCCAAAATATTTTTTCTACCCTTCCCAAAACAAATTTCAGTTTTTGAGTGGCTTTAATTATGTCATCTGCTAATGCTTCTGGATAAGTCAAAAATTTTGTCGTTTGGTAAAGATTTAACTCATTACCAAACGACAACATTTTAGGCTTGCCCAAATCGAAAGCATTTGCAGACGACAAAATGAAAGTGACTGAAAATTTGAAATTTGGTTTGTGAAGTGTAGAAAACATGGTGGGAAAAGGAGAACATGCTGGTTACCAGCATTTTCTCCTTTTCCCATCATGTTTTCTAAAGGCCTCTTTCTCAGGGTCGTCGAAAGTAGGGATTGTGTGGTAATGGGTTAAACAGCAATAATTTGGTATAATTACTGGCTGAAAATGGCAATAGTGTTTATGTAATGCTTATGGATTAGGCTCATACATTAGATCAAACACAGTGTCTGATCAAGACTCTCTTTGCCACTATATCTCACAAAGTATCAGACTGGACTGTGTACATCTAAGATCAGACTGTACTGAATAAGGTGTCTTATCTTGAGCTAGACTATTTGCAAAGGTTGTTTTAACCCATTACCACACAATCCCTACTTTTGACGCCCCCAAGAAAGAAGCCTTTAGAAAACATTGTGGGAAAAGGAGAAAATGCTGGTAACCAGCATTTTCTCCTTTTCCCAAAATGTTTTCTACCCTTCCCAGAACAAATTTCAATTTTTCAGTCACCTTTATTTTGTCGTCTGCAAACGCTTTCAATTTGGACCAGTTTAGAATTTTGACGTGTGGTAAAGAGTTAATACTATGTATCTCTTGTTTGTGACAGGGATTTCCCAGAACTACTACTGGTGTGTCTTGAGTATTTACTGCTTTTGCCTGAACAGTCCCCAGTTTTACACAACATACTGAATGTTCTGAGACAAACAGCTAGAGCTCACAGAGAGAATAAAGATTTGATTCAGTTGTAAGTTTTTCCTATTATTGATCAGTAGAGACAATACATTCTCTGATACATTTTGTATCTATTTGTATGCATTTTCAATACAAATACGGAAAAAAAATGGACTTCATGCACATTGTTTACATTTTGTATATAATTTAACCCTTTCCCACCTTGATTTTAGAGACATCCATATTGAAAGATTTTACAAATGACAGTTCAGATTTTTTCTTTTTAAATGATAGTATTTTACCTTGAAAGAGTACAAAACATTATGGGTAAAGCTTTAGCTCCTTTCACCACAGTGTTTTCTGAAGCTGTCTTTCTCATCATTAAAACCCAGAATCATGTGGTTCCTCGGATAGAAAAATTACTATGCTGAAAGATGTTTTACAAAAGACATATTTTGAGATTAGCAAATGTCGACTCAGTTGTGACAAAGTCTTATTTGCTTACTGTGTTACGGGAGACCACTCCTTCCTCCATGGCTTCGTCCTGAATTAAAATACCTGACTGCTGTGTCAGGGAGATATCTCTTTCGTTAAGTGGTTAAGGTATTGGCCTTTTGTTCTGGGGTTCGAATCCCGCCTGGTCCCTTATTTCTGCCATGCAGTTATTAATTTGTTTCTTTGTTACAGACTTTGATGGTAAGATGGGGGCTGGTTCGGGATTGGCCATTGAGCCATTAATCCCATTCGTTGTCCAAAAACTGACTTCCTGCCTTATAAGGCTTTGAGCATCAATAAATGATGACTTTAAGAGGGTTGTTTTAGGGGAGACCACTCCTTCCTGCATGGCTACGTCCCGATTTAAAAACAATATCTGACTACTGCATTGGGGAGATATCTCTTTGGCTCAGTGGTCAAGGAATTGGCCTTTCGTATTGGAGTTCTGGGGTTCATATCCCGCCCAGTCCCTTATTTCTGCCATGCATTTATTAATTTGTTTCTTTGTTATGGACTTTGTTGGTAAGAACTGTAAGGCAACACAATAATTGTACCTAAGTGTTACAAATTCTTCATAGACATAAGGGATGGATATGGTTTGATACATACATTTGGTGGGTTTTTCCAGCTACTCCACATAAATATCAATGATAAGCAATCTTATCCACTGAGATTTTCTGTATTGACCAATCATTCAGCTCACAAGACTTTAACTCAATACCATACAACAATATTTTAGGCTTGTCCAAATCAAAAGCATTTGCAGACGACAAAATAAGAGTGACTGAAAATTTAAAATTAGTTTTGTGAAGAGTAGAAAACATTGTGGGAAAAAGAGAAAATGCTGGTTACCAGCATTTTCTCCTTTTCCCACAATGTTTTGTGAGGGCAAATTGAAAACACTTGCATAAAACAAAATAAATGAAACTCAAAAATTGGAATTAGTTTCCAGCAGGGTGGAAAATATTGTGGAAAAAGGAGAAACTGCTGTTTACTAACATTTTCTCCTTTTTCCACAATGTTTTCAAAAGGCTTCTATTTCAGGGTCCTAAAAACGAGGGATTGTTTGATTAAGGGTTAATAAAGACTATAACTGATTTAAGAGTAGGTGTTGAATACGGTTCTAGATTGGTCATAAGAAGTATGAATTTTTGTAATGTGCAAACATGTGTTATGCATGAACATTTAATCCTTAACCAAACAATCCCGGGTTCTTACGACCCTGAGATAACAGGCTTTTGAAAACATTGTGGGAAAAGGAGAAAATGCTGGTAGCCAGCATTTTCTCCTTTTCCCACAATGTTTTCTACCCTGCTCGAAACAAATTTCAATTTTTGAGTTATGTTTATTTTGTCGTCTGCAGAATGCTTTCATTTTGGACCAGTCTAAAATTTCATTGTTTGGTAAAGAGTTAAGACTGCATTTATAAACGATAAATGCAACTCCAATCAAGGTTTTTGTCTTTGATAGGATAAAGAATGTTGTGGGAGAAAGAGAAAATGCTGGTGACCAGCATTTTCTCTTTTTCCTCAACATGTAATGTTTTCCAGAGTCAGTTTTCTCAGGTTCATTATAACATGGGATTGAATGGCAATCGATCCAGGTAACTTCTCTATTACAGGTCAGTAATTTCAAGTGGCTGCCAAAAATTCATCCAGAGTTATTTTAGATACAGTTTAACAGGAGTTCTGAAGGTGATAGGGCAGCTGGCTGAGTCACATAAGCCTGCAGTTACAAGTGTGATCCCAGATTTGTCTGCAAGCATCACAGAAATGGAAAAGAAAAGGGGTGTCGGTGTAGATCAAACATTGAGGTAACTTTCTGAGTGATTAATCCATTACCAAACGACAATATTTTAGACTGGTCCAAATTGAAAGCATTTGCAGACGACAAAATAAAAGTGACTGAAGATTTGAAATTTGTTTTGTTTTGTTTTGTGAAGGGTAGAAAACATTGTGGGAAAAGGAGAAAATGCTGGTTACCAGCATTTTCTCCTTTTCCCACAATGTTTTCTAAAGGCTTCTTTCTCAGGGGCGTCAAAAGTAGGGATTGTGTGGTAATGGGTTAATCGCCAGGAAAAATTGCTGGTTTTCTACCCTTCACAAATCAATTTTCAAATTTTCACTCACATTTATTTTGTCATCTGCAAATCCTTTCAATTTGGATAAGTCCAAAACTTTGTCGTTTGGTAAAGAGTTAAGCATGATTTTGCCAGAGTAGGGCTCTGGCTCTTATATGAATATGATCCTGCATACGTAACATGTTTGCTGGATTTTGTTACATTTTCCGAAACCTTTACAAAATCTGGCATGAAGTCTACATAAAGTTATAAGGTGATGTATCCTTTTCAGGAAATATATTTGAAAAATAATATATTCTTACATCAAGCTCATTTTTGTCTAATATACTGCAAAGAAATTTCTTTTGATCTGATTGGATAATATGTCCCAAACATATATATTATGTACACTGGCCATGCAATTGTAAAAGCAGTTTCCTTTTCGGGAAACATAACAACACTATCAACACACCATCCAAAATGGCAGTTTCAATCAACATAAACATCAAGATTATGCACCAAGCTTCACATTTTAGCACACGTTACCAAGGTTTCAGTCACGCCAGTTCCCAGTGAAGTCAGTTTTAATTAAATTTGGGCACTCAAAAGGGAAATTCTACTTCATAAGTGTGTTCAATTTTTTAAACCAAAAAAAAGAGATAAAGTTCGCTTAACCTTTTCCCAAATGGCAAATTTTGGACCAGACCAAATTGTAAGCATTTTGCAGATGACAAATTAACAGTTGCTAAAAAGATGATTTTTCTATATGACAGGGTAGAAAACATTGTGGGAAAAGGAGAAAATGCTGGTTACCAGCATTTTCTCCTTTTCCCAAAATGTTTTCAAAAGGCTTCCATTCCTGACCCGTAAAAACCAGGGATTGTTTGGGAAAGGGTTAACAAAATGTTGTAACGTTAAAACTTTGCAGTATAATAGATTTGCTGTATGGTCAGGTGGCAGGGGATTTGGAAACTTGTTCACGGCTGTGGAGAATCATGTGGCCTCAAGCCAAAGGCCTTCGTTTTCCAACATTCATTTTCAACAACAAATCTCATTACTTTAGCCAAATTATAGTCTCCTTTACAAAATGCTCTAAATATAGATGTGTCTGAAATTTTGTAATGTGTTAAAAGAGAAACTGCAGTAAAGTATAGTTAACCCATTACCACACAATCCCTACTTTTGACGCCCCTGAGAAAAAAAGTCTTTTGAAAACACTATGGGAAAAGGAGAAAATGCTGGTAACCAGCATTTTCTCCTTTTTCCACAGTGTTTTCTACCCCTCCAAGAACAAATTTCTATTTTCTAGTCACCTTTATTTTGTCGTCTGCAAATGCGTTTAGTTTGGACCAGTCTAAATTTTTCTTGTGTGGTAAAGAGTTAACCAAATAAGTTGCTTTTGTTAGTTTATATTTTATCATAAACCTCTGATTTCTATATCCACAGGAAGAAATACTACAATATTCTACAGTCACTAGGGGACCAAGGTGAAGAAGAAATAATCAAACTGCAATCAACAGGCTGATTTCATATTTATGTAGATATGACAGTGTACCATAAACTGTGCCTGGCGTATCTCATGTAATTGTCCAGAATACAACTTACCAGTTACCACACCATGCTGACTCTACTGACTTTGGAAAACAAGCCTTTTGAAAACATTGTAGAAAAAGGAGAAAATGCTGTTAACCAGCATTTTCTACTTTTGCCACAATGTTTTCAACCCAGTTAAAGAAAAATGCACCATTTGAGCTACTCGTACATTGAAATTTCCATCTGCAAATGCTGTCAGTTTGGACAGGGCTAAAATTTTGTCCTCTGGTAAAGGGGTCTACCTATTTGCTACGTTACATCGACCCCTGGGACAATTAATTGAATTTCCCTCGCTTTACCACTGGCCGAATGCTGGCTTTTCATTGGTTCCATCGTCATTTTGTGATGGGCGAGTGGACTGTACGCTATGAGGTTTCGTATCGATTTTCGGCGGCTGATTCAAAGTTTTATTAGTCAATTGTCCCAGGGGTCGATGTAGCGTAGCAAATAGGGAGACACCGGGGTATCTGAGGATGGTAAAGGGTTAAAGAATGCATCAATTACTTACCAACTTCTGGAGTACCAAAGATTCCTATCGAGGCTTAATATCAAATTCACAAAAGAGATTGATCTGATATGATATGTGATATTGATGATATGATCTCACATGATTTATTCTCAAGAATCATCATTTTTTTGAGTCTTGCAATCTCTAACATTTTCATAAAAATGATGTACAGTCAAATCTGGGTAACCAGCTAAAAATGAACAATGACCAAACTGTGAACTGTCTTCCTTAAAAACCTTGTGCATGGCACTTATCTGTCAAAGAGCCAACAAACCTGTACCTGTTGAAACCATTACCTATATTCACAACACAATCCAGTGTGAGAAGTGCATATTGTGGAAATAACCAATTTATAAACAACAGCCACTTAAAGTGGCTAATGTACACAGAATTGACTGTACTTGGTTGAATGATGTAAGGTAGAAACTGATATGAAGATCAATGGCAGGCTTCCAGTTGAATGACGCCAAATGAATAACACGAGAGTTAGCCTCTTGCAAAAAATCGTAAGCTTAACAACTCTGAAGAAGCTGTATTCATGCATAGTTAACTCTTTACCACATGACAAAATTTTAGACTGGTTCAAATTGAAAGCATTTGCAGATGACAAAGGTGACTGAAAAATTGAAATTTGTTCTGGGAAGGGTAGAAAACACTGTGGGAAAAGGAGAAAATGCTGGTTACCAGCATTTTCTCCTTTTCCCACAGTGTTTTCACAAGGCTTCTTTTTCGGGGGCGTCTAAAGTAGGGATTGTGTGGTAATGGGTTAAAATAAAGGAGAAAATGATAGTAATCAGCGTTTTCTGTTCTTCCCAAATATTTTTGGTTGTTTGAGAGAATGGCCCAGTCATGTAACCATCAATGATTCCCAGCGTTTTGCTCTGTTTCCCACAGTGTTTTGTACCCTTTCATAGCCAGATGTTTTCATTTTTGGACAAATTTGATTTGCTGTCTGCAGATTCTTTCAGTTTGGAAAGTTTAAGAATTTCTTATCTGGTAAAGCTTTCATGGACAGCACTCAAATACTGCAAAGTTTTTCCTACTTACTCATTACCAAACGACAAAATTTAAGACTGGTCCAAATTGAAGGAATTTGCAGATGACGAAATAAAAGTGACTGAAAAATTGAAATTTGTTCTGTGAAAGGTAGAAAACATTGTGGGAAAAGGAGAAAATGCTGGTAACCAGCATTTTCTCCTTTTCCCACATTGTTTTCTACAGGCTTCTTTCTCAGGGGCATCAAAAGTAGGGATTGTGTGGTAATGGGTTAATGAACATTAAAAAGAATATTAATACCTTCTAGAGTAAATAGGGGAACAGATTGACAAGGAAAGTAGAAAAAGGCTGTCAGCAGTTTGATGTTACCCAATCATTTGAGTATGTGATCATTTCAATCTGTCAACTCAAAACCACATAATTTGGGAGTTTTAACAAACTTTCGAAAGAAGCCTTTTGAAACATTCGTGGAAAAAAGGAAATGCTGCTGGCCAGCATATTTTCCTTTTCCCTTAATATTTCTACCCTATCAAAGACAAAATTCATCATTTGAGACGCATCAGAATTGTTTTCTGCAAATACATGTACAAAGTACCCTTTACCCCATAGGGCATTTCTATGGTATCTCTAATTGACCCTAAATAACAGAAAGGATGAAGCTATTTTTTATGGATATATGACACCTTTTGATAGCATAGAAAACATTGTGACAAAAGGTGAAATTGCTTGTGACGAGCAATTTCACTTTTTCTCACAATTTTTTCCAAAGGCTCCTACAAGCAATGTGTAGAGAAATGAGTATCTATGGAGTAAAGGGTTAATTTGACACATCTACACATTTGTTGTGTGTTAAATTCACACCAAATTGCAAAACTTTAAACTTTGCTAGATGAAAAAAGTAATTCAAGACAACAAATTAAAATGATAGCAATACATGTAGATGTGGAAGGGATAGAAAATCTGAAAGAAAAGGAAAATATGCTTTTTATTCAAATATTTTTCTCTCTTTTCTGTGATGGTGTCAACATCTTTCTTCCTAAGGGATTTATTTGTTAGAAGGGTTTAAAACGTGTAAAGGTTATGATGAACTTGTGTTGAGAAAACGGTATAGAACAAGTACTAAAGCCAAAGTGCCTGAGTTGGTGATACGTTGTTGATAATATCTTTTTTTTTTTACACTTTTTTTTCTGGATAGGAAATGTCCTGTTGGCCATATTAACTCCCTATTGATAAAGCGTTTGAAAATATTATGATACTGCAAAGAGATTTTTTTGTGATCTGATTGGTTAACATATATATCATGTACCCTGGCAAAAACAATGTAAAGCCATTTTCCCTTTTGAGTGCCCCATAAACATCTACACTTGGGACACAACATCCGAAATGGCGGCCTCGATCTATCACCAAACTGCACGTTTCAGTATCCGAGCAGAGTTGTCGTTCATTACTTTCGCCATACATGCCTGCAATGGGCTAAATGACAAGAATCTTGTCAAAACAAGGAAAAGATTTTTTTTATTACTGTTTAACTGTTTCATATGTAACATTCTAAAGTAGACAAAGGAAATATGATTCTGGATACATTATAGGTGCATCCCAACTGTTGAATTTACCTGTTTACAATGGAACTATTTTTTTGAGCTTCTTTACTGATTAGAATCTTACACCAATTTAAACCAAAATGGCTGCACCCATGAATGATGACAACAGTTTTGACACACCGATTGATCTTGGTTTATTATTAAAAAAAAAAGTTATGGTCCTTTAAGAGACATGTAAGCTTTCAGAAATTCCCTCTTTTACATTTCCTACCACTTAGTCTGATTAGCCGTATGCTGTTTGAACAGCACACAAAGTAATCGATATATTGCTTTTTCTTTCACTGGCGTTTGTGTCGCCATTTTGAGTTTTGGTCATGTGACGAAAGTATCACGTAATGACGGACTACCGTGGTACTTTCTGAGCCCACTACAGAGGTGAATGTGAATGATCCGGAGTGCAAGAGAGTGTGCACGTTTATGAACCAAGCTGCACGTTTTAGTGACGTCACTTTCCAGTGATGTCAGTTTTCATTGAATCGGGGCACTCGTAAGGGAATTCCTATTTCGTCAGCATACTCGATTCGTGAGATTGTAAAACAGGAAAATTTTGCTTAACGCGCTTTGAAAGGGTAAAACTTTGCAGGATAATAAATTCGTAGTACCGTCAGGTGGTTGGGGACTTGGAAACTTGTTCACAGCTGTGTCGAATCACGTCGCCACGAGCCAAAGGCTCTGGGCGACATGATTCACCACAGCCGTGAACAAGTGTTTAAGTCCCTTACCACCTGACCATACAACTAATAAAGTCACCCATCATTTTCCCTATGTCCCACAATGTATGCAAGAGGGCTTGTGGTGTAATGGCAACATAACACTACTTTCATTTTGAGCTTATCTGATTTCAAAGAAAACATTTAGATATTTTTGTAGTCCTGGTATCATCATCTGGATCATCGTGCAAAAACCTTTGACATTTTTATAATGTCCCTTTCATAGCTGAAGATATTTGCTTGTACTAGCTGTTAACCCATTACCACACAATCCCTACTGTTGACAAACCTGAGAAAGAAGCCTTTAGAAAACATTGTGGAAAAAGGAGAAAATGCAGGTAACCAGACTGACAAAAGGACGGAGGGGCCATCAAAGTATTTTTGACACAGTTATATCCCTTTTTCAACTATATCCTATGAGTCGTATATCATTGGTTGTCCGCAAATCGAGGGGTGAATGCGAAACTATTCCATCTGCATTTTGGAAAATTTTACAGGTGAGGGAAATACATGTAACATATTTCTCTGGAAATAATTGGTAGACCATCATTTTTAAATACACGTATGTAATGCTGAATTCATATTCACAATTCAACACGACATATCGAAAAAAATGTGATCTTACAATTCTCTTCAGAGAAATGAGAAGTTTTTTGGCTCACATGTAAAATTTTCCAAAATGCAAATAGAATAGTTTCGCTTTCACCCTCGAAATGCTGGCCAGCATCTAGGACCACTCGAAAATTTTGTTGAATGGCAAGGAGTTAACATATTGCATTTACTGGAAAAGATTTTGAAGAAAAAAAAATGAAAATGTACAAATTGCTTAAAATTAATGATTTTTTCTTTTGGCACAAACCTGATGGCTAGGATTTCCAAGAGTTTCTTACAAATAAAGACTGTCTTTTTAAGCACATTTTACACACATTTTGTTTACATGCTTCTCTCCTAATATGTTTCTTTCAGCCACATTTAAACATATTTTCCACTACCCCCGTCTTAAACCATTACCACACAATCTCTACTTTTGACGCCCCTGAGAAAGAAGCCTTTATAAAATACTGTGGGAAAAGGAGAAAATGCTGGTAACCAGCATTGTCTCCTTTTCCCACAGTGTTTTCTACCCTTCCCAGAACAAATTTCAATTTTTCCGTTACCTTTATTTTGTCGTCTGCAAATGCTTTCAATTTGAACCAGTCTAAAATTTTGTCGTTTGGTAAAGAGTTAAAAGATTTCTTTGAGGTGTATTTAACACACCCTTTCTTCTACTTCTCGCTTATGATGTTTCAGATTTTTCATTCCTAATTTTTCCAACTCTTTCGAATACAATGAATAAAACCGTCCTAGCAAAAACTTAAGTACGAAATGTTACAATATTATTCTTTTTTCCCCCCGAGAAAATCTCTCGATATTAGACAGATTCAAGATCAGACTGCACAGAGAGTGCAGTCAGAACTTGATTTAAATACTAAGTTTTGGCTTGGCAGCATACAGGTTAAAAATTCTACTGATTTTGGATTTCTTGTTCTCTATAGACTTACGTATTTCGGATTTCTAGATATCCATACATTTTATGTGTTTTCATAAATTTGTTGCATGTCCACATTCTCCTGTTGTGAATCAGATCTTGGGCCCTTATGCTGAATAGTTTGTAGATTGGCATATCTATCATTAGGATTTCCTAGGTTTTCATACAGTTTGTTTTCATTTTGATGTCTACTTATGTCTCTAACATCACTGTACCCCTTTTCTTGCCCCAGTGCTGCCCGACCCTCCGTGTACCCCATTTCTCTGCCATGGTCGGGTCTTGGCTTCTCACTTTCAACGTCATCTATTTGATTACTGTCTTGCGCTTTACTTTTATTTTTCTTTTTGTCAAATTTATTCTTTATTTTCTTCTTACGTCCTTTTTTCTTCCCTTCTTTCTTATACTGAATACCCTGTGAGGTTTTTCTCAGATACCCATCCTCGCCAACATTTGGGTTTGTTTTATCTGTAGGGTTTCCATATTGATCAATATTTCTGTATAACTCTGGGTTTGAGTGCATTTCCGGTGATCCCAAAGCATCGCCAAATTCAGTATTGTCACTGAGCGAATTGCCACCATTGTTTCCTTGCAAGCCTCGAATAGTTTTATCTACATCAGAGGCTGACGGAAGCTTTGGAACAACATCGGATCTCGGGAACTTTTTTCTTCTTCTGTTTCTTCTGTAATGTTCAGTAAGCCATGTTTATTCTGCTGTTTCTTGTATTTAGATATTTTAACACTTTACCAAACAATCCTGAAATTTAACAAAAAAGAGAAAATGCCGTAGAATCGAAAAAACTCCACCATATTTTAAATTGTTTTCTGGAATTTCTGTAAATGCGAACGAGGCCAAAATTTGTAATGTAAAGGAAGCTTCCGCAACAATAGTTGCCTCTGCAATCAGTGATGATTAAGATCACGCTCCTCAAAATGTGCAGTCTGATCCTTTATTTACTCACTGCTTTTCTACGGCATTAATGACTAATGCAACTTTGAGTTTCCAATAAGTTAGGCCTTATTGCTAGACAAAAAATTCCTGGTAAATTGATTCTATTTTGGTCGATTGACCGAATGGTTCTTTAGTGCTGCGTTCAGCTTTATTTCAATTCGTCAGTACTACAACTCGTATATTCTTGTATGTAGTTGTTCTCACCAGAGCTAGGCTTTGGCTGTGGAGTGTCTTGCCCAAGGACATTCTCACAAATACCCAGATGCTTTTAGTAAGGCTGGAACCCAGTGACTGTGGGGTACGAGTCCTATACTCTATCACTGAGTCATGCAGGGTTGCAGGTTTTACTCTGCTTTCTAAGGGTGAATAACTTTTAACCCTTTGGCTGCTAAGCGCGACTCGCTGACCTTTTTCGGACAGTGTAAATCAAAGATCAGACTGCACAGAATGTGCAGTCTGATCTTTGATCTACACTGTCCGATAAAGAGATATTATTCCCCAAACCATGACTTTGAATCAGCAATATTGGGTTATTAGTATTGATTTGAAACTTTGAGTTATTTAGAAGGATAAGGGTTAACACATTACCACACAATCCCTACTTTTGACGCCCCTGAGAAAGAAGCCTTTAGAAAACATTGTGGGAAAAGGAGAAAATGCTGGTAACCAACATTTTCTCCTTTTCCCACAATGTTTTCTACTCTTCACAAAACAAATTTCAAATTTACAGTCACTTTTATTTAGTCGTCTGCAAATGCTCTCAATTTGGACCAGTCTGAAATATTGTCGTTTGGTGATGGGTTAATGAATAAACGAAATATATTTACCTGATTACGACGAAAATTATTATGACTAACATAATCAAAACGACGGAACAACTGATGCTTATTCCAGCATAGCCGCCAGCAGACATCGAATCTGTAAGAATATACATGTATATGTCGTAGACCACATTGGAATCTAGGCAGATCCGGAATCTGCCTAGACCAAATTAGAATTCAAATTTTGTATAGATTAAAATGCATTGTTTTCTAATATTTTTTTTAAACATATTGATTTAATTATGTTTACAACTGAAAGGTCTTTTCAATTAAAGCATTTTATATGATTTTTCCACAATCGCTCTGTTTTCAAAACATTCAAAAATTTATATTCACTCTGAATTTCTGACTAAAACTTCTTTTATTTTGGGGTTTACGTATAAAAGTAAGATGATTCATATGTAGACGCCCTATATTCAACGAGAAATTATTAAAATTTGGTTTAGGCAGATTGTAGAGGTGCCTATCTAAAGTAGTATCCTGATTTGTTATAGACAAATTCCAGTTTGGTCTAGGCAGATTCCGGATCTGCCTGGATTCCAGTTTGGACTACGACATATACATTCTACGTTTCATCAGTTCTTGAACACTATCGGTTAACCCTTTCCCAAACAATCCCTGTTTTGTACGGGTCAGGAATAGAAGCCTTTTGAAAATATTGTGGGAAAAGGAGAAAATGCTGGTAAACCAGCATTTTCTCCTTTTCCCACAATGTTTCCTACCCTGTCATATAGAAAAATCATTTCTTAAGCAAATGTTAATTTGTCATCTGCAAGATGCTTTCAATTTTGGTCTGGTCCGAAATTTGCTGTTTGGGAAAGGGTTAAGTTCCGGTAGATCTGCGGGTAGAATACCTGGGCCAGTATTCACCAATCATTCTTAACCTATTGCCACACAATCCCTACCTTTGACGCCCTTGAGAAAGAAGCCTATAGAAAACATTATGGAAAAAGGAGAAAATGCTGGTAACCAGCATTTTCTACTCTTCACAAAAAAAAAAAAAATCAAATTTTCAGTCACTTTTACTTTGTCGTCTGCAACTGCTTTCAATACGTACAAGTCAATATTGTTGTCGTTTAGTAATGAGTTAAGAACGTACTTTGTCTTATTCTCCAGGATTTTCTATATTTGTAAATAACACAACTGATTGGCTGAAACGTTGGATTTAGCCAATCAGAAGTTGTGGTACTTACAAATTTAGAAAAAAACCTTGGAGAACAAGACTAAAAAATATCCTCAAGAATGGATGGTGAATACCGGCCCGGGACATGAGAACAGGACGTCGCTAGTTCGATCCCTGGTTCGGCCAATTTCTTTTCGAGGATTGATCATGGTCATTGGGGCAAGATTCATTTCTCTCTTTCCGATGACCAGTGTTTCGACTCTGATAACGTAGGAAAGCAGCCAGTGGCTTAAAGGTGGGTATTTAGAATTTTCACATCACACCAAATTAAAAAAATATATGTATCATTGAAATTTATATGAAAAAAGCAATACAAATCATCAATAATTAAGAATCATAAAATTACAAAGAAAAAAAATTTTGATGGTTTTCCTTTAAAAGGCTACGTAGCCTCTTAAGCTATTTCTAGATTTTGCGCCAAAAATCAATAAAGCATTGTGGGAATGTCACATGACTGGCACGTGACTAATAACGCTTAAATTCAATTACATAACAAATATGTAATAATTATTTTCCATAATGTCTTCTTTGGACGGATGTTTGAAACTTTGTCTGTTTTTTTTTCTGTATTTAAACGAGAGAATTGATAATCTAAAAATAGAACGTGTCTCCTGCTGATGTCAACCTGGTCGGTAATAAATCTCTAATTTCTCGTGTTATCGGATGGTTTTCGACTACTGGGGTTTTATGAAGGCAAATTAAAAGGCTATGGGAGTATGAGGATGATTTTTTTGCATATTTGTGATTTTTTTGTCCCAAAATCTGAAGGGCCACCTTTAAAAAGAATATTGTACGGAGTACTAGTAACATAAATATCTTGAAAGCATGGATAGGTGCTTTTCCTCCGCGATAGCTTATGACTGAAATAAAGGCTTTTGACACCTTACGATCAGCAATGAGCTCCAAGGCACGTTTCTGCGATCTTAACTCTTTACCACACGACAAAATTTTAGACTGGTCCAAATTGAAAGTATTTGCAGACGGCAAAATAAAGGTGATTGAAAAATTGAAATTTGCTCTGGGAAGTGTAGAAAACACTGTGGGAAAAGGAGAAAATGCTAGTTACCAGCATTTTCTCCTTTTCCTACAGTGTTTTCAAAAGGCTTCTTTCTCAGGGGCGTCAAAAGTAGGGATTGTGTGGTAATGGGTTAAAATTAAATTGGACATCAAATTGCACTTCAAGCGAAAAGTCTATTAATAATTCTTGTCGTTGAGCTATCGTTATAAGAAATCTACAGATATACTTGTAACATTACTGCCGTCATTTTAGACAATTTGAACACCACAAAAAATAGACACCTTAGAATATGACTTTTATCACATAACTCTCCTGTTTTCAATGTAATACAGACATTACGAATTTTCTTGTCTCACACATGCATGACATATGTGAGATAAGAAAATAGTGCTGTATTTGGTCAACGCTCTGTAATTATACGCTTCATTTTAAAACATTAACGACCAAGGTTTCAAATCGAAATTAGTGGTTAAAATTCTTACTCGTGATACATTTGTTAATCTAATCAGTTTGTAGACTCAAAACAGAATCTATATATACAGTACAAGTTTCTTTGGAACTTTTTTCGTTTGTAATGTACCTGTCAAAGTAAGCGTACAGACTTCATGTAAATTTCACTACACATGATACATGTATGCCTCTGGTTTAACACATTTTGGACTAGAATTCTTGTTATACAGTAATGTGATAAAAAGAATGTCACACTCGTTGGTTTTTTAGGTAAAAAATATCAAACTCGTCCACAAAGAATGTTATTAAGCTCGCCATTTTTTGTAGACTCGTTTAATAATTTTTTATCTCAAAAACCAACCAATGTCAGATTCTATACGTCTTTCCTGGACTTAAGTACACCTTTGAGCTGCATGGGGAACTGAAGCCTATTACTTTCGGTTTGATTAAATTGAAAAGGGAGAAGATAGACCAACAGAACTGCTACCTTTTGAATCATCTTCCTTCGAATGAACATACTCCGTGGCATTTCGTCCAGCTGTCGATGTTGTACTTAAAACTGGTGTTGTAGTGTCCAAAACTGTAGTTGTCGTGGTCGGTGCGATCGTTGTCCCGTTGCCAAGGGGCGTGGTTGTCCATGTCGTGTTGAATGTCAAGGTCGTGGAATTGGTGGAAGTGCTGGGTTCTCCTATCCCTGTGCTGAGCGTTGATGGAGTAGATGAAACCATTACAACTAGCTTAAAGTTCTGGTGCGGCTTTGTCCTTTAATTTGTTCCAGTGAAATCGCTGTGAATGTAGAAATATGAATATTAAGAAAAAAGACTAGCAGTCCACTCTAAGTTTGATCCTCACCCTGGCGATCAAGGGTTTGCCCCCATCATGTACAGGTGAAACCAATGAAAAAATGAATGAGTTAACACTTTTTTAACTCCATTCACTCCATCGATCGATCAATCAGTCTGTCAGTCAATTAGTAAATCGGTCAGTGAATGGACTAATCTGAACAAAAACGTCAAGATCTGTCTGTAGAATATGAATCTTACTCCGGTAGTGGGGGGTTTAAAAGTGACCCTTCAGGTTTTGGGAAGAAAATTTTACAAAAATACAAAAAAAAAATCATCCTTGTACTCTCAAACCCTTATAATTTTCATTCATTACACCGCAGTAGTCGAAAACCACCAGACAACAAGAGAAATAAGATATTTACTACAGCACAGGTCGACACCGACGGGAAACACAGTCTATTTTTACATGAGCAACTCGCTCATTGACATACCGGAAATAACCAGACGAAGCTTCAAAAATAGCGTCCGAAGAAGAAATTCTGGAAAATAATTACACGTTTGTTATATCATGAAATTTAAGCGTCATAAGTAACGTGTTAGTCAATCAATATTCCCACCATGCTTTTTTTTATTTTTGGCACGAAAACTAAAAATAGCTTAAGAGGCTACGTAGCCTTTTAAGGGAATACCATAAAAAATTCTTTGACGGGTCATTTTACGATTCCTAATCATTGATGATTTGTATTTTTTTTTTCATATGAATTTCAGTGATAAATATATTTTCTAATTTGATGTGATGTGAAAAATCTAAGTACCCACCTTTAACGCATTTGATCCGTGCTCTGGCAAAAAGGGGCTTAATGCATCTACGTTATACGCGATACTGGCACACAATGTTTTCCACCCGATTTACTCTTTTAGCCAATTTAATTTGCCATCTGCAGATGTTTTCTGTTTGGATATATCTTAAATTTAAATAATCTAAAAAAAAAAAGATCAAGAAATAAACATCGCTCCATGCGTACAAATTCGAACCCTTGAGTCTCGATTAAGATAATTTATAGTGATAGATTGACAGACAGTTAGACCGATATGTAGCCAGCATGATACGTCATTGACATCACGTGACTTTTTAGGTTTCATCATAATTGAATCCTTTAAAATATCGTGGGAAAAGATGCTATTTCTGTATTCATACAAGCGATCCCGCTCCAGCAATATTTCGTTTCCATATACTTAGAATAGATCTACGTAAGTCGAAGTATTCTTCCATTATGAAAGGCGTACACGTTTAACCCCGAGACATCAAGGCCTGACCCAGCGCGCGTTTGCAGACAATTTAGATCAAGATCAGACTACACAGAACGTGCGCTCTGATCTTATATCTGCAATGTCCAATCAGATGAGTTTTTTCCCCACGAATAATTTCGAATGGCGATATGTGGGATTTTATTAGTAGCGGGAAAAACCAGAACCATTTATAAAGGGGTTTAAGTAACATCATATGTGGCAAAAAAGCTATTCTGAGTACACGTGACAGAAAGTTCGCGTGCACTTGAGATGTTTTGAATATGGTGGCATATTTCTGCCACGAGATTCGTATGGTGGCATATTTCTGCCATAAGGTTCGTATGGTGGCATATTTCTACCATGAGATTAGTATGGTGGCATATTTCTGCCATAAGGTTCGTATGGTGGCATATTTCTGCATATTTCTGCCATAAGATTCGTATAGTGGCATATTTCTACCATGAGATTCCTATGGTGGCATATTTCTGCAATAAGGTTCGTATGGTGGCATATTTCTGCCACGAGATTCGTATGGTGGCATATTTCTGCCACGAGATTCGTATGGTAGCATTTTCTGCCCTGAGATAAGAGATAGCTATCGTGATAATTTAAGAGAAGTATCGTGATAAAAAAAATCACGATAAGAATATGGCCATAATGCCAACTCTTATTATGATTTTTCTTGTTTTTGTTCCCACAACTGACATTCATGATAGCTATAATTAGATACGGTTTCGGAACACCTTCGTTTACAACCTTATGAATTTTCATTTCCCCTGTAAAGTTTTAAGGCCATTCGTAGGAGGCATTTCCAGTGGTCTTTGTGATTTTACAGACCTCTGCTATTCGGGCATTGTCAAAATTTACCAATTAAGCTATAATTGTTAATTAATGATCCGAAATTTTACTGACTGCAATCTTATTTAAAGGTGGGCTTTTAGGATTTTCACATCACACCAACTTAAAAAATATATATGTCAATGAAATTTATATGAAAAAACAATACAAATCATCAGTAATTAAGAATTACAAAAAAAATAGTGGTATTCCTTTAAAAGACTACGTAGCCTCTTAAGCTATTTTTAGATTTCCCGCCAAAACCAAAAAAGCATTGTGGGAATGTTAAGTGACTAGCACGTGATTAATGACTATAAAATTCCATACCACAACAAACATGCAATTATTTTCCATTATATCTAGAACTTCGGATGCTATGTTTTAAGCTTCATCTGTATATTTCCGGTATGTAAATGAGCGATTTGTTCATGTAAAAATAGAACGTGTTTCCCTTCAGTGTCGACCTGGGCTGTAGTAAATCTCTAATTTATCTAGTTGTCGGATGGTTTTTGACCACTGGGGTTTAATGAATGAAAATTATAAGGCTTTGGGAGAATAAGGATGGTTTTTTTTTTTGTATTTCTGTAAGATTTTCGTCTAAATATCTGAAGGGCCACCTTTAAGGGTAACTCCAGACCAAAATTTTCATTTAAAGATAGGATAAAACGACACTAGAGTGTATTAAAAAACTTTTGTTAGTTTTGCATGGGAAAAGTTACCATTTCAAGTTGAAAATTTTCATTTGTTGTTTACGCACTAAAGTCTGCATTTGTTATCAGATTCTTGTGAAATTTGCAGTTTGCTTCATCGATAGCTTAAAACTTATTGCTTTTGAAAAAAAAAAAAAGAATCCAACAAACGGTATTGGCAAAGCAGCCATTTCAAGTTCAAAATTTTGATTCCTTGTAAAAGCAATGAAGTCAGCATTTCTTGTTTTAATCTTTGTATTTTTTTCTTGTCATCTTGAATTCATAATGTATGTTAGTTTTCCTTTTACACCATGAATCCATATGTATGCTAGCGTAAAAGCAAAAATCACTACCAGTAGAGCGGTTTCAGGCCTTTCAGTGCCTCTAGTTCTATTTTAAGATGGTTTTCATTTAAGGATTCAGATATCCGAAAAGAGATTTTGGCTGTAGCTGCCCTTTAAAGGTGGGTATTTAGAATTTTCTCATCACACCAACTTAAAAGAAATATTTTTATCACCGAAATTTATATGAAAAAACAATACAAATCATCAATAATTAAGAATCATGAAATTACGAAAAAAAAGTTATGGTATTCCCTTAAAGGCTACGTAGCCTCTTAAGCTACTTTTAGATTTCGCGCCAAAAATTGAAAAAAAAAAGCATTGTGGGGATGTTAAGTGACTGGCACACGACTAATGACGCTTAAATTCCATATCATAACAATCATGTAATTATTTTTCATAATATCTTCTTCGGACGCCATGTTTGAAGCTTCGTCTGTGTATTTCCAGTATGTAAATGAGCGAGTTGTTCATGTAAAAATAGAACGTGTTTCCCGTCGGTGTCGACCTGAGCCGTAGTAAATTTCTAATTTCTCTTGTTGTCCGATGGTTTTCGACTACTGGGGTTTTATAAATGAAAATTGTAAGACTTTGGGGATATAAGGATGATTTTTTTGTATTTTTGTAAAATTTCAGTCTCAAAATCTGAAGGGCCATCTTTAAGTCAAAACTATCGAGTTCACCCAAATGATGAATTTTCTATCAATAGATATCGAGAAACAAATAAAACTATCACAATGATATTACATGTATCTCGCATGTCAGCGTAGAGCACGGTGGAGAAATTTTGCGAAAAATTATCAAGTTTATCGTGATACTTTTATCATGAAACTTTTCACGAACTTGATAAGATTTCCAGGATTTTTTTTATTCATCGCGATAATTTACTAAAATTATCATGATAGCTATGTCCTACCTTGTGGCAGAAATGTGCCACCATAGATACGACATAGCTATCATGGCTACTTTTCCAAAAGTGTTTGTTGGATTTTTTTTTTCAAAATCAATAGAGTTGAAGCTATTGATGAAGCAACCATAGTTGAAGACGGAAGATTTTGTGATGTTATACATGTATCTGGTTTCAAAAACAAAAGGGACATTAAATTTATCTTCTTCTGTACACATCGGAGGTTCATATCTCGCTGGCGTTAACACACTTCTCTCCGAATCAGATGCAAAGATTGAAACAAGTCTGTCCCTTGTTGATATAGTAGATAATTGTATGAGTATGAAGATAATCTTCACGTGTGTGAACTTTTACCGAATGAATACTTTGTCCACTTGAAAAGTCATAAACTTAACAAGATGTCATTGATTAGGTACAAGATGTTTTCTTACATGCGCATACTAACCCTTTACCCTGTCAGGCATTTCTATGGTATCTCTAACTGACACTAAATAACAGCAAGGATGAAGCCGTTTCTTATGTGTCTATGACACCTTTTGATAGCATAGAAAACATAGTGGCAAAAAGTGAAATTGCCCATGACGAGCAATAGCAATTTCACCTTTTGCCAAAATGTTTTCCGAAGGCTTGTACAAGCAATGCGTAGAAATGAGTATCTATGGAGTAAAGGGTTAAGTCAGTGATCTATGCAATCCGACTCTTTTTCTTATCCCAACGCAACAATTTTCATTCTCGTATTTTTCGCGCCCGGAATTTCATCCAACCTTGACGAAAGTGAAAAAGCAGGGAAAGCTCATGTAAAAGTGAACTCAAGAAAGTATTGAAGATCAAAATGATATGTTATTTTTCAATTAAGAATAAACAAACACATTTTCATGGTATTTCCTGTTTTGACACATAAATAACCATTATCTCCCGCTAGATGGCATTCTATAAATACTCATCTATCTGATATGGGCATGCTGGGTATAGACTGGTTACCGCTTCTGATACAACTACGTGTAAAGGTAATACAAGGTATATACAACGGTGGCCAGTTCATGCTGTGTACAGAGCCGAACCACTTTCCTACGCGACAACCGTTACTTTGAATTAAATAAAAAAAAAAATGTTTACCCAATAAAACGCTACCTCGTGCAATTCACTCAGTTATGATCACCAGTTCAGAGAAATCTGTTGCTAAAGCAAGTCTCATTTCTCCTCAAACGTATTGATATGTAAAAGCTATTTTCAACATTGCTACTTTATAGAGCGTAATATTACAGTCAGCCCGCTTTCGGGGCTAGTAGTGATGCGTCATATAAGACAGTCGAATCTTCGAAGAATATGACATGCGCAGACAACGCATAAATAACTATATGAGTGGTGAGTAAGATCACAGGATCGAACCGGACCGGACTTAATACTAGTAATTGAGTCAGACAAAGCCAAACCGCATTGGACTTAATAACCGAACTGGATCGGATTCGAACCGAAACGGACTTAATTTTCGTTGGTCCATTTTTCTTCAATCTTCTATGCACCAACCGATTCTTATCTCCCCAATACCACCATTTCCACATTTGCTTGTATGACGGTACTTTCAGTACTTGTTTCTTCCTGAGCTTTTTCCCCTACAATTTTCTCACTTTCAAAAAAACTGTCTTCGCCAGGGTCACCAAAACGCGAGACGGTGTGGTAGAGGTTTGATATCCAGTATCGGTAACTCTGTGGGATGCAAGGCGTAAATTTTGTAAAAATACTCGAATACTGCGTAACACAGGTATTTTTTCCAGGATATGATAGATAAAATATTTTGTTCATTTGTCTCGGGTAGTATTCAGGATCGTGAAACCGAGTTGACTTAACCCTTTCCCAAACAATCCCTGGTTTTTACGGGTCAGGAATAGAAGCCTTTTGAAAACATTGTGGGAAAAGGAGAAAATGCTGGTAACCAGCATTTTCTCCTTTTCCCACAATGTTTTCTACCCTACCATATAGAAAAATCATCTTTTTAGCAACTGTTCATTTGTCATTTGCAGAATGCTTTCAATTTGGTCTCGTCCAAAATTTGCTGTTTGGGAAAGGGTTAAAGGTTATTGCTTCCATTCTCCAGCTCAGCCAAAAGCTTTCCGAGGAATTTTGGTAGTCAGCATACATTCCTTTCTGTCCCACAAGGTTCTGATGGTGTTTATTTGGGACGAAAGCCTATAGATTGAGAAGAATGGTATGTACAGTACTGGGCAAAAGAAACCACGGAGATGCAGGGATAGGTGCAACTGCTTCGCGATGTACGTAATGTTGAAAATGGCGTTTTGAAACCAAGAAGCGAAGTAAATGGAGCACCCTAAGTTTTATGACATGCAAAGTCTTTAGAGGTAACGTTAAATACAGCCGGTATCTTTCAGAAATACAATGTTTTACATCAAAAGCTGAAATCGACGTCCATTTTGATGTCGCAGGGCAGCTGGTCTCCTCATGAATTTACATTCATCGATCTGCACACATAGTCATCGATCTGCACACATAGTCATCGATCTGCACACATAGAGTGTTGTCAGTCTCCTCATGGGAATTATTGCGAGCTAATCTATTGTTTTACGCTAGACTTTATGCACATATACTTCGATAAAAATAAACCTGACAGAAACAGGTCCAGATGGCTTAGGTCTGTCAAGTGAGGAGGTTTTGGTCTTCAGGATCACCCTAGAACCAAACTTGCTTTTCAACCATTGCAATACGCCAGTGTAATGCAGAGAAATTACCCTCCCCTACAAAATGACCCGGGTCATTATTCTACGTAGAGAAATGACCCCAGAAGTCATTTTACTACGTAGAGGAATGGCTTGGGTCATTATTCTATGTAGAGAAATGGCAAATGGTGAAAATAATTACCTCCCTTTTCTGAAAACTAGCAAAAGTATCAACAGATAATTTCAAGATAGACATCAAAGGAATTTCTGGTCGATTAAAGCAGTGCAAAAGTATTAAGTCTGTAATTAAATCCTTAATTATCAATTTCCAAGGAATTTTATTATAAAACCTTATTTAAACAGCATGGATAAGGAGTGCTTGAACGTGTACCATAAATTATGAAACACCCTGCACTATCATTCCATGCTAAATCATTTTCATGCCGGTGTAATGCAGAGAAATGACCCCCATTACAAAATGACCTATGGTCATTTCTCGACGTAGAATAATGACCGATGGGTCATTTCTCTGTGTGTACGTCAAAAAATGACCCCGGGTCATTTCTCGACGTAGAATAATGTCCCGGGTCATTTTTCTACGTCGAAAAATGACCCATGGGTCATTCCTCTACGTCGAGAAATGACCCTGGGGTCATTTTGTAATGGGGGTCATTTTTCTGCATTACATCGGTATTCTATTCTAAATCGTTTCCATACTAGTATTCCGTGGCTTTTTTTCGCATGACTATATTGCCTGCAACAAGCGGAAAGGGGTATACGGACATTTGCGTAAAGTGTCGTCTCGGATCAGCCTGCGCAGTCCGCGCAGGCTAATCCGAGACGGCACTTTACGACTACAGTTGTATTAGTTGTATAGCCGTGTGGCAGGGGACTTGGAAACTTGTTCAAGGCTGTTGTGATTTATGTCGATCCGAGCCGAACGAGATTTATAGCATAGAGCAGCCAGTGACTATTGTATACTGTTGTAATTAAAGAAACTCCAGGAGATGATAGGTAGGTGCACTGGTCTCCGCTTTATAACCTTAATTATACTGAAATTAGTGAGAGCATATAAACGGTTGAAAACAAAAAGGAGTGTAACTTCGGACTTAATACAAATGTCTTTCATACAAATATAGAATATTCAAGTATGAAATCATAATAGATAGGATTCTACTCTTAATTGTTATTCATTGTTCAAGCTGAAATAACGTAATATAGGAAAACAATAGGCAAATACTCGCATATTATTTAAGAGGTTATTGCGGAAACTTTCACTTGATGTACCGGAAATTAGACAAAAGACGTAAATCATGCTTGCGCACATCTGTCTGAATGTTCACTTGACCCTTGGTCCTCTTACAATTAACAAAAAGAAAATACCATTCACCAAACAAACCTTTCTTTATCACAAAACTCTCCTTGTTTTCAATGCGATACAGCCATTACAAATTTTCTTGTCTCACACATGTGTGGGATAAGAAAATAGTGCTTTATTTGGTCAACGCTCTGTAACTATATAATTATATTATGCTTCATTTCTAAAACATTGCTGACCTAGGTTTCCGAAGGAAATTGGCAGTCAAAGTTCTTGTCATGATAAAGTTGTTGATTTAATCACTGTTAGACTCAAACAAAAATCAATATTATGCGAGTTTCTTCAGAACTATTTTCTTTTGTAATGTACCTGTCAAAGTAAGTGCACAGGTTTTATGTAAATTTCACTACACATGATACATGTATACCTCTAGTTTAACACATTTTGGACTTTAATTCTTGTTAATCAGTAATGTGATAAAATGAATCTGACACTCGTTGGTTTTTGTGGTAGAAATCTATTAAACTCGTCCACAAAAAATCTTATTAACCCTTTCCCAAACAACAAATTTTTGGACTAGACCAAATTGAAAGCATTTGCAGACGACAATTCAACTCTTGCTGCGAAGATGATTTCTGTCTATGAAAGGGTAGAAAACATTGTGGGAAATGGAGAAAATGCTGGTAACCAGCATTTTCTCCTTTTCCTACAATGTTTTCAAAAGGCTACTATTTCAGACCCGTAAAAACCAGGCCGGATTGTTTGGGAAAGGGTTAAGCTCGCCACAGGCTCGCTTAATAACATTTTTGTAGACTTCTTTAATAAATTTTTATCTCAAAGACCAACTCATGTCAGATCCTATATATCATGGGGTATATCTTATGGCGTAACAAAGGATACATAAATCTTAACCCTTTACCAAATGAGAAAAATTTAAATTTGTCCTAATTAAAACATTTGAAAACAACAATTTAAATGTGCCCAAGTAATGGAGTTTGTCTTTGAGAGGGTGGACAACATTGACAATGGCAAATAACCATTGTGGTATTTTGACCTCTTTCCAGCTGAGATTTCATGGTCAGGTTCTGAAGTGTTTTTTTCTTACGAAAAACGACCATGTTCCTCCAGACAAAAAGATCCCTAAGACATATTTTTCTGAAAAAGTGACTTAATCATGAAGTAGTAACGGTCCATGGACATGCAGACAATTTACAAAATGGCTAAAGATTTCAACCGAGGTCAGCCTGTCCGGACAGCGAGGGCTGTCTGGGGCCGATACCTTTTGCGGATGCATGACACCATCTTTTCATGGCTCATCTGGCCTTCATTACGAAGGCATTCGGACATTTCCGTAAAGTGTCTTCTCGGCATTATCTCCCGCTAGATGGCATTCTATAAATACTCATCTATCTAATTTGGGCATCCTAGGTACAGAACCGAACCATTTTCCTACGCGACAACCGTTACTTTGAATTTCAAACTAAAATAAACGTTTACTCAATAAAACGGTATCTGGTGTGATTCGCTCGGCTATGATCAGCAGTTTAGAGAAATCTGGAGCTAAAACAGGCCCGATTTTTTTTCTCAAAATATTGATAAAAGCCAATTCTCCATTGCTACTTTATAGCGCGTATTACAACAGTCTCCCCAACAACGGTCTTCTCGGCTCAGCCTATGCAGTCCGCGCTTCTTTTCGCGTTTTGCAAACCATATACGTTTCATTGTTCAAACAGCTAAATGTGACATTTTTCGCCTCAAAGATGCTTCCGGGCGTTCGGACCTAATCATAGTAACTCCCTTGATAAGCCTTTTTTATGCAAAGCAAATAAATAGTTCATTAAAAGTGTTGAAAAATCAATCCTGATATTCACGTTAAGTTTTAAAGACTATTTGGTTGTAAAGTTTTAACGCCGTTTTCAGCATTTTTACGTTATATCGCAGCGGCTGTTATACGCTTAACTCATTACCAAACGACAATATTTTAGGCTTGTCCGAATCGAAAGCATTTGCAGACGACAAAATAAAAGTGACTGAAAATTTGAAATTTGTTTGTGAAGGGTAGAAAACATTGTGGAAAAAGGAGAAAATGCTGGTTACCAGCATTTTCTCCTTTTCCCACAAAGTTTTCTAAAAGCTTCTTTCTCAGGGGCGTCAAAAGTAGGGATTGTGTGGTAATGGGTTAAGCTGCCATGGATTTTCTGTAACCATTACTTCGCATGCGCGGATCCAAATATTTTTCTCAGGGGGTGGGGGGGGGGGGTCCAACCGAAAACGCACGAGTGGTTTGTCTTATTATATGATACTTTGATTTCCGGATTTCAGTGGATGTAAGCCCTTTATACAAGAAAAGTCAACGTTTCCAGTTCTAACAACGAGGTAGTCTCCACATTTAGAACCTTTTTTGTTTATTTATTTTATTGGTTTTTTAATTTATGTTTTTCACCATGTTTATGTTGCTACCGGTATACCTAATACTGACCAAAGATCGACCGACCTACCAGTAACCTGACAGTGTATTGTCAGCCACTCGTATCTAAATCATACAAGATACTAGAACATGATTTGAACATTGACCTTTTATTTTTCACTGAAAACATTTGGCAGATTATCTGTATATCAACGCTTTTTGCATGGTTCAAATGCTTTTAAATTATTTGTCAAAGAGATATCGACTTGTGCTGTATTTACGAATGCATTCTTTTTAATTGACTTTTGCATACAAATGGCGGAAATCTCAGTTGATGTTTCAATGACGTAATTTTGTAACGCTGTATTTTTTTATACGATTTTAAGTAAGACATGAGAAAACCTGGCCAGATCTTTGGTTTATGCTTTTGTATTATTACTGATACAGATCTATTTATTTTTAAAAGCCCTGTGATCATTTTACAAGTGCATAGTATTGCTGTATATCCTCTATTATATTTACATGTACACATTATATTTACATGTACACAACCCCGCACTCTGATTTTTCATAACTGTTGCCTTAAGGACTATTAATGATTAAAATAATTGCATATTTCAATTCCAGACGACACTATCCATACATTTAATCAGGATTGTATTTTACATAAATGTTTTGCAATATCAAACCGATCCCATTCACGATTATTTGATTATTTTTCGTTTATTTATCGTCGCTACCGGTTGCCCATCTGAGCGACGCCCCCAGAAGACGGTTAGTTGTTACGGGGGATAGTGCAAGGATACAGAACGAAACTACTGAGAATTCCGCCTGGTTCTTTAACGTGCTCGGTGTGTAGCACCGTCACACGGGACCTCGGTTTAACGTCTCATCTGAAAGACTATTAGTAATTTTTAGTTGTCCAGCCGGGGATTCGAACCCACAACCTGTAGTACATTGTGTTCACAAGTCCTACGCTCTACCTACTGAGCTATATCGGCTGGTACCCATTCACGAATCTGATTACCACATTTTTATCAAAATTCCGGGGGGGGGGTGTTGTTTCCGGGCCCCTGGTCCTCCTCTGGATCTGCGCATGCTTCGCACAGTCAGTACTAGTATTGAAGATTAAGATATCGCAATTTAATACATAACCTCACAATCCCTACTTTTGACGACCTTTAGAAAGAAGCCGTTAGAAAACATTGTGGGAAAAGGAGCAAATGCTGATAATCAGCATTTTCTCCTTTTTCCACAATGTTTTCTACAAAACAAATTTCAAAATTTCAGTCACTTTTATTTTGTCGACTGCAAATGCTTTCGATTTGGACAACCTTAACCCTTTCCCAAACAATCCCTGGTTTTTACGGGTCTGGAATAGTAGCCTTTTGAAAACATTGTGGGAAATGGAGAAAACTGCTGGTAACCAGCATTTTCTCCTTTTCCCACAATGTTTTCTACCCTATCATGGATAAAAATAATCTTTTCAGCAAGAGTTGTAAAGTCGTCTGCAAATGCTTTCAATTTGGTCTAGTCCAAAAATTTGTCGTTTGGGAAAAGGTTAAAATATCAGTTGTTGTTTGGTTATGCGTTTAAGCTTGAATTTGACAGAATATCAGACACAACACAAAACAACACAACACGACACAAAAGCGGGTATATTGGATCGAAGATCTGTGGTAAAGGTCTATATATGCACGGTTGACGGGAGTAAAATCTTGCCACAGAAAACTGAAACCAGGAAGATATCTTTTATCCCTTAACCACATAATGATGACTTTTAATGACCCTGAGGAAGACACCTTTTGAAAACATCGTGCGAAACGGAGAAAATGCTGGTAACTAGCATTTTCTTCTTTTTCCCACAAAGTTTTCTACCCTGTCAAAGTAAAATTGTTCCATTTGAGCCACTTTGAAACTGTCGACTGCAAATGCTTTCAATTTGGCTAGGTCTAAAATTTTGCCGTATGGTGACGGATCAACGTGAGTGTCAACCTTTTAACAAACACTCATGTGTTTAGAGCGACCCTTTTTAAAGCGGCTGTTGAGAAACACTGCGGAAAAAAAAAGGTGTAGAAAAAATGCTACTTTCCAGTTTACAATGATTTCTATCATTTAAAAGCCATTTCCCACGATCAGGAGATATCAAATTTGTCGTCTGCAAATACCTTGTCTTATGGAAAAGATAAAACCCTTTTAACTCATTACCAAAGGACAATGTTTTAGGCTTGTCCAAATTGAAAGCATTTGCAGACGACAAAATAAAAGTGACTGAAAATTTGAAATTTGATCAGTGAAGGGTAGAAAACATTGTGGGAAAAGGAGAAAATGCTGGTTACCAGCATTTTCTCCTTTTCCCACAATGTTTTCTAAAGGCTTCTTTCTCAGGGGCGTCAACAGTAGGGATTGTGTGGTAGTGGGTTAACCTTTAGACTGCTAAGCGCGACTTAGGGACCTGTTGCGGAGAAGTGTAGACCAACATCAGATCAGACTGCACAGAACGTGCAGTCTGATCTTGAATCCACGCTGTCCGGTACAGAGACATTTCCCACCCGAGATATACCATTGAAAACCAACATTTAGGTTTTTACTTTAGGCTTAAACGTTTAATTGCATTTATTTAGCAGACAAGAACATTTTAGCTCTGTCCAAATTGAAAGCATTTCCATACGACAACTTCAGTGTGGCTAAAATGGTGTAACTGATTATTGATAGGGTGCAAAACAGTGTGAGAAAAGTAGAAAAAGCTGGTTACCATGTGATGTTTTGATAAGGCTTCTTTCCCAATATTGTCAGAAGTCATCATTGTGAGGGCAAGGGGTTTAACTCTTTACCAAAGGACAAAATTTTAGACTGGTCCAAATTGAAAGCATTTGCAGACGACAAAATAAACGTAACTCAAAAACTGAAATTTGTTTCCTGTAGGGTAGAAAACAAAGTTTTCTCCTTTTCCCACAATCTTTTCAAAAAGCTTCTATCTCAGGGTCGTAAAAACCAGGGATTGTTTCCTAAAGGGTTAAAGGGGGCCAAAGGTTCTTGACTACTATTTCAAAGGCTGTTCTCATCATTTGAGGCGAATAAATTATCATATTTTACCCTCTGCACTGGTTAACCCTTTCCTAAACAATCCCTGGTTTCTATGGGCCAAGAATAGTAGCCTTTTGAAAACATTGTGGGAAAAGGAGAAAATGCTGGTAACCAGCATTTTCTCCTTTTCCCACAATGTTTTCTACCCTATCATAGACAGAAATCATCTTTTCAGCAAGAGCTGAATTGTTGACTGCAAATGCTTTCAATTTGGTCTAGTCCAAAAGTTTGTTGTTTGGGAAAGGGTTTAACGACAAAATTTCGGCCGAGTCCAAATTGAAAGCATTTACAGATGATAAATAGATGTGACTCAAAAATGGACATTTGCTTTTGGAAGGAGAGAAAACATTGTGGGAAAAGGAGAAAATGCTGGTAACCAGCATTTTCTCCTTTTCCCACAGTATTTTAAAAAAGGTTTCTTTCCCTTGTCGTTTAAAGTTGGTATTGTGTGGTAAAGGTTTTATCCCATTTCTTCAACATTCTGATTCTTAGAACAAAATATTGATGCGGCAAAAGTAGTGATTTGTTTTGGAGTGGGAGGAAGTGTTAATGATTAATTGATTATATGGTAATTAACGCCTTTTTCAACATTATTTCAGTCATATCGCGGCTGCCTATCCACGCTGTTCTGGCGTTTCTCTTACCCGTACTCGGCACAATATCCATGTCATCGTGACAAAAAATAAGCCCCTTAGATACCAAGCAATGAATGCCATTCACAGGCAGTCTACACTACAGATCAGAATGCACCGAACGGTGCTGTCTGATCTTCGTTTTTCACTTTCCAATCGATCGTTTAAATATTCTGTTCCACACCCCCACCGATAACTTCTTCTCACCCTGAAAAAGAATGGAGAGTTTGGGTCTTTTTCCTACATTGAAATTGTTCATTCCAGTCACCAAGAGCTGAAAGGATTACTTTGCATTTAGCATTGAGGAAAAACTGCGGGGTGTCAAGTTTCATTATGAGGGGCATATACGAAACAGTTACTCTAGTGTGAAGTGAAATGACTTTCTATCTCGCCCTTCTCCTCGCTGAGCCTCGATAAGGCAGTTAGTAGCTTAAAGGACTCAAGAACAGGGGCTGAGGGAGGGGTCGCTGGTTCAATGCCAGGCTCCGCCAATGGCTTTCCATGGATATATATATATAGTCACTGCCAAAGGATTCATTCCTTCCCCACCGTTGATCAGTGTTTCTGGAACGATTATGTGGGAAAGCAGCCAGTGGATTTTTAATCCTTTACCACACAACAGAATTTTAGCCTTGTCAAAATTAAAAGCATTTGCAGACAAATATTTCAACGCTGGCCAAACGGTGTAATTGTTCTTTGATAAGGCAGAAAACATTGTGGGAAAAGGAGAAAATGCTGGTTACCAGCATTTTCTCCTTTTCCCACAATGTTTTCTAAATGTTTCTTTTCTCAGGGATCTTAAAACTCGTTATTGTATGATAAAACACAAAAACACAAACTTCATGCAGAGTCAAAAACACAAACTTCATGCAGTGTTAAAAGGTAGCATCTGTAAATAGTATCGGCTCAGTCAGTCTGTGCAGTCCGAGCAGGCTTTCCTCGAAACTGTTTGCTATGGGCAAATTTGCTGTCCGTTAAACGACTATCGAACTACATGATTTAGTCATTGTTAGACAAAATGACCATTTATTAGCAGATCCAAATAAGATGCAACAAAATAGAGCGTGTAGTGTGGTACGGCTTAACATTCCAGTGAAGTGTCGTTGTATGGAATGTATCTATCCACGACCTGAACATTTTTGTTTATACCCCCATTCCACTAGACCGCGATCCACGACACTCTCACGGAGCGCCGTAGATCGTCATACAGAGCGCCATGAACGTTAACAGATCTTTAACAGATCGCCGAGATTGCCAAGATCGCCAGCAGTCTACTCCCTCGCACAAAGATCCGTGGCGCTCTGTTCAGAAAGCCGTCACATCGCTACTTAATCGTTTATATCGCTGTCGAAATGTAACTTGAACGTAAACATCGTAAATGGAGCGCTATCGGATCACTCAAGAGCGCAAATGTTCCTCCAGTATGCCGGTCATTGCACTCCTATGTGATCCGATTGCGACAATTAGAGATGCAGTAGCGCTCCGTTGCGATCAAGTGCTGATACGATCACGCTCCGATACGAGCAAGTGGCGATATGATAGCGCTCTGTTACGATCAAGTGGCGATATGATAGCGCTCCGTTACGATCAAGTGCTGATATGATCACGCTCCCATACGAGCAAGTGGCGATATGATACAGCTCTGTTACGATCAAGTGGCGATATGATAGCGCTCTGTTACGACCAAGTGGCGATATGATACAGCTCTGTTACGACCAAGTGGCGATATGATACAGCTCTGTTACCATCAAGTGGCGATATGATAGCGCTCCGTTACGATCAAGTGGCGATATGATACAGCTCCGTTACGATCAAGTGGCGATATGATACAGCTCCGTTACGATCAAGTGGCGATATGATACAGCTCCGTTACGATCAAGTGGTGATATGATAGAGCTCTGTTACGATCAAGTGGCGATATGATGGCTCTCCGATCGCGCTTAAAATTGGAGGACTACAGAACAGAGTGTCTGGCTCTCAGACTGGTAGTGCATGGTAAAACGCTGGACTTTCAATCCTGAGGCCCGAGGTTCGATACCTGGCCCAACCAGGACCTTTCTGAGACACCTTGTGTTTCCCACAAGGTAGACTGGTTTGGAACCCAGATGTAGCCTCGCGTATGTCGGTGTTTTACACCGGGCACGTTAAAGAACTAAAGAGGTATTTCGAAGAAGAGCTCGGGGCTTGTACCCGGATTTCTTTGTATCCGATTCTTTTTCTCTAATGGTCCATGCCATATATGCCTCGAGCACAGAGGGACCTTAATCCTACACAGTCATCATATAATCATTTCGGGTTTGGAGACCACCTGGTGTAGGTACAATAAATTCTTTAGTCAAGTACAGTATGCTACCCGGGGGAAGAAAGAAAGCAGGGTCAAAGCCTCGGGTCGTTAACGGAGCGAAAACAGGTCGTATAAGGTCGCAACACCTAGCAAGGCTACGATAGTGACCATGTACAGTTCAATCGCTATCGGATCTCAATGGTCGTTACTTGATCGCCAGCGGAGCGTCATCTGGTTGTTATCTGAGAGGGAGTGTCCTCATAATAACCAATCCGGCAGCGACCTGAAGCGCTCTGTATGAGCGCACAGAGAGCCGTAGATCGTTGCCTAGTGGAATGGGGGTATTTGTTTGTTTGGTGTTTTAACCTTTCACACAAACTCGCTTTTGAACGACCCTGAGAAAGAAGGCTTTTGAAAATATTATGGGAAAAGGAGAAAATGCTGGTAACCAGCATTTTATCCCTTTCCATTAATGTTTTCTAACTATTCAAGAACAAATATCATTAATAGAAAACATACCAATTTTCTACTGTGAATTTCCTCAATTTAGACGAGTTGGCCTATCCATGTCATCCTGGAGTTTTCTGCAGTCTGACCTTACTATGTACATTTTCCGTAAACAAATTTCGCAGGCTAGTTTCAAGTCTTTACCCTTTACCAGACGACAAAATTTTAGCTCTGTCCATATTGAAAGCATTTGCAGACGACAATTTAAGTGTGGCTCAAATGGTGCAATTGTTTATTGATAAAGTAGAAAACATTGTGGGAAAAGGAGAAAATGCTGGTGACCAGCATTTTCTCCTTTTCCCACAATGTTTTCAAAAGGCTTCTTTTCTTCCAGGGGCGTCAAAAGTAGGGATTGAGTGGTAATGGGTTTTGATAGGCGAATGACATTTTGTCATGACCAAAGGTGGCCATTTCTCATGTTTTACATCAATATTTGACGATGACGATGTTTTATATATCATCGGCGTCTTGTACTTCTCAACAGTCAGTAGTATAATACTACATCTATACAACAGAACAACAATTGGAGGGAAAGATGAAGGATTAGGGGGAAAAATGAGACAATAAATCGTAAATTAGGGGCTTTAAAACTGACAGTACGTAGCAATAAGACGGTCCCGGTGGCTCAGTGGTGAGCGTGTCGGACTCATGATCTGGTGGTTGCGAGTTCGATACCCGGTTGAGCCGAACTTACTTTCCGGCTTATTTTCACCTTTCACCTCTGCTTAAGCATGTGAGAAAAGGAGTCCGTGGGTATGGAAAGAAAGTTAGTACCGGTATGAGAAAGCCAAGAAATACATGTCTGTCACCGACCACGATGATATGACCTTAGCTGTTAAAGTGGCGTGAAACCCCAATTCAACCAACAACCAATAAGACGGACAGACAGGCAGAAATACGATCGGGTGGGCGGACGGACGGACAGACAGACAGACAGACATTTCAATACATTAAGGAAGCAACAGGACGTAAATGACTGTAGAGATTATGATAACAAAAAGTCCTACCTCCCTCTCAGAATCTTTCCGCTTTAAACTCCAAACAAACACTGTGATTCATCCGGTACATGCACACCACTTCATATTCATCGTATAATGACAAACCGTTATTGCAATTAGATCTAATCAGATTTAAGTCATTACCACACAATACCGAGTTTTGACACCCTTGAACAAAAAGCCTTTCGAAAACATTGTGGGAAAAGGAGAAAATGCTGGGCACCAGCATTTTCTCCTTTTCCCGCAATGTTTTCTACCCTTCCGAAAACAAGTTTCATTTTTTTGAGCAATTATTATTTTGTTGTCTGCAAATGCTTTGAATTTGGACCGGCCTGAAATTTTGTCGTTTGGTAAAGAGTTAAAGAAGGTTTATATGAACCCTTGAGTCCTGAATAAATCAAATTAACATTTCACTCAAGATACAAAGAGAAGAACCAAAAACAGCGCTATAGCGGACAGTGTGGATAAAAGATCAGATTTCACAAACGTGCATTCTGATCTTGAGGTACATGGTCCGCAAAATACAGTTTGATCTCAATCTACATCATGTATTTCTTTCATGATTTAAGATCATTTACAACATGCATTTCTTTCATGATTTAAGATCATATTTACTTCCCTGTAGAAACTGCGATCATTTTGTAAAATTCCGTCTATTCAATTCGATAAATAAGCTAATTTACCTGTACAAAACGCATATAAATATACACACCCACGCACTAGGAAACACCCGGTTTTACATAAAATTACATATACCTTTAGCTTTTTGAAATTTAAAAACTCCTTTATCATTTAAGTGCACACTTCGAAAATCTCAATGTAAATATATGTACAAGATATCTTGAAAAATTGATATAAAACGACATATTTTTTTCGCCGTCCTTTATGCTGGAATAGGTATAACCTATTCGCACAATTATCAGACTTTATCTACCAATCAGAAACGAGTTGTCAAATTATTTCCCAAACAGGAAGTATAAAAACGTGGAGAATCGAAAGAAGAATGTTTTAACCCTTTCCTAAAAGACAAATTTTGGACTCTTCCAAACAAAAAGAGTTTGCAGGCGACAATTTTAGATTTGGAGAGAATGACAGAAAGTTCTCAAACAGGGTGGAAAACACTGTGGGAAAAGGAGAAATTGCTCATTACGAGCAATTTCTCCTTTTCCCACAGTGTTTTCAAAAGACTTTTACTGCAGACACGTAAAAACCAGGGCTTGTTTGGGAAAGGGTTAACTCGTTATCACACAATCCCGACTTTTAACGACCCTCAGGAAGAAAAGCTTTTTGAAAACATTGTGAGAAATGGAGAAAATGCTGGTAACCAGCATTTTCTCCTTTTCCCACAATGTTTTCCACGCTTCCGAAATCAAATTTCAATTTTTTATTCACAATAATTTTGTTGTCTGCAAATGCTCTCAATTTGGACCAGTCTATGAATTTGTCGTTTGGTGAAGAGTTAAACCCTTTTACCGGACAATTCCGGCTTTTAACGACCCCTTAGTTCATGAAAACATTGTGAAAAATGAGAAATGTTTGTATTCAGCATTTTCTCCCTTACCTGTAATGCTTTTGAACCCCCTCCCCCATCTGACGCAAAGTCAGTTATATTAGCCATTGTTATTTCTTTACCATACAATCCCGGGTTTTAACAAACATCGAAAAGAAGCCCTTTGAAAACATTGTGGGAAAAGGAGAAAATGCTGGTAACAACATTTTTTTCCGTTTTCCCACAATGTTTTCTACTCTACCAAGGACAAATTCCAGTTTTTGAGCCATCCTTAATTTGTCGTCTGCAAACGCTGTCAATTTGGACCAGTCCAAAATGTTGTCGTTTGGTAATAAGGTCAAAATTATGTCGCTTGCACATTCTTACAATTTCGAGAAGGAGGTAACCCTTTATCGAACGGCGTAAGTTTAACTCATTACCAAACGACAAAATTTTAGGTTTGTCGAAATCGGAAGGATTTGCAGACGATAAAATAAAAGTGACTGAAAATTTGAAATTTGTTTTGTGAAGGGTAGAAAACATTGTGGGAAAAGGAAAAAAATGCTGGTTACCAGCATTTTCTCCTTTTCCCACAATGTTTTCTACAGGCTTCTTCCTCAGAGGCGTCAAAAGTAGGGATTGTGTTGTAATGGGTTAGGAATTGTCTATACTAAGCATTTGAATACGATAAACTTGAATTGCATGTTAATGATGTGATTTGTCTTTGTTAATGTTATGGAAAACATTGTGACGGAAGGAGAACATGCTGAATTTTTTCCTCCTGTGTCTTTTTGAAAAAAAAAAAGGATTGTTTTTGTAAAGGAATAACCAATTACCTAGGTAAACCCGTCTCTGTGGTTTCAAAAGGGTTGACAAAGATCGGTCTCTGTATGTCCTTACTGGCTGATCTTGATCTACCAAATTTATTCGTCTTACTATTTGTTTCCACTTTTAGTTTAGTTTAAACATATTTTAATTGTCATTTTTTACAAATTCTTACATAGAATACATTTATACATACTAAACAAATAAGACAAAAGGGTTTGGCCACAAGTTCTCAAAACTTAGATTCGGCCATCCTCGTATTGAACTTACAACGGTATAGAGCAGTCTTCAAGGGAGAGAAAAAAAAAAGAGAATATCCTAAATATAACCTTTTTTGTCAAAGAGTCTGACTGAAGACAGTTTTGTTCAAGATATTGAGACTTTTTTGAATGACAATGAAGAAACTGCATGACATTAAAAGCATATTGCAAAAACATTATATCGTCAGTTTACTTCCAAAACTTCGTAACTACAGCTTGTTACGAGGTTTTGGAAGTAAACCAAGACATAGTTCCTTAATAGAGAGAGAGAGAGAGAGAGAGAGAGAGAGAGAGGGTAGAGAAATTGTCACGTGATAGAGGGAGGGAATGAGAGAGGCCTTGACAAATGCTTTGTTATATAAATCATGTAATATTTGACTATGTACGCTTGTACTTGTCCAATAAAATATATGTTCTGTTCTGTTCTTAACCGTTTACCTGACGATTTCGTGTTTTAGCGATCCAGAGGAAAAACGGGTAAAAATGTGGAAAAAGGAGTAAATGCTGGTAATCAATATTAACCTGTTCCCCACATGATTTTCAACATTTGATGTACATGTACATTTGATTCCTGGTCAGACAATGCTTACAGCTTGGACAATTCTAAAAAAGTTTGTTATCTGGTCGTGATTTTCAAGTTAACCCTTAACTCATTACCAATCGAAAATATTTTAGGTTAGTCAAAATCGAAAGCATTTGCAGACAACAAAATAAAAGTGACTAAAAATTTGAAATTTGTTTTGTGAAGGATAGAAAACATTGTGGGAAAAGGAGAAAATGCTGGTTACCAGCAATCCACTCAATATACAATAAAAACACATCTAAGTGGTTCCTCACTGCCTAAGTTTGAAGCAAATCTAAATCATATACCGCTGAACCCTCTTAGCTCCATGAAACAGAGCAACAAAAGTGCTACTACAAAGTTTAACATGGGACTACTTTTGACCACTACGACACCATCGGTCCTGAGTTCTAAGATGATGACTTGGTTTTCATAAGACTTTTCTTGCATTTCACAGATATGAGAGCTCTATCCTCTGTGGAAAAGGTGGCTTAATACGTATGCGAGAAGTTTCGGCTTTGATGCCGTTACAGAAGTTCTCTTTCTAAAATCATTCTAATAAATGGAAAATGCTGTAGACTTGAATGTGCAAGTTCTCCATTTTCAGATTTCGTGTAGATTTTTAAAAATTCCAATGCTTTTAAGCTTTTTTTTTCAAATAAACATTATCACTTTATAATGATAACAAGATTATTTAAGATTCCTCTCTAAACTTCTGTCTTTTTTTTTAATTTGAATACATTTACATATTATTTTCTGTTTCTTTTTTCCTAGCATTTTAGCAACATTTGTCACGATTTTTCGTTGGTGGTGAGAGTATAGGTAAAAACAGATAGAAAAAATGTAATCACAGTTTCTCAAGAGAGTCAATACTTCTGAAATTGTCCACCAAAAGATTGCGGCTACTATGATGCTATGTATCATCAATTTGTCTGGTTCTCTACTTAGAATAATGAACCGGGTCATTCCTGCACGTAGAGAAATGACCCATGGGTAATTCCTGTACGTAGAGAAATGACCCATGGGTAATTCCTGTACGTAGAGAATGGGCCATGGGTCATTTTGTAGGTGAGGGTCATTTCTCTGCATTTCACCAGCTCTCTTTCACTCCCCCTCTGTCTGTCTGTCATTGCCATGCACTCCTGGCGTCTATCGCAGTCATATGTAGATGTGTTTATGTACTTCTCAAAATTTGCTAGGGATCACCCTAAAAAATGCACCCTAAATATATATGTAGCATATATCATATATGGTTTTACAATATGTTACATTGCCACACTGATCAATAAAATGGCCAATGGAAATGGATCTTCAAGCCTTTACCTCACAATGCTGACAGTTAAAGACACTGAGAAAGGAGCCTTTGGAAAACATTGTCGGAAAAGGAGGAAATGCTGGATACCAGCATTTTCTCCTTTTCCAACGATATTTTCTACCCTATGCCTGACAGCACAGTGCACGTTGCATATAGGTTTTGGTCAGCAGATGCTTTCAACTTGGACAAATCTAGAATTTTATAGTATGGTAAAGAGTTTATGCAAAACTATTGTAACATATATTCCCATACAGAAATACGTAAGTGATCCCTATCAAAGTTTGAGTAGTATATATACCTAAGATATAGGTTCAACTACTATCATCCAGATGTAAAGCATTCTCATTCTTTTTTCTGAGTTTGGCTCCCCCCCCTTTTTTTCATTTACACCAAAGGTATTTATCTTGACATTTTAAAATGATATCTATTGCTATGATAAACAATTTTTCCATACTTCAGCACAAAGATTGTTAATGTATGTATGCTTTCTTTGTAAATAAATGAATTTTTCTGTCCTTTTTTCCTTTTTCTTTCTCCATTCTCCATCTTTTCTCTATCAATGCGAGAACGGAATATCTCATTTTCATGTCAATAATATCAGGATTTTCTGGTAGAAAAGTTCTTTTTTTTTTCTGTTTAAAAGATTCATGTTGAATGGTACAAAGTTGCAGTTAACCTGATACTAGCAATGGCTAAAATAATGTATAGGTAAATGTAGACTTTTGATCAAGATCACGCAAAACTATATTTACCTTTGGCCACGTGAAGCAGAATATTGTATATTTTTGCACTTGTTTTACCATTTAACCCTAACTTTTAAGTTAAATATTTAAGCTTTAAAAACAAAGTCTATTTGTCCATCCATCACGAAATCTACTGTTTAACCCTTAACCAAATAATCCCTGGTTTTTACTACCCTGAAATAGAAGCCTTCTGAAAACATTGTGAGAAAAGGAGAAAATGCTGGTAACCAGCATTTTCTCCTTTTCTCACATTGTTTTCTTTCCTGCTAAAAACATATTTCCATTTTAGGTAGGTTTATTTGGTCGTCTGCAAGTGCTTTCAATTTTGGACCAGTCTAAAATGTTGTCGTTTGGTGAAGAGTTAATTAGAATTCATCGCGGCGCGTTATGCGGCCTCAAGCTAAATCGAACCATTTATTGACATTTTTTGTCACCTATAGTCGCGTGCTGTAATCTACACGCTGTGATTGACAGCTGAACAATCTACGTCTTGCACAGGCCTCCCAACCATGAAAATAGCAAAGTTTTGTTTTACCTTGTAAAACCAAAAATGTATTTTTAAAAAAAAAGAAAAACAACCCAACAAAAACAAGGAACTGAGAAGGTATTAGTAAAATAAAGGCGAAAGAGTTGCCTTACAATAACAAATCACTAATTGTGATTTATTTCTCCTTTTCAAAAGAGTTTGCATCTATCGAAAGAAATCACCGACAGCAGATGAAACCAAGACAAGAATGAGAAGGATCATAAATCCTGAACCAATTTTAGATAATACTTGTCAAAATTTGAAACATTTGCACAGGACAAATTAAATAGGTACATGACCGTATTTGTTATTAAAAGGACAGAAAACAAATGTGGAAAAAAGGAGAAAATGCTGGTTACCAGCATTTTCTCCTTTTTACACAATGTTTTTAAAAGCCTTCTTCCTTAAAATGTCTTTAAACCTGCGGACTGTTTGGTAAAGGGTTATTAACGAATGTTAATGCTGAAGAGGCCCTCATCAAGCAAGTTTCGCTCAAACCAGGTCGTACTCACTGTTTCGCAGAGACGATAACAATCTAAAGATCTTTTTTTAAACTGCGTTTTAGTGTGCAACGTTGTTTCAGATACAAATCACAGACATAAACAACAACAACAACGAAGGCGAAATCTCTTCCGTGTACATTTATTAACGTAGTCAAGCGTTTTAACCCTTTGCCACATAATCCCGACTTTGAACGACCCTTTCGAAAACATTGTGGCAAAAGGAGAAAATGCTGGTAACCAGCATTTTCTCCTTTTCCCGCAATGTTTTCCACCCTATCCATAAACATTTGCACTGTTTGAGCCGCACTGAAATGGTCGTCTGCAAATGCTGGGAAATTTGCTTGGAAGGCTAAAATTTTGTCGTCTGGTAGAAGGTCTAAACAGTTGGCAGCGTCATTCCAACAATAAATTCGGTTCTTATGACCGTTTCTAGGTCGACTGTTTACCAGGACAATCGCGTCCGATAGCGAAGTCGATAGTGTACAGGACTTAAAATCAGGGTGTCTCTGGATCGGATGACCATCTCGGCTAATCCCTTTCGGCGGATTAATCCCTCTCTCACCATATATCACTCGTTATGTGGGAAAGCATTCGGTGGATAGGTAGAATACCTTTTAAAGGTACCTGGTGCAGAAAACTTATGGAAAGATAGAATAATAATCGAGATGATTAAAACAGTGTAACAGACCGTACTTATTGATAACAACAATGACAACAAGTCTTGCACCAAAGGAAAAATCTACGGTTTACTTCAAAATCCTCGTAACTACAGCTTGAAACAAGCTGTAGTTACGAGGTTTTCGAAGTAAACCGACGATATGGGGGCGTAACCACAAACCATTCCAGACATTGTCCTATTTTCTAAAGAAACACTTACACGTGCATTTGAATACACTGGTTGTCAGTCAGATACTAAATCTTAAAATTTAGAGCAGAAATTAAATTTTGAATCGCTAAATACTATTCCATGGTAGCGATCGGTAAAGCAAATGAAAGCATAACGATTGGACAATGTTTTCAAGATCATTTCACATGCCGCTGTTGATGAAAAGGCAGTCCAAGAAAATTGCGGTAGGTATTCAAAATCAGCATCTTTGACCTAAAGGGAATGCGCTTCAATTTATGGAATTGTGAACAAGTATGATTCTAAAGAAGTTATGATACATAAAACATCAATGTGTGTATGTTTTTCAACCCTTTACTAAACGACAAAACTTTAGACTGGTCCAAATTGAAAGCACCTGCAGACGACAAAACAAACTCAATGATTGAACTTTGTTTCCAGCACGGCATAAAACATTGCGGGAAAAGGAGAAAATGCTGGTTACCAGCATTTTCTCCTTTTCCCACAGTGTTTTCAAAAGGCTTCTTTTTCAGGGTCGTGAAAACCACCAGGGATTGTTTCGGAAAGGATTAAGTAAAACTTATTAAACTCTCAGCGAAGTTATCTGTCAAAATTGATAGAATCACATAAAAAAATGAAATAATAAACTGTTTGTCAATTACAAGAACAATTTCTTCTGAAGACTGTGACTCTTGTATTTTACATGAGCGGCTGCACTATATTTTTATTTCGCTTTTGAAAAGTGGCTGTGAGAGGTAGCCATATTGTTTACTATACATGGACTGGTTTAGTGTGCTTTTTTTTTTAAAACAGAAATAAGTATAAATACGGCACTTTCATTACCGGATCGAGCCCATACCAACTTTGATTTTCTATTTGGACCAATGTTTTCTTTTTTTAACATGTAGCATAGGGTACTATCATTGCCAGATCAATAAAAAACCAGATCGTATTCCAAATGGTCCAGAGTTTAAATAATCGTCTCCACTCGGACCTTCACGAAGTTTATTCAAGTGATACCATTGGTGTTAAAAAAAAACAACCCACTGTAATGTGCCCTATTTCAGAAGCAGCCGATTTGCGTCGCTGTAATGACCAGACCCGAGTCATTATTCTACGTAGAGAAATGACCCGCTGGGGTCATTTCTTTACGTAGAATATTGACCCGGGTTATTCCTCTACGTAGAGAAATGACCCATGTGTCATTCTGTAGGGGAGGGTGATTTCTCTGCATTACATCGCCATAGATGTTAAGCATCAATATTTTCTTGTCACAATTTTAAAAGCAGTAAAGCTGTGCGCATTTCCAGAGAAGACATTTATGATGTATGTACATATCAGATCATCTTCGCAAGCGAAGACCGACGATTCACTACGTTACTCTACCCTTGGCGGATCGAGCTTGATTTTTACGTTCACCCGATACGCTTTTTCATTGGATGCAGTCAGCTCTAGCTGCAACGAATGAAATCTGTCGTAGCATTTCACCTTTGATAAAAATAGAATAAGGTCTGTACCTTTCGAATAGAAGGCATGGAAACCCACGTGGATGTCTGCTTATCGCTTCAAGTGTATTCGTAAGCGGTTTGTAAAACGATATTTCACTTGCTTTTAGAAATATGACGTAAAGGGGGGGGGGGGGTAATAACCAGTAGCCAATAGAGGGCGCATGGCAGGAATCTCGAAATCGGACTCAATCAGCCAAGGTAAGATCCATGTAGTGATCGTAAACTTGGCTCGCGAAGATGATATCAGTTAAGGTTATACTCCCGACGGGCTTGATCAACGCACGAAGCTGACTTTATAGTGACGGCCATGTTCAAAGAAGACCCCCGCTTCACCTCACGTCTCGTTATTTACATACCCATAATGCATTTGTGTTTAAGATGTATTGTCAATGAAGTTGAAACCTAAGAGTCGTAAAAATGTAATGTATTGATTACAAAGGTAATGTTTAACGACGTCCCGACAAGTTCACGTCGACATTTGACGGCGGTCATTAGTACGTGAAGACGAAACATGGACGGATATTTGTGGGTTGTGGTGGAATAACTAGAAACAATGGAATTTCACTGCTTCAGAATCTGGATTCGTTTTGCCTTGATCGGCTATCTGATCTCAATCACAGGCAATACATACATTTCTTTTCTCTTCTTGGAAAAAAAAAATAGATATAACTAAATTTTTGACTAAAGATAACCTTTTTTTTTTTACATTTTTTCCCACGAATTAGATATGTTTGTTCCTGTACTATGTCGGGAAGCACTAATTTCAATAATAAGCAAATAGTGGAAATATTGCAGCGCAAAAAAAAAGACATAAAATATTTCTATGAAAATATATTAAACAAGCGAGATGTCGTTTTTTGTTTTTTCCAAATCACCAGAATCCAGTTTTATAATTAAATGAACGATATCAAGTCATGTATTTACCCTTTCCCAAATGACAATATTTTAGGCTTGTCCAAATCCAAAGCATTTGCAGACGACAAAATAAAAGTGACTGAAAATTTGAAATTTGTTTTTCAAAGGGTTGAAAACATTGTGGGAAAAGGAGAAAATGCTGGTTACCAGCATTTTCTCCTTTTCCCACAATGTTTTCAAAAGGCTTCTTTCTCAGGGGCGTCAAAAGTAGGGATTGAGTGGTAATGGGTTAAAGATGGAGATCTTGGAAAAATACATTCTTAGATTGTGGTTTATATTCGAAAAGAATACCCACCGTGTTGGTAGAATGCTTAACAGAAGATCAGATACAAAGATCCAGTACAAAAGATCGGATAAATAAGATCCAAAACAAAATATCAGATATATAGGATCTGACATGAGTTGATTTTGAGATAAAAAAAAATATTAAACTAGTCTACAAAAATGTTATTAAGCGAGCATTTGGCGAGCTTAATAACATTTTTTTGTGGACGAGTTTGATAAATTTTCATCTCAAAAACCTACAAGTATCAGATTCTTTTTATCACATTACTGCATAACAAGAATTATATTCCAAAATCTGTTAAACCAAAGGCATACATGTATCATGTGTAGTGAAATTTACATGAAGCCTGTGCACTTTATTTGACAGGTACATTACGACCGAAAATAGTTCCGAAGAAACTTGCATAATATTGATTTTTGTTGAGTCTTACAGTGATTAAATTAACAATTTTATCATGATAGGAACTTTGACGGTTAATTTCCTTCAGAAACCGAGGTCAACATTGTTTTAGAAATGAAGCGTATAATTTCAGCGTGTTGAGAGCACTATTTTTTTCATCTCACACGTGTGTGAGACAATAAAATTCGATATGGCTGTATTACATTGAAAACAAGTAGAGTTGTGTGATAAAGAAGATCCAATACAAAAGATCGGATAAAAAGGATCGAGAATCAGACTGCATGTTTATACTGTTTGGTCTTAATTTATTACCAAACAACAAAATTTTAGGTTTGTCCAAATCAAAGCATTTGAAGACGACAAAAGAAAAGTAACTGAAAATTTGAAGTCTGATTTGCAAAGGGTAGAAAACATTGTAGGAAAAAGAAAAAATGCTGGTTACTAGCATTTTTCCTTTTTCGCACGATGTTTTCTAAAGGCTTCTCTAAAGGCTTCAAAAGTAGGGATTATGTGGTACTGGGTTAATCCGCGCTATCAGCAATATTCCCACTTTGTTTTCAACCCGTTCCTTTCTACAGGTTGTAAAAACATAGAATGGTTTAGTAAATGGTTAACCCTTTCCCAAACGACAGAATTTTGGACTAGACCAAATTGAAAGCATTTGCAGACGACAATTCAACTTTTGATGAAAAGATGATTTCTATCCATGATAGGGTAGAAAACATTGTGGAAAAGGCAGAAAATGCTGGTTACCAGCATTTTCTCCTTTTTCCCACAATGTTTTCAAAAGGCTACTATTCCAGACCCGTAAAAACCAGGGATTGTTTGGGAAAGGGTTAAGACAAAACGTATTTTTTTCTACAGGTGCAGACACACGATACGAATGTATCGTAAATCTCATGGCCCGGGGCGAAAACCCAGGCTTTGGCTTCGGGGGCGGGTTTGAGGCAGACGAATTCGAGAACGAAATAGGAGAGATGGGCGAAATGGGAGAAGCGGACGAGGGTGGATTTGCTGGCGCCATGATGGCCACTGGCTCTTTGACCTGTCCCCAGGGGAATCGGGGTAATATATTAGTGAAGAGGGTGGCGTATGGCACGAGCATGTTCGGGAGCACGTGTAGAAGTGACAGTTTCTGTAAAGAAGAGTATGACACGGCAGATGGCGTTGCGGATAGATGTGACGGCCGCTCGTCCTGTTTCATTGACATGCTCCGGCCGGTCTTCTTGCAATGTGGTCGTATGAGTACCTATATGCTTGTGGAGTATGAATGTGTCGACAGTAAGTACTTCTTGCAAGATCATCAGCACTACAACATTTGTTCCATTTATATTTTTTCTCTCTAAAATTATCACTACCTTTTGATAACGAAATATTTGCTATTCCTTGGAGCGTAATGTTACAGTTTTGTCTGAGTCTTACAAGACAATGAAAGCAGAGACTCAGATAAGTAATAATTCAAGTTGGAAACTATCCCGATAATTTTCTACCACCAAGAAATTCTCTGCAAAACAAGACATATTTCTTGACGTAAATATCATCCTGTTGTTTCCTTCATGGGCTAGTATTTAACAAGAACCATGGGCGGGCATATGCAATTTTTAAATAACTTTTGCGAAGGGCGTAGATCTAGGGTCATTGTCTTTTAATCTGCGTCCAAAAAGTACCTTTTTGAAGATGTATGTCACGGATAGAGTTACAAGTAAATAATGATATATAAATATCATGTCTTTCCTAACACAGAAGTGTTTCCGTATTTTATCTAGCTTGGACAACTTTCAACGGCTGTGAAACCAAAAGCACGGTAGCACGTGGTTCATCTGCCTTTATTACGTCACCGGGTTATATAAATTTCATGTCTTTCCTAAACCAGAAGTGTTTCTGTATCTTATCTAGCTTGGACCACTTTCGACGTCTGTGAAACCAAAAGCACGGTAGCACGTGGTTCATCTGCCTTTATTACGTCACCGGGTTATATAAATTTCATGTCTTTCCTAACCCAGAAGTGTTTCTGTATCTTATCTAGCTTGGACCACTTTCGACGTCTGTGAAACCAAAAGCACGGTAGCACGTGGTTCATCTGTCTTTATTACGTCTCCGGGTTATTTGACATTGCCAAAACGTCAGGCCACGACCGGAAAACAGATGTGTGAATGTATTCTACAGTCCCAAAATGGTGCCGATATATACATGGATTACCTGCAGACACAATTGGCTAGGTAAGGCTTATAAAGCTACCTAGATAAGGAAAGGTTGAGTCGTCTTAATCCTTTCCCGTACAACAAACTTTTGGACTAGACCAAATTGACAGCATTTGCAGACGACAATTCAACTCTTACTGAAAAGATTATTTCTGTCTATGATAGGATAGAAAACATTGTGGAAAAAGGAGAAAATGCTGGTTACCAGCATTTTCTCCTTTTCCCACAATGTTTTCAAATGGCTACTATTCCAGACCCGTAAAAACCAGGGATTGTTTGGGAATGGGTTAAATTTACACTTGATTTCGCCGCAATCCGTTGCGGAGGTTCCAAAACTGTAAGTCAGTGACTCTACCAACTGAGTCTCGCGGTAGATGATCTTCGTTTGGGTTCAAAACGCATTCTTACAATGTCATGCAATCACGGCTAAACCGTTATAAATGGAATAGGAAAATCTACAGTTAAAAGTAAGCAAAAATTAACTTGGTAGTTATTCGTATGTATATGTTGTAGTCCAAACTGGAATCTAGGCAGATCCGGAATCTGCCTAGACCAAACTGGAATTCTGTCGAGATCGAATTAGAATTCCAGTTTGGCTAGGCATGTCCACAACCTGCCCTGACCAAATAAGAATATCTTCTCGATGAATATAGTGCGACAACATATAAACCCTCTTATTTAACTTTACCCATTACCACACAATCCCTAATTTTGACGACCCTGAGAAAGAAGCCTTTCGAAAACATTGTGGGAAAAGGAGAAAATGCTGGTAACCAGCATTTTCTCCTTTTCCCACAATCTTTTCTACCCTTCACAAAACAAATTTCAAAATTTCGGTCACTTTTATTGTGTCGTCTACAAATGCTTTCCATTTGGACATACCTAAAATTTTGTCGTTTGGTAATGAGTTAAACCACCAAATAAAAGACGTTTTAATCAGAAATTCAGTGTAAGAATAAGTTTTGAATGCATCCCTATTTAGCGAAAGAAAAATGTCTGGAAAAACTGAGCAATTGTGGGATAAAAACAAATTAATTGCTTTAATTTGAAATAACGTTACCTCTCAATTGTAAATATAAGTGGATTAATATGATAAAAAGATGAAAGCTTTGAGGAAAGGAAAGCATTCACACCGTGTGATAAGCAATCTCTGTATATACTTGGGAAACTAGTTGTTTTGTCGGACTCAGCGATATAGAGTGGACACACCGTCCAACATTTTTGTCTGAATAGGCAGCTTACGATCCCTATAGGCAAGGGAATCCCTGGCCTAAAATTTAGAAAACCAACTATTTCTGCCTAAACAAAATTATAATTCTTATTTGGTCTTGGCAGATTCCGGATCTGCCTGGGCAGATTCCGGATCTGCCTAGATTTCAATCTGGCCTACCACATATAAGCATGAGTCTAGTACACAAAGCTGTCCCCAAAGGCGATAATACCTTTTGACAGGTCGCCTCTGGGTATACAGAGACAATCCGGACAAAATCAGTTGAAAGTTCCGCACAGATTTTATGCGCAAGTTCGAAATTTTATAATTTCCCAAATAAAGAACGAAACTAGGATTGAAACATACCTGTTGCTTGTGTATTCAATATTCCTTCGTTCAAGATACAAATACTTTCAATTTAAACGCTGAATGTGAGGCAAAAACGTGTATTTCATAAGTTACTCGAGTTGTTTACGTTCCCGAAAACATACAAAATGGCCGCCACGCACTACAAATTTCGTCCCTGATTTTTCAGAGATAAACATGTTTTAAACGACTTCTACAAGCTCTTTATGTAATGAATGGTTTAACAATTTATTTTGGTCATGTTTATTTACTAAAATAAAAGATGTTATATCACTGAAATTTATATGAAAACAAATACAAATCATCAATAATTAGGACTCATAAAATTACAAAAAAAGAATCTTTTGATGGTGTTTTCTTAAAAGGCTACGTAGCCTCTTAAGGTATTTTTAGATTTCGCGCAAAAAATCAATAAAGCCTTGTGGGAATGTAAAGTTACTGGCACGTGACTAATAACGCTTAAATTCCATTGCATAACAAACACGTAATAATTATTTTCCATAATGTCTCCTTCTGACGCTATGTTTGAAACTTCGTCTGTGTATTTCTGTATGTAAATTATAGAATTGAGCATCTAAAAATAGGACGTGTCTCCCGTTGATGTCAACCTGGGCCGTAGTAAATCTCTAACTTATCGTGTTGTCGGATGGTTTTCGACAACTGGGGTTTTATGAACGCAAATTAAAAGGCTTTGTGAGTATAAAGATGATTCTTTTGCATTTTTGTAAAATGTTCGTCCCAAATCTGAAGGGCCACCTTTAATGGATTCTCGTGATCTATGATACCAAGCAAGTCATCTCCTATAGTTATTGATCAACAAAATCTGTTATGTCCAACGACCGATTGAATCATAAGGTACACTGGTCATTTGACCAACAGAAAATTGACCAATAGGAAAATGTTTCGGCTCAGGTCAACATGTGCGGACTGCGATGGCTGACCATGGGTCTATACTTTTTGCAGATGTCTCAACCCTTTACCACACAATGGCGCCTTTTAACGACCCTAAGGAAGAGGCCTTTGAAAACATTGTGGGAAAAGGAGAAAATGCTGGTAACCAGCATTTTCTCCTTTTCCCACAAAGTTTTCTACCCCATCAAAGAAAAACTGCGTCATTTGAGCCGCTGTGAAATTGTTGTCCCGATATACTTTCAATTCGGATAGGTCTAAAATTCTGCTATGTGGTAACTGATTAAGTCCCAGTTCATATGACCCAACTGACTAATTATTTGTATTAATACATTATATTTTGTTTCTATACCTTTTTTAACTATAATGATAGAAATTGTTTGAAAAAAAAAAAAATTCTTTTAGTAAATTTAGAAAATTCCGTCGGTGCCGAATGAGTTGTGAGAACGTAACATATACCAAGGGAGGTAAATCATGTCAATTTTTTAATGTAAGCTCTATTGATCGACTATGTCCCTTGGACCTTTTATTGCCTTTAAACTTTCGCAGCTCCAATGGCGAATTGAATAGCTTTTTCAGACGGCGTAAATCAAGCATAGCCTACACAGAACGTAGTTGCTTCTTTTTTCCCACAATTAGGCCAGCGGCCTTTTTTGAGACAGGAAAAACTTAGCACGTTTTCTTATCTTGAGAAAAAGCCGTTTGCCGAAAATAAAAACAGGAGAGTTGTCTATTTCATTTGTTATATTATTTTTTGATTACACAGGGAACCATTTCTCTTTGCGACATTGTAGATTGAACAATAGATAGATCGTCGGAAAGAAAAAAAAGACAATAACCCCCCGAGTGAGAGGAGTGATTGATAGAAAAGGATATATAGAGCGTATTTGTTTTTTTCGGTGAAAGATCGAAATTTATTTCATTGAGTGGACGCCATCGGTAATATTTTCACGAGTGGCGCAGCCACTCGTGAAAATATTACCGATGGTGTTCACGAGATGAAATAAATTTCAATCTTTCACCGAAAAAAACAAATATTCTGTTTATTTCATGCTTTTAACCCTTTCTTAGAGGAGCTTTATCAAAATTCAATACAGTTCTTTTCCTTTATTCCCCATGTCGTACCCCTCCCGCATAGCAACGTTACGTCAAGCGCGAGAAATGTAAGGTATATGACGTCATATTTCCTATCTGGTTGTTAGGCACGCGCAATTTACCTAGGCAACAAGAACGTGAAAATCGGTATTTTCATTGGTGCTACCAGTGTAAGATCGAAAAATATTTTCACTGCTATTTCTCGATATCCTACCGGAAAGCATGAAATAAATAAATGTATTTGTCATTTTTGAGGTCGTTTCGTAGTTTGCAGCATGATTCAAAATTTTGGACATGAAAAAATCGTACTGCAGCAGTAGCCTATGGAGTGGTTGACTTTGCAAACAGATAAAATGCAATTTCTGTCCGTCAAAAAAACTGAATTTTTCCCTTATCCTGCTAGATAACTAAATTAAATTTTCAATTCAATATCAATAACCAAAATATTGTTGTTTCAAAGTTATCATTTTGGGGAATAACATCTCCTTCTCGGACAGGGTAAATCAAAGATCAGACTGCACGTTCTGTGCAGTCTGATCTTGATCTCCACTGTCTGCAAGAGGTCTGTTAGTAATGCTAAGCAGTCAAAGGGTTAACCCATTACCACAGAATCCCTACTTTTGACGCCCCTGAGAAAAAAGCCTTAAAAAATATTGTGGGAAAAGGAGAAAATGCTGGTAACCAGCATTTTCTCCTTTTCCCACAACGTTTTCTACCCTTCACAAAACAAATTTCAAATTTTCAATCACTTTTATTTTGTCGTCTGCAAATGCTTTCAATTTGGACCAGTTAGAAATATTGTCGTTTGGTAATGAGTTAACGTATATGTTTCAAATATCGATATTTTTTAATAATCGAGGTTTTAGTATATCAATGAAAAATGTGCAATGTTTTCTACCCTTCACAAAACAAATTTCAAATTTTCAATCACTTTTATGTTGTCGTCTAGAAATGCTTTCAATTTGGACCAGTCTAAAATATTGTCGTTGGTAATGAGTTAACGTTTCAAATATCGATATTTTTTTAATAATCGAGGTTTTACTATATCAATGAAAAATGTGCAATTTCTGTGCATAAAACAATTGAGTACATACTCCTTTTTTGAAAATTGTTCGTACATTTACCTCACAGTGAAGGAGACACTTGTCCGTATGAATACGTCATGGTCGAGAGTAAGAAGAACATCACATCACGAAAGATAGACAAAGAACTGGAAGTGTGCGGCCGACGTCACGTGGGTGCCCGTTGGTTTGAAGGGTCCATACGTCTAACGTACGCCTCTGGCGGAGTAATGCAAAAAAGGGGACTGATTACAAAGTTTACCGGTAAGATCGATAGTATACTACTCAAAATTTGCCAGGGATCACCCTAAAAGATTCACTCTAAATATATAATAAAATTATGTGGCTGTATCATGTATGGTTTTACAATAAGTTACATTGCCACACTGGGCAATAAAATGACCGGCGGAAATGGATCTTTAAGCCTTTACATCACAATGCCGACTGTTAAAGACACTGAGAAAGAAGCCTTTGGAAAACATTGTTGGAAAAGGAGAAAATGCTGGATACCAGCATTTTCTCCTTTTCCAACAATGTTTTCTGCCCTATGACAGACAGTATACTGCACGCTGCATTTAGTTTTTGGACAGCAAATACTTTCAGCTTGGACAAATCTAGAGTTTTACAGTATGATAAAGAGTTTACGCAAAACTGTTGTAACTTTTAAACCCATACAGAAATATGTAAGCGATCCCTATCAAAGTTTGAGTAGTATAAGTTCTACAGTGAGATAATGTCAAAGGTTATTATTATGACTATTATAAAGACCACATGAAAGAAAGTGACAGGAAAGTCTGTTCAAAAGCTCACAATAAGCATAATAATGTTGCAAAGATCCTGGGTAAGATAATTACAAATTATTAGATATTATTACACGATCAACAGATCAGACTAATGCAGTGTTCACGGATACAGCGATGTGTCGCATGGTACCTCGTTATGGCATGTGAGTTCCCTATATTCTTTAACAAACAATCCAGGGTTTGTAACATAAAAGCTAACAGCTACAGATTCTCACGCTCGGGTCATAAATATCTATTTCGTAAATTCCATAGTAAATTTCACTGTATCTGGTCCAGCTTGTCTGAGAAGGAGTACAGGTCAGGTAAATCATACGATACGAGGTCAAGAAGATCCGAAATCGTTTTGACTTATTTGGGCTGACGGGGCGGCGTATCCCATGATTCAACGATAGCATAAAACGGCCGCCTGAACCGCTCTGGGTTGGATTTCTGGAAGGGATTTTTGGAAAGGATTTCTGGAAAGTTTTTGATATGAGTTGGTTCAGAAAATGGCTCGAGAAGACGATCCTGATTTAGTTTAGTATTTCCAAGATTTGAAGTTTTGATTTGGGTTATTTAACCTAAAAGTGTGGAAACTATGAGACGTTATAATTAAACTATAGAAACCAGAACACAACGCGACTTATTTATTTCCTGGAGTTCTTTTTTTAACTATGGTAGTATGAAGTGCTACAGGGCTTTATGAGTAATAACCTAGTGCAGAAGGGCTTTTGAAAACAATGTGAGTAAAGGAGAAAATGCTGGTAAACATCATTTTTTTTCATTTTCTTCTTTTCCCACAATGTTTTCTACCTTGTCATAAAATTTCATTTCAACTGAGCCACATTTGAATTTGTTATTTTTAGACGTTTGAATCTGGAAAAATCTAAAATTTGTCGTTTTGGAAGGGTTAAGGGATTCACGTGATTGAGGTATGTCTCTGGCTTGAAGACTGATGACTTATTTTGTTTTGTAAATACACGTATTCTGAAAATGAAGGAATATTCACATTCAAAAGCAAAAATTAAATAGAGTTTTTTTCATCAGCTTGTGGTTAATATGGGGAAATATCTGCCGAAAAAGGGAAAGGTTCGCGAAAATAACGAGTGCCGTAAAGGTCCCTTTTTCGGCAAATATTTCCCCATATTAACCACACGCTGATGAAATACATTATAATTGGCTTGCAACACGCTAAAAGGGGCATTCGGACATTTGCGTAAAGTGTCGTCTCGGATCAGCCTGCGCAATCCGCGCAGGCTGATCCGATACGACACTTTACGACTACCTCAGATTTTGTACAACAGTAGAATTGCATAAAACAGAAAAAAAAATACATAAAAACGGACTACGCAGGCTAATTCGAAATGACACTTTACGCAAATGCCCCTTTTCGCGTGTTGCAGGCCAATTATATTATATTTCCTCTGATTATTTTGTCAACGAATGCCACTTTTAATGCCACGAATGCCACTTTTAAAACTAGTGATCTCAAGTCAATAAACCAGATTTTCGCCAGGAGGAAAATATTCACTGTGACGGGGAAATAATTCCCCCCAGCCTAAATTACGTCATTTCTTTACCCATAACATTTTTAAAAATAGACACGTGAAATATACTATAACTATGTTAGTCATAGAGTGATATTCATATTTTACGATTAGTTGTTTTATCGTTCTCATAGCTGACAACATTGGCTCAGCACCAAGAATTGAACTTGAGTGTGGCCCAGTGGATGCATCCACATTGACACTGAAAGAAAGACCAGCAGCTCCGCCCAAACCGCCAGGTCAAAATCCGATGATGCCCCCATTTCCAACAGGCCCTTTTCCGCCGATGGGTACAGATTTTAGCAAGGCTATGATGCCACCAGGGCCTATGTTTCCATCAGTGTTTCCTCCTTTTGGCCCTGTGATGAATGGATCGGGCTCGATGCCGATGTTTCCTAGTATTATACCACCTACGGCTTTCCAGCCTGATTTTACTAACTGGAAGATAAAAATACCTGGCGAGGTGGAAGGGGGTGAAAATCCAGGGACCGAAAGTGCACCTGCCCTTAAACCACAGGGCCCTGCAAAAGCTCCTAAACCCCAACAGAAGCAGGCGCCAACAAAACCGCAACCTGGTAACAAGAATAAAAAACCAGTGAGAAAAGGCGGAAGAAGACCACCAATTGGGCGGAGGAAAAAGAACAAAGCAGGAAAAGTTGTTGACACTGCAGATGACAAAGTAGCTGAAAATGAAGTCAACGCATCGCCAAAAACTGGAAATGGTATTGAAATTTTAATTAAGACATTTTGTGTGTTTACTTTTAAGAATATTTGAACACCGACCGAGTTTATCAGACTGCCTTATTTGATTGGTCGACATATAATACATGAAAATGTTTAACCCTTTACCCCATAAGGCATTTCTATTGTATCTCTAATTGACCCTAAATAACAGCAAGGACGAAGCCATTTCTTATGTGTATACGACACCTTTTGATAGTGTAGAAAGTATTGCGGCAAAAGGTGAAATTGCTCGTGACGAGCAATTTCACCTTTTGCCACAATGTTTTCCATAGGCTCCTACAAGCAATGCGTAGAAATGAGTATCTATGGAGTAAAGGGTTAACCATTCTAATGGTTAAAATCTAAAGCTCCAATTACTTCTGAAATAAATTTGCAACAGACGTCTTTGAAAACATCTTTGTCAATATGTGGGCATTTAACACGAAGGAAGGCTTAATACACCAATTAAATCTTTTTGGCAAATCTAAATGAATAATTTCTCCTTTTGCCCCAATGAGTTTAAAGTTGGTCTGCCACAAGAACAGAAATATCGTCTGCAAGAGGTACTGTACCTCAGGCTGCTAGATTGATAAAATGAGTTTATCTGGTCAGGAAAAGATGATTTCTTTACAATTCTTTTATTACCGAACAAATCGTGACAGATGCACTTTTGGCGTAACATGGGCATAGATTAAAAGATAATCACAAAAAATACCATCTTCGCGAGCCAAGGTTACGATCACTACGTGGATCTTACCTTGGCTGATTGAGCCCGATTTCGAGATTCCTGTGATGCGCACTCTGCTGGTTATTACCCCCCTTTACATAATATTTCTGAAAGCCAATGAAATATAGTTTAAGAAACCGCTTACAAATACAATTATTCAACATGAAGCGATGAGCAGACATCCACGTGGGTTTCCATGTTTTTCTTCTATTCTATTTTTTATCAAAAATGAAATGCTACGAACGATTTCATTCGTTGCAGTTAGAGCTGGTTGCATCCAATGAAAAGGCGTATCGAGGGAATGTAAAAATCAAGCTCGATCCGCCAAGGGTAAAGTAGCGTAGTGAATCGTCCGCCTTGGCTTGCGAAGATGAAAAAAATACGAGTATTTATACATATGACTGAAAATGGCTAATACCAAACATATCACAATACCCTTTTAACCATTACCACAACTCACCTTGAGGCCTTTTCAAAAATAACGTGGAAAAGGAAGAAATTGTTGGTAACGAGCGTTCTTTCTTTGGCTCTTTCAAAAGCATTACCCATCATTTGAACCACATTTATTTCGTCGCCAACAAAATTAATGATATTCATTTGGACATGTCGTAAATTTTGTTGTCAGGTAAACCTCGATATACATAAAGCAACAATCATAACCACTTGAAAATATATATATTTATTTCATGCTTTCCGGTGGGATATCGAGAAATAGCAGTGAAAATATTTTTCGATCTTACATTGGTACCACCAGTGAAAATACCGATTTTCACGTTCTTGTTGCCTAGGTAAATTGCGCGTGTCTAACAACCAGATGGGAAATATGACGTCATATACCTGACATTTCTCGCGCTTGACGTAACGTTGCTATGCGGGAGGGGTACGCCACGGGGAATGAGGGAAAAGAATTGTACTGAATTTTGATAAAGCTCCTTCCAGAAAGGGTTAAAAGCATGAAATAAATAGAATATTTGTGTTTTTTTTTCGGTGAAAGATCGAAATTTATTTCATCTCGTGAACACCATCGGTAATATTTTCGCTCGTGGCGCAGCCACGAGTGAAAATATTACCGATGGTGTTCACGAGATGAAATAAATTTCGATAAGATCGAAATTTATTTCATCTCGTGAACACCATCGGTAATATTTTCGCTCGTGGCGCAGCCACGAGTGAAAATATTACCGATGGTGTTCACGAGATGAAATAAATTTCGATCTTACCCCGAAAATAACAAATATCCACTATATATAAATCTATACGCTGATCTATTTGCTTTCCAGGTGGCACGGTGGGTCTACTTTTCGGCGGAATCGGTGCTGCATTAATACTGGGATCTGTCGGTATTCTTGCGATTCACAACTATAGAAAGTAAGTGTGTGATATCCATGCATTCATCACTACTTATGCTGTTGCAAAATCCTTATCACTTTTCTCTTAGTATCAAAATATTTTGGCTAAGTTTACACTATTGCAGAAGAAAAAACAGCTGTTCAAAGTGTAGTATTTCTGAATGATCTTTTCTTTTTAGTTATACTTACAAAATAATTAGACGACAGGATTCGAGCGAATAAGTTGGTTCGTCATTTGAGTCGCTGTAAAATTGTTGTCCCGATATACTTTCAATTTGGATAGGTCTAAATTCCTGCTATGTGGTAACTGATTAAGTCCCAGTTCATATGCTTAATACTTAAATCTTGTGACTCTCTTATCAATTCAGCACGGGAAAACAAGTAAATACTTCCTTCAAATCCACCAAAAAGAAATTGTGAAGAATAAATCATGATGGGTCATCTTTGCTGATGATATCGTTGGAGCAGTTTTTGACAAATAGTGCTGTGACATTTCTGCCGCACTTTTTCATGCGTATTCCATTATCTCCCGCTAGATGGCATTCTATAAATAATTATCTATCTAATTTGGGCATCCTAGGTACAGAACCGAACCACTATCCTTCGCGACAACCGTTATTTTGAATTTCAAACTAAAATAAACGTTTACTCAATAAAACGCTACCTCGTGCTATGATCAGCAGTTTAAAGAAATCTGGAGCTAAAGCAGGTCGCATTTCTCCTCAAACGTATTGATAAAAGCCATTTTCTACATTGCTACTTTATAGAGCGTTATATTACAGTCAGCCCGATTTCGGGGCTAGTGATGCGTCATATAAGACAGGTCGAATCTTCGAAGAATATGACATGCGCAGACAACGATGCATAATCTCTTATCTGACCCTAGTAAACACACATAGGACAGGTCTTTCTGGAATAAGACGACGAGTGTCGAATTATAATTTGTCTCAGTTTATTTATGTCATGTTATACCAGTATATATGAACAACCAGGATATAAAGTTGAAAATATTGATTGCACTTATATTTTCCCTAATGGAGGCAACAGTACTCCGAAATTATACGTCTGGTTTGAAATTACTTGTATCAAACTTTACTTTTACCAGACGACAATCCTTTTGATTCGTCAAATTTGACAGCTGGAGCAGACGATATATCGAATATGGCTTATATGACGGAAAACAGTAGGTAAGGGAGAAAATACTATTTAACAACATTTTCTCCTTTTCCTACCGTGTTTTCAGAAGTCATCCCTAACAGGAAGACAAACAATGAAAAAAATTGGTACGGGGTTATAGCGCTGGATAATTCAATTTGACATTTCCATTCAGCCCTAAACATTAAGTACTGCAAATGCTATGCTATTTTAGCCAATGTATTTAAGTAACCGTTATAAGTCAGACAACGCTTTAGTGACGCAAATTTAACATCAACAATAAAAAGGGATCTAGGGTTGGGCTTACAGCTTATTTTTCACTACCAGGGGTGACATAATTTGCTTTTGCTGAATTTTCGTATGTCAGAATGCAAAGAACGTCGAGTTTGATTCTGGATCTATACATTGTCCCTGGCATTTTATGATTGCTGTCAAAATCTACTTTTAGATCTTGGTAAAGATAACGAGGAATATATTCAGTTTACGACGACCTTTTAGGAAACTTTTGGACAATCCCGATTTGAAATTTCTTGAAGATTTCAACCTTTTACAAGCAGAACTTCGATACAAAGACAACAAACTCAAAATTGTGACAAACTGATAGATAACTGTATTTTTTCATAAATTGTATCTGTTATTTCTCTCGCTTCCTCTTGGTCTTATTCTGCAATGTTTTCTACATTTGTATGTAACACAACTTCTGATTGGCTAAACCGAATGGTTTAGCCAATCAGAAGCTGTGTTACTAACAAATGTAGAAAATTCTGGAGAATAACACAAAGAACGTACTTAAGAATGGTTGGTGAATACGGGCACTGGTTCCTTGAGCTTACGCAGCTGTACTGGTCACCGGCCATGAAATAGAGGCTCGTCTGGGAAACGCCAAATTCGAATATCTAGATAGCTCCATTAGTCTAAGGCCAGCGAGTGTCATGGCCCCGTGTCAGTAGTGCGTTTGTTTGTGCGTTTACTTTTATTTCAAACACCTCAAACACTTGCTACTTATCCAAATTTGATGAAACTTTACAGAAATATTCCAGCCATAATCCTCTCCAGAATATTTTGAAAAAGAAAAAAGTGATAACAAGATTATTCCTTCAAAAACCTTAGGTTGCCATGATAACAAACCTGAAAACTATTGAAAATCTTAAAAAATATTCTTGTCTAGAACCGAAAGACCCAGGGCCACCAAATTTGGTAAGAAGCTTAATCTAATAGATACCTTCTAGAACCCAGCATTAAGGCTAGATGCTTCAAAATTTTGCACGAAGCTTTATCTAGTGAGCCTTTACTAAGAATATCGAAAGCATGGCGCTAGGGTCTTGATTTGCCCCGCTCACGGTGGTCATTTAGCTTAACATGGGCATCCACAGGGAAAACTTCATAAATCATCTCGTTCCTTACTATAAGAGCTTGGCCTATCCAAGTTTGCAAGTATATTTATCTTATGAAGCTTTATCTAAGCTGTTCAAATACTAGTCCTAGGGGCTTTATTAGCCATGGCCCACAAGTAACAAGTTTTACATTAGGTTATATGGTTAGAGTCTCTTTGTTCCTGATCGTGAGTTATAGATGCAACATTTTATGAGCGTTATCATCAACCCTTTTCCTAAATTGACCCAACCCCATGGTTCAGTCTTTTGCCTCCTTACCATAAATCCTAGGGCTACAAAACCTAGCGCATAGCTTCAAATGGTGGTTCACTTCTGAATTTGCGAAAAATATAGCCCTGGAATTGAAATTAGCCCCGTCTTAGGGGCCTCATGTTTTACAGAGCCTTTTATTTAGAAAACTTTGAAATTTCTTTCATCTATAATCACACATTCTACACCTGTATTTTATGGTATTTGGCTTTATCTTGTGGATCCCTACCAGGGGTCAGCCCGCCAGGATAGCGTATCGGACTCGTGAACTGGTGGTTTCAGTAATTATAGCTTTGTTGTTAAAATGGCTTTGTCCTGGGGTCATAACTTCTGTGAGGGCTTTTATTACGAAAATTCGTATGACTTCTAGATCAAAACCAACTGGACAAGAATTGTAATGATTGACGTTAAGGGTTTTTATGTATAAGTCAGTGGATCGATAAAGGGCCATCATGACCCTCTTGTTTATTTATAAGAGATGACATTCCTATTAAAAAAAACATCATACCAGTCATTTTCTGACAATCGTTAGATTTTACAAATTACATGTACTCTAGAAGCAAACACTCGAGGGATATAATTACAAAAAGTAACGTTTGCCAAAGCAAAAAACATTTGAGAACAATGCGGGAGGAGAAAATATTTGTAACAAACAAATTATCCTTATCCCAAAATAGTTTCGAAACTTGTTCACTAAAGGGGCAAGTTGGAGTATTATTTGTGAAGTAACTTATAACTTTCGTTGATATAATTTTCTTTTTGGCAGACGCCAACGCATCAAGAGGGAAGAGGCTGAGTATTACTACGGCAGAAGTGCCAGCTCCACCTATGGACAAGGCTGGAAAAAAGAAGGAGAAGAGTATGACTCTGTCTATGCCACAGTGGCGGAAGTAGAAACCTACAGGCAAGGCTGTGTGAATCCAGCAGTCACAAACGACGACGAATCTGCCTTTGTTAACCCGATCAAAGAGGGTCAAAGCGGAAAAGGCAAAGGACAAACGAAGAAAACCAGCGGAAAACCAAATTATAACTTACCAGAAGAAACGCCATCTTGCTCCTACAGCGGTTCGACGGAATCGCAATCGGAAGGGGATGAGAAGATAGCAGTTATAGAGGTACATCGGTTACCGGAAAAACACATTACAGTGACCTACGGCAACGATCTTCACTCGGAGGGCTGCCTAGCTGCACATTCATATTCGTCCGTTAAGAAAAATGGCGAGGATTCAAGTCGATGTAGCGAATGTAGCATTGTTCGTCCCCCTCGCAGACGCGATTCAGATTATGACAACAACATTGGTGTAAAAAAGAATCTGAAGAAATAAATCAAGATATTTTGGTTAACTCTTCTGTCAAAGATTATATTCATTTTTCAAGTTTTGAATCTAAAGACGTGAAAGGATGCTAAGAAATGATTTTCATAGAATTTGTCATGTTCTTAAAATAGCAAAAGGTTTGAAATTGACCTTTCTGCCAATTTTGATTTACAGGTCTACCAACGTCTTATTGGCCAATGAAAATGCAGCATTGGGCGTCATGTAAACAAAAAAGTCTGACACAATTTCTGGTTAGCTTGACAGGCTTGACAACCAATATAGCGTGTTACGAAGGGGGTCGTGCCAAACTCGCGTTTACAGAAAGGTCAATTGTTGAAAAAAAAAACCATAGAACGAATCGGTTTATGTAAAATCAATGTTTCTTTTGCTTCTAAAACGTGTGCAGGGAGTGTATTTACAAGCACTTCGGTTTAAATGAAATTCCTTCCGTTAAATTCTAATTCTTACCATCTTGTTAGAGAAAGTGGGCGTCCTACCAGATCAGTGATTTAATTTAGCATAAGAACAGAAGTTTTAGGGATTTCTGAATATAAACCTTTATTTGGGATATGCCTGCCACGACATTTAACCATTATTTATTATCTTAAAAACATACACAAGCGTAGTTGCTATTTATTTGTATAAACTATAAAATTTAGTAGACAATTGCAATATATTTCAACTCACAGAGAAATAAATCAGAGATTTTTTCTTAAAAACATTTGAGTATCTTTATTCCCAGGGTCCCCTCCCCGCACCCCTCCCCCTCCCCTCCCCCCCCCCCCCCCAAAAAAAAAAAAAAGCAAACATATCCCCTTCAGAAGATCACTGAGTAATAAGCACGTATTGTGTGTGTATTGGGACCTTTTATTTTTGTGACCTTCGATCAGCGTCCACGTTCTTGCTCTGGAAACCTTGTCTCCTTTGCCGCAATGTTTGAATAGATTCTTTTAAACACGAGATCGTTTAGTTACTCGTTCTAGTTACTCGTTCTAGGACTGGACTCTTGTAACTGCTTGATCCAGCTGATAATAATTGCTGACACTGTGTGAGGTCTGATCTTGATCTACACTATCCGCAAAAGTTCAGTGACAGGCACTTAGCAGCCTTAGCATTTATACCGGGAAACACAACTTCAATGGCTTTGTAGGCCTCCTGTAAACTAAACACATCTTCTATCCTTCGTAATCTGTGTAACCTTGGAGACATCAGGGTCAACATTTAGCTAGAAGATACAAGGACGAAATGGGTTAAAACTGGATGAAAACTGGCTGAGAATGAGTCTAGATTTAGTTTTAATACGGCTATCTTGGTAGGTACATGTACGTAACGTCGGTGTACATGTACTTCCAAAACCTCGTAACTACAGCTTGTAACAAGCTGTAGTTACGAGGTTTTGGAAGCACACCGACGACAAGTCTTTGTATAGTTAATGTTATGGGGTATATTGTATACCGGTAAAATCCGACATCCTTCGTCAACCACTCCCGGCTTATCCTGTGCTTCATGCCTGAAATAAAAGTACCAATGAATTGCCTTTACAAAGTATCAAGATTTCAAATGCTGCTTTTGCCACAATTATCTTACAATTATTCTGAATGGTTCATTTTTCCCAGTGCAAGTGATAAACCTTTTTTCCACACACGAAAAAAGTCTTCAGAATGAGTCGCAGTCCACACACGAAAAAAGTCTTCAGAATTAGTCGCAGCGCATTACGAAATAATTTCGGTTGAGAACGATTTCTTTCAGTCTTAAATTTTAGAGATTGATGCCTACTTCAGATAGTTCAATGACAGTGCGTGGTTAGAATAGCAATGAATTGTAAAAAAAAAACACTATCTTTAACACAAGCAATATAGAATTAGATGCAGCACAGCGCAGCCAATTCCCGACCGTTCATTATTCTTAGCATACAAATTCAGATAGTTTGTACCGAAACTTTTACTTTATTTCGCCGATTTAAGCTTGTTGTCTGCAAATATGGAATACTTCCGGATCACCTGGAACGGATTGCACTACAAAAACGTAGTCTAAGTTGGTCATTTGATATCAATCACTTCTGTTACACTACCTCACCGGAAAAAATGAAACTAAAAAACTATTACTAATTTTGAATTGTTTAAAATGTCTTAACCCTTTACTTCATAGATACTCGTTTCTATGCATTGCTTGTAGGAGCCTTTTGAAAACATTGTGACAAAAGGTGAAATTGCTCGTGAGGAGCAATTTCACCTTTTGTCACAATGTTTTCTATGCTATCAAAAGGTGGCATATACACATAAGAAACGGCTTCATCCTTGCTGTTATTTAGGGCCAATTAGAGATACCATAGAAATGCCTTATGGGGTAAAGGATTAAAAGGCTAAGGGTGTGGGGTAGGAGGAACTATTCAGTGCAGCAGACCTCATTAAAAAATATAGTACAAAATATTACTCTTTTTCATTTGAAATTTGGAATGTTCCATGACAACCCTGTTTAAGGAGGAATTGTAAAAATTTCATTTCTCCTGATGCTACTTTTCATATCTTCTTAAAAAGACCACTGGGCATTCAGCTCAGAGGAAACAACAGCAGAACTCCCTCTTCTTCGAGGATAGATGAGCCGAATGTCAAAGATGAAGGTTTCACCCTATTTTTTAAGTACACGAGAGTTACGGCGTGACCTCACCTATGGATACTAAGACAAGAGAGCCATGATGACCCTGTATCTCTCAACTGGCTGAGGAAAATTCCACATGCCAAACCTCTCAATACTTTGCCAGATGGTATACCTAACTTGAGGAACATACACAGGGCCAAATTTGGTAGCTCTAAGTCTTATGGTAAGTAACAAGAAGATTCCTAAACTTTTCACCATATAAGCCCAAGTAAAACTTGCAACCCCTGAGGTTAGACTAATTTTCACCGCGGGCGGAGGACCACTGGATAAAGCTATAGAGGATATTTGCTTTTTACGGTGAAAGATCGAAATCTATTTCATCGAGTGAACACCATCGGTAATATTTTCAAGAGTGGCTACGTCACTCATGAAAATATTCCCGATAGAATTCTCGAGATGAAATAAATTTCGATCTTTCAACAAAAACAACAACAAATATTCTATTTATTTCATGCTTTTAACCCTTTCTTGGAGGAGCTTTATCAAAATCCAGTGCAGCTCTTTTCCGTTATTCCCCGTGTGTACCCCTCCCGCATAGCAACGCATTACAATATTACGTCAAGCAGGAGAAATGAAAGGTAAATGACGTCATATTTCCATCTGGTTGTGAGGCACGCCCAATTAATCTAGGCAACAAGAACATGAAAATCGGTATTTTCACTGGTGGTACCAGTGTAAGATCGAAAATATTTTCAATACTATTTCTCGATATCCTACCGGAAAGTATGAAATAAACGTGCAATATTTAATAGCCCAAGGCCTTATGGTTAGACACAGGAAGATTTATAAAATTTTCACCATAAAAGCCCATTTAAAACTTGTGACCTCCGGGACGGGGCCAATTTTGAATCAAGCCCTGGGCCTTATGGTTTTTTACGAGAAGATTTTCAACGATTTTCAACATTTTTTTCACTTCTTTTCCTTAGCAACCAGAAGGAATCAAATTCTTACAAGAAATTCTGAAGAGCGCCATGGCAGGATCATTTTTGTGAAATTTCATCAAATCTGGATGGGTGGTTTCAAAGAAAAATCACTTTTCCTTTTTTCTTTTTAATTTTTCAGATAACGAAGCCCTTTTGTTTATAATCCTATTATCTGTTCTTTTGTAATAAATTCTTTTGTTTTTTGACATTTGATATTATTGGAGTATCACGTGTTTCAGTTTAGGGAGAGGAACTATATGAGCAACATGCTTTGGTTCCGACCCTTTTCACATCATTTCTTGTATTGTAAATGTAAATGTCAATATATTGAATAAAATATGTTTAAATAGAGAAAAAGGGGTTTGAACTAAAAGTTAACGCGCTTACGGACAGACACACGTATGGAAGCACGTACGGACGTACGACGGACACAAGACCATGACAAAGGCACGTTAGACTTCGGCCAGTGGAGCTAATTGAAGTACACAGGTATATTTCTTACCAGATGTTTGTAAGTAGGTCGCCTGCCTAGATAATTGTTGTGCTTGGTTACATTAACTTTCATGCCCTTTAACTTATTTCCATCGACAGACGACTTTTTTTGCATGTTGAATTAGACGGCATCTGAAAAAAACAAAATACTGGCAAAAGATATAATTGTTCGTAACAAACAATCTCCCGTTTTGCCACAATGCTCTCACATATTTGCACATTTGACTGTTTACCAAAGGGCAAATTTTGGGACTGGATCAATTACAGAACATTTGTGGACGAAACATTAAATGTAGCTTTGATGGTTTCTGTCTGTTATACAAAAGAAAAAAGTGAAAAATAGATGGTCTACACTATTTTCTATATTTCAAGAAAATATTTTCAAATGTCGTCCCCACAAGCATCTTTGCGAGGCAAAGTTACGATCACTACGCGGATCTTACCTTGGCTGATTGAGCCCGATTTCGAGATTCTTGCAATGCGCCCTCTATTGGATTCTGGTTGTTACCCCCCTTTACATCATATTTCTGAAAGCCAATGAAATATCGTTTTACAAACTGCTTACGAATACAATTCAACATGAAGCCATAAGCAGACATCCACTTTGGTTTCCATGTTTACCTTCTATTCGAAAGGTCGCTACCTTATTCTATTTTTATCAACAGTGAAATGCTACGAGCGATTTCATTCGTTGCAGCTATAGCTGGCTGAATCAAATGAAAAAGTGTATCGGGTGAATGTAAAAATCAAGCTCGATCCGCCAAGGGTAGAGTAGCGTAGTGAATCGTCAGCCTTGGCTTGCGAAGATGCCCCATAGGTGTCTCTACAACTTTTGATAGTGTGGTAAAGGTTTAACTCATTACCAAACGAAAAAACTTTTAGGCTTGTCTAAATTGAAAGCATTTGCAGGCGACAAAATAAAAGTGGCTGAAAATTTGAAATTTCTTTTATGAAGGGTAGAAAACATTGTGGGAAAAGGAGTAAAATGCTGGTTACCAGCATTTTCTCCTTTTTCCACAATGTTTTCTAAAGGCTTCTTTCTCAGGGGTGTCAAAAGTTGGGATTGTGTAGTAATTTTCAACTTTAATTAAATGTTAATTTAATTAAAGTTGAAAATTCATTTTCACAGATATGCTTTAAAGTCCTCTGTTTTAGATATGCTTCAATGGGTGAAGGGTTAACCCGTGAATACACAAAATTTCATAATTTAGCGACAAGAAAAAGAGAATTTCGAAAGCATTTGGAGAAAGTGAAAATTAGTCACAAACAGGGTTTTTATTTCCCATCGAATTCCCCGTGAATTTTTCTCATCCTTTCACATGTATATAAATCGCTCCTATAAATTTGTCGGTAGCAAATTTGGTTTCAATATGGACGAGTTTGGAACTTTATCATCTTGTCAACAGTAGAGTAATCATATTACCACACAATCCCAACTTTTTAGGACTTAGAAAAAATCCTTAAGAAAACAATGTGGGAAAAGGAGAAAATGCTGGTAACCAGCATTTTCTCCTTTTCCCACAATGTTTTATACCCTTCAAAAAACAAATTTCAAATTTTCAGACACTTTTATTTTGTCGTCTGCAAATGCTTTCGATTATGACAAGCCTAAAGCCCGCCCGGGTGGCTCAGTGGTGAGCGTGTCGGACTCATGACCTGGTGGTTGTGAGTTCGATATCCGGTTGAGGCGAACTTTCTTTCCGGCGTATTTTCGCCTCTCACCTCTGCTGAAGCATGTGAGAAAAGTAGTCGGTGGCTTTGGAAAGAAAGTAGTGTAAGTACCGGTGGGAGAAAGCCAGGAAACACATGTGCGTCACCGACCGCCATGATATGACCTCAGCTGTTAAAGTGGCGTTAAACCCCAATACAACCAACCAACCGACAAGCCTAAAATATTGTCGTTCGGTAATGAGTTAAAAGATGATTACAGTGTATGTACATGTAAGTAAATAGCATCGGTGCACAGGACTTTTGTAGTGACATACTAATGTTATCTTGATTTGCGTTGTTTCTGTCGTCCCTTTTGCTTTAAAGGTGGCCCTTTAGGTTTTGGGATGAAAACTTTACAAAAATGCAAAAAAAATCATCCTTATACTCCCAAAGCCTTTTAATTTGCGTTCATAAAACCCAAGTAGTCGAAAACCATTCGAGATTTACTACAGCCCAGATTGACACCAGCGGGAGACACGTTCTATTTTTAGATGATCAGTTCTCTCATTTACATACAGGAATACACAGACGAAGTTTAAACATAGCGTACGAAGAAGACATTATGGAAAATAATTATTACATGTTTATCTTGTAATGGAATTTAAGTGTTATTAGTCACGTGCCAGTCACTTGACATTCCCACAATGCTATTTTGATTTTTGGCGCGAAATCTAAAAATAGCTTAAGAGGCTACGTAGCCTTTTAAGGGAATACCATCAAAAAAAAAACTATTTGTAATTTTATGATTCTTAATTATTGATGATTTGTATTAATTTCGAAATAAATTACAGTGATATATATTTATTTTTTTAATTTGGTGTGATGTGGAAATTCTAAAAACCCACCTTTAAAGATAAGCCCTCTACATTTCTATATGATTAAATTCATGACTGTCAGTGATTGTGAAAGAGAGTATGTGACAGGAATTGATATAAAAATCTTATTTGGATATATGTTACAAATTATATTGCGAGAACAGGATAAGTTGAAAAAAAAAACAACAAAAAAACTGTATACATTTAAATGTAAAGCATGGGTAATGAATATAGCGTAGCCCTGGAAAAAGAAAAAGAAAAGATATGATAGATCAACATGATGAGAAACTCCATGTTTGGTTATTTCTAATCATTCATACTTTTTTATTTATTCTATTTGATTACTCGATTCGGGCAATAGTTTTCTTATGAGCAATTATTAAGAGACATAATTGGGTTATTTCTTTTTCCTGTGAATCAAAATATTTTGTGATATACTGACCAATTCTATGGTTCAATGCTTAACTTTTAACCCATTACCACACAGTCCCTACTTTTGACGCACCTGATAGAGAAGCCTTTAGAAAACATTGTGGGAAAAGGAGAAAATGCTGGTAACCAGCATTTTCTCCTTTTACCCACACTGTTTTCTACCCTTCACACAACAAATTTCAAATTTTCAATCACTTTTATTTTGTCGTCTGCAAATGCTTTCAATTTGGACAAGCCTAAGATAGTGTCGTTTGGTAATGAGTTAAAGCACATGCATGACGAAACTGAAGTGAACGGTCAGTTTCAGTAAAAAGATTTAATTAATTAATGCTTTTGAATAAGATGATAATCGTTTTCACGACGGGGAATCACGTGACACAACAACAACAACAATGATCGATATTTGAAAAAATTCCCCGACTTCAGGTAAGAAAATCTTCAATAATTCCGTTAATACATGACCGATTGGAACTTGATTTGGTTTGAAGCAGAGAAGGACTCCAGGGATTTGCTTGATGTGTTAGATTTTTTAAACAACACCTGATAAAAAAGTTATTGACAAGCAAACAATTTTTTTACCCTGGATAATTTGTTTGCTCGTCAATAACTTTTTTATCAGGTGTTGTTTAAAATATCTAACACATCAAGCAAATCCCCAGAGTCCTTCCGCCTTCTCTGCTTCAAACCAAATTCCAATCGGTCATGTATTAACGGAATTATTGAAGATTTTCTTACCTGAAGTCGGGGAATTTTTTTCAAATATCGGTCATTGTTGTTGTTGTTGTGTTACGTGATTCCCCGCCGTGGTTTTGCAACTAGGAATTTCGCCTTCTCTTATTACATCGGAAATGACGTCATCATTAGAGTCGTTGAAAGTTGTGGGATTCAGTTATTCAGAGCATATTATATAAATCTACAGTAGGAAACACAATCTTCCAAAACTACGACAGATTCGTATCGTATGCGCTTCACTTAACAGGCGGGCCGTATAGATCCAAGATTAGGCTGCACGTTCCGTGTTGTCTGATCCTGATCTATACCGTTCGCGAAAAGCTCTGTTTTAACAATTATAATTTTGTATACGGCCCCTAAACTCTCATATTAAAAGACGGAAGCTGCCGAGATTGGCCGAATAGCCTTTTCGAAAACGTCGATGTTACACGATATAAATCAATGAGTATAGTAGTCTACGGCCCCAAACTCACATATGAAAAGAAGGAAACTGCCGAGATTGGCCGAATGGTTTTCATGAACAAGTCGATGTTTACCGATGAGTTAGGGGCCGTAGACTTTAAGTAGGAAACACCAGGAATATTTTCAAGGCGTAGAACTTAGCCTATAATTAAATTTTGGTAAGTGTATGTTGCTTCCTTCAACTCACCTTGCACAGTAACAAGATGACGACGTATGACGATATTCTGAAAACTATTGGAGAATTTGGACCATTCCAGAAGAGAGTTTACACGTTGTTATGCCTTCCAGGACTCTGTTTGTCCGCCCTGCTTGTTGCCCACGTTTTCATACTCGGAGTTCCTGAACACAGGTAATACTGGGCCCATATTCACCAAATAATCTTGAGAATATTCTTAGTCTTATTCTCCAAGGTTTTCTAAATTAGTAAGTAACTCCACTTCTGATTGGCTAAACCGAATGGTTTAGCCAATCAGAAGTTGTGTTACTTACAATGTAGAAAATTCTGGAGAAGAATGTTCTTAAGAATGGTTGGTGAATGCAAGCCCTGGAATGCTTGTTATTCCTACATAGAGACTGATAATTAGCCTTCAAACTGCTTAATAAATGGAACTATTATATTTCATGTGTCTATTTTTAGAACTTTTATGGGTAAAGAAATGGCGTAATTTAAGCTGGGGGCAAATTATTTCCCCGTCTCAGTGAATAATTTCCTCCTACCAAAATTCTGGTTTATTGACTTAGGATCACTGGTTTTAAAAAGTGGCATTCGTTGACAAAATAAACAGATGAAATATAATATATAAAATATATATTCTAACATGACACGCGACTTTGGCTCTATAAACACAGTGCAAGGAAAACGTGGTAAAATCTGCGACAATCCACCTCGAGTGACGTCATTCAATGAGTGAGTTATTCAATGGAACATAATCTTCATCCGCGTTTTTACTGTAAGTTTGAACTTCTTTTCCTTTCATTAAGAACTGGCCATGTTAGAATCGAAATAATCTTCTTTCTATCGTGGTATATCGTTCAATAAACCACGTTGTGAGTTATGAGGCGCAATGAATAACCCACTCGGGCTATCGCCCTCGTGGATTATTTATTGTGCCTCATAACTCACAACTGTGGTTTATTGAACGATATACCACGATAGAAAGAAGATTATTTCTTAAATATATATATCAAAAGGGAAAGGTCCACGAAAATAACTCATGCCTGACTGCACTCATTATTTTCGCATACCTTTCCCTTTTTCGGCAAATATTTTCCCATATTAACCACATGCTTATGAAATAAACTCTATATTTTCAGTTCAATAGCACAAACTCATGTATTGCGCTTTCAAAGTTGATTTCATAGGTGAGAAAAAAAACCTATAAGAGAGTGTGACTCAAAGATCAGACTGTACGGTTTTGTGAGGTCTGATCTTGATCTTTTATGTTCGTAAAAGCCCACTTAGTCGGTACTAGGAGCCTAAGAATTAATATGATCTTTAATTTGTGACCCGTCACTCAAAAAGAGACCTTCTGGGAACTGCGAAAAATTACCAGCCGATATAGCTCAGTATATAGGTAGAGCGTAGGACTCACAATTATTGTGGGTTCGAATCCCAGGCTTGCCAACTAAAAATTACCAATAGTTTTTCGGATGAGACATTAAACATAGGTCCCGTGTTACGGTGCTATACGCCGAGCACTTTAAAGAACTAGTCGAAGCTCTCAGTGGTTTCGACCTTTATCCTTGCACTATCCCCCGTAACAACTAACCGTCTTCTGGGGGCATCGCTTAGATGGGCAACCGGTATCGACGATAAATAAACGGAAATAACCAACCAACTGCGAAAAGCGTCAAACCTGGTCAGCCTGCGCTTGTGCGCAGCTTACCAGGTTTGACACTTTTCGCTTATATGACATTTTCTATATGAAAATTTGACATTCTACCATATTATACAATCATAGTTTATATATCAGCTTTGACAAGGCACCATCTTTAGTCTGCTTTCATCTAATTGATGTAGATCTACGGAATTCCCAGATTGTCTCTTTTCGCGTGACGATTCACATTTGAAAAAAGATTAGCCTGGGTTCCAGTCTGATATTTTTCAATTCTATTTATATTTTGACTTGACTTTGTGAAAAATAATGACGGAAAACTCAAATACGGAACAATTCAAAAGTCTTGCCAGAGATCTGTATAGATCGTGAAAAAAGATTTTGACAAGAAAATATTGATGCTGAACATCAATGGCGCCGCAAACCACTTATTTCTGTAACAGGGCACAATGCATTGGGCCGCGTTAAACGTTTATGAAAATCACGTGATCGTTCAACTCATTATCAAACGACAAAATTTTAGGACTGTCCAAAGCGAAAGCATTTGCAGACGACAAAATAAAAGTGACTGAAAAATTGAAATTTGTTTTGTGAAGGGTAGGAAACATTGTGGGAAAAGGAGAAAATGCTGGTCACCAGCATTTTCTCCTTTTTCCACAATGTTTTCTGAAGGCTTCTTTCTCAGAGGCGTCAAAAGTAAGGATTGTGTGGTAATGGGTTAACAGCTCAGTAGGAATCATATTGTTGATCACCTGACTCATTTTGTCACGTTTAACATCCAATATAGTATATGTGGAAAAAATCGTCGCCCTTGTTAGATTTTGTCTACAAAAACGGACATTTGTCGGCAATGAATGAACAGTCACGCGAGTTTTTAGGTTTGTTGAACAATAGGGTCCAAATATTTCGTCATGTATCACAAATGGCTATATTTTCTTTCCAGTTATAACTATCAAACTGTTTGTGAAATAGAAAATATACTTTTTAATGTCATACAAACACAGTATTGCCCAAACAAAACTTAGGTTCGGTAAGGTTAGGTAAGGTTCGATAAGGTTCGGTAAGGTTCTGTGTTTAGGGGGACCGATCTGTCACCCGCTCAAACATTGACCTAGTTAGAGTTAGCTGGTCTTAAAAAGACGATCGCGATAGGAAAACAATATTTCTACAATCCATACAACACTAGAACAAAAATATAACGGGGGTCACAAGTACCACATAGGGTGCTCTAGGGTCAAAGAGCTTGAAAATATCTCTTAACCTTTTTCCAGGGTAAGATATTTAAAATGGCAGCATCGAAAATTTGTGACAGATAATTTTTTATCACGTGACTTATTTTTCGAAATGGATCTTTATTATTATTTTTCGAAAGGAAAATGTTGATATGTCTACAATCCGGGTTTTTTTTTTATCCTTCTAACGATGAAAGTACAATGAATATAATTATTATATATTAAAGGTGGCCCTTCAGATATTGGGACGAAAATTTTACAAAAGTGCAAAAAAATCATCCTTATACTCCCAAAGCCTTTTAATTTTCATTCATAAAACCCCAGTAGTCGAAAACCGTCCGACAACACGAGAAATTAGAGATTTACTACGGCCCAGGTTGACACCAACGGGAGACACATTCTATTTTTAGATGATCAAATCGCTCATTTACTTACAGGAATACACAGAAGAAGCTTCAGACATAGCGCCCAAAGAAGACATTATGGAAAATAATTATTACATGTTTGTTATGATAGGGAATTTAAGCATTATGAGTCATGTACCAGTCACTTGACATTCCCACAATGCTTTATTGATTTTTGGCGCGAAAACTAAAAATAGCTTAAGAGGCTACGTAGCCTTTTAAGGGAATACCATCAAAAAGAATTTTTTTTGTAATTTTATGAATCTCAATTATTGATGATTTATATTATTTTTTCATATGAATTTCAGTGATATATATATTTTTTAATTTGGTGAGATGTAAAAATTCTAAATACCCACCTTTAAAAAAAATCCCACAAATAAATAAAAAATGTTAATATGGACCCCGATCTGGTAATCAAAGTACAGTAGATATAGATGGATGTTTAAACAAAGCATGGAACCAGTTCAATATGGCTGCGTCCATAGGCACTTTACAAAACCGAATAAAAATATAGTGCCGCCGCTTCAGGCGGCGCCACAATCAGGGGTTACTAAACATATATTATCGCCTTTACCACCCCTCACAACGTACGTCAGTGTGACGTCACAGGTAGTGATATCGGACCCTTGTTACAAAGTCAGTGTGCGTGTTTTTTTTTGTAATCGTTTCTTTAAATGATCTGAAAAAGTCTTTAGACCTCCAAAGCGTACAATGCCTAGGGACTTTGTTTTTGTCAAAGCTTTTGTTAACTACTTATAATAATGGAATAGACTTCGACCAACTATTAAAACCCAGTCACTTTTTGATATTTGGTCAAAGTGTTTGTGCATATAGACATCTGCTTCCTGTCTAAAACATCAGAATATTAAATGTATTCATCTAATGTCTTTCATAAATACATGATAGTATTTGTAGTCCGTTTGTATCCACCCAAGCTAGCCTCATTCTATCTTCATATCGTACTTACTTTTCAATATGGCGGACATAAGTTATGAAAATGCCCAGGTCCGATATCACTTCCTGTGACGTAGGTTGTTACCCTTGCTTACTCAGGGTTAGGAAAGGTTAGTTGATTGATTAATTGATAGTTGTTTAACACCGTTTTAAAACTAGTTTTCTAACATCGCGGCGGGACAGTGCTCTTATCCATGCTCTCCTGGAGTGTCTTTTTCAAAATAGTCGGCACAGTATCTTTCCAAGTCACCAGCTGCTTTCCCGTGTAGAAAAAAAGGGGGGGGGGGACAGAGGTGATAAAGGAATGAAACTAGGCCCATATTCAGCAACCATTCTTGAGAATATTCCTAGTCTTATTCGCCAAGGTTTTCTGGATTTGTAAGTAACATAACTTCTGATTGGCTAAACCGAATGGTTTAGCCAATCAGAAGTTGTGTTATTTACAAATGTAGAAAATTCTGGAGATCAAGGCAAAGAACGTTCTTAAGAACGGTTAGTTAATACAGGCCCTTGTCTCAATGGCTCAATCACAAATCCTCAAATGAAAAGAAAAACAAGCTTGAGATTCGAGCCTGCAACCTCCACGCTCTCAAGTCCAGTACGCTACTGATTGCCCTACTGCGACTAGGCTCTTTACTCTTAAAGGTGGGTATTTAGAATTTTTACATCTCACCAAATTGAAAAATATATACATCACTGAAATTCATATGAAAAAATAATACAAATCATCAATAATTAAGAATTATAAAATTACAAATAAAAAAAAAATTGATGGTATTCCCTTACAAGGCTACGTAGCCTCTTAAGCTATTTTTTAGATTTCGCGCCAAAAATCAAAATAGCATTGTGGGAATGTCAAGTGACTGGCACTTGACTAATAACACTTAAATTTCATTACATAACAAACATGTAATAATTATTTTCCATAATGTCTTCTTCGGACGCTATTTTTAAACTTCGTATGTGTATTCCTGTATGTAAATGAGAGAATTGATCATCTAAAAATAGAACGTGTCTCCCGTTGGTGTAAATCTGGGCTGTAGTAAATCTCTAATTTCTCGTGTTGTCGGATGGTTTTCGACTACTGGGGTTCTATGAATTCAAATTAAAAGGCTTTGGGAGAATAAGGATGATTTTTTTGCATTTTTGTAAAATTTTCGTCCCAAAATCTGAAGGGCCACCTTTAATCTGCTAAAGAAGAGAAATCAAATTTTAAATACCGTAACACCCCAATACTTTTTGTCTGTTCATTTCTTGGGGGCGTGGGGAACTATTTCTCCTTTTAGGATAGTGTAGTCCGCGAAAGGTCCTTGAGTTACGCTTAGCAGCTTAACCCTTTATCAAACAATCCACGACTTTTTACGACCCCGAGACAGAAGCCTTTTGAAAACATTGTAGGAAAAGGAGAAAATGCTGGTAACCAGCATTTTCTCCTTTCTCCTTTTCCCACAATGTTTTCTACCCTGCTGGAAACAACTTTCAACTTTTGAGTTACGTTTATTTTGTCGTCTGCAAGAGCTTTCAATTTGGACCAGTCTAAAATTTTGTCGTTTGGTAAGGAGTTAAGGGTTGGCTCAAAACCATACAGTTAGGCTTTTCTGATGTAACATATTCACTTTCCCCTTTCTGAGGATGTTCTTGTCAAACAGGACGTTCTGTAACAGCCTGGTTTTGTAAGTGTTGAATCCCCAACCAATCTTCGCAAGCCAAGGCTGACGATTCACTTCGCTACTCTACCCTTGGCGGATCGAGCTTGATTTTTACATTCCCCCGATACGCTTTTTCATTTGATGTAGCCAGCTCTAACTGCAACGAATGAAATCACTCGTAGCATTTCATCTTTGATAAAAATAGAATAAGGTCGCTACCTTTTGAATAGAAGGTAAACATGGAAACCCACGTGGATGCCTGCTTATCGCTTCATGTGAATTCGTAATCGGTTTGTAAAACGATATTTCATTGGCTTTTAGAAATATTATGTAAAGTTGGGTAATTACCAGCATCCATTAGAAGGGGTATCGCAGGAATCTCAAAATCGGGCTCAATCAGCCAAGGTAAGATCCACGTAGTGATCGTAACCTTGGCTCGCGAAGATGTTCCCAGCCAGGAAACCTCTGATCCCTACTGCGGTATAGTTATGGGTGTATGCGACTGCAAAGAAGTGCTATAGTCATGTCCTTTTGGACACCACATGGGTCGGTATTCACCAATTACTCAAAAACCCTAACCCATCACACACAATCCTTACATATGACGACCCTGAGATATAAGCCTTTAAAAAACATCGTAGGACACGGAGAAAATGCTGGAAACCAGCATTTTCTCCTTTTCCTACTATTTTTCTACCCTTCACAAAACACATTTCAAATTTTTAGTCACATTTCAAATTTTTTTACGTGTCTGCAGTAAAAGGCTTTCAAAACACAGTGGGAAGGTAAAAATTCCTCCTTTTCCCATAGTATTTTCTACCCTTTTTAAGAACTTTCTGCAATTTTCTCCAACTCTAAAATTGTCTCTGCAAACTCTTTCGGTTTTGAAGGGTCCAAAATTTGTTGTTTGACAAAGGGTTAAATTTCTATGTAGTTAGAGAAAAGGATTAGCCCCGCGTATTAATTTCCAAAGGTGTGGATTTAAGTGCTCCTGTAATGCAAAGAAATGACCCTCCCCTACAAAATATTCCATGGGTCATTTCTCTACGTAAAATAATCACCCGGGTCATTTCTCTACCTAGTGAAATGACTTCTGGGGTCATTTCTCTACGCAGAATAATGACCCAGGTCATTGCTCTACGTAGTGAAATGGTTTTTTTTGTGTGTCACTTCTCTACGTAGAATAATGACCCGGGTCATTCCTCTACGTAGTGAATTGATTTCTGGGCGTCAGTTCACTACGTAGAATAATGACCCAGGTCATTGCTCTACGTAGTGAAATGTTTTTTTTTGTGTGTCATTTCTCTACGTAGAATAATGACCCGGGTCACTCCTCTACGTAGTGAATTGATTTCTGGGGGTCAGTTCTCTACGTAGAATAATGACTGGGTCATTCCTCTTTGTACTGAAATGACATATGGGTCATTTTGTGGGGTAGGGTCATTTCTCTGTATTACACCGTGGGATTGGTTGGCGGAAGCAACACTTGTATGTGGCAGTCATAAATGTACACGCAAATTGGCCTAAAGGGAAAACATAGGCATTTTTTAAGCAATGGCAATTATGTATTCATCCGGGTATTTCAATTCCAAGAAAAAGGTCAACAGCCAGCGTATTCATTTGTGCCCGAAATAAGTCGGAAGCTGGGCTAATATTGCAGGATTTCAAACAGACGTTTTCGCCGATAGCCGACTCTTGGGGATTAACGAATTTATTTTCTCAATAGGCTTATCAAAGGTCTCTTTATGCTGTTTTCGACGTTTGAGGAATCGAATTAGACGAAAACTAATTTCCCTTGTAATAGTTTAAGCCCTGTAAGGAGGCGTTAATGAAGTACAAAAGTATGAAGTTTGTGTGCAGTCTCCCATTCATAGTTTGAAACAACTGTGAACAGGCATATTTCTTCTGAAATATGGTGTGGGCGCTTTAACCCTTTACTCCAGAGATACTCATTTCTACGCATTGCTTGTAGGAGCCTTTGGAAAACATTGTGACAAAAGGTGAAATTGCTCATGACGAGCAATTTCACCTTTTGCTACAATGTTTTCTGTGCTATCAAAAGATATCATATACACAGAAAAACGGCTTCACCCTTGCTGTTATTTAGGGTCAATTAGAGATATCAAACAAATGTCTTATGAGGTAAAGGGTTAAGTGTCATAAGTGAGGGTATGGCTGCTATAAGAAATAATGGCCATGGGTAAGCTCTCAAATGATGCTTATTATTTTGCATTATAATCGTACAAACACTGCAGGTGTTGACATGCTGGTTATTGCGCTGTCATTGTCGTGTTGAAATACTGCTTTGTTTATTTGTTTACATAGTGTTTAACAACGTTTACAACATTAGTTTGGTTATACGACGGGAGCCAGCGTACACTTCAACATTATCTCCCGCTAGATAGCATTCTACAAATACTCATCTAATTATGGGCATCCTGGGTACAGAACCGGACTACTTTTCTACGCGACAACCGTTACTTTGAATTTCAGACTAAAATAAACGTTTACTCAATAAAACGCTACCTGGTGCGATTCATTCAGCTACGATCAACAGTTTAGAAAAATCTGGACCTAAAACAGGCCTGATTTTCCCATAAACGTATTGATAAAAGCCATCTTCTCCATTGCTACTTTATAGCGCGTATTACAGTCTCCCCGATGTCGGGGAGAGTAATGCGTCATATAAGACAAGCCAAATCGTCGAAGAATATGACATGCGCAGACAACGACACTTCAATGTCGTCCTGCAGTTTCGTGAAGTTTCTTCAGCTAATACACAATCTTACACAATCTTGCAAGTCACATGCTGATTTCCTATATGGTGATCGCCGAAAAATGTTCTGCGCTGAAATTGGAAAGAATTCTGTAGAGATATCTATCATAAATCTTTGAGCCTCGCTGGGGTTCAGAACTAGCGACGAAGATTCGACCTGTATGCTATGACGAATCGTCGATCCCATATGCTAGAGAGAAGTAAGGCTTACACCGAAGCTATAACCCAAGCCTGTAGGAGCTGTTTGGATTAATAAATGGCCGGTGCATAGGTAAGATTCTGGTTGATCATATCTGAATGAGTTGCACAAAGTAGCGTTTTATTGAGTGAACGTTTAGTTTAGTATGAAATTCAAAAAACGGTTGTCGCGTAGAAAAGTAGTCCGGATGTGTACCTATAGAATGCCCAAATTCGATGTGCATTTGTAGAATGCCATCTAGCGGGTGATAATGATATCAGGATTTAAAAACAGTCCCGTGCTTAAACGCCTCTAATGAGGAACGCTTCTTCACTTCCGGTAGATTGTTTTTTTTACAGAACAGAACAGAACATATACTTTATTAGACAAGTACTTCATACATAGTCTTGTTTACATACATTGTATATAAAAAGCAAGGTCTCTCTCTCTCGCTCTCTCTCTCTCTCTTACCCCCCCCCCCCCCCTCTCTCTCTCTCACACACACACTGATACACAAGTACTACTTAGCTGGGAATAACATGGAATAACCATGTTTACAACCTTTTACAACCTTCCCATAAAATTCTTATTTTTGGATTTTGTGACATAAGGATTTAACCTGTATCAAACAAATAAGAGAATTTACGACCTTGACGAAAGAAAAAAAAAGTTCTTTTGTGGAAGAAAATGAATAAGATAGAAAAAAACTTGTAACCAGTATTTTCTGTTTCCCATAATTTTTCTGTAATGTTAAGAATAAAGTCTAACATTCAACTCAATACCAAACGACAAAATTTACGGTTTTTCCAAATTGAAAACATTTGCAGACGACAAAATAAAAGTAACTGAACAATTGAAATTTGTTTTGGAAAGGCTAGAAAACATTGTGGGAAAAGGAGAAAATGCTGGTAACCAGCATTTTCTCCTTTTCCCACAATGTTTTCCAAATGCTTCTTTCTCAGGGTCGTCAAAAGTAGGGATTGTGTGGTAATGGGTTAAGCCACTTTTGAGTTCAGTATTGTCTACAAAATTTTCGCCGGAACCGCACTATGGTGCATCCAGGAATTGAGACGAGCTCGGCGGTTTTCTTTTCGCCGGTTGATGATGGCCTTTGCGACTGGATTCATTCCCCTCTCACCTTACTGATCGTTGTTTCAATAATTCTTATATGAGAAAGCAGCCAATGGTTTTCGAATGATATTTAGCAAATAACTGGCGAAGAAAGCCCGAGAAAAGCGTGGATAGGTACACTTCACGCGGCGATACCACTGAAATAATGTTGAAAACAGCGATATAACAAGCAAACAAACCATGTAGCCGGTCGACTAGTTCAGACAGTCTGTAGTAGGCCGTGGCGGACCAAAAGTAATTTTCAGCTTTGAAATATTGTTGAGAATAAGACAAAGCAATTTCTTTATGATAGTTGGTAAATGCGAACCTGTCCATCCAAGAATTAAAAGAAAAAACACTTTTGCATTATATATCGCTCAAAACTGTGATCAAGACGACATAATTTTGACCTTTTATCCAAGATTAAACGTACATGTAGGCGTTTTTCGACTTCGCTTAATTGCTAGATTTGTTTGTAAATACATTATCAGAAAAGAAGAAAATAATGCTTACCAACAAGGTCGTTCAAAGTGGGCATTGGTTGAAAAAGGATTAAACAAACTGAATTTATCGACAAGGCTATAAGGATTGCAGACGTGGATGCTTGCGTTAACTCTTTACCAAACAAGCCCTCGTTTCCTTGACCCTGAGAAAAAAAGGCTTTTGAAAACCTTGTGGGAAAAGGAGAAAATGCTGGTAACCAGCATTTTCTCCTTTTCCCACAAGGTTTTCTACCCTTTCAAAGACGAATTACATTAATCGAAACGCTTTAAATTTTTCGTCAGCAAACGTTTTCAATATGGAAGAGTCTAAAAGATTTTGTCGTTTAGTAAAGAGATCACTCTGTGCCTCAGGACAAACATTTCAAACTTGTCAAAATTGGTTTGCACTTGTGGACGATGACCTCATAATAGAAATCCTAAAGAATCCTAAATGACATATAACTCGGTATACGAAATTTACCAAATACTGCGTACCATTATTGTGGCGCCGCATGACCGGCCGCACTATATTTTTATGGTGTCGCACCACTTGCGAGACTGCTTCCGGTTCGTAGTAGTCAAAAGAAGTCCAAAGTGAAAATTTGCAGAAGCACTTTTGTTGCACTGTTGTTTGCAGCTAAGAGGGCTTGGTGGTATATAATTTAGATCTGCATCAAATTTAGGCATTGGAGGACCGTGTAGATGTGTTTTTATTGTATATTGAGTGGACTATTTTGTGTCACCAGAGGAACAAAAAAATCAGTGTCACGGGGATGAACAGGTGTTTTTGAGAGGAAAAATTCTAGGGTGCCCGCTGTTTTTGAGATTTAGCGAAAAACGCATTCGGTTTACATGTTGTTTTTAATGCATTTTTCTGAAGGACTATGGACGTACTTTAGACAGCAAGAGACGGGCAAGCAAAAGTTTTACCATTAAGCGATCTGTGAGGCTTCAAAGATGGCTAATTTCACTCTATTTCCAATATGGCCCAAAACCAGTGGTGTGTCACCTTATTCGGTTTTGAAAAGTACCTATGGAGGCAGCCATATTGTTAAGTCCGCTTCAAGTCATTTCGCAACTAGGTCATTTCGTACCAATGCCATTTCACAATTTTGGTAATCTTTTTTTTTGTCATTTCGTACTCACTTCGATCATTTTTTGTCATTTTTCATATACAGTTTTTAATATCAATTTGGTTAGTTGAAACCTAGTTTTTAATACTACGTATTTTCTTCTGTTGTTTCTCGAATGACAACTGCTTTTGTACATAGCTCCAAATTAAAATTATGTTAAATTTCGCCGAAGAATAGCTATGATATGATTTTTCTTTTGAAGTTTTAAGTTGCATTGTAAGAATTGTTTAGGACATCTCAGTTCATTTCTCGCTTAGTTCTGCAAAAATTTACTTTGGTCAATTTGAAATGCTGTCAAGTGCCTTATTTCAGAAACAACTGATTGGCGGCGCCATTGATGCTATGCATCAACATTTTCTTGTTTACTTTTTTCCCGCCTCAACAGTTATATGCCGTCTGTCTCTTGGGCATAGATACGTGAGATTGTTTGATTAACCCTTTACTCCATAGATACTCATTTCTACGCATTGCTTGTAGGATCCTTTGGAAAACATTGTGGCCAAAGGTGAAATTGCTCGTGACGAGCAATATCACCTTTTGCCACAATTTTTTTCTATGCTATCAAAAGGTGTCCTATACACATAAGAAACATCTTCATCCTTGCTGTTATTTAGGGTCAATTAGAGATACCATAGAAATGCCTTATGGGGTGAAGGGTTAGCTTGAAGGAGTGGTAAATAAATAGTAGGGCACTGAAGAACCGACCAACTCGATATCTAGGGCTGCTTTAACCCTTTCCAAAACAGGCCCTGGCTTTTACGTGTCAGCAGTACAAGTCTTTAGAAAACACTATGGGAAAAGGAGAAATTGCTCGTAACGAGCAATTTCTCTTTTTCCCATTGTGTTTTCTATCCTTTTTAAGAGCTTTTTGCCATTTTGTCCAAATCTAAAATTGTCGTCTGCAAACTCTTTCGGTTTGGAAGAGTCCAAAATTTGTTGTTTGGTAAAGAGTTAACGTTGTATTCTTTGGCATTTCTGACAGAGTGAATCATGGATCAGACTGCACGTTTTTGAGCAGTTAATCTTACTCTACATGGTCTTGAAAAGCGCACTAAATTGTGCTCAACAGGATGAGGGTTGGCGGTAGCACTAATGAAGCTAGAGGGATTATAGACGCTTCCGATTGTGTCATAAAAAAACATCCGTTTAAAGGTTGTTATTTTCCCTGAAAATATATCTAACTAAATATTGGACAGTCCATATGAAGAACCAGATAGCTCTTCTGCGCAGTTTAATCTTAATCTCCACCGTCTGCAATAGTAATTTACGCAGTGCGTGTCACGTAAATGGTTATATTATTCTATCAGACAACCTTCACGAAAATAAATCTCAAGGGAATGCACGTCTTTTAACGTTAATCGGCTTGTCTTATAATTATGGTAATTCGCCGGACTAAATGCATCTTTCCATCCGCAGTCAATTATTCTGGATGCAAAATCAGCATCATTTAATTTTTGCTTCATTAACGCCTTACTAGATAAAAAGAAACACCCCGTTTAAATTGAAAGCATTTGCAGACGGCAAATGAATGTGGTTCAAATGGTGTTATTTTCTGTAAAAGTATAGAAAACATTGTGAGAAAAAGATAAAAAAAACTTTCGTCTCTTTCAAATAATGCTTTGAATACTAAAGTCTTAAGGAGCCGTCACACTATGACGTTCTGGTCAACGTTTTCTGACGTTTGGGGAAACGTTGTTAGTCGCCCATGGTCGCTGGGAGAGCGCCAGAAGAGCGTTGTGTGAACGCTAGTGAACGTCGGTGATCGTCTGTGATCGCCGGGAATCGGCGGAGAACGCTAGTCCGGAAAAAAGTTTTGAACATGCATAATCTTAAACGCTGAAGATCGGTAAAGAACGTTGTCGGACGTTTTACTAACGTTCATCGAGCATTGCACGCGTTCGGCTATCGCTAGTCAGTCGTTACGCTAGCGTTACTTGGTTGTTACTAATCGTTTGCTTTGCAGTGAACGACTCACTGGCGACCTGTCAACGACCGCTGAACGTTCTCCTAGCGCACGCAGCGTGTGACTAAAGTGAAACAAACGTCCTTTTGGCGTTCATTTAGCGCCATTCGAGCTTCCCCGGACGTCCATGCATATGGAAGTATCAGAGGTATCTTACTTGGTCGCTGTTACACGCTTCTCGCTAGTCATGCGTTAGGCACACGTTAATTACACGCCAGATGTGAAATCCTCATTCTAGAACGCTCATAAATCGAACGATTGAAACGCTCAGAGAACGTTGACCAGAACGTCATGGTGTGATGGCGCCTTAATCATCAAGTTCGAAAAGAAATCACGGGATTGTCTGGTGAAATTTGGTAAAGGGTTCATGCAGAATCACCATGGTGAACATGACTATATTAACTCGTTACCAAACGACAATATTTTAGGCTTGTCCAAATCAAAAGCATTTGCAGACGACAAAATAAAAGTAACGGAAAATTTGAAATTTGTTTTGTGAAGGGCAGAAAACATTGTGGGAAAAGGAGAAAATGCTGGTTACCAGCATTTTCTCCTTTTCCCACAATGTTTTTCACAGGCTTCTTTTTCAGGGTCGTCAAAAGTAGGGATTTTGTGGTAATGGGTTAAACGAATGCAGTTGATTGATACTATAAATTTTAGCGGCTTCCTCTTTTCCTACAATGTATTCTATTCTTTCGGTGATATTTATATGAGCATTTTAGCAGTGTTTGTACTTTCGTTATGAAGAAGTCTAAAAATCGAGCCATCTGGTAAAGAGTTTATGGCATACTAATCCGGTTTACCCTTTACCGCCAAATTTGTTATACTGCAAAGAAATTTCTCGTGATCTGATTGGTTAATATGCCGGGAACATATATCATGTTCCCTGGCAAAAACCATGTAAAACCAGTTTCCCTCTTGAGTGCCCCTTAAACATCACTACACGTGCAACGCAACATCCAAAATGGCGGCGTCGATCGATCACCAGACTGCACACTTATGCACCAAAATGCACGTTTTTGTGACGTCAGTTCATAGTGATGTCAGTTTTCGTTGAATTGGGGCACACAGAAGGGAATTTCTAGTTCGTCAGCATTCTCGATTCGTGAGACTATAAAGCAGGAAAATTTCGCTTAATACGCTTTGCAAAGGTATAACTTTGCATTATAATAAATTCGTTGAACGGTCAGGTGGCAGGGGACTTGGGAACTTGTTCACTGCTGTGGTGAATCATGTCGCCACCTCGCCTTCGGCTCGGGGCGACATGATTAACCACAGCCGTGAACAAGTTTCCAAGTCCCCTGCCACCTGACCGTACAACTAACTAATAATGTACCTATGACATCTTTCGACAGCTGGACAATACAATCTACTGCAAGTAAGCGAGATTTTTATTTCTCAAGCTTGACTAAACTAACGGACAGTATGGATTCAAGATCAGACTGCACGTTCTGTGCAGTCTGATCTTGATCTATGCTGTCAGCGAAAGACCCGGCTTTCATCTATGGCGCTGAAAGAGTTGAGATCGTTTTCTGAAATGATTAACCCATTACCACACAATCCCTACTTTTGACGCCCCTGAAAAAGAACCCTCCTGTAAACATTGTGGGAAAAGGAGAAAATGCTGGTAATCATCATTTTCTCCTTTTCCCACAATGTTTTCTTCCTTTCCCAAAACAATTTTCAATTTTCCAGTCACTTTTATTTTGTAGTCTGCAAATGCTTTCAGTTTGGACCAGTCTAAAATTTTGTCGTTTGGTAATGAGTTAAAATTTAGACATGCGTAAATTGAAAGGAGCTGCAGACGACAAAAGAAATGTGACCCAAAAATTGAAATTCGTTTTCGGGAGGGTAGAAAAAATAGGGAAGAAGAAAATTCCTTGTTACGAGCATTTTCTCCTTTTTCACAATGCTTTCAGAATTCCTTCTATTAATCCACTGTCAGGATTGTGTGGTAAAGAGTTTAATGTGCATCTACAAATAAACTTTAATGCAAGCTGAAGTTTTAAAGATATATATAAAAGAAGAAAGCCTACAAAAATTCCCAGGGGGCAATGAGTCGAAAACATAATCTCCTTTTTGGAAGGTGATGATGCCATCGCCCTCTAAATATGCCAACCGAAAAACTTTTCCCCCCAAGATGACGCATTACACCCCAGTTTCAAGAAAAATAGGTCCTCATAGGTCAATGATTGATCAGACGCGTCTGTGTCATTGATATGTACAAATAAAATGCGGATTAAAATTCAGTGGATGCCATTTATACAAACAATGAATTTCAGAGATAATGTCATAGAATTCGCTCTAAATTTGAAATTTTGTGTCGTTTCGCAGCTTAAACATGACCTAGTTTATTAAGTAATTCTCTGATGAATCAGTAAAAGAAACATCCCAAAAGACCCACAACCACTCCAAAATTACCAAAAACTAATGTCATCACACCTAAAACATCATCTCTAGCATCTAAAACTGCATGCGAAACGCTTAGATAGACGATTTTATGGAAATCAGCCATGAATTAATGCAATGAGTTCTAGTCTTTTAGGACTTTGATCCCCTGTAGGTGAAGTTTTTAATGTACTTTGATTAATTGTAGTTGCATACGCGTTCTGGGATTGATTCCGAAAGTAGATAACGATTGTAATCAATAACGTTAAAAATCGAATGCTAGTTAACGCTTTTGTCCGGACCCTATAACTGGCGACAAGGATATTTCATCCCTTCTGCATACCAGTAAATATAACCTGAAATATGGAACGCTGATTAAGAAACAGTAATTTCGATCATACAATGGCAGTTGGGCGGAGAAAGAGGAAAACATAGTCTAAGTTCCAGAGTGGTTTTCTGTAGCAAATAGCATCGATGATGTCAGCTGATTCTTTTTATCTTCCTATGGATCTAAGACTTACACCTTGCTCTGTAATTTTGTGGACACCTTAAGTTTAAAGGCAAGACTTTCGACCCATTATCAAAAATAACCTGCAAACCGAATCTTTCATCATGGCAGAGCAATTTATGTTTCATTTCAAAATGCTAAGTGAAAATGAAACTGTATCCCTGTAGTTCGTAGAATCAATGTTGCTAGGTGAACCATATGGGATGTGTCGAGTGATTCTTTTGTCAGTAGGTTACGGAACAATGTTATTCAGAGAGCGTTATTGTTAGAAGAGGAATTAACTTTGAGGAAGGCAGTTAATGTGGCTGTTAGTATGGAATTGTTGGAGATTGAAGCATCAAAAACTAAGGGTCAATGATAAAGTACTCACACAGTGGTGTAGGGGTGGTAAAGCTTATCATGACAGTCAGAATTTTTTCTTTATAAGAATGCCAAGTGTCATAGCTGTAAAGGTCAGGTAATATAAGCAAGATGTCTCCAAATAAAGGCTATAAAAAGACAAACAGGAAATCAGAGCCTATTGCCAAACAGGACAAGAGAATTAAAGCAAAATCCAAAATTCACTTACCGAATGAACATCAAACTTTTGTAGTCTGGAAATTAGACTGAGGGAGAATGGCCAAGTTTCACATTTAGATCACCGTCAGAACTTAGGAAACAAAGACCTGTATAGGTTGCAGCAGGGAACAGGACGCAAGTCGTATGACTTAAATTTCGTTTGAAACTGTTTTTTTTTTTACCAGAGAGAGAGAGAGAGAGAGAGAGAGTTAAAAAAAGTGTGGCAATAGGAGAAAGCGCAGGGAGTAAGCTGACAAAAAATCATTTTTTAACATTATTCACATCCTTTAGACATGCAATTGTTTTCAAGTTTATAGTAAGAAATTATCCTACCTTGCAAACTGAATGATTTTCAGCAAAAAATTCTGTCAAGGAAATAATAGAGCTTAGAAGATTTAAGAAAAAAAAATAACAAAAATGTGCTGTTTGGCCGCACATCTGATACTCACAACAAATACAAACAAACGGCTTGGTTAGAAAGCTCCACTCTTTTCGTAGAGACCAAGTTTTATACTGAGCTAAACTGAAAGCGTTTGCAGATGACTAATGTGTCTGAAACGGTTAGGTTGTATTTTGAAGGGCCCGAGTATAACATGTTGTAAAAAGAGGAAACAAAGTTTTCAAAAGCTCTTTTCTTCAGGATCGTGAAATAAGTCGGGTAAAGGGCTAAACTGAAGAAGAAGCAGATAAATGAGACCAAGACATTATCTGTTGTGACGAAAACATTGCCACCTCAGAGCCTGAATACTTTTAAATTGTATTCTTTGACTTACTTTAAATTTTATTAAAAAAGTACACATTCTTTTTTTATTTACTGAACCATTTGGTGATGCCAATCAGAGGATTAGTTACTTTAAAAGTAAGGGAATTCTAAGGAATCAGACTTATTCGTCCAATATTCTCTGAAAAGACTGGTTGAGGGATATGAACACAGGGTCTACATTTACCAACCATTCTTAAGCACGTTCCCAGTCTTTTTCTCCAAGGTTTTCTTAATTGGAAAAGTAACGCAGCGTCTGATTGGCTAAATAAATGGTGTAGCCAACCAGAGGCTGTGTTACTTTCATTTTAGAAAATTCTTCGGAATAAGCCTAAGAATATTCTCAAGTGTGGTAGAGTAATACGGACAGAGGTCTCTCTTACAGTTGCAATTCTTTACCCTTTTGGATAGTAAGCCTTCTCCTGGTACGTAAACCAGCCAACAATCCATGCACACATTAGTCCAAGACTTCCGAATATATGTTTTTGTCCGTGTGTCTGTGTGTCGACCGCCCTTTCTCGGTGTCTCTCTATCTCTCTCTCTCGCTACCTGTTTCCTAACATACCCCTTAAACATTTCACAAGTATTATTTTGTGATGAATTTTCCGGGAACAAAAGAAATCATATGTACTGCTCAGAGAAGCAGGTAAAAAAGATTGAGAGCGATAATGGTTTCATGAACGTCTGTTCTTTCCCACAAATTCCCAATAGGATTACACTTGTCCACCCTAGGGCCGTATGAGAAGAAACAATTTCATGTGTTTTTAAGGACAGAGAAACTGTAATGATCTGGCCTTGGACAAAGTACAGATTAGTCAATCTAAAAGTACAGACTTCTAATGGATGCACCATCAGAGTCTTTGTCCTTGCTCGACCAAAGTGCTTATATATTTACATCAGAGTGGCAATTTTGGTCAAAGGAAAGGGATAGAGAGTAGGTGACAAAAATTACAAGCTTATTGCAACTTATTTTTTTTTTGTTAGAAAGTGTCTCACTAAATCAGAGCGAAGACCAGATTGCAAGCGTTTTTTGTAGTCTTGTCGTAATTTTCTTAAGCCACAGCTTTGTATACGCTGTATGCACCCATACTTTTGTCGATTGCAAGTTTGAGGTAAAATGAAAAGCCCAAGCAAGGACAATTATTGGCAGATAAATTCTTATACAAATACTATTACTTAAAAGTTAATTCGATGCTTAAAGAATTGAAGCCTAATATACACTATTGTGTACCACATTCATTGACATAGTGCCTGTGCATAAAATAAACCCTTGACCACTATGCGTATACGCTTTTCAAGCCATACTGTTGCCATAGTTTATAACACTGTACATAGTAATAACTTTTCTTCGAACAACAAGATTTAAATAATCGTCACTCAGAAAATATGGTCATGTTTTGGAACGGTACAAAACATTGTTTGGACATGGGAAAATGCTGGTTACCGGTTTTCAAAAGTTTTTCGTAGGGGGGGTTAAAACCCGACAAACGCATTACAAAAGGTTAATATGGAGTGCAACACGCGAAAAGGGTCATTCGGACATTTGCGTAAAGTGTCGTCTCTGATCAGCATGTGCAGTCCGCACAGGCTAATCCGAAACGACTCTTTCCGATTTTATGTGTTTTTCTGTTTTACACAAGTCTACTGTAGCACAAAATCTAATGTAGTCGTAAAGTGCCGTCTCGGATTAGCCTGCGCGGACTGCGCAGGCTAATCCGGGACGACACTTTACGCAAATGTCCGAATGCACCTTTTCGCGTGTTGCACTCCAATTATTAGAAAATAATATCAATTTAATCACAGTATTGCTGGATAAAAATCAAGTTAACAAAATGGGAATATCGCCTTTTGTCTGACTTTCTGTTTATTCTATTTATAATTGCTTCACTTATGGATGTTGAGATTTTTGCGTAACGTAGCTTTTGATTTATATGTAGGGCTTGCATGGTCTTTGAAAAATAAAATTCAAATTGCATTGAGTGGATCGAAATACAGCTTCATAAATTTCGATAGAGATAGCTTTGCCTGTGCATCGCTTAAAATCAAACAATACCCTATTCAGACCTATGAAGAAGTGGAGAGGTATCAAGTGATTACTCTCTGCCATTAACAAATACAGATGCAAACAAGAGGGGCTCAACAACGATATTAACGCATCTAAATACTTGTTTTATTGTTTAAAATGAATATATACTTTTTGGCGTTAATTTATTTTTCTAGGTGTACAGTAAATGTAATCGACGATGACACGCAGTTCAAGGTGCAAAGGAAAAGGATTCAAAATAAGATTTACGCAATACATGCCAATGTCAGAACAATTAAATACATTTACATTCGCTAAATGACTGGACAATGATATCTAAACGGTACAAAGTAATGATTTTAATATTTTCGTACATTAACATTTGTAGGTGCAAAATAGACGGACTGGACAATGATACCTACGCAATTCAAGATTTGATGCACGAGCGATTGGTTAACGAGTCCATACCTTTGGTCGAGAAGGGGAAATATGACAAATGCCATTATGTTGTCGCACAAAACGTCACCGTGAAATGCTCCGAATGGGTCTATGATGATAGTGTCTACAAATTTACTTTTGCACAAAAGGTATTACCTGCATCATTATATCCAGAATTCCGACTACGTAGTACGATGGATAAAGCCGAAATCAGATGGTCAAAATATCTGTCCGTCTCTTAATAGGTCCGTCCGTCCGTCTTGAGACGTAGATGTTTATCCTCTTCTCCCACAGTTTTGCACAGATCTGACTGAAATGCTATCAGTAGCCTTCTAACAATGAGAACTTGTGCACTGCAACTTTCACTTTGATTGGTAGACTATTTATTATTTGAGTTATGACCCTTCGAATATATTTTACTAATGCGTTTGGAATAAGATTTATGCTGCTTTCAATTAACCAAACGCCACTTACTTCTTTTGTATTAGGTTTATTGAAGTTATGGAAAGTGAAAATTGAAATAGAGGCTTGTTTATCTAGAAGTCAGTTGAAAAACGCAGTTTTATAACTCTTACATTTGATAATGTATTTACGTCGTATTCCCTTAACATGTCCTAAAATCATTGATTTGTTAATACAATTAATCTGTTAGAAGGACAAAAAAGGGGTTTTTTTTTTTTAGAATTTGAAAACTCCCCTCATGAAGAGTTTTTCATTATTTAGTCTGCAATATGTTCCTCACCAATTTAACCAGAATCGCAAGTTTTAAAATTACCAAGCAATTTATACACGTAGGGTAAAATGATTTCCCGATGTTTGACTTGACATTGACATTGGAAGATCTACTAAAAATGGAAAAAATACTGAACGATTCTTGTTTCCCAGTTCGAGAGAAAAACCCGTGAAGAAGAATAAAACGAATGAAAAAACAAACATGAGCATACTTCTATGCATTCGCCTCTATATACTATTCTGTAAGAATAACAGGAAAAAATATAAAATTGAATTGCACTATGTATAATCCACATTTCAATCACTTATAATCAAAGATGATCACGAGAGTCAGACTATTTATATGACACAATCTTATAAATCTACAAGTAGGACAATACCGGACGTATGTGGCGTGGCATACCGTTATCAAAGAAATACCGCATAAACACTTGCTCCACTTTTTGAGTAGAAGTTGGCAACATGTGCAACAGATCTTGTCCAAAAGAGAAGACAGCTTGATTTTGTCCTTTTTATTTTCGATAAATAATTAACAGTTTAAAGGAGATGAAATAAATGGTTGTAAACAGAGGGGGAGAAATGGTGTTAGATAGGGTGGCATACCGTCTTACACGGGCTTTTGGTTTACATTGATAGAAAGGTTAAAATAGAGAGACCATGAGAACAACATGTTTAATGTTTTACAAATGCAGGAAGATGAAAATTGTTTTGAATTTAAACAAAAGTCTAAAATGTACCTTCATAACTTTTAATTTCAAAAGCATTGGGGGAGGGGGGGGGGGGGGGAGGGTGTTTAGTTTTTTTACTTTCCAAGACGACTACAGGAATAGGAACATTATTTTCGGGAAAATTTATCATATTGACGTGATTTTTGTCTTTCAATTAACATTTCTTTGAAGGATTATCTGAGTGAAAAATCCACCAAACAGATATAAAGAGCAATCTGCATAGGAAATTAATTCGATTTGAGAAGAAGTTGAATTAAAATGCATATAGATTCTACTTAAATAATAAGAAATGAAATAATAGAAAACTGAAATGATAAAATCCAAGAGGTAGTCTAAAATATGATCTACGATCATCGATCTATTTATTTCAGTAAAAAAAAAAACCACACACACAAAAAAACGGGTAATTACATAAATAAGATTGTCAATCTGGAAAATTTGTGGCAATATAAAAACATGTTTACAAACGGTTTTCTTTGCTTTTCTAGTTGTCATTTGCGCCAATACTTTTACCTGGTATAACTGGTGTCTTGAGATCGTGGATCTAAGGATTAATTATTGGTATCAATATTTTATTGCAATTTATCAGATTCTTTTAAAATCATATCTTTTAGACATTTATGTATACTTCCAATGCAGAATGTCTACGTTTTGATAACGGCGGGACGGCCTCCGCTCTGAATGGGAAATGCTGACCACTGATTGGCTGATTGGTTTTAAAGTGGACGGAGCTGGCGTTTGCTTTATAGTACTTGAATGGCAGTTTATATTTATTTCTATGTTTGCTTTGTCGTTTTTCGCTTGTTTATTGATATCTCAAGGCCCGGTCACACCGCCCGAACTTTGCTGGAGCGTTCCTTGAACGGTAGGGAGAGGGGGGGGGGCGAATTTCGACAACGCTCGTCACCGCGCACAAAATGGGAAGAAAATCGAAAACACTGACCGCTGAAGCCGGCGTTACTTTACCGTTGGTTTAGCGGTAGCGAGCGTTGGTTTAGCGGTGACGCGAGCGTTGGTATAGCGGCGTTCTGCGCATGCAGGCTTTGGCTCGGCGGGGGTATAAAGTTGGTTTGGCGGCATACCGCTTGTGACTACGGAGCTGAACGGATCGATTTCAGTATCCACTGTCTGACCTACACAACTCTGTCTCTCTTTCTTCTCCTTCTTCTCCTTCTATCAACAGCTTGTTGCAATCTAAGGACGTTCTGATTCTGCTGCTGGACTAGTGCACCACCCATAGCAAGTCTCTCAGCATCCATGGTGATACAGTTTTACTGTAACTTTGAGCAATTTCGATATAGATGAGGTCTGAACTCAACGGCAGCTCGATTCCAAATGAGGTCCTAGTCCGTTTCTTCCCGTATTTATAGCCAAATTCTGGTCCCGCTCCGACACCTATAAACCAACGCCAAACCAAAGTTCATCTACGCCATGGCTCGCTGCTTCAACGCCCGAAATCGTTCCAGCAACGCCGTGTCCGCTCGTAAAACGCTTACAACCGCTCCACCGAAGTTTGTGCAACGTTTGATCGCCGCCCGGGAAACGTTGGCAGACAGTGGACATTACCCCGGTTTTCCAGCAGAGAAAGTGTGCAGATCTTTAAGTTGAGGATGTTTTTTATGCAAATTTAGCTTGCTATACATTGAGAGTCTGTCTTAAAGTTCTCTATGCTGAAAGAACTTCATGATGAAGGTATAACAATAGAAAAGGCAACACATCAAGTTTCGATTAATTGAAAAAGAGAGAGAGAAAAAAAAACGTATTTCTTTAAAAAAAAATTTTGGATCTTTGTTTTAAGCACTGATCTTCATTTAGAAATTGAAAAAAAAACTTTCTATTTGTAACATCAACCCGAATGCGGAAAGGATATGAGTATCAAATACCCATTAAAAAATCCCAAATTATGCGTTTTCAGCACTGCAAGGCAATAGCAATTTACAAATACACCGGTTTTTTTTTTCTTTTTATAACATGAAGCACAAATTGAAAAGGTGAGAAGTCTCTAATGCAAAAACTACAACTTGCCTAAAGAAACAAAGAATGTTACTCCATTTCCATGAAAGAAGTGTTAATTGACCTTAAAACGTCGCTGAAGTTATAATTATAAAAGGTCAAAATTTTCAAGCGAAAAGTTACTCTCAGTGTCTTGTCACTCTGAAGATAAATGTCTTATTTTTGGAACAGATTCCTATTTCCGGCAAATAACTGAATAGCCTTCAACTAACATTATCACTGCAGTATCAAAAGGAAAAGTGCTATTATAGCTAGTGATTTTTCATTTATTTTGATAGCTATTATAAAACCTTCATATCCAGTTGTTTGTTTGTTAATCATAGACCGTATCAAGAACACTCGTGTGCTCTGAAAAGCTTTCCTGGAGATATGGGGATGCCTTGATCATGTAACCATACTAAAATACCGATGATTTTGCCTAAAAACAACGGGGTATACATATTGTTTGATTAATCATCCTTAAAAGCTTTTTTGCTGAACGGAAAATGTATAGACAGTTTCTTTATTCACTTTTTGTTTGAAAGCATGTAAAGAATTGGTAACAAAATCGACTACAATCCTCCTAATCGTTCGTTTAAAATGGCATGTCAACATAGGGAATTTGTACTGTCACTTGATAAGCTGTTGTACAGTCATTGAGATCTAAAATATTTTATACAAGTGACAGTACAAAATTCTGTTGGTAGACATGCTGGAATTTCGTCATTTTAATCGCTTTTAAGGTCACAACTTGGAACTTGTTGATGAAAAGAGAAAGCAGAAACATTGGCAGACCTTTTAATCGTAGAAAGAACTCTTTCGTGTGCGCTGAAGCGAAAATTCTGCTATTTTTTGTAGCAAGGCCGTCGGAAGCGGTCCGGCCATGGCCGGACCAAATTTTCGGCATAAAATGAAAAATGGCCAGACCAATTTTCGGAAAAAAAAAATGCGTAATATAAACCTCAAAAAATGCGCCAGAATGCACCAGGGAGCGTCTTATTTTTCAATTTTTTTCCGGCGGAGTATGCCCTCTGCCCCCCCCCCTTTGCATGGCTTAAATGCGTAATATAAACCTCAAAAAATGCGCCAGAATGCACCAAAAAAGCGTCTTATTTTCAAAATTTTTCCGAGGGAGCATGCCACCGGATCCCCCTAGCATGGCTTAAATGCATAACATAGACCTCAAGAAATGCGCCAGAATGCACAAGAGAGCGTCTTATTTTCAATTTTTTTCCGGGGGAGCATGCCCCCGGACCTCCCTAGCATGGCTTCGCGACTTCGTCGCTCGCCATACTGGCCGGACCAAATGGAATTTCCTTCCGACGAGCCTGTGTAGTCGAAAATCATTTCAATTTTCTCACATCAAGATGATCAAGACATTCTTATTGCTATATGGAGGTTGCATATTGCACGATCAGGTGCGTGGCATGTTTAATATATATCAAAAGTACATGTGGATGGAAGGAATTCAATCAAATATAAAAATAAATGAAAAAAAAAAAAATTGACTTCACTTACCGTGGAAACACAGTTTTCTAGAAGCAAGTGACATTTCGCCGCTGTACAGACTCCCAAGTGACATACAATATCAAACAATGCACACTTCCAGTCCTACACTGTGTAAAAGGGTCAAAACGAATGGTTTTCAATCATACGCTAAATGGAGCTCAGTTTGATGAACTGTCGGTGTCGATATGTCTCGTTGCAACCGTTTCAATGGTTTTATGAATCTCATCTAAAGAAACATTTGACTTTCGATACATTGATTTGACCTGCACATTGATATTCTAATTATTGTGATCGCTGGCTGTCATAAATGACGTTTAAATATTTGAATTTACGGTACGGAAGTTGGCGCCTTTGATTTGCAGCTGGGTCACGCAAAAAGCGACATAAATTGACCCAAATATAATATATGCACACATGAAGAAGTAACAAGTCAAATAAATTACGTTGATTCTGATTATTTGTTGAGGAGTTTTCTTTTCTTTTTTAGAACGACTTGCTCGAAATGGGTGTCACTGGGAAGATATAACATACCCTTGTACATTTATGTACAATATTTACAACAGGTATCTCCTGCAAATTTCAAACAAAGCGCTTACAAGAGGTAATACTGTCATGATGCTGAAAGTACTTTATTTTCAGTTAAATATGGTGTGTGACGACTCAATCAAGATACCCAATGCCCAGATGGTATTTTATTTTGGTGTACTAGTAGGATCATTTATGTATGGACAGTTGTCGGATATGTACGTATCTCAATCTATTTCATGCTTTCCGATAGGATATCGAAAAATAGCAGTGAAAATATTTTTCGATCTTACACTGGTACGACCAGTGAAAATACCGATTTTCACGTTCTTGTTACCTGAGTAAATAGCGCGTGCCTAACAACCAGATGGGAAATATGACGTCATATACCTCACATTTCTCGCGCTTGACGTAACGTTGCTATGCGGGAGGGGTACGCCACGGGGAACAAGGGAAAAGAACTGTACTGAATTTTGATAAAGCTCCTCCCAGAAAGGGTAAAAAGCATGAAATATATAGAGGATATTTGTTATTTTCGGTGAAAGATCGAAATTTATTTCATCTCGTGAACACCATCGGTAATATTTTCACGAGTGGCTGCGCCACTCGTGAAAATATTACCGATGGTGTCCACTCGATGAAATAAATTTCGATCTTTCATTGAAAATAACATATATCCTCTATATATTAAAAATGAGTATAGTTTGTCAAAGGGTAGTTTTGGCTGGTAACTTTTGTGTAGGATTGTTTATGTGCACATGAATAAATAAAATGAATCAATTTGTTGCCTCCACTGAGTGCTGGAGCTCAGTAGTTGTAACTATACTCTTTAGCAATGCTTCGTCGTAAGGTTTAATACAAGTTGTAGGGTTTGGTTTTCGGTTGGTCAACTCAAACAGGCTTACACGTACAAAATCAGGGACCGTATTCACTGTCTGATAAACCTAACCACTTTCATAGAAATAAATTTTTAGAATAACTATCTGATTGACTGAGACGTTCTGGTCAATCAGATGAATAATCCCTTTCGTGAATATGGTCCTAGTTCATCAATTTCTTTTTCAGAATAGGACGCCGAAAGGCTTTGTACCTAACAATACTGGTGCTTTTGGGCTCTTCCTGCGGCTTAGTAGGAATGGTGGAATATGTAGGTTTTTGCATCCTAATGTTTCTGATTGGTGGAGCCTGTCTGGGATTATATCTATGCTCATACGTTATAAGTAAGAGATTCGAATGTTTGTCTCGTATTATTGAATTTCAGTCCTAAATGGCATCGTTTTTGTAACATGTGTCTGAAAGGAAAAGTGTTTAGAGGAAATCAGCCTGACTATACTCTCTTCTAAATTCCACACATTGACATTAAGTTTTAAGCTTCTGTTCCAAATGGTCTTCTATAATTAGCTTGCAACACGCGAAAAGGGACATTCGGACATTTGCGTAAAGTGTCGTCTCGGATCAGGCTACGCTGTCCGCGCAGGTTAATCCGAAAGGAAACTTTCCATTTCTATGTAATTTTCTGTTTTTCGCAAGTATACTGAAGCACAAAATCTAATGCAGTCGTAAAGTGCCGTCTCGGATTAGCCTGCGCGGACTGCGCAGGCTGATCCGAGACGACACTTAACGCAAATTCCCGAATGCCCCTTTTCCTGTGTTGCAAGCCATTATTATTCTATATCTACTTTGATCCGAGACGACACTTAACGCAAATGTCCGAATGCCCCTTTTCCTGTGTTGCAAGCCATTATATATATATATATATTTTTTTTTTCCCGCTAATGGGGCTGCAAGAAACCAGGTCTTGAATAAACAGATCTCCATTTGCTTTAGGTATGGAAATGGTTGGGCCTAGCAAACGATTGTGGACCGGAAACATAATCCAGATGTTTTTAACTACCGGTGTAATGATACTAGTATTACTTGTTTATTTAATCCGCGACTGGAGGTATTACACACTGGCAATTGGCTTGCAATGTGTATTTTTCCTACCATATTATTGGTAAGTAAACGTGATTTGATAGATGTTCATAATAAGAAGTGTAATTTTCTTTCAGTCTGTGCTTTCATGAACTAAATCGGGTCCCGGTAGCACAGTTGGTAGCGAACAGGGTATGAGTCCCCGACTTAGTAAATTTCTTACGGGGGATTGATGATCGTGTGACAAGATTCATCCCTTCTTATCGCTTACGATTGTTTCGGGGATGGTCATGTTGGAAAGCAGTTAGTGGCTTGGTGCAGAAATTATGAAAGCATGGATAGGTGGACGTGCCACCGCAATGTATCTGCAATAATTCTGAAAACGGTTTTTAACACCATACACTCAATCTGTAAATCTATGCACTGAGCTCTTGGGGTGCTTCGCTGTATATCCAGTCAGTTGTCTTCTTGGCAAACGACCAATTCTACGCTACCTCGAAAACCCCAGCGTCTTTAGTGAGGACCAAACCCTGGTTCTAAGAGCTGTGAATCCTAAACCATTGCCACTGAGCCACAAAATATCTCAAAATTGGAAAGAAATCAATTTTCAAAGCACCAAATGAATGAAATATTTTTATTTAGTCAGCAGAATAAAAAAGTCTTCGAAGTCGATGTTTTTTTATAGTAAGAACGTTTTACAACGATGTACATTAACTTGTAGTGGTATCTACTTCAACCAGGCTCATCCCAGAATCTCCTCGGTGGTTGCTAAGTAAAGATAGAAAGGAGGAGGCGATAGACATTTTACAAAGAACAGCAAACGTGAATAATAAAGAGTTTAATACTAAACTCGTGGATAATCTACATGAAGCTCCTCCACAAGGTCGAATATGGCAACTGTTTTCTAACAGAACCCTTGGCTTCAGGACGATTATAATATTTTGGAACTGGTCAGTTTATTTATTAATTTTCATTTATACCTCTTCGGGTACCAGTCAGAAATCGAATATGATCCAAGCATACTGCATACATGTATGTTGATACTGTATTACGCCGGAAGTATAAAGTGATATAATCGTCCTCTCTTCACAACTCGGCAGATTCAGGACCTTCATATATCTGTATCAAGGAGCTTTCCATTTCAAAATATTGCCAGACATATACTCTTAGACATGGCGGCATCCATGTAAATTGATTAAGATGGCAATAAAAACCACAATGATAAGCAATCTGGCGCAACCGGAAAAATGCTTATGGAATTGATAGACTAAGAAAATAAAAGTATATTTTTTTTGTCAGCGGAAATATATTAAGAAAGATTCTGCTAAAAAATTGTGCCAACTGTTTGCTTTTTCTGAGTGGAGTATTATGAGGGGAGGTCAATAAGTTCGTAGAACTCGGTATTTTTCTATACAATTCAAAATTTCTTCTTTCATTTTTTGGCAGTATAAACCGTTTCAGTTGAAATCTCGCTCCAAGCAAGTGGGATATCAAATTTCAGAACAGACAATAATCACCTGGGGCCAGGTCTGGACTGTATGGTGGGTGATTTAACTGCTCGAGCTTGCATTCACGAATAGCTGCTTGTGCAACTCTGGACTTGTGCTCTAAACTCAATATTCTGACTTTTTATTTTTGTCTATGGGTATAGGTTTTCCAACAAAACACAAGAGCAAAAAATGTAAAGTGTTGACTGAATGGCTTTTATCATTCAACTGGCAAAGGTATATACTGCACAAAAATAAAAGAAAAACATTTGAACTGTAAAGAAAAATACCGAGTACGATTTAAGATTGTTTAACCGGCGAATAAATGTACGTAGTAGGCACATATCGAGCAAAGTGATACAGACGGATGAGCCGAGATTCTCCGAATGACAACCAGCAACAATACATATCAATTGCGTCAAAAACGTTAAATTTCACAGCAATTCGTGGAATTCTATTTTTGTTGAATAAGTCTAAAATTCCCAACAGGTGCTCTTCCTTTTTGGGACTGTTAAATTCACTAGATGCACTCATCGTTAAAATCAGAAATATTTTAAGAAACAATAGGCTTTCATGTTTCAAGCAAGATATATTTTTTATAGAAATGGAAAAATTTGTGACAAACATAACAACAATTAATGCAACGCTAAACAAGGAATCGTCATCGTTTGTCCTCAGAACATGTTCCCGCGTTTGTGTCCGTTATAAATAGATTATCAGTCATCAAATAAAAGAACATGACAACAGACTTCGATAGACATATTGACATTTCGAAAAAGATTTTGGTCGGAATTGACTATGTACAGGGTGTATAAGTCAATAAAGTTATTCATATTATGCTTGTGAAAAGACATGCCTGTCCTTTCCTATTGCAGGTTTGTTTGCAGCATGTCATATTATGGGACTGTCATGAATATAGATAACCTCAGCGGAAACTTGTTCGTAAACTTTACTTTGATGACCGTCGTAGAATATCCGGCCAAACTTATGTCAATGCTGTTGCTAGACCGCATAGGTCGCAAGCGTTTACACATGGGGTACTTGTTTGTCGGCGGAGTCGCTTGTATGGGTACTATGTGGCCTATAATTGACGGTAGAGATGGTAAGGCCCTCAGTTTTTAACCCCAAACTTTACACACTCCGGTTTGAGGTCGTACTATAGACATGATTAGAAAACAGTGTAGAGCGCCATTAACCCATTACCACACAATCTCTACTTTTGACGACTCTTAGAAAGAAGCCTTTAGAAAAAATTGTTGGAAAAGGAGAAAATGCTGGTAACCAGCATTTTCTCCTTTTCCCACAATGTTTTCTAGCCTTCCAAGCACAAATTTCAATTTTTGAGTCGCATTTTATTTTGTCGTCTGCAAATGCTTTCGATTTGGACAAGCCAAAAATGTTGTCGTTTGGTAAAGACTTAAAACACTCAAGGTGGAATAACAGGACTAACGTTCATGTTGGCGTTTAACTGCGTTGGCCGAAAAAAGCATTAGTTTAAACATATTTTATTTGCAAAATCAACTAAAATGTACAAGATGATTTACAAATACAGTTCAAAATATTTTATGCAAAATGGATAAGAACGAAAGCAATGCTTATAATGTTCTTCTCCAAGTTGAAAGCCAGAACTAGCGAGTACAAATCACAAGTTTAAACTAATATGCTATACAGCGAAAGAAAGATAATATTATTCAATACTGTTTTGGAATAGAAGAAAAATATTTGCAAAAAAGCATTAATTACATATATGTGGAATACTTGTTTGTCGGTTAAGTTGCTTGGATGGATTCTATGTGACCTGTTGCTTATGACACAAATGTTTCAGTATTTGCTTTCTCCCCGACCTTGTACGGTACAAGTTTGTCTCTTTAAATATAAAAAAATAATCAAGTTTTAAAATGGAACATGGAAATATTGTAAAGTTGGAAATCTGTTATTGTGTGGTCGGTCCTGACAGAAATTGAAAATGAAGGCAAAAAGCAAACAAAGATAGAATGTCCTGGCAGGTTTTAAACCTAGTTTTGAAATTAATTGCTCTACCAGCTACTAACACTGGAACCGATCGTGCGGTTTTACCTCGGATCAAAGTTGTCCGATACGGATATTTTACAACTAAGAACTATGGAATCAAACTGTTTTTGAGAGACGCCTGTTGATAGTTTACAGTTTGAAATATTTTTCCCTAAAGGATACATGTAAAAACACCCGAAACAGAGTTCTAATATCTATTCCTTTTCTTTTTCACTCTTTTTCGTCTAGAACTGCAACCAGCTTTGATCACCCTTGCGCTGATCGGAAAACTGTGCATGGTCGGTGCCTTTGGAACAATTTACGTTTTATCCACGGAAACTTTTCCAACCGTTGTTCGGAATGCAGGAATGGGAGCTAGTTCGGCCATCGCCCGTGTCGGAAGTATGATAGCACCATATATTGCAAAATCAGTAAGTTATGGTCTTGATAGCCGCTACAGCCATGTGGTATCAGAATCTATGAGATCGTATTTCTGACAGATTGATATCGTATTACGTAATCCAAAGGAACTGGTTTGATTTTTTACCAAACAATTCCGTGTTTTAATGACCCGAAGGAAAAAGACTTGAAAACGGGCAAAAGATGTAATTGCAGCCACAGCGCCTCTGTAGTCAAAGTACTAAAAGTATTGTTGGAAGATGATGGTAGGGATTTGCTGGCAAATACATGTATGTTTTAACGATGGACCATCTCAGTTTCAAATCTAGTGCTTACTCTATGACATTCTTTGAAGTTCATCGTTAGAGTAATTAATTTGCACATTTTCTTCAATAGGCATATTACATTGTAGATTTGTGGTCTTTGAATGGGTAGAAAACATTGTTGGAAAAGAAGAAAATCGTGCATGGTAACCTGCATTTTCTCTCTTTTCCTTCAATGTTTTGCTTGTACTATGAAAAAACAACTTAAATCTGGAAAAGTTATTGAGGCGAAAAAAAAAAAAAAATGTACTCTGACAAGAAGTTTAGAGCATCCAGTACGTGACCGTCACAAAAATAAGCCCTTTACAAAAAAAAAAAAAACCGATTGACAAAGCCTTCAAAACTTATATTTGAAAGTACATAATAACGACAGTAAATTCATTACCCATAAGATATTTTGTCCTAAAATAAAGGCATGAATATTAAGGAAACCTTTTAAGTAATTTCTCTATTTTTTTTTATGAATTTATTTATGCAATCGAAAGTAACCTTTATAATTAGTACTTCAAATAAGCATGTCATAGTTTTTTTTTTTTTTGGGGGGGGAGGGGTTGGAGGGAAAGAGGGGTTTTAGGATACTAAGTGTGTCTCAGCGCGCTCTTTCAGACATTGTTGAGCAAGAATAGGTCGTAAAGTCTGATCTTGGATCAATACTGCCCGATATTGTGAGATTTTTTTCCCAGTGAAAAGAAATTTGAAATAGCAATATTTGGCATTTTATTACGGGCTAGAAACTTTCATCATGAAGCCATACAACGACAAAACCACAAGTAACCTACATGTACCAGTTATGAACTTGTTTGAACTTTAGTATTTGTTTAAATTGTGGATGGAAAGACATAGCAGACAAACGGTTGTGTTCTACGCGATGTTTGGCAGTGTGAATTCAAGACCAGGCAGCGCTTGCATTGCTGTCCAATCATTGCACCGTCCGCCAAAGTAGACAACTTCTTAAAATGAGCAACTTCCCGGCCAAAACTCTTCCACGCATTTTGATAAATGTAAATGCCTCATTCATGAAAACATCCCTATTTTGGCGTAGCTTAGTGATTTCACTTTTGGCCTACCTTTAGAAATTGAATGAAATAATCTGTGACTCGTTAGATGTGATTGGTTACTGGTAATGTTATTTTGCAGCCCTTACCATCACACTAAACTTCAATTCAGATTAAACATTCTTATCTCAGTGCCACTTACGCCGTCATCCTTTTAGCTCAACTGAGCACAAAGTGCTGAAGGTGAGCTTTTGTGATCATGCTGTGTCCGTCGACCGTCAGACAATGATATTCCTGACGAGTTTGAATATGGGTCAAATCGGTTTAAAAACTTGGTCACCTGGTTGAATCTCAGAAAAACCTGGTGTAGGCTCCAAAGGCAACATTTCTGGTCCAAATCTCTTGAAAGTTGCTCAGAATATATTTCTTGATATCTCAGATGACTTTGAAAATAGGCCAGGTAGGATCAACCGTTAGGCCTCTAGGTCAAAATTTAGAAAAAAAAAACCTTGTTTACGCTAAAGCTTGTCAGAATGGTTTTCTTGATGATTCCTTGGACTAGTTTGATAATGGGTCATGTTGTGTCAAACACTAGGTCACTGGGTCAAATCTTAAGAAAACCTTGTGTACCTTGTAGTAGCCACATTATCCGTCAAATACTCATGAAAATACTCATTAAAGTTGGCCAGAATGTCTGTCATAATGATATCTAGAATGAGTTTAAAAATAGGTGACAATCTGTCAAGAACTATATCAACAAATCAAGTCTTTAAATTACCATGTGTAACTCAAGAGTTATCATATTGTGGTCCAATTCTCATGAAATTTAGTCAGGATGCTTTTCTAGATGATCAATATGAAAAACTAAAAATGGGTCACATTGGTAAAAAAAAAAAAAAAAAAAATAGGCCGCCATGTAAAATCTTGAAAAGCTTTTTGTACACACTGGAGGCCACATTTTTGTCCATTACTTATGAAAGGTGCAAATGTAGACAGAATCTTTGTTTTGATAATATATTCAGTGAGAAATGAGCTTTGTTACATTAAAATCAGTTCACTGAGAGAAACTCTAGAAAAAGCTTGTGTACAAGCTAGAGGCCAATTTTCAGTCCAATAATTATGAAAGGTTGGTGGAAAAGTTGTCATAATATCTCAAAAGAGATTGAAAATGGGTCATGTTTGGTCAAAAGACTCCGGTGAGCGATTTCCGGACAATCTAATTAATCGTTGTTACAAGAGATAACGAGTCCGAACGCTGTCTTCCATTAAATATCCTCCCTTCGTAAAGTACATGTTTCATTTTTTTATCAGGTGTTTAACTCCGTTTTAAACTGTAATACAGTCATTTCGCGACGGCAGGTGCACCATGCTTTCCTAAGTTTCTTTCTACCAGTACTTCGAGCAAAATTCTTTCCACGCCACTGGGTGTTTTTTCCGCATAATTATCGCCAAATCAATTGTTAGCGGTGATAGAGGAATTAATTACGTCGCAGTTGACCATGATAAAACGTCAGAAAAAAATGGATTAGCCGGGGATCCCCCCATCCTCACCTTGGACTCAAGTCTGTTCTTTATCAGTAGTGCTATTGGGACCAGTATTTGACATATCGAGTGATAAATACGAAAGTATACTCCATCTGAATTTTGCAAATTGGGTTGACTTGTGTCAATAACTTTCATTCAACAGAACTTAACAATATGATCTAACAATGCTTTTAAATAGAAGCTTTTCCACCCCTAATGTAGAATTTTTGATAGAGGAGACGGAATATCAATCACCATTGTATGGTGTGTATTGGGTAGAAAAGCTCAAGTGATTTGTCCTCATTTTAAACCGGAAACGACGATAGTGATTGCTTTGAAGGGCTCAAGATCATGAAATGCATTTTCTATACATGATTTTCAGCGCAACCTTACAGTCGTTAGAGGCAACATTTCGGGTGAAGTTGCAAGAATGGTTAAAGCTTCATTATCAGAGACAAAATTAAAAACACAAAACATACTAATACAGTTTACAACCTTTAATGAAAAAGATTATCTGTAACGAGTCACAGGAGAGGTTATACCACTGATCCAGTTTGGTGCAGCCAGTTTGGTCGGACTTTCTACCATTGCCTTTCTGAAAAAAGTATCCATCTTTCAATATTCTATGCACTAAAATAAACCGACCACGTTTCAGTACAAGCAATATATCTCGCCATCATGTTCTTCGCTGGTAAATGTATCATTGCCTACGTTAAATTATCCCAAATTCTACATCAAAATATCCTCAATTTCTTATATACCAAGCACACACTTACATCGACATCTTAATTGTCAGTGGGGTGACTTGACAAGCCATATAACTGACCTTGTTTGGTGCACTCATGGCTTTTACGAACTTTCTGTCATCGTCGCAGTGGAAAGTTTACCTTTTATCAAAGCTTTTAGCGCTAACATAAAGTAACATGGATACAAGTAACTGTCTGATCAGACTGAAAAACGTATTCATCTTTCTAAACGTGAAGCAATGAGATAAATAAAACCTCGTTTCAGGCAACACTTGTTGGAGGAGTTACCGGACAAGCGATACCACTGACCTTGTTTGGTGCTGCCATGTTTTTGGCTGGACTTTCTACAATTGTCTTACCGGAAACACTCCACAGACAACTTCCAGAGTCCATCGAGGATGCCGTTAATATGAGGAAAAAGTATGTAGTTCTTTGTAAAATTTGCAGTCTGCTAAAGATTAAATTCCTGGGCTTTATCCATTCACAATTCTAAATGCGTTAAATTTTTATAATTTTATTCATAGTTCAACCGCTAACTATATATCCTGTCTCAAGTAGTATCAGATTACTCGTTAAAATTAGATTTAGAAGTGAAATTATGTAATTCATTTGCGAGTCCTAAATTTGCGTAACCACGTTAGTCTTGTGACGACCTTCCGTATTCTTTCTAATATCAAGTATTTATTTACATCTAACTAGTTTAATATTTTTATATTAAACCAATACTTTCAAATCACTCTTTTTTGCCCCCGCTAAACAAGGTTTAGGAAACATTATGAGAAAAATTGCATTTCGTTTGAAATACATTTAAGCGTTGCCTACACACAATGTTTTTTGTGCTTTTAATACAAATTGTTCCCCTTTCCATAAAATGTTGCCCTGTGTGTAACTTGAAATTATTTGCGATAGATCTAGGTTTGGAGACATCTGTGCAGTTAAAGGTTAAAAAAGAGATCTCCTGATATCGCAAATCCTTGGTTGACCTAATACAATATCTTATATCTGTCTTATTTTCTTTATTTTTTTCAGAAAATATACAACAGCGAAAGAGTTGGAGATAACCAATTTCGATAACGGCGGTTTTGTTTCTCGGGGGAAAATTGAGAATGACAAACTGTAACTCTTACATTGCTATAAGCGACTTGTAAAGTGGCTTTTGTGGACAGATGGAGCTTATATCAACCCGTTTCAGCTTTATTACACGTCCCATAAGGAAGTTAGGTGGTGTACTTGAATCATGTTGCCTGTCTCCGCCTGCCTACTTGTCAGGCCGATCTTTCAAGGACGCAATTTTTCGTACTCTTCTCCTACAGTTTTCGGTAAAAAGTTTTAGGCAATCTTTCCTACCATGTGAACTTATGCTCTCGGTATTTTCATTATTATTGCCGAGTCGACCTTTACAAGAAGTTTCTTTTCTTCGCGTTACATCGTATAGTATAAAATGTTTGTCTAGAAAGGGTCGATTACACAACTAGTTTGAGCAGTTGTGGTAGGTGTGATTAAAATAGAATAACTAAGAACATGCATTTCTATGGAGATCACTGTTCGGTTAACATCGAACTTTATCAAAAGATTGAAAATTGGAAGTATTTTTAATTTGGGGTTTTCTGGTTTTCTGCAAAAAAAGAATTATTGTGTACTTTTGACAGTTTCATGATTCAAGCATATCTTAACGTTTCACGTAGTTTGGCATTTCTAGGTATGTACTCAAACCTCCGGCGTTGGATGTACGTTCTCTTCCTACGTCTGGTGCTCGATGAGAATTATTCAGTCGAACTCCTGCCACAAATGTGCAAAGTGTTTTTTTTTCTTTTTCGAAATATCTTTGTAAAACGCATTGTTTAGTTCGATTGAGACGTTCTGTTACTGCTTTTCATTGTATTAAAAGCATAATTTCTAGTCATGTCAATCAAATATACAGGTCTGCCATTGCACGACAGTGTTCTATTTTTGTGTATAGTACGTTGAAACATATAGCTTTTCTAATTTCTGTCTTGACCACGTAAAGCAACCGGTAGGAATATTCAAGTCAAAGCAAAAAAAGCAAACTAAAACTTCTGCAAAATTGATTGACCGCTCTGAAGCACGAACAACTTCAATTTATTCTTGGAAATAAATGAATTTAGTTTAACGCAGGAAAGCGTTTTCACTTAAGTTTCTGCCTTTCAATTATTCCATCATCACACAATCTCGAGGTTTAACAATCTCAAAGAAAAAGACTAATGAAAGCTGTGTAGAAAAAGGAGAAAATACTAGTAACTAGCATTTTCTCCATTTCCAACATCTCTCTTCCCTTTCAAAGAAAAGTTTCCAAATTGGGCAACATTTACAAGCGCTTTTATTTTGAACCAGTGGACTTTTGTCATTCAGTGCAAAGTTCAGGATCTATTAGAATCACGCAACTAGTATTCGGTGATTTGAGTGCACTTATTATTATTATTATTATTATTATTATAATTGTATTAATATTGTCATACCCCTGACCCCCCAAAGGAGGTAAAATGGGTACACAGTGTAACAAGATTGTTCAATTGTCTGCCAGTTTGTCAGTCTGTAGACGCTGTTTTCTCCATTTCTCCTCTTGTATTACTCAAACAAATTGGCATGAAATAAATGACCCCCTTCACCATATAGTGCACCCTTGAATTAAAATCCAACCTAAGCTTCAGCTACTGTCGTATGAATGCCATGCGGAACTATAAACAATTGTTTAACCCATTACCACACAATCCCTACTTTTGACGCCCCTGAGAAAAAAAGCCTTTTGAAAACACTGTAGGAAAAGGAGAAAATGCTGGTAACCAGCATTTTCTCCTTTTCCCACATTGTTTTCTACCCTTCCCAGAACAAATTTCAAATTTTCAGTCACCTTTATTTTGTCGTCTGCAAATGCTTTCAATTTGAACCAGTCTAAAATTTTGTCGTATGGTAAAGAGTTAACTCTTTAAGCAGCTGACAGATTTATGCTGTCGTTAAGGAATATCTAAAATAACTGAAATAAACATATTTTTGTTGATTCACAGTGGAGAAAAGTTGATTAGCATTAACTTTCTGTTAAGTCTGATCTTGATCCATGTCCATCCCCAAAGCTTCTTATTTTGACTATAGTACTGAAAGGGTCAAACTCGACATTTACCGCCAGAAGAATGTCCTTTCCGTTAGATAGTAGGCGATGATAAAAATATTCACGATCAAAATTAATTATTCTTTGCATCAGGGTCAATTTCAGGTCAATTTGCTCTGGTAATGCTTTTTTAATAAGCTGAAAATTTTCTATTAAGGGAACTTGTGAATCTGCAGTTTCATTCTGATGAGCTGCTTGTTTACGCTAGGACTTCAAACATGCACAAAATTATCACACGATGTTATACGAGCAATCGTGTACAACGAGTATACGGCATTTTTATGAGTGTTGTAATGTTAAAGGGCTCAAGACCTGAACGCGACTGACCAGGAGGCACGATTGAAATATCGCGTTTGACCTTTTAAAATTCTCAAGAAATTCGAACCTGTCATTGGTATATGACGATTAGTGGAAGATCATTAGTTTTGCGTTTGTGATAAGACTATTGGTCTGTTGTCCGACATTTTTGTACCCAAATCTTCTAACGTTGTGCTACCATTTCATGGTTATAAGAGACTATATGAAGCTTTATTAATTAACTATTGGATATGTAGAAGTTATACAAGGAAACCGGTCCACGCGATACCAGTCACATTTCCGATTTCGTATAGTACACAGGTCGTGACCCCGGCTTAATACGACTTGACCTCCGATCAATACAGTTGACCTCGTATCAATATTGATGACCCGCGACCAATACAGAAATCCTTGAACGTGATTGGTCAAAAGCTCAGTGGCGTGGGCGTCTGCGCTTACTTTTAGCCAATCACGTTCCAGGAGGCGGCAAAGTAAACGTAACCCAAAAATTGATATTTGTTTCCAGCAGGGTAGAAAACATTGTGGGGAAAAAGGAGAAAATGCTGGTTACCAGCATTTTCTCCTTTTCCCACAATGTTTTCAGAAGGCCTCTTTTTCAGGGTTGTAAAAACCAGAGGTTGTTTGGTAAAGCGTTAATTAATAAAATTGTCATCAATCAAGTGATTTCGTATTGGCCCAGTTACAGGTCCTCGGTCAGCCGTATTGACCCTCGGCCTTCGGCCTCGGGCCAATACGGCTGACCTCGGACCTGTAACTGGGCCAATACGATATCACTTGATTAATAACATAATAATATTGACAGAACAAATCGGTAATCATCTTAAAATGTCTCTGGCCTTTTATAGAAGAGGAATTGCAGCTTCTATTTTTTTCCCCTCGCAGTTGTTGTCGATTTATTTTTGGTAGGATTTCGTCCATATTTGGAAATTAGCGTTGAGCTAATGAAATTTTAATTTGGAGAGCTTGACCTCTGTGGCATTTCGACATTTTTGGGGGGATTAGTATTCATTTGGAAACCACCATTTATTTATTATTCATGCCCTCTGATGCAACCTCGTTAAGTCTGAATATGGATTAATTGGTTAGATCATTAGAAGCTTTGGAATTACCATTTAAGGACTATTGGCTATCAGACGTCAAGTTTTCGCGCCTTGAAATGCTGGGCAATTGATTTTTTTTTTAAATTGCGCAGAAATTCTTAAACAGAAGACGGAAGCATTGACCTTACACCTTTGGATTGCTTAACAAGACTCAGTACCTTTTTTTTGCAGACGGAAATGGATCAAGATCAGATTGCACTGAATGGGCAGCCTGATCTTTGATCTACAAAGTCCAATACGATGGCTTTTTCTCTGTTTTTTGCACAGAAAGATCTTTGAAACAGTAACATTCTTGGTCTTTTATTTTTGAATGAAAAAGTGTGAATGATATTTTAAAGGTATAAGGGTCCACACGCCCCCACTTCGAAGAAGTCATCTTTTTGTCATTATGACTTCAAGCCCCTTCATTCCTTTACCAGGTATCACGTATATATCGAACCAATAGGAAAGTGTTTTAAAAGCGCTCGTGAGAAAACTCAATCAAAGACAAAATTTATCATTTAGACCATTTTTATCTCGTTGTCTGCAAGCATTTACAATTTCGAAAGATCTAAAATGGCGTCAGCTGTCATACAATTATGATATAACCAATCTATACCTGACAGAATTTATACAAAATTCTTTTATTGTCCTTCAGGGACGCTTCTACCGTTGACTCATCTTCGCAAGCCAGGACTGACGATTCACTACGTAAATCTACCCTTGGCGGATCGAGCTTGACTTTTACATTCACCCGATACACTTTTTCCTTGGATGCAGCCAGTTCTTACTGCAACGAATGAAATCACTCGTAGCATTTCATCTTTGATTAAAATAGAACAAGGTCTCTACCTTTCGAATAGAAGGTAAACATGGAAACCCACGTGCATGTCTTCTTATCGCTTCATGTGTATTCGTAAGCGGTTTGTAAAACGATATTTCATTTGCTTTTAGAAATATGATGTAAAGGGGGATACTAACCAGCATCCAATAGAGGGCGCATCGCAGGAATCTCGAAATCGGGCTCAATCAGCCAAGGTAAGATCCACGTAGTGATCGTAAACTTGACTGAGTCGACTTGAAAGAAACGCAGCATGGACACTTGACAAACCTGGAATTTCCCAGTGTAATAAATTTTGATATCATCACTAGTGACGTTATCAACTTTTTTTAACTCAACGAGTTAAAAGAAGAGGACCATGATGGTCCTATATCGCTCACCTGAGTATATTTGTAACTTATATGGTTTATCAAGGGTATTAATTCTTTGCAAACAAGGCATACCATGGGGTTTGTCACAAAAAGATGTTTACAGATTTTCTTCTTTGTCTTTGGCCAGTGGAGCTAAAAACTGCTGCTTATCATCAATTTTTATCTTCACAGTGTCTTGTTCCCTTTTTGACTTGTAGTTTAAGCCATTACCAGACGACAAAATTTTAGACCGTTCCAAATTGAAACAAATTGCAGACGACATTTTCAAATGTATTTAAAATGAAAAACAAGAGCGGCAAATATTGTCGCAAGATACGCCCGTCTTACCCCAAGTTCTAAAGCTGGGGCATGCACCGGTCAAAATTCAAGTATGAAAAACGACAAAGGGCACTAACTCAAAAATTAAGCGAGCAAGAGTTATGATTCCTGGGCACTGCACTCCCCCTTGATGAGATCTATCCACCCATGAAATTTCATAACCCTAGCTAGTATAGTTTTGGAGATATTCACCGGACAAAATTCAAGTATGAAAAACGACAAAGGGCACTAACTCAAATATTAAGCAAGCAAGAGTTATGATTTCTGTGCACTGCACTCCCCCTCGGTGAGATTCATCCACCCATGAAATTTCATAACCCTAGCTAGTAAAGTTTTGGAGATATGCTCCGGACAAAATTCAAGTATAAAAAAAAAAAAAAAAAAAAAAACCCAAAAAACCAAAGGGCAATAACACAAAAATTAAGCAAGCAAGAGTTATGGTTCCTGAGCACTGCACTCCGGCTTGTTGAGATTTATCCATCCATGAAATTTCATAACCCTAGCTAGTATAATTTTGGAGATGTGCTCTAGACAAAATTTAAGTATGAAAAACAACAAAGGGCAATAACTGAAAAATTAGGCAAGCAAGAGTTATGATTCCTGTGCACTGCACACCCCCTTGATGAGATCTATATACCCCTGAAATTTCATAACCCTAGCTAGTATAGTTTTGGTGATATGCGCCGGACAAAATTCAAGTATGAAACAGGCAAAAATTGAAAAAATAGGCAAGCAAGAGTTATGATTCCTGTGCACTGCACTCTCCCTTGATGAGATCTACCCACCCATGAAATTTCATAACCCTAGCTAGTATAGTTTTGGAGATATGCTCCGGACAAAATTCAAGTATGAAAAACAACAAAGTTCAATAATTGAAAAATTAAGCGAGCAAGGTTATGATTCCTGTGCACTGCACTCCCCCTTGATGAGATCTATCCACCCTTAAATTTCATAACCCTAGCTAGTATAGTTTTGGAGATATGCTCCGGACAAAATTCAAGTATAAAAAACAACAAAGAGCAATTACTCAAAAATTAGGCAAGCAAGAGTTATGATTCCTGTGCACTGCACTCCCCCTTGATGAGATCTATATACCCATGAAATTTCATAACCCTAGCTAGTATAGTTTTGGAGATATGCTCCGGACAAAATTCAAGTATGAAAAACAATAAAGGGCAATAACTGAAAAATTAGGCAAGCAAGAGTTATGATTCCTGTGCACTGCACTCTCCCTTGATGAGATCTATATACCCATGAAATTTCATAACCCTAGCTAGTATAGTTTTGGAGATATGCTCCGGACAAAATTCAAGTATGAAAAACAACAAAGGGCAATAACTCAAAAATTAAGCAAGCAAGAGTTATGATTCCTGCGCACTGCACTTCCCCTTGATGAGATCTATCCACCCATTAAATTTCATAACCCTAGCTAGAATAGTTTTGGAGATATGCTCCGGACGAAGAACTGGACGCCGCCCGCCCGCTCACCTGCCCGGACGCCCGCCCGCCATAATACGTCCCGTCTTCGACAGGCGTATAAGTGATCTATAATTATGGTAGAAAAGATTGTGAGAAAGGAGAAATTGCTTGTTACAAACAATTTCTCCTTTTTAGATAGAATTGATTTTAAAAGATTTCCTTCTATAATTCTATGAGAAATAGTGTGCACCAGGGCACAGAGCCCAAATATGACCCCAAGGGGATAATTTTAATTATTTTTATAAAGGGTCACTAGATGATGCTAGATGCAAAATATGAATGCTCTAGCCCTTATGGTTTGCCACAAGTAGATTTTTAAAAGATTTCCTTCTTTGTTTCTATGTGAAATAGTGTGCGCCCGGGCAGAGCCCAAATATGACCGCAGAGGGATGATTCTAGCAATTTTGGTAAAAGATTATCAGATTATGCAACATAGCAAATATGAATGCTCTAGCCATTACGGTTTGTCAGAAAAAGATTTATTAAAGGTTTCCTTCTTTGTTTCTATGTAAAATAGAGTGTGCCAGGGCAAAGCCCAAATATGACCCAAGGGGAATGATTTTAACAATTTTGGTAAGGGGTCACAAAATATGAATGATCTTGGCATTATGGTTTGTCACAAGAATATTTTTAAAGATTTTAAAATAGGGTGCACCTGGACAGAGCCAAAATATGACCGCACAGTAATGATTTTAATAATTTTGGTAGAGGATAATCAGATAATGCTACAAACTAAATAGGAATGCTCTAGCCATTATGCCTTGTTAGAAGAAGATTTTTTAAAGATTTCCTTCTTTGTTTCTATTTATAATAGGGTGCGCCCGGGCGAAGCCCAAATATTACCCCAGGGTAATAATTTTTAACAATTTTGGTAAACGGTCAACCAATGATGTTTCAAACAAAAGATGAATGCTCCCAGCCATATGTTTTGTTACAAGAAGATTTTTAAAGATTTTAAAATAGGGTGTGCCCGGGCAGAGCCCAAATATGACCACAGGGGAATACTTTTAACAATTTTGGTAGAGGACCATCAGATAATGCTACATACCAAATATGAACGCTCTATCCATTATGGTTTGTCATCAGAAGATTTTTTAAATATTTCCTTCTTTGTTTCTATGTAAAATAGGGTGCACCCGAGCGAAGCCTAAATATGACCACAGGGGGATAATTTTAACAATTTTGGTAAGGGGTCAACCAATGATGCTTCAAACAAAATATGAATGCTCTAGCCATTATGGTTTGTCACGAAGTTTTTTACAGATTTTAAAATAGGGTGCACCCGGGCAGAGCCCAAATATGACCGCAGAGGGACAATTTTAACAGTTTTAGTAGAAGATCATCAGATAATGCTACATACCAAATATGAATGTTCTAGCCATTATGATTTGTCAGAAGAGGACTTTTTAAAGATTTCCTTCTTTGTTTCTATGTACAATAGGGTGCGCCCAAAGCCCAAATGTGACCCCAGGGGAATAATTTTAACAATTTTGGTAAAGGGTCACCCAATGATGCTTCAAACAAAATATGATTGCCCTCCGCCTAATGGTTTGTCAGGAGAAGATTTTTAAAGATTGTTAAATAGGGTGCGCCCGGGCAGAGCCCAAATATGCAACATGGGAAAGATTTTAACAATTTTATTAAGGGGTCGCCCAATGATGTTTCAAACAAAATATGAATGCTCCAAGCCTTATGGTTTGTCACAAGAAGATTTTTAAAGATTTTAAAATAGGGTGCGCCCGGGCAGAGCCCAAATATGACCGCAGAAGAATAATTTTAACAATTTTGGTAGAAGATCATCAGATAATGCTACATACCAAATAGGAATGCTCTAGCCATTATGGTTTGCCAGAAAAAGATTTTTTAAGGATTTCCTTCTTTGTTTCTATGTAAAATAGGGTGCACCCGGGCAAAGCCCAAATATGACCCAAAGGGAATAATTTTAACAATTTTGGTAAGGGTCACCTAATGATGCTTCAAACAAAATACGAATGCCCTCCCCTAATGGTTTGTCAGAAGAAGATTTTTAAAGATTGTTAAATAGGGTGAGCCCGGGCAGAGCCCAAATATGACCGCAGAGGAATAATTTTAACAGTTTTGGTAGAAGATCATCAGATAATGCTACATACCAAATATGAATGCTCTAGCCATTATGGTTTGTCAGAAGAAGATTTTTTAAACATTTCATTTTTTGTTTCTATGTAAAATAGGGTGCACCCGGGCAAAGCCCAAATGTGACCCCAGGGGAATAATTTTAACAATTTTGGTAAAGGGTCACCCAACGATGCTTCATACAAAATATGAATGCTTCCGGCCTTATGGTTTGTCACAAGAAGATTTTAAAAGATTTTTCCATTTTCAGCCATCTTGTTTTCATGGCAACCAGAGTTTTTGATGGAATTAAATTCTTTTAACAATTTTTGTAGAGCTTCACCCAAGGAACATTCCTGCCAAGTTTTATCAAGATTGGCCATCCGGTTTTGGAGGAGAAGATTTTTAAAGAAATTGTTAACAGACGGACGGACAGATGGACGGACGGACGGACAGAGGACGGACAATGACCGGTCACAATAGCTCCCCCTGAGCACGTTGTGCTCAGGTGAGCTAAAAACTCGTGCTGCGCACTCGTTTTTTCAACGCTTAACAACGCATCCTCGTGAGATATTTTTCATTTCAAAAATAACCAGTTGATTATCCTCTATCTATCGATCGAAGCCGTCGTGTATGGCGATGGATGACACCTACACCTTACATTTCTTAAGCGGAAATGGAGCCCTTTAGCGCTTTCAAAATTAAGTCTCCACTGAATGCAATAAGAAAAAAAAACATTCTTTGCCGACATATCATTGGGTATGTGCATGTGCAAGAAAAGAAATGCAAAGAAATAGACCGACGTTTGTAATCCTTTTGTTGAGTCCATTGATTGTGGCGCCGCCTGAAGCGGCGGCACTATATTTTTATTCGGTTTTGTAAAGTGCCTATGGAGGCAGCCATATTGAACTGGTTCCATGCTTTGTTTAAACATCCATCTATATCTACTATACTTTGATTACTAGATCGGGGTCCATATTATTAACTTTTTTATTTATTTGTGGGATATTTTTTAATATATAATAATTATATTGTACTTTCATTGTTAGAAGGATAAAAAACCGGGATTGTAGACACATCAACATTTTCCTTTCGAAAAATAATAAAGATCCATTTCGAAAAATAAGTCACGTGATAAAAAATTATCTGTCACAAATTTTCGGAGCCGCCATTTTAAATATCTTACCCTAGAAAAAGGTTAAGAGATATTTTCAAGCTCTTTGACCCTAGAGCACCCTATGTGGTACCTGTGACCCCCGTTTTATTTTTGTTCTAGTGTTGTATGGATTGTAGAAATATTGTTTTCCTATCGCGATCGTGTTTTTAAGACCAGCTAAGTATAAGACATTTGCGGCTTAAACTGAGGAAAGGGGATAGAGGATCGGGGACATTGTATCTAGGGACAATCTCAAAATGATCTACTAAAAGTTATATGAATACCGCAGGAGCGTAGCGTGTACTTTGTTTGCTGATTTCCTACTCAAATCAGTGCCAATGAAATTTACATGTAAGTTGTGAATCTGCTGATTTCCTACTCAAATCAGTGCCAATGAAATTTACATGTAAGTTGTGAATCCTTCTTTCTTTGACACACTAGTCCACCATAAATATGCTCAACACGAGGCAAACCATTTCCCTTGCTTTTCAACACACTACCAACTGACTTGTTAAACATGTTATTAGCTCAGCGACTGAATATTTTACAACAACTCTATATATTATAATACACCTCGTAAGTTTTCTAGATTTTAGCTTAGTCCCCATGCCCGTTTTGTATACTTGTGCACTGTTATATTTATTAGGGGCCATTAAAGGGTATCTGTTCGGATAGATTTTATCCCTCAATAGGACAATTATTATTTGGGAATTCTAAGTCTCTGTCCACTGGTCGCTTCATTCGAAATTGTTGCACATCGTTTTTGTGACCCATAAAAATAGTTTGTAACTAACGAATAACACAAGAATCGTCACAGATAATCTGCGTATGAACTGCGTTCTTTGATCTGGATAATATTGTACCTGTTGCTCTATTTTAGGTTGCTCTGTTATCTATGAGCTGTTTTGTCAATGCTGCGACCTGCAGAAGCAAACAGAGTGCAGTTGAGTGTAAGTGCATGTCCCTATCACGCTCCCATCTACAGTAAAACTTTAACAATTTAGGCAAAACAGTTTAACACTTTCTTTATGCGGTGGGTCTAGTAGTGCTAACAAATGGATATTTTTAATGCCTGTCCATCCCGATAATACTAGTAAGTCAGAGAATACTTGAAAGTAAACAAGTAATGATACAGTGCAACAAATGCACAAAAACAAAGACCTTCAACTGTGACCTTGAAAGGGGGAGAAATATTTTTGTTATCCTCAATCATTCTGTGAAGTTGTATCCAATATGCTTAATTAGTTTTTGAGTTATCGTTGAGACAATGCAATCATAATATGCAGCCCTTCCAGGTAATTAAAATAAAAATAACAACTTCATTGCGTGAATTTTTTCCTTTCATATCATTTTGTTGAAGAGATATACAGGTAGGTAATATACTCATGAATTCACACTTTTGGTATTCATGGTATTTACGAGTACAAATTGTTAGACAGTTTTAGCTACGCAAATATGGCCCCTCCCCACTTTTCTACAAACGTGCTTAGATTGCAAAATCCACTTTTTTAGGTATACACACAGTGCACGTGTAAAACGCGAGCGAACAATATAAGGCCGGAGAATTTTTTGTTTATTTCCAGTTCTTCCAAAAACAAGTTAAATTCTGATCATAATTAATGTGTTTAACTCTTTACCACACGACAAAATTTTAGACTGGTTCAAATTGAAATCAGTTGCAGACGACAAATCAAAACAGCTATAAAAAGAAGTGTGAAACACTGATCTGGTTGAAAATATTATGGCGTTATTCATACGGGGCATTTTCACCTTTTCACAAATGTTTTTGAAAACGATCTCCTTCCCACGTGTTAAGACTTGTATATATCAGAAGAAACTAAGCGACTAGGCCACAGGGCATCCAAAAAATAACCGTAATGTTCTCCTTTGGACGGACAGAAATTATTCACCGTGCCATACAAACTTGTTAAATTATGTGTTGAGACGACCCCTGAATATCAAGCCTAACTGTTCCTCGGTCATCGTTCCCAACTTTAAGCCGCAAATGTCTATAACTAGGTCAATGTGTGAGCGGGTGACAGAGCGGTCTCCCTAAACACAGAACCTTACCGAACCTTACCTGACCTTACCGAACCTAAGTTTTGTTTGGGCAATACTGTGTTTGTATGACATTAAAAAGTATATTTTCTATTTCACAGACAGTTTGATAGTTATAATTGGAAAGAAGATATAGCCATTTGTGATACATGACGAAATATTTGGACCCTATTGTTCAACAAACCTAAAAACTTGCGTGACTGTTCATTCATTGCCGACAAATGTCCGTTTATGTAGACAAAATCTTACAAGGGCGACGGTTTTCTCCACATATACTATACTGGATGTTAAACGTGACAAAATGAGTCAGATGATCAACAATAATTATTATTCCTACTGAGCTGTTAACCCATTACCGCACAATCCCTACTTTTGACGCCTCTGAGAAAGAAGCCTTCAGAAAACATTGAGGAAAAAGGAGAAAATGCTGGTAACCAGCATTTTCTCCTTTTCCCACAATGTTTTCTATCCTTCACAAGACAAATTTCAATTTTTCAGTCACTTTTATTTTGTCGTCTGCAAATGCTTTCGCTTTGGACAGTCCTAAAATTTTGTAGTTTGATAATGAGTTGAACGATCACATGATTTTCATAAACGGTTTAACGCGGCCCAATGCATTGTACCCTGTTACAGAAATAAGTGGTTTGCGGCGCCATTGATGTTCAGCATCAATATTTTCTTGTTTTATCTTTTATTTGCTGACTGTGTAGGTTTGCTGGGCTCGCTGTAACCATCATCCAACACTCGTCACAACTCGGCCGATTCCGTACTTACATCTAACCTCGTGCGAATCAAGGTCGTTTCCATTTCAACCGGAAATCACGTGACTCTATATATAGCGCGCCACTGACAGTCGTTTAGCAACTACATAAACAACATCGATGAAGTTATTCACATCTGTCTATTTGTCGGTGAAAATTTTCATCGGAATTTATAAACCACGTTGATAAATGAATGTATGGACTGTTTGCCAACTGAAATGTACGAGGGGCGTTCAATAAGTAATGCCCCTGACCCACTTTCAGATGTCTGATCTAGCTGAAATTTTGCATGTGCAATGAATTATATCTCTAAGGGTTATGTGGCAAATTACAGCTCTGGACTAATTGTGGTTTCTGATTCACAGGTGTTTGAACTGAGTCAGGTGTGTGACTGAAATCTGATAGAAAAATGAGTAAAAAGTACTTCTTGTAACCCAATGTCATTTAGATTCTAGCACAGACTTCCGGCCATGTTTGAATTCACGATGCCAGCGTTTAACAAGGTCATATGATGGGGCATTATAGTAACTTTAATTTCATCAAAAGTCTCCTGTGGTGCGCGACACTCAACAGGCTGACTTAGTTCAAACACTTGTAAATCAGAAACCACAATCAATTCAAAGCTGTAATTTGCCACATAATCCATAGAAATATAAATCATTACACATGCAAAATTTCAGTTAGATCAGACAGTGGTAGTAGGTCAGGGGCATTACTATCTTTGGATCAGCCTGTGCAGTCAGCCCAGGCCAATCCGAGACGACAGTCGTTTTGATGTAATTTTTCTGTTTCGCACAAGTCTCTTGTAGCACAAAATCTAATATGTTCGTACAATGCCGTCTCGGATTAGCCTGTGCGGACTGCGCGACCTGATCTGAAACAACACTTTATGTCCGAATGCCCCGTTTCGCGTGTGGCAGGCCATAATCAAGCAAAGGCACTTATCAACCTTTCCGGAAATGCACGCACGAGACACATTTGTAATCATCACCATGAAATTGTCGTAATGATCTGAACGTCCAAATTGCTTCATCAGTTTGACTAGAATGATTGAGGGGCAAATATTTATTTAGAATTGAAGGTTTTGTAAAGACTCCAAGAATTCAACTCAATCCTCTTCTTGGTGCTGTAGCAATTATATACGCAAGCACGGAAAGTGACCTGTGCATTTTGTTAAAGAAGCAGAAATTGGAAATCCCATGGTACGAAAAAGGACTAATAACCAAATCAATTACTTATCTGCTATTTTACCTTCGGATATTTGTAAGACAGGTGACGGTTACATGATATCTATCGTGGCCTCCTCGTCTACGGAGTAACACACGAAATTTTATACTGCATGGCTCTGACGTAAGAATTTAGGACATCGTCACAAATAGCGTGCCGTTCATAAACTAAGGCTGAAGACTGTTAAACATTCAATAGGATTCATGTCCGGAGACTAAGCCAAAGCATTCTCAACATGGTCAATGGTCGTTACGGAAGGTCCACATGGTCCAGAATACTGGCGCTTATCTGTAGACAAGGACGCTACATCAAATATTGAATACATGTTACTTGACAGATTCCCCTTGACAAAAAAGTGCACATAGTTACAGAACATTATAAATCGCAACTTTGACTTTTCAGCCCTACGATATTCATACGCCAAAAATACTTTGACCAAATTTGATTTAAAGTACAGCTTTAACCCATTACCACACAATCCCTACTTTTGACGCCTCTGAGAAAGAAGCCTTTAGAAAACATTGTGGGAAAAGGAGAAAGTGCTGGTAAGCAGCATTTTCTCCTTTTCCCACAATGTTTTCTACCCTTCACAAAACAAATTTCAAATTTTTAGTCACTTTTATTTTGTAGTCTGCAATTCCTTTCAATTTTGACAGACCTTAAATTTTATCGTTTGGTAAAGAGTTAAGATAGCTAAAACAATTTTGAATATTTTCATACTAAATGTGCCCATAAATTGTTTCCATAAATATTAGATTTTTCCCTCCACTCAAGTGCACACTTTCCTGTTTATGTATTAGCTGTCTTTGATTTAAATATGGGACGGGGTTAGACATGGTAGTTTTAGAACATGTCATTACATTGTTTTGGGCAGTTTCTATTGATTAAAAGTACACAATAGTTATCTCTAAGCTTTAAAGGTGGGTATTTAGAATTTTCACATCACACCAAATTAAAAAATATACATGTCACTGAAATTCATATGAAAAAACAAAACAAATCATCAGTAAAAAAAAAAATTTGATGGTATTCCCTTAAAAGGATACGTAGCCTCTTAAGCTATTTTTAGATTTCCCGCCAAAATAAAAAAAAAACATTGTGGGAATGTTAACTGACTTACATGTGACTTATGACTATTAAATTCCGTAACATAACAAACATAGGATTATTTTCCATAATGTCTAGAACTTCGGATGCTATGTTTGAAGCTTCGTCTGTATATTTCCGATATGTAAATGAGTGAGTTGTTCATGTAAAAATAGACCCTGTTTCCCTTCGGTGTCGACCTGGGCTGCAGTAAATCTCTAATTTATCTAGCTGTCGGTAGGTTTTCGACTACTGCGGTTTAATAAATGAAAATTATAAGGCTTTGGGAGTACAAGGATGATTTTTTTTTTGTATTTTTTGGTAATTTTGTCCAAAATCTGAAGGGCCACTTTTAAAAAGTTTAAAACAGATATAAACATTTGCTAGCCGAGGCAAAAAAATACAAGTAATAAATGTGGCCCGTCATGCAAAAAAGGACCATCTGGGAATTCCATGCATCAATTACATGTAGATGAAAACAGATCAACGATAATACAGAAACATTGCAGAGAAATGACCCCCCTTACAAAATGACCCACTGCGTAGGTCATGGATCATTTAACCCTTTCCCAAACGGCAAATTTTGGACCAGACCAAACTGAAAGCATTTTGCAGGTGACAAATCAACAGTTGCTAAAAAGATGACTTTTCCATATAACAAGGTAGAAAACATTGTGGGAAAAGGAGAAAATGCTGGTTACCAGCATTTTCTCCTTTTCCTACAATGTTTTCAAAAGGCTTCTATTCCTGACCCGTAAAAACCAGGGATTGTTTGGGAAAGGGTTAAATACGTGGAGAAATGACCCGGGTCATTATTCTACTTAGAGAAATAACAATCTGGGAAAATTTCTCTACGTAGAATAACGACCCGGGTCATTCCTCTACGTAGTGAAATGACCCACGGGTCATTTTTGTAGGGAGGGTCATTTCTCTGCATTACACCGGTCAATTTAAGTTGATAGTTAAAAAAAAGTATAACAAAGTAGAATGACAACTTTTCATTCAGAAAATATCATAAAAGCAAAACGTGTCAACCTGGTCAAACTGCGCAATTTGCGCAGTCAGATCAGGGTTGATACTTTTAGCAGTTCCAAGAAGGTCCCTTTTTGCGTGACGGGTCACAAATGTATAGCTCTTTGCATTCGTAACGGACAGTATAAATACAGGGAAGTTGTGTTTAAGGGGATATTAAAGAAGATCTGACATTTGAATTCCATGTAGTATTGCAAATCCATTTTTCTTCAAAATGATGCTTTACCTTAGTTTATAGCACCAAAAGCGGCGTAATAATTACTGTCAAAATGAAGTGGCCGTCCAGTCTTTTTACGCTAAATAGCAATTTTTATTTATTATCTATTTATTAGTTTAAGTAAAGAGTACTATTATAGAATCTCACCCAAAAAGCCTTTTCAAAATTTGGCACTAAGGCTATTTACTTCTTTCTAATAATTTGTGCAATACTTCTCCGACTGAGTTGAATGTCAGTTTTCAGATCAGTTCAATATTTCCATTGCTATCGTCCGGAAACATCTAATATTTTTTCGTCAAAACAATGTTGTGCTCATTGATTTACCAGCGCGCTCATCAGACATATCTCCCCTTGAACATGTGAAACTAAGGTTTTGACTTAAATTACTGGCACCACCTCTAGGGGGCTCTTGCTGTGGTCCTACAGGAGGAATAAAAACTCGTTCTTCAGCCCCTTATATAACCAGAATTATTCGACGTATGCGACGCTAGTGCAAGTCCTTAATTGCCACTAAATGGGAACTCACTGATGACCACAGTGGTATTTTGAACACTGTAATTTCTCATACACGATATTTAAGGTTATCATGAGAAAGGAAGGGACTTACGTAAATTGCCTATGGCATTCAAAGAAATTGGATTTTAAGTTGTAAAACCTTACAGCGTATATTTATGAATGTGTTTTGCATAAAAACAAGGAAAACTCTGTAGACAATTACATTGCGAAAAATGACTTTGACCCCTGGGGTTACTTGACACAGTACCACAACAAGGGTATTGGCATTTTAAAGCTAAAGGAAACATCCTTTTCAAGCAATGAAGTTAATAAAAAACTGAATAATTGTTTGTTTTGATAATCTTTTGTTCCATAGTTTTCTGTTTTTGTTCCATGGTTTTCTGAGATGTCCTTATCCTCTTAATGCTGAATATATATAAAACACATGTCTTCCACTGTCATAAAGCATTACTGTGCTTGAAAATTGTAGACAATAGAGGATATTTGTTTTTTTCGGTGAAAGATCGAAATTTATTTCATCTCGTGAACACCATCGGTAATATTTTCACGAGTGGCGCAGCCACGAGTGAAAATATTACCCATGGTGTTCACGAGATGAAATAAATTTCGATCTTTCACCGAAAAAAACAAATATTCTATTTATTTCATGCTTTTAACCCTTTCTGGGAGGAACTTTATCAAAATTCAGTACAGTTCTTTTCCCTTATTCCCCGTGGCGTACCCCTCCCGCATAGCAACGTTACGTCAAGCGCGAGAAATGTAAGGTATATGACGTCATATTTCCCATCTGGTTGTTAGGCACGCGCAATTTACCTAGGCAACAAGAACGTGAAAATCGGTATTTTCACTGGTGGTACGAGTGTAAGATCGAAAAATATTTTCACTGCTATTTCTCGATATCCTACCGGTAAGCATGAAATAATTGTTCATATTATAGAACGACACGTTATTAAGGTCTCTCAATGGTGGAATCTGTTCTTGATAGGATTTTAAAAAAGATCTCATTTTCCTATCATTGTTTCAAAACATTTCTTCCTCAGGGTCCTTAACCCTTTACCAAACAAGCCCTGGTTTTTACGACCCTCAGATAAAGGTCTTTTGAAAACATTGTGGGAAAAGGAGAAAATGCTGGTAACCAGCATTTTCTCCTTTTCCCACAATGTTTTCTACCCTGCCGGAAACAAGTTTCAGTTTCTAAGTTACATTTATATTGTCGTGTGCAAGTGCTTTCAAATTGGATCAGTCTAAATTTTTGTCGTTTGGTAAAGGGTTAAAAGTTCTTCCTGGATAAATATGACACACTTTATGTCCCGGCTTGCTTTTGTAAAAATCTGACAGCTATACCTGGATCTTTCGGAAATAACATGTGTATTTAAACTTTACACTGATGTATCAATCAAATAAAAGCTTTCAATGAATAACATGAACCCAAATACGTGTAGCTACTAAGGTGGTTGTGTTTGAAAAATCTGTTTATATGGCACAGTCCGCAAAAAGGCACTAGGTCGGGCTTTGTGTCCTAATGCTAACGTCACATAAAAATCGGCGGCGCCGATATCACGGCGGGGAATCACGTGACACAACAACAACAACAATGACCGATACTTGAAAAAAATTCCCCGACTTCAGGTAAGAAAATCTTCAATAATTCCGTTAATACATGACCGATTGTAATTTGGTTTGAAGTAGAGAAGGCGGAAGGACTCCAGGGATTTGCTTGATGTGTTAGATTTTTTAAACAACACCTGATAAAAAAGTTATTGACGAGCAAACAAATTTTTTACCCTGGATAATTTGTTTGCTCGTCAATAACTTTTTTATCAGGTGTTGTTTACCTGAAGTCGGGGAATTTTTTCAAATATCGGTCATTGTTGTTGTTGTTGTGTCACGTGATTCCCCGCCGTGGATATGTCGGCGGTTTTGCATTTTATTTAGCAGATCGGTAGTAAACAGCGATAGACCGACGTTGGTGATTGTTGAGGGGAATCTGTTTGTCTAGCGGTCACATAAAAGCGACGCCCCGGCGGCGGCTACTTCCTTTGAACGGCGACTAGGTGGCACTTGTATGACCGAACAATCTGTGATCAAACGTTGATATACCGCTGAATGGCATGCTATAAGTACCCATCTATCTAATTTGGGTATCCTTGGTTCAGAACCGAACCACTTCCCTACGCGACAACCGTTACTTTGAATTTCAAACTAAAATAAATGTTTACTCAATAAAACGCTACCTCGTGCGATTCACTCAGCTATGTTCAGCAGTTTAGAGAAATCTGGGGCTAAAACAGGCCCGATTTTTCCTCAAACGTATTGATAGAAAACATTTTCTCCATTGCTACTTTATAGCACGTATTACTACAGTCTGCCAGATATCGGGGATAGTGATGCGTCATATAAGACACGTCGAATTTTCAAAGAATATGACTTTCGCAGACAACGCTACCGAATAAATTGCCGGAATTAGTTGTTGGAATTAGTTGCCGGCTACTCACCGATATGTCGTGAAGTTATCATGGGGTAGGCCTAATCTGCGAGAGATCAATGATTAGATGACGGGAACACGCCGATAGGCATACCATCGGCCGGGATCCGGCCGGGCGCCAGCATGTCATCGAAAGAGACCCAGCGAAATGTCAACGACAAGTCTCTGATAATTGACGGCTGAGAAAAAGTCGGAAAAAGGTCAGAAACGTCCGCGATATGTACAAAGTCGGCTGCAGTCCGTCAGATAGTCGGCAGTGCCCTGATCGATCGCCGGCGATTTGTCACCGAGGCTTTACCGACTTCTCCAAAACCCAAACGTACCGCCGATTGATCGGGAGATTTTAACTTGGAGGTAAATTTGGCCGACACCTCGCTGTTCTTGTCGGCCGAGGCGCCGATCAATCGACGATGTATCGGGTATCTCCGATTAATCTCCGAAATTATCCCCGATACTATACTAAAAACCCATCGGTACCCCGTCGCCGGCGCATCGGAGCGGTTATAAGACTTAAGCTTAAGGGCTTGGGATAACTATCATATGTCTAGCAAATTCTTGCTAAACGGCTATGCCACTCAGTTTTTATAATATATTACCAAACAGGTCAAGCTTTTTTCAAGGCTTGCAATCTATCGACCCTATTTATCATTCATTTAGGACTGGTGCACTATAACAATTACGGCGCGAGCGTATCACTTTCATGTAAATCGATTGCGATAGTCTGTCATACGGATTATTTTATACGTCTGGCATATGTCGGCCTTTCTTATAATAAACACACATTGTTCTCGTCAAAGAAAGGATAGTTGATGCATCGTGCAGACGTATCCGTCAATAAATCAAATAAAGATGAAGCGGAGAAAACTTACTACGATAAAGTAAAGCAGTTCAGTTGACATTTATCAACAGGAGCCTGTCTTTTGGGTGTTCTTTTCAGGAAAAGCTGTCATAATACGGCTGATAGCAAACTACTGTAAATACTCCACATGCATTTGCAAATACATAGGAGTGGTCACACAACACTCCCCATCCCCCTCCTCCCCCCAAAAAATGTCAGTGTTGTACTTCTAATAAGATAAATATAACATTTAATGCCACATTTAACACTTTCCCGAACAATCTCTGGTTTTTACGGGTGTGGAATAGTAGCCTTTTGAAAACATTGTGGGAAAAGGAGAAAATGCTGGTAACCAGCATTTTCTCCTTTTCCCACAATGTTTTCTACCCTATCATAGACAGAAATCATCTTTTCAGCGAGAATTGACTTGTCGTCTGCAAATGCTTTCAATTTGGTCCAGTCCAAAAGTTTGTCGTTTGGAAAAGGGTTAAGCCATGCTTTGACAAAAAGGGGCTTTATGCATCTTCCTAATGTATTTATATCAAGAATCTAATCCCATTATTTTAAATCCATAACATCTACCTTGTCTAAAAGAACGGGTGAAGCCAGAAGCAGAATGCTCCACGAACATGAAAAAAAAAAAAGCAAAATTTTTCGACCCACGTCAGCCTGCGCGGACTGCGCAGGCCTACATAAGTCGATACTTTTTTTGCAGGTGCATTTAAAAACCCCCGTTTAAAAAAAAAAAACAACACGTTTACTTGTGACTCGTTAAAGACGCCGGATATTACCAAACATTCTCGTGTGTAAAATAGAAAAACACCACGACCTGTCAGAGCAAAACCACTTGTCAAACAGGATATATATATATATGACAGCTGTCAAAAAGCTAATCCAACGTTGAAACCCAGGTCTGCAAAGTAGACGGTATTTTATTTCCTGAAGAATTAACTTTTTAGAGGAGATGGAATCTGGAATGGCAGTTTTATATATCGACTGATAGTGTTTTTTGACAGTTCTATTTAACAAAAAGACAAAACAGACAACTCTAATGCTGGCGTCACACAGTCCCGATTTTGACATCAGATGGCCACACGAATATGAACTTTTTAATTTCGCGCGAAGATAGCCCCGAGCTTGGTAAAACAGCATATCAACAGCCGAAGCAAAGACGATGCTTTCAGAACACCACTCGATGGCTCCAAAACCAGACACGAAAGCAACACAAATATGTGAATTTCATATTAAGTAGCCTACCCCCAGGACACACGAAGACCATACGATGGGTAAGTCTCGAAGACGTCACGTGACCTCCCGATGGTATAGCCGACAGTGGGAAATTCAATTGCTGTTCAGAGATTATTAGGTTAGAATACGCAGTATTCTTTCTTTATTTCAAAAAGAATCAACCTTTTATTCAATTTTGTCATGCCACAAAAGGCAGGAAGGGGCAAAGGGAAGAGGCTGTCTGAGCCTGCAAGAGTTGCTCATTGTGTTCTCTTAAGTGTATCAAAAGAAGCGATGCTGCTGCCTTTTTTCCCGATTGTCTCATCACCAAAGTATGCGTTGGAAATGAATTATGATTAATTGTGATAGAAACTTTAAAACAGTTGCTGAGGACTGACGACGGAAAAAGCTGGCCTAGTATATATCCACATTACTTTGACACATGTGAAACGCTTCAGCCACTCAATTTCAGCAGTTTTCGCCCACACAGTGGTCCCATCTCGATGCCATCGCACTATAATACGATGGCCACACGGCGGCATTGCGAGGACTTCATATAGTCGTGTTATCTTCCTAAGTGACAATCCGGCGACTTCTTACTTCCTTCGTATTATCTTCGTGAGGCGAAAAATGCCCGATGGTACCGATGATCACACGAAGTAAAGACGAAGTTAACACGATAAGACAAGATGCCCTCACGATTTCATTACAAAGGACAAAACGGACACACGAATTCTTCACGAAAATGAACCTTCGCAAGATCTTCGGGCAATTTTTTGACACGCCAAAGATTTTGTCAGCGCTCCTGAAGGAGCCTGAGGAGCTCAACCGGCGGTCATACGATGGCTTAAGATGGTCTCACGAATGGCCCGATGTTTTTACGATCAGATGCGACTTTGAACATTTCATATATCGTGTGTCCATCTGGAATCAAATTTGGGACAGTGTGACGCCTGCATTAGCCTACACTGCTATACAAATTTTCTGAACATCTCAAGCCAACTGTAAAAGCCCAATATTTGCTATTCTCGCATCGTGCGGTATAGATTTAAGACCAGACTGCACGTTCTATGCAGTCTGATCTAAAACTACACTAAACTTAAAAAAGGCAATGGGATAAAATTAGCATCCTCGGAGGTAACCCTTTACCAAACGACAAAATTTTAGGCTAGTCCAAATCGAAAGAACTTGCAGACGAAAGAATAAACATAATTCAAAAACTGAAATTTGTTTCCATCAGGGTAGAAAACAGTGTGGGAAAAGGAAATAATGCTGTTACCAGCATTTTCTCTTTTTTCCACAATGTTTTCAAAAGGCTTCTGGGTCGTAAAATCCAGAGATTGTTTGGGAGAGGGTTAATCCTCGTATATATATTCTTTTTGGACAATCAAGGGTAGGTAACTTCATATTCAGAGCCAATGGCTCTGACGAGAATATGTTGTGTTGGTCTGCCGTTTCTGAAGATGTCGGCTAAAAAACAACCAAAAATCAGATCACCTTGTCATTATTTGTGATCATGTAATCTTATGGCAGTGAAATGCCAAAAAAGGGGAATGTCATAAGATGCTCTGGTCATTCAACCTGTTGTCTACACTATGGAAAGTTGTAACAAATGATTCAGACAATACCGTACACTTGTTACAACTTCACATGGTGTTGAAAGACCAGAGCATTGCATCGCATTCTCCTTTTTTGGAATTTCAGAGCCACAAGAACACGTGATTACAAATTATGACAAACTTACCTGTTTTCCGGTAGTTCTGAACAACATCTTCAGAAACGGAAGACCAACACAACATTTCTATTCAGAGCCATTGGCTCTGAATATGAACTTTCCTACCCGTGACAATGTAGACAAACGATAGCATGTGAGTGTGTGCAGTCTTAACTTGGTCTATTCTCTTCCGATGTACGAGGCACTGTGTGACTCAGGTCTGAAGGTCCTTGCTTGAGTCTTTTGTTGTGGAGTCCTCAAGTGTGAGATCCAGGATATTTGTTTAGGGTTTCAGGTAGGGTTTTTTTTCCAAAAAGCTTTTACATGAAACATAAAATGAACTCACAACCGACAGATAACTTTTTGCTCAATCATGACGAAAAAAGTTTAGGGTCAGCAGCATTTTCTAGGTAGGGTAGGGAAACCCTAAACACATATTTTTTAAGGCCCGTGTGCATCAGTCCTGAATTCAATTCACTACTGCCATGTTCAAAGCAATTTTAAACTTCCTCAAAATGTTTGACATATCTTTACCAAATAGCAACCGTTTGGCTTTATCCAAGTAAATAAAAGACCAGAAAATCAAGCGGCTTAGGTTTTAAAAGCATAGAAAACACTTTTGAACATCAATGTTCAATCTAGCTTTGCTTGAAAGGGGGCCCAGCGGGCCCACTGACTTTGACATATGAGATCATTTTCGAAAATTCGGGGCCACACATAAAACTCGCACTCAATTATCGTAATGTTAATTTTTTTTATTGTGTTGCCTTTGTATTTAACAAGTATATTCTCTTTCATTTATTTATACATACCACGCTAATAAAACTGCAACTCTGCAGAAATCATTATTGGTGCTGACGCAAACTTGTTTCCTTATAAATTTTTATCCTAGTAGAAAAATAACAAATTATGCTTTTGAAAATTCTGATATCTCGTCACAGAGGGACTTAACATTCATGTCGATCATTCAAAGTAGAGATAAATTCTCTCATCATTCATTAACCAACTATTGAACCGATCGTTCGGGTGCCATTTGGTTGAAACTCTTGTTTCTGTGGGATATCATTGTCGTCGCTTGAAGAAGTAGGTACTCAGCAGTGTTCAAGTTAGCTTTTTATTTAAAGGGCACACTTATCCCACTAGATTGAAAATCTTGGGTAAGATTTCATATTAGAGGCTATGATAGTCCCCAACTAGAGGTAAGCAATCCATGTCGATAATTTGTGGCAAAAAAGTTTTTTTCAATAAGATATCTATATAAATTTAATGCCGAAAAGGCAGTCTGTAGTGACTCTGATCGGAAAATGCTACCGAGGGATTTTGTTGTGTCATGGGTTTCCGCGTTTTTGCACCACTCGATTTTTCACGTCTGTTTATTTCTGGATATAAATTTCCGCATGATTTGACACAACTTTGTCAATAAGGATAACAAGGAACTTCAAAACCTGTCATTTTACACAAGATTAGCGTATAATAGCGTATAATGGCCTTTTTGTCTATGTATTTTCTCGCGTGTAACCAATATTTGTTACGTGGATTTCAATTCTGTAACGTGTTTTAGGCAATAATTTGCGCGAGCGAAACACTAGGAACTGGCCTTTTGTGTTTTCTGGGTGTCTTCTCATTTCGCCCAATACCATTTCGCCCATTTCCCATTTCGCCCAATTTTTTTTTCCCATTTCGCCCTTTGCCATTTCGCCCTTAAGCCATATTGCCCTTTACCATTTTGCCCCATTGCCATCTTGCCCAATCATCATTTCGCCCTTTAGCCAAATCGCCATTTGCCAATTCGCCCAAAGCCATCTCGCCCTATTACCCTTTCACCCCCTAACCATTTTGCCCAATTGTCGTCTTGCCCCTTTATCATTTTGCCCAAGTGTCATCTCGGCCCTTCAGCATTTCGCCCAAGCCCATTTCGCCCAATTGTCATCTCGCCACCATTTTACAAATTAATAATTCCGCCCCGTTGTGTCATTTACTAGTACCCATCACAATCATCACTTTGCCCTTTTAATGCTTGTTTCTCATTACACCCTTCCATTTTGGGACCTCCATTTTGTACTAACGCATTTACAATTTAAGGCTTTTTAAAAAATTTTTAGACCCTTTGTATTCTATCAAGAATACATAACTACCGTGGCTATGGATTCTTGATTCTGTAATACTGTGATCTTCTGTAATCCTGTGATCCTTTACCATACATGCCATTACCACCTTTATGCAGTGACTATCAGTTATCCATTGTTAGAGAGCCACACACTCATCCTCGGTTCATTCTGGTGTGCGGGTTGTCCAGCCAATGACAGATCCACCACTGTTTTACGTTACGCATGATTAGAAAGTTCTGGTCTAGAAATCTGCATACCAAACTCCAAAAAGAAGCTCTGCATTTCTGTTTTCCCATTGATGTAACAAGAGGTGGGGAAGGACTTTGTTAGTAAAGACAATTTGGAGAACAAATTATGTCAATAAAATGTTTTTACTTCAAAACCAGAACAGATGAACATGTTGAAAATGAAATTAATTACAATTCTACAAAATTATATCAAGTGAAGAATTACTTTTTCCACTTGGGTCGCATAAGTCTCTTTAAATAGAAAAAATACAAGTTTGCCCATAATGGGGAAGGCTCTGACCGATGAACACCACAGAGGCTGGAATCGCCTCTACAAAAACAAAGCGGAGGTAGATCGTTTTTCACAACCTTGTAAAATGTTTTCGGACATGACTTCTGAAACATGCCTTGAAACAACATACCTAATGCTAGGTGTCGGATTTTCTACTGATCTGTAAAATAACAACATGACCCTCTCTTAACTAATATACACCGTCAACTGACTTTTGTGGCAACAGATTACAAAAAACTGCCTGAATCATTTAGGGGTAACAGGACCTAAGGACCTCTTCCAACCTGACTTGAACTAAGAATAACAAAAATTATTACACTGCTCGCTTTCAGTCATCACAAACATTATTATGTGAATGCACTGCTAGACAATCACAACTCTTTTGATGGCAAAATAATGGCAATAGGTAGGTAGAATACTCACAGTAAATTACATAACTCTTATGATGATACAGTCAAACTACATGATACCTTTAAATCACAAAATCTCTATTGTTTTTTTTTTGCTTGAGGATTCAATATATTTTGCCAGCACAATTTGCAGCTTAATTGCTCAATTTCTCAATAAGTAAGACACTGCATCAACGTGGCTCATCAGAGGCCTTTCATTGCGTTCATACTGGGTCTTCAGGTTGGCCAGGCGGTTGTCGATACGAACGTATGTAAGACGTCGAGGGTTCGGCCTACCCCCCGCTTCTAGACGCTGTAGTTCGGTGCGTTGAAAGGGCTCTTCTTTCTTCAGGAAGGATATGAATTCCCACAAGTTTGGGTGAGGCTTTCCAATGTAGGAATTAATCTTGTGATGCCATCCTTCTAGAGCATTTATCGTACGCGATTCCTCAAGTCTGTCATAATGATTCCACATATTCCGGCTAAATCTTGAATTGTCCCCAATCCAGGTATTAGTAACGTAGTTGTGAAATTGATCCGCTTCTTGGATGACAGGGGCATCATCCATGATATTTTGCCACACCAAATCAATCTGGTCTGGGGGTGTCAGTGGTAAGGCAAGGGTTCTTCGTACCCATCGTCGTAAGGGATTTCCAAGTTCTGCAGCATTGTATTGTGCAGCAAGGCCAATGCGCTGAATACAGCGATGGATGCATTGGCCATAATGGAAAAGGCAACCCTTTACATGGCATCCTGGTAGAACACGTCTGTATGCCTGTATTGCAGCTTGTTCATAATCTATCAGTATTTCATCTGGATCAAATTGGACGTTTCGCTCTGCAGCTGCCGCTTGGATTAGGTGGGTAAACCGAGTGTAGGTGTCCTCTGTGCGGTTTGGCAAAAGACCATAGAGTAATGGAAACATCTGTCCGTAAGCTTTGGCATGCACTGTGTATAACTGGTGAAAGAGGGTAGGCACGGCATAGAAGGTTCCATCCATGTAAACTGAATTTGCACGACACACTTGAAGAAGGCCCTCGACACTCCCGAATATAATCAACTTCTCAGCTCCCCCATCATTTGCTAAGACGAAGTCATGCCCATCAGCCGTTTGGGCCCACTCCCCTTCGAGGACAATGTTCTCCCTTGTTGCTGGTAGCATAGGCAAACGTCGTCTTCTAGCACGATATGCCGATGAAGAGCATCCCTTTAAGTTGGGAAGATGGGCCGCAATTTCATCATTGAGGTAGCCTCTCTGGTTTGCTGCTGTCACCTCTTCCTGATAAACTCTTGGGACTGGGGTTAATTCCTCCATGGCGCGACGTTTAACACCTCGAACAATATCTTCAGAAGCAAGTTCTGCAGTGATTGGTCCATGGTTGTGATCAGTAAGATGAACCAACCTGAAATTATAAATTAAGTCATAAATAGATGAAGGCTGTATAGGGCTGGTGTAATAGAATCAACTAGCATCTGATATGAGGTGCCCTCTCGCTTTGGATTTTTCAGGAAAGAGTAGCGATATCATGAACCCAGTATCAGGACACTACACCCTGGTCATTTGCCCCCTAGGACTTCAGCTACCCCCTCCAGATGAATGCAATATATCAAACACTTTTTCTCACAATATACCTATACAGCAGCTTTTTTAAAAAAAATTATTCTACATCTTGAATGGACCTGAAACTAGGCGCAACACGACTTCTCATTGGAATAAAAAATCAAAGTACTGATAGTACTGAAGGCCAGGAAATTGAGGATACAAAAGAACACAAGAGGTCAATTTTGATTAATACAAACAGGTAGACGGACAGAGATACAAGCGGATTCCACTAAGCCCCTGGAATTCTTTGTTTTAACTGATACTAGAAAGCACCAGCCAGAAACTAATTAAGCCATAGCTAGGTATGTGCCCACAGTTATGGGGTGCTTGATAATGGCTTAGAATACTTAGTAATTTGTCGTGCTTGTAAACAATCCCAAGTCAAAATTGAACTATTCAATCTGTGCAATACCAACTTTGATTATCTAAATTTTCTGAGACATGTATGTGATGTCTTGTAGTCCTGAATGACTTTATTTTTTACATTTATGACGCAAGAACATATTTATTTTTATTGATTTCAATGAAAATACATGTAAGATAGATATCAATGTAAAATGTAATGAATAATAAAGATTGGAGTGATATGGCAGTTAGTCATGTTGTCTCTACCTTCCACAAGTCGACGACATTTCGAACTGGTCATATTTGAAGGAAGTTGAAGATGAAAATCCAAAGTAGTTCTTCGTGTATATTGAAAAGTAAGATTTTGGGGAAATTGGGAGGAATTGCTTGTTACAAGCAAATTCTCTTTTAGCCAAAATATTTTCTCAATAAAATACTGTGAAAAGGTTGGATTGTTTTGGGAAAACGATTTGGCTCGTTTTACCTATTTTACTTGCCTATTTTACGGACAAGTCACAGTGACTTGAGCTTCGATACTTATATCTACATAATATAAAAAGACGTTAATCCTAATTCATAATCGTTGTCCAAGGACAACTTGTGTCAAGCCCACAAACACTTGACTCTCAAGCTTGACCTAGACCCTGGACCTGAATAAATGTTTCAAAGGGAACTTCTGCTCATGATGGAGAACAATGCATTATGCTAATTTATAACGGAATCTATCCAAAAAAGAAGGAGTTATGGTTCGGACGAAAAATTGGCCTTCAGTGTGGCCTTGATCTTCAACCTACTTCAACAGATATTTCAAATGACACATTTATTCGTGACGGGAGGTCAATTGTGACAAATCATTTTGAAATCCATTCACAATTGTAGAAGTTATGAACCGGAAATATTCGGATGCACACAAGCCCTAGTGAACACTAGAAATATGTGTGTCAGATACACTGATGCCCCTGCTAAATGATATTGGTCACGGGTATGTCATATGACACTTGTAGAGAGAGAGATAAAAATACATTAAATGACAAGCGAACGACTACAGAAAAAAAATATAAGCATTTATTTGGTTTCAAATCAAAGTCAATCAAAGACATTTTTAAGAATCACACAGGTGTAATTTATTTGTGACAGATGTAAAAGGTGTGAAATACATCCTATCAATGTGAAATAGGCAGTATAAACAATGACAAAACTACCAAATAACTCATGGATAAAGGTAACTAATTAATACACATAATGTACATCGGGTATAGCTAAACAGCGAAATGAACTTCCTTTCGCTTCCTTTCGCGAAAGGAACATAATGCCCACGAAAGGAAGATTGTTTTCTATGAAAAAAGCGTTTTTCTTGCGAAAGGAAGGTGGTTTTGGAAAATTAACGTCAAGTCTTTCGTACGGTTGAAATAAAATTGTTGGGATTGAGCGTTTGAGGCCGAAAAATCGTGTTTTAGTAATCGCCGTAAATGGTGTTACTATAAATAGCATTTCCTCCCTAAAATTGAGTTTCTTTCACGAAAGGAGGATTTTTGCCCGCAAGTAATGTTTATTCCACGACGTGATTTTATAAATAATGAAATATCTCTTTTGAAGAAGGTACCCCGTACAGATTAAATTTCAGCTTTTTTTCAATGATAGTGTGTAGTGAATTTGTTATTTATGATTTTGCAAAGTTTCTTTTAGAGGAAAATTCCATTCATGAAAACAGGGACCATATGTAATAGACTATATGTACATTTTACAATCCCTGATGAAAGGAAAATTCACTCCGAGCTACGCAAGAATTCTATTCCTATCGAAAATAGGATTTCTTTCCCAAGTTTAGTACATTTTCGCAACATAAATGAAATTTAAAGGTTTAATTTAACTTTTTACATCCCCCTCAAAAAAGAAAGAAGTGTTTTAGTGGCGCTTTCTTTGTGTAAAATAAAAGGTTTCTTTTCTAAAATGCATGTTTTCTCGATATGATTTAAATTAAGATGTTGAACAGTTTCAAACCAAAAACTCCAGTCTTAGTACATCTAGTAGGGTGAGCGCTCTTCCACGAAAGGAAGGTATTTTTGTTTTGCCGGCCCTTACTTTGCTATAATTTAAGGTGGGTATAATTGGCAAGAGAACGGTTCCTTGTGGCGCTTGCTATATTATCTTGATATAGATGAAATTTTTGTTCATCGTGTATTTACAAGTATTGCAGCAGAGAAAGAAACTTCCTTTCGCGAAAGGAGAAATACGTTGACCCAAGGAAGGAAGTATGCTATTATGGGTAAAATTGATAACAGGACTGTTCCTTCATAACAGTTAACATATTAGATCTATCTTGATGTGGAAAAATACTTATTTAAGAAGTTTTAGCCATTCATGAATTTGTACCGCAGCACTTTATAGATCTAGATCTGAACAACATTGAAAGTTCTACTGATCCATTGAACATGAAAGGAAATTCTTTTCGCTTTTTTCTTTTTACAGAGGAATTGTTAGGAACAAATACATTTTTTAACGAAATCAGTGGCTGCTTTTCATACTGCACATGCTACATTGTATATGAATGACTTTGTCACATTATGATCTTCTTGACGTTCTTGAAGCTCGAGGCTAGATTTTTCGGGGGTCGGATATTTCGTCCTTTATACTTTTCGTACCTTCAGACGTTTCATACTGTTTTACAGGTGCCACAGACACTATATACCGTGGAAACCATAATATTAAACGAGGGGGAATTCCATGTGTATTTCATTTTCAAACAGATTGTTTTACTAACCCCTTTGCCAAATTCATAACCCTGCCAGTGTCATTAAAAGCTTTTGCAGATTGCAAATTGCAAATAAGAATGATTCCAATTCTGGGATTTGCTTTTGAAAAATAAGAAACATTTGTAGCAAAGTAAGAAACCTCTTGTTAACAGTATTGCCCCCAAATCTTTCTTCTTTTGGAATATCTGGAAAATGATGAAAGGTTGTGAGGAACATTTTTCATATTTTCTTTTCATTCTACAGATAATATAGAAAGAACGTTTAAACAAAATGCCGCTGCCCCCACCTCCTGTCAGTTTTCTCTTTATATGTTGCAGGCCCCGCTTGGCCCAGTGGTAATGTACATGTGTGTGAATTATAACCTTGATGCCACAGGTTCGAGCCACTATGGGACCCCTGAATTGTTCATGGGAGTGACACTGAAAAATAGAGCCCATTGCCAAGAACTTGTGAAACCCAGAAGAAACAAAAATATATGAGCTTTTGCTGTGATATTACCAAAATAATGTTGAAAGTGGCGGAAAACAATTCAATCGATCTTCATTTGTAAAGTAAATCTCTTTTTTTTTCTCATTCTATTTACTTAACCCATTACCAGACGACAAATTTTCTTCCAAACTGAAAGACTTTGCAGACGACATTTTCAAAATTGACGAAAATGGCAGAAAGTTATCGAAACGGTTAGAAAACACTGGGAAAAAGAGAAATTGAAAGCATTTGCAGACAACAAAAAATTAATACTGAAAATGATTATTTTTGTCTTTGAAAGGGTTGAAAACATCCTTTTCTTCCCTACAATGTTTTCAAAGGGCCTTTTACCTAGGGTCGTTAAAAGTCGGGATTCTGTGGTAAAGAGTTAAATTGGCAGAAAAGACTACAACAACAACCATTTCCTCTCTTTTCCACACTCTTGTCGAAAATCATGATTCCCATGGACCAGTTGTTTGGTAAAGAGTTGACTTTCACGAAGTTTGCTACTCTAATGATTTAATATTAAAGTCTTAGACTTTTTCAAGAAGAACAGTTTTATATCTTGGTTCTATAGATGGATTTGTATTTCGCAAAAGGAATTTCCTTACCCTAAAGAATCTCGTTACTAGCAAAAGTTTTATATAAAACTTATAAATTTGACAAGTCAAGTTCATCCATGTTGGAAAGATATTCTCAAATTTTGAAAAATCTTTTCATGCAAAAAGACTACGTTCGAGGCAAAAATCTTCCTTTCATGAACGGACTTACTTTCGCGCAAGAACGGTTATTTATAGTAACACTTTCACCGTGACAGTAAAACACGATTTTTCTAGTCTAAAACTCTCAAATTCAAAATCTAACTTTTACAAATACCTAGAATATCATGATAATCAATAAATCAACGGCGGTTTCCTTTCGTGAGGAAAACGCTTCTTTCATAGTAAACATCTTCCTTTCGTGAACGTAATCTTCCTTTCGCGCAAGGAAGCAAAATGATTATGGTACGAAATGATTGCATATACCATCATGATTCTCTTGATAGAAAAAGAAAAAAAAACTCTGGAAATAGCATTTTATCCCTTTTCAACAACATTTCACTCCAAAATATGCTTTTCAGATAAGGACAAGAAAGAATTATACGAGTTTAACAACCACTGATCAGCGTGTTTTACATTTGTGATTTCAATCTTTTATTTTAAACTTAAATCACGTCTAAATTATTAGAAAATCATATTTACATTTTATTTTTCGTCTTTCGTAAAGCTTGCTAGTCTAATGATTTCATCTTAAAGTCTTAGACTCTTCCAAGAAGAAAAGTTTTATATCTTGGTTCTATATAGACGGCTTTGTATTTCGCAAAAGGAATTTCCTTACACTAAAGAATCTCGTTACTAGCAAAAGTTTTATATAAAACTTATAAATTTGACAAGTCAAGTTCATCCATGTCGAAAAGATATTCTCAAATTCAGAAAAAAATCCTTTCATGCAAAAAGGCTACGTTCGAGGAAAAAATCTTCCTTTCGTGTACATACATACTTTCACGCAAGAACGGTTATTTATAGTAACACTTTCACCGCGATAGTAAAACACGATTTTTCAAGTGTAAAAATCTTAAATTCATAATCTCACTTTTACAAATACCTAGGATGTATAAGCAATAAATCAACGACAGTTTCCTTTCGTGAGGAAAACGCTTCTTTCATAGTAAAGAATCTTCCTTTCGTGGACGTAATCTTCCTTTCGCGAAAGGAAGGAAAGTTCCTTTCGCTGTTTATCTATACCGATGTACATACTAAAAAAAAACGAACTTTCAAAAATATTTTTATAGACAAATTGATTAACGATATGGATGAAATTTGACGTTGGGGTCGATTTTTCTAAAATTTTATTTGGGGACGATTTCACCAAAGAAATCGTCTCCAGGGGACGATTTCTCCGGAGTGATAAACATAACACGGGCCAAGCAGTTTGGGGATGATTTCTCCAGGGGCCGATTTCTCCAGCATTCCGCTGAAGTACCCTAGATTTAGTCGATATACATATGAAAAAGTGATAAACATAACACGGGCAAATATTCTTATTATGTAGTTTGCTTTATTTACAATCGCATTTTAGCGGAGACGCGTTTTGTGACACATATGTTCAAATGTCAACACAACGTTATAGACAAATTCCGAGCAGAGTTGTCGTTCGTTACTCTCACCATACATGAATGTGAACGATCCGGAGTGCAAGAAAGAGCGTTATAGATATTAACCGTATATAGCGCGTAGGGATACACAACTGTCGGATATAGCTAAGTTTATTAGCTTACGCCTTCATTAGGTCAATGTTAATGACAAAAACGGGATAAAAATTACATAATCATCAGTTATTAAAGGCTCGTAATACCCTTGCAATTCTATGGCATTTTGCAGATGAAAGATTTGAGGATAGGAAAGCATTTACACCGTGTGATAAGCAATCTCTGTAATATACTTGGGAAACTAGTTGTTTTGGCGGACTCAGCGATATAGAGTGGACACACAAAACAACATTTTTGTCTGAATAGGCAGCTTACGATCCCTATAGGCAAGGGAATCCCTTGAGGGATTCCCTGACCTAAAAATTGAAGCAAGTCCTTACCTGTTACCAGTTTCATTGTCTGTATGTGCCTTTGCTTTACAGTTTTCAGTAATGCATTTCCAATACCTCTTATCTTCTCTTGTACTGTGGAGTCGGAATTTGAAGTTGTTATCTACAATGAGGTTTTCACCCCCTCTACTGGTCGTTACAAATCTAATGTCGTGGTTGTCCATCCTGCACATCTATGAAAATGATCAAGTCTGCTAGTCCCAATCTACTCTGTTCACTACTTCACAGAATCTGCTTACCAGGGCATACAATTTCCTGGAATTGGAGCAATTCCCTAACACATGATTCTAGGAATCTGTGGGTGTGGCCACTCTCTCTTTCCAGGGTGAAATCATTGAGAGATTGATTCGTATGATACATGTACGCTTTCTTAAGTTTTGGATCCAAATGGGCGAAAACTGCTTTGGGCGTAATGGGAAGGGGCCATGTGGGAAAAGGGCCAAGTGGTCATTGGGCAAAATGGGGAAAGGGCGAAGTGATCATTGGGTGAAATGGGGATAGGGCGAAATGGTCATTGGGCGAAATGAAGCAGTTGGGCGAGATGGTTTCTGGGCGAATTGAAAAATGGGCGAAAAAAAGATTGGGCAAAATGGCCATTGGGCAAGATGGATATTTGGTGAAGTGGTAAATGGGCAAATTGGGAAAGGGCGAAGTGGGATTGGGCGAAATGGGAAAAAAGTTGGGCGAAATGGGAATGGGCGAAATGGGATTGGGCGAAATGGGAATAAACCGTTTTCTGAAGTAAATTTTAAACAGCTATTGCCTTTTTCGCCCCATTAAGGTTTTCGAAATATATTCTTGGATTTTCAAAGAATTGTATTTCTGCCGAAACCGTCCTACACGAAGATCGATGACGGTCTATCTACCGGGTAATCGATATATTATTACAGGAAAGCTAGGCATTTTGTTTATTGAGTGGAAAAACTTGACACAGACGAAAGGACCCCAATTCGTGGAACGCCACTTTCCCGATCGAGTGCGCCGGAGGGGCCCAAGTTTGGTTTAGAATTGCGCCATCTGGGACTTTAGGGGGGTTTATGGCCTTGCGCGCTCTAGATTGAACACTTCACCATACTGCGTTTGTTTCTTTTACGTTCTTTTATGTTTGCTGGTGTAATGCAGAGAAATGACCCTCCCCTACAAAATGACCCGGGTAATTTTTCAACGTAGAAAAATGACCCATGGGTCATTTTGTAGGGGAGGGTCATTTCCCTGCATCACGCCGGCATGTGTTACACCCATTTCGGTTACGAGGGATGAAGGCGATACACGTGTGTTTGTTATTTGACAGGTACATAAATTTACAAGCCTCTTCCAAACAGGAAAACTAAACTCGAAATGGTTTTGTAAAGGCTTAAAGCAAACCAACAACCATTTTTAGTTTTCCTGATCATAGCTTTCTTTAATAATTGGTCAAATCATGAGATGTATTGAAAGAAATAGAGAAATGGTGATTCTGTGTGTCGAGAAAACTTCAGTTCCTTGTCATTCCTTTTTCGAAAAAAAAAACAACAACAAAAAGAAAACACACACACATTTATATAGGGGATTTAGTAGAGGGGAATGGATTAAATGACGTGTTAACCAACTCAAGACATTATCCATTTTTCTGATCGTGAAGGTGAATTACAGCATTTATGATTTGCTCTAATTAAAGAAAAGAAATATGAAATAACTGTATAATAGCTTCATCCAGATGACTGTCTTCTTATTTAAATCGGCTGTAATAAGCCATTTTTAACATCATATAGACTGAAAAGGGTAAAAATAAACTCTTAAAGATTACATGACCAGAGTAATATGATCGAAACTGACTTACACATGCACAGACAGTTTCAAGTGAAAAGCCTAAAATGCTTAAGTCTTTATTTCTTTACTACCGGTGTAATGCAGAGAAATGACCCTCCCCTACAAAATGACCCATGGGTCATTTCTCTACGTAGAGGAATGACCCGGGTCATTATTCTACGTAGTGAAATGACTTATAGGGTCATTCCTCAACGTAGAATAATGACCCGGGTCATTTTGAAGGGGAGGGTCATTTCTCTGCATTGCACCGGCTTTAGAATAGTTATCACTTGTCAGCCATTTCACCTCGAAAAAGCGTTCGCGGTTGTCTGCAAACTATGGTGGCATTTTTCTGCCACGAGATACGAGATAGCTACTATGATCAATCTTGTTGATTTCACATTAGTCTTCCTTAACCCTTTACTCCACAGATACTCATTTTGACGCATCAAGGACAGACAGCTTTTGAAAACATTGTGGGAAAAGGAGAAATTGCTCGTAACGAGCAATTTCTCCTTTTTCCACAATGTTTTCCACTCAATCAGATATTTGTATCCTCGTTTGTCAATATTTTTGACGTCATATCTTTATTTGCTGCTGCAATGGAAGAGCATCAAATTGGCATATTAGGTAAAGGGTTAACCACGTGTCTACTGTTCGGTTTGAGATTATAGACCTTTGACTTCTAAGAACCCCAAAGGAAAAAATCGCTTGGGTTGAGGTCAGGGACCGTATTTTCCAACCATTCTTAAGAACAGTCTTAGTCTTTATCTTCAGAATTTTGTCAAAGTGAATGTAACAGAACTTCTGATAGGCTAAACCATTCGGTTAGGCCAATCAGAGGTTCTGTTACTTTCACAGATAGAAAATCATGAAGAGTAAGACAAAGAATGTTCTAAGAATGGTTGGTGAATACGGACCCACGACTGTGCGCTGGTCACGTCATTCCGCAATGTTTAACCTCTGGATATAGTTTCGATATACCCTGTCACTGAACATAACCGTATCAAAAATTTATCACAGTATTATATATGTGTGCTATTGTGCCATCCTGCATAAGCCACATGTTTTGCAATGTAGATGACTTCTCTTCAAGCGCAGGGACAAGCTTATTTATCCAACTTCTTTCTGTGGGGTAAGTCGAAGGTCCACAGTATTAAGCCACACAGAATAAATATATTGTTAAATATCATTAACTTGAAATCAAGAAGATTAATATAGGAATTTCATCGTGCGTGTTTAGCATAATTGGAGTGCAACACGCGAAAAAGTGCATTCGGACATTTGCGTAAAGTGTCGTCTCGGATCAGCTTGTGCCGTCCGCATCATTACGCTAATCCGAAACAACACTGTCCGATTTTATGTGATTTTCTGTTTTACGCAAGTTTACTGTAGCACAAAATCTAATGTAGTCGTAAAGTGCCGTCTCGGATTAGCCTGCGCGGACTGCGCAGGCTAATCCGGGACGACACTTTACGCAAATGTCCGAATGCACCTTTTCGCGTGTTGCACTCCATATAGAAAGAGCATAAGGCTCTCTCTTCGAAAACGTCATTTGGAACTAAAATGATGCCCAATGACAAAGTAGCACCGGTTCTTTTGATTTGAAATTTGTGTAAAGATGTGTAATGAAATGAAAATTTAATGAAATCATCACACAAAAAACTTACGTGCCTTACATACATGTACATGTATTGTTAGCTCGTCATCTGAAATTCAAAAACCGTGTTATAAAGATACAAAAGTGTTACCTAACTGTCCGGACCCGCTATACCTTTCTCATTAATGAAGGATAAACCTGATGCAAAATTGACAGTGTCAAAGAAGGTGTGCTGTCGGCTTTGAAAATCAACGAAATCCAAAAGAACATTGTTTAGGGTGTGAGGTTGGCTGCATTTTGTGCATTCAAGTGTACCTTCCCTGTTGATAACTAAACGCGCGTCTTATCTTTCTAGTTTACAGGCATTTAAACAGGCTACAATTCCAAAGGGAGGGTCGATCTATACAGATATTCGAAAAGCAATAATCTGGTCCCATAACCTGTTGTCATTTAAAAGGAAAATATGAATGGAAAAAAAAGTTAACCAGAATGGCCCCAGGGAAGCAAAAGACCTGACCTGAACAGTATTTTGTTGAAAATATAAAGCTTGCGCTCCAGTTTTACTAGTTAATATTGTTTTCGCTGAAAAAAAAAAACTGCTTCCGGCTGAGGATTTGATGATTCAAAGAAAATATAACTGTCATGTGTTGCTTTTACAGAAATCAACAGAAAAGTGGGATAATTAGGAAAAAGCAAGCGAAACTCTAATGGCTTTAATTCTTTTTAGCGCCAAATAATGATAATAAATGGCCTGAAACACGCGAAAAGGGGCCCTCAGATATTTGCGTAAAGTGTCGTCTCGGATAAGCTTGTCACGGCAGTCCGTGCAGGCTAATCCGAGACGGCACTTTACGACTAGATCAGGGCCCGTATCCACCAAGCATTCTCGAGAATGTTCTTAGTCTTACTCTCCAAGGTTTAGTAAATTTGTAAGTAACACAACTTCTGATTGGCTAAACCGAATGGTTTAGCCAATCAGAACTTGTGTTACTTACAAATGTAGAAAATTCTGGAGAATAAGACAAAGAACGTTCTTAAGAATGGTTGGTGAATACGGGCCCAGGTTTTGTGCTATAGTGGACTTGCAAAAGACACAAAATCATATTAAAACGGAAAATGTCGTTTCAGATCAGCCTGCGCGGACTGCGATTTTTCGCATAAATGTAGGCCATATCATCTTCGCGAGCCAAGGATACTAACTCCACTTTGTTCGTTACGTACCTTGGCCGCTCGCCTCTTTAAAAATCGAAACTCCCGCTGCGCCACCTATCGAATATCACAAGTTGCGTAACCTTTGCTGATGTTATTTCTGACCAATCAAGATGCTCGTAAAAAATTTGTTGGGCAATGCATCAAATATGGCTGCGCTTTCGGAATCATCAGATCAGAAACAAGACGAACAGACATACGATAATCCGCAATCATTTGGCTGTAGAACCCGTCCTAATACTTCACATAATTGATCCTAAACTATGTAAAACTTATTAAATATCGATCGTCTACTCTTGTTTGGCAAATTTTCGTCACAGACACGACAACTTTCGTTTTTGATGTGCGCCGCCATTGTTGTTTTCTGTTTCGCGAAAGATTTTTTGTTACGAATGGTTTGATTGGACGCGATGGATTTTGATCGCATCCAATGAAATGGCGCAGCGGGAGCTTCGATTTTTAAAGAGGCGAGCGGCCAAGGGTACTCCTTAGTATCCTTGACTTGCGAAGATGAGGCCATATATACACTCTATCTCTTTCGATGGCTGCAAAGTATGGTCAACTGTTCTTTATTTACCTATACCGGCTTGAATAAACAAGCAGACGGGATGGATCTGGGAACAGACTATGGTTTCGCGCAGTCCAATCTTGATCTATGCCGTCCACACCAACAACCGTTTCCGTCCATGGCGATGAAAGTGTTATAGCTAAGACTGGGAAATTAGCTCGGTCTATCGATGTGCTCTGGTTGTAGAACAATTATTAGTATATTAATTTATGCTAAATGGCATTCAAATAATCTTTGCACAAGCTGTTGGTGCTGGTGCTGGTGATGATAATGAATTTATAATCCCTTAATTTGTGGACTACGTGCTTTAAGGATTTAAGAAGTCTGATATTATTAAGATCGATTTTTCTTCACTTTTCAGTTTCAGCGGGAAGGAAAATAATTACATTCAACAAGACTTGAACTCATGAATACCTTTTAAGTGGAAGACGACACTAGAGTTCAAGGTCTCTAGGATCTTGAGCCAGCTATATATATCAAACACTAAAGCTATACGGTAATTGCTTAACTCAGATGGCCGACGTGTTCCTAACAGCATTATCAAATTGAAATAACATGTCATAGGACTTTTCAAATGATTGTATCTAGCGAATTAAGTGTTCATTGGTGAGAACTGCAGTTAATTTCACATGTTCACGAATGAGATCGACTCCGTGCTTCAGCAGACGGTCATGTTCAGGTGGAAAAGTAAAAATAAAAATAAACAGAGATGCAAGAACTTGGGCTCGCATTCACAAACCATTCTTAAGAACGTTCGTTGTTTCATTTTCCAGCATTTTCTATATTCAATAGTAACACAACTTCTGATTGGCTAAACCGTTTGGTTTAGCCCATCAGACGTTGTGTAACTTACAAACTTTGGAAAATCTTGGAGAAGAAGACTAATAATATTCTCAAGAAAGGTTTGTGATTACAAGCCTTGGTTTTCAGTCAAATGATAAAGAGAAAATCAGCTTTACCAAGATTAGAAAGTTTTAGAAATGATAGAAATGCAACGCTTTACTAAATAACGCTGTTGTGACGTCACAAAGCTTAAATGTCAAACGTATGTAAGATTCTCAGAATTCTTATTACATATAATTTATTCCAATGACAATTAGGGGTTCGGGTGTTTATGTGATGAACAATACAATCATCACAAATCATGATCGCCAGACCATTTTATTCGTTTGACATAAGGCGGGTTGACAAGCCACGAGTTGAACTTTATGTAATACTTGTGACGGGAGACCACTCCTTCATGCATGGCTTCGTCCCGATTTAAATACAATACCGGACAACTGCGTCAGAAAGATATCTCTTTGGCTCAGTGGTTATGGTATTGATCTTTTAATCCTCGAAAAACGAGGACATTTGTCGCTTCAAGGGTTCAAATCCCGCCTGATGCGGTTTGTATTCGAGCTATGCATTTATTTATTTGTTTGTTAAGTACTTTGTTTGTAAGATACAGCAGAATAAGTGCACTGAAATCACCGAACACTTGTAACTTTACACTAACGGAAATGCGGGACAAAAAGCAAAATCTAAAAACATTCTCGTATGTCAAATTAAAACCCGTCATTTCTAGAATAGATTGAAGATGTTCGTGTTTCAAGACAGTTAATTAATTTTATAGAAATTCTAGTTTGCATTTCTCGAAATTCTTGCATTTCTGATATTCTTTGATCGTGTTAGATTATTCTAGCACTTTACCTACCATACGGGACAATCTTAGACTGGTAAATGTTAAAACGTACAAACCTCCAACGTACTAATTGACCATTTTCCAAAGAATCCCTGGATTATACGACCCAGAGGAAGAAGCTTTCTGGAAACATTGAGGCAAAAGGAGAAAGTGCTGATAACCAGCAAATTTCTCTTTTCTTCACAATGCTTTCTATTCTTCCGAAGCCAAATTGAGTATTCGAGTCACGTTTATTTTGTCGTCTGCACATGCTTTCAGATTGGACAAGTCTAAAATTTTGTCGTATGGTAACGAGTTAAATGTTGCTCACATGATAGGTATTGTCTTTAAAAGAGTAGAAAATATTGTTTTAAAAGAAGAAAATGCTGGTTATCTGCAGGTTGGGCTCGTTTAAACCAAAACTATTTGGTAAAGAGTTTATTCCATCAGGTGGTATCCTTGTGGCTTTTCTTGATCCATTACATTATTAGCTGTACGGTCAGGTAGCAGGGGATTTGGAAACTTGTTCACGGCTGTGGTTAATCATGTCGCCACCTCGCCTTCGGCTCGGGGCGACATGATTAACCACAGCCGTGAACAAGTTTCCAAGTCCCCTACCACCTAACCGTACAACGAAATTTATTACACTGCAAAGTTTTACCCTTTCACAGCGCGTTAGGCTAAATTTTCCTGTTTTTATTATTTCACCAATCGAGTATGCTGACGAAATAGAAATTCCCTTCTGAGTGCCTCAATTCATTGAAAACTGACGTCCCTGGAAACTGACGTCATTAAATTGTGCAGTTTGGTACATAAACGTCCAGTCTGGTGATCGATCGACGCCGCGATTTTGGATGTTGTGTTGCACACGAAGTGATGTTTACGGGGCACTCAAAAGGGAATTTGGTTTTACGTTTGCCAAGGAACATACGTGTATGTTCCCGGCATGTTAACCAATCAGATCACGAGAATTTTTTTTGCAGTATAATGATATTTCCCTTTTTGCATCACAAAATTGTATCTCGTTGCTTATTAAGAACTACATGACTGAAAAATCGAAAGTGACGCGGAAAATACAAACTAAGATCATATTGCACTTACTAGATCTAAATCTTACTCAACTATTACTTTCAGCCACAGTTTCAGCATCTGTATTTTTGTTTTTGTTTTTGTTTTTTTTGCCTAATAATCTCGAAAAATTCATTTTGTGCAGACTGATCTAGAATTTCACATCTACTATTTGTCTTACTTCTGCCCTTCGAAATATGAAGATTAACTAAAGAAGTACTGTCACAAATTCAACGTAATTTAGATTCGGAGTGCAGTACCATCTCTTTTATACATACCTTACATTTAATGTTCGAAAAACGTTAAAAATACTCTCGAAATATTCTAGACATCATGATTAGATTTCACGAATGTAGAGTTCATTTATTTCATTATTCAGATCAAGTTATTCCGTCTTATATTCTATTTATCAGCTGTCATGCTTGAAATCACTGTAACTGCACTGCGTTTCCAAATATACTGGCTAAAAGTACGCTTTTTATCCAGATCATTGATTTTGGTTTTCTTTTCCAGAGACTGATATTTAACACTTTACATACAATCCCTGGTTTTTACAACCCTGAGATAGAAGCCTTTTGAATACATTGTGGAAACAATGTTTTCTATCCTGCTGGACGCATTTCAATTTTCGAGTTCTGTTTACTTTGTCGTCTACAAGTGCTTTCAATTTTGACGTTTGGTAAAATGTTTATACATGCCCAATAATGAGTTGGTGTCCTTGTGTCTTTATTACAACCATGATTGGCCCGCGGTTGAGTGAGCACCCTGTTGAATGAGTGCGCTAGGCAAATCTTCAACAAATGCTTTTTGTACGTAAGTCTTGCAATATTTATTCCCAATTGCGCAGTCGGTTGTTGGTTTGCATGGTAGTAGACCTACGTTCTGACATTTACGCCGTCTTGAGCAATTGGCGATTCGTTAAGTACTTTGTCACAGTTTTATTGAAGTAAATAAAGTAAGCACAACGCTAGTTTAAAAGCTCTACTTTTAAAAGCACTAATCTGAAATAAGGCTGTGAGAAATCTGAATCTGATACGATAATGCAAGGCATGAGTTATGAATCTATTTATTACATAACCTCCCTTATTTTCAGTATGATAACGTTATACCCATCACGAAATTTCTTACCATACACATGTTCTACAAAACATGGTATCCTCTTCTTGAGAAACGTAACCTTTGATTACAATAATGTACACGAGCTTTCGGCGGTACAACCGCCTTGTTCTAGTGTGATCCTGTGATACAATGCCTGCGGTAATCTGCAGGCATTGTATCACAGGATCACAATAGAACAAGGCGGTTGTACCGCCGAAAGCTCGTGTACATTATTGTAATTAAAAATACACATGTTTAAGATAAGTTTTGTGAGGTCAAAGGGGCGTCAGGTGAGAGTCGAATCTAAAGTTTATTTCTGTTTTAGATCTGAAATCAAGAAATAGCTCGTTTATGTATTTGCCGAACGAACACAAAAGGAGTGCACCGGTCTCATTCATGAATATGTATGTTTCGCGTGCAGATCTAATCATTTTATGCGTGAGTCTTGAGATACAAGAATGTGCTCATAGAATTGGCATTTTAGATGAAATTTCGAAAAATTAATTAAGAAAAAAACCCTGTTATTCAGTTTGACAAGGACTGCTTTGAAGGCGTTTTTCTAGATTTGTTTGATAAATTATTATTTCAAATGCAAAGTAATTCCTTAATCTTATTTGTCTTTTATAATGGCACCCTGATGGATATGATATCAAAATTTGAAGCAATTATAAAAAAAAAAAAACCTTACCCAGCATTTCAAAGATTGTTTCTATTAATTACATTGTAAATAGGTCACTATTTATCCCGTTTTCTACATAAAGATAGAAATTTCCTCCCCTTTGAGAATTAAATAAACACGTCGGAATGACTAGATAAAATGGCTTTTAACAAATATTCATCCGTGGAGAAGAAAGAAAAAAGGTACATGTGCTAGTACAATTCATTAATTAAAACAATCAAATATTTCTTTTTAAGACTTTATGGTAGACGCATTACGTATGGTTTACCTCCATTGTTTTCCAAGGACAATCATTTGATGTCGTTCAAATTTAGACTATTTTGAAAATGACCAATTAGATATTGGTGAATTGTGTTTTTTGGCCGTGAAGGAGTAGAAACCAATAGAATTGGAGAAAATGCTTGTTAGCAGCGTTTTCTCCATTTCCGACAATGTTTTCGAAAACTGTCTATCTGTGAGTAGTAAACCCTTTTATGGCTTAGTGCCACTCGCTAACCTTCGGCGGACAGTGTAGATCAAGATCAGACTGCACAGAATATGCAGTCTGATCTTTGATCTATACTGTCCAATAAGGAGATTCTTTCCGCCAAGAATTAACTTTGAAATACCAATTTTGGGTTTGCACTATCGGCTTAAAAAAGTCATTTCACTTATTTCGCAAGACAAGGGTTATTTAACCCTTTACCAAACAATCCCCGGTTTTTACGGGTCTGGAATAGTATACTTTAGAAAACATTGTGGAAAAAGGAGAAAATGCTGGTAACCAGCATTTTCTCCTTTTCCCACCATGTTTTCTACCCTATCATAGACAGAAATCATCGTTTCAGCAAGAGTTGAATTATAGTCTGCAGATGCTTTCAATTTGGTCCAGTCCATAAGTTTGCCTTTTGGGAAAGGGTTAACCCTTTACCAAACGACAAAATTTTAGACTCTTCCAAACTGAAAGCACTTGCAGACGACAAAATGAACGTAACTCAAAAACTGAAATTTGTTTCCAGCAGGGAAGAAAGCATTGTGGGAAAAGGAGAAAATGCTGGTTACCAGCATTTTCTCCTTTTCCCACAATGTTTTCAAAAGGCTTTTATCTCAGGGTCGTTGAAAACCAGGGATTGTTCGGTAATGGGTTTATCGGGATAGTGTAGGGTCAAAGGCACAATAGTAGCTATTTTCAAGAAATAATATACCGAGAAATGAAAGGTTATGCCAAATTTGCCAAAGTGGCGAAATTGAGGATGAGTTTCATTTCTCGCTAGTGTGCCCGAAATACGAACACTGACGTCGGAAGTACCTAGATAAGTATTTTTATATCAGACCTAGTATGTTTTAATTTATCGCTTAACACCTCGAGTAACGACCTAAATGTATTGTCTATGTTCGGTAACTATCTGACAGCTGCTTTTTCACTACGATTTAACACACTCTACAGTTAGTATCATTATATCTTTTTCTTTTCCAAACAAAGTTTACAGACTGATACACTTTATTCATTTATCATCATTCTCAGTTGATTCGTTATACTTGTAATTATTAGAATAGCATATATTTTGTTCAATACAGTTTACATGAACTTTAACAGAGTGAAAGAAAGAGAGAGCGTGCGAGGGAGCGAAAGTGATGGAGATAAAGGAAAGGGAGAGAGAGAGAGAGAGAGAGAGATCTTAGAATATATGTGCCTTTTGATGTAAACATGACTATGTACTGTGTACACGTCAAATAAAATGTTGTTCTGTTCTGTTCTGCTAAAAGTAAACGATGCGGGGGTCAAAAGGTGGTCTAGCATACATGTACCTACTATGTTAGAGTATGGATTTGATTAGAAGTCCAATAATTTGTTACGGTGCAATATGTCGAAGTTTCAGTTGCTGGTAAAAATATATGTTGTAAACTAGAACTAAACTTGCCCAACGGGGAAAATAAGTATAGTTACATGCTCGTTCGTCATCCTTAAAGGTGGCCCTTCAGAATTTGGGACGAAAATTGTACAAAAGTGCAAAACAATCATCCTTATACTCCCAAATCCTTTTAATTTTCAATCATAAAACCCCAGTAGTCGAACACTGTCCGACAACACGAGAAATTAGAGATTTACTACAGCCCAGGTCGACATGGGAACCACGTTCTATTTTTAGATGATCAATTCGTTCATTTACATACAGGAATACACAGACAAAGTTTCAAACATAGCGTCCGAAGAAGACATTATGGAAAATAATTATCACATGTTTGTTATGTAATGGAATTTAAGCGTTGTGAGTCACATGCCAGTCACCTGGCATTCCCAAAATGCTTTATTGAGTTTTGGCGCGAAATCTACGTAGCCTGTCAAGGGAACACCATCAATTTTTTTTGTAATTTTATGAATCTTAATTATTGATGATTTGTATTATTTTTTTTATATGAATTTCAGTGATACATATATATTTTTTTATTTTGGTGAGATGTAAAAATTCTAAATACCCACCTTTAAAAATGCACGATGAACGAGGCTCTGATAGAACGCGTGACTTTCATGTTTATAATATCCTCCTCCTGAAGCTCCTGGCCTTGCAGCTCCATGCAGGAAGATCCTGGTAATTTCACACACATAAAAAGTTTAATAATGTGACATTCACCCCGCGGCTTGTGGCAGCATTTTACTAAACCTTTTTGTCAAAGAGTGACATCCACCCATTGGCATGTGAGCAGAATTTGCTAGATATTCTTTTTTGAAACTACGAGCATTTTTAAAAGCTTTCATTTAGATGAGACATGATTGAGTGGTTCATATACAAGACTTTTCATACAGTGTTGCCAAGATGGAATTAGCAATCGCCTGTGTTTATATTGTTTTGAAAAGGTTGATAAAGGGAAAGATTGAAAGCTTTTTTTTCATAGCAAACCTAATAGTTCTAATAAAGCGTGTTGAAATAATGTTTCCAGGGCGATGTCCAGTGATCGATGTCACGTTTACAGTTTTGGTATATTTGGTTAAAAACAGAAAAATAGCTGGGACGTTTTGTTCAGAGCAGCAGGTTCCAGTGCAAATACTCACCAACCATTCCAATTTTGTATCGTGTTTAAAACATTGGTCGTATAGTCAAAGTGATCCTTACTTTCATAGATGTGAAATAAAGGATTAAGATCAACAATGTCAACAACTACGACTTGCAACACTCGTCGTAAGTTTGTGGTTATTATCAGATGCATTAAGGTATGCACTCTTTCCGTTTTAGCCACTTTACTATGAAGCTTTCTGCACTGACACCAACAACAATGCTAAACCAACACCTAATAATCTGTATTTAGAGATATATCTATCCTCATTTAGATAGTAGTAGTCCTAAAATAAAAAGAACAACAAAAAAGAAAAAGAACAACGCCGAAGATGACAAAAACAACAACGATATCAACTACTATTAACAAGTACAATAACAAACTTCAACAACGTACAAACAAGCAAATCAGCCGTTTGCATACAAAATTTGATGGCATAATTAACCATTGAATTTTACATCTTGTTACGAGACAAGCGTAACGAGAAAGAAAACCAGCAATATGTCTTTAACAATTAACAATATGTATTAATGAACAAAGACAAAACAGTACAGTAAGAGTTAAGATTGAATGAAATTTGACTATTTTTAATCTTAAAACACGAAAAGGAATAAGTCCCTCGAAAATAAGAATTAGGATTAAATCACAAAATGAATGAAACTTCTGGTTCCTAAAACCCACAAAAAGCAATAGTTTAACTTGCAAGTACAGTAGATATGAGTAGCCTGGGTCTGTATTCACCAACCATTCCTAAGAACATTCTTAGTCTTATTCTTCAGGATTTTGTCAATATGAAAGTAACAGACCTTCTGATTGGCTAAACCATTTGGTTTAGCCAATCAGAAGTTCTATTACTTTCACAGTTTGAATATCTTGAAGAAGAACCAGACAAAGAATGGTCTTAAGAATGGTTGGTAAATACGGACCCTGTTTAAATGAAAAGATACTTCCAACTTACAGAAGTATATCCCAATTGAAATCCAACACTTTTCACTAGTTCTGTATCCAAAAAGCCGCAAGTCTAACCTCAAGATCCAAACGACCAAGTAAGTCACTGCTATTTTCAAATGACTTGAAATATTCATGTTGCTGAACGAGTTTTCTTCTTTTTTGTAATTAACCCTGAGCCTCTTTAGCGTGACCAGTGTATTAATTATTGAATCCCGTAACGTTGTTTATGGAACAATAAACCACGATAGAAAGAATATTGTTTCTTAATAATTCGATATAAGGTAACATCATTCTGAATAAAGGAAGTCACCTATGGTTGTCTTCACCCTCCGATAATTTATCAATGAAGGTCATTTGATGTAGGCAAATCGTCATTTTTTGCTTCTTGACGAAGGAGGAAGCAAATACTTCAAGATAAAAATTGACTATGATGGGACCACATGAAATGTGACCAGTAAACATATGTAAATTAAGTGTCTTTTCAAGATGAAGGTTAGTTCGAAGTAGGCCAATGCTGCATTGGAAATGGGGCTTGGAGGAGGACGAGTAATACTCAGAGGATGCGAAGCAACTAAGACTCTAATGCTTGACAGTACATTCATTCTTCCTTGTCATTTGAAATGGAGATAACATTTAAAGTAAAACGGGGCAGTTTTTCATTTTGTGTTTGATGCCTAAGGTTTTACTGAAATTTTAATTCTTTTCATATTTACGAACTGGGCAGTGCGGTTTTATTTTGGTCAGTAAGTGGAACAGTCGTGGTTTAGTCAATGGAATATTATCCGCATCCGCTTTGTTACACTGAGATTGAACTTGTTTTCCTATGATTAAGAGTTGCTCATGTTACAATCGAAATGATCTTCTTTCTATCGTTGTTTATCGTTCAATAAACCACGTCGTGAATTATAAGGCACAATGAATAAACTACACTGTCACCGTCGTGGATTATTTATTGTGCCCTATAATTCACAACCATAGTTTATTGAACGATAAAACACGATCAAAAGATCATTTCTTAATCTTGATAATATTCACGGGTTGGAAACTTCATATTCGGAGCTAACAATTAAGGAAATGTTGTCATGGGCTTCCGTGTCTGAAAATGTCAACTCAAAACAACCAAATAACAGGTAGGCTTGTCATCATTTGTAATTATGTGTTCCTATGTCTTTAAAATTGAATTCCCCCCAAAAAAAGGAGAATGCCATGCAATGCCCTGGACTTTCAACGTGTTTACGATAAGTTGTAACAAGTGAACTATGTTGTCTGAATCATTTGTGGCGTGGGTTGACCGTAGCCCAAATAATGCGCGACAGACCTTAATTCAGTATTTTATTGCCATTTGATTAGAATAAGGAGAGAATCTTGCTGCTCCAAAAGGTTGAATTAATGTTTTGAAATGTTATTTTCACTAACTGTAAAGAATTGAAAATAAAATAGCACAAAGAATGATAAAAATAAAGACCGGAATGTGGATTTTGTGGATCGGCTCTGAATATTAAGTCGGCACCGATTAATGGGCTTCATTTCAAAATTTTGGTTTTCAATAAAAAAAAAAAAAGAAAACTATCCAGAAAGTAGGCTTAGTTCTTCTTTAACACCTTTCCGTTCAGAATTTAGTACATTTTAATTTCGTTGGATGGAACATGACCGACTTTGCGAAAATACAAAGGATTGGTTTTAACAGGAGTGAAAAATGCTAAGTCTAGTCTAACTAAATGTTGGGATTTTTTTGTGTAGCTTTTGATTAACAGAATGGGTCGATACTTCTCATAGATGCTTTAGGCCCCATTTTCACAAAGAATTAGTCAAGCGCTATATATGCGTGTAATTACTCATTCGTATAAATTTAAATGAATACTGAAAAAATACTATTTTCAGTAATCAAACTCTATAACTTAGCTACGGGGGTTGCGTCATTGTACCTCAATTTGAACAGTATTGACTAATTGTCATTTTAAAAAAAGCGGCAATTATAGAGCTAAAGACGTCTCCGTTATGCCTTATAACCAAGTAAAGCATCACATAACTGCGGGCCAATAAAATCATAAACCGACTGTATCATGAGGTACAATATTAGTTGTACGGTCAAGTGGCAGGGGACTTGGAAACTTGTTCACGGCTGTGGTGAATCATGTCTCCCCGAGCCGAAGGCGAGGTGGCGACATGATTCGACACAGCCATGAACAAGTTTCCAAGTCCCCTGTCACCTGACCGTACAACGAATTTATTATACTGCAAAGTTTTATCATTTCAAAGCGCGTTAGGCGAAATTTTCCTGTTTTATAATTTCACGAATCGAGTATGCTGACGAAATAGAAATTCCCTTTTGTGTGCCCTAATTCAAGAACAAGAGGGCCATGATGACCCTGTATCGCTCCACTGGCTAATTCATAAAAACACTACAAGCCAAACATTACATTATGTGGCAAACTGGTTTCAAACTTGAGGACATACAAATTTCTTTTCCATAAAATCCTACGAAAAGTTGTGACCCCCTGGGCAAACCAATTTTGACCGCAAAGCTACAATTATTTGAATCCTGGTGGAGGTCAACAAGATAAAGCCTCATACCAAATAATACACGTCTAGAATGTGTGGTTATAAACAAGAAGATTTTCAAAGTTTTCTCAATAAAAGGCCCTGTAAAACATAAAACCCATGAGACAGGGTTAAATTTAGAACCCCTAGTCTTAGTTATGGTTAGTAACAAGATGACTTACTTTTCACCACAAAAGCCCATGTAAAACTTGTGACCCCTGGTGTGAGGACAAACTTGACCCTAAGGCTATAATTTGGGCCCTCCTGGTAGAGGTCAACTAGATAAAGCTATATACAAAATTTGGTAGCCCTAGGCTTTATGGCTAGGTACAAGTAGATTTGTAAAAAAATCCCAATATGAGCCCATTTAAAACTTTTGACCCCCAGGACGGGGAAAAATTTAATCCCAGGGCTACAATTTGGGCACCTTTGGTAGACAACCACTTGATAAAGCTAGATGCAAAATTGAGTAGCCTTATAATTTGGTACGAGAAGATTTGTAAAGTTTTCCCTATATAAGCCCATATAAAACTTGTGACCCCCGGGCCAATTTTGACCCCTGGGCTATCATTTGGACACTCTGGGTAGAGGTCTACTAGATAAAGCTACATGCCAAATTTGGTAGCCCTAGGCTCTATGGCTAGGTACCAGAAGAATTTTAAAGTTTTCCCTATATAAGCCCATATAAAATTTGTGACCCTGGGGCGGGGCCAATTTTTACCCCAGGACTATAATTTGCAGGAACTTGGTATAGGTCTACTACATAAAGTTACATGCCAAATTTGGTAGCCCTGGGCATTATGGTTTCAGAGGAGAAGATTTTTAAAAAATTTCAAAATTTTTCAGTTTTGTTGCCATGACAACCAGAGTTTTAGAAGGAATAAAATTATTTCAATGATTTCTGAAGAGGACCATGGCAGGATCATTTCTGTAAAGTTTCATCAAAATTGGATACGTAGTTTCAGAGAAGATGTTTGAAATAAAAGTTACGGACGCACGCACGGACGGACGGACCGGCGGACACCGGGCTGTGACATAAGCCCGTTGGCCTTCGGCCTTCGATCGACGCCGCTATTTTGGATGTTGTGTTGCACGTGTAGTGATGTTTACGGGGCACTCAAAAGAGAAACTGGCTTTAAGTGGTTTTTGCCACGGAACATAATATATGTCCGGCATGTTAACCAATCAGATCACGAGAAATTTCTTTGCAGTATAATAATGATCCTTTGACATGTAAAAAATTGACCACATGCTAAAAGTTTCGACCCGCGGCTGTGCAGACTAACTTTGGTCGGTAGTGTTTGCAAATGCCTTACACCCGCCTTTTACAGAGCTTGGCTAAAATATAGAACACTGCATATTCAAAGGTGGACAGTTTTTATTTGTCTTTCTTTATACGAGCCATATTAAATATCTTCATTTTAGGTTAAATAAACTCAATAAAAATGGACACGAATGTGATATTCTATTAGTACCATATCTAACTAAACTGACTAAAATGATGCTCATACACAAATCTCTTTTCAATAAAGACAAGAAAAAGTTGATACAAAGCATCAAAGTCGCCGCAAAATTTTTTTTAATGTTTCAGGAAAACCAGGGCAAGTAAGTAAATGTCAGTTTTCATCAGCAGATTTTTTTAACAAGTTATGAAATTGATGTGACTGTGAATCTTTATCAAAACTTGTCTTTTGTTTCAGTATCTTATACCCTCGCACAGCGCTCTCTTAGCTCTTTTCCAAAAGACAAATATCAGACCCTTACATATTCAAAGAGTTGGCAGACGACAATTTAAAAAGCTGAAAAAATGGAAAATTCGCTAGTAGTGGGGAAAAGTATTTAATAAAGGAAAAATTGCTTATAACGAGCAATTTCTCCTTATCGAACATGTTTTTCCAAAAGAATTTGACAGCACACATGTGATAATCCGTGTTTGTTTGGGAAAGTGTTGAAAACAGGGCTAAGTTACTGAAATATTGCTGTCCTAGGAAGGTATGATTTAAGAGAACGTAAGTTTGCAAGGCATGCTCTCAATTTAAACAAGTCTAAAACTATACTGTTCGGTGAACGTGTTAATAAAGAATCATGGTTTTGCATTGCGCTTTATGAAAAACACAGCGGAAAAGTGGTCTCTCTCCAGATTTTTTTTCCACAAATAAAATTTATGCAGAGCTCGGTGAGAAACGAACAAAGGAGTTCTAAATAATCTTTGTTTTAAAAAACTAAACTTAGAAAGAAGTAACCAATAATGATCATATACAATCATACCCATCATACTCGTTCTTCGGCGAAATTTAACACAATTTCAGCAATGCACAATTTTAGCAGTGGTCATTCAACAAAAAAAAAAACACACACACACACACACAAATAGTAGGAAAAGCTAGGTACTACATAATCAAAATGATAATTAAACGTGTGTACGAGATGACCAAAGTGGGTACGAAATGACTAACTGGATGCGAAATGACCAAAATAGAAAGTATCGGTAGGTACGAAATGACCAAAATCGTACGAAATGACCAAAATACGAAATTAACTAGGTACGAAATGACTGGAAACCTGTACAGCCTTGACCAATGGAAACAGGGCATTTATTTGGATGAGTCCATTTCTCACGAATAGCGAAAATAAAAGTAATAAATGGGCGGATTTTTTGATGTTGTAAGTATTAACAGAACAAAAAAGGTATCGTATTGTATATTTTTCGTAGTTTAAGAATGAATTAAAAAGTCAGTTTAAAGCGAAGAAGAAAGATTCCTTGTTAGCCTTAACACCTCTATAAAAAAGAAATTCCCATTGTCCATATCCTAACTCGAAAAAGTAAAAAAAGTAAACTCTGTAAAGTGGCTTCTTCTTTTCAAAGATCCTAAAATTGTAACTGTAGATTCGAAGTAACTTAAAATTTCTCATTTTATGCATGTCGACACATTTAAAAGCCTTGCTTCACAGAACAGAGATAACCATCTCAATTACAAACTTGTCTGCAAATGCTGCTTCGAATCCTCTTGAGGCTTTATACTGCAGTGGGAATATACAGAGAATATTTGATTTTTTTCAGTGAAAGGTGGAAATTTATTTCATGGAGTGGACACCATCGGTAATATTACCGATGGTGTTCACGAGATGAAATAATTTTCGATCTTTCACCGAAAAAAACAAATATTCTATCTATTTTATGCTTTTAACCCTTTCCGGGAGGAGTTTTATCAAAATCCAGAACAGTTCTTTTACCTTTAACCCTGTAGCGTACCCCTCCCGCATAGCAACGCAATATTACGTCATGCGCGAGAAATCTAAGGTAAATGACGTCATATTTCCCATCTGGTTCACGGCGGGGAATCACGTGACACAACAACAACAACAATGACCGTTATTTGAAAAAGTTCCCCAACTTCAGGTAAGAAAATCTTCAATAATTCCGTTAATACATGACCGATTGGAATTTTGTTTGAAGCAGAGAAGGGGAAGGACTCCAGGGATTTGCTTGATGCGTTCGATTTTTTAAAGAACACCTGTTAAAAAGTTATTGACGAGCAAACAAAGTTTTTACCCTGGATAATTTGTTTGCTCGTCAATAACTTTTTTATCAGGTGTTGTTTAAAAAATCTAACACATCAAGCAAATCCCCGGAGTCCTTCCGCCTTCTCTGCTTCAAACCAAATTCCAATCAGTCACGAATTAACGGAATTATTGAAGATTTTCTTACTTGAAGTTGGGGATTTTTTTCAAATAACGGTCATTGTTGTTGTTGTTGTGTCACGTGATTCCCCGCCGTGTGGTTGTGAGGCACGCACAATTTACCTAGGCGACAAGAACTTGAAAATCGGTATTTTCATTGGTGATACCAGTGTAAGATCGAAAAATATTTTCACTGCTATTTCTCGATATCCTACCGGAAAGCATGAAATAAAAAAAAAAAGCTATCCAACCGTTCTTTTTCATTCCTGCCTCTCTGGATATGGTTAATAATTGTCAACCATATTTTAGTCCAGTTAGCCTAACGTAGTCGTAAAAGTTGAAAAGTTCGCCCTACTTGTTTCTTTACCGACCGCATTTCTTAGACCTTGGACAATAATTCAGTCAGACGCCGTCACGTTTTAAGGTGTAACGAGAAACCATTCTGTCATTATTGTCGTATGTCTTGTTTGAAAGCAATTATCCACGACCTAAGCGACACGACTTTCTTTTATAGGTATCATATTATACAAAACCTTTTTCCATACTGCTATTGTATGCGGCATCTAGTATATAGTCTAACGTGTCTTCCTGTAGATGACGCATGTCCGTTTTTTTTTCTCAACTCTTTTCAAGATTTTAGCCTTGACCATATTGAAAGCATTTGCAGACGACAATTTCAGTGTCGCTCAAATGATGCATTTTTTCTTTGACGGGAAAAAAATTCTGGGAAAAGGAGAAAATGCTGGTCACCAGCATTTTCTCCTTTTTTCCACAATTATTTCAAAGGCTTCTTACCCAGGGGTGTTAAAAGTCGGGTTTGTGTGGTAAAGGCTTAATTAGTGTTGGTAAAAGATGTGCAATGTTAATTCGTCGCAATCCTGCTGGCGTCTTTGTTCTCACATTTATGAGACTAATACTCAAGCAATGATACTGCTAATTGATAGCCAAGGGGAATGTATTCACACCACAGCATAAATAATATGACAGGGAATGATTCTTTTCTTGTACTTTTTCGTAATTAAATATTTTTACTATGTGTTACACAATCACCAAATACAATGTATCTACACGTGTGTTGTTCGACCAACCTCATTCGATTTCGGGATGGTCTCGGATCGGTCGAAGAAGGGCTTGTTTGCGTAACATGGAGAGTAGCCTCAATTTAGTTGTCATGATTAATTCGAGTCAAACCATTGAATCAATGAATGAAGAGGGTACCTTAAATTCCATTGACCACAAAATTTTAGACTTGTTAAAAGTAGCCAATGACAAAATAAATGAGCCATTCTGCGTCAACAGGGGGTTTAATGCATCAGCAGAAAGTGTCGACTCGGGCAGCCTGCGCAGTCCGCACAGGTTGACAGAGACGGAAACTTTATGCTTCTGGTTAATTTTCTGCACATCAAACAACCAGTGTACTTCATAATTCGGTCGGTTGTTTGACGGAGAGCACTTTATGGGTTCATAATTATGCAACGAAGTACTTCGTGTCATAGTTCACGGTCATGTATTAAACACCCCTCCTCCACTTGGCTTGCAACACGCGAACAGGGGCATTCGGACATTTGCGTAGTGTCGTCTTGGATCAGCCTGTACAGTCCGCGTAGGCTTATCCGAATCGACACTTTCCGTTTTAATGTAATTTACTTCTTTTACGCAAGTCTACTGTAGTACAAAATCTATTGTAGTCGTAAAAGGCCGTCTCGGATCAGCCTGCGCGGACTGCGCAGGCTGATCCGAGACAACACTTTTCGCAAAAGTCTGAATGCCCCTTTTCGCGTGTTGCAAGCCATTTAATGTTGCTGAAATAACAAAGTGTTCACTTTAAGTTAAGAATAGGGAGACCTAATTCTATAGGACGTCGTAATTTCGATTGTAGTCAACAGAGACTGAAAATGGTCCTCCGAGAAAAACACACTTTACTATAGTATCTGTGGAAGTTGGTAGGATGTGTTAAAAGTAAACAGCGATCGTGTCTCTCCAATACAGACATGAAAAAAGGTTTATATTGTTAATATTTAGACAGTCAACAAAGAGGAATTGCTACTATTCTTTTCCTATCAGTAAATGTATTCAGAGCTGCCGAGAAAGGCCACTAGACGCGAAATGTCACCTTTCCTACCACTTGAAGAAATATCGCTTGATTTTAAGTTGGTTGGAAATAGAAATCTGGTATTTAGTCAATTTACTGTGGAATTCAAATCGATAAGTTACCTGTTTTTTTTTTTCACCTCTTCCAATTCTGTTACTGAGAGAACACCGGACCATTTTAAAAAAGAGTTACTGGATGTCAAGGACTAGATTTATGATTTGATAGTTCGTGTAACTGGTAATAAGATGTTTTATTTTGTGTACCAAGCAATAAATAAGTTCTTGATATTACTTGAATATATCATTATCGTTTTGATACAGTATTCAATTGCAAAACATTCCACCAAAGCTACTCATATACCCTGTCTAGGACAAAAGGTTATAACGTTTAGAAAACTAAAGAAATTGGAAACATTTATCATTTACGATAATTATTAAGGAAGACAAAATTTATGGCATAGTCAAAGTCTGGTCCGAACACGTTACTTAAAATGGTTTGGTGAGTTTGTTTGAAGATCATTTCTTAACAACCTTCCTGAGAAGGATGACAATGGGCGCAGTTGCAGGTTTGATGTTTTTAATCTGTACCTGTTTAGTTTCATTCACCTCTGTCAATGTCAGTCTTTACACTCAAATACATGTAATAACAGAATGGACTTAGTTAATGGAAATTTCATTATAATACTTCCAGAAGCAAAACATGTTATCAAAATGTGCAATAGTGTATTAAATACACAGTGTTTAGGACTTTTATGTATGTGTAGATAGACTAGGAGTACGAACTAAAAGTCGCATTGTTTTATTATTTTTTCCTTCGAATATTTATCAAGTTTATTCCAGACCACATTGACCTTACGTTAAGTCTTACGGTGTCTTGGGCAATGACGTTTCACACATGAATTAAGGTTTCAGGCAAGCCGATGAAAGAGTATGTGGTTTTCCCTTTATCTCTGACCATCTAAAGCACATACGTTCGTTTAATGATGAACGTTGTCACCTGTACTGTCTTAGATATTACAGTATAGGTGGCGAAGTTCGTCATAAAACGGATCTAAAGCTTACAAGTGTTCGTCGGAGTCCTGGTGATAGATATCATGCTCTCACACTAACCTGGAACCGCCCTTTTCTCTGTTGGGATCGCAGGGTCTCTCGGTAGAGTTTGGGCATTTATATGTAGGTATGGAGGGATATGTAAGAACTCATTACTAGAGCAAGGTCGTTTTAGAGGGCGTATTATTGTAATGAAAAAGACAATCGCAGTCTTACTGGATATTACGCTGCGCACATACAAGTCATGTAGGTCTAAATTGGCAAAATCCCACGTAAAGGCAGTTTCGCTCTCGTGAGCCCCCTATGTATACATGACTACACTTTCAACACAACATCCAAAATGGCGGTGCCGTCCGAGTCAAGCCGCCCACAAGACAAACATACTGAGTAGCCTGAACCGAATAATTTCTAGTTTCCCGAGATGTTAGAAGTGACAACTGTCCCCAAGGCGATGTTACTTTTTGACTGGTCGCCTCCGGTACAAACACGATCAAAGCAAAATCAGTTGAAAGCTCTACATAGATTTTGTGCGTAAGTTTGAACTCTCACAATTTCTCAAATAGGGCATGAATAACTAGGATTTAAAAACACCTGTTGCCTATGTGTTTAATTACCCTTCTTTGGAAATACAAAAGACATTTTTTTAAAATCTAAATGCTAAACATAGCAGAAAAGCGAGCATACCATCCGATACTCGAGTCGCACACATTACCGAAAATTATACAAAATGGCCACCATTACTTGATAAAATTGGTCAGTTTTTTCCCGAGCTTTATCGTTGTCTGGGCATGTCATATTCTTCGCATCACTAGCCCAAAAAGCGGGCTGACTGTAATATTACGCTCTATAAAGTAGTAATGTAGAAAATAGCTTTTATCAATATGTTTGAGGAGAAATGAGACCTGCTTTAGCTCCAGATTTCTCTAAACTGCTGATCATAGCTGAGTGAATTGCACGAGGTAGCGTTTTATAGAGTAAACGTTTATTTTAGTTTGAAATTCAAAGTAACGGTTGTCGCGTAGGAAAGTACCCAGGATGCCCAAATTAGATAGATGAGTATTTATAGAATGCCATCTAGCGGGAGATAATGCGAGATTTATATGTTATAAATGACTTCTACAAGCTCTTTAGGTAACCCGCCCGCAACCCCACCCCTACTTACGCGTTCTTACAGACCCCGAATCGAACCGAATTTGAATTTTTCCAAACTTTGAAGTACGCTCGTACAAGACAGCAATGATGACTTTTTCTGTTGAGGTTGGCACGTTGTCACTTCAAATGTTTTAGGATGACTGATTCTCAAATGAAGAATGAAGAATTTATATATACCCTCCTTGGTTGTAACTTTTGTTCAAATTAAGGTACTACGTCTTGGAGAAGAGCTTAAACTCTTAGTACATCCGGCGCCGTCGAGAGTTTGTCATCTTTCTTTGTACATCGTTGTCCTTTGTAGAGTTGAAACAGTATTAGTTGTACGGCCAGATGGCAGGGGACTTGGATACTTGTTCACGGCTGTGTCGAATCATGTCGCCCCGAGCCGAAGTGGAAACTTGTTCACGACTGTGTCGAATCATGTCGCCCCGAGCCGAAGTGGAAACTTGTTCACGGCTGTTTCGAATCATGTCGCCCCGAGCCGAAGTGGAAACTTGTTCACGGCTGTGTTGAATCAAGTCCCCTGCCACCTGACCGTACAATGAATTTATTATACTGCAAAGTTTTACCCTTTCAAAGCGCGTTAAGCGAAATTTTCCTGTACATTAATCTCACGAATCGAGTATGCTGACGAAATAAAATTCCCTTCTGAGTGCCCCATTTCAATAAAAGCTGACGTCGCTGGAAACTGAAAAAAATGCACTTTGGTGCATAAATGTGTACAATATCCGTGCAGAGTTGTCGTTCGTTACTCTCGCCATACATCTCTGCAATGGGCTATATGACAAGAATCTTGTCAAACCCAGGAAAAGATGTTTTGTTACTGTTTAAATGCTTTATGTGTAACATTATAAAGAAGACAAAGGAATATGATTCTGGATACATTATAGATGCATCCAAACTGATGCATTTACCTGTATACAATTGAACATTTTTTTTCGAGCTTCTTTACTGATCAGAATCTTACGCCATTTTTAACAAAAATGGCTGCGCCCATGAATGATGACAACAGTTTTGACAAACGAATGGATCTTAGAATATAAGATTACGGTCCTTGATGTCACCTGACCGGAAATCTAATAGTGTAAAGTTCGGTCTTGGGAAGTATTATTGGTAGTAAGAAAACAGAATAGATTTATGTTATCAGCAACGCAAGTGACTTGTCCACGGCCTAGATTTATATATATCTGTAATCGCTACCATTGAAACATTTTTATTTTATTGACTTAATCAAACAAGCCTGCAGTAAAGATCTAAGATCAAACAGCACGTTCTATTTAGTCTGATCTTTATCTCCTTCCCGACCAGCTTCTTTTTCTTATCGACGAATAAAGAAATCGTTGATTCTCTGCGAAAAAGGAACAACTAACATTGGGCTTGAATGACAGTCACTTTTAATATTTATTTGAAACAAACTTTACAAAAGTTATGAGATTCAAGCGTTTTTGTCTTAAATGTTTTGTAGCTAGCATCCTACTGTTGGCAAGTACTTTTCTGAAGTCCGTCAATGCTGAAGAAGGTACTTTTGAAGGAGAGACTTTTCCGACCATGGTCGAAACCACGCCAAATGGTATTACTAAAACATGTCTTATTACTATCTAAATACAGATGTCTGTGTTTCGACCTACGCGAGAGAGAGTGAGAGTGGGGGGGAAAGAGAAACTCGGGGTAGGTTCTCGTCCCATGCACCGCTCTATAACATGGTTGCAAAGGCACGTAATAATGGTTGAAGGTGCTTGTGAGATAAGCTTTTTGTTAATAATTGTAATATTTACGGGTGAAGTTATCCGAGTTAACAAAGTATACTGCAGAACGTAACGTAGTGGACCCGTAATAGAAAACAGCTATTTCTACTATAAAATTATCCTAAAAAAATTGCTAAGATTGAAAATGAGAATTATTGTACTGCTTTCACCGAGCAACCTTTTCCTTTTTGTCCTTCCTAGAATTATCATTTATAAATCTAAAACCGCTATATTCTCATTACAAATGGATATGATAATTACCTCCCTTTTCTTCAAAGTAACAACAGTATAAAAAAATAATTTCAAGGTAGACATCAAAGGAATTTCTGGTCGGTGAAAAATGTTCAAAAGTATTATATCTGTAAAAATGTCTTTATCAACTTTCAAGAAATTTTATGCCATACTGCACTAGGCCTATTACTTGTCCACTACCTTAAGGGTTTTATAATGTTTTGTGTGCTGACCAAAGTTAGATGGTTTTCTGAAAAAATGCTCACCAAATGTGTTCCTGGATCCAACAAGAAATGAAACAGTTCACGTCTGCTATAAATCTAATAAAGTTGTTCAGCATAGCTTATACTTTAAAATTATTGAAGTGTAGTCTTTTGCACATTAACTCGTGTAAATCCTACCAGAAATAAAACATTAAGTAATGATTAACCTGACATATCTTGAACCACACCAAATAGTGATGTAAGCGCACAATCTGTATTTCTACCAAATTCGTCAAATCTTCATAAAACTGTTATAACCTGGTTTGTAGGAAAAGGTGCAGTTTGAAGAGAAAGTTTTCGCTCTAATCCCGTTTTTGTTACAAAAGAATTCTTACTTTTTACCAAGTGATCCCGTTGTATAACGTGGCTGACAAAAGGTTTTGAAAAAGACAACATGAAAAGAGAAACGTTTGTTATCATTATTTTCTTTCTTACTTTGCTTACAAACACGATACCCATCATTTTAGCTACACTGATTTTATCGTTTACGGAACCTTCAGATTTGGAGGAATCTAAAATTTTGTCTTGTACAAAGAGCTTAACTGATTTTATCATGTACCTAGCAGTGAAATCCTAGCATTTCCCAGAGCAATACATTTGATATCATCACTAGTGACGATATCAACTTTCACTTTCACTTCCTGCCGTAATTTAGGAACTATCTTTTTTCATTAAGTACTTATAGGTAGTGTTTATTGTAAGTTCTATATTTTCAACCAGACAATCCAACTACTTTTCTCAGTTCTGTTCTTTTAAATTATGTATTCATCCGCATTATGTCCCTGATTTCTTCTCTCTATCCAAAGTATTGATTTCGACTTTCAGACGAAAAATTTAAAATAATAATGTTAATAAGGTATATAATAAAAAGAATAATCAACTGGTTATTTTTGATATGAAGATTATCTCATTCGGATGCGTCGTAAGGCGTTAAAAAAACTCGTGCTGCGCACTTGTTTTTTCAACGCCTAACAACGCGTCCTCTTGAGATATTTTTCATATAAAAAATAACCAGTTGATTATCCTCTATATAATACACTTACATATGGAAGAGAGAGAGAGAGAGAGAGAGAGAGTGAATTTCATTTTGTTCTGATATGCATACTCTTATTTCCATTTAACCTTTTACCACACAATCCCTACTTTTGACGGAAGAAGTCTTTTGAAAACACAGTAGGAAAAGGAGAAAATGCTGGTAACCAGCATTTTCTCCTTTTCCCCCAGTGTTTTCAACCCTTCCAAGAACAAATTTCAGTTTTTCAGTCACATTCATTTTGTCGTCTGCAAAGGCTTTCAATTTGAACCAGTCTAAAATTTTGTCGTCTGGTAATGAGTTAAGAAATACATCTTAAATTCTGTTATATCTTGCGTGATCTAAATAGAACTGCAATCTTCACAGACTGGTTTGGCTCGAAACCTTTAGCTGTTGGTATAATTATGTTCTGCGTGTCCAAGGAGCGGTGTCAGTCAGAATTCAGTCCGTTGTTAAACTGGATTTTTATAGATCCATAACTATAAGATGTCTTGCTCGGTATGCTGCATCACGGAGAGACAACACATCAAACCATCTTTGGCCAGAGGACGGCTCATCTATATGTTGCCATATGAGTTTTTTTTTTCGCATGATTTATGTTGTTTGATGCCGAACTTTCATCATGTGATAATAATATATTCTATTTCTGTCCTGTACTTTAACCCTTTACCCCACAGATACTCATTTTGAAGTATCCGCAACAGAAAGTTTTTGAAAACATTGTGGGAAAAGGAGAAATTGCTCGCAAACGAGCAATTTCTCCTTTTCCCACAATGTTTTCCACTCAATCAGATATTTGTATTCTCATTTGTCCATATTTTTGACATTATATCTTTATTTGCTGCTGAAATAGAAGATCCTCAAATTGGCATATCAGGTAAAGGGTTAAAGATATCTTTCTGTAGTAATCGGTAAAACCCCCTCCCCCCAAAGAACTGTACTGTATATATCATCTTTATTCAACAGAGTGTTGCACTGACGACGAGTGCATCTTCTTATTTGGTGAAAACAGCATTTGTTTCCGAGGTGTACTAGCCCCTTCTACCACTTGTACCCCTGATGGGCTCCCGGATATACGAAAGAAAAGGGGTGTAGAAGGTGTGGAAGACTTTACACCAGAAACGAATGGTTCGGAGTTGGCAGCCTTGGCTGGAACATGCGAATGTGTAAATGGCCTTAATCTAGTGGATGGTGAATGTGTTCAAGTCACAGGTAATATTTATTTTTTCGTTATTCTTGCAGCAAAGTACTTTGATTTTTTTTTTTATCTCAGGACTATTTAGGCCAAATTTAGGACGTGCGTCCTATTGTGGCATATTTTCATTTTAAGTCGAATTTATCTCTATGGTTTAAGATGGAGGGCCGCGTGTTTTTTTTCTACTCTGTATGGCAAAATTGAGAAATGCTAAGGTGAATAACATTTTCTGTCTCATTTCACCGACCGATCTATGATATAATATTTTACCAAACTTATGTCCGGATTTAACGATACCACTATGGTGTTTTTTTTTTTTCTCAAATTTTACATTCTTTGTAAACTCAGTGTTATGAAATTTTAAATAAAACTTTTGGTACTGATACTAATTGCTACTCAATTCAGGACAAGATATTTGTAAATATCGTTAAGAATAAGCAATAATAATAACGATAATAATAAAAAAAAAATACCGTGTACCGCATCAATTTGTCAATATTCCACAGTTTTTCCGTGCAGTGTACAGCATATAGAAACCACGTGATTCTCCGACTTCTATTTTGGTGGCGACAGAGTAAGTGTATTTTTGAGCAATGAATCCTTCTGTTCGACTGTTCGAGAATCGGAGATCGGAGGCTCGCCTTGGCTCAAAGATTTTGACATTTCATTTATGATATTCATACAGTGCTATATCATGAACTTAGATACTGCAAATTCCAAGCTTATTCTAAGTGAAAAGCTGGGAAGATATCGTTGTGCAATTTATCGACATAATATGTCTAAAATAAAATACAATTGAAAGCGATATAAAACGCCTTTTGTGCAAACAGCATTTTAGTTTTTCCCCTTGTAGAATGCTGCACGGACAGCGACTGTCAACCTACCTTGGGGATGAACAGTTTTTGTGGACCTTCTCAGCATGTCTCGATCTCATTCTGTGTTGGAGAAGTACTTTCTTGGCCACTGAGGAGGAAAAGGGAGGCCGGGTTCTCGACTTCCGACTTCAGGGAGACATTACTTCCAGGCGGAACTACTTTGACACCAAGTACAGAAACTGGGCGTTGTTTATGTGACGAGGGCTTCGTGAGTGCTGACGGTGTTTGTGTTCAAATACAATGTAAGTCATTTGGTTTATATGGTAGTTCTTTTATTGTCGATTCCTACTACATGAGTATTTAAGTGACTTTTGTTCCTACTCTTGCGTGGAGCTAGAACTACAAGCTACACTATTTTTTAACTCTTTACCAAACGACAGAATTTTAGACTGGTCCAAATTGAAAGCACATGCAGACAACATTATAAACGTATCTCAAAATTTGTAATTTGTTTCCTGCAGGGTAGAAAACATTGTGGGAAAAAGGAGAGAATGCTGGTTACCTTTTCCCACATTGTTTTCAAAAAGCTTGTTCCTGAGGGTCGTTAAAAGTCGGGGTTGTGTGCTAAAGAGTTAAACAAAGAATAGACCCTTACATGTAAAGAGAACGCTGGTTCAGCTGTAGCACAGGGCCGAATCGAGTAGCAATGAATGTCGTTAAGCCTTACCTTAGTTTTATAAGAGTTCTCGCAACTTTTAACACTCTATCATCGAGAAAATCATCGAGCCATGATGCGGGTATTCGAAACTGATACGTTTGCTGCGAGATGTGAAAGGCCGACTCTCTAACCCTAAACCATTGTTTTTTTTATTTCCATTAAATCCAATATTATTTATGTTGGTTTTTAACTCAGAACGGTATTCATAATAGGTCTTGAATATACATGCATTCTGCCCATTAGGATTCATTCACTTAGATTCACAATGACGTTCAGCAATAAACGGCTGATTGACTTCAACTTCAAAATTAATGGAATGAATCAAGTTTTTGGATTTTTAGGGTTTTTTTTTTTGGAGAAATCTCAAGGAATAGGGCATCGAAAACCGAAAATCAGGACCTATATATACAATCCCATCCTCGGATACTCCGGGGTCTCCCTATTTGCTACGCTACATCGACCCCTGGGACAATTGATTGAATTTCCCTCGCTTTACCGCTGGCCGAATGCTGGCTTTTCATTGGTTCCATCATCATTTTGTGATGGGCGAGTGGAGTGTACGCTATGACGTTTCGTATCGATTTTCGGCGGCTGATTCAAAGTTTTATTAGCTAATTGTCTCAGGGTCGATGTACCGTTGCAAATAGGGAGACCCCGGGGTATCCGAGGATGATACAATCCATTCTGCATTGCATTATTAACCCTTTACTCGATAGATACTCATTTTGACGTATCAACAACAGACAGCTTTTGAAAACATTGTGGGAAAAGGAGAAATTGCTCGTAACGAACAATTTCTCCTTTTTCCACAATGTTTTCCACTCAATCGATATTTGTGTCCTCATTTGTCCATATTTTTGACATCATATCTTTATTTGCTGCTGAAATGGAAGAGCCCCTAATTGGCATATCAGTTAAGGGGTTAATAAGTAGCTTTATTCTTGGAGAAGTGTTACGATCCAAGCGTAACGAGAACAAAAAAGAAAGCAACAAACCTTTAACAATTAACAATATTTATTAATAAACAAAGACAAAAGAGTACAATAGGAGTTACGTTTTTATATCCAAACTTGTAAACCTCCTTTAATCTTGATTTTAACCCCAGCAATCTGATTTGCTAAGATATCAACAGATATTAACGAAAAGGATAATAAATGTAGCTACAAGTTACAAAACAAGTACAACAAGTACAGTTTACGAAGAGAAAAATTATCTCATGGCAACACAACGACGACCAGTTCATATTTTAATTCATTTTTGGGGAGTTCTTAATAATTCCATGCATGTCCCTTTTTCCAAATCACTTTGTGGTTCCCCAAAAAATAGAAGTGAATTTTGAGGAAATATTAGATCTTATTGCTTTCTCTTTGTAGCTTTTAATGGTGACAATGAAACAAATAATGGGACAACGGTCCAAACCATGGTACAAGAAAGCCATGTAAGTATAGCAGGACGAACTAAAGGGAAAATGGAGATTGCTGATACGTTAAATAATGAAAGCAGTGTTGTATCATCGAGCGCTACTCTTGTAAACGCTTTTTTTTTCCAGTAATTCTCGGCCTGTTGAAATCAAACCAATGCACGGCGGGGAATCACGTGACACAACAACAACAACAACAATGACCGACATTTGAAGAAATTCCCCCACTTCACGTAAGAAAATCTTCAATAATTCCGTTAATAGGTGACCGATTGGAATTTGGTTTGAAGCAGAGAAGGCGGAAGGACTCCGGGGATTTGCTTGATGTGTTAGATTTTTTAAACAACACCTGATAAAAAAGTTATTGACAAGCAATCAAATTATCCAGGGTAAAAAATTTGTTTGCTCGTCAATAATTTTTTTATCAGGTGTTGTTTAAAAAATCTAACACATCAAGCAAATCCCTGGAGTCCTTCCGCCGTCCTATCCAACGGGACCACAAACCAAGAAACAACATTAGTAATGCTGTGCGTATTGCGAGATGCATGTATAGAAGTCAGAAATAAATACATATCGAATTTGAATTTGAAATACGTGTCGATGCCACGAAGGTCTCTCTAGAAGTGAAGCTCAGCTACACCCATCTATAAATAGCCTCATCACCTATCCCTCGTGCAAAAACCGGTTTTGTATCTACCCGTCCGCTAGGACAATGGTACTCGGCTATACGCTGTACCGCCGAATACCATCAATTCTCTGCTTCAAACTAAATTCCAATCGGTCATGTATTAACGGAATTATTGAAAATTTTCTTACCTGAAGTCGGGGAATTTCTTCAAATGTCGGTCATTGTTATTGTTGTTGTGTCACGTGATTCCCCGCCGTGCAATGCCCATTCTGCTAAAAGCACAAAGTTATTTCAAGTTTAGAGGCAATACTTGATACATCTGTATATAAAGACACATGTGTCGTTTAATAATTATTAGCTCACCTGAGTACGGAGTGCTCATGGTGAGCTTTTGTGATCGCCCAATGTCCGTCGTCCGTCGTGCGTCGTCCGTCGTGCGTCGTGCGTCGTCCACAATTTCTTTAAACATCTTCTCCTCCTAAAGCACAGGGCCTATCTAGATGAAACTTGGGAGGAATGTTCCTTGGGTGAAGTTCTACTAAAGTTGTTCAAGAGATTGAATTCCAACCATAACTCTGGTTGCCATGCAAACCAAAAGAAAAAAAAATAGCAAAATCTTTGAAAATATTCTTCTCAGAAACTAGAGGGCGTAGAGCTTTGAAATTTGGTATGTAGCATCTCCTTGTGGACCTCTACCAAGATTGTTCATATGATGCCCCTGGGATCAAAACTGGCCCTATCCCGGGGGTCACAAGTTTGAAACATAGGAACAAAGAAGGAAAACTTTAAAATTCTTCTTCTCTGAAACTAGAAGGTGCAGAGCTTCGATATTTGGTATGTAGCATTTTCTAGTAGATCTCTACCAAGATTGTTCATATGATGTCCCTAGGGTCAAAACTGGTCCCGCCTTGGGGGTCACAATTTTAAAACGTCGAAATAAAGAAGGAAAACTTTAAATTTTTTCTTCTCTGAAACTAGAAGATGTAGAGCTTTGATATATAGTAAGTAGGATCTCCTAGTAGATTTCTACAATGTTTGTTCATATGATGTCCCTGTGGTCAAAACTGGCTCCGCCCCGGGGGTCACAAGTTTGAAACATAGGAACAATAAGGCCATCTTTAAAATTCTTCTTCTCTGAAACTAGAAGGTGCTGAGCTTTGATATTTGTCATGTAGCATCTCCAAGTGGACCTCTACCAGGATTGTTCATATGATATCCCTGGGGTCAAAACTGGTCCCGCCCCGGGGGTCACAAGTTTGAAACATAGGAACATAGAAAGAAAACTTTAAAAATCTTCTCCTCTGAAACTAGAAGGTGCAGATCTTTGATATTTGGTATGTAGCATCTCCTAGTGGACCTCTACCAAGATCGTTCATATGATGTCCCTAGGGTTAAAACTGACCCCGCCCCGGGGGTCACAATTTTAAAATATAGTAATAAAGAGGGAAAACTTGGATCTACTAGTGGATTTCTACAATGTTTGTTCACATGATGTCCCTGGGATCAAAACTGGTCCCGCCCCGGGGGTCACAAGTTTGAAACATAGGATCAAAGGAGGAAAACTTTAAAATTCTTCTTCTCTGAAACTGAAAAGTACAGAGTTTTGATATTTGTTATGTAGCATCTCCTAGTGGACCTCTACCAAGATTGTTCGTATGATGTCCCTGGGGTCAAAACTGGTCCCGCCCCGGGGGTCACAAGTTTGAAACATAGGAACAAAGAAGGAAAACTTTAAAAATCTTCTCCTCTGAAACTAGACGGTGCAGAGCTTTAATATTTGTTATGTAGCATTTCCAAGTGGACCTCTACCAAGATTGTTCAAATGATGTCCTGGGGTCAAAACTGGCCCCGCCCCGGGGGTCACAGTGGACCTCTACCAAGATTCTTAATATGATGTCCCTGGGGTGAAAACTGGCCCTGCCCCGGGGTTCACAAGTTTGAAACATAGGAACAAAGAAGGAAAACTTTAAAAATCTTCTTCTCTGAAACTAGAAGGTGCAGAGCTTTGATATTTGTTATGTAGCATCTCCAAGTGGACCTCTACCAAGTTTCTTAATATGATGTCCCTGGGGTGAAAACTGGCCCTGCCACGGGGGTCACAAGTTTGAAACATAGGAACAAAGAAGGAAAACTTTAAAAATCTTCTTCTCTGAAACTAGAAGGCGTAGAGCTTTGATATTTGGTATGTAGCATCTCCAAGTGGACCTCTACCAGGATTGTTCATATGATGTCCCTGTAATCAAAACTGGCCCCGCCCCGGGGGTCACAATTTTGAAAGATAGGAACAAAGAAAGAAAACTTTAAAAATCTTCTTCTCTGAAACTAGAAAGTGCAGATCTTTGATATTTGGTATGTAGCATCTCCTAGTGGACCTCTACCAAGATCGTTCATATGATGTCCCTAGGGTTAAAACTGACCCCGCCCCGGGGGTCACAATTTTAAAACGTAGTAATAAAGAGGGAAAACTTTTTTCTTCTCTGAAACTAGAGGATGTAGAGCTTTGATATGTAGTAAGTAGGATCTACTAGTGGATTTCTACAATGTTTGTTCATATGATGTCCCTGGGATCAAAACTGGCCCCGCCCCGGGGGTCACAAGTTTGAAACATAGGATCAAAGAAGGAAAACTTTAAAATTCTTCTTCTCTGAAACTAGAAGGTGCAGAGCTTTGATATTTGTTATGTAGCATCTCCAAGTGGACCTCTACCAGGATTGTTCATATGATATCCCTGGGGTCAAAACTGGTTCCGCCCCGGGGGTCATAAGTTTGAAACATAGGAACAATGAAAGAAAACTTTAAAAATCTTCTTCTCTGAAACTAGAAGGTGCAGAACTTTGATATTTGGTATGTAGCATCTCCTAGTGGACCTCTACCAAGATCGTTCATATGATGTCCCTAGGGTTAAAACTGACACCGCCCCGGGGGTCACAATTTTAAAACGTAGTAATGTAGAGGGAAAACTTTAAAAGTTTTCTTCTCTTAAACTAGAAGATGTAGAGCTTTGATATGTAGTAAGTAGGATCTACTAGTGGATTTCTACAATGTTTGTTCATATGATGTCCCCGGGATCAAAACTGGCCCCGCCCCGGGGGTCACAAGTTTGAAACATAGGATCAAAGAAGGAAAACTTTAAAATTCTTCTTCTCTGAAACTAGAAAGTACAGAGTTTTGATATTTGTTATGTAGCATCTCCTAGTGGACCTCTACCAAGATTGTTCATATGATGTCCCTGGGGTCAAAACTGGTCCCGCCCCGGGGGCCACAAGTTTGAAACATAGGAACAAAGAAGGAAAACTTTAAAAATCTTCTCCTCTGAAACTAGACGGTGCAGAGCTTTAATATTTGTTATGTAGCATTTCCAAGTGGACTTCTACCAAGATTGTTCAAATGATGTCCTGGGGTCAAAACGTGCCCCGCCCCGGGGGTCAAAAGTTTGAAACATAGGAACAAAGAAAGAAAACTTTAAATTTCTTCTCCTCTGAAACTAGAAGGTGTAGGGCTTTGATATTTGGTATGTAGCATCTGCTAGTAGACCTCTACCAAGATTGTTTATATGATGCCCCTTGAAGCAAAACTGGTCCTGCCACGGGGTTCACAATTTTGAAACATAGGAACAAAGAAGGAAAACTTTAAATTTCTTCTCCTCTGAAACAAGAAGGTACAGAGCTTTAATATTTGGTCTGTAGCATCTCCTAGTGGACCTCTACCAAGATAGTCCGTATGATGTTCCCGGGGTCAAAACTGGCCCCGCCCCGGGGGTCACAATTTTAAAACGTAGAAATAAAGAAGGAAAACTTTGAATTTTTTCTTCTCTGAAACTAGAAGATGTAGTGCTTTGATATGTAGTAAGTAGGATCTCCTAGTGGATTTTTACAATGTTTGTTCATATGATGTCTCTGGGGTCAAAACTGGCCCTGCCCCGGTGGGCACAAGTTCGAAACATAGGAACAAAGAAGGAAAATTTCAAAATTCTTATTCTCTGAAACTAGAAGGCGTAGAGCTTGGATATTTTGTTAGTAGCATCTCCTAGTGGACCTCTGCCAAGTTTTTTCTTAGGATGCCGCTGGGGTCAAAACTGGCCCTGCCCAGGGGTCACAAGTTTGATTTTACAGCTTAGTACTCAGGTGAGTGATATAGGACCATCATGGTCCTCTCGTTATATAACGCAAATTATTGTATACAGATTTTAAATCAGAAGTACCTTTCCGTCATTTAGTAATTGATTTTATCCTCTCACTTCCTGTTGTTGGACATGTCTGTAAAAAAATAATTATGTATTTCTTTGATTGCTCTCAGACAATACCAATGTCTTTTTTACGGTCGACTGACTTCATAACTACAGAGTAAACAGGTATTCTGTTCTGCTAAAATGCCTAATGTACTGTTCATGTAATGAAGCAATGCATTTACCCTGTCTTACCCGCTTTGTGTGTGTTTTGTTATATTGTGTTTGTCAAAAGGCTAAAATAAGCATCTGCGAGTAATATATATCACAGGGACACCGCTGTACATTGAACAACTACCTGTATGGTGTGCATTATCATATAACTGTGTAAGTGGACCATATTGGAGTGCAACACGCGAAAAGGTGCATTCGGACATTTGCGTAAAGTGTCGTCCCGGATTAGCCAGCGCAGTCTGCGCAGGCTAATCCGAGACGGCACTTTACGACTACATTAGATTTTGTGCTACAGTAGACTTGCGTAAAACAGAAAATTACATAAAATCGGAAAGTGTCGTTTCGGATCAGCCTGTGCGGACTGCACATGCTGATCAGAGACGACACTTTACGCAAATGTCCGAATGACCCCTTTCGCATGTTGCACTCCAATTATAAAGACATGATTAATTCCAAACGCCTTGAAAAACAAGTTTGTTTCTGCACTGGAAAAGAATTTCCCTTGATTGTTAAAAACTTGGTTTATGCAGGACGGTATTTCGACACAAACAGATCAAATACTGCGTGATAGCCTTTTTTAGCCTTTTTTAATCTGACATGTTCAGTGATAGCGTAACTTAATCCAGAGGTAAAAATTGAGGAATATCGCGGCCTGCGCACTGTTCTGACTTCAACCCGTGTGACTTCCTCCTTTGGAGTTACTCGGTGTCAAAAGTGTACACTCCTACGACAGACAGCTACTAGAGCTGTAACTGAATGTGATTTTATACCCCTGTCAGCGCTTTGACAGAAAAAGTGTCAAGTTCAAGAGGAGATAATTCCTCAACCACGAAGAGTTGACACTTGATAATTGCGTCTTACAAATCTTCAATATATGATCAGTATATGTGCAAAGTTTCAATACAGTTGGAGGAAAACTGTAGGGGGAGTTTGCGACACAAAATTACTAGTATTTTGTACATGGGCGGACACACAAACGGACACACGGAAGGACGGACGAACGGATACAGACGGGCTGATTCCGGTATACCCCGAAAACATCGTTTTGCGGGGTAAAAAAACATACCTTTAAAGAATATTAAAGGTGAAATCAAGAAGATCAATATATACATGTAAATGTGTGCTAAAAAATACAATTTATCGTGCATGTTTGGCGTAGAAATAAGTTCATCATATTAAAAACGTCATAAGTTACTTAAATGACGTCAAAGACAATTTAAGGAACATTTGGTTTAAAATCTGTACAAAAATGTGCTGTTAAAATGGAATCTGAATATAATTATTACACAAAAAACTCATATATTCTGCGTGCAGGTTAAATGCTATACTCTAGGTGTACATACGTGCCAGTGTAACCTTCCCCTACAAAATGATCTTCCCCTACAAAATGATCCATGGATCATTTCTCTACGTAGGGGAATGACTCATGGGGCATTTCTCTACATAGAGGAATGATCCGGGTCATTCCTATGCGTAGAGAAATGACCCCAGAGGGTCATTTCTCTTCGTAGGGGAATGACCCGGGTCATTCCTCTACGTTGTGAAATGATTTCTGGGGTCATTTCTCTACGTAGAATTATGACCCGGGTCATTTTGTAGATGAGAGTCATTTCTCTGCAGTTAACCGGCCACCCTGTATCTGAATTATTTCGTATTCGTTCAATTCGTTCTGTTCTATATTAATGGTTTTTTAAAAAGTAGCAATGTAGAAATTCTGTTCTTTCTATCGTCCAGAGTTGCAATGTACTGACCTGTGATGGCGGGAACTGCTCCGAATACATTGATGACCAAACTTGTGCTAGGAACGAATCAAGTCCGTGTTACGTAAGTTTTTTTTTTCACTCTTAGACAAAGTCGTAAAGTTTTTGGTTTTACGTTCACAGAAGTTGCGAGGCAACTTATAAAACCGAAACGGTCTTTCCATGGCTTAGCAGGCTATATTTCTGTGTCCATGTGGTTCTAGGGTTATAGGTTTCTAATAGGAATACCTTGCGCATGGACTTTTTCTGGGATAATTGGTTGGTTGGTTGTATTGGAGTTTAACGCCACTTTAACAGCTAAGGTCATATCATGGCGGTCGGTCACGCACATGTGTTTCCTGGCTTTCCCACACCGGTACTTACACTACTTTCTTTCCAAAGCCACCGACTACTTTTCTCACATGCTTCAGCAGAGGTGAAAGGCGAAAATATGCCGGAAAGAAAGTCCGCCTCAACCGGGTATCGAACTCACAACCACCAGGTCATGAGACCGACACGCTCACCACTGAGCCACCCGGGCGGGCTTATTGGATAAAAAAAAAAAAGCACTTAAAGCCCGAGCTTTGTACCATAGAGACCAAGTCTTGCATATGAGAGCTTGTCTAATGATATGACTGAAAAAAACTTTAGAAAAGTCCCATACTTACCAAACGACAAATTTATAGACTGGTCCAGATTGAAACCATTTGCAGACGACAAAATAAATGTGACTGAAAAATCAAAATTTGTTTTTGGGAAGAATAGAAAACATTGCTGGAAAAGGAGAACCAGCATTTTCTCCTTTTCCCACAATGTTTTCAAAGACTTTCTTTCTCGGGGTCGTTAAAAGCCAATGGAAGTAGATTTTTGAAAATATTATGGGAAAGGAGGAGATGCTAGTGAAATGAATTTTTCCTATTTCCGCGGTGTTTCCTACAATATCAAAGAAAAATGTCACATTGAAAGCTATGTTTAATGTGTTGTTTGCAAATGCTTTTAATATGGATGAATCAATCTTTTTTCTTTTTTTAAAAGTTGGCTCTTTCGTTTCTTTTGATAACGACCATGTTTGTTTTGCATGTTGAAGATTAAACTCATTACCAAACAACAAAATTTTAGGTTTGTCCAAATTGAAAGCATTTGCAGATGGCAAAATAAAAGTGACTGAAAATTTGAAATTTGTTTTTGTGAAGGGTAGAAAACATTGTGGAAAAGGAGAAAATGCTGGTTACCAGCATTTTCTCCTTTTCTCACAGTGTTTTCAAAAGGCTTCTTTCGCAGGGGCGTCAAAAGTAGGGATTGTGTGGTAATGGGTTAAGTAAGTCAGGCCTCGGCCACGCGCAAGATATTACACATGTAAATAAACAGCAGAGCTCCAGATAAGAGGGAGTGATGGCGTTCCAAATCCGTTATTTCTCTTCCTAACCCTATGTTGTGGGTACTCATTTGAAGCGTCTTGATGAGACGATTCTAATGAGTACCCATAACATAAGTTTAGTGGAGAATAACTTATATTTTCAATGGTGAAATCAAAATCAGTCCCTCTATCTGGAGCTCTGTAAACATCTGCTTTATTGACAATTTCGGAGCCCCGCAAAGAAATTATCGCGAGTTCACAGTTGTATGAATGAGAAATAGATAGAGGATATTTGTTTTTTTCGTGAAAATATTACCGATGGTGTTCACGAAATGAAATAAATTTCTATCTTTCACCAAAAAAAACGAATATTCTGTTTATTTCATGCTTTTAACCCTTTCTGGGAGGAGCTTTATCAAAATTCAGTACATTTCTTTTCCCTTATTCCCCGTGGCGTACCCCTTCCGCATAGCAATGTTACGTCAAGCGCGAGAAATGTAAGGTATATGACGTCATATTTCCCATCTGGTTGTTAGGCACGCGCAATTTACCTAGGCGATAAGAATGTGAAAATCGGTATTTTCACTGGTGGTACCATTGTAAGATCGAAAAATATTTTCACTGCTATTTCTCGATATCCTACCGGAATGCATGAAATAAAAGGGTTTATCTCGACTATGATTTCTTTTCAGGTTTCTAAATATTGCTATGGGGACAGCGAGCGATTCATCTTTGGATGTGAGGACGGATGTATGGTGAAAAACGAAACAATGTCAGCTCCATGTTACACGGTGTCATGTGGAACGAATCTCTGTAACAATAACACAGCCCTTTTGGAAATGTTCTTTTGTAATTCTGCGGATGGGAACGTGTCATTTAGAAAAAAAGTCTTTTCACCCTTTGTTTCTATATTAATTATATATATTTCTCTTTCTCTTCTTACGTAAACGGCATAATAAAATTTACCAAACTTTTTCAGGGAACGAAAAATATGGTTTTCTGACTATATGGAAGATACAACTAAAGAAGAAGCATTTTATGTTATATTTCATGTGTCTATTTTTAGAATATTATGGGTAAGGAAATGTCATAATTTAAGCTTGGGGGAATTATTTCCCCGTCACAGTGAATATTTTCCTCCTGCCGAAAATCTGGAACTACTTTTTTGTTCTACTGTTAAAAGTGTTAAAAGTAGCATTCGTTGACAAAATAATCAGAGGAAATATATAATTTATTTCATCAGCTTGTGGTTAATACGGAGAAATATTTGCCTCAAAAGGGAAAGGTCCGCGAAAATATCTCGTGCCTTACGGCACTCGTTATTTTCGCATACCTTTCCCTTTTTCAGCAAATGTTTCCCCGTATTAACCACAAGCTGATGAAATAAACTCTACTTATCACATGCAATTTGCTCCTTTTTCAGGTATCTCCTTATTTTTAAAAGTGAAACCGGCAGAGGGTCGGGAAAAAAACACACACACAGAGTTAGATTTGGTCGAATGATTATTATTATAGTCTGTATGTACGCCTGTATATCTGTATGTCCTAATGTGCGTACGATCGTCTGTCTATTCACTAATTCAGTATTCTTCATGCTGTACGTTCTTTAGCCATTTTTAGCATGCTTTCCTCCTGAAACTTAAAAAAAAAAGTTCTGATCATGCCCTTGGCTAGGGATTTGAAGAAAATATTGTCATCGTAATCTGAAATCGAAATGTCTGAGCGCCTTTCGTTTTCAATTGGCTTATCGTAGTCTTCTTGAAGAACGATAAGAATACTAATAAGATAAGGCTTGTGGTTTTCCTTGGACGACGTAATTATTTTCGGAAGATTCTGGCATCAAGCATTTGCTGGTTGTTTGTCTCTTAACGCTATATAACTTGTTTACCACTAAATCCGTGTTAAACGAACTAAAGGCTTTGAGAATATTGTGAGAAAAAAGATAAAAAGAAATGCTGCTTTTTCCTGGGTTTTCTTTTCATTTCCATGTCCGAGCTGCGTGAAAGACAGTGCGAAATTCGGCGGCTAGAATGATTTGGGTATTGGGATGATAAAGGAAGGCTGATGGTCTACCCCATAAGAAGCATATCGTCGGTTTGCTTCCAAAACATCGTAACTAAAGCTTGTCACAAGCTGTAGTTACCAGGTTTTGGAAGCAAACCGATGATATCAGTAAACCAGAGATCTTTAATCATTGAGACGTTTACTTTTTGAAGTAGCTATATGAATTAAATGAAAATGTCCATCTTATGGTATTACACATAGTCCAAAGAGTTCGATTAGCCCATTACCACACAATCCCTACTTTTGACGTCCCTGAGAAAGAAGCCTTTAGAAAACACTGTGGGAAAAGGATAAAATGCCGGTAACCAGCATTTTTTCCTTTTCCCCCAATGTTTTCTACCCTTCACAAAACAAATTTCAAGTTTTCAGTCACTTTTATTTTGTCGTCTGCGAATGCTTTCAATTTGGACCAGTTTAAAATTTTCTCATGTGGTAATGAGTTAAAAAATAATTCCTTTCAGCAGGGCAAAACAAAACTGAAATCTGTGGGTTAACATGACAATCGGAAAAAAGGGAGACCAAATTTAGTCAACAACAACAACAACAACAACAGATATCTGAGAGGACGTTTAACCCTAAATTTAGAACCATATCGGATTAATTTATATAACGAGAGTACATTTAACATTTATAGAAGTTATATTTATGGAAACTATCAGACTTGGCCTATACACTTGAAAACCGTCTAAATCTCTTCTTTGTATATAAATAGAGTCGGAAAATTCGGATTTAAGATCAGATTGCGTTCGTCTGCTGTCTGATCTTGAACCCACACTGCCTGAAAAGGAATATTACTTTGTCATTCAAAGGGATTAAGGTGTTTTCTTCGCGATTCCATGTTGGAATAAAGCATGCGTTATCTCAATTGATAATGTGTAATTCATCTTTCTGTGCCTTCAATTTCCTGGAAGAAAAAGAAAGTAGTGCAACAAATTCCCTTCACCGACGTTTTATGCTACTTGGGAAGTACAAGAGGTTTTAATTTAACCCATTACCACACAATCCCTACTTTTGACGCCCCTGAGAAAGAAGCCTATAGAAAACATTGTGAGATAAGGAGAAAATGCTGGTAAGCAGCATTTTCTCCTTTTCTCACAATGTTTTCTACCCTTCACAAAACAAATTTCAAAATTTCAGTCACTTTTATTTTGTCATCTGCAAATGCTTTCAATTTGAACCAGTCTGAAATATTGTCGTTTGGTAATGGGTTAAACATATTTTATTCAATATAATATTTACATACATAGTACTATTCTGGTAGATAAAGTTACGTGAAAAGGATTGGAACGAAAGCTACTAGCTTATAAAGTTCCTCTCCTGTGAGCTTTTAAAAATTAAAATACATAGTGTGAAAAAAGGCAAAAATGCAGGGAAGGAACAATTTCTCTTATTTTACTAAATGTTTTCCACTCTTTCAAAGATAGATTAGATTAGATCGTACAGGCACATTCAAATTTAGCGTCTGCAATTGTTTTTCATATCCATGGATAGAACAGAAAGTTTTGTCGTTTTTCAATTAACCTTTTGGCTGCCAAGCACGAATCGCTGACCTTTTGCGGACACTGTAGATCAAAACCAGACTGCACAAAACGTGCAGTCTGATCTTTGATCTACACTGTCTGATCAGGAGAAATTATTCCCCAAAACAGCGATGTCTGGGTTATTGATATCGATTTGAAAATTTAATTTTAGTTTATTAACTCATTACCAAACGACAAAATTTTAGGTTTGTCCAAATTGAAAACATTTGCAGACGACAAAATAAAAGTGACCGAAAATTTGAAACTTGATTCCTGAAGGGTAGAAAATATTGTGGGAAAAGGAGAAAATGCTGGTTACCAGCATTTTCTCCTTTTTCCCACAATGTTTTCTAAAGGCTTCTTTTTCAGGGGCGTCGAAAGTAGGGATTGTGTGGTAATGGGTTAATAGGATAAGGATTAAGAACAATACACAAAATCTAGTAAGTTCTTGTACAACACCTTTGATTATATACGATAGAAAGTGAAAAGACATCCTTGAAAAATACAATTTTTTTGCGTTAACCCATTACCACACAATCCCTACTTCTGACGACCCTGAAAAATAAGCCTTTGGAAAACAATGTGGGAAAAGGAGAAAATGCTGGTTACCAGCATTTTCTCCTTTTCCCATAACGTTTTTTACTCTTCACAAAACAAATTTCAAGTTTTCTATCACTTTTTTTTTGTCGTCAGCAAATGCTTTGAGTTTGGACAAGCCTAAAATATTTTATTTCATGCTTACCGGTAGGATATTGAGAAATAGCAGTGAAAATATTTTTCGATCTTACACTGGTACCACCAGTGAAATTAGCGATTTTCACGTTCTTGTTGCCTAGGTAAATTGCGCGTGCCTAACAACCAGATGGGAAATATGACGTCATAAAACTTACATTTCTCGCGCTTGACGTAACGATGCTACGCGGGAGGGGTACGTCACGGGGAAAAAGGGAAAAGAACTGTACTGAATTTTGATAAAGCTCTCCCAGAAGGGGTAAAAAGCATGAAATAAATGGAATATTTGTTTTTTTCGGTGAAAGATCGAAATTTATTTCATCTCGTGAACACCATCGGTAATATTTTCACCCGTGGCTGTGCCACTCGTGAAAATATTACCGATGGTGTCCACTCGATGGAATAAATTTCGATCTTTCACCGAAAAAAAAACAAATATCCTCTATGTCGTTTGGTAATGAGTTAAATATTCTAAAAGAGGGCAGCTTTATTTCATGCCTTCCGGTAGGATATCGAGAAATAGCAGTGAAAATATTTTTCGATCTTACACTGGTACCACCAGTGAAAATAGCGATTTTCACGTTCTTGTTGCCTAGGTAAATTGCGCGTGCCTAACAACCAGATGGGAAATATGACGTCATATACCTTACATTTCTCGCGCTTGACGTAACGTTGCTATGCGGGAGGGGTACGCCATGGGGAATAAGGGAAAAGAACTGTACTGAATTTTGATAAAGCTCCTCCCAGAAAGGCCAAAAGCATGAAATAAATAGAATATTTGTTTTTTTTTTCGGTGAAAGATCGAAATTTATTTCATCTCGTGAACACCATCGGTAATATTTTCACTCGTGGCTGCACTCGTGGCTGCGCCACTCGTGAAAATATTACCGATTGTGTCCACTAGATGAAATAAATTTCAATCTTTCACCGAAAAAACAAATATCCTCTATATCTTGATTTCTGTCTATATAAAAGTAGGTCAACGGTATACAACAGATAGGTCAATATCTAGAACTGTAGTCGTCGACCAGGAAAATAATCTCTGCAGATTGTAGACACACTTGAAAACATCATGATCATGTCAAACAGACAGATTTCATTTACAATTACAAAATTAAATTCAGATAAACATAAAACATGGCCATTAGATAAGTCATACCTTTGTCTATCCGAAATAAACATAAATGTGCTACTTTGAAAACAACAACTGCCCTCTTCGTACATGTATTGCGGCTGACAAGGGAAAGAGTTTTGTCTAATTACACACCGTACATGGAAACACACCATATAACGCTAATCAAATCAAGTTAGCCCCACCTGTACAAACTGGCGGTTTTTTTTTTCACTATATCTACTGCGAATCAATCGGGAACCACGTATGAGATTTAGTTGCTGCCCATAAGTTTTCAAGTCAGGCCTTGATTCTACATTATAAGGTGTGCATCCTGTCTGGGATCTATGACTAGCATCACACGATGTATATTTAGCAACGACCAAAGGTAAAACTGGCATTGGTTGCGTCATGCCTGCAACAGTATTTGGCGAAATTAACGGGTGAAATGTTTTACTGTTTTAACCCTTTCCCAAACAATCCCTTGTTTTTACGGGTCTGTAATTGTAGCCTTTGGAAAACATTGTGGGAAAAGGAGAAAATGCTGGTAACCAGCATTTTCTCCTTTTCCCACAATGTTTTCTACCCCATCATAGACAGAAATCATCTTTTCAGCAAGAGTTGAATTGTCGTCTGCAAATGCTTTCAGTATGTCGTTTGGGAAAGGATTAATACACTTACCCCTCATTCTATCGCGGATGAATGACCCGTAAGGTGTAAAACGGTTTTCAATGCTGTGTAGTTCAAAGCCAATTAGAAATGACAGATGCAGTCCCAATAAATCGGAGAGAACGATTAGCGCGCATTTATACATTATCTTTATTTGACATCCTAAACAAACAAACTGTGTTATCGCATTAGTATGATGAAATAGTCCCTCCTATACCAAATGACAAACCAGGCGAATATCAGTAAACCTGGTGGGCAATACAAGAAAAGTCGGTCATTACGCCAAAACACTCGGGTCAGTATCAAATTCCTAATAGGCTACATAATTGGCCCCAAGCGGATAACTTTGTTTTCAAATTAGTAACTTCGAAGTACAGGTCCAGGGTCTGCAGGACTAAACTTGTTTCGACTGAAGACCTCGAATACTGTATGCGTGGATATATACGTGTGTCGAAAAATTTGCGAATTATCGAATTCGGACATTTTTCGAATTCAAAACACTCGCCATTAGTTGGCATACTTGTGGTAAATTACGCGAACAGAAAAGTTTGCGAATACTTCAAATTCGCGAAATCGTAAAAATTTCTTCTTATACACTAAATACCGAAGACTTCGGACTTGTAACTCGATCAATATATAGAGGATATTTGTCTTTTTTTGGTGAAAGATTGAAAGTTATTTCAACGAGTGGACACCATCGGTAATATTTTCACGAGTAGCTGCGCCACTCGTGAAAATATTACCGATGGTGTCCACGAGATGAAATAACTGTCGATCTTTCACCGAAAAAAAAAAACAACTATTCTATTTATTTCATGCTTTTAACCCTTTCTGGGAGGAGCTTTATCAAAATAGAGTACAGTTCTTTTCCGTTATTCCCCGTGGCGTACCCCTCTCACATAGCAACGCAATACAATATTACGTCAAGCGCGAGAAATGTAAGGTATATGATGTCATATTTCCCATCTGGTTGTCAGGCACACGCAACTTATCTAGGCAACAAGAACGTGAAAATCGGTATTTTCGCTGCTTGTACCAGTGTAAGATCGAAAAATATTTTCACTGTTATTTCTCGATATCCTACCGGAAAGCATGAAATAAGATATTGCTCGATAACTAGCCTTATATAAATGAGTCCAGAAAAGTATGTATAAATCGAATGCGATAATTTTAATATTTGTTTAAAGATACTAGTTCATGAACGCAGGCAATAAAGATGAGAATACAGTTGGTATTGTACAGTGACGGTGGAACCGTAGTCGATGATGCAGTTTAAATCTGATTGATTGATACAGGTAGGTGTTAAATTTAACGCCTCGGGTTTATACTGTGAAATACCATGAACGACCTTTGATGTTTTAAGCAATATAACCATTCCGTTGGAAGGCAATTTCTTTTTCTATAAATGAGAATCATAAAAACAGTTGTACAATTGATTTAGTGAGACATCATGTCTAGGAGGCGGTTCATACAGATCCGCCAAATATTTAGTTTCCATTTGCTTCGAGTAAATGTTTGAATGCTGGATACAAAAATATCTCTTTTTATCATTATAGCAATGTGGAGACTTGATTAGTATCTTTCAGTATTAAATACCAAAAAAAGTCGGTTTTTTGATTTGATGCTTGAGTGAATTTTGATCCTGTTTTTAACGTAGTGGACCCGTAATAGAAAACAGCTATTTCCACTATATTATTATCCTACAAAATTTGCTAAGATTAAACATGAGTATTATTGTACTACTTTTACCGAGCCACTTTTTCCTTTTTGTCCTTCCTGGAATTATCATTTATAAATCTAAAATCACTATATTCTCATTACAAAGAGATATGATAATTACCTCCCTTTACTAGAAACTGACAAAAGTATCAACAAATAATTTGAAGATAGACATCAAAGAGATTTCTGGTCGGTTAAAGATGTGCAAAAGTATTATGTCTATATCATTCTGGGTTTATCAACTGTCAAGAAAATTTATGCCATGCTGCACTAGAAGTATTACGGATCCACTACCTTCAATGAAAATATCAGCCCTATTCAGTAACAACCACGTGTTCTATCTCGAACGGTAAATATGCTCTCTCCCCCTCTTTCCCCCCCCCCCCCCCCCCGCACCCCTTCTCTCTCTCATTCATTTGAGTGTCAATGAAAAATTACACATAAATGTAGTACGAGATTTTGTATTATGTTTACATTTCATGTTAATCTCGTATTGTGTAGGTTTATATTCAGTATTCCATTAACTAACTTAGCCTGGCAGAATCACAAAAGAGTAGGCCGATTTTTAAGAAGACATAGAAATGCTTTAGTCTCAGCTGATAAATCTGTTCAAGTACCATATTACTCGGATTAGCTAATCTCATTTGCATTTACTAAGGGCAGGTATTATGCTACCCATAAAACTATGGAAGTACGAAGTTCGTAGCTCAAACATAACTGTTTGAAATTAAAGAAGTGTCTGAGCTGGCGTGATCCAAATTCAAAATAAAATTTAACAGAGTGTGCAGTTTCAGGATAAAAGTATGAACTTTAAATATTGAGATTCAATAATAAATAATCAACGCAATCTTCTTTTTCCAAAGTTGTACTTATTATGAGCGGATGGTATGCCGATCCATTCTTCAGTCTACTCGTGAACTGCAAGTAATAAACCGACGTGGAACAAGTAACGTTGTAGATGCTATTGTCATATACCCACTCCAAATATTTTTACGATAATTTTTTTCTTTAATTTTGACCTTCATATTTGCCGTAGTTTTCTTTCTCGACTAGCGGTATTGAATCATCCATCATACTCGCAGGCATCAAGTCTTGAATTACGTAAATATCAATGTTCACCCCTCCAACATTACACCTACAAATCTAAGTGGTGTTTTTTTTTTTTCAAACATTACTTTTATATGAATAAAACTATACCCAATAACTTCTTTCTGTGGGAACAGAATGCTGCAGTTAATGCAGGTTCACATTTGCCGTAGTTTTCTTTCTCGACTAGCGGTAATGAATCATCCACCATTCTCACATGCATCAAGTCTTGAATTTCGTAAATATCATTATCCACTCCTCCAGCTTTGCACCTACAAATCTAAATGGTGTTTTTTCAAACGTTACTGTTATATTAATAATGCTATACCCAATGAACTATTTCTATGGGAACAGAATGCTGCAGGTAATACACACTTGGCTCACACTTGGCTTTGAAATGATTTTAGCTTTGTGAATCAACGAGCTCTTTTTAAAAAAATTATGTTGAGCCTCTGCATTGTCGTTGCGGGGAAACAGAAACATGATAATCTCTGCTTCTTTGACTGGAATGTATATCGTGCAAATCAGGACCGCATTCTGGCAATTTACTAGTGAATTATCGGGTTTTACTGTTAGAACAGTCCTGTATGGTGACAATTATCTTCTGTTGCAGATAAGAAAAGATCATTGACGCTGTCAATTAAATTGTCCACATCGACAGGTGTTCTTGATTTAAGTTTCACAAAGACTATTTGTGCCTCCCGCCACAAATTATAATGAATCTGACATAGATATATTAGTATTTTTAAGTTCAGTGTTTTCACTCAGCTCAATCTGGAATCAACGTTCTCAATTCATCCTTTTTTGTTGTTTGCTATCACTTTTTGACGTTTCAATATGAGTTATGATACTGTATATATTCTTTTTTGAAGATGTGTAATTGTTGATAAATCACGTGACTGTTAGGGACATAAATTATATAGATCTATGCGTTCATGCTTCGGTGCAATCCCTTTCACATGTATGTTGTATTTCATATGTTGCTGGTAACTTTATTAAATGTAATATGCCAATGAACTCTGCGATAGAATAATATTGGTATTTTTTATTGAAGAAGAAGCCCCCAACTGTCCTAGCTTTTTTATTTTTTTTTTCGGCAGTAGAAAATAATGAATGGACATGGTAATAGAATAACTTTAGTATGGTTCTTGTAGATGTGCATCAGAAAATGTCTTGTACTGCATTTAAGTATCATTGTTTCATTTAATTTATGTAAGAGGATAAAGGTGTCATGGGCCGGTGGCCTTCGTTTACAAATAAAAATCTTTGTATTGTATTGTATTCTTCGTTCAGCTTTTTGTCAAATGCAGACGTAAGTGAACTTTTCAGAAGAATAATCTTTATATCAATTTTAGATAACACCATAAGCCTGAAAATTCGTATCACATTCTCCTCCTTGTTTTCGAAGCTGGGATTATGAATAAACGCTATAATACAAAAGCTCATAATTTGTTCAGTTAGTTTTAGGCACATAAATGACTAAATAAGTATGATAAATCAATCAATAAATAAAAGTTATAAGCAAATCTAAGAAGAGGGATTAAATTGGTCTCAAGTAATTTTTAAGGCTTTTTAGTTAAATTTTACATTTCTAGAAAACTATTTATCTTTAAGTTTATTAGTTCCGTTCAGGTTATTCATGAAAATAAGAAGACGAAAAAGATGGAATAAAAAAGATATACGAAAATTATTACTTCAATTTTATTCAAGGGAGATAGTCAAATTAGATAGATACGGAAAAATTCATTCAGCCATTTCGGAAAAAAAGGATAAACGCCATTAAACAAATTTAGGAAGAAAGAGTGAACTGGTCTCATGTATATTCCAAGTATTTTTCAGCGGTTCTTCGGTTTAAATTTTACGTGTCAAGAAACTTATGTCTTTGTAGCTTTCAAAGCCTCGCTCAGGTAACTTTTAACTACAGGGGTGAAACTCCAACGAAGCCTCAAATTAATTCCAATACATGTCACCTAACTGTACCCCCAGAATTACGGTGCACAATTGTGACGAAATGTACATATATAAATTCAGTATATTTGCTCGAAAAAAAGTACATATCTGGGAGTAAATTCATTCCAAAGAGGCTTACATAAAACATCCTTATCTAAAAAAAAAAACAAAACAAAAAAAAACAAAAAAACTCAAGCAAATCTTTACTTTGCCGTAGGCATAATCATCGATTTGACTATTGAATTAAAACGAAAAGGTGCGTCAGATGTGCTTCAGAGGAACAGTGCAGTATACTGTATTTCGAGCTGTGAAGTCCGATAATGACCTTATGATGTCAAAATGTAAATTGTCTTAAACGTTTGTATAATAAAAAAATACATAATTCCTACACTTGCGTAAAACCAGGAAGTTCGTTGTAGGAAACTCGATATTCGTTAAAGTATATTTTTCACATTTAACAAAAATATTTCTTTTCCGAAATTGAGTCATTTGGTATTCTACAATTGTATTTTAACTCATTACCAAAGGACAATATTTCAGGCCTTTCCAAATCGAAAGCATTTGCAGACGACAAAATAAAAGTGACAGAACACGTGAAATTTGTTTTGTGAAGAGTAGAAAACATTGTGGGAAATGGAGAAAATGCTGGTAACCAGCATTTTCTCCATTTCCCACAATGTTTTCCAAAGGCTTCTTTTTCAGGGTCGTCAGAAGTAGGGATTGTGTGGTAATGGGTTAGTGACCCGTGCAAGAAGGCTAAGGAATACATTGTTGTAAAGTGTTTACTTCCTTTTCAAACACATATCTTACATTCTCGGCCACATCCACCCTTTGCCAAATACCCTGAGTTTTAACAACTCCTAGGAAAGATGCTTATGCTTGTAACCAGAACTTTTTCTGTTTCCTATAATCTTTTTTACCTTTCACAGAGCAGATTTTAGTAGTTTAGGTTTATTTTATTTGCTTTCTAGTTTTATCAATGCCGTCGATTTGGACAGGCTTATTTTTTTTTTGTCATCCGCAACTGTTGTCAGTTTAGACACGTCTAACATTTGGTCATGAGTACAGTTAATATCTGCCACTAAAACTTAAAAAAAGGCTGTAATTTCTATTTATATAAAAAGGCTATTTTTTTCTTGCATACATTAGAATAAATTTGTGCAAAACAAGAAATCATAATGTAAATATGATACTGAACGATTTTTTTTATATGCATACATAATATGAATATCTGCAAATGGTCTTTTGTAATTGGTCTTTTTTTAAATTGCTAACCTTTTTTTACACGTGACATAGGCTGGGTATTGGACTGGGCTTTTAGAGAACAAGAGAATGAGAAAGAGCTTATGCACCCTGCAGCTATCAGGTAGAAATGCAAGCGCTAATGCAGATTCTTTCTCGAGGGGGGGGGGGGGGTTCCACCGAAAACGCACTCGTCTTATTATTATATATGATACTTTAGTTTTCGGATTTCAGTGGATGTAAGCCGTTTACAAGAAAAGTCAACATTTCCAGTTCTAACTATGAGGAAGTCTCCACATTTAGAACCCCCCCTTTTTTTATTTATGACTGTATTTTACATAAATGCTGTGCAATATCAAACCAGCACCATTTCACGAATCCAGTAACCGCATTTCTGCCAAAATTCCAGGGGGGAGGGGGCGGACCCCCGGTCCCCCCCTCTAGATCAGCCCATGAAATGTAAGCCTTACAATCAGACATAATCTGATTTCTTTTTTTGTCGAAACACTATATTGTACAATTCTTTGTTCGTCAACACCCATGCTAGAGTTTCCAGATCCACGTTGGCGTTTTTTGGCATTTGTAGATATCGAGAGAGACAACCAGGTTCGCATGTCAGCAGCCCGCCAATAGAAATACTATGCAGACCGCCGATTTCTCCTCACTTGACAAAAAGAAAAAGGTTTAACCACTAATGATGATGCTTCTGCTAGAAATACAAGCTTAAACCATGAATATTACAACAGCGATGATGGTTATGAACAGGTGTTCAGTTTTAGAGATATGCAATCAGAGCAGACCGGTTATAACGAGAAAACTTGATATCCTCGAAGTTCTTTCGCACAGGAATAACCTCAAGTTCAATTGGTATTTAAGGTAATCAAGGTGAGAGATAGTACAGCTGGGAATGGAACCATTCTCTTAATGGCAACACGACTCTGAAAACAAAGCCAGCTAGCTTGTAACGAAAGTTTCTTTTGATGTACATGTATCGCCCTGTATGAACCGGTTTAAAATAAGAAGACTCCGAATAGAATTATGTACTGAAACAAACTTCAGCCAGTAATCTTATATATAAAAACAATATAAACAATGTCATGTGCCTGAGAAATGACCGATGCCCTCGAAAATAGAAATCTTTCCCTTTGAGCTGTGCACATGAACACTGACTTTGGGCTCAACACTCAAAACACTTCTAACCATGCCTTGACTTTTGAACAACGGACAAAAGTCTCGCACGTGACTCATAATTTATATGTTGGTGACAATTCTGTACAGTTATACTGAAATTCAGTCACAACTATAAAGTTCAGACTGCACAATATACTTAAACTTAATGTGTTAAACATCTGTGCAAAGCTATTCTAAAATTTAGGAATTGGGAAAAAAGTTATGGCCAGGTCATGAAAACAGAAATTCAACTGCTTTGACATCGACCTTTGACATATAGAAACTATTCTTACGCTACATATTGTCTTTATGTGGGTGACAATTCTACAGAGGTGTAGCAAATTTTATCTATAATTAAAAAAAACCTTCCAGTTCGGACATTAAGACTACCTCCCAAAGAGATTTAAGCTTGCAATGACCTTGACCTTTAACCTGCAGACATGACATTTGCGGATGACTCTTCTTCTCAATATGGTTTACATTTGTGCATAACTATTCTGAAATTAAAAATTACGGAAAAATTTAGGCCCGGATATGAAAACATTCCTCCTTATCTCGACTTTGGTCTTTGACAATAGGATATTATTCATGCGTGTAACAAACGTATTTGACCTCGCTGTGACCTTGACCTTTCCCCTACTGAGATTGTTCTATAGCGCTACACTTTGTTCATACGTTGTTATCAATGCGTCAGAGTTAACTGAAATTTATTCTTAATTAAAAACAGTTACAGTCTGGACATCAGTTAAACCTTCTATCGAAATTTGATCTTGTTGTGACCTTGACCTTTAACCTTGGTCAAAATGCTTGTTTTGGTAACGATTTCGACAAGTTTGAAAATTGACCACTTTGGGACTAAAAAATAGGACACTAATGTAAATCTCAGAAAAAGATCTTGCACACTCTAGAAGCTATATTTTCCGTTGACACTTTGGCATCAAAATTTGGTCAGAAAATTTCTGTTTATGGGAGCTGAATTTGAATAGGGGTCGCGCTAAGTCAAAAAGTAGATGTATGTCACAAGGTCATAGAGGCCACATTTTCAGTCCAATACTAATGAAAGTTGGTCATATTATTTTTTCTTGATAATATCTCATATGAATCGTAAATGGGTCACTTTCTGCCAAAAGCCAGGTCATCAGATGAAATCTTTTAAATAGGTTGTGTAGGCTCCAGAGGCATAACTTTCTGTTAAATACATATTATAATTAGTCAAAATGTTCTTCTTGACGATAAATAAGACGGGATTGAAAATGGGTCACAATTGTTGAAAACTTAGATCGCAAGGTCAAATCAAGGAAAAAACTTAGTATAGTCCAGGAGCCATATTTTCTGTCCAATACTCATGAAAGGTGATCAGAATGTTTGTTCTCATAATATCTACAAGAAGTTGTGAAATAAGCTATGTTGGGGTTAAAGAGTAGGCAACTTTTAGAGATTCCGGAAAAGGCGTGTTGTACACGCTAGAGGTCAATTTTTCAATCCAACACTTATGAAAGCTTGTTAGAATGTTTGTCATGATATCGTCGGGTTTCTTCAAAAACATCGTGACTACAGCTTGTTACAAGCTGTAGTTACGAGGTTTTCGAAGTACTAGTAAATCGACGATATCTCGGAAGAGACCGGAAATTGGTTACGTTTCGTCAAAAGACTCAGGTGAGCGACCTCAGGGCCATTATAGCCCTCTTGTTTATATAATCTACGAATTTGCTGTCAAAATTTCACATTTAATTTGTCATCAGCAACTTCTCTGCTGTAGCAGACAATACGGAATAAGATCAGCAGACACAACATGCGCATTCAGATGTTTGATTTTCGTTATCCGAAATTGCGTAAGAAATTGAAGCAAGCTGCGAAGTAATTAATTAATCAAGCCCAGACTAGAAAAAAACATCTTGTTTTAGTTCCTTTATGAAGATATCAGATAAGCTGATTAACACCCCTCTTTACCACACAAGCCCTTTCCTTTTTTTTACGATCCTAATTAAAGACGCCTTGAAAAGCATATTGGTGACAAGCATTTTCTTCTTTTCACTCAGTGTTTTCAATCCTTTCACAGACAATCCCTACCTCTAAGTCAAGTTAAATCTGTCGATTGCAAATGCTTTCAATTTTCAAATGCTTTCAATTTGGACTAGTCTAAATTGCTGTCCTCTGGAAAGCGTTTATTACAGAAGTTGTAATTTCTCATGAGACAAATTTCAATGATGGCGGCTGGTTGATGTCTTGTGGCACTATCAGTCAAGCTTTGATTATTCATCATTTAAAGCCGGGGACTTCAGTGCATTTTCTGCGTTATCCATTAGGCTGATAAACGCGATCCACTGTCCTTTTGCGGACAGTGTAGATCAAGATCAGACTGCACGTAACGTGCAGTCTGATCTTGGATCTACACTGTCCGACAAGGTGATATTATTTCCCAAATCATAACATTGAAAAAAAAAAACAACTTTTTACAATCGAATTGAAAATTTCATTTTACCTATTTAGCAGGATATGCATTAACTCTTGAGAAAGAAGACTATATTAGTTGTATGGTTAGGTGGCAGGGGACTTGGAAACTTGTTCACGGCTGTGGTTAATCATGCTGCCCCGAGCCCAAGGCGAGGTAGCGACATGATTCACCACAGCCGTGAACAAGTTTCCAAGTCCCCTGCCACCTGACCGTGCAACGAATTTATTTGACTGCAAAGTTTTACCCTTTCAAAGCCCGTTAATCGAAATTTTCCTGTTTCATAATTTCACAAATCGAGTATGCTGACGAAATAGAAATTCCCTTCTGAGTGCCCCAATTCAATGAAAACTGATGTCACTAAAACGTGTAGTTTGGTACATAAATGTGCAGTCTGGTGATCGATCGACGCCGCTATTTTGGATGTTGTGTTGCACATGTAATTGTAGTGATGTTTACGGGCACTCAAAAAGGAAACTTGTTTAACGTGGTTTTTGCCAGGGAACATGATATTATGTTCCCACTATGTTAACCAATCAGATCACGAGAAATTTCTTTGCAGTATAATAATATTAGTTGTACGGTTAGGTGGCAGGGTCTTGGAAACTTGTTCACGACTGTGGTAATCATGTTGCCCCGAGCCAAAGGCGAGGTGGCGACATGATTCACCACAGCCGTGAACAAGTTTCCAAGTCCCCTGCCACCTAACCGTACAACGAATTTATTTGACTGCAAAGTTACACCCTTAAATAGCGTATTAACCCATTACCACACAATCCTTACTTTTAACGCCCTTGAGAAAGAAGCCTTTAGAACACATTGTGGGAAAAGGAGAAAATGCTGGTAACCAGCATTTTCTCCTTTTTCCACAATGTTTTCTACCCTTCACAAAATAAATTTCAAATTTTCAGTCACTTTTCTTTTGTCGTCTGCAAATGCTTTCGATTTGGACAAACCGAAAATTATATTGTTTGGTAATGAGTTAAGCGATATTTTCCCGTTTTATAGTTTCACGAATCGAGTATGCTGGCGAAATAGAAATTCCCTTCTGAGTGCCCCTATTCAATGAAAAACTGACGTCACTGAGTACTGACGTCACAAAAACGTGCAGTTGGTGCATAAACGTGCAGTCTGGTGAACGACCGACGCCGCCATTTTCGATTCTGTGTTGCACGTGTGGTGATGTTTACGGGGCACATAAAAGGGGGAAACTGACTTTACGTGTTTTTTGCTAGGGAATATGATATACATGTATATGTTCCCGGCATGTTAAACAATCAGATCACGACAAATGTCTTGGCAGTATATTAATATTTTAGACCAGTTTGTAAGCATTTCCAGATGACAAGGTGAATGTGGCTCAAGTGATGGGGCTGTTTAAAAAAAAGCAGAAAACTTTGAGGGGAAACGGAAAAATGCTAGTTGCCAGCGTGTTCTTTTTTTTTCTCGCAATGTTTTTCGAGGCCTTCTTGATCAGGGTTATCAAAACACAGGATTATTTCGTAAAGGTTCAATGTGTCTGCTCGTTTGTTTGTTGCCGAATCCCGGCAGAGCATGCAGGACTCAAGAACGGGGGTCACTGGTTCGAAATCCCCAGCTCCCCGATTTTTTTTTTATGAAAAGAAGTTGGTAGCCATAGAGACGGGATTTATTCCTCACTCACCGCTGGTCATTATGTCGACGACGGTTATATGGGAAAGTAGCCATTGGATTGAAACAGTATTGTGCGAAATACTGGTAATAGAGAATCCAGGTAAGCATGGATAGGTGGGTTGGTCGCTGCAACATAACTGGAATGATGTTGGCGGCATTGACACAAATTAATTAATCAATCAATCAATCAATCAATAAATTGATCAATCAGCCAATCAATCAAATAATCGTGTGCTTTTTTTCAAGACCATTTCATCTTTGAAAAAAAAGGGGACACCCTAAAACGCTGAATTTTCTGCTGAATTCAGCAACCTGCTGATCAGCAGATATACACTAAAACGCTGAACTGCTGAATTGCTGAAAACTGATTGTTGAGGGTCATAGACTTTTAATACTTGAAACTGTTAGTGTGTGTGTGTGTGTGGGGGGGGGGGGGTCTGTCTCTCTGAATGTACGTCTTTCTACATGTATGTCTGTCTGTTTGTCGATATGTTAATTTATCGGTGTATCATCTTTTTATGATGAAATGAAATGTGTTTGATGCTTTACTTCTTTGGCAAGAGTGTTATTATTGTCAAAGAAAGAAACTTTTGATCATTTAAAAATGTACTTAATTGTCATCAATTATAATGATTACACTTACTAGCAGATTAGATGCATTGTTGAATGTACCAACCTGTTCATTTAATTGGCCAGATTTGCTGTATTAAATCTGGTTCACTGTCCTAACCAATGAAGTAAAGTTTGCTTCTTTAATTGTTTTTGCTTTAATCTGATTGATTCATAATATATTTGCATGTACATTTAAAATGCTTGAGTTCAGATTTCGGTTGTCTACTAAAAAAAATTCTCTTGATGTTCAATTCGTAGATTTGGATTAATCATATTTGTGAGTGTGCTAATTATCACTGTTTGTCATGGCTTTGATTATAGGACATAGTCAGTTGAAATACTTTAAGAATTATCTGCAGGATAGTTCAATTAGGTGTATATACTCTTCTGGATGTACTGTGGAGGAATTAACACATTTACCATGTATGAAGGAGGCTGTGCCAGCTGCATCAGTAAGTACCATCTTTTCTTTTTTTTTTATCCTCAAAGCTATACACATATAAAGCAGAATAGAGTAAAAAATAAAAAGAGTGATTAGATATTAAACCTGCGGACAATTTACTAGCTGACAAAATTTTGGAAAAGTCCGAAATGGAATAAAAGATAAAGAAAAAAGCCTTCTAACCTCAGATCGATAAGAAAACACTGGGTAAAGGGTTGATCATAAAGACCATGCACTTCAATTTCCACAATGCCTCTGTGTTGATTGTTGGGATACACTCACCCTTAGTCCTAGTGGCACATTTTAATGCCAGATCTTCAAAGAAGAAAATACTGTTATTTTTTCCCGTATGTCTTAAGGCGATATTAAAACTTTTCTACAATTGATTTTTATAGCCAGCCCATATCATGAGCTAAACCTTTACATGTCTAAATTGAAGAATTATTGATACGATACGATTTGCCAAGAAGCACAACTTGGATATTCAGATAAAACCCTTTACCACTTAACGACTCTGTTTAAAACGCTGTTAAAAACAGATTTTGAAAACATTGTGAAAAAAGGAGAAAATGCTGGTAATATTGCAACATATTTCTCCATGTTCCATAATGATTTTAGTCCTTAAAAAATACCTATCCTTCTTTAAGCTTTTACCAAATATTCCCTGGTTTTAACGATCCTGGTGAAGAAGCCCTCTGAAAATAGTGTGGTATTCTGGTAACAAGCATTTACTGCTTTTCCCACAATGTTTTCTACTCTTTGAAAGTCGAATTTCTATTTTTTAATCACGTATATATGGTAGTCTGCAAATGATTCAAATATTGACAAGTCTTAAATCTTGATGTTCAGCAAAGAGTTAACATTATACTCATTAACATGTTTCGAACAATATACACTGTAATCCAATCAGTAATATACTAATTAACAGATCTGTCATGACATAACTTAAAGAGATAAAAAGTTCTCCAAGTGTCACAACCAGCAACAGTAGGTTTCCTATTAACTCTTAACCGAACCACAAGTTCTAGACTCGGTCATATTCAAGACCCTAGCATACAACAATGTCCAAAGTGATACAAATAAACTGAAGCTCTTTGCCAGGGTTCGACACATTGTGCCAAAAAAAAAGAATAAGCCTGTAACCAACATTTTCTCCTTTACCCACAATTAAGCACACAAAACAAAACACTTAAAAAAATTCAACAACGTAAGTGTGCCTAACAATAGACTAGTTGTGCTACTTTAACCGTTCATCAAACGACAAAATTTTGGACCAGGCTAAATTCAAAGCTTTTGCAGACAACAAAATGAATGTGACTTAAGAATGTCAAATATAAAATATTACAACGTTTTTTGCTCAAGGAAGCGTCTAAAATCATATATATCTATTCATTTTTATCAGCAATTCAGCAACGAAATACCAAATTTTACTTTCAGCTTTCCAGGAAGAAAAAAAATAAATAAAAAAAAAAAATCGCCCTAATACTTAATATTATGCTTATATATTTTTCAATAAAAGATATATTAATGCATAATAATGTTTATAAATATCATATACATTATTATTCAGCAATTCAGCAGTTCAGCGTTTTAGTGTATATCTGCTGATCAGCAGGTTGCTGAATTCAGCAGAAAATTCAGCGTTTTAGGGTGTCCCAAAAAAAAGAGGCAATTGCTTGCATGATTACTGGAACTTAATTCTCGTCAAATTCAAACACAAAAGAGTTCATTATCCACAGTTAAGTACAACTTGCCATCTTTCTTTTTTAAAAAAGAAAAAAGATTTGTCTTGTAATATATTCGCATTGATAAACAAACCTATACAGCCTCCAAACATTGCTCACCAAAACCGTCTCAGCATCTAACGACCTTTGTGAATATTAACGTCCGTAACCAACTCTTTTTGAAATTTTTAACCCATTACTACACAATTCCTACTTTTGACAACCCTGAGAAAGAAGCCTTTAGAAAACATTGTGGGAAAAAGAGAAAATGCTGGTTTACCAGCATTTTCTCCTTTTCCCACAGTGTTTCCCATCCTATCAAAGAAAAATTGCACCATTTAATCTACACTGAAATTTTAGTCTGCATATGCTTTCAATTTGGACAAACCTAACATTTTGTCGTCTGCTAAAGGTTAGACAGGAGATAACGTAGGTATGGTATGATAACGATTTAAATGTTTAACGATTTACCATAGCCTTATCCAATATTAAAAGACTTTGCAGACGACAAACTAAATGTTCCTCAGCAAGAAGAACAGCTGTTACAACAGATTGCTTCTCTTTCCATATAATGTTTTATGTCGTATTTATGTCGTAATGAGCTTAGCCTCTACCACGAAACCCTGTGTGCTGAAGACCATTAAGTGAAGAGCCTTTGAAAACATTTTGACATAGGACAAAATACTGAGGACCAGTGATTTAGATTAACGCAGTGGACCCGTAATAGAAAGCAGCTATTTCCACTGTATTATTAATTAACTATTGGATATATAGAAGTTATACAAGGAAACCGGTCCACGCGATACCAGTCACATTTCTGATTTCGTATAGTACACAGGTCGTGACCCCGGCTTAATACGACTTGACCTCCGATCAATACAGTTGACCTCGTATCAATATTGATGACCTGCGACCAATACAAAAATCTTTGAACGTGATTAGTCAAAAGTTCAGTGGCGTGAGCGTCTGCGCTTACTTTTAGCCAATCACGTTCAAAGAGGCGGCAAAGTAAACGTAACTTAAAAATTGATATTTGTTTCCAGCAGGGTAGAAAACATTGTGGGAAAAAGGAGAAAATGTTGGTTACCAGTATTTTCTCCTTTTCTCACAATGTTTTCAGAAGGCCTCTTTTTCAGGGTCGTAAAAACCAGAGATTGTTTGGTAAAGGGTTAATTAATAAAATTGTCATTAATCAAGTGATTTCGTATTGGCCCAGTTACAGGTCCTCGGTCAGCCGTATTGACCCTCGGCCTTCGGCCTCGGGCCAATACGGCTGATCTCGGACCTGTAACTGGGCCAATACGAAATCAATTGATTAATAACATTATAATATTGTCCTACAAAATTTGCTAAGAATAGAAATGAGTAATTTTTGTACTACTTTCACCGAGCCACTTTTTCCATTTTGCTCCTCCTAGAATTATCATTTATAACTCTAAAACCACTATAATCTCATTACAAAAGATACAATAATTACCTCCCTTTTCTGGAAACCAACAAAAGTATCAAAATACAATTTCAAGATAGACATCAAAGGAATTTCTGGTCGGTTAAGAATGTGCAAAAATATCATATCTGCATAAATCTGTCTTTACCAACTGTCAATGAATTTTTACCTTGTAGCACTGGAAGTATTCACGGGTGAACTACCTTAAGTTAGTTTGTTATCTTTAAATGCTTTGAATCTTAACGAGCCCACATGTTGTTGTTTTGTTAAAAGTTGACATGTCGTATAAATCTGGATCAAACTGCTGTGAGCACGGTTATAGCCACAGTGGATATCACAGGATCCCGCACGAAATATGACATATGAAAAGGCCTTTATCTATTTTTTTTTCTCTCTCTCTCTCCTACAAAATGAAAATAAAATAGACATGTATCAAGATAAACAGAATACTTCTCTATCATTTCAGCTCTTTGCCAAACACCAACATCAACAACAACAACAACAAAAATGATCAGACCTCTCTAACAGTAGTCAGTCAAAAAGGCAGATTGCCACAGACTTTGCTGTCTAAATCCATTTTTCTTGCGAAAGTGTTCTGATACACAGCCTATTTCATAATGGTTTTTTAACCCATTACCGCACAATCCCTACTTTTGACGCCCCTGAGAAAGAATCCTTTAGAAAAAACATTGTGGGAAAAGGAGAAAATGCTGATTACCAGCATTTTCTCCTTTTCCCACAATGTTTTCCACCCTTCACAAAACAAATTTCAAATTTTCAGTCACTTTTATTTTGTCGTCTGCAAATGCTTTCGATTTGAACAAACCTAAAATATTGTCGTTTGGTGATGTGTTAAATAAGAAAAACGAAACAGGAAATAGACGTGGCTTACTGTTATATGACGAATTTAAAAAAAATTATTAATTTGCCCTGGTTGCAAATGATCCCTCAAATAATTCAATTTCCTGAGGCGATAAAATCTCAGCAGAACGAAAAATAAGTTAAAAAAAAAGAAAAAAGTGGACCGCTGGACACGGCGGGGAATCACGTAACACAACAACAACAACAATGACCGTTATTTGAAAAAATTCTCCAACTTCTGGTAAGAAAATCTTCAATAATTCCCTTAATACGTGACCGATTAGGATTTGGTTTGAAGCAGAGAAGGCGGAAGGACTCCGGGAATCAGCTTGATATGTTAGATTTTTTAAACAACATCTGATAAAAAAGTTATTGACGAGCAAACAAATTATCCAGGGTAAAAAATTTGTTTGCTCGTCAATAACTTTTTTAATTGGGTGTTGTTTAAAAAAAATCACACATCAAGCAAATCCCTGGAGTCCTTCCGCCTTCTCTGCTTCAAACCAAATTCCAATCGGTCATGTATTAACGGAATTATTGAAGATTTTCTTACCTGAAGTCGGGGAATTTTTTCAAATAACGGTCATTGTTGTTGTTGTTGTGTCACGTGATTCCCCGCCGTGCACTGGACAAGATCATGCGACTTGAAAACGCGGAAAGGTCATATGAGTGTTATGTAAAGCATGTGTCACATGGCGGCCTTTTTACTGTTTTGTTTACATGTACCAAAATATATTAAAATTAAAAGCTAATAAACAATTTCGTTAAAAATGATATCCCCCCGCCGAAAAACAACCTTTTTTGATACAAATATATTAAAAGTATTGTGTTTTGCATGTACATGTGGCCTTTTTGTTATTGGTCCGTGATGAAATTATACATTAAGCTCCCTTGTTCCATGGTACAGCAATTAATTACATAAAAAATATATAAGAGGTCCATAACAGGATTATACATTAAAAACCCTTTTTGCAGAATTTGGCCTTTCATAAAATGAAAACTATTGAAGAAAATATACATCCCCCCCCCTTTTTTTTTCCATGACAAGTCATTATATATGTTATATATGTTCTGCGCAAAGTAGGAATCGGGACAATACCTGCACAAAGTAGGAACTCTCACTTTGTCGGGCGAAGTAAGAATTCCTATATACCTGGCACAGTTCAGTTCCGGAATTGTCCCTGCGCAAAGTAGGAATCGGGACAAAGTGAGAATCTGTAGTTTCTCTGCGCGAAGTAGGAATAGCAGACAAAGCTAGATTTTTTTTTTTCATTTTTCATCATTTTCTTACCGGTATTATTGATGTTAGTCCATTAGTACAGAGAGACTATTGGTTGACAGGGTTTGATATTCATGATATTTTGAAGTAAGTTCTAACTGAAATACCGTTGAAAGGCACCATAACATGCAAAAGCTAGAATAGCTACATTAATGATAAACCATGTGCCTAGCATCCTATTTCTGAATTTTGGTGCCGAGCCTAAAAGCCCAGTCGGGAGCGTACAGGACTTGAGAACACGGAATTAATGGTTCGATTCCCGGCTCGGCCAATTACTTTCCGAGGACTGGTGTTAGTCATTGCGACAGGATTCATTCCTTTCTTACCGCTGATCATAGTTTCGACGATGGTTATGTGGGAAAGCAGCCTGTGACTTGGAAATAATATCGTGCGGTGTAATGGTAAAGATACCCCAGAAAAGCATGGCTAGGTGCACTGGCTGCCGTGATATAACTGAAATGATGTTACGAAGGGCGTTAAACACCGTATAATTAGTCAATAAATTTTGGCCGACAGGATATAACAAATAAGTTACCATGCGTTTTATTGTATATCGTGAAAACCATGTCCTATGGATACCGAATAAACGCAGTTCATAGAATAATGAAGTTATCAAAAAATCTATGTTAAGTATAGTCATCAATTTTAAGATGTAAGAAACAACGAAAAGAGAATCATGATTGCCAGAATCTGAAACCTTTGCAATATATCTAGACTATTCTCACTTTGTTCTACCATTTGAATTCTTACTTTGTCCAAGCCTATTCCTACTTTGCGCACAGACCATATCTGACCACGATGCGATATGTCTCCCTTGCGCAATTCTAGAACTGTCCGGTACAATTCCGGAATCGACGGACAAAGTAGGAGTTCCTACTATGCGCAGGACAATTCCGGAATTGTCCCGATTCTTACATTGCGCAGAACATATATATATGAAAACAAACAAAAAAAGTATCAATGGACTATCCAATGGAAGACATGCATGAAGTTTCATAAATTTTTGTCGAGGACTTTAGAAGATATCCGTCTCAAAATATACACCGCCACACTGCTGCCATTTCAAGCAGCTAGTTGGAGACTAAAGTGTAGAAATTGCTAGCACCTGCCTGGGTAGCTGAATGGATATATGGTGTTACTTGTGATCTAAAAGGTTTACGAACAGACTGATGGATGGAGAGACCAATGCACATTGTACTCATTGGTCACTGGCTTTGATCAAGCAATAAAAATATGAAGTTTAGTTTAAACATATTTTATTCATCGATTACATGTAATTACAAAGATCTAAAGACAAATCAACAAATCATCAAACAATAACTGACGAAATGGATCAGAACGAAAGCTAAGCTTATATTGTTCTTCTCCAAAATTCAGGTACACAGTTACAGGTTGATAACGTAGTAAAAAATCATAATGGTATTTTGATTGCTATTGAAAGAAAAACCGTGTGAAAGAAAAACAGAACAGGAAAATAAGCTGAAAAATAAGCTGAATGGTGAAGTTTCATGAAACTATGTCCAAAAGTTGGAGACACATTGATAAAAAATTAAATTTGGCATGAAGCCCCCTTTTTCCATAATACAGTGATAAATTGCAAAACCCTGACAACATGTGCTAGGTCACATGATCTGTGAAAATCTCATACAAATCTGTTGAGATATGTCCAGTAATTAAAGAGATACTGGTGAAAAATGCAATATGAAGCCCCCTTATTCCATGATGCAGCTACAAATCCCAAAACTTTGACAATATGTGGTAGGTCACATGATCATGTGAAAATTCAATCCAAATCTAACGAAAAATGTGGGAAGCTTTGCGTTAGGTCACATGATTATGTTAAAATTTCATCCAATTATGCCAAGAAAAGTGGGAAGACTTGCTTTCGCAAGAAATAGAATGAAATAAAACATGAAGCCCCCTTTTTTCATGACGCAGCTACAAATTGCAAAACCTTGAAAATATGCGAAAGGTCACATGTCTAGAAACATTCTGTGAAAATTCTATTCAATTCTGTCAAGAAATATGGGAGGAGTTGCGTTCACATGAAATAGAATGAAATAAAACATGAAGCCCTTTTTTCATGACGCAGATACATATCGCAAAATGTTGACCATATGCAATAGGTCACATGGCGAGAAACACTCTGAAAATTCTATTTAATTCCGTCAAGAAATGTAGGTGGAGTAGCATTCAAAAGAAGTGGAATGAAATATAAAATGAAGCCCCCTTTTCCATGACACCTTATTAAAAAAAAAGGGTATATAACTGTGGTGTTGCATGGTCAATCTGGGTGAAACTTTTTTTTCCAGCATTTCTTAATGGTGGTTGATAGATGTGATAAGTTCAAAGTAAAAACGTTTTATAGTTTTGAAGACAAGACTCCAAACATCAAAAGTTTATTTAAGTGTAACTTAAGTGGAACTTAAAATCGTTCCCAGTTGGCCATTTTGCATTGAATAAAAATAAAAAATTGTCTCGGCAGAATGGGTTATTGTACACATGTATAAAGTTTTACGAAATTCCGTCCAATGGTATTGGAGATATTTGCCGGGACGGATATATGGAAGGAAGGGCGGACGAACAACGCTAAGACTATATCCCTCCGCCTTCGGCGGGGGATAATAAACTATTTGCAAACATTGATGCTGGCCTCCCCTGATTTTTTTTTTGTAAAGAGGCAAATTTGTCCAACTCACTGTTGGAAAAGGAGTAATTGCTGCTGATAATTGTGCGTCTGAAAATTCAATAAGATTATACATTATACGATTACAGGCAAACGTATATACAAATAAATACATTATTAATTAGTATAAGAAAAGATACCGTCGGTTTGCTTCCAAAACCTCGTAACTACAGCTTGTTACAAGCTGTAGTTACGAGGATTTGGAAGCAAACCGACGATATCATCTCCCATCGTAGCGTTTAGCAAGATGTGAGCAAGCGCCGGTTACTGTTCACTGTATGCTCTTGAGGTGAGACTTGAATTTAATGTCGTGTTTTCCTTGTCCTTTGACCTTTAAACCGAGATTACCTTTCTCTTTTGAAGTTACAGTCACAATTCGAGTTTATGGTGTGTATGTAAACTTACAGAACAATTTTGTTCGATTAAGGTAGTGGACCCCTAATACGTCTAGTGTTGCATTGCATAAAGTTTTCTTGGCAGTTGATAAATACGGATTTAGACAGGTATAATATTTTTGCATGTTTTTAACCGACCAGATATTTCTTTATGCCTATCTTGAAATTAATTTCAGATAATTTTGTTAGTTTCCAGTAAAGGGCATCCTCGGATACCCCGGGGTCTCCCTATTTGCTACGCTACATCGACCCCTGGGACAATTAATTGAATTTCCCTCGCTTTACCGCTGGCCGAATGCTGGCTTTTCATTGGTTCCATCATCATTTTGTGATGGGCGAGTGGACTGTACGCTATGACGTTTCGTATCGATTTTCGGCGGCTGATTCAAAGTTTTATTAGTCAATTGTCCCAGGGTCGATGTAGCGTAGCAAATAGGGAGACCCCGGGGTATCCGAGGATGAGTAAAGGGAGGTATTCACCATCTCTCTTTGTAATGAAAATATAGTGGTTTAAGATTTATAAATGATAATTCTAGAAAAGACATAAAGGGAAAAGTGGCTTGGTTAAAGCAGTACAATAACACTCTTTTTTTTAATCGTAGCAAATTTTTTAGGATAATATAATTGTGCAAATAGCTGTTTTCTATATGGAGTCTAGTACATTAACCCATTTCCACACAATCCCTGCTTTTGACGTCCCTGAGAAAGAAGCCTTTAGAAAATAGTGTGGGAAAAGGAGAAAATACTGGTAACCAGCATTTTCTCCAGTTCCAACAATGTTTTCTACCTTTCATAAAACAAATTTCAAATTTCGGGTCACTTTTATTTTGTCGTCCGCAAATGCTTTCTATTTGGACAAGCCTAAATTTTGTCGTTTGGTAACGAGTTAAATATGATGGTCAGATATGGTGTCTAATACAGAATAGTTTGAGAGAGTTGTTCGTGAATAAAAGAATAGTTCTAAAAGTACCGTTGGTTAAAGCAGGTTTAACTCATTTACCAAACAGCAATATTGTAGACTGGTCCAAATTGAAAGCACTTGCAGACGACAAAATAAAAGTGACTGAAAATTTGAAATTTGTTTTGTGAAGGGCAGAAAATATTGTGGGAAAAGGAGAAAATGCTGGTCACCAGCATTTTCTCCTTTTCCCACAATGTTTTCAACAGGTTTCTTTCTCAGGGGCGTCAAAAGTAGGGATTGTCTGGTAATGGGTTAAAAAGAGGCCGGAAAAACACCACCAGGAATATTCTCGAAGCCCTTAAATTGACTCGTATCAAGTTTACTCTTACTGCTCATGACGATTTAAAACTTGTCAAAATTGAATGTTACAGACGACCGAAAAAATGTAGCCTAAATGCTGTGATAACTCATTGAAAGAAAAGAAAACATTGTGGGAACAGGAAAAATGCAGCTTTCCACTTTTTCTCAGAGTCGTATGTAAAAGGTAAACTCTTTACCAAACGACAAAATTTTAGACTGGTCCATATTGAAAGCATTTGCAGATAACAAAATAAAAGTGATAGAAAATTTGAAATTTATTTTTAGAAAGGGAAGAAAACATTTTGGGAAAAAGAGAAAATGCTGGTTACCAGCATTTTCTCCTTTTCCCACAATGTTTTTTAAAGGTTTCTTTCTCAGGGTCGTTCAAGGTAGGGATTGTGTGGTAACGGTTTAAACCTTTTTTTACTGTGATTTATTAAATTCAACAGATAGACGGAAAATAAGATTTGCAAAATAACAAAATGACGACGTATGACGATATTTTGAAAACCATTGGAGAATTTGGACCTTTCCAGAAGAAAGTTTACATCTTACTTTGCCTTCCGTCGATCCCCTTGTTGGCGATGCTTGGGGTTCACGTTTTTGTACTCGGGGTTCCAGAACACAGGTAATTTTTTGGATATCTTTATTTAATCAAAGCATTGAGAACGCTGAAGTGGTATTTGTCAAGGAAACCCATGGTGTGGAATTAATAGTTTGAAAGAAAAACAGCATTGAGAACGCTGAAGTGGTATTTGTCAAGGAAACCCATTGTGTGGAATTAATAGTTTGAAAGAAAAACAGACATATTGTTCAAACTTTGGCTTAAAAGTCAACCCACTAAGCAAATGAATACCTTTTCGGTTAAAGGGAGAGTGCTCATGTAGCTTAAAACTTTAATTTTTAAATATCTTTAGCCTTTTACATTTTATTCCAATATTACAATCAATTACTTCGATCTATAAATATTCATGAGCACTCACATGGAGAAGCGCGCAATCATAGGACGAACAAGCCATGGAACGAATTGGTTTGGAACGAAAAAGCAGGCAAATTTGTATCATTGCGCCAATAAAAGGCTATGAGCGAGCGATAGAAGCTATTTTCAATAAAAATAAGTATCTCAAAGATCGATAGCCTCGCCCAATGTATTTTAATATGCCATTTCAAATTACATATCGAGTGCTACCAAAAAAGTCATTTGCCTGAGAAAAAAATGAGTTTAACTGGGTTTATTTCCTTCGGCTTTGCACAAAATAAGATACATGGATATCAAAATTCCATCTTGAACTCATAGTGGTATTGTCTTCGACAAATACTACAAAAAGTGATTAATCATCAGTATTTCTAGAAAACAGAATCTCCTCTAGCAGAGTATGAAACCCGTGACTAATTTCTAGTAATTATGGATTTACGAGTTTTACGTGAAACCTTATGGTTACTCTAGGCTCAAATAAAACGTCCTGCGATATTTTAGACCACTAATGCAGTATATGACGTCATTAAAATAGCTTATTTCATGCTTTCCGGTAGGATATCGAGAAATAGCAGTGAAAATATTTTTCGATCTTACATTTGTTCCACCAGTGAAAAAACCGATTTTCATGTTCTTGTTGCCTAGGTTAATTGCGCGTGCCTTACAACCAGATAGAAATATGACGACATTTTTCGCGTTTGACGTAATATTGTAATGCGTTGCTATGTGGGAGCGGTACGCCACTGAGAAAAGAAATGTACTGGAGTTTGATAAAGCTGCGCCCAGAAAGGGTTAAAAACATGAAATAAATAGAATATTTGGTGGTTTTTTTTTTCGAAGAAAGGTCGAAATTTATTTCATCTCGTGAAAACCATCGGTAATATTTTCACTGGTGGCTGCGACGGTGTCCACTCGATGAAATAACATTAGATCTTTCACCGAAAAAAAAACTTTATGTAATACTTTACCTTCTTAAATATGACGACATTTGAGTCAGTTACCAGATAATTTGATGCTCATCTATGCAAAATTTTGTAATTCTTCCTGTAGTAGTTTTCAAAATAGCGCGGTAGTCCATGACCTTTTTTTTTATCACTCCACGTAAATGTTTGATTCCTTATCATCATATCCTGCGGTCGTTTTCCACAGGTGCACAAAAAAAAAAATCCAGCAACGTTTTATACCAGTCATATATTTACATGGCTTATAAGCTTTGAAAACAATTTTGAGCAAGTATTTATTAAAACGAATAAGTTTGGTCATGATGACACATATTATAACAAGAATTATCTTTAGCCAATCAGCAGTTATATTGTTTTCAAATTTAGAAAATTCTGGAGACTGAGACCAAGATTTTGATTTTAATGTATTTCGAGCGAAAAACATGCTACATTTTTTCCAAAGATGTATTTTTATAGCCATTTTCTCCCTTGCTACCTTTTTTTTTATCGGCTTATTAATATTTATTCCTGCTCATGATCTAGTGTTGCGTCAAAGCAAACAGCTCGAATTGAGTGAAAAACGTTAACAAGGGGGCTGTCTTCAAAAGTGGTCATAAAATGATCTCCAGACAACCTTTGAATTCGATTTTATAGGTACAACTAGTATTATTTGGCTTATCTATTTAAGGATTTGCGGCCTCTATAAAGTTACTGCCATGAGTATGCTTTCCCGCACCTGCCGCATATGCAAGGAGCGGCCGCATGCATTCCCTTTGTACAATATGCTAGCGTATCTTTACTTGATAAAGTTAGGCTGCAGTTTACATAAGCAGGTTAGCTCTTAGCTAATCTTTTGAAATACATCTGGATTAGAAGAACAAATAGATATATGTTTTCGAAAAGACAAATTTCTTGTAATTTCTTCCTAAAAACGTGCAACATGAGGATGGAAATTTTGATGGCGTGCATAGTGAAACATAAACTGGCGCGCCAAGTTCGCCCTTCTATCTATCCAGCAGGTACATTTTTTCCACATAAGAAGCATTTTTGCACTTGTACCCTACATTGAATCACCAGGCAGAGATAAGCCTGAAATATCCATAGAAGTATTTGTATTACCCATCTGAATAGAATAATCAAGATATGATAAAATGTCAAGTGCATAAAACCTTTCAACCCAAGTAGATACCAATCCAAATGCAGCATAGATAAATACATTCAGTGATTTATCAATATAGAGTTCACATGACACTATAGAACGGAACATTACTATCCCCAGTACATTATCATACTATCCCCAGTACAGTAAAATACTATTTTCCGTACAGTTCTTTCAAAACAACAGCTATCCTTGGTACATCACTGTCGACAAAAAACTTGTATTTTCTGGAAATTTTCACCCGATAAAACAAAATTGCAACCAAGCAATGAAATTAGACTAAAATATCAAGAAATTTGTCAACTCAGATTTTTGTACTGTGAAAAGAATCGGCTTTGCCGATGAATTGTATCTAGAAATCTCCGAAATCCGTCGTGAGCAGTCTACTTTTCTGACATTTTTTCCCATGGCTTAAAATAGAATTCGTTGTAGACCTAATAATCTATAAACATCATAGAATCTGGGTTGACAAAGCAATAGTATATCAAAAGTTGTTGTTAAGAAATATTTGGAAATCTCGTACAGGTCTGCAGTCACACAAGACACATTCATTTTTACTCAATTTGACGGCTATATCCGGTGTACTTGTACCCACGGTGTAAATTACTAAATTTAGACTAAGCGGGTATGGTCAAGCATTGAGGGGGTGATAAAATGCCGCCTTCTGATAACGACAAATCGTCGATGTTTGAGAGGTGCTTTATTTTTGTATAAAACCACGCTTCCCAATTCTTAAATGTTATTGATCAATAATTCTGCTTTCAACCATATGTAAAACAATACAAAAGATGTTTTCACCATTTCTCTTTATGTTAGACTGTAAACGAATTTACTTGCAAGTATTTATATCCCAGTATCTCTTTTACGCCGTTTATCTTTTTTTAAAGATATTTCTTGTTCTTTATTGTTTTGAATATTGTTTAAAATTGACCTTTTTTGGAAGGGGGGGGGTCAATGGTTAACCCTTTCCCAAATGACAAATTTTAGACTCTTCCAAACTCAAAGAGTTTGCAGACGACAATTTCAAATTTGATAAAAATGGAAGAAAGTTTTCCAAATGGGTAGAAAACACTGTGGGAAAAGGAGAAATTGCTCGTTACGAGCAATTTCTCCTTTTCCCACTGTGTTTTCAAAAGACTTGTACTGCAGACATGAAAAAAAAGGGCTTGTTTGGGAAAGGGTAATGCATCTATATGATACATTACACTGAGCAAGCCATTTATAATTAAGAATTCATAACATCAATTTTGTGAAACAAGCGGGGGAATCTTCAAGCACAATGGTCCTTGGATAGATCTAGGTAGAAATTATGAAAAAAAGCAAACAGTTTCGACCAAGGTTAGCCTACGCGGACGCCAAAGGCTGACTTGACTCGACGCATTTGCTGATACTTTAAACCCCCGTTCTCACACAGCGCGGGTCATATATGTATTTTTATTTATGACAATTTTTTATCCAGCATGTGAGTTAATATTAATAGACATTCTAGAACTGACAGTGACTTATAGGCCGATGGGGCCGGGTGTATGTTTGTTATACTTCGTCAACTTTTTTGTATGTTATTCTGTACACATGTCACTATAATGAACAATCTACTACTGCTGTATTTCAATGTAAGATATTGATTTTTGAAAGTCAACGTTGGAATATGAGTAGTTGCCGCTAATATATGTAACAAAACATACATGTACTATAAAAACAGAATACATACTTTCGCAATGGTGTCCGATATATAAAAATGCCGAACTTGGTTGTGGGAATCGATAACTGTCTCACCAAGGCTCGAAAATTATTTATTCTCCCAACTTCGTTAGATATTTTTGATGTACAACAACACCATGTGCGTATTTTCTACATAGGTTGACTTGTAATATCCGACTTATCGGTAAATACAAGAAAGGGTTTTCTTAATCATATCCATCTGTTATCGCGCATGAATAAATTAAGCGTCCTGAAATACTGCATCGCGGTTGCTGCACTTGTTTACATATAATGTCATAAATGCCCTGCAACATGCGAAAAGAGGCATTCGGACGTTTGCGTAAGGTGTCATCTCAGATCAGCCTGCGCAGGCTGATCCGTGACGACACTTTCCGGTTTTGTTTTTTTTTAATTTTATGTCTTGCTCAAACCTAATGTAGTCGTAAAGTGTCGTCTCGAATTAGCCTGTGCGGACTGCGCAGGCTTTCCCCAGACGACACTTAACGCGAATGTCCGAATCCCCTTTTGGCGTGTTCCAAGCCAGGTGTGCCAGCATGGTCCCACAAGATTTAAACATATCCACTTACCATACTGCAAAGAAATTTCTCGTGATCTGATTGGTTAACATGCCGGGAACATATATAATGTTCCCTGGCAAAAACCACGTAAAACCAGTTTCCCTTTTGAGTACCCTGTAAACATCACTTCACATGCAACACAACGTCCAAAATGGCGGCGTCGGTCGATCACCAGACTGCACATTTATGCACCAAACTGCACGTTTTAGTGACGTCACTTTCCAGTGACGTCAATTTTCATTGAATTGGGGCACACAGAAGGGAATTTCTGTTTCTTCAGCATAACGTGCTTTGAAGGGGTAAAACTTTGCAGTATAATAAATTCGTTGTACGGTTCGGTGGCAGGGGACTTGGAAACTTGTTCACGGCTGTGGTGAATCATGTCGCCACCTCGCTTTCGGCTCGGGGCGACATGATTAACCACAGATGGTTAACCTGACCTTATAACAATTAATGTCACGGATCAAGAAAAGCCACAAGGATACCACCTGATATTCACATGTATCACAAATGGCAAGACAGTACTTACTCAGTCGTGTTTACCAGTACCCAAAAAGTAGGTCAAAAGGCAGCATCTTTAACTTGGCCGAAAAATTACAAAAATTAATAAGATAAAACGCTGAGTGTGGCAAAGTTTGCATGAACCCTTTCAGTAATTATGAAAATATTACAGAAAAATCTTACCAAACACCCACCGTTGACAACGTCAAATGGTGATAATGGCTCGGCACCCACTGTTGGGAAATGTGATAACTGATGATTTTAGGGCTGTTTGTTGAAATGAAATCATGTGATGAATACAGATTTTATTATACTGCAAAGAAATTTCTCGTGATCTGATTGGTTAACATGCCGGGAACATAATATCATGTTCCATGGCAAAAACCAGTTTCCCTTTTGAGTGCCCCGTAAACATCACTACACGTGCAATACATCATCCAAAATGGCGGCACCGATCGATCACCAGACTGCACATTTATTCACCAAACTGCACGTTTTAGTGACGTCAGTTTACAGTGACGTCAGTTTTCATTGAATTGGGGCACACAGAAGGGAATTTCTATTTCGTCAGCATACTCGATTCGTGAAATTATAAAACAGGAAAATTTCGCTTAACGCGCTTTGAAAGGGTAAAAACTTTGCAGTATAATAAATTCGTTGTACGGTCAGGTGGCAGGGGACTTGGAAACTTGTTCAAGGCTGTGGTGAATCATGTCGCCACCTCGCCTTCGGCTCGGGGCGACATGATTAACCACAGCCGTGAACAAGTTTCCAAGTCCCCTGCCACCTGACCGTACAACTAATAATGTGCACGATGATGTGTGTAGGATAATCTTGATCAGTTATTTTCTGCATAAGCATTATACCCTCGTCCGTGACACTCACGGGAATGTATCAATCTATCAGACATCATTTTTACAGAAAACAGACACTTTAACTTCTTCAAATGACAGAAAAGACAGAAACATTTCGAGAAAAGGAGAAAAATGCTGGCTACCATCATTTCCCCCTTGTCAAGGAACCCATTGTGTGGATTTAATAATTTGTAGGAAAAAAATAATATTTTTCAATTATTGGCTTGAAAGTCAACCTACTACATAAATGAATACCTTTTGGTGGAAGGAAGAGCACTCATGACAAAATTTGAATTACGTGTGTATTGTTGGTCTCCTTTTGATCATTAGGAGTCAGGGGTAAAGTCCATTGACAGTAGGATGCATGATGGATAAGAGAAAAACCATGTGAACATATCGAATAAAATTTAATTTGTACCTGGAAACTATCGTAACATAATCAATGATTGGCCTCAGTGGATGAATCTTGGTATTTCTGTTATGGAGGAACGGGAACATATTTTGGCGTATCCACACAGTCCGTTCTTCAATACCAAAAAGCAGTTTCTTGCTGGACAATTAATTCTAAGAATCGTCCGGCCTGCATTTACAATGTTTCGAGTAAATATTATAGGATATATAACCAATGCAAGGGCAATAAATATGTATGTTTGGTATGATGATGGAGAATGAATAACACTGGACAGAAAGTGCTTAACAACTCTTCAGCGGGTTGTCACTGCGCAACTTTTCTGCGCATGTCTCTTCCTTTTCTTATTTTCCTTGCGCGTAATTTTGTTTGATTGTAATACTATCATCGGACTGTCAGATTCATTGCGTCGCACTCTACTATAAGTATTTAGAGAAAATATCAGACCTAATAAGAGCAAGAAATAGTCAGAAGAAAGCTTTATGAATTCAATTTATCAATCAAGAAAATTAGCTGTAAGTATTGGTTATAACTTTATATTAAGTTATAGCTGGAACTTTTGTGATTGTAATGGGAGGTTTGTTAAAGTACATGTAATCTATGTCTCCGAGTGATTCCTGGATAGATCTACATTAACTGTTTTTCTATGTATTGAACTTTACTATTTTGCATTATCTAACCATTTACAACACAACAAAATTTTAGACTTGTCCAAATTGAAAGCATTTGCAGATGACAGTTTCATTTTGGCTCATATGAAAGTATTTTTCTTTGATAGGGTTGAAAACGTCGTGGGAAAAGGAGATAATGCTGTAAAAAATTCAAAAGCCTTCTCTTTCACGGGTGTTAAAAGTCATCATTGTATGGTAAAGGGTTAAATTGAAACTCAAAAATTGAAAGCAGCTACAAGTAACTAAAAATAGCTTCAAATCGAAGTTGAAAGTTTAATTGTTTAGAGAGTATTTTGAGGAAATGAAAAAGTGCCCATGAACAATCCGGCCTTGTACCAATTGTAAATTACTAAATCTGTCTGATACGGATGTTAAATATATATTAGGGAAACGAATAATAATGCCAACTTTATTGTGAAAAAGACATGTTTATCTGCTAGAAAATATACAACTTAGTATAAAATTGACTCTTGGTTGTTTTTGTGTCATTTGCATTGTTCCAAGGGAGCTAATTGAGTTAAAAAATTGGGAGAAGTAACCAGGTAACCTATCATTTTTTTGCATTTTTTTAATGAAGGATATAACTATGTATATTTCATAAACATATCAGAACAATCTCTCGGCTAGAGTTCATTTGAAGGTCAAATGATGTCCTAATTTTCACTAATGAAATAAGCATTTTCGTGTTCCAAGGGTTTGAGCATTTATACCTTTTTCAATGAACTTTTTCTAAAGATATACCATAACAATGTTACATCAAGTACATATATCCTCTTTATTGTTAAAAAGACATGATTTTGTGCTAGAAAAATATACAGCTTAATTAGTAATTTGCCTCTTTGGTGTTTTGTGTCATTTTCATTTGTCCAAGGGCGATAACTAAGTTCGAATATTGGGAAAAGTAGCATAGCAACCTCTCTTTTTTTGCATCTTTTGAGAAAATCATGTATATTTCTGAGAAAATTTGAAAGAAAAATCTTTGTGCTAGATTTTTTGAGGGTCAAATAATGTCTTGATTTTCTGTGATAAAATAAGCATTTTTGTGGGCTAAGGGTTTTATCGAAACATAGATACTGTATCATTATTTCGAAATATCTGTTAATTTCTCATCAAAGTCAGAGGATCCATTGGTTTACTATGAATTTAAAACACAAAGAAAATGATTTGACTGAAACTACAGATTTTTATCACAAAATTCCGACGTATGCTGCAATATCTGGGTTTCTGTGTAATTTGAAAAAAAAAAAGTTAAGTTCTTCGTAGGCTCAGAACTCTTTAGTTCATCTGTCAAGGTCTGATTAGCTCTTCACATTTTGAAAGAACATATTTTGAAGTGCTTCTATGTCAAATTTCACGAATTCTCTGTACTAGAAATAACTCGCTGAAACGCCTTTAAGAGATGGAAATTGGTACCATCAGGCTTAAGAAAAGCGTCTTGAAATAGGATAAAAAGCGCTAGAAGACAATGTTCAAAATGAGCATTATTTGTGTTAACCTAAAACTTTATTACTTAACTAGAAGAAGAAATCTCCGATATACGATCTTGAGAAAACAGAAGCATAAAGTTACACTATGATTTAGAAATATCTTTAGCCGTTCATTCCCAAAATTATAATCAATTATTTCGGTCTATAAATATCCATGCGCAATCAAATGGAGTAGCGAGCGATCATAGGATGAACAAGCCATGGGAAGGACTGGTTTTGGAACGAAAAATCCCTGGTACCAAGGGATCGGTACACAAATTTCGTATCATTGCGCCAATAGAAAGTTATAAGCGAGTGAAGCTTTTTTCAATAAAAAATCAAAGTACTGACAGTACTGGAGGAAAAAAAAAAAAAAAAAAGCGAGCAGGCGATTAATTATTAAGTGACAGGCTTCAAGCGATAATATATTCAGGAAAGAGTGTCTTAATCAAGTTATCATAAATACAGTTATTATCATCCGACAAAAAAAAAAAAATAAATAACATAAAATAAAAAATAAATAAATGGGGTAGCCCGGCGATGTTCTTGCAGCTGGACTTGAACCCAGTTGGACAGTATAAGTAAGCATTGCAAACTAGTTATAGTAATTGAAATTGAAGTAAAATTTCTCAAAAACAATAGTTTGGAATCCAGCCAAATTTGAAAGGGTTTCAATACACATTGCATTTAAAAATCCTTCCAAATTCAAAGAAAAAAGACTAATGATGTGGACTTTGTTGAGTAACGAAGTCATCAAAATAGCTGCTTTTCCTGAACTGATCAGTACATTTTCTTCAATTTTAAAGATTTCCATCCCTCGATGAACCAAATGATCTTTGCAACTTTCAAAACAAGAATTGGATTAAAAATTGGATTTCATTGCCGAAACAAGCTATAAAAATTTTCAACTTTAAATGACTGCTTTTTCTAAATTCATTATTGGAGTTTTTTCAAGCTCTTGATGATACAAAGCAACTGTGCAAGTTTCACGAAAATGTGATCACAAATGCAGACTTTATCTATTGCACAAAAACATGAAAATTTTCAACTTCAAAAAGCTACCTTTCCCATGCTGATTGTCAGAATCTTTTTCTTTTGAAAATCAATAGCATTGAAGCCATCAATGAAATAAATAAACTGTGCAACTTTCACAAAATTCTGGTCACAAAATGAATGCAGACTTAATAGCCTTTTCATCCAAGAGAAAGAAATATGGAAAAATACAGGGACAACGGAACCTACACCATGACATAAGATTTGCTAGTTTTCAGCCAGTACAGCAGAAACAAGAGGACCATGATGGACTTATATCGCTCACCTGAGTGCTAAGCAGAAGAAGTCTACAATGAAAGTATATACCAAATATTGAGGTTCAAGTCCAAAATAATAGCAAAAAAAAGCTCAAAATTGTCGCAAGCTACGCCTGTCCCACCACAAATTATCTAGGAAGTATATCCGAGATCTTATAGTCATATATATTTTGACAAAGTTTAATGCTGATTGGTTAATAACTGTAGATGCTAGAGTGTAAACAAAGTAAAACATAGCATTTTTCCAATTCAGTTGTAAATAACTGCAGACCTTCTGCTCCGATTAGACCCATTTTCAGAGTCATCTGAGATCTTATGGTCATAATTATATATATTTACATAGTTTGGTGCTGATTGCTTAAAAATTGTAGATGCTAAACTGTAAATCGAAGTCCCGTGTGATGGTGCTATACACCAAGCACATTAAAGAAACAGTCATAACTTAGGATGGGTTTCGTCCTGTATCTGCATTATCCCCCGTAACAATACTAACAGCCTTCATGGGGCGCATCCATATGGGATACCTTTGGCGACGATAAATAAACGCAAATTCAATCAATCAAGGCAAGCAAGAAAAAACCAGCCCGCATAGCTCAATAGACAGAGGGTGGGACTCGTAAACGTGTTATTTCGAGTCCCTTGAGAGTGTGGGTCGATATCCACGGCTGGCCATCTAAAATTACTAACAGTGTGGATAAAACGTTAAATCAAGGTCCTGTATGACGGTGCTATGCATCGAGCACATAAAAGAACCAGGCGTAACTTAAGATGGGTTTCGTCTTGTATCTGTACTAGCCCCCGAAAGAATACTAACAGCCCACTGGGGTGTGGCCCATATGGGCAACAGGTGGGGACGATAAATAAACCCAAATTCAATCAGTTAAGACAGGCAAGATGGGTGGACAGATAGTGCAGTGGTTAAACGCTGGACTATCAATTCTAGGGCCCGAGGTTTGAAACCCGGCCAAACCAGGACCTATCTGAAACCTTGTGTTTCCCACCCAACTAGAGGTGAACTGGTTTGGAACCCTCGGTAGCCTTGTGTGTAACGGTGCTTTACACAGGCAAGTTAAAGACCCAGTGACGTCTACTGGAAGATGAACTAGGGGCTTGATCCAGGATTTCCTTGTATCCTATTGGCTCTCTAATGGTCCATACCATATATGCCAAGAGCATGAAGGGACTTTAATCCTACAAAGCAATTGTCATCAAGGCAGGCAAGAGATCTTTGATAACCTATGCAGGTTCGGTGGACACTGTCTCAGTACAGGTTCTATCCTGTCAAGGACATCCATGATGTCACATTCAAATACCTATTGTCGCGTGTATCAAAAACCAAATATACACGAACGATAACGAATGTTGTCTCAGTCATTGGCGTCCCTGAAACCGACGGACTTCTCCATGCTTTTTCGCACTCGTATATCATAACACTTTCGAGTTTTCTCCTATCTTATATATGTGTGTTTTGATGAATCATTCGATATATTTTCGAGTTATTAAAGGTGAAATTCATTACTTTTGGACTTTACAGGGAAACATAAAAGGCAGGTTCTGGCAAAACGGGGCTTTGTGAATGGGGAGGACAAAAAACCAAGAAATCCATTAGGCATTGCCTATATTCGGACCGGCCATTGGCCTTACTGCACTCACCTAAGCAGAAGCATCTAGGATTGATAACGTTGAAGAAATCCTAGTTGTACATAGTGATGTAAAACGCATATAAGCTATATTCAGTATGCTTGTTTGGAATAACTTTTTTTCTCAATTTAACTTTGACATGTTTGACATGAATTTACATGAGTTCAGCTTCATGAGAATTTGACTTTGGACCCTTAACTGCACACAAGGTTTTACTAAAATTTCTCTTGGTGACCCATTTTTTTAAACCAAACTCGTCCATTTCAAACTTGTCTAAGATAGTATCAACACAAACACTCTGACGAATGTTAATGAGCATAGAATGTGACATTTATAAGGTGACAAGAGGTTTTTCTAAGATTTGTCCTGTTGACTTATTTCTTGATCTCGGGTGAACTCCAGTTTTAAATTTGTAAGCGATTTGATCAAATAAAACTGCGAAATTCTGTCAGGAGTATCAGAGAGAAAATATGGCTTTTTAGAGCGCACAAAGGGTTATTCTAAGATTTGTCTTGGTGACTTTTTTCCTTTACCCCGGGTGATCCACTTTCAGACTTTTTCGTCTAAACAAACATTCTGACCGACTTCCATTGGTATTGGACTGAAAATATGGCACACACATTTTTTTTTCAATGATTTGTGCTCGTGTCGTACCTTTTTACCACACGCCACCCGGTTTCAAGTCTGACATTGTTTTCATTGTCATATTTCCATTAAGAATTTTCAAATTTTATACACATTTATACCTACGTATGAACATAAAGCAGAGAAAACTTTTCTTCTATATACCATTAACTAGCTTTGTTCTCATTGTATCTAAAGTATTTATAATTTTCGTTCTTCCTCATTGTTCATGGACATATATACTGAACCAAAAAAGAAACTTCCTCTGTGTTTAAGTGCAAATGCAATGTTATTAAAAAAATCTAAATATCAAATGACCTACATATATTCGGGCGAACGATTATGTGTCCGATAAAAATTTCTAACTCGATTGAAAGCATAAAATAATGCCGATATCACTATTTTTCAGCATGATAATACCACATGCCATACAGCTATAGGGACAATTTGAATTTCCTCAATGCGAATAACATTGCATTTATTAATGACGGGCCTGCCAAAAGCAATGATCTGAATCCCATTGAACACCTTTGGGATAATTTGGACTAGTGTGTTAGACGTCGCCCTATTCCACCGTCAAACGTCATTCAGCTAAGACAAGCCTTAATTCAGGAATGGAACAACATTCCACAAACCGAAATCAATACACTTATCCATTCTATGCGCCAACGATGACAGGCAGTCCTTCATGCTGAAGGTGGTCATACCCGGTATTAATTTGTGATTTTAGTGAGCGACCCCTTCTGCATTTTAACTACCATTTTTAGACTTTTGGATCAATCCTCAGCAATAATTTGTTTCACACAAAGTTGCAATAAAATACTCTTTCAATGCACATAAATCTATTTAAATCCTGATTTTCATATTTGTGTATATCTGCACTTAAATACATGGGAAGTTTCTATTTTGGTTCAATATGTATGGACAAAAATGGAAAATAATATTTTAATTAAAATGCATTTCAAGACTTATTTCTGATGTAGCTCTTTATAGTTTCAAAACAAAGAATCTCGACAATGATGCTTTATTGCAAAGGTTATTTTGCAGTAAAAAATAATATATCAATGTCATACTGTTGATGCGTACATTGTAGGTGCAAAATCGAAGGACTGGACAATGATACTTACGCAATTCAAGACTTGATGCACGAGGTGATGGTGAATGCTTCCATACCACTAAATGAGAAAGGAAAATACGACAGGTGTCATTATTATGTTGAGAAAAACGTCACCGTGAAATGTTCTGAATGGGTATATGACGATAGTGTCTACACATTTACTTTTGCACAACAGGTATTATTTTTTTTTGTATTGTTTTATAATTTCGTAGTAAATTCTTTCGTATTGCATCTGCATACACACTTTCATAATTATGGTAACTTAAAAAAATCTTGAAATTAGCTCTCAATAGAAGATGGTACTTTTGCATTGACTCCTTGTAAAGGGTATTTTTCCATTTTCTGGGGTCATAACATACAAAAAAAAATGTCAGGGAAAATGCATACTATGATTACTAATGTAGGGCTTTGGCATATCTTAAACATTTCGAGTTCTAGACAAGGCTTTAAATGTCTAGTAGACAATGTAGATCAAGACCAAATTGCCTTTTTTCACAAAGTGTAGATCAAAATCACAGCACGTGTGCTTTGATCTTAGATTAACACTGTCCGCTCTTTCATCCAATAATCTGGTTAACTCTTTACCACACGACAAAATTTTAGACTGGTCCGAATTGAAAACATTTGCAGACGACTAAATAAAGCTGACTGAAAAATTGAAATTCGTTCTGGGAAGGATAGAAAACACTGTGCGGAAAGGAGAAAATGCTGGTTACCACCATTTTCTCCTTTTCCTACATTGTTTTCAAAAGGCTTCTTTCTCAGGGCCGTCAAAAGTAGGGATTGTGTGGTAATGGGTTAAACACCCTCAAGCTGTAATGTAAACGAATCTTATCTGTATTATACGTTCAGTGCATTGGCGGTTAGATCGGCTCATACAGGTATACAATGCAGATAGCATTCCCACAAGAAAGATGTTTAACTTCCGACAAATCACATAATACCGCTCTGATCACAACATTACTTAAATACCAAACAGGAAACTGTCGTTGTAGCCTACAGCAATGAATTTACTTAAGCAAATGGAAACCATATAGACATTGGCCGATCTTCATTTTTTATGAATCGTCTCCCAGACAAGATGTCTCGCTACATCGATTGTAACTGTTTTATGATTCTCATTTACAGAAAAGGAAATTGCCTCCCAATGCAATGATTTTAGTAAAACATTACATTAATAGCCGTAAATGGTATTTTCGAAAAAAAAAAATTCACTCTTGGCATTCTCGGTATTTTCCTGTCAACAAAAATATCGGCGCCATCTGGAAGTTGATTGCAAGGTAAACACAATGACGCCGTCGCTTATGCTCAGGACGATTTTCAGAAAACAAGCTTTTTCTTCAAAAAAGTATTCAATAGGTGAAAACAAAAGTAATAGATTCTCAGTTTGCGGTAATTGACATTGGTCTTGGATTCAGTTTATCATCATTCATCTTCGCGAGCCAAGGCTGACGATTCACTGCGCTACTCTACCCTTGGCGGATGAAGCTTAATTTTTACATTCACCCGATATGCTTTTTCAAAATTGGATGCAGCCAGCCCTAGCTGCAACGAATGAAATCGCTCGTAGCATTTCATCTTTGATAAAAATAAAACAAGGTCGCTACCTTTCGAATAGAAGGTAAACATGGAAATCCACGTGGATGTCTGCTTATCGCTTCATGTGTATTCGTGAGCGGCTTTTAAAACGATATTTCATTTGCATTTAGAAATATGATGTAAAGGGGCATAAAAACCAGCATCCAATAGAGGGCGCATCGCAGGAATCTTGAAATCCGGCTCAATCAGCCGAGGTAAGATCCACGTAGTGATTGTAAACTTGGCTCGCGAAGATGATCATCATTGTCACGTGGTAATTTTTCATATCAAGTGCACACCAACTCTAAAAATTACAATGTATTTTAATTTTATGTAAAACAGCGAAGTCAAGCACAACCAAGTCAAACAAATTGCAGGACCTGGATTAAGATGAAAGGTCAAGATCAGCCTGAACAGAACGTGCAGCCTGATCATAGATATATGCCGTCCTGTTGTATTGTCAGGCCTGAAATATAAAACATTTCTTGGTTGCATTGGATTATGTAACAAGTGTTGGAAAGAGGTCTAGTATCTGGCTGTGAAAAGGGTTAATGACTGGATGATATTGCCTGCAACACCATGTAGAAAAGGGGCATTCGGACATTTGCGTAAAGTGCCGTCTCGGATTAGCCTGCGCAATCCGCGCAGGCAAATCCGAGATGGCACTTTACGGATACATTAGATTTTCGTGCTCCAGTAGACTAGTGCAAAACCGAAAATTAAATAAAAAAAAAACCCGGAAAGTATCGTTTTAGATTAGCTTGCGCGGACTTCTCAGGCTGATCCAAGGTGATACTTTACGCGAATGTACCTTTTCGCGTGTTACATGCCGTATGGAATGGTACTTTGAATATGACAGGCTTAAAAATCGTCCGACCTAGATAGTGCAGAAGTGCATAACACCATCCTCACACACCCGGTTTCTAGTTGCTTTTAGACCAGGCTATATGTTGACTTAGAGTGGGTATCATAGTTCACTTACGTGATTACAGTAATTACTGCTGCAAACATATAGCACAATTTTGACGCTTGAAATATGATTCAGTTTTAATAAGTAGGTCGGTCCGAAATTGTCACTTCTAGACCCGTCTTGTGGTTCCTGAGAGCACATGATGTCAGACCATAATTATTAATTTTGTAGCAAGATTTAGTGCTACGCAAACCCCATCTTCGGGAGCCAAGCTTGCGATCACTACATGGATCATACCTTGGCTGATTGAGCCCGATTTCGAGATTCCTGCGATGCACCCTCTATTGGATGCTAGTTATTACCCCCCTTTACATCATATTTCTAAAAGCCAATAAAATATCCTTTTACAAACTGCTTACGAATACATATGAAGCGATAAGCAGGCATCCACGTGGGTTTCCATGTTTACCTTCTATTCGAAAAGTAGCGACCTTATTCTATTTCCATTAAAGATGAAATGCTACGAGCGATTTCATTCGTTGCAGCCAGAGCTGGCTGCATCCAATGAAAAAGCGTATCGGTGGAATGTAAAAATCAAGCTTGATCCGCCAAGGGTAGAGTAACATAGCGAATCGAAGATGCGCAAACACCAGTTGAAAAAAAATATAGTTATACATATTGCTTTAGAATGAACTAAATAGTTGCGATTCGTAACTACCTACACCCTTTACAAGACCGACAATAACTGCAATTAAGTATTTACTATTTGGGCGAGTTGTTATAGATCTGTTTTAAGAATGTGAATAATGATGAAGTAAAAGAGTCAAGCCCTCAGATTGCTGGTTGTTAGAAGTGCAGGGGCTGACCAGTGGCTTTACGCAGGTACAAATTCACTGTTTTATTTGCCATCTCTAGTGCAGCTGAATTATACGAATGTAATAATTTAAACAACTATTATGTATCCAAGTGGTAGAAACGTTTGTTTCAAAGATTCAAGTCTTTGAATAGTTTAATCTTTACGGACACTTTCAAGCTCACTATTAAAGACATTATTTTTAACTTATTCACAACTGAAAGTAACTATGTTACGTCTCGCAAACTGCAACTTGGACAGTAACTTGGACAGATAGTAGTATTAGAACATGCTCAAGGTATGCTTATCTCATTACCAAGCGACAATATTTTAGGCTTGTCCAGATCGAAAGCATGTGCAACGACAAAATAAAAAGGATTGAAAATTTGAAATTTGTTTTGTGAAGGGTAGAAAACATTGTGGGAAGAGGAGAAAATGCTGGTTACCAGCATTTTCTCCTTTTCCCACTATGCTTTCTAAAGGCTTCTTTCTCAGTGGCGTCAAAAGTAGGGATCGTGTAGTAATGGGTTAAGTCAACCCATGGATCAGGATGATAACAACCAGGCCGCTAAAAATTTAAAATCGTTGCTTAGCCTTTTTTTTTTTAGATCTACATTCTAGTGGGGAAAACCCAGCGTAGTCTGTGCCCCCTCCTCCCCCCACGTAAAAAAAAGTATCCCACTCACATCTCACATCAAGCACATCAAACTTGTTATAGAAATGTTTTATTAAATACAAGTTGAATGCAGTTATTTGACTTTTTTTAAATGTAGAAAGGGTGATGTGCAGAAGACAACAGTTTTACCAAAGTAATTTAGTTCCATCGGGTTATGTATAAAACTTCAATTCAATACAAACCAGGCGACTTGCAGGACAATCTATCATTTCACTGACAGTTGAAGTCATCGGTAAATCCGATATATGCTGAAAGTTACACACAGGAAAACAGGAATATGGTTTGTTTTACCAGATGCGAGAAAGTAATAAACGGAGTATAAGGCTATATATACACTTGCCTGGTGCATGTATTTGTTTCTAGCTGCGTAAACAATACCGTGTAAGTTCGGAGTTTGAATGGTAAACATTTCCCCAAACAGCTGGAAACATATATACAGGCCCCAGGATAACCACTGCAACTTAAAAGTTTGTTATATACCTATGAATTTTTAACAACAAAAACAACAAACTGTGCAGTAATCTTATTGAACGCTGTAAGCAATAATAAATACAACTGCTTCAGAGGGATAAAAAACATGAATGAACATTTTAGCGTGGCATTTTGACCAATCAAGACAGAATAAAGCCGCAATTAGTCTTTCAAAATATCCAACATGGAACCGTATATTATTACACTCTGTATTTTCCCGTCGTTGCCGCTTTTATATGCGTTCGATGCATTTTTTATGCATGTATATTAGTTAAAATGTCAGTTGTAAAAGTTATAGGTACAGCATTGTAAATATATGCTGAATGTATGTTTTCTTTTTACCCAGCTGAACATGGTATGCGACAACTCTATCAAGATTCCAGTTGCCCAGATGATACTTTATTTCGGTCTGTTCGTCGGTTCTTTACTTTACGGGCAGCTGTCGGATATGTACGTACAATTTTAGATCTAGCAATAAAAGGGATTTGTTTAAACTCAAGGTGCCGAGTAAGATAGATGTCTTCTTGTCTTGAAAGTTCTTTTTTTTCCCACAGACATTAAACATGTGGCGGGCACTAACAGACTGTATTACCTATTTTTCAAATACGTGCAGCACAAGCAAATACATTCCCGTACACACATCTATATAAGTCAATTATACTGGATAAAAAAGTTAAAGATCATGATTATGAGTTCATTTCTTCTGAGAAAGAAAATTATTTTTAGTTAACATTGTCATCTGTACATTCTTCATTTCATTATCAATTATACCGGTTTGTTTATTTGTCCTTGCATTTTATGGTCGGGTGACCGCCAATACGCAAAGCACGATAGTGTCAAAAACAAAATGTAACAGTGTTCCTAGTAATTTGATGAAAGCCATATGTTTTCAGCTTTTTTCTGGCTCATTTAAGAGTTTGGTGTAACACGTGCATTTCTTGCTGAGAAGTATACGTTGAAGCATCAATTAGGGAACCAGGAAGGCAGCCTAACGAATTGGAACCATTTCCTATATACTTTCAATTTTGCTGAAAGAGCACAAATCGGGTCGTACATTCGGACCATTTTCTGGCGACAATAGCACGCAGACGGAAGCTTAAGCTTGTTGTAAATTAAAACAATGACTTTCTTCAACAGGGGTGCAAATAACGTCACAGATCCCTGAAAACCAACTCCATTCTCTAATCACTCTCATCACAAACGATCGGTTGTTTATACAGTTTTAACAAGACTGTGCAGAATGGCAAGGTGGTTTGTACTTTGTACGTAAACAAAGCAAATCCGTCATTGAACCCCCAGTTCTCTTCACAGATGATTCGCGCGACTGTGTTCACTTTAATGATGGCAATGGGCGAATTTGACGTACAACTTGAGAACTGTTCGCCGACTTTGTGTTACAGAACACAACTGCTTTGAAGTTGGATCTGTCATGGTTTTGGCTGGTATCAGTTATGTTAGGAAAGCAGAAAGCAGACTAACAGGTGGTGAATGGCAACCTTATTGGTACTAGAAATTGGGGCGAGATTCTGTACCAGATTTTTGGTCATATGTAGATGCTAATGGAGATGACTTTCTTCCAATGGACCATAATGCACTCCGGATAGAGCAAGATTAGTGAATGAATGATTATCTTCAAGCTGAAACAATCAAATTCAGTTGCCCACTTGGTCCCCTAACATGAACACTGTACAGCATGCCTAGGACATGCTCCAAAGGGCATTTTCAAGTAGATGAATAGTTCCATGCAATTACCAGAAGCTCGAGATTGCGCTTCTCCAGGAATGAGCCGAAATTCAGCATAATTCTTTTTCCGCAGCATGTCCGAAACATGCAAAGATGATGCAATGCTATGGGTAGAACTAACCAATATAGGAGTACAATCTAGAATATGTATTTATAATTTTCGATTAGTGTTTTCAATTTACTTACACAGATTACTAAAGCCAAACTGTAAGGTGTATTGAGAGATGGCCACGACCCTCATGTACTGTTTTGACGTGGATTATAAAATTTTCAAAAAAGGAATGAGCCGAAATTCAGCACAATTCTTTTCCGCAGCATATCCGAAACATGCAAAGGTGATGCAATGCTATGATTTAAGTTCGAGACCGACACACAGATTATTGACTATAAACTACAAGACATTTGTAGAGCATTTTGTTGCTTAACTGTGATACTGCAAACTGCAATCTTGAAATTCATTTCGTTTTATTTAGGTGTCTTGCCTTTTGCGATTTATCGATTTGATAACAGAATGAATTTGTCAGTTTTGAACTGAAACTGATTCGGTTATTGTGGTTGCGTATTTCTAGTATATTCATGGTTTATTTTTATGTTTTTTCATGTTTTTTAATTACATTAGAAATCATGATTCTTAACTCTTTTGTCCAGTATGCGTTTTTCCCTGTATTTCTAGGTGAGTGACGGCTATGCTTATTGTGCTCTTATTTTCTGTCTGATAATCAAAGCCTCAGACAACCTAAATATCTGTGTCTGCAATGGCAATTAAAATAGTAAAACTTGTTCAACGAACAAAAAAAGTGAACCTTTCACATTTACAGAATTACCAAACACAATCAATATGTAAGTTTAAAGGGTTTCAATGTAAATAACGAAAAGTCACTCTGTCCCCAACTTTTTTGAAATCAAAGAAAGAGTTTCATCAGAGTCTATCAACAATTTTAGTTGTCGACCATTTTTTCTAACAATGAGACAAAAGCCAGGCCATATTGAGGCTGCATATTTTCTGTCCTGATAAAGACTTGTCAGCAAACTTTCCATATCCCCTAGTAATAATTATTCTACAGTTCTGTGCTCTGGGGTTTCCATATGGTTTTCATCACCACATTCATACGATTTCTGTTTGGTACTGTTGAAATTTCTACCTTTCTGAATTCAGATGAACTAGACTTAAATGTATAAGAAATTTAGAAGAAGCAGATTGTAAAAATACTTTTTATCTCTCGAAATAATTCCGAGACAGTTTTTGGAGGTTTTCAGGTTCCTTTTAAGAATCCTGATTTACAGCCATTTTCGTTTCAGCCGTATTGAAGCTTTAACATATACAGCATTGATTAATGCTTGTTTGCCAATGTTTTTTGGTAATGAAGACCAAAGATATAGCTTGTGAACTTTGCTCAAAATCTTAGCATCTTTTTGTAAAAAGAATTTGACACTGCGCAAAACGTTTCATGTAAAGGTCGCTTTTGACGCAGAACGAACCTTATGAATTTTTAGTAATTCAGGTCAAGTTTCACGGTCACTGATAAATTTGTATAAAATGAAACACTGTTTCTGTGACAGCCCCTCCACTTAAGGGGGGTCGGGGGCTTTGCTTTGCATCTGCTTGCTTTGGTCTAGTAAAATATAAAAAGAAAATTGTCGCCAGACGGACGTTTGCCCATTTTACAAATTATGATAAAACAGGGGAATTCGATGGCTACGGTTCTATATCACCAATACATCATACTGCAAAAATTCCAAATATGAACCAAGATGTCTATTGAGAATAATGTATGAATGAGTTGAATGCAACGAACACCTTAACGAATATTTTGTAAACGCGGACAGTCCCTGATTGGCTGAGACGATTTTGATTTGAAAGACTTTGATTACATTAAACACGAGTTCAAAAATTGCCTGTGATTAAGGATCTAGCTTATAATTTCAGGATAGGACGCCGGAAGACCCTTTACCTTTCATTGTTGGTGCTTTTGGGCTCTTCTTGCGGCTTAGTTGGAATGGTGGAATATGTAGGTTTTTGTATCCTACTCTTTCTAATTGGTGGAGCCTGCTTGGGATATGTTCTATGTGCCTACGTTTTAAGTAAGTAGTAAAAGTCTTTACCAAACGACAAAACTACACTCATACTAACTGAGGGCTTATGCAGATGATATGTGAAGGTCTACGGCTCCTTACTCTTATATTAAAAGACGGAAGCTGCCGGAATTAGCCGAGAAGCCTATACGAAAACGTCGATTTTACACGATATTTACCAATGAAAATAGTGAGTTTACGGCCCCTAACTCTCCAGACGGAACCTGCCTAGATGGTCGAAAAGTATTTATGAAAAAGTCGATGTTTACTGATGATTTAGAGGCAGTAGCCCTTAAATTTGATCCAAATGGTGGGATTTTCTTGGCGATTCTCATACCAGCACTGCGCAAAATAATCTCTTCAAACCACGGGCTCTTTTTCCAAGTAGTCATCGTTGAAAAACGCTTGATCGTTCTTAGCAATAATTGCTTTTAACTGTTTTATGCTGTTTAACGCCATTCCAACGTTGTTTGGTGTTATCATATTTTAGCTAGTATATCTATCAATGTTGCCTGCAATAAAGGATTTAATAGCACCGCGCAGAATTTTCTTTTCAAGCTTGCTTCCCCACTTTGCAATCGTCGAACATTTAACTTGCAATTGCAAATGCTTTTAATTTTGACAAATTAATTGTCGTCTGGTAACGAATTAAGCTTTTTCATGCCACGCTCATGTCAATACTTTGCTTCCAAAGTATTCATTTATGTAGGACATACAGTTTGGGAATGTCAGGTTCCCAAGCTGTTGTCTACATTTGTTGTTCTAGCTTTTAACTGTCATTTTATCTTACCGGTTTTATTATCAAGCAATGGACTTTTTTAACGTCTCTTTTACATTAACTGAATGTCTAGATACCCTGAAGAAAGTAGTAAACAAGTAAGCAGACAAACTTACAACTGAACAAGTTGACGAACTTCATAAGAGACAGAGAAAAATAGAAAGTTAGTTGTACAGTGGACAATAAATATTTATACTTTTGTTTGTTTAACCACTAAGCACCAATGTGATAACGAAAAATGTTTTAGGTATGGAAATGGTTGGGCCAAGCAAACGGATGTGGGCCGGAAACGTAATTTACATTTTCTTTGCATGCGGTTCATTGTTACTAATATTACTCGTGTATCTGTTCCGCGACTGGAGGTATTTCACGCTTGCAATAGGCCTTCAACTGGTATTTTTTCTACCATATTACTGGTAAGTAAATATTTCTTAACACATAACCCCTCTATCTAGACTTATAATGGCTCTGAGAAAAAAGGATTTTAAAAACATTGAAGGGAAAAGAAGAAATGCTGCTCCCATGATCGAAATCGTACCATGCGAAAGCAAATCAGGCATAGCTTAATGTTCCAGCATTTAGATCTTGGGATGACAAGAAGGGCCTTGACACACTTAATCATAGTCTCTGTAACTACGGCATTGGTGTGCAGTCAATTACCTGATATCAGACGGTACAAATATACTACTTGGTCTTGGATCTATACCTGAAATCGCACTATCTATGTGTAGGATCAATTTTGTAACGACCATAAAATTTGTTGGCATTAGTTCCTTGTGATCTTTTTCATCACATTACTTACGGACATTTGACCAGATGGCAAAAGTTTATACTTTTTTTCAAAATAAGGGTCGGTTTTCGTGATCTTACTGTGCCTGTCGTCAACTTTCACGTTTTGTACTCTCAAGAGGTATCCTATTCAGTCAAATACTCATGAAACTTAGAATATTTGCCTTTCATGATATTTTTGGTGAGTTTGAAAATAGGTCCTGTCGGGGAAAAAAAGCGAAGTCACTAGGGCATATCTTGGAAAAACCTTGTGTACATTCTTGGTGCATCCTTCTCAGTTCTATAGTCTTGAAAGTTGGTCTGCATTTTTATCTTGATGTTCGCTGATTTTGAGTTTGAGTCATACTGAGTCAAAATGAAAGTCACTGGACCAAATTACTATAAAAACGGTCAAGGGACTACAATTTCTGTCCAGTGCTCTTGAAAGTTGAAAGCCAGAATGTTAGTCTTTATGATATCTCCGACGGTTTGGGAAATTGGTCACGTGGGAGGAAAAACTAGGTCACTAGGTTAAATATTTCTAAATTCTTGCGCACACTGTACAGGCCACTTGTTTGGTTCTTAGAATGTTTGTCTTGATGGTAATTTAGACGAGTCTGAAAATGGGTAATATCGGGTCAAAAATAATTGGTCACTTGGTCAAACCCTATAATAACATTTGGTACATTATTTAGGCCACATTTCGGTCCAGTACGTTTGAAATATTAACGTAAAATTTGTCTTGATGATATCTTTTCGCGATTAAAAATAGGTGACGTCTTGACGATATCTCAAACTAGTGTTATGAATGGGTTACATCAAGTCAAAGAGTAGGTCACAGGTTCACATCTGTAGAAAACATATTATACGGTCTTGAGGTCACAGTCTTAAATTAATTTGGAAATGGGTATTTTGGGGCCAAATACTAGGTCATCCGGGCCAAATCACAGAAAAATATTGTGTGCGAAGGGGCCACAATTTCAGTAAAATACTCATTCAATTTGGTAAGTATATTTGTATTAATGATATCTCTAAGGAGTACGAATATGGGTTAAATTTGATCAAAACAAAGTCACCTGATCAACTCATAGAAAAAACAATGTGCCCACTCTAATGATCACAGTTTAATCCAATAACTATGACAGATGCTCAGAATGTTTGTTGTTGTATTACCTCGAAAAAAAAAATGTCACCCTTTGAATTAGTGTAATAAAAATTGCCTCCTTAGCGAATTCAACTTTCTAACATAAGATTGAATATTTTATCCATTTTTTCACCGAGTGTCTTTGTCTCAAACGTTTGTAATTTTCCAATGATGTTTGTGGTTAACAGTGTTTATCTGATAAGCTCTTGCTGGTAGCTAAATAAGCATTTAAAGGTGGGTATTTAGAATTACACATCCCACCAATTTAAAAACACTAAATCTATATGAAAAAACAATGCAAATTATCAATAATTAAGAATCATAAAATTACAAAAAAATGATGGTATTCCCTTAAAAGGCATAACAAATATGTAATTATTTTCCATAATGTCTTCTTCGGACGGTATTTTTTTAAGCTGCGTTTGCATATTTCCGGTTTGTGAATGAGCGAGTTGCTCATGTAAAAATAAACTGTGTTTCCCGTCGATGTCGACCTGGGCTGTAGTAAATCTCTTAATTTCTCTTGTTGTCGTATGGATTTCGACTACTGGGGTTTTACGAATGAAAATTATAAGGCTTTTGGAGTATAAGGATGATTTTTTTGTATTCGTGTAAAATTTTCGTCCCAAAATCTGAAGGATCACATTTAAGCGTATACAATTTATTTCAAGACTCATTTCTGAAATATGCCCGCCCGCCCGCCCCCCCCCCCCCCCCCCCCCCCCCCCCCCCCCCTGCGTCTTCTAGAGAACTAAAGATTGAGCGAGAGATCAAGTTTTGCCCGACTCATCCGGCTCCGCCCTGATGGCTACTAAAGTAAAGACACAAATCTATTTGAATTTACCTGGCTCCTCCGACGGTCCCTCGCTGCCATTTAAAAAATCAGGGCCCGGTTTCACGAAACACATAGAATCTCTTATTTTACTCAAGTCTGCTGACGGAGCCCATTTCCGACTTAAGTTGAGTTTGTTACTTGAAATCAATTTTACTAGTTGGACAGTCTTCAGAAACATTCCCACCTGAGTTGATATAACATTTCACTCTCAACTTAGCAAAATAATGGCCTTTTTATCAGTTTAGATGACTTAGGTTTATTACTTTCTCTAGCTGAGAGTCTGAAAAGTCGTGTAAACTGTTTTAGAATGTTTCTAATGGTTGATAATGTTAATGAAATGCATTTGAAATCACGAAGTCAACTTAAGTAGTAAAGTGAGTCGGTTAGCAGCCATGATATTTAAGTTTTTGTTCGCGAAATGGGCCTTGGACTTTATATAGTTCAACACTAGGCACATCATTTAATATCCCGCCCCTGAGGATAAATTGAATCACATGATCATTGAAATGAATTAATTATTCAAATACCAGACTCGTCCAAGAATTTCTATGCTGCCTATAAAGTTGGTTTTAATTTCAATTGTCATATTAGAATGTCCTCGATAGTTATTAACTAGAAATTAAACCGCGTAAATTTAGATATCTTGCTCATCCCAAATGTGTTAATTTTTTTAGTTATTTTGAAAAGGTTAACTGTCTTTCTACTATTATGCTTATTCTTTAGTCTTCTTGCTTGTTCCAAACTAAGGATCGAACTGTATTTGTATTTAAAAGGTTAATTCCTGAATCTCCACGTTGGTTACTCAGTAAAGACAGAAAGGAAGAAGCAATAGACATTTTACAACGAACAGCAAAGGCCAATAAGAAGGAGTTGAATGCAAAACTCCTGGATGGTTTGACAGAAGCGCCCCCACAAGGTCGAGTGTGGCAATTGTTTTCTAATAGAATCCTCGGTTTTAGGACTACAATCATTTTCTGGAACTGGTAAATCTAGATTTAATCGTTCATTTACCAACATAGACGTATATCGTATAAATATAGATGTATATCGTCGAGGAATCAGTAACACTCGCACCATCGAATTATCAATTTTAGCCATACTTCATCCTGCCATCATGAGTCTGTGTAACTGGAATGCGAAAAAATAACCAAGGCAATGTCTTGTCGAATGAAAGCTAGATATGCAAGTACACTTCCAAATGCCTTATAGTACACTGCCAGAAAATGTTCAGATCTTTTGGTTAAATTGGGAAAAAACTGCGGTTATCGTTTTCAGTGTCTGTAGTTGGCATCCAATGAGGTCAAACCAGAATAGAAACTGACAACTCAGTATCTTGTTGCGTGTGTAAAGAGATTCGCATCGGATTCTACCTTCGTCCGTCCGATAGGCACCTACTATTTACATATGCAATTTACAGATGCAATTCGACTCGATACGACCATACAGAGTAAATGCTGTTGTAATATTTTAATTGTGTTATCTTTGTATTATAGTGAATTATTCATATGCTAATTGATATTGAGAAGCTTGTACAGACTGCTTATATCAAGATAAGAATTCACACCATTTGCAGTCGTCCACAGGTTTACATCATCTGTTATCCGAATCTAATCATTTATAACACAGAAAATTACTTTTATGTATTTCAGTTAACCGACTGCGAAAGTGCTGATGGAGAAGGCAATACTATTTTCTGCTGTCTATTTCAGGTTTGTTTGCAGCATGTCCTATTACGGTACTGTGATGAATATAGATAACTTCAGCGGAGACTTGTTCATAAACTTTACTTTAATGACCGTGGCGGAATTCCCAGCTAAACTGATAACGATGACATTGTTGGATCGCGTGGGTCGCAAGCGTTTACACATGGGTTATTTGTTTGTGGGCGGAGTCGCTTGTTTGGGCACTATGTGGCCCATCATTGACGGCAGAGATGGTAAGGGTCTTACACGTGTTTTTTTAACCCGTTACTGTACGAATTCAGCGTAGAGGCTCTGCGGTATACTTGAGAACAGAAAAGATTTCAATTCAGTCAAATGGACTCAGATTTGAATAACCAACCATACTTATACACTCACTCATCATAACTTGGCCAGTTCTGTAAGCAGATCATTTCTTGTCCGTATCAAGGTTTGAAAAACCACGGTCATATGTCGTACAAATGAACATGGCAGTGCCGAAAAACTCTAATGGAAAACAGCTAATTCCACTATAATAGTATCCTATGAATATGTATTTTTAGGAGACAATGTGCCCTAATCGGACAGTGTATATCAAAGATCAGACTTGAAGTTCTGTGCAGTTTGATTTTGATTTACAGTGTCCGCAAAATGTCAGTGAGTCACGCCTTGCGTTCTATGGGTTGAGTTATTGAAATTTTGTATAAGAGCAAAAATGTAAATAAAGAATATTACAGGTTATTGCAACGGAGCATACTGTGTTGAATGAGTTCTTTTGGTAGAGTTGCTTGAGCTTGCGATGGCAACTACGCCAAAAAAAAAACCGAGTTCTACAGAATAGAAAATTGTCTTTTCGTTTACAAATATTGCAGGTTGATGGCGCGGGAAAATTGTGTCTTCTGATAATTAACAAATACAAAATTACAAAAAACATAGATAAATAGTTAAATAGATGAACGTTTTTTTTTTTTTGGAAGGCGAGATTTTCATTCTCGCCTTCATATGTCAACGCTCGGCGGCTTGCTGAAAATGCCTCTGAACAGCATTATCAAAACGCCTTTCAAATAGTTCGATACTTCTCGAGTACATTAGAACAAAATAGTGTCGAGACCATTGTAAATTTAATCAGAACAGCAAGAAGAAACTTCAAGTTTCTATAGAAGGAATGAAATCGAATTCGTAAAAAGCATCGTTTTTGACAAATGCAAAATACTTTGGATCAGTTCATTGATATCATCACGTTGCTACAGCAACAAATAAACCATAGCTATTATAAGCCAATCGAAAGCTATTAACATGACGTCATTCGGACCTACTTCCACTTCACAACAACTAACCAGTGGGATCGTACATGTAAATTTACTATCCCAGAACTAACCAATCGGATAGCTTCTTTAAATGACATACCGCTGATAGACCCCTTTCCTCTGTTGGCAACCTTATTCTGTCTTTGTGAGAAGTAAAATTGAAATAAATTCCTTTGAATCAAGTGTTTAAACAAAATTTTCTCTTTCAAAGAAATATTTTTCTTTTATCAAAGTTGTGCTTGACTTTATGATTAATGACTAGTTTATTGTTACGCATCGGCGTGGCCGAGTTTGATTCCGGAGACCCGTGAAAAGAAAAAGGTAAATCAGTTTAAATCACAATAGATGTGTCATTTCGAAGTAGTTCTGGTCAGTATGATGTACCGATGTATAGCCTGGGTTACAAGCTGATCACCTCTTTCCTTATATACGAGTATGATCGGATTTTACTATGTCAAAAATGACAATAACATGATCTGTAACCGTTTAAACCCATTACCACACAATCCCTACTTTTGACGCCATTGAGAAAGAAGCCTTTAGAAAACATTGTTGGAAAAGGAGAAAATGCTGGTAACCAGCATTTTCTCCTTTTTCCACAATGTTTTCAACCCTTTCAAAGTCAAATTTCGATTTTTCAGTCACTTTTATTTTGTCGTCTGCAAATGCTTTCAATTTGGACCAGTCTACAAATTTGTCGTTTGGTAATGAGTTAACATGCAAAGAATTTTAACCTTTTCTTTTGGTCGTCACTTTGTTTAACGTTCAGCAATTATTCATAAATATTTAACCCTTTACCTTGAAACGACTCTGAAAATCAAGCTTTTAAAAACACCGAGAGGAGAGGGGAAATTACAATCGGAAATCGGATTTTTTTTTTCATTTTACCACAATGTTTCTACTCTATCAAGAACAAATTTTGTCGCTAATTTGGGCCACCCTGAGTTTGTCATCTGTATGAATCAGTGCTTTCAAATTCAACTTATTCTGAAATTTCTTTGTCAGGTAAAGAATAAACGCTTATCGCAATGAATTGTTATCATGATCACTTACCTTCGTCATTATTAGAACTGAAATCTTTACCTTATATATTCCCATTTATTTTCTTCGAAATAATTTCCTTCACCTATACACTTTTTTTCCAAAACTGAATAACACAATGATAAAATTAACTTGACAGGGAGAATCCCACTGTCCTAGAGTGCATCGGACGTGTTCATGATTTTCTAAGAACACGGACCAAGGGCCTGTATCTTTGTATATTTTTGTCGAACAAAGGAATAGGGTGTATCTCAATATTGACAAGTTGGCAATCATTTTGCTTTCATGTTTGCCGACAAGCTGAACGTAAATTCCGGTTACGCGGGATTAATGAAAGACAAGCGTTAATGTCAATGAACTCTTAAATCGTTTATTACGCCTGTCTCTTTTGAAGACTAGGCAGACGATTCTATAGTCTGCACAGAATATGCAATCTTATGTCGGATTAGCTATATTGTAATAACCCGACCAAAACAGCCTGGGTGAGGTTGCAATAATTAAGCATTTTTCCCGAGATGTAAAATGCCATTTTCATCAATCCAGCACTCTAATATAAGGGTTAACAGAGTCATAGATAATAAGAATCGTATAAACGAAGAACACCTTCTGACGTTCCTTATAGGACCTAAGAAGTCAACCGTCAAATGATGTTGGTTGGTTATTCTTGATAGGATGGTAAACATTGCGCAAAACGGACAAAATGTTCGTTGCCAGTATTTTCTCATGTTCCTGCATGCTTTCAAAATACCCTTCCCTTTCTAAAAAGCCCCATTCTTTAAGGTCATTAAAACCCAGCACATGTATTGTAATCTAAATGTTAAATCTCCGTTTTGAACATTGGAAGTCGTTTGTTTTGAAAGTCTTTTTCAGTCTTGATAAAGTATATTTCAAATAAAATGATAAACAAATTAAAAAAAAAAAGCCTTTCAACTGAACGACACTGAAATTTTGACAACTTCAAGGGAAAAAAAGTTTCAAAATACTTTTGGAAAAGGAAAAAACGCTAGTCACCAGTATTTTCTCTTTTTACCAGTATGTTTTGTACTTTTTCCCAGCCAAACGGCACATTTTCAGCTGCTCTTAACTTATTATCTGCTTTAAATGCTTTAATGTAGACGGTCCTATTTTTTTGTTATTTTCTGAAGGGTTTTGTAAAGGGTTACTTAGATGGAAAACATTGTAGGAAAGTCAAACAAAAGGTTGATTATCATTATTTGCTACTTTTCCTACAATGCTTTGAAAAGCCTCTTCTTCAACATTGTTGAAAATCAGTATTGTGATCTAAAAGGCTGAATCTCAGTTTCTATACCCTAAAATGTACCTTTCTAAAAACTCTTTTCTCTCTCAATAAAATTATCCATGGAATAAAATGGTAAAGACTTTCAAGAAATTAATCATCTCATTACAGAATTACAGTTTTAGACCTATCAAAATTGATTGCATTTTCAAGCAAAAACTATTCTTTAATCCTTTACCATACCCCATCAAGTACAGTTTTAACAACCCTGAGAAAGAGGGCATTTAAAAACTTAATTTTGAAAAGGAGAAACTCTTTACACGAAGAAAAAAAATCAGACTTTCCAAAATTGAATGCATTTTCAGGTAGCAAGTTTTTGATCTGGCACCATTGATGGAACCTGTATGAAATAGGATGGAAGACACTTTAGGAAAAGGAAAAAATGTCAATTAGCACCGTATTCTCCTTTTCAGACCAAAAGTTCTCAAGTCTTCTTCCTAGAACTTTTAGATTTATTATTGGGGTAATAGAGGGTTAGATCTACGTTTCTATACAACGTAAAAACATATACGGGTAACAGCAAATTAAAACTCTTTGCCGTCACATAAAACTTTTCCTTCAAATGAAATGGAAAGGAGTTTCAGAAAAGTCCATTCGTTCTAATTTTTTTCAACATATTTTCACAAGCTTTCTTCAAGTTTGTTTAAACTCAGGATGGTAAACTGGTCTTCACTGCACAGGAACATTGCCAACTCTATAGACTTTGCTGTATTAGGAGAGGCGATTTAAGTACAGGAAAATGTATTTCAATATGTTATGCCTATATTCAAAACTCGCCTTCCAACAGTACTTTCAGTACTTTGATTTATTCTAGAACTGCAGCCAGTCTTGATCTCACTAGCGATGGTTGGGAAACTTTGCATGGTCGGCGCGTTTGGCACTGTTTACGTGTTGTCTACGGAAATTTACCCTACAGTTGTTCGGAATGCAGGAATGGGAGCTAGTTCAGCCTTTTCAAGGATCGGGAGCATGATAGCACCATATATTGCAAGATCAGTAAGTTGTAATTGAGAGGTGTTTGGTGGCAAAACAGGGTTTAATGAAACTCTGTTACGCATAGTATCAAAACAAGAAGCTGTATTAAATAGACCCTTTTTTGTAAAAAAAAAAAAAAAAAAAAAAGCAAAGTTGAATGGTCCTTTGATATGTATATATTTACTAACAGCAAAAAGCATTAAACCAGGTTGACCTGCTTCGATACTTTTTGTAGATCCATCGAACCAATTTTTTGGCAGAGTGTGACTCAGCTGCTGTTTTTTTAGCTCACCTGAGCACAACGTGCTCAAGGGGAGCTATTGTGATAGGTCATCGTCCGTCGTCCATCCGTCCGTCCTTCCGTCCGTCCGTCCGTCCGTCCGTCCGTCCATTAACAATTTCTTTAAAAATCTTCTCCTCCAAAACCAGACTCGCAATCTTGATAAAACTTGGCAGGAATGTTCCTTGGGTGAAGCTCTACAAAAATTGTTAAAAGAATTTGATTCCATCAAAAACTCTGACAGCATTCATATTTTGTATGAAGCATCATTGGGTGACCCTTTACTAAAATTGTTAAAATTATTTCCCCGGAGTCATATTTGGGCTTTGCCCAGGTGCACCCTATTTTACATAGAAACAAAGAAGGAAATCTTTAAAAAACCTTCTTCTGATAAACCATAATGGCTAGAGCATTCATATTTGGTGTGTAGCATTATCTGATGATCCTCTACCAAAAGTGTTAATATTATTCCTCTGCGGTCATATTTGGGCTCTGCCCAGGCGCACCCTATTTTAAAATCTTTCAAAATCTTCTTGTGACAAAACATAAGGCCTGGAGCATTCATATTTTGTTTAAAACATCATTTGGTGACCCCTTACCAAAATTGTTAAAATCATTCCCATGGGGTCATATTTGGGCTTTGCCCGGGCGCACTCTATTTTACATAAGAACAAAGAAGGAAACCTTTAAAACTTCTTCTTCTGACAAACTATAATGGCTAGAACATTCCTATTTAGTGTGTAGCATTATCTGATGATCTTGTACCAAAATTGTTAAAATTATCCGTCTGCGGTCATATTCGGGCTCTGCCCGCCCCACCCTATTTTAAAATCTTTAAAAATCTTCTTGTGACAAACCATAAGGCGGAGGGAATTCATGTTTTGTTTGAAGCATCATTGGGTGACCCATTACCAAAATTGTTGAAATTATTCCCCTGGGTCCATATTTGGGCTTTGCCCGGGCGCACTCTATTTTACATAGAAACAAAGAAGGAAACCTTTAAAACTTCTTCTTCTGACAAACTATAATGGCAAGAACATTCCTATTTAGTGTGTAGCATTATCTGATGATCTTGTACCAAAATTGTTAAAATTATCCGTCTGCTGTCATATTGGGGCTCTGCCCGGGTACGTCTATTTTAAATTCTTTAAAAATCTTCTTGACAAACCATAACGGCTAGAGCATTCATGTTTTGTTTGAAGCATCATTGGTTGACCCCTTATCAAAATTGTTAGAATTATTCCCCTTGGGTCATATTTGGGCTTTGCCCGGGCGCACCATATTTTACAAAGAAACAATGAAGGAAATCTTTAAAAAATCTTCTTCTGACAAACCATAATGGTTAGAGGATTAATATTTGGTCTTTAGCATTATCTGATGATCTTCTTCCAAAATTGTCAAAATTATTCCTCTGCAGTCATATTTGGGTTCTGCCCGGGCGCACCCTATTTTAAAATCTTTCAAAATCTTCTTGTGACAAAACATAAGGCCTGGGGCATTCATATTTTATTTGAAACATTGGGTGACCCCTTACCAAAATTCTTAAAATTATTCCCCCGGAGTCATATTTGGGCTTTGCCCAGGCGCACTCTATTATACATAGAAACAAAGAAGGAAATTTTTAAAAAAAACTTATTCTGACAACTCATAATGGCTAGAGCATTCCTATTTAGTATGTAGCATTATCTGATGATCCTCTACAAATATTATTAGAATTATTCCTCTGCGGTCATATTTGGACTCTGTCCGGGTGCACCCTATTTTAAAATCTTCAAAAATCTTCTAGTGACAAACAATAATGCCGAGAGCATTCATATTTTGTTTGAAGCATAATTTGGTGCCCCCTTACCAAAATTGTTAAAATTATCCCCCCTGGCCAATATATGGGCTTTGCCCGGGCACACCCTATTTTACATAGAAACAAAGAAGGAAACCTTTAGTAAATCTTTTTCTGACAAACCGTAATGGCTATAGCATTCATATTTGGTATGTAGCATAATCTGATGATCTTCTACCAAAATTGCTAGAATTATCCATCTGCAGTCATATTTGGGCTCTGCCCGGGCGCACCCTATTTTAAATAGAAACAAAGATGGAAATCTTTTAAAATTTACTTGTGACAAACCATAAGGGCTAGAGCATTCATATTTTGGAAGTAGCATCATCTAGTGACCCTTTATATAATTAATTAAAATTATCTCCTTAGGTGCACACTATTTCACATAGAATCATAGAAGGAAATCTTTTAAAATCAACTCCATCTAAACAGTAGAAATTGTTTGTAACTAGCAATTTCTCCTTTCTCACAATCTTTTCTACCATATAGATTACTTATTTTTCATTTTAAATACACTTTAAAATGTCGTCTGTAATTTGTTTCAATTTGGACCAGTCTAAAATTTTGTCGTTTGGTAATGGGTTAAACTACAGATCAAAAAGGGAACAAGACACTGTGAAAAGAAAAATTGATGATAAGCAGCAGTTTTAAGCTCTACTGGCCAAAGACAAAGAAGAAAATCTGAAAACATCTTCTTGTGACAAACCCCAGGGTATGCCTTATTTGAAAAGAATTAATAGCCTACCCTTGATAAACCATATAAGTTACAAATATACACAGGTGAGCGATATAGGACCATCATGGTCCTCTTGTTTTCTTCCTGTATGTTCTTTTCACGGGTAGGAAACTTCATATTCAGAGCCAATGGCTCCGACGAGACAATGTTTTGGTCTTCCGTTTCTGAGGATGTACATGTAGGCTTTAAAATAGCCAAAAACAGGTAAGCTTGTCATAATGTGCTTGTATTCATGTGTTCTTATGGCTTTGAAATTCCATAAAAGGAGAATGTCATACAATGCTCTGTTCTTTCAACTTGTTTTCTACACAACAGAAAATTGTAACAAGTGCACGATGTTGTCTGAATCATTTGTGGCGTGAGTTGACCTTGGCTAAAATAATACGTCAGGGACCTAAAGTCATTCTATTGTTTATGATGTAATTGGTAATGAAAGGGAGTCTTGTTACCCCAAAAGCGTGAATTGATGTCTTTAAATGTTACATTCACTGCTGGTAGGGAATTGAAAAGAAAAGACATAAAAATGGTGAAAAAAAGGGCGTTAATTATGTAGGCCGGCTCTGAAAAAGTGTGTCGCACCGATTGACGAGGGCTTCATCTAAAAAATTTCGTTTTCTGTAAAAAAAATAGTAAGGAAGTAGATCTAGGCTTTATTTTTCCGTTTTATCTTCTGTCCAAAATATAGTACTATTGATGGCTGGAACATGACCGAATTTATGAACATGCAAAGGACTGACATTGTCACAGTTGAAAAGTCCTGTCGAACATTTGTCTATTTAAATTTTGAAAATACTTTTGTGAAGCTTTTGATTAATAGAATGGTCTACATATGTACATAGCATTTGTCATGCTTCATCGTAAGTGGAGCCAATACGCGAGCAAAATTGACGAGAAAAAAACAATTGGCATCTTCGGAAGGCTCTCTTGTCTTGAAATAGTATTTAAAAATCTAGATGGAAAATATACCTACTGTAGCCGAAATGATGAGTAAAAAATAACTTTTACAAAAAGTGAGAAATACAACTGACCTGTTCGAAATACATGCATCAGGGTATATGTGTTAACACGCTTAACTCTTGTCAATATTAATCACTAAACAACCGTATGTCGGGTGGGTGATGTATTTACGAGCCTTTAACCACGAAAAGAAATCTTTTTCACAAACTCGTCAAGACCAAAAAACAAATGTTCAAAGATCCCTGATTCTGATATAACTAACTCAGATCTTTCAATGTTCAATTCATGTCCTAAACATTGTCGTTCGCACTTATTTTAGAAATCATACAAATATCTGATAAGGAAAAAGAAAAATGAATAACTCGAAGCTATTCATTATGAATCCTTAAAGTGCATTTCACATGTTTAGCTGGTTCAGCAACAAAAGTATAATTGGAGTGCAACACGCGAAAAGGGTCATTCGGACATTTGCGTAAAATGTTGTCTCTGATCAGCGTATGCAGTCCGCACAGGCTAATCCAAAAGGACACTTTCCGATTTTATGTGATTTTCTGTTTTATGCACGTCTACTGTAGCACAAAATCTAATGTAGTCGTAAAGTGCCGTCTCGGATTAGCCTGCGCGGACTGCGCAGGCCAATCCGGGACGACACTTTACGCAAATGTCCGAATTCACCTTTTCGCGTGTTGCACTCCATATCAAGATTAGACTGAACAATACGTGATCGTTCGTTTAGATACATGCTTATTTATCATCGGCCTGGAAAATAACTAATATATGATATGTTCTGCATTGAAAGATCTAAGTGAGTACAATCACAAGCAGGGATCTATGAACAGCTTTTGTGCTTGTCAGTTTATTTTTGTTAAAAACTTTATATGACCCCACCCATCTGATATACTGTTGTGTTGTGCTAGGTGTTGAGACAGGTTAAGATTGGTCACACATATAGTCTGGGTGTGTATTGCGAATAGGTTAGTTGTATTTCTAACTTTTTGTGAAAGGTTTTTTTTTTTTTCAATTTATCATCTCTGCTACGGTCGGTACATTTTCCATCTAGATTTTTAATGACTGTTTCAATTCAAGACCAGAGAACCTTCTGAAGATGCCAAATATTTTTCTTCTCGTTTGCTAACATGCGAGCTACACTTACGACGAAGCATGACAAATGCTGTATACATATATTCATCTATGAACATTTTTCGGTCTTGACGAGTTTGTGAAATAGAAAATCACACACGATCGGAGACGACACTTTATGCACTTGTCTGAATGTCCCTTTTCGCAGGTTGCAGGCCAAATTATCTTTGCATAGTTTCATACATGTTCAATTCATTCATGTAGCTGTATTTATTTCAAGAAATTTGTGCTCGTTAAAATTCAAGCTCAACGTCTTTGTTCCATGTACAATATGAGTCATTCATATTTTCAGCGTCACAGGCGAAAAATAAAACAAAAGCTGACTGTATACAATGCGCAGTCTGATCTTAGATTTATATCGTTCTTAAACTTACATAAGACAAAGAGTTTTTTCTGAATTTTATATGATCGTATTTTTCTCGCGTCCGCTGCTTATAAAGGGACAGCTAATTTGGTCACAAGTTTTTGCTGGATAATTCAGTCTGACAACATATATAGAGAATATTTGTTTTTTTCGGTGAAAGATCGAAATTTATTTCATCGAGTGGACACCATCGGTAATATTTTTTTTAAGAGTGGCGCAGCCACGAGTGAAAATATTACCGATGGTGTTCACGAGATGAAATAAATTTCGATCTTTCACCGAAAAAAACAAATATTCTATTTATTTCATGCTTTTAACCCTTTCTGGGAGGAGCTTTATCAAAATTAAGTACAGTTCTTTTCCCTTATTCCCCGTGGCGTACCCCTCCCGCATAGCAACGTTACGTCAAGCGCGAGAAATGTAAGGTATATGACGTCATATTTCCCATCTGGTTGTTAGGCACGCGCAATTTACCTAGGCAACAAGAACGTGCAAATCGGTATTTTCACTGGTAGTTCCAGTGTAAGATCGAAAAATATTCTCACTGCTATTTCCCGATATCCTACCGGAAAGCATGAAATAACTAAGCCTAATTCTATGGAAAGTTCATTCAGTTTTTATCGCGGAGGAAACTATTTGTAGTTCATTCACTCGACATTGAAAATTGAACAATCAAGTTTTTCAAAACTCTATGCTTTTTGTTTTAGATTACGTTTTTTTTTTTTTTTGTTTTTTTCTTTCCATAGAAAAGAATTGTCATGTTTTTTCCTTATTGCTTAAAAAGTGTAGTATTTTATGCATTCCATTTTATACTGTTTTGGCTGGTAGACACCACGCATATGCAAACAACTTTATTTTGAAAAAGAGAGTCCTTCTGTCGACAAAATCGAGAATCCTTTTATTAGAATACCATGGTAAACGCCCAGATATATGTCATAATTATTTTCTATTAACATTTCTTGTTCAAATTTATAGGTGAAACAACAGTGGCCGTTTTGGAGTTCTTTTCGATGTACATGGGGCGCTGACTGAACATGGGTTCACATTACCTTCCTGTACCAAAAGCTTCAACATAAATACATTGAAACAAGTTTGATTTACATTAATATCACGAAGCTTAATCAGAAAAAAAGAATACTTCTAACATTATCCCGCCGAAACCATTTTCAAAACAATTTTGCGTTATTACAATCTCTGGGAAGAATGCGTTTGGAAGAAAGAACCGCTGCTTTTATCAGGATTCGCTCTTCTTCCCGTGATGAGTCTGAACCCTAAAAGGAATGTTTTACTCTCTGGACCACATTTAATCTTTCGTTTGTGAATTCTTCAAATATGAAGGAGATTGAGATGTCGTGGTCTGGTAAAGAGACTGGATTTCTTGAAATTCAGAATGAGGGAATTGGGTGGAAACCCGCTAAGTTGTTTCCAGAAATGGTATTGAAGGATAAACGAAATGTGACTCGGTAATTATCCCAACAAAGTCTCTAAATAAGATATCTGATTGGAAACTTATGTTTGAATTAAAATGTTGGAGAAGTTTAACTTTTTACACAGTTTATTATCGAACTGTACCCAAACCGGATATGTGAGTAAATTCCAGGCATAGATTTGTGAAAAACAGATCGTTGTCTTTGAATAATTATTATCGACAGGTTGCAGTGACTTTGACGCGGCCTGTAACGATTGTTTCATTTAACTCTTTACCACACAATCCCGACTTTTAACGACCCTGAAAAAGAAAGCCTTTGAAAACATTGTGGGAAAAGGAGAAAATGCTGGTAACCAGCATTTTCTCCTTTTCCCACAATGTTTTCTACCCTTTCCAAATACAATTTCAATTTTTTATTCACATTTATTTTGTCGTCTGCAAATGCTTTCAATTTGGACCAGTCTAAAATTCTGTCGTGTGGTAAAGAGTTAAAGACGTTTTCTACAGTTTTGCGAAAATTTAATTCTTTCATAGAATTTTCTAATTCTTTCATATACTGGGTAAAATTCATTAGCAAAATCAAAAAAGAAAAAGAAAAAGGTATGTTGCCGAGTTAGATTTTCTGCAAAATGGCTGTTTCTTTGGTAACTGTTTGTATCAAAGCACCTAAAATGACTATATCTTCATAAAAAATGGTAATACAGTGATAGAAAGTTTATTATACAATGCAAATATTATTTTCCATATTTAATACATTATTTCTTGATTCTGTATGAATGAAATAATAATCTGAATTCATTTTCTTTTTAAAAAATATTTTTTCTATATGTTGACTCGCCAAAATATAAGCAAAATCAACATGTAGTCTTCAATTAATTTAAAATTTTGAAAAATTCCTGTCATAGAATTTTCTAATTTTTTGGTATATACAGTTAAATTTAATGGTTAGTACAAAAATGAGAAATAAAAAAAATATGTCGACGTGTTAGATTTTTTGTAAAATGGCTGTTTCCATAGTAACCGTTTAGGCGCTCAGACCGATCGGCACTGTCATGTTCAGTAGACTCCAGTCTCCAGTCCAGAAAGTCGATACCGCCGAAAACTTTACTGTTTTCTTCTGATCTTTTCCCCTTTAGATCGTTTTGCAAAATGTACGTTAAGTTGATATTGTAGACTCATTCTTCGCTTCGAAAGGAACCGTATCCGAAATTCAAGGTATTGTCCGAACGATATACAAGTACCTTCTTTGAGAAGAGTTACTATCTGTTATTGCCTCTCTTGAAATCGCCAAAGTGATGTGCAGAAATTACTACCGAAAAACGTCCTCAATGAAATATTGTATCTTTCATGTAAATACATCACTTGCCATCTTTCGCTGATAAAGTGCGATACTCGTCTGAAATTAATTGGCTCACTACCACACATGCTTTTTACACAATGCCATTTACAATGCCAATTCGTTTATATATCCGATACTATTTTTTTTAGGTTTTGTTTCAAAATGTATTTCCTTCACAAAACCGTCAATATATTCCGACATGATTTGTTTTGATGACCTAAAAACGTATGGAAAGTAAGCAAGGCCAACGGTTGTACCGTTCTTGTAAATATCACGTAAATGATCTGTACATTACTTGCGAGTTCATTGATCGACTTCTTACAAGTAACACATTGGGATATCCATTGCTTTATACCTACACAATGGCGTAGCGCCCACTACGCACATCACTTCAGTGCGTAACACAATGCTTTCAGATCGTTAACATTTTGCAAGCCATCTTTCTCAACATGTTGGTTAACTCCAAGTATAAAACTTGTTAGTTAAGATATATTCAAATTTACTGTCTTTGCGGTACATTTCCATTAAACTTAAAAAAGTATAATTCTTGAACAATCAAGGGAAGCATTTCAAGTGTGACTTGTTATACATTATACCACGGGCTTTCATGCTAACTGGTGTTTTATATTACCATCTGGACTAATGAACATTAGTATATCTTTATCTTTTTTATTATTATTTCACAACCTTCTTCTAAGAACACTGCATCCGAATCATATACTGGCAAAATCTTAGACACGCAACTTGCTGCTGCATGGATTTCAATCCATGTCTCATGTCTGAAACGGTTTCCCAATTCATCAGATACCTGCTGTTCATCCTTGTCACCGAGCACATGTTCAAAATGTTCTTTCTGTTTTTTCAATCCACTTAGACCAATCGCTGAATGACAAATACTTCCAGTATTTTCAGTAATCATTCTGATAGCTTGCCAAGCCTCGGGTATTTGTTTTACCAAAGATATATTCACCTCATTTTCACCAGCATTTGCTATGTCTTTTGACCCAAACGGCAAATGTACTTTTCTTTGATAGAAATGGGTCACATGAATTGCCAGCTGCATAAAGATATCCTACTCCATTACAGAAAGCATTCATACTGGAAACTACGTCGATTGATTTCAGCAGACGACTTATACACACATAAATGTGTTCTTGTCGCGCTGAAGGCGTAAGAATACTTTTGTCTCAGCACCCTACTTTTACATGATGATTTAAATTACTGTCTTCCTCTGTTTTACTATCCTAAGTTCTTTAAGTCGTGAGCTGGGTATATTCAGAATCTTCTTGCCTAAAGTAATCAGTGCATTCTGTACCTCACCTCATCATTTAGATCAGTAAGCTCATTAACATCTCTTTCCATTGCTTTTTCAAGAATAATGGAAAGCTCTTATATTAATTGAATATCATTGTCCATTTTTTCCAGTCTTTCATTGACTGTTGAGTGTCCTTTCTTACCCAACAAGTCCATATCATCATAACACTGTACTTGTGTTGTTTTCATAGGTTGATCTTTTTATCATCTACACAAAGATTGAACGCTTTTATCAGGCTAATATCGTCTTTCTTGATCAGCTCTATCATATCCTCGATCATTCCTGGACAACTTTCTGTCAGTTTTTCAGCCAAATTAGATTTTCACAGATAAGATAGTGATGGTGTCTACATCGAAATTAATGACAGAATCTGTTTGTCTGATATTACCTTTTAGCTCCTGACCTTGGTTTTTCCAGCCTGACATAAAGCTAAGAAGCCTTCCTTCGAACAACCTGCTAAATGTCTTTACTTCCTCTGAGTATGTCATGTTTCTAGTACTGTCCACGGAAACTCATTCTACCACATCGACAATAAACAAAGTGGCAATATTTAACAAAGGGTTTTTCTGCTCCGCAAGTAATGCTGTATGTTTTACATACATTTCAATTTGATTTTGTGATTTAAGATAATATGAAACATCAGTGATTTGTTAGATGATATTTTCAATAATGTTCACATCGGCTTCTTTGCATGAGACTGTACTTGAAACAAAGGAACGATCTATTTGTATCCAGGAAGTGGATTCTAGTAAAGTCGTATTATATATACACGAAATGGTTTCTTTTCTTTCAAATCTTGTCAAATTTTGAAATTTTGATCCTGAAGTTTTTCTCTGCTTGGATATCCACGAATATTATATCGCCATAGTTTGTGTTTGACAGTTTACAGTGAAAGCAGCCGAAATCTTCCATTTTATACTTGGAAATGTACAAATTTATGTTTTTAAGCATGAATTTCTTATCCGAAGAAACGCACAAAATATTTGAAAATACTCTCAAAACATAGTACACACAAATTTTGTAAACTCGAAAGTAAGGATCAGAATCATCAACAAGAAAGGTACAGTCGACCTATTTTACATAGAAGCTAGATAGTTTTTATTTTTATGTTCAAAATCGATTTTTAAAATACCAAATACCGTCAATATCTTTTTCTTATTTATTAATTGCACCGGTACAAACATCAGAAAAATGTGTTTCAGCCAGCCTTAACGTGCTAAAAAACGAATTAAGATCGGATGCAGTGCAAATGACGCTTTAGCCCCCGGCGAGTTTTAGAAATGCCAATGTTTTAAAGCTAAATGTGATTATGTGACAGTTCATGTATTAACAATACAGGTTTGGCGTAAACTATACATAAAGATTCAAATACTTTATATTCAGCAGTATGAAAGACACACCAATTGCTATATCTCGACTGTCTCAAATGCAAACTGGACCTCACAGAAAGTTAGTCGCATTATTCGGTTTTGGTACAGTTCGTGTATATTGTGTTTTATGCGTCACTTTCTTTTTCAGCATTTGAAATCTGATTTTTGAATGGCTATTTTTTCCGTACACGCCACAGTAAGCCTGTACAAAAGCAGGCGCATGAAAGGACGGCACTCTTATACTGTACACAGCAGTACTACTAGCCTTATTTGGCGCAGTAACCCTATGATTTTGCAGGACAAACTACTTTTATTCAGTCTCAAAATTTTTAAACTTTTCCCAGCGTTTTGCACTTCTTCATTTAAACTGACCTCGTTTCAGGCAACCCTTGTCGGTGGGGTCACAGGAGAAGCTATACCACTGACATTGTTTGGCGCAGCCATGTTTTTGGCCGGACTTTCTACCATTTTCCTACCGGAAACACTTAACAGACATCTTCCGGAGTCCATCGAGGACGCCATAAATATGAAGCAAAGGTGAGTTATGTTTTCAGTTTAGAATGGAAAAATGACTGAATAACACAATCTTTAAATGGCAGATCTGTCGACGGCATCGTTCATAGATTCTTCTAATCTGTATATACCAAAAAAGGAATACCACCACGAATCAATAAAGTAATAACTTCAAAATTCTTCCGGATTATTCTCTGGAATAGCCAACGCGATTCCTCCGGTAAATAAAAAGTTTTGATTTCGGCAGATCCTCAATTTTGCGTTTAAAGACTAGAAAACACGATTTTCATTGGCTAACAGACACCTGTTTGTCATTGCTAATCGAGGTGGCGAGTCATTGATTGAAACGCTATAAAGGTATTAATCCTCTTATCTAGTGTAAAATGACAGGTTTTAAGGTAAACTACTACCCAAATTAATAAATCAGATGTTAAGACTTCTCCAAAAGTTGATTGACACGAAAAAAAGGAAAAAAAAAAAAACCGCGGACACCGATTACACAATAAACTTTTTCCGATGAAAGCACAGCTTCAAACAGTCTTTTCAGGTTTAGTAATGAATGCATTCAAACAGCGAATTACGTGAATTTCTATATAAAACAATATCTGGAAGCTACATTATGTTTACTAATTGTATACTTGGATTAAAGAAAAAACGTTGGTTGTTTTATGACATATACATGTATATGAAGACCTACAATAAGACGAGGAAGTTGTTGATGGAAACAATGCCTTCCTGTCTTACAGTGATAGGACGTGATCAAGTAAAAGGTATTGGGCATTCATGGGTATTCATACAAAGAAAGAGGACTAGAGTTAAAAAAAGATACAAATCTTGAAATGGATATAACCTTTATTTTCTCCATTTTCCACAATGTTGTAAGCCATCTGAGAAAAATGCAGTTATTTGGGCCAAATGTGAAATGTCGTCCTTAAATGCTTTAAATATGATCCAGTCTAAAAGTTTTCTTATAAATTTTAGGCTTGTTAGTCATTAGTGCAAAGTGGTAAATGTACAACAAAAAGTGCTTTTAAAAAGGGGATTGTGCTTAAAGAAGACTTAAAAACCATTTAAAGAGCTTAAAGAGCATAAAAAGTGATTCACTTTTGTCACTGAATACCTGTATGAACCCTGCTAACTGAAACGAATACAAATATCTTTGACAGGTAGGAAGCACTAGGGAAGGCGATTGAACAATTTTCTTTTTTCTACACTGTTTTCCAAACTATTCATTCACGGTGTCATAAACTTTCTTTTTTTGAAAGGGACTGTGTTGCATTATTTTCTTTTTCTTCCAGGAAATTGATAGCACAGAAAGATGTTGTGGGGATGTCCAATTGTGAGAAAGATGTTGTAGAGATGTCCAATTGTGATAACGGGGGTTTTATTCCGGAATAGAGATTTGAGATAAACAATGCAGCTCCTTGGAAAAGCGTGGACAAACTATTAAGTTGTTTTTTAACCCTTTCCCAAACAATCCCTGGTTTTTACGGGCCAGGAATAGAACCCTTTTAAAAACATTGTGGGAAAAGGAGAAAATGCTGGTTGCCAACATATTCTCCTTTTCCCACAATGTTTTCTGACCTACCATACAGAAATATCATCTTTTTAGCAACTTTAATTTGTTATTTGCACAATGCTTTCAATTTGGTCTGGCCCAAAATTTGCTGTTTGGGAAAGGGTTAAGGAAGGAATAGATCAAGGACCAGTCTTGACCAGTCTTGAACGGACGTTCAGTCTGGTCTTGAATCCACATTGTCCAATATTTTGTAAAAACGGAGACAATATAATCAGGATATTTATTTTTTTCGGTGAAAGATCGTAAATTATTTCTCCGTGTGGACACCATCGGCGCAGCCACTGGTGAAAATATTATCGATGGTGTTCACGAGAAACTTGGAATGATACAAATCACGATAGTTTTTGCTCAAACTAAATCAATTTCTATTGGTATGTCTACTCAGTGATACAAGGAACATAGGAAGAAGCTGTTCCTTTGTAATTTCTCCGACTTTCAATGATGTTTACCCAGCAGAACTTTCGAAAATTATTCTTTTCTTCACTCTAGAAGGGAACGATGTTCACGTCTTCACAACCGAAACCGGAAAAACACATCCTTGCAGCTAGATAAAAGGCGCTTATAAAACTTAAAAGTGTCTACAACAACCCAGAATTTAGTCAGACGTGTAAACATAGATGAATTATCAACATATATGTAAGGGATACAGTATACTCTAGATGCGTGTGTAAGACAAAGAGAAACTCAAGGAATGTGTTCGCATATAACACTAAAAACGCCATCTTCGCAAGCCAAGACTGACGATTCACTACCGTCACTCTACCCTTGGCGGATCGAGCTTGGTTTTTACATTCACCCGATACGCGTTTTCATTGGATGCAGCTAGCTCTAACTGCAACGAATGAAATTCATCTTTGATAAAAATAGAACAACGTCGTTACCTTTCGAATAGAAGGTAAACATGGAAACCTACATATGTCTGCTTATAGCTTCATCTGTATTCGTAAGCGGTTTGTTTTTAACGATATTACATTGGCTTTTAGAAATATGATGTAAATGGGGGTAATAACCAACATCCAATAGAGGGTGCATGGCAGGAATCTCGAAATCAGGCTCAACCCGCCAAGGTGTGATCCACGTAGTCATCGTAAACTTGGCTCGTGAAGACGCAAAAACGCCAACAGTGTCCCATTTGAAGGCCCCCAGAAAATGAAATGCATTTTCTATCCGTCGTTATCAGTGCAACGTTTCAATTGTTAGGGGTAACGTTATGTTAGCAAGCTAAGGGTGAAGATCCACTACGCTACTCTACCCTTGGCGGATCGAGCTTGATTTCGACATTCCCCCGACACGCATTTTCATTGGATGCAGCCAGCTCTAACTGCACGAATCAAATCGCTCGTAGCATTTCATCTTTGATAAAGATAGAACAAGGTCGCGACCTTTCGAATAAAAATCTGAGAAGGTAAACGTGGATACTTCTGTTGATGTGTGCAGGATCTAAAATGATTAATTTACTGAAAAAAAAAAAGATTTACGAACAATATTTACAGAAAATTTGGTGTAACCAATCAATTATCGGAGGTTTTAGGCTATATTCTAGCACCTGATGATGGAATGTCGAAGTATGTTTGTTGGTATTGCTTCATGTTGAATTATTGTATTCGAAAGCGATTTGTAAAACGATATTTCATTGGCTTCAGAAATGTGATGTAAAGGGGGATAACTAGAATCCAATAGGGAGCGTATCGCGGGAATGTCGAAACCGGCCTCGATCGGCCAAGGTATGATCCACGTAGTGATCGTAACCTTGGCTTGCGAAGATGGGGTAATATTTGGCATAAAGGTGTGAGAATGATAATGCTGTTATAAGCTAAAGATGAAATGAATAAAAGATGTCTGAAAACGAGTACATGTATAGATGTTTAACTTGTTTACCAGGGTATGGGTTAACCGTTTCCGAAACAAGCCCTCGTTTTTACGGGTCTGCAGTACAAGTCTTTTGAAAACACTATGGGAAAAGGAGAAATTGCTCGTAACGAGCAATTTCTCCTTTGCCAACAGTGTTTTCTACCCGTTAGGGGTAATTTTGTACCATTGTTATGAAAAGTTAAAATTGTCGCCTGCAAAGTCTTTCAGTTTAGAAGAGTCTAAAATTTTTCGTTTGGGAAAGGGTTAACCCATTTTTTTTTATGGTTGTGTTAGAATGAATTTGGATCCCCGTTCCCCCCCCCCCAAAAAAAAGGTTAATTTTAACCCAGAGGCTTGTAACAGTGACACCATATGCTTTTGCAGACGGTCATGGTAAATCAGGGCCCATATCCACCAACCCTTCTTGAGAATATTCTTTGTCTTATTCTCCAAGGTTTTCTAAGTTTGTAAGTAATACAACTTCTGATTGACTAAACCAAATGGTTTAGCCAATCAGAAGGTGTGTTACTTACAACTGTAAAAAAAAAATCTGGAGAATAAGACAAAGAATGTTCTTAAGAATGGTTGGTGAATACGGTCCCTGAATCAGCCTGCAGCGAACCTTCAGCTTAACGTTTGATCTATACAGACTGTTTTATTGATTTTACTTTGTGAAAATAATTTTGGTGGTGTTGGACGTTTTGAACTCTTATGTTAAAAAATATTCAATCAATTTGTCAATCAATCTTTTTTTACTGTAGTCGGTCGAATCCCCCTTTTTTTTCTACAGTGCCCCATTATTGTAGGATAGAGAATTGTAAAGTTAATTAACCGCTTTTTTTCTTTAAAACAGCTTTCACTACTTTAATTGTCTTTGCTGCAAGTCCATATCAAGATCAGACTCCACAAACGTCTAATCTGATCTTTGGTCTGCACTGCCCGCTTTGCTGAATCACTTTAAAGAATAGCAACCTTGAAATTGCACTAATTTTGAGTCTTTTTGCAATGCTGAAAACGTCTGATTTATTCGGCGTATCATAAGGATCAATCTAAACAAAAAAAAAAACAGAATTGCAAAATGGCGCCATTAGCCTCTACCCATTTGAGACGAACTGACCGGAAGGAAATGTCTGTGGTTTATCTTAGCGACAAATTATTGGTAAATAGCGCAAAGATTTGTCAGTGAGGCGCAAAGTAACTCAGTGTAGCAAAAATATGACAGCGAGAAGGGCTGAGAACTAAGTACCTACTACGGCCCAGGTCGATACCGACTGGAAACACATTCTATTTTTACATACCGGAAATACACAGACAATGCATCAAACATGGCGTGGGAAGAACACATTATGGAAATTGTATACGTATTTGATATGTTATGCAATTTAAGCGTCATTGGTCATATGCCAGTCACTTGACATTCAGCCATAATACTTTTTTGACTTTTGGCGCGAAATCTAAAAAAAAAGCTTAAAAGGCTACGTAGCCTTTTAAAGGGATAACCATCCAAAGAATATATATATATTTTTGAAATTTTACGATTTTTTATTTGTTGATGATTAATATTGATTTTTTATCTAAATTTCGGTGATATATATCTCTTAATTTGTTGAGATGTGAAAAACCTAAATACCAACCTTTAAGAAGACATGTATATTCAAGAAAATAACTGAGCCCTGCTTGGATCAAAAGTAGGAGCGCAAAATGCAACCCATGGGTTCTATCCTCAATCGAAATGCAAGGCTTTTCATGGGAGTTTCCTTGAGCAAGACACCTCGAGCCCTAACCGAGTATGGTGAAACTAAAGAAAAACGTAAATTAGCAAGAAGTCGCCGTGAAATGACTTAAGTAATGTTAAAAGCGACGTAAAACGCCATTCATTCAATCAATCAATCAAGAAGAGTAATATATACATTAATACAACGGTACATTATACTACTTCCTAAATCACAGTATCTTCGCGAGCCAAGGTTACGATCACTACGTGGATCTTACCTTGGCGGATTGAGCCCGATTTCGAGATTCTCGCGACAGACCCCTACTGGATGCTGCTTGTTATCTCCCTTTACATCACATTTCTTTTAGCCAATGAAATATACCAAACCGCTTACGAAAACAATAATTCAACATGAAGCAATGACCACAAACGCACTTCGACATTCAATGGTCAGGTGCTGGGATACAGCCTAAAACCTCTGATAATTGATTGGTCACCACTGGAACGTTTGTAAATATTGTTCGTCTATGTTTTTTTCTTGGTAATAAGTCATTAAAGATCCTACACACATCCACGGAGGTATTCATGTTAACCTTCTATCTTTATCCGAAAGGTCGCCACCTTGGCCTATTTTTATCAAAGATTTTCGAAATGCTACGAGCGATTGATTTCGTGCAGTTAGAGCTGGCTGCAACCAATGAAAATGCGTACCGGGGAAATGTCGAAATCAAACTCGATCCGCCAAGGGTAGAGTAGCGTAGTAGATCGTCACCCTTGACTTGCAAAAATGTGCTCTATACCTTTTTTCACAGCATGTTCTGACGTGATCATGAATACATAGACAGACTTTGTCAAACAATCAACTTATCCATACGGTAAAATCGCACTTCGACTTGCAGATTTTTTATTTCAAAATACAAACAATATCGACTCATGTCAGGCTGAGCGGAAAGCATAGGCTGACATGAATCAAATTGTTTTAAGGAATGAAGAGATTTTTTTTTGTTTTCATGGAGGTATGAAAAAAAAACCTAATCACACTTTTGTATGAAACCGCTTTGTGTGGCAATGGGTTAAATTCCGTGCATCATCTTGCAATCAAAATGTGTTAGATCTACTCCTATAAAAGACACTTTCTATCTTGAGAAAAAAAAAAATGGATCGGTATTCTAACCACGTTTTCTCATTAAGTTATGTAAAGAAGGCATAACAGAGCTGATGAACTTCCAGTTCTCAAGAGCTTTAGGCATAAAGAAATCATTTTGAAAGAGATTAAATTGTGTAGATTGTTGCTTCTTTATTTCATGCTTTCAGGTAGTTTAGCGAGAAATAACCCTGAAATATTTGTCATTATTTCATGCTTTCCGGTAGGATATCGAGAAATATCAGTGAAAATATTTTTCGATCTTAACACCGGTACCACTAGTAAAAATACCGTTTTTCACGTTCTTGTTGCCTAGGTAAATTGCGCGTGCCTCACAACCAGATTGGAAATATGACGTCATATACCTTACATTTCTCGCGCTTGACGTAATATTGTAATACGTTGCTATGCGGTAGGGGTCTCCACGGGAAATAACTGAACAGAACTATACTGGATTTTGATAAAGCTTCTCCTAGAAAGGGTTAAAAGCATAAAATAAACAGAATTTTTTTTTTCGGTGAATGATCGAAATTTATTTCATCTCGTGAACACCATCGGTAATATTTTCACGAGTGGCTGCGCCACTCGTGAAAATAATACCAATGATGTTCACTCGATGAAATAAATTTAGATCTTTAACCGAAGAGAAAAAATATCTTCCATATACCTCATGGTTACGACCGGTGAAATATGAACGATTTTTATATTCTTTTTCTTCAATTGAAGGGTGAAACAGTTCTTCCCGCGCACCAGTTACCTAAGTAAAATGTGCGTGCCTCTCAACCGGATGGAAATATGACGTAATTTTCTCCACATTTCTCGTGCTTGACGTAATAGTGTGATGCGTTGCTTTGTGTGGGGGTAAGCCAGGGGGAATAGCCGAAAGGTACTCTAATAGATTTTGATGTAAGATCCCGCCCAAAAGAAAAAAAAAGTATGACATAAATAGATTATTTGTTTTTTTTTTTTGTTTCCGGTGAAAGATCGAAATTTATTTCAGATCGTGAACACCATCGGTATCGTGGCCGCGCCACTCGGTAAAATATTACCGATGCTGTTTACTAAATGAAATAGATTTCGATCTTCCACCGCGAAAAACTATTTTCCCCTATTTTTAAAACACTTCAAAACACAAACTTGGACTTTAACGACCCTTGGGGAGAAGGCCTTTTGGAAGCAGCATTTTGGACAATTAAGAAAATGCTGGTAACCAATATTTTCTTCATGTTACACAACGCTCGCTTCTCTTTCAAGGACAAAAGTTGTTATGTGAGCTAGATTAAATTTGCATTCTGCAAATGCTTTGAACTTGAACAAGATTACATTTTCCGCTAGGTAAAGAGACATTAGTCCTATAATACGCCACTCAATACAAACGTACTACATATAATCAAGTCAATTATGATGTGCGACCATTATACTGTCCCGGGACTGATTACAGGCATTCCGAACAGGTTCATTCCTCTCAACTCTCGACTCTGGTTCTATGGGAAAGCAACCAGCGGTTGGGGTTGAACACAAAATACACAATCAGGGCAAGTAAATATCCTGACATTTGCTTTACCGTTCATTTACCCTAGATATCAATACTGCTATTCCCATGTTTCCATTTACGATTCCATTAGAAAATCGCTAGGTCTTTTCCCATGGCGGAATTTTGTCTGCACGCTGGGTATCGGACGTCAAATAAGCGCTAATGAACCTAATTTGTCCGTGTGTAATATTCCCACTGTGATTTTTCATTAGTAAAGCAAAGGGGATACTTTGTCATTTCCATTGCCTCATTTAGACATTTATTTTCATATGTGGGCATCAAGAGAACTCATCCGTAACTGTCCATCGGCAAATGACGACAAGGGAGCTATTCATACTTTTTCAATCTCATCAAGCTTAACAAAATGTTTTAAATGAATTAACCCTTTCCCAAACGACAAACTTTTGGACTAGACCAAATTGAAAGCATTTGCAGACGACATTTCAACTCTTGCTGAAAGGATGATTTCTGTCCATGATAGGGTGGAAAACATTGTGGGAAAAGGAGAAAATGCTGGTTACCAGCATTTTCTCCTTTTCCCACAATGTTTTCAAAAGGTTACTATTCCAGAACCGTAAAAACGAGGGATTGTTTTGGCAAGGGTTAAGCAAGGCGATGGATAGCAAATAATCGTAAAAGAAGAAAGACCAAAGTAAGAGAAACAAAATCTTGGTACACGTATTTTCTTAACTACGTCGCCTTTTGAGGAGTTATTAGATTTTTGGCCAGATTTTCGCGAACACTTTGGGTATGTCACGTGATTGGTAACACACATCCCTACCACGAAGTTTCGTATTCAGTACTTAAATTAGTATGTTGGCCTAATGTCTGGTGTAGTAAAACAGACGGAGTAACCGATCGTCCCAACTAAAAAAAAGCCCATTGCTTTATACGCCTACAATTGCCCCTTTTCAGTGACTGTCACCGCACAGCCTATAGGATTGTGCAAAGAAAAATATATGTGGTACACTGGCTGACGAAATGCATACGAAGTATTGTTGAAACATACTTATACACTTCACAGATTTGTGGCCATCCCTGTCAACATATTCTTGTATTGTGCACTATAGTTCAATCTGTGCTAGCCCCCTTCAATACAATCTCAAACTTGAAAGACCTTGAGGCTGAAATCTTTATCAAAGCATTTTGTGGAATTACAGGGGAAAAAAGGTAACCAGCATTAACTCCTTAAACCACAATATTTTAGTTTAAACATTTATCTTACATCGACTGAGAGATAAGTTCTAACAACCTATACTAATTTTTCTCCGTTCTGCTTCCTTGAAACTACAGCAGCGCTCGCGCTGTAAGTGTGGGCCAAATAAAAGTCCCAAAAAATGACACCTGTTCCCGGGTGTTGAACTCGGGACCTTATGGTAAGAAAGCTTAAACTCCACCCTACAAGCACAAGCACCTACCAAGCACAAATTTCAATATTTACATGGGTCATATTAACTTTCTCGTCTCCAAATGCTTTCAATTCGGGCAAGTCTACAATTTTGTCGTCTGGTACAGGAGTAAAACAATCTATTCAATAAATGTATATTTACTTTCTTAAAACAGATTGCATGTTTAACCCTAGACAGCACAATTCCGTCCCAGTTTTAACGACCCCATGCAGCGGTAAAAGCTTGAAGACGTGAGAAAAGGAGAAAATGATGGTAAACATCATTTTCTCCTCATCACACAATGTTCTCTACCCTATAAAAAACAGAAATAATCATTTAAATTACATCTAATTTTTTGTCTGCGACCCCTTATGTTTGGTTGTGTCCAATCTTTTGTTGCTTGGTAAAGAGTTTACATTGGTGGCCACTATCGTATGTTACACTGTTTAAACAAAGGCTGAGTGTATGTGCTCCTATTCTTAGGTTTTTACTGAACTTTTTACCCGACATTATATGCCATTGGCACGCGTCAAAATTCTAACATCGGTTTCAACACTTTATCAAAGTAGAGCATGGTATCCTTGCCGAAATTGAGACCATTTGCGGACAATATTTAAATAGTGTCTTAAATAGATGGAACTTATCCGAAAGTGACACAAAGTAATTGAGGAAATGGAGGAAATCTCAAAATATTTTGCATCTCCTTTCAGGGGTTGAGGGAGAGATCATTTTTTACATACCGGCTCCTTTGTTTGGACCAGGTCTGTATTTTTCAGAACGACCTGTCTTAACAATAGAATGCACGAGAGCAGGTCTATCTCAGCACGTGCGCAGGTTGTTCCGTAGATAGAAAACCTGCCCACGTGCTGGAAAGACCTGCTCCCGTGCAATGCATGCAGACAGGTTCGTGAAGGACATTGGTACTCGCGTGATACTGATTGTTATGAATTTGTAAATAACAGGAAAAATCTTGTAAATATACTTCTTTCTGGTAAGACAGATTTTAATCTATTTTTTATTGGTGACCAATCAGCAATTCTTTGATAATTTTTTTCACAGCGATCATTAAAAAAAGCTATCCACCCCTCCACCCTCCCCGTATTTACAAAATCTGCGGTCACATTAATGCCAATATCTAAACATTGTAGATAAAGTGCCTTATCCTTAGGTTGTTGTTACATACCTGTCATTCTCTCATATCCAAACCCAACTTTTTTTTCTAGCTTTCATCTAAATTAAATAGCAAAAGTGGCAAAAAGTTAATGACGGACGCATGTTCTAAAACGTGTCTCTAGTATTGTTGTATTTTGGTTCTAATGCACCCTACTTCCTGTGAGACCGACTGTTGATTTGTCCGTATTAGCGCAGTTTAGCCTCTGGAGCTAAAAAGCCCTCTTATTATTTTTCTTATTGTTAGAAAGCAAAACTGACATAGGAGCACTGTCCTTCTATGGCTGACCCGGCACAGCTAGGTTCAAGAAAGCAATTTGAGGGGCCCGATCACTCCCATAGTCGAATGATCAGAATCGCTTTGAGACCAACTGTCCTAGAAGCTCGACCCCAAGTCCCAGGCTTGAGCCTCTTTGGAAGTGACTTTGTATGACTGAAAGCGGTGCAAAACGCCATTCATTCATTCAGTCAATCAATAAATGAATATAGACCTATGGCCTTACAGAACTGGATGAATAAGTGCAAACGGACAGACCGTAGAAATGAAAACACAAGTGTTACCAGCAAAAGCTGAAATCCATGAGTATATCAATCAATTCGAACCTAAATTGAGCAATGAACTCACTCGTACAGAATCAACAAACCTTCCCGAGTTAAAAAAAGAATAAGGTTGATGCTCATGAGGTGTCAGTTTCAAGTCAACATTAATGTTCAAGCGAGAAAATAAAACTGATAAATAAATGAAAAAGAAATACCCGAAAGTTAAAAAAAACAACATAAAACATGTTTTACGCTTCCTTTTGTCATCAAACGTATCTGTTCTTTTCGAAATGGTTGTCAAGTCGTCTGCTCAATACGGGTGGTGGCCGGTATGTAAGTCGGATATCGACCTCGTACATCGGTCTTTCCGTATAAGAACGACCTGGGCACGACCTTCACAAAACACCTCGAGCGCTTCGCGCTCTCGGTGTTTCGTGAAGCTCGTGCCCAGGTCGTTCTTATACGGAAAGACCTCGTACTCAGTCAATATCCTATACAAACACGACTTAATGTACATTGTTTTTCTACAATGCATATTAAAATGGCACTCGCCTTTATCTGCCCAACAAAAACACGGTAAATGTAATTTGAAAAGAAAACCAAAGCACCTAAATTATGCAGATATTTTTGGCTCAGAGTTCCCCGAAAATAACGTAGAGTAGCACTTGACTGGATTAAAGCACGCCAAAAATAGGCAATAAATAAACCTGTTAAGCTAACTATATTTGCTGTTTATCAGGCGGAAAATTGTCCTCCTTATCTAGATTGAAAAATTCTGCAGGCGACAAATTAAATGCAACACACAATACAGATATGTCATTGAAAAAGTAACAAAAAGGAAAACAATGAGGAAATACTGGTCACCAACATTTTCTCCGTTTTCTTACAATGTTTCATTAAGCCTAATTACTAAAGGTCGGGGCTTTTTTTAAACTTCGATTGTTATTCATAAATTCAGGAATGTCGATCCTTACTTTATATATAATGTTATGTAGATAGGTTATATAGTGACATGTTTCATATAGAAAGATGAGGAAAATTTATTGGTTTTGCTCTTGTGGTTATTAGTAAACAAGCTGTGTACTAATCCATTATATCATCTTTCTAGAAAAGACTAATCTAGAATTTTCCCAGCTGATTTATAAATAGGAGTGACTTTCTTGGTGATTTTGGACTTGAACTTAGACTTGTGGCTTGGAGGATACAGAATTTGTGAAAAGCGTTGCATTTAAACTGGAATATAGATCTGTACGACATAAATGGTGAAGAAATGAGCTTTGACAAGTCTAACCCTATTTATTGGAAACTTCAGAATTCTAACATTTTATGAAATTTTGATAGAAAACGTTCACATTTGGATAATTATCAAACAGATGAAGTAAAAAGGTTATTTTCTTTTTAATATGAGCACCTGTTCCCGGATATTCTCACACGGAGAGATACAATATACAATGATGTGGACAATGAAAATTCAAAACCAGTGAAACATCCATATCGGATGAATCCCAAGAAATTGGAGCATCTTAGAGAGGAAATCAAATAGCTATTGGACAATGAATTTATTGAACCTAGTCAAAGAGAGTGGAGTTCTCCCCGTATTATTGTATCAAATCCAGATTGAAATTTTCGTATGTGCACTGACTGTGGAAAAGGTTAATACTGTTACCAAGACTGTTTCGTTTCGAGTGCCAAGACTAGATGACTGCAATTACAACAATGATCATGCACAATATGTTACTACATTTAATCTTCTTAAAGCATTTTGGCAAATTCCTCTCACTGAAAGCGCTAAAAAGATCTCTGTATTTGTTACTCCTGGTGGACTTTATCAGCCTTTTGGGATGGAAAACTGGACAGCAACATTTCATCGTCTTATCAACATGATAATATCTGGATTGGACGACTGTAGAGCCTACATCGTTCACAGCGATGATAGGGGTAAACATCTAAAGACTATCAGAGAACTTTTTGGCAGACTGAGTGAAGCCAAATTAACAACCAATCTTGTTAAAAGTGGATTTTGTCTAGAGTTTAACTTGTAACATTTATCTTATGTATATCTTTTCATGTACATTTCATTTGTAACGATATTTTCTATCTTTAATCGAAAGAAAGTTTTACTTCTTGAAAATTTCTTTTCCTCTATGAGAAGAATTGTTATGTAGAGAGGACAGTGACATGTTTTCAAAATATTATAGAAACATAAGGAACATTTAGTAGTTTTGCTATTGTGGTTATTTTTTAGAAACAGGTTTTTAGTGAATAAGCTGTTAATTAATCCATTGTATCATCTTTCTAGAAAAGACTAATCTACAATTTTCCCAGCTGATATATAAATAGGAGTGACTTACTTGGTGTTTTTGACTTGAACTTAGACTTGTGGCTTGGAGGTTACAGAATTCGGATTTAAACTGGAATATAGATCTGCAGGTTGGAATTCTTAATTTTTTACACAGGTTGCTCATGTCTATTTGCAAGTTAAAACTTGTTACTTTGGTATTTAGGAATCAGGAATTCATACTTTTTTGTAGTCTAAACATAATTTTCAGTTGTGAGGGACTTATTCTATTTCTTGTTCTAAGCTTAAATATTGTCAGATTCAATTTAATCTTAACTCTAATTGAACTCCTTTGTCTTTGTTCATGAAAGGCTCGATGCTGGTTTTCTTCCTAGTTACGCTTGTAACAACAACAACCGTCTAATTTGTAAAATTTCCTTTCTTACAGGCTAGAATACAAAAGAAAAACATAGGAGTTGTACTATTAATAGGGAAAAACACGATTAGAATGACATACCAATGAGTTGTATGTAGGTATTAACCTCGCGCGGGGTATATCTGTATACGATGTCACCTCTGATTATCATAATTTTTTTACCAGAAACAAATGAGCCATGCACTGGGAAAAGGAGGCTTAATAAATCGCTGTGATCCGTGATACCAAGCAAGTCTTCACATATTATGGATCCTAAAATTCAGTTTATACAATAACCGGCTAAATGATGAGGTACGGTTGTCCTTTGACATGCAGAAAAATTACCCCAAACTAAAGTATCGGTCCAGGTCTGCTTGTTTGCAGATGGATTAAGCCGTCTTTTCAGATGATATGGCTCTAATATATTAGCTTTTATTCTTAGAATACTTTTTCGTCATTAAATTAGATCAATTTACGACGATGTGGCTAAGGGTATTTTGCAATTTGTATTTGTCTATTTTACTCAGAATACTTCCGAAGTCATGAGCTGCATTTTTTTCTGTGTAATAAGACAGAAACAAAGTGGAGCAAGCTTTCCTTCCTGTTTGATTTCAGATTTGTTTAGAGACAAATAATTGAAGTATGTGGTGGATCAAAATTGGTTTCCCTTTTTAGTTCAAATTTGATAAGAGACATACGAAGTAAGGGAAAGTGTCGAGCAATATCACTGTTTCCTTTGAAATTCAGTTCAACAAGCATTACTATTTACACTATCTAAATGCCTTTAAAAAATAGATAAAAGGTCTCACGTGCTTCAGAACTAGTCTCAAAAACAAACCGATGTGTCGTCAGCTGCCTGCATCTTGTGATGCGTTTTCAAGTTTATATACTTTTTAAGATATAATCGACCAATATGTGTTCACTGTTTTTCCATTTCAAGATGGAAAATGAAAATCTGTCTGTCTCAAAACATTTGACCTCGATAAGTTTCATAAAACTTATCAATAAACTTCTACCTATATATCAGACCAGAGAGGAATTACCATAATTAGAAAGTCAATTTTGATTTTGTAGTCCAGTTTAGACTCTTGTTGGGCTTAATTGTTTGATATTGGCCGGGTTTTTCTCGTTTTGGCCGACATTGCTGCAATTAACAGATTTTGTAATTAGGCATTGAACGAGCCATTGTTGCAATATACGAGTAAATACAATAGCACATTTTTTTAAAATCATTGATAAATGAAGTTAAAGAGGACAAACTTTGACATTAAGCAAGTACCGGTGAAATATACAATGGGCTGAAGACATCTTATCTGTGACCGATTTGGTACGATTCAGTACAGAGAAAAAAAACCATTCAATTATACCGCGGGGTTTTATGACATCGTTTGTTTTGAATCCTTTTGCAAAATGATTTTGTCTTCTAACGACCTAACGAAGGCAGCTTTTGCAAACATTGTTGGAAAAGGAGAAAATGCTTGTAAATACAGCATTTTGTCCTCTTCCAACATTGTTTTTTTTTTTTTTTTTTGTCCTTCACCCCCGCTTCAAAGAAAACTTTAAAATTCGTGCCTCGTTTGAGTTGCCGTCTGCGTTTGATTTCAAGTTGGACGAGTCTAAGATTCTGTTTTCTGATGAAGACTTTTACAGACTTCATAACTGAGGAAACGTCATTGATTTTGTTCCAAACAACCTACGGAAACCTCTTTCGGCTCATTTAGAAAAATCAACTAACTTTTCTTTATGATCCACGCACTGATCTTAACCCATTACCATACAATCCCTACTTTTGACGACCCTGAAAAAAGGCCTTTTATTTGCCTTTTGAAAACATTGTGGGAAAAGGAGAAAATGCTGGTAACCAGCATTTTCCCCTTTTCCCACAATGTTTTTTACTCTACCTAAACAAAATTTCAATTTTTCAGTCACATTTATTTTGTCGTCTGCAATTGCTTTCAATTTGGAGTGGTCTAAAATTTTCTTGTGTGGTAAAGAGTTACACCCTCTCCTCTTTGCCTTTTTTCAGCTTTATTACCCAAGTCCATTTATATGTAAAATGCTCATTTGTTAGCAGAACCTTAGATTCGTTGGTAGTAAATGCTTCTTAGAGGACATATATTTTTAGCCAATCGTGATTCGATTTGCCTTCAAAGGGTATAAAACATTTGGGAACAAGAGGTCGCGCTTATAACAAGAATAAGCGGACATTCAAGCAACTAGCACTTTCTCCTCTTCCCTAAATGTTGTCGAATACATTTTTCCTCAGGGTCATTTCAACATGGAAGTGTATATGGTTTGATCGTGTATTGAAAAACAAAACACGTGAAGTCATCACGACCTAAAAACAACTTTATTTCGTCTTTCAATGGACAACCCTCGAAAAATATGAAAATTCACTGTGAAAAGGAGAATTTGTGCATCTTCAAAAACTACGGACTCAAGTCAGCCTGCGCTTGCCTGGGTCGAAGCTTTTAGCTCTTGGTATTATTTTCTATGCATGCCCAAGTATCATCTAGCGACAGTCTACAAATCAGTTGGTTGTATACCAAAATGGAATTTTCAGATTCACGATTATGTAATGACTTGATTGGTATAATGAATCATTGAGATGCAATAAAAACCCTTTAGACAGAGAATGGCTACGTTTTCCTTTGTCGCAATTTTTACATTTTTTCGTCCTTTTTTTTTGTCGTTGCTGATATCGTCGTCGTCGGTGTTGGCATTGATTTAGGTGGTGATGTTGCCGCTGTTGATGTTCTTGTTGTCTTGTTGTTGTCGGCGTTGTTTCTATTGTGTGTGCATATTGCATTGTCGCTAGTGATGTTGTCGGCGTTGTTTTTGTTGTGTGTGCTGATGGAATTGTCGATAGTGCTGTTGTCGGCGTTGTTTTTGTTGTGTGTGCTGGTGGCATTGTCGCTAGTGCTGTTGTCGACGTTGTTTTTATTGTGTGTGCTGGTGGCGTTGTCGCTAGTGCTGTTGTCGGCGTTGTTTTTATTGTGTGTGCTGATGGCGTTGTCGCTAGTGCTGTTGTCGGCGTTGTTTTATTGTGTGTGCATTATGGCATTGTCGCTAGTGATGTTGTCGGCGTTGTTTTTATTATGTGTGCTGATGGCGTTGTCGCTAGTGCTGTTGTCGGCGTTGTTTTTGTAAGTGCTGATGGCATTGTCGCTAGTGCTGTTTTTGGTGTTGTTTTTTATTGTGTGTGCTGATGTCATTGTCGTTAGTGCTGTTGTCGGCGTTGTTTTTATTGTGTGTGCTGATGGCGTTGTCGATAATGCTGTTTTTGGCATTGTTTTTTATTGTGTGTGCTGATGGTATTGTCGTTAATACTGTTGTCGGCGTTGTTTTATTGTGTGTGCTGATGGCATTGTCGCTAGAGCTGTTGTCGGCGTTGTTTTTATAGTTTTGCTGATGGCGTTGTCGCTAGTGCTGTTGTCGACGTTGTTTTTATTGTGTTGCTGATGGCGTTGTCGCTAGTGCTGTTGTTGGAGTGGTTTCTACTGTTGGTGCTAATAGCTTTGTCGCTAGTGCTATTTTCGGCGTTGTTTTCATTGTTGGTGCTCATTGCGTTGTTGTTACTGCTGTTGTCGGCGTTGTTGTTATTGTATGTGCTTGTGACTGTCGTTGTTGCTGTTTTTGATGCTTGCAGTTTTAATGACAGATGTTGATGGTGGAGGAGCTGCAGTGATGTGGTCTTTTGACTGTTGTTCTTCCTGTTTCTGTTGCTAGTGACGGTGGCATTGTTGTCGTTTCTTTTGTTGTTTTGTTATTGTTGCTGGTTGTGGTGATAATGATGATCGTAATTTTACCGTGCTACGTTCTATGCACCCCAAAGACCATTGATATTTTACAGGGTATTTGAGAGTTGTCTCCTGCCATTTTGTTTCGTAAGGAAATTAGATAACGAGTGACCTTGTAAAAATAATATGTCTAATCCATTCGTATTTCCGGTTTGGAAATATGTAAGAGGGCACTTTTGACTTCCTCCTCAAAGCAGATTATGTTTTCAAAGCAACACTATCCATAGCTTAGCTTAATCTTTACATTGTTATGGACTATATCATTGAGTGGAACATATTTCACTTGTCTGCCACGGTTATTGAAAAAAAGTGTCAAATTTTTTATCTCGTTATTGAAGGGATAACATCAAATATATGAACATGCAGTCTTTTTTTGATTCTACACTGTCCGATACGGTGAGAATTTTTTTCCGGAGATAATTAACTTTGGTATACCAATACTTAGATTTTATTCATGATTGGACCTTTTCATTTAATTCATTAGACTTTAAAGGTTATGAGAAAAGGTTCAAGTCTGCAAGCGTGTTTCTCAGAGATTTCCAACCGCAGGCTAAACCAATTATGATGCGGGTAATTTGCCTTACGTTGTTTGCTATTTCCATAAATCGTCTGATTGCACAAGTATTTTCGCTGAAGACATTGACCTTTATTCTGATTATTATTTTGATTGTCTGTTGGTCTGATATTAAACACTTTATCAACAGTATGCCATAAATATGACGGTGGCTAGCGTACCTACCAATGCATTCCTAGTATTTATTTCATGCTTTCCGGTAGGACATCGAGAAATAGCAGTGAAAATATTTTTCGATCTTACACTGGCTCCACCAGTGAAAATACCGATTTTCACGTTCTTGTTACCTTGGTAAATTGCGCGTGCCTAACAACCGGATGGGAAATATGACGTCATATACCTTACATTTCTTGCGCTTGACGTAATATTGCTATGCGTTGCTATGCAGGAGAGGTACGCCACGGGGAATAACGGAAAAGAACTGTACTGGATTTTGATAAAGCTCCCCCTAGAAAGGGTTAAAGCATGCAATAAATAGAATATTTGTATTTTTCGGTGAAAGATTGAAATTCATTTTATCTCGTGAACAGCATCGGTAATATTTCCACTCGTGGCTGCGCCACTCGTGAAAATATTACCGATGCTGTTCACTCGATGAAATAAATTTCGATCTTTCACCGAAAAAAACAAATATCCTCTATTTATTTTTCAAGTTCTGAACACGACATCCTTTTCAAGCAGTTTGCTAATTTTCCACATTAAGCTTTTCGATAGGAATGATTTTTGCCCAAATGTCCTGGAGAAAAGTTCGGTGAGGCTGGAATACGAGCTTGTAACCCTGTTTATTCTGCTGCACTAATCTTTTACCATACCAAGGTAAAAAACGATGTGAAAAAAAAATAATATACTGGTTACCATTTTTTGCATTTTTTTTTTTTTTTTTTGGCATTTTTTTCAATATTTTCAAAATGTTTCTCCGTCTTGGTCGTTAATATTCGAATTATGTAATAAAACTTTAAAACAGTTTACTCACTAGTATCTCTTTCCCCCCCCCCCCCAAATGAATAAACATGAAAATAGATATATGTCGATGATATATGTCGATGGATGGATGGATGGGTGGAAAGGTGTATAATGAGTGGGTTGACGGACGGACGGACACACAGACAAATATAAAATTGCAAATACTTGCAAATAGTTGGTAATGTATACATGTATGACATTGGAATGCAAAAGGGTGTAACACCGGTTCTTTATTTTATAAAGAGGAAGAACGTAAGAAACCTGTATGACTTTCACATCCATTTAAAGTAGTATGACGGAAAACCTAGACATTTATAGAGGAATTGTTCAGATACTAGGGAGACCCACGGGATTTAAAGAAATAATAACGTGTGCCCTGAAATTGGATTAGAAATTTACAGTTGATCTAATTTCAATTTGTGGAAATGTAGAAACGATTGTCTGTTTGCTGTCTTCTGCCTGTCTCCACATTCCTGAAGCTCAAATGAAATTTGAAAAAAAAAAAATGGACTCTACTTTTTCGGAGACAGTGCTTAAATTCCAATGAAACTTGTGTGTGAGTGTTTGTGTTGTGAGGGGGAGTACATTTAGGTGAATGTGTGTGTCATGGGGGAAGGCAGAAAGTAGGTGTATGTGAGTGTTTGTGTGTGTCGTTGGGCGACAGAATGTAGGTGTATGTGTGTGCGAGCGTGTGTGTCGTGGGGGGGGGGGGGGGCAGAAAGTAGGTGTGGGTGTGAGTGTTTGTGTGCCGTGGGGAGGGGGGTGGGTAGAAAGTTTGTGTATGTGTGTGAGTGTTTGTGTGTGTCGTGTGGGGCAGAAAGTAGGTGTAAGTGTGTGTGAGAAAGAAAGAAAGAGAGAGAGAGAGAGAGAGAGAGAGAGACAGACAGACAGTCAGACAGACAGACAGACAGACAGAAAAAGACAGAGTCAGAGTCAGAGTCGGAGTCAGAGAGAGAGAGAGAGAGACAGAGAGAGAGGTTGGGGAGTGGGGAGAAAGCGTGGTTATGTAACTATGCTCTACTTATAATGAACTGAGATAACTAGGGAATCATTATGGAAATTATTTTAGGACGATTGCACTTTTAGCTACAGCAATAGATAACTTGGAGAGAGAGAGAGAGAGAGAGAGAGAGAGAGAGAGAGAGAGGGGGGGGTTGAGAGCGAGCGGGGGAACAGACCAACGAACAGACCGACGAACGACCGACCGACAGAGTAAACTGTTTTGGATAAACCGTAACAATCCCAAGAAATTCGGTCTGATCTGGAACACAAATGATATCATTGTTTAATTGTAGGTTGCAGTCGATTGGCATGCCAAATGATAGAATTATAAAAATCTGAAAAGCCCATATCCCTAACCCTTGAAACTCCTTAGAAGCTAAGTCAACCTGGGCTGACTAGAACACTGTGCAATAATCAGGATGAATTTGTGGACGATCGCATTTTTACCACAAAAAGCCACTGACTGTCACTGATGAAGTGCCCGTCAAGTGATGCCGAGAGTCCAATTAGGGAAGATTTTCTTTTTTTACATAGAGATTGACTTCTAGTTCTTTACTTAGGCCTTTCTAACAGAATAACTCTTTGTTTTTTCAAAGACCTGAAGAGAAAAATGCCTTGGAAACATAATGGTTAAAGGAGAAATTACTGGTAATCAACACTTTCTACAATTACCTATTCACGTATTCTATGGTAAATGAAAATAAATACCATTATGTGAAACAAGTCCATAGCTATGTTCTCTAGTAAAAAAAAGTTTTGAAAAATCTTTGGAAAAGAGAGCGAATCAATCAAAAGAATTTTCTCCGTATTCTATTGTAGTTTTAAATTTGTTTGAGAGGTTCATAAGCCACGTTTGAATTGTCATCAGCAAATCCTTTCATTTTGGACAAAACAAACACTATTTTCATAGTCTGGTTAACAGATAATCGTTAGGGCGGACAGGATATGGGCGAGGTAGTAAGAGGAAACAAGACATTTTATCTTATACATTCTTTCGCTGCCAATTAGATAGCTCGTCTTAAAAAAAAAGAGAGGAATGCTTTAATGTTGGTGGTATAGTAAATAGTTGCGAGGTATAAGGAAGTCATAGTCTGCTGCTTACAAAATACAATTTGTTTTCTGTGCTTCAAGCCTCATTTATTCATCCTATTCTTCGATATAACACGATTGTTGGCCTGGGTTGTAGTCCGATCATATTTTCCTTTTTTTATTATTTTATTCCTATCAGTGAAATACTAGTATTTCTCAGAGTATTATTATTATTTTTTATTCTTTTGCAATGAATGATATCACTGGTGACTATACGATATCATCACTAGTGATGATATAGTTTTAGAATGTTTGTCGGAAACCTAAGATATTAAGTACCAATTCAGTATTAGTCATTTGGGGATGTTTTTAACTTGGGAGAGTCTTTAATATGTCATGTTGGAAAGGGTTAACTGTTTCTTCTAATTCCATACGGCCGCGTTTAAATTGTAAACGTGCAAATCAATGCATGGCTTAAAATGGAGACAAAGATGACGTAATATACCATCGCACGTTATGTCAACTGTTGCGTCAGCTGCTTTTGCCAAGAGTATTCATGTGTCTGCTGGTAACTAGCATTTTCTTCTTTTCCCTAAGTGTTTTCCAGCCATTAAAAGATAAAGAAAATGTGCCCAATTCAGCGGGACGTCTGTAAATACTTTAAAAATGGGCTAAAAAGTCTAAATTTCGTTCGTCTGGTGAAGAGGATAAGAGACCAATGTGAATATAATGAATTTACTTTAGCCGAATAGAAAAGAAAACTCACTTTGATTTTAGATTTTACTTATTTTTCCTCCAAAACAATTAAAATATGTCTATCGGACTGCACGCTCCGTCTTGTCTGATCCTTTACATACAGTGTCTACAGAAGCAATATACAACACTTTTTCATGCGCGGTGAGGAATTGCCTATATGTCTCGAAAGATGTCTTCTGATTTTAACCTCAGCTAGTATAGGACAAAAACTAATTTCTATATCAGTAATAAATATTCCTACACCAGTAATTACTTAGCCACTACTATCACTCTATCAGCCATTAACACCTGTGTATAAATCAGGATTTTACTGAAACCTGACAATGTTTAGACGTGTTGGCCTGTTTCGAAACGCTAAAGGTAAATGCTTGTAAATTGCAACATAATTTAATTATGCTGTAATATCATAACCAGATCTATTTTATCTCGGTATTTAATTTCGCTTTCTTTTCCGTAAATAGGAATTAATAGATTGATATATTGATTGACTGATTGATCGACTGATTGATTGGTTAATGCTAGCAATCGAGGACTGAGTTCAAAGCCAAGCTTAGTCAATGGTCTTACTTGAAATTGATGGTAATAAATGCAAAGGATTTTAAGTCTGCAGAGGGACTGTATTTTGTTAGTTATGAAAGCAGTTAGTAAATTTGAAAGAGTGCTTTGCTAGTGCAAAAATTGTAGGAATGCGTGGATAGCTGACTGTCTTGTGATGTTATAAAAGTAATTTGAAAAACATTTTTTATAGGAAAACAAGAAAGTTAGCTATTTTTATATCTCTTACATGATATTCAATAATCCACTGAGCAGTTTTCGCTTGTCTTGGCAAGCCGATACAGATCACTGGAACATGTCTTGCCTGCACACCCGACATGTCTGAATGCCAACTTACGCAACTCGGTAAGATTCGCTTCGAGCAGATTTAAAAATAATGTACTGAACAATACAACTATTTTGCGACGACCGTGAGTAAGTGTGCTTTTGAAATCATCGTGCAGAATGGAGGAGTGCTGCTAACGGTCATTTTTTTCTTTCCCGAAACACTTGTACCAAAACACTCCGACCCTTTTAAAAACGGACCTCGCCATTTCAAACACCCTAAAATACTGTCTTTTGTTGGAGTGAATCGTATGCCACATTTAGTGGCATATATATGTCTCAAATATATAAGAATAGAGTAGTCCTGAAATTAGGCGGCACCTTCTGGGTAGTTTCATCTAGAACCTGCATCGCTAACAGAAGGTTTTTAATCCAAAATAAGGCCGCGCTTCCAAATCAATTTAATTACATTTGCCCCCACAACTCAGACCATGAGTAAGTGCCCTAACCATCAGTTTAGAAGAAACGATAGTTTCAAATTCTTGAAATGCTTAAAGGTGGGTATTTAGAATTTTCACATCACACCAAATTAAAAACAGTATATATTATTGAAATCTATATGAAAAAACAATACAAATCATCAAATATTAAAAATGATAAATTTACGAAAAAAAATATCTTTTTGATGGTATTCCCTTAAAAGGCTACGTAGCCTCTTAAGCTATTTTTAGATTTCGCACCAAAAATCAATAAAGCATTGTGGGAATGTAAAGTGACTGGCACGTGACTAATAACGCTTAAATTTCACTACATATCAAACATGTAATAGTTATTTTCCATAATGTCTTCTTCGGATGGATGTTTGAAGCTTTGTCTGTGTTTTCCTGTATTTAAATGAGAGAATTGAAAATCTAAAAATAGAACGTGTCTCCCGTTGGTGTGAACCTGGTCCGTAATAAATCTCTAATTTTTCGTGTTATCGGATGCTGTTCGACTGCTGGGGTTTTATGAATGCAAATTAAAAGGCTATGGGAGTATAAGGATGATTTTTTTGCATTTTTGTAAAATTTACGTCCCAAAATCTGAAGGGCCACTTTTAAAAAGCAAACAATGACGGTATAAACTGAACTGGTCATATTGAGTCCTTTATTGCGTAAATTGTAAAAGTTCAAATCAATGATATTAGTATATGTTGTTTCTTCGATCGTGAGATGGAGATAGAAATCGATAAAAGACTATTTTGACATTGCCGCAGAAATAAGACTATCACTATGAATATCTTGTATTTGACGATAAACCTTTGTAGTCGGTATTTATTAATAAGTATTACAATGAATATAAATTTTGATATTCACATGATATCTTGTTTTGTATATGATCATTACGTATCGGAAATTAGTTACATGAATTATTCAAACGGTTCAACATTTCTAAAGTCCACTTTGACTGTGAAATATAAAGTAAGGTGCTATGTCTGTTGGAAGCGACGTATACATTCAGATCCAGACACTAACGAAATCAACCTTCTAAAATACTGAGTATTGACTGGTGACTGAGGCATGCGACATGTCAAATTCAGTCTTAAACCCATGAAAATGTCACATCATAATGTAATATAGTGAAAAACATCGTCAGGATTTAACAACCCTTCTTATTTATGCTTGGAGTCTAATTCTCATGATTTTTGTGAGACATGCTTTTGGAGGTATTTGAACAAAAGAAAATAAAAAAGGATCAAGAATCATGCCATGATTGGTAACGATGAAGTTTTTCTTTGTTATTTTGTTAGAAATATTCCGTTTTAGCTCCACTGACCGAAGGCCAGCGGGCTTATGTCATGGCTCGGTGTCCGTCGTGCGTGCGTCCGTCCGTGCGTGCGTGCGTTAACTTTTATTTCAAACATCTTCTCTGAAACTATTCGTCGAATTTTGATTAAACTTTACAGAAATTATCCTGACATTGTCCTCCTCAGAATTCTTTGAAAGAATTAGATTCCTTTAAAAAATCTGGTTGCCATGGCAACAAAACTGAAAAATATTGATTTAAAAAAAAAAATTATTCTATGAAACCATAAGGCCTAGTGCTACTAAATTTGGCATGTAGCTTTATCTGGTGGACCTCTACTAAGTTCCTTCAAATAATAGCCCTGGGGTCAATATTGGCCCCGCCCCGGGGGTCACAAATTTTACATGGGCTCATATAGGGAAAACTTTAAAATTCTTCTGGTACCTATTCATAGGGCCTAGGGCTACCAAATTTTGCATGTATCTTTATCAAGTGATTGTCTACCAAGCGTGCCCAAATGATAGCCCAGGAGTCAAATTTGGCCCGGCCCTAGGGGTCACAAGTTTTAAATGGGCTTATATAGGGAAAACTTTACAAATCTTCTCGTACCAAGCCATAAGGCCTATGGCTTTTCAATTTTGCATATAGCTTTTTCAAGTGTTTGTGCCCAATTTATTGCCCTGGGATTAAATTTGGCCCTGTTCTGGGGGGGGGGGGGTGTGTCACAAGTTTTACATGGGCTCATATTGAGAATTTTTTAAAAATCTACTTGTACTTAGCCATAAGGCCTAGGGCTACCAAATTTTGCATGTAGCTTTATGTAGTGGACCTCTATCAGGAGGGCCCAAATTATAGCCTTGGGATCAAGTTTGTCCCAACACCAGGGGTCACAATATTTACATGGGCTTCTGTGGTGAAAGTCATCTTGTTACTAACCATGATAAAGAGTAGGGCTACTAATTTTAGTACTGTCTCGTGGGGTTCAAGTTTTACAGGGCCTTTTATTGAGAAAACTTTTAAAATCTTCTTGTTTATAACCACACATTCTAGACCTATATTATTTGGTTAGGGGCTTTATCCTGTGGACCTCCACCAGGGTTCAAGTAATTATAGCTTTTCGGTCAAAATTGGCTTTGCCCGAGTGTCACAACTTTTTCGTAGGATTTCATAGAAAAAAATTTGTATTTCCTCAACTTTGAAACCAAGTGGCAAAATATTGTAATGTTCGGCTTGTAGTGTTTTTACTTATCAGCCAGTGGAGCCATACAAGGCCATCATGGCCCTCCTGTTTTGACAATGCTGTACGCTATTGTCCAGCTCAGGAGAATAATGACTCGTTCTTGTTTGATCACGGGTTAATAGCAGACAGATCGCAATTATGCAATGATTAATACGAGACTGGATGTTACATAATATGTCTGCACTGGAGACCGATTATAGGGATTTCACAGGATTTATGGTGGTCATCCTTGGCAAAGAGGACCAGACGTTTCTAGATTTGTTATGGGCAAATCTTTGCATTCTTACATGTCCGCCATGTTCACATCATACTGACCTTTATGTACATAAGATAGAGTCCTTGAGACATTGTTAACTCTTTATCAAACAACAAAATATTAGACTGGTCCAAATTGAATGCATTTGCAGACGACAAAATGATCGTAATTAAACATTTGAAATTTGTTTTATGACGGGATGAAAACGTTGTGAGGAAAAAGGAGAAAATGCTGGTTACCAGCATTTTCTCCTTTTCCCACAATGTTTTCAAAAGGCTTCTTCCAAAGGGGCTGTTAAAGGTCGGGATTGTGTGGTAAAGGATTAAGGCACAGCACTGACAAGAATAACAGACCAATACCTGTGCTATGACTGATATAACGATGAAATGGTAACCAGAGTTTTCTCATTTAACCATCAATTTTCAGAGATAGCTTTCACTTTTTGAACCACCTTACTTTCATGACAGAAAGTCTTAATTTGTGCAGGTGGTTAAGAAAGATAACAGATAATTTATGTTTTACGATCATTTCAGAAAAAACCTACCGGTCGTATTTAGTTAAAGCATAGTTTAGCGTTCTTTACACCATTTTCTATTTGTTTTAAAACAGGATCACAAACGACTTTGCTTAAGATCAAGTCTGAATTTCAAAGTCTTCCATTTGTCATACTGCTGCTTTTCCCAGCCATAGTAACTCAATACCATATGAGATAAATCTGATCGTTTGTGTTTCATATACAAATGGATACCTGGTACACCAGGAAAGCTTTGAAGTCCGTCATCAGGAGTAGAAAATCTTTCCTGTTTTATTATCAACATTCAGGTTACTTTGTGTCCTTTATCTCTTGCAAAAAACATAATGTATGTTAAAACAATATCAACAGTGTTAACTTTGTCAGACAGGGGTTTTGCTGAAAAAGGGAGACGGGTCACATCTGTAACTATATGGAGTGATAACATATCCATCATGTGATATGAAGAACTGTGTTCTCACTCCCAGCCATTCTCGATATTACATCAGAAGAACTAATCAAAGTGCTGTAAGCACTGTAATCGGTCGTCACTGAATGATTATTGGTTGGTTGGTTGCATTGGAGTTTAACGCCACTTTAACAACTAAGGTCATATCATGGCGATCGATGACGCACATGTGTTTCATGACTTTCTCACACCAGTATTAACTCAACTTTTCTTTCCAAAGCCACCGACTACTTTCCTCACATGCTTCTGCAGAGGTGAGAGGCGAAAATACGCCGGAAAGAAAGTTCGCCTCAATCAAGGATAGAACTCACAACCACCGGGTCATGAGTCCGACACACTCACCACTGAGCCACCCGGGCGGAGCCACTGATTGATTGAGTAATGTGAATATTTTCAAGGGTATAATTGTAGTCACGGCAACCAGAGTTTTTAACGAAAATTACTTAAGTTAGTTTAAAATTTGACTGGAGAAAAGCATTTCACCAATTACTAGTGGACAGATATAACACTTGCCGTGAGTACTACTTCTTGGAGGCGAGTTAGAGTTCGTACAAAATTTTCTAGTACATAGTCATTTTTGCAAATAGATCTGCTGCTGACATAGGCAATGCCAATAAATGTCTTGAGATAGTCAAATAGTAAGCTTAAAAGGATCTTTGAAGCTTTCTGTCCTTATTTTTAACCTTAATTGAGCATCACATTGTATGATTAAAAAGATTCCCAAAACCTTTTACTTCCCTGTACCTCCGTAAAAAAATGAAATGTCATTTTGAGAGTTCTAAACCAAAAATGGCTTTGTTTGCAAAATGATCTGTGAAACTGAAAATATTAAACTTCTATTTTTAGGGTTGTATTTTGTTAAATCTATTGAATGCTCATAAAGGATTCTTTCATAGATTTTGAATAGCTGAGCATTTGATTTTGAATGGGAAGAAATATTTTAATGCCGTCGAAAAAATATAAGAACCCGTGCTAAATCTAAAATATTAAATGACCCGTTACGACTTCTTACTAGTTAAAAAGGTAAGCAATGAGAACTAAATCTTAACAAAACATTAAAATAGTACAGATAGATATCAAACAGAGTATTCGTATACAAACTTCTCAAAAATCAGCTCTATACACATGAAGTTAAATAATTGATGTTTCCTTAGATGACTAGCTCTAAATGGCAGTCCCCCATTTCCACACTTCCAGAAAGACTGATTCTCTTTTCAACAAATCTGCTAACTTATACTTTTGTGGGTTTAAACACATTGCTGATCGATGCACAACTTATATCCGTGCAACGAAGATGCTTCTTTGATCACAAACATCAAACCCTGCCGTCTACTTAACTTTAAAAAATAGTAAAGCGGGGATACAGCATAAACGAAAACGATCCACGGGGATACGAAGCTAGACCAAAGTGTACAAGTTCTGTCTCTTAAAAATTCAAAGGAATCAATCCAGATCAAGTTTTTGCATACAAGAATTACATGAAAACTTAAATTTCAGTTGTTGTTGCTTCTTATTTAGACTTTATCTCGTTCTCTCTGAGACTCTCTCTCTCTCTCTCTCTCTCTCTCTCTCTGCAACCTTCTTCAAAATGACGACTGTAGTGGAATTTATATAATAATGGTATTTAGAAGACGAGTGTCATAATTCATTATCGTACACATTGAAAATAATATGCTATATTCGCCATACAAAGAAAACAAAAACAAAGTAAATCTGATGTTCATTGAATAGTAGCTAATCTAACAGTCTTTATACAAATTGTGTATAGTTTGTATGCGTCCATTCCTGTAAAGGGCCTTTTCGGGAATTGGGTCAGTTTGGATTGTGGAAAACGCCGTCTCTAATCCGTCGAACGACCGATTAAAAATTGAAAACGGGTGTATGATATCACTACTGTTTAACCCTGTACCAAATAATCCCTGGTTTTTACGACTCTGAGATAGTAGCCTTTTGAAAGCATTGTGGGAAAAAGAGAAAATGCTGGTAACCAGCATTTTCTCCTTTTCTCACAATGTTTTGTACCCTGCTAGCCTGCTAGGAATAAATTTCTATTTCTGACATATGTTTATTCTGTCGTCTGCAACTGCTTTTAATTTGGAGCAGACTGTAATTTTTCTCGTTTGGTAAAGAGTTAAGGAATCGAAAGAGTCGTAAAAATCGAAAGAACGGTAAAAATGTCAGAGGTAAAAATGCCATAGGAAAAATGTCATAGGTAAAAATGTCATAGGTAAAAATGTCATAGTCAAAGAGGTAAATATGTACATCGATGTACGTTTCCTCCTTTTTTTTCCCCTTCATTCTGTGTTAGGAAACAATGCTGTCGTTAAATTTCTAACACAAAATGTCTTCCAGTTTATTACATCTGCGGGACACTGACTCCAACTAAGTCTAGATAAAATGTCATGCATACATTTTCTTCCATTCCTTATGGCTGATAAAAATAGCATTTCTTTCAAATACATTAAAAAGGACTGCTTTAACCCTGTCCCAAACGACAAATTTTAGACTCTTCCAAACCAAAAGAGTTTGCAAACGACAATTTCAGATTACGAGAAAAGTGGCAGAAAGTTCTCAAAAAGGGTAGAAAACACTGTGGGAAAAGGAGAAATTGCTCGTTACGAGCAATTTCTCCTTTTCTCACAGTGTTTTCAAATGACTTTCACTGCAGACACGTAAAAACCAGGGCTTGTTTGGGAAACGGTTAGGGGGGACATTTGTCGCATCGCAATGTAGAACTGGAATTTCTATGAACTAGTACATGTTTCACAGTATTTTACCTCACAATAACCCAGTGCTGCGTTTGCGTAAGATGCCTTGTATAGACGGCTTCATTAAAATCGAGGAGAATTTATTCGCAAATCGTTCCCTAGCCTATAATGAGCCCAAGGCTATTGCCAGTTACACAACGGTACATATGCGGTCAACAAAATTGCGCCAAAATAAATGTACACGAGACTTATAAAATGTTTCGACGGTTTCCGGAAACGCCTTGATCAAAGAAAGAACTTGTCTTCAGATAGAACTTGTCCTCAGATAGAACACAATCTCTCTTTTATTATTAATTATACGAGACAAAAAAAGATAAGGATTGTTATTTTGTGTTAACCTACTTTTGGGAAAATATGTACTCTGGGTTTATATCAGGCTTTAATTTGTCATTGCATTTCATGGTTGGGTGACCACAAGAAAGCAAAGCACGATAAGTGACAAAAACAAACTGTAACAGCATATGCAGCAGTTTGGCAAAAGTCAAACCTTTTTGTGGCTGATTAGAGTGTCTGGGAAAACATTTGCAATTTTGGTGAGAAGTCTCTGATGATGCAGCAATTAAAGAACCAGGAGGTCGCTCAAACGATGGGTTTGCTGGAAAGAGACCGTATGGGGGGGAGGTAGCTACAAATTTTATATGTCACAGATTGTCATCTCAAGACCCTGGAATCATATTCTTTATATTGGCAATATTGCTGACCTCGGATCGGATCGTCCATTGTGTACTTTAGACCGAAAGGACCATAATTTGGAGACTTTGGCATGCAGGCAGAAACTTAAGTTAGCTGTAAACCTCAATAATGACTTTTGTGATGCAACTGGGGTGTAAGTAACGACACAGATCCTTGGAGAGAGACTCCATTCTACAATTACTGGTTCCAAATAATCGGTTGTTTGAACAGTTCTGACAAGACAGTGCCGAATGGCAAGGTTAGAGTTTGTGCGTAAACACGTCAGCTTGCTGCGCTATTTGAACCTTAGTTCTCTACACATATAATTCTCGCTTCTGTGTTGACTTTAATGACGATCGTAGGCGACTTTGGCGAACAACTTGAGGACCACTCGCCGACTGCTGTGTTACCGACCACAACCGCTATAAAGGTGGATCTGTCACGGTTTTGACTGGCATCAGTACTGATGGGAATACAGACTTTCAGGTAGTGAATACGTGTAACCATTTACCAACAGAAATGCAGAATCGAGAGAGATTAGCATAAGTTGTAAGAACTTGTTTCTCAATCGATGTAAAAGAAATATGTTTAAACTAAACTAAACCGAAATTCACTTGTCTGACCATGGTCTGTTTCCATTGTAAATCACAACTTGTTGTAGACAGTACCCTGCCGATCTCAGGAGTTGAAGATGATCCAGTGTATTTCAATCCAGAAATGGATACGATTCTAAATACTCCCATTATCAAAGAAGAGACTGAAGGAGGTATATGGAAATTAAAATCTGGTAGAGCACCAGGAAAAGATAGTCTACTTACTTAGTTCTTTAAAAGTTAATTGAACAACATTAGTCCTTTGTTAGTTATATTATTCAATAAATTGTTTGAGTCTGGAAATTTCTCTAAATTGAATCTGGCCCTAAAAAAGATCCGAATAGCTGCAGAGGAGTTTCCTTGTTGAGTATTATGGATCAGACATGTATGTTACTTTGACGACAATGTTTTCAACTTTGCAGATGCCACACTCCTTCCTGTATGTTGTTAATGTTAACTGTTTCAGTTAAAAGCTAATGCAAGACTTCTAAAAATACAATAAATCACTTAAAAGGCGAAATAGATGGAAGATATCAATATTTCTTTGTATAAAAAAGAAATGATTATCTCTTAGATAGAAGGGTGCAGTATGTTGTAAGCAGTATAAGTCTATCTTACCACAGAGTAATAAATAATACATGTAGTCCGGAGTGGAAGAATAATAATTCCCACTTTTTAGGCCAGGGAATCCCTCTCAAGGGATTCCCTTGCCTATAGGGATCGTAAGCTGCCTATTCAGACAAAAATGTTGGACGGTGTGTCCACTCTATATCGCCGAGTCCGCCAAAACAACTTGTTTCCCAAGTATATACAGAGATTGCTTATCACACGGTGTGAATGCTTTCCTTTCCTCAAAGCTTTCATCTGCAAAATGCCATGGAATTGCAAGGGTATTACAATCCTTTAATAACTGACGAGTGTGTGTTTTTTATCCCGTTTTTGTCATTAACACTGACCTAATAAAGGCGTAACCTAATGAACTTGGCTTTATCCGGCAGTTGTGTATTCTTACGCGCTATATACGGTTAATATCTATAACGCTCACTCTTCCACTCCGGATCATTCATATTCAGGTATGGTGAGATTAACGAACGACGACTCTGCTCGGAGTTTGTCTATAACGCTGTGTTGACATTTGAACATGTGTGTCACAAAACACGTCTCCGCTAAAATGCGATTGTAAATAAAGCAAACTACATATAGAATATTGGCCCGTGTTATGTTTATCACTTTTTTTTAAGTATATCGACTAAATCTAGGGTACTTCAGCGGAATGCTGGAGAAATCGGCCCCTGGAGAAATCGTCCCCAAACTGCTTGGCCCGTGTTATGTTTATCACTCCGGAGAAATCGTCCCCTGGAGACGATTTCTTTGGTGAAATCGTCCCCAAATAAAATTTTAGAAAAATCGACTCCACCATCAAATTTCATCCATATCGTTAATCAAGTTGTCTATAAAAATATTTTTGAAATTCCGTTGTCTTTAGTATGTACATTATGTGTATAAGTAACCTTTATCCAAGAGTTATTTGGTAGTTTTGTCATTGTTTATACTGCCTATTTCACACTGATAGGATGTATTTCACACCTTTTACACATGTCACAAATAGATTACACCTGTGTGATTCTTAAAAATGTCTTTGATTGACTTTGATTTGAAACCAAATAAATGCTTATAATTTTTTTCTGTAGTCGTTCGCTTGTCATTTAATGTTTTTTTTTTCATCTCTCTCTCTCTCTCTCTCTACTAGTGTCATATGACATACCTGTGACCAATAGCATTTAGCAGGGGCATCAGTGCCTCTGACACACATATTTCTATAGTTCACTAGGGCTTGTGTGCATCCGAATATTTCCGGTCCATAACTTCTACAATTGTGGATGGATTTCAAAATAATTTGGCACAATTGACCTCCATTACGGTTAGATGTGCCATTTGAAACATCTGTTCAAGTAGGTTCAAGATTAAGGCCACACTGAAGGCCAATTTTTCGTCCGAACCATAACTCCTTCATTTTTAGATTCCGATGTAAATTAGCATAATGCATTGTTCTCCATCATGAGCAGAAGTTCCCTTTGAAACATTAATTCAGGTCCAGGGTCTAGGTCAAGCTTGAGAGTCAAGTGTTCGCAGGCTTGACACAAGTTGTCCTTGGACAACTATTATGAATTAGGATTAACGACTTTTTATATTATGTAGATATAAGTATCGAAGCTCAAGTCACTGTGATTTGTCCGTAAAATAGGAAAGTAAAATAGGAAAGCCGAGCCTAATCGTTTTCCTAAAACAATCCAACCTTTTCACAGTATTTTATTGAGGAAATATTTTGGCTAAAAGAGAATTTGCTTGTAACAAGCAATTCCTCCCAATTTCCCCAAAATCTTACTTTTTAATATACACGAAGAACTACTTTGGATTTTCATCTACAACTTCCTTCAAATAGACATGTGTAACCCGAGATAGAGATAGGAGTTGAAGTCGGACTTCGGAACTTTTTCAGGGGTTGTCTCAAAATTGACATGTGCCATCATTGCTATTTTTTTTTATGCGACCAAATACATTTCTTTAATACCGAGAGGAAAACACACAAGAATCATTTAAATTTAAGGCCCAATGAATAAGAATAAAGAAATTATTAGCTTCTGTGTCGCTAAAGATGTGGCGACAGTATTTTAATTGCCTGGAAATTAAGCCACTCGTCACAATTCGGGTGATTCCGTAACATTATCATCAGGCTAATCGCATCTGTATCAAGGGTGTCTGCGGTGAAAACACTGCCAGTCTCATGATCTTAAAAATTGCGGCGCCCATGCAAATTCATTAGCAACGGCAACAACAGCCACCCCGATCAGCAAGCAACCTGGCACCAAAATAATGCTAAAGAAATTGATAGACTGAGTAAGACAATAAATGAAAATCTGAAACGCATTTAAAATGTTCCCACAGGAAATTGTGACCAGCGTTTTCTTTTCTAAGTAGATTGTTACGATTTTAGAACGGTAAAACGGTGTATTTCCGGCGAAGATATGCACCGTGTAGGTGCATATGAAGCTTCGAGATAAAGCCGAGGGATCTGATGAGCGAATCACTCTTGGTTTGCGGCATGTGAAAAGAAAGGAACTGTAGGAAAATAAGAGATACATTCATCAATGAAACACAAATCTTAAATATGTTAAGTTGGACAAAATTTACCGTCTCCACTGATACCACAGCAATGGCAGTTTTATCCTTTTTTCATCAGGGCTTTAAAGTTTTGCAGCAGCTCATTTTGAGGCAACCTTGATGCATTGAAGTATTTCCTTGCTTTATCACAGACATGCTCGCCTCTAAAAAAATTCACAATTAAAACTGCTTATTCCTAGTTCTGTAAGAACATTTTGCAGTTTTCGTCAATAAACCGTTGTGCAGTTAGTGACTTTTCCGTGAAAATAGAGAGGGGGGTCTCTTACTTGTCCGGTTAGGTTAATACCTGTGTGGTTCACCAGTATCTTCCTTCGAAGATGGCTGTATAGGGCCTAAGCCCTCAAGTATGGTGCTCTTCTACCTACCTATTCAACTGGTTGAGCAGATAGACCGACTACCGGTTGAATTGAAGACCCAGCTGCTTGCAGAACTGATGATTGAGCCTCCGGAATGGCTTACGGCTACATATGTTTTGAATCTCTGAAGAGAATGAGAGGGTAAATGAACCATGCCCGCTTTTTATACCAAAATCGTGAGCGACACGTAACAATTATGATTTTCATTGACATTCTTATTCAGTCGCAACAGAACTTGATTGCATGAGGGATCTGAAAGGAATGTGAGAAAAACACGATAGCAGGCCATCGTAAACATAGGAAAACTTAAGAGGGAGTAACGAAAAGCGTGGCAGATCTTGATGAGAATCGGTAAAGTTTGTGCGAAATCGCCAAATTCGTAATCAAAAAGCGCACTTAAAACGCTGAAAATCGTAGTAATGCTAAAATAGTGCAATAAATCGTGCACTTTCTTGCTATTCAATCATGGATATCGTGGTTATTGTGACAGCCCGTAAACGCAGCTTAAGCAGTTCGAAGTCTAACAATTGTTGTGGTTGCAGGGGCGAATCTTTCATGATTGAATTAAAGGTATTTCAAACCGTTTTCAGTATATTTTAAGTCACATCACGGCGACATATCACATTTTCATGTATTTCCTTGGTTTCACAATCCCTTAGCATGGGCCCTAAAGTGTATCGCCTAAGGACAATCTCAGGAAAAAACATTTTGGACCCAGTGAGGCTCGATTTCGGGGCTTCCAGGTTACGAAACCTACACTTTACGACTGAGCCACGAAGGACCCCGGCGAAGTCTTTAAATCCGCGCAAACCTGTAAACTTGTAATGATTAACAATCTATCTAGTATTTTTTTCTTATTTATCAGTAGTCGTATCCCTTCATTTAAATGGTTCCTACAGGATAAAGATACGAGAGGTTCTCTGGAAAATGTCTTTTCGAATCATTTTCTTGTAGGTATTCGTGAAAGTTATTTGATGACACTGAATAATGCATAATGATGGTATATGTCAATTTTGAGACATCCCCTAAAAAAGTTACGAAGTCCGATTTCCAACTCGATCTCCACCTCGGGTTACACATGTCTAATATGACCAGTTAAAAATTTCGTCGACTTGTGGAAGGTAGAGACAACATGACCAACTGCCATATCACTCCAATCTTTATTATTCATTACATTTTACCTTGATATCTATCTTACATGTACATGTATTTTCATCGAAATCAATAAAAATAAATATGTCCTTGCGTCATAAATGTAAAAAATAACGTCATTCAGGACTACAAGACATCACATGTCTCAGAAAATTTAGATAACCAAAGTTGGTATTGCGCCGATTGAATACGGTTCAATTTTGACTTGGGATTGTTTACAAGTACGACAAATTACTAAGTATTCTAAGCCATTATCAAGCACCCCATAACTGTGAGCACATGTCTAGCTCTGGCTTAATTAGTTTCTGGCTGGTGCTTTCTAGTATCAGTTCAAAATTTCCTGATAAAAACCAAGAATTCCAGGGGCTTAGTGGAATCCGCTTGTATCCCTGTCCGTCTACCTGTTTGTATTAATTAAAATTGACCTCATGTGTTGTTTCGCATCCTCAATTTCCTGGCCTTCAGTACTATCAGTACTTTGATTTTATAATGGTTCAGTTCAGACAGTTCGCAGTCCCACAGTGATTAATTTCAAGACTGGCCGTTACATAATATTTCTTGATAAATCTAGCATTAGAGAAAGGATATAGAGAATTCAGATGATTTAATGGGGTGCTGTATGGCTAAGTTGGTGAGAAGTTTTGAGACTTGTTATCAGGGAATCCAGATTCGTTCTTTGATGGTTGTGCTGTCACAAGATTTTATCCAAAGTCAATGTAGGTAGAGTCTTAGCTGTTAAGTCATAGGTTTGCCCAAATTGAAAGCATTTGCAGGCAACAATATAAAAGTGACTAAAAATTTGAAATTTGCTTCGTGAAGGGTAGAAAACATTGTGGGAAAAGGAGAAAATGCTGGTTACCAGCATTTTCTCCTTTTCCCACAATGTTTTCTATAGGCTTCTTTCTCAGGAGCGTCAAAAGTAGGGATTGTGTGGTAATGGGTTAACAGGTAATTTTCAGAAAAGATAGAAATAAATGTGCTATTGTTGTCATATGGCTTACATAACCTTTAACGCGGACTATAAAACGTATGCGTAAATGACAGCACTTTACAATAAATTCAATAATAATTTTGTTTCTTTTCTTCTTTCGATCGATGTGTTTGTAACACAGAACTATAACCTACCTTGAGTGACAGTTTTCACCTGTTTACAGGCGGAGAGGAAGATCGCATTAATTTTGTCACAGTGCATATTTATCGCAAAGCCATCATATAATGCTCAAAGCTATCTCCAATCCCAGCCCGAACCATTCTTATTGTGGCATGAATTAACTTAAATCAATACGAAATATTTAGAAAAAATCACTAACTATCGCCTATAGCTGTTGCTTAACGAACCGAAAGAGTTGTTTGATTTACCGATAGGGATATTATAGATTTTTGCCAACAAGGCTGTTGTTTAGCTCTTTTGCCAAACTTTGTTCCCTGACATTATTAGTTGTACGGTCAGGTGTCAGGAGACTTGGAAACTGTCTTGTTCACGGCTGTGGAGAATCATGTCGACCCGAGCCGAAGCGACCTGATTTGACACATCCGTGAACAGGTTTCCAAGTCTCCTGCCACCTGACCGTACAACGAAATTATTATACTGCAAAGTTTTGCCCTTTCAAAGCGCGATAAGCGAATTTTTCTGTTCTACAATCTCACGAATCGAGTCTGCTGACGAAATAGAAATTCCCTTCTGAATGCCCCAATTCAATGAAAACTGACGTCACTGGAATCTGACGTCACTATTTAACGTGCAGTTTGGTGCATAAACGTACAGTCTGGTGATCCATCGACGCCTCATTTCGGATGTTGTGTTGCAAGTGTAGTGACGTTTACAGGGCACTCAAAAGGGAAACTGGCTTTACATGGTTTTTGCCAGGGTACATGGTATATGTTCCCGGCATGTTAATTAATCAGATTACGAGAAATTTCTTTGGTGTATAATAAGAGTGCTCTATGACATTGGCTTCATTTGAACTCAGAGGAGATATCAGGAACACTTGTTGATAGTAGATTGCCGACAAAAGTACTGTTTCAAATACATTTCATTTCAGATAAAAAAAGGAATAAAGTAGACAGATGCGTTGTATCGACATTAAGAAATGGATAATGTTACCAGTAAATATCTCACAATGGTTATCCCTCTAAAATACCGCAGATGTGTTTGCGTAAAATATCTAATACTGGTGCCTACATTAAATCCAGTAATGAGAAATATTCGCCACGACGATCTTTTCATTCTATACTGAACATGTGGTTGTCAACAGTTTACATACTGTTACATCTGTTACGGACAGAATAAAGTCCGAATTAATGTACACACGAGTAAGAAACTTTTCGATGGTTTTTCGGTGGCTCTGTAATCAAGGCGAGAGCTTCTTTTTAGATATACTGTTATCGTGAGTATCTCTCTCTCTCTCTCTCTCTCTCTCTCTCTAGAAGCACCTGACAGAGAAGCCAGGTAACAAAACGGATATTCCTGAATTTTAGTTAGGTAAAGATAAAATATTGCTGGTAGGGTAGGCCAGAATCTATGACAAAATTTACTGAAAACATGGTGAATCTTTGCTATGGTAAGACATTTAAGTTTCATTCTACTGAATTGATACTAAAGATTTCTACTGAATTGATATTAAAGATTATCAACACCGATCAATACAGACTTTGCTATGTTTATTTGCAATTCACCGGGAGATTAGCTTACTGAAACTATAATCGAGATGTAGACCAAGTAAAAAATTGATTCTATCGCATGGCAAGGATTAAGAGGTATGAAGCCTGTCTAAAAGCTAGTATAGAATGAAATATCTATGGAATCAATTGCGAAGTTGAAATATTTCCATCATAAATAGACCCAACATTAAAGCTGTCTGATTGCATGTCAAGGCTCAATTGTCATGTTAAACGTAGAAAGTGAAATACATCTTTATACATCAGCGATTTAATGTTTGTAACGGAAAAAGGAAAATAAACTAAGCGTGAAACTACATTTACAAAGAAATTCTACGAACGGAAATTGTAGTTTATTACCTTGCTTTACGCAATAGTCGATGCAAAATCGGTTAAACAGATCAACATCAGAATACACTATGCAGTCTAATCTTGTATCGCCAGTTTCAGACACATTTTGACATTCTGTCTTCAGTCACCATGAAACGCTTTTGTCTGGATTTGTTGACTCACTTAACTCATTACCAAACGATAAAAAATTAGGTTTGTCCAATTTGAAAGCATTTGCAGACGACAAAATAAAAGTGACCGAAAATCTAAAATTTGTTTTGTGAAGGATTGAAAACATTTTGGGAAAAGGAGAAAATGCTTGTTACCTGGATCAACTGTTCAAGATGTAGAAAATAGTAATTCCAGTGTCAAAGTATGGATGGGTCAAAATAAACTGAAACTTTATGATGACAAAACTGAGGTACTGTTGATTCAAACCAAGAACTCATTCAAGTCCTGTGAGAGTCCTTCCAGTCTTCGTGTGGGTAATGAAGATATTCCTTTCTCTGCATCAACCAGAAACCTTGGTTATATTATCTCTGACAATATGTCGCTTGATACACATGTCATGAGTGTATGTAGATCTGCTTACTGTGCTATTCGTCAGATCAGTTCAATCCGTAAGTTTCTTACGACAGATGCCACAAAAATCTTAGTGTGTGCATTTGCTCTTAGTCGACTTGACTACTGCAATTCCCTTTTGTCAAATGCCCTTAAATATATCATAGACAAGTTGCAGAGAGTTCAAAACTGTGCAGCTTGACTCATAGTTAAGGCACAGAAGCGTGACCATATCACGCCCATCTTTAAATCATTACATTGGCTTCCAATTGAAGCGCGAATTGAGTACAAACTCTGTGTTCTTTGTCACAACTATTCTTCGGGGCTATCCCCAGCATACCTCAGTAGTCTTCTTAATCAGTATATGGCCTCTAGAAACCCGAGGTCATCGTCAGATTCCCGTATTTTAAATGTCCAAAGGGTCCGCACAAACATGTACGGTGAGCGAAGTTTTGCATTCTGTGCACCAGAGCGGTGGAATTCACTTCCATATAGCATAAGGCATATACAATCATCTGAAGCCTTTAAAAAAGCACTAAAGTCACACCTATTTCGTATTTATTACAGTTAAATTGTCTCTCCAAAAGATGATAAGTGAACCTTATTGATGTAGTTAGTGTAAATTTTATGTAAGTTTGTGTGTGAGTATTTGTATGAGATTGTACAGCGCTGTGAGCCTGGTTTGTCCGGGATATAGCGCTAAATGTACATTATTACTATTATTATTATTATTATTATTATTATTACCAGCATTTTCTCCTTGTCCCACAATGTTTTCCAAAGGCTCCTTTCTCATGATCGTCAAAAGTAGGGATTGTGTGGTAATGGATTAAAGTATTTATTACGATTAAAATATGTCATTTTGGATCTACGCTATCAGGTTTCCGAAAGGTAATCTATTTGAAGAGCTTGTACTTGTGCCTTCTGACAAAGAAAATGACCAGTATATCAGTTTTGCTGTAAGAAATACTTTTTTTATGCGATTCTCTCTACTTTCATTAAAAAAAAAAAAGAAATCACTCGTTTGGGAAAGGGTTAAAACAATTTCTGAATAACCGCCCTTTGAGCAAATGTAGCTGTTTAATGTTTAAACACTTTACCTGATAGGCCAATTTGAGGCTCTACCATTTCAGCAGCAAAAATAAAGATATGATTTCAAAAATATGGACAAATGAGGATACAAATATCTGACTGAGTGGAAAACATTGTGAGAAAAGGAGAAATTGCTCGTTACGAGAAGAAACTTAATTCTTCTGGTGACAGTATAACAAAGACAGGTTCAGTGGCATGTGATATGTCAGACTGACAGTGGAATTATTGGGTGGTTTAAACATCAGAAATATGGCCGACAGAAAGTTACATATCATATGCATCGTTGCGCCTTGTTAGTTTTTCCTTACGACACTGAGGGTAAATACTGAAGTACAAAATTACTTCAACAATCAAAATGAAAGGCAAATGATTAGTTGTCAATCCAATTTCTTATGATTTTGACTTAATTCGGGAACCACATCTTTCCTTCCGTGCAGATTTACAACAGTGAATCCATTTTAACCCAGACGCACGCTGTCATCGAAACTTTCCGTAATACGGTTAACAAATTACTCTCTTCCAAAACTTGATTACACAAAACGCTACACTTAGGTCAAATACCTATGGGGTAATGCTTCCATATAGCAAATCAATATCGCCACCAGTTTGACTAGGATGGACAACCAAATAAACCAGGTTCTGGAAATACTTATTCGGTGGGAAAATTATGCAAACCGTCTTTGAAATTACTCTAAGTAACTCACTGCCTGAAACAGGAAAATGTGCATCAAACATTAAAAGGGAATGGTCGCTCTCAAGAATGTCCATGTGCTAAAACACTTCCCACCGATCTCAGACAGAAGGAGGCAGCGCCATTGTTAACCTTCTGCCTTACCCAATGTAGTGCTACATGAAAACGCTCTGCTTTCTATTTTAGCCGAAGAAGAATCAGCGTCCAAACGAATTTGGTTTGCGTTAATCATTCCCTTACCTTTAACAAAACATATCGATTGGGTGTTAGCAGGCGTAGCCTATTGACAAATATCATTTTTTCGCACAGTGAATAATTAGATTTCTGGTTCATCGTGCAACGCCAGTAAGAGCCCAGCAAAGGAAAAAGCTGTCTAAAGACCATTCCGCTCCTACCTTGCCAAAAATGTCAACACACGTCAATGAGTCCAATTCACGTGTCTGTTTCTGGCATGGCAGAAAAGTCTTTTTTTATAATGGTTGAGCTAACTGTCCAGTATCCACCATCCCTATTTAGAGATCCCCTACAATACTTGAAAGGGCCGTCAGCCCTATTATCTGAGCAAATAGAGACATTCACTTGAAATTATACGGGACATAAATTAAATTTATTTTGATGCTAAAATTGTATGGAATTCTAAAACTGCCATTTATGGGAATATCCTAAGCCGTTGCCTGATTGTAAGGTGTAAGTGTCGTTGCCCCAATATTGAAATAGGGACTATTTAAATTGGACATCTGTAACCCAAAAGTGCAAAGCGACCTCTTCAGGATAGCAGCAAACTGTAATCAACAATTAGTTAGCCATTCATATGACGGATCAATCTTTGCAAGGTACCGATTTTCTAATTTTGAAATATTTCATATTAAAAAAATAATGGTTTCAAGTCTAGTGTCATGTTGATCTATTTTAGAGGATCTGGCAAATATTCTCTTCCTTTTTTCTGCTTGCAAGTCTAATAAACGAACCTCATGTTACTCATCCTTTAAGGTAGAAAAAAGGAAACTTGCATAACTTAAAAATAAATAGGCTCAAATTGTAAACCAGGAAGTGGATCCTACCGGAAAACGGCTTTTACACCCGCATAATCAGAGGAACTTTGTAATGTTGTTATTAGGGTGTATCGATATTACGGTGTATCGATATTACAGCACGGTTTCACTAAACTTGATTCACATGCTCTTGATTCTAGCCGATGGTGAGCATTGGAACACAAGTCTTGCTTGATTACACACCAGACATGTCTAGGGGTAAGCATTACAGAAGACAGTAAGATTTGCTTCAGGCAGACAATATAAGATCACCTCTCGAACAGTCCAGTGATTTTACGACCTTAAAGAAATAAGCAATACAAAAAAAAAAAAAACGTCGGAAAGGAAGATAATGTTGGTAAACATTTTCTAACTTTTAAGCTCAAGTTTTGTACTATTGAAAAGACGGTGCTCGGGATTTAGTTTATAATTTGCCCGTAGTAAGAGCATACTTTCTTAACATGTTCAAAAATTTACACGATTAAGGTCGCATCTGTAATTTTACTTTCATTAACCTTGCACGGTTGCCTGATATCGACAGCAGCTTGAAGCCATTTTTTTCTCACAATATGACAATAAGCAAGGGAAAAGCAGGCATTTAAATTTTAAAATATACTTTTCGGGTTAATGAATTTATTCGGGATTTTTTATTTAGCTCTTTTGAAGCGTGCACAGATCATTTGTATCACCACAGGGTTGAACCCTACCAAATGAGTAAGAATGTCCAGATATCAGTTAAGGAAAGGCAAGCATGTGATGTCTTGTTTACTCACCACCGTCAGTATTATTTGTCACGTTTCTTTGTTTGCAGGGAATGTTTTGAAACTGTTTTGAATTTGGCTAGATCTCAAACTATTGGTTTTGAGAAACTGCCTTTCAGTTATTTCACTATATTTTCCAATTCACGTTGCTTACTTGAGCTGTTCAGTTCGCCGTACTTGGGTTTAGCCCCAGCTGCAAACCCCTCTTTTATTTTTGTGTTTTCCCTCTTTTGCATAATTAACTAGATGCTGTAAAGTAAGCAAATTCTCTGACAGAAAAGCGAGTCAGGCCCTCAAGAGCCTCTAGCCATCACTAAGGAAGGGAACTGTTTCTTATGTTTTCTGTTGATAAACATGTACGTAAAAATACTAGAAGTGACATCTTTGTCTGAGATTTTTTTCTGGCAATATATGAACTGGTCACATTCGGTTTGTTACCTTGAAGATTGACTTCAGTTAAAGCCATCATCTAAATATAAGACCTGTAGTATCAAAGGCTTTAATCGTAACCATTCTGGATATTGTCTGAATAGATCCATATTAATACGAAACAGAAAAAAAAATCGCACGATATGACTGTTGTAAATCAACTGAAATAATTGTTTGATTTACCGATATTGATATCTTTTTTTTTTTCATAAAGAGGACATATACATAATGTCTTTCCTTGGCATTAGTTCCAAAGGATCTTGATTTCAATCCAGTTTAAATAAGATACTATACATGTATGTCACTATTTTTTCGGTCGTTTATTTCTAGATTTAAGATACATGTCAAACAAGTTGTAATTAGAGCATTGTATACTATCAATAACCTACAGGAGAAAGACGATGTTACATGAATTCCATTCGGGTGCCTTATCATTAGACGTTTACTTAGTTCGGGTGCCTTACCCTTAGCCGATTACTTAGTCTCATTTGCATACGTGGCCGAAGCGTATGTAGGGTTGTCTGGCATGCAGAGCAGGTTGCAGAGACGAGTCCTTACAATTTGATTAGAATTGGACGACTGTTTACACCAACCGTTTGTTCAGCACTTTCAGTAGCAGGTTTTTTTTTACATATAAATAGGACTACTAAGCGATATAGCGTCCGCTTGTTACGTTTCTTCTTGGGCGCTGTAGCATCAGTGATTGAACCCCTGACGTTTAAAACTGCATGATATCGACCAAATTGGCAACCGTCAGGTGGAAAGAGTACTCGGAAGAAAGAGCATTTATTTAGAAAAATCCAATGTTTGAAAGATCGGACATTGCAGTTATCCGGTCAAATATTCCCCGAGAAGCAGTGATACACTAGATTCGTTGCATCACATGTTATGTGACCCTGAAGTGAACGGTGACAGAAAATGATCAAGTAAAGAAATTAATGTATTATTGTGGTTACCTTCAGAGTGATTTAATAACGAGAGAAAATATGTTATTAAACTCATTACGGGGAGCACTTACGAATATGTTATAGGGCCTGAATTCAGCTCTTTTTATAAATCTAAGCCATTGAAAGTGTTCATTTCAAACGAAATGAATCTTTTGATATATTTATACGAAAACTGAGAGTAATTCAAATAAAAAAAAAACTAAAACGCCTTTATGAATGTATGCCAATGATCAGGAAACCACAGTCCAAGGCGGTCATGGTTGAAAGTGTTTGAAATTATTTATTAGGTATTTCAAGGGACTCGCTACAAAAAAAAAGATAAAAAAAAAAGAAAAAAAAATGGAAAAAAAATCTACTATTAATTGTGAGGACAAGGACTTGGACGTTACTAAAAAACGGCTCACAGATATTCGTGCTAAAACGTATATTTAAAAGACATAAAAAATGTTATCAAGCGGGGATGAGATAAGAAAAAATCGGCATGGGTAGATTACACTGAAAACAAGGGAGGTGTTTGATGAATATATATTCTCATCTAAATGAAATAAATGTATGTTTCTCAAGCAAACTGGACTCTAAAGCGTTGATTCCAGACATTTTACTCAAGAACTTAGTAAGGACAGTCCTAGATGTAAGTCTACATGTTTTATCCATGTAAATATTCACATAAAACTCCTTAACTTCAATAAATGAATGGACATTTTTGTTTATATGTCACTAGTTAATTGGTACGAGGCTTACGAATATAAAATGTTTAAGGTTTGCCAGTCGCTGGTGCGATTTCTTACATGTCATGTATGCTTGTTGAACATGAAACATTGTACGTATTTAATTCTGAAATGTTATAAAATAGAATCTAAAAAAAAATTCATTTCCCTATATCTAAACTTTTGTATTGATCTCATCTCGGAAGAAGAAGAAACTAAACCCTTCTGATGACGGTTTAATGAAGAACAGATTACTAGCGTGTGATATATCAGACTGACAGTGGATTTATTGTGTGGTTAAATCATCAGAAATCTGGTCGACAGGAAATTACATATGCATCGTTGCGCCTTATTAATTTCTCCTCTTGTTGAAGCCCTTAAGAGTTCCGATGAAACATTACTGCGCATCATTCTTGATCCATGTTTGCTAGTCATTGCAAATTACAGTCTTTTCTAAGTTCCAAAACACAAGCGAGGATCAGGCAATAGGATGGCAAGTCTTGAAATCAACGGTTCGAAGAAATATGCAGAAAATTGAATTAATACTATTCCTTTACGTACAACGTCAAGTACTTACATACAGATATTGATCTGTGTCTTAGGGCATATATATTTTTTTTATTTTTTTCATCTTTTATATCTTTGAGTATAGTCAAATTTGTGACATCCAATATCCTTTTGTGGATAGAGTACATTAAAGTCATTCTGCCCGTCGATGTAATCTTATTTAGCTCTTTACCTTCCAAAGACCAAACTTTTAAGGAGATGATATGTTCGATACCCATTTTAAACTACCAATCGGCTCTTAAACCATAGCTAGTTGAGCTGATAATTATATTTCGGACATTTAAAGTTGAAGAATGACTATTTTTTTTATCGAAAGCGGTGGTATATAGGGTCAATCTGTGGCTGGATAATAGACCAGAAACCGCTATGGTTTCATTATCCCTCCAAATGTCTAGAATCTAAGAGATAGAGGATATTTGTTTTTTTCGGTGAAAGATCGAAATTTATTTCATCGAGTGGACACCATCGGTAATATTTTCACGAGTGGCACAGCCACTCGTGAAAATATTACCAATGGTGTTCACGAGATGAAATAAATTTCGATCTTTCACCGAAAAAAAAAATTCTATTTATTTTATGCTTTTAACCCATTCTGGGAGGAGTTTTATCAAAATTCAGTACAGTTCTTTTCCCTTATTCCCCGTGGCGTACCCCTCCCGCATAGCAACGTTACATCAAGCGCGAGAAATGTAAGCTATATGACGTCATATTTCCCATCTGGTTGTTAGGCACGCGCAATTTACCTAGACAACAAGAACGTGAAAATCGGTATTTTACAGCATCATCGTCGGGGCTCTGACGTGTCCTCATTATAACGATTGTTGCGGGAGACCACTCCTTCATGCATGGCTTCGTCCCGATTTAAATACATACGTAACAACTGCGTCAGGGAGATAATTCTTTAGCTCTGTGGTTATGGTACTGGCCTTTTAAATCTCGAAAAACGAGATCTTGTTCGCTATGGGTTTGAATCTCGATAGGTGCGGTTTTTATTTCAGCTATGCAATTGTTGCGAATTTTCATGTTCGTCAGACGATGTTATGACTGCTTTTTACGATTTTAGAGGTTGATAAAGGAGATGAAGCATGAAGAAGAAAAAGATGAAGAAAAAGAAACGACCACAACTTGTCCTGCAGAAAACGACATTCGCTTTACCATAATACGTACATCACTTTCTTTTGGAAAAAAAGAGATTGTGTTCGAATTAGGTTGAAACGCAAACGGACATAAAGCCTTACGCTGATCGGGTTACTATGGGCAAGCGTGAGAGCTCACGTCCGACATTTTGAATTCCAATCCTGCGTCAGCAGGCGTCAAACGCTGGAACATTTGTCATAATGAGTCAGGATTCGAGGAAGTTATTGCCGAAAGAAATTCCTATAAGCTGCATATACAGGGTGTTTCATAATATCTGTCCCCTTTCTAAACCATTATGGTTTCATTAAAACTAAAAACACAACTAAAGCGAATACGTATCTGCATAGCAGGCAAAACAAATTTTATATTGATATATAATGTGTACCTTTGAAAGTGTCGAACTTGCCTGGCGTCAATCTCATTGGACATGTTCAATATGACGTCCGTTTTGGGCAATTACGACGTCAAGTCTATGTCTGAAATTATTGATCACAGTCCTACATGTTTCCTGGCCAATGGAGCAGATCTCTCTCCTGATGGCAATCTTAATGATGAACTGTAGATTTTGTGGAACTGAGAAACACTACTTTTGTATAGAGAAGACTCTACATAGTGAAAAAGTTACCGTCTGGGCAGCTTGAGTGTCAACAGTATCGTTGGTCCGTTCTTTTTCGAAGATGATGAAGGTAAGGTTGGAACTAGAAATAAGGATCGCTACCTTAATCTCCTTAACCCATTACCATGCAATCCCTACTTTTGACGCCCCTGAGAAAGAAGCCTTTAGAAAACATTGTGGGAAAAGGAGAAAATGCTGGAAACCAGCATTTTCTCCTTTTTTCCACAATGTTTTCTACCCTTCACAAAACAAATTTCAAATTTTCAATCACTTTTATTTTGTCGTCTGCAAATGCTTTCGATTTGGACCAGTCTAAAATATTGTCGTTTGGTAATGGGTTAAGAGGAAATTTGTTCCAGCGCTTAAGTGGAAGGGGGTTAACATTGAGAGGATATGGTTTCAGCAAGATGGAGCTGCTCCACACAACCCCGGCAGACGTTTTAGGCTGACTGACAAAAACTTTCGGTAGAAATTACATCTCCCTCACGACTGATCAGGAATGGCCGCCACACTCACCTGATCTGAGCCCTCTTGACTTTTTCTTGTGGGGTTACTTGAAGGACAGGGTATACATACCCACACCAGCAAATACAAATGAACTTTAGGGTGCCATCAGGAGAGAAATAAGGTCCATTGGCCAGGAAATATGTAGGAAAGTGATCAATAATTTCGGACAAGGACGACGTCGTAATTGCCCAAAACGAACGTCATATTGAACATCTCCTATAAGATTGACGCCAGGCAGGATTGACACTTTCAAAGGTACTAATACAAATTATATATCAATCTAAAATTTGTTTTGTCTGCTATGCAGACAAGTATTCGCTTTAGTTGTGTGTTAAGTTTTGACAAAACCATAATGGTTTCGTATGGGGAAAGAAATTATGAAACACCCTGTAAATATATATTTTGCCTTGCAATTAATGAAAAAGTAGTCTTAATCACAACGACATTTCAACGATCGAGGCGGCTACATAATGTCATTGTATACAAGAAATGATGCAAGAGACTAGTCAGAGGGTCCAACCATTCTTAAAAACGCTCTTAGTCTTATTCTCTATAATTTTCGAAATTTGAAAGTAACATGACTTCTGATTGACTAAACCATTTGGTTTAACAAATCAGAAGTCGTGTTACTTTCCAACATAGAAAAATCTGGAGATTAAGACCAAGAACGTTCTTAAGAATGGTTGGAGAATACGAACCGAGCTTTGCAGATTGCGGACTGCTGAAGACAAATAACAATGTCATAGACTTTTTTTATTTCATGCTTTCCGGTAGGATATCGAGTAATAGCAATGAAAATATTTTTCGATCTTACACTGGTATCAACAGTGAAAATACCGATTTTCACGTTCTTGTCGCCTAGGTAAATTGCGCGTGCCTGACAACAAGATGGGAAATATGACGCCATTTGCCTTAGATTTCTCGAGCATGACGTAATATTGCAATGCGTTGCTATGCGGGCGGGGTATGCCACATAGAATAACGGAAAAGAACTGTACTGGATTTTGATAAAACTCCTCCCAGAAAGGGTTAAAAGCATGAAATAAATAGAATGTTGTTGGTTTTTTTTGGGGGGATGAATGATCGAAATTTATTTCATTCGTGAACACCATCGGTAATATTTTCACTCGTGGCTGCTGCGCCACTCGTGAAAATATTACTGATAATGTCCACTCGATGAAATAAATTTCGATCTTTCACCGAAAAAAAAAATATCCTCTATATGTGCTGGTCGCTTGAACTAGGAAACTGTTTATAAACCATTTATCTCCATCAATCGCTTGCTGACAAAAAGTCCACAGCATTACCAGAAGCTTATTTCATATCTCACCTAGATTATGGGCACCGGAAACATTTCGACGCGTAAAAGTCTGCGAGTTGTAACCCATGTGTATAATAACGTCGTTGTAATTTTGTAAACGTCTGTCAGCGGGTAACTAGAAGTAGGCTCACGAGGGACCAAGGAAATTATTCTGAATAGTTCCCTTCTTCACTTCCGTGAGTATAGGTAATATGGTCGATCGGTAAAAAACATTAAACGAACATGATGAACGGTAAATAACTTTCCGAAATATGTCATCGATTAACTTCAAAACCGCGTAACTACAGCTCGTTTCAAGCTGTAGTTACGAAGTTTTTGAAGTAAACCGACGATATGTATATAAAATAATACAAAACTTCATAATGCCGGTTTTATTTTGTTTTGTAATGTAAGGGTCATTGTGTGAAAATGGTGCTTATACATCTGTAAAACGTATCAACATTGGTCGAAACATTTTAGTATTTGTAAATTTCCTGCTTGTCAAAGCACCATACTACCTCATGATTCAGCCGGTTGTTAGACACCGGATGTATGGATCCATATTTATGTGACGACTTGCTTTGTATAAGGAATCGCATAGATGTATTAAACCCCACCCCTCCCCTTGCAAGGGCATTGCATATTGGCTTGCAACACGCGAAAAGGGTCATTTGGACATTTGCGTAAAGTGTCGTCTCGGATCAGCGTGTGCAGTCCGCAGAGGCTAATCCGAAACGACACTTTCCGATTTTATGTGATTTTCTATTTTACGCAAGTCTACTGTAGCACAAAATCTAATGTAGTCGTAAAGTGTCGTCTCGGATTAGCCTGCGCGGACTGCGCAGGCTAATCCGAGACGACACTTTACGCAAATGTCCGAATGCACCTTTTCGCGTGTTGCACTCCATATACAAGCGACACCATATCTACATAGAGAATATTTGTTTTTTGCACGTTGAAAAATCGAAATTCATTTGATCGAGTGAACATCATCGGTAATATTTTCACAAGTGGCATCGAAATTTGTTTCATCGAGTTAACATCAGTACTGTTTTCACGAGTGGCTGCCACGGCTGCCACTCGTGAAAATATTAACGTTGTCAACTCAATGAAATAGATATCGATCGTTCAACGTAAAAAAAAAAGATTCTATTTATTTCATGCTTTTAACATTTTACTCCGGGCTTACTCGTAACGCTATAAATTGGGGCTAACTCGTAACGCTTTACTCGGGTCTTACTTGTAACGCTTTACTCGGGGCTTTTTCGAAACACTGTATTCTGGGCTTACTCGTACCTTTTACTCGGGGCTTATTCCTAACACCTTAAATCAGGGCTTATTCGTAACACCTGAATTAAGGGCTTACTCGTAACACCTTAAATCGGGGCTTATTTGTAACACGTTAAATCGGGACTTACTCGTAACATCTTAAATCGGGGCTTATTCGTAACACCATAAATCGGAGCTTATTCCAAACACCTTAAATCGGGGCTTACTCGTAACACCTTAAATCAGTGCTTATTTCTAAAACCTTAAATCGGGGCTTATTCCTAACACCTTAAATCGGGGCTTATTCCTAACACCTTAAATCGGGGCTTACTCGTAACACCTTAAATCGGGGCTGATTTCATTACACCTTAAATCGGAGCTTTTTCCTAACACCTTAAATCGGGGGTTAATCCTAACACCTTACATCGGGACTTAATCGTAACACTTTGAATCGGGACTTACACCTAACACCTTAAATCGGGGCTTACTCGTAACACCTTAAATCGGGGCTTACTGGTACCTTTTACTCGGGGCTTACTCGTAACCATGTACCTGTGGCTTACTCGTAACGCTTTACTCGGGGCTTACTCGTATCGCTTTACTCGGGGCTTACTCGTAATGCTTTACTCGTGGCTTACTAGTTACGCTATACTCGGGGCTGACTTGTAACTCTTTACTCGGGGCTTACTCGTAACACATAACTCGAGGCTTACTCGTTATACTTTATTTGGGGCTAACTCGTAACGCTGTAAATTGTTTTACTCTAACGCTTTACTCGGGGTTTACTCCCAACATTTTACCCGGGGCTTACTCGTAACACTTTTACTCGGCACTTACTGGTAACGCTTTACTCGGGGCTTACTGATACCGCTTTACTCGGGGCTTACACGTAACAGTTTACTCGGCGCTTACTAGTAACGCTTTACTCGGGGTTTACTGGTACCGCTTTACTCGGGGTTTACTCGTAACAGTTTACTCGGAGCTTACTAGTAACGCTTTACTCGGGGCTTACTGGTACCGCTTTACTCGGGTCTTACTTGTAACACTTTACTCGGCGCTTACTAGTAAGGCTTTACTCCGGGCTTTCTCCTAACGCTTTACCCGGGGCTTACTCGTAACACTTTACTCGGCACTTACTAGTAAGGCTTTACTCGGGGCTTACTGATACCGCATTACTCAGGGCTTACACGTAACACTTTACTCGGCGCTTACTAGTAACGCTTTACTCGGGGCTTACTGGTACCGCTTTACACGGGGCTTACTTGTAATACTTTACTCGGCGCTTACTAGTAATGCTTTACTCGTGGCTTTCTGGTACCGCTTTACTCGGGGCTTACTCGTAACAGTTTACTCGGCGGTAACTAGTAACGCTTTACTCGGGTATTACCGTTACCACTTTTCTCGGGGCTTACTCGTAACAGTTTACTCGGCGCTTACTAGTAATGCTTTACTCGGGGCTTTCTGGTACCGCTTTACTCGGGGCTTACTCGTAACAGTTTACTCGGCGGTCACTAGTAACGCTTTACTCGGGTATTACTGTTACCACTTTTCTCGGGGCTTACTCGTAACAGTTTACTCGGCGCTTACTAGTAATGTTTTACTCGAGGATTACTGGTACCGCTTTACTCGGGGCTTACTTACTCGTAACGCTTTACTCGGGGCTTACTGGTACTGCTTTACTCGGGGCTTACTCCTAACGCTTAACCCGGGGCTTACTAGTAACAGTTTACTCGGCGCTTACTAGTAAAGCTTTACTCGGGCTTTACTGGTACCGCTTTACTCGGGGCTTACACGTAACATTTCACTCGACGCTTACTAGTACCACTTTACTCGGGGCTTACTGGTACCGCTTTACTCGTAACGCTTACTCGTAACACTTTACTCGTAACGCTCTACTAGGGGCTTACTTGTAAAACTGTACAAGTCAACAAAAGTTTAGACCCATCCGAATAAATAAGTGTCTGTAGACGACAAATCATACTTACATACTCTGATTTTTCGGAGATAGATTGAAAACATTGAGGCAAAAAATATAAATTGCTTGTAACCAGAATTTGCCCCTGTTTAAACAATGTTTTCAAAAGCCTCTTCTCTCAGGATCGTCAAGAGAAGGGATTATGAGGTATACGGTTAAGCTTAAAACATGCTTTATGCAGTTCTATGCTATTTGTTTCAGCCCCTAGAGAGGTAAGCTAAACTTAAACCCATTTATTTTTCTTTTGGTAGAACTGGTTGATCAAGATCTTTTTACAAAAAAAAAAATCAAACAAAGAAAACAAATAACAAAACAATCGTGCAGTCTGATATTTGATCTAAATTGGCTGTTTATTTATATATCTATCTATTTATTTATTCGCAATATTCTAAATGATGCAGCCATGAAAGTACCATATCCTGCTTTTAAACACAAATTTAAATTAACAGTTACTATCTCTAGGGATACTTTCTTTGGTGGAAACGTTTTTAGACTTTGATTCTAAGTATTCAGACACGAGCGCAAATACACTATATAGCGTGATACAATAAAGAAAAAAAAATCAATGCTACATTTTCCGGGAAAATGAGAGCGACGCTCAATGAGTTCTGTAAAATGAAGCTTAAAATCCGTTTGGGACTGCATTTGTTCATGTAAATTTAGACACTGTTCTGGTAATATACAGAGCCGCAGATTTCAATAAAGATTCCGATTCTTTATAGGTAATAAATCATTGAGAAAAACGAAGGAAGACGGAAGAAAAAATACATCACAAACCGTACCAGTTATATGTAGCCTTTTACCACCTTTTTACGACCCTGGAAAAAAAACATTTTGAGCACTGAAAGGCGCTTTGGAGTGCACTCAAGGACTGTCCCATGTTGCTAGCGTCAAAAGCCAGAGTCTTACCTGGGTGTTCAAGTAGGCAAGGTAGGTGAGTGCGGTTTTGTGAACCGTGTAAATTACTATTACATGTAGACTGCATTCTGACCATAGATCTACACTTTCCAAGGGTATCCTTTTTTTCAACTTTGTAACTGCAACATTTGGTTTTACAATTGGTTGGAATAACTTCAGTTAACCCTTTCCCAAACAATCCCTGGATTTCACGACCCTGAGAAAGAAGCCTTCTGAAAAGATTGTGGGAAAAGAAGAAAATGCTGGTAACCAGCATTTTCTTCTTTTCCCAGAATCTTTTCTTCCCATCCCAAAACTAATTTATTTTCATTTTTTAGTCACACTTTTTTGTCGTCTGCAAATAATTTCATTTTGGACTAGTCTAAAATTTTGTTGTTTGGTAAAAGTTAAGTTATGTACAGGTTCAATATTATACAACTGAGCTTTGAAAATTTGGGTAACAATTCTTGAAACTCGATTTCAAATTTCTTGCAGCTGTTGCATCTTTCTAACAGCTCGCCAACTTTAAGACAAAGAGTAGAAAACGAACATTTCGATTAAGGGAAGTTTTGGTTCAGATAGAAGTTTACGATCAAAGCATACCTTTTTCACTTCGATTTGTTCAAGTCAAAGAACAGTTATAGACATGAATAGTTCGTATGTACAAGGCAAGACAAATATACAGGATTATATAAAAACAACAACGACAAAGCAAAATCCTTAGTATTTGACACAGAGTTTAATATCACCTTGATCACACAGTTAACACTGGTAGAATCTTACAATAAGCCAGCACTTAACTCTTTACCACACGACAAAATTTTAGACTGCTTCGAATTGAAAGCATTTGCGGACGACAAAATAAAGGTGACTGAAAAATTGAAATTTGTTTTGGGAAGGGTAGAAAACACTGTGGGAAAAGGAGAAAATGCTGGTTACCAGCATTTTCTCCTTTTCCAACAGTGTTTTCAGAAGGCTTCTTTCTTAGGGGCGTCAAAAGTAGGGATTGTGTGGTAATGGGTTAATTCTTCAGTTGTACCAAACATCATACATCCTGACAACGGTACATGCTTGGTCAAACAATTGAATTTAGAATGACCCCACTTCACCTCGAAGACCTTCCACGCTAAATTACATTCTTCCGCCTAGAACCATGATAAAATATCCATGAAACATGTAGAGATGTTATTAGGCGGCCAGTGGCGAACTATTGATGACATGGTTGTAAAAATTAATGTATTTGGAGACGAACGATAGCAGACAATTGTTAATATTTTACTTTAGGTATCATTTCCAATGCTGGACAGTGCAGATCACCTAAAGTCTACACTTGGATCTACACCGTCCTAAATTTTGTCGAAAATTCTGAACAAGACTTGAAATGGAATATTGAAATAGTTTTATCAACCAACTGCTTTAAACCATAGCATACTAATGACAAAACGTGAAATCTTCAATACCAACCCTGTTTTGTAAATATTTGCTAAACGTAAGCCCTAATTTAATAAGGCAGGTTTAAATACAAAAGATTCGTTTCTGTATTGGAAAAATAAAGATAAAAGAAAGACTGTCCCAGTTTGAATTGAAACACGAAATTAATTTTACCTCGGTAAGAAATAGCTTCGTGTCAAATGGAGGTCGCCAGTTCACACTTTCTTTTCTTTTTGGCCTTTTTACACGTTGTTGATTTCCTTATTCCTAACATAAGCTTAAGAAAATTCTGTCTAAATTCAGGAAGAATTGTAAAGTAAAGAATTCCCTTATAAGCAAAATTGATTTTAAACAATTCCTCAAATAATTTCAGGAAGGATCGGTCATATATTGTTAATACATAGGAACCAGTTGTATAAGTGATTCTTGCCTTAATAATATTGTGTGGTATAAATAAAGTCACGTATACAAAGGCAACAATGAGAGAGACGATAGTCAAACGTTTACTTTGAATAAAACCGATCAAATTATTCTTGGTCTGCTGTTGGGAGCCAAATCCAGTCGTCTGGGTCTGTTTGAAGGAATATGATTTCACTCGCACTTCAAATGTCAGACGTTTTGTTTCGAATGTCAGCGATCTACCTTCACAATTCTTTGAACAAAAACAGAAATTAGCAGCGACGGCTATGATGAGTATAAGGCACGCCAACACTGGTAAAAAGACGGAGAAAACAGTATCAACTTTCCTAACTATCACGATATCCTTGGCATTTTCATGGATGACAGTACACATAGGTTGACCATATATGATATATACACCACTTGTCCAGGTAAGATAAAGGTGGCCTACTATGGAGAAAACTGCAACGATTGCCACGTAACATTTCGTGTGAAACGCGCTGCAATACCTTCGAGCCTTTGTTGGTAAATAGCACACAAAGAGGCGTTCAAAAAGAAGCATAACGATGAACCAACTTGACAAAAATGTCGTGAGGAGGTTGAGATAAACAACAAGCTGGCAGAAACCTTCACTGTTATAAATATCCGTCCATTGTACGGATATCCATGGCACGAACATAGCTAGTAAATAGATGGAATCCACGATACTCATGGATAGATAATAACAGCAGGCAGAAACATTTTTCAATGGTGTGTTCCTGATCGTGACCCCAACGATTAGGTTGGATATCACACCAATAGCAACAATTGTAGGAACACCAAATTCATCCAGAGCAAATATGATATCTTCAAGCACTGCAATGGAGCCCGGTCGAGGACCAGCGGGTCTTGATGTACGGTTGTTTAAAGGCCAGGATGCATTTGGTTCGCCACTGTAATTATACCGCATAAGATCCTTCACATCCAATGGTTTATTATCCCATAGTTCTGGGTCAACGGGAATTTCCATAATGTTTTAGACCCAAGGGTTTTTTCAGCATTGATAGAAGATATTACATATGTATCACTTGGGAGAATATTCACGTTTACTCATTGATTGGGCTTTTCAGCAAACGTCTTTGCCTTTCACTCGCACAATAACACTGCTTTTGACACAAATATTGATTGAATCCACGTTTTTCGTGGATAGCACACTGTAATTATATATATATTTTGCTTCCATTTCACATTTTTCCGTTTGTCTAACGTGTATTTCACGTAGTACTAGATCGCAGAAATGACATTGCTACCATGTTGTTATGCGTTAATTTTGCATCTACATCTTCATCACTTCGAAGGACTGTTCCATCAGTCTCGTAATAACATCATACCACCGACGTTCTGTCAGGTTCTGGAAATACATAACAGATTTATTCAGTTTCCACAGAGATTACTAGCTCATTTTGTTGCTAGTTTATTTTGTTCCAGAATACACACTATTTTATTCATAATAAAAGTATCTCGTGCAAAACATACACGGGAAAGAGGAAATGACCATAAAACATTCAGGAAAAAGAAGCGGTTGTTTGTGGAAAGCATTCGCTTTTTTTTCTTGTTTTTTTTTTTAAATAGAATCTTCAAAGAATTAACTACCATCGTCCTCAGCGATTGAATTTCAAAGGTTTAAATGAAATGGAAATCTATTTGTCGGCACACAATATAGATTTAACAGTTCTATACTACATGTTAACCCTTTACCCCATGAGGCATTTCTACGGTATCTCTAATTGACTCTATATAATCCCAAGGATGAAGCCATTTCTTATGTGTATATGACACCTTTTGATAGCATAAAAAACATTGTGACAAAAGGTGAAATTGCTCGTTATGAGCAATTTCACCTTTTGCCACAATGTTTTCCACAGGCTTCTACAAGCAATGCGTAGAAATGAGTATCTTTGGAGTAAAGGGTTAATTTCCTCGGTAATATAAACAAAGCAACAATTATCAGACAGATTTCACATTCCAGTCCATCAGCTTTACACTAGGGACTAAAATACTTTGATTTACATCATTCTTTAATTAATTTTAGATCCTCTCCCAATAAATTTAAGTTGTATTCCAAGGATTTAAACATTGTTGTCTTTCCAACCAATCTATATCAATATCGTCTAACCTTATATATGTGTTTGATTTGGAAGACATTACCAACCAACTAAAACAATAATTGAAGAAAAAATAACTTGTTTGAAAATTTATTGCTTTAAGTTCTTTACAAAGGCTTGAATTAATATATCTTTAATACTTTCGTTGCCGATATATGAATTTGACATTTTGCAATGTCTAAAAGTATATCATCGTCGCCTTTGAAGTCGATTTTTGTCGCTGATTTCTATCCATATTCCGGATGGAATAGATGAAAAAATCGGATCGCACATTTTGTTTCTGCTTGATCTACGCAATCTGCTAATGATGACCAAGGCGACATTTTTTAATAAAATAAAAAAAAAAAACGGTGTAGTGACTACAGCATTTTCTTTTCTAGATGATTCATCAGGGGCGTATTCCTTTCGCTACCCCGAACACTCCGAACATGTTCTAGGTCAATGAAGTATTTCGGAACACCGTGCCGTGTTCTTCAGAACATGTTCTGACTATTCTAATCCAATCGAGGTGTAGCGCACCTGATGAACGGTTGCTAGGTGATACAAGATGGCTGAAAGACGGACAATTCGTCACGGCAAAATTTGCAATTGTTCTTTATAACGACATGAATACCAAAATAGGGGCATAGTAGACTCGTCTCTACTCTCTCTCTCTCTCTCTCTCTCTCTCTGCAGCTAATCATTTCCTTTACTAACATAGCTATGACAGTAGCTCTTGCAACAGCCATCATACCATTTTACTTTCATTTCGATATGGTTAAGAATAATGTTCCGAACGTGCTTCATTCAGAACATACTCCCGGAATAGTGTATTATATTCTGAAATATTCCTTTCGCACATTCCAGAACAGCATTCCAGAACACAAGACATTGTGCAGAACAGGTGAAAGGAATACCCCCAAAGACACATTTTTTTCCCTGTTTTGCTTACGTATTTCAGTTTTGACACACACACACACACAAATACATTCATCCAGCTCATCCAAGCTTTATTCTGTAAATGTTACTTTATTTGGATACCTATCTTTATTCACCTTCTTCAATTTTGCCCTCTTAGGCTCATTGTTTAAGACATGTGTATTCACGGACACAATTGCGTGCTCTAGTGAGACAAAAACCACGATAGATTCAGGACTGAAAGAATATGCGGTAATAAGATCTAGGGTCTAAAGAGAATGTTGGAGTGAAAGAAACCCTCGACAGATTCAGGACTGAAAGAATATGCTGTAGTGAGATTCAGGTCCAAAAAAGTGTGCTGTACTGAGACAAAACCTTGATGTGCCGGAAGAAAAAAAAACTTAGTAGACTCAATAATGCACAGTGACACAAAACTTCGATAGATGCAGAACAAAAGTAAAGATAGGCAAAACCGTAATACAGTATGTACATGGCAAAAAATGTGCCTAGTATGTAAAAACCTTACAGAACATATGAAGAACAAAAGTATGCCCATGAGATTGAACTCGATAGATGCAGGACAAAAATATGCATACAAAAATATACAAAAATGAATAGATACAGTAAAATCATGGACCTACTGAAATAAAGCCTTGATGGGTTGAGGACAAGACAAAATAAGTTCATTGATCACACATATCGAAACACTTACGACAGCCCCAGTATGTACAATAAAAAAAAAAGAGCGTAAGAGTGCAACTGAAAGCTTCGACTGATATTCGTGTATAGGTTATGAACCCATATAGGTCACTCTCAGTGTCTTCTTGTGGAGTGTTAACCCCTTGGCTGCCAAGCGCGACTCACTGACCTTTTGCGGACGGTGTAGACCCAAGATCAGACTGCACAGAACATGCAGTCTGATCTTGGGTCAACACCGTCCGATAAGGATATATCTTTTCTCTAAATATACATTTGAAAAAGAGAACATCGGTATTTACCATCATTTTGAAAGTTTCATTTCATGTATTTAGCGAGTTAAGGGCTTGCATTAAGACCAGATTACACTACATGTAAAAATCTGAATTCTGACATACGCAGGCTTAGTCTAAATTTTCTTTTAAAGGCGGGTATTTAGAATTTTTATATCTCACCAAATTAAAAAATATATATATCACTGAAATTCATATGAAAAAATAATAGAAATCATCAATAATTAAGATTTAATAAAACTCAAAAAAAATTTGATGATATTTCCTTAAGAGGCTACGTAGCCTCTTAAGCTATTTTTAGATTTCGTGCCAAAAATCAATAAAGCATTGTGGGAATGTCAATTGACTGGCACGTGACTCATAACGCTTAAATTCCCTCTCATAACAAACATGTAATAATTATTTTCCATAATGTCTACTTCAGACGCTATGTTTGAAGCTTCTTCTGTGTATTCCTTTAAGTAAATGAGCGAATTGATCATCTAAAAATAGAATGTGTCTCCGGTTGGTGTCAACCTGGGCCGTAGTTAATCTCTAGTTTCTCGTTTTGTCGGACGGTTTTCGACTACTGGGGTTTTATGAATGAAAATTAAAAGGCTTTGGGAGTATAAGGATGATTTTTTTGCACTTTTGTAAAATTTTCGACCCAAAATCTGAAGGGCCACCTTTAAACATCCAAAAGTTATCCCCCCCTTTTTTCGGACTAAAGTTTTCTCTTGAAAATCACAATAGTTCTATAAAAATAGAACCTCGACAAATTCAGGACAAAAACACAAACTGTAAAGCAACAAAACCTGGATATATTCAGAGCAAAAACAAATGCTTTAGAGGATCACAGAACACTTTAGGCGAAGAAAATCTCGATAGATTCAGGATAAAAACTTTTGTCGTAAATAAGCAATCCCTAGTTATTTCTGGGACAGAATTATATGCTTTAGAGAAACACAATCTCTATAGATTAAAGACAAAACTTAAGCTAGATAGGAAATTAGAAACTGAGCCTCTGTCGATTTAGAACAAAAAACGTGTACCGTCGAGAAACTAAAACCTCGGTAGATTTTTAGACGAAGAGATGTGCTGTGGGCCATCAAAATATAGATAGGTTTGTGACAAAAATATATGCTGTGGAGAAACTATGGCTCGATATGTTAGGGGCAAAAAAAAGTAATACTTTACAGTAAAATGAATAACCTTGATTCGGTAAATTCAACAAGCAAATGTTTTACTGAATCCAAATCTCATTACATTTTGAATAAGAAAATAATATGCCTTATTAAAACAAGTTCTCAAAAGATTCAGAACAAAAATGAATATGCTTTAGTGAAACGGTAGCCTCGAAAGAATTAAAATTACAAAAATAGAACAAAAATCCAATATACGTACATCAAGCAAAATGATTTTTTTTTTTTTAATTAAATAAGCTTGATCGATTCAGGAAAAGAAAAAACACCAAAAGCTATGTTGAAACATAACCTCCATGTATGAGGGCTATAAGAAGACGCTTTAAATAGTGTAACAGATTTACATAAAGCGGAAAGAATGTGCTTTTCTTAAAAAAATGACGTCAATACCCTGGCCTATGCTGCTATTGGTATAATGAAGACTGCCAGACAGCAAGAGTACATGTGAAACACTGCTTCAGTATATTAACCCTTCCCCACGCGTGGTTTTTACGTGTCTACAGTAAAAGTCTTTTGAAAACACTATGGGAAAAGGAGAAATTGCTCGTAACGAGCAATTTCTCCTTTTCCCACAGTGTTTTCTACCCTTCTTCAGAACTTTCTGCCATTTCTCCAAATCTAAAATTGTCGTTTGCAAACTCTAGAGGTTTGGAAGGGTCCAAAATTTGTCATCTGGGAAAGGGTTAACGTTAGATAACCCCTTACCTCTCTAGGTTAAATTTTAGTCTCTTTTGTGAACTGTTGAGATTTTGATAAGACTTAAAAAAAACGTGAAATCTGATCCTGGATCTACGATGACAGACTCTTATTATTTTTTGGTAATCAAACCAAGGTTCTAAAAAATGTGGTAAATAGTTTTTTTTTTCTTAGCTGAAGATGTTCTTTAAAATAATTGAGTGGGATAACACGTCATCCGTATTTTCATGAGGAATTAAGTTTAAAAACATGGGTAAAAGAAAAGAAGAAGAAGAAGAAGAATGCTATCTGTTGATAGGAAACATTTCGGCTTTTCGCCCACAAGGTTTTCGCCCTATAAAAACAAACAGCACTATTTAGGCCACATTTACTTCGTCATATACAAGTGCTCCCAATTCGGATCAGTTCAAAAATACTGTCATCAGGTTTTTGAGTTAAGAGTCAATGTCATCATTCGAGATAATAAGATCATCGACATACTTCATCAAGCTGAGAGTCTACATGTCTCCCACTTTGAAAGGACAATGTTATTCATTCTTCTTACTACAGAATCCAATTAACTGTCACCGTCCAATACGAATTGTCTAATACTGTCAGAATCTAATTTATTTCCATCGTCATTAATCCTTATAGCGCTGTTGGCGGAATTATGGGCTTCTTGCGGACTATATAGAATCAAGATCAGACTGCACAGTACGTGCAGTCTGATCTTGATTCTATATAGTCCGCTTGGTTAGTCAAGCCTATAAGAGTGGTCCCTCTAGACTTCAGTAGGTTGTATTTTCAGCGATGGAACAGGTTGAGTTAATATTTGTGCAGCTGAAAGAGTTACAATCATGTCTTATTTCTTGGCGGTAATGATACTTTCTTAAGAAGGCAAGAAACAACCAAATTTGATGTGTCTATTACTTTGACAACAAAGCCATTTTTGTATTATTATCCCTTTACACTTTATCAACTGCAAAATGATTTTGTTTTAACAAGTGTATGGATTATTGATTCGTTGCAGAGCACTATTTTTTGGAATTTCGATGAAAACTACATTCCAAAGACGACAAGAAACACGCACATTTGATGTATCTGAAACACTTTACGAAAAATTGTTTTTTAATTGTTGCTGTTTTTGTTGCTAATGTTGTTACTGTTGTTTTACAGCAGAACACTTGTGGAAAGTTTAATGGTGCATTCTTTGAACAGCAAGTAGCACACGCATTTGACCACGCTTTCCTTGCACTGTATTCATAGAGCTGAATTCGCATGTCATTTTAGAATCTAATTTATTTTTAGGGTTTTGTGACATTTAGTAGTGTAATGATTAAGAATTAATCCGCTACATGAACCATGACCAAAGCAAAACAAGTCAATGTATAGATGAAACAAATGGATCAAAGGGGATTTTGATTGTCAATAAATATTAGTTTTCTTTCTTGCAAGCGTCGATATCAATATCAAGTTCGTGATAAGATCTCTTATATTGAAAGACAACAGAATAAAAGGACATCGACCCTATTTCTGACCTAGCTAGAGGAAAAACTGTGTGATCCAAGCTTTGCTTTTAGTAAAATTTCTGTTGCATTTCCGTAGAGACCGTTTGACAAAGAATCGTAGTAGCAAAGTGTGTTATTTTAACTGACCCAAGAGGTTTTTAAAATTGATATGTAGATCTAAATGACGAAAAGCCCTATACATTTATGAAAAAGAAAAAAATGCATTTTTTCCCATGGCTATTAGAAAAGATCGCTTTTTATTTTGTCTCCAGACAAAAGACTTTTGAGAAATAAATGGCGAAAGGGGAAATGCCTGGCATTTACATAATGAACCTGAAATGAGTCATCCCGATGCATATTGGTTTGGGTTGGTAATGAATTGAACTAGAGGTCAATTCAGATGGTAATAATTGAAACTGCAACCACAAAACCAGTACCAAAACATGTTTATCGTTAGTTCTACTTTGTTGTGCTGAAATTGAGTTTTTACACTTATTCTTTTTTCAGCCTATGAGACTGAAAAGGATAAGTTCAAAGTATTCAATGTAGTAAAGGAATCAGTATAGTCATGCAGTTCTTTGTTTTGTAAAATTGACTTAAAACACAAAGATCTACTTCTTTATGTTTAAATAAATGGGGTTCCACCACATTTTCTAGTTTCTAACGATCAGCACTCTTTCTACAATACGGTCAATGTCTTCCGTTAGATGGCTTTATACAAATACAATATCAACATTTTAATCCACCACGTTGCGGCAAAAATGGGGCATTAGAAAGGTCAGAAACTCGTATTGAATGTAAGATAGCCAAAATAACTTTAAACCTTACCCGCCTAATCGTGCATTGCTTGCTATGGCCACCAGTCAATTACCGACGTGATTGAAAGACGCCATTGATTATTGTATATCATATCAAATACATTCTCAACTTGAATTGTGCTAAATTTTAGAACACAATTCAAACAAATATTTTATTTAGAGCATCAGTACCGCTAATTCTGGATTGCCCCTTGTACACATCTATCTACTTTCGGCTTTCTTGTATAGGACTGGACTACTTTTCATAACGACATTGTTACTTTGAACTTAAAAAAACCCACAACTTTTACTCAATAAAACGCGACCTGCTGCGATTCATTCAGCTATGATCAGCTTGCATGTAACCTATGTACAGGCCATTTATTGAAACAGCCTATACAGGCCTGGTTAATACCTTCAGTATAAGTCTTATTTCCTAGTAAATGGAATTGGTGAAGCGTCGTAGCAGGCTGGTCGATTCTTCGAAGACTATGCCTTGCGCAGACAACGCAATACAGTGGATAGTTTTTTTTAACCCTTAAGCTGCCTATCGCGACTTGCTGACATTTTGCGGACAGCGTAGATCAAGATCAGACTGCACAGAACGTGCAGTCTGATCTTGGATCTACACTGTCCGATAAAGAGATATTTTTCTTAAAAAAATATACTTGAAATAGCATCGTTTGGGTTTATAATATTGGCCTGAAAAGTTTAATTTGATTTATTCAGCAGGAGAAGAGTTAACGATTATACTAATTTTTGGTGATGGATTCAGCTGTAATTCTGTTTTTTTATCCCTTCAGTTCCATTTCCGAAAACAGGAGCTCTTGAAGACAGCAAATGTCAAGATCAGACAGCACAGAATTTGAAGCATGATCTTAGAAATATAACGTCCCCAAGTTCAGTCGAACCTCTATGATAAAAAAAAATAAATTGTAACAGAATTGTATTTTTTTTTGCCGACGAAAGAGACAATGATTTATGATCTGTGAAGCGTGTGTTTAATCAAGGAGTCTTTGTAATGTACAGTACAAAACAAGTTTTCGGTAGTCCTAATCTATCAACAAACCACGAGGTAGAATGATTTTATAACACGCAGAAAATTTAACCTTAGCAAAAAGTTTCAGACCTATGTCAGTCCGCCCGGACCACGCAGGCTGGTACGGGTCAAAACGTTTGCAGATGCATTTTACACATTCCCAAACAATTCCTGGTTTTTACGACCGTAAGATGGAGGCCTTTTGAAAACATTGTGGGAAAAGGAGAAAATGCTGGTAACCAGCATTTTCTCCTTTTCCCACAATGTTTTCTTTCCTTCCTAAAACAAATTTCAATTCTTTAGTCACATTCAGTTTGTCGTCTGCAAATGCTTTCAATTTCGACCGGTCTAAAAATTTTGTCGTTTGGTAAAGAGTTAACCATCTTTCCTGAGCGTGGCTCTTTTGATACTGAAAGAGTTTACTCTTGACAAAACAACAAAATTTTTAGACTTGTCCAAATTGAAAGCATTTGCAGACGACAAAATAAACCTGACTCACAAATTGAAACTTGACTTTAGAAGAGTAGAAAAACTTGTGGGAAAAGGAGAAAATGATGGTTACCTTCTTCCAGTGGGTCGTAAAAAAAACCAGGGATTGTTAGGTAAAGAGTTAAAAAGACGTCTTTCATGTAATGGTTTCTCTATTCCCTATTAGGAATTGCAACGGAATAAATCCTGTATAGTTATAGCTGATTTATGACACCGTGCCTTTTATCCAACATTTACAGCCTAAGAGAGCCCTTGTCGTGATGTAATTAACCCGTCTCTTGCAAGAAACAGCTCTTTGGCACGCAGGAAACGGACCTACCATTTTAAAGGGGGCTTGTTCAGATATTTGTAACTACTGAATTATCTTAGAATATGGTTAGCAAACCAAACACGAAGAAGAAAGGGTAGTGTAAGAAAAATTAATTCGATGACATTTTCCTAAAATGATTTAAAGAGGTTTATGGTACTTTTTCCCTGCTAAAATTTCGCAGAAGCTTAACTCATTACCAAACGACAATATTTTAGACTGGTCGAAATTGAAAGCATTTGCAGACGACAAAATAAAAGTGACTGAAAATTTGAAATTTGTTTTGTGAAAAGTAGAAAACATTGTGGGAAAAGGAGAAAATGCTGGATACCAGCATTTTCTCCTTTTCCCACAATGTTTTCTAATGGCTTCTTTCTCAGGAGCGTCAAAAGTAGGGCTTGTGTGGTAATGGGTTAAATCGAGAGAGATTAGTTTAAATTGTAAGAACTTGTTTCTCAATCGATGTAAAATGAATATGTTTAAACTAAACTAAAAGCTTATAAATGTAACCTGCAGGTAATAATTCACAAGGGACCGATTCATTAAGATTCGTGTTCGATTCAGTCATGTCGGCATAGATCTGGTGAACAAAACATCAAACGTACCGACATAAAATAAATACGAGGGCTGTTTACCAAAATACAGTTAAAATTGTTGTAAATCTCTCAGTTACTGCTTGGATATGGTAAAACCGATACATACTGTAGACAAAATTTAAAAAAAAAATGCTATAAAACGAAATATTTTAGCGTTCGGCATTATCTCCCGCTAGATGGCATTCAAATACTCATCTATCTAATTTGGGCATCCTGGGTACAGAACCGAACCACTTTCCTACGCGACAACCGTTACTTTAAATTTCAAACTAAAATAAACGTTTGCTTAATAAAACGCCACCTCGTGCAATTCAGTTAGCTATGATCAGTAGTTTAGAGAAATTTGGAGCTGGCCTCATTTCTCCTCAAACGTACATGTATTGATAAAAGCTATTTTCTACATTCCTATTTTATAGAGCGCAATATTACAGTCTGCTCGCTTTCGGGCTATAGTGATGCGTCATATAAGACATCGAATCTTCGAAGAATATGACATGTGCAGACAATGTCCGTTCGGAGAACGGCGGTTCTCCCTTGTGTCTGATTTGATGTCTTCAAAATGTGTCACAATTTGGCAATGACTCTACCCTTTACCTACTTCAATTCACATCAACACCTGACGTCATTTTAGCGTGTTAGCGTTAGGTGGTGACATTGTTTAGTCACGTTGTAAAAATGAGCACTGAACAGACAACTGCGGTTAAATTTTGTATATTTAAATTGAAATTGAAGAAAAGAAAACGATGGAAATGTTAAGGCACACAGGCGTTCAGTAATGAAGAAAACGGCTTTATTCAATTGTATAAGTGTCACGAAGATATTTATAATTATTATACTGCAAAGAAATTTCTCGTGATCTGATTGGTTAACATGCCGGGAACACGTACATCGTGTTCTCTGGCAGAAACCACGCAAATTCAGTTTCCCTTTTGAGTGGCCTGTAAACGTAATTACACGTGCAACACAACATACAAAATGGCGGCGTCGATCGATCACCAAACTGCAGATCTATGCTCTAAACTGCACGTTTTAGTGAGTTTTTTTCACTTAACAGTGACGTCAGTTTTCATTGAAGTGGGGCAATCAGATGGGAATTTCTATTTCGTCAGCATACTTGATTCGCGAAATTATAAAACAGGAAAATTTCGCTTAACGCGCTTTGAAAGGGTAAAACTTTGCAGTACAATAAATTCGTTGTACGGTCATATGGCAGGGTACTAAGAGACTTGTGCACGGCTGTGCTGAATCATGTCGCCACCTCGACTTCGGCTCGGGGCGACATGATTAACCACAGCCGTGAACAAGTTTCCAAGTCCCCTGCCACATGACCGTACAACTACTAATCTACGACAGTTTAAATATGCTGGCACTTTCTATTTCCCACACTGCAAGGAGGACAGTACGATGGATTCAACAATCTGCAGACCAAAGTCCGTGATTGCTTCCGTTGAGTCTTATGTATACTGTTACGGGAGACCACTCCTTCATCCATGGCTTCGTCCCGATTTAAAAACAGTACCTAACAATTACGTTGGGAAGATATGTCTTTAGCTCATTTGTTACGGTGTTGGTCTTTTCAACTTCGAAAAACGAGGATATATGTCCGCCATGGGTTCAAATACCGCTAGATGCGGTTTGTTTTTCTGCCATGCATTTATTCATTTGTCTCTTTGTTAAGGACTTTGTTCGTAAGACTAGAGAAAAAGTTCTATCCATCGTTGAAACGATGCAAAAAGAGAATAACATTTCGAGGAAAGAATTTTATAAAAGACGAAATTATTTGAATACTTATCTCACCTAGGTAAGTGAAAGAAACAGTTAATCCTTTCCCAAACGACAAACTTTTGGACTAGACCAAATTGAAAGTATTTGCAGATGACAATTAAAGAAAAAGATGATTTGTGTCTATGATAGGGTAGAAAACACTTTGGGAAAAGGAGAAATTGCTCGTTACGAGCAATTTCTCCTTTTCCCATAGTGTTTTCAAAAGACTTACATTGCAGACACGTAAAAACCAGGGCTTGTTTGGGAAAGGGTTAATAAGTAATGTAAATTGACGTAAAGTTGCATTGAATTATGGTTTTTGTGCGATGGCGTTACAATAAGTACCATATCTTTCAAAGTTGTGTGATATTGGAAGTAAATTCATAACGTAAATTAAGAAATAATTCTGTCTACAATATGTATAAATTTCGTTGTAATTAAGCAATGTTTGAGAAAATGACAGTACTTTTCCGCGTGTTTTTGAACAGCCCTCGTAACTCCGGGTCAGCACATGTAAAACCGTCTTTGAGCTTAGCACAGAAAAACGTAAAACTTGATAGTAACATACATGTAATTCAATACACATCGTGAATTCCCTCCATTTTAAAGATAAGTTCTTTCATTTTTTACTTTTTTGTTTGTTTTTTATTTAGTAAAATATCTTAAGCGCAAACGTGCTTAGGAATGTAAACCATTTTCAAGCTCAAACACACTAGCACGGAATTTGAAAGTAATACAGAAATAATCAAATACATACTGAAGAAACCCGTGAAATAGAGTTGGGGGGGGGGGTTGTCATTCCTTCATCTTCATGCACAGTCTTAATTTCAAATGTTCTTGCCTGATTAAGCGTTAGGAAAGCATAACTTTTGAGCCAGTAGGCGTACGTACTTAAACATGGCGTAAGGCTCACACAAAACATTTTTCCCATGTATGCCATTCGCATTTCAAATCTAAATAAAAGTAAAATAAAGCACATAAGAAATTAAATTGTTCTTTATCCTTGCATTCTGAACTCAGTTACAGTGGCATAGGTTATGAGAATGTACGTGCTTGAATACGACTAAATGAAACATCAAATATGAGTGCGTAAGTGCAAAAAAAAAAAGCCCTAATTGTGGATGTATTTCAACGATGTTAAAAAAACCTCTTATGCTTTCTGTCTCTCTCTCTCTCTCTCTCCAAATGTACCAGCTGACGTGTATTAATAACATGTTAATGAACTTTTAAATTGTGTGATTGGTAAATTATGTGCAATAAGAACTATGTAGCGGGCAGATCGACTGCAAGTTGGAAAAAAAACTTGTGGTCTAACCTTAATTTCAAATACTCTTGGAATTGAAATATGTTTTACCTACACGTAAGTGCGAGTTCGTGCTTGAGCATGACGTCACGAATAGGGTCGATAACAACTGCTTTTATTTTCGCATAAATGTCAGCGGTTAAGAATTGATCGAAGAGATCAATGTAGGATGAAAAAATAAACATGCCTGTAAATCACACTGATCAACGTGAGCCGCGGACACCATGTGTTCTCGGTACACCAGATCAAATTTTTACATGGAAGAACCGGAGGTGGTGTAAGTATTTTCATTTTTATGGACCTGATTTACCTAGAAAGAAATGTTGATTTACAGCAATGTCAAGACGAATGATTGATCGGTTTACATACAAACTACGGAATAATAATACCATCATCTAAGCGAGCTGTGGCTTTATGAGCAACTGGGGTCTTATTGTTTTGCAGTTTATTGCCAAATTTTGGACAAAATCCCAAACCATTGTTCATTTTACAACTTTGTATGATAAGATAAATGTATTCCCTATAGGAACACAAAATTTCACTTAGAAATGTCCATCCAAAGCGAAGATATACGTTTTTGAATGGATCTGGGTAGAGGAAAATATGCTAACAAGACACCAATTTTATTTTCAATGTATGCACATGGACACCAGATCAGAAAAAGCTAGGGGTAACTGGACACCAACCTTTAAATCATCAATATTTCTGCCTGAAACTCGATGCATGGGCTGTGTACGAAGACTATTTTTGTAAACATTATGTCACTACGGTCCATTACCTGATAAAGAGCATGTTCAACCCAATTTCATTACTTCTAGCACTTGCTTTTTTTTTAAATATTTGCAATATTACGGCAATTTACGAAGTAGACCTACGATGCTTGATCACAATTGACCGGTCATTGCCTCCATTGTTGGTGCAAGACATGTTCCTGTTTTACAGCGTTTCAGTTTAATGAATGGCGTAATTAACCCATTACCACGCAATCAGGAGCTTTAATGTCCCTGGGAAAGATGGCTTAGAAAAACATTGTCCATAAAGAAAAACCCCTATTAACTAATACAGTGTGTACATTATTTACCACATTTGGCCTAATTCGTAGTTTAAATAATTTTCAATTCCGCTTGGCCAACTGTTAGAATGGCGTTGTACCCTTCGTACATTTACATGCATGCGTTTGTTCGTCTACGCGTTTATTCCTAAAATTTTTATTTAATAGACTTCTCCTCAGAATTAAACCACCAAGTGGAAATCAACAAAAATCAACGTGGATGATTCCTTAAGTTTCTTTCGAGATACTTCGATCCTTTCAAAAACATGGCTTACGTGGAAGGAGCTTATTTTCCGTGTACGGCGAGTTGTGAAAATTGTAAAATTTGTCCTCTCTAAAGAACTCAATCACGAGATTGGCATTGGGTAGTTTTCTATCACGCTCCTTCAATAAATTTTGATCTGTTGAAAAACATGGCTTTTGTTGGTGGGGCTTATTTTCTCTTAGTGTCATAAAGCGAAAGTACTTGCAGCTCTTTAAATTCATTGATAATAAATGTATACATGTACATGTATTTCATAACACAGATGATCTCTGATAATGTTTCATTTCATCCAATATGCTGGGTGATCATGATATATGAACTATTTATCTTTATTGTTACAAACTTACATAGTTCTTGGAAATACAGCATTATAGTGCTCAGATATAGTTACAGTTCAATCTATATTGATCAATTACCAAAGGGACGGTCGAAAGAGCTTGCCAAATGCAGGTGCTTGCTTGATATAGATGAATGTCTGTGCATTGCTATTTGTCGGGAACTAAATGTATGCTTGTTTATTCATGTTGCTTGCCTAATACCGGTGGCCAACATGCCAGGTTTCACTGTATTTCGTATTGCTGAAATTTGTTGGAGAGGTCATCAGACCCTCCAACAGTGGTGATTTTAAAATTCAGACTGCCAGAGAGTTTGTTAATTCTTTATCTTCGAGCGTAATTGTTCTGATACACAGTCTGTTTCGTCATAGTTTTGTAAATAAAGCGAAATAAAAAAAAAACGAAACAGGAAATAGACATGGTTTATTTTTATGTATGACGAATTTCAGAAAAGATTTCATTTAGTAATTTGCCATAGCTGCATTTAACCTCTCTAATAATTTCCTAGCACACTACGTACCTTTGAGCGATATAAATTTAACCTGATTCTGTTCCCTCTTTTTATCAATGCAGAAGTCTTTAGTTGGTTCTAGAGCATCGAGAGGTAGTATCAAACTCAAAGTGAAAATTGTACAAGTGAAAAAAATGTCAGTAATCAAGTTGCTGAGAATTAAATTTCAAAAACAAACTCACCTCTTTATCAGTACTCGAATGTTTACAAATATGTCTATTATGTATTAAACATTATCTTGAAGATAATTAATTTTCATAGTCACATTCGACATGTAGCGTGTTCTACAAAAAAGTTTTTAATACCATCAAGAATGAAAGAACTGAACATTTTCGGTGTATGTACAACCTAACGTCAAAGCCGGCATTCCAACGTATACATACGTTGGCCAGTGTGACCAATTCTTGCACTCAAAGTAATGAACACGAATTACAAATTCTTTGGATTTGTTAATAGGGACAATGTTTTTCTAAGCCATCTTTCCCAAGGACATTATAGCTCGTGATTGCCTGGTAATGGGTTAATACGACATTCATAAAACTGAAATGCTGTAAACAAGGAACATGTCTTGCACCAACATTGGAGGCAATGACCGGTCAATTGTGATCAAGCATCGTAGGTCTACTTCGTATATTGCCGTAAAATTGCAAATATTTCAAAAAAGCAAGTGCTAGAAGTAATGAAGTTGGGTTGAACATGCTCTTTATCAGGTAATGGACCGTAGTGACATAATGTTTACAAAAATAGTCTTCGTACACAGCCTATGCATCGAGTTTCAGGCAGAAATATTGATGATTTAAAGGTTGGTGTCCAGTTACCCCTAGCCTTTTCTGATCTGGTGTCCATGTGCATACATTGAAAATAAAATTGGTGTCTTGTTAGCATATTTTCCTCTACCCAGGTCCATTCAAAAACGTATATCTTCGCTTTGGATGGACATTTCTAAGTGAAATTTTGTGTTCCTATAGGGAATACATTTATCTTATCATACAAAGTTGTAAAATGAACAATGGTTTGGGATTTTGTCCAAAATTTGGCAATAAACTGCAAAACAATAAGACCCCAGTTGCTCATAAAGCCACAGCTCGCTTAGATGATGGTATTATTATTCCGTAGTTTGTATGTAAACCGATCAATCATTCGTCTTGACATTGCTGTAAATCAACATTTCTTTCTAGGCAAATCAGGTCCACAAAAATGAAAATACTTACACCACCACCGGTTCTTCCATGGAAAATCCGATCTGGTGTACCGAGAACACATGGTGTCCGCGGCTCACGTTGATCAGTGTGGTAAATGAGAATTATTTTTAATCAATGTTTCCAGATGTCGATGTCTTACATTAACATGACATGCAAAGTCAAATGGTGAAGTTAACCCTTTCCGAAACAGACCCTGGTTTTTACGTGCCTGCAGTACAAGTCTTTTGAAAACACTGTGGGAAAAGGAGAAATTGCTCGTAACGAGCAATTTCTCCTTTGCCCACAGTGTTTTCCTCCCATTTTAGAGAACTTTCTACCATTTTTTTTATCGAGTTTGAAATTGTCGTCTGCAAACCCTTTCAGTTTGGAAGTGTCTAAAACTTGTTGTTTGGGAAAGGGTTAAGAAATATAAAGAAGTTCATAGTATTGTTTGCCCTTCTGGTTTATCTTTTATTACGTTGGTTTTTTAACTGTCATGTGCTATTCAGTGCGCCTTCACGGGGATGGCGTAGAAGGACCTGTACACTGCGACCTCACTGTTATTTTTTGTGCCACTTGCACTTAGAACAACGTATATAAGGAAACCTTGCTTCTGATCGCACATCCTGTGCAGTCTGATTAACGTCTGAAAGTTTCCAAATCATCGAAATTTTTCGATGGCACCTTTAATTATTATCATGGTGACATGGTATTTACTTTCGTCAGTTTACCTCAGAAAAATGTAGCTACGAGGTTTTTTTTAAGTAAATCAACGATTTATAAATAATATTTACTCGAACATACTTGTCCAGATATGTTTAGCAAAACCCAGAATGACTAAGCCAGTCAGTGGCAAGCTTTGAAAGTTCAGAATTATAATTGACTTCAGAATGATTGGTAAATAACAACCCAAGCATATTAAAGGTGGGTATCTAGAATTTTTACATCCCACCAAATTAAAAAAAAATATTTATCACGGAAATTTATATGAAAAAACAATACAAATCATCAATAATCAAGAAACACAGAAGTACAAAAAAAATTTTTTTTGATGGTATTCCCCTAAAAGGCTGCGTAGCCTCTTAAGCTATTTTTAGATTTCCCGCCAAAAAATAAGAAACGCATTGTGGGAAAGTGAAGTGACTGGCACGTGACTAATTACTCTGAAATTCCATAATATAACATAAATGTAGTTATGTTCCATATCTTCTTCGGATGTTATGTTTGAAGCTTCGTCTGTACATTTCCGGTGTGTAAATGAGCGAGTTGCTCATGTAAAAATAGACTGTGTTTCCCGTCGGTGTCAACCTGGGCTGTAGTAAATCTCTAATTTCTCATGTTGTCGAATGTTTTTCGGCTACTGGGGTTTTATGGATGAAAATTATAAGGCTTTTGGAGTGTAAGGATGATTTTTTTGTATTGTTGTAAAATTTTCGTCCCAAGATCTGAAGGACCACCTTTAAAAATGAATTCTTTTTTGTTGTAAAAATCGTCATGCTTGGAACATATTCTACAAAATAGGCAAGTTTCTTGTGATTTTTTTCGCAGATAATCCCATACAACGACAGAGAAATTAATACCTTGCAATTTGATGTCCTCTGTGTGTTATTAGCGGGAACCAAAAAAAGACCTTATTATCTGGAAAGTATGTAAATTGACTCCCTTTTGACAAGGCGGAAGACTAGAAATTGTGAAATAGCGGAAACGTTTCACGCGGATTGACGCTTTTTTATCTCTAGCCTTTATTCGTGACGTCATTGATCTACATTTGACTTGTGTTCTAATTCTAGCATTATCCGGGAGGAGTTTGCCCCTGTGATGATTTCTACCGGTGATTCAATTTTGCGTAAGTGTTGGTATAATTTTTCTTGCCTTCAGTCTAATTAAACATTACAGTATATTTTTGGGGTTGAAATGTGTTTGAAAAAGCTTCTTTCCGGAATTTTACGTTCGGGTATTACACCTTTTAACAAATTTACATTCGCGTGATCTGACTCTCATTGTGTTGTATATCTGCAAAAAATAGTAGTTCGAGGTAACTAGATTGGATGGTGACGGGTTAGAGCCGACATGTAATGTCAACAACACCGTTTACTCTTTACTTCTTACCACATACAGTCGTGTTTTTATGATTATTGTCGAAAACAATTTGGAAAAAATGGAAATATGCTAATATTCAGCATTTTTTTTTTTTAGAACGATGTTTCCTATACCATGAAAGACAATTTCAATTATCTTATACACGGATGAGCTGTCTTCTACAATTACCGATAACTTGGACAAGTTTAAACTTTTGTTGCTTGGATGAAGACTTGATTGAATAAAGCTTTGTTTTCGGAAACACATATTAATATTGTATCAAACTAACTCAGTGGTATATATGGTAAGGACTCGTTACCTAGAAGCCTGAAAGCAATGTTTTATTCACAATGTTTTATTAACAAGATTTTCCTACGGCAACATACTACAACACCCTAGTCTAGTGCTGCTAAAATCGAGTACATACATGAATGTGTGAACTATCACATTAATATGACTGAAATAATGTTTAATGTGGCGTAAAAATCAATCAATCAATCAATTACTCATTATGCATTACTTTGGGCAGTTTTTTCCCCAATTATACCTCTTGTACAAAACAAATGTCAATAAACGAAAATATTATATTTTTCCAGAGTTAACACAATAGAATCGGCAAATTATGGATGGAAAATACTATTTATGCAATTCCTCCCTTTGTATGTTTAGTTTAAAGATATTTATTTTACATCGATTGAGAGACAAGTTCTTACAACTTATACTAATCTCTCTCGATTCTGCTTCCTGGTTACTACACCAGTACTCGCACCGAATGTGTGGGCCAATGAAAAATCCAAAAGTTGACACCAGCTTCCAGGTATCGAGCTCAGGACCCTTACATTATGAGGCCGACTGTCTTACTCACGATCACGGACACCACAATGTATGTATTAAATATTTTCTAACCTTCAAAATTTTTACACTGCTAGACCGCTGAATATGTCAATAAGTATTCAAATTTGAAGTCTGTATCACTTTCACACGTTTTTGTGTGTACAGTAAGGGTTATTTCTCTCCTGCGTTTCCTCAAAGATTTATAACCATGGAAAAATTGAATTCTATATTAAATTCTACAGATCAGTATATTACAAGAATAACGTCTAAATTTGCATGAACGAATGCAATCCCAACAGAATAAATAGTGCATCTATAGAATAAATCCTTATTCGCTTTGATTTTCGAGGGGAAAAAAGAAAGTGTCTCGATTTTGCAGTTTCACTCTTTAACAAATGCTCCAACAAAATTGGGGCTTAGCCCTTTACTAGGCGACAAAATTTTAGCCCTGTCCAAATTGAAAGAATTTGCAGACTACAATTTCAGTGTGGCTCAAACGGTGCAATTATTTATTGTTAGGGTAGAAAACATTGTGGGAAAAGGAGAAAATGCTGGTTACCAGCATTTTCTCCTTTTCCCACAATGTTTTCAAAAGGCTTCTTTCTATATAAGGATGGTCAAAAGTCATCATTGTGCGGGAAAGATTAAAGTATCAGTGCCATGCAGTAGATCAAGCATCATTATAATTATGGATCCATGAAATTAATTTCTCGAACAACCAGTTGAAACATAAGGTAACATGGTCCTTGGATATACAGAAAATTGACCAATAGCAAAGCTTGTGCGTACTGCGCTGGCTGACCCAATTCGATACTTTGACCCATTACCACACAATCCCTACTTTTGGCGACCTTTAGAAAGAAGCCTTTAGGAAACATTGTAGGGAAAGAGAAAATGTTGGTAACAAGCATCTTATCCTTTACCCACAATGTTTCCTTCTTTTCCCAAAACAAATTTAAGTTTTTGAGTCATATCAATTTCATCGTCTACAAATGCTTCCAATTTGGACTAGTCTAAAATTATGTCATGTGGTAAAGAGTTAACCCTTTACTCCATAGATACTCATTTCTACGCATTGCCCGTAGGAGGCTTTGGATAGCATTGTGACACAATGTTTTCTACACTATCAAAAGGTGTCATATACACATAAGAAACAACTTCATCGTTGCTGTTATTTAGGGTCAATTAGAGATACCATAGAAATGCCTCATGGGGTAAAGAGTTAAGCAGATGTATTTAGCCCCTTTTTCACAGAGCATGGTACATACATTTGTTTCTTAACACCAGAGATAGGCAATTCCTGCCATTAACTCATTACCACACTAGAAAGGTTAAGACTTGTCCAAATTGAAAGCATTTGCAGACGACAAAATAAAGGTGACTGAAAAATAGAAATTTGTTCTGGGAAGGGTAGAAAACACTGTGGGAAAAGGAGAAAATGCTGGTTACCAGCATTTTCTCCTTTTCCCACAGTGTTTTCAAAAGGCTTCTTTCTCAGGGGCGTCAAAAGTAGGGATTGTGTGGTAATGGGTTAATAAAAGAATACACGACCTTTCAGTTTCTACGAGCACATGTAAAATGGCTCTGTACTCCTGTATCCGAGAACTCGATACGTGAAATGATTTCCACCTATACGTACTGATACAGTGACTCCGCTTCTTAGGATATAGAAAACCCAGAAAAAAGTGTCACAAGTGACTCAAAAGACTGAAAACTCTTTCAGTAACAATTGATTCCTATTGCATAAATCAAACAAAAAGATCTAAGTTTTCATTTCTTTTAATCTCTTCATACGGTGACGAGAAACCCAGTCAAGTTGACTACCAACTCATGTGCCAGTTACGGGCTCACGAAAAATGAAAAATCAACTTGCGGCACATTTCATAGCAGACGACACCTGATGCTTAAGTCAAATGTTGGGGTTTTTTCCCTTCTTTTCTCTTACTTGAGCCATTGAATTGGTTATGATGACTATCCTACCCGTAAATAGCCGTACAATATTTAGATTCTTACTTTTAGCTGTAAATTTTCCGCGATTTAGAACAAACTGATTTTTTTTTTATACAATGATGGGTATATGGAGAAGTTAAGACTAAGAAAATGCTGCTCTTGTCTGTTTTCTTAAATCCACTTTAAGATACGAGTTACTGCTGTTCTTCAATTGTTGATCTCTGATAGACATGATTTCTTTGATATGTATATATATTTCAAACAAGAGATGTTTGTAAAACATGTATGCCCCCCTAATGGCATCCAATGTGATTATAAACTCTTACGTTCAAAATGTAAAAACGAACAAAGGGTAATTAGTCAAAAATTATTAATGATAAATTAACAATTCTTGGGCACTGTACTTCCCATTTAAGTGAACTATCAACTTTTAAAGTTTCATGATTTTACCTCACATACTTTTTGAGTTATGCTCCGGAAAAAAAATTAAGTACGAAAATCAACAAAGGGCAGTAATTGCAAAAATATAATGGGCAGAGTTATGGTTCTTGTGCAATGCACTTCTGCTGAATAAGATCTATCCACATATATGGTTTCAAGATGATACCTGAAAAACCTTTTGAGTTATGCTCTGGACAAAAATTAAGTATGAAAATCAACAAAGGGCAAAAGCTCCAAAAATATAATGGGCAGAGTTATGGTTCTTGTGCACTGCACTTCTCCTTAATAAGGTTAATCCACCTATAAGGTTTCAAGGTGATACCTGAAATACTTTTTGAGTTATGCTCCAGACAAAAATTAAGTATGAAAATCAACAAAGGGCAATAACTCCAAAAATATGATTTGCAGAGTTAAGGTACTTGTGCACTGCACTTCTCCTTAGTATAATCTATCCACCTATGAGGTTTTAGGATAATACCTGAAATACTTTTAGAGTTATGCTCCGGACAAAAATTAAGTATAAAAATCAACAAAGGGCAATAACTCCATAAATATGATGGGCAGAGTTGTTGTTTTTCTGCACTGCACTTCTCCTTAATGAGATCTATCCACCTATGTAGTTTCAAGATGATACCTAAAATACTTTTTGAGTTATGCTCTGGACAAAAATTAACTATGAAAATCAACAAAGAACAATAACTCCAAAAATATGATGGGCAGAGTTATGGTACTTGTGCACTGCACTTCTCCTTAATGAGATCTATCCACCTATGAAGTTTCAAGGTGATACCTAAAATATTTTTTGAGTTATGCTCGGGACAAAAATTAAGTATGAAAATCAACAAAGGGCAATAACTCCAAAAATATGATGGGCAGAGTTATGGTTATTGTACACTGCACTTCTCCTTAATGAGATCTATCCACCTATGTAATTTCAAGATGATACCTGAAATAGTTTTTGAGTTATGCTCCGGACAAAAATTAAGTATGAAAATCAACAAAGGGCAATAACTCCAAAAATATGATGGGCAGAGTTGTTGTTATTGTGCACTGCACTTCTCCTTAATGAGATCTATCCACCTATGTAGTTTCAAGATGATACCTTAAATAGTTTTTGAGTTATGCTCCGGACAAAAATTAAGTATGAAAATCAACAAAGGTCAATAACTCCAAAAATATGATGGGCAGAGTTATGGTTCTTGTGCACTGCACTTCTCCTTAATGAGATCTATCCACCTATGAAGTTTCAAGATGATACCTTAAATAGTTTTTGAGTTATGCTCCGGACAAACTTTGGTCTACGGACCGACCGACCGACGGACCGACCGACCGACGGACCGACGGACCGACCGACAAGTGCAAAGCAATATACCCCCATTTCTTCGAAAGGGGGGCATAATAAATAAGGAACATGTTATATTGGCAGACTGTTGAACTGGAGGAACACTGATATATATCACTTGGTTGAGTTCTTACAAAACGCCCAATGATATCACTACGTTGAATAAGATATCCAATGTAAAAATTGAATTAAGTGAGAACACTTATATGAAAACAGCTCTCCTGTTTATCGTGAAGCAATGACCATTTCTAGTTACCCAATTGCAATGAGTCATTAACAAAATTCCAGCGACTTAATTGTACACGAGGGCTCTATATTTACAATGCCGTTCCCCTTGATAGTTTCCGTTGGCTCCATGATCAGGAGACTAAATTTAGCATAATGAGATGTAGAGCAAAAGCAGTCCGGAAATAGGACATGTGATGTCTGCCTTCATCTCGTATAAATAGGTAATCTGTGTAAGGTAAGGTAAATGATACATAACGAAAGTGGTGCGCTTTGGTCGTAATAAAGACCATGGCGGCGTCATTAGGTCCCAATTAGGATGCAATTTCAATATCTTTCAGAAGGTTTACATGGCAAAAAACATTATGAGAGTAAATTACTGTCTGGTGGACATGTTTATAACTGTCAGCCCATGAGTTTGAAACATAAGGAAGTGTATTCGTTGTAATTCCCGTTGGACTAGTTAGGTTATTTTCTCATTACAAATGGTGTCATGACATTTTGATGTATCAATACGACGGAAAAATCATTTGCTGTTAAGCACACAGCCACAATGTTTTGCTTTTGTTTTCTTTTCGATATCTAGTAAAGAAATTATTATATTTCGATATTTAGTAAAGAAATTATCATATTTCGATATTTAGTTTAGTAAAGAAATTATCATATTTCTATATTTAGTAAAGAAATTATCATCAAATGGCAACAGCGTAAGGACTTCATGTGTTGTTTTCTCATGTATACCAGTAGCCGATTAACCACCAGGCTTATTTTTATAAGGCATAATAATGACTTTTCAGTTTTATACCTCTACCTCTCTATCTCTACTTAAAATAATTAGAAGTAAAAAAAAGTTTCAAAGTTCCCATAACAAAGGAAACACCACAAACAATACTAATATTTCTCGGCATAATCTTCCAAATGGAGAAAACCTGTTACATTTCCACATGCAAATACTTTAAGTTCATTTTGATGTTGCAACGGCAATTCCAACTGACAAAACAAGTCGCAAAATTATGAGATAGAGCACTTAATCTGTAAAACTGCATACTGTACTGTTGTTTTCCAATGCAACTGGGTGGATATAAAACCAACGCTTGTAGCCACGTTGCCACAGTTCGGCAAAAATACAACTGAAACCTTTAGTGTATGAATATTTATTTTACATTGATTGAGAAACAAATTCTCACTGCTTATATTTATCTTTCTCAATTCTGATTCCTGGGAACTCATGCCGAATGCGTGGGCAAATAAAAGATCCGAAAGTTGACACCCGCTCAAACTCGAGACCTTATGGTTACGAATCCGGCGCTCAACCCCACAACTACGGACACTACACTACAACCACGGACACCACACAGCCTGAAACATTGCAGTGCAACGTCACAATCAGAGGCCGCCGAGAAAGCAGAGGTCGGGATCAGACCGGGCAGAATGTGCACTCTGTTTAAAAGATTTGTTGAGTTTGCGTTCATAATTTGGTGTTTGGTCAGGTGGCAGGGGACTTGTAAACTTGTTCATGGCTGTGGTGAATCATGACGCCACCTGACATGTAACCTATGCACCGGTCATCTATTAAAAGAACCGTAACAGTCTTGGATAATAGCTTCGGTTTAACCCATTACCACACAATCCCTACTTTTGACGCCCCTGAGAAAGAAGCCTTTAGAAAACATTGTGGGAAAAGGAGAAAATGCTGGCAAACAGCATTTTCTCCTTTTCCCACAATGTTTTCTACCCTTCACAACACAAATTTCCAATTTTCAGTCACTTTTATTTTGTCGTCTGCAAATGCTTTCAATTTGGACAAGTCTATAATATTGTCGTTTGGTAATGAGTTAAGCCCTACTTTTCCCTGGCATATGAGATCGGTGGTGCGTCATAGCAGAACATGACATGCGCAGACAACATGGTGTGCAACACGCGAAAAGGGACATTCGGACATCTGCGTAAAGTGTCGTCTCGGATCAGCCTGCGCAGTCCGCGCAGGTTAATCCGAGACGGCACTTTACGACTACATTAGATTTTGTGCTACAGTAGACATGCGTAAAACAGAAAATGGCATTAAAACGGAAAGTGCCGTCTCGGATTAGCCTGCGCGGACTGCGCAGGCTGATCCGAGACGACACTTTACGCAGATGTCCGAATGTCCCTTTTCGTGTGTTGCAAGCCATGTGGTCCTTTGGGCAAAATATTAATTTTGTTAACGTGTTTGCAGTATGCTGTTTTTTCCCTTGGAAATCCAATAATTCAAGAGTCAAGATGGTTTTTTTTTTTTCATTTTGAATAGGCGATAACTCATCGTTGAATCCCTTGTGTGACAGTTTCGTTATGGACGTACGGCTTAAGTCATTTGTCATAACTGTTACCAATAAATTACCCTGAACACTGCACTCATATGGCTACACCTATGCAGCATTTGCATCCGTAATTAATTTCTGATGCGACATTGTGTTTTACCGGGATAAGGCAGGAAAATCTGTCATTTATCGTAACTTCTCTGCGTTAAACCGGAAATAATTTTGGTTATCTATGGCGGTCAATTTTAAAGATTCTGCAAAGATAAGGCTAACAACAAGATGACGTCGGTAGTGTAACATTGCAAGATCCCTCAACATGTATTATAGAATTCTGTATGTTGTATGTATTTTTGGGCCGGTGGCCTGTATACGTAAAATAAACGTTTGTCGCTGTCGTCGTCGTCATCTATTCTAAATATGTATAATTATTATGTTTGGCACAAAGTAGGAATCGGGACAATGCCGGAATTGTCTTGCGCAAAGTAGGAATTCTCATTTTGCCGGGCGAAGTAAGAATTCCTACCTTGCGTGGTTCAATTCCGGATTTGTCCCTTCGCAAAGTAGGAATCGGGACAAAGTGAGAATATATTATTTTCCCTGAGAAAAGTATGAATTGGCACAAAGTAAGAGTTTTTCTCTCTTTTTATACACCCGCAAAGCGAATGTTTTCTGGTATATACTGGAATTAACCCGTCTGTCTGTGAGTTCGTCCGTGTGTCCGTTTGTCTGCCCGTGTACAAATCAAAGCGCTGGCCTGAGTATTAAGTCACATTCAGTGACAACTCTGTTTTTTTTACTGATCTTTTCACCGTTTCCTAACATTATTATCAATGTTTGTCCATTTGTACAATGAAACTAATGGTTCGGAATGCGATTGATAATTATGACAAAATCCTTTTTGAATTGTTGTTTTCAAGGCACAATTCCATATAAAAGAAAGGAATAAATGTCCTCTGAAATAGTTACTTCATGCCTAGCATCACGTTTTTAAATTTTTGTCTATGTTATATGTCCTGTGTTTTACGTATTACAGGACAATTCAAACTTACTTTCGAGAAAAATGATCTACCTGTCCGATACTGAAAGGAAGATAAATTCACAAGCAGGTGAAAAAAATAAAACGCAAACTTATGGAAAGCAACGCTTAAAGTTACTTTTTTACAATTGTATATTTGTCCGATTTTTTTTAAGCATAATACAGGACAGACCTAAATAACGTTGGAGAAAAACGGTCTACTTGTGCGATAAAAATGGATTCCTGTCTAGTAGGCGTGAAATTATGATGGTATCGGAATAGGTAGTTAATCATATTGACTGGAAAGTTATTAGACAAGGACAGGGAGAGAGATATCTCGACGGAAACTAGATTATGCCTCATTGCACTTCATTTCTGCCCAGGGAGTGAATTCTAATTGGAGTCTACGTCATTTGAAAGAAATGAGAGACAAAGGAAAAATTATTTGCTGGTATGAATATAGGTAAAATTAATGACTTATTTAATCCCCTCTAAAGTCAAAACTAGGCAATTTTCACCGTGTAAATACACCGTCGAAAATACATTGGATAACCCATCACAACACACATATAAGGTTGGAGAAAACTCGAACGTGTGAGTTATTGCATTGGTTGCCATGACACACGTGTGTCGATGCAACTTTTCATACTTCGGTGTCGGTCATTATTTTCTAAAAAGAAAAACCTTTTCATGAAGTTTAATTAAAAAATCAAGGGGACTGAATTTTATATACACATATCAGCACCAACTGAGCTGTTGGCGTGGACAATGAAACTGTCGTAGATTGCCCACTGTCCACAATTTCTTCTGACTTCTTCTCTAATGCCACATGGTAAGTATATAACTTAACTCATGAGATACTTTGGTAATCTTTGTCATAACTTGTTACTATACCTACGAATTTACAGGTAGGTTACGTTTACTCCACGATTACTTCTTCTAGAATTCATGTGGCAACTTCAAGGCGAGGGATTCTACAACCATCTGATACTTCGTTCTCATTAAAACTTTCTTATTCCTGGAAATGAAAGAACCGGAGAGACTTTTGACCGTTTAAACATGGAATAAGATTACGCTTTTTTGTTGAACAGTGGGTATATCAATATTTTCGTAATAAGTCTGAATAATGATGTACTGAATTTTCTTTTCATTTTTTTTGAAACGTAAACGAAAACAATATCATGACTGGACTTTATCCAATTAGCTTCCAGCTGTAATATGAAAACATGTATGTTATTCTGTCACTACATACAGGTCTTCTCATTCACTATGACCAGATTATACTCGGATCTAGTAGAAAACCGGTCAATGTTATGAGGGAAATTTTGTGAAATTTAAAAGCTTACTAAGACGTTCTGTAAGTCACTGGATTATTGAAGAAAAATTAAATGATCCTCATGCCAAGCATCCAGAAGGCAATTGCTCTGAGATTTTGTATGGCCATGTTTAACTCATTACCACACAATCCCTACTTTTGACGCCCCTGAGAAAGAAGCCTTTTGAAAACACTGTAGGAAAAGGAGAAAATGCTGGTAACCAGCATTTTCTCCTTTTCCCACAGTAATTTCTACCCTTCCCAGAACAAATTTCAATTTTTCAGTCACCTTTATTTTGTCGTATGCCAATGCTTTCAATTTTAACCAGCCTAAAATTTTGTTGTGTGGTAAAGAGTTTAAGTTGTTTTATTTGTATCATTGTTGTCAAAGATTGCCCTAAGGGTCGAATGTTTTACACACAGAAAGAATGTCAAAGATCTCGTCCAAAATCAAAAGTCAATTTCTTTCCGAGGACTGATGATATTCATTGCGACAGGATTCATTTCTCTCCCACCACTGACCATTATCTCGACAATGGTTATGTGAGAAAGCAGCCAGTGGTTGAAAAGAAAGGTGTGCGGGATACTGGTAAAATAGAATCCAGGAACGCATGGACAGATGCTACTGGTCGCCGCGATATAACTGAAATAATGTTGCAGATGGCGTTTAACACCATAAAATCGATCAACCGAAATCAGAACAAGGTCTAAATATTCGAAGTTTTGAAGTAACAACAAGTGAATCTTGTAAAATTTCACTAACTCTCTTTCACAAGCGCTCATGTTTTGACACATTTCGCTCACTGTAATATAATTAAAGTTCCCAGAGATAAAAATGCCAGAATTAAAATGTCATGGTGTTATGGGAGGCCACTCCTTCATGAATGGCTTTGTCCCGATTTAAATACAATACCTTACAATTGTGATGGGGAAATGTCTCTTTAACTCAGTTGTAATGGTTTTGGTCTTTTAAACCTCGAAAAACGAGGATATTTGCCCGTCGTAGGTTCGAATCCCACCAGAGGCGGTTTGTTTTTCAGCTGTGCTTTCGTGTTCGTAAGAAGAGTCGGCGATAAAAATTCCAGGGGTGAAAATGAGGTAGGAACAAATGCCAGAGTAGGTGCCATCCAGGTTAGCCCAGTATCATAATTGATACTAGGTTAAAACATACTTTTTACAGCAAAAATCATTTGGTTCTGACCTCTCACCAGATTTAGCGTTACTCGTATGTACTTCACACATGTGCGATATAAGAGTATTTAATTGATAACAAACATGTTTAACATCTTTAAAACTGTTGTAAAATAATTTGGGAATCATTAAAACCACATTGAAAAATTCGTCATTATGACCACATTATGGACAATTTCTCGTTAAGTCACAACGTTCTTCAAATTTCCTCTGCTGTTGGACACAAAGACTGTTGTGTCATTTATTTATTTATAAATGAACTGGAACAAAAGGATTTGTCGATGATTTATATATAAATGATAGTCTAGATGCTAGATATAACATTTATTATACTGCAAAGACATTTCTCGTGATCTGACTGGTTAACATGCCGGGAACATATATATCATGTTCCCTGGCAAAAACCACGCAAAACCAGTTTGCCTTTTGAGTGCCCCGTAAACATCACTACACGTGCAATACAACATCCAAAGTGGCGGCGTCAATCGATCACCAGACTGCACATTTACGCATTAAAGTGGACGTTTTAGTGACGTCAGTTTTCATTGAATTGGGGCACTCAGAAGGGAATTTCTATTTCGTCAGCATACTTGATTCATGGGATTATAATACAGGAAAATTTCGCTTAACGTACTTTGAAAGGGTAAAATTTTGCAGTATAATAAATTCGTTGTACGCCGGTGGCGACATGATTTACCACAGCCGTGAACAAGTTTCCAAGTCCCCTGCCACCTGATCGTACAACTAATAATATTCACGTAAATTTACATGCACGTCCTTTCTATTCTATTGATGTCTCATCATATGTTTTCAAATAAAAATTGAATATCAACAGCGAGGTATCTGTGCAATATTATTAATAAATTGCGATAAATCATGGATATTAAATGAAGTTCTCCCAAATATATTGTTCTTTTGAAAATATTTAAACCTGGAGATAAATCTGCGAAAAAGTTATTCCATTGAAAACATTGCGATCCTGAGAAAAAAAATCTGTGAAAAAGTATCTCAAATGATAGTTTGCAATTTTGGTCCATACATTTCTTTTTTGTCAGTTTGACTGACCGCTTTCTAACATAATGATCAGGGGCCAGAAATAGATGTGCTCCGACCAGGCTTCGAACCTGGTACCTCTTGATCAACTGAGCTAACCCGCAAGTCTAGTGCTTCTTGCCTCATTATATTTACACTACAGACAATGCGCCTGGCATTCCTAGCCTCTGGAATATTAACCACTTTGACTCTGACATTTTTTACCTCTGATATTTTTTCCTCTGGCAATTTTTACCTTTGATCATTTTTACCTACATTCAATAAGGAAATGGGTATGACGTCAATACAAGGTTCACCAGTATTTTCCACATTGCCCTAAATCTAAAGTTGGAAAAGAATCGATTAGTGTTGTTTAGTGTAAAATTTAACCGAAGCTCTTTCTTTTGAAGTTCTTATTTTCCTTATCTCCTGTTTTCCTACATCCTTCTGTATCAACTTCACTTGTCTACCATACCAATAGCGACCACATCGGGGCACGCCACGCATTCTTTATTTCAATCTTAATCTTATTCTACATTTAGAACACAAGTTTTGATTAGCATAACCATTTGGTCTACTTTCAAATTTTGAATTTTGTTTGAGAATTAGACAAAGAATTTTCTAAAGAATGTTTAGAAACGGATCAAGTAAACGGATCCAGTACCATTTATTTTCATCTATAAAACCTGATGCATAGACTGAATTTTGGGAAATAAAGTGATTGACCTGTTAACGTCCAACACAAATCAATTCAACCGCAGTTTTAAGACAGAAAGAGTCCAACTATTAAATCTTGCACAATTTAAAGCTTATTTGATGTGTTATTTGGAATCTCAAACACGTATCTTAAGTAAGTAAGTACCGTACGGATGCACCTTTGTTGTGTTAGTCCATTGGGCGGAAAAGTGCCGAGTGGATTTGGGCATCTTGTCTAGAATATTAGTTATAATGATTTGATTTGATGTGTTGTGTGGTAAAGAGTTAACGTCACTTTAACAGCTAAGGTCATATCATGGCGGTCGGTGACGCACATGTGTTTCCTGGCTTTCTCACACCGGTACTTACACTACTTTCTTTCCAAAGCCACCGACTACTTTTCTCACATGCTTCAGCAGAGGTGAGAGGCGCAAATACACCGGAAAGAAAGTTTGCCTCAACCGGGTATCGAACTCACAACCACCAGGTCATGAGTCCGACACGTAGTTATAATGAAGTGCGAAGTTTGTCCACACAAGTTCCTGTGTCAACAACCATTTTTAAGAACGTTCTTTGTCTAATTCTTGAGAATTTCCTATATTTGTAAGTAACACAATTTTTGATTGGCTAAACCATTCGGTTTAGCCAATCAGAAGTTGTGTTACTTACAAATATAGGAAACCTTGGAGAATAAAACCAAGAATATTCTCAAGAATGGTCTGAAAACACAGTCTAGAGAATTATTTTTTTGTAACATAGCCTCGGTAGATCAGTTGGCAACACTGGCCGCTGTGATATAACTGAAACAATGTCGAGTACGGCGTTAAACACCATACAATAAATCAACGAATCAATGCCATTATGTAGGTTTAAGCACATAATGTACTTCACCTACTGTCACCTAGGGTAATCAATTAATCAAATTTTACTGTTGCGCTAGAAATACCGATTTAGCCACTACAAAGTTTGCATCAAAGAAACTTAATCCAAGTGGTGTCTTTGTGGCGTTTTGTACAATCGCCAGTATGTTGTTTTGGCAAAACCTGACTGAGACAAGCAAGCTTATGACATACTAAACAGGTCAGTGACATTTCCAATCCATAAACAAAAAAAAAAAGGTTCTGAGCCCAAAGCTAGACGTGCAAGAGAATTTCGTAAAATTATGTCAAATTACTGTCTTCTCAGTTCCTAGTTAATGTTGTAAAAGTGCTACAAAGATAAATAGTGCTTTGAAAGTGCCTTTCAAGACAGGTGTGTCGACGAGGTTCAGTTTAGCTCTTAGTAGTAGTTTGAGTTGCGAATACCTTACCCCTTGCAGCTCACCTTTCTCGTTCATATCACTGGTTCACACAATCAATTTTTCTTTTAATCACATTATAATATTCAGAAAACTTTGCAAGTGCCAAAGATTTCTCGGAAAATACACATGATTACGGTTACCGGCAATTGAACTTGCTGCTAAATTTCTAACTGCTTGTGTGGGGAAGATGATTGTATAATCTTGATCAAAGTAAAAAAGAAACCTGTTCATTCTTGAGATTGTTTTGCTTTTATTCGTCGATGATATAACTAGCACTGTATAGTAATTAGAAAGACTAGTGCGAAAAAGCGACCTATGACATAAATTTTGTATGACATAATATTGTATGTTTACCATGTGTGGGTGAAGCAACAATACAGAATCTAAAGTTTGATGACAACAGAAAATTCAACAATTACATGTACATGTAAATTTCCTTAAACTGATGTAAGCCTTTTGAACACATTACGGGAAAATGAGAAAATGCTGGCTACCAGCATTTTCTCCTTTTCCCATAATGTTTTCTACTCTGCTGGAAACAAATTTCAGTTTTCGAGTTACGTTTATTTCGTCATCAGCAAGTGGTTTCAATTTGGACCAGTCCAAAATTTTGTCGTTTGGTAAAGGGTTAAGAGATGTGTAAAAACTTACCAATCTAACTAATAAAGTTTATAAAAATTTACAATACAATGATGAAGAAATCACCCTAGGGACACCTACAATGATAGAGAACCCGCAACTCATCAGGAATATCAAGTAAATGAAGCAATTTACAGCCGACATAATTCCACAAATTGCGGAAGCCTGTCATTAAATTTTTAGAAGTCTGGAGTTGTGATACATAAGCACTGCAAAACGAGATTCATCAAAATAATTGCATGCAACACTATTAAATTTAAAGATTCCAGGTAACAGTATTTGGCTCGATCATCTTTTTTCTAATTGTGACATTCGATCTGAAATTAGCTTTGAGCCATACACTGAGATAAGAGTGCGTAATGAATCTGAAAAAAGAAGTTTCAGCCAAAGTTAGCCAGATGGCATGGGTTGAAACTTTTTGATTTTGTTCAAGTGTCTGTATGTCCAACTACAACTGTACCTTCTTTCTCCTGATTCAAGCGGTTGTTGAACAAAATTTATTTTCTTATCAGTCAATTAATGGGATTTCATAGAGAACGCACCACTACTGATGGTATATATGGTATTATCACTAGTGACGACATAGAAAATGTTCGTAAAAGGCGAAACTTTTATTGCCGTGCTGTAACATTTCTCACAAACAGCTGTTTGAACCCTTGATCTCCGGGTCTCAAGGCGACCACTCTACCGTCGCTACAAAAGCTAGCTCTATAGCAAGACAGTATAAGTGTCCCCTTATACCAACACAAGCTATACCTTTACATGTATCTGTGGTATAGACCAGTATACTACAGTGCTATAGGGCTACCTTTTGTAGCGACGTGGTAGAGCGTCCGCCCTTGGATCTAGAGGTCGTGGACTCTATCCCGCCTTGAGAGACTCATCTTCGCGAGCCAAGGTTACGATTACTACGTGGATCATACCTTGGCGGATCGAGGCCGATGTCGTGATTCCCGCGATACGCCCCCATTAGATGTTAGTTATTATCCCCACTTACATCATATTTCTGATAGCCAATTAAGTATCGTTTTACAAACCGCTTACGAATACAATAATTCAACATGAAGCAATAAAAACAAACTTACGTCGACATTCCATCGTCAGGTGCTGGAATAGAGCCTAAAACCTCCGATGATTAATTGATTACACTGAAACTTTCTGTAAATATTGTTCGTCTATGTTTTTTCAATAATAAATCATTACAGATCCTGCACACATCAATGGATGTATCTTCTATTTTTATTCGAAAGGTCGCGACCTTGTTCTATTTTTATCAGAGATTAAATGCTACGAGCGATTTGATTCGTGCAGTTAGAGCTAACTGCAACCAATGAAAATGCCTATCATGGTAAGTCGAAATCAAGCTCGATTCTCCAAGTGTAGAGTAACGTAGTGGATAGTCACCCTTGGCTTGCGAAGAAGTGGGAGACTATTCGTCAGAATCTTTTCATCCACGTGAAATAAATATAGTCTTTAAATAAACTCACTGTCATAATGTCATAGCCTGAGTTCAAAAGTGCTAGGGAGCTGTCGTTAGTAACATGTTTTGGAGACTGTTTTTTTTTTCCACCTCGCCAACCTTTAATCAACGATGAACCTTTGCTCAGTCACAATCTCGTTATACTTTTACTTGGCTAAAATTCATAAGCTACAATTACCCTTTTTAAACCAACGTTATCAAATTAAGTTTCCAGCCATTGTTTCAAAAAGGGAAAAAGTACATTGCTTTAAATGCCTTTACAGGCATTATAGATCAAGACTAGAGTGCACAAACATTTTCTCTGATTTTTCATACACAATGTCTGCTGAGACAAAGGCATCGTTGAAATTGTTATTATTTGCTTTTTGTCTCTACTTTAAAAGAAATTTCTGCTGTGTTTGTACGGCTCTCTAAGGTATATTGCAATTTCAGATTCAGACAAAAAGAGCTCAGCTGTGAAATCGTCTCTGATTTTACCACAACATGTCTAAATACCACCTTTATCATTATTAATCGAACGAAACAGTTATCTTCTAAAGGTTGCAAGACTCTTGGGAACCTCGAGTTGTTGGCTTTAAAATGTCATATCCTGTTGCTGTTGCCATGTTTTCACGATCCAATTAAGCGAGGATATCGTTTCCAATTACCTACGGTCATGCTTAAACCTGCTTTTTTAATTTGATTTTTCACTTTTAGTCGTTATAATGGATACCACCAGATAAAACATGAAGTTAGATTAATATCATCAATATAGTGTTGTTTGAAGACGTGCAGTGCAACAGTATTATAATTAGCCCCGTTATGTCCAAATAAGACCAGCCGAGACTTGGACTGAAGGACAAGGCCCCGTTTTACTAAGGTAGTTACGAACAAAAGTTGGTAAGTTTTATGTAATTATAGTATGGACACATATTTCTGCCACAAAATACGAGATAAATGTCCTGATTATTTCAGTAAACTATTGCGATAGATCGAAGTTCCCTTGAAATTTTATCTAGATAAATGAAAAGATAAAATTCTATACAAAAGAGATGAAATGTTCGTTGCAAACAGTTTTCCTCGAGCAACGACATGCTTCTGAAAAGAGGGGTATCTCCAATTCGACATAAACAGACCGAACTACATGAATTCTCCGGGTGTACAGCGTCAAATAGTAAAGGGGAAAATTTTGACGTATAACATCATTGGCGCCGAAAATCAGTTGTTTCTGAAATAAAGCACATAACAGCGTTTCAAATTGTAAATTTCAAAAGTAAATTCATGCAAAAATCGATGAGAAATAAACTGAGAAGCCCTAGACAATCATTAGAATCCAACTAAAAACTTAAAAAAGAAAGAGACAATAATGGTAAGACACAATGGTAGCCTTTCTTCGGCGAAATTCAATGTAAGTCAAATTAGAGCTATGAACAAATGCAGTTGTATCTCGGAAAACATCACAAGAAAATAGTATTAAAACTGTATTCCACATTACCAAATTGATATTAAAAACCGGGTATGAAATGACAAAAGTGTGTACGAAATTATCAAAATAATAAGCATAGATGGGTACGACATGACCAAAATTGTACGCAATGGCCTTTGTACGAAAATATTTAATGCTCTTGTTACGAAATGACTGGAGGCCGAGTAAACAATATGGTTGCCTCCATAGGTACTTTTCAGAAGCGAATAAAGATATGGAGTGCAACACATGAAAAGGTGCATTCGGACATTTGCGTAAAGTGTCGTCTCGGATTAGCCTGCGCAGGCCGCGCAGGCTAATCCGAGACGGCACTTTACGACTACAGTAGATTTTGTGCTACAGTAGACTTGCGTTAAACAGAAAATCACATAAAATCGGAAAATGTCGTTTCGGATTAGGCTGTGAAGACTGCACATGCTGATCAGAGACGACACTTTACGCAAATGTCCGAATGACCTTTTTCGCGTGTTGCACTCCATATAGTGTCGCCGCTCATGCGGCGCCACAGTGAACAGTACATCTGTAAAGGAATATCCTGGTTAATTTCTTCAATAAAGAGCTTTTAACTATTCAATCAGTTCTAGTATTTAATATTTTACAGTAATTTTCTAAATTATAGAATGAAAATTAGTTCATGTCTGGGAGACAGGGAAATTTACTCTGATGGTTTTAGAAATTGGTACCACATCATTTTCACCAGACAAATGTATTAGACAAGAAAACTGGGAGCAATACGTCTACAGTTAAAACAGTCTGGGATCAAAAGTATATCTACCAGCAGAATCAAGATAGAGCTATCGCCATGTATTAACCTGCAGTCAAAATATACCTTATTTGTGATGGTCGCCGACCGCAACAGATGTTTCTCCCAGTGCAATGGCATTCTTAAATTAACAAACCATGTGAAACAGAGGTTTTGAAAACATGAGTTGGCCTTTGAGATAAAAAATTATTAAACGAGTCTATACATTTGTCCTTTGGCGAACATAATAACATTTTTTGTCAACGAGTTTAATAATTTTTACCTCAAAAGCCAACGAGTGTCAGATTCTTTTTACGACATCACTGTATAACAAGAATTAGTGACCCAAATGTGTTAAAGAAGAGGCATACATATATCGTGTGTAGTGAAATTTACATGAAGCCTGTGCGTTTACTTTGACAGGTACATTACAAACGAAAAATAGTTACGAAGAAACTTACATATAATAATTTTAGTTTGAGTCTAAAAGTGATATTGAATTATCATGATAAAACTTTTTTCCGTCAGGAACCTAGGTCAGAAATGTTTTAGAAATGAAGCGTATAATTACAGAGTGTTGACCAAATTTAATGCTCTTGTTACGAAATGACTGGAGGCCGAGTAAACAATATGGTTGCCTCCATAGGTACTTTTCAAAAGCGAATAAAAATATAGTGCCGCCGCTCATGCGGCGCCACAGTGAACAGTACATCTGTAAAGGAATATCCTGGTTAATTTCTTCAATAAAGAGCTTTTAACTATTCAATCAGTTCTAGTATTTAATATTTTACAGTAATTTTCTAAATTATAGAATGAAAATTAGTTCATGTCTGGGAGACAGGGAAATTTACTCTGATGGTTTTAGAAATTGGTACCACATCATTTTCACCAGACAAATGTATTAGACAAGAAAACTGGGAGCAACGTCTACAGTTAAAACAGTCTGGGACCATGAGTATATCTACCAGCAGAATCAAGATAGAGCTATCGCCATGTATTAACCTGCAGTCAAAATATACCTTATTTGTGATGGTCGCCGACCGCAACAGATGTTTCTCCCAGTGCAATGGCATTCTTAAATTAACAAACCATGTGAAACAGAGGTTTTGAAAACATGAGTTGGCCTTTGAGATAAAAAATTATTAAACGAGTCTATACATTTGTCCTTTGGCGAACATAATAACATTTTTTGTCAACGAGTTTAATAATTTTTACCTCAAAAGCCAACGAGTGTCAGATTCTTTTTACGACATCACTGTATAACAAGAATTAGTGACCCAAATGTGTTAAAGAAGAGGCATACATGTATCGTGTGTAGTGAAATTTACATGAAGCCTGTGCGTTTACTTTGACAGGTACATTACAAACGAAAAATAGTTACGAAGAAACTTACATATATTGATTTTAGTTTGAGTCTAAAAGTGATATTGAATTATCATGATAAAACTTTTTTCCGTCAGGAACCTAGGTCAGAAATGTTTTAGAAATGAAGCGTATAATTACAGAGTGTTGACCAAATACAGCACTATTTTCTTATCTCACATTAGTGTAAGACAAGAAAATTCGTTATGGCTGTATTACATTGAAGACAAGGGGAGTTATGTGATAGAAGTGGTTCTGTAATTATTCCATGTTAACTCCGTAAAATCTTACATGGTCAAATGCTCGCTTTAATCCTCGACCATACATTCCCGAGTCGAGAAGGATGCATTTGGAAACATTGCTGGAAACATACAAAATGCAGGTAACCAGCATTTCATCCTCTTTCCACAATGTTTTCAAAACTTCCAAACCTTCAAGCTTATCTCACTTAGATTCATTATTTATTTATATGCCAAGGTTATATCATATAAAGCATGCCCAGCTCCGCTCTTGTTCGGTCCATGTTCATACGGACCTTATAGTGTTCGGGGTGCTCTTGGTCTATAGACTGTATATTCATCTTTAAAAGTCTCCTCTGACCGGTATTTTGTGATTTTCTGGCTTCCAAAAATCTATGGATGTATCTACCAAAAATGTTTATTTCAATAACTCGGGGCTCCAAGGCTTAATGACCCGCGCGACATACGGAAAAAAATAACTGATTTATTCATAACTTCCAACACTTTTCGCAATCTGTTCGCATATGACCAGCTACCACTCTCCTTTCCATATGGGAAATGCAATATTTGAATATTCACTCCCATCAACAATGCAGAAGTCCATTGAAGCATAGATCTCGTTTCCGTGGAGATTGTTCTCACAGTTTTCCTGTCTAATAACTTACCAGTCAATATGATTTAGTGCCGGTTCCAGAAACTATTACAATATATCGCCCTCAAGACCGGAAGTCATTTTTCACCACGTGGTTGATATTACTTACTTCCTGTCTATTCAACTCCTTTCCGAACGACACAATTTTACACTTTCATATTTTACGACTGATTGATTGAATGATGTTTAACGCCGTTTTAAGCATTATTTCAGATATAACAAGACGGCCACTGCATCTATCCCTGCCTTCCTGGAGTTTTTCCGCACAAAATTCTTTCTAAGCCACAGGCTGCTTTCCCACATAACCATCTTATAAACAATTGCCAGCAGTGAACAGTGAGAAAGGCATCAATCTTGTCGCAATAACAACGATCGATCCGCGGAAAAAATTACCGAGCTGCAGATCCTACGAACTACATCCTGTTCTCAAGTCCTGGGTCGCTATTCACCAACCATTCTTAAAAACCCTCTTAAGTCTTATTCTTCAGAATTTTGTCAATGTCAAAGTAACAGAAATTCTGATTGGCTAAACCAAATAGTTTAGCCAATCAAGAGTTCTGTTACTTTCACAGTCAGAAAATCTTGAAGACCAAGACAAAGAACGTTCTTAAGAATGGTTGGTGAATACGTACCCTGGGCCCGTATTCACCAACCATTCTTAAGAAAATTCTTTGTCTTATTCTTCAGAATTTTCTACATTTGTAAGTAACACAACTTCTGATTGGCTAAACCATTCGGTTTAGCCAATCAGAAGTTGTGTTACTTACAAATTCAGAAAACCTTGGTGAATAAGACTAAGAATATTCTCAAGAATGGTTGGTGAATACGGGACCTGTACGCTACCGACTGAGCTATCAGGGTATGTATGCACCAACCATTCTTAAGATTATTCTTTGTTTTATTCTTCAAGATTTTCTGACTATAAAAGTAAAAAGAAACCTTCTGATTGGCTAAACCAAATAGTTTAGCCAATCAGAAGTTCTGTTACTTTTACATTGACAAAATTTTGAAGAATAAGACTAAGAATGTTCTAAAGAATGGTTGGTGAATACAAAAACGGGACTCGGCATTTACATATGTACTGTATTTACCTACTTAAACTTGTTAGTAGGAAGCACTACGGAGATGCACTTTGAATTCAAAAGTAACGTATTTTTCTGTTTTTTTACGTGAAATATCAAACAATAAGAAGTTGTGGTATTTCTTAAATTCATAATAAGGCTGTAAATCTAACTGATACTAGTTGTTGAGTTTGGGCTCTTTTAAACTGACGGCATGTAATTGCTCTTTGTGACAACAACACCTGATGCTACAAGGCAACCTTGTTCTCTTTTAATGGCTGCAAGCATGAGGTAGTGTGTACTAAGATGATTATGATCCAATACAATCGACACGTGTTTTTAGACACGTGACATTCCAATAAACCTTTGCGAAAGTCTTTCTCGAGATCTAAAAGAAAAATAAGAGGCTACGAGGCCAATTAACGAAAAAGTAGTTTCTTACGTTTGTTTGTCCTCTTCGCTCATGTTTTGCCCAGCTTTGGTCTTACCTAGTTCTTTGGTACTTCATTTTTTTGTTTTTTGTTTTTTTGTTATTTCTTTAATTTTAATGGTATTAAAAAATTGAATAGCACCCTCGAAGGTGCCAATCACTCTGTAATGCTATCTTTCTCCCGTATTCCTCGTAGAGATCAATATTATATGCTGGTTTGTGAACCACTTAAAACGCATTAAAGGGAAAACTAAGATTGGAAATGGTCTATAACGTAACCAAATTAATTGGAAGCGAATTGTAAAGTTTGGATGAGTTTTTTTGCCACCTTTCAGAAAGCATGGCATATTGATAACTCAATTTGACATGAGACATTTGCATATCGTAAGACTTCCATGTTTCTTTCATTCTTGGATACCAAAATTAAAGCGACCTGCCGACTCGAATTCTAGACCCATTTAAAGGTATGCGACTATCTTATCTAATCAACCATTTAGAAAATACAAGTGCATTAAATATTTCGATTTCAAAAGCTAGCATATCACCACCAAAAAGTGTATATACATGTATGTATGAATACATCAGTTCTACTTGAGCGGAAGTTATGTGAAGTTTGCTTGGCTGGTTGGTTGTATTGGGGTTTAATGCCACTTTAACTCTTTACCAAACAACATAATCTTAGACTAGTCTAAATTGGAAGTATTTGCAGATGCCAAAAATTAATGTAACTCAAATATTGAAGTTTGTTTTGGGAAGGTAAGAAAACATTTTGGGAAAAGGAGAAAATGCTGGTTACCAGCATTTTCTCCATTTCCCAAAATGTTTTCAGAAGGCTTCTTTCTGAGGGTCGTGAAAACCAGGGATTGTTTGGTAAAAGGTTAACGGCTAAGGTCATATCATGGCGGTCGGTGACGCACATGTGTTTCCTGGCTTTCTCACACCGGTATACTAACACAACTTTCTTTCCGAAGCCACCGACTACTTTTCTCACATGCTTCAGCAGAGGTGAGAGGCGTGAAGTTTGCCCTCGATTGACACGAAAAATAAAGTCCACCACCTGTTTTCAACCGCAATACAAGAATGTTCTCAAAGATAGTCAAAAGAACGCATTCGAGTTTTACTGGCCATTTTTTTTCCGTTTCAGAAGGAAAAGCAGCGAGTAATATCATTTTCAGTTAAGTTGGGATACTGATCTCGTTACTGTCAACAGATTATTCAATATTTGTTTAACGTCTGTCAGCTATAATGAAATAAAGACTGACACTCTAGTGCCCAATGTTTTCGGTAACCCTTATAATTCTGATTCTGCCATCGAGATGGACCGTTGACGAGAAAGTATAAGCTAAAATACTGTTATTTCTATAGGAGGTTCGTCAAAACATAGAACGAAAAAGCTGACAATGTAGACCAAAGATCACATTGCAAGTTCTGTGCTGTCTGATCTTTGCTTGCACTGTTGCTAAAGCGACTTCACTGTCACAGTTCAAATCTTGATGCTACATCAGATGCTCATTGCACAAAGACCATGATTACCCGAATGTCGACATTGTCTGATCGTTGTCGGAACTCAACGATATCAAACGTGTTGCTTCAGTTTTACAATATGGCGTTCAACACGCGAAAAGGTGCCTTCGGACAATTGCGTAAAATGTCGTCTCGGATCAGCCTGCGCAGTACGCGCAGGCTAATCCGAGACGGCACTTTACGACTGCTTTAGAATTTGTCCTTCAAAGGACTTGCGCAAAGCAGAAAATTACGTAAAAACGTAAAGTGTCGCTTCGGATCAGCCTGATCGGACTGCGCATGCTGATCCAAGAGGACGCTTTACGCTAATGTCCGAATGCCTCTTTTCTAATGTTGTAGGCCATCTGTACTTGTATATTTAGTCATGACCCTTTACAAAAATATCCCGGATTTTCACGACCATGTGGAAGAGGCCTTTGAAAAATATAGTAGGAAAAGGAGATAATGCTGGTAACCAGCGTTTTCTCCTTTTTCGACGATGTTTTCGACCCTATCAGAGCAAGATTGCACCATTTAAACAACATTGAAATTGTTGTCTGCATATGTTTTCAATGTGGACAAGGCTAACACGTGTCATTTGGTAAAGGGATAATGCAGTTTTGGGATTCCTAAGGGATCTTTAAATGGAGTTTATTTCATCAGCATGTGGTTAATACGGGGAAATATTTGCCGAAAAAGGGAAAGGTCCGCGAAAATATCTCGTGCCTTACGGCACTCGTTATTTTCGCATACCTTTCCCTTTTTCAGCACGAGATATTTTCGCGGACCTTTCCCTTTTTCGGCAAATATTTCCCCGTATCAACCACAAGCTGATGAAATAGATTATATACTATATTTCCTCTGATTATTTTGTCAACGAATCCCAATTTTAAAACTAATGATCTCAAGTCAATTAACCAGATTTTCGGTAGGAAGAAAATATTCACTGTGACGGGGAAATAATTCCCCCAGCTTAAATGACGTCATTTCTTTACCCATAACATTTCTAAAAATAGACACATGACCTATACTATAGGTTTTTATTCCATTAACCAAACTTTCTTGTAAAACACACAAAAAACAAGTAAATATGAGCCATGTTCTGGCAAAAGGGGGCTAAATAAATCTCACCAATGCACGGTAACAAGCAAGTCAGTACAGTACATTCAGCCCATCTTTCTTACAACGGGCTGGATTATGGGGTACATGAGTCATTTGACATGCAGAAAATAGACACAAAGCGAAAGGTTCGACTTAAGTAAGCTTACACGGACACCGCAGGCTGACATCGATCGATATTCTTTTAGATGCATCAAGTCACCTTTTCTCAGAGAATGGCTCATTTTCTAGCCTTTAGAAAACATTGTGGGAAAAGGAGAAAATGCTGGTTACCAGCATTTTCTCCTTTTCCCACAATGTTTTCTACCCTTCACAAAACAAATTTCTTATTTTCAGTCACTTTCATTTGGTCGCCTGCAAATGCTTTCGATTTGGACAAACCTAAAATTTTGTCGTTTGGTAAAGAGTTAAAACTTTGCAATCATACGGAAACTATACTGTTACAGTCAGTAAAAAATGCAATGTCGGGTATTCAACGGTCGTTTGCAATCGGTAAACTTCCTTTACATGAGTAAGATTTAGAAAAATCAGAACAGCTCACATTAACCCTTATTATGCTGAAAAACTAAAATTAAATTTTCGATTCGATATCAATAACCCAACTATTGATGGTTCAAAGTTATCTTTTGGGGAATATTATCTCCTTGTCACTTGTCAGACAGCATAGATCAAAGATCAGACTGCACGTTCTGTGCAGTCTGATTTTAATCTACCCTGGCCGCAAAAGGTCAACAAGGCGCGCTTAGCAGCCAAAGGGCATGTTAACAGTGACTAGAGACATAGTCAGTATCGCTCCTAAGCAGTTGATACTCTCCAAGCTGTCTGATCTTATACTCTGCCTCCGAAAAAAGTAATCCGAGTTGCCATGGTCCAAGAAAGACTTAAAGTCAACTGCTCCTCCTCCCTCTTTTTTTTTCTATTACAGAGATTCTATCCTAAAATTAGCCTACGTCAAAACTAGAAAAGTGCACTGAGAGATGTGCGCCCATATCTAGCAGTAAACAGTCTCAAAGATGTTGTAAACAAGCAACGTCCATCTGAGCAATTGGAATACTGCGGGAAAAATATTCCTTAAAGGTGGGTATTTATAATTTTTACATCTCACCAAATTAGAAAATATATATATCACTGAAATCCATGTGAAAAAATAATACAAATCATCAATAATTAAGATTCATAAAATCCCCCCCCCAAAAATATGGTGTTCCCTTAAAAGGCTACGTAGCCTCTTAAGGTATTTTTAGATTTCGCGCCAAGAATCAATAAAGCATTCTGGGAATCTCGAGTTGCTGGCACGTGACTCATTACGCTTAAGTTCCATTACATAACAAACACGTAATAATTATTTTCCATAATATCTTCTTCGGACGCTATGTTTGAAACTTCGTCTGTGTATTCCTGTATGTAAATGAGCGAATTGATCATCTAAAAATAGAACGTGTCTCCCATTGGTGTCAATCTGGGCCGCGGTAAATCTAATTACTCTTGTTGTCGGATGGTTTTCGACTACTGGGGTTTCATGAATGAAAATTAAAAGGCTTTGGGAGTATAAGAATGATTTTTTTTTTTTTGTATTTTTGTAAAGTTTTCGTCCCACAATCTGAAGGGCCACCTTTAAGACATCCCTGATGAATGCATTTTACCTCATATCTTATAATCATTCGTGTCTTGCCTCGAAATGTACATTAAAAGCGGGATTCTGTAAGTACCGTTATATTTAAACCTTTACCACACAATCCCTATACTTTTGTCGCCCTGAAAAGGAAGTCTTTAGAAAACATTGTAGGAAAAGGAGAAAATGCTGGTAACCAGCATTTTCTCCTTTTCCCACAATGTTTTCTACCCTTCACAAAACAAATTTCTTATTTTCATTCACTTTCATTTTGTCGCCTGCAAATGCTTTCGATTTGGACAAACCTAAAATTTTGTCGTTTGGTAGAGAGTTAAAGCTTCGTTGACGTTATCAGTGCTCTGGGCCCATATTCACCAAACACTTTTAAGAACATTCTTAGTCTTTTTGTCCAGAATTTTCTAAATTTACAAATAAAATCATTTTGATAGGCTACATCATTAGATTCAGTAAATAAGAAGTTGTGTTACTTTCAAATCTGGAAAATTCGTGAAGAGAAAGGTCATTCAAACAAACAATCACACACACAGGCCCGGACGCACACCCGCACAACTGCACGCAACCCCCTCCCCCTACCCCTCACCCCCCACCCCCCCACTCCCCCCCCCCACACACACACGCATAATATTATATGCACATAGAAAGTTCGATTCAATAAAGAAACAACAAATACATAAATAGAAAAAAAAGTAAAATTATTATCGAAATTTTGGCGTTACAAGAAAGGAGAGAGAACAAAAAAGTGTCGGAACTGTAGTAGAACTGATGAAAGGTTTTCAATGTACTCAAAGTGGATTATCCAGTTTCGAACGTTATTTTGCGCTTAAACGCCTCTTTCAGAAACCTGACTTAATATTTCAAAACTGATTTTATTATTTGATTTTAATAACTGAACTAATATATACATGCTTGGTCTATTTCAACAGTATGGTCTAATATACCGATTACATATGTCAGAATATGCTGGACGGATAAGAATAAAATGGAACTCGTCCTCAATTTCACTTTTATTACATTGATAAATTCTTTGATTATAATCGAGTCGTTGAGAGCAACATCTTCCCGTTTCTACTTTTAAAATATGAGAGGACAAACGTATTTTTGCAATAAATCTATATAAGTGTTTAGGTACAAGGGTAATATAATCCTCTATGCAGAACATTTCTTTAATATCTTTATATATCCTGATAGATTGACTATTATTTATACTACTTGACCAATTTTGAATGAACATGTCGATAATTTGTCTTTTGACGATTGAAGGGAACGATTTGAGATTAGCACTTGACTGTATATTCCATATGTCAGAAAAGCCTGTAGTATCTAAGACGGACTTAACATTCGATGCCAACATTTTAAGACCATTATGACAATCGGTTAACATAGCTCGGTATATTTGTAGTTACATTTAAGTATATTTTCAGATTTTAATTTTTACACCAATACTTGATTATTCGAACATTTCTGGAAATATAAAGTGGGTATCGTCATAATTCCCCATAAGGACTTATTGTACTTGTTGATTGTTTAACATTAAGCAAATATCTCAAGAATTTCAGATGGACCCTTTCTATTTGTTTACTTTTCGAAAAAAGGTTATTTCGCATCCGTAATTCAAAGTAGATCCCACAAAAGTGTCAAAAAGCTGCAATAAAATTTTTACTTTAAAATCATATTTACTGGTATTTGATATAAGAGTATAAAGGGTTTTAAGCCTTTTCCAGTAGTGAATTCATTGTTTAAAATAAATGTGCCAGTATAATTAAAAACTGTTCCTAGATAATTAAAATTTACGACCTGTATATAACTATAATCTTCTTTTCCTGAATACAACAGTTTCGGTCTTCTCTACATTTACAGTTAATCCCCGTTCATGACAATACAAGTTTAAACAATCCAAACTTTTCTGGAGATCCTCAGGACTTTTAGTGAATACGGACCTTGGTTTCTTTACAAAAAAACTATTTCAACAGTTTGAATGTCTATCTTAAAGTCTTTGCCACTTTTTCTCTCTTTTTATTTTTAAAGAAGGTACCATTCTTTAAAAGGTCTAAAAAGGACAGACCCTCGTCTACTTCACTGGAATAAAATTTTCTGTAACACTTTTTTTTATTATGAACATCAAACCATTTACGCCAAGAGAAATCTTAATAAAAATCATTCCACTGATATTTGAATTGAAAAAGTGATGAAATTATGAATAATAAAGTGCAATTATTGCATCGTATAATCACCCGATTCACAGCGAAGTCGTCTGAAATTGGAATTGATTGCATTTGTGCCATTTTGACGATATAACTCTAATCAAATAATGCTTAAAATTTTGCATTTTTGACGCTTTTATTTCTGTGATTCCTGCTTTATTTGTTTGTATGTCTGTTTGTTTGTTTGTTAATTTTATCTGTTGGTTGGTTGGTTGGTTGGTTGGTTGGTTGATTGGTCTGTCGATTCGTCTGTCCATCCGTTGTCTATCTGTCTGTTTTACCAGCCGCCGGTTCTTTTGATGGTTAATTCATTTGTTCGTCCGTTTTTTTCTTTCGTTCGTTCGTTCGTTGGTTCTTTCGTTCGTTCGCTGATCGTTCGTTTGTTCGTTCATTCGTCCGATTATTCGTTGATTGTTCGTTCGTTCAGTCGTTAGTTCGTTATTCCTCTTGCAAGTTTGCTTGTTGGATGTAATTTCTAAACCCATTTTAACAGTATTTTCGTCACAACAATATGACAAAGGGGCTGCACTAGAATTATGTTGGGCTAACAAGTGTGTTGTCATAGTACCTTTAACTGGAAGAACGCCCCAACCATAACAACCGTATTCCAAGGATGGTTGGGGCTTATAAGTGTGTTGTCATAGTACCTTCAACTGGACGAATGCCCCAACCATAACGACCGTATACCAAGGACGGTTCGGGCTTACAAGTGTGTTGTCATAGTACCTTCAAATGGACGAATACCCCAACCATAACAACCGTATTCCAAGGATGGTTGGGGCTTCCAAGTGTGTCGTCATAGTACCTTCAACTTGACGAAACCCGCCCCCCCCCAACCATAACAACTGTATTGCAAGGATGGTTCGGGTTTACCAGTGTGTTGTCATAGTACCTTCAAATGGACGAATGCCGAAACAATAACGAACGTATACCAAGGATGGTTCGGGCTTACAAGTGTGTTGCCATAGTACCTTCAAATGGACGAATACCCCGATCATAACGGCCGTATACCAAGTACGGGCTTACAAGTGTCTTGTCATAGTACGTTCAACTTGACGAATGCCCCAACCATAACGGCCGTATACCAAGGATGTTTCGGGCTTAAAACTGCGTTGCCAAAGCACCTTCAACTGGACGAACCCCCCAACCATAACGACTGTATTCCAAGGATGGTTCGTTCTTACCAGTGTGTTGCCATAGTACCTTCAACTGGACGAACCCCCAACCATAACGGCCGTATACCACGGATGGTTCGGGCTTACAAGTGTGTTGGCAAAGTACCTTCAACTTGACGAATGCCCCAACCATAACGGCCGTTTTCCAAGGATGGTTCGAGCCTCCTTGTAAATTAAAGAAAATGGTTTTCACTCATTTCAGTAAGGCCATATAGCTAGCAAATCATCAGTAAGGACGAAAGATAAAAATAAGTGAAAAAAAAGATAATCAGTAATATTTCCTTACTTAGATTTCGCGAAAGGGTTTAGCAAAGACTTTGAGGAAATGTTACATAATTAGTCACACGCGTCGTTTTTGAGGATTCGTGATAAAATCAGCACGGTGAAGTGTTGGCTGGAGTAGAAACAGTAAGCGAAATTACCGACTGGAAAACGAATATCGCGGTCCCAGGCCTTCGGGTTATGACGAACTTTGTCTTATATATTACATTATGAAGGTAGCGAAGTTCGTTATAACCCGAACGCCTAAGATCGCGATACCTAAATGCCCCCCAAACTGCACTGTTTTAAAGCCATTTAAAAAAAAAAGAAACACATACGTTTTTTAAACACGTCTTACAGGTTGGTTACAAGAAACTTTGATGTACATTGAAAACTACATTGCCCCATTTACTAATTGTTCAACAATACCCCCGTCACAGTAAACTCGTTCTCAATCCGCTCCGAAAAGTTTTGCCGAACGGACTTAAACTGTTAAGATGGAGTGGACGTATCAGCAACCTTTTACGATCTGTTTACGGACTTAATGGACGGGTTAGGATGGGAATGTGCTCCAGAATTTGGAGCCTGCTTAAAACTTCTTGCCGTCCATCTAGTCCGGTAATTAGACGGACTGACAACGAACTTAAAACGAGATGGACGTACAACAAATGGAACTGCCGTGTTTCGATCCTAATAAAGACGCGGTGCATTCAGGCATCAATTGATACTGCGTTTGCATAATACCGACCAAAATTTCACGTCCTATCCCGACCGCGGCCCGTTTTATAATTTTGTTGACCGGGATAAGATTTGTTAAGTACAAGGTTTGGTGAGACAGGGGTTTCAGGCAGTATCAGGCCAAAATTACACGTTCTGTCCCGACCGCAACCCGTTTTCTGATCATGTAAGGACAGGGTAGGACGTTCTGAGATCTACTTTGTGTGACAGGGTCTTAACTATGACAAGACAATGAAAGGGAAAATTCTCTCTAACGTCTTAACTTCTGAAACAACCAAACTTGATTTTGGGTATTAAAGTCAATTTATTGCATCTTATAATCAACCAACCCACAGTGTCCACGCCTGTAATAAGAAACTTACTGATAATTTGTTATGATGTGAAGGTGCGATGAAATATCAATACAGACATGTAAAATTGTGTATTAAAATACGCTCTCTGAATTTTTTTACATTTTATTACTCTTGTTCGTTTTACTGTTTGTCTTGTTGGCTGATTGGTTCTTTGACAGGTTGCTTAACCCTTTACCAAACAATCCCTGGTTTTTACGACCCTGAGAAAGAAAGCTGTTGAAAACATTGTGGGAAAAGGAGAAAATGCTGGTAACCAGCATTTTCTCCTTTACCCACAATCTTTTCTTCTCTGCTGGAAACGAATTTTGCTTTTTAAATAACATTGTTAGTTGATGCTTTGTTGCCTTGTTTTAACACTATTTTACGCCGCTTACGATAATGTCAATTGGTCATGTCACGGCTAACTTCATGAAGGCATTTCTAGGTACAATCCGCTTGAAAAATCTAATTTTTGTACTTTTTATAATATTTTTAGGATGTTTTTAAAGTTTTCCCTACAGCAAGAAGTTTTTTCATCACTTCAACATAATTCAAACGTCTGTTTCATCTCACATTTTTTCTCACTTTCATGAAGCTCCGTTGTCAGCCCTTCCAGGCTGATTTGGACAATTAGGCCTAAATACAGTTATATAAAGAAGACACAGTATAAATAATTTTGCAAACATTTTTCTTAATCTAATCGAAGGTCAATGTCATGGGCGATGTCTTCAGTTGACCTTTTCCCTAGTATTGTGCCGCATTATTTTGAGAAAAGTCAAAGTTCGGCGCTCCCTGTCCTACCTGCGTGAAGTCCTATATTTGTATAATGTGATTTTTAATCACGGGTGCTCGGTTTCAGACGAGCTTCAGCTTTAATAACCTTTATAAGAAACGGTCTCATTCTGTATTAAGTACCAATCATCATACAGATTTTGTCATTATATTTCATAAAACTTGATCGGAAATAGTCGTTACTCGGATCAACTCATGTAAACTAGACTTCGTGGACCTGAAGTAGCGTGGTACGAAGTCGCCAGAAGTTATGGCTAACACATTACCATGGCTGGTGTAATGCAGAGAATTGACCCTCCCCTACAAAATGACCCGGGTCATTACTCTATGTAGAGAAATGACCCCTGGGACCGTATTCACCAACCATTCTTAAGAACACTCTTTGTCTTACTCTTCAAGATTTTCTAACTGTGAAAGTAACAGAAATTCTGATTGGCTAAACCATCCGGTTTAGCCAGTCAGAAGTTCTGTTACTTTTAGATTGACAAAAATTCTGAAGAATAAGACTAAGAATGTTCTTAAGAATGGTCGGTGAATACGGAACCAGAAGTCATTTCACTATCTAGAGGAATGACCTGTGTCATTATTCTACGCAGAGAAATGACCCATGGGTCATTTTGTAGGGGAGGGTCATATTTCTGCATTGCACAGGCTTGCTCTCAGGAAATTAATACAGTGGATCACTCTGTTTGTTTGAGAGTGCGAAAAAAGCATTTACTCCATGGTATCAATGACTTGTCTGCAGCTTTAGTCTACTGGAACACCATGCGCAGCAACGCCATGGGATGTTACGTCAGGTCCATGTCATCTAAAGTACTTGCGTCGAGGACTCCACACTAGATACTAATTAACATCGGGTAACTTAACAAAATTATATGGTATATGGATAAAAAAATCTTCATCCAAAGTACACATTTTTTATGCGAGCATAATTAGGAGAGTTTTAAATCAATAAAATAATATCGTTGCTTTTTTTCTAGTACCGAAAAAAGGTAACCTGATAGAATTTATCATCGAATATTTTCAGTTTGCATAATGAGAAAAATACACAATAAATTAAACAATAATATATTTATATAAGATTTTGAAATAAGACTATAAAAAAAGAGAAAAATATATCTACCTTAAATTTAAAAAAAAAATGTACCGTCCACTTGTATTTCCAAACAAGGAGAGATATCTTATTTGCATAGTTACATGAACATTTATTGCTTTGAGTTCTGTAACTTAACCTGCACAATGAAATATACCAAAATGAAACGAGAAAAAAAAAATCAAGAATGATGTGCAAGAAATTTAGACATATAAAAATGTTACCTTTAAAGAAATATATTTTCCACTGGTAAAGATAACAAATTGATATCGGCTATAACTAAACCTGGCACTCTGTGCCATGTGCTTTAATAGTTCCCTTGATCTGTACCAGAAAAGGCAATTCACTACGTTTTGTCAACGGACCACGCGCTGCGCAAAGCCCGCAGTATTGGTAGATCGATTGGGAAACACTGGGACAGTTGTGTGCTAGTATTTGTCGTGAAATTAACTTTGGATAGAGACAATTCCTACCGTTAATCTCGTATGCGTTGCATAGTCATTTTTCTTAAATTGCAGACAATATAGATCAAGATTAGGCTGCATAGAACGTGAAGTCTGACCATAGATTCACCTGTCAGTTACGTTGATCATCTCCCAGCGAAACTATCCAGTGTCTGGAACCTTAAAATGCTGCGTGAGACGTTGAGTGAATTTAAAATAGGCCTAGATTATGTTACGATCATATTACACATCATACTCGGTATCTGACGAAGTATTTATGTATTAAACTCTGTACTGGCGTTTAAAATTTAAATCTGTTCATCTTGATACCATTTATAGACAGCAGGTTAAACAGGACTTTAGAGTGTCAAAAACAAAGCATACAAAGAGAAGGAGAAGATGCTGGTAAATAGCGTTTTCTCATATAACTTAAAGTTTCCTTTAAACATATTTATTTTCCCTCAAGTATACATGGAAATGGGGTTGGGTCACAGGTTATAACAACTTAGAGACGTTGAGATTAAAAAGAAATACATTGAGGGAAAAGGAGAAGAAGCTTGAAACCAGCATTTTCTCTCTTACCGTCTTTACGAAAGGTCCTTTTTGTCCTAGGCTGTACAAAAAAATATATATATATATATATTGGAACATTTTGGAATTTAAGAAATAAAATTGATGGAAAAGGAGAAGATGTTTGCAACGTGCATCTTCTTCTTTACCGTCAGTGTGAAAGTTCTTGCCCGGGGTCGTACAAAAAACATGGGATTGTTTGATAAAGGCCTAAAATACGAGAACAAAATCGTGATAGTTGGATCTTTAGAACTTACCAACAATAGCTTTCCCCCCCCCCCCATCCTCATTTGAACCATGCTCTGGCAAAAGGGGGCTAAACTCTTTACCAAACGACGAGATTTTAGACTGGTCCAAATTGAGAGAATTGCAGACGACAAAATGAATGTGACTAAAGAATTAAAATTTGTTTTAGGAAGGGAAGGAAACATTGTGGGAAAATGAGAAAATGCTGGTTACCAGCATTTTCTCATTTCCCACAATGTTTTCAAAAGGCTTCCTTCACAGAGGTGTTAAAAGTCGGGACTGTGTGGTAAAGGGTTAACCCAATACCAAACAACAATATTTTAAGCTTGTTGAAATCGAAAGCATTTGCCGACGACAAAATAAAAGTGACTGAAAATTTGAAATTTGTGTTGTAAAGAGTAGAAAACATTGTGGGAAAAGGAGTTACCAGCATTTTCTCCTTTTCCAACAATGTTTTCTAAGAGCTTCTTCCTCAGGGTCGTCAAAAATAGGGATTTTGTGGTAATGGGTTGATGCATCTCCCTGATGCATAATACCAAACAAGACATCACATTATTGCGGATCTATAATAGCCATTATCTTTAACAAACAAATAAATCATAAGGTAGGCTGGTATTAAAACATACAGAAAATTGTCCAGTAGCAAAAGGTTTCGGCGCAGATTAGCCCTGCAATACTCTTCGCAGATGCATTAACCCTTTACCCCATAAGGCGTTTCTATAGTATCTCTAATTGACCCTAAGCAACAGCAAGGATGAAGCCGTTTTTTATGTATATATGACACCTTTTGATAGCATAGAAAACATTTTGACAAAAGGTGAAATTGCTCTTGACGAGCAATTTCACCTTTTGCCACAATATTTTCCGAAGGATCCCACAAGTAATGCATAGAAATGAGTATCTATGGAGTAAAGGGTTAAGCCTTCATTCCACAGAACTTAGCTTATTTTCATTTTCAATGCCCTTAAGATTTAAATTTCGTCTAGAAACTGTTGTAGGTCACCGTGTATTATACAGCAATCCTCTATGAGTTTCTTATAATGAGAGCTCTAGAGTGTACTAATTATAGCGATTATTGTATTTTTCGTTTCCGGTTTTCTTACAGACATACATGCTATAGTGCAATTATAGGCTAGCAATTATAAAGGTACCATTCTCTTTCCCCATAAACCAGTACCATATCGAATTTACAATTGTGACTTGCTCATACTCCCAGACGTATCTTTTGAAATAAAAATTATAAAGAGAAGAGGAGCGCGAGAGAACAAAATGGAATACGTGGCCACAGAGAATAATAATGTCGTCGGTTTACTTCCAAAACCTCGTAACTACAGCTTATATCAAGCTGTAGTTACGAGGTTTTCGAAGAAAACCGACGATATATTTTAAATCCTTTCAAACTGATTACTGGATCATTGTATTTCGATGAAATTTGATGCATCTATTAACGATATACATTTATTTCGCCGAACTGTGGGGAAAAGTCTACATACTTCTGGGAAATACCTCGTACGTTTAAAGGTGGCCTTTAGATTTTGGGGCGAAATTTTTACAAAAATACAAAAAAATAATCTTTATACTCCCAAAGCCCTATAATTTTCTTTCATAAAACCTCAGTAGTCGAAAACCATCCGACAACAAAAGAATTTAAAGATTTACAACAGCCCAGGTCGACACCGATGGGAAACACGGTCTATCTTTATATGAGCAATTTGCTCATTTACTTACCGGAAATACACAGACGAAGCTTCAAACATAGCGTCCACAGAAGACACTATGGAAAATATCTACATGTTTGTTATGTAATTGAATTTAAGAGTCATTAGTCACGTGCCAGTCACTTAACATTCCCACAATGCATTTTTTTATTTTTGGCGCAATATCTAAAAATAGCTTAAGAGGCTACGCATTTTTTTTGTAATATTTTGATTCTCAATTACTGATGATTTGTATTGTTTTTTTTTTTTTTTTTCTTTTTTTATAAATTTCAGTGATATATGTATATTTAAATTTTGTGTGTTGTGAAAAACCTAAATACCCACCTTTAAAGTAAGATTCGCCAGATATTTGAGCCATTAGCGTCGCTGAATTACAGTATAGGAGATCGTTTATTCAAATCCTAGTGGTGTCAAATATTGTTGTGGTATCAAATATTCACTTTTCACGTATTTGTCTATCAAAACTATCATCTGTATACTAACACATACGTTGTTAGTCAAAAATCTATTCGCAACTCTAATGCTGAGACATCTCTCTACCACATAATTTACCTTAGTGTAAATGGTATTCTCAATTGTCACACAAATGGAAACACAAACTCAACAGTAGACCTCTAATGCATTCTTTATCTAATAATACATTCGCAAACGAGCAGAACTAACAGATAAAAACTCAGTTTTAACTGAAGTCTCTGGGGTTGCAAAACCATAAAATTCCATTAGAACCAGGAGTTGCATCACAAAACACATTTTCTCTTGATTAATTTTCTGCCAGGCTCATAAATACACCTTCCTAAAATTGGCCGAAACTTAAATGTATATTCTATACCTTTGTGTAGTGGAGACTCGGACAAATTAAAACACTATTCCTATTCTAAATTCGAAGAGTATTTACCTTATTGCACAGGACAGTATTAGTTGTACGGTCAGGTGGCAGGGGACTTGGAAACTTGTTCACGGCTGTGGTTAATCATGTCGCCCCGAGCCGAAGGCAGATGTCCTAAGGGGGCAGATGTCCGGGGGCAGATGTCTGGGGGGCACATGTCCTAAGGGGGCACATGTCGGGGTTGGCAGATGTCCGGGGGGCAAAGGTCCAGTTGGCAGATGTCCTAAGGGGGCAAAAGCCCGGGGGCACAAGTCCGGGGGCAAATGTCCTAGACCCCTAAAAAAGAACCACATTCATGATTTTCCAAAACACACCTGTCTATTGGACGTGGCCTTAACAACTACCATAGATGTGAAACATCACCTCTGCCAGCTTGTTCAAGTCCGTTCGTCATGGTCAGCATTGCACGAACCGAGTCAACCAGGTTTGTGAGTTATAATTTGAGTACGTTGTAAATCTTGTCTAGGACTGAAATTGTAATTGCAACATAAATCAATGATCTCTAGTTAAATACTGCATATGATGTCGGAAAACAGCCCGTGGCCTATAAAGACAGGTGTGTTTTTTACTTAGTAAAGGACACAACACGAACGCCTGAATTGATGCACTGGCGTTTGAAAAAGACCTTAAACAAAGTCAAAAACGGTGGCAATAACTACACGAATGAATATAACTCAACGCACATACAGAAATGAAAGATGACCGGTGGTAACGTAATGGTATAGCTGAGATTCTTCCACCTCTGTTAGACGGTTTACACTCTCACTTTAATCAACCAGGAATTTTATTGAAAGCAACTTGTTCAAAAGTCTTGCTCTCTCCTTCGGGCTTTATAGACTGGTCACAATATCCATTTTCCTTTTTTTCTAGCAATCTGAATCACTAAGCAAAAGTGAGGTGGGAGAAGGGCGCAAAGGAATAAAGCGATATCAGTCAAATGATGCACAGAAATGGAAGGCAGTCCTCTTGTTGCCAATCATGTCTTAGTTTATCAATTTTTTTATCACCGAGCTTTGCTCAAGTCAAGGACACTCATATCAAATGGTTGTGATCAACAAAATATTTCGAGAGGCTAATTAGCCAAATTTTGGCATCAGGAAGGACGGATTGTATTAGCTTCCGGTGCTTTTCTAATTGTGGTTGCAGAACAATGTTTTCATTCCAAGAATATGACCTCCAATTCCATGTTTTTGTCATTGAATTCTTTACATCGCTAAAACTGAAACAAGAAACCTTTCCCGAACGTGTAAATCAATACTAGACTACACTAAAGAGGCAGTCTGATCTTGAATAGACACTCTCTGCTAACTTTTATATCATCCTCTTTTTATTTTCGTAATACTGCCTTTTAGTTTATATTTTTTTCGGTAGTCTATCGTACGGTGGCACAAAAGTGACATGGAAGATATATTTTATACGACGTGCGCACGCAGTAGCTAAAACGTGCGCACGTATTAGTTATTACGTGCGCACGCAGTAGCTTATACGTGCTCACGTAATAAGTAATACGTGCGCACGCAGTAGTATTACGTGCGCATGCAGTAGCTAATACGTGCGCACGTAATAACTAATACGTGCGCACGCAGTAGCTATTACGTGCGCACGTAATTAGAGGTTATTACACGGCTGATGAGGGCCGGAGAGTGATATCGGCCCGCCACCTTGATATCTGCCCCGAGGGCTTTAGCCCGAGGGCAGATTTCGAGGTGGAGGGCCGATATCACTCTCCGGCCCTCATCAGCCGTGTAATAACCTCTTTATTACATTCATGGATCAATAGCTCGACTTTTTTGGTTTTCTAGCATGTTTAAATACTAAAAACAAAAATATATTGTCTCCATTCGACACAACTTTTTTCCGCGGGTAAACGTCACGTTCATGACGTCATTCATCATCAGTATCGTAGAGCTGCGTTTGTGCAGTATAGGACGTTTTAAATAAGCAGTTCTTCATGTTTGTTTATTGTTAAAAAGATGTTGCCATTATTGTTTCTCAATCTAAATATTCAATTTAGAGTGATAGGGATCAAAACTGAGAAACAGGATAAATAGAATACTAATAAATGGTTGGTGCTTCGAGTTATGAAACTTAATCAAGCTCGGTTCACCCGGCTCAATGGATAAAAATAGTAGAACTACTAGTCTATAGACACTATACATTGCCTGGTAAGTTTCCCAATCCAAAACAACAACAATCTATTCTCTATTTATCACGTCTTTGTTGGTCTAACGCTTTGACGTTGGCTGTGTTTCCGAAAATTTGTCCGCTAGCGACTGACGGACCGTTTCCGCCATTTTTTTCAAAATGGGTGTTTTGACTAAACGTTAGTTTACGAGCGAGTGTTCTGTTGCTATAGATATAGAACAAATATCTTATCAACGGGCAGGATATCAGATATCAGCCCGTTGCCCCGTCATATCTGCCCTCGCGTGACACTGATATTACACCATTTTCGGTGGAAAATGTTACTATTATTAGTAACAGAATGTAATAATAAGTAATACGTGCGCACGCAGTAGTATTACGTGCGCACGTATTAGTTATTACGTGCGCACGTAATAAGTAATACGTGCGCACGTAATAGCTACTACGTGCGCTCGGAAGCCATTGTTTCAAGATGGAAGTGGAAGATAGAATTACCCCAAACCACCCCAAAACACTCCAAACCACCCCAAAACATCCAAAACCACCCCAAACCACCTTTTATATGATATAAAATTATTAATACAGTAAGGGTTGGTTGAATTGTTGGGTAAGGATCACTTTTAACAAAGAAATATCTATATTACGTCCTGTCACGTTAGCCTAAGGATAAAAGGACTACATGCATTACATGCGTTAGAAAGACTTTTTGGCCCCACTGAGATATGGGACCATAATGTCTGACTGTCTGAAAAAGTTCGTTCATGTCTCCAAACTATATGTAGTCAGAATGGCAAACATTGTGGACCCAGATCCGACTGCCCCTTGATGGAGCAGTCTGATCTGGATACATTATGTTTGGTCATGTCTGACTGTCTGAAAAAAGTTCGTTCATGCCTCCAAACTATATGTAGTCAGAATGGCAAACATTGTGGACCCGGATCCGTCTGCCCCTTGAAAGAGAAGTCTGATCTGGGTCCATTATGTTTGGTCATGTCTGACTGTCTGAAAAAGTTCGTTCATGCCTCCAAACTATATGTAGTCATGCTGTCAGAATGGCAAACTTTGTGGACTTAGATCCGACTGCCCCTTGAAGGAGCAGTCTAATCTGGGTATATTAGGTATGTTTGCTCATGTATGACTGTCTGAAAAAGTTCGTTAATGCCTCCAAACTATATGTAGTCATGCTGTCAGAATGGCAACTTTGTGGACCCAGATCCAACTGCCCCTTGAAGGAGCAGTCTGATCTGGGTCCATAATCTTTGGTCATGTCTGACTGTCTGAAAAAGTTCGTTCATGCCTCCAAACTACATGTATATATAGTCAGAATGGCCACAGATACCGTAATTTATATAAGTTTTAGGGAAGTTAGATACATGTATATGCAAACATTGTGCAGCCAGATCATCAGACTGTTAGTAAAGTAACAGTCTGATTGGGGTCCACGGTGTTAGGCATTCAAACTACATCTTTTGAACCATAGTTATAGTTATTACGTGCGCACTTATTAGTTAATACGTGCGCACGTATTAGCTACTGCGTGCGCACGTACTAGCTACTGCGTGCGCACGTAATAACTATTACGTGCGCACGTATTACTTATTACGTGCACACGTATTAGCTACTGCGTGCGCACGTAATACTACTGTATGCGCACGTATTACTTATTACATGCGCACGTATTAGCTACTGCGTGCGCACGTAGTATAAAATATATCTTCCATGTCACTTTTGTGCCACCGTACTATCGAGATATAAATTTCAAAAATAAATGGTTTGATATTTCATGTTTGCGACAAGGAGCGGTTGTCAACTTTGGGATTTTTCATCGGCCCACACATTTGGCGCGAGTACTGGTGTAGTTCCCAGGGAGTAGAATCGAGAGAGATTAGTATAAATTGTCAGAACTTGTTTCTCAATCGATGTAAAATAAATATGTTTAAATTCAACTGAAATAAACAAATATCCTCTATCTCTGAACTAACAATCTTTTAACATGGCTGCAACTTTGCTTTTGGAGAGAACCAACCAATGAGTCGTGCTTCCGCTAAAGTATTTGCCCATGTCAGCCTGCATAGTCCATCAAGGCTGAGATGCATCGTAACCTGTTGTTCTTGGTAAGTTTTCTAAGTGGCTAGAGAACACTTTACCTCATATTAATCGGCAATACACCAACATAGGTATTCGTACATATGCCTACAGTGCAGTCCTCGCAGGCTAATCCAGGACGGCACTTTACAACTACATTATATGTTTTGCCACAGTATAGTTACGCAAAACAGGAAATTCCATAAAAACGGGGAGTCATTTCAGATTAGCCTGTGCGGACACCGTAGCCTGATGACGGTTTTCGCAAATGATCGAATGCCCTTTTTCGCGTGTTGAAGACCATATAATTAAGTGTTAATTCGCCCATTACGACTCTAAGACATCACTGAGATGCATTAAATTCCCTTTTATCAAAGCTCTCATTTCATTCCTTTAATTTAAAGAGTTAATTTGAGGTTTCTACGCTTTTACTACAGCACTATCAAGACTTCTAAGAAACATTATGGACAAGTTCAGACATCTCCAGCATTCGTTTTATTTTAATCGAAAACTGTAATTGAGTACAATGTCAAGTTAGAATTAAGTTATATTGGAGTTTCAACTTTTGGTGTCTCAGGATTACCATACGTCGATCCCTGTGTGAGATAGTACTTTGACACCCCCTCCCCCTCCGCCCGCCCCTCTCCAGAATATTGACCCCATGGGTTTCTTGATTTCCCCCTCCCTCTCCTTGATTTCTGAATGTCAACAGTGAAAGATGTCCTCCCCATAGGTTATTGGCCCCTTCCTTATGACATCTTAATCCGATCAGATAGGTAAAAATTCAAAGTTTAAAACTCTGTATCTCGTGGAGTAAGCATCGCAGAACGCTAAAATGTTTTTGTTAACATACTCTAGTAAAGTTTTATCCGCTTTTTGAAATTTAAAGTTTGCTCCGAAGTTACCCTTTAATAAGATTGCAGTAACTAAAATTTCGAATCATTAACAATTGTAGATTAAAAGTACTCTTGAATTACTAGGAAAATTCTCATATATTTCTGGCTTGAAAGTTAATTTCGACAAAACAAAAAAATATATGGATTGGCAGTATGAAGTATAGTACAAGATCTATCAAGACGAAATGGAAATTAACATGGGGGAAATAAAATTTAAACTTCTTGGCCTGGAGTTCCATGTCGATCTAGACAAAATGACAAAAAAAAATGAAAGCAAATTTAAAAGCATTAATAACACTATAAGTTACTGGAAAAAAAAAGAAAACTAACACCAATTGGAAGAATAACTGTAGTCAAAAGTCTTTTATTACCTTTACCACCGTGTATCATCGACTCCTGAACTTGGTACCATCTTATCGATACAACAGGCAGTGATGGCACGGAGTGGGATGTGTAAATCGTTTTTTTAAGCGGTTTTTGTGGTATTTGTCGAAGACAATACCACTATGGATCAAGATTGATTTTTGATAACCATGTATCTTATTTTGTGCAAAGCCGAAGGAAATAAACCCAGTCAAACTCATTTTTTCTCAGGCAAATGAGTTTTACGCTGGCACTCAGATATGTAATTTGAAATGGCATATTAAAATACATTTGGCGAGGCCATCGATCGTTGAGATACTTGTTTTTGATTGAAAGTAGCCTCTCTCGCTCATAGCCTTTTATTGGCGCAATGATACAAATTTGCCTACTGACCCTGGGCTTTTTCGTACCAAAACTAATTCGTACCATGGTTTTTCGTCCTATGATTGCGCGATACTCATTTGATTGCTCATGAATATTTATAAATCGAGGTAATTGATCGTAATGTTGGAAATTAAATGTAAAAGGCTAGAGATATTTCAAAATTATAGTTTTCAGGAACAAACTTAATTTTGTCCGATATATCAACAGGATTTTTCTCTCTTTTCGTTAAACATCCTATTTTCAAGGGGCGTTACTCCTGCTTCCTCCTAATGATCAAAGGGAGACCACTTATACAAGAATAAACCAAACTTTGTCATGAGTACTCTCCCTTCAACCGAAAAGGTATTCATTTGCTCAGTGGGTTGACTTTTAAGCCAATATTTGAACAATATGTCTCTGTTTCTTTCAAACTATTAATTCCACACAGTGGGTTTCCTTGACAAATACCACTTCAGCGTTCTCAACGCTTTGATTAATGAGTGTCTTCAAAGCTTTTTACCCTTTCTTTTTAAAATCAGAATATTCCAGACATTTCAAATTGACTTTGGTATAAGTTTCATATGCAACAATCAAGATTTGATTGAATTATTGTCGAAAACAATAATCCTGGGGAGTACGGCGACTTGATTGGCCGGTGTACGGCAACATGAAAATTTTACTAAATTAACTGCACGGCAACTTACATCCGTGCGATGCAGGAAAAGAGTCTACATATTTCGGAGAAATAATAAACCACCTTGTAACTGATCACTGCGAAAAGGAAATCAAATAAAAAAAATTGGACTTGACTGTGCTTATAACGCTAAATTTCAAAATAATTCCAGAACTTTGTTGTGAGCAGGGACGGGCGATTACAATAAACGAGAATACAGATACCATTCATGTTTCGAAGCCCAATAAAATCCCAAAAGACAGTCCGTTTAAAAAACTCACCAAAACAGCTTGTATGGAAACAAAAATTAATGAAATACCAGCTGAGGAAACTCCCAGACCTACATATAGCATAACAGTGGAAGAATCGATGAAATCTTTGCCGCTCTTATTGAAATGTTGCCAAGAGTTATTCAAACGTTAAAGGAAGCTGGGAAAGTAAATGAATTCGTGCAATTCAATCGTCTGCTAAGTGAAGGTAAATTTCCAATGACAAATATTGTATTTTTACTGTTTCTTGACATTGTGAGATGGTATAGCCTAGATGACGCTACAACAACAATGCGATATTGCGAAGAGTTAAAAGAGTTTTGGCGTACTGGACTTAGATTGGTGCTTCTTACGTTTTATGGGTGGCCCAAAGAATAAAGGGCAGATACTGCACAACGAAGCGTCTCCTGGACGAGGCAAAGGTTAATTTCATTGTACCAGAGAGAAGAGTTCTTGTTGATGATCACAAAATTGTTGAAAGCAGCGGTCCTGGAATTTTTGTACGATATAATAGAAACTGTTTCGTTGTCTGATCCTGAACAATTTCACACGTTCAAAATCTGCGTTGATGGAAAGAAAATAAACCCTTGCTCAACAGGAGAGATAAATCTGTGGGGATACGAAGACAGCCCAACATTCAGTGAAAGGCAAAATAGATACAACTCTGAAATGAATCATCAACGATCTGAAACGATCTGCAAGCGATTTTGGAAAAGTTCATAAATTTCGGACATAAATCGACGTTGAGCGAACAGGATATTCAAGCGATCAAGGAAGCTTGTAAAACATCAGTAACTATTTTGAGTGCCAGAATTAGAGATTTAAGGCGACTGAAAGTGAAAAATGACATGTTTTTGCAGAAATTGTTGTGTAAAGTTGAAGGTGATTGGCGAAGCAGTACTTACTGCATGCTGATAAGTTCACTAAAAACTCGTATTTACTTAATAGAGAACTGTATTGACGATTTATTGCAAGTACGCTGCATTCGTAAATAAAGTGCCTCATCTGATTCCTGATGGTTCAAATGTGGCCTTACAGGTGCAGGAAAACCTTTTCTCTCTCGCAGAACCCAAAATTTCACAGGAACCACATGTGACCAAACAACGGACTGACGCTTGGAAGCAATTTCGCGAAGACTCTCTTGACACAGGCAGTACAATCAGTAAAACAATAGGGCTTGATGGTCTGAAAAAGCAAAGGACTACTTCGCCGAAAGGTTTGGAGAAAAATGCACACCAGAAATATTCGAAGATTTACAGAGAAAAGTAGATTATGGCACAGAAAACGAAATAAATGCAGTGGCAACGTTTTTGTCTACATTTCTCCCTGCTTTTGCTGCTACTTAGAGAGAATAAATGGAGACATATTGCTTGCAGTTATCCTGATGGCAGTGAACGAAAAAGCGAAAATGAGACTTTATGCGGTGTCCAGATTAAGTGCCCCTTACCCGGTAAAGTGTTCACAGAACCAGTGAAATATGTCATCCCGCGTTACTACGTATGCCAGATTCTGAGCGAAATGAATTGCCTTAAAGTTGACCACCTGTACTTTTTATCTTATTCAAAAGGATCAATAACAGTAATGCAGGCAAAATATGACGCATACTTGTGGTTCATTATCTTTACAGAAATAGAATGTCTGGATAAAACAAATGTTCCAAAGAATCTAAGTGAGAATCTCAGCTATTTGAAAGAAAAAAATTCTGGCTATCAAAAACAGAATGTCACATTAGTCGCAGAACATAAATCAAAGAAAGCAATTAAGTGCGATCATTCGCCGCATGAAAATCATGACAATAGAATTCGCCATGAAAAAACATCTGACAGTGCATTAAATAAGATGAAAGGTGTTCTTATCTCAAAAAATACACAGAATAATTCTGCGCTGTGGAGAAGTGATGGCACACAGTCATAAATTATGTGTAAAAAAGGCAACCGAAGTTCTCGTTTTCTTACCCGGTGACCTCTACAGGGTCTACAGGTCAGAGTTACCACATGCATTCCCAATTGCATATGGTTTCAAAGGTTATAGCATGTCAATTGAAACGAAATTGAAATCAAAGGCAACCCAAACATGGAACAAACGTAACGCGAATGATTTACATGACATCATTATGAGAAAGGAAGTGTATGACAGAATGACAACGATTGATGTAATGATTTGTTTGGAGTCAGGTCGCACCCCAGACGATATTCCAAAGGTCCACTTTTGTAAATCATGGAATAAAAAATAGAAAAAAGCTTTCGGATCTGTTACAAAACGGGTTTGTGAGTAAATGCGTAACCGAGAGATCATCTACGAGAAGATGGAAACGTAAAAACCCAGAAAAATTGGCAATTCAATGTAAGAAAGTCATTAAAGCTTTTTCAAAACGTGTTTTAAATGCAAATGTGGCTGAACACGAATTTCCGGAGCGATTGGAAGCATGGCGGAGAGACTGTTCATTCAGTTCTGTTACAACCCTGTGCGGTGTCGGAGAGGTGGTATGGTTTTCTAAATCTGAATACAATCCAGATACGTTCGCACATGTTTTCTCGTGTTTGGATTTCCATCATCTCATAACAAACTGCAGAGTCAAAGTATGCAAGGATGGCTTCCCTGAAAGGGGTATTAAAAACAAACATGGATAGAAGTCGCTAGATCTGGCATGACTAACCTGAAAATTCCTCATGTGGAAGATCTAGTTGATAAGCAAAGTGATTCGATTGCAAGGGAAACATTTTCAAGCGACGCTGAAAATGTTATGAGGTGTTATAACTACAATAACGAGGCAAACTCGTGCAAATTAATTAGGGAGTTCTATGCCGCTGAGGACGGGCCAGGGTTATATGCTACATAGAGGTGTCGACAGCGGTTAGCACTAAAGGACTGGCTTTTAGACGGCGTTCTTTTCAATACTTTTCCCCCACATGGCTCCCACATTCGCGGTGTGCCCAATATTATGTTTCAAGGGCTCTTAACAAATATCGATAGAAGTATACAGTTGTTCCTTACGTTAAATCGGGTAAATACAATGTCAGAACTCTTGGAAACCTTGAAGCTGAAAACTTCTTCGGAGAATTTCAGGACCTTGATCCAAAAGGGACAGGGGTTATCAAAGCCGAGGAGGTTCCAATGGCCCTGGAAACAGCATGCAAGCTAGATTGTCTCCAGAGAGATTATTCCATATGAGTTTGACACGTGCAAAAGTATATCCTCTTCACGAATCGATGGAAAACTGCGAGCAGGAAGACGCTGTTCCATACCTAATGCCATCATTTACAAACCGTATCCAGCCAAGGTATGGACATAAATACAGCAATGAAACTCAGTAAAGCAATATTTCGTCGGTTTACTTCCAAAAATCTCGTAATCACAGCTTGGATCAAGCTGTAGTTACGACGTTTTTGAAGGAAACCGACGAAATTTTGTTGCAGTAGCTGGGGTTGCGTTGCAATCGCTGCTAAATTACCGATTTGGAAAACATTTTGAAAAAAAAATGAAAAAAAAAAAGAATCCGTTATTCGTACGAGCAATGGCTTTCCTCGCAATGTTTTCTAGAGCTTATTATGGTTTCTTTTCCATTCAAGCTATCTCTCTACTGACTGAGCCCTACTGGGTTGTAAGCATAGCTTTATGATTTGCGTACGTTTAGGGCGGATCCGGTATTAGTATTTAAACATGCATTTTCAACCACAATAAATTCCTTCCCGCCACAATTTATTGTTTAATAAAAGGGTAGAAACTGATTTTTTCAGGATTTATACGAAGTCTATCATAATAGGTATTGTAAAAGCCTAAGGTAGTGGTTAAGCTATAAGACCAGAAATCACGGGCTTGGGTCACAGGTTCGAATCCCGCCGGAGACGCCAGTGACGATGATATGTCCTTCGGCAAGGCATTTCAGAGCCTCAGCTTGATACTGGTGAAACTCAGAAAGCATATGAATAAGCGAAATTCGCCGTGATATAACTGAAAAATTAATGAAAGCGGCGTAAAACACTACATTGACAGTCATGTTTAATGTTCGACACTCGTCTCAGTTCTTCGGCGGCGGTCTTATCCCCGGGATAAAGTTTCCTTCTATATTACGTTTTCTTTTCTGTTAATTTTGTCTCCAGTCTCCAATTATCACGTAGGCTATTCTTCATTTACAGACCTATTACTTATCTTAGTCTTAATGCACATTTCAGGTACCATGCATTTGATTCCAAGATGAGAGCTAAACGATCTGCACAACGGAAATTGGCAACCATAGCAGACGTAGACGATGCTGCGACCAAAGTAAAATCATGGTAGAAAAAAGACTTGGGAAACCTATTCGAAGCCTACCATTTTGAAATGAAGTCATTCCTGAAAGCAGTCTTTGGAGACAGTGTCCAAGTTATCAGAAATTAGACTCATATAAATGAACATCTTTGCAAGCCTAGGCTGACGATTCACTACGCTACTCTACCCTTGGCGGATCGAGCTTGATTTTTACATTCATCCGATACGCTTTTTCATTGGATGCAGCCAGCTCTAACTGTAACGAATGAAATCGCTCGTAGCATTTCTTCTTTGATAAAAATAAAATAGAAGGTAAACATGGAAACCCACGTGGACGTCTGCTTATCGCTTCATGTTGAATAATTGTATTTGTAAGCGGTTTGTAAAACGATATTTCATTGGCTTTCAGAAATATGATGTAAAGGGGCGTAATAACCAGCATCCAATGGAGGGTACATCGCAGGAATCTCGAAATAAGGCTCAATCAGCCAAGGTAAGATCCACGTAGTGATCGTAACCTTGGCTCGCGAAGATGATAAATGAATAGAAAAATTTATAGAACATGTACCATCTAATGATGACATTTGATTTTGTTATGTACATACCCAGTTATAGCTTTGTTCATGTGTGTATCTATTTTGAATGGTTTTTCCCTGTTGCTATTTTTAGAACTGGATTCTCTCTTGTGGAATATTGTTCTGGAAGTTTCCGGGCCTTTTTACAATCTGATTACTAGAAATTATGCAACTAATTTTCACATGAATTTTCTGGAAGTTTCTGTTGTTATAAAAGGAAAAGCTCTTTACATCTGAGCGTTCACTAGTTAATACATGATTGCCAGACTAAAGTGGGGATTATTTTGTGTTAGTGTCATATAATTAGTGCTTGGATTACATTCAGTTTGGATTGGGATCAGACTAGACTAAAGTGGGGATTATTTCCTGTCCTTGGATTACATTCAGTTTGGATCAGGATCAGACTGGAATTAAGACTGGAATAATTTGTCATCTGTATTTAACGTCTAAGGTATTGTTTTGTATAATTGTAATACTGTCACTGATTGTTTGATATTTTTGTTAACAAATTCTGTTTATTGTTATCGTTTGTTGCTGGCTTCTACTTTCTAGTTACGCCTGGCTGGTAACAGAAATTGGGGGCTCGTCCGGGATTGGAATATAAGACATAGACGTTTGCTTTTTTTACAATTTGAATAAAAATCTAATACATCCTATTAGTCAAAATTTCTTACAGATAGTCTAGTTTTCACTTATTGAATTTTTTTCCCCTACAATTTTACTAATCAGTAATTATAATACAATTTTGTACTTGAATCCAGCATCAAACAAACATGTCTTTTGACTTAGATAAATTTACGGCTGAACCGTCTGTGGAGTTATTGAATTTAGATAAAAAGACTGATTTGCTTAATCTTGCTAAACACTATAAATTGTCTGAAATAAAATCTTCAATGCGTAAACATGAAATTAAGAACAGTTTGGTACAATATTTTGTTGATGAGGAGACTTTTAATGAAAATGCTCTTTCCCTGATAGTTGACGTTCAGTCAGTTTCAAGTTCGAAAGAATTTGAATTAAAATTTCAGATCAGACAATTAGAAATTCAGGCAAGAGAAAAAGAAAGAGAATGGGAAGAGAGAGAGAAGGAAAGAGACGGGAAAGAGAAAGGGAGAAAGAAGAAAGAGAAAGGGAAAGACGGAGAGAAGAAAGGGAAGAGAGAGAGAAGGAAAGAGAAAAGGAAAGAGAAGAGAGAGAGAAAGAGAGAGAATTTCAATTAAGAATGAGGGAAATAGAAATGCAAGAAAGAGCAAATCAGCCCAAGGAAAAGATTGAATACAATTTCGATGTTACAAAACATATTAGGCTTGTTCCTCCATTTCAAGAAAAAGAAGTTGATAAATACTTCCTATACTTTGAAAAAGTTGCAGAAAACTTAAATTGGCCAAAAGAGCACTGGACTTTACTTCTGCAAAGTGTTTTGATAGGCAAAGCTCGTGAAATTTATATACAACTAGGTGTCATACTTCTGCAAAGTGTTTTGATAGGCAAAGCTCGTGAAATTTATACACAACTAGGTGTTGAACAAAGTCATCATTATGAGACTGTTAAAGAACTTATTCTCAAAGGTTATGAGCTGGTCCCAGAAGCATATAGACAAAATTTAGAAATTGTAAAAAAGATTCTAACCAGACTCATGTTGAATTTGCTAGAAACAAAGAACAGTTATTTGATAGATGGTGCTGTTCTAAGAAAATAGACCAAAATTATGATAAACTAAGACAACTTATGTTAGTTGAAGAATTCAAACGTTGTATTCAATCTGATGTTAAGACATTCTTAGACGAAAAACAAGTTGAAATTTTAGAAGACGCAGCTCGTCTGGCTGATAATTACTACCTTACACGTAAAGTTTCTTTTATTGCTAAACCAAAACCTACTTCCTCACATCCCCAAAATAAATTTATGCCTGGTAATTCATCTGGCATGCCCAGTCAATCCAATACACCCAAACCCAATTCTACTAGTGAAACCAAAAGTCAATATCCCCTATCTCAACCTACTTGTAACTATTGTAAGAAACCTGGTCACCTTGTTTCTGAATGTTTGAAATTAAAAAGGAAGTTAGAAAGTGATGAAGCCAAACCAACAGGGCTCACCACTCTTAGACCAAGGCCAGTCTTCTATTAAAACCAATACAATTGACATAGTCACAAAACCCAAGTCTGATTCTACTATGGGGATTTTTGAACCATTTATGTTGAATGGTTTTGTATCACTCTCGGGTGATAATTGCCCACCTACCCCTATTAAAATTTTAAGAGACACAGGAGCTTCTCAATCTCTTATTTTAGCAGATATACTGCCTTTTTCTGAGAAGACTTCTTCCGGTACTAGTGTCCTTATTCGGGGTGTAGAGTGTGGAACTGTTAATATCCCACTCCATTACGTTAATTTGTCATCAGATTTGGTTACTGGGCTTGTGGTTATTGGTATTAAACCTTCCTTACCTTTTAAATGTGTCCATTTATTGCTAGGCAATGACTTAGCTGGAGATAAGGTTGTGGTTAATTCACTTGTAATTGACACACCAAATATAGGTCAAACAGATGACCCAATCAAGCAGAAAATTCCTGACTTGTATCCTTCTTGTGCAGTTACCCGAGCTATGGCTAAAAAGGCCATTTTGAAAAACTCAAACTCTGACATTGACTTGACGGATACTTTTATCGGTCAATATTTTAATAATGAGAGTAAAAAGTCTCTTGATCCCAGTTTGTCTGATACTCAGACAGACTCGTCAATGTCTTGTCATTCACTACCACGGTCTATTGACCAAGGTCACAACACGCTGTCAAAGTCACAGCTTATCCAGGAACAGCAAACTGATCCTGAGATTTCAAAATTAATTTTTAGGGCTTTACCTGAAGATGAAATTTCACAGGTCCCAATGTGTTACTATATAAAGAATGGAATTCTTATGAGAAAATAGCGACCATTTGATGTCCCAGCTGATGATGAATGGGCTGTTTACCACCAAATTGTGGTTCCAAAGTCATATCGTCATGAAATACTAAGTATAGCCCATGAAAGTCCTATGTCAGTTCATCTAGGTATAAACAAGACCTATCACAAAATTATTAATCATTTTTATTGGCCTGGTCTCAAATCAGATGTTTCTAAATATTGTAAAACTTGCCATACATGTCAAATGGTAGGTAAACCCAACCAAACCATTCCCAAAGCTCAATTACAACCTATCCCTGCTTTTGATTAACCTTTCAATAGGATACTTATAGATTGTGTTGGTCCTTTACCTAGAACCAAGTCAGGAAATGAGTATCTCTTAACAATTATGTGTACTTCTACACGTTTTCCTGAAGCAATTCCTTTAAGGAACATCAAAACAAAGTCAATAGTCAAAGCTCTTATAAAATTTCTCACATTTGTTGGTCTTTCAAAATCAGTTCAGTCTGATCAAGGGTCAAATTTTATGTCTGGTATATTCCAACAGGTTATGCATGAATTAGGGATCAAGCTATACAGGTCATCCGCTTATCACCCTGAAAATCAAGGTGCTTTAGAAAGGTTTCACCAGACATTAAAAATATGATAGGATAGTATTACTTTGACACTGAAAAAGATTGGGATGAGGGCATCCATTTGTTACTATTTGCTATCAGAGAATCTGTACAAGAATCTCTTGGTTTCAGTCCTTTTGAATTAGTTTTTGGCCATTCTGTTCGTGGACCTTTAAAACTGTTGAAAGAGAAATTTCTTTCAAATGATGAAACACCTTTGAATTTACTACAGTATGTTTCTGACTTCAGAAATAGACTGTCTAGGGCATGTGAGATTGCTAGGTCTATTCTTAAAACGTCTCAGGGCAAAATGAAAGCAAGATATGACAACCATCTTATTGATAGAAAATTTAAACCAGGTGACAAAGTCCTTGGTCTTTTGCCAATACCTGGCAGACCTCTACAGGCAAGATATTTTGGACCCTACACTATTGACAAGAAAACAAGCGATTTAAACTATATAATTAATACTCCAGGAAGGCGTAAAAACAAACTAATGTGTCATGTAAATATGTTAAAGGAATACTTTGACAGAGATAGCTCTATTTCAAAACCAATTACAGTTGTAAACACTGTCCCACAAGAATCAAATGTATTTGAACTTGAAGTAAATTCTGACTTAATTGATAAATCTGATCCTGGTCCATCTAAACTTGAGAATTCTGATATTTTGAGAAACCTTAACAACAAACTTTCTCACTTGGAACCATCACAACAGGAAGAGCTGAAACAGCTGATACATGAATATGAACATTTATTTCCTGATATCCCCACAAGAACTGATCAAATCTATCATGATGTCATTGTGGAAGATTCTAAACCAATGAAGCAACATCCATATAGAATGAATCCTTTGAAACAGAAATACCTCCAAGATGAAGTAAAATACTTACTGGAAAATGACTTTATTGAACCTAGCCAGAGTAATTACAGTTCACCATGTATATTAGTACCCAAATCAAATGTAACTTATAGAATGTGTACTGATTATCGTAAAGTAAACTCTGTGACAAAAACAGACTCTTTTCCAATACCAAGAATTGATGACTGTATTGACAAAGTTGGAAATTCTAAATATGTCACCAAATTTGATCTGCTAAAAGGATTCTGGCAAGTTCCACTGACAGACAAAGCAAAAGAAGTATCAGCCTTTGCTACTCCAAACGGTCTGTACCAGTACAAAGTTATGCCGTTTGGGATGAAAAATTCTCCTGCAACGTTTCAGCGACTTATAAACAACGTTATAAGTGGATTAGATGGCTGTAATGCGTATATTGACGACGTCATCTTCTACTCAGACAGTTGAAGTGACCACCTTCAAAGAATCAGGAAGTTCTTCGACCGACTCAGTAAAGCGAAAGTGACTGTGAAACTTGCAAAAACTGAATTTTGTCATGCTACTGTAACATTTCTAGGACATGTTGTGGGACAGGATCAAGTTAAACCTTTAGAAGCTAAGGTCAGTGCTATCTCTGAGTTTCCTGTGCCTAATTGTAAAAGACAGCTGATGCGATTTCTTGGTATGGCTGGCTACTATAGGAAATTATGTAAAAATTTCTCAGGTATTGCTGAACCTTTAACAAATTTACTTAAGAAAAGCACAAAGTTCAAATGGAATGACAAATGTCAAGATGCATTTGATCGTCTAAAAGCCATACTAAAGAGCGCACCAGTTCTCTTGGCACCTGATTTTGACAAATGTTTCAAATTAGCTGTTGATGCAAGTGTTGTTGGTATCGGTGCTGTTCTTTTACAAGAAGATAATAATGGTATTGATCACCCAGTTTGTTACTTTTCTAAGAAGTTTAACAAACATCAGAAAAATTACCCTACCATAGAAACGAGTGTCTTGCCTTAATTCTGGCAATCCAGCAGGTTGAAGTTTATTTAACCTCCTCAACTTCACCAATTGTTGTATTCAGTGATCATAACCCTTTAAGTTTTCTACACAAACTTAAGAATAAGAATCAAAGATTACTGAGGTAAAGTTTATTGCTTCAAGAGTTTAATCTTGACATAACACACATAAAAGGGAAAGATAACAATATACCAGATGCTCTTTCAAGAGTTTGAAATTCCAATAGTCATTTTCCCTAAATCAAGTTCAAACTGGATTTTCAAATTGAACTTTCGTTATCTTGACTATTTTTATTAGTCTGAAATAATTAATATTTGAGTTTGTTATTTCCTCTGTTTACTTCAGTTAAAGTGTCATATATATGTATATAAATAATATTGCAAAAACGAAAGATTTATTTCATAAACCTTTCTTTTTCTTTTCAAGGGGGGAAGTGTTATGTACATACCCAGTTATAGCTTTGTTCATGTGTGTATCTATTTTGAATGGTTTTCCCCTGTTGCTATTATTAGAACTGGATTCTCTCTTGTGGAATATTGTTCTGGAAGTTTCCGGGCCTTTTTACAATCTGATTACTAGAAATTATGCAACTAATTTTAACATGAATTTTCTGGAAGTTTCTCTGTTATTATAAAAGGAAAAGCTCTTTACATCTGAGCGTTCACTAGTTAATACATGATTGCCAGACTAAAGTGGGGATTATTTTGTGTTAGTGTCATATAATTAGTGCTTGGATTACATTCAGTTTGGATTAGGATCAGACTAGTCTAAAGTTGGGATTATTTCCTGTGCTTGGATTATATTCAGTTTGGATCAGGATCAGACTGGAATTAAGACTGGAATAATTTGTCTTCTGTATTTAACGTCTAAGGTATTGTTTTGTATTATTGTAATATTGTCACTGATTATTTGATATTTTTGTTAATAAATTCTGTTAATTGTTATCACGGCGGGGAATCACGTGACACAACAACAAAAACAATGACCCGACATTTGAAGAAAATCCCCCACTTCAGGTAAGAAAATCTTCAATAATTCCGTTAATACGTGACCGATTGGAATTTGGTTTGAAGCAGAGAAGGCGGAAGGACTCCGGGGATTTGCTTGATGTGTTATATTTTTTAAACAACACCTGATAAAAAGTTATTGACGAGCAAACAAATTATCCAGGGTAAAAAATTTGTTTGCTCGTCAATAACTTTTCTGTGCGGTTTTTTCCCAATTAACAACATTTACATATTACATGTTACTCTATGTTCTTTTAGACAACTTCTCCAAGGAAACATCTTCCCAAACACTTCACATGCATATCGTTTGGGTCCATGTTTGCCCATCTTATGGTACATAAGCCTGTACTTGTACTGAAATGATGCTGGACACAGATCGCACTTGAATCTCTTGCCTCAAGTGCTTCCAAGGCAAACAACTAGATGTCGCGACAGTGATCCCGATCCTGGGGAATTAAATTCCCTTTTACAGTGGTGACATCGGTGTACAGGGTACCTTTAGATGTTTGGCACAATGGTACCTATAGGGCCTCTTCTGGTTGAATTTCTTATCACACAAACCGCACTCGTATTCGAACTCTTTTATGTGTCTCTACCTTTCGAATAGAAGGTAAAACATGGAAACCCACGTGGATGCCTTCTTATCGCTTCACATGTACTCGTAAGCGGTTTTTAAAATGATATTTCATTTGCTTTTAGAAGTATTATGTATACGGGGGTAATAACCAGCATCCAATAGAGGGCACATTGCAGGAATCTCGGAATCGGCCTCAATCAGCCAAGGTAAGATCCACGTAACCTTGGCTCGCGAAGATGGGTACTAGGCTGATACTGATCTTTTTTTCGTTGAGTTGTAAAGTTAGATAACGCACGTATTTTACTCCGATAATTTATTGGTAGATTTACATAATAAAAGTCGGGATTGCCAGTATAGTGTACAGGTAATAAATATTAACGAATTTCTATATAATTTCGTAAAGATTCCAGTTTCTTTACTGCATATTCACATATCCACTCAACACCCCCCCCCACACACACACACATACTTACACCTATTTTATGTTTTTCCACCCTGATTTCTGGTTGCTCTCTCTCTCTCTCTCTCTCTCTCTCTCTCTCTTAAGGCCACATTCAGGTGATGGAACAACTTTACAAAAAATACAATTTTTGTTAGGCATATGAAACATCCTTTGTTTACGAGTACTAACAAATTATTATCAAAACCACTAACATTGAATTGTAAGGTATGGTGGGAGATGGCCACGACTCCCATCATACCAGTTGACGTGGCTAATAAAGATCTAAAAAAAAATGTAGTTTAATTGGTAAATCTTGACAATATTCGAAATGAACAGAGGTCTGTAAAATCACAAAGACAACTCGAAATGCCTCCTTCGAACAACTTTAAAACCATTCAGGGAAAAGGAGAATTCATAAGGTTGTAGACGAAGGTGTTTCGAAACCGCATCTCTTTATAAGTACCATGAATGTTAGATATGGGCACGAAAGCAAAATAAAAAAATCACGATAACAGAATTATCGTTATATTTTTAACATAAATATTTTTGTTTTATCACGGTACTTCTCTTGAAAAAGTCTTAAGAGTGTAGACTGGCTTGTATTTACTATTTTATTATGTTGTTGTTAAATAGACAAATTTCATAGATCTACAATTACAAAAATAAATTCCGCATGATGTATATCACCAAAGGGCAATATTTCTTGTTCGTTAGCATATACGAACTTATCAGTCTTCACTAAGGGCAAGTCTGCTGTCATATTTTGTAAACCGTACTCATCAATTTAAGTGGATCGCAAAAGTAAAAATGTAGAGTAACGTCAATGTAAAAGTGGCCTTAACGTATATCTTGCCTTTGACTCCTCCGAAATAAATATAATTGTGCTGCTGGAAAAAAGGCAACTTCTCAACAACCTCCCTACTTGTAAATGTATAACAGTTGACAAGATCTAGTTCTAAACCATGTATATACAACTATGCAAAGCTTCTCAATTGAATGTCAAGTTCGCCACTCCCATATACATCAAATGGTGTGCACATAGAATTTTCTCACAATAGCCACTGCCAACCAATATGGAATCTTGTATGAGATTTGTAAGGCCTTGGTTTTGCATTAAAGGCTTTGTTGCATACATCATGCAATATTGACTAAGTACGTGTACTTGTCTGTTCTTTTTTTTATATGGTGATCATCTATTAGAAATCTATGAGAAGCATTATATGATGTGTATTTAGCGACGACCTTAGATAAACAACGAGTGTTTATCTCATGCTCCCCTAATCTCAATAACGAGACGCTGCGATATTCTGTTGCTCATATTCGGACATTTCCTATACCTCGTACCGTCTCACGTCCATCGTAAATTTTCCTGTGGCAAAGATAAAGCACTAGACTGACTTTCTGTTTCCCCAGTTTAATCTGTATTGCAGGGAAATGTGACTAACTTTAGTAGCAAACATGACCAAAGACAAATTATTAAACTCTAAGATCTTGTAGAAGTCTTTTGTAGTTTCGTGTGGTTTCGGGAACGTAAACAACTCGACTAACAGATGTTCAAATGCACGGTTTTGTCGTGTTTTCAGCGTTTAAATTGAAAGCATTTGTATTTCAAACGAATTATTGTTGAACACTCAAGCTACGTGTATGTTTAAGTCCTTATTTTATGCTCTATTTGCAAAATTAGAAGAGTTCAAGTTTGCGCACAATTTCTATGCGGAGCTTTCAACTGATTTTGTCTTGATCAAAGAGTAACATAGCCTTCGGGACAGTTATCTGTAATACATGCTCGCCATGAGTATTTGGCGAAATAAATGGGAGGATGTTTTCCTGTTTTAGGATCAGATTTAATCAAATGCAAACAAAAACCGTTAAAAAGTCTTGCTGTGAAAATATTTTCTTTAGCACTGTCTCGTTATAAGAAGACAAACCCCCGTCCTTTTCCATTTCTATTTAACATCGCAGATGAATAAATCGTAAAGTGTAAGGCGGATTTGAAGGATATGTCATTTCAAGCCAATCATAAACGGCAGTTGTAGTTCCAGCAAATCAGAGACTGTGCACAGTGCGTATTTAATCATGGTGTGCAGAGTTGTTGCAGCTCTCGTGGTGTTTACTAAGGCTAGGTACCGTTGGCCCCAGCCAAATAAAACAACATGAATATTGACAAAGTGATTTTTTTTTTTTGACAACATGAAGCAAATTATCGCCGTAGTCATTACAAAGTCTTTATTCAGGAAAATAAAGAACTGTTATAATTTCACAGTGCTTTCGATATTCGAACTAAGGCAGTAAATGAAAACCATAGAATAGGCATCAGATATTTTAGAAGGAACTTTTCAATTCTTGGGCAGTGTCTACATACAGAGAAAAAGTATCCCATTAGCATGCTGCGAAAATAAGCAAGAGAACCTTTACAATGACCAATTACCTTCCGTACCACGACTTAAAGGTGGCCCTTCAGACATTGGGACGAAAGTTTTACAAAAATACAAAAAAATCATCCTTATACTCCCAAAGCCTTATCATTTTCATTCATAAAACTCCATTAGTCGAAAACCATCCGACAACTAAATAAATTTGAGATTTACTACAGCCCAGGTCGACAATGAAGGGAAACACGGTCTATTTTTACATGAGCAACTCGCTCATTTACATACCGGAAATATACAGACGATGCGTCAAACATAGCGTCCAATGTTCTAGACATTATGGAAAATTATTACATGTTTGTTATGCTATGGAATTTAATAGAAATTAGTTACGTGCGAGTCACTTAACATTCCCACAATGCTTTTTTTTATTTCGGCGGGAAATCTAAAAATAGCTTAAGAGGCTACGTAGCCTTTTAAGGGAATACAACAATTTTTTTTTTTTTTTTTTTTTAATTTTATGATTCTTAATTACTGATGATTTGTATTGTTTTTTCACATGAATTTCATAGATATATATTATTTTTCAATTTGGTGTGATGTTAAAATTCTAAATACCCACATTTAAAGAAAACCCGAATAAAAATCGTGATGTCGAAGATTGCAAACATCTGATAAATTCTTGTCAATTTTTTGTTGGGATGATTCTATAATGATTCTAATGAGGTAAGCTGCTCCTCGGGCAATTCTATTTGTTTTGTCTGGTAATCCTCGGGCAATTCTATTTGTTTTGTCTGGTAATATTTTATTTGATTTATCTAACAAAAAGCTGGACAGACTTCCTAGCTTTCGTCAGGCTATATACTACCTAAGTATTGAGGCCAATTCATGTTTCGAATAGGAAACTTTCAAACCTTTGGGCTTCGCAGGCATCAAAGGGACGGCATTGGTCAAGAACAAACTGCATGGAATATCTACTTATGTCAGTCATACCTGTAAGTATGAATTACTTTGTGAATCAAAGGATTGTGTTTTCAGCCGGCGAAAGATTTAAAGTCACTGAGACAGTTAAACCATAATTTACGTACAAGTATTCTTTATATGAGGTGCACCGTTTCTAATGCTGTTATAATTTGTGGAACAACCGCTTTCCATGTTACCTGCGATAAAGAGAATGTTAAACTCGGCTAAATGTGATCCGCCTTGAATGAAATAGTTCACACACATGAATTCAAATAGCTTAACCTGCCTTCATGTGAATATATTTTTAATTATATTTACAAACAGTTTGAGGGCATAATAAACGAACTTTGATGCGTTACGTAATAATTTAGCTGAAAATCACATAAAAAGGTAAGCGCAATGTACTACATGTTTCGCCCTCGTGACGCTATAATTTGGTTGAGTGTTACAATAAGTCAGGCGTCATGGAAGCCGAGTTCTCCAAATAGGTTTACAGATTCTTCAGACGTGTCTAACAATAGAATTAGGACTTCGTTATCAGATACCGACCTACAAGAGGACCATATTAGCCATCTTGTCTTTATATTGTGCGTTTTAAGAAAAGGAATGTATTCACTTGTTTTGAACTCGTCGTAATTTTAACAGTGATGTAGCAAAGGTCTGAACTATTGCTACTGAAAACAATCTCTACGAAAAAATAGTTAATTTTCCTAGCGAACAGAGTCGAATTAATTATTTTTATTGAGAAAGCAATGAAACCCACTACAGTTACAAAGCTAAACGGGAATCTTACATGCAACACAGTTTTTGTACTTTTTACCATTAACTTTTTGTTAAAAACGGCACTGCACTACAGGAAAAAGTTAGTGAAACTGCCATCTTAAAAAAAAAAAAAAAGTTTACGCTAAAAAGGATAAAAAAAAAAATTGTGGATGTTCCTACAGAATAAGACTGACTAAATATTTTCGAGATTGAACTCGTTGGGTGAAACCGAAATGTGCTCGACTTTTTCTGTAGGTATATTAGATCTATAAGAATTCCGATGCAATTGAAGATGACTCTGGTCATAGGTTAGCCAAAAGGTAAGATACACTGTAGATCCAAATGACAAATTTTAGACTCTCCCAAACTCAAAGTGTTTGCAGATGACAATTTTGAATTTGATGAGAATGGCAGAAAGTTTTCGGATGGGCTAGAAAACACTGTGGGAAAATGAGAAATTGCTCGTTAGGAGCAATTTCTCCTTTTCCCACAGTGTTTTCCATTCACTTCAACTGCAGACACGTAAAAACAAGGGCTTCTTTGGGAAAGAGTTAAACTAGCGTTACACATTCTATGTGGTCTTACCTGTCTCCTATTACGTGCATTCTCCTGCATGTTCTAAAAAGAAGTCCATACAACATTGTTAACGAAATATGCACTTTACACAATCCTATTTGCAAGCACTACCTAATCTTTTATAGGCGGTTGAATTTAGCCCTGCAGCCTATACTAGTAGAAAACCGCAGACCTAACTCGGGAGCGCAGTTTGTAACGTACAGGACGTGAGACCAAAGGTCGCTGGTTCGAGTCCCTCAGCGAATTTCTTTTCCATTTCTGCATGAGCCATTCCTCTATCACCGCTGATCATTTTATCGACGATGGTTTTGTGGCAAAGAAGCCAATGGCCTGGGAAGAATATTGTGATAAGTACCGATAAAAAGAAAGCCCGGAAAACATGGGTTGGTACATTTGTTGCCATAGTATGATATAGGGTTAATTCACGTTTTTAAGGTCGTTAACATTCGCAGAGGCCCGAAAAATGCTTTAACGCCCGAGTGCGAAGCACGAGGGTGTTTAAGTATTTTGAGGGCCTCTGCGAATGTTAACGACCGAAAAAAACGTGAATTAACGCTATTATTGCATGAAGTACAGGTATTTCAACAATAATTTGCACAGATAGCAAAAATATTTCCATAGAAATGCAAGTTAGCGAACTGTACTGTACGTAAATGGGTCAAAACCGGAAGTCGGCGAAGAAGTTTTTGTTACGATTAGTAAAGGGCCGTTAGTTCTGTATGCCAGTTTTGATTCTCTCGGTGTAGATACACTTCTATTGATTTTTAATACACACTGGACTTATGTCGAATAAACTTGCACACGTTTGGACGATTACAACTAGGATGAATGCGTGGATATAAATTTCTGTAACTAAAGGCGACAGAGGGTTCGATCTACATCAAGCGAGGCGGACCGGTCACGTTAAAAAGTGGGTGGGATATAGCTGGTTTAGAGTACATTTCACGGGTGAATTTTTGTTCAGATCGCGATTAAACTGAGATTCTGAGCAAAGGTTGTTTGTGGTGTACTAATATCATCAAAGACATGCCACGAAAAGGATCGAATATGATTCGAATTCCTACAGTTTGATGTCGGAGTCTAGGGAAAATCTGACAAGGACAGACGTTGTTTACAAGGTAAGCCCGAATCGAGGATATTAATAGTACAAAGCCGGTCGTTAACAGCGCGTGAATTTACTGATTAATACCCTTTTTCTCCCGTTAACCGCCCGATTTTTACCCGTTAATACATGCTTGTAACGGCCCGAAAAGGCACGTTTTTATGCAATAATTGAAAAAAAAAATGTTGAAAACAGAGTTCAACACAATGCAAACAAACGGGCTGATCTGCCATTTATCAAATAACGTGATAAATTAATTGCCTATATCGAGTCAAAAACAAACTTAGCCTACTGGACAGACAAAATCAATTGTAAAATATCCCCAACATGTTCTCTCACACACGTTCATTAATACAGTAGCGGCGTTTCAGAAAATCTTCATGGTGCAATTTACCAAACAAGTTAAAATACACAACTATAGTTCAATAAAATCCATATCGTCGGTTTACTTCCAAAACCTCGTAACTACAGCTTGTAACAAGCTGTAGTTACGAGGTTTTGTAAGTAAACTGACTATATATCTGTAACAACGGCTTTATCATGAGGTTGCTAATAGCAGAAAGTTTCCACCCATGTCCGCCTAGGAAGACTGCACAGGCTTATAGGGATCGATACCTTTTTGCAGGAGCATGAAAGTCTCATGTCCCAAAGCATTGTGAACGGCTGTTTTTCTCTCTGTGTTACTGCACAACAAATCCGCTTCTCAGGACTTTTAGTCCTTTGATCTTCTCTGTAACTGAATCACTGTCATCTGTAATAGTATGAAACTTGATGTGAAGATCCGTCATAACGAACCATTATCACATAGAAATGATAGAATAGAGATAATGAAATAGCCATCCGTTCACTAAATGAGCTATTGAAATGACATGTCCATCGGCCTTTGTGACATCATTTCCGTTCAACACCTAACATATCATGCAGAATTTTTGCAAGTCTAATGGTATTTTGAACTTGCATATTACACTGTTTCTATCTCTTGAAAACCAGTATAATTATTTGTCAAATAATTCAAGTTGTCATCCCGGACTTTAAAAAAAAAAAATGTGTATTTTTCTTTTTACAAACTTTTTAATTAATCCCATTCTCCTTGAACTCTTATCCTGCTAAATAACTAAAATTAAATTTTTATTTTGATAGTAAAATCCAAAATACTGTCATTTCAAAGTTATGATTTTGGGAATACTATCTCCGGACAGTGTAGATCCAAGATCAGACTGCACGTTCTGTGCAGTCTGATCTTGATCTACACTGTCCGCAAAAGGTCAATGAGATGTGATAAGCAGTCAAAGGGTTGAATTATTCTATTGAAGGAAAACACAATGGCTTTATATAAGCCGTGCTCTTTGAAAAAAGATGCAAAATGCGTTTGCGGAAAGTTTCGAATCAGGACCTGGATCGAAACATTTTTTTCTCTGTGGGTCTATTTTCTGTATGCCCAAAGACATAGAGGATATTTGTATTTTTCAGTGAAAGATCGAAATTTATTTCATCGAGTGGACACCATCGGTAATATTTTCACGCGTGGCGCAGCCACGAGTGAAAATATTACCGATGGTGTTCACGAGATAAAATAAATTTCGATCTTTCACCGAAAAATACAAATATTCTATTTATTTCATGCTTTTAACCCTTTCTGGGAGGAGCTTTATCAAAATTCAGTACAGTTTTTTTCCCTTATTCCCCGTGGCGTACCCCTCCCGCATAGCAACGTTACGTCAAGGGCGAGAAATGTAAGGTATGTGACGTCATATTTCCCATCTGGTTGTTAGGCACGCGCAATTTACCTAGGCAACAAGAACGTGAAAATCGGTATTTTCACTAGTGGTACCCGTGTAAAATCGAAAAATATTTTCACTGCTATTTCTCGATATCCTACCGGAAATCATGAAATAATACTCTATCTCTTGATTAAGTCTGTTGTGTAAAAAAAAAAAGTAAGAAAAACGGATATCACGGATCGTGTCATCATGTTAACTTTAGGTGGCCTTTCAGATTTTGAGACTAAAATTTTACAAAAATACAAAAAAAAATCCTTCTTATACTCCCAAAGTCTTATAACTTTCACTCATAAAACCCAGTAGTCGAAAACCATCCGACGACAATAGAAATTAGAGATTTACTAGAGCCCAGGTCGACACCGACGGGAAACACGGTCTATTTTTACCTGAGCAACGCCCTCATTTATATACCGGAAATACACAGCTAGACGAAGCTTCAAACATAGCTTCCAAAGAAAGGTAATATGAAAAATAATTACATGTCTGTTATGTTATGGAATTTAAGAGTCATTAGTGACGTGCCATTATTCCCACAATGTTTTTTTTTTTTTTGGCGCGAAATAGCTTAAGAGGCTACGTAGCCTCTAACCCACCTTTAAATATGAGATGCCTTGCTTAGTACCATGGAACACAGAGGTGCATTAAGCCTCCTTTTTCCGGAATACCGCTTATAAATCTGAATTTTCTTACCTCGGAGAAGGCTATTTATAGCGTGACAGGTTCACTGAAGCGGCTCTCGGGGAAAATAGGATTAAAAATATCTTTGTAATGCATAGTACCAAACAACTTGTTCGCATGATACGGATACATTTCGTCTAAAACCCCTCCCAATCCGAAAGTATATCATAAGCAAAATAGTTGGTTTCCGGCTGGCTTCGTCGATACTTCTTGCAATTGCATTAACAGAACAGAACAGAAGTTTATTTCCGATGACTTGAATAATGTTCATCGTCATTACAAAGCTAATACAAATATAAGAATAGAATATCATGTACATACATGTAACAATAGCTGACATTGAATAAATAAGACACACTACATTACATTAATTCTTTACCAAACAATCCCTGGTTTTTACGACCCTGAGATAGAAGCCTTTTGAAAACATTGAGGGAAAAGGAGAAAATGCTGGTAACCACAACGTTTTCTGCCTTACAGGAAACAAATTTATTTCAATTTTTGAGTTACGTTTATTTTGTCGTCTGCAAGTGCTTTCATTTTGGACCGGTCTTAAATTTTGTCCTTCGGTAAAGGGTTAACTATTAGGCATGTAAGCGCAACTCACTGACCTTTTGCGGACAGGACAAAAATAAGATCAGATTGCACAGAACGTGCAGTCTGATCCCTGGATTTACCCTGTCGGATACGGAGATCTTTTTCCGCAAAATATACAGTCAGACATATTAAGTTAAGCAGCACGCGAACAAATTTAGTCATATTTTTTTCATGGATAATCTCTTATTTGGTATATTTTCAAGCTATGCACGGACCCACTAGGCAAGTAACAGGCTGCTTTATGAGCCAAATGAAATGATGGCTACAAGAAAACTTTCCGAAGCCGAGAAATGGAAAATTGAGGGCATGATTAATGCCGGTCTAAGCCAATGGGCTATTGCTGGTCAGTGTTGGTGATGCTTAACCCTTTACCCCATAAGGCATTTCTGTGTTATCTCTAATTGACCCTAAATAACAGCAAGGATGAAGCTGTTTCTTATGTGTATATGACACCTTTTGATAGCATAGAAAACATTGTGGCAAAAGATGAAATTGCTCGTGACGAGCAATTTCACCTTTTGTCACAATGTTTTCCAAAGGCTCCTGTGAGCAATGCGTAAAAATGAGTATCTATGGAGTAAATGGTTAACTTATGTCTGACAGATTATATTTTTGTAATAGCAGCATTCGTACTTTTACTGTGGGCTTGGAAATAGGGCTCCGTATCGGTCAGTTTGATCGATACGATATTTGTATCGATACAAAATGATCGATATTCGATATATCATATGATATTTCAATTTTCAATAAAAGAAAGAAAAAAATGCGAAAATTGTGTTTGTTCTTTTTTCAGCATACCTGAAAAACAAAATACCGCAAATTTAACACTTCTAGATTGTATTGAAATTTCATAATTATGTACGCCTAAATTAATATGAATTCTAACTAAATCTACATTTACTACTCATTAAAAAGCTGAAAAACAGTCTAAGAGGACTCTGATCGGACAATGTCAAGGAGACATTTTGTTGTGTCATGGGTTTCCGTGTTTTTTTTTTTCACCGAACAATTTTTCATGCATGCTAATTTCTGGATAGGTATGTTCGCATGATTCGACATAGATTTCTCAATAAGGATTAGAACTACATGTAGCATCAAAACCTGTTAATTTACTCACGATAAATAGATAATGGCCTTTTTTGTCCATGTTTTTTCTTACGTGAGGTCTCGCGTGTGATTAACGTTTGTTGTGCAAATTTCAATTCTGTAAAATGATTTACACAATAATTTACGCGAGTAGGAACACTGATTTCAGATAATCTAATGGAAAAAGAGATCTGATTTTCGAGCCACATTTTTCGGCAATATTAAAAGATCGACCAAATAAAATCTTAGGAAGGTTGAAAGGTCACGGCTTCAATTATTTCCATCGCTACCCCTCGATCATATCAAGAGATGTTCATTACCTTTCTTTAATCAACTATATTGACCAATTATCAGCGTAAAGTTGTCTACAATCTGCTGATTGATGCATAATTTGCAGATTTCAAACAACATGACGGGGGAACGAGAATAGGGGTATTAGCTAATTGTCATCCACTGTGTAACGGGTACAGGGCGAGTAATATAGAATGACGCATTTCGATTGGTTGTAAGTTTCCCAGGTAGCCACACCTACCTCTACGACTACTCGACTTTAGAGATTACCTAAAGTAAACTCGTAATGAATTTCGCCGTTAAAAACAACTAAATTGGGTATTTATATGCTTTACTTTTATTTTCTTTTGATGATCGATATTTTGTTCGATACAGAAACGTTCGATCCGATATATCTATCGAACGTAAAATACCGGTCTTCGATATATATCGAGTACCGGTACGGAGCCCTACTTGGAAATGTCATGTAAGTTTTGCAGCAGGATAAGAAATATTAAGGATGAAACCATCGTTTCACAGAAACATTATTCAAACGGCCTGCAAAATGCGAAAGGGGGTATTCGGACGTTTCCGTAAAGTGTCGTCTCGGATCAGCCTGTGTAGTCCGCGGAGGCTAATCCGAAACGGCGCTTTACGATTACATTGGATTTTGTTCCACAGTAGACTTGCACAAAAAACAGAAACGGAAAGTGTCGATTCGGATTAGCCTGCGCGGACTGCGCAGGCTGATCCGAAACGACATTTTACGCAAATATCCAAGTGCCTCTTTTCGCGTGTTGGAGGCCATATTATCTTTAAACACAACAAACATAAAGTGCAATGTTTCGTCGGCTAGAGTGCTGTCTCATGATTTGATTTTATAGATAAGAGTTTTCATGTCAACATTTTTACAACCATAAGTAATCAAAGTACTGAAAGTACTCATGGAAGTCGATTTTAGAATTAGATTGAGTAAGTGAAGAAATCGTTCCCCCTGGTCTGAAGGTGCGTTCAATTTGGATGTGACCAAAAGTTTCTCATCATGTGCAGAGTGAAATAGTCAACAAAACTCAATACTATTTAAGGTGAAACAGTTAAACAAAAAGAAGAACAGAAACAAAGCTTCTTTTTTTTCAATTTAATTTAAAAGAAGTATCATCTTCTAGTAACATGAATCGAGTACCACAACAAAAAGAATATTATGTAAAGGTAGTTGGAACAAGTAAACAGTATATTTGTGAATAAACACCTCAATCTCAAGCAGGACATGTCAATACCCTTTCGCACACAATGACGACTTTTGACTACTCTTGGAGAGAAGCAGCTTGAAAATATTGTGGCAAAAGTAGAAAACAATTGAATACTAAGTGTTACATTCTTATCCCAGTGCTTTGTCTCAATTCAGACCTTTCAAAAAGGCTCGCAAAAAGACTAGGAAGTTTAACCCATTACCACACAATCCCTACTTTTGACGCCCCTGAGAAAGAAGCCTTTTGAAAACATTGTAGGAAAAGGAGAAAATGCTGGTAACTAGCATTTTCTCCTTTTCCCACAGTGTTTTCTACCCTTCCCAGAACCAATTTCAATTTTTCAGTCACCTTTATATTGTCGTCTGCAAATGCTTTAATTTTGAACCAGTCTAAAATGTTGTTGTGTGGTAAAGAGTTTTGAACTTTGAACTGCATAAAAAAGAAAATGTGGCTTTTATTGCATAATATTTCAAGGGACCAAAACAAAAATCTCATATTTTTCTTATATTTTCGAAATATCAAAATAAGCAATAATAGCTTGTAAAGATCTTTCTGATATTTTTTTTAATTTTATGCCCTTGTAGTATGATGAACATTGAAAGTATATTTTGATACTTCAGCTAGAGTATATTCTCATACTGTTAAATTTGTTTAATGCAGAGAATACTTCTAAGACAAATTTAGGGACGATACAACTTGTATAAAGAGAAATAAATGGCCCTTGAATCAAAACTTAACCCATAGCCAAGTAGCCCGATTTTTAAAGTTGTTCGGTATATTTTTGAAAACACTGTGTCCAAAGGTAAAAATGCTTGCGACAAGCATTTTCATCTCTGCTGATGCTTTGAGTTGCAAATAAATGAAAGTGAAAAAAGCTCAAAATCTTATACTTGATGATGATTTTTAAAAAGAAAACATGAGTACATGTATTTAGCCAACAACTTGCACACTATGTCAAAGGAATCTACAGATATACACTGGTACATTGCAACACAATGCTTTCTTCATATAATCCAAATAGTGTCTCTTTCCAAAAATGTTTATATTTATCCTTTCAGTACCTATTCCACTGTTTTGACCGTTTTTTGAAATTGTCTGCTGAAATTTGGGACAATTTAATTTTTGTCTGCTAGTAACTATTTATTAAACAACAAAATTTTAGACTGGTCTAAATTGAAAGTACTTGCAGACAACAAAATAAAGGCAACTCAAAAATTAAAGTTTTCTTTCAGGCAAGGCGGAAAACACTGTGGAAAAAGGAGAAATTACTGGTAACCAGTATTTTCTCCTTTTCCAACAATGTTTTCAAAAGCCTTCTGTCTCAGGGTCGTGAAAACCAGGGATGATTTGGTAAAGGGTTAATTGGTTAAAGAACAGGCAAATATAGTAAGATACAGCATGTAAACATAAAGGTAGTGGCAAAAATATAATGAACATGTACCAAAAAGTAATCAAGTGAAAATATATACACAAAAACCTGACTAGCCAGACGATGTGCATGTAAAATATCAATCTATCACTCTATCTATATAAAAAAATTTAGTCTTGAAAAGATTAGCAAACAAGAAATGAACTTTTGCTCAAAGTGTGCAGTAGCCTTTTGAAGAAAGAAAACATGGTGACCAATGGAGTAAATACCAATTACAAGCACTTTCTCGTATACCCAAAATGTTTCCAAAAGCATTCTACCTCAAGTCTATAAACTAGAGGCGCTTGAGCGCCTGTATCGCTCCACAGGCCTGATTTTTCTGTAACGGTGAAGAGAAGTTTTAAACAATTACCATTCATTCCTGCATTTTAGGTCACTTTAAAAGAAAAAAGCTATGAAAACGTGAGAAAAGAAGAAAATAAAAGTAACCTGCATTTTCTTAGCTTTACACAATAATTTCTACCCTTTTTGATACAAGTTTTACTAATTTGAAGATTTATTATGTTGTCTGCAACATCTTTCAATTATGGCCAGTTATAAAAATTTTGTCTTCTGGTTATAGTTAACTCATTACCAAACGACAACATTTCAGGGTTGTCAAAATGGAAAGCATTTTGTAGATGAAAAAATAAAAGTGACTGAAAATTTAAAAGTTGTTTTGTGAAGGGTAGATAACATTGTGGGAAAAGGTTACCAGCATTTTCTCCTTTTCCCACAATGTTTTCTAAAGTCTTCTTTGTCAGGGATCAGTTTGATTGGATAACAAAATGCCTTATCACAACAGTGAAGCCCTGTCCCTCTTTGTACTAGGTTACCAGTAGGTCAACAAACATTTACCAGAACTAATCAAAGTGCAGAGGTTCTCTTGTTTTATATGAAAAGGATTATAGATTATGTAAAGCAAACATCTTTAACTCTTTACCAAACGACAAAATTTGGGATGTGACCAAACTGAAAGCATTTGCAGACAACAATTTAAACATTGGTGAAATGATGATTTCTCTCTTTGATAGAGTAGAAAACACTGAGGGAAAAGGAGAAAATGCTGATTACCAGCATTTTCTCCTTTTCCAAGAGTGTTTTCCAAAGACTTCCTCTTTCGGGTCGTTAAAAGTCAGGATTGTATGGTAAAGACTTACCACCACAGGAACTAACCTTCAATACAACAATGAAATCAAAATGAATAGTATGAGAGAAGAAATTTTTCAAAGATTTTACTTTATACCATAAAAGGAAAATGAGTCTCCCATAAAAGCCATGTTTTTTGACGGATCTTTTTTTTTTTTAAGGAATTCTGTAGACCTTTATCTAAGGAACATTCCTGCAAAAAATAATGTTATCCAATTAGCGGTTTGGGAGGAGAAGATTTTTAAAGGTTTTTGACTTTGGTTGCCATGGAAACCAGAATTATTCATGGAACACAATTATTTGAAGGAATTTGAAAGAGGACCACCTAAGGAACATTCCTGTAAAGTTTGGTAGAAATCCAGTCAATAGTTTCTGAGGAGAAGTTTTTTAAAAAAAAAGTTTACGGACGCACGCACATAAACGTCTTCTTTTGTAGAGATTAGTCCGAGTCTGCACTGCTGTAGTCTAGTGCTTTACCTAGTGGCTCTTAATGATGGTGTACTTGTTTTCTGCAATCTATGCCTGCAACTCCCCTTCTACTTGGGAGGATGGCTCCCAGCAAGACTGAAAAAAAAAGCCATTGAAATTTAAAAAAAAAATGAATTTACTTTTGAAAATCAAACAAACAAGTTAGTATGAAATTCCCACAAAAAAAATATTCTGGGCTATTTTTCACACACAATTTGTGTTAGTAGCAGTTAACATTACCAAACAACAATATTTTAGGTTTGCCCAAATCAAAAGCATTTGCAGACCAAAAAATAAAAATAACTGAAAATTTGAAATTTGTTTTGTGGAGGGTAGAAAACATTGTGAGAATGCTGGTTACCAGCATTTTCTCCTTTTCCCATACTGTTTTCTAAAAGCTTCTTTCTTAGGGTCGTCAAAAGTAGGGATTCTGTGGTAATGGGTTAACTATGTTTCCTAATAATCAGCTGCAATATGCATTAGCAATGGAAGGATTTTCTGCAGTATCTCTGCACTTTTCTTGATCTATGCCCATAGCAATTAGAATTTCTGGTGATAATGGAAATATATAATTTGAGTCACAGTTATTTTGAGAATTTTAGAGAATCACAGTAGTTCTATTATTTTCAATAGCAAATGACTGAGGAAACAAGTGAGTCAAGATAGCCCTATTTCAATCTCCTGAAAAAGAATGTTGAATTATCATCAATGCTGATACACCAATAAGAATGTCCCAACATGTTAGTAAACAAACGGCATAAGATCAGTCTTTTTCCAGATCTTACGTTGGGCCATGCAAGGTCTGAAAGAGATTAACTCATTACCCAAATGACAATATTTTAGGCTTGTCCAAATTGAAAGCATTTGCAGACCAAAAATAAAAGTGAATGAAAATTTGAACTTTGTTTTGTTAAGGGTAAAAAATATTGTGGGAAAAGGAGAAAATGCGACTTACCAGCATTTTCTCCTTTTCCCACAATGTTTTCAAAAGGCGTGTTTCCAAAGGTCGTCAAAAGTAAGGATTGCGTGGTAATGGGTTAACTTGAGGACAGTACTGTCGAAAGTTTAATAATCCTCTTACATCTTAGTGATTCTGTTAAAGATACTGAAAGCCAGTTTGTGACATTGCTTTTCTGGGCTTTGTCAAATAGAACTTCAGAAGCAACATGTAAATGTGCTTGTGCTAATGGTGAACAGACACACAATTCTCAAAATACCAACCCATCACAACTGTTCACCATGAGCACTAGGGATAACCTGGGAAGACTAGAGTGGATTTAATACCTTAATTTCATTCTTTGTTTTGGTTGACACTGAAATCTCGTCTCTGTATGTATTGACAACAAATATTGTTAGCTATATGTATTGACCCATTAGGTTCTTTGAGCTCATCTCCCTCCACTCCCTCCAGAGTAACACCTTTCAGTCATCTGTGCCATCTTGAGATCTTAACTGTCTTGACCTGGACGTCTGTCCCTCTGACCTGCACAATCTTCAGAATCTCTTCCTAAAACAGATACAAAGAAATATAACCAAATGATAGCCATACAAAAATCTGAACAGTATTTAACTTAACATTCTTCTTTTATCAAAGATGCATATTGTAGATTGATGCAACATCAAGTTATTGTCCAAAGAATTGAAGAGGGCCTTGATTGTCTAAAATTACCCACCTTACTGTTGAGCAATTTTTTCTTTAACAAAAATGTTTTTCAAAAATCTTTTCAAGGGTCAATTTTACCTCTTATGTTGCTGATTTCCCAGAACAGACTATTCCAGATTTGCTTCCGAATTTCAGTCACTGTAAAATTTGCCAACAGTGCAGACCAACATGAGACTGAATGGCTATGCAGGTTGATCATTGGTCTACACTACACTGTATTAGCAAATATGATCAATATTGCAATAGGCAAGATAGAGGTTAAGGCTTCCCGTTAAGCTCAGCCCGCATTTCTTTAGCTGAACTGCTTTATCCCACTTGAAAGCATCATGCTAACACATACAAACCAGGTCTAACCCCTTTACCAGTTGACAACATTCTAGCCTTGTCCAGATTGAAAGCAGTTGCAGACAACAATTTCAATCTCATTATCTGAATCAAATGCTGCAATTGTTCTTATGACATAGTAGAAAATATTGTGGGAAAAGGAGGCTTCTTTCCTTGGGGTGTCAAAACTCATCACTGAGTGGTAAAAGGTTAAAGAATGCTTCACATCTTTTGTAGATGATAAAATATTGGTTTTAATGTTCAATCAAGGATCATAATCATTTGAGACAAATCTCCCTGACTGTGGCAATTGTTAAAAGCTAAAGTAGTTCGAACAGACATATCTAAAATGGTTTGCATTCTGCATCAACTCAACAGTGCCACTGGTTACCTTTAACTCTTAAGACTACCAAACAATTCCGACTTTCAACAATCCTGAGAAAGAAGCCTTTTGAAAATATTGTAGGAAAAGTAGAAAGTGTGGGTATTCATCATTATCTCCTTTTCTCACAATGTTTTCTATTCTTCCCTAAACAAATTTCAATTTTTGAGCCACATTTATTATGTCATCAGCATAGCTTTCAAGTTGGACCACTCTAAAATTTTGTTATTTGGGAAAGAGTTAACTCATTTCCAAATGACAAAATTTTAGACTTGTTCAAATCGAAAGCATTTGCAGACGACAAAATAAAGGTGACTGAAAAATTAAAACTTGTTCTTGGAAGGGTAGAAAATACTGTGGGAAAAGGAGAAAACGCTGGTTACCAGCATTTTCTCCTTTTCCTACAGTGTTTTCAAAAGGCTTCTTTCTCAGAGGAGTCAAAAGTAGGGACTGTGTGGTAATGGGTTAAGCACACATACTGTACAGCCTTTTTATCTATGCAAACACAATTTGCAAAAAACCTTTTATATCAGATTTGATTCTTTACCACACAACAAAATTCAGACCGATCAAAATTGAAAAAAAATGCAAGAGACATAGTAAATGTGGCACAAGTAATAAGATTTGTCAGTAAAGGATCAGAACACATTATGGGAAAAGAAGAAAAAATTGGTTACCAGCATTTTCTCCTTTTCCCACAATGTTTTCAAAAGCTTTCTTTTGTTCGGTTTTGCATGCACATTCAGTTAGGTTTTTTTTTTTTTTTTTTCAATACTAATGTTTAACCCTTTTTTCTACAGAAGCAAGTATCAATTTTGCAAGATACTTGCCAGCTAAATTGAATGAATCTACTAAATACATGTATTATGTCAATTAACTTCAAAAACTTCAATACCATGACACTTTTTGTATACTTGGGCAACCTGGTTCAAAATCAACCTTTAAAGGTGGGTATTTAGAATTTTCACCTCTCACCACATCACAAAATATATACATGTATATCACTGAAATTTATACGAAAAAACAATACAAATCATCAATAAGTAAGAATCGTAAAATTATCAAAATAAATTTTTTATGGTATTCTCTTAAAAGGCTACGTAGCCTCTTAAGGTATATTTAGATTTCGCGCGAAAAATCAAAAGAAGCATTGTGGAAATGTAAAGTGACTGGCACGTGACTAATGACGCTTAAATTCCATAACATAACAAACATGTTATTATTTTCCATAACTTCTTCTTCAGTCCCTGTGTTTGAAGCAGCATTTGTGTATTTCCGGTAAGTGAGTGAACAAGTTGCTCATCTAAAAATAGACCATGGTTCCCGTCAGTGTCGACCTGGGCCGTAGTAAATCACTAATTTCTCTTGTTGTCGGATGGTTTTCGACTACTGGGGTTTTATGCATGAAAATTAATTATTAAAAGGTACTGGGAGTATAAGGATGAATTTTGATATTTTTGTATAAATTTCGTCCAAAAATCTGAAGGGCCACCTTTAAGTGAAAGTACAAAAGCTGCAATACTTTTGACTGAGCCAATTTAAAGATTTAAATGCATATATATGTTAGATCCAGGTTGACAGCATTAAAGTCAAAATTAACTATGTGAAAGGCGAATAATAGATCAACATTTTATATTTTTCCAACATTTCAATATACTTTCACCTTAGGGCTGCAAAATCCTAGTGCTTAAAGGTAAGTTTAAAAGAATATAAAGGTGTAAGATTTATTACACAAATACAAACCATGTAAACTCACGTTAGAATGGGCCGAAATTATAATGGGCCGAAATTGTAATGGGACGAAATTGTTATCGGTCGAAATTTCCAGTCACTGTAAGGACTGTTGACATTTGGGATTCGTTAAATATTCTTCTTCGACGAAAAGCCATACATTCAACTAGTTATGGCAGCAAATGGAATACAAATCATTCAGATTTATATACTAATGTAGCCTTCTGAAACGCAGGCGTAAAGCTTTCACGAACTTACAATCAATCAAAATGGCGACTGTAATCTTTATAAACAACCACTGACCTACTTCGTTTCTAAACAAACTTAAGGAAGGACGTAATGTCCTTCACGTTTAAAACAAAAACACATTTCAAAAAAGAAAAAAATGCATTGAACTTTTACCTTTGCAGCCTTGGGTTTGTTCAGATCAAATTGTGACTTGCTTGCCTTGCGTTTCACTCGCCGCCGTTTCAAAGCTGTGGTGTGGATGAAAAAGTCACGTTGCGCGTATGAATAAATTAGGTTACTAGCTATTCAACACTTCAGACATTCAAGAAAATTTTTGTTGAAAATGTAAATGCCTTGAAAAATAAATGTGTAACAAACCAATAATTTTTTTGGTAAGAGTATTAATGATGCGTTTTTAACGAAAGCTATTTTTTATGTGAACATATGGGTCCGAGTGACATATCATTCATAAAATAGTGCCCGATTGGTAATCGTAACATCTCGGCCGATTTGATGGCTCTCAACACCTGACTAATGCCGAATGGCTAGATTCGTCCGCATTCATATAGAAAAATATAGGATCTGTGTATTACAAATATTAAGATTTGATAATTATTCATTGAAATGTCATAACAGTTCAAAGAAAATTTCTGCTTAGTGCACGCCTTAGACACGCCCCCTATTGGATGCTGCTTATTATCTCCCTTTACATCATATTTCTTATAGCCAATGAAATGTCGTTTAACAAACCGGTTGCGAATACAATAAGTCAACATGAAGCAATAACCACACACGTACTTGGATATTCCATGGTCAGGTGCTGGGATATAGCCTAAAACTTCTGATAATTGATTGGTCACGCTGAATAACTGTAAATATTGTTCGTCTATGTTTTCTTCGGTAATAAATCATTACAGATCTTGCACACGTCCACGGAGGTATTCATGTTTATCTTCTATTTTTATCGCGACCGACCCCGCTCTATTTTTATCAAAGATGAAATGCTACGAGCGATTTGATTTGATGCATTAGAGCTTACTGCAACCAATGGAATTGCGTATCGGATGATTGTTGAAATCAAGCTCAATCCGCCAAGGGTAGAGTAGCGTAGTGGATCCTAACCCTTCGCTTGAGAAGATGAGTTTCGACTAGCATTTAGTTAGTTATTCATTGCTCGTTCACGTGGTTTGATTTAACCTATTACCACACAATCCCTAATTTTGACGCCCCTGAGAAAGAAGCCCTTAGAAAACATTGTGGGAAAAGGAGAAAATGCTGGTAACCAGCATTTTCTCCTTTTCCCACAATGTTTTCTACCCTTCACAAATCAAATTTCAAATTTTCAGTCACTTTTATTTTGTCGTCTGCAAATGCTTTCAATTTGGACCAGTCTAAAATATTGTCGTTTGGTAATGGGTTAAAGAAGAATAATATGTATCTGCAGGACCAGTCTACCTTGTGAATCAGTCATTTTTTAGAATAGATTTTATGGATTCATAGTCATGTGACGATTGGCTTGGTATGATACGTTGCGGAGATACGTCAACGTTGCTTCCTGGGCCTAAGTTTCGAGGATTGTTGATCGAGAATGCTAGAAAACTTCCCACGTTTCAAATGGGTTTGGCTCTCTATTCGTCTTTCAAGAAAGCTAGGAGATTAAAAAGAGTCTTCTATGGATAGTAGTTTTTTTAAAAGAACATGACTTATGGATCTGTTAGTTACCTGGCCGCTGTGATATAAAAGTGTTACTGACAAAAATGGGGGAAAACAAGCAAGTGTTAAAGGTGGGTATTTAGAATTTTCACATCACACCAAATAAAAAAATATATATATCATTGAAATTTATATGAAAAAACAATACAAATCGTCAATAAGTAAGAATCATAAAATTACAAAAAAAAATGTTTTTGATGGTATTCCCTTAAAAGGCTACGTAGCCTCTTTAGCTATTTTTAGATTTCGCGCCAAAAATCAATAAAGCATTGTGGGAATGTCAAATGACTGGCACGTGACTGATAACGCTTAAATTCCATTACATAACAAACATGTAATAGTTGTTTTCCATAATGTCTTCTTCGGACGGATGTTTGAAATTTTGTCTGTGTTTTCCTGTATTTAAATGAGAGAAATGATAATCTAAAAATAGAACGTGTCTCCCGTTGGTGTCAACCTGGTCCGTAATAAATTTCTAATTTCTCGTGTTATCGGATAGTTTTCGACTACTGGGGTTTTATGAAGGCAAATTAAAAGGCTTTGGGAGTATAAGGATGATTTTTTTGCTTTTTTGTAAAGTTTTCGTCCCAAAATCTGAAGGGCCGCTTTTAAAGATAAGAGAGTTTTGACCTGAAAATGAACTTTGTATTTATATGAAACTACAAGTTAATATCCTTAGAGAATTAGCTTTTTTAGACCCAGGGTCAACCGTGTGCATATTTTCCAGCCCCAAAGTGCCATACAAAAAAGTTCATGTAGCTAACGACGTTGATCTAATTTGATTATTATGAAAATAGCAGGGATTCCCATGCGGGGCGACGATTAATTCAACTGTTATATGAGATCTACTTGAACACTACTGGCAAAACGACAGTAAACCTTTATCTTGTTGAATTAACAGGTTTTGGAAGAGCTTGGTCATGTCGATGCTTGATGTTATAGAGACGTTTCCAGCACTTTCCCATTTTTCTTATTACTCGTCTTGTAGCAACGTTATGGTACACATCATGCATGTTTTTATGTGATGGTGGCGGCTTTCGATAAAGACAGCAGAGTTTGACTTATATTAAGCTAGGGTTCTGTCTTTCCGTCGGGTTACCCCATTGAAGTAATTGTGTGTTACTCTTCCATTTCAATAGGTACATATTTACGACTTTTACGATTCAGTGAACGCAAGCTTAATGCATTTACAAAAATATCAACTCAGTTCAGGTTGCGCACGCCGCGCAACCTTACCTGAATTTAACCCTTTACTGCACAATGCCGACTTTGAAAACATTGAGGGAAAAGGAGAATATGCTGGAAACCATTCAGAATGTCAATGTTATTTCCTCGGAAATATCTCTTCGTTTCGGAATCTGTAGATCTGAGATCAGAAAGTACATTTTGAGCTGTCTAGTGTTAATCTGGGTTGTCATAATCAACACCTTGAGTTGTGCTAAGCAGTATGATGTGGAGATATTCAAAGGACTCGGCCACTGTTTACTATCGATGATCTACATGAAATATTAACACATAAGTTTCAGCAGCAAAAGTTATTTGTTATATATCAAAAAGAGCCGACAAAGTAGAAAGCAGGTGGAAAATCTGACTTGTTTCCCTCAAAGAACGTAACAGCTTCTATGTGGTATGCCTACCATAATTACCTCCCTTTAATGGGTGCAAATGAAAAAGGTTAGTTAAAGTGGGATGCATTAGAATATTATGTTTGTAAACAAATGATAATAGCATTAGATGTTTTGACCAGCCTGCATAGCTCAGTTGGTACAGGTAGGACTCGTGATCATTAGGGTGTGGGGTCGATCCCCACAGCTGGCCATCTAAAATTACTAAAAGTCTTTCGGATGAGACATTAAACCGAGGTCCTGTAAGACGGTATTATACACCGAGCTCGTTAAAGAACCAGGTGAAATTTAGGATGGGTTTTGTCCTGTATCTACACTATCCCCCATAACTAACAGCCTTCAGTGGACGTCGCCCATATGGGAAACCGGTGGCGACGATAAATATTCAATCAATCAGTAGTATTTCTTGGTCCATAACAGATATGCCTACAGCACGGAACGACCCTAATCCTATAAAATCATCATGATCAAGGTCATCATGGAAGAATTTCTTTCAAAATATACCAGATACCGTAGTTTATTTCATGCTTTCCGGTAGGATATCGAGAAATAGCAGTGACCATATCTTTCTATCTTACACTGGTACAACCAGTGAAAATACCGATTTTCACGTTCTTGTTGCCAAGGTAATATATATATATATAATAACGTCATATACCTTATATTTCTCGCGCTTGACGTAATATTGTAATGCGTTGCTATGCGGGAGGGGTACGCCACGGGGAAAAACGGAAAAGAACTGTACTGGATTTTGATAAAGCTCCTCCAAGAAAGGGTTAAAAGCATGAAATAAATATAATATTTGTCTCGTGAACACCATCGGTAATATTTTCACGAGTGGCGCAGCCACTCGTGAAAATATTACCGATGGTGTCAACTCGATGAAATAAATTTCGATCTTTCACCGAAAAAGACAAATATCCTCTATTTACCTTCATAAAAGCAGCCGTGTCATTCTGTATCGTGCAGAACTTAAGAAGTGGTCTAGGATTCGATCCCTTGCTCGGCCAATTCCTTTCCGAGGAATGATGATAAGTCATCGCGACAGGATTGATTCTTCTCCCATCGCTGACCATTGTGTTATGAGGAAAAGAAAAGTAGCCAGTGGCTCAGGAAGAAAATTTTGCGGAGTATTGGTGGAAGAGATTCAAGGAAAGCATGCACTGGTCCCCTCGATATAACTGAATTAATATTGAAAACGGCGTTAAACACCATCCAATCAATCAATTGACCTCCATGAAAGTTTTCAGTCTGCTCTCTCTAATTTCCGCTTCTTAGCGACAAGAAAGTTGTCGGACAAAATATTAACAAGAAAATATTGATGCCTAACATCATTGGCGCCGCAAATCAGTTGTTTCTAAACAAAGTTTTTTTTTTTTTCAGAACTCAGTGAGAAATGAACTGAGAAGTCCTTAACAACCCTTACAATTAAGCAACTTAAAACTTTAAAATAAAACCAATAATGGTAAGACACAATCACAGCCATTCTTCGGCGAAATTTAACATAATTTCAGTTGCAGCTATGTACAAAAGTAATTGACATTCAACAAACAACAAAAGAAAATAGTATGAAAACTAGGTTCCAACTTAACAAATTGATATTAAAAACTGGATATACGTAAATTGACAAAAGTTGGTACGAAATGATCGTAGTGGGTCCAAATGACCAAATAAACATAATAGGTGAGTACGAAATGACCAGAATTGTACGAAATGACCTAGGTACATGACCTAGTTACGAACGGACTTGAAACTGAGTAAACAATATGGCTGCCTCCTTAGGTACTTTAATAAAGAGATAGTGCCTCAGGTCATGGGAAGTCACAATTAGTAAGGTCACGTTGCCCATCCATATGGGAATGTCAAATTCGACAAAACAGTAAGAAGAACATACATGTATGTAATGACGACTGTAACTAATGATACAATAGTAACTGGTTGAACAAGGAAGCGTATGTATTCAGTCTGAGGGGTTGCTCCTATGTTCTGTTTTTAATTGAGTCTCCGCAACCCTCCATTGCAGCCCTTCTTTAAAAGTATCTGGAAATCTCAAAATCTAAATAATCATTTTTCAGTCGGCTTAACGTGCCTTTGTCAGCTATGAGAATGGGCAGAGATCGACAGATAAATGATTAAACTTCACTTTGACACGAAGTTTAGTGCAAGGTTTTCATTGAACCTTTTGTAATTTCCCATTTATTTGGCATAAATACATCTGGCTAATTTGTAAACAAACACTCATAATAAATTCTAATAACTTCGCATGCCCAGTCAATTTGAACTGAAAAACATGATATTGTGATCGGCAATTTAAGTAATAAATAAGACACCCCGCAAATACATTACATCCAGTACGTCTAGTTTACCTGTCAATGCACACATGCTGATTAAACAGAAGCCGATAAAATGTGAAAAAAAATTTTACTGTACCGGAAGTGACTCTCAAAACATGCGCAGTAAATGTCAAGCTTAGTTTGATTTCCTTGGAAGTGGGTCAGTAGATAGTTACATTCCGAAATAATAGAATTATAAGGAGGTAACGCCGTCATTTCGGTGTTTTTGTAAAGATTAATCATTAGTCTACGGATTCAGGACCTTGTTGTTCACTGACGATGAAAAGATCGACGCGCACGGCCATTTGAAACGATGCCGGTATTTTTTATTTTCACTCCAGATGTGTCGCAAACGACGGGGGTTAGCGGAGAAACAATCCCAAAAATAACATCGGAGCTTGTCCCCGAATTGGCGATAGGAAGCGTATAGTCATGATGTAAGTCTACTAATTTTACCTACAGTGATAGCAACAAAGATACAAGCATAGCTCTGACAAACGTGATTTGAATGCGCCTCTGCTACTCATAAACCGCGTAAGTCGTCACGTTACATCTTGTATGTTTATCAACCGACAAAGTTATGAGGTAGAATAGTCCTTGGACATGTACAAAGTTTACCAAAGGCAACGATTTTACACCAATGTCTGCCAGCGTAGGCTGATAAAGGGCGATACCTTTTGCACTAGCATAAACCCCCCCCCCCCTTTCACATAACAGGAGTGAAAAAAGGGGAAAATTGGTTGGAAAATTGAAAAAATCTCATACCAAGAGACGAAATGAATTGTTCAATTTATTTTTTTTTTAGAAATAAGTTCTTTTTTTAATTTAACTTTTCATCGTCGGCCTTTGCTCTTTGGCTCTTTCTCTCTCTTTGTTTTGGATAAACTTTTGTTGAAAAAATACTCTCTCTCTCTCTCTCTCTCTCTCTCTCTCTCTCTCTCTCTCGTTAATTCTGAGGAAAATATAGAATCACAGTAAAACTGTAATAAGCGTTTTCAGAAAATAATGATTGTAAAAAGTCTGGTTTCATTCCTGTATTTTGACTATATCTTCCGTAGTTAGACCAATAAAGTTAAATAACATTCTATATCAGGGGAACACGCAACAAGACGGATTTGGAAATCAATGATGTAAGAGAAATTTAATGAAGAAACGTGTCTTTTCGAAGGAATTATGTCATATTTGTGCCTGAGACAGCGGCGATATTAGCTATAATTGTACTCTAAGACGGCCCTGTTTGCATTTCTAATTTAATCATAATTTTGTGTTCGTTGGTTTCGAAGCCCTCAAGGGGCCAAATAAATAAGACAATTTCAAGCATTATGAGACGCTACACCTTTTCTCGTTATTGTACAAACTCGACTTTCATTTCCAAACAGGTGATGAAAACCTGGAAAAGCAGCGATTGCTCTTAAATAATGTAAAATGGTTTATGACACAATAATTTATTTAGAAATAAAACAAGAAACTGCTCTGATCTACCAATAATTATTCGGCATACCGTTTTTTTTTTTTTACAAGTAGTTTGTCTAACATTTAGATTTTCTTTTGAAAAGGGCTTTATTTTTCTTCACGGAAATTTCATCGCCTGGCATCTTTTTTGCTGTTTACAAAAATAAAAAGGAAAAATGTGGTTTTCCGAGAAGAAAATCAAAATTCATAATGATACCTTTAGCATTTTCTCGTTATATTTGTCCAAGTACTATTACACAGATACAATAGTTCCGGGTTCTTTTTTGTTTTCTTTCTTGCAAGAGCTCTATAAAGAAAAAAAGTTTTGTTGTAAAAGCAAGTGTAGATCTACAGAAATAAAAAAAAAATGTTCCATTGTTAATCATTCATCTTCGAAATACCAAAGCTACCTTTCGAGAAGGTGTGTTTAAATAACCTTGACACAGATTCCCCGATGGTAACGAAAGGCGCTTAGTTGATTAGTTTATTTCACAAAGTGTGCGACGCTTTCATTTCGAAGACGTTAATATCCAAGGGTTATGCGTCGTCTATAAAACAAGCAAAATAATAGAACCTATCGCAAGAAATGGAAAATCGTTTGATTGTCGTTGATTCCTTTATAGGTGTCCTGATGACACTCCCTAGTGCAGAGTACTAATATTATTTTATTCATCCATTTTCAGACCTATTCAATAACAAACCACTCATAGGACAAATAAAACCTAACGCAAATATCAATGTGTATGGTTTCGGTCCGAGATGCTGCTGGTAGGATGGGTAGGGATTTTTTGTGTTTTAGATTCTTTTTTTTACGTGGACCATGTACTGAAATCGCACCAGGAAAATAGATATTTTCAACCGGAGGGTAAAAAGTTTAGGGTCAGCGGCACTTTCTAAGTAGGGTTTGGAAACCCTGAACACTGATCTTTTTTTTAAAGAAAGAGCGAGATCTTTGGATGATTATAAAAATAACTAATAAGGTAAAGGAGCAAAATGTTTGTATGAGCAATTGTTACCCCTCACTCCCTACCCACTATTTTTTCTCTGCTTACTGTGGGTGCGAAAAAAATACTTATATTGATATGTTAGTCAAACAAATTGAGTTGTTATTATTATGAGGAAGTATTTTAGGAACTCCTAAACAGAGTATATTGATAATTGTGCTGGTGTTAATGTATAAATTACGGTCTAACAAAGGGTCCATTGTCCTTTGCAGATTTCCGAATTTAAAAAAAAAAAATGCTATCTGGCAATAACTCGTTTAGCCATAGAGGTAAGATAAAATTATTTGGTTACATGCTGGAAATGTAATCAAATGACCTGGCGAAAGCAGAAATACATTGGTGCTGATGTAATATCGATCAGGTGGTTTTAGCGTACTCGAAAAGTTAAAATCAAATAATGGAAATTGATCGTTGGTAGGGGTTCATCTTGTGACTTCAAAGAAATATGGAAAACCGTAAGCCTTGAACTCTATATGAGAACACAAAAATATGGACAATCGACAAATTCGATGCAAATGAAATAATAAGATTAATCTGTAAGAGAATAAAAACATCGCGGATGAATGTTGGGTACCAGTGTTTTCGCTTTTTCGTTTTGTCATTTTCATTAAGCAGTCAAAATGGTAAAAGAAAGGCTAAATTTTCTGGTCTGGTACCTTCTCTGCTTCTAGCTGCTTGTATAATGTCGGTTTCACTTCCCTTATCCAACCCTTTGCAAGAGAATTCTCCGTTTAACAATAGTAATATTCCAGATCATGTTAGAAACAAATTCCATCGTATCCCACGTTATAATTTGTCGTCTTCAATTTCAGATTCACAGTGGACGAGTCTACAATTTTGCCGTCTGTTAGAGAATTAGGAAGACTTTCGAACTTAACCTTTTACCACATAAGGCATTTCTATGATATCTCTAATTCACCCTAAATAACAGCAAGGATGAAGCCATTTCTTATGTGTATATGACACATTTTGATAGCATAGAAAACATTGTGACAAAAGGTGAAATTGCTCGTCACGAGCAATTTCACCTTTTGCCGCAATGTTTTTCAAAGGCTCCTACAAGCAATGTGTAGAAACGAGTATCTATGGAGTAAAGGGTTAAGATAATGTTTCGAGAAAAAATAGGTGTTGGTCTTGCATCGCAGACAAATTGATTTGCACTGATGGATATAAAAGGTTAATCAGACACTCGTTACGTAGCTAGTGTTACTCTGCTAGGTTTCTGTAATCTAAAACAGTTATCCATTCTCTACGTGCTGTTTGGTGTTTGTGCTTCCGTTGTAACTCGATTTTCAACTCGATATTAGTAATTTATCGTTTTCGCAGTAAATAGTAGAAAGTTAACCACTAAGCTAAGGATAGCAACTTAAAAAGTTTCTGCTGATTAACCCTTTCCCAAACGACAAATTTTAGACTCTTCCAAACTGAAAGAGTTTGCATGCAACAATTTTAAATTTGATGAAAATGGTAGAATGTTCTCTTAAAGGGTAAAAAACACTGTGAGAAAAGGAGAAATTGCTCGGTGCGAGCAATTTCTCCTTTTCCCACAGTGTTTTCAAAAGACTTGGTCTGCAGACACATAAAAACCAGGGCTTGTTTGGGAAAGGGTTAAGTAAGTCAAGATCTTGCTGATCCGAAGTACTTTCAAATATTTTCCTACAACAAGAACTTTGCAATTGCAATATCTAAAGGTTTAACTGTGTCTGCAATATTTGTTTGTTGTATCTGTAGCTTCAAAGATTAATTACAACATTGGGTGTCAAAAGGAAGTAATTTTCAGTCCTGCCAAACAGGTTGAGAAAGTGTTGAATTCTAATGGATGTTAATGAGTATTTTGAAACATAAAATTGGTTAGGCCGAATGTTTTGTCTTGAGACTATGAACGATTAAGTCGAAAGTTGTGCTTATGAGTCAACAAAAAGACGGAACTTTGACCAGTAAACCATCAGAGAAAAGTAATCCAGTACATCCCCAACAATGTGCCGTCGTTTGCTATGGTACAGTAACAGCGTAACATTAACGAAACCCTTCAAGATTACTCTATCTATCTCAGGGGAAACATGAACTCAAAGTTTTCACTGGAGCAGGAAATGTTAAGCAGTGAAGCATGGTTTTACTCGTGTAAGCCAGGATCCATACTCACCAACCACTCTTAATAGCATTATTAGTCTAATTCTGTAGAAGTTTTCAAATTTTGGAGTAACGCAACTTCAGATTGGCCGAATCAAATTGAATGAACTCGGAATGATTGGTGAATACTGTCCAAGATCTTTGTCATATGTAATAGTTTCATCATCAAGCTGACACATTATCTATTAATCTCTGTTCTATCTCTGTTCTAATTATGGTTTGTTGGACCAAAAACCAAATTTTCCCTGCATTACCTTATGTCTTCCTTTGATGCCCTAATTCAACAAATGTGACAACAAGATGCAATTAGTTAAAATGAGGGGGGTCTTGTTTACATTTTTGCCGATGTGAACAAGTTCTTGAAACCAGCTATGTGCACCTTCGGGGCATAATTGCACGTCAAAAGGATGGTGTTTGCTTTTTTTTTTCATTCTTTGTTTTCTCAACATGATGGTAAGTCGTTGACTACGCATTCTAAAATAAATATTATGTCTTCACTAAACGACAAAGTTTACGACCATTGCAATTTATTAAGTAATTTCCACGATGTTTTCCAAGAATTTTTTCTTGAGAATCAAAATTTAGCATTGTTTCATTTGCGAACAACAAATGAAATGAATATGTGACCTATCAGGCAAAAAGGGACCTTCTGGGAACTGCGAAAATATCAACCCTGGTCAGATTGCGCGAATTGCACAGGCTAACCAGGGTTAACACTTCTGGCTTTAATGATATTTTCTGTATGAAAAGTGGTCATTGTACCTTGTTATTATTGAACACTGATATTTAATCATCAACTTAAATTTAACTGCATTATTGTTGATCTGTTTTCATCTAATTGATGTACAGAATTCCTAGATGTACCCTTTTTGCGTGATGGGTCACATGATTTGCCTTTTGAAGTGAAGGAAACAGTTGTAGGGACTGGAGAAAATCTATTTTTCCCTTTGAAACATAGGATAGTTTCGTTTAACTCTTTACCAATCAATCCCGACTTTTAACGACCCTGAGAAAGAAAGCATTTGAAAAACATTGTGGGAAAAGGAGAAAATGCTGGTAACCAGCATTTTCTCCTTTTCCCACAATGTTTTCTACCCTGCTGGAAACAAATTTTAATTTTTTATTATTCACGTTTAATTTGTCGTCTGCTATAGCTTTCAATGTGGACCAGTCTAAAATTTTGTCGTTTGGTAAAGAGTTAAGTGATTAGTGTCTGAAGTATCCCAAGAATATTTGGGCGTCGCTTTCGTACAAGAGGGATTGATACTTTTCCAAACAATCCCTGGCTTTTACGGGTTTGGAATAGTAGCCTTTTGAAAACATTGTGGGAAAAGGAGAAAATGCTGGTAACCAGCATTTTCTCCTTTTCCCACAATGTTTTCTACCCTATCATAGACAGAAATCATCTTTTCAACAAGAGTTGAATTGTCGTCTGTAAATGCTTTCAATGTGGTCTAGCCCAAAAGTCTGTCGTTTGGGAAAGGGTTAATCTGAGATGATTTATACTGAGTAAGTCATCACATACTTCTGAATTCGTAAAACTTTTCTTTTCTAACAACAGGCTGAATCATGTGGTAGAATGATCCTCTGATATGCAGTAAAATGACAGTAGTAAATACTAGGGTCGATACTTTATTTGTAGATGCATCCAACTTTTTTTGAGGAGCAGGAAGTTTCTTCGTCCTTTGGTGGGAATAAGTATACACATGGAAAAACATGGTTTGGTTCACAACGGGACCGTCAACATTGAATTTCTTTTTCCATTAAAATTATCTTAGTTGAAACAAGTTGACTTCTTTACAGAAGAAGCCAGGAGAGGTCATCATCAATGTTTTCAAATAGTTTACTGGCTCTTAATTTCCATATATTTTGGTACATGTAAACAAAAAAGTAAAAAGGCTGCCGGGTAGAAACCTCATATTCATGACATGACCACGGTCATTTGACCTTCTTGATGCGTTTTCAAGTCGCATGATCTTGGCAAGCGGGTCTTCTTTCTCATTTTAACTAAAGTCTCCTTATTTTTTCTTCTGCTTAAATTCATTTGCTTAATAAAATACAATTATAGAAGTCGGACAAATTAATATAACAAATCTTTTCTGAAATTCGTCATATAGAATAAACCACGTATATTTCCTGTTTCGGTTTTTTTATTTCGCTTTATTTACAAAACCATGACGAAACAGACTGTGTATCAGAACAATTACGCAAGAAAAATGGATTTAGACAGCAAATTCTATGGCTGTCTGCCATCTAAAATCACCACTATTGGAGAAATCTGATGACCTCTCCAATTACTTCGGTTGAAATTATCAGTTTATGACCACATTACCATTTAAACGACAAAGATTTAGAGTATATGGCATCGTTTGTCTCGGAAACCACTTGGGAAAGCATCGTGACGAAAAATTTCTTTTTCTGAATCGTCTTTTTTACAATACATAATGAATTTGAAATCGGTAGCAAGCACATAAAAATTCAAAATGCATCGATTATAAACCTTCCCTGAAAATATTTGTCAATATGTAAGTTTGTTTTGGTTAGAAGATGTATAACATGTATGGAAACGATCAGAGATACCATGTCATCACTGTAGCAAACGATTATAGTCCCGCGGGCAGTCAAGGACAAACACTTTTAAAGTGAAATTGCAACATAATACTTTATTCACAGTCTTAACGAATATTAATACACATGAGTGTGAGAAAGTGTGACAGTGTGGTCCATCAAAGTACCAACCGTTCGCAGAAAAAAATGAAGCTCAAAACTAAAAGTTGGCAACTTTAAAAAGGATATAATCTTTCCATTTTGGTTTATCGTTCATTGAACCGCGGTTGTGAGTTGTGAGGCACAATAAATAATTCACAAGGGCAATAGCCGGTCGGTTTCCATTGCACATCATAACTCACGAACAAAGTTTATTGAACGATAAACCACGACAGAAAGAAGATAAATCATTGAATTTTTGCTTCATCATTTGTCCACTAAGCCTAGCAGGAAATGACGATTTGTTCACGTCAAGTGACTTTCATCGATAAAATATCGGAAACCGGAGAGACGGAAAAGCCATACTCGACTTACACTACATAGAATTGCATCATTTATATGAAATAAAGTCTATTAATATGACACGTGTATTGGGTTCTGCAAACACTTTTGCAACGAAAGTGTAGTAAAATCTATGTCATGCTTCATAGAGTGACGTCATTCTGTATAAAGTAAGTCGGCTGTGGCTGTGGTTGTACCATAGTTCGCCCTCCGATGTTTTATCAATGAAAGTCTCGACGTAAACAAATCTTCAGTTTTCGCTCCTTGACCAAGAAGGAAGGCTAATCCTCTAAAATTTACTGATATTAAATGCTTTGATGAAAATTGACGACAGTAGAGCTATCTGAAACTTTATCAATAAAGATATGTAAATCGTGTCTCTGTTCAAATTAAAGGTTAATACAAAATTGAAGTGTTGCATTTTGGAAATGGGATTCGGAGTAGATGGAGTGTATTCTTAGCAATCGAAGCAGCTGTGAATCTAATGCTTTGCAATAGATTCTTCTTTGTCATTTGAAAGGTAGAAAATATAATAGCAAAACGGTGATTTTTTTTTGTAATTTTGTTTTGAGTTGTTTAAATGATATCTAAGGTTTTATTGATTTTTTTTTAAACTTTCATATATACCGACTGGGCAATCGTGTTTTTGTTTTGTTTTCTAAGTGAGAAAGCCATGATTTATTCAAGGGAATATAATTTGCATTCGCGTTTGTTAACTAATTATGAACTTGGTTTTCTTTGATTAAGTCATGTAAGAATCAAAATAGTCCTCTTTCTGTCGTAGTTTATCGTTCAAGGAACCACGTTTTGGGTCAAGAGGCGCAATGAATAAACCACTCGAACTATCACCCTTGTAGATTATTTATTGTGCCTTATAACTCACAACCGTGGTGTAATGAACGATAAACCACGATAGAGAGAAGATTATTTTTCGATTTTACCAGTCTATCGTTGTACTAAGTTTATAGAGTCGAATTCACATGTCATTTTAGAACTGGAACTTTGATAGACCGTACGGTAAAACATTGTCAGACTCGTAGTATTATCTGTACTTTCAAATAAGATTAGCAAAATTTTACAATATTATCCCCAAATTATTTTCTTGTGGCCAATGGGAATTTTATTCCGTACAAGGCGAAAAATTTGGACGGGTCCAATTTGAAAGCGTTTGCATACGACAAACAAAATGTGACTCGTATGATCGATTTTGTCTCGGGAAAGAAAACATTGTGGGAAAATGAAAAAATGCTGCCAATATTTCCCCTTTTTATCTCCATGTTTTCATAAAACTCATAAACTTCATTTTACAGGGTCGTTAAAAGACGAGAAGGTGTGATAAAAAGACAGCATTCGGTGTATTATTTTCATTAGACACATTGTAAATTGACGCCGAATAGACACTGAAACATTAAAAAAAACACACGACGATTTATTCTTTTCCCCGAAGGTGATGCTGTTGCTTGCACTCACAGTGACCTCTACAGTTAACTGGTGATTCTCTGCAAAATAATTGAAATTAGAATTTCCAGCCAATAGTAATCAAAAGCCATTACATTTGAGGAATGATACACTTTTCAATCCATTTCCCGAAGCCAAGTAGCGCAGGCGCTATCACGCAGAACTTGAGACCAGAGGTTGTTGGTTCAAATCTCCAGCTCTGCCAATTTATTTCCAAAGATTGACAATCAGTAGGGTAGGATTCATTCCTCTTTAACCGCTGATCATCGTTTGGATGACGTTTATGTGGAAAAGCAGCCATTGGTCTGAGACAAACTATTTCACCTGAAACATTGAATACAAACAATTGACAAGATACGCGTAAGGATTACCAACATTAGTTTTTGTCACGTACATGGATACATTTTAAAACTCTATGACGAAAGGAGAAATTTCCCGGCTATCTTTCAATTTGTCACCACATTTTAAGAATAGTGTGCTTTAAGGTGCAAGAAGCCGCATGCAGGAGGTAGGGTGCTTGAATATATTTGAATGGACATATCGATTTAAGGTATCAATTTAGATTTTTTCCTGCGACTCAAACTTTGTTGTAAAAGAATGAGGAAGCCCACATTTCCCTCTTAAAGCGTAAAGAAACGATGATAATTGTAGAAAAAAAACTGTAGTTTTCGACAGTAATATAACGAGGTAGCGTTTAGCGATCGGGCACTCTAGCTATTTGTAAGAGACCAGATATGACGTCATTGTAGCTATATGTTCGTGGAGCGCTTTTTGAAGCAATCATCATTGAAATATTTTGAGTCTTGGTCATCTTCGCAAGCCAAGGCGACGATAACTACATAGATCTTACTATCTAGTCACCTTTTCTTGCGAAGATAAGTATCACCAGTTGCATCCCTTTCTTGATTCTCGTATCAAGAGACACATCACTCCACACTGCTTCCGGGACGAAGTACTAAAAAGTTAAGTTAGTTCCGATTGAAAAATTGACGTAAGCACTTTCACTACAGAGTTTTATCACGAAAAATGGAAGGGCATGGCCAAAGCGACCGTCTTGTTCAAATTGATTCGATATGTGGAAACTGAGCGCAAGTAAAGTTTTCCTTCGTTATCTATTTTGTGCCTGTGAAGGCATAATGGATCATAGTCTAGACTTTGAATTCTAAGGGTAGTAAACCCTTAATACTTCTAATGCAGCATGGCAAAAAATTTCTTGACAGTTGATAAAGACAGATTTATACAAATATGATACTTTTGCACATTTTTAACCGACCAGAAATTCCTATGATGTCTATCTTGAAATTATTTGTTGATACTTTTGTTAGTTTCCAGAAAAGGGACGTACATGTATTTATCATATCCTTTTGTAATGAGAATATACTGGTTTTAGATTTATAAATGATAATTCTAGGAAGGACAGAAAGGAAAAAGCGGCTCGTTGAAAGTGGTACAATAATACTCATTCTTAACCCTAGCAAATTTTCTAGGATAATATTATAGTGGAAATAGCTGTTTTCTATTACGGGTCCACTACCTTAAGGGTATCTTTAATTAGCCCTAAATAACAGTAAGGCTGAAGCTGTTTCTTATGTGTATATGACACCTTTTGATAGCATAGAAAACATTGTGACAAAAGGTGAAATTGCTCGTCATGAGCAATTTCACCTTTTGCCACAATGTTTTCCAAAGGCTCCTTCAAGTAATGCGTAGAAATGAGTATCTATGGAGAAAAGGATTAATGCAACCGATTAAACTATAAAACTTTGTGTTTGAAAAAGATAGTGTTATAAAACTTTGTGTTTGAAAAAGATAGTGTTTTAACATTTTTCTTAATGTTGCAAATAATCAGTGATAAGAAACCTTAACATAATATATTGAGTGGCTTACAAGCAAAATAAGACCAAGCTATTATTGTTGGTAACGTTGATTAAAGCTGTCATCTAAACTTAAAGGCTCTTTTAGATGAGAAATATTTTCCACAGTCTTTTGCCAATGCATTAGTCGAAAACCCATGTACACTGCCCAACGGTAGCTACTTTACTTACGATTTATGTGTTCTGTCTATTTCCAGTGGTCCTGCGTGGCTTAGTGACAAGATGTAGGATTCGCCTGGGTTCGATTCTCGCCGTAAATGCCGTGACATTTGTGGGAATGTCCTCAGACAAGACACTTCAGAGCCCTACGGTCCAGTACTGTTCAAACCCAGGAACATCATCTTCGCGGGCAAAGGTAACGATCACTATATGGATCTTACCTCGGCAGATCGAGCCCGATTTCGAGATTCCCGCGACACGCACCCTATTGGATGCTGCTTATTATCTCGCTTTACATCATATTTCCTATGGCCAAAGAAAATCGTTTTACAAACCGCTTACGAATACAATAATTCAACAAACAATAACCACAAACGTACTTCGACATCCCTTGGTCGTGTACTGGGATATAGCCTGAAACCTCTGATAATTGATTGGCCACATTGAAACTTTCTGTAAATATCGTTCGCCTATGTTTTCTACGGTAATAAATCATTACAGATCCTGCACACATCCACAGAGGTATTCATGTTTACATTCTATTTTTATCCGAAAGGTCGCGACATTGTTCTATTTTTATCAAAGATCAAATGCTACGAGCGATTTCATTCGTGCAGTTGGAGCTAGCTGCAACCAATGAAAATTTGTATCGGGTGATTGTCGAAATCAAGCTCGATCCCGCAGGGATAGAGTAGCGTGGTAAATCGTAACCCTTGGCTTGCAAAGATGCAAGAGCACAGAAATAATGAGGTATCATTTTGACAAAACAGAATTAATGTTGAAACAGACGAAAAAGACCATTCTATCAATATATCAACTTAAACCCTTGAAGCGCTGGAACCAACTTAACTTGTTTTTGTGGACAGTGTAGATCAAGATCAGACTGCACAGAACGTGCAGTCTGATCTTGGATCTACACTGTCAGCCATTTTGTTACATACTCTGGCCAAAAAGAAAACTTTGCTACAGTAATATTTCAGATGTTTTTCCTATTTAAAAATGTCTTTTGTAATAATTCAGCGCTTTCAGATTTAAAGAGGATGGGTGTTCTTGTATTCTCGAGGGTGCGACATCCGAACAAGCAATCGTATGCAAATTCAAGATTTTACGACAGAATTTGTTGCTTGAATTTTATGACATATTTCCTTTTCTCGGATAAAGGGAAATCTTGTAAGGCCAGTAACTTAACTTTGACAAGTAAACAGAAATTGTTTTCACGAGGGAGACAATTATGAGGAATCAATTTGTGTGTGCGCTGTGTGTTTGTTACCTAAGTTACTTTTTTCTGGAAACTATCTTGGTTAAGACACTTTACATCTCACAGCCCTTGTATAGTAATGTTGAAGAAAACCAAGATTTATTGTGAACAAGTAAGCTGTCGCCGTAATATGCCTGACTGAGTAATGTTAAAGGGGGCCCGTCAGATTTTGGGACAGAAATTTTACAATAAAAAAATATATATTTCTATACTCCAAATCTTATCATTTTCATAGTAAACCCCAGTAGTCGAAAACCATCCGACAACAAGAGAAATTACAGATGTCCTACAGCCCAGGTCGACGCCGACAGGAAACACGGTCTATTTTTACAGAAGCAACTTGCTGGAAATACACAGACGAAGCTTCAAACATAGAATCCGAAGAAGACATCATGGAAAACAATTATATGTTTGTTATATTATGGAATTTAAACATCATTAGTCACATGCCAGTCACCTAACATTTCCACAATGCTTTTTTTTTTTTATATTTGGCGTGAAATCTAATAATAGTTTAAGGGACTACGTAGGGACTACGTAGCCTTTTAAGGGAATACCACCCAAAAGAAAATCTTTTTGTAATATTATGATTCTTAATTAATGATGATTTATATTGTTTTTTCATATAGATTTCAGTGATATTTATTTTTTTTTTAATTGGGTGTGATGTGGAAAACCTAGATACCCACCTTTAAAAGCGGCGTGAAACACCATAGAGTTGACATTATAGACTGCTTTGGAAGGTAAATCATATCTGAGCCTTTGGGTTTTATATATTGATCCTCTCATGCAGTTTAATCCTAAACTCTTCTCAATAAGATTAACCCTTTCCCAAACGGGAAAATTTGGACCAGACCAAATTGAAAGCAATTTGCAGATGACAAATTAACAGTTGCTAAAAGATAATTTTTCTATATGATTGGGTAAAAAACATTGTTGGAAAAGGAGAAAATGCTGGTTACCAGCATTTTCTCCTTTTCCTACAATGTTTTCAAAAGGCTTCCATCCCTGACCCGTAAAAACCAGGGATTGTTTGGGAAAGAGTTAAATAAACTTAGCCGGAATCATTTGCTTACCATAGATTAAGAAATCACTGTAGGTGATAGTGGAAAAAGTCTCAAAAGGGACAGAAAGGGGAGAAATGTTGACAACCCACATTAACTCCTTGCCGACATTGCTTTCAAATGTCTTCTTTTTCGGGGTGGTTACTTACGAGTTTGTTTGGTAGGGTATTTGTCTGTAGTTTAAAATAATTTGACATTTTTTGCGATTTGTATTATCCCAAAAACAGGGCGATTTCAAAAGCTATTTTCGCTGAAAACATATCTAACGATATAAGACGGTATAGATCTAAGGTCAGGCTGCACAAATGTAGTCTGATCTTCATTTACACTGTCCGATAAAGGGTCTTGAATTGCGAGTAGCAGCGTCGAAGGGTTAAATTATTCCAAACGAGGCAGTCATTGCCGAGAGATTATTGATGCTGCAATTAAATTTTGACAGATGCTATGATTCTAGCGACGGCATTTGAAAGCCGGTTATTAAATATTGTAATATAAAGACGAATGGCAAATGAAAATGGAGCGAAAACTTCACTGATCCTGGATCTATAGGGTCCGATTGTTTGAGAGGAAATGACACCCTTAAGTAGCATCATTGCCTTATTTGCTTTCAACGAAGACTACTATAGCTCACTTTTGCCTGCCTAGACTTAAACCTTTACCAAACAATCCCTGGTTTTTAAGACCCTGAAAAAGAAAACTTTTGAAAACATTGCGGGAAAAGGAGAAAATGCTGGTTACCGGCATTTTCTCCTTTTCCCACGATGTTTTCTGCTCTGCTGCAAAAAAAAAAAATAATGTTTGACTTTAGTTTATTTTGTCATCGCAAGTGCTTTCAATCTGGACTAGTCTAAAATTTTGTCGTTTGGGGAAGGGTGAAAGCAGTTTAGTGTCACATTGAAAATAAATTACTCTGTTTGGTGATGTCATATTTTTCGTCAACAGTGTGGGAGACTAACTGGAATCAGAAAACAAAAAAAAAACAAAAAAAAAAGAATGATATAAAGAGACCGAGGTGAAAACGCATTTCTCATCCTCGAGTCAAAGTCGATTCTATCTGAAAAAAAAAAAAACAATAGATGGAGACAGGGGTCTCTTTTGCACCTGTATATATGTCAAAAACTGATCAAACAAGCGTCAACAATGTGATAGTTCATGAAAAAATGTTAACATCGAGTTTCTTATAAAGATAGCAGGTTAGATAGAGTTTATTTCATCAGCTTGTGGTTAATATGGGGTAATATTTGCCGAAAAAGGCATGGCCAACTTTATCATGCAAATCAAACCCGGTAACTGTTATTTGACCGCTATGTAAGCCAATTAAATTATGAGAGTTTGATCCCTTTTGGCCGTGAAATCGATCACATACGGAATGATATATTGACTGGCGATCTCTGCAAACCCTTTGCACTTATAACCCGAATTTCGCGCTTCGAGTGTAGAGGGTTTCAATTTATTGGAAAACAACTCTGCGGGATATCTGGGGTTGTAAATTACTGGGGTACCAAAATTTGTAGGATTTGTTTTCCTTTCAGGTCTTGCAATTTGATCTACCTCAAATTTTACCGAAAGCACGCGTTTGAAAAAATATGGTCAGCTATAGAAATGCTTTTGACCAGCATTTGCTCTTTTTCAAGCAATGTTGTCATGCCTTAATTGATACAAATTGAATAATTTGGGCCATATTTATTGTGTTGTCTACAACTGCTTTAAATATTGGGACAGTCATACATTGCCAGTCCCTGAAGAGTTAAAAAAAAAAGAAAAATATCCGCAGTACAAGTTTCTTATGATGAGACTAAAGCCGGGGGAAGGGGGGGGGGGGGGAAGCGAGGAGCGCGACGCGAACGCTCGAAATGTAACAGCACATATGTTTACTGCATCTTTGGAATTTTATCTGAGATTTTTTCATCATAATTTTGAATTCAATCTCTGATATTTTTATTGATTTATCAACAAAAATGGTACAATAGTAAAAATACTTCGGTTGGATATATTTCTGAATAGCTAATATAGCTAACAAAGTTAAGGATATTATGAAGAGGCTTCTCTTGTTACAATGTTTTTGAAAACATTAATCTCCAACCTGTTGCATAGAGCTATTACATAGTCAACAGACGGCATTTTATTGTAATTGTTTTACATAGCATCGTCACAAATACATGTACGTAAATGTATATTAGGCTGGGGAAAGTGTGGTGGTAGATCAGCCAACACAGGTATTGTCTGATCTATCATAAACAAACCAACCATATACAAATTATATTTTTTAACCTTTATGTTCAATAGGTCAGTTCTTTTTAAAATAATTTCGTCATTTTTTAGAAGAAGTCAGTGGTTTTGTGAGCACGCGGTAAACATAAATCAGCCTGCACAATATTGTTGGAAAATCAAAATTATCTTCAGGGAAGTCAGAAAGCTTATTTATTGTTCTTTAATATGGCGTAGTTTTCAGTCATTTAGAAAATACATTTTTAGCCCTTTTTACACCTTTTTAAAGCAACTATCGTATTTTCTTTCTTTTTCCCTTATCGTTTGCATTGTGCCGGAGTTCTCCGATGATGACCGAGTCTCACTGTTAGATAAGACGCCTATCGGGTATCTTGATTGGTGTTACGTAATGGTATATATTGATACATTTATACGGGGTAATCGGAAAGAAAGTACATGTATCAGGAAAAAAATCAGACTTCTTTAGGGAGAGGAACTATATAAGCTTTGATGCTTTCGTTTCAATCCTTTTCGCAATACATGTTGTTGTAAATGAATGATGTTAGTATATTGAATAAATCAAAACTAGATCTAAATGTTTAAACTAAGATCAGAATTTTTTTACGAGATTATATATAAGGATTTAAAGTCAAGTTTAACAAGATCTTGTATAAGGAAGTCCAATTTGCCGCCTTCTCTCTTTAGCTCTTTACTTGCAAATGTGTGATGATTAATGCATTTTCAAAAGTATTTTATGGCGACAGCTCACATATTCAAATTTCCTCGCTATTTTCAATCTGATCACATGTATTTTCTCCCTCTCATGTGTTTTCAAAAGTCAATAATTTAAAACCTTTTCCCATATGGAGAACTTTTTGACTTCACCAACTTAGAAAAAAAGCAATTTCAGAAAATAAATCAAATGTAGCTAAATTGATATTCTTCACTTTAAAAGAGTAGAAAACATTGTAGGAAAAGGAATCAATACTAGATATTGGTATTTCTCCTTTTCTCACAATGTTTTCAAAAGGTTTTATGTAGGACCGTTGAAATTCGGGAGTAAGCTGTACGGGTCGGGGTACGGACAATTGCCCCTGCGGACAATTGACCCTGGGACAATTGCCCCTGCGGACAATTGCCCCTGCGGACATTTCCCCCTGCAAAATTTGTTCACCTGGACATTTCCCCCTGAATTTTTAAAAAGCTTAAAAAGTTGACTTTTTTTTTATTTGACTTTTTTTTATTTCATAGCACTTTCTTTATGATTTTTTATATAAGATGTGCAAAATGTTAGCTCTAACAGAGAAATAACAAGCGTTTCTTTGTTTCTTTAGAAATAAAACAAATTAATTTCAATTGATATTAAAAACTTTACTTTAATAGATCTACTGACTTAAATTTTTAATTGAATAAATTAATTATAGTTATGATAATCCTTTGAACTATGTGAAAGACAACATATATAATCATGTTATGCATATGACCTGCCTGAAAATAAAATAAATGTATTTCATACAATAGGTTTCTACTTTTCTTTGATACTTCAAAGTGAAAAACTTAACATTTAACATTTAAACTACCCAGTAAACTGTATATACATTGAAATGAAACTTTAGCAGGTCAATGTCCATTCTGAAACATAAACACAGTTAACAGAAAAAAATTATTGTTAATAGATATTCATTTTGAAAAACTGAAATGGCGAAAAAATTCATCTACTTATAACTTATTAACTCTAAATTTCTGAGATTACAAATGATATCACTTAAAATCAAATGCAAGTTACAATTTGAAAAAAATTAACATCAATTAAAGTAAAAAAATAATGAATCAGGGGGAATTGTCCGCAGGGGCAATTGTCCGCAGGGGGAATCGTCCGCAGGGGCAATTGTCCGCAGGGGCAATTGTCCCAGGGGCAATTGTCCACAGGGGCAATTGTCCTACACTCGTACGGGTCACATCAGTACTCTCAAAACGCAAATTGTTTTCTGCTGATTTTAGTCACATATTGATATTGATACGTTTTTAAGCCAAAAGAATGTCGACACATAAAATAAAACCGATTCGGCCCAGGATCAGACTGCTTGTTTTGTACAGTTTGTTACTGGTCTATTGACTGCATAATTACTATAATGATCCAGTAGTACAACAAATTCAATCTTCTTTAGAAATAAAAAAAAAAAGAAGAAATAAATAAAAATGCAATTTAAAGAAATTTATGCTAACTAAATTGAAATTATTTTCCAAAAAGAATTAAAAAAGACGATACTGGGAAAATAATGGTTTTTACAAATCTCTTAAAAGTTTTCACTGATGCAAATAATATACACGCACATGTATAAAAATGATAAATACAATCATTATATATTTGGACAATGTGTAAAAACAGGATCCAGGTTTAACAAAACAATACAGACAAGGTTATCATGTCATCAGTTCTTATCTTCCCTTTATCCGTTGCTAAATCTTTTCACCCAGTCTTAGAATCTCACTTTGCTCGATACTGCATTTTTTATACAAAAATTAACGATAGTGTCGTTTTTTAAACTAAAATGGACGCAAGATCTCAATTTCACAAATGTAAACGAATACTTTGATCATAATTACAACAAAACATAGAATAGTAGTAAGGGAATGCGCTTTAATCGCCTTATTTCGGACTAAGGACTAAAATGCAAATTATCGATCTGCCATCAATCAATAGATGATTAAGTCATTAACGGCAGCTGCGCGGTTCCAGCGGAACAATGGGGACAGCTGACATCTGCCGGTTGTTATTTGCATACAGGTGAAGTCTGCAACAGACGGGTTTTTGCATGCAGGCGACGTCTACAACTGAAAGTCAGTTGGTGGCGCCAAAAAAAGCGTGATCGATTAATGTCCAGGTGGTGGCACCAAAAGGCGCTATTGATTGATCTCTGCCGGAATGTGAAGCATAAAACCTTTTTGTCCTATATTCCTTAACATGTATTTATTTTCCAATGACTTAACAGACGCTTTCAACATTTTCATCCGTCTTGTTCGTGCAGGTATTTGCAAATTGTAGACCCCTGTGTTGTTGGTAGGGAAATTTTAAAACCTGTTTGCTTATGTATTCATTTACAGTATTATATCCGTTTTGAAATTTGGGACCTTTCGAACATAGGTAAACGGTAACAGAGTACCAAACTTATTGAATGTAAAGGGTTTAACACCACCGTGAACAATTTTTACTTATATCTCGTCGCCTGATGCAGCTATTCATGTCTGTCATTTTTAACAGAGAGACGGAAGGACAGACGCTAAAAACTGAGAATATTCTATCAGCGCGTGTTTGTACTCTGTTCTCGAATAGGACCAGCGAAAGATGAGTTGTAATGCGTTTTTTTTTTTAACACTTTGGCAAAAGGAGAAAAAGTCACTGGGATGGAAAGAAACAGACGGATATTTTCGCAAAAGAAAAACATTTTGGAAAAAGGAGAAAACATTATGGCAAAAGGAGAAAACATTATGGCAAAAGAAGAAAACACTTTTTGCAAAAGAAGAAAACATCATGATAAAAGATAAAAAAAAGAATTATGGGAAAAAATGGACAAAAGATGAAACATTTTGGCAAAAGGCGAAAACTTTTTGGTTAAAAAAAGAAAACATTTTGGCAAAAGGAGAAAACATTATGGCAAAAGGAGAAAACATTTTGGTAAGGATAAAAACATTTTGGCAAAAGGAGAAAACATTATGGCAAAAGGAGAAAAGATTTTGGAAAAAAGAGAAAACATTTTGGCAAAAGGAAAAACATTTTGGAAAAAGGAGAAAACATTATGGCAAAAGGAGAAAACATTTTGGTAAGGATAAAATACTAGTTACGCGATATAAAATGATCACACCAACGAACAGTGAAACGATGGGCTTTTTTTAAAACAATTTAAAAAAGGGGAAAAATTGGGTTACGGGATGTATGCAAGATACACAGACAAAGCCAGTGTACAACACTTCTTTTTCTAGGGTTTAGGCTTTCTTACCGTCTGTGTAAACTATGTTCTAATCATCAAGTTGAATCAGAATACCACTTCTTGTTGTATTGCCCTCTTTATTCGGATTTACGTCAAAAATATTTCGGTAATATTCCCCATCCAAACATACATACTTTTACCAATATTTTATCATCAAAGAGTGTGAATACTCTGCTTAATACAGCTAGGTTCTTAAGAGATGCTTTCGAACTCCGTAATAGTAAACTATCATAATACGTGTGTCTGTTGAAATATCTTTTTATTTCCCGTAGTAACTACATGTTTCGAACCCGATACTAATCTTTGACTATATACTTAAATATTTGAGAGTAAGCATAAACTCCTATGCACTTTTAAATGTTACATGTACATACATGTTACATTTCAATTGTCTACTATTAAATGAACAGGTGCTTTCACTTTCTCAGAAATTTTGTAGCGTTCAACGCTTTCACTTTTTGTTTTCACTATTTATTTTGTATGATATTTTCATATTTCATTCAGTCTTTATGTTTTTGCCATATTTTTCATAACATATTGTTATGGCCAAAAGCATGTTTTGTGCTGATTTGCCGAATAAATGAATGAATGAATGAATGAGTAATTCAGTCAGTGTTGGAAAATGTTCTGATAGGACAGAAGCACGTCGTTTTCTTCAACGTCAACTATCTTCTTTTTCTGAACAGTCAAAGGTCATTGTTTGCTCCAATAATGGAATGAATTACAATCTGCGCGTTAAATATCGATTTATCAAGGCATCAGTTTTGAAAGTCATTATTCAACGGTCTTGTCTTAGCAGATGTTTCCGCCAAAAACTTATGATGGGATGCACATGCGCGTATAAAAAGCTTGGCGCATTCATAGTCATTTCAGTTTGAATTTGTGTTTCATGAAATTTGGATTTACGGAATTTAAAAAAAAAAAAAAATCCGTGGAGAGTTAAGTTGAATTTAAAGTGAACATTGTTTTGGAAGTACCCACTCGAAATGTATTAATTAGTGATATCTTTTTTTTTTTTTTTTTAATTAGGTGCTTATTTTTTTTTTCTCAATATAGCTGGAGTAACATATTTATTTTGAGAGTTTGCGGGATTAATCTGTGACTGAGTGCAATAGCCGAGATCTTCGAATTTCAGTCTTCGAAAAACTATGAAAAATAAGTTTGTGCGGATATACATATTGTAAAATTATTTTGGAATACAAGTTATATTTCTTGTGCGAGTTTTGATCCGATCATAAATTCAAAAGATGGAAATATGCTTATAGATGCTGAGATATTCAGAAATGTGATGATGATCTTATGAGTTTGTAGGCTTATTCTGTGACTTTTAGTTGGATGATTTTGTTATTTAGTGTGATAATATATTTTGGGACAAATCGCTTCATCTTGGAAACAACTCTTTATGAGACATCGGTTTGTGTAACACTGCAAAAGTACTTAAAGGAGCTCACGATTCAAAGGTAAGTTGTATTCATTTGATAATATGTCTTTACGAAATACTTAAGTGACTCATAAGTTTTAGAAGTTTGAATTCTTGAAATTTGGCCGAAGCTTCGATTTGCCACTTTACTGTAAACGTTCCTATCGACTGTCTATTTTGTAGAATAATGTAAACATCAACAACAGCATTGAATTCAGTGTTTAGACCCCATCACTAGAAGGATAGTACAAGAGTCGCGGCCAATCATTTACTAGGAAAATGCCTCAAATTAAAAAGAAAAAGATATTGTCGTAAACAACGGGTAGTGCACGAGCTGAAATTTAGTTCAAAAGGTGTTAGTAAAAGAACCCTGAAAGCACCTTTGTCAAAGTTTCGACGGGCGTTAAAAACACACGTGGCTCAAAGTGGTCTAAATCGTGGATTCAGAGTCCGAAACAACCAGATTTATACCTATACTCAAGAAAGAAGAGGATTTTCGTATTTTTACTGCAAAAGAAAAGTGCTTGACGACGGCATTCACACAGAACCTTTGGACATTACACTATGTCCCGTACAATCGACGGAGGTGGATGACCAAGAACTCATAACCATGCTCGCCAGTAACTTCGAAGATTAATGCTGTATATAAACAAGTACAATCCACGTTTAGCTTCACAATTAAGATGTATCCTTTTCCAGAATGTACGTCCATTGCGGTCTCGGGAGCGACATGCAGCGGCAAAACGACGTGGGTGCATCGTCTGTTGCGTCACAAAGACGACATGTTTATCACTCCGCCAAGAGATGTTCTTTATTGCTATGCCATCTGGCAGCCATTATTCGAAGTTATGGAGAAGGAACTTCCATTCATTACATTTCATAGCGGATTGCCAAATGATGACGAGCTGAACGGTCTATCAAGTGATCAAGAATGTAATCTGGTAATATTGGATGACCTGATGGACAATGTGACGTCATCAGCTGAAATGGAAAATTTGTTTGTCAAAGGGATGCACCATCGTCATTTGAGTGTGTTGTACCTAAATCAAAACATGTATTGCAGAGGAAAACACAGTCGAACGATCAACTTAAACACGCATATTTTAGTTCTGATGAAAAATCCGAGAGATGTGTCTCAGCTACAGTGTTTAGCTCGCCAAGCCTTTTTGGGTAAAGGGACTTTTATAATGGAGGCTTTTAAAGACGCAACATTCAGACCATATGGTTATTTAGTGTTGGACTTTTCGCCGTCGGGGGAAGACTCATACAGAGTGAGGACCAACGTGTTTCCAGGTGAAGACACGGTCGTGTATCAACCGAAATAAAGGAGGTGTTTTGTTATCCACGTACACTCTATTTTTTTCATTCTGCATCGAGTAAACATGCAAAAAATGGTACTAGTGCCCTTTGATCGATATCAAAGACTTTTATCTGCTTCGACCAACGGATCTTTGCCAGTAGAAGACGAGACAGCTGAACAACAGGGACAATTTTCGTCAGCAACGAGCGGCATAGCTAGTACTTTACAAACAGAGGGGGAAAGAAAGACTGAACAAGCATCTACAGAAAACTCTTCGGAATCACACAACATTGAAATCGAGAGGTTATTGACATCGTTTCCAAAATCACTTCGAGGACGAGCGCGGGCTTTAGTGACGTATATCCTTCCTTATTTAACGTGGAATGAAAAAGGAGAAGTCATCCTTTTCGGACAGAGAATACCAAACTCGAACATCGTGGATCTGGTGAAAGTTCAGTTAAGAGAATACAAAGACTTTCGACCTACGGGACTGATAGAATTTGAGAGATTGTTGTCGAATATAAACGTTCCTCACACTTTGCTCGGCGCTTCACGGCGAAAACAGATTGGGGGATCATCTATTCCACCACCACCCGGTATTCCCCAAGAGAGAAAACAAGACAGGTCACAAGAGCGAAGGAGTGTGAAATGGCTTCGTCTTCGAAATACGAAGAGTACTTGAAATCTATTTATTACAACCCCAAAAATGCCGGTGCTTTTGCAGGTGTTGAGAAATTGTACAGAGCCGTAAGAAAGGACGGAAAATTTGTTCTTGGCAGAAACAAAATTCGTCAGTGGTTAATGAACCAAGAAGATTATGCCGTGCACAGAGAAGAACGCGCAAAATTTAAACGGAGAAGAGTGATTGCCCCGTACGTCGATTATCAATGGGACATGGATACAGCCAATATGGATAATTTGAAGAAACGGAACGATGAATATGCCTATTTCCTATTAGTCGTTGACATCCTGTCTAAATTTGTATGGACAGTACCTTTGCGTACGAGAAAGGGGAGAGAAATGGTTCAAGCTCTGAGCCAGATTTTCTCAGACGGGAGAAAGCCTACCAATATGAGAAGCGATAAAGGCACTGAATTTGTCAATAAGGACGTAAAAAAATTCTTAAAACAGCAAAATGTAAATTACTTTGTGACACAAAATGTGGTGAAAGCGTCTTACGCTGAAAGAGCCATCAAGACCATCAAAAGTCGCCTCGTGAGATATATGACTCACAGACAAACGGATCGATGGATCGACGTCCTTGCCAATGTTACAGAAAGTTACAACAGATCTTATCATTATTCTATTAAGCGAACCCCTGCCAGTGTAAAACACGAGGATTCGGTCGAGTTGTGGAAACGGCAGTACCAAGACGAACCCCAAAAAAGATATCGAATGCCATCATCATCATATAAATTCAAAGTAGGAGATCTCGTTAGAGTATCCTTCATACGACGTCAATTTCAACGAGAGTACGACGAAAGATGGTCTCGGGAGCTGTTTGTAGTCAATCAACGTTTTATGAAAGAAAACATACCCCAATACAAGTTAAAGGATTATTCGGGAGAAATAGTGACAGGAACGTTCTATCAGAACCAGTTGATGAAAGCCTTTGAACAAGAGACTTACCTCGTGGAAAAAGTGATCAAGTCCAGAGGAAAAGGTCAACGCAAAGAGTATTTAGTAAGGTGGAAAGGTTGGGCGCCCAAGTATGACTCTTGGATCAGTGAAGAAGATTATAAAAATCTTTAATTGGAGAGCCATGACAAGTTTTTCATCATAGTTATTCTACACGATGGTGCGTAAGCATCTATCATTATTTGACCTGCTAATACATTCATCGGATAATCAAAGACACGCCTTGTTAAAAACACTGACAGACTCCCAACTAAAAGCTGTACTGGAGGCTATTTACAACGTGTTGAAAGGAACGTGTGCAATCAGCGACAAAGAAAAGAAGAAACTGAGTCCATTCAAAGGAGTGATTCGACGTGTTGTATCTGATAAAATTACGCAGAAACAGCGACAAAGACTGTTAATTAAAAATCGACATCTTTTACCATCTTTGTTAAAGCCTGTGGTTGAGATGTTGCAATCGAAATAATGTGTGACAGATACATCTATGTGAAAAGTGACGAGAGCAACGACTACTTCTCCGAAAATCGAACGGGACATTTCAAAGTGCATTTAAAGGTGCCATTATATTTAGACGACAGCTGGAAAGTTGCACTGGTAGATTTTCATGCCTCGGAGAAAACAAAATCGAAAGCAAGCAGCGGGCTTTACATATACTCAGATATTTGTGGCGAAAGCATTGTAAAAGGAGTCGCCCGTCCTTTGCTGCGACGCCTCGAAAAAAACAAGAAAAGTGAGTGGGATTATGTATTTGACACGCCTTACTACGTGCCTGTGAGAAGAAAAGAAATTCGAGAATTCGAAATACATATAAAGCAGGAGGATGACACAACAGCTTCAGATTTAGTGAAACCAGTGCGTTTAACACTTCACCTGAAACGCTATCCGTTCTTTTAAACCATGAAGCTGTATGTACCAGATCCGCAAAAGTGGGTAGCGTTTTTTGAGCGCTTGAGCAACGGAAATGCGTCTATAGATCAGACGGGAGCAGGAAGGCGACCGCGGGTGATACCTATCGAGGACTCAAAATTATCACGTGAAAAAAAGCAGTTGACCATTCGTGCTGTTTTACCTGCTGAACAGACCACAGCCAGGGCAAAGTCCGAGTTAAAGAGGAAAGGTATAAATCCAGAGGATGTAGCCGATGCTCTTCAGTCGAAAACCGACAAGCGCAAGAGAAAGGTGCCCCAAGCCAAATCTACGAAAAAAACTAAAAAAGAATCTGCGGAGAAAGCTAGAGGAAGTGATATATTTGGAAATTCATAAAATGTCTATGTTTAATGAAGATGATTTTAAGGAAGGCATCGTGTCGGAACTAAATTTATTCGAGTTGCCACCGACTCAGACGAGCGTCAGTGATGCCTACTACGACGAAATTCGACCAATGTCACAGTCGTCCTCGGAGGGACCTTTTGAATTCAGAATCAGTGGACAAAACTCGATAGACTATCTGGATTTGAAGAACTCTCAATTGTATGTGAAACTAAAAGTGGAAAAAGCGGATGGAACAGATCTTACAGCGGAAAAAGTTGGTCCAGCGAACTTGTTTTTACAAAGTCTGTTTTCGTCTACAGAAGTGTCTTTACAGAACAAAGCCAGTATCACGTGCAACTACAGCCCATACAGGGCTTACATCCCTACTTTGCTCGATTATGGACAGGATGCATTATCGAGTCAAATAAAGAGTCAAGGATGGCTTATGGATGATGCGGATTCTCCGGGGGTCACTGACCCTAGCGGTACTAACAACGGGTTATTCGAAAGAGCTAAATGGATCGCTACTTCCAAAAGCTTGGATTTGCAGGGCCCCATCTTTCACGACTTGTTTTCGCTGGAACGATATCTCTTAAATCAGGTGGATGTCAAAGTGAAACTATACAGAAGTCCCGATACCTTCGCTCTTCTAGCCGCAGATGCGTCAGTAAACTTTAAAATCGAAATCGAGGACATCTACATTTTAGCCAGAAAGATAAGAGTGACACCGGGTGTGCTGTTTGGACATTCCAAAATGCTGGAAAAAGGAAACGCTCTTTATCCTTACAAAAAGGTGGAATGTCGTTCACAGAGTATCGCCACAGGCAGCACTTCTTTCAACTGGGAAAATTTATTCCAAGGCAAAAGACCCAATAAGGTAGTCATCGGATTCGTCAAAAGCAAAGCCTTGAACGGAGACTACACTACGAATCCATACAATTTTGAGAATTGTGGCATTCAACATCTTGGCCTGTATTCGGACGGTTTACCTGTGGGTGGACAGCCACTCAAGCTAGATTTCGGCGACGGAGGGACGGTGGTGCGCGGCTTTGTTAACTGTCTTCAAAGCGCCGGAAAGTGGAAACACGACGAAGGGAATGCCTTGGATAAAAAACATTTTAAAAGCGGTTCCACGCTCTTTGCATTCCAGTTGGAACCCGATTTCGCGCACCATGGAGAGTTCTTGACCTTGCTCAAGACTGCCAATGTAAGACTGGAGGTGCAGTTCAAGACTGGCTTAGGGGGTAAGCCACTATTTAATTTGTGATATTATGTACTTCAAACAATTTTTTTTTTCCCTCCCTTCTATTTGTTTTATTCCTAGAAATTGTTTTATTTTACTTAACGAAACATTCTTCTCTCTTTGTTTCTATAAATTTACTTATTACTTTTTTTTTTTTCGCAGAGCCAATCAGCTGCATCGTTTGGAGCGAGGGTCCAGCGCAAATAGATATCACCAGAGATCGTGACGTTATTCTCCAGTCATGAATACTTCTCAGTTGCAGTGCATGATAGAATGTGATGCTCTCTTGCGAAACAGTATCATTGGCGTTTACGCCGCCGATCAACTACCCAAAGGAACACGGAATTATCCCTACGGATTTATCGCTAATACGGACATTCACTCTAAGCAAGGACAACACTGGTGCGCATTTTTCCAAAATGAACGAGGAGATTTAGAATTCTTCGACAGTTACGGCAGATCTCCAGAACGAAACAGTGTATTTTTCAAGTTATGGTTGAACAATCGCGGGGACTGTGTTCGAACAAACAAACATCAAATTCAAAGTAATACCTCCAAAGTATGTGGATTCTACTGTGTTTTGTATCTTCGAAACAGGCTTTTAGGACGAACCATGGGAGACTTTATCAATTATTTTAATACTTCAAATTTAAAGGACAATGATGCAATTGTGTGCGATGTGATATCCAACGCTTATTCGCAATGTGTACAGACGGACACATATTTAAATCAAACGTGTTGTTCTTTTGTGTAAATAGTCATGTATTTTCTATGTGGGTTTATGCTCTTCTAAGAATGTATGTACATGTATATTTGTGAAAAAAAATGTTGAAAAATAAAAAAAATGTAGAGTAGAATATCGTTTTAAGTATTATGTTATTTGGATTTATAGCGGGTTTCAACCAATTTTCAGTCATATCTTGCCCAATAGCCGAACCTCGATTGTAGTTACACCATTCCAAGGCAATACTTTTTTTATTTTACGGACCTGGGATAGAATATTGAAGAAAACGCTGCAGTCAAAAGGGAAATTGTTTCTTACAAAATCTTCTTTTCTCTGACCGTTTTCTACTTTACATAAGAGTTAATTTCTCGTACATACTTATTCATCTGCAACTTTATTTCAGTTAAGACTAATGTAAAATTTAGTCGTCTGTTTATACTCATAATAGTCCGTTTGCTTTTCTTAAACAATCCCATGTTTTCACGTCCTCTCTACAGAGTAATTGAGAAATCGTTGCGGTCAAAAGAGAAATTGTTCATTACAAACCTTCTTTTTTTCTCAACGTTTTCTTAATTACATAAAGTTCGTTTTCTCGTATATTCTTAATGATCTTTAGCTTTGACAACCCAGTTAAAAAAAAATGTCATCTGTATACTGTTGGCAGTAATAGAAGACAGCGTATCTACAATCTGGAAGTAAGCAGCTGCATACCGCGAGCTTACAGGCTGATTTTCCACCCATGCATTTAGACACCGAGGATTCCTGACCACATATCAAGCTCTGGGGGATCGAACCCCTTTCAACCCTGGATTCACAGTTTCAATACGATTTTGTGCAACGCTTTCAACAATATTCCAGAATATCACGGCGAAGTTCGCTTACTCGTGTTCTTTCTGAATTCTGTCAGTGGTAGATACTGAATTGTCAAGGGCGTCACCCACAAGGCTAGTGACTGTTGCTGGGATTCGAATCCATGAGCCCATACGAGCCATAGTTTACACGCCTCATCCCTGTACCCCCCCCCTCCCATTAGTAGTTTGTTAGTCGATAAAATAAGCTATGGATGGCTTGAAGTCAATTTGTCACGGAAGCACACAAGTAGGTGCACCTACCACAACAATGTAACTCGAAATACTGGTGACGATATAACCGGAAGAAAAAAATGTTGAACACAACGTTAAACTTCAATCAACCATGAACTTTTTCTCCACTATCTATTATACAATAGATAAAACAACAATGATTTAATACAGGTATTCAATTTATTTTAGCACTACAAACATTCGTCGACAACATAAAAGAATTATTGTGTAAATTGTCTAGACGTCCAAGATGCACGCACCATTTTCGGTAGTCACAAGAATCCATGTGTGTTATCCTTTCACTAACATGAGGCGTAAAAATCCATTTTTAGGCGATACTTGTGCGCTAAAACCGTTTTTCTAAATTCATCAACTGCGAAGTCATTCTCATCATTTTAGATTTCCATGCACTGGTTTTCATATCTGTTTCCCGCCAATCACGACAATAAAGTTTTAGTCTGTACATGGCCACTAGTTCCTTCTCTTCACACACAGACACAGATTCTTCCCATCTCTGTAGTATCTCGTTTTCATTCACTTCGAGCAATATATCTTCGAAGCAGCGATGCAACCACTCTTTTTTCGTCAAATTCAAACACGTATGATCCGTTTGTGAAAGTTTGTTCCTGACACATCCGTAACATTTCTTTTCAATGACGTCGTTTAGGTTGTCCATGATCGCTTTCGCGTAGAAAAAGTCGAAGTAAGAGTCCAACAATGTCACCGTCATCTTAAAAAGATCTTTTATATAGTTTTAGATCTTTCCAGTACGTACGAGCCTCGTCTATGGCTGTATCAATTCTTGGTAAAAGTTGTTTTAAAGTGAGCCACTGTAACAGGCTGAAGTCCACACCGAGAGTGGTGTCTGTTCTGTTGTCAAACTGCCTTATATCCACAAATACGTATCCCTGTTGATTACACACTGTCGCGTAGAGGCTTTCTTGCAAATAAAACTGCTTGGTATACAGACATTCCGTGGTGTTTGGCCTCATCCCCTTGTCAAGAACGGGTACGGCGCAGGCATGATGTGAGAGTATCACAAAACCGGGAACGGCGCAAGCCGACGCCATTATGACTACTCCGACCCACTTAATGATAGTGAGATGACATCTAAGTTTTTTGTCCGTTGAAGCCAACTCTTCCGCGAGGCTTAAAACATCCGACGTCGCTGATTCACAAATCATGCTCATCGTCGTCCCATCGCTCTGATCGTTTAGTTTTTCGACCGTTGGTACACTCTGCATTTTCAATTTCCAATGTGTTCACTGCGACATTCGATGAAAGAATAACGTGGTACTAAGTCCAGCTCCTCATTTATTCACAGGGTCACTGTGTTTTGTTTAAAACGATGGGTCTCTGTGCGGACAACTCTCTTCGTGATCGAGGCATTCTAATTCAGACACAAACTGTAACCCGCAAAAAGAACAGAGTCCTTCCGTCGGCCTTTCAAAAAGACCTTTACAATAAGCCACACTGACTTGAAAATTGCAAATAGCTTCAAATATATCTAAAGGAAGTTTCAAATATTTACTACCACTTCGTATCAACACATATACTTCGCGCCTGTAATGCTTGACGATGACGGAAAAGTTTTTATCTATATCCAAAACTACTTGAGTTTGTTGATTCAATACTTCTTTAAAACTGCTCGCATTTAACATGTCGACCTGTCGTTGTGTCATTGTTGAGAAAATATTTCTTTAAAATCCGATATAATATGTGCTTCACACAAACTCAAACTGAAACTAAAACGTCCTCGAAAAAGCCTAGTTTACTGCGCACATGTTTCGTACAATTTCATTGGCCCACTCGGGTTAAAGTCTCTTTACTATACACTTCTCTCTGAATATTCACTATTTTGGCGCAAACATCTGCAGATGCGATGTCATGTTAAAAGAAAAAATGCAAGGTACTAATAAATGAGTTTAAGGTCAATAAAATCAACCCCGCAAACTTTAATCGATCACCTTTTTTTTTTGCGCTACCACCTGTCTGTCTGTTGCAGACGTCACCTGCATGCAAATAACAACCGGCAGATGTCAGCTGTCCCCATTGTTTCGCTGGAACCGCGCAGCTGCCGTTAATGACTTAATCATCTATTGATTGATGGCAGATCGATAATTTGCATTTTAGTCCTTAGTCCGAAATAAGGCGATTAAAGCGCATTCCCTTACTACTTAGAATACTTCAAGACGTTATAGATTTTTTGCTTGCAATTCATTTTTATGTTATTTAGCGTCAAAAACGGCGCAAGAGCAAATTTCTTAAACCTTTCTATAGAAATAAGAAGGAGAATGGGTCAGTAACTTTAAATCAAAATGGACGCAACTTCCCATTTTGCTACAGGAATTAAAATTATATTGAAGTAAAGTAGAGATATTACAGAATACTTCACGACGTTATAGATTTTAATCATTTTAGAAGAAAAATGTGTTTTAGTCGATCAAAAAATTTTCCCTTCTGAATCCTATATGACAGGCCGTTATCGGAAATCCTTTCGGACCAGATAATCGATAAGTTCCAAGGAGAGTAACTTTTGCTCGACCTGCAGCTGAAAGTTGGGGATGGAAAGGTATGCGAAAATAGCGAGTGCCGTAAGGCACGAGTTATTCTCGCATACCTTTCCCTTTTTCGGCAAATATTTCCCCATATTTACCACAGGCTGATGAAATAAATTATATACTATATTTCCTCTGATTATTTTGTCAACAATGCCACTTTTAAAACTAGTGATCTCAAGTTAATTAACCGAATAACCGATATTTTCAAAAGAAGTAGTTCCAGGTTTTCGGCTGGAGGAAAATATTCACTGTATCGGGAAAATAATCCCCCCCCCCCCTCCCCAGGTTAAATTACCTCATTTCTTTACCAATAACATTTCTAAATATAGACACATGAAATATCATATAAAGAAAGCAAAGTGATCTTGAATCTACGCTGTCCTTGATTTTGACATAACCTGACGAGGGAAAAAAGCTTTCTATCTACATCAGGTTGATCGATAATTAAAGGTGGCCCTTCAGATTTTGGGACGAAAATTGCACAAAAATGCAAAAAAAAATCATCCTTATACCCCAAAAGCCTTTTAATTTTCATTCATAAAACCCCAGTAGTCGAACACCGTCCAACAACACGAGAAATTAGAGATTTATTACTGCCCAGGTCGACACCAACGGGGGACACATTCTATTTTTAGATGATCAATTCGCTCATTTACATACAGGAATACACAGACAAAGTTTCAAACATAGCGTCTGAAGAAGACATTATGGAAAATAATTATTACATGTTTGCTATGTAATGGAATTTAAGCGTTATGAGTCACGTGCCTGTCACTAGGCATTCCCGAAATGCTTTATTGACTTTTGGCGCGAAATCTAAAAATACCTTAAGAGGCTACGTAGCCATTTAAGGGAATACCATCATTTTTTTTTTTTTTTTTTTGTAATTTTATGAATCTTAATTATTGATGATTTGTATCATATCTTCATATGAATTTCAATGATATATATATTTTTTAATTTGGTGAGATGTGAAAATTCTAAATACCCAACTTTAAGGCCATTTCGAACATCAAAACATATGTATCGTATGGGCCGGTGACCTAACGCATGCGTTGAACTTTTGTTCCAACTGCGCTTCCCACAACATTCTTTCCATACAATTAGGAGGTTTTCCTCATAAACATCCTTGAAGCAATGGTCGGAGGTTATCGTGGGATGAACCATTTTGCCAGTGACGAATACATTTTTGGCAAGTATATGGTAATGCTGGAACTCGATCAAACTCGCATTCAAATCTCGCGAGACGTTACCGACTGAGATCTACCGGACAAGGCAGGAAATTTAATCAACATATACTCTTTCTCTTTGTTTCGTTCGTTTTCACAATTATGTTTGTGTTATTTTGTATAACTATTAGATATTAATTGGCTTGTAAAGTCAAAGATTCCGAAGTGCTTTCATGTTTCTTACGATATAAAAAGCAGACACAAAATATCCGTTAAGGTTTTCTAAAGAATTCGTACTTGGGCGAAAAATAATACCATAACTTCACTGTCAAACACACTCTCTGTGTTTTCTATAGTAATACAAAAGAAACAAAAATGTTGATCGGTAACAAAACAGCATGAAACAATTGATAAATCGTCGGTTTACATAAAAAACCTCGTAACTACAGCTTGTTTCAATCTGTAGATACGAGGTTTTTGATGTAAACCGACGATATGTCTAGTGCGCTTGAAAAAGGGAATTTAGTGTATCTGCAAAGAAAACTATCAACCTAGGTCAGCCGGCAGACTAACCAGAGTTGAACCCTTTTTTAGTTCGGTCAATTTACTGCATATTCAAGGACTACTCTACCGCTGTATTCAGTCGGTTCTTACACAAAATGGACTTTAATGGGTCCATGACTTACATAGCATAATGCATCAAGTAAATAAATTTATACATTATTCTAACACCCCTCACAACGTACGTCAGTGTGACGTCACAGGTAGTGATATCGGACCCTTGTTATAACGTCAGTGTGCGTGTTTGGTAAGACTGTTTTTATTTTGTAATCGTTCCTTTAAATGATCTGAAAAAGTCTTTTGACCTCCAAAGCGTACAATGCCTAGGGACTTTGTTTTTTGTCAAAACTTTTGTTAACTACTTATACTAATGGAATAGATTTTGACCAACTATTAAAACCCAATCACTTTTTGATATTTGGTCGAAGTGTTTGTGCATATAGACATTCTGCTTCTTGACTAAAACATCAGAATATTAAATGTATTCATCTAATGTCTTTGATAAGTACATGATAGTCTTTGTAGTCCGTTTGTATCCACCCAAGCTAGCCTCATTCTATCTTCATATCGTACTTACTTATCAATATGGCGGACATAAGTTACGAAAATGCGCAGGTCCGATATCACTTCCTGTGACGTAGGTTGTTACCCTTGTCTAACATGACACACGAATTCGGCTCTATAAACACAGTGCAACGAAAGCGTGGTAAATCTGCTGACGTCATTCTATATCGAGTGACGTCATTCAATGAGTGGGTTATTTAATGAAACATAATCTTTATGTGCGTGTTTAGTCCAAGTTTGAACTTGTTTTCCTTTCATTAAGAATTAGTCATGTTAGAATCGAAATAATCTTCTTTCTATCGTGGTTCAGCGTTCAATAAACCACGTTGTGAATTATGAGGCGCAATAAATAAACCACTCGGGCTGTCGCCCTCGTGGATTATTTATTGGGCCTCATAACTCACAACTGTGGTTTATTGAACTATAAACCACGATAGGAAGAAGATTATTTCTTACGTTTAAGACTTTCGCTACAGTGTTTTCAAAAGGCTTCTTTCTCAGGGGTGTCAAAAGTAGGGATTGTGTGGTAATGGGTTTAAGGGAAAGGGAGAATTAAATGTATATATGCACGCAGTATCGGCCAATGTCAGCTTGCGCAGTCCGGTTAGGTTTACATAGACTTTATGGATTCACAAAAATTATCTGATGACACGTCTAATAAAGCATCGCGTAGATGTAGTAATCTCATTCCCCAGCGCTTCCCTTAACCCATTACCACACAATCCCTACTTTTGACACCCCTGCATGAGAAAGAAGCCTTTAGAAATCATTGTGGGAAAAGGAGAAAATGCTGGTAACCAGCATTTTCTCCTTTTCCCACAATGTTTTCTACCCTTCACAAAACGAATTTCAAATTTTCAGTCACTTTTATTTCGTCATCTGCAAATGCTTTCAATTTGGACCAGTCTAAAATATGTTCGTTTGGTAATGGGTTAAAATCGGCATTTTATACACAACAGAAAACCCTAAAGATTGCAGTATCCTTGGCGGTATGGCGGTATGGCATAGACAGGCATGCGGATAGATGATAAATGAGTTTGAGCTTTTTTATTGTATTATAATGCAACACATTTCTACAGAGCGTAAAACTGTCTCCAGGTCATGGTTCCTGTGTTCACTTCACTCAAGGCTAGAACAAAACCCTACATTGTTTTGCACAATCTTGTAGATCGGTCGATCCTCTAATTAACCGCTGAGTTTGTAGAAATGCCATTGAACAAAGCACCTCAGAGCCCAAGCCCAGTCGGCTTTCGGAACCCAGAAAATACATTAATATGTGTGCTATAGCCATGGTATGACTGAGATCACATTGACAGCTTGTGGGAAGCGCAGATAGAACAAAAGTTCAACGCATGCGTTAGGTCACTGGCCAATACGATATGTGTATACGTTTTGATGTTCGAAATGGCCTTCAGCATTCAATCAATCGCCGTAAGTTGAAGATCGAAGAGCGTCCAAAAATTAACTATATAGAAGATATTTGGTTTTTTTTCGGTGAAAGATCGAAATTTATTTCATCGAGTGGACACCATCGGTAATATTTTCTCGAGTTTCACACTGAAAATAACAAATTTTCTATTTATTTCATGCATTTAACCCTTTTTGGGAGGAGCTTTATCAAAATCCAGTACAGTTCTTTTCCGTTATTCCCCGTGGCGTACCACTCCCGCATAGCAACGTAGTACAGCATTACGTCAAGAGCGAGAAAATGGCGTCGTAAGATAAATGAGGTCATATTTCCATCTGGTTGTGAAGCACGCACAATTAACCTAGGCAACATGAAGATGAAAATCGGTATTTTCACTGGTGGTACCAGTGCAAGATCGAATCATATTTTCACCGCTATTTCTTGATATCCTACCGGAAAGCATGAAATAAATCGTTGATGATCGGATAATAACCAAACATCGACTGTATAATTCATACAGGTAAATGATCCATAAAAGCAAAAGGTGCGAGTGACCTCTGTCAACTCTTTACAAGAGGACTAAAAATAGATGCTTCTATATTAAAAGGCATTTGAAGTCTACAAGTAAAATGTGGCCTAAAAATGGAATTATAAAAGAGTAGAAAATATTAAGGAGGAAACGGTAAGCAGCATTTCTTCTTTTTCAACTGTGTTTTCAAAAGCCTTTGTATAGAGTGGTTAGAATATGGACCTGATCGGTAAATAGCTTGGTAAACGGTTGTTTGCTAGATTTATGAATCGGACATTTTTATTTCGAAAGAAGGAACTAAAAGTTGCATTGTTTATGCTGTTCTAGTCTAAACAGACATTATAGTGAATGATAAATGTTTCCCATTATTCTGTGTACAGTACCAAGCATTTTTTACTGAGGTTTAGTTAACTTAGATACCTTTTAACTTCCCCCTGGGGTCCCGGGTTTTTTTTACTTTATAGAATAGGACCTCGGCCTTTCTCTATGGCATGTCGTAGAAGGTGACTAAAATTAGAGACAAACGGCTGCTTTCCTCGTAATTCGTAGGATTGCAGCAGGCTGGGTAGTTCATATTCCAAATCCTATATTTTTTTTTCTTGATGTAAATAGGGTTTGGAATGGGAATCAATTGGCCTGTGGGACCCCGTGTGGTTTAATCGGGGGTATAAACCACTGCAGTCCCGCGATCGTCACATCTGCCATTTCATCTGGCGGAACAAAAGTGACAGCATGCATGTCGTAAAAGGCGACAAAAGGGGCATCATTTTGTGTTTCATCCATTCCTCATTTATCATGTTTGTCTTATGTTGTTGCACATGTATGTTATTTTCACCTTGCATTATTGTTTACTAAGTAAGTACGCCCAATATGACCTAAGTTGTCGACGGGCCATAAAACACTATTCATTCATTCATTCCTTTTAACTCTTAACCAAACAACAAAATATTAGACTAGTGCAAATTGAAAGCACTTGCAGGTGATAAAATAAATGTAACTCAAAAATTGATATTCGTTTCTAGCAGGAAAGAAAACGTTGTGGGAAAAGGAGAAAATGCTGGTTACCAGCATTTTCTCCTTTTCTTACAATGTTTTCCAAAGGCTTCTTTCTCAGGGTCGTCAAAAGTAGGGATTGTGTGGTAATGGGTTAAGGTAAGACCTGTGTAATGGAAGACAGCTATTTCCACAAAAATATCATCATGCAAAATTAGCTATAATTAAAAATGAGCATTATTGAACTACTTTCACCGATTTTTTTTTTCTTTTTCCATTTTTTCCTTCTTTGAATTATCATTTATAAATCTAAAACCACTATATTCTCATTTCAAAAAAAGTTAATAATTACCTCCCTTTTCAGAAAACTAACAAAAGTATCAAAAGATATTTTCAAGATAGACATAAACGGATCCGTTAGAAATGTGCAAAAACATCATTTCTGCATAAATCCTTATTTATCCTTATTTATCAACCGATTAGAATTTTTGCCCCATGTTCACAGGAAGTGCATTACACAGGTCTTACCTTAACACAGTGGACCCGTAATAGAAAACAGCTATTTGCAATATAATATTATCCTTCAAAATTTGCTAAGATTAAAACTGAGTATTATTGCACTACTTTCACCGAGCCACTTTTTCCTCCTTGTCCTCCCTATAGAATTATAATTTATAAATCTAAAACCACTATATTCTCGTTACAAAAGGATATGATAAATACCCCCCTTTTCTGGAAACTAACAAAAGTATCAACAAATGATTTCAAGATAGACATCAAAGGAATTTCTGGTCGGTTAAAAATTTGCAAAAGTATGATATCTGTATAAATCTATCTTTACCAACTGTCAAGAAATTTTATACCATGCTGCACCAGGCCTATTACGCGTCCACTACCTTAAGTAGGCTACTTGAGTCGCGGAAAGTGGGCTTAATGTATTTGCAAAAAGTTTCGGCCCAGGTCAGCCTGCGCGGACTGCGCAGGCTGACCTGGGACGAAACTTTTTGCCCCTAATGAATTTTCTGCGTGTAAAGGGACTACTGTACCTTATGATTAAGTGGCCTGCCAGACGAAATAGGTTTGATGGATTCATAAGAACAAACAAGACTTGCTTGATATAGTGCATCGTGGAGATGCATTAACCTTTTACCAAGCAATCTCTGGTTTTTACGGTTCAGAGATATAAGCCTTTTGAAAACATTGTGGGAAAAGGAAGAAAATGCTGGTAACCTGCATTTTCTCCTTTTCCCACAATGTTTTCCATAATGCTGGAAACAAATTTCAATTTTTGGGTTATGTTTATTTTCTCGTCTCTGCAAGAGCTTTCAACTTGAGCCAGTCTAAAATTTTGCCGTTTGGTAAAGCGTCTCTGGTTTTTACGGCAAAGAGATATAAGCCTTTTGAAAACATTGTGGGAAAAGGAAGAAAATGCTGGTAACCAGCATTTTCTCCTTTTCCCACAATGTTTTCCACCCTGCTGGAAACAAATTTCAATTTTTGAGTTACGTTTATTTTCTCGTCTCTGCAAGAACTTTCAACTTTGACCAGTCAAAAATTTTGTTGTTTGGTGAAGGGTTAAGCCCCGTTTTTCCAGAGAATTGTTTTTCCAGAGTTTTCTTTGTTTGTTTTAAACCTTTTCTGATACATAAGCGCTTTTGTGGACGGCATAGATCAAGATCAGATTACATAGAAGTGCAGTCTGACGTTTGATGTATACCGTCTGTTCAGTTTGGTGGGACCTTTATTTTTAAACTGTTTGACTTCAGTTGGTTTTTACATTGATCCCTCGACAGCGTTATATTCTTGTTCTATAAACGTTTGTGTGTATGGCAGCTATTGGCGCTTTCAACATTATTTCAGTCATATCATAGAGGCCAGGGCACCTGTCCAGGTCTTCCTGGAATTTCTTTTACCGGAACTTTGTACAATGTTTTTTTTTTCTCAAGCCATTGGCTGCTTTCTCACACAATAATCGTCGAAAGAATTATTCTTGAGCTGAAATAAAAACTCCTTTTGGACAACATAAAAATCTGTAAGTGCAATAGTTGGCCTATTGTTGCAACAAAATTTAATTCGTTGACTCCTGAAGGAGATTTAACCCTTAACCCTTTACTCCATAGATACTCATTTCTACACATTGCTTGTAGGAGCCTTTGGAAAACATTGTGACAAGAGGTGAAATTGCTCGTGACGAGCAATTTCCCCTTTTGTCAAAATGTTTTCTATGCTATCAAAAGGTGTCATTTACACATAAGAAATGGCTTCATCCTTGCTGTTGTTTAGGGTCAATTAGAGATACTATAGAAATGCCTTATGGGGTAAAATGTTAAAGTGGCTAAATAAACGAAATGAAACGTTTAAGCCGAAAGTAAAAACCCAAATGTTGCTATTTCAAATGTCAATTTTGATGAATTATACCTCGATATCGGGCAGGGTGGATATAAGATCAGACTGCACTTTATGTTTTGTCTGATCTTGATCTACACTGTACCCAAAAGGTCACAGAGTCATTCTTAAGGGAAAAGGATAAAGTTGGCAATAACGGTTTAAACTTATTGGAGAGGTCATCAGACCTCTCCAACAGTGTTGAGTTTAAAAGGCAGACTGCCTCAGAAATTGCTGTCTAAATCCAATCTTTGTAGGGGAATTGTGCCTATACACAGTCTGTTTCGTCATGATTTTATAAAGAAATCGAAGTCTAAAAACTGAAATAGGAAATGGACGTGGTTTGTTTCTATATCGCGAATTTCAACAAAATTGTAAGGATTTATTTGCATATTCCCTTTCCAACAATTTTAATTTTGTATTACAGTCTTAAATCTAAACAAAAAGAAGAAAAAGAAAAAAGAATTTCGTTAAAAATAGAAACGAACACAGCGGAAAAAATCACGTGACCTTAAAACGCGGGAAGAAGGTCATGTGACTTACATAAATTACAAGGACGGATGTATACGGAATCCTGTTTTTGCCATCCACTTTGATGAATGTGTATTTACAACTGAACAGATTTCAACTACCCGTTTATTGTCTTGCTTGTTTCTGTACATGTACCTAGATATATTTAACCTAAAAGCATAAAAAGTATTAGAAAAAAATGATGTCGACCTCTCCTGGCTTCTTTTTTAAAGAAGCCACTTGTTTGTTTTACATTGATTGAGGGACAAGTTCTTAAAACTTCTCCGGTTTCTGCTTCCTCTGAACTACACAAGCATTCGGCATATCTCGGTTGATCCGGTTTTCAAATCCCGCGGCTGTATTACGCGGCTTGATATGCACCTACCAGGTACACTTCTTCGCCGGAAGTGCACCGTTTCACTCTTTTTTAAGTCGTAACACTCCACATAAAAAGAAAATCCTCGTCACATTTTTCCTTGGGAATCTTTCTAAATGCATTTATAATGACAGACATTTCGTACATTTATATTTTCTAACTCGGCTTATCAATTACGTTGGTATTTTTCACAGACAGGTTGCCTATCACTATCGCTGTTGTTGCCGATCGGTTTACAGGACTTCACCAGTTGTAAGATCATGTGACTGGAATAGAACCCCCCCCCCCCTCCCCCCTCGATACGGACGAGGTTAATCTTAGGTACGGAATCGGTAGAATTGTGACGAGTGTTTCACGAGTACCCGCACCGAATGTGTGGGGCAATGAAAAAACCCGAAGTTGACACATAATTGACCTTTCTGTGAACCCGAGTTTGGCACGCCCACCCCCCCACCCGCTTTTAGTAAGGTGGTATTTCGGTTGCGAAGCTTTGACAAGCTAACCAGAAAATGGTGTCGAATACAAAGGGAAAGAGCGTTTATTTCAGTTTTATTTTAGCTGATATTTCACTCTAGGTTAATTACAACAACTTTTTCCCCGAACTTTCTCATCAATTCGAATAGTGTTGGCTGTTTTGTTAATTAATAAACACGATCGAATTATTGCATGTCTATAACAAATTGTGTCAGACTTTTTTGTTTACATAACACCCAATGCTGCGTTTTCATTGGCCAATAATCGTTGGAAAACTTATCAACCAAAATCGGCAAAAAGGTCAGCTTTAAGGACTTGGATACCAAATGTTTTACAAATAAAACAAAAAAGCTACATTGAAATTAATTTGTCACTTGGGTTCGATTCTGCGATTTCTAAATCCTGCAACAAACGCTCAACAACTCCACCAGATAAGCTATGTTCTAACTTACTATTGCGTCTATTTTAAATGTATTTATCACTTCTAGAACGCAATAACAGCGGCATATGTCAAACGGGGTGAGAAAATTCACAGAAAATTCACAAGAAAAACATGTCCAAATAAGGGACATTCATCGTGATAGCTAAATATATAGCTGTCTAAATTTTTCTTTCAAAGCCATCGTTATAGGCGCAAATAGGTTTTTATTCAAGAGAATTCTAAACATTTGGGAAAAGAAATCTGATAACACGTTCTAAGAAATAATAGTCTGTAGGGTATTTATATAACACCTTTAAATGTTTTTCGATGATTGATTTGTTTTCCTTATTCTGTATGTCTTTTTAAGTGTGTCTGTTTCTTTGGTCGGTAAGATAAATAGCTTGCAGGAAAGTCTGGGTTTTTTTCCGTCATACTGTCTGATTTATTTGACATGTTGCTTCTGTGATATAAGAAAATAAATCTTGTTTCGGAATGGCCTTCGGCACGCAAAAAGGGGGATTCGGACATTTGCGTAAAGAGTCGTCCAAGATCAACATGCAAAGTCCGCGCAGACTAATCCGAATCGGCATTTTCCGATTTTATCTAATTTTATGTTCTGCGCAATTTAAGTCTACTGTACGCGAAAATCTAATGAAGTCGTAAAAATGATGTCTCGGATTAGCCTGAGCGGACTGCGCAGTCTGATCCGAGACGACACTTTACGCAATTGCCCTAATGCCCCTTTATTGCGTGTTGCAGGTCAAAGGTTTTAACCCATTACCACACAATCCCTAATTTTGGCGACCCTGGGGAAAAAACCGTTTAGAAAACAAACATTGTTGGAAAAGGAGAAAAGGCTGGTAACCAGCATTTTCTCCTTTTTCCACAATGTTTTCTACACTTCTCAAAACAAATTTCAAATTTTCAGTCACTTTTATTTTGTCGTCTGCAAATGCTTTCAATTTGGACCAGTCTAAACTTTTGTCGTTTGGCAAAAGGTTAATCTCTTTTTTTGTGGGTATAGTTTGATCATTTTATTGCCATTTTCGACCTTTGGAATGAGCCTTGCTCTTTAAAAAGAAAATTCAAAGCATTTGCAAACACGTCGGCCAGCGCTTTCTGTGCGGGCTGCCCTGGGTCGGAATTTTTGGGTAAATGTTAATAAATATTATATTTCATATGTCAATTTTTAGAAATTTTATGGGTAAAGAAATGGCGTAATTTAAGCTGGGGTGGGGGATTATTTCCCCTTCACAATGGATAATTTCCTCCTATCGAAAATCTGGTTTACTAACTTGAGATCACTACTTTTAAAAGTGGCATTCGTTGACAAAATGATCAGATGAAATGTAATATATATTTTATTTCATCAGCTTGTGGTAAATAGGGGGAAATATTTGCCTCAAAAGGGAAAGGTCCACGAAAATAACTCGTGCCTTACGGCACTCGTTATTTTCGCATACCTTTCCCTTTTTCGGCAAATATTTCCCCCTATTAACCACAAGCTGATGAAATAAACTCTATATCTTGCGTGTCAATGACTATTCAAAATTCAGTTCCGGTTGAAAATGGACTTTTGAATGGTTCCATTTTTAATTGATAACTTACCTTGCATCACGTGTATGCATTAGTCCCTCTTTTGCCAGAAAAGACTATTACATATTTTGCGGACAGTGTAGACTTGATCAAGCTGCAGTTACGTATGTTTTTGTTTTACGGTTTCAGTCTTATAACCTAAAACAAATGTCACTAAAGTAATAATGTAAACCTCTTCATCTTCTTATTTTGTATATATCATGCCAACAAGTAACTGTGCGCATTTGAAGTTTCTAAACCGATTGTCTTACAGACTATGAACAGCACTGAGTACTTCGGGTACATTACGGTAAAACCTGCTTCACATCAGCCTTACGATAGCCGTACAGGTACATTTTTGACAAATCGCAGGACTTCGCGCGGACCCCGCAGGACTGCCGTACGAATTCGCAAGGCCGTAGATGTCGCAAGCTGGTTTTTCAACATGCTCATTTTCTTTGCGATTTCCTTGCAATTTTTGGAAGTCGATTACGTCAGTAATCGGTCTTCCTATGTGAACGCTCAGGCATTTGGGAAATCACCCAACAACACCAATATTCAACCAGCGAAAAAAAAGTTCTATGAAATTCAAGCATTTAAACATATAAAACGATTGAATTTCAGATAAAAAATGAAATAAATCAAACTATTGCACTAAACAGATATTTTCTTTGAACTGTTATGACATTTCAGTGAATAATTATCAAATCTTAATATTTGTTAATACACAGATCCTATATTTTTCTATATGAATGCGGACGAATCTAGCCATTCGGCATTACTCAGGTGTTGAGAGGGTGTCGCACCACTGCTAGACTGCTTCCGGTTCGTAGTAGTCCCAAGTGAAAATTTGCAGTAGCACTGTTGTTGCACTGTTGTATGGGGCTAAGAGGGCTTGGTGGTATATAATTTAGATTTGCTTCAAATATAGGCATTGGGGGACCACTTAGATGTATTTTTATTGTATATTGAGTGGACCATTTTGTGTCACTAGAGGATCAAAAAATTGGGGTCATGGCGGTGAACAGGTGTTTTTGAGAGGGAAAATTCTAGGGTGCCCGTTGTTTTTGAGATTTAGCGAAAAACGCAATCGGTTGAAATGTTGTTTTTAATACATTTTTTCGAAGGACTATGGACGTACTTTAGACAGCAAGAGACGGGAAAGCAAAATTTTTGCCATTAAGCGATCTGTGAGGCTTCAAAAATGGCCAATTTCACTCTATTTTCAATATGGCCAAAAACCACAGGTGTGACGCCAGAGCCATCAAATCGGCCGAGATGTTACGATTAGCAATCGGGCACTATTTTATGAATGATATGTCACTCGGACCCATGTTCACATAAGAAATAGCTTTCGTTAAAAACGCATCATTAATATTCTTACCTAAAAATTATTGGTTTGTTACAAGTTTATTATTCAAGGCATTTACATTTTCAACAAATATTTGCTTGAATGTCTGAAGTGTTGAATAGCTAGTAACCTAATTTATTCATACGAGCAACGTGACTTTCATCCACACCACAGCTTTGAAACGGCGGCGAGTGAAACGCAAGGAAGCAAGTCACAATTTGATCTGAACAAACCCAAGGCTGCAAAGGTAAAGTTCAATGTATTTTTTTCGGCATAATACCGTAAAACGCCCCTCTGCTATACAGCCAATGCTCACATGTGGCATTGTTTTTTCAGTTAAAAGAAGAAATTTAATGAAATTTTCAACTTCATTCCGTTGAAAACTATTGTATTTTATGTATACGAAATGAATCCATAAACCAGTTGCAATTTCTTGACACATAATTTTGATTTTCATGGGTTTTCGCGATTTATGGAGGGGCGTTTTACGGTATTATGCCTTTTTTTCTTTTTTGAAATGTGTTTTTGTTTTAAACGTGAAGGACATTACGTCCTTCCTTAAGTATTGTTTAGAAACGAAGTAGGTCAGTGGTTGTTTATAAAGATTACAGTCGCTATTTTGATTGATTGTAAGCTCGTGTAAGCTTTACGCCTGCGTTTCAGAAGGCTACATTAGTATATAAAATATGAATGATTTGTATTCCATTTGCTGCCATAACTAGTTGAATGTATTGCTCTTCGTCGAAGAAGAATATTTAACGAATCCCAAATATCAACAGTCCTTACAGTGACTGGAAATTTCGACCGATAACAATTTCGTCCCATTACAATTTCGGCCCATTACAATTTCGGCCCATTCTCCTAACGTGAGTTTACATGGTTTGCATTTGTGTAATAAATCTTACACCTTTATAATCTTTTAAACTTATTTTTCAGCACTAGGATTTTGCAGCCCTAAGGTGAAAGTATATTGAAATGTTGGAAAAATATAAAATGGTGATCTATTCTTCCCCTTTCATATAGTTAATTTTGACTTTAATGCTGTCAACCTGGATCTAACATATATTTGCATTTAAATCTTTAAATTGGCTCAGTCAAAAGTATTGCAGCTTTTGTACTTTCACTTAAAGGTGGCCCTTCAGATTTTTGGACGAAATTTATACAAAAATATTAAAATTCATCCTGATACTCCCAGTACCTTTTAAATTTCATTCATAAAACCCCAGTAGCCGAAAACCATCCGACAACAAGAGAAATTAGAGATTTACTACGGCCCAGGTCAACACCGACGGGAACCATGGTCTATTTTTAGATGAGCAACTTGCTCACTCGCTTACTGGAAATACACAAATGATGCTTCAAACACAGCGACTGAAGAAGAAGTTTATGGAAAAAAACATGTTTGTTATGTTATGGAATTTAAGAGTCATTAGTCACGTGCCAGTCACTTTACATTCCCACTATGCTTCTTTTGATTTTTGGTGCAAAATCTAAAAATACCTTAAGAGGCTATGTAGCCTTTTAAGGAAATACCATAAAAAAATGTATACAAAAAGTGTCATGGTATTGAAGTTTTTGAAGTTAATTGACATAATATTTAGTAGATTCATTCAATTTAGCTGGCAAGTTTCTTGCAAAATTGATACCTGCTTCTGTAGAGAAAAGGGTTAAACATTAATATTGAAAAAAACAAAAAAACTAAATGAATGTGCATGCAAAACCGAACAAAAGAAAGCTTTTGAAAACATTGTGGGAAAAGGAGAAAATGCTGGTAACCAATGTTTTCTTCTTTTCCCATAATGTGTTCTTATCCTTTACTGACAAATCTTATTACTTGTGCCACATTTACTATGTCTCTTGGAATTTCTTTCAATTTTGATCGGTCTGAATTGTGTTGTGTGGTAAAGAGTAAAATCTGATATAAAAGGTTTTTTGAAAATTGTGTTTGCATACATGTAGGTAAAAAGGCTGTACAGTATGTGTGCTTAACCCATTACCACACAGTCCCTACTTTTGACGCCTCTGAGAAAGAAGCCTTTGACGCCTCTGAGAAAGAAGCCTTTTGAAAACACTGTAGGAAAGGGAGAAAATGCTGGTAACCAGCGTTTTCTCCTTTTCCCACAGTGTTTTCTACCCTTCCAAGAACAAGTTTCAATTTTTCAGTCACCTTTATTTTGTCGTCTGCAAAACATGCTTTAGATTTGAACAAGTCTAAAATTTTGTCATTTGGAAATGAGTTAACTCTTTCCCAAACAACAAAATTTAAGAGTGGTCCAAATTGAAAGCCATGCTGATGACATAATAAATGTGGCTCAAAAATTGAAATTTGTTTAGGGAAGAATAGAAAACATTGTGAGAAAAGGAGATAATGATGGTTACCCACACTTTCTACTTTTCCTACAATATTTTCAAAAGGCTTCTGTCTCAGGATCGTTGAACGTCGGGATTGTTTGGTAGTCTTAAGAGTTAAAGGTAACCAGTGGCACTGTTGATTTGATGCAGAATGCAAACCATTTTAGATATGTCTGTTCGGACTACTTTAGCTTTTAACTATTGCCACAGTCAGGGAGATTTGTCTGAGATGATTATGATCCTTGATTGAACATTAAAACCAATATTTTATCATCTACAAAAGATGTGAAGCATTCTTTAACCTTTTACCACTCAGTGATGAGTTTTGACACCCCAAGGAAAGAAGCCTCCTTTTTCCACAATATTTTCTACTATGTCATAAGAACAATTGCAGCATTTGATTCAGATAATGAGATTGAAATTGTTGTCTGCAACTGCTTTCAATTTGGACAAGGCTAGAATGTTGTCAATTGGTAAAGGGGTTAGACCTGGTTTGTATGTGTTAGCATGATGCTTTCAAGTGGGATAAAGCAGTTAAGCTAAAGAAATGTGGGCTGAGCTTAACGGGAAGCCATAACCCCTGTCTTGCCTATTGCAACATTGGTCATATTTGCTAATAGTGTAGACCAATGATCAACCTGCATAGCCATTCAGTCTGATGTTGGTCTGCACTGTTGGCAAATTTTACAGTGACTGAAATTCGGAAGCAAATCTGGAATAGTCTATTCTGGGAAATCAGCAGCATAAGAGGTAAAATTGATCCTTGAAAAGATGTTTGAAAAAGTTTTTGTTAAAGAAAAAATTACTCAACAGTAAGGTGGGTAATTTTAGACAATCAAGGCCCTCTTCAATTCTTTGGACAATAACTTGATGTTGCATCAATCTACAATATGCATCTTTGATAAAAGAAGAATGTTAAGTTAAATACTGTTCAGATTTTTGTATGGCTATCATTTGGTTATATTTCTTTGTATCTGTTTTAGGAAGAGAATGTGAAGATTGTGCAGGTCAGAGGGACAGACGTCCAGGTCAAGACAGTTAAGATCTCAAGATGGCACAGATGACTTAAAGGTGTTACTCTGGAGGGAGTGGAGGGAGATGAGTTCAAAGAACCTAATGGGTCAATACATATAGCTAACAATTGTTGTTGTCAATACATACAGAGACGAGATGTCAGTGTCAACCAAAACAAAGACTGAAATTAAGGTATTAAATCCACTCTAGTCTTCCCAGGTTATCCCTAGTGCTCATGGTGAACAGTTGTGATGGATTGGTATTTTGACTATTGTGTGTCTGTTCACCATTAGCACAAGCACATTTACATGTTGCTCCTGAAGTTCTATTTGACAAAGCCCAGAAAAGCAATGTCACAAACTGGCTTTCAGTATCTTTAACAGAATCACTAAGATGTAAAAGGATAATTAAACTTTTGAAAGTATTGTCCTCAAGTTAACCCATTACCACGCAATCCCTACTTTTGACGACCTTTGGAAACAAGCCTTTTGAAAACATTGTGGGAAAAGGAGAAAATGCTGGTAAGTCACATTTTCTCCTTTTCCCACAATGTTTTCTACCCGTCACAAAACAAAGTTCAAATTTTCATTCACATTTACTTTTGGTCTGCAAATGCTTTCAATTTGGACAAGCCTAAAATATTGTCATTTGGGTAATGAGTTAATCTCTTTCAGACCTTGCATGGCCCAACGTAAGATCTGGAAAAAGACTGATCTTATGCCGTTTGTTTACTATAACATGTTGGGACATTCTTATTGTTGTATCAGCATTGATGATAATTCAACATTCTTTTTCAGGAGACTGAAATGGGGCTATCTTGACTCACTTGTTTCCTCAGTCATTTGCTATTGAAAATAATAGAACCATTGTGATTCTCTAAAATTCTCAAAGTAACTGTGACTCAAATTATATATTTCCATTATCACCAGAAATTCTAATTTCTATGGGCATAGATCAAGAAAAGTGCAGAGATACTGCAGAAAATCCTTACATTGCTAATGCATATTGCAGCTGATTGTTAGGAAACATAGTTAACCCATTACCACAGAATCCCTACTTTTGACGACCCTAAGAAAGAAGCTTTCAGAAAACAGTATGGGAAAAGGAGAAAATGCTGGTAACCAGCATTCTCACAATGTTTTCTACCCTCCACAAAACAAATTTCAAATTTTCAGTTACTTTTATTTTTTGGTCAGCAAATGCTTTTGATTTGGGCAAACCTAAAATATTGTTGTTTGGTAATGTTAACTGCTACTAACACAAATTATGTGTGAAAAATAGCCCAGAATATTTTTTTTGTGTGGGAATTTCATACTAACTTGTTTGTTTGATTTTCAAAAGTAAATTCATTTTTTTTTTTTTTTTTAATTTTAATGGCTTTTTTTTTTCAGACTTGCCAGGAGCCATCCTCCCAAGTAGAAGGGGAGTTGCAGGCATACATTGCAGAAAACAAGTACACCATCATTAAGAGCGACTACGTAAAGCACTAAACTACAGCAGTGCAGACTCCGACTAATCTCTACAAAAGATGTTTACGTGCGTGCGTCCGTAAACTTTTTCTTTAAAAAAACTTCTCCTCAGAAACTATGGACTGGATTCTACCAAATTTTACAGGAATGTTCCTTAGGTGGTCCTGTTTCAAATTCCTTCAAATAATTGTGTTCCATGAATAATTCTGGTTGCCATGGCAACCAAAGTAAAAAACCTTTAAAAATCTTCTCCTCCCAAACCGCTGATTGGATAGCATTAATTTTTTGGAGGAATGTTCCTTAGATAGAGGTCTACAGAAATCCTTAAAAAAAAAAAAGATCCGTCAAAAAACATGGCTTTTATGGGAGACTCATTTTCCTTTTATGGTATAAAGTAAAATCTTTGAAAAATTTCTTCTCTCATACTATTCATTTTGATTTCATTGTTGTATTGGAGGTTAGTTCCTATGCTGGTAAGTCTTTACCATACAGTCCTGACTTTTAACGACCCTAAAGAAGAAGTCTTTAGAAAACACTCTTGGAAAAGGTGAAAATGCTGGTAATCAGCATTTTCTCTTTTTTCCCTCAGTGTTTTCTACTCTATCAAGGAGAGAAATCATCATTTCATCAATGTTTAATTTGTTGTCTGCAAATGATTTCAGTTTGGTCACATCCCAAATTTTGTCGTTTGGTAAAGAGTTAAAGATGGTTGCTTTACATAATCTATAATCCTTTTCATATAAAACAAGAGAACCTCTACACTTTGATTAGTTCTGGTAAAGGTTTGTTGACCTACTGGTGACCTAGTACAAAGAGGGACAGGGCTTTACTGTTGTGATAAGGCATTTTGATATCCAATCAAACTGATCCCTGACAAAGAAGACTTTAGAAAACATTGTGGGAAAAGGAGAAAATGCTGGTAACCTTTTCCCACAATGTTATCTACCCTTCACAAAACAACCTTTAAATTTTTAGTCACTTTTATTTTTTCATCTACAAAATGCTTTCCATTTTGACAACCCTAAAATGTTGTCATTTGGTAATGAGTTAACTATAACCAGAAGACAAAATTTTTATAACTGGCCATAATTGAAAGATGTTGCAGACAACATAATAAATCTTCAAATTAGTAAAACTTGTATCAAAAAGGGTAGAAATTATTGTGTAAAACTAAGAAAATGCAGGTTACTTTTATTTTCTTCTTTTCTCACGTTTTCATAGCTTTTTTTCTTTTAAAGTGACCTAAAATGCAGGAATGAATGGTAATTGTTAAAAACTTCTCTTCACCGTTACAGAAAAATCAGGCCTATGGAGCGATACAGGCGCTCAAGGGCCTCTAGTTTATAGACTTCAGGTAGAATGCTTTCGGAAACATTTTCGATATATACGAGAAAGTGCTTGTAATGCATATTTACTCCATTGGTCACCATGTTTTCTTTCTTCAAAAGGCTACTGCACACTTTGAGCAAAAGTTCATTTCTTGTTTGCAAATCTTTTCAAGACTAAATTTTTTTTATGTAGATAGAGTGATAGATTGATATTTTACATGCACATCATCTGGCTAGTCAGGTTTTTGTGTATTTATTTTCACTTGATTACTTTTTAGTACATGTACATTATATTTTTGCCACTACCTTTATGTTTACATGCTGTATCTTACTATATTTGCCTGTTCTTTAACCAAATAACCCTTTACCAAATTATCCCTGGTTTTCACGACCCTGAGATAGAAGGCTTTTGAAAACATTGTTGGAAAAGGAGAAAATGCTGGTTACCAGTAATTTCTCTTTTTTCCACAGTGTTTTCCGCCTTGCCTGAAAGAAAACTTTAATTTTTGAGTTGCCTTTATTTTGTTGTCTGCAAGTGCTTTCAATTTAGACCAGTCTAAAATTTTGTTGTTTAATAAATAGTTACTAGCAGACAAAAATTAAATTGTCCCAGATTTCAGCAGACAATTTCAAAAAACGGCCAAAAAAGTGGAAAAGGTACTGAAAGGATAAATATAAACATTATTGGAAAGAGACACTATTTGGATTATATATGAAGAAAGCATTGTGTTGCAATGTACCAGTGTTTAATAAATAGTTACTAGCAGACAAAGATTAAATTGTCCCAGATTTCAGCAGACAATTTCAAAAAACGGCCAAAAAAGTGGAAAAGGTACTCAAAGGATAAATATAAACATTGTGCGAAAGAGACACTATTTGGATTATTATGAAGAAAGCATTGTGTTGCAATGTACCAGTGTTTATCTGTAGATTCCTTTGACATAGTGTGCAAGTTGTTGGCTAAATACATGTACTCATGTTTTCTTTTTAAAAATCATCATCAAGTATAAGATTTTGAGCTTTTTTTACTTTCATTTATTTGCAACTCAAAGCATCAGCAGAGATGAAAATGCTTGTCACAAGCATTTTTACCTTTGGACACAGTGTTTTCAAAAATTTACCGAACAACTTTAAAAATCGGGCTAGTTGGCTATGGGTTAAGTTTTGATTCAAGGGCCATTTATTTCTCTTTATACAAGTGGTATGGTCTCTAAATTTGTCTTAGAAGTATTCTCTGCATTAAACAAATTTAACAGTATGAGAATATACTCTAGCTGAAGTTTTAAAATATACTTTCAATGTTCATCATACTACAAGGGCATACAATTAAAAAAAATATCAGAAAGATCTAAACAAGCTATTATTACTTATTTTGATGTTTCGAAAATATAAGAAAAATATGAGATTTTTGTTTTGGTCCCTTGAAATATTATGCAATAAAAGCCACATTTTCTTTTTTATGCAGTTCAAAGTTAACTCTTTACCACACGACAACATTTTAGACTGGTTCAAAATGAAAGCACTTGCAGACGACAATATAAAGGTGACTGAAAAATTGAAATTGGTTCTGGGAAGGGTAGAAAACACTGGGAAAAGGAGAAAATGCTGGTTACCAGCATTTTCTCCTTTTCCTACAGTGTTTTCAAAAGGCTTCCTTTTCAGGGGCGTCAAAAGTAGGGATTGTGTGGTAATGGGTTAAACTTCCTAGTCTTTTTGCGAGCCTTTTTGACAGGTCTTAATTGAGACAAAGCACTGGGATAAGAATGTAACACTTAGTATTCAATCGTTTTCTACTTTTGCCACAATTTTTTCAAGCTGCTTCTCTCCAAGAGTAGTCAAAAGTCGTCATTGTGTGCGAAAGGGTATTGACAAGTCCTGCTTGAGATGGAGGTGTTTATTCACAAATATACTGTTTACTTGTTTCAACTACCTTTACATAATATTCATTTTGTTGTGGTACTCGATTCATGTTACGAGAAGATGATACTTCTTTCAAATTAAAGTGAAAAAAAAAAGGAAGCTTTGTTTCTGTTCTTCTTTTTGTTTAACTGTTTCATCTTAAATAGTATTGAGTTTTGTTGACTATTTCACTCTGCACATGATGAGAAACTTTTGGTCACATCCAAATTGAACGCACCTTCAGACCAGGGGGAACGATTTCTTCATTTACTCAATCTAATTCTAAAATCGACTTCCATGAGTACTTTCAGTACTTTGATTTAGTTTGCACGGCAACTGTACGGTTGCCACACAACAGCCGTACGGTTACCTTGAGACCATCGCACAGCAATCGTACGGTTTTATACTTCAGTTTGTCCTGCGAAGACAGCACCTGAAGACTACTGCGGAACGCACTGAAAACGTATTGATTCGCACAGCTTTCAGGAAGAGATGACCATGCTTTGAAAACAGATATCTCAGAAAGAAAAAGGGAAGGCTACGGTTGCTGAACCTACTATTGAACCCGAAAAAACCGAGGTACCACCAACCCAGGGTTCAGATAAAGAAGGCATGTGCTTGTACAAGAGTGACAAATATGCCTTTAGCATAAAATAGCGACGTCCCGTTATTCATCCGCGAGTATCCTGTTCATGGCTGCTGTACGCAATATATGTGCCTTGATAGCCGAAGTTAACTCTGTGAAGGCCTGCTACAGAATGAGGATGTTGCTGCATACCATTAATTCTTTATATATCCAAATCTGGACAAGAGGAAATAATTTAGGCGATCGCACGAACACCGTGTAGCTGTCTTGCAAATTCCTGCTTGCCGTGCGGTGGTCGTAAGAAACTTTGAAAACTCTTACGGCAGTCTTGCGGGTGCCTTGAGACTTTGTGCGGCAGCCTTAAGATAACCGCATGACAGCCGTGGGAACACGTCGCTCTGTTTTCGTACGTTCAACCTGCGGACACTGTACAGTTCGTGAGTCAACCGTGCGAACAAAGTATGGAGATCGCTTTGCAAATTTGTAGTATGTGCGACGGGTACGAATAGATAGCGATTGTGTTTGCGCCGGAAATTGTACGACGAAAAAATCGCAAGGCTGATGTGAAACAGGCTTAAATTATTTATAAATATCTGCCATTATTATGTAAGTACAGTACAAAGCGTTTTTACAGAGGTTCAATTAACTCAGATACCTTTGAAGTATATGAGTCGTGGAAACTGGGCTTAATGTATCTGCAAATAGTATCGACTCAGGTCAGCCTGCACAGTCCGCGCAGGCTGACCTGGGCCGAAAATTTTTGCCTCTATGGTAAATTTTCTGCTCGTAAATCCAGTCCAAATCCAAATAATTTATTAACAATTTCGGCCCCCGGCCTAAGATGAACACGATACAATAAATTACTCAGTTTGGAGAGAGGTGTTACTTGAACAAACTGACCCGAAATTGACCTCCTTACAAAGAATAACAAGCAATTTCGTTGAAATGATATCCCCCGCCGAAAAAGACCTTTTTTGATACAAACGTATAAGAGGTATTGTGTTTTGCAAGTACATGTGGCCTTTTTGTTATTGGTTCATGATAAAATTATACATTAAGCTCCCTTGTTCCATGGCACAGGATTTCATTACATATTAACTCAAAAATCATAAGAAGCAGAGTTATCATTCTTGTACAATGCAGTCCCCCACAATAAAATCTATCCACGTATGAAGAAACATGTCAGTAACTGAAATAAATTTTGAGTTATGTCCTGGACAAAAATTGAGCCTGAAAAATAACAAAGGGCAATAATTCAAAAATCATATTGCCAGAGTTATCGTTCTTGTACACTGCACTCCTCACAGTAAGATCCATCCACCGATTAAGTTACATGTTCATATCTGAAATAGTTTTTCAATTATGTTCTGGACAAAAGTTAAGCCTGAAAAATAATAAGGGGTAATAACTCAAAAATTATGAAAGTTAATTAGAGTTATTATTCTTCTGCACTGCACTTCTCCTTATTGAAATCTAGACACATACAAATTTTCAAGTTGATATGTGAAACAATTTTCAAGTTAGGTGCTAGAGAAAAAAAAATTAAGCCTGAAAAATAACGAAGGGCAATAACTCCAAAAATCTGAAGGACAGAGTTGTCATTCATGTACACTGCACTCCTCCTTAACGAGATCTATCCACTTACGAAGTTTGAAGTTGGTATCTGAAATACTGGTTAAGTTATCTTCCGGCTAAAAATCGGGGACGGAAGGAGGGACTGACAGAGACTATTACCATACCCCCCCCACCACCAGGGGGATAATAAGTATGAAAAATAAACTAGCACTTGTTCCAGAACAGGATAAATTCATCAAAGGGTAATCAGTCAAAAAAAGCCTGTGAATCTAAATAGAAATGTGCGAACAAAAATTCAAAGTAAAAATTTACAAAGGGCAATAACTCCAAAAATACTGAAGATAGAGTTATGGTTCTTGTCCACTGCACTTCTCCTAAATTAGTTCTATATGTGTGTGAAGTTTCAAATTCCTAGCTTTTATACTTTTGGAGATATGCTCCGGACAAAAATCCTAAGTAAAAAGTTACAAAGGGCAATAACTCCAAAAATAATGAAGATAAAGTTATGGTTCTTGTGCAGTGCACTTCTCCTCAATGAGTTCTATATATGTGTGAAGTTTCAAGTTCCTAGCTTTTATACTTTTGGAGATATGCTCCGGACAAAAATCCTAAGTAAAAATTTACAAAGGGCAATAACTCCAAAAATACTGAAGAAAGAGATATGGTTGTTGTGCACTGCACTTCTCCTTAATGAGTTCTATATGTGTGTGAACTTTACTTTTGGAGATATGCTCCAGACAAAAATCCTAAGTAAAAATTTACAAAGGGCAATAACTCCAAAAATACTGAAGATAGAGTTATGGTTCTTGTGCACTGCACTTCTCCTCAATGAGTTCTATATATGTGTGAAGTTTCAAGTTCCTAGTTTTTATACCTTTGGAGATATTCTCCGGACAAAAATCCAAAATTAAAATTTACAAAGGGCAATAACTCCAAAAAATACTGAAGACAGAGTTATGGTTTTGTGCAATGCACTTCTCCTCAATTAGTTCTATATGTGTGTGAAGTTTCAAGTTCCTAGCTTTTATACCTTTGGAGATATGCTCCGGACAAAAATCCAAAGTTAAAATTTACAAAGGGCAATAACTCCAAAAATACTGAAGACAGAGTTATGGTTCTTGTGCACTGCACTTCTCAATGTGTATTATATGTGTGAAGTTTCAAGTTCCTAGCTTTTATACTTTTGGAGATATGCTTCGGACAAAAATCCAAAGTAAAAATAACAAAGGGCAATAACTCCAAAAATACTTAAGATAGAGTTATGGTTCTTGTGCACTGCACTTCTCCTGAATGAGTTCTATATGTGTGTGAAGTTTCAAGTTCCTAGCTTTTATACTTTTGGAGATATGCTCCGGACAAAAATTCCAGAAAAAAGTGTACAAAGGGCAATAACTCCAAAAATAATGAGAGATAGAGTTATGGTTCTTGTGCACTGCATGCCTCCTTAATGAGATCTATACACTTATGAAGTTTAAAGATGATATCTCAAATACTTTTGGAGATATGCTCCGGACAAAAATCCAAAGTAAAAATTTACAAAGGGCAATAACTCCAAAAATACTGAAGATAGAGTTATGGTTCTTGTGCACTGCACTTCTCCTTAATGAGTCCTATATATGTGTGTGAAGTTTCAAGTTCCTAGCTTTTATACTTTTGGAGATATGCTCCGGACAAAAATCCAAAGTTAAAATTTACAAAGGGCAATAACTCCAAAAATACTGAAGATAGAGTTATGGTTCTTGAGCACTGCACTTCTCCTCAACGTGTATTGTATATGTGTGAAGTTTCAAGTTCCTAGCTTTTATACTTTTGGAGATATGCACCGAACAAAAATCCAAAGTAAAAATAACAAAGGGCAATAATTCCAAAAATACTGAAGATAGAGTTATGGTTCTTGTGCACTGCATGCCTCCTTAATGAGATCTATAAACTTGTGAAGTTTGAAGATGATATCTCAAATACTCTTGGAGATATGCTCCGGACAAAAATCCAAAGTTAAAATTTACAAAGGGCAATAACTCCAAAAATACTGAAGATAGAGTTATGGTTCTTGTGCACTGCACTTCTCCTTAATTAGTTTTATATATGTGTGTGAAGTTTCAAGTTCCTAGCTTTTATACTTTTGGAGATATGCTCCGGACAAAAATCCAAAGTTAAAATTCACAAAGGGCAATAACTCCAAAAATACTGAAGATAGAGTTATGGTTCTTGTGCACTGCACTTCTCCTTAATGAGTCCTATATATGTGTGTGAAGTTTCAAGTTCCTAGCTTTTATACTTTTGGAGATATGCTCCGGACAAAAATCCAAAGTTAAAATTTACAAAGGGCAATAACTCCAAAAATACTGAAGATAGAGTTATGGTTCTTGTGCACTGCACTTCTCCTCAATGTGTATTATATATGTGTGAGGTTTCAAGTCCCTAGCTTTTATACTTTTGGAGATATGCACCGGACAAAAATCCAAAGTAAAAATAACAAAGGGCAATAATTCCAAAAATACTAAAGATAGAGTTATGGTTCTTGTGCACTGCATGCCTCCTTAATGAGATCTATAAACTTGTGAAGTTTGAAGATGATATCTCAAATACTCTTGGAGATATGCTCCGGACAAAAATCCAAAGTTAAAATTTACAAAGGGCAATAACTCCAAAAATACTGAAGATAGAGTTATGGTTCTTGTGCACTGCACTTCTCCTTAATTAGTTTTATATATGTGTGTGAAGTTTCAAGTTCCTAGCTTTTATACTTTTGGAGATATGCTCCGGACAAAAATCCAAAGTTAAAATTCACAAAGGGCAATAACTCCAAAAATACTGAAGATAGAGTTATGGTTCTTGTGCACTGCACTTCTCCTCAATTAGTTCTATATGTGTGTGAAGTTTCAAGTTCCTAGCTTTTATACCTTTGGAGATATGCTCCGGACAAAAATCCAAAGTTAAAATTTACAAAGGGCAATAACTCCAAAAATACTGAAGATAGAGTTATGGTTCTTGTGCACTGCACTTCTCCTCAATGTGTTTTATATATGTGTGAAGTTTTAAGTTCCTAGCTTTTATACTTTTGGAGATATGCTCCGGACAAAAATCCAAAGTAAAAATAACAAAGGGCAATAATTCCAAAAATACTGAAGATAGAGTTATGGTTCTTGTGCACTGCATGCCTCCTTAATGAGATCTATAAACTTGTGAAGTTTGAAGATGATATCTCAAATACTTTTGGAGATATGCTCCGGACAAAAATCCAAAGTTAAAATTTACAAAGGGCAATAACTCCAAAATTACTGAAGATAGAGTTATGGTTCTTGTGCACTGCACTTCTCCTCAATGAGTTCTATATATGTGTGTGAAGTTTCAAGTTCCTAGCTTTAATACTTTTGGAGATATGCTCCGGACAAAAATCCAAAGTTAAAATTTACAAAGGGCAATAACTCCAAAAATACTGAAGATAGAGTTATGGTTCTTGTGCACTGCACTTCTCGTCAATGAGTTCTATATATGTGTGTGAAGTTTCAAGTTCCTAGCTTTTATACTTTTGGAGATATGCTCCGGACAAAAATCCAAAGTTAAAATTTACAAAGGGCAATAACTCCAAAAATACTGAAGATAGAGGTATGGTTCTTGTGCACTGCACTTCTCCTCAATGTGTTTTATATATGTGTGAAGTTTCAAGTTCCTAGCTTTTATACTTTTGGAGATATGCTCCGGACAAAAATCCAAAGTAAAAATAACAAAGGGCAATAATTCCAAAAATACTAAAGATAGAGTTATGGTTCTTGTGCACTGCATGCCTCCTTAATGAGATCTATAAACTTGTGAAGTTTGAAGATGATATCTCAAATACTCTTGGAGATATGCTCCGGACAAAAATCCAAAGTTAAAATTTACAAAGGGCAATAACTCCAAAAATACTGAAGATAGAGTTATGGTTCTTGTGCACTGCACTTCTCCTTAATTAGTTTTATATATGTGTGTGAAGTTTCAAGTTCCTAGCTTTTATACTTTTGGAGATATGCTCCGGACAAAAATCCAAAGTTAAAATTCACAAAGGGCAATAACTCCAAAAATACTAAAGATAGAGTTATGGTTCTTGTGCACTGCACTTCTCCTTAATGAGTCCTATATATGTGTGTGAAGTTTCAAGTTCCTAGCTTTTATACTTTTGGAGATATGCTCCGGACAAAAATCCAAAGTTAAAATTTACAAAGGGCAATAACTCCAAAAATACTGAAGATAGAGTTATGGTTCTTGTGCACTGCACTTCTCCTCAATGTGTATTATATATGTGTGAAGTTTTAAGTTCCTAGCTTTTATACTTTTGGAGATATGCTCCGGACAAAAATCCAAAGTAAAATTAACAAAGGGCAATAATTCCAAAAATACTGAAGATAGAGTTATGGTTCTTGTGCACTGCATGCCTCCTTAATGAGATCTATAAACTTGTGAAGTTTGAAGATGATATCTCAAATACTTTTGGAGATATGCTCCGGACAAAAATCCAAAGTTAAAATTTACAAAGGGCAATAACTCCAAAATTACTGAAGATAGAGTTATGGTTCTTGTGCACTGCACTTCTCCTCAATGAGTTCTATATATGTGTGTTAAGTTTCAAGTTCCTAGCTTTAATACTTTTGGAGATATGCTCCAGACAAAAATCCAAAGTTAAAATTTACAAAGGGCAATAACTCCAAAAATACTGAAGATAGAGTTATGGTTCTTGTGCACTGCACTTCTCTTCAATGTGTTTTATATATGTGTGAAGTTTCAAGTTCCTAGCTTTTATACTTTTGGAGATATGCTCCGGACAAAAATCCACAGTAAAAATAACAAAGGGCAATAACTCCAAAAATACTGAAGATAGAGATATGGTTCTTGTGCACTGCATGCCTCCTTAATGAGATCTATAAACTTGTGAAGTTTGAAGATGATATCTCAAATACTTTTGGAGATATGCTCCGGAAAAAAATCCAAAGTAAAAATTTACAAAGGGCAATAACTCCAAAAATACTGAAGATAGAGTTATGGTTCTTGTGCACTGTACTTCTCCTCAATGAGTTCTATATATGTGTGTGAAGTTTCAAGTTCCTAGCTTTTATACTTTTGGAGATATGCTCCGGTCAAAAATCCAAAGTAAAAATAACAAAGGGCAATAACTCCAAAAATACTGAAGATAGAGTTATGGTTCTTGTGCACTGCATGCCTCCTTAATGAGATCTATAAACTTGTGAAGTTTGAAGATGATATCTCAAATACTCTTGGAGATATGCTCCGGACAAAAATCCAAAGTTAAAATTTACAAAGGGCAATAACTCCAAAAATACTGAAGATAGAGTTATGGTTCTTGTGCACTGCACTTCTCCTTAATTAGTTTTATATATGTGTGTGAAGTTTCAAGTTCCTAGCTTTTATACTTTTGGAGATATGCTCCGGACAAAAATCCAAAGTTAAAATTCACAAAGGGCAATAACTCCAAAAATACTGAAGATAGAGTTATGGTTCTTGTGCACTGCACTTCTCCTCAATTAGTTCTATATGTGTGTGAAGTTTCAAGTTCCTAGCTTTTATACCTTTGGAGATATGCTCCGGACAAAAATCCAAAGTTAAAATTTACAAAGGGCAATAACTCCAAAAATACTTAAGATAGAGTTATGGTTCCTGTGCACTGCACTTCTCCTCAATGTGTATTATATATGTGTGAAGTTTTAAGTTCCTAGCTTTTATACTTTTGGAGATATGCTCCGGACAAAAATCCACAGTAAAAATAACAAAGGGCAATAATTCCAAAAATACTAAAGATAGAGTTATGGTTCTTGTGCACTGCATGCCTCCTTAATGAGATCTATAAACTTGTGAAGTTTGAAGATGATATCTCAAATATTTTTGGAGATATGCTCCGGACAAAAATCCAAAGTTAAAATTTACAAAGGGCAATAATTCCAAAATTACTGAAGATAGAGTTATGGTTCTTGTGCACTGCACTTCTCCTCAATGAGTTCTATATATGTGTGTGAAGTTTCAAGTTCCTAGCTTTAATACTTTTGGAGATATGCTCCAGACAAAAATCCAAAGTTAAAATTTACAAAGGGCAATAACTCCAAAAATACTGAAGATAGAGTTATGGTTCTTGTGCACTGCACTTCTCCTTAATGAGTCCTACATATGTGTGTGAAGTTTCAAGTTCCTAGCTTTTATACTTTTGGAGATATGCTCCGGACAAAAATCCAAAGTTAAAATTTACAAAGGGCAATAACTCCAAAAATACTGAAGATAGAGTTATGGTTCTTGTGCACTGCACTTCTCCTCAATGTGTTTTATATATGTGTGAAGTTTCAAGTTCCTAGCTTTTATACTTTTGGAGATATGCTCCGGACAAAAATCCAAAGTAAAAATAACAAAGGGCAATAACTCCAAAAATACTGAAGATAGAGATATGGTTCTTGTGCACTGCATGCCTCCTTAATGAGATCTATAAACTTGTGAAGTTTGAAGATGATATCTCAAATACTTTTGGAGATATGCTCCGGACAAAAATCCAAAGTAAAAATTTACAAAGGGCAATAACTCCAAAAATACTGAAGATAGAGTTATGGTTCTTGTGCACTGTACTTCTCCTCAATGAGTTCTATATATGTGTGTGAAATTTCAAGTTCCTAGCTTTTATACTTTTGGAGATATGCTCCGGACAAAAATCCAAAGTTAAAATTTACAAAGGGCAATAACTCCAAAAACTGAAGATAGAGTTATGGTTCTTGTGCACTGCACTTCTCCTCAATTAGTTCTATATGTGTGTGAAGTTTCAAGTTCCTAGCTTTTATACTTTTGGAGATATGCTCCGGACAAAAATCCTAAGTAAAAATAACAAAGGGCAATAACTCCAAAAATACTTCAGATAGAGTTATGGTTCTTGTGCACTGCACTTCTCCTCAATGAGTTCTATATGTGTGTGAAGTTTCAAGTTCCTAGCTTTTATACTTTTGGAGATATGCTCCGGACAAAAATCCTAAGTAAAAATTTACAAAGGGCAATAACTCCAAAAATACTGAAGAAAGAGATATGGTTGTTGTGCACTGCACTTCTCCTTAATGAGTTCTATATGTGTGTGAACTTTACTTTTGGAGATATGCTCCAGACAAAAATCCTAAGTAAAAATTTACAAAGGGCAATAACTCCAAAAATACTGAAGATAGAGTTATGGTTCTTGTGCACTGCACTTCTCCTCAATGAGTTCTATATATGTGTGAAGTTTCAAGTTCCTAGTTTTTATACTTTTGGAGATATTCTCCGGACAAAAATCCAAAGTTATAATTTACAAAGGGCAATAACTCCAAAAAATACTGAAGACAGAGTTATGGTTTTGTGCAATGCACTTCTCCTCAATTAGTTCTATATGTGTGTGAAGTTTCAAGTTCCTAGCTTTTATACCTTTGGAGATATGCACCGGACAAAAATCCAAAGTTAAAATTTACAAAGGGCAATAACTCCAAAAATACTGAAGACAGAGTTATGGTTCTTGTGCACTGCACTTCTCAATCTGTATTATATGTGTGAAGTTTCAAGTTCCTAGCTTTTATACTTTTGGAGATATGCTTCGGACAAAAATCCAAAGTAAAAATAACAAAGGGGAATAACTCCAAAAATACTTAAGATAGAGTTATGGTTCTTGTGCACTGCACTTCTCCTTAATGAGTTCTATATGTGTGTGAAGTTTCAAGTTCCTAGCTTTTATACTTTTGGAGATATGCTCCGGACAAAAATTCCAGAAAAAAGTGTACAAAGGGCAATAACTCCAAAAATACTGAAGATAGAGTTATGGTTCTTGTGCACTGCATGCCTCCTTAATGAGATCTATACACTTATGAAGTTTGAAGATGATATCTCAAATACTTTTGGAGATATGCTCCGGACAAAAATCCAAAGTAAAAATTTACACAGGGCAATAACTCCAAAAATACTGAAGATAGAGTTATGGTTCTTGTGCACTGCACTTCTCCTTAATGAGTCCTATATATGTGTGTGAAGTTTCAAGTTCATAGCTTTTATACTTTTGGAGATATGCTCCGGACAAAAATCCAAAGTTAAAATTTACAAAGGGCAACAACTCCAAAAATACTGAAGATAGAGTTATGGTTCTTGTGCACTGCACTTCTCCTAAATGTGTATTATATATGTGTGAAGTTTCAAGTTCCTAGCTTTTATACTTTTTGAGATATGCACCGGACAAAAATCCAAAGTAAAAATAACAAAGGTCAATAATTCCAAAGATACTGAAGATAGAGTTATGGTTCTTGTGCACTGCATGCCTCCTTAATGAGATCTATAAACTTGTGAAGTTTGAAGATGATATCTCAAATACTCTTGGAGATATGCTCCGGACAAAAATCCAAAGTTAAAATTTACAAAGGGCAATAACTCCAAAAATACTGAAGATAGAGTTATGGTTCTTGTGCACTGCACTTCTCCTTAATTAGTTTTATATATGTGTGTGAAGTTTCAAGTTCCTAGCTTTTATACATTTGGAGATATGCTCCGGACAAAAATCCAAAGTTAAAATTCACAAAGGGCAATAACTCCAAAAATACTGAAGATAGAGTTATGGTTCTTGTGCACTGCACTTCTCCTTAATGAGTCCTATATATGTGTGTTAAGTTTCAAGTTCCTAGCTTTTATACTTTTGGAGATATGCTCCGGACAAAAATCCAAAGTTAAAATTTACAAAGGGCAATAACTCCAAAAATACTGAAGATAGAGTTATGGTTCTTGTGCACTGCACTTCTCCTCAATGTGTATTATATATGTGTGAAGTTTCAAGTTCCTAGCTTTTATACTTTTGGAGATATGCACCGGACAAAAATCCAAAGTAAAAATAACAAAGGGCAATAATTCCAAAAATACTGAAGATAGAGCTATGGTTCTTGTGCACTGCATGCCTCCTTAATGAGATCTATAAACTTGTGAAGTTTGAAGATGATATCTCAAATACTCTTGGAGATATGCTCCGGACAAAAATCCAAAGTTAAAATTTACAAAGGGCAATAACTCCAAAAATACTGAAGATAGAGTTATGGTTCTTGTGCACTGCACTTCTCCTTAATTAGTTTTATATATGTGTGTGAAGTTTCAAGTTCCTAGCTTTTATACTTTTGGAGATATGCTCCGGACAAAAATCCAAAGTTAAAATTCACAAAGGGCAATAACTCCAAAAATACTGAAGATAGAGTTATGGTTCTTGTGCACTGCACTTCTCCTTAATTAGTTCTATATGTGTGTGAAGTTTCAAGTTCCTAGCTTTTATACCTTTGGAGATATGCTCCGGACAAAAATCCAAAGTTAAAATTTACAAAGGGCAATAACTCCAAAAATACTGAAGATAGAGTTATGGTTCTTGTGCACTGCACTTCTCCTCAATGTGTATTATATATGTGTGAAGTTTTAAGTTCCTAGCTTTTATACTTTTGGAGATATGCTCCGGACAAAAATCCAAAGTAAAAATAACAAAGGGCAATAATTCCAAAAATACTGGAGATAGAGCTATGGTTCTTGTGCACTGCATGCCTCCTTAATGAGATCTATAAACTTGTGAAGTTTGAAGATGATATCTCAAATACTTTTGGAGATATGCTCCGGACAAAAATCCAAAGTTAAAATTTACAAAGGGCAATAACTCCAAAAATACTGAAGATAGAGTTATGGTTCTTGTGCACTGCACTTCTCCTTAATTAGTTTTATATATGTGTGTGAAGTTTCAAGTTCCTAGCTTTAATACTTTTGGAGATATGCTCCAGACAAAAATCCAAAGTTAAAATTCACAAAGGGCAATAACTCCAAAAATACTGAAGATAGAGTTATGGTTCTTGTGCACTGCACTTCTCCTCAATGAGTTCTATATATGTGTGTGAAGTTTCAAGTTCCTAGCTTTTATACTTTTGGAGATATGCTCCGGACAAAAATCCAAAGTTAAAATTTACAAAGGGCAATAACTCCAAAAATACTGAAGATAGAGTTATGGTTCTTGTGCACTGCACTTCTCCTCAATGTGTTTTATATATGTGTGAAGTTTCAAGTTCCTAGCTTTTATTCTTTTGGAGATATGCTCCAGACAAAAATCCAAAGTAAAAATAACAAAGGGCAATAATTCCAAAAATACTGAAGATAGAGCTATGGTTCTTGTGCACTGCATGCCTCCTTAATGAGATCTATAAACTTGTGAAGTTTGAAGATGATATCTCAAATACTTTTGGAGATATGCTCCGGACAAAAATCCAAAGTTAAAATTTACAAAGGGCAATAACTCCAAAATTACTGAAGATAGAGTTATGGTTCTTGTGCACTGCACTTCTCCTCAATCAGTTCTATATATGTGTGTGAAGTTTCAATTCCTAGCTTTAATACTTTTGGAGATATGCTCCAGACAAAAATCCAAAGTTAAAATTTACAAAGGGCAATAACTCCAAAAATACTGAAGATAGAGTTATGGTTCTTGTGCACTGCACTTCTCCTCAATGAGTTCTATATATGTGTGTGAAGTTTCAAGTTCCTAGCTTTTATACTTTTGGAGATATGCTCTGGACAAAAATCCAAAGTTAAAATTTACAAAGGGCAATAACTCCAAAAATACTGAAGATAGAGTTATGGTTCTTGTGCACTGCACTTCTCCTCAATGTGTTTTATATATGTGTGAAGTTTCAAGTTCCTAGCTTTTATTCTTTTGGAGATATTCTCCGGAAAAAAATCCAAAGTAAAAATAACAAAGGGCAATAACTCCAAAAATACTGAAGATAGAGATATGGTTCTTGTGCACTGCATGCCTCCTTAATGAGATCTATAAACTTGTGAAGTTTGAAGATGATATCTCAAATACTTTTGGAGATATGCTCCGGACAAAAATCCAAAGTAAAAATTTACAAAGGGCAATAACTCCAAAAATACTGAAGATAGAGTTATGGTTCTTGTGCACTGTACTTCTCCTCAATGAGTTCTATATATGTGTGTGAAGTTTCAAGTTCCTTGCTTTTATACTTTTGGAGATATGCTCCGGACAAAAATCCAAAGTTGAAATTTACAAAGGGCAATAACTCCAAAAATACTGAAGATAGAGTTATGGTTCTTGTGCACTGCACTTCTCCTCAATTAGTTCTATATGTGTGTGAAGTTTCAAGTTCCTAGCTTTTATACTTTTGGAGATATGCTCCGGACAAAAATCCAAAGTAAAAATAACAAAGGGCAATAATTCCAAAAATACTGAAGATAGAGTTATGGTTCTTGTGCACTGCATGCCTCCTTAATGAGATCTATAAACTTGTGAAGTTTGAAGATGATATCTCAAATACTCTTGGAGATATGCTCCGGACAAAAATCCAAAGTTAAAATTTACAAAGGGCAATAACTCCAAAAATACTGAAGATAGAGTTATGGTTCTTGTGCACTGCACTTCTCCTTAATTAGTTTTATATATTTGTGTGAAGTTTCAAGTTCCTAGCTTTTATACTTTTGGAGATATGCTCCGGACAAAAATCCAAAGTTAAAATTTACAAAGGGCAATAACTCCAAAAATACTGAAGATAGAGTTATGGTTCTTGTGCACTGCACTTCTCCTCAATGTGTTTTATATATGTGTGAAGTTTCAAGTTCCTAGCTTTTATACCTTTGGAGATATGCTCCGGACAAAAATCCAAAGTTAAAATTTACAAAGGGCAATAACTCCAAAAATACTGAAGATAGAGTTATGGTTCTTGTGCACTGCACTTCTCCTCAATGTGTATTATATATGTGTGAAGTTTTAAGTTCCTAGCTTTTATACTTTTGGAGATATGCTCCGGACAAAAATCCAAAGTAAAAATAACAAAGGGCATTAATTCCAAAAATACTAAAGATAGAGTTATGGTTCTTGTGCACTGCATGCCTCCTTAATGAGATCTATCCACTTGTGAAGTTTGAAGACAATATCTCAAATACTTTTGGAGATATGCTCCGGACAAAAATGTGGGACGGAATGACGGAATGACGGAAGGACGGACGAAGACTATTACCATATCCCCGCCGCCTTTCGGCGGGGGATAACTGAAAGGTAAATATTCACACCATCGGGCACAATCGGACTGTGCCGAAACTCTATTAATGGTAAATGTCGGGTTTGACCCCCTACAGTGCCTAAGTCAAAATATGAGAGCATTTGTTGATGACATAGACCAAGATCAGACAACATAAATGGAAAGTACAACATAGATCCATGTTACTGGCCACGAATTACCAGTTTAACCAGTCATGTTGATTTCTAGTTTTTTTTTTTTCATTATTCTTTAAAGACAAGATAGATATATCAACATAATTCAAGTTTGTAGTACATGTATATGCCTTGATTAACGGAGGTCATCTATTTCATGTCAATCTGTTCCAGCAATATTTACAAATAGTTGATATACATAAAATCCATAGACATGAGTAGCTCTTTAAAAGAACTAATGTACCTTATGATTAAGTCGCTTGCTAGACGAAATGGGTTTGACGTATTTATAAGAACAAAAATGACTTGTTTGTTTCAAATGGAGGGGGCGGGGTATAATTGCTACACACAGTTGCCTTTTATCCGATATTTCTTTACTTATTTTCTAATGGACAGGTTGTACAAATAATTTGGCCATGATCTTGCAGAAAGAAGCTTAATGCATCTTCCCGATGCATTATACCAAGTAAGTTACCACATAATCAGGGGTCTGTAAGATAATAATGTGGCCCGCAACACGCGAAAAGGGGCATTCGGACATTGGCGTCAAGCGTCGTCTCGGATCAGGCTAATCCGAGACGGCACTTTACCACTTCATTAGATTTTGTGCTACAGTAGACTTGTGCGAAACAGAAAATTACATAAAAACGGGAAGTGTCGTCTTGGATTAGCCTACGAGGACTGCCCAGGCTGATTCGAGCCGACACTTCACGCAAATGTCCGAATGTCCCTTTTCGCGTGTTGCAGGCCAATTATAACAACTGATCCAATGACGAGGTAGATCCTTTGACATGAATAAATAGAGTTCCTTTCATCAGCTTGTGGTTAATATGGGGAAATATTTGCCTGAAAACGGGAAAGGTATGCGAAAATAATGGGTGCCGTATAAGGCACGAGTTATTTTCGCGGACCTTTCCCTTTTGAGGCAAATATTTCCCCATATTAACCACAAGCTGGTGAACTTTATTATATAGTACATGTATATTTCCTCTGATTATTTTGTCAACGAATGCCACTTTTAAAAATAGTGATCTCAAGTCAATTAACCGGATAACCGATATTTTCATAAAAAATAGTTCCCGATTTTCGGCAGGAGGAAAATATTCACTGTGACAAGGAAATAATCCCCCCCCCCCCCAGCTTGAATTACATTTCTTTACCCATAACATATCTAAAAATAGACATATGAAATATAATATAAATGATTAAAAGCAAACGTTTCGACCAATATAAATCTGCCCCAACTGTTTTTTCGGATGCATAAAGCCCCCTTTTCACAGAGCATGACTCCATCTATTGTGTTGGTAACTAACGGGTGTCGAGTGTCGGCCTAATGATTATTTAACACTGCTTCTAATTCCAAACTTGAGAAAGCTAATCGAGTCTAATAGAACAGCCTCTGTAACCTGTCAAAGCATGAATTGTGTTTTTGGAAGGCGAGATTTTCATTCTCGCCTTCATATGTCAACGCTCGGCAGCTTGCTGAAAATGCCTCTGAACAGCATTATCAAAACGCTTTTCAAATAATTCGATACTTCTCGAGTACATTAGAACAAAATAATGTCGAGACCATTGTAAATTTAATCAGAACAGCAAGAAGAAACTTCAAGTTTCTAGAAGGAATGAAATCGAATTCGTAAAAAGCATCGTTTTTGACAAATGCAAAATACTTTGGATCAGTTCATTGATATAATCACGTTGCTACAGCAACAAATAAACCATAGCTATTCTAAGCCAATCGAAAGCTACTAACATGACGTCATTCGGACCTACTTCCACTTCACAATGCATAAACAACTAAATGTACTATCCCAGAACTAACCAATCGGATTGCATCCTTGAATGACGTACCGCTGATAGACCCCTTTCCTCTGTTGGCAACCTTATTCTGTCTTTGTGAGAGGTAAAATTTCAATGAAATAAATTCCTTTGAATCATCAAGTGTTTAAACAAAATTTTCTCTTTCAAAGAAATATTTTTCTTTTATCAAAGTTGTGCTTGACTTTATGATTAATGACTAGGTTATTGTTACACATCGGCGTGGCCGAGTTTTGATTCCGGAGACCCGTGAAAAGAAAAGGGTAAATCAGTTGAAATCACAATAGATGTGTCATTTCGAAGTAGTTCTGGTCAGTATGATGTACCGATGTATATAGCCTGGGTTACAAGCTGATCACCTCTTTCCTTATATACGAGTATGATCGGATTTTACTACGTCAAAAATGACAATAACATGATCTGTATCCGTTTTAACATGCAAAGAATTTTAACTTTTTCTTTTGGTGGTCACGTTGCTTAACGTTCAGCAATTATTCATAAATATTTAACCCTTTACCGCTCACTTGAAACGACTCTGAAAATCAAGCTTTTAAAAACATCGAGAGGAGAGGGGAAATTACAATCGGAAACCGGCATTTTTTTTTTCATTTTACCACAATGTTTCTACCCTATCAAGAACAAATATCGTCGCTAATTTGGGCCACCCTGAATTTGTCATCTGTATGAATCAGTGCTTTCAATTTCAACTTAGTCTGAAATTTCTTTGTCAGGTAAAGAATAAACGCTTATCGCAATGAATCGTTATCATAATCACTTACCTCCGTCATTATTAGAACTGAAATCTTTACCTTATAATTATATTCCCATTTATTTTCCTCGAAAGAATTTCCTTCAACTATACACTTTTTTCAAAAACTGAATAACACAATGATAAAATTAACTTGACAGGAAGAATCCCCACTGTCCTAGAGTGCATCGGACGTGTTCATGATTTTCTAAGAACACGGACCAAGGGCCTGTATCTGTGTAACTGAACACGATATATTTTTGTCGAATAAAGGAATAGGGTGTATCTCAATATTGACGGGTAGGCAATCATTTTGCTTTCATGTTTGCCGACAAGCTGAACGTATACATTCCGGTTACGCGGGATTAATATTAGAAAGACAAGCGTTAATGTCAATGAACCTTTAAATCGTTTTTTACGCCTGTCTCTTTTGAAGACAAGGCAGACGATTCTGTAGTCTGCACAGAATATGCAATCTTATGTCGGATTAGCTATATTGTAATAACCCGACCAAAACAGCCTAGGGTGAGATTGCAATAATTAAGCATTTTTCCCGAGATGTAAAATGCCACTTTCATCAATCCAGCACTCTAGTATAAGGGTTAACAGAGTCATGAATTACAAGAATCGTATAAACGAAGAACACCTTCCGACGTTCCTTATAGGACCTAACAAGTCAACCGTCAAATGTTGTTGGTTGGTTATCCTTGATAGGATGGTAAACATTGCGCAAAACGGAGAAAATGTTCGTTGCCAGTATTTTCTCATATTCCTGCATGCTTTCAAAATACCTGTCCCTTTCTAAAAAACCCCATTCTTTAAGGTCATTAAAACCCAGCACATGTATTGTAATCTAAATGTTAAATCTCCGTTTTGAACATTGGAAGTCGTTTGTTTTGAAAGTCGTTTTCAGTCTTGATAAAGTATATTTCAAAAAAAATGGTAAACAAATAAAAAAAGCCTTTTAACTGAACGACACTGCAATTTTGACAACCACAAGGGAAAAAAAGTTTCAAAATACTTTTGGAAAAGGAAAAAAAACGCTAGTCACCAGTATTTTCTCTTTTTACCACTATGTTTTGTACTTTTTCCCAGCCAAACAGCACATTTTCAGCTGCTCTTAACTTATTATCTGCTAATTGCTTTAATGTAGACGGCCCTAATTTTTTGTTATTTTCGGAAGGGTTTTGTAAAGGGTTACTAAGATGGAAAACAGAGTAGGAAAGTCAAAAAAAAGGTTGATTATCATTATTTGCTACTTTTCCTACAATGCTTTGAAAAGCCTCTTCTTCAACATTGTTGAAAGTCAGTATTGTGATCTAACAGGCTGAATCTCAGTTTCTATACTCTAAGATGTACCTTTCTAAACACTCTTTGCTCTCTCAAAATTATCCATGGAATAAAATGGTAAAGACTTTCAAGAAATTAATCATCTCATTACAGAGTTACAGTTTTAGATGTATCAAAATTGATTGCATTTTCAAGCAAAAAATATTCTTTAATCCTTTACCATACCCTATCAAGTACAGTTTTAACAACCCTGAGGCCATTTAAAAACTTAATTTTGAAAAGGAGAAACTTTCTTCACTCTTTACACGAAGAAAAAATTCAGACTTTCCAAAATTGAATGCATTTTCAGGTAGCAACTTTATGATCTGGCACCATTGATGGAACCTGTATGAAATAGGATGGAAGACATTTTAGGAAAAGGAAAAAATGTCAATTAGCACCGTATTCTCAATTTCGGACCAAAAGTTCTCAAGCCTTCTTCCTAGACCTTTTAAACTCATCATTGGGGTAAAAGAGGGTTACATCTAAGTTTCTATACAACGTAAAAACATATAAGGGTAACAGCAAATTAAAACTTTTTGCTATCACATAAAACTTTTCCTTCAAATAAAATGGAAAGGAGTTTCAGAAAAGTCCATTCGTTTTAATTTTTTTTTCAACATATTTTCACAAGCCTTCTTCAAGTTTGTTAAACCTCAGGATGGTAAACTGGTCTTCATTGCACAGGAACATTGCACAACTCTATAGACTTTGCTGTATCAGTAGAGGCGATTTAAGTACAGGAAAATGTATGTCAATATGTTATGCCTATATTCTAAACTCGCCTTCTAACAGTACTTTCAGTACTTTGATTAATTTCTGTTGCCAAAGTTAGCGTGTGAATTTCCATTAGCATATGCATTACTGAGGGATACAACATAACGAAGAAAAAAATTTATAAACATTTAACCTGTCATAAAAGGAATACCGACTGTGATAAGCAATGCTCTGTTACAAAGGGGCTTAATGCATCGGCAAAAACTATCGACCCAGGTCAGCCTTGTCTAACCTAGGTTGAAACGTTTTACCTTTCTTTTTTTTTTTATTTCCTTCAGTTTAAACATATTTTATTGCCAAGTATTTTACAAGAATATAATTTACAACATAGAACAATATACACAATCAAAGGACAAGGCAAAAGGGTCTGACCACAAGTTCTCTCAACTTAGATTCGGTCATTCCCTTTATGAAATTACATTTTTTTTAGAGTCGCCCATTTTTACTTTTGGCTTTTTATTTCCTTAACGTCTAAGGAGCAGTTTATCTAACGATTCAGTAGTTTGTCAGACAAAATGAATTTTATGGATCCAGAATTATGTGATGACTTGCTTGGTGTGATGCATTAAGCCCCTTTTGCAAGAGCATGGTTCATATGTATATTAATGTGTTAATTTTGTGTTGTTTTCCAATTACCTTTATCTAATTAGCATACAACATGCGAAAAGACGCATTCGGACATCTGCGTAAAATGTATTTTTATGCAATCATTTTCTCCTTTGTGCAAACCTCCTGTAGCACAAAATTTAATGCAGTCGTAAAGTGTCGTCTCGGATTAGCCTGCGCGGATTGCGCAGGCTGATCCGAGACGATACTTTACGCAAATGTTCGCGTGTTGCAAGCCAATCAGTCTACAGTTGAGAATGATTGGTGGATATGGGTTCATGGTCCATATTGATGCACCAACTATTCTCAACGTCATTCTAAATCTAGTCCTTGATTTTGATTATCCATCAGAAGTTGTCTTACTTTAAATTAGGAAAACACTCGAGAAAGAGACAAAATAATATTCTTACGAACGAAGTCCGCAACAAAGAAACAAATGAATAAATGCATGGCAGAAAGAAGGATCGGAGCGGGATTCGAACTCCGAACTCCCGGACGCAAAGCCAATAACCTAACCACTAAGCCAAAGAGATATTTCCCTGACGCAGTAGCCAGGTATTGTATATAAATCGGGAGTATGCCATGCAGGAAGGAGTGGTCTCCCGTAACAATATTCTGAAGAATGGTTGGTAAATATGACTACATGTTTCTTATGCAGAGGTACCTAAGTTTTAAAAAGCTGGTTTGCCTTGTAAATGGCGTATAATCAGCTTCTCGGTTAGATACTCATGGCAGAATGGTGTGGAAGGGTTTCAGTTTTCATTGGAAATATTGTCAGAACGACACAGACTTTTTATCTATTTTTGTTTCAAACGGCAACACCGTAGACAGAAACCTGATTTTCAAATGGAGGCTTGGTTTTTTTGTCCTTTTTTTTTTTCTCGGTTAAAGCATATGTGAAAATCTCTTTATGATCTTTCGTGGAATCCTGCGTGATAACATCAATAGACGCCATTCTTATTCAACAATCTGCACTAAATAAAATGAAAAAACTGTAACTTTACGCGTGATTTCCGCCTGGATGATGTTGATTTCTGTATTTGTCTGGTACGTATCCGGTCACGTGGTTGATGTAACATTTTCGCGGTCTAAGTACCTGCTCTTGATACATGCTACAGAGGAATTATATCATAGGATTTACTTGAAACGTTTTCGAGTTATACTATAGCCAGCTCTATATCTAGTTGCAATGAAATCAATTTGCATTTGCAGTGTACCATCATCGCGAGCCAATGTTACGATCACTACGTGGATCTTACCTTGGATGATTGAGCCTGATTTCGACATTCCTGCTATGCATCCTCTATTGGATGCTGGTAATTACCCCCCTTTACATCATATTTCTAAAAGCCAATGAAATATATTTTTATAAACCGCTTACACTACACTTGAAGCGATAAGCAGACATCCACGTGGGTTTCCGCATTTACCTTCTATTCGAAGGGTAGGTACCTTATTTTATTTCATGCTTTCCGGTAGGATATCGAGAAATGGCAGTGAAAATATTTTTCGATCTTACACTGGTAGAACTAGTGAAAATACCGATTTTCACGTTCTTGTTGGCTGGGTAAATTGCGCGTGCCTAACAACCAGATGGGAAATATGACGTCATATACCTTACATTTCTTGCGCTTGACGTAACGTTGCTATGCGGGAGGGGTACGCCACGGGGAATAAGAGAAAAGAACTGTACTGAATTTTGATAAAGCTCCTCCCAGAAAGGGTTAAAAGCATAAAATAAATAGAATATTTGGTTTTTTTTTTTTCGGTGAAAGATCGAAATTTATTTCATCTCGTGAACACCATCGGTAATATTTTCACTCGTGGCTACGCCACTCGTGAAAATATTCCCGATGGTGTCCACTCGATGAAATAATTTTCGATCTTTCACCGAAAAAAACAAATATCCTCTATCTATTCTTTTCAATGTTAAAATGATACGAGCGATTTCATTCGTTGCAGTTAGAGCTGGCTGCATCCAATGAAAAAGCGTATCGGGGGAATGTAAAAATCAAGCTCGATCCGCCAAGGGTAGAGTAGCGTAGTGAATCGTCAGTCTTGGCTTGCGAAGATGGCAGTGTAATTGACCATTCAGTTTAAAAGCGATTTCATGCAGTTGTTTAAAGACATAAAGAAAAACTAATTTTTTGCAGTATCAGTAATCGTATTATCGTCAACGACATACATAATGGTCAAAATCAGATTGCAATTATTATTTTGCCCGTTTTTATTACACAATTTGACTGATGTTAAAGTGATCAAATCAGTATAGGGAAAATAAGTACTGGTGTGTAAGGAAAGAGGGCTGCATTGGCAAGCTTCAACACCTTGTAATAATTGGAGTGCAACACGCGAAAAGGTGCATTCGGACATTTGCGTAAAGTGTCGTCCCGGATTAGCCTGCGCAGTCCGCGCAGGCTAATCCGAGACGGCACTTTACGACTACATTAGATTTTGTGCTACAGTAGACTTGCGTAAAATAGAAAATCACATAAAATCAGAAAGTGTCGTTTCGGATTAGCCTGTGCGGAGTGCACATGCTGATCAGAGACGACACTTTACGCAAATGTCCGAATGACCCTTTTCGCATGTGGCACTCCATTATATGTATGGACTACATCAACCTGCCAGTACAAAACCATCGGAAATGTCAAGTATACAGAGTCAACAGAGATAACTTTCATTAATGATTTTCTCATAAGCATTTTCTTGAAAAATGTAAATGAGACTGATCGATTGATCGATTGATTGATCGATTGATTGATTGATGTTTAATACCGATTTTACATTAATTCAGTTATGTCACGGCGGCTAGCATACTTGTCCTTGCTTTCTTGTAGTTACTTTTATCAGATATCCGCACAATACCCTTCCCAAGCTACTGGCTGCTTTCCCACATGACCATCATTGAAACAATGATCAGAGGTGAGAGAGGAATGAATCCTGTGGGACTTTCCTTAATCCAAGGACAGTAATTTGCCAAGCTTTGGGGTTCGAACCAGGGATCCCCCCCGGTCTTAACCGTTCGTCTGCTATATGCTCACTTACCTTCTGCGGAGATCGTAGATCAAGATCAGACTGCTCAGAACTTGCAGTCTAACCTTAGATCTACACTGTCCTATAAGAAGATATCTTTCATAGGATAATTTGGGTTTTTACTTTCGGCTTTAACTCATTAGCAAACGAGAAAATTTTAGACTGGTCCAAATTGAAAGCATTTGCAGACGACAAAATAAAGGTGACTGAACAATTGAAATTTGTTCTGGGAAGGGTAGAAAGCACTGTGGGAAAAGGAGAAAATGCTGGTTACCAGCATTTTCTACTTTTCCCATAGTGTTTTCAAAAGGCTTCCTTCTCAGGGGAGGTCAAAAGTAGGGATTGTGTGGTAATGGGTTAAAGTTTTATTTTTTTTATTTAGCAGGGCAAGGGTTACATCCTGGACACTAGCGACTGCGCCCCCGAGGCTCGACAAAAAGACTGTCAGACCAGCCGTCTAACCCACTTTATATAAAGACAACTTCGTACATGAGAGTGCTGTCAGTTACTACTCGTAAGTGAAGAAAAATCATAGCATCGGTTTACTTCAAAAAACCTCTTAGCTACAGCTTGTTTCAAGCTGTAGTTACAAGGTTTTTGAAGTAAACCGACGATAAACTAATTCAACTTCATGGATTAACACCTAATATGGTTACTTGATTTGACTTCTTAGACAGAACTACAGCTAAATGACATCCGGAGTATCATTCTATAATCTGACAGAATTCTGGATATTTCAGACGACAAACAGCTAGCGAGAGATCTAGAACACTATCATAGCTGTATTTGGCTACAACTCTTGAAACATTGAGAAAAAGTGGGTGATGGATTTGTGTCCCTTTTGATAAGGACAACCACATAATAAGCCTAATGCCACGCTTTAAAGGTGGCCCTTCAGATTTTGGGACGAAAATTTTACAAAAATGCAAAAAAATCATCCTTAAACTCCCACAGCCTTTTAATTTGCGTTCATAAAACCCTAGCAGTTGAAAACCATCCGATAACACGACAAATTAGAGATTTATTACGGACCAGGTTGACACCAACGGGGGACACGTTCTATTTTTAGACTATCAATTCTCTCATTTAAATACAGGAAAACACAGACAAAGCTTAAAACATCCGTCAGAAGAAGACATTATGGAAAATAATTATTACACGTTTGTTATGTAATAGAATTTAAGTGTTAATAGTCACGTGTCAGTCACTTGACATTCCCACAATGCTTAATTGATTTTTGGCGTCAAATCTAAAAAAAGCTTAAGAGGCTACGTAGCCTTTTAAGGGAATACCATCAAAAAATTGTTTCTTGTGTAATTTTATGATTCTTAATTATTGACGATTTGTATTGTTTTTTCGTATAAATTTCCATAGTATAATTATATTTTTTCTAATTTGATGTGATGTGAAAATTCGATATACCCACCTTTACGTTGTTACAAGTTTAGTTTAAATATTAACTATTCACACAGATACCAATAAACATGCAAGCTTAACCCTTATCCTGGTAAATAACTGAAATAAAAATTTCAACTCGACAGTAAAAAAAAACTATTATTTCAAAGTTATGTTTTGGGGAATAATATTCCCTTATCGGATAGAGTGGATCCAAGATCAGACTGTACGTTCTGTGCAATATGATCTGAATCTGCACTATCCGCAATAGGTCAGTCAGTCGCGGTAAGCAGCCTAAGGCCTGTTTTACATCAGCCTTGCGATTTTTTCGTCGTACGGTTTCCGCCGCATACACATTCGCTACCTATTCGTACCCGTCGCACATATTGCAAATCAATACGCAGCCGTGCGAATCAATACGTTGTTCGTACGTTCCGCAGTAGTCTTCAGACAGACTTTCACCAAACGCAAGGCATTCGCAAGACAGCTGCAAGATGTTCATGCGATCACCGTGCAGTCTTCGCAAGACAAACGCAAGTATAAAACCGTACGATTGATGTGCGATGGTCTCAAGGTAACCGTACGGCAGCTTGCGACGTCTACGGCGTTGCGAATTCGTACGGCATTCTTGCGGAGTCCGTGCGAAGCCCTGCGATTTGTCAAAAAATGTTCCTGTACGGCTGTCGTAAGGCTGATGTGAAACAGGCTTTAATGTTAAAAGAAAAATGATACACATGATATGACAAGTAGCGACGGTTGACAGATAGGATTGGAAAACATGCTATGAATAACTTATGATGTTAACCCATTACCACACAAGCCCTACTTTTGACGACCCTGAGAAAGAAATCTTTAGAAAACATTGTGGGAAAAGGAGAAAATGCTGGTAACCAGCATTTTCTCCTTTTCCCTCAATGTTTTCGACCCTTTACAAAAAGAAACAACAAATTTTCAGTCACTTTTATTTTGTCGTCTACAAATGCTTTTGATTTGTGCAAACCTAAAATTTTGTCGTTTGGTAATGAGTTCATTCCTCTCCTAAAGTCACAGTTCTAATTTTCTTTTATCTTTCGCAATTTGTAGTTTACATGGGTTTGGAACATTTAGGAAAATGAAGAAATTGCTCAGACGATGGAGACTGATTTGAAAAATGTTTCCCGCCCAAATAATGTACATGTATTACGATTTTTTCCAACAATTTTCTTGCACAGTTTCGACCTGGGCTCGTATTCACCAACCATCCTTAAGAACTTTCTTTGCCTTATTCTTCAAGATTTTCTGACAGTGTAAGTAACTGAATTTCTGATTGGCTGAACCATGTGGTTTAACCAATCAGAAGTTCTATTACATTCACACTGATGAAATTCTAAAGAATAAGACTGAGAATCCTCTTAAGAATGGTTGGTGAATACTCAAGTACCCTGGACTCAAAAGAAGGAAGGCTATAGACTTCTATACAGGAAAAAACTAGACAAGTTGTACGAGATGTAGTATATAAAAAGCATAAGGCGCCAAGTTACAGCATGGATCGACATCAGACGGAACAGAACGTGCAGGCCACTTACTGATCTGCATTGTTCATTATCTTAGTAGACAATTTAGTCAAAATAGCTTTGATAAAGGTGATTTTTACACTGACTGAAAATATATCACAGATTTGTTACATTTATCATACTAACAAAAAGTTATCCCATGAAACAGGAGGCTGTTCCATACTAAAAACATTGTCAAACAACAAATTGTATCCGCATAGAAGAAAGAGTATTACATTTGAAAGGGAACACAAATTGTGGGAAAAGGAGAAAATGCCGGTTATCGGCACTTTCTCATTTTCCTAGGTGTTTTCAAAAAAGTTTAACCCATTACCAAACCACAATATTTTAGACTGGTCCAAATTGAAAGCATTTGCAGACGACAAAATAAAAGTAACTAAAAATTTGACATTTGTTTTGTGCAGGGTAGAAAACATTGTGGGAAAAGGAGAAAATGCTAGTTACCAGCATTTTCTCCTTTTCCCACAATGTTTTCTAAAGGCTTCTTCCTCAGGGGCGTCAAAAGTAGGGATTGTGTGGTAATAGGTTAATAAAGCAAATGATCATTTAGAAAAATGTTAATCCTCATGCTGCTAAGCCTTATACTCACTGACCTTTTGCAGACTGTGAAGATCAAGATCAGACTTCACAAAACGTGCAATCTGATCTTGAATTTACACAGTCCGATAAGGAGATATTTTTTCTCCAAAAAGGTTGAAATACTATCAATCGGATTTTTGCTAACGGCTTGAGAGTTTCAGTTGATATATTTTGCAGTATAGGGGTTAAATTTTATGTTTCTAAAGACACCGGTTTTGTTTTTTCATCACCACAAACCCTAGACTAGAGTCCCTCGACACTGGGCTCCGTGGCAGTCCCCGAAAGGGTAGGTATCCGGAATGATCAGTGTCTGGGTTGTGAATTCCAGGACAGAGTCTGCAAGGCCGGGAAACGTAACCTAGAAAATATTTATTGATAGAAAATGAACTTGCTCACTTGAAAAGACTATCGCTTTTGTTTTGCACTGATTAAAGTATTACATGCATAAACTTACACTGTCCATTTTGAAGAATGATAGTATTTGCCAAGTAGCAGCAATTCCTCCCTTTTCTCACAATGTTTTCTATCGTATCGAAGACAGGTCTATTTTTATGGGTCACATTTGTTTCGTCTGCAAGTGCTTCCAAATTTAACGAGCCTAAATTTTCCTGTCAGCTAAAAAAGTGAATGACATCAAGCTTCGGTTATGCAATATATTCTTTTTATCTTGTTAGAAAATATGATATCTATGAATAGGAGAATGTAAATAAGTGGCAAAAGAGGATTTACAGGCAATTCAGGGTATTTGGACATTTGCGTAAAATGTCGGCTCGGATCAGCCTGCGCAGTACGTGCAGGCTAATCCGAGATGGCACCTTCCGACTAGACTACATTGTGATACTGTAGACTTGCGCAAAACAGAAAATTACATTAAAACAGAAAGTGTCATCTCGTATCAGGCTGCGCGAACTGAGCAGGCTGATCTGAAACAAATACTTAACCCATTACCACACAATCCCTACTTTTGACGACCCTGAGATAGAAGCATTTAGAAAACATTTTGGGAAAAGGAGAAAATGCTGGTAGCCAGCATTTTCTCCTTTTCCCACAATGTTTTAGAACTACCCTTCACAAAACAAAGTTCAAATTTTCAGTCACTTTCATTTTGTCGTCTGCAACTGCTTTCGATATGGACAAGCCTAAGATATTGTCATTTGGTAATGAGTTAACGCAAATATCCGAATGTCTGTTTTCGTGTGTTTCAGGCTGTAGGAAAATAAACTACCTGAATAAAAAATGCCGTCCAGCCAACATCTGGGTTATCCATTTCCGCTACAAAAGATGTCTCACTCTGAAAATAGACCAAACAGAAGAACCAGTTGTTGTAGATCTAAGTCTCATAATGCGAACTCTTTATTTATCACATAAATCTCCCATTATCTCCCGCTAGATGGCATTCTATAAATACTCATCTATCTGATATGGGCATCCTGGGTACAGAACCGAACCACATTCCTACGCGACAACCGTTACTTTGAATTTAAAACAAAAAACAGGTTTACCCAATAAAACGCTACCTCGTGCAATTCAATCAAGTTCTATGATCACCAGTTTAGAGAAATCTTTTGCTAAAGCAGATCTCATTTCTCCTCAAACGCATTGATACGTAAAAGCTATTTTCAACATTGCTACTTTATAGAGCGTAATATTACAGTCAGCCCGCTTTCGGGGCTAGTAGTGATGCGTCATATAAGACAGTCGAATCTTCGAAGAATATGACATGCGCAGACAACGATAAATCTCCTTGTTTTCAATGTGATACCGCCATTACGAATTTTCTTGTCTCACACATATGTGAGATAAAAAAACAGTGCTTTATTTGGTCAACGCTGCAATTATACGCTTCATTTCTAAAACATTGCATGCTGACCTAGGTTTCTGAAGGTCAAAGCTCTTGTCATAATAAAGTTGTTAATTTATCACTGTTAGACTCTTGAAAACAAAAATCAATATTATTATGCAAGTTTCTTCGGAACTTTTTTCGTTCGTAATGTACCTGTCAAAGTGAGTACACAGGCTTCAATGTAATTTTCATTACACATGATACATGTATGCCCCTGGTTTTTACACATTTTTGACTATAATTCTTGTTAATCAAAAGGCTTCTTTCTCAGGGGCGTCAAAAGTAGGGATATAGAGGATATTTGTGTTTTTCGGTGTAAAATCGAAATTTATTCCATCGAGTGGACACCATCGGTAATATTTTCACGAGTGGCGCAGCCACGAGTGAAAATATTACCAATGGTGTTCACGAGATGAAATAAATTTCGATCTTTCACCGAAAAAAACAAATATTCTATTTATTTTATGCTTTTAACCCTTTCTTGGAGGAGCTTTATCAAAATTCAGTACAGTTCTTTTCCCTCATTCCCCATGGCGTACCCCTTCCGCATAGCAACGTTACGTCAAGCGCGAGAAATATACAGTATATGACGTCATATTTCCTATCTGGTTGTTAGGCACGCACAATTTACCTAGGCAACAAGAACGTGAAAATCGGTATTTTCACTGGTAGTACCAGTGTAAGATCGAAAAATATTTTCACTGCTATTTCTCGATATCCCACCGGAAAGTATGAAATAATGTGTGGTAATGGGTTAAAGCATTTCCTGCTTTCCCCATTTCATGATCATATAACTAGGGTCTATTTGGTTAAAGGTCGAGGGATATAATGCATCTATTATTATTATCATTTTCTCCTTACTTGTTCTCCTTCTTCTTCAGCTTCCTCCTTTCTTTCCCATCACATGTGAAATTTATTTTGACTATATCATTGAGAAATGTATATACTGATTCAGACAATGACACTAAAACATTGATCTGGTCCAGATTGAAAGTATTTGCAGACGACAAATTAACTGTGGCTGAAAAGAAGGGAAATAATCCTGTAGAAAACATTCATGTAGGAAAAGCTAAATGATCAGAAACAACACCCAGGACCATACAGTCAGGGTTTATTTGGTAAATAGGAGATTTGTGTATATTTTCCATGTAAAATGTAAGTTTGCATATGTAACGTTAACTATGTTTACATATTGTACACTTTGTATATATGTATAATGGGCCGGTGACCTGAATATACTAAATCTATCTAATCAGTAATGTGATAAAAAGAATCTGACAATCGTTGGTTTTTGAGGTAAAAATTTATTAAACTCGTCAACAAAAAATGTTATTAAGCTCGCCAAAGGTTCGCTTAATAACATTTTTGTAGACTCGTTTAATAAATGTTTATCTCAAAAACCAACTCATGTCAGATCCTATATTTCTTTTTCTCTTTTGATTTACAAAAAGGTGTGTCATTGCTTTCACCTGGGTCCAGCGATTTTTCCTTTTCCTTTTCCCATAAAGTTTTCAGAAGCTCTCTTTCCTCAAGGTTTGTACTACACATGACTGTTTTGGTAAAAGTTGACTTTGACCTTAAAGCCATAAACTAAGTGCTGAAGCAGCGCGGCCCAGAGAGCCAGTCGATAATTTACAGGGCCTGAAACCGAGGGGTAACTAGTTCGATTCCATGCTCGAATAAATTCTATCCAAAGATCGATGATAGTGGTTGTGGTAGGGTCCATTCCTGTACACCAGTTGACAACAGTTTGATTATTTTGAAGATGCATAATTGGCTTGCAATACGCGAAAAGGGGCATTCGGACAATTGCGTAAAATGTCGTCTCGGATCAGCCTGCGCAGTCCGCGCAGGCTAATCCGAGACGGCACTTTACGACTAAATCATAGTTTATGCTACAGTTAACTTGCGTGAAACAGACAATCCCATTAGAAAGGAAAGTGTCGTCTCGGGTTAGCCTGAACGAAGTACTCAGGCTGATCTGAGTCGACACTTTACGCAAATGTCCGAATGTCACTTTTCGCGTGTTGCAGATGTAATGCAGAGAAATGACCCTCCCCTACAAAATGACCCGGGTCATTATTCTACGTAGAGAAATGACCTCAGGAGTCATTTCACTACGTAAAAAAATGACCCGGGTCATTATTCTATGCAGAGAAATGACCAATGGATCATTCCTCTAAGTAGAGAAATGACCCATGGGTCATTTTGTAATGGGGGTCATTTCTCTGCATTACAGAGGCCATATTCGGGATAGCAACCAGTTGTTCGTTGTCTGCGCATGTCATATTCTTCGAAGATTCGACTGTCCTATATGGCGCATCACTACTAGCCCCGAAAGCGGGCTGACTATAATATTACGCTCTATAAAGTAGTAATGTTGAAAATAGCTTTTACGTATCAATACGTTTGAGGAGAAATGAGATCTGCTTTAGCAACAGTATAACAGATTTCTCTAAACTGGTGATCATAGTTGAGTGAATTGCACGAGGTAGCGTTTTATTGGGTAAACCTTTTTTTTTTTTTTAAATTCAAAGTAACGGTTGTCGCGTAGGAAAGTGGTTCGGCTCTGTACCCAGTATGCCCATATCAGATAGATGAGTATTTATAGAATGCCATCTAGCGGGAGATAATGACCAGTTGTTTGAAAAGCATGTTGCACAAGCGATACAAGAGACACCAGAAACGCATGAATACCCATAGGTGCACCGTTAACTACTGTATGCTGAAATTGGCGTTAGACACAAAAAACAATAAAGCAGTATACTTAGCTGTTCTTACCAGCGGCTTGACATATTTCTTGCGCCATAAGACCGGATGAACCTGAGGTTTGCTGGGATTTCCTGGCGTTGCCCTCAACAATCGAAAATCCTTCCTGCAACCAATGAAAAGTGTTTATGGCCATATTATCTCTTGGCTAAATGACAAAAAAAATATATTGCCCTATCTGAATTGGTGGCATTTGCAGACGAAACATTTTTGATACTTTCTTATACTTTGTGATTATTGTAGACATTCTCATCAGACATCGCATTAACAATTTCTCTGGAGGTACGTGTTGTGGGCTCATCTCAGAATATAGACTGGCTGGTAGACCAGTGTACTGACAGTACCAATAGAGGGTGCCTTTATTGAACTGAGACCAATCCTCCTACATCACATTCTTCGTCTGCTTCCGTGAAGGCCATCTTCGCAAGCCAAGGCTGACGATTCAACACTCTACTCTACCCTTGGCGGATCAAGCTTGATTTTTACATTCACCCGATACGCTTTTTCATTGGATGCAGCCAGCCCTAACTGCAACGAATGAAATTGCTCGTAGCATTTTATCTTTGATAAAAACAGAACATGGTCGCGACCTTTCGAATAGAAGGTAAACATGGAAATCCACGTGGATATCTGCTTATCGATTCATATTGAATAATTGTATTCGTAAGCGGTTTATAAAACGATATTTCATTGGCTTTCCAGAAATATGATGTAAAGGGGGGTAATAACCGGCATCCAATAGAGGGCGCATCGCAGGAATCTCGAAATCAGCCAAGGTAAGATCCACGTAGTGATCGTAACCTTGACTCTCGAAGATGGTAAAGGCCCGTTTTATGCGATTTTACCTTGGTCAGATGTAACGGGGTTTCTAGTAAACTAGTCATTTCGGTAGACGAGTTTGACCGAAGAATGTTTTACGGAGTTTGCCCGAACAGATGTCACGGGAAAACCTTTTGAACCAATGTCCGGAATCAGAATTTAACTCATTCCCAAACAATCCCTGGTTTTTTACGACCATGAGATAGAAGCCTTTTGAAAACATTGTGGGAAAAGGAGAAAATGCTGGTAACCAGCATTTTCTCCTTTTCCCACAATGTTTTCCACCCTGCTGGAAACAAATTTCAATTTTTGAGTTACGTTTATTTGGTGGTCTGTAAGTAATTTCAATCTGGACCAGTCTAAAATTTTGTTGTTTGGTAAAGAGTTAAGTGTCAAAAAATTATTGGGTTACTTGTCTTTCTGGTATGGTCTCTTTTTTGATACTTGGCTGCTACCCTAAGTTTGAGGATAGTATCTTCAGTAGGATTACCTTTTGCCGTCGAGGGTCGAAGCATAAAAACAGTAGACTGTATCAGGAGGAATCTCTGTTTTTAACGTAATGATACCGCCTGTCGATGTCTGAAGAAAATGAAGAACAATACTAGTTGTATATGAGTCATGCTAGATAAAAATAGGGTTCGATAAACTGCAAAAAGTTTCGACCAAGGCCATGCAGTCTGCGCACGCTGATCTGGATCGAAACTTTTACTATTGATCATGTCAAAAGGGCCGTTCGACCCCATCAAAAATTGGGTTACTGACAAACTGTTCATCCACTATACATTTACAACATGGATATCGTACTTTTCCTACCGAAGTCTTGTACCGAAGTCCTCATTAACATTTGTAGACAATAGACTATTTTAAGTAGAAGGTAAGTCTATCACGAACGAAAAATTGAGTAGACAAATTTAAATCTGCCTCAATTAACCGTTTCCCAAACGTCAAATTTTGGACCAGGCCAAATTGAAAGCATTTTGTAGATGACAAATTAACAGTTGCTAAAAAGAGGATTTTTCTATATGATAGGGTAGAAAACATTGTGGGAAAAGGAGAAAATGCTGGTTACCAGCATTTCCTCCTTTTCCCACAATGTTTTCAAAAGGCTTCTATTCCTGACCCGTAAAAACAAGGGATTGTTTGGTAAGGGTTAAAGGAGTTTCTTCTTCAGTGGGTAGAAAACGTTGTCGAAAAGGGAAAAAGTGCTCTTATGATAGTTGTAGGAAAGGGAGAAAATGCTGGTTATTAACCTTTCTCTTTCTCCTGAAATGATTTCTTATAGGCCTTTCACCGCAATGTAGTTAAATTCCGCGTTTGTGAGATTATGGTCAATACATATAGATCTACCGCTAGTATAAAGCTACGCAAAGCTGATTTTATATACATGTAGTTGTTATCAGCAGTTTCCTGGTTGTCTTTACTATATGTTGGCACGTACATGTAGTTCATTTTCATGTGAGATTTCATTCGTCATGTTTCATGTTACATTTTCTTGGTCAAGTTAAAGATAAGTCTTTCGATTAACTAACCGCAACATTTTAGACTATTTCGAATTGAAAGCATTTGCAAGAGACAAGAGAAATGTGACTAAGTGAACAAATTTTTTTTTTGGAAGGGTAAAAAAAACATTGTGAGCAAGGAAGAAGTTATTGGTTACAACTATTTTCTCCTATTTTCCCACAATAGTTACTTTACCCACTGATGAGGCGTTAGCCGAAACATGTTTGGTTTTATTTAGAATTCATTAAATTTAATACATTCACAGGCGTGTGACGTTTTAATATATCAGTTTAACCACTAAACCTTGTGTCGGAAGCTATGCACGGACCTATACTAGACAAGTAACAAGCTGCTTTATGAGCCAAATGAAAGGATGGCTATACGAGAAAACTTTCCGAAGCCCAGAAATCGTGGGCATGAGTAATGCTGGTCTAAGCACAATCATGGGCTATTGCTGGTCAGTTTTAGTGATGCTTAACTTATGTCTGACTGTATATATTCGTAGGGGTTGTTAAAAGTAATTGGGATTGTGCGGTAAATGGTTGAGGTCACATACCGTATTCAAAGTCCAGTCCATCTGTGGTAACGGTTTACCCTGGGGAAGAAAGGAGATGTACTTGTATACTGAACAATCTTTAACGCTAACAGCGACATACAGGCAAAAACAGGGTTTTTTGCGGACAATAAAGATCAAGATCAGACTGCACAGAACGTGCAGTCTGATTTACTATCCATACCGTCCACTTGTTTAGACAAGCATATGCAGATATTTTTTTTTCAGGTTTTGGTAGTTGTACTTTCAAAAGGAAGCGGGCTTGTTAATATGAGTCATGTTTTATGAAAAGAGAGCTTAATGCATCCTCGGATACCCCGGGGTCTCCCTATTTGCTACGCTACATCGACCCCTGGGACAATTAATTGAATTTCCCTCGCTTTACCGCTGGCCAAATGCTGGCTTTTCATTGGTTCCATCATCATTTTGTGATGGGCGAGTGGACTGTACGCTATGACGTTTCGTATCGATTTTCGGCGGCTGATTCAAAGTTTTATTAGTCAATTGTCCCAGGGTCGATGTAGCGTAGCAAATAGGGAGACCCCGGGGTGTCCGAGGATGAGCTTAATGTATCTACGAAACGTATCGATTCAGGTCAGCCTGTGCAATCTGTGCAGGCTGACCTGAATCGATACGTTTCGTTATTTGTCAGTGTTTTTGATATCAAAGGACAAATGCATTACAATAATAATAACTTTATTTCGAGAAGGTAAAACATTAAGACATCATTTTTAAGAAACAAGAAGCTAAAAAGGTGTCTTTTTTACAATGGTGCCCCCCCCCCCTGCCTCCCTCTCTCTCTCTCTCTCTCTCTCTCTCTCTGAAACACATACATGCACTTTGGATGTAGAGTTGATCATGAATATGATATAAAGATGTAATGAGGTAATCAAAGACATATAATGATACAATCCATCATCAACGGACAGACACACATGTTAATAATAGCGACTCTCAATAGCATCTCTTGATAAAGTTAAATGGTTGGTCGGTTGTATTGGAGTTTAACACTTTAGCCACTTTAACAGCAAAGGTCATATCATGGCGGTCGATGACGCACATGTGTTTCCTGGCTTTCTCACACCGGTACTAACACTACTTTCTTTCCAAAGCCACCGACTACTTTTCTCACATGCTTCAGCAGTGGTGAGAGGCGAAAATACGCCGGAAAGAAAGTTCGCCTCAACCGGGTATCGAACTCACAACCACCAGGTCATGAGCCCGACACGCTCACCACTGAGCCACCCGGCCGGCAATAAAGTTAAATGTTTAGAAAAGTGGCTATTGCGCTTCCATAATCTTATGAACATGAAAGTTTGAAACAAATGTATGGCTGGTATACAAACGGCATCTGGCGGGATTCGAACCTATGACGGACAAATATTCTCATTGTTCGAGGTTTGAAATACCAACACCATAATCACTGAGCCAAAGAGCCAAAGAGATATCACCCCTACACAGTTGTAAGGTGTTGTATTTAACTCATTACCGCACGAGAAAATTTTAGACTGGTCCAAACTGAAAGCATTTGCAGACGACAAAATAAAGGTGACTAAAAAACAAGAAATTTGTTCGGGAAGGGTAGAAAACATTGTGGGGAAAGTAGAAAATGCTGGTTACCAGCATTTTCTCCTTTTCCCATAGTGTTTTCAAAAGGCTTCTTTCTCAAGGGCGGCAAATGTAGGGATTGTGTGTAATGGGTTAAATCGGGATGAAGCTATGCATGCAGGAGTGACTGCAATGTGGATGGTGGCAATGTTCGTCTGCAGTTGCTTTAGGTGAAATTGGAAGTCGAAAAGTCGGGCATCACTCTGCCAAAAAAAAACATTTAGATGTCTACCTGCCCCTGATTTATGGCATCCTCGGATACCCCGGGATCCCCCTATTTGCTACGCTACATCGACCCTGTGACAATTGACTAATAAAACTTTGAATCAGCCGCCGAAAATCGATACGAAACGTCATAGCGTACAGTCCACTCGCCCATCACAAAATGATGATGGAACCAATGAAAAGCCAGCATTCGGCCAGCGGTAAAGCGGGGGAAATTCATTTAATTGTCCCAGGGGTCGATGTAGCGTAGCAAATAGGGAGACCCCGGGGTATCTAAGGATGGATTTATGGGTTTCTTTATAACAGTTAACAACTAGCCCAAATTTGAAGTATATCAATATATAATGGTTACAGGGTCTGACTTTCGCAACACCAGTTTTTGGTTCGAATCCCTTAATGAGGGCTCAGCCTGTGGAACTCACATCACCATGCCAATGCTTGTAAAGTCTTCCAGGAAACCGTATAATAGTGATAAATGTAGGTTGTAAGAATTTATTTCAAAATTAGTGTGAAATGAAAAGGTTAAAAATTTAGTATACCTGCATTACGGAGAGGTAGAAGGATCGAATTCCGAACAGCAAACTTGTCTCGTGACCGGCTAGACTGTGTTCAGCGTTGGGCACCATCCTGTGGTATTTGTTAGATAGCAATGTAAAAGAGTTGTCAGATACTAACTATAGTGCGCAAAGTTCCTTTAACCCTTTACAGAAATGAGCCTGTATGGAGTATCCTTTTTTGAAAACATTGTGGGAAAGGGAGAACTGCTGATTACCAGCGTTTGCGCTTTTTCCCATAGTGTTTTCTAACACTTACAGGTACTATTTCATCATCCGCACAATATTAAATTTTTCGTCTGTAAATGCTTTCATTATGGACTGGGGTAGTCTAAAATTTTGTCATTTGTCGAAGTGTGAACTCATTACTCCGTTAAATTATATGTGGGCCTAACAAATCTTTCGGAAGTTATTGCAAGGAAAAATAACTCGTTTTTCGGTAGTATGGTAACATTTTGACAGACGGGGGTAAACAATTTTTACAGGCGTTAAACCTTCATCCATTTTTAATTCGAAAGTTGGCAATATAAAGGCCCACAAAAACGTACTTATACAATAATTGGTTTTGATGTCTGGGGTAAAATTTAGTCTGCAAAACTTACATTAACCTTTTTAAAAAACGACAAAATTTTAGACCGGTCCAGATTGAAAGCACTTGCAGACAACGAAATAAACCAAACTCAGAAATTTATTTCAAGCGGGGTAGAAAACATAGTGGGAAAAGGAGAAAATGCTGGTAACCAGCATTTTCTCCTTTTCCCACAATGTTTTCATAAGGTTTCTTCCTCAGGTCCTCAGGGTCGTAAAAACTAGGGACTGATTGGTAAAGGGTTATTCGACCGTCTGCGCAGTAACTATATCGTCTTTACTAAAATCCTTACCAAACGACGACAATTTGGATTTGTCTAAATCGAATGCATTGCCAGACGACAAAATAAATCAGCTATATTTGAGAGATTCATCATTAATCGACGATCTGCGCCATAACGATATGTACTGCATTTCCAGGTGATGAACAAAATCAGGCTATATTTGAGAGATTCATCATTACTCGACCGTCTGCGCCATAAATATATCGTCTTTACTAAAATCCTCACCAAACGACGAATTTTTGGATTTGTCTAGATCGAATGCATTTCCAGACGACAAAATAAATCAGCTATATTTGAGAGATTCATCATTAATCGACCATCTGCGCCATAACGATATGTACTGCATTTCCAGGCGATAAACTAAATCAGGCTATATTTGAGAGATTCATCATTACTCGACCGTCTGCGCCATAACCATATCGTCTGTACTAAAATCCTTACCAAACGACGAAATTTTGGATTTGTCTAAATCGAATGCATTTCCAGGCGATAAACTAAATCAGGCTATATTTGAGAGATTCATCATTACTCGACCGTCTGCGCTATAACTGTATCGTCTGTACTAAAATCCTTACCAAACGACGACAATTTGGATTTGTCTAAATCGAATGCATTTCCAGGCGATAAACTAAATCAGGCTATATTTGAGAGATTCATCATTACTCGACCGTCTGCGCCATAACTGTATCGTCTGTACTAAAATCCTTACCAAACGACGAAATTTTGGATTTGTCTAAATCGAATGCATTTCCAGGCAATAAACTAAATCAGCTTTATTTGAGAGATTCATCATTAATCGACCGTCTGCGCCATAACCATATCGTCTGTACTAAAATCCTTATTCCAAACGCCAAAATTTTGGATTTGTCTAGATCGAATGCATTTCCAGACGACAAAATAAATCAGCTATATTTGAGAGATTCATCATTAATCGACCATCTGCGCCATACAAATATGTACTGCATTTCCAGGCGATAAACAAAATCAGGCTATATTTGAGAGATTCATCATTACTCGACCGTGTGCGCCCTAACTATATCGTCTGTACTAAAATCCGTACCAAACGACGAAATTTTGGATTTGTCTAAATCGAATGCATTTCCAGGCAATAAACTAAATCAGGCTATATTTGAGAGATTCATCATTACTCGACCGTCTGCGCCCTAACTATATCGTCTGTACTAAAATCCGTACCAAACGACGAAATTTTGGATTTGTCTAAATCGAATGCATTTCCAGGCAATAAACTAAATCAGGCTATATTTGAGAGATTCATCATTACTCGACCGTCTGCGCCCTAACTATATCGTCTGTACTAAAATCCTTACCAAACGACGAATTTTTGGATTTGTCTAAATCGAATGCATTTCCAGGCAATAAACTAAATCAGGCTATATTTGAGAGATTCATCATTACTCGACCGTCTGCGCCCTAACTATATCGTCTGTACTAAAATCCGTACCAAACGACGAAATTTTGGATTTGTCTAAATCGAATGCATTTCCAGGCAATAAACTAAATCAGGCTATATTTGAGAGATTCATCATTACTCGACCGTCTGCGCCCTAACTATATCGTCTGTACTAAAATCCTTACCAAACGACGAATTTTTGGATTTGTCTAAATCGAATGCATTTCCAGGCGATAAACTAAATCAGGCTATATTTGAGAGATTCATCATTACTCGACCGTCTGCGCCCTAACTATATCGTCTGTACTAAAATCCTTACCAAACGACGAATTTTTGGATTTGTCTAAATCGAATGCATTTCCAGGCGATAAACTAAATCAGGCTATATTTGAGAGATTCATCATTACTCGACCGTCTGCGCCATAACTATATCGTCTTTACTAAAATCCGTACCAAACGACGAAATTTTGGATTTGTCTAAATCGAATGCATATCCAGACGACGAAATAAATCGGCTATATTTGAGAGATTCATCATTAATCGACGATCTGCGCCATAACGATATGTACTGCATTTCCAGGCGATAAACTAAATCGGGCTATATCTGAGAGATTCATCATTACTCGACCGTCTGCGCCATAAATATATCGTCTTTACTAAAATCCTTACCAAACGACGAATTTTTGGATTTGTCTAAATCGAATGCATTTCCAGGTGATGAACAAAATCAGGCTATATTTGAGAGATTCATCATTACTCGACCGTCTGCGCCATAAATATATCGTCTTTACTAAAATCCTTACCAAACGCCAAAATTTTGGATTTGTCTAAATCGAATGCATTTCCAGACGACAAAATAAATCAGCTATATTTGAGAGATTCATCATTAATCTACCATCTGCGCCATAACGATATGTACTGCATTTCCAGGCGATAAACTAAATCAGGCTATATTTGAGAAATCCATCATTACTCGACCATCTGCGCCATAACTATATCGTCTGTACTAAAATCCTTATACCAAACGCCAAAATTTTGGATTTGTCTAAATCGAATGCATTTCCAGACGACAAACTAAATCAGGCTATACTTGAGAGATTCATCATTAACCCTTTACCAAACGACAAAATTTTACACTGGCCCAGATTGAAAGCAATTGCAGACGACTAAATGAACGGAACTCCAAATTGAAATTTGTTTCCCGCAGGGTAAAAAAAAAAACATTGTGGGAAAAGGAGAAAATGCTGGTTACCAGCATTTTCTCCTTTTCCCACGATGTTTTCGAAAGGCTTCTATCTCTGGGTTGTAAAAACCAGGGATTGTTTGGTAAAGGGTTAAACGGATGCGAAAAAATATTTGCATCGGTGAAAATGCTGGTAACTAACATTTCATCCTATTCCAAAAATTGTATTCGATTTTTTTCTTTTTTAAAGTCGTTTGACTCTGAATTGTTTGGTAATTGGTAAAGAGCGGATAATAAGGGATGAGAAATTGTCATGGATCGTCGGCTTAACTCTTTACCATACGACAAAATATTGAACTAGTCCAAAGTAAAACCATTTGCAGACGACAAAATAAATGTGAATCAAAAATTGAAATTTGCTCTGGAAAGGGTAGAAAACATTGTGGGAAAAGAAGAAAATGCTGGTCACCAGCATTTTCTCCTTTTCCCACAATGTTTTCTAAAGGCTTCATTCTTAGGGTCGTCAAAAGTAGGGATTGTGTGGTAATGGGTTGATATACTACTCACATTTTGATCGGGATAACTTACATATTTCAGTATGGGTATATATATATATATATATATATTACCACAGTTTTGCATAAACTCTTTACCACACTATAAAATTCTAGAATTGTCAAAGTTGAAAGCATTTGCTGACCAAAAACTATATGCAACGTACAATATGCTGTCTGTCATCAGGTAGAAAACATCGTTGGAAAAGGACAAAATGCTGGTATCCAGCATTTTCTCCTTTTCAAACAATGTTTTCAAACAGGCTTCTTTCTCTGTGTCTTTAACGGTCGGCATTGTAAGGTAAAGGATTAAAGATCCATTTCCTCTGGTTATTTTATTAATCAGTGTGGCAATGTAACATACTGTGAAACTATACAGGACATACGCCACATATAGATCTAGGCTGAATCTAATATGGTGATCCCCAGCAAATTTTGAGTAGTATAGTACATTCTGCAGCAAGCTATCGAGCTATCAGACTATTAAACTTGTATGCACTGTACGAAATCGACTTTGGATAGAACACAAAACTACTAAAATGAAGAAAGCCAATTATCTTGGATCCCAGTTCCTAGCAAAAATGATGCGAATCCAATTTGGACATGCCACTGATTTAACTCATTACCAAACGACAATATTTTAGGCTTGTCCAAATCGAAAGCATTTGCAGACGACAAAATAAAAGTGACTCAAAATTAAAATTTGTCTTGTGAAGGGTAGAAAACATTGTTACCAGCATTTTCTCCTTTTCCCACAATGTTTTCTAAAGGCTTCTTTCTCAGGGCTGTCAAAAGTAGGGATTGTGTGGTAATGTGTTAACTACGAAAATCGCTGACTCTGTCTGTCTGTCTGTCTGTCTGTCTCTCTGTCTGTCTCTCTGTCTGTCTCTCTCTCTCTCTCTCTCTCTCTCTCTCTCTCTCTCTCTCTCTCTCTCTCTCACTCTCTCACTGAAACCAAATTTTGTACCTGAGGTACGTTGGTCCTTGAATCTCATTATAATAATACTTGGCATCGTCCACCATGAAGAACTCGTCCCCGCCTGTACTTGTAATGTATTTGGGTTTGTTAGCGAAACGGTCATTGTAAGCTGGAAGATATGAAGAAATAAATACGTTCTGTGCAGCCTGACCCTGCTTTGAGTCGCGCTTCAGCCAAATGTTTACTACAACTCAATACGCCAACGATAAATAAGAGAACTATTTCATGAGCATGCATGCTTAAAAAATATTTGTTTAAAAGAGCCATGCTCTAAGAGAAGAGATTTAGCCTAATTTGAAAAAAGTATCGACTCAGTCCTCCAAGACTGACGTGAGTACTTACTTTTCCTCCAAGTCCTCGAAGACTGACGTGAGTACTTACTTTTTCCTCCAACTCCTCCAAGACTGACGGGAGTAGTTACTTTTTCCTCCAAGTCCTTCAAGACTGACGTGAGTACTTACTTTTCCTCCAAGTCCTCGAAGACTGACGTGAGTCGTTACTTTTTCCTCCAACTCCTCCAAGACTGACGTGAGTAGTTACTTGCTACTTTTTCCTCCAAGAGCTTCAAGACTGACGTGAGTACTTACTTTTCCTTCAAGTTCTCCAAGACTGACGTGAGTACTTACTTTTTCTTCCATCTCCTCCAAGACTGACGTAAATAGTTACTTTTCGCCCAAGTCCTCCAAAGACTGACGTGAGTGGTTACTTTTTCCTCCAAGTCCTCCAAGACTGACGTGTGTAATTTCTCTTTCCTCCAAGTCCTTCAAGACTGACGTGAATAGTTACTTTTTCCTCCAAGTCCTCCAAGACTATTACATTTTCCTCCAAGACTGACGTGAATAGTTACTTTTTCCTCCGAGTCCTCCAAGACTGACGTGAATAGTTACTTTTTCCTCCAAGTCCTCCAAGACTGACGCGAGTAGTTACTTTTTCCTCCAAGACTGACGTGAGAACTTACTTTTTCTTCCATCTCCTCCAAGACTGACGTAAATAGTTAGTTTTTGCTCCAAGTCCTCCAAAGACTGACGTGAGTGGTTACTTTTTCCTCCAAGTCCTCCAAGACTGACGTGTGTAGTTACTTTTTCCTCCAAGTCCTGCAAGACTGACGTGAATAGTTACTTTTTCCTCCAAGTCCTCCAAGACTGTTACTATTTCCTCCAAGACTGACGTAAATAGTTACTTTTTCCTCCAAGTCCTCCAAGACTGACGTGAATAGTTACTTTTTCCTCCAAGTCCTGCAAGACTGACGCGAGTAGTTACTTTTTCCACCAAGACTGACGTGAGTACTTACTTTTTCTTCCAAATCCTCCAAGACTGACGTAAATAGTTACTTTTTGCTCCAAGTCCTCCAAGACTGACGTGAGTAGTTACTCTTTCCTCCAAGTCCTCCAAGACTGACGGAAGTACTTACTTTTTCTTCCAAGTCCTCCAAGACTGACGTAAATGTTACTTTTTCCTCCATCTCCTCCAAGACTTACGTGAATAGTTACTTTTTCCTCCAAGTCCTCCAAGACTGACATAAGTTCTTACTTTTTCCTCCTTTCCTCCAAGTCCTTCAAGACTGACGTAAGTACTTACTTTTTCCTCCAAGTCCTCCAAGACTGATGTGAGTACTAACTTTTTCCTTATACATCACGAAGATGCATTTAATTCCCTTTTGCCAAAACGCAGTGATATGTTTTGGTGTAAATCTTTATTAACGTAGTGGACCCGTAATAGAAAACAGCTATTTCCACTATAATATTATCCTAGAAAACTTGTTAAAATTGAAAATGAGTATAATGTGCGAATGTGTAATAATGTGGGTTTACCAAAATAACGCTGAGCACTAAACACGACCCACTGACCTTTACATACAATGTATACCAAAATCAGACTTTCACCGAGCCACTTTTTCCTTTTTGTCCTTCCTAGAATTATCATTTATAAATCTAAAACCACTATATTTTCATTACAAATGGATATGATAATTACTTCCCTTTTCTGAAAACTAAACATAGAATCAAAAGTATTATATCTGTACAAATATGTCTCTATCAACTGTCAAGAAATTTTATGCCATGCTGCACTAGGCCTATTACGGGTCCACTACCTTAAGGCAGCGATGGCGCATCCGAACGAAGTTAAAGCATTTAACAAGAGCGGCAAACTGTCGCAAGATACGCCCTTCTTACCCCAAGTTGTAAAGCTGGGGCATGCATCGGACAAAATTCAATTATGAAAAACAACAAAGGGCAATAACTAAAAAATCAAGCCACCAACAGTTATGATTCCTGTGCACTGCACTCACCCTTGATGAGATATATCCACCCATGAAATTTCATAACGCTAGCTAGTATAGTTTTAGAGATATGCTCCGGACAAAATTCAAGTATGAAAAACAACAAAGGGCAATAACTCAAAAATTAAGCAAGCAAAGGTTATGATTCCTGTGCACTGCACTCCCACTCAGTGAGAACTATCCACCCATAAAATTTCATAACCCTAGCTAGTATAGTTTTGGAGATATGCTCCGGACAAAATTCAAGTATGAAAAACAACAAAGGGCAATAACTCAAAAATTAAGCAAGCAAGAGTTATGATTCCTGTGCACTGCACTCCCCCTCTATGAGATCTATCCACCAATAAAATTTCATAACCGTAGCTAGTATAATTTTGGAGATATTCACCTGACAAAATTCAAGTATGAAAAACAACAAAGGGCACTAACTCAAAAATTAAGCAAGCAAAGGTTATGATTCCTGTGCACTGCACTCCCCCTCAATGAGATCTATCCACCCATGAAATTTCATAACCCTTGCTAGAATACTTCTGGAGATATGCTCCGGACAAAATTCAAGTATGAAAAACAACAAAGGGCAATAACTCAAAAATTAAGCAAGCAAGAGTTATGATTCCTGTGCACTGCACTCCCCCTCCGTGAGATCTATCCACCCATAAAATTTCATAACCCTAGCTAGTATAGTTATGGAGATATGCTCCGGACAAAATTCTAGTATGGAAAACAACAAAGGGCAATAACTCAAAAATTAAGCAAGCAAGAGTTATGATTTCTGCGCACTGCACTCCCCCTCCATGAGATCTATCCACCCATGAAATTTCATAACCCTAGCTAGAATAGTTTTGGAGATATGCCCCGGACAAAGAACTGGACGCCGCCCGCCCGCCACGGGTGATCCCATAATACGTCCCGTCTTCGACCGGCCTATAAAAAAGTCACATTTTTCAGGTTCTATTTTTCTGTTGTTGTTTGTAGGTGTTATTTCATGTATACTTACATATCGGGTCTATAATGTCCGCCATAGCTTTGATATACGGACTGTCCAGATCTGCTGTGAAGTTCAGGGCGTAGTAATCGTCGAAGGCGAAGGTCCATCCACCCAATGACCGGTAATAATGGTGCAGATTCTGAAACAGGACGCTGGCAGCTTAACCAGTTACCACACAATCTCTACTCTTGACGACCGTGAGAAAGAAGCCTTTAGAAAACATTGTGGGAAAAGGAGAAAATGCTGGTAAACCAGCATTTTCTCCTTTTCCCACAATGTTTTCTACCCTTCACAAAACAAATTCAAAATATCTAGTCAATCTTAATTTGTCGTATGCAAATGTTTCCGATTTAGACAAGCCAAAAATATTGTCATTTGGTAATGAGTTGAGTTCGATCAGTTTTATGTCGAAATATTTTTGTTTCAAATTGAAAACATTGAGGCATTAATACCGTGAAAAAATACCATGAGAGTGGTCAGACAAAGGGTGAATATAGCAGGTGAGACTGGTAAGCGATAAATCTTGGGACACTTGAGGATGTGGGTTTGATCCCTAATGGCTTGCTAGCTCGTACTATACTGAGTTCCATAAATGAGTGTGTACTTAGTTTTCTTTTATTCTTTTATTTCTCCTCGCATGTTTAATTGAAGACCAACAAATTTGGTATCACACTTTAGTTCAGAGTCTGTAGAAAATGCCAGACTAAAGTATGATACCAAATTTGTTGGTGTTCAGTAAAACATGCGACGAGAAATAAGATACACACTTTTTTATGCAAGTTTGGAATGAGATTTTAAAATAAAAGTCCCTTAGGATGCTGCAATACAACGAGAATTTTGAAGAGCCAGGCCTAACTTAGACTCGTTTCGTCAAAATTCTTCACTAACCTACATAATATACCATGCAGTCTTCCGTGGAAGTGCCTATACGAGCAATCGGTGGCGACGATAAATAAACCAACAGTCAATAGCATGTCTGGGTTTACTACGTTGTCTGCGCATGTCATATTCTTCGAAGATTAGACTGTCTTATATGACACATCACTAGCCCCAAAAGCGGGCTAGCTGTAATATTACGTTCGATAAAGTAGTAATGTAGAAAACAACTTTAATCAATACGTTTGAGGAGAAATGAGACCTGCTTTAGCTCCAGATTTCTCTAGGCTGCTGATCATAGCTAAGTGAATTACACGAGATAGCGTTTTATTGAGTAAACGTTTATTTTAGTTTGAAATTCAAAGTAACGGTTGTCGCGTAGAAAAGTGGTTCGGTTCTGTACCCGGGATGCCCAAATTAGATAGATGAGTATCTAAAGAATGCCATCTAGCAGGAGATAATGGGGTTTACTAGCACGATCTATCATTATCAAGCGCCCTGATTCAGCAACAATTAGAAAAGTATCGATGGCTTCTTCATCGTAACCAGGATGAATGAAACATTAACCCTTTAGCTGCTTATCGCGACTCGCTGACCTTTTGCGGACAGCGTAGATCAAGATCAGACTGCACGGAACGTGCAGTCTGATCTTGGATCTACGCTGTCCGATCTGGAGATATTATTCCCCGAAACATAACTTTGAAATAACAGTTTTTGGGTATTTACTATCGTATTGAAAATTTAATTTTAGATCCGTAGCAGGATAAAGGTTAAGGGATTAAATTACAAACCGTCTGTATGTGTAACAAGTCCATGACGATTGGCGCTATGGCAACCACTCGACCGTCAACGGCCCCAACAGTCCACGTAGTCCAACCGCGCTAAAAAAAAAAAGGAAGACAATTCACAGGGTCGGCTTTAGTAAACTTTCACAAACTTATTGACTATTCTTTGCATAAATTATGTACCTAAAACTACATCTAACGTTATTAGGCTCATGAAACGTCACTAATAATCGGTAATATTATGAGTACTATCAACTCTTTAGCATCACAGGCGCAAAAAGATACTACTAGAGACGACAGAGATCAAGATCAGACTGTACCCAAAGTTAAAAACCTATATCATAGTTCATGTGTCTATTTTTAGAGATGTTATGGGTAAAGAAAGGCTTAATTTAAGCTGGGGGGATTATTTCCCCGTGAATAATTTCCTCGTACCGAAAATCTGGTAAGTGCCTTACGAAACTCGTTATTTTCGCGGACCTTTCCCTTTTTCAGCACATATTTCCCCATATTTACCACAAGCTGATGAAAAAACGCCATTTACTTAATTCAGTGGACTGAAAGACGATATTCTCAACATTCATTCAGATGTATCGCGACATTCAGAGAACCTATCCATGCTAATTTCTCTGTCAAATGGAATTTCTTTCAACAGTGCTTCGCATGACATTCGTTCAAAGCCTCATCGCTGCTTCGCTACAAAAAACATCGTCGCAACAGTGTTGTGATGTCATGTTGTCATGTCTGAATGATCACACTTTCTTAGACAGAAATAGGTCGAGCTGAAAACGACATCAGCGACCCTCCCCCCCACCCCCGGTTTCAAGCCTTGTAGGTCACCAACTGACCTGCCAGGCTCGGCATGTAACATTGTAGAAAGTAAGGTGTAAGGTATACATACCTTAGAAGCACCTGCAACAAGAAATTTATCCACAGAGTATCCTGCTTTTTTCTGCGTCAGGTCGCTTATAGTGTCTAATGCCATTACACCAGCCTGAAAAAAAGATGAAGACTTACATCTCAACGACCAGTTCAACTATCTATTTAATCCTAATGACTGTTTACTGGTGTTGGCTAGATGTTCTTTCAATATTACTGGATGCTTTGAAACATAAACTGAGTCAACCATAAATGGCCTGTGCGCCTCACAGTACATTTAATGAACTTTATATACTCTTTTATTACCATTGGCTTGAAAGAAGCGAAAAGGTGCATTCGGACATTTGCGTAAAGTGTCGTCTCGGGTTAGCCTGCGCAGTCCGCGTACGCTAATCTCAGAAAGCACTTTACGACTACATTAGACTTTGTGCCACAGCAGGCTTGTGCAAGACAGAACATCACATAAAAACTGAAAGCGTTGTGTCGGATGAGCCTGCGCAGGCTGAGTGCCCCTTTCTTGCAAGCCATATAAAGGACGATTCCCATGCGACTGGTTGGTTTACAAAAATAACTTAAGTCAAAACAATATCAGCCCTGTACTACCCGGCTCGTACTTTAACAAAGCCGAGCACAAAGGATTGTGGGGAATGAGATACTGGTGATAGTCACTTTTTCTCCTTATCCCCTATTTTCTTTAACTCATTACCCGACGACACAATTTTAGACTTGTCTAGATTGAAAGTATTTGCAGACGACAAAATAAAAGTGACTGAAAATTTGAAATTTGTTTCGTGAAGGGTAGAAAACATTGTGGGAAAAGGAGAAAATGCTGGTTACCAGCATTTTCTCCTTTTCCCACAATGTTTTCTAAAGGCTTCTTTCTCTGGAAAATCAAAAGTAGGGATTGTGTGGTAATGGGTTAAGCACAACTTCAAACATTTCAGCAACATTTCATTTGTCGTCAGTAAACACATTCAAAATACATGTACAAGTCAAAAACTTTGTGGTCTAGTAAACAATTAAACCTTTACCACACAATTATGACTTTTAACGTTCCTGGGGAAGGCAGCGTTTGAAAATATTGTTGAAAAAGGAGAAAAAGCTGGCATTTTCTCCTTTTTTCACAAGTTTTTCTGCAGACAGATTTTAGATTTTCAGTTACATTTTATTTGTCGTCTGCAAATGCTTTCAATCTAAACAAATCTATTTTTTGTCGTCTGGTAAAGGGTTAATGGTCAGAAAGTAATAAACCTACTTCCCGTGACAATGATTATCAACAGATCCTGAAATTTTGACATGAGTCAAAGCCACCACAGAATGAAAGTTTAGAGGCGTACCTTGGTCATTGGCATTCTTAACAAGATTTCTGGATCTGCTGCGGCTTGGTCCACAAATGTTTTCCAGGTCCACGCAATGATGGCATCTTCGGTTCGTCTCTGTTGTATTGGATCTGCCTTTAGAATTTTAAACAAAGGTCATCAATGGTACAATGGTCTCCGCAAGCCAAGGGCGACGATCCACTATGCTACTCTATCCTTGGCGGATCGAGCTTGATTTTTACATTCGCGCGATACGCATTTTCATTGGTTGCAGCCAGCTCAAACTGCACCGTACCATATTGCTCGTAGCATTTCATCTTTAATAAAAATAGAACAAAGTTCGCTACCTTTCGGATAAGGTAGGCATGGATACCTCCGTGGATGTTTGCAGGATCTGTAATCATTTATTACCGCAAATAACATAGACGAACAATATTTACAGAAAGTTTCAGTGTGACAAATAGATTATCAGTTTTTAGGCTATATCGCAGCACCTGACCATGTAATGTCGACGTATGTTTGTGGTTATTGAATTAATGTGTTCGTAAGCAGTTTGTAAAACGATATTCCATTGGCTATAAGAAATATGATATAAAGGGGATAACAACCAGCATCCAATAGGGCGCGTATCGCGGAAATATCGAAATCGGGCTCGATCCGCCAAGGTAAGATCCACGTTGTGGTCGTAACCTTGGCTCGCGAAGATGTCAATGCTATAGGTTGTAAAGGTAGTACGGAGCATTACGAGTAACTATACGATTTTTTAAAGATAAAAAGCCGTGGCATTTGTTTTATATCGCATTTTCTCTCTCTCTCTCTCTCTCTCTCTCTCAAAAATGGTTTTATTATACGTGTTTGACTAAACAAGCGAGCGGTAAAAATTAGAGATCAGACTGCCAGCTCTTTGCAGTTCTATGCAGTCTGACATCAGACTGCATAGAACTGCAAAGAGCGTGCAGTCTGATCTCTAATTTTTACCGCTCGCTTGTTTAGTCAAACCCGTATAATAAAAACATTTTTGAGAGAGAGAGAGAGAGAAAATGCGATATAACAATGTGCAACCCACAATTTAGTCCTTTTTCCCCGGTTGTGCTGAAAGAGTTTAGTAAAATAATAACAAATCTTTATTATATTCTTATCAGTGAATTGCTGGGATTTCACAATGAGCAATACTACTAGTGATGATAGATATGGTATCATCGTGATATGTGACGATATAGTTTTAGAATGTTTGCCGGAACTACTTTTTTCTACATATTCACATACATGTATTATACAATTAATGATAATCATAAGAATAAAAAAGGTGAATTATGAATATAACAGTAGGACTGTCCGCTGGTTCTGTTCGATAATAAAAGTATGTCACTCGAATATGGTGTGACTGATTGAATTTGCGTTTATTTATTGTCGCCACCGGTTGCCCATATGGGCGACGACCTCTGAAGACTGTTAGCATTGTTACGGGGGATAGTGCAGATACAGGACGAAACCCATCTTAAGTTTCGCCTGGCTCTTGACGTGCACGGTGTATAGTACCGTCACATGGGACCTCGGTTTAACGTCTCATCCCAAAAACTATTAATAATTTTTAGATGGTCAGCCGTCACGATGGTCAGTTACGTTTACGAGTCCTACGCTCTACTTATTTAGCTATGCAGTCTGCTGTCGAATAACTATAATGTGGTGCTGTTGAAAAAACGACTTGTTTTTCGACCGCATCACACCCCACTTGAGTGACAGATTTTCGGTCTCGTTTTTTCAACTGCGTCACTCTATTCGACTGCCAGTTTTTAGTATCAAACAGAACCATTTAATTATCCTCTATATTATCTGTTCAGCTTTCATCTCACCTTAAACACAATAGGTTGGTTGGGTATTTGTTTCAGACATGCACCAACGGTATTCGTTGTGGCAGCAACGACCGTTGTCAACATAACGAACGTATCGGTCTCTGATGGCGGCCTGGCAATGCAAACAGATCAAAATTACACTGCGATAAATCGAGTATGGCAGGGAAATAATATTTTGATTTAGCAGTAAAATTAGAATTTTTCTAAAATTCAGACAGTTCGAATAAGAGAATAGCCAAGATGTCATGTTTGAGCCATCAGTCAATTGATTTTAAAGACAAAAACATACCAAGTTCGAACGTCTATGTATAGCTACTTAACCCTTTCCCAAACGACAAACTTTTGAATTAGACCAAATTGAAAGCTTTTTTTATCTCACCTTAAACACAATAGGTTGGTTGGGTATTTGTTTCAGACATGCACCAACGGTATTCGTTGTGGCAGCAACGACCGTTGTCAACATAACGAACGTATCGGTCTCTGATGGCGGCCTGGCAATGCAAACAGATCAAAATTACACTGCGATAAATCGAGTATGGCAGGGAAATAATATTTTGATTTAGCAGTAAAATTAGAATTTTTCTAAAATTCAGACAGTTCGAATAAGAGAATAGCCAAGATGTCATGTTTGAGCCATCAGTCAATTGATTTTAAAGACAAAAACATACCAAGTTCGAACGTCTATGTATAGCTACTTAACCCTTTCCCAAACGACAAACTTTTGGATTAGACCAAATTGAAAGCTTTTGCAGACGACAATTCAACTCTTGCTGAAAAGATTATTTCTGTCTATGATGGGGTAGAAAACATTGTGGGAAAAGGAGAAAATGCTGGTTACCAGCATTTTCTCCTTTTCCCACAATGTTTTCAAAAGGCTAAGTACTATTCCAGACCCATGAAAACCAGGGATTGTTTTGGAAAGGGTTAAATTTCTGATGATCTTAAGATTCATCCATCATTAAAGTGGCGTTTGTTTTCCTCGGAAAAAAAAAAATGTCTTGAAAAGGAGTTCTTAATGATCGTACGGAATTCCATCAATAACTCTAATTCATTAGCAATATGTAATATTGCCAACAGTGAAATAAACGAAATTATGTTCAATGTAACGGAATGGTTAGTTTCATGCTGACAGTATCTAGCGCTTGAATACCCCAAGTGCAAATCCGTCTGGGAAATTGAGTCGCAAAACTTGGCAATATGTATATATTTATCTCTTATAATTTAGGAATTTTGTTTTGTTTTTTGATATGCCATTCTCTTGCATTTGCGGCCAGTGTAGATCAAGGTCAGGCTGCAAAAAAACGTGCAGCCTGATCTTCTATATACAATGTCCGCTTTGCTGATACGCTACAGACAAACAAATATGAATTTTACCATTGCTTGGGTCCTGTTTCTAAAATGAAAATTTCTGTTGGGTTTATCGGACGCTTCAACTGGTTGAATTAAGTAGTAATCTTCTTCCTATCGTGGTTTATCGTTCACTAAACCACAGTTGTGAGTTATGAGGCACAATAAATAATCCACCAGGGCAATAGCCCGAGTGGTTTATTTATTGCGCCTCATAACTCACGGCGTGGTTTATTGAACGATAAACCACGATAGAAAGAAGATTATTTCTATTTTAACATGACAGATTCATAATGAAAGGAAAACAAGTTCAAACCTTGAGTAAACAAGCGGATGAAGATTATGTTCCATTGAACATTAGCCCACTTATTGAATGACGTCACTCGATATAGAATGACGTCAGTCTGCATGAATTATCGCAGATTTTACCCTGCTTTCCTTGCACTGTGTTTATAGAGCCGAATTCGCGTGTCATGTTAGAATGATAAAAACGGACGATAATTACAATTTACCATGATAATGTAAATGATATGATATAATGCATGTAATGTTGGAGACAGAAACTCACGCATCGTTGTTGGATCCTCCGTCGATAAAGAGAAACCCTGTGTTTTTGATATCTATTTGGTCTGGTACAGTGATGTATAGGTAATGCCACCATACTGGCTGGCTCTGTAAGTCTGTAATGTTTCGTAGCGATATATATGACTAATTAGACGTAAACATTATAACCTGGAGATGGCAACATCATTAAACGTTTCTGTGGTATACACAGTACTTTTCCTTTACGTTTGAGTTATGCCATGTGAAAATGATGCTAAAAGCACCTGCAAACAATATCGACCCAGTCCGCGTAAGCCTACCGGCGTCAAAGCCGGTGTAATGCAGAGAAATGCGACCCCCGACGTAATTTAACTACGTAGGGGAATGACCCGGGTCATTTCTCTACGAAGAGAAATGACCCTATGGGGTCATTTCTTTACGTAGAATGATGACCTGGGTCATTTCCCTACGTAGAGAAATGACCCATGCGTCATTCGTCTACGTAGAAAAACGACCCATGGGTCATTTTGTAGAGGAGGGTCATTTCTCTGCATTACACCGGCGCGGACTGTGCAGACTGATCCGACACGACACGACACGAAACTTTAAGCAAATGTCCTAGAAAAACATAATGTTTTTATATGCGAGCTTTTGTCATGACAACTGAAACTCTTGGCTCTTTACAATAAGACAAAAGTTCAAATTTGTCCAGACTAAAACCTTTTGTGTATGGCAGCAAATGACAATTCAGTGAAGGAATTAATATTTAATAGGCCTGTCAAAACATTGTGTGAAAAGGAAAAAAATGCTGGTTACGGCCTTTCACCACTTCACCCAATGTTTTCAGATTTTTTTTCACAGGATTTTTATCACAAATGCAAATTTCGAAACCAAAATATTTTACTATATATAATTTACATACCCGATTTCCACGTTTGTGATGTCATATTAACCATATACAGTGTATAGGTCGGGCCTCGCGCCGAGTTGAAGATCTCATACTTGTACGTGGGGTCAAATTTCTTCACATAGTCGTCGAGTGGCGTGCCTGACCCCCGGGAGAGGAGAATCAGGGTACAAACGAGACGAATGGAAGTTGACATCTCTAAATTTTGTGACCTATTTAAATCTGTATCAATACAGATTTGATACAAAGTTTATCTTTAACATTGGATTATACAATCTATCTTTATTTCGGTATGGCGTACCATTTGAACCATTAGATTTAAAGGCGGCCCTTCAGATTTTGGGGCGAAAAATTTACAAATATACGAAAAACCCATCCTTACACTCCAAAAAGCCTTTTAACTTTCATTCGTAAAACCGCAGTAGTCGAAAACCATCAGAAAACAAGAGAAGTTAGAGATTTACTACATAGGCCAGGTAGATACCGACGGGAAGCACGGTCTATATTTATATGAGCAACTGCCTCATTTACCTACTGGAAATACACAGACGAAGCTTCAAACGTAGCATCCGAAGAAGACACTTTATGGGAAATAATTACATGTTTATTATGATATGGAATTTAAGCGTCATTAGTCACGTGCCAGTCACTTGACATTCCCGCAATGTTTTTTTTTGGGGGGCGCTAAATCTAAAAATAGCTTAAGAGGCTACGTAGCCTTTTAAGAGAATACCATCAAAAACATTTTTTTTTGTACTTTTATGATTCTTAATTATTGATTATTTGTATTGTTTTTTGTTATTTTTGTGTGTGTGTGTTTTCTTTTTTCATATAAATTTCAGTGATACATATATTATTTAATTTGATGAGATGTGAAAAATCTAAATACCCACCTTTAACCCTTTACCAAACAATCCCTTGTTTTTACGACCCTGAGATAGAAGCCTTTTGAAAACATTGTGGGAAAAGGAGAAAATGCTGGTGACCAGCATTTTCTTCTTTTTCCACAATGTTTTCTACCCTGCTGGAAACAGATTTCAATTCTTTTTGAGTTATGCTTATTTTGTCGTCTGCATTTGCCTTCATTTCGACGAGCAGAAAACATTATGGGAAAAGGAGAAAATGCTGGTTACCAGTATGTTCTCCCTTTTCCATTATGTTTTCAAAAGGCTTCTTTCCAAAGGTCGTCAAAAGTCGTCATTGTGTTAGTCAGTCGTCAGGGTTAAATGCGTGACTCAGAAAATCAGCTACCTAAATACAAAGACACCATCAATATAGAGCACTCAGTAACAGATTGAAGGATCTTATGTTTCAGAAGAAAGGGTCAAGTCGAACCATATATCCACGCCACAGTGCCTTTATACAACCAGTGCAGACGATACAGTTTTGATCTAGCAGTATACGAAGTTCTGAAGCTGTGCGCGTAAAGTAGGTCTGTAACTTTAGTCGTATCAGTATTGTAACAAAAATAAAGCTGTGTCATTATCTCCCGCTAGATGGCATTCTATAAATACGCATCTATCTAATTTTGGCATCCTGGGTACAGAACCGAACCACTCTTTCCTACGCAACAACCGTTACTTTAAATTTATTACTAAAATACAGGTTACTCAATAAAAAGCTACCTCGTGCAATTCACTCAGCTATGGTCAGCAGTTTAGAGAAATCTGGAGCTAAAGCAGGTCTCATTTCTCCTGAAACGTATTGATAAAAGCTATTTTCAACATTGCTACTTTATAGAGCGTAATATTACAGTCAGCCCGCTTTCGGGGCTAGTGATGCGTCATATAAGACAGTCTAATCTTCGAAGAATATGACATGCGCAGACAACGAAAGCTGTGTATGATGGAAGCCAACGACTCATACCTGATAAAGACGACCATTTCTTTTCCGTTTCAGGTAGAGTGAAAGATAGGGATAGACGAAAGAACATGAATATAGATGATATTTACTTCGTGTAAAAAAAAAAAATGAAAAATTCACTTTTTGTTTTCCAAATGTTGAAGAATCCTTGATTTTTTCTTTGGAGAGGGCGGGAATCAGGGCCCGTATTCACCAACCATTCTTGAGAATATTCTAAGTCTTATTGTCCAAGGATTTCTAAACTTGTAAGTAATACAACTTCTGATTGGCTAAACCGAATGGTTTAGCCAATCAGAAGTTGTGTTACTTACAAATTTAGAAAATTCTAGAGAATAAGACAAAGAACGTTCTTAGGAATGATTGGTGAATACGGGCCCTGGGGTCTTACCATCTCACACCATAACAGCGTAACGACTGGTATCGGAAGATCCCTTTCGAATTTGGCACTGGTCAATTTTCTCTCTAGAAAAGCCCCAATCTCCGAGCATAGTTGTCGTTCGTTACCTCACATACATCTCTGCGATGGGCTAAATGACCAGAATCTTGTCAAACCGAGGAAAAGATGTTTTGTTACTGTTTAACTGTTTCATATGTAAAATTATAAGTTAGACAAAGGAAATATGATCCTGGATACATTATAGGTGCGTTCAAACTGATGAATTTACCTGTATAAAATGGAACTATTTTTTTCGAGCCTCTTCACTTTTCAGAATCTTACGCCGATTTTAACAAAAATGGCTGCGCCCATGAATGATGACAGCTGATTTGACACACCGCTGGATCTAAGTTTGTACGATTAAAAATCAAGTTATCGTCCTTTAAAGATATATAGGCTTTTCAGGAAATCCCTCTTTTGTTCATTTCCTATCACTAAGTCTGATTGGTCCCATGCTGTTTGAACAGCACACGAAACAATCGATATTGGACTTTCTTTCATCGGCGTTTGTGTAGCCATTTTGAGTTATGGTCATGTGACAAAAATATGACGTAATGACGGACTACTTTCTGAGCCCACTACAGAGGGGAATGTAATGATCCGGAGTGCAAGAGAGTGGAAAAGCCCCTGGCGGCTGATACAGTTTAATCATGATCGTCCCATTAAACCCAAACATACACACACAATGATGGTCCTAGGAACACACCATGAATAACCAATATATCAAGTCCAACTGAACTCTGTATTTGCACTGTTACCCTACAAAACTCTTTACAAATTTTGTTTAAAAAAAACTGGGCCCGTATTCACCAACCATTTTTAAGAACGTTCTTTGTCTTATTCTCCAGAATTTTCTAAATTTTAAGTAACACAGGTTCTGATTGGCTAAACCGAATGGTTTAGCCAATCAGAAGATGTGTTACTTACAAATTTAGAAAACCTTGGAGAAAAAGACGAATATTCTTAAGAATGTTTGGTGAATACGGGCCCTGATAAAGTTGGTTCGATTTGACCGATTTTTCGCATAGTCTGATCGTGCCGGTAATGCAGCGTGAAACCAGATTTACGATTCAAAAGAAGATAGCTTTATTAATGAAAACCAGAAGGTCATAGACCTATGAGGTGTATGAAAAACAAATAAATGTATAATACAATATGGCGAACCTATTCCAATATTATGAAAAGAAGATAAAAGCGGTCAGCAAGAGCACCATCTGAAATCAAAGTGTAAAAGGCGTCAATTTCTTGATGAGGCCAATGTCAAAATACTGAAAGACAGTAAACTTTTCTAAATTGTGTATAATTCAATTTTATGTTTGCAGAATGCTTTCTTTTTTTTTTTTTTTTTTTCCCAGCGGGAAAAAAATTATAGTCATAAATTTTGTTAAAAACATCATAGGAGTGGGATAAAATACAGGACAACGGCGTTTTCTATCCTATCATAGAATCATTCCACCATTTGAGCTATGTTCAATTTATAATCTGCAAATGCTTTTCAGTTGTTATAGTCTAAAATGTTGTGGTTTAGTAACGCGTTAGGAAAGCACCCGTGAATTGAGGATATAGTGATTTTAGAATTGATAATGATAATTCTATAAAAGCAAAACCTCCAGTGACCACTATGAACCCGCATAGCTCAGTAGGTAGCATTATCTCCCGCTAGATGGCATTCTAGAAATACTCATCTATCTGATATGGGCATCCTGGGTACAGAGCCAAACCACTTTCCTACGCGACAACCGTTATTTTGAATTTAAAACAAAAAAAAGTTTACCCAATAAAACGCTACCTCGTGCAATTCACTCAACTATGATCACCAGTTTAGAGAAATCTGTTGCTAAAGCAGGTCTCATTTCTCCTCAAACTTATTGATACGTAAAAGCTATTTTCAACATTGCTACTTTATAGAGCGTAATATTACAGTCAGCCCGCTTTCGGGGCTGGCAGTGATGCGTCATATAAGACAGTCGAATCTTCGAAGAATATGACATGCGCAGACAACGCAGTAGGTAGAGCGTATAGACTCGTGCTTTTCGATTCACTTGAGGTTATGAGTTCAATCCACACGGCTGAGGATTCAATCCACACGGCTCGTCATCTATAGTTATTAATTGTCTTTCGAAGGAGACATTAAACTGATGTCCCGTGTGACGCTGCTATACACCGAGCACGTTAACCCTTTCCCAAACAACAAATTTTGGACCCTATCAAACCGTAAGAGTTTGCAGACGACAATTTTAGATTTGGAGAAAATGGCAGAAAGTTCTCAAAAAGGGTCAAAAACACTGTGGGAAAAGGGGAAATTGCTCGTTACGAGCAATTTCTCCTTTTCCCATAGTGTTTTCAAAAGACTTTTACTGCAGACACGTAAAAACCAGGGCTTGTTTGGGAAAGGGTTAAAAAACCAGGCATAACTTAAGATGGGTTCCGTCCAGTATCTGCACCTTCAAATGGGCCAACCAGCTGCGACGGTAAATCAATTTAGTCAAAGTTTAAAAAAGGTATTTTAGTATAGGGGCTGGACTTGTGAGAAAACTCATTAAATTTACATAATGGGCCTATTATTTCAAAGACATACTATTCCATTCATTCTCATGAGAGTACTTTCATTTTCACATTGTTATACAGCCATAAAAGTACAAACAAGAAAATATTGATGCGTAGCATCAACGATGCCGCAAATTAATTGTTTCTAAAATAATTCATATTACAGCATTTCAAATTGCCCAAAGTAAATTTTTCCAGAACTCGGTGATGAATGAACTAAAAAGTCCTAAACAATCCTTAGACTGCAACTTAAAACTTTTTAAAAAGAAGCGATAATGGTAAGACACAGGCATAGCCATTCTTCGGCGAAAATTACCATAATTTCAATTGGAACTACATGTATGTATAAAAGCAGTTGTCATTCGAGAAACAACACGAGAAAACAGTATTAAAATTAGGTTCCGAATTACCAAATTGGTATTAAAAAGTGTAACAAATTTCGTTAAAATAACACCTAACCCTTTACAGTTACAGTTCGATAATTTCCCCTCTTTTATATTTGGACATTTGTTGTTTTTTTTTTTCATAAACATGACGCCTAATTTTTGACAAAGTAATGGCAGAATATAAAAAAGGAACTGAGAATTGGACTCGACCATTGTGTGAGAATTAGGAAAAGCCCGTAATACACGATCTCCCATTCCTGTTATACTTTTTGAGACGGCAATCACCAATAGGGCAAAGCTGTAATTTAAACTTATCATTTGCAGCTGCGTGTTATTAAATGTCTGACTTACTAATTTAGTATGTATATGGTCAACTAATACGTTCCTCTAAATGGGAAAATCATCAACAAAGAGTGATTGCTCTTTTCCGTCTTTGCTCCCAAAAGAAAACAAAAAAAAAACATACTTTGTCGAGAAGCACTATTGGAAAAGATTAAGATGCTCATTTCTGGCATTTGTCCTTCTCCTACGATGCTATGAATATTTTCATTCTCGTCGTAGATAAGACTTCGGATCGTTTGGATACGGGTTAGATCTAAATGGAAACTTAACACAATAAAATAAATCCGTTATCTCAGAACAATGCAGACAGGGAGACATTTGAACGTGTCGAATAAAAATTCATGCTGGGACCTTACCTTAGCCCACGTACATGTATATAAAATACTAATTCTATTTATCCTACATTAACCAATCATGATTTTAATTGGCTAAAATCGTAAAGAAAAGGGGTCCCTGGACATTATTAGCTGTACGGTCAGGTGGCAGGGGACTTTGAAACTTGTTCACGGCTGTGGTAAATCATGTCGCCCCGAGCCGAAGGCGAGGTGGCGACATGATTTACCACAGCCGTGAACAAGTTTCCAAGTCCCCTGCCACCTGACCGTACAACGAATTTATTATACTGCAAAGTTTTACTCTTTCAAAGTGCGTTAACCGAAATTTTCCTATTTTATAATTTCACGAATCGAGTATGCTGACGAAATAGAAATTTCCTTCTGTGTGCCCCAATTCAATGAAAGCTGACGTCACTTGAAAGTGACGTCACTAAAACGTGCAGTTTGGTGTATAAATGTGCAGTCTGGTGATCGATCGACGCCGCCATTTTGTATGATGTATTGCACGTGTAGTGATGTTTACGAGGCACTCAAAAGGGAAAATGGTTTTACGTGGTTTTTGCCAGGGAACATGGTTTATGTTCCCGGCATGTTAACCAATCAGATCACGAGAAATTTCTTTGCAGTATAATAAAAGAGCACGTCGTCTGGTATTGAAGTAACTACACAGCTATGATAGTGAACATAGAATTAAGTCATATTAATGAAGCAGAATGTCATAATATTTGTTGAAAATTAATGTTTTACCTCTTAAAACTATTAATTCGGCAGGATATGGGTTAAAATACAACGGCCTGTAACAATAAATGACCTCATCATAATGTTAAACTTCAAATGTGGAAGTTTTCTGAAATAATCAAACAAGATTAAACTAACAACTTTTATAAGATATAAGGGGAGTCTAAAAGGGACGTTTTAGGAGGGGGGCGCGTTTTAACAAACTTGGGATGGAAATGGGGACGTTTTACCCAAAAGGGACGTTTTGACTGGAACATCTTAAATTAACCGGATACCATTTTTGATCAGCAATATTTTATAAATATTTAGATGATCATATTGTATTTTACATCATTTAAAAGGGTGATATATATGCTTTAATTTGACACTAATGTCAACAGAATCAAATAATAAATGGAAAAAATAAAAGGGGACGTTGGGACCGGGAAATACACGCCCGTACTTGTGGGACCGCTGTATACACTTTGCTCATATGGTATCCGTTTTTGATTCATACATGTTTTGAGCTCGGACCAATGAGGTTACCAGCAAATCATCCCTATTTACTTCCTGGAATCTGTCAAAAATCGGCTTATAATGGAACGCCCGCTTATATCTCGAATACAAAAGCTAGTCTTGTACGAGACAAAAATGGTAAAACTTTCCATCTAATTGTAGTAAACAATTGGTCTGTTTCAGTTTGCTACAGTATATCTGTACGTGATAGCGCCCGTTATTTCCCCCCCCCCCCTTCCATTGAGTTTGGATATAAAAATATCAATGTGCACAATTCAACGCTATTTCAACCTTTAAAGAACAATCAAAGAACTTGTCGACAGAGGCTTCTGGAAGTACCGTTTTTCATCATATTCATCACATTACTTTTGACGACTGCATTTGTCTCCACTTATTAATGAGTCTAAGATTTATTGTGTGCCTTGTTTTGGAGTGTTTTGCAAGGAATGTCCAGAATGAATGTTAAACAGTGGATAAATAGGGTTTTTGTGTGTTAACTCTCCAAAACTTACCTACGAAAATCCATCATTGGAAAGTTTCTGTTAAATACAATATACTTTGATGTTTTGTTTGTAGAGGTTCTATATTGTTGGTTCCAATCCAATGGAGACAGAATTTAGAGTTCTCAAGATTGATAGAACAGAACTCAAAGATCTGCACGTGCAAGACGAAAAGGTGAGGAACTTCATCAACATAATACACATGTTATCCCAACTGGAGAACAGTTCAACTCTGCACCACACTGTGATGAAGAAGCCTTTTCAAAACATGTTGGGAAAAGAAGAAGATGCTGATAACCAGCATTTTCTCCTGTTTCTACAACGTTTTCTATACTATCGAAGAGAAATTCCATCAATTATGCCATTTAAATTGACGTCTGAAAAAGCTTCCAATTTTTGTTGCGTGGTTTAGAGTTAAGAATTTGACTGTTAACTGTTAGGCTGCTAAATGGGACTTGAGGAACTTTCGCAGATAGGTAATGTGCAATCTGATTTTGTGCTTATACAATGTCCATTAACCCTTTACCAAACAATCCCTGGTTTTTACGACCTTGAGAAAGAAGCCTTTTGAAAACATTGTGGGAAAAGAAGACAATGCTGGTAACCATCATTTTCACCTTCTCCCACAATGTTTTCTACCCTGCTGGAAGCCAATTTCAATTTTTGAGTAATGTTCATTTTGTCGTCTGCAAGTGCTTTCAATTTGGACCAGTCTAAAATTTTGTCGTTTGGGAAAGGGTTAAGTAGATTATTATCTCCCAATAAATTTAGATTTAACTGTATCAAGTGAAAAATTTTTAGATTTGTCCAAATGAAGGCACATGCAGACGACAAAATAAACATAACTAAAAAACTGAAATCTGTTTCCAGCAAGGTAGAAAACATTGTGGAAAAAGGAGAAAATGCTGGTTACTAGCATTTTCTCCTTTTCCCACATTGTTTTCAAGTATCTTCTCTCTAAGGGTTGTTAAAAAGCGGGTTTGTGTGGTAATGAGGTAATGAGTTAACTCATTACCAACAACAAAGTTTTAGGCATTTGCAGAAAACAAAATAAAAGTGACTGAAAATTTGAAATTTGTTTTGTGAAGGGTAGAAAATATTTTTGGAAAAGGATAAATTGCTGGTTACCAGCATTTTCTCCCTTTCCCACAATGTTTTCTAAGAGCTTCTTTCTCAGGGTCGTCAAGAGTAGGGATTGTGTGGTAATGGGTTAAATAGTAGAATTATTGGTTTTACCATGGGCTTGAAAGTATCTTTTCACTTATTTAGCAGGTTAATGGTTAAGATTTTGAACTACTTCAAAATGTTGTATCACATGTTTTTCATGTTCTTCATGTGTAAGATCTTCTTATTGCTATTGCGTGCGACACTTGCATCTACAATTTTATTTCAAAGGTAGTTAAAATAATGTTTTCAGATACTTTAACAACAAATGGTGGAATATGATTGCAATGTGTACATGTGTACGTGTATAGTATTTTGGCAAAAGAAAAAGTTTCTTTAATCCTTTACCAAACAATCCCTAGTTTTTATGACCTTGAGATAGAGGCCTATTTAAAACAGTATGGGAAAAGGAGAAAATGCTGGTAACCAGCAATTTATCCTTTTTACACAATGTTTTCTACCTTGCTTTGAACAAATTTCAATTTTTGAGTTATGTGAATTTTGTCGTCTGCAAGTGCTTTCAATCAGGACCAGTCTAAAATTTTGTTGTCTGGTAAAGGGTTAAGTAAATGCAGCTTTTCCTGTGACCATGTTGTTTTCAAAAGTGGCCAGCTATTAGATGAAAAAATTGCCCTCAGGAGGTTGACACAATGATGATAGGCTTTGCAGCCAGTATAATATGGCAATCAAACTACTCAGCAGGTGTAGTCTGATCTATGATCAACAAGGTTGCTTTGCTCTGAAGTTTCTGACAAAAGCCAAGTTAATATTGTAAGTATTTTGGTCTAATTTCTAGGATAAGATACCTGTGTTTTTATTTTTTTTTTTTTTTGCTGTTTTGGTAACTTTATCCCATTACCACACAATCCTGACTTTTAACACCCCAGTGAAAGAAGCCTTTTGAAAACATTGTTGGAATAGGAGAAAATGCTGGTAACCAGCATTTTCTCCTTTTCCCACATTTTTTTCTTCCCTTCCTAAAACAAATTTCAACTCTTTAGCCCCATTCATTTTGTTGTCTGCAAATGCTTTCAATTTGGACCAGTTTAAAATTTTGTCATTTAGTAAAGAGTTGATTATAGCATGATTCATTTCAGAGAGTTTATAATACAGTGGAGATTCGAAATTTATTAACAATGCTGGAGTCAGGTAACAGGGTGCCGACCAAACAAAAACCACAGACTGGCCTCACAAAAACTGTGTCAGCCTATGGAATTGCAGGTGAGCTTAAAGAAATGAATGGAGCCCCATAGCATGCTTTCCCTTGTAGACAACCTTTTGCTTCTTTCAGTAGACTCGTTTTTAACCCATTACCAAACAACAAAAAATTAGACTGGTTCAAATTGAAAGCATTTGCAGACGACAAAATAAACGCAACTCAAAAATTGAAATTTGTTTCCAGCTGGGTAGAAAACATTGTGGGAAAAGGAGAAAATGATGGTTACCAGCATTTTCTCCTTTTCCCACAATGTTTTCAAAAGCTTTCCTTCTCAGGGTCGTTAACGACGTTTGGTATAAATGTTTACGCGCATCCATACTGCGCATGTGTATTTCTCACAGATAGTAAAACTATCAGCGCTATTGTGTATTTTTCGCACAAATGACAATAGTAACAGCGGACCGACGGTGCAATTTTACAAGAAGAACATTCTACGGATGGTAATAGTACGGTTAAACCAGCCATGGTATTCTATGGTTGAAATAAAAAGGGGAAGTTTTCACCAAAACGAATGCTTATTTGTCGTTGAAAAGGGAATTTTTTACGTAATGTAAGCCATCCAACGATGAAAATGATACAGCTTCTGACGTTTTCCTGAAACTGGCAGGCCAGTTGTCATGCTATCCTTTCCGGAGAAGGTGATAGCATTAAAACTGGCCTGCCAGTGTAAGGAATGGTAAAGAATTAACTGGAAAAAAGTCCAGTTACACAGCAAACAATGAAACAGGCAGAAAATTGAAGCTGTTGAAGTATACCTATTTCTTGAAGTATGGCCATTCCTCTTTGAAAAATACTGTGGGAAAAGGGTAAATTTCTTCCACTGAATAATTTTTCCCTTTTCCATCATGTCAGCCGAGCTTTTATCCCTTTCCTTGGAAAAAATTAACTTTAAATGTGACCTTCATCCCTTTTTCCTGGGGAAAGAAGCACGGGTAGGTGTCATTTTTATTTTTTCTTATTGTCAAGATTTATAAGTACTATGATTGTGGAAATTTTAAAAAAAATCTGTCCGTTAGAAAGTATGTTTTTATTGATAATTATCCCTTAACCCGGTCAAATTATCTCCCTTTTTAACTCAATGGTCTATATATAAAATGTACATTGGTACATTTGCCATGCTCAGAACCAGGCTTTTATATGTTTTTTGTGCAAAACTGAATTATTTTTCTTTAAAGTGATGTATATTTGTATATTCTTCTGGTAATTTTCCTGTTTAATTGACTATTCAAGGAAGGTGTGTTAAATCCAGTATATGCTGAATTTTGTAACTGTATATACCTTTTTCAAAAGCGAATTTCTCGGAAACGAGCACGGGGACCCCCATTTTTTTTCATTGTAATCTACAAGAGACATGATGAGCTTTGTATGTGCAAAGTTTAAAAAAAATCTGTCCGTTGGAAGAATTTGTCATAAACGTCTTTAAAAGTCGGGATTGGGTGGTAAAGAGTTAAGTCTTTACCACAAAATCCTGACTTATAACTATTACCAGCATTTCCTCCTTTTCTTACAATGTTTTTTACCCAACCCAGACCAATTTTCCCATAGGAAGAAAGCTTTTGAAACATTGTGGGAAAAGGAGAAAATGCTGGTTACAACAATGTTTTATACCCAACCAAAACCAATTTTCGGCTTTCGATTTACATTTATTTTGTTGTCTGCAATTGCTTTCAATTTTGGACTGGTCTGAAATTTTGTCCCTTAAAAAAGAGCTGAAGAAGTATACCATTGTAAAAAGAAATAAATGCTTTTTGTAGCAATGTTAAGGAATAGTAGTGTAGAAGTAAAGCGTCTGTCTCTTACCTTTGCGGTTCAGGGCTTGAGCTCTATCAACCATTGGGACATCATGGCACAAGTATTGGTTTGCTTTTGTTCTGGAAATTATTGCCTAGTGTTATCAGCCTAGTTAATCCATTGCCACACAATCCCTACTTTTGACGAGAAAGAAGCCTTTGGAAAAAATTGTTGGAAAAGGAGAAACCAGCATTTTCTCCTTTTCCCACAATGTTTTCTACCCTTCACAAAACAAATTTCAAATGATCAGTTACATTTATTTCTTTGTCTGCAAATGCTTTTGATTTGGACAAGTCTAAAATATTGTTGTTTGGTAACAAGTTAAATACATGTAGGTTTGAATCAACAACATAATATTATTCTTTACTAGATGACATAAAAAATTTTACATTCAAAAATGAAAGTTTATGCAGTTGACAAATTTGATATTGCCAGAAGATTGTGGATAGTCAGTACAACAGATTTCATTCCTGTCTTACAGCTAATATGCTTTTGATCATTGGTTATGTAAGAAAAAAGCCAGTGACTTTGAATGAATTTTATGAAGAACTGTTAAAAAGAAGCTCAAGAAATGCTTAGATGGGTGCACTGTCCTGCTGTGATATTTCTGAAAAAATGTTTGAAATGCCATTTAACCCATTACCAAACAACAATATTTTAGACTGGTCCAAATTGAAAGCATTTTCAGAAAACAAAATAAAAGTGACTGAAATATTGAAAGTTGTTCTGGGAAGGGTCGAAAACACTGTGGGAAAAGGAGAAAATGCATTTTCTCCTTTTCCCACAGTGTTTTCAAAAGGCTTCTTTCTCAGGGGCGTCAAAAGTAGGGATTGTATGGTAATGGGTTAATACCATGTCAATAAACAAACAAATTTGAAATGGCCTAACCCTTTACCACACAATCCCGACTATTAACGACCCTGAGAAAGAAACCTTTTGAAAACATTGAGGGAAAAGGAGAAAATGCTGGTAACCAGCCTTTTCTCCTTTTCCCATAATATTTTCTACCCTTCCTAACACAAACTTCGATTTTCAGTCACATTTATTTTTTTGTCTGCAAATGCTTTCAATTTGGGCCAGTCTATAATTTTGTCATTTGGTAAAGAGTTAAACCAGCATTTAATACCATATCAATTAGCCCATTACCACACAATCCCTACTTTTGACACCCCTCAGAATGAAGCCTTTAGAAAACATCGTGGGAAAAGGAGAAAATGCTGGTAACCAGCATTTTCTCCTTTTCCCACAATGTTTTCTATCCTTCACAAAACAAATTTCAAATTTTCAGTCCTTTTTGTTTTGTTGTCTGCAAATGCTTTCAATTTGGACCAGTCTAAAATTTTGTCATTTGGTAATGGTTTAACAAACAAATTTGAAATGGCCTAACCCTTTTCCACACAATACCAAATTTGCAACCTTGAGGAAGACAGTTTTGAAAATATGTGGAAAAGACAAAATGATGGTTACAAGTATTTTCGCCCTTTTCACCACAATGTTTTCTACTGGAGACAAATAACACACCGTAGCAACATGTTACTTGTGTTCTGCAAATGCTAAAGATCAGTCCAAAATTTTGTTCTAGGGTTAATGGTTAAAACATAAATTTCGTCTTTTAAAAAAAAGAGAAAAAAATGTTTGAATATTCAGATTGTTTTCAAAAGCCTTCCAAGCTTTATGGTTACATTAACCCTTTACCAAACAATCCCTGGTTTTTACGTCCCTGAGATGGAAGCGTTTCGAAAACATTGTTGGAAAAGGAGAAAATGCTGGTTACAAGCACTTTCTCCTTTTCCTGCCATGTTTTTTACTCTGCTAGAAACAAATTTCAATATTTGATTTACATATATTTTGTTGTCTGGAAGTGCTTTCAATTTGGACCAGTCTAAGATTTTGTCGTTCGGTAAAGAGTTAAAACATAGAACTGTGTGGTAAGGGATAACACCAACAAAATGATTGAAAGCAGTCAGGGTTGGCAAGGATAGTCAAATCTATTTTGTTCAGAATTTTTCATTTCAGGATTTGTAAAGTTTTTAGAGGGCTATTACATGATTCTGATTACCAAGAGGAGGAAGATTGCCCTCATTGGGGGACACACCCTGTACAAGATAGAAGATACAAACATGATCTATATTCCAAACATTCCAGCATCCCATCCAGAAGAACACAGGTATCACCGGAACAATTTACCATACCACAAAAATTTAGACTTGCTCAAATTGAAAGCATTTGCAGAAGACAAATAAATGTGACTCACAAATAAGATTTGGTTTTTTCAGGTGAGGAAAGCAATGTTAAAAATGAGAAAATATTGATAACCAGCATTTTCTCCTTTTCCAACAATGTTTTCAAAAGTTTTCTTGCTTAAGGTCGTTAAAATCCATGATTGTGTGGTAAGTCTTTTCCACTTGTCAAATTTTTAGACTTTTACAAATGGAAGGCATATGCACATGGCAAATTAACCATGCCTAAAATTATGGGTTCATCTTTAATAGGGTAAAAAACATCATGAAAAAAGGAAAAAAATGCTGGTTACCATAATTTTTATTTTTTCCACAATGTATTCAGAAGCCTATTTCCACATGGTTGTTTGAACTTGTGATTTTGTGGTCCAAGGTTTTTCATGTACCAAACAGTTCTCATGTTTTTAACTTTTTCTCACACAATCCTGACTTTTAGCAACCCTGAGAAAGAAGCCCTTTGAAAACATTGAGGGTAAAGGAGAAAATGCTGGTATCCAGCATTTTCTCCTTTTCCAACAATGTTTTCTACCTTATACAAAACAAATTCCAGTTTATTCTTCACTTTTAATTGTCTGCAAATGGTTTCAATTTGGTCCAATCTAAAATTTTGTCGTGTAGGAAAGAGTTGATAGCCCTGAATATGTAGCCTTTGGAAAACATTGTGGGAACAAAGAGATGATGCTTTTCCATAGGCCCATATTGACATCTGCAAATGTTTAGAGTATGGATCAATCTAATATTTTGTCCACTGGTAAAAACTTGACCCTTTACCAGACGACAGAATTTCAGGCTGGTCCAAATTCAAAGCATTTGCCGACGACAAAATAAACATTGCTCAAAAAATGAAATTTGTTTTGGGAAGAGTAGAAAACATTGTGGGAAAAGGTGAAAATGCTGGTTACCAGCATTTTCTCCTTTTCCCACAATGTTTTCAAAAGTTTTTTTTCTTCAAGGGCAAAAACTCAAAACTCGGGATTATGATGTAAAGAGTCAAGTCAGCATATCTCAGAAAACATCTTGCATGTGATTTTCATCACAGTGTCTGATTACTTATTGTGTATGGTTGAATCTTAAGAAAGAAAATGCAGGTAAACCATTTTCCTTCTTTTCCCAGAGTATTTTCTTTATCTGTTTCACAGGGATCTGCCTTTATTTGGGCAAAAGTGATTTGTTGTTGTTGTTGTCTGCAACAATTGCTTTCAGTGTGAACCAGTCCAAAGTTTTGTCTTCTGCTAAAGAATCAATTACCTAGTACAAGGATTTTTTTTCCAAATATAGTGTTACTGGTGACCATTCCTTCCTGCATGGCTTCATCCCGATTTGAATACAATACCCGACTACTATGTCAGAGAGATACCCCTTTGGCTCAGTGGTTAAGATATTGGCCTCTTGTCCGGGAGTTCTGGGGTTCGAATCCCGCCGGGTCCCTTATTTCTGCCATGCATTCATTCCTTTGTTTTCTTTTACGGACTTTGTTCATAAGATGGGCACTTGTCTGGGATTGGCCATTGAGCCATTAATCCTATTTGTTGTCCAAAAACAGACTTCCTGCCTAATAAAGCTTTGAGTCATCAATAATTGATGACTTTAAGAGAGGGTGTTTTATGGGAGACCACTCCTTCCGGCATGGCTTCATCCCTATTTAAATACAATTCCTAACTTCTGTGTTGGGGAGATATCTCTTTGGCTCAGTAGTTAAGGTATTGGCCTTTCATCCGGGAGGTCTGGGGTTCGAATCCCGCCCGGTCCCTTATTACTGCCATGCATTTATTCATTTGTTTCTTTGTTACAGACTTTGTTCAGACTTTGTTCGGAAGAATAGCCACTGTGAATTTGGTAACAGTTTGTTACATTATGTTTGTGCTAAAAAAATTTTTTTTTTCTAATTTCAGATATGTTAAGATATTCCAGAGTGTTGACTTATCCAGTAACTTCTACTTTAGGTACATAACAACTTGCCAAAACCCCTTAATGAATTAATTAAATATTTACAAAGTTTTCTTTGCATTGGGTGAGGGGGAGGGGATGGTGCAAGTTCATTTTATCAGATTTCTTCCTAAAGGTGACTGAAATATGTGCTAAGCAGATTTAGAATACATGAGTGACAGTATATGACATGACCACTCTATCAAATTTCTGCCAAACATGATTAAAATCTTGTATTTGTGGAATCAGAATTCAGGGGTGAGGGACAACATATGACATGTTCAGTGAATCAAATTTCTGCCTCAACATGATAAAAAACTGGTCAGAATAAGTTAATGCTTTAACAAACGACGAAATTTTAAGTTTATCCAAATTGAAAGCATTTGCAGATGACGAAATAAAAGTAACTTAAAATTTGAAATTTGTTTTGTGAAGGGTAGAAAACATTGTGGGAAAAGAAGAAAATGCTGGTCACCAGCATTTTCTCCTTCTCCCACAATGATTTCTAAAGGCTTCTTTCTCAGGGTCGTCAAAAGTAGGGATTGTGTGGTAATGGGTTAAGATCTCAGGGTTGTGTGATAGTATATGACAGGTCCACTGAATCAACAACTGACAGGTGCAATGTTTACTTATTAGCCCCAACCCTCTCAGAGCTTAGCTCAATGACAATTGGTGATCCTGACACTAAATACTAAGTTGCATTATCAAACATGGTCTGATCTTTGATTTACCCAGCTTTGTTAATAAATTGTATCAAGGAAAAAGACTGAATATTTACTAGGGATGGCAACGGTTAGTAAACTTGCTAACCGGTTAACCGTTCAATCTTTCGATCGGTTAACCGGTTAACCGAACGACCATGTAAAAACATTTAAGATGAAGGTACCTGCTCGATATGTCAACATTGACAACCGGTGCGTGAGTAATGCAATCCCGTGATGTTTACTATTTCTGTTCTTTAGCGCAAAAGACGGCCAATCTATCGACGATCTCCCTCGATCTCGGCAGTAAAATCAATTTTCCACAATGTTTTCTATAGTGGACTAGAAAAATTATCAGGCCATTTCAGTGTTTCCATTATGCAAATTATTGCGTAAATCACCTAATAGAACTGAAATTCATGTAAAAAAGTTTGGTTTCACGTGAGACCTCACGTTGGAAAGAAAAAAAAACATATCTGCTTAATTTGTGTAAAATACCGGGATTTGAAGTTACTTGCTATCCCTTTTGATAAATTATTGTCAAATCAGGCGGAAATACCTATCCATAAAATAAAACACATGAAAAAATGCTCGATGCAAAAAAACACGGAAACTCATGACAGAACAAAATGTTTCTTTCGACATTGTCCAATCAGAATCACTTCAGATCGTCTTTTGAGCTTTTTAATGATTTTAAGCAGTAAATTTCCATAAATATATTAATAACAGACTTTAGTGCTGCATAGAAAGAAAAAACTAGTGGGATCAGTGCTATTTACAACTTCACGAAATCTACAAACAGAATCATACAGATGATGGTATGGTTATTGATCGGTATGACTAGATACCGAAAATAGCCTATTTTCGCGAAAATAGCTTTCCCTGTACGAAAATAGCTTCCATCAATTGCTGTCTGGATGTATGATTGAATATATTGCTTTTATTTGTTATTTTTATATACTATCTTTCATAATAGATATTGCTGACTTGTTGAAAAAAGTGTGAATTGAAATTAATTGATCTTAATAGAGGTTTTAGACAACTGGACTTTATGCATATATGCACAGCCCATTTTCGCAAACATAACTTTCCCTCTACGAAAATAGAATACATTAAATGAGGCATAAATATATTGTTGAATACATCGTTTTTATTTCTCTTTTTATACATTATCTTTCATTAAATATCAGAAACCTATTTGAAGTAAAGCATGAAATAGAATACCGAAAACGATTATCGCAAGTGTGACATTGTTAACACATCATTAACAGAGGTGTTTTAATCCAATCAAACTATTTTCGTACGTTCGTCATACAGAACTATTTTCGTGGTAACTCCCTTTAAACAGAAGCTATTTTCGTTAGGTTCCTATTTTTGTATCGAAAGGGAAGAGTTATTTTCGTACATTAAATGATATATAAATATATGGTTGAATACGTTGCTTTTATTTCTCTTCTTCTTATACATTATCTTTCATTACATACCAGAAACGTATAAATTTAAAAAGCGTGAATTGTAGAACAATAGGTCTCAAAAGAGTTGTTATATGACCGGAATGTACGTGAATAGATATGTATCCTTTTTTTTTAATACCTTCAAAAACAATTGATTTTTCTTCCTAATTTTTATACAATATATTTTCATCCTAAGTTCTTTGTATTTATTCAAATAGAAGCCCTAAAACGATTATCGTAAGTGTGATATTGATAACACATAATTAACAGAGGTGTTTTAATCCAATCAAACTATTTTCGTACGTTCGTCTTACAAAACTATTTTCGTTGTAACTCCCTGACGAAGCTATTTTCGTCAGGTTCCTATTTTTGTATCGAAAAGGAAGAGTTATTTTCGTACGTTGTATGATATATTTATAAATATATGGTTAAATGCGTTGCCTTCATTTCTCCATATTTCTTATACATTATCCTTTATTGCATACTAGAAACGTATTTAAAAACGTGAATTGTAGAACAGTAGGTCTCAAAAGAGTTGTTATTTGACTGGATTGTACATGAACAAGTGCAGATACATGTATGTATCAAATGTTTTCCCTTTTTTTTTAATATCTTCGAAAACAATTGATTAACGCCTTTTCTCCCCAATATACAATATATTTTCATCTTACGTTCTTTGTATTTGTTCAAATAGAAGACTAAAAACGATTATCGCAAGTGTTACATTGATAACACTTCATTAATAGAGGTGTTAATTTAATCTAATCAAACTATTTTCGTACGTTCGTCTTACAAAACTATTTTCGTTGTAACTCCCTAACGAAGCTATTTTCGTCAGGTTCCTATTTTTATATCGAAAGGGAGGGTTATTTTCGTAGCTTACTTATTTCTCTTATTTCTCTTTTTCTTATGCATTATCTTTTATTACATACCAGAAAAGTATTTAAAAACGTGAATTGTGGAACAATAGTTCTCAAAAGAGTTGTTATGTGACTGGAATGTACATGAATACATGTAGATATATGTATCAAATGTTTTCTTTTTTTTTTTTTAATATCTTCGAAAACAATTGATTAACGCCTCTTTTTTCCTAATATACAGTATAAATTTTCATCTTACGTTCTTTACATTTGTTCAAATAGAAGACCGAAAACGATTATCGCAAGTGTGACATTGATAACTCACCATAAATAGAGGTGTTTTAATCCAATCAAACTATTTTCGTACGTTCGTCTTTTAAAACTATTTTCGTTGTAACTCCCTGGCGAAGCTATTTTCGTCAGGTTCCTATTTTTATATCGAAAGGGAGGGTTATTTTCGTAGCTTACTTATTCGATACCGAAATAGCAATCTTTGAACGAAAATAGATTAGGTTAACCTTTAGGATGGTAAGCACAGATTTCTTTGACAGTGTAGGTCAACATCAGACTGTACAGAATCTCCAGCATGACCTTTAATATATACTGTCGGATTAGGATATACATGTACTCACCAGAAAAAATGAAATAGAAAAGGATAGTTATTATCGTCGGGTGGAAATTCTAGTTCCTGGCCCTTTTTCGTAAATGTAAATTATGCTAATTTTGTCGTGGAATACATCTATCTTTAATGTTCGGTAACTGAAAAAAATCAGTGTTTACAAATACTGAACAATTCCTGTTGGCTGTATATAATTCCAGGTAGTACATAAAAAAAGACAGATGAAAACAATATATTTAGACATTGATTTGTATATATGAACGAGAAATAAAAGCAATGTATTCAACCACATATTTATAAATAAATCATTTAATGTACGAAAATAACTCTTCCCTTTCGATACAAAATTAGGAACCTGACGAAAATAGCTTCGTTAGGGAGTTACAACGAAAATAGTTTTGTAAGACGAACGTACGAAAATAGTTTGATTAGATTAAATTAACACCTCTATTAATGAAGTGTTATCAATGTCACACTTGCGATAATCGTTTTTAGTCTTCTATTTGAACAAATACAAAGAACGTAAGATGAAAATATATCATATAATGGGGAGAAAAGGCGTTAATCAATTGTTTTTGAAGATATTAAAAAAAAAAGGAAAACATTTGATACATACATGTATCTGCACTTATTCATATTACAATCCAGTCAAATAACAACTCTTTTGAGACCTACTGTTCTACAATTCACGTTTTTAAATACGCTTCTAGTATGCAATCAAAGATAATGTATAAGAAATATAGAGAAATGAAAGCAATGCATTAAACCATATATTTATAAATATATCATACAACGTACGAAAATAACTCTTCCTTTTCGATACAAAAATAGGAACCTGACGAAAATAGCTTCGTCAGGGAGTTACAACGAAAATACATGTAGTTTTGTAAGACGAACGTACGAAAATAGTTTGATTGGATTAAAACACCTCTGTTAATTATGTGTTATCAATATCACACTTACGATAATCGTTTTCGGGCTTCTATTTGAATAAATACAAAGAACTTAGGATGAAAATATATTGTATAAAAATTAGGAAGAAAAATCAATTGTTTTTGAAGGTATAAGAAAAAAGGATACATATCTATTCATGTACATTCCGGTCATATAACAACTCTTTTGAGACCTATTGTTCTACAATTCACGCTTTTTAAATTTATACGTTTCTGGTATGTAATGAAAGATAATGTATAAGAAAAAGAGAAATAAAAGCAATGCATTCAACCATATATTTATATATCATTTAATGTACGAAAATAACTCTTCCCTTTCGATGCAAAAATAGGAACCTAACGGAAATAGTTTCTGTTTAAAGGGAGTTACCACGAAAATAGTTCTGTATGACGAACGTACGAAAATAGTTTGATTGGATTAAAACACCTCTGTTAATGATGTGTTAACAATGTCACACTTGCGATAATCGTTTTCGGTCTTCTATGGCCGTGCATATATGCATAAAGTCCAGTTGTCTAGAACCTCTATTAAGATCAATTAATTTCAATTCACACTTTTTTCAACACGTCAGCAATATCTATTATGAAAGATAGTATATAAAAATAACAAATAAAAGCAATAGATTCAATCAAACATCCAGACAGCAATTGATGGAAGCTATTTTCGTACAGGAAAAGCTATTTTCGCGAAAATAGGCTATTTTCGGTATCTAGTCATACCCGTTATTGATCGTCAAACGAAGCGGCCATCGCTAAGTGATCGGGTTTTAGCCATCGACCAAACAACAGGTTTAAATTTTAGACTCTATCAAATTCAAAGCCTCTGTCCTTTACTATGATTTTCGAAGATACTTATCCAAGTGATAATGAATGAACGAGGAGAACCGCTGTGCCTGCTTGAACACAGATTGATTGACTTATAAATTTCAATCCCTCTTACGCTGATTGGTCAATCCATGCATATATTTGATTGAGGGCGAGTACTTAATGAAATAATCCAAGCAAATCAATTACGATAAGCCAGTGCCTTTGATCCAAAGAGGACACATGTTTGATTGTTTATTATCGGAGATTGGGGACAAATTAGTGAATTAACAGTTTAATATTGCACAGACATGTCAAACTGTATATCACACCTTCGCCGCGTCTTGGCGACATTGGATGTGTGTATGATGCAGTTTTGATTGTCAGAACCGGCAAAGTTAACTTAGTATTTTTTTTACTATAATGATTATTTTTGTAAACTTTTGATAATATAGGTCTTAATTTGTTTCCGGTTAACCGGTTTCCAATTTCCTAACCGGTTAATCGGTCATTCGATCGGTTAACCGGTTAACCGTTGCCATCCCTAATATTTACCTTACTTCTAGAAATGTCTAGTTTGGACTATTTGGTACTCAAGGTGTGATGTTTTGTCTCTGTTCTAGTGAATGTTTTCCTTTTAGAGATATTTAGGTAGTTATACTTAATAGTTTAGGTATAAAAATCAGTGTTTTAGTATTGCAGATTGTTGTATTATATCCAAAACAGGAAGGTTAATGGTTAGCATATCTGACACGTGAACTTTCAGTTGGTTGTTTGGTAACTGGCTGATGCAAATTTTCTTTCGTGTGATTTTTCACCTCTTACCTCTGATTCATGTGAGAAAAGTAGTGAGTGGCTTGAGTAGAAAGTTGTGTGAGACAGCCAGGAAACATGTTTATAGGTGCGCTGACCTCAGTGATATGACCTAAGCTGTTACAAAGAGATTAAACTCCAATAGAAAGAAAATGTTATATTGTAAGAGAATGACAACACCAAATGAACATTTTGTTTAAATATATAGAGGATAATCAATTGGTTATTTTTGATATGAAAATTATCTCACGAGGTTGCGTCGTTAGGTGTTGAAAAAACATTATTATTTTTAATTTTTCGTTTGAAAGTCGAAATCAATACTTTGGATAGAGAGCAGAAACCAGGGACATACTGTGGATGAACACATAATTATGCCCCCCTTTCGAAGAAATGGGGGTATATTGCTTTGCACTTGTCGGTCGGTCCGTCGGTATGTCGGTCCGTCGGTACGTCGGTCCATAGACCACATGTTTGTCCGGAGCATAACTCAAAAAGTATTCCAGGTATCATCTTGAAACTTCATAGGTGGATAGATCTCATTAAGGAAAAGTGCAGTGCACAAGAACCATAACTCTGCCCATCATATTTTTGGAGTTATTGCCCTTTGTTGATTTTCATACTTAATTTTTGTCCGGAGCATAACTCAAAAACTATTTCAGGTATCATCTTCAAACTACATAGGTGGATAGATCTCACAAAGGAGAAGTGCAGTGTACAAGAACCATAACTCTGCCAATCATATTTTTGGAGTTATTGCCCTTTGTTGATTTTCATACTTAATTTTTGTCCAGAACATAACTCAAAAAGTATTTTAGGTATCACCTTGAAACTTCATAGGTGGATAGATCTTATTAAGGAGAAGTGCAGTGCACAAGTACCATAACTCTGCCCATCATATTTTTGGAGTTATTGCCCTTTGTTGATTTTCATAGTTAATTTTTGTCCGGAGCATAACTCTAAAAGTATTTCAGGTATCACCTTGAAGCCTCATATGTGAATAGATTTTATTAAGGAGAAGTGCAGTGCACAAGAACCATAACTCTGCCCATCATATTTATGGAGTTATTGCCCTTTGTTGATTTTCATACTTAATTTTTGTGTGGAGCATAACTCTAAAAGTATTTCAGGTATCATCTTAAAACCTCATAGGTGGATAGATCTCACTAAGGAGAAGTGCAGTGCACAAGTACCATAACTCTGCCCGTCATATTTTTGGGGTTATTGCCCTTTGTTGATTTTCATAGTTAATTTTTGTCTGGAGCATAACTCAAAAAGTATTTCAGGTATCACCTTGAAACCTCATAGGTGGATTAACCTTATTAAGGAGAAGTGCAGTGCACAAGAACCATAACTCTGCCCATCATATTTTTGGAGTTTTTGCCCTTTGTTGATTTTCATATTTAATTTTTGTCCAGAGCATAACTCAAGAGGTTTTTCAGGTATCATCTTGAAACTTTATATGTGGATAGATCTTATTCATGAGAAGTGCATTGCACAAGAACCATAACTCTGCCCATACTATTTTTGCTATTACTGCCCTTTGTTAATTTTTGTACTTATTTTTTTTTTCCGGAGCATAACTCAAAAAGTATGTGAGGTAAAATCATGAAACTTTAAAAGTTGATAGTTCACATAAATGGGAAGTGCAGTGCCCAAGAATTGTTAATTTATCATTAATGATTTTTGAGTATTTGTTCGTTTTTACACTTTGAACGTAAGAGTTTATAATCACATTGGATGCCATTAGGGGGGCATACATGTTTTACAAACATCTCTTGTTTAAAATTAACACTATCTATAAGTGCTTAATGAAAAAAAAAAGTAGTTCCTAAATTAAGGCAGGAAGTGAAGGTGAAAGTTGACATCATCACTAGTGATGATATCAAAATTTATTACACTGGGAAATTCCAGGATTTCACCGCTAGGTATATAATAAAACTTTTTTTTTCAATTTTGGAAATTTTTAATTTCAGTTACAGTTATGATTTAACCCACACCCTACAGTACAACATGGCTGGAGCGAGTGATATAGGAACCTTTACATTATCTGAAAAAGGTAAAAATGGAATTTTGCCATGCTCTGGAAAAAAGGGGCTGTAACCCTTTACCCCATAGGGCATTTCTATGGTATCTCTAATTGACCCTGAATAACAGCACGGATGAAGCTGTTTCTTTTGATAGTGTAGACAACATTGTAGCAAAAGGTGAAATTGTTCATCTCCTTTTCTCATGATGTTTTCAAAGGCATCTTTTTCAGGGATTGTTTGGGAAAGGTAATCTAACTATCGATTAGATCTGGAGGTAGAGTGTCATTGACATGAGGGAAATTTACGAATAGCAAACAATATTATAATGTTATTAATCAAGTGATTTCGTATTGGCCCAGTTACAGGTCCGAGGTCAGCCGTATTGGCCCGAGGCCGAAGGCCGAGGTCCAATACTGCTGACCAAGGACCTGTAACTGGGCCAATACGAAATCACTTGATTAATGACAGTTTTATTAATTAACGCTTTACCAAACAATCTCTGGTTTTTACGACCCTGAAAAGAAGCCTTCTGAAAACATTATGAGAAAAGGAGAAAATGCTGGTAACCAGCATTTTCTCCTTTTTCTCACAATGTTTTCTACCCTGCTGGAAACAAATATCAATTTTTGGGTTACGTTTACTTTGCCGCCTCTTGAACGTGATTGGCTAAAAGTAAGTGCAGACGCTCAGGCCACTGAACTTTTGACCAATCAGGTTCAAGGATTTCTGTATTGATCGCGGGTCATCAATATTGATACGAGGTCAACTGTATTGATCTGAGCTCAAGTCATGTGTCCTATATGAAATCAGAAATGTGACTGGTATCGCGTGGACCGGTTTCTATGTATAACTTCTATATATCCAATAGTTAATTAATAAAGACCCATATTGTCCTGCTCAGGCTGACATTGGTTGATACTTTTTGCCGATGCATCAAGCCGTCTTTTAACTCTTTACCACACGACAAAATTTTAGACTGGTTCAAATCTAAAGTATTTGCAGAAGACAAAATAAAGGTGACTGAAAAATTGAAATTTGTTCTGTGAAGGGTAGAAACACTGTGGGAAAAGGAGAAAATGCTGGTTACCAGCATTTTCTCCTTTTTCTACAGTGTTTTCAAAAGGCTTCTTTCTCAGGGGCGTCAAAAGTAGGGATTGTGTGGTAATGGGTTAACTCTTTACCACATGAGAAAATTGTAGACCAGTCCAAATTGAAAGTATTTGCAGACGACAAATTAGATGCTACTGAAAAATTGAAATTTGTAATAGTAAGGGTAGAAAACATTGTGGAAAAAGGAGAAAATGCTGGTTACCAGCATTTTCTCCTTTTCCCACAGTGTTTTCGAAAGGCTTCTTTCTCAGGATTGTGTAAAGTCGGGATTGTGTGGTAAAGGGTTAACAGACCATGGATCTTGTATGATTTTTTAACTCTTTACCAAACGACAGTATTTTATGCTTTTCAAAATTGAAAGCATTTGCAGATGATGAAACAAAAGGGACTGAAAAATTTCAAATTTGCTTTATGAAGGGTAGAGAACATTGGGGGGAAAAAGGAAAAAAATGCTGATTACCAGCATTTTCTACTTTTCCCACAATGTTTTCTAAAGGCTTCTTTCTCAGGGTCATCAAAAGTAGGGATGGTGTGGTAATGGGTTGATAGAACATGGATCTTGTATGATTATTTTGACCCATTACCACACAATCCCTACTTTTGACGCCCCTGAGAAAGAAGCCTTTTGAAAACATTGTGGGAAAAGGAGAAAATGCTGGTAACCAGCATTTTCTCCGTTTCCCACAATGTTTTCTACCCTTCACAATACAGATTTCAAATTTTCAGCCACTTTTATTTTGTCGTCTGCAAATGCTTTCAATTTGGGCAAGCCTAAAATATTGTCGTTTGGTAATGGGTTAAGTCACTACCAAACGACAGTGTTTCAGGCGTATCCAAGTTGAAAGCATTTGCAGATGGCAAAATAAAGTGACTGAAAATTTCAAATTTATTTTATGAAGGGTAGAAAACATTGGGGGTAAAGGAGAAAATGGTGGTTACCAGAATTTTCTACTTTTCCGACAATGTTTTCTAAAGGCTTCTTTCTCAGGGTCATCAAATGTAGAGATTGTGTGGTGATGGGTTAATGTACAATCGATAACTAGTTAACACTGACATGTTTATTCTTCGAATTTATGTGCTTTTATTTCCAAATTCTGGGTTACAAAAAGCAGTCTAGTTTATGATGGCAATAGTGTAATGTAATATATGTTTTTCAATATTTTGATATATTGTTTTAACCCTTTACCCAATAATCCCTAGGTTTTATGACCCTGAGATAGAAGCCTTGTGGAAACATTGTGAAAAAAGGAGAAAATGCTGGTTACCAGCATTTTCTCCTTTTCCCACAATGTTTTCTACCCTGCTTGAAACAAATTCAAAATTTTGAGTTAAATTTATTTCCTCGTCTGCCAATTTGGAGGAAAATTTTCTTGTGTGGTAAAGAGTCAGCTACATTTAACTTAAAGATGCCTGTCTACAGCCGGTGAGCAGAAACGCTGTTAAATTTCAAAGAGAAAAATAGAATAGTATAGAAATCTGTCCTTTGTGTACACAAGGATAAATTACTGACATATATCGTGTAAATGAAAACAGAAACACGGGGGTTTGTGTGAAAAACCTAAAATTGGCCAGAAGAAAACTGGCTGACGATCGAAGCTGTAAACAATGGCAGTGACTCACAGAAATTTATCGTTGGTTCCGCCTAGAGTCGGATACGGTGTAACTTACATATAGGCCTCGATCTCCGTCTAGAAAAAAAGACTTCAACAGAGAAGCATCCATTTTCCTTTATTTACCGCATCAAGGCCAAGGTCAAATATAGTCACGTTACAGTATGCATTATCATCATACGAATCTACCCGAGTGTATAACGGATATCGAAAATCTTCGATTCAAAATTCGGAAACGACCAGTCTGTTTACATTGAAGGCCGCAAGTCCGCGAAATGCATTTTCTATCAGGCGTAATCTAAGCAACCGTCAGGAGCAATATTTGGCATAGATATATAAGAACGACTATATTTTGATAAAATAAAAAACAAAATGAGTTAAAACTGGCTTAAAATGAGTATTATTGCCTCTTTAAGTTAATTTGGTAAAGATTTAACCTTATACCACGCAATGCCAACTTTTGATGACCCTGGGAAAGCAGCCTATAGAAAACATTGTTGGAAAGGAGAAAATACTGGTAACCAACATTTTCTTCTTATCCCACACTGTTTTCTACCCTATCAAAGAAAAATTGCACCATTTTAGCCACACTGATGTTGTCATCAGCAATGGCTCTTGCTTTGGACAAAGCTAAAATTTTAATTTTTGGTAAAGGGTTAATAAAAAGGCATGTGAGCCTGCAAATTACAATGTATATATTTGTAGGAGAAATGGGTAGCAGTAGAACTGAAGACCACCAAACAGACAAAACAAGCACAAGAATGTCCAAGCAGGAAGTTTATGGTGTAAAGGTGAAACCAGCCAGGAAATATATGTGGAATAATTACCTGCTAAGGAAGTTTGAGTCAGCAGTGCAAGAGGACTGGATCTTGTATATTATCTATGGCTTTATACAGCAGTCTAGTATCCTTTCTGCACTGTTTAACTCTTTACCACACAAGGAAATTTAGACTGGTCCAAATTGTAAGCATTTGCAGACAAAAAAATAAAGGTGACTGAAAAATTGAAATTTGTTCTGGGAAGGGTAGAAAACACTGTGGGAAAAGGAGAAAATGCTGGTTACCAGCATTTTTTCCTTTTCCCACAGTGTTTTCATAAGGCTTCTTTCTCAGAGGCGTCAAAAGTAGGGATTGTGTGGTAATGGGTTAATACATTACAACACTGTTTTTTAACAAAGATAAAAAGTAGCGTTAGTTCAAAAAACATAAAGTAGAAAAAAACCTACAGAAAACAAAATTTGCTTAACCCTTTTCCACACAATCCGCATTTTTAAAGACCCTGAGGAACTAGGCCTTTAAAAACATTGTAGAGGAAATTGCTTGTAACCAGCATTTTTTTCTATTCCCACAATATAATCTAACCTTTGAAAGACAGATTTTGTTTTGAGTAACATTTAATATGTGGTCTGCAAATGTTGTTAATTTGGACCAAACTAAAATTTTGCCATGACAAACAGCAGAATCCCAAATTTGTCCAAAGTTAATGTCTTTTGCAGATAAGACAGATGACTCAAAAACTAGTATGTGCAGGCAAGAAAAGTGTTGACATTTCCACATTTAACCCATTACCACACAATCCTTACTTTTGATGCCCCTGAGAAAGAAGCCTTTTGAAAACACTATGGGAAAAGGAGAAAATGCTGGTAACCAGCATTTTCTCCTTTTCCCATAGTGTTTTCTACCCTTCCCAGTACGAATTTCTATTTTTAGTCACCATTATTTTGTCGTCTGCAAATGCTTTCAATTTGGACCAGTCTAAAATTTTCTCGTGTGGTAAGGAGTTAAGGCTTTGTAGACGATAAAATTTTAGCCATGTCCAAATTGAAAGCATTTGCAGACAAACATTGCCGTGTGGCTCAAATAGTTCAATATTGATAGAGTAGAAAACATTGTGAAAAAAGGGAAAAATGATGGTTACCAGCATTTTCTTCTTTTTCAGTTATAATTTCAAAAGGATTCTTTCCAGAGGTTTTAATAGCAAGTATTATGTAGTAAAGGGTTATGACCAATGCAGTTCAAATGATAAGATGTCAGTGGAAGGGTAAAAAACATTGTGGGAGAGGGAGAAAATGCAGGTGACCAGCATTTTTAGCTTGGCTGTTTTCAAGGAGAACACATAGATTCTGCCATAGCCCTATTGTGATCTATATTGCTGTCCTTGAAAATTTTATAATATATGTACATGTATCTCTGATATTGATGAAGATGTTTACTTCAAAACTGAAACAGTTGATAACTATTTAAAGGAGAACTGATACAAAAATAGCCCCTTTTTGATTAATAATTTTTATTGAATATCTAGCAACAGTAGCTGAAGACTGGCACCCACATAGGGTGTTTTTGTTTCCTTTACTATGTTGTTTTCAATAGTCACCTTTCTCAGGCTCATTGAAACAATGGATACATTACAACAATTCTGTGCTAAAAGGTTTAGCCAGTAATACATGTTAGTTTTAAGACATACTGCCAAAGAAGAGAAATACAGTATGTAAGTTCAGAGGAAAAAGTGACTTTTTGAACCCTTTACCCAACAATCAAAAGTTTTCACTAACCCTTAACCCTTTACCACACAGTCCCGACTTTAAACGACCCTGAAACAGAAAGCTTTTCAAAAATATTGTTTGGAAAAGGAGAAAATGTTAGTAACCAGCATTTTCTCCATTTCTCACCATGTTTTCTACCCTGTCCAAATCAAATTTCAATTTTTGATTTACATTTATTTTGTCATCTGCAAATGCTTTTGATCTAGACAAGTCTATAATTTTGTCATTTGGTAAAGAGTTAAAAGAACACTTTTAAAAACACTGAAGGAAAAGAAGAAAATGTCAGAAACGAGCATTTTCAGCTTTTCCCCACAATTTTCAAGACAAGTCCTTCAGTTTGAGTCATATTCGATTTGGTGTTTGCTAAATTAATGTTCTGTTCAAAATTTTGTAATGTTTTAAAGTGCTAATTGTATAACAAACAGTCTTTAATTAAGAGGTATTGCATTTGATAGAATAATGTACTTCCTTATTCCAGAAACTTTTCAAAAGCTATCCAATGAAGCAGAATGAAAAATTGTATACATGTATATGTATTAATATAGTGATATATTGTAAAGTATGTGTATGTTTCATTCATACATACAGTGGTTTAACCTTTACCAGACAAAACATTTTTACCTCATCTAGCTTGAAAGCAGTTACAGACAAGAGTTCAATATGCTTCAAATGGTGCATTCTTTCTTTAATAATATAGAAAACATTGTGGGAAAAGGTGAAAATGCTGGTTGCCAGCATTTTCTCCTTTTCCCTCACACTGTTTTCAAAAGTCTTCATTCTCAGGGTCGTTAAAAGGTAAAGAGTTAAAATTGATTCGTTACAAAATGACAAATATTTTTTTTTTTTCCAATTGAAATTGGTTATATTTTCAGAATGGCATGTCAAATGTGGCTCAAGTTATGTACTTAAATATGTTAGAAAACATTTTGCATGATAGAGAAAGTATTTTCTTCTTTTCCCAACGGTGTTTTTTTAAAAGTCATAGTCTTTCATGGTCATTTACAACACTGGATTATTCAGTAAAAGGTCAATAGGTTGATTTAACCGTTTACTCCATAGGTACTCATTTCTACGCATTGCTTGTAGGAGCCTTTTGAAAACACTGTGGCAAAAGGTGAAATTGCTCGTGATGAGCAATTTCGCCTTTTGTCAAAATGTTTTCTATGCTATCAAAAGGTGTTATATACACATAAGAAACGGCTTCATCCTTGCTGTTATTTAGGGTCAGTTAGAGATATCATAGAAATGCCTCATGGGGTAAAGGGTTAATTATTCAGTGTCATGGGCATATCTTTAACCTTTAATCCTGCTGAGTAACTCAGATGATACTTTCAAGGCAATAGTAAAAAGCTACATCTTGCTATTTCAAACATATTTTTTGGAGAAAAACATCTCCTTGTTGGACATTGTAGTTCCAAGATCAGACTGCACATTCTGTGTAATCTGATCTTGATCTACACTGTCTGCAACAGGTCAACAAGTCACGCTAAGCAACCTGAGGGTTATAAAAGAGTAGATGCAGTACATATTGCTCATATGAACTGCGTAGCTTTTAGGGTTATATACCTACAAAAAAAAATTATAGATCATTTCTTTTATGGATTAGATTTGTGTTTGAGACATGTTGTTCTACGGATTTTAGAAATGATAACGTTGGATGAAACAGCAGTAAAATGCCGTAGCTATCACTGGACTTTGTACAGCTTTGTACGCCTGTACAGGGCAATCAGGCATCTACTTGTAGCCGTTTTTGTCATTTGGTTTAAAAAACACAGATGATTTCACACAGTCACATGCTGCCATGAGTTTAATGTTTTGTGGTAAAAACAGTTTAAAACCTTAGCACATGGTGAAATTTTAGACTTATCTAAATTAAAAGCATTTGCAGACAAAAAAATAAATGTGACTCAAAAATTGAAACTTCACTTTGGAAGAGTAGAAAACATTGTGGGAAAAGGGAAAAATGCTAGTTACAAGCATTTTCTCATTTTCCCACAGTGTTTTGAGAGGACGTCTTTGTTGGGGGTCATTAAAACCAGGGATTGTTTAGCAAAGGGTTAGTTCAGTTATACAATTGAAGCAATATACTAGATAAATAAAAGTAATCTATCATAATACTTAACTATGTTCAAGATCTTTGTGTTTATGGGAAACCTATATACATAACATTGATTGCTAGAAGATCTAATCAGTTTGCTGGGACAAGATTTTTGAAAAGAGGTGCCAATAGTGAAGTAAGCATATTTATTACGTTTCTTTGTATCATTTTCTTAATCTTTCTTTCAGGATACTTTCAGTCATTGAAATGCCAGCACTTACTTAACCCTTTACCCCATAAGACATTTCTGTGATACCTCTAATTGACCCTAAAAAACAGCTAGGATGAAACTGTTCCTGATGTGTATATGTCACCTATTGATAGCATAGAAAATATTGTGACAAAAGGTGAAATTGCTCATCATGAGCAATTTCACCTTTTGCCACAATGTTTTCTATAAGCTCCTACAAGCAATGCGTAGAAATGAGTATCTATGGAGTAAGGGGTTAATTTCTATGCAATTATATTACTCTGTAACAGGTTTTTATTCAGTTATTCAGGTTTGCCTGAAAAATGACTGCAGTTGATGCAAACATGAAATGTTTGATGAAAAGAAAGAATTATTTTAATTATGACATGGAAGACACTTCAACAGAATATGGACTTTTCCATGTTGAAAGCAAATGGCAAATCTAAATGTAAATTGAATGGATCGATATCTGAAAGAGTAGAAAGCATTGTGTTGCATTAGGAATAAAGAGAAAATGCCTTATACCAGCATTTCTCAATTTTCCCACAGTACTTTTACAAGTCACAGTCCTCCAAGTGATAAATAGAATTTATTTCATCAGCTTGTGGTTAATAATTATGGGGAAATATTTGCTGAAAAAGGGAAAGGTATGCGAAAATAATGAGTGCCTTAATTCACAAATCATTTTCGCAGACCTTTCCCTTTTGAGACACAAGCTGATGAAATAAATTATATATTATATTTCTTCTGATTATTTTGTCAACGCATGTCACTTTTAAAACTAATAACCTCAAGTCAGTTAACCGGATAACCGATATTTTCAAAAACTAGTTGCAGATTTTCGGCAGAGGACAATATTCACTGTGACAGGGAAATAATCCCCCCCCAGCTTAAATGACGTCATTTCTTTACCCATAAAATTTCTAAAAATAGACACATGAAATATAATATATTAATATGATTGGTTGTTAACCCTTTCCCCCATAAGGCATTTCTATGGTATCTCTAATTGACCCTAAGTAACAGCAAGGATGAAACAGTTTCTTATGTGTGTATATGACACTTTTTATAGAATAGAAAACATTGTCGAAAAAGGTGAAATTGCTCGTCACGAGCAATTTTACCTTTTGCCACAATGTTTTCGAAAGGCTCATACAAGCAATGCGTAGAAATGAGTATCTGTGGAGTAAAGGGTTAAGAGATTCAGCAGAAACATCATGCTATTGATATTTTTCAGGGAGCTGTCGCAAATGAAGTCGAAACAGAACAGATTGTCCATGATGCCTCGCTCACATGTCTGGAGAAAACCAAAGTGTCGTCTTATGTACAGATGAGGGGATCTATACCTGTGTACTGGTCACAGGACATTTCAAAAATGGTGCCCAAACCCCCTATAACAAGTGAGTAATTCCAGGCCTTACCTTTAACTCTCTTAGTTATAAGTATATAAATTACGCATTTAAATTGGCTATTGACCCTTTCCCAAATGACAAATTTTGGACTCTTCCAAACTAGGAGCATCCACAGACTAAAAGTTCAAATAGGTACAAATTAGCTTTAGCCCTTTAATAGAGTAGAAAACATTTTGAGAAAAGGAGAAAATGCTGGTCACCAGTATTTTCCCCTTTTTCCAAAATGTTTCCAAAGCCTTCTTTCTTCGGGTCGCGAAAACCAGTGATTGTTTGGTAAAGGGTTATCTCAAACAATCTCTGGTTTTTACAACTGTGAAAAAGAAGTCTTTTGAAAACATTGTGGGAAAAGGAGAAAATGCTGGTAACCAGCATTTTCTCCTTTTCCCACAATGTTTTCCAACTTTCCCAAATTTTTAATCACTTTTATTTTGTCGTCTGCAAATGCTTTCATTTTGGACCAGTCTAAAATTTTGTTGTTTGGTAAGGAGTTAATATGGTTCCACTGCAAGATGAAGTGACAGTTTAATCTAAATCTTAAAATAAGGAGAGCATAGTGTAGATCAGGGGACAGCCTGCATCTGTGCAGTCTGATCTTAATCTACACTGTGCAAAAGCTTCTGGTGTTGTCTGAGGTAGGGAAAGAGTTGCAAGTATCACTCTACGGAGGAGTTGCAAACTTTTGTTATTTCAAACACTTTACCAGTATGTGAGTTTTGGATTTGAAAGATTTTGAATGTGAAAGAAGAAATATTTCTGTCAAAGGGTCATTTGATAGAATTGTGGCAACTTTGTTAAGCCTCATAGATAACAAATTGAGATACCAAGAGTCAGATGACCCTGTTGTTACAACCTTCCATGATTCTCATAATTATACCCCCCAAAACTCTGTTTGGGGGGTATATAGGAGTCAGCTTGTCAGTCTGTCTGTCCGTCGGTCGGTCTGTAGCTTATATATAATAAAAAGGCATATATATCGGAGGTTGCTTTCGTTAGTTTCCGTACTGTATAAGTAAGATGTAGAGTCTGGTCAAAAACATTGCATGAATAGACATTTGTTGTCTGCAAAACCTTTTCATTTAAACCAGTCTCAATTTGTCCAACTGGTAAAAAATAATGTATCAAGTAAGTGTTATTCTCTCCAAGTCTTCAGTCTGTAACAAAGAGTAATTCTTTGGCAAGAAGCCATTGCAGGATATTCATCACCTTCAGTAATAGCTCTGGTATAATTGACTCTCCAGTCACTTATTTTGCATTCCTGTGACATTAATCTGTTTTGTGACAAGGAGCTGTTGGGGGGTATGATCACGTTTAGTGATAGCTCTAGATCAATGCTGGTCCTGTGTTGCTCAGTGGTAAAGTGTAGTACTGGTGACCTGGTCAGAGCCTCTTAGGCTTCACCGGTCCTTTTCACAGGAGTGCCCTCAGGCAAGACACTTCAGACTCTAGCCTAGTACTTGTGAAACTCAGGAAATATGAATATGTGAACTGTTGCCATGATATGACTGAAAAAATGTTGAAAGCGGCATAAAACACCATTCAAACCAACAAATCATGATTCAGTGTGCACAGAATTTTGACAGTATTTTGATGAAAAATACAGAGGCCTATATAAATGGGTGTACTGTTTACCTTATCTCATCAACCTTTCCAAATGGAGAAAGGTTTACACATGAAAACATTGGAAAATGTCATAGCAGCTTCTCCTTGTGCCACATTTTCATTTAACCCTTTACTACATAGATACTCATTTCTACGCATTGCTTGTAGGAGCCTTTGGAAAACATTGTGGCAAAGGTGAAATTGCTCGTGACGAGCAATTTCACCTTTTGCCATAATGTTTTCTACACTATCAAAAAGTGTCATATACACATAAGAAATAGGATCATCCTTGCTGTTATTTAGGGTCAATTAGAGATACCATAGAAATGCCTGATGGGGTACAGGGTTAAAAGTGATATGCTGTGTAAATATTATGCTCTTTACTATATTTCAGTTGATCAGAGAGATCCATTTTTCCATACAGCGGGTGTTCATTTTAACCAGTGTTTGAGGAGATATGGTGCACCGGTCATTTTACTGAATTTAATCAAGGTATTGAGAATATCTAGGCCCCTGTTACACCAGATTAGATCTTAGAACATATAAACTGTCATAACAAAATTGTTAAAGGGGTTACCATAGGGGATAGAACATGGCAGATTGAACATTGCTCAAACCTCAGGATTAACTCATTACCAAACGACAAAATTTTAGTTTTATCCAAATTGAAAGCATTTGCAGACGACAAAATAAAATTGACTGAAAATTTGACATTGTTTTGTGAAGGATCAAAAACATTGTAGGAAAATGAGAAAATGCTGGTTACCAGCATTTTCTCCTTTTCCCACAATGTTTTCTAAAGGCTTCTTTCTCAGGGGCGTCAAAAATAGGGATTGTGTGGTAATGGGTTAATTCATGAAAAGGTGAAAACATTTGTGAAAAGGAGAAGATGCTGATGACTAGCATTTTCTCTTTCCCACAAAGTTTTCTACTTGATCAAAGAAATATTGCGCCATTTGAGCCACATTGAAATTGTAGTCTGCTAATGCATTCATTTTGGACAAGATTGAAATTTTGTAGTGTGGTAAATGGTTGAAATTACTTGCAGATGACAGATTGAAATTCTATAGGCAAATATTAGGGGTTGTTTTTACCACAATTAATTTGCCATTTGTAAATGCATTGATTTGGACTGGTCTGACATTTTGTTATTTTGAAATAGTTAGAACATTCTCAGAGATAGAGAAGTCACTCCCCATGAGCAACTACCCAATTTTGTCATAATGTCCTCTTGACTGCATCAAGTTTATATCAAGACAGCTCATTCTTTGCAGGCTGATTTTTGAACTTAAGTTATTTCTTTAATTGCATGTCTTGCACCAAATGAACAGTTTATTGAGCTATGCAAGAGTTAATACTTATATCTAAATGAATGAACACTTAACCACTTGATAAACCTTTAGGCCTGTCCACATTGAATGCACTTTGCAGGCCACAAATAAATGTAACTCAGAATTGAAAATTACTTTTTGGAAGGATAGAAAAAGAGGAAAAAGCTGGATACTACTTCAGAGTGACTAAAATCAGGATGGTTTGGTAAAGATTTGACTCTTTACCACATTGCAAAATTTTAGACCCATCTAAATTGAAACCATTTGCAGACAACAACTTCATAGTGACTCAAATATCACAATTTTTCTTTGATAGGGTGGAAATCTTTGTGGGAAAAGGAGAAAATTCTGTTTACCAGCATTTTCTCCTCTTCCCACACACAATGTTTTCAAAAGGCTTCTTCCAAAGGGTCGTCAAAAGTCGTCCTTGTTAGGTAAAGAGTTAGATTTATGGAATGGTTGAAAAATACTGTCTTTGATTTTTACATTCAGAGAAGAGAAAAGCGGCCTCATGAGAGTCTACTGTGTGAAGAATTCAAGAACTGTAAATCCTTTTTGAATCAGTTTTTACCTCCAGACAAAAATATCTTATACATTGGGTTCGATATGGCTCACTATACAAAGAGGTACAACCCTTCCTCCCTGTCTCTCTGTGTCAGTCTCTGTGGGCATATTCCTTTTGCTACTCCGAACACTCTGAACATGTTCTAGGTCAATGGATTATTTTGGAACACTGCACAGTGCTCTTCAGAACATGTTCTGACTGTTCTAAATTCATGGAGGTGCAGCGCACAGACTTAACGGTTAGTAGGTGATACAAAATGGCTGAAAGATTGACAATTCTTAATGGCGGAATTTGCAATCGCCTTTTTTATATGCCCGAGGGGTCATATTATGTTATACCCCCGGTCGTCCGTCTGTCTGTCTGTCCGTCCGTCTGTTAGCAATTTCTTGTGTGTGCAACTCCTCCTACAGTTTCCATCGGAATTATTTGAAACTTCCACAATGAGGGGGGGGCGGTAACAAATTTTACATGGGCTTATATAGGGAAAACTTTCAAAATCCTCTCACACCTAGCTATAAGGGCTAGGGCTATCAAATTTTGCATGTAGCTTTATCTAGGGGGTCTCTACCAAGAGTGCCCACTTTATAGCCCTGGGGTCAAATTTAGTCCCGTCACAGGGGTCACAAGTTTTACATGGGCTTATATAGGGAAACTTTAATAATCTACTTGTACATAGCTATAAGGCCTAGGGCTACCAAATTTTGCATGTAGTTTTATCTAATGGGCCTCTTCCAAGAGGGCCCAAATTTTAACTTTGGGGGGTCAAGTTTGACCCCACCCCAGGGGTCACAAGTTTTACATTGGCTTTATAAACCTGTCTCATGGGTCACATATTTTACAGGGCCTTTTACTGAGCAAACTTGTTTTACAGGGCTTTTTATTGGGCAAGATTCAAAAATCTTTGTGTTTATAACCACACATTCTAGTTTCATATTGCAGGTCTGGGGTCAAAATTGGCTCCATCCAGGTATCACAAGTTTAACATGGGCTTCAAAATATAGTCACTTCATTTTCAACATTAATCAAGGGGAATAACTCCTTATGAAAGATAAAGTTTGGTACTACTTACCTCCCTTGATTATCAAGCTACATTGATACATGATTGGTGCTAGACATTAAGTTTTTTGATAGAAAAAATTCTGTTTTCAAGTGTGATTCATTTTGATGCTAATAGTTATGCTCACATGAGGTGAATAATGAATAGAGTAAGGTTTCTATCATTCAGGTTATTTTTCCAAGGATTTTACCTTTCATGCTAATGAATTAACTGCTTGTACTGCCTGACAGCGTTCATTGTTTTTGAGGGCCCTCTTTTTCATGGTCATGAACACTTCAATTTGTGTAGTAAAGGGTTAAAAAGCCAATGGAGCGATACAGGGCCATCATGGCCCTCTTGTTTTTTTAGTTATTGCCCTTTGTTAATTTTCAGTTTGAATTTTTGTCTAGGCCATAACTTCCAAACTGTAAAAGCTTTTACCTTGGAACTTCATACACTGATAGAACCCATTATGGAGAAGTGCATTGCACATGAATCATAACTCTGCCACCTTTATTTTTTGAGTTATTGCCCTTTGTTAATTTTCAGTTTGAATTTTTGTCCAGGCCATAACTTCCAAACTATAAAAGCTATTATCTTGGAACTTCATACACTGATAGAACCCATTATGGAGAAGTGCATTGCACATGAATCATAACTCTGCCACCTTTATTTTTTGAGTTATTGCCATTTGTTAATTTTCAGTTTGAATTTTTGTAAAGATCATAAATTGCAAACTTCAAAATCCATCATCTTGAAACTTCAAAGACTAATAGAACACATTATGAAGAAGTGCATTGCACAAGAACCATAACTCTGCCATCCTTCTTTTTGAGTTATTGCCCTTTTTTAGTTTCCACTTTGAATTTTCGTCTGGGCCATAATTTCTAAAATATAAAAGATATGATCTTTGACCTTCAAAGACTGATAGAACACCTTGTGGATAAGAGCAAATCACAAAATTTGTAACTTTGCCACCCTTATTTTTTTTAGTTATTGCCCTTTAATACTTCTCATATATGGAGAATAACTACTCTTCATTCATGGCCCATCCGTCAATGCTACTCATTTCACTGACAAGCCCCTTCGGGCGTATATGCGCCGCTCTGCGAAGCTCTTGTTATGATATGGTATAGCACAAATTGGGGCATTGTAGACTCATCTCTACTAACTCTCCGTAGCTAATCATTTCCTCAACCAACACGGCCAAGACAGTGGCTCTTGCAACAGCCATCACGACAATGTATTTCATTTCGATATGGTTTAGAACAATGTTCCGAACATGCTCCATTTAGAACATACTTCCGGAACAGTGTATTGTGTTCTGAAATATTCCTTTCACACACTCCATAAAAGCATTCCAGAACACAGAACGTTGTGCCAGAACAGTTGGAAGGAATACGCCTTATTTTTGTGTGTGTGTCTCTCTCTCTTTCTCTATCTCAGACTAAAGATTTTTTAATTATATTGGTCTCCATTCCACCAAGTCTGTGTCATATGTGTAAATGTTATGCAAAAAACTTTGACTTTTTATGATAATGATATCTCTTTCATTATTGAAGACTCTGAATATTTGTTGATTATCAAATGGTGAATCTTTTAAACAGGGGCAGGTAACCATTGAAATATTTTTGACACATTAATGGCCATTTAACTCTTTACCAAACGACAAAATTAATGACTGGTCCAAATTGAAAGCATTTGCAGATGACAAAATAAATGTGAATCAAAAATTGAAAATTGATTTGGAAAGGTTAGAAAACATTGTGGGGAAAGGAGAAAATGCTGGTACCAGCATTTTCTCCTTTTCCCACAATGTTTGCGAAAGCTTTCTTTCTCAGGATCGTTAAAAGTCGGGATTGTGTGGTAAAGAGTTAATTGCCATTTAAGCCATAGTAGTTTCTTTGAAAACTAAACATTTTTCTTCTAGTGCTGTCATTACTAAGTAATTTACTGCAAGCTTGGAATAGTTGTTTATATTGAAAAGGGGAGCCCAAATCAGTGTGTCAGAAAGCCTTCCAAATATTTTTGACACAAACATGCCCCCTTTTCTGCATAGCATTTTCAGCATTTATGGAAGCAACTACAACAGGGGGTTCGCACTTGCATTTGATGTGCACTTTTTTTTCTCATCATGTTTTCAAAAGCCTTTTTCCTCAAGGTTGTTAAGAGATGGGGTTGACTGGTAAAGGGATGAATATTAATCAAGACTTAGCAAATGTAAGGTGACTTAATGAAATTTTCTGTATTACAAGCAATTTTCTGACTTTCCGCTTTTATCCAGATTGGTCTGCTGCAAGACCAAAATGAATAAGAGATAATAATTGTTGTTTGCAGAAGTAGTGAGTTTATTATAAAATCACCACTTAAACATGTTCAGCTGCACCAGACTTGATAACATAATAGCACAACAAAAAACAGCACTAGATCAATAGCAGATCAATTTAAATACCTTTTACTTAAGATTTCACCTTTCTGTTTTTTTTGTTTTTTTTCCACAGTAAAAGTAACAGTGTATTAGACAGACTGGCAAGGATATCTAGGAACTGTGTGAAGCATACAGGATTCTTTTTCTACTACTCTGGTTTGAAAGCAGATTTTTGGGACCAAGAGCAGTAAGACTTACAACATCTATCAATTTTTGTAACAAATATGCTGGAAAGAGTGATATGGGTAAAGTGAATAGAAATTTGATATCACAAGTAATATTTAAGGGAAACAGTGTAAGAAATGAAATTTGGATGAACTAACTCTTATATTAAATCTTATTTCAAAATTACAGAGGCTCAAGCAAGTAGCCTAAGGCCATTGGGACCCTTTTATTGTCACAACACAGTAAAATTTACTAAGTTCAAGACAGATTGGAAAAAATATCTATAACCTGAACAAAGCTTGCAGGGCTTTCCTTCCACTATTCTAGCTTGAAAGCAGACTTTTCAAATCATTGTCATAAAATACTTGTACATCCAGCTGGTTGTTATCTGATTATTGTACAAATACAGTTTTTACGCCTGTCCAGTTCACAGGTTTGGAAAACATTGGGGTAAAGAGAGTATTTTCCAGTTACAAGAAATTAATTCCTTTCCAAACATTGTGCAGAATGCAGAAAAGCGATAGAGAAGGATAGATTTGTCATCTTGTTTATGTTCGGAAAAACTGTATTTAGTATTTATCGTAAATGTTTGAGCAGTGTGATATTTTCAGTCTAGAAGAAGGGAACATGGCTTTTAGAAGTGATAAACTGAATGATTTTAGACATTGTAGTTTGACAATAGAAAAGATATTTTGAGCTGTCTTATCCTCTATCAGTACTGTTGTAACCCTTTACCAAACAATTCTGGGTTTTTACGACCTAGGCCTGTAGAAGAGGCCTTTTGAAAACATTGTGGGAAAAGGAGAAAATGCTGGTTACCAGCATTTTCTCCTTTTCCCACAATGTTTTGTGCCCTATCAAAGCAAGATTTCACCATTTGAGCCACACTGAAGTTATTGTCTGCAAATGCTTTCAATTTGGATCATGCTAAAATTTTGTTATGTAGTAAAGGGTTAAAAAGCTTGTCATTGAAAGGGTAGAAAATACATGTATTGTTATTACCAGTATTTTCATTGTTTTTCATAAAGTTTACGAAAGGCTTCTTTTGAAGAGATCGCCTGGTTGGCTCAGTGGTGAGCCTGTCGGACTTATGACCTGGTGGTTGTGAGTTTGATACCAAGTTGAGGCAAACTTTCTTCCGGCATATTTTTGCCTCTTACCTCTGCTGAAGCATGTGAGAAAAGTAGCTGGTGGCATTGGAAGGAAAGTTGTGTTAGTACCGGTGTAAGAAAGCCATAATATGACCTTAGCTGTTAAAGTGGCTTTAAACCCCAATATAACCAACTATTCTGTTGAAGAGCTGTTACTATACAAGGTTGTGTGGCAAAGGTATAAGTGTTGGTTTTCAGGTTTGAGGGTGTGTTAGGTCATAAGACCAGTACAGGGAGTAGACAGACAGGTGTGGTTAGAACAAACTGCGTGGACTGTTTGGACAGAACAAATACTGCTCAATTTGCTGTCAGTAAATGTTCTCTGGCTTATCAGGTATGTATACCTATCCTTTACCAAATAAAAAAAAAAAATAGACTGTTAAAGAACCTACTGAAGATGATTTTGAAAATATTATGGAAAAAGAAGAAAAAACTGGTAACAAGCATTTTCTACTTTTTGCACATGGTTTTCTATCCTTGTTTTCCCTGAATTTCTCCCATTTAGCTCACCTGAGCACAAAAGTGTTCAAATTCAGCTGTTGTGATCACTCACTGCCTGTCGGCGCCCGTCTGTTCACATTTCTTTGTTTACACTGTAGAATCTTTGAATATCAACAGATCAGCACCAAACTTGTTCAAAATATAATATGGCCGTAAGATCTTGGATGAGTTCAATTATGGGTTTAATCTGACCAGAACAACTGGAATTATTTGCCCTTGAATTAGAAAGATTGCTATATTTGACTTTGTTTACACTTTATCACCCACAAATATCAAGCAATCAGCATTAAACTTGGTCAAAATTTATATGATTATAAGATCTTGAATGAGTGTGATTATTGATCGAATCGGACCAGAATTTACTCTGCAAACATTTTTAGTATGGACCACTCTAAAACAGTAAGAATAGAAAAAGGTCTCAAGACGATTATTGTTTATTTGAAAGATTGAGCTTTTCATTGTCAGACAAATAGAACATCTTACATCTGAGGTTGAATAAATCATACTTAGGAATATAAAGTGATTTTCTTGTCTACTTTGATTTTCAGTGGATTTTTTATTTCCAAATCATAGATTGTTTACACATAAATTACTTTTACTTTCAGCTTTGTGCATTGGGTGTATTGACCTCGCCAGACTTGGATTTTGATACAGATTGTTTAAAGTAGGTATCATACACTCTTTATTATGAATATGTCTATAGCCATAAATATTAGCCCATTACCAAACGACAAAACTTAAGGTTTGTCCATATCAAAAGCATTAAATTTTGCAGACAACAAAATAAACAAGACTGAAAATTTGAAATTTGTTTGTTGAAGGGTAGAAAACATTGTGGGCAAAGGAGAAAATGCTGGTAGCCAGCATTTTCTCCTTTTCCTGCAATGTTTTCTAAAGGCTTCTTTCTCAGGGGCATCAACAGTAGGGATTGTGTGGTAATGGGTTAACCCTTAGGCTGCTAAGCGTGACTCAAGGACCATTTTTGGACAGTGTAGATCAAGATCAGACTGCTCAGAAGGTACAGTCTGATCTTTGATCTACACTGTCTGAAAAGGAGACATTTTTCCCCATGAAATAACTTTGAAATTACAATATTTCTGGTTTTTACTGTGGACTTGTAAGTTGACTTGTAAGTTAACTTGTAAGGGTAAGGCTTTAAAAAATAAAAGATAAAAGGTGCAAAATAACAGGTTGTATCTTATTGTAAGTTTTTTAATGCTTACCAAAAGACAAAAGTTTAGGCTTGCCCTAGTTGAAAGCAATTACAGATAACAAATTTAGTTTGGCCCAGATGCTGATATTTATCTTTTAACCCGTTACCCCATAAGGCATTTCTGTGGTATCTTTAATTGACCCTAAATAACAGCAAGGATGAAGCCCTTTCTTCTGTGTATATGGCACCTTTTGATAGCATAGAAAACATTGTGGCAAAAGGTGAAATTGGTCATCACGAGCAATTTCACCTTTTGCCACAATGTTTTCTAAAGGCCCCTACAAGCAATGCGTAAAAATGAGTATCTATGGAGTAAAGGGTTAACTCTTTACCACACAACAAAATTTTAGACCCGTCCAAATTTAGAGCATTTGCAGACAACACTTTCAGTTTGACTGAAATAGCAAAATTTGTTTTTGATAGAGTAGAAAACTTTGTGGGAAAAGGAGAAAATGCTGGTTACCAGCATTATTTCCTTTTCCCACAATGTTTTCAAAAGGCTTCTTTCTCAGGTTTGTAAAAACCAGGGATTGTTTGGGAAAGGGTTAAGGAGTAGAAATCAATTGCCCACATTTCCTCCTTTTGCCAAAATATTTTCAACAGCTTTATCAGGGTCTATTTATTAGGTTTAGCTTGCCTATAAACTCTGATGGTTGTCATTGTGACAGGGGGGAACCTGCATGGCTCACAAGTGTAGGACTTGCAACCTGGAGGTCTTGAGTTTGAGTGTTTCTGGAATCCTTTGGAATATTTCTTTTTGTGGCAGTGTCCTAGCGCAAGACACTTCAGATCTTTAGCCAAGTATTGGTAAAACACAGAAAATGCATAAAATGTGAACTCTTGCCTTTATATGACTGAAATAGTTTAAAGCATTATAAAGCACCATTTAACCCTTTCCCAAAGGACAAAATCTTATTTTGGTCCAAATTGAAGGCACATGTAGACGATAAAATAAATGTAACTCAAAAATTGAAATTTGTTTCCAGTAGAATAGAAAACATTGTGGGAAAAGGAGAAAATGCTGGCTACCAGCATTTTCTCCTTTTCCCACAATGTTTTCAAAAGGGTTCTATCTCGAGAGTCGTAAAAACCAGGGATTGTTTGGGAAAGGGTTAATTGATAATTCAAACAAATTTTTGTGTCATGATTCATTTTTTTCTCACTGCTCATCATTATTTCAACAATAGGTGTATGGGAAAGTTTGAAAAGAGTTTTCCGTAAAAGAAACTCTGGGAAACCAAGGATAGGTGTATTGATAGCTTTGATATAATAGAAAAAAAAACACAAACTTCAAATATTCAGGGTATTGGAGGAGCTTTATGAGGATCAAGGTGACACAATAGCATTACAATATGGCGGATCACAGCTGGTACACAGAATTGAAGGTTATAGAAAAATTGCTCCATGGAAATCCCATTCCAGAGATGTTCTGCAGACCCTGTCACGTTACTATAGCAACACATTCTCAGGTAATACTGCAGTTAAATTTTGATACCTACATGTATTATTACATCTGAAGCCTTAAAGTTAAACATGATTGTAAATTAGCAATAACTCACACTGTCAAGTTTGGACCTTCAATTACTAAATGTAAATTAGAATTTATCCCAGAGAAGGTATGGCAGCATTTCTGGGTTCATTCTCACAAATACAAGCTCAGCTGGTTACCAGCATTTCTCCTTTTCCCGAAAAGTTTTGTACACTTTCATAGACAGTTGTTATCATTTCAAGTCAAGAAATTTCTGTAACCAACATTTTCTCCTTTTCCAACTATATTTTCTACCTACTGAAGGTCATATACTATCAATTGAAAAACATTTGAATCGCTGTCTGTATATTCCTTCAATATGCTAGAGTAAAATTTTGCCATGTGGTAAATTGTTGAAATACCGTCGGGTAATATCTGAAATTTTTTAATGAACTGATCAGTAACTTGCATACAAACATCTACACAGATACATTTTACACGGACACATTCTACAACAGACAAAATTTAGTGCTCCTTCTGCAGAATGATTTGAAATATCTGCTGCAAGAAAAAAGGAATTCATAATGCTTAACTCATTACCAAACAACAATATTTTTGGCTTGTCCAAATCAAAAGCATTTGCAGACGACAAATTAAAGTGACTGAAAATTTTGATTTTTTTTTTTGTGAAGGGTAGAAAACATAATGGGAAAAGGAGAAAATGCTGGTTACCAGCATTTTCTCCTTTTCCCACAAAGTTTTCTAGAGGCTTCTTTCTCGGGGTCGTCAAAAGTAGGGATTTTGTGGTGTGTCTCACGTCTCGAAACTGAAGCATTTCAGCGGACAAATTAGATTAAACTAAAAGTATGGAATATGTCTCGCAAATTGAAGAAAACTTAGTAGGAAAAGGAGAAAATGCTGGTAACTAGTATTCTCTCGTTTTCCCAGTATTTTCAAAATTGTTTTCTGTCAGGGGGTCATTAGAACTGGTAATTGATTGGCAAAGGGTTAAACTGTTTTTGTTTTTCTCTCCAGATCTTGAGAAACAACAGGCCACAAATGTCTTCCTAGGACTTTATATTCCAAATGAATATGAACCCAACATTTGGGACTTGCCGACTGATTTCTATCTGCACAATCAAAGAGCTATGGGAAAGCCTGTTCCCAGAAGAAGGTAAAACATTGTTATTTGTTACAGTACATGAAAATATTTGAAAACACATTTGCAGTAGGAGGTATTGATATATTCACGAGTATTTCTTCTTCATGCAAAAACTCTGTTAACTCTTTACCACACAATTCCGACTTTTAACGACTCTGGGATAGAGGCCTATTGAAAACTCTGCAAAAGGGAGAAAATGCTGGTAAGCAACATTTTCTTCTTTTCCAACATTTTTTACCCATCAAAAAAAGAAATCACCATTTTAACAACATTTAATTTGTCATCTGCAAATGCTTTCAGTTTGGACAAGTGTAAAACTCAGTTGTTTGGTAAAGAGTTAAAAGTGCACTGCTTAAACTCTGCACTTAATAACAAAATTTTAAACTGGTTCAAGGTGAAAGGATTTGCCAAAAAAAGCTAAATGTTGCACAAGGTGGAAAACTGCCCTTTAACTGTTTACTGAATGATGAAATTTTGGACTTGTCCAAATTGAAAGCACTTGCAGACAACAAATTAAATGTAACTCAGAAAATGAAAATTGTTTCCAACAAGGTAGAAAACATTGTGGGAAAAGGAGAAAATGCTAGTTACCAGCATTTTCTCATTTTCCCACGACATTTTCAAAAGGTTATTATCTCAGGGTTGTTAAAAGTCGAGATTGTGTGGTAAAGAGTTAAAAGGGTAGAAAGCATGGTGGGAAAAAAGAAAATGAAGGTCACTATTATTTATAGCTCACTTTAGCATGAAGTGCTAAAGGTGAGCTATTGTGATCGCCCTATGTCCAGCGTCCGTCATCCGTCAACAATTTCGTTAAACATCTTCTTCTCCTAAACCACTAGGCCAATCTTCATGAAACTTGGCAGGAATGTTCCTTGGGTGAAGCTCTACCAAAATTGTTCAAAGAACTGAATTCTACTAATTACTCTGGTTGCCTAGGCAACAAAAAGAAAAAAAACCAAAATCTTTGAAAATATTTTTCTCTGAAATTAGAAGGAGTAAAACTTTGATATTTGGTATGCAGCATCTCCTTATGGATCTCTACCAAGTTTGTTCAAATTATGCCCCTAGGGTCAAAACTGGACCCACCATGGGGGATAACAAGTTTGAGCACAAAGAACAAAGAAGGAAAACTTTAAAAATCTTCTCCTCTGAAACTTGAAGGTGTAGAGCTTTGATATTTGGTATGTGACAACTCCTAGTGGACCTCTACCAAGTTTGTTCAAATTATGCCCCTGGGGTCAAAACTGGCCCCTCCTCGGGTTCACAAGTTTGAGCATACGAACAAAGAAAAACTTCAAAAATCTTCTTCTCAGAAACTAGAAAGCATAGAGCTTTGACATGTGGTCTGTTGCATCTCGTAATGGACCTCTACCTAGTTTATTTAAATCATGCCCGTGGGGTCAAAACTGGCCCAGCACGTACCGGGGGTCACCTCTACCAAGTTTGTTCATATTATGCCCTTGGGTTCAAAACTGGCCCTGCCCCGGAGGTCACAGGTTTGAACATAGCAACAAAGAAGGAAAACTTTAGAAATCTTCTTCTCTGAAACTTGAAGGTGCAGAGCTTTGATATTTGGTATGCAGAATCTTCTAGTGGACCTCTAATAAGTTCGGTCATATGATGTCCCTAGCGTCAAAACTGGCCGTGCCCCGGAGGTCACAGGTTGGAACATAAGAACAAAGAGGGAAAATTTTAAATTTCTTTTTCTCTTAAACAGGAAAGTGTAGAGCTTTGATATTTGGTATGTAGCATTTTTGAGTGGACCTCTACCAAGTTTGTTCCAAGGATGCTGCTTTGATCAAAACTGGCCCAGCCCCGGGGACTACAAGTTTGAACATAGGACAATTTAAAAAGGAAAATTTAAAAAGGAAAAATGGAAGGTGTAGAGCTTTGATATTTGATTGCCCTATGTCGGATGTCTGTCGTCCGTCAACAGTTTCTTTAAACATCTTCTTCTCCTAACCCACTGGGCCAATCTTGATGAAACTTGGCAGGGATGTTCCTTGGGTGAAGCTTTACCAAAGTTGTTCAAAGAATTTAGTTTCACTCATAAGCTATAGTCTAAGGTGAGCGTTCTAGGGCCAATGGCCCTCTTGTTGCCTTATCCTGAATGTTTCGAAAGTCCTCATGCTTAGGGTCCTTTAAACTTTGGATTTTATAGTAAAGAATTAAAAAGTCACCCGTAGGACTGGTGGTGATATATGAACCACTGTTAACTCTTTAACACACAATAAAATGTTGGACTCATCCAAATTCAAATCATTTGCAGACAACAATTTCAGTGTGGCTCAACTGATGAAACTTTCCTTTGACGGAGTAGAAAACAATGCGGGAAAAGGAGGAAATGCTGGTTACCAGCATTTTCTCCTTTTCCCACAATGTTTTTAAAAAGGCTTCTTTCTAAGGGATGTTAAAAGTTGGCATTGTGTGGTAAAGAGTAAAAAATCAAATGTGTCATTCTATTCACAGTTACACAAACTGGTGTGAACCTTGTGTGTTTGATTGTCTCCCATTACCATACGAGGAAGGTAATGTACCTAGCTTGTTTTAATCATTAAACTGACTTTATCTAAACTTAACCCTTTCCCAAACAATCCCCGGTTTTTACGACCCTGAGACAGAAGCCTTTTGAAAACATTGTGGGAAAAGGAGAAAATGCTGGTAACCAGCATTTTCTCCTTTTCCCACAATGTTTTCTACCCTTCACAAAACAAATTTCAGTGTATGATTTATGTTTAATTTGTCGTCTGCAAGAGCTTTGAATTTGGAACAGGCTAAAATTTTGTCGTCTGGTAAAGAGTTAAGCACATGATCCTGATATTAAACAACTCTAACAAAAATGCTTTCTACCTTTCCCAACTCAAATTTCATTTTTTGAGTCGGATTTATTTTGTTGTCTACAACTGCTTTCAATTTTGGACTATTCCAAAATTCTGTCTTTTGTTAAAGAGTGACAGAGTTTTTTTGTCTTGTTTAGAAGAAAAATAAAAAAATTACAACTATCTCACTGTTATGAAATGTAAATTAATTTCTTGGAAGCTAGTGAAATATTTCATACTTTCAGTCAGTCTGCTGTATCAAAATTTCTGTGAAGAACACAATCCCAGACTATCTCAAAAATTTAACAATCTTCGGAAAGAGGCTGTTGAAGACATAGGAAAACCAGCATTTCCTTTTTTCCTGACGATGTTTTCTTCCATGTTTGTTTCATTACCAAACAACAATATTTTTGGCTTTTCCAAATCGAAACTATTTGCAGACGACAAAATAAAAGTGACTGAAAATTTGAAATTTGTTTTGTGAAGGGTAGAAAACATTGTGGGTAAAGGAAAAAATGCTGGTCACCAGCATTTTCTCCTTTTCCCACAATGCTTTCTAAAGGCTTCTTTCTCAGGGGTTTCAAAAGTAGGGATTGTGCGGTAATGGGTTAAGACAAATGCCATTATTTGAAACATGTAATGTTTCATATGCAAGTGTATCTGCAACCTTGACAAGGCTAAAATTTTGTAGTTTGGCAAAGAGTTGAATTTTTTATTGCCAATGACAGCTGCAATAGCTCTTGCAGATGACATGGGTCACTATCAGTCCATAGATCTACACCATTCCCCACCTGAAGCTGAGCTGAACTGACCAAATCTGTCTTTAATTGCCATTGCACTCCACTTAACAGTTAAAAAAAATATGAATATATACTTGTTAGGCTGTAGAAAGATTCATATATGTAGCTGCTGAGAAGGTGAAATGAAATGTATGAATTACATGTAATTCTTTACAAAACAACGAAATTTTAGATTTGTCCAAATTGAAAGCAGATGTTGCTTATAAGTTTAACATTGGTTCCATATTCTCTTTTTTCTAAAGGCTTCTCCTTCATGTCTGTTAAAACACAGGATTGTGTGTTAAAGATTTATATAGAAGAAAAATCACAGAAAGATATGAATCTGTTAGCTTTTGTCATGATGGGACTGAAATGTTGTGTGCAGCTGCAGAAAAACATACTTTACAATCACAGTTTAAACAAACACATGGGATTCTAAGCAATGTCAAGCCTGTTTTACATACAGCTGAGTTAGACAGCTCAGTTAGTACTACATAGGGCTCGAAATTCAGGGATATATGCAGTTTGATTGCATTAAGTCTTAACAAAACAAAATTTTATTCTTTTTCAGATTAAAAGCATTTCCAGACAACAAAATAAAAGAGACTTAAGAATTAAGAATTCAGAATTTTTTCTTTGGGAAAAGGAGAAAATGCTGATTGCAAAAATTTCAATATTGGGTCACATATATTTTGACGTCTGCAATTGCTTTCAATTTGGGCAGAATTAAGAGATTGTCTTTGATTAAGAGTTTAACCTCTTACCTTTTCAGAGCACACAGCAGAAATGCTATAGCTTGAATGAAAGGAAAATATTTTGACAAAAGGTGTGGTTTCTCCTCCCACAATATTTAAAAGCTCTTGACTTTTGAAGGTTTAAGAGTATATAGTTTGTTTATTTGATAAACATATTAGTTAATTTTTCTGTTTACATTTAGAACACAAGAAAGAAGACTGTACCACAAAGGTTAAAACACATCCAGCTAGTGAGGAAGTGGACATGTTTTATGAGTATTATAAACCTTTCGAGTTGACAACATTGGATGATCTTTACTGTTCCACTATGGCTCATTCACATAGGTACAGTTGCTACACTTACATCTCTGAATTTTGTTTGCTATATCACATGACAAAATTGAAACAGAATTGTTTGAACAAGTGTAAATATATCTTTGATATATCTGATAATGCTTATTTAACAAAGACACACTTTAGTTATCCAATTTGTTTCTACTAGGGGAGAGCTACAATGTAATTGCTACAAATGGGTTCTTATCTCATGATAGTCAAAACCATAAATCGATGGGTGAGTTCAACACTAGTCTGAGTGCCTGTACAATGTACATGCACTTAGAATAGTGTTGCACTCATCTATCGAAATATATTCGGATAGAAGTTTTAGAAATCTCTTGTATTATTTCTTCTTCAGTTTTATACCAAAGAATAATCCAATACACAGTCCATTTAAAAGGAGAACTGCTGCTGAAGCCAATAGAGAAAATAGGTGAGTGTAAGGAACAAATAACGGGAGATCTTTGGAAATATAGATGAAAATGTACATACTTTTGAACAGAAATGTTGACTTTATCTCTTAGATACAGAGAGTTGAAATCACTATCAGTAATTTATGGCAGAAATTCTGGAACCATTAATTTTTATCCAGTCTTTGAAGAAATGCGAAAGAGCAATAGGGAGAACAGAAGTGTATGTGTACTGTCTTAATTCTTTACCACACAATCCCGATTCTTAACGACCCTGTGGAAGAAGTCCTTTGAAAACATTGTAGGAACAGGAGAAAATGCTGGTAACCTCCTTTTCCCACAATGTTTTCTACCCTATCACATACAGAAATTGTCCGTTTAACTACATTCAATATGTTGTCTGCAAATGTTTGAATTTGGTCTAGGCCTGAAGTTTGTCATTTGGTAAAGAGTTAAGCATAAATTTGAAACTCTAAAATGATTTGATTCTTGGAAAGAAAGAGTAAATCATGCTATGATTCAGTCAGTTGTTTCACTAAATGGAACTCATGGATCCACATAATTATGTGATGGCTTACTAGGTACAACCCATTACCACACAATCTCTACTTTTGACGACCCTGAGAAAGAAGCCTTTAGAAAACATTGTGGGAAAAGGAGAAAATGCTGGTAACCAGCATTTTCTCCTTTTCCCACAAGTTTTCTACCCTTCACAAAACAAATTTCAAATTTTCAGTCACTTTTATTTTGTCGTCTGCAAATGCTTTCAATTTAGACAAGTCTGTGATATTGTCGTTTGGTAATGAGATAATGCAACATGGAGATGTAATAAATCCCTTTCTCCCTTTCAAAAGGCTTTTTTTCTCAGGGTCTTTAACTGTTTACCAAATGACAAAATTTGAGAATGGTCCAAATTGAAAGCATTTGCAGACAACGAAATAAATTTGACTTAAAAATCGAATTTGTTTTTTTGGAAATAGAAGAAAACATTGTGGGAAAAGGAGAAAATGCTGGTTACCAGAATTTTCTCCTTTTCCCACAATGTTTTCTAACAGATTCTTTCACAGCGATGTAAAACCTCAGGATTGTGTGGTAAAGGGTTAAAACTCGGAATCATGTGGCAAGAGATGAAAGCTCTTGATGGGGCTGTACTTTTTTGTGACAGTTCTTGGAGTTAGGGCTAACTGTTGAAAAAGACCATATTCAAGATGTGTACTTTATGAGAAAAGTTAAGCCTTTACTGCACATTGCTGACTTTTAATGACCCAGGGAAGGAGGGTTTTTGAAAGCATTGACGGAAAAGGAGAAAATGCTTGTAACCAGCATTTTTTTCCCCACAGTGTTTTCTATCCTTTCAAAGAAAACTGGCACCATTTAGTCACTGTGAAATTGTTTTATCACATAACTCTCTTTGTAATACGCCCAAAGGGTCGTATTATGTTATACCCCCGGTCCGGTCGTCCGTCCGTCCGTCCGTCCGTCCGTCCATCCCTCCGTCTGTTAGGAATTTCTTGTGTGTGCAACTCCTCCTACAGTTTTCATCAGAATTATTTGAAACTTGCCACAATGAATCTCCATGATGTCTAGTTGTGCACCTGGGTCTTAGAATTTTGATCGCTGTTTGTGTTCCAAAATTACCTGCCCTTGATTTCTGAAATAACCAACTTTTCACTTTGAATTTTTGTTCAGGCCATAACCTCCATACCATAAAAGGTATCAATTTGAAACTACATACACTGATAGAACACATTATGGAGAAGTGCAGTGCACATGAAACATAACTCTGCCACTTTTACTTTTTGAGTTATTGCCCTTTGTTAATTTTCAGTTTGAATTTTTGTCCAGGCCATAACTTCCAAACTATAAAAGATAATAACTTGCAACTTCATACGCTGATAGAACCCATTATGGAGAAGTGCAGTGCACATGAACCATAACTCTGCCACTTTTATTTTTTGAGTTATTGCCCTTTGTTAATTTTCAGTTTGAATTTTTGTCCAGGCTATAAAAGCTTATAACTTGTAGCTTTATACACTGATAGAAAACATTATGGAGAAGTGCAGTGCACAAGAACCATAACTCTGCGACCTTTATTTTTTTAGTTATTGCCCTTTGTTAATTTTCTCTTTGATTTTTTGTCCAGGCTATAACTCCCAAACTTTAAAACCTATCATCTTGAAACTTGAAAGACTAATAGAACACATTATGAAGAAGTGCTCTGCACAAGAAACATAACTCTGCCATCCTTCTTTGTAAGTTTTCTCTTTTAATTATCGTCTGGGCCATAATTTCTAAAATATAAAAGCTATGATCTTGAACCTTTCAAGACTGATAGAACACCTTGTGGAGAACAGCAATTCACAAGATTTGTAACTGTGCCACCCTTCATTTTTTAGCTATTGCCTTTAATATTTTTATACGCCCGTCGAAGACGGGCGGGCGGGCGGGCGGCGTCCAGTCTTTTGTCCGGAGCATATCTCCAAAAGTATACAAGCTAGGGTTATGAAATTTCATGGGTGGATAGATCTCATCGAGGGGGAGTGCAGTGCACAGGAATCATAACTCTTGCTCGCTTAACTTTTGAGTTATTGCCCTTTTTTGTTTTTCATACTTGAATTTTGTCCGGAGCATATCTCCAAAACTATACTACCTAGGGTTATGAAATTTCATGGGTGGATAGATCTCATCGAGGGGGAGTGCAGTGCACAGGAATCATAATTCTTGCTCGCTTAATTTTTGAGTTATTGCCCTTTGTCATTTTTCATACTTGAATTTTGTCCGGAGCATATCTCCAAAACTATACCACCTAGGGATATGTAATTTCATGGGTGGATAGATCTCATTGAGGGGGAGTGCAGTGCACAGGAATCATAACTCTTGCTAGCATATCTCCATAACTATACTAGCTAGGGTTATGAAATTTTATGGGTGGATAGATCTCATCGAGGGAGAGTGCAGTGCACAAGAATCATAACTCTTGCTTGCTTAATTTTTGAGTTATTGCCCTTTGCCGTTTTTTATACTTGAATTTTGTCCGCTGAATATCTCCAGAACTATACTAGCTAGGGTTATGAAATTTCATGGCTGGATAGATCTCACCGAGGGGGAGTCCAGTGCACAGGAATCATAACTCTTGCTTGGTTAATTACTGAGTTATTGCCCTTTGTCGTTTTTCATACTTGATTTTTGTCCGGAGCATATCTCCTAAACTACACTAGCTAGGGTTATGAAATTTCATGGATGGATAGATCTCATTGAGGGGGAGTGCAGTGCACAGGAATCACAACTCTTGCTTGCTTAATTTTTGAGTTATTGCCCTTTGTTGTTTTTCATACTTGAATTTTGTCCGGTGCATGCCCCAGCTTTACAACTTGGGGTAAGACGGGCGTATCTTGCGACAATTTGCCGCTCTTGTTTACATATCATGGAGATTAACTACTCTTTATTCATGGCCCTTCTGTCATTTCAACTCATTTCACTGACAAGCCCCTTCGGGCATATATGCGCCACTTTGCGAAGCTCTTGTTTTCAATGTGATACAGCCATGAAAATTTTCTTGTCTCACACACTTGTGAGATAATAAAATAGTGCTGTATTTGGTCATCACTCTGAAATTATACAATTCATTTCTAAAACAATGCTGACCTAGGTTTCTGAAGGAAATTAGCAGTAAAAGTTCTAATCATGATAAAGTTGTTAATTTGATAACTGTAAGACTCGAACAAAAATCAATGTTATGTAAGTTTCTTTGGAACTTTTTTCATTCGTAATGTACCTGTCAAAGTAAGTGTACAGGCTTCATGTAAATTTCACTGCACATGATATATGTATGCCTTTGGTTTAACACATTTTGGACTATAATTCTTGTTATAAAGTAATGTGATAAAAAGAATCTGACACTCCTTGGTTTTTGGGGTAAAAAAATTATTAAAGTTGTCCACAAAAAATGTTAGATCTATTAACCTTTTCCCAAACAATCCCTGGTTTTTATGTGATTGCGGTACAAGTCTTTTGAAAGCACTGTGGGAAAAGGAGAAATTGCTCGTAACGAGCAATTTCTCCTTTTCCCACAGTGTTTTCTATCCATTAGGAGAACTTTCTACCATTTTCATCAAATTTGAAATTGTTGTCTGCAAACTTTTTCAGTTTGGAAGAGTCTAAAATTTGTTGCTTGGGAAAGGATTAAGCTTGCCAAAGGCTCACTTAATAACATTTTTGTAGACTCGTTCAATGAATTTTTATCTCAACAACCAACTCATGTGAGATCCTATATGTCTGCACATACTTTCAGTTAGACCTAGGCTAGAATTTTGTCATCTGGTAAAAGGTTAACTATACAAGGCTGGTAACTACATGTATATTGTAGATTTGCAGCATTTTCAAGGTCAGGGACAGAGACAAGTATATTTTTGTTGAGGAGTAAGAGTTGGTCCAGGTTTGGAAAAAATCCAAATATCCTTACCTTTCCTCCTCCTTTGCTTTTTTTTTTGTCAAGGAGAAAGAAGATTCTAATACAATAGTGGCATTATGGCATAGATACAGCTGGTTCAATCCAGTGCTCAGCCAAGTTCATTCCAAGGATTGATGATACTCATTGCATTGGGATTCATTCCTCTCTCACGGCTGATTATTTTTTTGATGATGGTAATGTGGGAAAGTAGCCAGTGGCTTGGAATGAATATTGTGGGGAGTACTGGTAAAAGAAGCTCCAGGAAAAAATGGATAGGTGCAGTGGCTGCCATGGTATAATCAATGTTGAAAACAGTGTTAACCCTTTCCCAAACGACAAACTTTTGGACCAGACCAAATTGAAAGCATTTGCAGACGACAATTCAACTCTTGTTGAAAAGATGATTTCTGCCTGTGATAGGGTTGAAAACATTGTGAGGAAAGGAGAAAATGCTGTAACCAGCATTTTCTCCTTTTCCCACAATGTTTTCAAAAGTTTACTAATCCAGACCCGTAAAAACCAGGGATTGTTTGGGAAAGGGTTAAAAACACTATCCAATCAACGATGCAATCATCTATCTTTATACCCCCGCAAAGCGACTGTTTCCAGGGATATACTGGAATCAGCCTGTCTTTCCGTGTGTCTGTTTGTCCGTCTGTCCTTCCATCTGTGTGTCCTTCTGTCTGTGTGTCCATCTGTGTACAAAATCATGACTAGTAATTTTGTGTCGCAAACTGCTCCTACACTTTTGCTTCAATTGTATTGAAACTTTGCACATTTACTGATCATATATTGAAGATTTGCAAGACGCAATTTTCAAGTGTCAACTCCCCCTGGATGAGGAATTATCTCCCTTTGAACTTGACACTTTTTTCTGTCAAACTGGCGGGGGGAGGGTATTAAGCATTTAGTGACAGGTTTAATTTATACTGTATTTCAATTTGGAGACCCATCTCTAACGATGTTTTCAAAAATTCAAAAAGTCATCTGCTGTGGAATATGGTGCAAGGGGGGGGGGGGTGATTGGTGTGTGTGTGTGTGGGGGGGGGGGTGTGTGTGGACATCAAGAGGAATGAAAGAGAGCTGCTGTATTCCTTCTTACCAAAAAAATGTACACAATTTCAATGCACTCCATTACTTACCCTCAAAGTACCAAATGTTGCCTGTTTTGCTTTGACTGAGAATGAAGATCAAGAACAGACTACCGGAAATGTACAGTTCAATCTTGTAATGCTACTGCTGTCTTTTACCCTGTAAAGAATTTTGCCAATACATGAGTTATTGTTATTGGTTATAGATGAAAATATTACATCTAGGTGTCCCTGATTAAAAAAGCTTTATTTCATTTAGTCAGTGCTGTAAGGCTAAACTCTACCAAACAACTTAAATTTTTGTGTTATCCAAACTTCAATGAATTGCCAGTGACAGCTTAAATAAAGCTAGCATTATGAGATTAGGCTGTGAAAGAGTAGAATTTTGATTTAGAATTTGTTGAAATATGATTTGGAAAGGGTAGGAAACCAAGTTAGCCTATATTAACCCTTTACTCCATAGATACTCATTTCTACACATTGCTTGAAGGAGACTTTGGAAAACTTTGTGACAAAAGGTGAAATTGCTCTTGATGTCACAATGTTATCTATGCTATCAAAAGGTGCCATTTACATATAAGAAACGGTTTCATCCCTGTTGTCATTTAGGTTTAATTAGAGATACCATAGAAAGGCCTTATAGGGTAAAGGGTTAAAAGTTGTGTTAGCCTTATTAATTCAGGGTAAACAGCATTTTCTCCTTTTCCCACAATATTTTCAAATAAATGTTTCTGAGGGCTGTTATAAGTCAGGATCATGTGGTAAAGGGTTAAACTGCAGCCAAATACCATACCGTATGATGAATGGCCAAGAATGAAATGTGGTATCCGACATGAATGGGCATTTGCCATGAAATTTATTGGAAAATGTCGGAATCTTTTTTTTTTTTTTTTAATGAGGGTCATTCATTTAAATGTGTCACTTTTAGGCCTTCATACCACATGACCATATGTGTCATATGACCATATGTGTCACATATAACAGTATTTTCAGAAGCAAGTTGTTTTTAAATATGAATAAAATTTTGTTTTGATTGGTTCATTCTTTTAAAATTTATTTAGAATTAAAGTAGGTGCATTCGTATACACTGGCTATATTACTGACCATTCAACCTAGAAAAAATTTTTTACAACCCAGAGAATTCAGCCTTTTTGAGAACTTCCTGGGAAAAAAGGAAATTGCTGATACTTATCATTTTCTTGTTTTCCCACAATTTTCGCCACCATAATAATGGCAAATTCCTTCATTAGAGCCACTTTTAAATTTTTTGTCTGCAAATTCTCTCAATTTAGGCAAGTCATCATTCTTTATAATGGGTAAAGGTTTCAGCAAACCTTTTGCAAGCCCAGTTACTTTTTATGTCCATGAGTAAAATAAGATTTAAGTGAAAGCCAACAAGTATCGGAATCTTTTTTTTTTCGAACGAGGGTCATTCATTTAACCCTTTCCCAAACAATCCCTGGTTTTTACGGGTCTGGAATAGTAGCCTTTTGAAAACATTGTGGGAAAAGGAGAAAATGCTGGTAACCAGCATTTTCTCCTTTTCCCACAATGTTTTCTACCCTATCATAGAAATAATTTTTTCAGCAAGAGTTGAATTGTCGTCTGCAAATGCTTTCAATTTGGTCTAGTCCAAAAGTTTGTCGTTTGGTAAAGGGTTAAATGTGTCACTATTAGGCCTTCATATCACATGACCATATGTGTCACATGACCATATGTGTCATATGACAATATGTGTCACATATAACAGTATTTTCAGAAGCAAGTTGTTTTTAAAATTTATATGCATAAAAGTTTGTTTTGATTGGTTCATTCTTTTAAAGTTTATTTAGAGTTAAAGTAGACCTGTGCAGTTGTTTTTACTGGCTACATTACTGACCGTACAACTCAGGTTGGTTGAACAAGTGAACTGTTAACCTTTTAATGCACAATGCCGAATTTCAACAACCCTGGGAAAGAAGCCTTTGGAAAACGTTGTGAGAAAAAGGAGAAAATGTTAGTTACGAGCATTTTCTCCTTTTCCCAAAATGTTTTCTACCCAGTCAAAGAAAAATTGCACCATTTAGGCCACATTGAAATTGTCATCTGCAAATGCTTTCAGTTTGGACAAAGCTAAAATTTTGTTGTCTGGTAAAGGGTGAATATTGTTGAAAATGTTTTGAACTCTTTTATAGATGACAAAATTTTAGAAATGAAAGCATTTCAGCTGAAAACTTTACTGTAATTCCAATGATGGGATTTATCTTTGAAAGGGTAATGAATATTGTGGTCAAAGGAGAAAGTGTCAGATTAACCCTTTACTCCATAGATACTCATTTTGATGCATCAACAACAGGCAGCTTTTGAAAACATTGTGGGAAAAGGAGAAATTGCTCGCAGTGAGCAATTTCTCCTTTTCCCACAATGTTTTTCACTCAATCAGATAATTGTCTCCCCATCTGTTCATGTTTTCGACATCATATCTTTATTTGCTGCTGAAATGGAAGAGCCTCAAATTGGCATATGAGGTAAAGGGTTAACTTACTCTTCCCTATTTCTTACAGTGTTTTCAAAGTCTTTTTCCTCGGGTGTGTTATGAATTAGCAAAGAGTTAACCCTTTACCAAACAACAGAATTTTAGACTCGTCTGAATTGAAAGCACTTGCAGACGACAAAGTAAACATCACTCAAAAATTGAAATTTGTTTCCAGTGCAGTGTGTCAGGACTTGGCCAAGAGTTAACACTTTACCAAACAACAGAATTTTAGACTGGTCTGAATTAGAAGCACATACAGACGACAAAGTAAACATAACTCAAAAATTGAAATTTGTTTCCAACGGGGTAGAAAACATTGTGGGAAAACAAGAAAATGCTGGTTACCAGAATTTTCTCCTTTTCTCACAACATTTTCTAAAGGCTTCTTTGTCAGGGTCATCAAAAGTAGGGATTGTGTGGTAATGGGTTAATCTTGATTTTCTAAGCGCGTGCAGATTGTGCAAAACTATCATTCTACATATAGACCTATTTGTGCGAGAAATGAGCCAGACCGAGTAGCTCATTGGTTAGCGAATCTGACTCATGACCTGGAGATTGCGGGTTCAATACTGGGTTGCATTTCATTACATTCAGAAAGAGCAATATCTTTACCTATCATCTTGTTTTAACTCTTTACCTCACAATCCCGATTTTTAATGACCCTGAGAGAGAAGTCCTCTGAAAACATTCTTGGAAAAGGGGAAAATGCTGGTTACCAGCATTTTCTCCTTTTCCCACAATGTTTTCTTCCCTTCCCCCCCAAAATTTCCATTTTTCAGTCACATTTATTTTGTCGTCTGCAAATGCTCTCAATTTAGACCAGTCTGAAATTTTGTTGTTTGGTAAAGAGTGAAAACATGCTGAAGATGATTAAAAATGTTTCTGTACAATGGGACCTTTAACAAAATAACAGTCACAGACCAGTCTACTCTGTAAGCATTAAATTTTAAGATGACAGATGTATCTTAACTCTTTACCAAACGACAAAATTTTAGACTGGTCCAAAATGAAAGCCTTTGCAGACGACAAAATAAACGTGACTAAAGAATTGAAATTTGTTTTAGGAAGGGAAGAAAACATTGAGGGAAAAGGAGAAAATGCTGGTTACCAGCATTTTCTCCTTTTCCCACAACGTTTTCAAAAGGCTTCTTTTACAGGGGTGTTAAAAGTCGGGATTGTGTGGAAAATGGTTAAATGACAGGATTTGTCTTTGAAAGATGGAAAGGCGTTGTCTGTAAAATTGAAAATGCTGGTTACCAGTATTTTCTCCTTTTCATCTAATTTTTTCAAAAGGTTTTTTCCTCAGTGTCATCAAAAGTCTGTAATTTGTGGTAAATGTTTGTACTGTTTGTTTTAGCCATGAAGTAAATCCAAACTTAAGTGGGAAAGATTCTACTTCCTCTGTTCAGTCCAATACATCAGAAGAGGGCAGCACCAGTAGTATAAGTAGTGTTGAGGGAGATATGGATGTGACATCCTCCACTGATGATTGTGATGATGACATTAACTACTTAAATGATAGTTGTCATGACGACCAAGAAAATCTATATAGCCTTGACCTTTCAAGGTTTGAAGATGATGAAAACACTCAAGAAGTTTATAAGAAGTGAGAGTTTACTTTTGTATCCGTAAAATTTTTCATGTACATGTGTAATGAAGTTCACGTACCTGTACATCTAAACACTAGGAGTGTATTCCTTTTGCTACTCCGAACACTCCAAACATGTTCTAGGTCAATGGAGTATTTAGAACACTTTGCCTTATTCTTCAGAACATGTTCTGACTGTTCTAATCCAATTGAGGTGTAGTAATGAATGGTTGCTAGGTGATACAAGATGTCTGAAAGACGGACAATTCATCATGGCAAAATTTTCATTTGTTCTTTTTTACAGCATGAGTACCATAAATAGGGGCATAGTAGACTCGTCTCTACTCTCTCTCTCTGCAGCTAATCATTTCCTTAACTAACACAGCTATGACAATAGCTCTTGGAACAACCATCATGCCAATGTACTTTCATTTCAATATGGTTTAGAACAATGTTCAGAACATACTTCCAGAACTGTGTATTGTGTTCTGAAATATTTCTTTCACACATTCCAGAACAGCATTCCAAAACACAGAACATTGTGCCAAAACAGGCAAAAGGAATATGCCCTAGGAGTGCCTTTTGCTACTAACCGATAATTTGGTTTTATGGACAGTGTGACTCAAAATCAGGCTGCACAAAAAGTATAGCTTGATATTTGATCTACATTGTTTACTATGTTGAAACATTCTTGACCAGAGCAACTCTCAGACTGCTATTTTTTGGCCTTTTTTGACCCGCAAATGTTCATACGGTGTACATGGCAGTCTTTAACTCTTTACCAGACGACAAAATTATGGACTGGTCCAAATTGAAAGCATTTGCAGATGACAAAATAGACGTGGCTCAGAAGTTGAAATTTTGTTTGGGAAAGGTAGAAAACATTGGTCACCAGCATTTTCTCCTGTTTCTACAATGTTTTCTAAAGGCTTCTTTCTTAGGGCCGTCAAAAGTAGGGATTGTGTGGAAATGGGTTGAAAATGGAAAGAAAAAATTATTTCAGCCTTATTGTAATTACCAGTTTCCAATTTTGGTGCTACAAATCTTAACCCTTTACCAAACAATCCCTGGTTTTTACGACCCCGAGATAAAAGACTATTGAAAATATTGTGGGAAAAGGAGAAAATGCTGGTAAGCAGCATTTTCTCCTTTTTCCACAGTGTTTTCTACCCTGCTGGACACTAATTTCAATTTTTGGCTTACGTTTGTTGACTGCCAGTGCTTTCAATTTGGACCACTCTAAAATTTTGTCATTTGGTAAAGACTTATAGTGTCTGTCCCTACTTACAAACAACAAAGTTTGGATGAGTCCAAATTGAAAGCATTTCCAGACAATGCATGAAAAGTGACTGGAAAAATGAAATTGTTTTGGAAAAGGTTAGAATATATTGTGGGAAAAGGAGTGGTTACCAGCATTTTCTCCTTTTCCTACATTGGGATTGTGTGGTGAAGTATCAGTAGTAAGTGTGAGGGTTACGATCAGATGGCCTTAAATGAGCAATGTTGAAATATTCTGGTCAAAACAACCTTGAAATTGTTACTTACAGATCTATTACCTGAATAAAAGTATCTGTTCTGTAAACCTTTTACCACGCAATCTAAACTTTTAACAACCCTGAGAAAGAAGCCATTAGAAAAGATCGTAGGAAAAGATGAAAATGTCCCCTTATGCTGGGCTCTTGCTTTCAACTCTTTTACACAATCCCAACCTTACACTTCCCTGAGAAAGAAAGCTTTTGTAGCAAAAGGAGAAAATTCTAGTAACTAGTGTTTTTTCTCTATCCCACATTTTTTTCTGTCTTTTCAAGGACTAGTGCTATCATTTGAATATCATTTGAAGTCTTGTCTGTAAATTGCTTCATTATGGACATGTCTAAAATTTTGCCATGTGATAAAGCATCAATCAGTTATGCAGTATTTTTGGCTTTGAATTCCATTGAAAATGCAGCTACAGCTAGGTGTTGGCACACACTTGTATTGCTCTTATTACAGGTATGTCAGTTTTGCGGTGCTATGTGAAAAACCACCAAAAGTGAAAATAGGTCTGGATCTAGAGGATAATGTGTCTCTGTATGTATTGGTCTTATGTGCCTAACTACACTGATCTTTGCTCCATCTTGGTCTGCTATCTTTAGTTGTCTTTGGGGTTTCATTTATATAAATAGAGGATATTCGTTTTTTTCAGTGAAAGATCGAAATTTATTTCATCGAGTGAACTCCATCGGAAATATTTTCACAAAAATATTACCGATGGTGTTCACCAGATGAAATAAATTTCGATCATTCACTGGAAAAAACAAATATTCTATTTATTTCATGCTTTGGGTGGAGCTTTATCAAAATCCACTTCAGTTCTTTTCCTTTATTCCCTATGGTGTACCCTTCCCACATAGCAATGCATTACAATATTACGTCAAGCGCAAGAAATGTAAGGTATATGACATCATTTCCCATTTGGTTGTGAGGCATGCGCAATTTACCTAGGCAACAAGAACATGAAAATCTGTATTTTCACTGTTGGTACCAGTGTAAGATTTTCACTTCTATTTCTCGATATCCTACCGGAAAGCATGAAATAATCTCTGCTTTCTCCTTATAATAAGATAGAATTGTAGAAAGCATTGGCAGGAAAAAAATTGAATTATGTGATAAGGTCAAATTATGGGTTTTGTTTGTGAAAGGAATGAAAACGTCTTGGGAAATGTAGCAAATGCTGTTGACAAGCATTCAGTGTTTCAGCCAGCTTGAATAAGAAAGGGGCCAGTTGGCCCCCTGAAGTCCTAAACAGGGGCCAATCATTGTTAGCAAGGGGGTAGGGAAGGGTGTGTATTCTTTCAATATTAGACTGAATACATGTCTATAACATTTTTTTAAAATACCTTGGGAACTATAGATTCTCCTAGCTTTCAAGTTTGTCCATTTCTATACAGCTTTGCCAAAGTCAAACAACCATATCTGATGACATAGCAATCTTTCTTCACAGAGAATCCAATGATGAATACAAGAATGATATTTACTGTGTAGAACAGCCGACAGTCAGTCGAAGATCCAGAGATATCTATCAGAAATATGTGAAATGTGGTCGAGAAGGTGCGTCAGAGCCATCAGATATAAACAAGGATATTTATAGAAACTATGTCAGGCAGCTTTACAGATAATGTCGAAGGTTTTATAGGATTGCAAATTAAATAGTGTAAAGCAATGTAGAAAAAGTTTAAGTGTGCCAATCATCATACATGAAAGGATATTTATAGAAACTGTCCTTTAACACTTTACCAAACGACAAAATTTAAGACTGGTCCAAATTGAAAGCATTTGCAGACGACAAAATAAATCTTATTAAAGAATTGAAATTTGTGTTAGGAAGGGAAGAAAACATTGTAGGAAAAGGAGAAAATACTGGTTACCAGCATTTTCTCCTTTTCTTACAATGTTTTCAAAAGGCTTCTTTCACAGGGGTGTTAAAAGTCGGATTGTGTGGTAAAGGTAAGCAAAAATTGCTGAGAACATGGGTAGAAGCCATCAGATACGAATAAGGATATTTATAGAAACTATGAAAGCCAATTAGTACAAATAACGTCAGAGGGTTTTAGCTCATCTGAGCACAAAGTGCTCAGAGTGAGCTATTGTGATCACTCACCATGCATCTGTATCTGTCGTCCGTCCATTTCACATTTCTTTGTTTACACTCAAGCATCTACAAATATCGACCAATCAGCACAAAACTTGGTCAAAATATATATGACCATAAGATCTCTGATTATTATTATTATGACCAGACCATCTGGAGTTATTTGCCCTTGAATTAGAAAAATTAAGGAGTGCATTGCACAAGAACGATTACTCTTCCTAGCATGAACTTTTAGTTATCCCCCCCTTTGACCTTCAATTTTATAGCACTCCTTGATTGTCCAGAGCAAAAATTTTTTATCTTAAGTAGGAATGAATTGAAATTTGGTATAGTTATTTGTAGCAAGTGGAGTGCACAGCAACTGGAACTCTAACATGTGCTGTCTTTGAGTTATTATACCTCCCACGAACTTGGTTTGTGGAGTCATCCGTCCTTCCATGTGTCACGAAATGTTGTCCGGAGTATAACTTCAAAATTATAATAGCTAGTGACTTCAGACTTCACACACAGGTAGATCACATAGAGGAGAAGTGCAGTGTACAAAACCATAACTCTGTTCCAACTGTTTTTCAAGTTATTGCCCTTTGTAAATTTTAACTTTGAAATTTTGTGCGGGGCATAACTTCAAAAGTAAAGAAGCTAGTAACTTTGAACTTCACACACAGCTAGATCACATTTAGGAGAAGTGCAGTATACAAGAACCATAACTCTATTCCAACTGTTTTTCAAGTTATTGCCCTTTGTAAATTTTAACTTTGGATTTTTGTCTGGGGCATAACTTCCAAAGTAAAAAAGTTAGCTTCAAACTTCACACACAATTAGATCACTTAAAAGAGAAGTACAGTGTACAAAAACCATTACTATATTCCAACCTTTTTGGGGATTATTGCCCTTTGTAAATTTTATCTTTAAATTTTTGTACGGATCAACATTACCTCAAAAGTAAATAAGCTAGTAACTTCCAACTTCAAACACAGCTAGATCACATTGAGGAGAAATGCACTGTTTAAGAACCATAACTCTGATCCAACATTTTTTTTAATTATTGCCCTTTGCAAATTTTAACTTTGAATTTTATCTGGGGCCTAACTTGCAAAGTACCAAAGCTAGTAACTTCAAACTTTATGTAGAATTAGATCATCATAAAGCAAAGTGCACTTTAGAAGAACCATAACTATATTTCCTCTATTTTTAAGAGTTATTTCACTTTGTAAATTATATTTTTTTCATTTTTGTCTGGGGCATAACTTCCACAGCATAAAAGCTAGTGACTTCAAACTTCATATACAGATAGACCACATTAAGGTCAAATGCAGGGTACAAGAACCATAAGTCTATTTCCACTGGCTATTTAATTTTTTTTTGTACTAAGCCATTCTGCATTCCATTACAAAGAACATTTTTTGTAACAAGGAGCTGGTGGGGGGTATCATCATGTTTAGTGATAGCTCTAGTTTCTCGTTGAATGTCATTTTTACAGCATTTAGTGCCTGTCCAGAATATAACTTTGTATGCTTGGTGTGCATGTTCGTTGCAATATTACAGAGTACAGTGAGAAGAACAATAACTCTACCCAGTGCAGATTTTGAGTAATTCCACTTCATTTTTACAGTGTTTTTTTGCTTGTCCGGAGAACTTCCAAGTCTCAAGTCAAAATGTGACAATTTGCAGGTCTTGTTTCATTACCGTTTGGCCTTGAACCTTGATATTTGGTATTTATCTTTATTTTAGACCTTTACTGCTTGGTACTCAGGTGAGCGATATAGGACCATCATGGTCCTCCTGTTATGATCACATGAGTGAAATGTCATAGAAAAGGTGTGAAAGAGATGGTGTGTTTAGTGTACTAATGTGTTCCAAGATATTTATGGTACATGAACTTTGATCTCAAATCTTAATTCACGAAATTTTAAAAAAAGAAAAAATAGCCTCAAAATAGCCAAACTTTGGTCTTCTTTCTTTAGTATAAAATACATGTATCCTCCTAACCCTTGAACACACTATCTCAAGTTTTAATGCCTCTGGGAAGGAGGCCTTTTGAGCACATTGAGGAAAGAGGAAAATGCAGTAACTAGCATTTTCTCCTTTTTCCACAATATTTTCTCTAATACTGTGATGTGATTCCATATTTTATCTGCCACATTCCATGTAGAATGATGTCATTCTTTATAGAGTGACATCGTTCTGTATAAAGTAAGTAAGTGAGTTATTCAAAGGAATATTGTCTTCATCCGCATTTTAAATCTAAGTTTGAACATGTTCTCATTTAGAATTGGTTATGTTAGAATCCAAATAATCTTCTTTCTGTGGTTGAGTAGTATTTAGAGCATCTTCTCTGTCATTTGAAAAGGAAAAAGTGTAAAGGCAAAATGGTGCAATTTTTCAATTTTGTGTACAATGTCTAAGATTTTATTCAAATTTTGATTCTTTCGGTTTGCTTCAAATTTTGATTCTTTTCATATTCACGGACTGTGCATTGCGGTTTTGCTTTCATAAGTACTCGAAACAGTGGTGATTTATTCAGTGGAATGTAATCCACATCCATGTTATTACACTATGTATGACTTGTTTTCCTTTAACTCTTTACCACACGACAAAATTTTGGACTGGTTCAAATTGAAAGTATTTGCAGACGACAAAATAAAGGTGACTGAAAAATTGAAATTTGTTCTGGGAAGGGTAGAAAACACTGTGGGAAAAGGAGAAAATGCTGGTTACCAGCATTTTCTCCTTTTCCCACAGTGTTTTCAAAAGGCTTCTTTCTCAGGGGCGTCAAAAGTAGGGATTGTGTGGTAATGGGTTAAGATTTGGTAATGTTAGAATTCAAATAATCTTTTTTCTGACATGGTTTATCATTCATTCTAACATAATATGCGACTTTGGCTCTATAAACACAGTGCAAAGAAAACATGGTAAAATCTGCGACAATCCATGTAGAGTGACGTCATCCTATATCGAGTGACGTCATTCAATGAGTGAGTTATTCAATGGAACATTATCTTCATCCGTGTTTTCACTCTAATTTTGAACTTGTTTTCCTTTCACTGAGAATTGGCCATGTTAGAGTCGAAATAATCTTCTTTCTATCGTGGTTTATCGTTCAATAAACCACGTTGTGAGTTATGAGGCGCAATGAATAACCTACTCGGGCGATCGCCCTCGTGGATTATTTATTGTGCCTCATAACTCACAACATTACTGTGGTTTATTGAACGATATACCACAATAGAAAGAAGATTATTTCTTAAATATACCATGTGAGGTATGAGATGCAGTGAATAAACCACTTGGGCTATCACCCATGTGGATGATTTATTGTGCCTCATAACCATGGTTTATTGAATAATAAACTAAAATAAAAAGATTATTCCTTAACCCTTTACCAAACAATCCCTGGTTTTTACGACCCTGAGAAAGAAGCCTCTTGAAAACATTGTGGGAAAAGGAGAAAATGCTGGTAACCAGCATTTTCTCCTTTTCCCACAATGTTTTCTACCCTGTTGGAAACCAATTTCAATTTTCGAGTTATGTCCATTTTGTCGTCTGCAAGTGCTTTCAATTAGCACCAGTCTAAAATTTTGTCGTTTGGGAAAGGGTTACATCCTCGGATACCCCGGGGTCTCCCTATTTGCTACGCTACATCGACCCTGGGACAACTGACTGATAAAACTTTGAATCAGTCGCCGAAAATCGATACGAAGCGTCATAGCGTACCGTACACTCGCCCATCACAAAATGATGATGGAACCAATGAAAAGCCAGCATTCGGCCAGCGGTAAAGCGAGGGAAATACAACTAATTGTCCCAGGGGTCGATGTAGCGTAGCAAATAGGGAGATCCCGGGGTATCCGAGGATGAAAGGGTTAAGTCTAAGGCGAAGTATACATATCTTTATACCCCCGCAAAAGGAGTGTTTTTGGGGGTATACTGGAATCAGCCTGTATGTCTGTGTGTCAGTCTATAAACAAAATGAAAGCGCTAGTGGGAGTGTTATGTCACTTTCAGTGACAATTCTAATTTGTTCTGAACAAGTGCAATATTAATTGATAAGGTGCAATGATACAGCAATAAACTTTCTAAAACATACATGTAGTTATTTATGATGTTGACTGTCAAAGTTTCTTATTAACTCTTTACCAAACGACAAAATTTTAGACTGGTTCAAATTGAAAGCATTTGCAGACGACAAAATAAAGGTGACTGAAAAATTGAAATTAGATCTTGGAAGGATAGAAAACACTGTGGGAAAAGGGGAAAATGCTGGTTACCAGCATTTTCTCCTTTTCCTAGTGTTTTCAAAAGGCTTCTTTCTCAGGGGCGTCAAAAGTAGGGATTGTGTGGTAATAGGTTAAATATAAAGGCATTTAGAGCATTTTGATTGATTTTTATTGATTTTTTACTCACATGTTTGGACTATGCTATGCAAATAGTCTAAAGGCATTGGCAACATTTTGCAAGAATTTTTTCTTGATTTTTTTACACGCTTGGTTAGACTATGCAAATATATCTCATGTAAGTAGGAACACTTATCTTACGAACATGAAAGTTCACAATAAATACATGGCTGAAGTACGAACTGACAGGATTCAAACCCATGACAGGCAAATGTCCTCTTGTTCCATATTTAAAAGACCAGTACCATTACCACTGAGCTAAAGAGATATTTCTCCAATGCATTTGTTAGGTATTGTATTTAAATCGGGATGAAGCCATGCATGAAGGAGTGGTCTCCTGAAACACACCCCCTCTTAAAATAGTCATTTATGGATGACTCTAAGCCTTACTTCGCAGGAAGTCCTTTCTGGACAACATGATTAATGGCTCAATGGCCTATCCCAGACGAGCCCCCATTTTACGAACATGAAAGTTCACATCAAATGCATGGCTGACTTACAAACCAGTTTTGGTGGATTTGAACCCACGACGGGCAAATGTCCTCTTATTCAAGGTTTAAAAGACCAATACTATAACCACTAGACAAAGAGATATTTCCTCAAATGCAGTTGTAAGGTGTTGTATTTAAATCAGGACTAAGCCATGAAAACATTGTAGACATTGTAGGAAAAGGATAAAAGTGCTGGTTAGCAGTATACTCAGATTTTTATACTCCTGAAGGGGCATGTTACGTTATAGGTGGCCCTTCAGATTTTGGGACGAAAATTTAACAAAAATGCAAAGAAATCACCCCTATACTCCCAAAGCCTTTTAATTTTTATTCATAAAACCCCAGTAGTCGAAAACTGTCCGACAACACGAGAAATAAGAGATTTACTACAGCCCAGGCTGACACCAACTGGAGACACGTTCTATTTTTAGATGAACAATTTGCTCATTTTCATACAAGAATACACAGACGACATTTCATACGTAGCATCCGAAGACATTATGGAAAATAAGTATTACATGTTTGTTATGTAATGGAATTTAATCGGTATGAGTCAAGTGCCAGTCACTTGACATTCCCAAAATGCTTTAATGATTTTGATGTGAAATCTAATATACCTCAACTCTTTACCAAACGACAAAAGTGTAGACCAGTCCAAATTGAAAGCATTGGCAGATGACAATGTCAGTATGGCTCAAAAGATGAAATTTATCTCAGAAAGGTTAGAAAACATTGTGGAAAAAGGAGAAAATGCTAGTTTCCAGCATTTTCTCCTTTTCCTACAATGTTTTCAAAAGGCTTCTTTCTCAGGGTCGTTAAAAGTCGGGATTGTGTGGTAAAGAGTTAAGGGGCTACGTAGCCTTTTAACCCTTTCCCAAACAATCCCTGGTTTTTACGGGTCAGGAATAGAAGTTTATGAAAAGATTGTGGGAAAAGGAGAAAATGCTGGTAACCATCATCTTCTCCTTTTCCCACAATGTTTTCTACCCTATCATATAGAAAAATCATCTTTTTAGCAACTGTTTATTTGTCATCTGCAAAATGCTTTCAATTTGGTCTGGTCCAAAATTTGCCATTTGGAAAAGGGTTAAGGGAACACCATCAAATTTTTTTTTGTAATTTTATTGATGATTTGTATTATTTTTTCATATGAATTTCAGTGATATATATATCTTTTAATTTGGCGAGATGAAAAAATTCTAAATACATGTACCCACCTTTAAGGCCCTGGTCACCTGTCTGTCTGTCCATCCATATGATAGCAATTTCTTGTGTGTGCAACATCTACAGTTTCCATTGGAATAAATTCAAATTTACCATACTGAATCCCTATGATATGTAGTTGTGCATGTGAGTCTAGAAATGTGAATCTAGGCAAGTGTTCTAGATTTTAACCCATTTCATTGACAAGCCCCTTCAGGTGTACATGTGCCACTCAGGCTCTGCAAAGCTCTTGTCTCCCAAAGTTTTCAAAAGCTCGTTCATGGATCATTGAAATGGGATTTTTTGGTAAAAGGTTGACGATTTCTTTTATGTATCATCTATTGAACTTAGTGGCCGTTTTCTAGTATTGTCATTTGGACAGGATTTAGTCATCTCTCATTGCATGTATTTTGTATTGCTTATTTGGAAAAGCAATATGAAATGGGCTGGAAAGGGAAATTTAGAAATAAATGAATTAGTAAGTGTTCTGGCTGTTGATATGACCGATATAATTTTGAAAAAGTTTCGTACACACAATTAGGTCAAAATTCTAGAAAAGCATATACAGGTGTACCGGCTGTTAACCCATTACCACACAATCCCTACTTTTGACGCCCCCTTAGAAGGAAGCCTTTTGAAAACACTGTGGGAAAAGGAGAAAATGCTGGTAACCAGCATTTTCTCCTTTTCCCACAGTGTTTTCTACCCTTCCCAGAACAAATTTCAATTTTGCATTTACCTTTATTTTGTCGCCTACAAATGCTTTCAATTTGGACCAGTCTAAAATTTTCTCGTGTGGTAAAGAGTTAAGATGTGACAATGTTTAAAATTTTGTTAGACATGAACTACTCATATGAAGTAAGGGGTATATATATATTTTCAAACTGCCTTTTGTACATTAATAATAAATATATATAAACATGTACAATTAAATACCTGTCTATATAAGAATTACAAAAATAAATTCTATCTTAAATATACTCTTTATTTTCATTTAATAATCATAGTTAACAAACTCCAATATTGAAATTGGTAGCAAATACATGATACTTTAAAGAAACGAAACTTGGATACCAAACCAATATCTAACACTTATTCCATGATATGTCTGCATTATAATCAATACACCTGACAACTATCTTGGGAAGTACATAACAAAGCCTGCATAAAACAGTTACAACGAAATTTACATTGAAAAAACAAAACAACTCAACCCTATACAGTTGACAAGTATCATTTCAACTTTATGGCTAATAAATAATAAAAATCAACTACAAATTAACCCCTTTCAAAGCAATCCTGTTTTTTCATGATACTGTATAAGCGTTTTTGTGATGGCGAAATTTTTGGAATTTTGTGTATTTAAAAATTTGCGAACTTTTCTATTCCTGATTTTTTACCAAAAGTGCAACAGCAAATAACAAGTATCTTTTATTTGCAAACATCGGTGATTTGCAAATATTTGACACATGTATTGCAAATATTTTGACACATGTATTGCAAATATTTTGACACATGTATTGCAAATATTTGACACATGTATATCAGTAATCGAAAAGATAAGTTTTGACACATGTATATCAGAAATCAGAAAGAAAGTATCAGGAAAAAAAGTATCTGAGAAGAGGTATAAGATTTTGCTAGGATCACGAAAAAAAGAATCGGTCTTTACAAATATCCATTTAAGTCCTATAATAATGATTTTGATACTTTAAGCAATTAATATTTGACATTTTAGCACACTAAAAGTGCAACTTAGAAATATGATTTTATTTTTCTTCAAAGTTTCAATAAGCCTTTTACCTTTTTAAGTTGGTGAACATTTAACTTTGCAAATTTCAGACACTGTAAATCAATCAGTAAAGTGAAAGCCCAATCAGAAATCAAATAAAATGATGATTGAAGACATGTTTTAACCATTTTAACAACATCAGTGACTTAGCGAAAATTAGACCTCAATTAGAATTGTAAAGATTACAAGTAACAAAACTACACCAACCTATAAACACAAATCAAAAACAGTTCAATTGCTACTGTTTTATCCCAGCGACTTGCAGGTATTGGCAACCAAACAGGAGTGTTTGCAAACACCTTCAAAATATCATACCAGAAAAAGGAAAAATAACATATTTCATTTCCTTTCTGAACAAAGTCAATTTACCCTTACATCTAAATTTAACATCATTTTGTCAGTTTACTTCAAAAATCTTGTAACTACAGCTTGAAACAAGCTGTAATTATGAGGTTTTTGAAGTAAACGGATGATATACCATATAATTAGTCTCTGTTTTGGCAATCAATACTCTCCCCTTCCCCCCATTTATTTTTTTGATACTTTTTATCCTGATTCTTTTTTTCCTGATACTTCCTTTCCAACTTGTAGTTGATATCATATCACTGGTATATATCTTGCATATTCCTACCATAAAACCCAACACCAAATGATTGATAGACTGTAAAAGCAAAGGCTTGAAATGCTTGAAACAAGCGTTTTTCTCCTTTTTCACCACAAGTTTTTCTACCCTTTCAAAGTCAGATCCATGCAATAGATCCACATTTAACGTCGTATGCAAATACTTCAACTCTTTACCTAACAACAAATATTTAAACAGGTCTGAATTAAAAGTATTCGAAAACAAACAAAAAGTGGCTGCAAAGATGGACTATGAGAATGACAAAATGCGGATCATCAGCATTTTCTTTCTTGCCCATAATTTTTTCACAAGCCCTCTTTCGCAAAGTCATTTAAACTCGGAATTGTAAGGTAAGGTTGAATTTGTAGGAGTCTGTTTTCCAGTAACAGTTTTACACAACACAGCTATATAGATCTAGATATGAACAGTATCAAGAATAAATTACTGAAGTACCGGTTATTCAACAACTAAAAGTTTCAACAAAAAGATCATCAAATGGGAATAAAACACATGGAAATTCAAGTAAATTATCAAACATCTTGGAGAAAATTATAATTTAACCCTTTGCCACACAATCCCGACATTTAACGACCCTGAGAGAAAAGCCTTATGAAAACATCATGGAAAAAGGAGAAAATGCTGGTAATCAGCATTTTCTCCTTTTCTCACAATGTTTTCTACCCTATCAAAGACAAAAATTATTATTTAAGCTAGATTTATTTTGTCGTCTGAAAATGCTTTCAATTTGGACTGGTCTGTATTTACATGTACCTTGTGTAGTAAAGTGTTAAGAGAAAAATGTCAAACATCTTAGAGAAAATTATAATTTAAGAGAAAAATGTGCTACTGATAGAACAGTAAGTAAAGGAATGTGATAATTCAGAGGACTTTTGAAAAGTTAGTTAGCACAAAGAGGACTTAGCAACAACCAAATACCCTAGTAAATGATCAAAATGCAATCATAGATTAAGCCTTTCCCAAACAACAAGTTTTAGACTCTTCCAAACTGAAAGAGTTTGCAGACGACAATTTCAACTTTTATAACAGTGGAAGAAAATTACCTGAACGGGCAGAAAACACTGTGGGACAAGAGCTTCGCAAAGCGGCGCATATACGCCCGAAGGGGCTTGTCAGTGAAATGAGTTGAAATGACGGAAGGGCCATGAATGAAGAGTAGTTAATCTCCATGATATGTGAAAAATATTAAAGGGCAATAACTAAAAAAAGAAAGGGTGGCACAGTTACAAATTTTGTAAATTGCTGTTCTCCACAAGGTGTTCTATCAGTTTTGAAAGGTTCAAGATCATAGCTTTTATATTTTAGAAATTATGGCCCAGACGAAAATTCAAAGAGAAAACTAACAAAGGGCAATAACTAAAAAAAGAAGGATGGCAGAGTTATGGTTCTTGTGTAGTGCACTTCTTTATAATGTGTTCTATAAGTCTTTGAAGTTTCAAGATGATAGGTTTTAAAGTTTGGGAGTTATTGCCTGGACAAAAATTCAAACTAAAAAATTAACAGAGGGCAATAACTAAAAAAATAAAAGTCGCCGAGTTACGGTTCATGTGCACTGCACTTCTCCATAAAGTGTTCTATCGGTGTATGAAGTTGCAAGTTATTAGCTTTTATAGTTTGGAAGTTATGGCCTGAACAAAAATTCAAACTGAAAATTAACAAAGGGCAATAACTCAAAAAATAAAAGTGGCAGAGTTATGGTTCATATGCGATGCACTTCTCCACAATGTTATCTATCAGTGTATGAAGTTCAAAGTTAATAGCTTCTATAGTTTAGAAGTTATGGCCTGGACAAAAATTCAAACTGAAAATTAACAAAGGGCTGTAACTCAAAAAATAAAAGTGGCAGAGTTATGGTTCTTGTGCACTGCACTTGTCCATAATGTGTTCTATCAGTGTATGTAGTTTCAATTTAATACCTTTTATGGTATGGAAGTTATGGCCTGAACAAAAATTCAAAGTGAAAAGTTGGTCATTTCAGAAATCAAGGGCAGATAATTTTGGAACGGAAACAGCGATCAAAATTCTAAGACCCAGGTGCACAACTAGACATCATGGAGATTCATTGTGGCAAGTTTCAAATAATTCCGATGAAAACTGTAGGAGGAGTTGCGCACACAAGAAATTGCTAACGGACGGACGGACGGACGGACGGACGGACAGACGGACGGACGGACGGACGGACGGACGGACGGACGGACGGACGGACGACCGGGGGTATAACATAATACGACCCTTCGGGCGTATAAAAAGGAGAAATTGCTCGTTACGAGCAATTTCTCCTTTTCTCACAGCGTTTTCAAAAGACTTGCACTGCAGACACATAAAAACAAGGGCTTGTTTGGGAAACGGTTAAAGTAAGATTCTGTGATGTAATAAAAGTGAAAATTTATAACCAGGTTTTCTTTTTGCCACAAAGATTTTCTAAATGTCCTCTTCTAAAAAAGTATAAGAAAAATTGTTACAGGTGGAAACCTTTAATGCATCTGGGAACCTTTAACTCTTTACCACACAGTCCCGACTTTTAACGACCCTGAGAAAGAAAGCCTTTTGAAAGCATTGTTGGAGAAGGAGAAAATGCTCCTTTTCCCACAATGTTTTCCATTCTTCTCCAATCAATTTTCAATTTTTGAGGCATATTTATTATGTCGTCTGCAAATGCTTTCAATTTCGACCAGTCTATAATTTTGTCGTTTGGTAAAGAGTTAATACAAGTATTGCTCAACCCTTTGACACACCATAAAACTTTGGACCTGTCCATATTGCAAACATTTGCAAACAACATGCATGTGGCTTGAATGATGAAATTTTTTACTAACTTTTTTTTAATCAGCATAATTTTATTGTCCCATCTCTTTAACCCTTTACTCCATAGATACTCATTTCTACGCATTGCTTGTCGAAGCCTTTGGAAAACATTGTGGCAAAAGGTGAAATTGCTCATGACAAGCAATTTCACCTTTTGTCAATGTTTTCTATGCTATCAAAAGGTATCATACACACATAAGAAACGGCTTCATCCTTGCTGTTATTTAGGGTCAATTAGAGATACCACAGAAATGCCTTATGGGGAAAAGGGTTAAGTTTTTTTCATAGCCTCCCTTGTTCAAGTAATAACAACTCTAGATTGTGTGGTAAAGGGTTGATCAAGATGGACAAGGGTATACATGTATATAGTTGGAAAATAACTTGCCAAACACCTAAGGAATAATCTGCTTTATTTGAAATTTACATACATACAAAACAATTGGTTGCTTTTGAACAGTGTTGGAATGTTTACAGATAATAAGTTATTAACCCAAGTATAAGATACAGTAGAACTGTCAAAGGTAAAGAATACCCCATCAATTACTGTCGCTTGATTAGGAAAAGATATTGAAAGCATCACAACCACTATCAGAGTAAATAATCATAATGTGGCTCATCACGCAAAAAGGGACCTTCCGGGAACTGCGAAAAGTGTCAACCCTGGTCAGCCTGCGCAAATTGCACAGGCTGACCAGGCTTGATGCTTTTCACTTTAATGAGATTTCTGTATGAAAAGTGGTCATTGTACCTCGTCATACAATCATTTTTTGAATTAACGACTTAAACCGACCTTCACTATTGTTGATCTGTTTTCATCTAATTGATACCAAGAATTCCCAGATGGTCCCTTTTTGGGTGCTTGGTCGGTCACATGTAACTTGCATGTAATCATTAGGGCTCCCCTCCAATTTTTTGCAAATTGACTAAAATCTATGGGAGAAAAGAACAGTATGCCGTGTCTATGTTAGGACAGATCAGATAGACCACCTGATTCCAGGAGGAGGTTGGGCAGGGTGTAAAAAGCATAGTGAAATATATTTATATTGATCAATACACAGTAAGTAAACATATGCAAGCAAAAAAAAATATTTCAAATGAAAGACAACCAACAAAGCTTGAACACATACAATGAAAAAAAAATCTATATAATTATATATATGGTAGTTTATAGTTACATACCTGGTACTTACAGTAATAATCTAATATACAACTTTTGCCTGAACAACCTTTGAAAACATTGTTGTAAAAGCATCTATTCCTTGTATCAAGTGACAGCACTCCAGATCAGAGGGAGTATCCGATGGTGTTCTAGCTGCATAACATAGGGTTTGATGGAGAGTAATCAGTATTTTCGATTTTGGAATCAAAATCACTCCCTCTATCTGGAGTGAGTTCTCCAGTCCGAACAATGGTCCTACAAACTGAAAAAAGTGATAAAAGTACCAAAGTTCATTTACATGAAACAGCTCCTCTTATGACATTGCATTCTACATCATAAGACAAAAATCTTTTCTTCCAGTATTTTCCTTTGCATTACTTTTCCAAGTGTTGGTTCATCTAAAGATCTGGCTGCACAACAATGACTTTCATGGTAAGTTTATATGCTCCCGTAACAAATTTTATGTTTTCTATTAATATGACATGGAATCAGATGTATCTTACTCTCCATTGCTATAAGAATATGTTTCACCAACTTATGACCATCTCCATTTCAACCATCACTGGAAGAAGAAATGAGATACAATTAGCATAATATCCCTTTTTAACCCATTACCAAACGACAATATTTTAGACTGGTCCAAATTAAAAGCATTTGCAGACGACAAAATTAAAGTGACTGAAAATTTGAAATTTGTTTTGTAAAGGGTAGAAAACATTGTGGGAAAAGGAGAAAATGCTGGTTACCAGCATTTTCTCCTTTTCCCACAATGTTTTCTAAAGGCTTCTTTCTCAGGGGCGTCAAAAGTAGGGATTGTGTTAATGGGTTAATCACACACCCTCCTTTGTTTTCAGTGTAATATACCCATTACGAATTTTTTTAATATTTGACACATATTTGTCTTGATACTACGATTGTGTGATGTCATCTTTGACATCATTCTGTACGCATTTTATGAAAGACAATGGGTTTTCTTTTATTGCTACTGCAGGTGCATCTAAAGATTGTTTTGTATCTTCTGATCTATAATTTGTGAAATATGTGATAAAAAGAATCGGGTATTTATATAAAATTTTATTAAACTTTTCAAGAAAAAAATCTTATTAACCCTTTACAACACAATGATGACTTGTGATGACCCTGAGGTAGAAGCTTTTTGAAAACATTGTGGAAAAGGGAGAAAATGCTGGTAACCAGCATTTTCTCCTTTTCCCACAACATTTTCTACCCTTCCTAAATCAAATTTCGATTCTTCAGTCACATTCTTTTGTTGTCTGCAAATGCTTTCAATTCATCCTCGGATACCCCCGGGTCTCCCTATTTGCTACGCTACATCGACCCCTGGGACAATTAATTGAATTTCCCTTGCTTTACCGCTGGCCGAATGCTGGCTTTTCATTGGTTCCATCATCATTTTGTGATGGGCGAGTGGACTGTAGGCTATGACGTTTCGTATCGATTTTCGGCCGCTGATTCAAAGTTTTATTAGTCAATTGTCCCAGGGATCGATGTAGCGTAGCAAATAGGGAGACCCCGGGGGTATCCGAGGATGCTTTCAATTTGGACCTGTCTACAAATTTGTCGTTTGGTAAAGAGTTAAGCAAGCCTTATTAACATTTTCCTTTGACTTGTTTAAATAAAATTTTTTATCACATAACCTCCTTTGTTTTCAGTGTAATATACCCGTTACGAATTTTCTTATCTTATACATGTGTAATATCACCATCTTGTGACGTCATTTTGAACATTTTTCATAGAAGCTAATGGGTTTTACGGATATTACTATGGGTGCATCTATAAAAGTTTTTGCATCTTCTGATTGACAATTTGTGAAATATGGTTATATGAAAAAAAACAGAATCTGACATTCCGTGGCATTTATGATGAAATTCTACTACACTCGTCAAGAAAAAATGTTATTAAGCTCGCCAAAGGCTCGCTTAACCAGCATTTTCTCCTTTTCCCACAATGTTTTCTACCCTTCCCAAACCAAATTTCAATTTTTCATTCACATTTATGTTTTTGTCTGCAGATGCTTTGAATTTGGATCAGTCTAAAATTTTCTCGTGTGGTAAAGAGTTAATAACATTTTCCCTATACTTGTTAAATAAAATTTTATCTCAAAAGCCAACTCATGTCAGATCCTATATATCTCAAATGCTATCTCATGTCAGATCCTATATAACCTGACAGCTCTTTACCCTTCATTGAACAATCCTGTGTTTAACTCTTTACCACACAAAAAAATTCTGGACCAGACCAAATTCAAAGCATTAGCAGACGACATAATTCAGTTTAGCTAAAATTCTGATTTCTATGATAGGGTAGAAAACATTGTGGGAAAAGGAGAAAATGGTGGTTACCAGCATTTTGTCGCTATGTTTTCAAAATGCTTCTTCTTTGGGGTCGTTAACACGTGGATCATGTGGTAACGGGCTAAAGGACCCTGAATTAAAAAAGACTGGAAAACTTTCAGGAAATTTATCACAATAACTCAATATTTTCTTCTAACATCTCCAAGCTAAAAAGGGCGAAAAACTTATCTAAATATTTTAACTCTTTAACAAACAACAAAATCCTAGACTAGCCCAAATCAAAAGATTTGCAGAACAAATATGAATCAAAAATTGAAACTTGACTTTGAGAGATTAGAAAACATTGTGGGAAAACGAGAAAATGCTGGTTACCAGTGTTTTCTTCCTCAGGGTCATAAAAACCCAGGATTGTTTGGTAAAGGGTTAAGGAGTATCTACCCTTCTAGTATTGGTAACAACAGCAGTGATACCAAACCATTTTCTTTCAAAACAGCAGAGATAAATAATAAATAAATGTGCTGCCACTTTAAGTATTCAAACTTTCCAAAAGAGAAACATGGGTATGAGGGAAGAGAGAGAGAAATTAAGCAGGTAAGCAGAAAAAATGCCATGTTCCACTCTCCTGAAGAATATCCATTCAGATCTCTTCACTATCAACTCCGGTTCCTTCACTTCAAAGACCATATTCCCCGAGATGTATCAGACTGAATGCAATTACTTAAAATTACGCAAAGAAAACCTTTCTAAAACATACTTACACCTTTCCTGGTGGAATAGCACTGAAAAGAAAGAAAGACAAAAGATAATATCATCAAAGCGATATGAAAAAAAAAAATTAAGTATTTGGAGTTCCAAAATTATCTAAGTCAAAGTACTGCCCAAGCAGGTTCTTTTTTATCTTGCATCATATCACTTTAAAAATATTGAAAGAAAGTAAGAAATTATCTTAATGAATACAAATTCTTTCTCTGTAACATTCTGCTACAATATTTTGATTGTTTTCACACATATTAAACCTTGCCTTATGTTGCTTACCCATATTTTACACAGTATAAATGCATCTTTTCGAAGTCCACTCTTTTACAAGTTTTTACCGACTTTTTACACTCTTACCTCACAATACCGACTTTTAACAACCCTGAGTAAGACAGCCTCTGAAAACATTATGGGAAGTGGAGAAAATGCTGGTAGCCAGCATTTTCTCCTTTCCCCACAATGTTTTCTAAAGGCTTCTTTCTTAGGGTCGTCAAAACTAGGGATTACGTGGTGATAGGTTAAAGATCCATAAAATCCATTTTGTCCAAAAACCAACTGGATCATGAGCTAGACTGATCTTTTACATGCAGAAAATTGATCAAGACTAGAAGACATTTTTTGCACAAATATTCATTCCCGTTTCCAAAGAGCCTGGCTCATATTAGACATCATACTGTGTAATATAACTCTTTTCAAGATCGAGCCAAATCCTATATAAATAAACATACTCTTACCTTGGTATAATCAGCCTTCTTTGTATTCTCTCCAAATAACTGTTATTTCCTTGCCTCACTGAAGAAGAAAACAAAATGATAATCATATAGAAATGACAGAAAACTCAAACTGCCACACATCTATAAATACAACTGTTGCCTTGTCACTGGACTAGGACACAACAAAGAGGACCATTCTTCAGTGATTTCCCCTAATTCCTCTCCTGTACTATATTGGTCATGATAAAGGGATTACTTGGCTCTTATCCTTGATTTTCTTGCACTGAGCAGCTTTTTCTTGATATAATATTTACATAAATCTAGTTAGATTGCTTTACAAATCAATACATACAAAATGGGACTGAAAAAAAAAAAACATTTGTTCAGTCCCATTTTAAAAACCTATCAGTTCTAGTTACAGAATGCAAACACCTAAAATAATAACCTAGAACTGTCCCAAAGTGGACAAAAACCCCACAATCACAGAACAGAAATTATTTTAACTCTTTACCACACAAGAACATTTTAGACTGGTCCAAATTGAAAGCATTTGCAGCTGACAAACTAAAGGTGACTGAAAAATTGAAATTTGTTCTGGGAAAGGTAAAAAACACTGTGGGAAAAGAAGAAAATGCTGGTCACCAGCATTTTCTTCTTTTCCCGCAGTGTTTTCAAAAGGCTTCTTTCTCAGGGGCGTCAAAAGTAGGGATTGTGTGGTAATGGGCTAAAACAAATATCACCTATAACCTTAATCTTCAACCTATGTGACCCCAAAATAATAGGGCACCTCCTTGGGTCACGAGCAACAATTACGTCTGAGGGTCCAAAGTCAAATGGCTTTTGAGTCAGAGCATGGAAACAAAGAAGTCTACTGACGGATAGACAGACAGATGGGCGACACCAGTACATCCCTTTCTACTTCATAGGTGGGGATATAATTGTAGTATACTGGTCTATCCCACAGATACATATAAAGGTATAGCTTGGGTTAATTGACATAAGGGGACACTTATACTGCCTTGCTATAGAGCTAGCTCTTGTAGCGATGTGGTAGAAAGTTTGCCTTGAGACCTTGAGGTCCAGGGTCCAAACCCCACCAGTGACGGCTGTTTGTAAGAACTGTTAAATTTGCACCCAATGTGGGGCACCCACTTATTAGAGAGATAAAGTAACAGTAATTGAAAGTTTGTGGACGAATCCTCATGTGGTGGGAGAGTATGTAGTATACTGGTCTATCCCACAGATAGATGTAAAGGTATAGCTTGTGTTGGTAAAAGGGGACACCTATACTGCCTTGTTATAGAGCTAGCTTTTGTGGCGACATGGTAGAGTGTTCGCCTTGAGACCCGGAGGTCCAGGTTTCAAACCCCGCCAGTGACGGCTGTTTGTGAGAACTGTTACTCAATCTGTGGGCTAGAATTTATAATCAATATTTTCTTCCTATGCTTTCCTTCAGTATAACTAGCAGCTGTTCTTCATTGATTTAAAAACTGCTTAACCCTTTACCACATGGCAAAATTTTGGACCTAACCAAATTTAATTTTGATATACAGACAACAATTTTTTGGTGGCGAAGATGACACAAGTTTTCTTTGACAGGTAGAAAACTTTGCGGGAAAAGGAGAAAATGCTGGTTACCAGCATTTTCTTCTTTTCCCACAATGTTTTGAAAAGGCTTCATCCTTGGAGTCGTTAAAAGTCGTCAAATGGTCTCAAACACTTACTCAGCTGAAGTCCTTTAATTCGACTGGCAGCATCATCCGTATCTGCATCCCCTCCTCCATGGGTCTGAAAAGTATAACATATTTAGGATCTGATCTAAATTGATCTTTGAGAAAGGACAAACGATAAACACTCCAGGAAAAAAAATATTAACCTTTTTCCCAAACAACCCGACTTTGATGATACTGGAAAAGAGGTTTTAGAAAAAACTGTGGGAACTGGAGGAAATATCGAACTCAAGCATTTCTTCTTTTCCAACAACTTTTTGCTCCCTCTCCAAGAGTAATCCCATACAAGAAGGCATATATAATTTGTCGCTGAGATATCCTTTAGAAGCTGTCCTATCTGACATTTCAACAAGAGGCCACAAGTTGAGAAAGCTTTCTGCAAGATTAAAAATGTGTTCCTTGAACAAGTTTAACCTAACACAGAATATGGAATGTAATGACCCTTTCAAAATAGAAGTTTGAAAACATTGGGGGAAAGGAGAAAATGCTGGTAACCAGGCAACCTTTATAGTTTTATGGCATTGCTTTCTACCCTTCCAAATACAAGGTTTGCATTTTCAGATTTACTTAGTCATCCGCAAATACTTTCAACTTGGACAAGTCACCCAACATATTACAGTATATCATAAATCAAAGTGTACAGAGCATCAAATATTTGCCATAAAACTAGATTGTATTAACCAGCATTTATTTTCCTTCTTTTTGCATAATAGTTTTCTAGTTTTAATGGCAAATGCTATAACTTTTTACCACACAATCCCGCCTTTTAACGACCCTGAGAAAGAAAGCCTTTGAAAACATTGTGGGAAAAGGAGAAAATGCTAGTAACCAGCATTTTCTCCTTTCCCACAATGTTTTCTAACCTTTCCAAATAAAATTTCAATATTTGATTCACATCTATTTTGTCGTCTGCAAATGCTTTCAATTTGGGCTTGTCCAAAATTTTGCCATTTGGTAAAGAATTAACTCTTTACCACACAATCCTGACTTTTAACACCCTCGTGAAAGAAGCCTTTTGAAAACATTGTGGGAAAGGAAGAAAATGCTGGTACCCAGCATTTTCTCCCATTCTCACAATGTTTTTTTTTTTCTTCTTAAAACAAATTTCAATTCTTTAATCACATTTATGTTGTCATCTGCAAATGCTTTCAATTTGGACCAGTCTAAAATTTTGTTGTTTGGTAAAGAATTAAGCTGCATTGAATCTGTCACATGCAACATCATTCAATTCCGACAAGTCTAAAATTTGAGCCTCTGGTAAAGAGATGATGCATCTTATTAAATAAATGGATGGACAATGTATAGTTGAAATTATCCACTTATTACAATGTTACCTCTTTATCGCACCTGTAATTTTCAGAAACATCCAAGCATTAAGGGAGACAGAGGACAAATGAAATGCTGCTCAAAGGGATTGGTTGTCGGAGGTATTTCGCCGAAAAGGGAAAATATCAACAGCATTCCGTCCTATCCCACAAAGTTTTCAAAAATCACATTTCTACCTTTCTCAAACAAAATTTCAACTTTTCAGTCATATTTATTTTATCATCTGCAAATGCTTTCAATTTGGACCAGTCTATTATTTTGCCATTTGGTAAAGAGTTGATGACATCTTCAAAAAATTCCAAGATAACAATTGTCTGCAACTAAAAATGATAAAAAAACAAGAACATGATATAAAGCAGTTTACCTCTACTTCTCCTAATCTCTCCCGCATTGAAATCTCCAATGGTTCCATCATAATGTTATTTTGTATGTCTGAGTTTGAGCTTTGAGACGTTTTTCTCTCTTTCATTGAAATTTCCAAACTAGAAACAGATATTTAGAGGATAATCAAATGGTTATTTTTGATATGAAAAATATCTCACGAGGATGCGTTGTTAGGCGTTGAAAAAACGAGTGCACAGCATGAGTTTTTTTAATGCCTTACAACGCATCCGAGTCAGATATTTTTCATATCAAAAATAACCAGTTGATTATTCTATTTATTATATACCTTATTAACATTATTATTTCTAATTTTTCATTTGAAAGTCGAAATCAATACTTTGGATAGAGAGAAGAAATCGGGGACATATTGCGGATGAATACATAATTTGAAAGAAACAGAAATGTATTTGGATTGTCTGGTTGAAAATATAGAACTTACAATTAACACTATCTATAAGTGCTTCATGAAAACAATAGTTGATCTAGTTCCTAAATTACGGCATTAAGTGAAAGTGAAAGTTGATATCATCACTAGTGATGATATCAAAATTTATTACACTGGGAAATTCCAGGATTTCACTGCTAGGTATAATAATAAATTAAGAAAACAAATAAGCATATGAAAATGTTACTCTAGTAGAACTGGGCACAACAACAAACTGTTGTTATTGCATACAGATCATGATCAGACTGCATAAAACGTCTAGCCTGATCTTTGAATCTACACTGCCCACTTTTCTATGAAATATGATGGCAAATGCTGCTTTCATGTGCAATTAACTCCCCCCCCCCCCCACCCCCGGCATCCCCACTAAAAAAGTTCCTGGCATTGTATCTGTTTACCAGTCATTTATCTAGTAGTTTGATGCTTTAACCCTTTCCTAAACAATAAATTTTGGACCCTTCCAAACCGAAAGAGTAATTTCTCCTTTTCCCACAGTGTTTTCCAAAGACTTTTACTGCATACACGTAGGGCTTGTTTGGGAAAGGGTTAAACTACTTTCACTTCTCAGGGAGACAATTTTACCGAACACTTCCCCACTGGAATTATTGCTTTAGTAGATAATACAGGAAGACAACTTTTGAGGACATTTCCAGATTAAAACAGCCCAATATCCTAAATGTATGATATACTTTATTTGTCATGATAGATCCTGCACTGTATGTTTATAAAGGTCTTGAAGTAAAAAACTGTCTGAATGTTAACCATCACAGGTATTTCACCTGCAGTGTGCAACCTCAACAGTTGTGTTCAGTTGCATGAAGTACTCACAAACAAATTAACATCCTATAACTTTCAGAAGGAGCTAAATGAATTGTAAAAAGAGGACCATGACTGCCCTATATTATTCTGCTGCCCTATAATTAACTCTTTACAACAGGACTAAATTTTATACTTGTCCAAATCGAAAGCATCTGCAGACAACAAAATGAGATTTAGTTGAGAATTAATATTTGTTTTGAGATGGGAAGAAAATATTGTGGAAAAAAGGAGAAAATGCTGGTTACCAGCATTTTCTCCTTTACCCACAAGATTTTCAAAAGGCTTCTATCTCAGGGTCATATACATCAGGATTGTTTGGTAAAGGGTTAAATGTTTCATACACATTATAAGTATCCTCTGAGACATTCATTGTATGAAGAAATACAATTTTAAAGAAAAAATGAGCCTAGCCCTAAACAAGCCTTATTTTTTTTTCACATACAAAGATGATGTCAATGAATAAAAGCATATCCAATCATATTGTTCACATCAAATATCAAAGAACTCTGACTACAGTATTTTAGTAAAAAGATTTCTAAAAACTTAGCAGCAGAAAAAAAACATTGTTTTCTACAGAAAGGTAGAAGTACTGGGAAAAGAATACTACGATATACACCTTGCTTATTTTAAATATGCAATGCATCAAAAAATAAACAGTAACATCACAATCAGTCATCATGAATGAAACCTGAACACAGTTTGGCAAGATTATAGAAAGTTCCAAACTGCAGTTGGGAAATATTAAAAGGTTTCAAGGATTTTTCAGTTTAGTTTCCAAGGCAACCAGTTATTCATGGAGTCACTTTCTTTGATGGCAGAATCATATCTGTGAAGTTTGATCAAACTTGAAAGGAGAGTTTAAAAGGTAAAAAAGTCTGAAATTTAGGTCAGTACACCAACAAATGGATAGATGACAATAGGCACATGAGACAGACACGGGGCCATGACACAAGCCTTCAACTAGTGGAGCCAGAACTGGATACAGGTAAACGAAAAAGGACTTACTTTTGAATATCAGCTGTTTTGGCTGAAATATGCCCCTCAACAGGGGTTATAGACCCTGATGAAGGGGCTGGGGATCCTTGAATAAGGTCAAGTATAGCTCTTTTGTCCTGTTCTGCCACCTATAAAAATAATCACAATTGAAAATGAGTGGCAAATTGTTGCAAGATACGCCCGTCTTACCCCAAGTTGTAAAGCTGGGGCATGCACCGGACAAAACTCAAGTATGAAAAATGACAAACGGCAATAACTCAAAAATTAAGCGAGCAAGAGTTATGATTCCTGTGCACTGCACTCCCCCTTGTTGAGATCTATCCACCCACGAAATTTCATAACCCTAGCTAGTATATTTTGGAGATATGCTCCAGACAAAATTCAAGAATGAAAAACAACAAAGGGCAATAACTCAAAAATTAAGTGAGCAAGAGTTATGATTCCTGAGCACTGCACTCCCCCTCGGTGAGATCTATCCACCCATGAAATTTCATAACCCTAGCTAGTATAGTTTTGGATATATGCTCCGGACAAAATTCAAGTATGAAAAACAATAAAGGGCAATAACTCAAGAATTAAGTGAGCAAGAGTTATGATTCCTGTGCACTGCACTCCCCCTTGGTGAGATCTATCCACCCATGAAATTTCATAACCCTAGCTAGAATAGTTTCCGAGATATGCTCCAGACAAAATTCAAGTATGAAAAACAACAAAGGGAAATAACTCAAGAATTAAGCAAGCAAGAGTTATGATTCCTGTGCACTGCACTCCCCCTTGGTGAGATCTATCCACCCACGAAATTTCATAACCCTAGCTAGAACAGTTTCCGAGATATGTTCCGGACAAAATTCAAGTATGAAAAACAACAAAGGGCAATAACTCAAAAATTAAGCAAGGAAGAGTTATGATTCCTGTGCACTGCACTCCCCCTTGGTGAGATCTATCCACCCATGAAATTTCATAACCCTAGCTAGTATAGTTTCCGAGATATGCTCCGGACAAAATTCAAGTATGAAAAACAACAAAGGGCAATAACTAAAAAATTAAGCGAGCAAGAGTTATGATTCCTGTGCACTGCACTACCCCTGGATGAGATCTATCCACCCATGAAATTTCATAACCCTAGCTAGTATAGTTCTGGAGATATGCTCCGGACAAAGAACTGGACACCGCCTGCCCACCCGCTTGCCACGGGTGATCCCATAACACGTCCCGTCTTCGACGGGCGTATAATGAGCAATCAGATATTCATTCTTTAAAATACTGCAGAGAAATCAGTTTTAAATCTATACATGCCACAGTTACATCAACTTTTTCTGCAAAAATCACTGAATTTCTTTTGTAAGCATTTTTGATAAACATTAACGTGAACAGATTATGTAATTTTGGATAATTTGTCTTAGACATCGCAATTCTGAGAACCATTTTCTCTGACAGAAACAAGCCCATTTCATTCAACTATCTGCCAAATGACAAAATTCCATACTTGCCCGAATTGAAAGCACTTGCAGAAGACATGTCAGGAAGATGAAAATTACCCTGTATATTTGAATATCTGCTGTTTTGGCTGAAGTATGCCCCTCAACAGGGGTATAGACCCTGATGAAGGGGTTTTTCCTTTTCCCTGTGTTTTAACTCTTTACTAAAAGACAAAACGACAAAATTTTGGCCTTGCCCAAACTGAAAGCATTTGCAGATAACAAAATAAATGTGAATCAGAAATTCAATTTTGATTTTGGAAGGGTAGCAAACAGTTGGGTAAGAAGAAAATGCTGGATACCAGCATTTTCTCCTTTTCCGACAACATTTTCAAAAGCTTTCCTTTTCTTAACCCATTACCACACAATCCCTACTTTTAACCACCCTGAGAAATAAGCCTTTAGAAAAATTGTGGGAAAAGGAGAAAATGCTGGTAACCAGCATTTTCTCCTTTTCACACAATGTTTTCTACCTTTCTCAAAACAAATTTCAAATTTTCTGTCACTTTTATTCTGTCGTCTGAAAATGCTTTCAATTTGGAAATTTGATAACGAGTTAAGGTCGTTGTAAGTCAGGATTGTGTGGTATAGAGTTAAATAGCACCTTTTCTCGTGATCGTTTAACCCTTCACAAAACAAGCCTGAGTTTGAAATCAATGTGGAAAAAGGACAATATGCTGATAGCCAGAATTTCCTACTTTACATAGTGTTTTTTTTTGCTACTGCCATCAATGACATATTCCACTATTTGAGGCACTTTTAAATTATTGTCTGCAAATGATTCGAATTTCGAAGAGCATACATTTCTCGTTATGGGGTAAAGCCTTAACCCACCCTTTCGCAAACGACGAAATTTTAGACTGGTCCAGATTGAAAGCATTTGCGATGACAAAATAAACTAAAGTCAAAACCAGCATTTTCTCCTTTTCCTAAAATGTTTTCTACCCTTCTGTAAACAACTTTCAACTTTTCAGTTTTGGCTATTTTGTCATCTGCAAATGCTTTCAATTTAGACCAGTCTAAAATTTTGTTGTCAGGTAAAGGGTTAAGTAAATTACCTCTCAGCATAATGCAAACTCTAATTTTCTTACCTTTGTCTGTAAAGCTGTGTATCTCTGGTATAGATTTCTATACTGCTGTTGTAACTGGGGTATTTCCTGTTCCTTCTCCCTCAGAGACTTGGACAGTATACCTAGCTGGGTGTTTAGATAGCTGCGGTCCTGAGCCATCTGACTCACCTGTACAAAATACTCTGTCTTTATTTCATGCTTTCTGGTAGGATATCGAGATATAACATTGAAAATATTTTTCGATCTTACACTGGTATCACCAGTGAAAATACCGATTTTCATTTTCTTGTTGCCTAGGTTAATTGCACGTGCCTCACAACCAGATGGAAATATGACGTCATTTTCCTTACCTTCCTCGCACTTGACGTAATATTGTAATGCGTTGCTATGCAAGAGGGGTATGCCACAGGGAATAACGGAAAAGAACTGCACTGGATTTTGATAAAATTCCTCCCAGAAAGGGTTAAAAGCATGAAATAAATAGAATATTTCTTTTTTTAGGTGAAAAATCGAAATTCATTTCATCTTGTGAACACCATTGGAAATATTTCTACATGTGGCTGTGCCACTTGTGGAAATATAACTGATGGTATCCACTCCATAAAAATAAATTTCGATCTATCACTGAAAAAAAAAACAAATATCCTCTATTTATTATTATTGCCTCTTTACCACAAAACACAATTTTAGACTTATCCAAATTCAGAGGACAAAATATGATGTAAACTGCTTGAAATGAAAATGTAGGTCAGCCTTATGATATGGAGTCAAGGGAGTATGGAAGGGTTGAAAACACTGTGGTAAAAGATGAAAATGGTGATTACCAGGCTTTTCTGCATTAACCACAATGTTTCCAAATGCTTTTTTTTCTGAAGTCACTTGATTCAGTTCTATCTTTCCACACTATAGACCACACCAGATGCTTCTGCGGACAATATTGATCAAGATAAGACATCACTGAATGTACAGTCTTATGTCTGATCTTCAATGTCCACTGCCATACTCTAGATCATGGCCAAACTGTTTCTTGATCTTGCAGAGGGAATGCATTTTTAGCCTTTGAGGAAATGCAATTTATTTATTCATTAGTGGTGGTTATACCCACCACTGTAAAGTGTAAAAATGCACATGTATAAATGTCAACAACATGTGAAAAGAAAGGTAACAAGTCTCACCTGCATAGCCAACTGTTGACATCTTGCCTCCCTTTGAGCTGAGCTTCTCTGTGCCAAGTTCAAATCAGTTTGTAGTTTGTTTTTCTGCTGTATAGCTGTACTAAATTGTTTGTGCAGTTTTTCTGAGTTTTCTTGATAATAAGCATATTTATTTCCATCTGTTGTGGAACTAGATTGGATATGCACAGAGTCCCGATCAAACTCAGCCTGCTGAAGATTTGTTTCTAGTTTTGATTTCTCCTGAGAAAGTTCAGCATTTCTGTTTCTCAAATCTGAACTTTCTTTTTCTAGCTCAGATATTCTATTTGACAATGTTTTCTTAGCTTCATCAAAGTGGTTAATATCTACTTCAGATATCTGATCCATGGTTGACAATTCTCTCAGCTTAAAATGAAGTTCTTCAGTATGTTTAGCAAGGTTGCTCTTGTCAACCAAAAGTTTATTGTTTTCTTCACTCAGTGCTTCATATTCCTTTTTAAGGATATCAAATTTTTGTAATTGTTTATTAGCTTTGTCAAATTGTTTCTTCATTGATATATTTTCAGTTTTACATAAGTCTATCTCTTGTTTGAGAGCTTCAACTTCTTCTTCCAATTGTTTTATTTTACCCATGGCTGCTTCTTGCTGGCTATCCATCTGATGACTTAATTCATCTATAAAGTTTTCATTTGTCTTGACTGTTTCTTTCAGCTTGTTGTCTACCTCATTAAATTCATTCAACTTTTTCTCCTGTGTCTCCATAATAAACTTTTGTTTCTCATTTTCATTCATCAGAGATTCCAAATTACTTCTGTCTTTCAGAAGTTCATTTTGAAGATCTTTTTTGTCTTTTTCCAATAAGTCTTTTTCTCTCTTTATCTCATTTAATTCCTCTTCAAGTCCTTCCATTTCATCAAGTTTCCACTTCAAGCTTTCAATTTCTTGCATTTTAGATTCCAGGTCCTGGGTAAGTTGTTGTATTTTTGCTGCATATGCATGTTTCTCTGCAAGTGATTTGGAATTTTCTTTCTTCATTTGTATGATATCTTCTTTAAGTCCATCCATCTCCTCCTCCAAATACTTTCTGTCATTGTTTATTTCCACTAGTTCATCTTCAAGCTCTTTAATCTTTGCATACTGAGTTTCACCAGCATTACTCTTTGCCTGTAATTTTTCAAGTAACATCTTCTGTTTTATATTTTCATTTTTTAACTCTGTATTCTGAGCTGCTGACTTTGAAATAACATCCTGAAATGTTTTATTATCCTGTTCAAGCATTTCATACTGGTCCTTCACGTCTTGTAATTGTCTCTGAGCCATTTTTCCTTGATTCTCAATTTCGCATTTGGCTGCATCACTGTCCACTACCTTCAATTTAAGGTCTCTAATTGTTTCTTCTCTTTCCAAAGAAACAGTATTTTCACTTTCCAATTTCTTTTGAAGGTAAGAGATTTGCTTCTGCAGACTCTCAATGATTTTCTTGTCATTTTCAACCCCAGATTCAGCCAAGGTAAGTTTTGCCCTATAAATGTCTATTTCTTCCAGCAGTTCAACATTTCTATTTTGACTCTCTGACAACTTATTACTTAGCAGTATATTTTCCTTACTGTATATTTCCTTTTCACTTTTTAGCATTTCTAACATTTTATTTTTTTCTCTGTCTAAATTTTCAGCCTCCTTTTCATATTCTAAACTCCTTGCTTTCATTTCAGACAGTTCATTCATCAAAGTTGTATTCTCTACAACCTTTTCTTGTAGTGCTTTACATTCACTAAGCAATTTTTCCTCGGTGGCGTCCAGATGAGACTGAAGTTTGCTACATTTATGTTCAAGATGTTCAATATTTGAATTTTCAACCCTTTCACTAGATATCAATTGCTGTTTTAGCTCTGAAACTTCTACCTGGTAATAATCATTTCTTTCCTTGAAAGTTTTCAATTTGGCAAGCATTTTGTCAAACTTTGCTGAGTCAGCTTCACTTTTTTCTGTTAAAGAAACATTTTCTTTTGTAAGTTCATTTATTTGTTCCTGCAACTTTTCAATTTGAGATGCAGCCTGCTCATTTTCCACCTCATTTATTTTAGGCACACTTGTGACTATGTTGCCATCACTATCCAACCTACTTCCAGAAGTTTTGTTTTCCAGATTCTGGAGCTCCACTTTCTCTATTTTTTCCTCCTGAACAATGTTTTTTTCCAATTTAGTTGTCTTTTCTTCATGATGAACAAAGGTTGAATTATGTAATTCTCTCATTTTCTTTATAAGTTCTTCTTTTTCAGTTTTGAGGGTATCAACTAATTCAGTTAGCGTTTTATTTTCTATTACATTACTTTCACATTCAGACATTACTATTTCATGGTCAGCCAACATTTTTGCATAATTTGATTTAAGCAAATCCATATCAGCAGTAACTTTCTGAAATTCGACCTGTAGTGTCGTAACCTGATTGTTCAATTCACTATTCTCTTCATGAGATTTATTCAGATCTAGTTTCAGTTCCTTTTTAAGAGATTCTGCAGCAACTAATTTTTCGGATACTTTGACAAGTTGTGCTTTCACTTCATTTTGTGTTTTAGCAAGCGTTTCCTTTTCTTCTTTCATCTCCATAAATTTTTCATTATTTTCATCTAAAGAAGTTTTGTATAAATTGCATTCACCAGAAACCATGTCCAGCTGACCTTTTAACAACACATTATCTTGCTTAGCATCCTCAAGCATGGATTTCAATTCATCCACCTGGAAATGGAGTGAGTTATTTTGTTGTTTCAGCGAGTCTAAATGAGAGGCCATTACTTCTTTATCTTTTGAATGTTCAAATGACTGAGTTTCATTATCTGATTCTTTCAGTCTGATTTCAGACTGAAGTCGCTCTAGTTCTTGCATGTGCTTTTTGACTTTCAACTGATTTTCTTTCAAATCACTTTCAAGTTTACCTTTAAGAATTGTATTTTCATTCAACTCAACCTGCCTTTGGTTTGCTAATCTAAAATGATCCTCTCTTTCCTTTTCTGCAAATGTAAGTGCTGCCCTTGCAGTTGCTTCTTTCACTAAAGCAGCAGCTAACTTTTCCTGCATATCATTTTTCTCCACACTTTCCTTTTCTTTCTCTTTTAATATTTGTGATAATTGTTCCTTCAAATGTTCATATTCTTCTTTAATCTCAGAGCTTTGTGTCAACAATGATATTTCAGTTTTGAGGGCCGAGATAGTGTTTTCATATTCACAAGCCTGTGTTTGCAGAAAGTCAACTTTTCCATGCAATTCAAGCATTGTCTCATTATCTTCATTACCTTTCAATGACATCACTTGACAGTGCTCTGTTTTTTCATTCAAATCTTTCTTCAATGCATCCAGTTGTTCATTCAATTTTCCATTCTCTACTGACAAAGAGTTAAGCTTCTCACTCATGTCTTTTTCACTCTGTACTTTATATCGCATATCATCTTGTAACTTAGACAGATTGTCTTCAAGCCTCGAAATTTGGTTAGTTGCAGTATCCAATTCAGTATCTCTTTCTTGTATGGTAGAGCTCATTTCATTTAGATTTTCAATGATATGACTTAATTTCATGTCCTTCTCACCCACCTGGACCTCAAGTTTTTCATTACTTTTCTTCAATGATAAAATTTCATCCAAATGTTCAGCTAATTCCAGCTCTTTTTTCTGTAAATCATTCTTTAAAGCAGACACATTTATCTCCATAGCTCTAAGTGTATCATTCACAGCACTGTTTTCGCTGACCAATTTTGTATTTTCTGTTTTGATATCAGTCAGAATACCTTCTGTACCTTCGAGTTCTTCATTCATGTCTTTCAAAACAATTTCAAGGCGTTCCCTGGTCTCTGTTTCTTCATTCAGCTTTCCTTTTAGCTTATCTATCTCACTTGTACTAGTTCTTAATTCAGTTTGCATCATCTGTATGGTATTCATATAACCCTGGCATTGTTCTTCTAGTTCTGTATACTTTTGCATTTGAGAAGACATGTCTGCAACACTTTTCTCCAGTACTTTATTTATGTTCTCATAGTCATCTTTCCATTTATTTACTTCTTTCATGCTTTCCTGCATTCCCTCTGCATCAACATTATCTGACCGAGACTGCAGGTTTTGAAGTGAAAGTGATACATGCTGAAGTTCCTGTTGCAACAACAAGTTCATTTTCTCTTTTTCCTCTAGCATACTTATATAATTCCTCAAAGCTTCCTTATTCTCTTTAAGTTCCTGATTTACTTCTAATACAATATTCTCTTTCTCCAAATTTGAATTTTCTAAAAGTCGTTTTTCTTCTTTTAATATTTCATTGTCTTCTTCAAGTTTTTTGTGACTTTTTTCTGAAACATGTATACGATCTGTTAATTCTTGTATTTGATCCTGCAACTGTTGAGAAAACTCTGCATAAGTCTGAAGCTGTAATTGGAGATCTTGAATAATTTCACTTGAATGAGGACTTGATACACTACTTTCTTCATCAACATTTCTTGCTGTTTTGTTTGTTTCTGTATTTTGTTTAACATCATCATTAACTTTTTTCATATTTATCAGCTCTTTCTCTATTTCTTCCTTTTCACGTTTCACATTTTCTAATTTAGAATTTGATTCATTTAACTGAATCTTTATTTTCTTTGCAGTTGCAAGGGCTTTTGTAAACTTGAGTTCTTTTTCTTCAACTGCTTTCTTTAAGCTTTTGATTTCATTTTCAATGTTAGTAGTTTTAGTTTCAGGTTCCTCCTGAGTTACATTGGTATCTGATAACTGAGCTAAGCGCTCTTCCATTTCTTGCATATTCTCAACCAGGGACTTTATTTTTTCATCTTTTTCTTGCAGTTTTGCCTCAAGGGTAGAAACAGCTGTATTTGCTTTTTCAAGTGATCTCTGGGCTTCTTCTAATTGTTTTTGTGGTCCATCAATAGTTTGTATATCTTTCTGCACCTGAAATATTAAACAGTGGTATTATTTATGTATCTTACATCTTGCTTAGCTATGTAGTAACTTTTATGCTTGTAGTATTTAGCCTTTGGTACATCAAAAGAATAACTGGTTGGAAGTGTTGTTCCTTAATTTCATTGGAATCACACGATTTTTTAAAGATCAAACACATCGTAAGGCAGAGTAACTCTCAACAGATCACAAACTGCACTTCATATGTGACTTCTGGTAGCTTTTTCAACAAAAATCTTGCACTGTTTTTCATTCATTACGATAATTACATATAGATATTAAACCTGATAACAAGCACAATGTATCTCTTTTTATATTTCTTTTTATCTGTATTTTTTTCTACCTTTTATATATATATATACGGGTAACAAGGTTGTTTCCCCTGAAGTATAATTATATCTTTTTGATTGCTTTTACCGCCATCAGACCCAGTTATTTCAGTCATTCCTTCATTTACATCTTTTTCAGTTTTTTTTTTTTCAAACAGGAGGGCTGTGATTGCCTTAAAGTTGCTCACCTGAGCCTTTTGATCAAATGTGATCGATTTGCCAATCTCTTTCCAAATACAATGACAAACATTCTGACACACTTTCATTAGTATTAATCTTAAAATATGGCCACTAGAGTGTACACAAGCTTTTTTTCCAGAATTTTCTCAGTGAACTACTTTTCAGGCCAATTTTAAAACTATTCAAAAACTTCTAGAATTATTTAGACAAACATTCTGACCACCTTTCATGAGTATCTGAGAGAAAAGATGGCCTGTAGAGTGTACACAGATTTTTTTCAAAATGATCTAAAATATCACCAATACAAACATTCTGACCAAGTTTCAAGATGATCAAACTAGACATGTGGCCTCTAGAGCACACACAAGGTTTCTCAACCATGTAACCTGATGACATAGTTTTTGACCCCATTCGGCACACTTTCACATTCATACTACATATCATCAAGACAAACTTTCTGACCAATTTTCAAGAGTAATACTAGTATATCAAAACCAGTGGCCTTTAGGTTTTTCTATGGTTTGACCTAGTTATCTAATTTTTGACCTGGCAAGACCCATTTTACACTTGTCCATATCACAACAAACAATATGACCTAATTTCATTGAAATCAGACTAAAAATGTGGCCTCTAGAGTGTATACGAGGTTTTTCAAAGGTTTTTGATGCAACATCACCCATTTTCAAACTCTCTTCAAACTCTTCCAAGATATCATCAAGACAAGCATTCTATGTTTCATGAGTATTGGACTGAAAATGTTGCCTCTTCAGTTTACACAAGGTAAAAGTTGATGATGGACATTGCACAGCAAACAATGCAAGCCAGACACAGCAGGATCACAAAAATTCACCTTGAGCACTTTGCATTCATGTGAGCTAACAATGATGTCAATTGGCAAGCTTGACCAGCAACGTATTACTACATGGTCTTGTCTTTAATATATAGGTGAGACTTATAAAAGTGGATTCAAATTACCTTCCTTGTTAGCCAAAAATCAAGACAACCTAATTGCAACTATGTCCTTTAATTTGATTTCCTTTGTTTTTATCTTTGCTCTACTATTGGATCATGCAACTGTTATAATTGGACTTATGACATGTCTGAAAGGTCTTCAAAGTGTATAGAAATCAAACTTCAGACATCAAATTTTCTGTTTGACAAATTTTGATGGAGGTATTTAAACCTGAACATTCCTAATTAAAGAGAAATCCCTCAACAATGCTGTAGTTGGAAGTCAAAATTGAAAACAAGAGTTATATATCTTGATAGAAAAATATAAGGTTGATTCACAACCACTACCTGATTCACCGAGCAATGCCAGAAAATATATTTATTAGTAAGTGAAAAAAAAAAAAACTAACTATGACTATTTTAACCCTCCACCAGGTAGCAAAATTTAACTGTTTACCACAGGAGAAAATTTTAGACTGGCCCAAATTGAAAGCATTTGCAGACGACATAATAAAGGTGACTAAAAAATTGAAATTTGTTCTTGGAAGGGTAGAAAACACTGTGGGAAAAGGAGAAACTGCTGGTTACCAGCATTTTCTCCTTTTCTCAGTATTTTCATAAGGCTTCTTTCTCAGGGGCATCAAAAGTATGGATTTTGTGGTAATGGGTTAAGACTCCTCCAGCACTAGGACTGTCACAAAGCAGACAAAGTGACACACCAGCACTTTGTCACTGATGCTGCACAATCAGAGAAGGAAAATGATTTTCAAAACAATGTTTATTACTGACCTTGACCTTTGACCCATATGACCAAAAAAGCAAGAGAGGACGTTCTTGGGTTATGAGTGATGTTTCAAGGTCCTGGCTCAAAACTTGGCCTAATTGGCTACAATGATGAGATATATCTGTTAAAGAGAACACCACATTGCAAGTAAAGCATTCTCTCCTCTTCCCATAATGTTTGCAAAAGCCTTTCTCTGTCAGTCACATTAAAACTCGGAATTGTATGATAATGGGTTTATGTGACTTTGACAGGGTAAAATGTGGATAATAATATAAAGACCTTCAAAAGCCCACAAACCAAATGATAACTGAATTTCTAAGATATGATTCCATAACCAACTCTTAATTACTAATTAGACCAAATTTCTGATTAGTCCACTGTTCTCTTGATTCACTTTCACTGGTATTATTTGGTTGCCAAATATTTTGTTCTTTACTGAACTACCCATATATTGAGATGTCAAAGCTATTTGTGCACACAGAATGCCTCAACATACAGAGTATTGTTGATTCTTACTCAAACAAGCCATTCTCTTTTATCTGATTTTAACCCTTACACTGCCAAATTAATGAAAATGAGGATTTAAAACCTGGAAAAATGTCTAAAAGACTTTAACTTCAAGGTATTTTTAGCCAATTTAATGAACTGGCAGTGAGTGTAGATCAAGATGAACCTGCAAACTGTAGTCTGATATTGATCTGCACTGTATGCAAAACCAGCTTAAATTGGTTCAAGCACTTTCTGGGTTAACAACACTGTCAGCAATACAGTTGAATTAAAACCATTTAGGGTTAACTTTTTTATATATAACAAAAAAAAATTTGTCCCAAACATACTTAGAAAAACATGCAGACTACAAATCAAATGTGCCTGAAGTGATAAGAGATGTCTTGGAAAGGGTAGAAAATATGGGAAATGGGACAAATCTAGTATACAACATTTTATCCTCTACCCACATGTTTTAAAAAAGCTTTGTGCCTCATGGCTGTTACATACAAAAAAAAAAATATGTCTGGAGAAGAGTTACAGGAAGAAATGACCATTAATATCTAAAATATATATGGAATGAAGAAACGCAGGGTAAAAATTTCTGATAGTTCTAGATATAATGTTGGATAAAATGCTCAATATCTTTTGGTAAGAATGAAGAAAGCTCTTTGGTTCTTAAGAACATTTTATTCATTCTCCAGGTATTTCTAAATGTAAAACTAGCACAATATCTGGTTGGCTAAACCCAATGGTTCAGCCCATCAGAAGTTGTGTTACTTTAAAATCTAGAAAATTCTTTAGAATTTGACAAAGAATACTCTAAAGGATGGTTGGTGAATACAGACCCTACCCTCATCAGTAAATATAGGTTACCTCCTTTGCCTAAATTGGACTATTTTGTGAGCAAGTAGGTCCAACCAAGCTATAAGACACCAGTGACAAGCTGCAGTAAAGGACTGACCAACATATGGTTTACATCCCAATTTCATGCGACTTCAAGTCCTAATAATTCTGGCATTGAAGGGATGGTTATGAATACCTACTGTCCTTACGTGGCATCAGGCGTGGAGCTCTGTCTGTTACAGTTTGCCTTAGATATCTAACAAGACATTCTATAAAGCAATTATTTACCCCAAGATGTCTTACAACCTGTGTTTGCATTTGACCTGCATGAGCATTGCAAAAGCTTGACCCCTCTGACCTTTGTCAGCCTAACATTGTCAACTGCTATGAAATGTGAAAAAGTTTTGAAAACAATGCTTCTGTATGAGGAAAATCTACTGGTATGAGCCATTAACTCTTTACCAAACAACAAAATTTTAGACTGGCACAAATTGAAAGCATTTGCAGACGACAAAATAAAAGTGACTGAAAATTTGAAATTTGGTTTGGGAAGGGTAGAAAACATTGTGGGAAAAGGAGGAAATGTTGGTTTCTCCTTTTCTCACAATATTGTCAGAAGGCTTTTCTCTCAAGTTCATTTAAAGTCTGGATTGTGTGGTATAGGCTTAACTCAATATCAGAACAAGCTTTTCATGCTATGTGCTCTTGATTGAAGTGTGCAAACTTATTTTAATATGTCATCTTCAACAAAAGACAAAGTATTGTGAGATAAAGACATTTGCTGAACCAAATTCTATTGATTTTCGATGAGTTCAAAGATGTTGCAAGCAATGTTACCCTGCCTCTCTTTATTCTTTGAATATAGTATATTTTAGTGTGTGTCTCCACTTATTTAGAATAAAGTTTAGTTTGTTAGTCAAACCTTAACTTCTTTACTTAAATGTAAAATCATGGATCCTTCAGAAACAGACATTGCTATTTCATAATATTATTGAAAAATTTACATGTAAATATGTTCACAAAAAAAGAAAAACTTTTTTCATACAGACATCAGGAGAAATTGTTCATTTTTACATGTAAATATGTTCACAAAAAAGAAAAACTTTTTTCATACAGATATCATAAGCAATTGTTCATTTCTAAATACTGATATAAGTTTTTACTAAAGAATTTAAGAATAGTATCTACTCTTATGTATGCAATGAAATAAGTTGCAGTGTCAAAAATAATATATCCAGAGTTGGTGCGAGTAAATACTTTTTGTCCTAGATACAGGATCTGAGCTCTAAACCATGCATGCTACACAAAGAGTACATCTAAGCAGCTGTTTAACTACTAAGTGGTACATGAAATAGAGGATAATCAACTGATTGTGTGTGATATCAAAAGTCTGTCACAAGAATGGCTAGTGATGGTGTTGAAACGAGTCCAGAGGACAAAGTTTTTGCAGTATCAAACCCAATTTGAGAGACACATTTCCAATATCACATAATCTGTTGATTATCCTATTTATTATACATGTATTTCTAATAACTATCAAAAACAGTATACTATGAGCGCTATAAAAACAAAGTGATTATCTAGTGATTATACCATAATTATCATCACTAGTGGGGTTATTCACTGTGTAAACCCAGTAATTCACTGATAGGAATACAATAAATAGATATTTTCAGTGAATAAAAAAGGCATGATTGTTATATCTTCAGGCTACTCAGCCAAATACTGATATGTTGGACAGAATAACCTAAGATAAGGCTGCAAGAGCATTGTGTTATGTTGTACCTTTGTATTTAAGTCTACAATCTTTTCAAAATGCATGAATCTTCAAATTCTATTCATAGACAAATTCTACATATTACAGTTATAATGCAGCAAAACAGATAACTTATGACTTTTCATGCATAAATTGGGCTCATGAAAGGTCAACTAAAGCATGAATATTATTATATAATTTTCTATCAAAATTTCCTTTGCTGGCAGAAAATGTACAGTAAAACTACAATAAAAGTCAATATTTTTGTTCTAGTTTAACAATACATTTCTCTGCCAGTTACTGAAATGTTGACAGATTACACTGTAATACAATATCAAACTCGTAATAAAATCCATTCTTTAAAATTGTGTGAATTAAACTTGTCTGCAATTTAACTCCTGAATCGTTTACTTATGGCCAATACTGTGCCTTTGAAATTTAAGTCTTTGCCTGATGATAAAATTTTGAAGCAATCTACACTGAGATTATTAGGAGACAAGAGAGGTCATGGGGCTAAGAGGTGGTATTTGTCCATTAAAGAGTATACAGCTGGGGAGAAATGGAGCAATGTTTGTAATCAGTATTTCTCCTTTTGACAGAGCTTTCAAAACCCTTGCTTTCTCAGGATGTTGAAGCATAAGACTGTTTGATATAAGGTTAAATGGTGTATTTTAGGCATCAGGCATGTCTTGAATGAAAGAAAATTCAGACTGCACTTTGAAAATGAAAAAAAAAAGCTGATTACATCTATTCTTTTGTTACTATAAAATAGTTTTCTGAAGTAGCCACCACCAGTATCATCAAAAAGGTATTGGTATTTTGTGAAAGGATTAGTATGTATCATTGCTATGTAAGATGCAGTGTTATTTATGAATACCTTAGATTCCGTTTCGTGATAACCTGAATTATGAAATTCATTCTCCTGTTTTGTTGAATTTGTTGGCACCACAGTTGGTCCAATATCTGTTGAAGGAACAGTTGTCAACAGTGGTATTGTATCTTGAATAATTTCTGGCTCAAGAGGTTCCTGTTGGCTACCACTGTAACCACCACTGCTCATGTCATTATCAGGAGTACCTGTAGTTTTATCGAAACTAGTTCTTGTGATGTTTAGTTGTCGAGTAAGATTGTCATTTTCAGCTTTGAGCACAACAATCTCTTTGCTCATGGTTTCATATTTAGCTTGAAAGGTCTGCAGCTCATTTTGGTGCATGGTTTGCATGTGGAGTTGCTCCTTATACAATGCAATCTCTTCTTGTAGATTTGATATTTGATATATGTAATGTTCTGTAACGTCTGAACTACTTTTTATATTTTCCTTCAAAGATGTGATAAGACCATCTCTTTCTTCACACATATCTTTTAGCTTTGAGCAAGCAGCTTTTTTAGCATTCAGTTCTGACAAGACTATGTCAAGGTTTTCTTGAAGTGCTTTTTCCTTCTCATTTGCAGACCTGCACGCGTTATCAACTTGTTGTTTCATTTCAATTAATAGTTGATTTTCCTCTTGGAACTGATTTATTTGATAATCTTTCCCTTCAATTGTTCTGCATATATTTTCCATTTCCTTGTCCTTTTCCATCAGTCTATTTCTTAACTCACTCACATCTCTAGTCAGAGTATCACACTCCAGTTGCAGTTCATCTTTCTTTTCTATTAACTCATCTAAGTTGTCCCTGTCTGTGGCATATTGTTTCAGCTCTTCCGCTGCTGTCCTTAAATCTCTGTCTTTCTGTTCTAAACTACATTCTAAATCTAACTTTTCAGAGACAAGTTGACTCATTTGCTCATAGAGAGATTGTATTTCTTCCTTTTCATTCTTCAATAAGGTCTCAAATCTCTGTTTCTCAGATTCAAGTCCCTCTCCTGATTGACTGAGAGCTTCATTTGTTTTCTTCAAGTCCTCTAATTCATTGATTTTCTCTTTCATTACAGTTTTCAAATCTTGCAGTTCTTGGTCTTTCAATGTAAGGAGACTTTCATTCTCTGTAAATTGTCTTAAAGTCACCTGGTACTTTTCATCAGCACTTTTTAGTTCGAACCTTAGGGATTCTACCTCTTCATTTAATCTACTGATATTTGAAATCTGAAATTCATTGATGTCTTTTGTATTCAACTTAAATTCATCAAATTGACTCTCAACTGCATCAAGCATACTTTTTGTGTCTTTGAATGAAGCTCTATTGTTATCAAGTTCTATCTGCAAGGCTGTACATATCGACTTCAATTGTTCATGCTCTATTTCATCAGCACTATTTTTCGCTTCTTTTTCTCTTTCTAATGTCTGCATATTTTCCTTTAATGAATCAACTGTTCTCTGAAGGTACTCAATCTGTGCAAGATATTTGTCTCTATCCTCCTGTGTATGCAAAAGGACAGATTCAAGCTCGCGGATTTTCTGGCTTTCCATTTTTTCAGTCCAAGCCTCAAGCTTGACAGGCTGCTCTGACAGTTTTTGTTCAAGCTTTTTTATCTTACCATCTTTTCCTTTGCAGAGTTGCTTTAACTTGTTCAATTCTGTTTTTAATTTAAGAAGTTGCTGTTCATTTTTACTAGCCTGAACCAATGAGCTATCACTTTCAGCTGTTTCAATTGGGGTGGGACTCATTATCTGCTCTTCAATACTGCTCAATACTGATGTTTCATTTACCTCATTTTGAAGAACAGACTGAGTTTCACTTCCTTGATGTATAGCTTTTTCTTGTGTCATTTCTTCAAAAATAACCATACTTACTGCTGCATTACTTTCTTTTAATTCTGAATTGGTTTCTGCACTGGACTGATGCACTGAAAGATCTTTTTCAAGGCTATCTTTTTCAAGGCTATCAATTTGATCAACCAAATTTTCTATTTGGTTCTGTAGCTTAACAACCTCTTTACTCTTACTCTCACTGACATTGTCTAATGTGTATTGAAGATTTATTATGACTGAATCTTTTTCAGCAATTTCATTATTTTGCTTTTCAATATACTTCGTCTTTTCGCTTATGATATTATTCTGCTCTTTAATGAACTTTGAAATTCCATTATTCTCTTCACTGTTGCTGCCAATCAATTTCCTTGCACTAAGTAACTCCTCTTTATCAGACATTATCATCTCCTCTTTTTCTGCCATAACCCTCTTGTATTCTTCAAGAACTGTTTCAGATTCAACTATGCGAGCCGATAGGTCACTGCAATACTGTTCATACCACATCAATTTTTCATCTTGTGTCTTTCTTTCCTCCTGAAGTGACGATACTGCTACTTTCAGCTGACATGTTTCATTCTCCTTGTCCTTATGCACTTTTGCCAAATCATACTGTAAGTTTTCTATTGTCTCTTCATGTGATGAAATTTCCAGCTGCTTCTTTTCTATTTCATCATTTAAACTCTTGCTCTTGCTTTCAATATCAAATATGTTAACTTCAGCTTCTCTTAGTTTTCCTTGCACCAGATTCAAAGATGCTTCATTTTCCTGTAGAGCACTGTAAAGCTCAGTTATCTTATCCTCACATTCAATGATTTTCCTTCTTAATATAGCAATATTGTTATCTTTCTGTTGCATTGTGGCTAGATTTTGATCAAATTCTTTTTGTAAAGCAGTACATCTTAATTTCAGCATTTTTGTAGCCTCAGTACTTTCTTCAATTTTTTCTCTACCTACCTGCTGTTCTTCTGTGTATAATTTTAGCTTTCTTTCTAAATCAAGTCTATATGAAAGTTCTGCATCATACTTAATGTTTAAGTCAACTACCTTGCTTGCATTTTCTTGATTCTGTTCTGTTAGGGCTAGGATGACGTTATCTTTTTCCATAACATTTTCTTGTAATGTTTGGCAGAGTCCCTCTTGTTTATGGATTTGACTACGGTAACTATTTATTTCTATCTCCATTTCTTTCTCTTTGGCTTCAGTAGCCTGACAAAGGTCTGTCAAACTTGCAACTTTCTGCGCCTCATCATGATTTAACTGAGAGAGTAGCTTATTAGTTTCCAATAAAGAATTCACTCTTTCGTTTTGTTCATTTAATTCCTTTTCCATAACAATAAGCTGGTTCTTGAGATCATTTGCATAGCATTTTTGAGCAGAACTAGTTTGTTCAAACATCATCCTATCACTTTCATACTGTTGTATTTGTTCTTCATTGTGAAACAAAATCTCATCTTTTTGTTTAACTGTTTCCTTAATTTGATCATTTTCATGAAGTACTTCTTTGTATTGGTTGTCAACAGCAATTTTTTGCTGTGTAAGATTACTACAGTATTGTTTCAAAGAATTTAATGCAGTTTCAGTTTCATGTAGTTTTGAGACAGTTTCAGTAAGATTTGATTCTAATGTGCTTACAGCAGACAATTTCAGTTCAATATCGCTTTGTACCTCATGTTGATGTTTTTCCATTTTTTTTATTTTGGCATCTTTTCCTTTCACTAACAAATGTAACTTTCTAACTTCGGCTTCAATATATTCTTTCTCTTTCTCTACTTTTTCTATTTCTCCTCTCAAGGTCCTTACCTCATCTTCTTTATCTGTAATAAACTTTTCATACTTTCCAAGCTCTGACAATAAATGTTGATGCTCTTTCATAAGATCATCTTTATCTAATAGCAAATGGTCAATTTTTTCTCTAGCTACCGACAAGTCTTCATCCATATTTTGAATTTCTTCATTTTTCCTGTCTATTGCTTCATGTGCATCTTCGATCTGATCTTCTAAATCATGACAATGAGCTTTCCATTCATCTAAGTCTGCTAATGCATTATCAAGACGGAATCTTAAATCAGAGTCTACTTCCTCTAAAACCTCTAATTTACAATTAATATCTTTAATGTTCTCCTGCATGATCAAAATATCAGTGTTTTTCTCTGAAAGTACTTTTTGTTGTTCTTGTATGAAATTTTCCAAATGTTTCACCTTTGCTTCTTTACCTTTGCTAAGCTTGACAAGTTTACCTTTTTCCTGTTGCAGTTTTTTATTATCAGACAGAAGACCTGCTACTCTTGACTTGAGTTCTTCAAAAGACATTCTAGATGTGTCTAAATTCTCATGACTTTCATCTGTATTGTCTGCTGCACTAGATGATAGATCTTGCAGATTTTCTCTTATAACATTACCTTCAGCAATAACACCATCTCTGGCCTTTATAACATCACTTACATTTGCACTGATTTCCTGTATTTTAAGTTCTTCACTCTCAAGACTTGACCTCATTTGCTCCAACTCTTGCTTTGCACAATCCAACTCAAACTCAAGAATTATTTTTTCCTCAGTCAATTTTTTCATAAGTTTTTGATTATTATTTAAATTGCTGATTTCATCCTCTTTCTTCAATAATGTTTTCTCCATTTCTATAATCCTTTCATTTAATTCTTGACATTTCATTTCTAAATCCTTACTTTTTTCAAATGATAGCTGAAGCTGATCTTGCAGATTTCTCTCTTTTTCATTTAAAACGCTCAAATCAGAATTCAAGGCATCCAACTGTTCATGAAGTCTCGAATTATCATCTGTCATCTGATGTATTTCTTTGTCCTTCTCCAAAATCACTTCCCCCATTTTCTTTACCTTTGCATCCTTTCCTTTATTGACTTTTTGTATTTTTGTGTAATCTGATTTCATCTTATTAATTTCTTGGTGCAAAGTTTCAACATCATTTCGAGCAGCAGCCAAGAGAGATTCCAAATCATCTATTTGTGTCATTTTCTCTTGAATTTCGGATTCTTTTTCCTTTAAAGACTTATCAAAATCCTGATTAATTTTCATAATTGTAGCTGTTTTGCCCTTACCAATTTTTTCCAGCCGTGTTGCTTCCATTTTGAGTTTTTCATTTTCCCTACTAAGAACATTAATTTCAGAAGCCTGTCTATCATCAAGGCCAGAAGAAGTAATCCTATTTTGAAGGCTTTTAAGATGGTCTATCTCTTTATCTTTATCATCACATTTTTCTTTCAACTTTTCATATGCAGCCATAAAGTCATCTGCATTCTTCTTTTCAAACTGATCAATGAAACTTGAGCTTAAATCCTGAACCTTATTTTCCAAACTATCTCTGTCAGCTAACAATTCATCCCTTTCTTCTCTCAACTTTTCAAAATTTTCAGTCATAATTCGCAGTTTTGTGTCTTTTCCTTTCCCAAGTTTAATCAACTTTTTGTTGTCAGACTTAAACTTGTTTCTCTCTACAGTTACATTTTTAAGTTGGTCTTTCAATTCTTTCAAACTTGTCTCATCATCAGCATGATCTGTGAAATCTTTCTCTGGTGAAATGGATGAGAAGGAAGTATTAAAAGCTGATGAGACTGTAGGTTCCGCAGATGCAATTATGAATTCTTCATCCACTAAGTTTACCTCTTCTTTATTATCATCAGTATTTTGATCTGAGGCTTTGGAAACAAAATCAACTCCAACATCATTTGTATTGCCTGTATTGGTACTTGGATTTATGGCTTGATTTTCCTTCACTTTCTCTATTTCCTTTATCAGTGAATGAATTTTTCCTTCTTTCTCCTTCAACATTTGCTGATGAATAGTAAGCTGTGCCTTTAAGTTTTCTTTTTCGACTTCTAACTTATCACAAAAGTCCTTAAAATCACTTTCAGGATCGTATGAAGGCTTCATTTCATTTTGCAATTCTTCAATCAACCTATCTTTTTCTTGAAGCATTTCATTTAATTCAGTTATTTTAGCCTGTAAATTTTCATTCAAATCTTCTGTTTCAGGTGTAAATGACTCTATTTCTTGCACATTCATATTAGGTTTAACATTCACAGATTCTTGGCTATGTTCTACTATTCCACCCAAGCGACGAGAAAGAGCTGTATTTTCCTTAGTCAACTGCTTAATTTCATTTTCCCGGTCTTCAAGAACCAAAGTAACATCTACTATTTGAGTTTGCATTTCTTCCAGTTGATTTCTGAGCTCATCTACACATTGTGTATTTCCCGATCCTTTATTGTACTCATCCTGCAATTTTCAGTTTAATTAAAGTAAGTTTTGTTTTGTTTTGTTACTTCAATTGTTATGGGAATGCATGACTGAGTCAATGTCAATTACTTCAAAAACATGTTCTACAACATACATACATTTCAGAAAGTATCAAGTGGCTCTAATACATTAAACAAGAGGGCCAAGATGGCCCTGGATCGCTCACCTGAATTTTTGAGGGGACAATAACTTTTTTTTGGTGTTGAAACATTGGAAACATAATCATTATTTTGCCAAAAGATTTTCAAACAGTCACCAGGTCCTTTAAAAGTATTTCAAAATGTGACCATCAGTTTCAGAAAAGAGAAATTTTTAAGATTTCTTAATTTCTGTATAATGCAAGTAGCCCCCATTCACCAGAGCCATGTTTCTTGATGGATCAACTTTTCGTAATCAACTTTTTAAAAGGGTCATTAAAGAAACATTTCTGTGAAATTATTTCAAAATCTGACCAGCCGTTCCAGAAAAGAAGAATGTTCAAGAATTTCTTCATGTCCGTATAGTGGAAGTAGACCCCATTCACTACAGCCATATTTCTTGACAGATCAAAATTTCGAAAATAAATTTTGAAAAGGGTCATCCAAGAAACATTGCTATACATGTATTTTAAAATCAGAGCAGGGGTTTCAGAGAAGAAGAATTTTCAAGAATTTCTTCACTTCTATATAAATGCAAGTAGCCCTCATTCTCCAGAGCCATGTTTCTTGACGGATCAAAATTTCGCGTACACTTTTTGAAAAAGGTCACGCAAGGAATATCTCTCAGAAATCACTTCAAAATCTGACCGGCCATTTCAGAGAAGAATTTCTTCATGTCTGGATAGTGCAAGTAGACCCCCATTTGCCAGAGCCATGCTTCTTGGATCAAATTTTCACCAAAAATTTTTGAAAAGGGTCACCAAAGGAACATTGATGTGAAATTATTTTAAAATCTGACCATCAGCTTCAGAGAAGAATAATTTTCAAGAATTTCTTCATTTCCATATAGTGCAAGTAGCCCCCATTTGCCAGAGCCATGTTTCTTGATGGACCAAAATTTCACAAATAGGTTTTGAAAAGCATCACGTAAGGAATATCTCGGTAAAATTATTTCAAAATCTGACTAGCTGTTACAGAGAAGAATTTTCAAGAATTTCTTCATGTCCGTATAAGTGCAAGTAGCCGCCATTCACCAGAGCCATGTTTCTTGACAGATCAAAATTTCATGTACAATTTTTGAAAAGGGTCATCCAAAGAACATCCCTGAGAAATTATTTCAAAATCTGACCAGAGGTTTCTGAGAACAAGAGTTTTTTAAGAATTTCTTCATTTCTATATAGTGCAAGTAGCCTGCATTCACCTGAGCCATGTTTCTTGATGGATCAAAATTCTGCAAAGAAATTTTGAAAAGGGTCACCCAAGGAACATCTCTGTGAAATTACATAAAAATCTGTTCAGCGGTTTAGGAGCAGAAGATTTTTAAAGAATTTCTTAGAGAATTCCATTTGGTTGCCATGTCAACCAGTTTTCGATGGAATCAAATTCTCTGAACACTTTATAAAGAGGACATCCCAAGGAACATTCCAGCCAAATTTGGTCCAGATTGACCCAGCGGTTTAGGAGGAGTTGATGTTTAAAGAATTGTTGACGACGCACGACGGATGACGGACAACGCATGACGGGCACCGGGTGATCCTAAAAGCTCCCCTTGAGCATGTAGTGCTCAGGTGAGCTAAAAACAAAAGGGCCATAATGGCCCTGAATTCGTTCACCTGAGACTTTAGACCAAACATGAACCATTTTCAATGTTCAAGATTTGACATGGTGACCTTGGTTTTTTTTTTTTGCATTTTCAATTTCATCATACTTTTATCAAGACAAACATTCTGACTAATTTTCATTACTGGACAAAAAATTATGACTTTAAAGCGACACAAGCTACTTTAAAGATTTGACTTAGTGACCTAGTTTTTGACATGCTGTGAACCATTTTCAAACTCAATCAAAATATCAAACTTCAGAAGGTTCAGACTAAAATTGTGGTCTCTACAGTGTACACAAGGGTTTTTTTTTTTTTAAGATTGGGCCTACCAAGCTTTTCACCAGCCATGTCCCATTTCATAAACTCCTCCAGCATTTCATCCAGACAAACATAACCAACTTTCATGAGTATTTGACTGAAAGTGTGGCATCTAGTGGGTACAAGCAGTTTTGGATGGGTTAAACAGTGACCTAGTGTCTGACTCTGCTTGACCCATAATTATGCATACTCATCCAAAAATCCATTCTGACCAAGTTTCAAGAATATTGAACCGAAAAGATTTCACCTTGTGACCTGGTTTTTGACCCAACATAAGTCACTTTCAAACATGTCTGAGATATCATCAAAACAAATATTCTGACAAACCATCAAGACTTTTGAACTGAAATTGTGGCATCTAGAGTGTTCATATTGTTTTTTCTAAGATTTGACCTAGTGACCTAGTTTATGACTGAACATGACCCATTTTGTAATTTATTCAAGATATCATCAAGAGAAAAGTCTAATGAATCTTCATGAGTTTTTTGTTCTGAAAATGCTGTCTGTAGTGTGTATTAACAGTTTTAAAAAAATTAACCTAGTTTTACACTCAACTGACCCATCTTTTAAGTTCTGATGAAATATCATCAGAACAAACATTCTGATCAACTTCCAAGCGTTTCTTGCAAACAATGTGGCCTTAAATGCAAACACAGGTTTGTTTTCAGGACTTGACTAGTAAACTTCTTTTTAACAAACATGATCCATTTTTCAACTTGTATATCAACCAACTTTCATTGACTGAAAGGGGGGCCTCTAGAGTATACATATGGTTTTTGGAAGAGTTAAACAGTGACCTAGTTTCTGAACCAACCTGGCCCATTTACATCCTTTCAAAACTGAGCTGGAAATATGACCTGTAGCCTTCACAAGGTTTTTCCAATATTTGATCCAGTTTTTGACCAGACACATCCCATTTTCAAACATGTCTCAGATATTATCAAGACAAACATTCTGACCAACTTTCAAGAGGTTTAGACCGAAAATGTTGCCTCGGAAGCAAATGAATGTTTTTTTTTTTTCACTAAGATTTGACAGTGACCTAGTTTTCAGCTGGACATGACCCACTTTCATACTAGTCTGAGATATCAAGGCAAACAGTCCCACAAACTGTTAAGAGTTTTGGACTGAAATTGTTGCCTCAAAAGCCTACACAAGGTGTTTTAAAGAACCAACCTACTGTTCTTTTACTTATTTCCTATTTTATCCAAGATATCATCAAGACAAATTTTTTAACAAACTTGGAAGAGTTTTGGGCAGAAAATGTGACCCCTTGAGAGTACTCAAAGTTTTTCTAAGATTTCACCTGGTAACCTAGTTTTTTAACCGACATGACCCACTCTCAAACTCATGTGAGATATCATCAAAAACTGACCAAGTTTCATAAGTATCCAACTGGAAATGTGGCTTCTAGAGAATATGCAAGGTTTTTTAAAGAACTGACCTACTGACCAACATTACGCTTTCATACAAGGTATCATCAAGACCAATATTCTGACCAACTCTGAAGAGTTTTGGGCTGAAAAGTGGCCCCTAGAGTGTACACTAGGTTTTACTAAGACTTGACTTAGTGACCTAGTTTTTTTTATCAGACATGACCCACCCTCGAACTCCTCTGAAATATGATCAAGAGATACATGCTGACCAAATTTCAGGAATATCTGACACATGAGACACAGCACAATCACAAAAGCTCACCATGAGCACTTAGCGCTCATGTGAGCTAACAATAACACCAATAGGAACAAGAGAGCTATTGTTGCCCTGAAGTGTCTCAACTGAACCTCTAGACCACACATGACCCATTTCCAATCTTTTCTGGGATATTATGAAAAGTGTCCTATCATTCTTTATAAGTACTGGACCGAAAATTTTGCCTCTAGCTTATATACAATAATTTCTGGAATTTGTCTAAAAGACCTCCTGTAAGCATAACAGCCAATTTTACAACTTGTTGTAGATATTCTCAAAATGAAATATGAGACCATCTTTTATGAGTATTACACAGAAAATGTGGTCTCTAGAGTGTACACAAACTAATTTAAAGATTTGACTGTGAGATCTCATCCGAGATATCAACCTAATAAACATTTTGACTAAACTTCATGAAAATTGGGCTAAATGTGTCTTCTACAGAGTACAAAAGGTTTTTCAAAGATATGACCAGTGACTTAAGTGACCTAGATCAGGAGTATTGGGCTGAAAATGTGAAGTGTATACAAGGTTTTCTAAGATTTTACCTAGTGACTAGTTTATGACCCAATGTGACCCATTTTCAAGTATGTTTGAAATATCAAAAAGATAACATCCTGACAAAGTTTTAAACAGAATCAGACTGAAAATGTGGCCTCTAAAGTGGAAAAATGTAAAAGTTGACAATAAATAACTAATGATAGACATTGCATGATTGACACAGTATGATCACAGAAGCTCATCTTGTGGACTTCATGCTCAAGTGAGCTAAAATTGCAACATTAAGTTTTGACAAACAATAGGGCAATGATGATCCTGTATTGCTCAGCTGTCTACAAATACAAACAATACAGATCAAACATTACTGTTCAAGACCAAATTGTTTTGAACAAGAAAATGTTCATACTTAAAGCATTTGCAGATGACAATTCAATTGAGACTGGATTTCTGGATTTTTCTTTCTTATATAGCTAAGAACATTGTGGAAAAGGGGGAAGACAAAGGTCACATACATTTAAGCCTTTTATTCCTAGCCTTCTTTATGTATGCATGTCTAATACTTTCTTCTCTAACACTTGTTTCAGTGCCATTACCTTAAGACTAGAGACCTAACCTTCACCCTCCCAGTTCTTAATTTCATAAGACAACACTTTATGGTCAGGTGAGCTAAAAGTATTCCAATCATGCATGTCATATACATAATCATGCAAAATAATGTTCACCCTAAGTGTGCAAGAAGAAAGAACGCCTATTCTCTCTCTTTCTGAAGTAAACAAAAGCACATGAAAACAGATTGTGCTCCCCAAACAGGTCTTTTTCTAGGAAATTGAAGGCTGTCAGTAAATAATTGGTCACAGGAGAAAAGGATGGGGCAAAAATTGATGAAAACTAGCGGAGATAGTAGTGAAAACTGGGATTTTACGAGAAAACCCCTTTTTCCATGACACAGAGTCAAATTGGAACACCAGTAAAAGTACATCAGTGCAATAACCTAAACAGTTTATATTTGAAGTTTCATCCAATTTGGTCAAGGGTTGTGGAGAAATCACTTCAGACAGACAGACAGACAGACAATGCTGCAACTACATGCTCGACCTTTTAGGAGCATAAAAATTAACAAAAAATACCTTGAAAAAAATGGCAACTTTACTTTACAGTGGAGGGTGTTTTACCTCATTTTCAACAGCATTCAACTCTTTATGACAATATTTTGAACCTGAATTAAGGCACTTTAGGAAGACAGATTAATTGTCAATCAAAAGTTGGCTTTTCTTTAAAAATAATAAACAATATTCTGGAAGAAGAACAAAGAGCTGATTACTAGCATTTTCGCAATTTTCCCATAATGTTTCCTGAAGTCTTTTCCTCAAAATTTTCATAAAAGCTGTATTAGTTGTCACAAAGGCAAGTCCCATCACCAAAAAGGAAAGGGATAAAACCAAAAGTTTCCAATTCCAAAAAGGATTTTCATGGTGTAACACAACATCCTCTGAAAAAAATTACTTTTATCTTGCAGTGGATCATTTTTAACAAGAGAGCCATGATAGCCCTGAAATCGCTCACCTGGGTCTAATGACCAAACATGAACCAACTAGTTTCCCAGTGACCTAGTTTTTTATCAAACATTACCCATCATCAAACACTTCTGAGATATCAATAAGACAAACATTCTGACCAAGTTTCATGAGTATTGGACTGAAAATGTGGCCTCTACAGCGAACAAAAGGTTTTTCTAAGATTTCACAAGTGACCTAGTTTTGAACCCGACAATTACCCATTATCAAACTCTTTTAAGACATCACCAAAACAAACATTCTGACCAAGCCCTAAGAGTATCAGGCAGAAAATGTAGCCTCTAGAGTGTACACAAGGTTTTTCTAACATTTGACCAATTGACCTAGTTTTTGACTCCACATGACCCATTTTCAAACTCATTCAAGGTATCGCAAAGACAAATATTATGAACAAGTTTTAGGAGTATCAGACTGAAATTGTGTCCTCCAGAGCATACAGAAGGTGTTTATAACATTTGACTTATTGACCCAGTTTTGGACCCAACATGACCCATTTTCAAACTCATCCAAGATATCATAAAGGCAAACATTCTGGCTAATTTTCAAGAGTGTTGGGCTGAAAATGTGGCATCCAGAGCATATACAAGGTTTTCCTAAGATTTGACCAGGTGACCTAATTTTTAACCCCCAATGACCCATTTTCAAACTCTTCTAATATATCATCAAGGCAAACATTCTGACCAACTTACAAGAGTTTTGGACTGAAAATGTGGCCTCTAGAGCCTACGAAAGGTTTTTTCTAACGTTTGACCTGGTGACCTAGTTTTTGACTCCACATAGCCCAATTTCAAACTCGTACAAGATATCATAAAGTCAAATATTCTGACCAACTTTCAAGAGTTTTGGACTGAAAATGTGGCCTCTAGAGCGTACACAAGGCTTTTCTAAGATTTGACTTACTGACCTAGTTTTTGACCCCACATGACCCATTTTCGAAGTTGTTCGAGATATCATCAAGACAAACATTCTGACCAACTTTCAAGAGTTTTGGACTGAAAATGTGGCCTCTAGAGTGTACACAAGGTTTTTTTCTAAAATTTGACCTAGAGACCTAGTTTTTGACCCTATATGACCCATTTGCGAAGTCATCCGAGATACCATACATTCAAACATCCGAACTAACTTTCAAGAATTTTGGACTGAAAATGTGGCCTCTAGAGCATACACAAGGTCTCTAGAGTGGCCTCTAGAGTGTACACAAGGTTTTTTCTAAAATTTGACCTAGAGACCTAGTTTTTGACCCTACATGACCCATTTGCGAACTCATCCGAGATACCATACAGTCAAACATCCAGACTTTCAAGAATTTTGGACTGAAAATGTGGCCTCTAGAGCATACACAAGGTTTCTCTAAAATTTGACCTGGTGACCTATTTTTTGACCTGGCATGATCCATTTTCAAATTCATCCTAGATTTCATCGAGGCAAACATCCTGACCAACTTTCATGAGTATCGGACTGAAAATGTGGCCTCTAGAGCGTACACAAGGTTTTTTCTAAGATTTGACCTAGTGACCTAGTTTTTGACCTCACATGACCCATTTTCGGACTTGTCTGAGATATCATCAAGACAAACATTCTGACCAACTTTCAAGAATTTTGGACTGAAAATGTGGCCTCTAGAGCATACACCAGGTTTTTCTAAGATTTGACCTAGTGACCTAGTTTTTGACCCCATATGACCCATTTTCAAAGTTGTCCAAGATATCATCCAGGCGAACATCCTGACCAATTTTCATAAGTATCGAACTGAAAATGTGGCCTCTAAAGCGTACACAAGGTTTTTCTAAGATTTGACCTAGTGACCTAGTTTTTGACCCAACATGACCCATTATCCCATTCATCCGAGATATCATCCAGTCAAACATTCTGACCAACTTTCATGAGTATCCAACTGAAAAAGTGGCCTCTAGAGCATACACAAGGTTTTTCTAAAATTTGACCTAGTGACCTAGTTCTTGACCCCACTTGACCTATTTTCAAACTCGTCCTAGATATCATTCAGACAAACATCCTGACCAACTTTCATGAGTGTCCGACTGAAAATGTGGCCTCTAGAGCGTACACAAGGTTTTTCGAAGATTTGACCTGGTGACCTAGTTTTTGACCCGACATGACCCATTTTCGAACTCGTCTGAGATATCATCCAGGCAAACATCCTGACCAACTTTCATGAGTATCATACTAAAAAAGTGGCCTCTAGAGCGTACACAAGGTTTTTCTAAAATTTGACCTAATAACCTAGTTTTTGACCCACTTGACCCATTTTCGATCTTGTCCGAGATATCATCCAGACAAATATCCTGATGAACTTTCATGAGTATCCGACTGAAAGTGTTGCCTTTAGAGCGTACACAAGGTTTTTCTAAGATTTGACCTAGTGACCTAGTTTTTGATGAGACATGACCTATTTTCGAACTCGTCCAAGATTTCATCAAGGCAAACATCCTGACCAACTCTCATGAGTATCGGACCGAAAATGTGGCCTCTAGAGCGTACACAAGGTAAAAAGTTGACGACGGACGACTGACGACGGACACAGCACGATCACAATAGCTCACCATGAGCACTTTGTGCTCAGGTGAGCTAAACATATAGTATCCAGAGGAGAAGCTACTTAAAAACTGGTAAATCTATCCTTTGCCAAAATATTAAATATGTAATGACCCTTTACCAAACGAAATTGACTGATTGTTTGGTTTTCAACATTATTTCAGCTACAATGCAGCAGCCACTGCACCTATCCACTTCCAGCCTTTTACCAGTACTCTGCACAACTTCCTTTCTAAACCATGGGCTGCTCTCCCATTTAATCCTTTACAAAACAATCCCTGGTTTTTATGACCCTGATAACCAGCATTTTCTCCTTTTCCCACAATGTTTTCTACCATGCTTGAAACAAATTTCAATTTTTGAGGCATGTTTGTCGTCTGCAAGTGCTTTCAATTTAGATCAGTCTAAATTTTTGTCGTTTGGTAAAGAGAAAATCATTATCAAGACAATGGTCAGCAGCATGAGAGGAATGAATCCTGTCACAAATGACCATCATCAACCCTCGTAAAGAATTTGGCTGTGCCATGGATCAAACCCAAACCCCCTAAATTTCAAGCCCTACTTGCTACTGACTGAGCTAACAGGATGACTTTGGTAAACATTGGAATGGGAAAAAACCCAATATTTTGTCCTTTTTCAACGATATCTTTATCCCTATCACTGAATTTAAGCTTGTTTCAAGTGACAAGTTAATACAGAGGGTTAACTTACATCCAACTTAATGCCCTCAGTCTGTGAATCCAACACCTGTGACATGTCCATTTTCTTTGACTTGCCTTGAATCTGTAAGTAATAATTTCAAGAATGTTTTACCAACCAATCCAAGTTTATTCTACACTAAGACGTCTTTAGAAAAAATAGTGAAAATTTTTTGTTTAATTCCATTCCCAAATCAAACCATTTAATCCTTTGCCAAATAATCATAATTTTAAGGGGATTAACAATTTCTTTGAAAATAAATTTCAAGTCTTTGTTATTTTTGTTGTATCACAACCATGTGTAAGTATTTCAAAACAAAACAAAAGAAAATAAAAATTGAGTGTGAAACAAACACTTCCATCTTTAAGTCAAAGCTAATCCTGTCCTATAAACAGGGAATGTCTTCCTTTGTGAGAACTTGCGTATATCACATGATCATACTAGGATCATTGGAATTTGTCACATGGTACAAGGCAAACATTTTAACTTCTTTATGTGTATGTGGCTCCTCTGAGCTTAAAATTCTTTTTCTAGAATTTAGCCTATTGACATACTTTTTTAAATCAATATGCTCCAATTTCAACCTTGTAAGATATATTATCAAGACAAAACAATCTGACCCAGTCTCATATGTATCAGCCTGAAAATGTGGTGTCTAAAATACACAGAGTTTTCTGTAATATCGCCAGTGACCTACTTTTTGATCCTATATCACTCTTTCAAACTTGTCGAAGATATCATCAAGACAAACATTTTGACCAAGATATTTGAGTGTCGGGCTGAAAATCGGACCTCTACAGGCACACAAGTTTTTTCTCAAATTTGACCCAGTTACCTACTTTTTGACCAAAGATGACCCATATTTCAAACTGTCTAAGTCATCATTAAGACAAACAATCTAATTTATTTTCATGAGTATTTAGCTGAAATTTAGCATTTGGAGTGCACACAAGGTCTGTTTTACAATCTGATCCTTTCACCTAGTTTTTTTACCCAAACATGACCTACTTTCAAACCAATCCAAGATATTTTGGGGATAATTTTTCTAACCTATCCAATAACCTAAAAATGTCACCTCCTCCTTGCAAATATTTTTGGTTCTGTTTGTGGTATTTGTTGAAGACAATACCACTATGAGTTCAAGATTGAATTTTGATAACAATGTATCTTATTTTGTGCAAAGCCGAAGGAAATAATAAACCCAGTTAAACTCATTTTTTCTCAGGCAAATAATTTTTCAGTAGCACTCTGATATGTAATTTGAAATGGCCTATTAAAGTACATTGGGCGAGGCCATCGATCGTTGTGATACCTATTTTTTTATTGAAAATAGAATCCATCGCTCATAACCTTTTATTGGCGCAATGATGCAAATTTGCCTGCTTTTTCGTTCCAGACCAATTCGTTCCATGGCTTGCTTGTCCTATGATTGCTCACTTCTCCATGTGATTGCTCATGACTATTTATAGATTGAAGTAATTGATTGTAATGTTCGAAATTAAATGTAAAAGGCTAAATACATTTCAAAATTATAGTTTTAAGGTATGTGAGTACTCTCCCTTCAACCGAAAAGGTATTCAATTGTTTAGTAGGTTGACTTTTAAGCCAATATTTGAACAATATGTCTCTTTTTCTTTCAAGCTTTTACCGTAATTTGCGTATGTTTTGGGACACCCAAAAAATTGGGACACCATCAAAAATCGCGAAAATAATTATTTTTCATGACCCAAAGATTTGGGACATACTAAGAATTGCAAAGCGAGATCGGTAATTTTTTGTGCCAAAGAATTGGGACAGTGAATAGCTATTTAGAGAAAAAGAAAATCTTTCAATCCGTTTGAAAACGTTTGTTTGCAAATATTTATTTCGGCTTTCGCGTAGTTTTATTTCTCCACACGTAACGTCGTAAGCATGCTTCCCAACCCTCACGATTTCAATTGGAGTTACCTGATTCCAGACAAAAAAACGATCACCTGACAGTCTAATTTAAACCCTAAATCAAACAGAAAGCCAACGTAAGTGTAAAAAGGGTGTGATAAACTTCCATCCAAGATCTATAAAGTGTGTACATCCGAAGTTGACGGAGTTGACACGCGTGTAATTCATGGTCAATCGAGTTTAATGTCTATAAATAGAAATCAAGGTAGTAAGTTTTACCCAAGGTTTAGCGATCGAAGATCGACGAACCAATCAAATTTGAGATCGGTCCGAGTAGGCACTTATCAGAGTGGAATTAACGTCACCTCACGTACATGTAAGGAGGTAAGATATGTTGTGAAATTACCTACAAACGCACAATATCATCTTCATCGCGAAGACGCAGGCAATAATGAGTGACAAGTTAATTATCAATAAAAATAATGAGAAAAAGCGAAGTTTTAAACTCTTAGTGCTCAAATTGATCGGTGGAATTCCAATCTGTCTAAAAATAGATCACCTTGCAAACTTGACATCAGTGACGTTCCAATATTTTAACGTCGGCAATATTCGACGGGTTAGCGGCGAGTGACTTTCAGTATGACAGATAGTCTTGTTTGACCGTAAGTTTTGGGACAGCTGACAAAATAATTACTTTTTTGTAGACCAAAGTTTTGGGACACAAAAAAAATTAATTATTTTTTACTGTCCCAAAATTTAAGCAAATTACGGTAATTCCACACAATGGGTTTCCTTGACAAATACCACTTCAGCATTCTCAACACTTTGATTAAGACTTGGCCCAGTGACCAATTATCAAACCCGTCAAAGTCAAATATTATCAAGAAAAACAATCTGACCTAGTTCTGAAAGTATCAGGCTGAAAATGTGGTGTCTACAGTACAAAGAAAAATTTTCTAAGATTTGATACTGTGACCAACTTTTTGATCCAATGTGATCCTATTATGAACTTGTCCAAAATATTAACTCAAACATTTTGACCAACTTTCATGAGTATCAGGCTGAAAATTTGACCTTTATAAGGCACACCTGGTTTTTCTAATATTCAAATCAGTAATCTGCTTTTTTATCCAATATGACCAAATTCCAAACTTGGCCGAGATATCATCAAGATAAACATTCTGACCTAATTCTATAAGTATTAGGCTGAATATGTGGCCTCTAAAGTGCTCAAACGGGTTTTTCTAAGATTAGGCCTAGTAACTTACCAAATTTGAAACTTGTTTAATATCTAAACAACCATTCTGACCAAGTTTCAAGACTACCAGGCTGAAAATGTGTGCAGTGTGCACACAAGGTTTTTCTAACATTTACCCCAGTAACCTACCCTTTTTTTTTTTAGTGACCTACTTTTTTACCCAATGTGGCATGAGGGAAGTTAGACACAGCTCACATAACAAAAGGTTGCCTTCAACACTTCATGCTCAGGTGAGCTGAAAAATTATGGAAAGGACACAAATATGGACAGGCAGATGGACAAACAGTTTTGGGGGGCATTAAAAACATCTACAAACAATGTTTCATTTTTTTATTGCAGACCATCTTCTGTTTATGTATATGTTTCCATAATTGTACTTAAAGCCACTTTCAAGAGTATTTCAGACCAACAGCAAATCTCAAGTTTCACCAGTGCTAGTGTGGGGTTCACATTCCCATGTGACTGGCACAACCCAGGTCTCAGGATTCTCTGACATTCTTACTTTGACAAATTAACACTAAAATATACATTACTTCACAACCAGCTTATGATTTTTTCTATGCACAATATTTTTTTCAAATTAAGAAACAATCTTTTTATTTAGGTTTAACATTCAATAAACCACAGTGTTGTGAGTTATGAGGCACGAAGGTGATAGCGCCTCATAAATCACAACATGGATTATTGAACGATAAATCACAATAGAAAGAAGAATATTCTGATTTTAACATGACTAACTCTTAGTCAAAGGAAAAAAAATACTTAGAGCAGAAACATAAATGTGGATTTCATTCCCTTCAATAAACCGACAGTCTTCCACTTACTTTTCAAAACAAAATCCCACTGCCCTATTGGTAAATATAAAAATAACCATAATTTCTAAAGCACCTGAACAATTACCACACAATCCCTACTTTTGACGCCCCTGAGAAAGAAACTTTTAGAAAACATTGTGGGAAAAGGAGAAAATGCCGGTAAACAGCATTTTCTCCTTTTCCCACTGTATTTTCTACCCTTCACAAAACAAATTTCAAATTTTCAGTCAATTTTATTTTGTTGTCTGCAAATGCTTTCACTTTAGACAAGCCTAGAATCCCAAGAGACACTGATCCTTGGGCCTAAATTTTCGAGAGTCAAAATGGAATTTTAAAGAGTCAAATAGCGATGTCCGAGGGTCAAAATTATCATGAAGAAATAAAAGTGAAATACTGAAAACTTTCCTTTTATATTCTTTGTTTATGGCTAGGGAATTAGATAAGAAAATGCAGTGGACAGAAGAACTTTAAATTTCAGCCCTAGTATGCAATTCATCTTGATAAATTAATGGACACAAATAACATTTTTTAACTGTTTACCAAACAACAACAAAAAAAAAATTGACTAGATCATAATTATTGTAGACATTTGCAGACGACAACTAATTTGTCTTTCTTGGCCTACAACATTGTGGAAAAATGGAGAATGTAAAGGTCCATTAAAAGTGTTATTTCTTAAGATTTAAGTTTTCTTCTCTAAATTCCTTTCCTTACACTATTCTTTCAGCGGTCATGATTTAATTCTTTCCCAAACATTCCCTGGTTTTTACAGGTCAGGAATAGAAGCCTTTTGAAAACATTGTGGGAAAAGGAGAAAATGCTGGTAACCAGCATTTTCTCCTTTTCCCACAATGTTTTCTACCCTATCATATTGAAAAATCATCCTTTTAGCAACTGTTAATTTGTCATCTGCAAAATGCTTTCAATTTGGTCTGGTCCAAAATTTGCCATTGTGGAAAGGGTTAAGACCTAACCTCCATCTTTCCCCCCAATCCCCCTCCCCCTTCCAAATATAATCTATTCTTTTAATCTTAGAAAAAAAAATCCTAATTTATTAGCTTTCACTTATTGTTTCATAAAGTAACAAGTATAAATTCAGTGTTTAAATTTGTCTCTAAAGATGGAAAGATAGTTTGAAGTGCCTCTGATCGGACGATGTCAAACTGATTTCTGTTGTGTCAAGGGTTTCCACATTTTTTCTAGCAATCTTTTTTTCCGAATCTGTTAGTTCTTTTACCAGTATTAGTGCATGTTTTGACAAATTTGTTAATTAGATTAGCAGTTAACTTGAAAACCTGTCACTTTAAACTAGATAATTGGATTAACACCTTTATTATGTTTCACTCGACAGCTTGATTATGTGTGATAAACAGAGCTGCTTTGTTACACAGTTGGTACTGATCATGTTTATTATAGTGTACGTTCATGCCGGACGCATGTAACATAATGTATATGATTGACCCTTTGACTGAAAAATCTCATGCGCCAGACTGACCCTTAGGCAGATCATTTCGAGTGTCAGATCACTCTGGATTTCCAAGCGCCGAAACCAGGAGTCCCAGATCAAAGGAGAACCCTGTAAAATATTGATGTTTGCTAATGAGTTAAGCATCAAACACAACTTATTAAAAAAGCACCATGTCATTATTAGATTTATCCCCCTTTCAAATGACAAGAAAGAACAAATGAATTGTCAAGCATTCAAATTACAGTTGTTTCAAATGCTCTGAATAGTACTCCACCTACTCCAATCCCATTTCCTTAGTGTAAAAACAGATACAGATTATATTCCCTTGAGAAGAATAAAGCTGTTCCACTTTAAAACAAAACAAAACCCTATTGCTAAGTCGTTACATATGAAAGAATGAAAATTTCAGTAAACCTTGGACATCACAAACAAAACACCTTAAAAAAAAACACCCTTTGATTTACTATCATTTTTTCTTTTTGAATGGTGTTTTACACCGCTTTCAACGTTATTTCAGTCATATCACGGCGACAGTTCACATATTTATGTTTCCTGCGTTTCACCAGTACTAGGCTAGGCTCTGAAGTGTTTTCTCCTTTTGAAATGACAAAGAAGAATAAATGCATTGTAAAGTGTTAGTGTTGCAGTTGCTTCCATTGCTCTGAATATTACTCCACCCAATCTTAATCCCATGACCAAATGCAACAGCACTCAATTTTGAAATGATCTTCAACTTGAAAAGACACTTGATTACAATAGGTTTACTGAAAATTTTTCAAATAGTTCCATTGTTGTCAATTTTTATAAGAACCAGTTGATACTGGTAAATCCTTGACAATTTCCTTCCTCATCAGTCAAGGAGCAGAAAATGACAATTTGTTTAACTCTTTATTACACAGTCCCGACTTTTAACGACCCTGAGGAAGAAAGCCTTTGAAAACATTGTGGGAAAAGGAGAAAATGCTGGTAACCAGCATTTTCTCCTTTTCTCACAATGTTTTCGACCCTTTCTAATTCAAAATTAAATATTTGATTTAGATTTATTTTGTCGACTGCAAATGCTTTCAATTTGGACTAGTCCAAAAATTTGTCATTTGGTAAAGAGTTAAGTCAATTGGCTTTCATGGATAAAATTTTAGAGGGCAATACATGTACTTCATACAGAATGATGTCACTCTACATCTAGAATGACGTAGACTTTACCATGCTTTTATACGACTGTTTATAGAGCCGAATTCATGTGTCAGGTTAGAATAAGATTTAAGACAGTAAGTCTAATATACAACAAAGAGAAATTCTAAATGAAAAGGAAAGAAGATACATGAAAACTATCTTGGCTGACATAATTGCATATATAAGATCATATAGAAAGCCCTTTACCAAATAACCCATTGTTTTAACAAGCATACAAGAAATAGCTTATGAAACCATGAAATGCTGGTAATCAGCATTTCTCTGTTTCTCTCAATGTTTTATATTCTGTTATAGGACTTTAATTCATTTGTATCAATTTCTGAATTGTTGTCTGAAGATAAGTTTAATACATGGTTTGTCATTTGGAATAGGTTGAAGTCTGATCTTAACAAACAGGCTTATCATGAGTAACTCATGCCTAGCTCTACATTTTTGAAATTAAAAACATCATAGTCTTAATAATTTGTCTATTTCTTTTTACATATATACAGTTTTCTTTTGTTCATGCCAATCTTCATTTCTTTTACAATATGAAATGATGTTTACTTGTTTGTTTTGTTTTTTTTATCTCTTTCCTGTACTGTATCAGAAGGTAGGTCTGCCACCTAAAACTTTAACCATTTTTACTAATTCTTATGATATTGTACTCACATGGGGTAATTCTTCGAAAGACAACATCTTTCTATGTACAAAATCCTCTTGTGAAGCATCAGCTCCTGCAAACATATTAGTCATTTCATATCTCTCCTTTCTTTCAATTATAAGATCCTCAGCACTACAGTCAATTTGGGCACTCAATTCTTTAGAGCACATCTTTAGTTCATCAGTATCTTCATTTTGTCTATGAAGTCTGTCTAATATGTCAAATTTCTCTTCTGAAAGTGAAGGATTTTCATGTTCTATTTGATCCTTTACCTCCACTTCTTCATCATATTCTCTATGAGATTTTTCTAACTCTACTTTTAGAGTTCTAATCTCAACTTCTTTCACTACTATGCTTTGAGATAATTCTATGTCATGCTGTGTAAATTCTTTTTTAATCATTTCCTCTTCAGACATTGGCTTATCATAATCAGCTCCTGACACATCTGCTGATCCCTTCGTGTTATTTAATTCCATCTTCAATTTCTCTATTGATTCTTTCATAACTTCAACAGCTTTTTCATTTTCAACCAATTCTAATTTCTGAGTTTCATATTGAGTACTTAAATTCCCATATTTTTCTTCCAGAATTCCAAAATTAGCAGTTTTTTCTACAAGATCTACCTCCAGTTGTCTCTTTTCTTGGGCACTATCCTGAATACAAGATTTCAATTTCAGTATAGTTTCTTGACTTTCAAGGTTTTCATTTTCCTTCATGGTTGTCTTCTCTATCAAGTCTGAGAGGGTCCTTTTGAAATTATGAACTTGGCGTAACAGCTGGAATAATACTGCCTTTTCTGACACAGACTGATCTTGAATGTCTGTAATTGCAGACTGCAGAATAGCTACCTGTTCATCTTTTTCATCCATTTCTCTCTTTGACAGCTCAAGAACTTCATGTAAACCATTATTTACAAGCTGAAACTCTCTAAGACTCTCCTTGCACAGCTCAAGAGAGTTTTCTCTTTCAGTCAATTTTCCATGAAGATCCTTTGAATCTGCACTAACAGTGTTAAATTTTGATTCCAAAGAGATTAACATCTGTGTTATCAACTGATTTGTCTCCTCTTTCCGATCAACTTCATTTAGTAATTGTTCAATTTCTTCTTCAAGAGCATCAACATGAGCAGATGACACAGGCTGACTGTCACTTAGCGTATTTTCGAATTTGAGATGCGATTGTTTATAAATTCTTATTTTTGTCACTTCATCTTGCAATGCCTCAATTTGAGCATTCAAGGCATCTTTTTCTGTTTCCAAACCAACAATTTTTTCCAAGGATTTCAATTCTGCATTTTCAAGTTGCACTTGCATTATCTGGCATTCTTTCCTACATGTTTCTATTTCTTCATTTAATGACTTATTTTCCTCAACTGCCACTTCTAATTTCAAAGCACAATTCTCAAAGATTTGCAACTGTTGTTTGAATTTTACTTGTGATTCTTCCCTCTCTTTATGATGCATATCTTCAATACTTTGCTTCTCTACAAGGGTATCTTCCAATTTTTCATGTGTATTTCTGTACTCTTCTTGAACCGTTCTATAATTATCATTCAGCATGACATTTTGTTTATCAAGATCAAATATCTTTTTGTCCTTCTCTTGCAGCAATTTGTCACATTGCTTGTTATACCTTTCTTTCTCTTCACATTTGACTTTGAGCTCATTCACCCATTGAAATTGCTCTAAAAGCTGTTTTTCTATTTCAGCTTTCTCATTTGATATTCTGTTGATTTCCTGTAACAATGCATCTCTTTTTCTATATTCTGATACTAATTTATCATTTAAACAAACATTTTCACTGCTGATGCTATTGGTCTCTTTTGCAAGATCAGTAATATGTTGTTGTAACATAGCTATCTGTGTGTTAAAAGCCAAATCCATTTCCTTATTTTCTAATTCTTTTTGCATTACAAAGTCTTTCCTTTCTTTATGTTCCTTTGCTGTTTCAGTTAAATCGAGTTGAACTCTTTCTAAATGTGCTTTGCTATTCTCTAGTTCTGTATTGAGCATAGCATTTTCTTTTTGTAAGGATTGTATATCATTTGCATATCTGTCTAAAATTTGTTTCAAATCTGTCTCTTTGACATCTGCTTCATCAAGTCGCTCCTCCAATCTTGTTACTGTTTCTTCACAAGCATTTGTGTCTAATTTCATCTTCTGAATTACCACTGAAAATGAATATTTCTCCTCTGATAATTTATCTATTTCACCCCTAAGAAGGTCTAATTGCAAATCTTTTTCTTTAATCTGATTGAATAAGTCCTTACTGATGCATTTTGAATTGTACAAGTTTTCTTGTAAATCAGAAACCTGCATACTTGATATCTCAGCTTCACTTTCCAGCTGTTTTATTTTAGTATTGCTCAAATCAAGCTTTTCTCTCAATTCAGATTCCATTTCTACTGCAACCAAGAGATTTCTGTCTAGTGTTACTTTGTCTGCAGAGATGGTAGTCAATTCAGAATCTTTTGATTCTATTTTTGCTTGTAGTTGTGACGATTTCTCTTCGCACAGATATAATGCATTTAAACTTTTCTCCAATTCCTGATCACATTTTGAGCATCTTAGTAACAAATCTTGTTTTTCTAGAGAAAGAGATTCGAGTTGACAATTCTTATCACTTAAAGTCTTTTCAAGGTCTGTTGCAGAGATTTGTAATTCCTCATAATCATTATTGAGAGACCTGTATCTTTCCTGCTCAGATCCAAGTCTGGTAGATGTTTCCTCTAAATTTTGTTTTAATGAACTTAGTCTGTTTTCCAGCTCGTCTCTTGAAGCTTCTGTGTTCCTTAAATTTGATAGAGCATCCGCTAACTTAGACTGAAGCGTGTTTCTCTGAGTATTACACACTTCCATTTGACTGACAAGTTCATTGACATTTTCAGACAATAGCTCAATTTTCAAATCTCTCTGCTCCTTCACCTTACATAGATTACTGTCTAACTCTTGCACATTATTGATAAGATTGCTGATTTCATTATCTTTTTCTGCAAGTATTTGATTCAAGCCTTTTATCATCTCATTTTGTTTCTCAAATTCAAGCAATCCATTACTTTTTTCATCTTCCATCCTTTCAATATCCTGCTCTTTAGACGACAATTCTGTGGTGAGAACATCAATCTTTGCTGTAATGTTTTCAATACTGCCTTTCAAATCCTTATTTTCCTCCTCTAAACCATATTTTTCATTCTGTAGTTCACTAATGGTAAGGCTTAAGTCTTTACATTGTTTACCTGTAACTTCAGCTGTATCTTTCAAATCATCTATTTCTTCCAACTGTTTCTGTATTTGTAGTTCATTTTCAGCAATTTTATTTTCAAACTGTAATTTAACACTAAGCACAGAGTTATAATCTGATATTTTTTGTTCAAGTTCTAAGTTAACTGATGACAGTTCTCTCTTACATGTGCTAATATCTGAATCAAGTTTCTGCTTTTCCAATTTTAATTCTTCTAACTCATCCAATGCTTTCTCAACTTCTGATTCAAGTCTTCTCTTACTATCTTTCAGAGAATCTATTTCAGCACAAGCATTACCATACTTTTCCTCTGCAACTCCTAACTTTTTCTTGAAATCTTCTTTTACAGATACTTCTTTCTTCAACTGTTCTTCCTTTTCAGCCAAACAAATTTCCTTACTACTCTTTACAGCAGTCAAATCTGTCAATTCTTTCTCTTTTATCACTAAAGTCTGCTCATATGATTCAATTTTGGCACTTTTATATACTAATTCATTTTCAGCCTGTTGCATTAATCTTTGCCTCTGTTCATATTCAAGATAAAGTGATTGATGGCCAATTTCTAAATCTGACAAATTCTTTTGCAGTTCAGATATTTGTTTTTCTTTCACCTCTACATCAAAAACAGCCTGTTCATGGCATTTCTTGATATAATCCAATTCAGATAAATTTTTTTCCGCCTTACTTTCTAAACTCTCAATAACATTACTTGCAGACTGCAGACGATGCTGTAATTCATCTACATGACCATTCATCTCGTCAATGTTTTCAGAAAGTTTTGAATTCTCATCTCGCAACTCATGTGCAACTTTTGCTTTTTCTGAATACATCAATTTGACCTGTTTGATTTCTTCCTCAAAACCATTCTTTAGATGGTGAAGTTGCTTGCAATCAATTTTAAGGTGCTCCATTGCAGCTTTGAGTGAATCAATTTGTTCATCTTTAGTTAAAACATGTGCACCTAACATTTCTTGTTTTACCAAAAGTAATTGCATGTCTTCTTCTTTCTGCACACATTCATTTTCTCTTGCAATTTTTTCTTCATGGGTATTTTGAAGGTATTTTCTTAATTCCCTTTCAAAAATTAAAAAATCCTCTTCCACAATGTGTTTTTCCTCCAGCCTCTGTTCTGCTGTCTTTTCTGATTCTTGCAATTCTGCTTTCACTGCTAAAAGGGATTTCCCTAACTCTTTCACAAAATTATTCTTTTCTTCGCTTGTTTTCTCAATAGCCTTACATTTTTTTGTTAACAAATTAAATTTTTCTTCTAGGTTGTTTTTCTCTTGCTTGATATCTTCTAGAGCATATTGTGTCTCAGCAACCTGAGCATGCAGTTTGTTACAATTCTCAACACTTGCTCTCTTTTCATCTGAAATTAAAGCTATTTCTTTTCTGATTTTATCATTTTCACCCTCAAGATGACGAATTTGTACTTGCAAAATCTCATTCTTTTCTGCCACATTTTTCAAATTCTCCTTCATACTAGTCAAATTGCAATGTAATTCATCCACTTCAAGTGTAAGATTTTTACATGTTTTCTCTTTCATTTCACTCTGTGTTTCAAGCTCTGATAGTGTATTACTTAAACAGGTTTCCTTGATGAGTAAATTTGACCTCTGCTGTGTTAAGTTGTGAACTTCTTCTTTCAACCTGCTATTCTCTTCTCTTACTGATTGCACCTGATTCTCACAATTACAAACTGCTTTTGAAAGTTCTTCATTTTCTCTTGATAAAGACATTTCCTTTTCCTTCAAAACCTCATGCTCATGCTTTAGCATATCAAACTGTTGCACACATCTTGATCTATTTTCCTTTTCCTCTGACATTTTCTGAGATAATTCAGACATTTTTTGTCTCATACAGCATGCCTCATCAGTCTGCTCTGTGACTTTATTCATCAGAAGTTTAATTTCATCTTCCAATGAAAGTATTTTTTTCTCTGCTTGGTCATATTTTTGATTCATTTTATTTATCTCATTTGCATATCTATCTTCAATATCTACTATTCCCTTTTTATTTTCCTCTAAGTCAAGCTCTGATGCTTTCAAGGCAGCTTCAAACTTTTTCTTCTCCTCAACAAAACTTTTCTGTAAATCTTCAATTTCGTTTTCCTTTCTTGCTTCTAAACAATAATAGTTTTTCAAATCTGCAGTAAGTGAGCTTACTTTTTCTTTTAACTTAGCAATCTCCTGACATTTATTTTCCAAACTAGATTCCAAAGAAAGTGTATTTTCTTTGTAAAGCACTTCAAGCTCATTCAAATTATTCTTCTGATCAGATACTGTTTTCAAAAGCAGTGATTTCTCATCAGCAGCTGTTTTTATCTGTGTTTCATTTTCTTTTGAATTTTGTTCAAGCCTTGCTATGTCACTTCCTAACTTTTTGATAACTGTATTTTTGTTATCAATTTCCTCACTTAGAAATTTCATTTTTGTATCAAAAAAAGCACTGTCTTGCTTTTGAAGTAATTTTATTTTATTTAATGCAGATTCACAAGATATAAATTTTTCTACAGTATTTTCAATGTTCTCTTCAAGCTGCAGTATTTGACAGACAAACTTTTCAATTTCAGTACTTTTACTGCTAATGTCAGATTCATATGCAGTTATTTGCTCTGTATGGCTTTTCTTCAACATGCCATTTTCATTTTGAATCATTGTAATGTTTTCTGTTTTCTCTAGCACTAAATCTTCCAGGTCAACAATTTTGTGTTTTGCATCTTGTAAGTCTCTATTCAATTTATCCACTGTTCCTGTCAGGCAATCCAAGTCTGTATTTTTCTCTTTCAACTGTTCTAAGGCAGAAGCCAATTCACCTTGTGCAATATCTAATCTGACACTTTCTTCTTCTAATTTTTCTTGAAGTTTGTGAATCTTTTCCTTTGTCAATAGTTTTTCTTCTTCAAGTTTCGTTTGCATCATTTTACAGTCTATGTAAGCTTTCTTTACTTCAGTCTCGAGCTTGTTAATTCTTTTATTGCAGTCAACATGAGCTTCTTTAAAAGTTGTGAATTCACATTTCAAAGATTCCATAGAAGCTTCAAATCCTAACTTCTCTAAACCAAAACTGCTTTTAAGACATTCACTTTCTGACCTGCATTTTTTGAGTTCAGTTTCTAAAGAAGCTATTTTTGTCTCTAACTCTAAGGAGTGTTTCCCAATTGAGTCACACTCATCAATAACCATTTCCATTTTCAAAGAAGTGTCATTAAATTGTTTCAGTACGTCTCTCTGCAACTCCTCTACAGCTGCCTTTTCACAATGCAAAGCATCACATTCCAATTGAAACAAGACCAACTTTTTGTAGAGATCATCATATTTCACTTTGAGATCAACAGTTTCTTGACTAGTTAAACTTAATACATTTTCAAGTTGAGACACTTGGTCCTTTAGGCATTCAGTTTCTTTTCTAAATGATTTTTCATTGTTTAATACTTTTTCAAACAATTGTTTAAAAACAGTAAAATCAGTTTCAAAATCAACTATCTCTGATGACCACTCCATGCTTATCTTCCTCAATTCTACTGCTTTTGAGTCTAATTCTGACACAGAATCACTATTCATCGAGTAAAATTCATCAATCAGTCTAGCATTGCTTTCAATATCATTTCTCAAACATTTTATCAGTTGCTTGATGCCATTTTTTACAGTATTATATTTTGTGATAGTGTTATCAATTGTCTCTGTAAGAGTAGCAATCTCTTGAACCTTTGCTTGTATTTCTTCAGCACAGTGACTTTCACATTTCTTAAGAAAAGTTTCCTTTTGATTCAAGTTATTTTCTAGTTCTTTTCTAAAGTTTATTTCACTAGATAAAGCTATATTCAACTCTTGTATCTCTTGACATTTGCTTTCTAGGTTCCTTGTATGGCAAGCATTACCCTGCTCAAGCAATGCTTTGAGATTTGAAACTTCATTTACTAGCTGACTCTTCTCTGCATCTAATGAGCTTGCTTTAGAACTTTGGCATGAAAGTGAGACTTCCAGATCTCTAATTTTGTCTGACAATTTGATATTTTCTTTGTCTTTGGAGTCTATGTCTTTCTGAAACAATTCCTTTTCTGCTTTGACAGACAACAACTCGGATTGTACTTTAGTATGTAGATCTGCATAGTGCTCATTTGTTTGTTTCAACTGACTTGATTCACTCTCATACATGTGTAGTATTTCATTATTGTTATGTTTTACTGTCTCAATATCTCTTTCTAGCTTTATAATTGACCCAGTCATGACTTCTTTTTCCTCAATAGAGTATTTAATTTTGTCTTCAAGAGAAGAATTCAATTCAGTCATATGTTTTGTTTCAGATTCATATTTCTTAATCAATTGACTCTGTTCATATTTCAGCCTATTAATTTCTTGTGTCTTTTCATTAATCAAAAGAGAATGCTGAGATTTAAATTGTTCATGTGAATGACTCATCATGCTGAGCTCTTGTTCTTTATTTTGCAAAGCGTTTTTTATCTCAGATGATTTATTTCTCTCCTCCACTATCGATTTGTCAAGTGAACAAATTTCTTCGTCTTTTGCCCTTGAAACTTCCTTTTCATCTCTCAAACACATTTCACAGTCACTTAATTTTTCAGACAATGAAAGCAATTTTAATTCTAACTCTCCTATTATAGTAGTTTTTCTTAGAACATCGTTGTCCAAAGTTTCAATGGAGTGTTTTTGCTTCGAATTTTTCTCTAATGTTTCATTCAACCTTGTGAATAACCTTTCATTTTCATTTTCAAGTTCAGATATCTTTGACAAACATTCTTTTATCCTAACCTCTGCAGAGCCAATATATTGCTGTTGTTTCAATGTCTTAGATTCAAAATTGTCCCTCTCAGTATACAAAATATTTATATGTTCTTTCATATTTTCTAGATCAGAAGTAAGGTTACTTTTATCTTCCTTAAGACTAGAATTACATGCTGACAGCTCATGTATCTGTTGACTGAGTTTTCCTTCATTTTCATTTTTTTCCTTAGACAATTTATCCATTTTGCCAATATAATTTGTGATTTCATCATCTTTTTCTTTTAACAATTCCTTAGCTTCCAGGGAATGCTCATACTTTTCCGTAAGTTGTCTTTCCAAGTCTTTCTTCATTTTAGCATACTCATTTTCATTCTTCTGATATGTCTCAATTCTTGATTCTAGACCACTGACGATGGTTCCTAATTTTTTAAGATCCTGTGACAAGAACCCCCTCTCATTCTCAGATTCAGTCAGTTGTCCTTCTACCTTAACCTTTTCCTCTTTTACTTTGTCATATTCATTCTGAATTTCTGATACAGTACTTTGGAAAGAAATGTTTTTGTCATGCATTACATCACATTCACGCTGCTTTTCAAACAGTTGCTCATGCATTACATTACATTCATGTTGAATATCACTAACCTGTAAACTGAGAGTGTCTTTCTCCTCTTCCAGCTGTTTGTTCTGCCTCTGTAATTCTGCAAGCTGTATGTCACTATTTGACTTCATTTCTTTAGTCTGAGCTAATTCCTCAAAAACTTTATTTAATTCAAGATGAACATCATTCAATGCCGATTCATGTGTCCTTTTGAGAGAGCTAAGATCATCAGTGAGCTGTTGATGAGCAGTTTCCTTTTCCTGTAAACTTTGCAAGTAAATATCACACTGTTCCTTTAAACCATCTTTCAGATCCTGCAGTGTGCTTAACTCATCTTTTAGATTTCTACAGGAGTCGTGTAAATCCTTGGCATCCACTGATTTTTCTATCAGAGAATTTTTAAGAGTATCAACCTCCTCAGATAGTGTTTTAACAGCATGTTCTTGCTGATGACATTCACAGCACTTTTGATCAAATTCAATCTGAAGTTGTTTCACTTCCTCCTCTTTGGCAAATACTGAATTTTCCAATGTCTTCAACTGTTCATTCAACACTTCTTTGTCACTTCTTTCTTCACCCAATATAGATGTTAAATGTTGTACTTCTGCTTTGTATTCATCTATTCTAGATTCTGTCCTAGTTAATTCATTTTTCATTGATTCAACATTTCCTGTCAATGTTGCCACTAAACTCTCCTTTTCATCAACGATTCTCTGTAGTTCAACCTGAATTGTATTAATTTCATTATCTTTTTCTTTCACTACTGAACCATTTCTTTCCTTTACTTCAGATATTTCCAATTGTAAATAGTGAACAGTATTATCAAGGTCTGAACATTTCTCAGCTTTCAGTTTAAGTTCAGTAATGAGTTTCTCATTCTCCAATTTCAAGTCAGTACACTGATGTTCTAGATTTGAAATTTCATCCAACAATGACTTCATTCTAGACTCAAACTCATCTCCTTTAGTTGTTTGCCCTTCACGTAAAACGTCTATTTCATGACTTTGTTGTTTGCACTGCAAATCTCTTTGTTTTAATGATGAGCTTAGCTCAGCTATATCTGATGATAATTTCTCAACTTCCTTTTCATATCTACTTACTTTTTCTTCCTGTTCAATAGAGACATTCTTATATGACAGCAACAATTCTTTCATTTCTTTGAAGTCAAGTTTAAAATCAGAAACCTCTTTTGCATAACACTGTTTGATGTGCATTAATGCTGATTTTAACTCGCTTGCGCTCGTTTTTATATCACTGGTCTTAGTCAAGTAGTCTCGTATCCAAGCTTTCAACTCAGCATTGCAAAAACTGAGTTCATCGATGTACTTCTTTGCATAAGAGAGATCACAGCTATCTTGAATATCACAGTTCTCAAAGAGGAATGCACTTATATCACATTCTAATTTCTTAACATTTTTATTTAAAGACTCATTTGCACAAATCAATTCTTTAACTCTGACCTGCATGCCATCACATAGCTCTGTCATTTGTATTGTCTCTGATTTGAATGCCTCTATCTCTTGATCTTTTGACTGAAGTTCCTGGGACAATTGTACAACCTTGACCTGAAGCTTAGAAGTGTCATCAAATAGTTTGTTTGAATCCTCTCCTGCCTGCCTTAATGACTCTTTTTGTACAGCTGATTCACTTTTTAAAACTGAAAGTTCTTGTCTCAATACACCAATGGATACTGCCTGTTCATCCTGGAATGAAATTATTAAATGTACTTATGGGTTTGCATGGGAACAAATTCCACTTAAAATAATCTTATCAGATTAAAAGCATATATGCCCAAATGACTGAAACTGAAACCAAGATAAAAGATGTATGTTTTGATCACAAAGAGTACATTTTCTTGTTTACTCAATAAAATATGCAATAAATAAACACAATAAATATATTCACTTTCACACTTAATCTTTCTAGTACTTCCTAAGGCTTTTTTTTTTTCACTTCGCAAAAAAAAAAAAAAAAAAATGAAATAATGCAATTCTTACTAAACATCCTCATTATAATATTCCTAACAGTGTATAGATCCATTGTTCTGCCACAGTCAACTTGTAATATTCAAAATTGAAGAGCTTGCATATTACAAACTAAAAATGCAGCCAGCATTTCAAAGGCTCTTAATAAAGAGTTTCCATAGCCCTTTCCCAAACAAGCCCTTGTTTTTACGGGTCTGCAGTTCAAGTCTTTTGAAAACACTGTGAGATAAGGAGAAATTGCTCGTAACGAGCAATTTCTCCTTTTCCCACAGTGTTTTCTACCCATTTGGAGAACTTTCTGCCATTTTTATGAAATGTGAAATAGTCGTCTGCAATCTCTGAGTTTGGAGGAGTCTAAAATTTGTCATTTGGGAAAGGGTTAATGTACAGCATGTAAAAACTTTGACTATTCCCATTGTTTTGACATAGTATACCTTTACTGCTTGTAAGTCTTGAATTTCCTTCAGATGTTCAGCAACTTTGTTATTCATGGTTGAAATATCAGATTCAAGAGTTGACTTCTCTTCCCTGATCTGAACCAAGCTGCTTAATAGCTCATTCATTTCTGTTTTCTGCTTCTTGCTAAGCTCACAACTCTCAATCAGTTCTTCATCAAGTTTGGTTACCTAGATAAATCAAATTGATTTCACTCAAAACCAAAGTATTCACAACAGTGCCTGTTCAACTCCCTACATCGGAAACTCTTTGAAAACAACATAGCATTTTCTTTTACCCCAGTTATTCCTCAACCATCCAGAATGGTTATTTCGCTTTCCATTTAACCGTTTACTGCATGAGCAAAATTAAACTTGTCCTGTATGATTTAACATTTGCAGCCCACAATATCAGCATGATTCAAATGACAGAATTCGTCTGTGATAGGGTAGAAAACACTGTGGGAAAAGGAGAAAAAAGCTTATCAGCATTTTCTCATTTACTCACAATGTTTTCAGAAAGCACCTTTCTCGAGTTCTTGGGATTGTGTGGATAAGGATAAATGTCTCTTGCCTGTGTTGTTAGTTTCTGGTATGTCTTAAAGCCTGTCAGGTAAACCTTTTTCAAACAAACTCTGTGATATAACCCTTTACCCCATAAGACGTTTCAATGGTAGCTCTAACTGAACCCTAAATAAAAGCAAGGATGAAGCTGTTTCTTATGTGTATATGAAATATACTTTCACAAACATTGTTGTGGTAGGAAATAGGGAGAAAATGCTGGTGGTAATCAGCATTTTCTCTTCCCACATTTTCCACCCGATCACAGACACATTCTATCAATTTAGCCATACTATGTTTTTCATAAAAAACATTCTTTGAGTTTGGATCAAAGAAACCTTTTACCAAACAGCAAAATTTTGGGCTGGTCCAAATTGAAAGCATTTGCAGACGACAAATCAAGGGTAGCTCAAATGATGAAATTTGTCTTTGATAGGGTAGAAAACACTGTGTGTAAAGGAGAAAATGCTGGTCACCAGCATTTTCTCCTTTTCCCACAATATTTTCAAAAGCCGTCTTCTTCAAGGTCGTTAAAAGTCGGGATCGTGTGGTAAGGAGTTAAAGATATATCTTTACTTATCTTTATCCAGTTTTTGAACTGATTTCATCTTTATACTATTAAACTATAATCATTCATATACTTGTATTAGCATTTTCTGATTTACCTAAAATATTCAGAAACCTTCTCGAGATCAATTAGATCCAGAATTCAAATGATACCGAGAAGAAGGCTTTCAAAATTTTGTGCGTGAAGGAGAACATGCTAATACTGGCATTTTTTCTTCGGGATTGTTTTGAAAAAGGCTAGGCAAGGACTCCGTTTGGCCAAATTCTTTCCAAGGATTCAGAAAAAGTCACTGTGACTGCATTCATTCCTCACACTGTTCGAGATGGAAGAAAACATTGTTGAAAAAGGAAAAAAGGCTAGTTACCACCTTTTCCTTCTTTTTCCAGAATGTTTTCAAAAGTCATTTGAAAATGTCGTTAACGATAGGGCATCCTAATGGGAACTCATGTAATATTGCCTTTGATCACCAAAATTGTATGGATTTGGTTTACCCTTTACCCCATAAGGCATTTCTACGGTATCTCTAACTAACCCTAAATAACAGCAAAGATGAAGCTGTTTCTTATATGTAAATGACATCTTTTGATAGCATAGAAAACATATTGCCAAAAGGTGAAATTGCTCATCACGAGCAATTTCACCTTTTGCCACAATGTTTTCCAAAGGCTTCTACAAGCAATGCGTAGAAATGAGTATCTATGGAGTCAAGGGTTGAGACTCATGTAATCTGTAAACGATGTGGGACTCATTCCCAAATACCAGAGTCTCAGCCGAATCTGTATATTTTTCTCAGCAATGAAAGGCACTGCTCTTACAAGAATCCCATTAGGTCTCATATCCTTAACCCTTTACTCCATAGATACTCATCTCTACGCATTGCTTGTAGGAGCCTTTGGAAAACATTGTGGCAAAAGGTGAAATTGCTCATGATGAGCAATTTCACCTTTTGTCCCAATGTTTTATATGCTATCAAAAGATGTCTAATAATACCCATAAAAAAACGCCTTCATCCTTGCTGTTATTTAGAGTCAATTAAAGATACCATAGAAATGCCCTATTGGGTAAAGGGTTAGCACATGGAATTACTTGACAAAGTGTTTGATTGTCATCTGCAGATGCTATTAATTTTGAATGGTTTAAAATTTTGTAGGTTGGTAAAGAGTTTATTTGATACAGCAACATGCATCCATACCTTTCCAGTAAGCTGTGCAATTTCTTGCTTATATGACAACAATTTCTCATCTGTTCCTGTTGCAGTCTCCGACAAAAGGTCAACTTGTGCAACAAGCTTTTCTTTCTCTTGCTGTAAACCTGGAGGTAAAAAGTTTGTCTATTATAGTTTGATCTTTTTGTGTTAACAGCAATTTTCCAGAGAGCTTTACTTTTTTTATCCCCTTACCTCAAGCCTGATTTTTAAGGACTCCCTGGAAAAGTTTTAGGAACATTGTGGGAAAAGGAAAAACACTGGAAACCAGTATTTTCTCAATCATCCACAACATTTCCTATTATTATACTGCAAAGAAATTTCTTGTGATCTGATTTGTAAACATGCCAGGAACATAATTTATATATCATGTTCCTAGGCAAAAACAATGTAAAGCCAGTTTCCCTTTTGAGTGCCCCGTAAACATCACTACACATGCAATACAACATCTAAAATAGAGGCGTCAATTGATCACATTTATGCACCAAACTGCATGTTTTAGTGACATCAGTTTCAAGTGATGTCAGTTTTCATTAAATTGGGGTACTCAGAAGAGAACTTTTCTAAGGACTGCTGTTGAAAATATTGTGGCAAAGAGAACAACCACACGTAATGGGCAACTTATTTTCTTGCCATAATGATGAAAAAAGAAAATGAATAAGCTAAAACCAAATCTAACCCTAGAAAACTGCAGACTATATATAGCTTTTCCTCATAATATGTTGTAGATCTTAGACTAGTTTTTTCCAATTTTAACCCTTTCCCAAACAATCCCTGGTTTTTACGGGTCTGGAATAGTAGCCTTTTGAAAACATTGTGGGAAAAGGAGAAAATGCTGGTAACCAGCATTTTCTCCTTTTCCCACAATGTTTTCTACCCTATAAAAGACAGAAATCATCTTTTCAGCAAGAGCTGAATTGTCGTCTGCAAATGCTTTCAATCTGATCTAGTCCAAAAGTTTGTCATTTGGGAAAGGGTTAAACTAATCTTAAACCTGAGGGTCCCAGAAATAGCTCAACTGGGGGGTACAGCTGAAGGATAATAGTTGTAAAGAACTAATGTGCTGCATGCTTAGGTTATATATGTAGCTACACCTCCAGACAAACATGTAATGCTGTATTTCACCAGCTATGTTAGCATTTATGTCTGAAAATTCTACAAAACTACAGGAGAAGATGTCTGATTTCTCCTTACACCACTGCAGAGTAATGAGGTTCATCCTTTGTCTAAAACAAAACAGTACTGGATCAAATGATTCACTGTTTGCAAGAAAGCTTTGATAGGCAGCAAGTACGACATACTTTCAATTTGACAGTTGTAGTCTTTAATTTCACTATCCAGATTATTTTTTTCTGCAGCTAACTTTTCCATAAGCATCATCTGCTTTTCAAGAGAATCTTTTGAAGCATTCAGTTCCTCTCGCAAACCAATGTTCACTGACAACTGTTCTTCCATATGTTTCTCCTGTTCTTTGACTTTGTCCTTTAGTTCCCCACTTACATTTTCTTTCTGTGGATATAAAGACTCTTTGTTATTTTGTGTTAACATTATATTCAACAATTTCCAAATTTGTCCCAATTCAAAGTATTTGAAGACAACATGTTAACCCTTTCCCAAACAAGCCCTTGTTTTTAAATGTTTGCAGTACATGTCTTTTGAAAACGCTGTGGGAAAAGGAGAAATTGCTCGTTACGGGCAATTTCTCCTTTTCCCACAGTGTTTTCTGCCCCTTCTGATAATTTTCTGCCATTGTTATGAAAGTTAAAATTGTGGTCTGTAAATTTTTCAGTTTGGAAGAGTCTAAAATTTGTCATTTCGGAAAGGGTTATCCCTTTACCACAGAGCAAAATTTGGACTTTACCAAATTGAAGGCAGTTGCAGTCAACAAATTAAATGTAGCTCAAATGAAAAAAGTCTCTATTTCTTTTTTAAAGGGAAAAAAAACATCGTGGGAAAAGGAGAATATTCTGGTTACCAGCATTTTCTCCTTTTCCCATCATGTTTAAAAAGGCTTTTCTTTCAAGGTCATTGAAACTTGAGACTGTGTGGTAAAAAGGTAACTATTGTTACACTGATACAATCTCTAAGAAAATGTGGGAAACCATGGTGAGATGGGAAGAAATGTTGGTTGCCATCATTTTCTCCTTTTCCTACTTTATCTTAAAAGACTCAGGGTCTGAACTCGATAGCAAAAATTTTGGGGTATTTCGGTGTTTCGGTGGTATTTCGGTATTTCGGTGATTCGTCGGACCAGGGTCTCGTTAAGACACAGGACTATTTTGTACATGTCTGAAGTTTGCTGCCAAGCCATTCAATCCTACAGTTTCTTTTCCAGTTCAATATGCAACATCCTTTCTGAGCCACTGTCCAATTTCCTTCCTAATATAATTAACCCATTACCACACACTCCCTACTTTTGACGCCCCTGAGAAAGAAACCTTTAGAAAACATTGTGGGAAAAGGAGAAAATGCTGGTAAGCAGCATTTTCTTCTTTCCCACAATGTTTTCTACCCTTCACAAAATAAATTTCAAATTTTCAGTCACTTTACTTTGTTGTCTGCAATTCCTTTAAATTTTGGCAAACCTAAAATTTTGTCGTTTGGTAATGGGTTAAATACAGCATTCAAATGGGAAAGAAACATGGATTTATTGGAAAGATAATTTGTTAAAACTTAGAAGGAATTCAGGCTGAACAAAGCGTCTTACTTATTGAAGACTTTACATTGAATTATCCAACATAAAATAATTTCTTTTGTATCTTTTGTTTCAAAGTAGAAACTCAATGAAGTTGGTGGTGGGCCTATACTTCATTTGCATTCCTTTTTCTCCCTTCTAATAAAATACTGAAAACCACTTTTTTTCCTTCTCTTCAAATTTTCTCCATGTTTCTTTCATTACGACTGGTAAATGGTTTTCCAGTCATAATGATAAACAACAGCACTGCATGCAAGTGCCAATGCTCAGATACAAGAGCTTGATTTTCAGTGAAAATTTTAAGTAAAAAAATGGGGTATTCCTGGGTAAAAAATACTTTGATTGTTGCGAGCTTCTGTTGTAGGAGTTCCCCTTTTGATAATTTATAACTAGTCCAATTCTGAAGTAAATATCTTCAGTTAGAACAGAAATATCACAAAATATCAAAGTTTTTGCATGACAGCACTAGAGCTAAGACAGTAACTCATCCTTTTCTTCCAAAACAGCCAAGCTAAAAAATAAACTACAGTCGAATCTCTATACCTCGAAGTTCGGGGGACACTTGTAAAAACTTCGAGTTATAGAAAGTTCGACGTGTAGATCATCGGAGTTCTCGAAACTGGGTACGAATAAGATAGATGGCGAAATACCGGAAGTAAATAGAGGCATCATTTGATTTGTCTTCTTTCGACTAATCGAATATAAAATAAGATAAAATCGATTACAAAAATAAGATAAAATAAGTTTTATTATTATTATTTTTTTATTCATTAAGAAACATTGTTTTTATACAAATTCTACAACTACTATGAACAATAAACATAAAAATTGCACATCGACCGGGTCCTTCACCAAACAAGTTCTGTATGGAATTAGCGTTGGGTTCTTCACTCGTCAATGTAAATTACAAATGTAACACTAAAAAAATTTTTCCGACCCTTTCACTCAAATCACTCAAACTTTGAAGTTTTAATCTCACAAACAGTCAATCCAAAATCAAACAAACAATCGATAATCAATACTGTAATACACTTGTTAATTACCGGAGTTGACAAGTCGAAAGGTGTGGAAAACCTGATTGACAGCAAACATCGTCCTTTACAAATTTACTTCGTGGTAAAGATGTGTGAATACGTTCAAACAATGGTGATTGGACCTTGAAATTCATTCGACGTATGGATAAATTTCGAGGTACAGATAGCGACGTATGGAGGTTGAATTATATTGAAATAAAGAGCAATGAGATCGGGACCTGAAAAAAACTTCGACGTAGGGATAAGTTCGACTAAGGGACGTTCGAGCTAAGGACGTTCGACTGTACATGTAGTTGTTGGGTTTTTTTTTATTTTCAGAGAAAATCTTTTGTAGAAAAAGCGGCATAAAAATGAGTCAAAATGATCCAAGAGTGACTAGCCATTCTGGTAAGGTTTCCCCTTTTGATAATTAATAAGTGGCTTAACCCTTTACCACACAGCAAAATTTAAGACCCAACCAAATTGAAAGCATTTACAGATGACAATTTCAAAGTGGCTTAAATGTCGTAGCTTGCCCTTGATATAGTAGAACACTTTGTGGGAAAAGGAGAAAATCCTGGTTACCAGCATTTTTTCCTTTTCCCACAATGTTTTCCAAAGGCCTCTTCTACAGGGTCGTTAAAAGGTGTCATTGTGTGGTAAAGGGTTAAGACTGAAAGAAAGTCTTCAGAAAAGGCATATATATCACAGAGCTCCAAATAAAGAGGGAGTGATTTTGATTTCAACATTGAAAGTATTAATTATTCTCCACTAAACTCTATGTTGTAGGTACTCAATAGAATCTTCTCATCCAGACAATTACAGTGAGGACCAGAACATAGGGTTTCAAAGAGAAACAATGACTTTAGAACACCATCACTCCCTCTTATCGGCAGCTCTGGATATCAGACAGTGCTCTAATGTTCTTAAGACGACAACAAACCCAATGCAACTCTTGACATATCTGACATTAGCTCTACAATTTTCTTCCAAAACAGCTAAACTTAAAATGGAGTCAAGCAAAAGGGATGTTTACAAACCTGATCTAGAGAGCTTTGCAAATCCTTTATTGTCTCAAGCAGAGCATTTTTCTCTGCCACAACATAATCCTTTTCGCTCTCAAGACCTCTCTTTTCAGTTTCTTGCACTGTACATACATCTTCAAGCTCTGCCAACTTCTTTGAGGTAGATTCTGAAACAGCCCAATGATAGAAAATGCATTTGATTGGGCATAAATTGGTATTTCATCCTTTACCACATAATGAAACCTTGTAACAACCCTGAAGAAGAGGCCTTTTAAAAACATTTTAGGAAAAGGAGAAAATGCTTGTGACCAGCATCTTCTCCCTACCACAAAGTTTTCTACCCTATCAAAAAAAAGCTGTCTCATTTGAGCCACTATGAAATTGTCGTCTGCAAATGCTTCAATTTAGATAGGTCTAAATTTTGCCATGTGGAAAAGGGTTAAGATAAAATCAACTCTTTACCAAACAAAAAAGTTCTAGACAAGTCTAATCTAAAGCATTTGTAGACACAAACTTAACCCAATACCACACAACAAAATTTTAGACTCAACCAAATAAAAAGCATTTGCAAACAATAAGTTCACGGTGGCTCAAATGGCACAATTTCTTCAACAGGGAGAAAAACTTTATGGGAAAAGAGAAAATGCTGGTTACTAGGTTGTTTTCCCAGGGTCCTTGAAAGTCATCATTGTGTGGTTTAGGGTTAAACATGGTTGGTTGTTGTATTGAGATTTAATGCCACTTTAACAGCTAAGGTCTTATTGTGGCGTCCGGTGACACACATGTGTTTCCTGGCTTTCTCATACAACTTTCTTCCCAAAGCCACCTACTACTTTTCTCACATGCTTTGCAGAGGTGAGAGGCGAAAATACGCTGGAAAGAAAGTATGCCTCAACCGGGTATCGAACTCACAACCACCAGATCATAAGTCAGACACACTCAGCACTGAGCCACCCGGGCGGGCTGGGTTAAACATGGCTCAAACGATTAATCTGTAAAAAGGTAGCATACATTGCAGAAAAAGAAGACAATGCTGGTTACCAAAAATAAGAATAATAACTTTCTCAATTTCTAATAAGTACCCACAACATACCTCTAGGTTTGAGGACACACAACATGCTTTTAGGATTTGTATACCCCAAAATATTTTGATCTCTGCATAGTCAAAAATTTTTACCTATAAATGCTGCAGAAAGGGACTTTACTCAATACCAAACGACAATAATTATAGACTTGGCCAAAATTGAAAGCATTTGCAGACAACAAAATAAAAGTGATTGAAAATTTGAAATTTTTGTTGATGATTACCAGCATTTTCTCCTTTTCCCACAATGTTTTCTAATGGCTTCTTTCTCAGGGGCGTCAAAAGTAGGGATTGTGTGGTAATGGGTTAATGCATCTCCAAGATGCATCATACCAAGTGACCTATCACAGTATTATAGATCCATAAAATGTATTCCGATAACAACCAAATGAATCATAAGGTAGACTGGTCCTTTGACATACAGTAAGTTGACCAATAGTGTACAGTTTTTGTCAAGGTCAGCCTGTGCTGGCTGACCCGAGTCGATACTATTCACAATAGGGTTATTCAAGCCCCCTATTCATACAGCATGGCTCAAATATATGTGACCCATTACACAAAAAGGACCTTCTGGGAACTGTGAAAATTGTCAGCCCTGGTCAGTCAGACTGCGCAAATTGCTCAGGCTGGCCAGGGTTGACACTTTTCCCTTTAATGATATTTTCTGTATGAAAAATGGTTATTGTGCCTATTAAGCAATCATTGTTAAATTATCACCTTACACTGACCTGCGCCATCGTTGATGTGTTTTCATGTAATTGATGTACAGAATTCCCAGATGGTCCCTTTATGCGTGATGTGTCACATATTACAATTGAGATTCAGATGCAGAGAAAAATACTCGGCTCATTCTATGACTGATCCAACACATTCATCTTTCAAAACTGCATTAGGAATGTTTCTTTTCACTAAACCCGAGTATATTTTCTCATTCATTGAGAAAATGTATGTCAGCGTCTAGAAATATTGATGTAATCTAACAAAGGTTTGGGAAAATTATCATTACAAGGCTTGCCAAGTCATACATTCTCCTAGCTGAGGTATGCAACATTACACAAAATCAGTTATTTCCAAATACAGTCAGTAAATTTGAAATGTTTCATTTGAACTTAAAAAGAAAATATATGATGAATAACTAAATGTCATGAGATCACATTGTAATAAGTTTCAATAAACTTCCATGCTGTTGGAGATAGCTATCCAAGAAATTGCATACAGTAAGACAAACAGACAAGAAGGGATACAATATCTGATTCCACAGGATTTAACATAGTGCATAAGAAGTCTAACAGTTTACGAAGTCTGTATTAAATTTGAACTTAATGCTTGTATAATTATAAGAGTGGATATATACCATAGAGGTTTTGAATTTCATCCATCCTTTCGACTTTCAGTTTCATTTCATCTCTTTCTGCAAGTATGGCTGCAATTTCTTTCTTGAGTGCCTCAATTTCCTCTGATTTGTTGCCCTTTTGAACAAAAGAGGTGAAAATAAACATTAATAGTAATTTAAACCATAATATAAGCAACAATTCATATCAAAAACTGCAACTAAAGTGAATCTCGTACATGCGACAATGTGTTTTATGCGACTTTCACTGAAAAACTCAAGCTGGGAATGATGCGGAATAAGAAGTTGTTCCCAAGTACGACAAGTCTTTTAACAGGCTTATATTCATATTCACAGAGTGTTTTGTCCGTTTCAAGAATTCTTTGCCATGCATCCAAGAAACATAGATTATTCTATTCAAATAGTTTGCTATGCAGAGACAACTTGAGACTACCTTAATCTACTTTCGGTTTCTTCTCTCACATATCCCTTAACCAAACAACAAAATTTTAGACCAGTCCAAATTGAAACTACTTAAACTTGAAATAGAAGTGATAAAAAAATGAAATTTGCTTTGGGAAGGGTAGAAAACATTATGGGAAAAGGAGAAAATTCTGGTTACCAGCATTTTCTCCTTTTCCCAAAATGTTTTCAAAAGGCTTCACTCTCAGGGTCATTAAAAGTCGAGACTGTGTAGTAAGGATTTAAAAAATTTTATTTGTCCTATAAAAACTTTTTTTAATTGATCAATCATTTTCTTCAAACTGTTCCAACAATAGTAACATACTGTTTTTGTATAGACAAGATCTATATTCAAAGAATATAAATGTAAAAAATGTAATTTTCAGCATGTACGCCCCCTCTCCAGAATTTTGGTTCGTTGTAATGGGGTTTAAAGCCACTTTAACAGCTAAGGTCATATGACGGTCTGTGATGCGCCTATGTTTCCTGGCTTTCTCAGACCAGTACTAACACAACTTTCTTTCCAAAGCCACTGACTACTTTTCTCACATGCTTCAGCAGAGGTGAGAGGCGAAAATATGCCTTAAAGAAACTTCGCCTCAACCAGACATCGAACTCGCAACCACCAGGTCATGAGTCCGACACTCACCACTGAGCCATCTGGGCGGGCCCCCTCTCCAGAACTTGCAATGATTTATTCATGGGCTATTTTATTAAGTATTTCTATTGTCCCTAGCTTGGTTGCAAAAGGTGAAATTGCTCATGACGATGTTTTCTCTGCTATCAAAAGGTGTCATATACACATAAAAAACGGCTTCATCCTTGATGTTATTTAGGGTCAATTAGGGATACCATAGAAATGCCTTATAGGGTAAAGGGTTAATGCAAGATTGGCATTAGTTTATTGGAACCTATTGTATGTAAATCTCTAATACATAAGATTTTGACCACCTCTTGTAGGTATTGGACACAAAATATGGCCTCTAGGTTTCCAAGATATGACATGGTGACCTAGTATTTTACCCGATGTGGCCAATTTTCATCTATCATAGTGATCATCAAGAAAAAAAATGTGACTAATTTTCAAAGGTATTAGGCAGAAAATGATGGCACAAACACTACAAAAGCTTTTCTAACTATTTAACCAAGCGACCTAACTTTTGACCCTGTGCAACCAATTTGAAGACCAAATTTATGAATACTTGACTGAAAATGTGGCCTCTATAGTCTTTACGAGGTTTTTATAAGATTTGATCAAGAAACCTACTTTATGACCCAACATAGCCCATTTGCACACTAGTCCAAGAAATCATGAAGACAAACATTCTGACCAAGTCTCAAGAGTTTTGGACTAAAAATGTGACCACTGGAATATACAAAAGGTTTAAAATTTGACCCAGTGACCTAGTTTTTGATCTGACCTGACCCATTTTCAAACTAGTCTGAGATATCATCAAGACAAACATTCTGACCGAGTTTCAAGTGTTTTGGTTTGAAAATGTGGCCTCTGGAGTGTAGACAAGGTAAAAGTTGACGAGGGACAATGCATGACACACAACAGACACAGCACAATCATAAAGCTCACCATAAGCTTTATATCAATAATGTTTCACTACTCAGTACATGAAATATATAAGTTACAAAACCAGTAACATAGAATTCAACATAATCTTCATTTTAAATGCTATAATGCAACCTAAAATCTTATGCCTAGTTGTGCAAAGAGTCGTTTAGATGAAAATCACAGTGAAATAAGCATTCAAAAAAGCACATATTTCAACAATTATTTTGTCAATCAATTAGATAAAAATTTTGATACTTTGAAAAGCAAGGGAATGAACAGCTTTCATAAGATTATCTGTATAAGGTATGGATAGAATTCCTAGCAGACTCTGGAGATAGTTAAGTCACAGATATTCACAAATGCGTGCAATTAACTTTTTCTTTTTTTTGGGGGGGGGGGGGCACCATAAATACAGCTAACAAACACAACATGTACTATTGCGCTGGAAACATTTCTTTGCCAGCCTGAAAAAACCTCCAAGCATCCCCTTATTATACAAACAATCCAATATAACTAAACACAAAAATGCAATTAAAATAATTTACCTTTTTCAATTCAGCAACTTCTTTTTCTAGGCTCTTGACCTTTGCAGTAAGCTGTGCTTTCATTTTTAACATTTTGGCATCACCTTTCGGTGGTTCTGCTGAACTTTCCCCTTGTTTTTTCTGTGCAAGAGCCATTTCTTCTTCTTTAGTGTTCAGAATATGTTGTAATCTCTGGTTCTCTTTTTCCATTTCTATCAACATTGAATTTAAACTGTCTGACTTCTGTTTCAGACATTCCAGCTCTTCAATTTCTCTTTCCTTTTCCCTCAAAGCAATTTGCAATGCTTCCATCTTACTTTTGAGATCTGCTATTATGTCTTTATTGTCTTCTGATTCAACATCACCACCTGAGTCTGACTCTGGCTTACTAGATGGTATGACATTTCCTGGTTTTGAAACCTGTTGATATCTCTCTTGTAAAACACTGTACTGTGATAGAGACTGATTATAAGCACCCTCCATCTGTGTAACAGTGGACTTCAGATTCTGAATCTGGACTTCTTTCTCAGTCAATTCTGTTTCATGTTTTTCAACTAAGTCCCTTATTCTCTCTTCATATTTTCTCTTTGATTCAAGCCACTGTGTTTCCAAATCTACTTGATTAGCCTGAAACAACATCATCTGTTCCGACATTTCTTGTAACTTATCTTTAAAGCTCTTCTGAATCTCTCTACTTTCATTCACTTCTTTCTCTTTCTGACTGGACTCCTTTTGCAGGACTTCTATCACTTTTATCTTTCCTTCTAATACTTCATTAGTGTCCTTCAATTTCTGCTCTAGCATCTGTATAACAGGATCTTGTAAATTCACCTCACCTTTTGTCATGATTTTTTGTACATCTCTCTCATGGCGCTGAATTAATTCTCTTAAGTCATTTTCAGACACTAATAACTCATTTTCTTTGTATGCTAGGGCTTTCTGAAGTTTAGACACAGTCTGCTCTTGTTCCTGGAGTGATTCTTCAAAATATTTCTGAGATTCAGTGAGACGTAGATTAAATCTGTCTCTTTCTAGTTTAAGGTCATGTTCAGCCTTTTCAACTGCTTCAGTCAGGTGACCCAGTGTCTCATCATTAGATTCTACTTTACCAGTAAGTTTCGAAATCAGCAAGGCTTGATCTGTGATGTTTTGGTCTTTCTCTCGGATGGTGGACTGCAGCAACTGAAATATACAAAAGTAAACTACCATTTTTAAGTTACCTCATTTATTTTAGCTCTTTCTATGTCAAGTAAACAAGTTATTCTTTGTCTGACTGTGAAATATGATGATTTACATCCTTTCACCAAGCTTTCATCATTATTAAGTCATTGCACTGTGCAACTCACTTATCCATGTGTATCCTTTATTTCACCCATACTAAGCTATGGCTCTGAGATGTCTCATCAAAGAATATTTCCACAAATATTCTGGCCCACTGAGTGATGACCAAGCTTAGCCCTCAGGCTACTCCTTCATAAATGATCATGTGATAAATTCAATCTCCACATTTGAACAAAAATATACATGCATACCTTAAGTGACTTAATACTTTACCATTACTTTGCAAACCCTGGTAGCTCAGTCAATTTCTTTTGAATATTGAGGATAATCATTGTGATATGTTTCAATTCTCTCTCACCGCTGACCTCTGTTTTGACAATGGTAATGTGAGAAAGCAGTAAGTGGCTTGGAAAGAATATTCTGCGTAGTACTAGTAAAAGAAACCCATGGAAAGAATAGAGAGGTGCATTGGCTGCCAAGATATAATTAAAATAATGTTGAAAACGGCACTAAACACCACTCAGTCTATCAACTTATTACTTCAAGCTTCATCTTGCAGCAGTTCACCGTTAACCCTTTACCCCATAAGGCATTTCTATGGTATCTCTAATTGACACTAAATGACAGCAAGGATGAAGCGGTTTCTTACGTGTATATGACACCTTTTGATAGCATAGAAAACATTGTGGCAGAAGGTAAAATTGCTTGTCACGAGCAATTTCACCTTTTGATACAATGTTTTCCAAAGGCTCCTACAAGCAATGCGTAGAAATGAGTATCTATGGAGTAAAGGGTTAAAACCAGATCAAAAATGAAGAAGTAGACCCTAATCATTTTGTCACAATGTTTTCACTGGTAAACAAAAGTGTTTTCAAAAGCCTCTGAAAATCTTTGAACTCTTTTCAATTCAGCAACTTCTTTTTCTAGGCTCTACCGTCATCCAAATTCAAAGATTTTGTAGATGACATGTTAAATGTTGCTAAAGTTGTGGAATTTGTTTGCCAAAGGGTTGAGGAAATTGTGGAAATAAAAGAAAATGCTGGTTACCAATTTGGGGCAGTCTGAAATTTTGTTGTCTGGTAAATAGTTAGTTACAGACTGATTGTAAATGATTATGCTAGAAGGAAACAGAGCATGCCTTTTTCATTATATCCTTTTCAGTTAACTCTTTACCAAACGACAAAAATTAAGACTTGTCCAAATTGAAAGCATTTGCAGACAACAATTTAAACATGACACAAAAACGTACAATTTGTCTTGGGAAGGCTAAAAAACTTTGTATGGAAAGGAGAAAATGCTGCTTACCAGCATTTTCTCCTTCCCAACAATGTTTTCAAAAGGCTTCTTTCTCAAAGTTGTTAAAAGTCGGAATTGTGTGAAAACGGGTTAATTAATGAGACTTTTTTAAATATAGTATCATCACTATTGTCCATATAGCTGTAGAACGTTTGCTGGAACTACTTTCCTATATATTGCTTATATTATACCATTCTTGATAATTATTAGGAAAAAAAGGGTGAATTCAGAATACAGTGAAAAGGATAATCAACTGATCATGAGTGATATTAAAAAACTGTTATTCGAATGGGATTTGATGCTACTGAAAAAATCGTACTATGGACTTGTTTTTTCAACCGCATCACACCCCATTCTGGTGACGGCTTTTTAACCCTTTACCTGATATGCCAATTTGAGGCTCTTCCATTTCAGCAGCAAATAAAGATATGATGTCAAAAATATGGATAAATGAGGATATAAATATCTGATTGAGCGGAAAACATTGTGGGAAAAGGAGAAATTGCTCATTATGAGCAATTTCTCCTATTCCCACAATGTTTTCAAAAGCTATCTCTTGTTGGTGTGTCAAAATGAGTATCTATGGAGTAAAGGGTTAATATCACACACAACCAGTTGATTCTTCTTTTGATATAGCTGCTGGTTTTCAAAACAAATTTATATACCCAAAGCTAGTTTGAGTCAATGGTTTCTAATTACATGCTTTTGGCTAATAAATACAAATCTGCTACTATGCTGCATGAGTTGGAGTATCATAAAGCATAGATGTAGAGATATAGAGGATATTTGTTTTTATTTCATGCTTTCCGGTGGGATATCGAGAAATAGCAGTGAAAACATTTTTCGATCTTACACTGGTACAACCAGTGAAAATACTGATTTTCACGTTCTTGTTGCCTAGGTAAATTGCACGTGCCTAACACCAGATGGGAAATATGACGTCATATACCTTACATTTCTTGCGCTTGATGTAATATTGTAATGTGTTGCTATGCGGGAGGGGTACGCCACGGGGAATAACGGAAAAGAACTGTACTGGATTTTGATAAAGCTCCTCTCAGAAAGGGTTAAAAGCATGAAATAAATAGAATATTTGGGTTTTTTTCCGTGAAAGATCGAAATTTATTTCATCTTGTGAACACCATCAGTAATATTTTCACTCGTGGCTGTGCCAGTCGTGAAAATATTACCGATGGTGTCCACTCGATGAAATAAAATTCGATCTTTCACCGAAAAAGACAAATATCCTCTATTTATTCGGTAAAAGATCGAAATTTATTTCCTAAAGTGAGCACCATTTGTAATATTTTCACGATTCATGCAGCCATGAGTGAAAATATTACTGTCAGTGTTCACCAGATGAAATAAATTTCATTATTTCACCAATAAAAAAAAAACATTCTTTTTGTTTCATGCTTTAAACCATTCTGGAAGGAGCTTTATCAAAATCCATTACAATTTTTTTCCATTATTCCCCATGACATACCCCTCCCGCATAGCAACACATTATTATGATATTACATCAAGCGCAAGAAATGTAAGGTAAATGACACCATATTTCCATCTAGTTGTGAGGTACACGCATTTTACCTAGGCAACAAGAACATGAAAATCGGTATTTTCACTGGTTGTCACCATGTAGTATCGAAAAATTTTTTTACTGCTATTTCTCGATACCGGAAAGCATGAAATAAAGAATAATAATCTGACAATGGAATCAATACTTCTGCTACATTTAAAGCAACATAATCTGTGTAATGAAAAAACTTTGTTAGACAGCGGAAATAAAGATGGCATGATTAATCAAAATTTTGAAATGTCCCAGATTGGAAGATGGAGAGCCTCATTTATGACAAGATTGATTGAAAAAGTTTAAATGGGCTTTTCGCATTATTTGAGTCATATCATGACAAAAGCTTACATTTTCACGTGTCCTAGGCTTCACTAGGATTAGGTCAGGGCTCTGAAATGTCTCACCCATGGACACTCCCAGAACACATCCAATTGCTTCTGATAACCACAGCCACTGTTTGGCATTTGATTTGAGAATAGCCTCAGTAGAGAACTTTTTCTCATCAGTAAAATTTCAACTTGTATGGTAAAAAGTTAATAGAATTCTATTGGCTTACCTCAATTACTTTATCTCTTCCTCGAATGACCTCATTCTTCTCTCCAATAAATTCTTGTAAATCTATTAACTTTCTTTCCAGTTCAAGAATTTTGTTGTTCAGCTCAAGAAGATTTTTGTCTTTATAAACAATCTGGGCATACATCTGGCGGACTCTAGCCTATAAATAAACAGTACTATATAGAATAATAACAATAGTTATAATAATAAAAAAACTCGCCATAATATGAATAAATATCAGTAGGGGATAAATATATCCTTGTAAAATGTATCCTTGCTAATGTGAAAAATCAGAAATACTAAGGTATTATCATTTAACAGCATTTACTGGTACATAAGAAAACTCGGAGATGCCCTTTCATTATGAACCACAATGCAAAAATATGTAAATCATGCTCTGTTAAAACAAAAAATAGACTTAACTCATTACCAAATTATAAAATTTTTGGCTTGTCCAAATCAAAAGCATTTGCAGATGACAAACTGAAAATTTGAAATTTGTTCTGTGAAGGGTAGAAAATATTGTTGAACAAGAGCGGCAAATTGTCGCAAGATACGCCCGTCTTACCCCAAATTGTAAAGCTGGGGCATGCACCGGACAAAATTCAAGTATGAAAAACAACAAAAGGCAATAACACAAAAATTAAGCGAGCAAGAGTTATGATTCCTGTGCACTGCGCTCCCCCTTGATGAGATCTATCCACCCATGAAATTTCATAACCCTAGGTAGTATAGTTTTGGAGATATCCTCCGGACAAAATTCAAGTATGAAAAAGGATAAAGGGCAATAACTCAAAAATTAAGCGAGCAAGAGTTATCATTCCTGTGCAATGCGCTTCCCCTTGATGAGATCTATCCACCCATGAAAATTCATAACCCAAGCTAGTATAGTTTTGGAGATAAGCTCCGGACAAAATTCAAGTGTGAAAAATAACAAAGGGCAATAACTCAAAAATTAAGCAAGCAAGAGTTATGATTCCTGTACATTGCACTCCCCCTCAATTAGATCTATCCACCCATAAAATTTCATAACCCTAGGTAGTATAGTTTTGGAGATAAGCGCCGGACAAAATTCAAGTATGAAAAACAAGAAAGGGCAATAACTCAAAAATTAAGCAAGCAAGAGTTATGGTTCCTGTACACTGCACTCCCCCTCGATGAGATCTATCCACCCATGAAATTTCATAACCCTAGCTAGTATACTTTTGGAGATATGCGCCGGACAAAATTCAAGTATGAAAAACAAAAAAAGGGCAATAACTCAAAAATTAAGCAAGCAAGAGTTATGGTTTCTGTGCACTGCACTCCCCCTCGATAAGATCTATCCACCCATGAAATTTCATAACCCTAGCTAGTACAGTTTTGGAGATATGCTCCGGACAAAATTCAAGTACGAAAAACAACAAAGGGCAATAACTCCAAAATTAAGCGAGCAAGAGTTATGGTTCCTGTGCACTGCACTCCCCCTCGATGAGATCTATCCACCCATGAAATTTCATAACCCTAGCTAGAATAGTTTTGGAGATATGCTCCGGACAAAGAACTGGACGCCGCCCGCCCACCCGCCCGCCTGGACGCCACGGGTGATCCCATAATACGTCCCGTCTTCGACGGGCGTATAAAAAGGAGAAAATGTTGGTTACCACCCTTTTCTCCTTTTCCCACAATGTTTTCTAATGGTTCTCTTGTCGTGTGATAAAAGGTTGATAAATGGCTAGTGCATGGGTTACATGATTGCTGATCATAGCTGAATGAATCATACCAGGTAGCGTTTTATTGAGTAAATGTTTATTTGATTTTGAAAGTCTAAATAATGCTTGTCGTTTTGAAAAGCAGTCCAGTTCTTTACCCAGGATGCCCTAATTAGATAGATGTGTATTTGTAGAATGCCATATTGCGGGAGATAATGAATTTCCTGCAGCTCAGAAGACCAGTCTATCTTATGATTAAGTGAGTTATTTGACAAAATGGATAGATAAGGATTTTTTAATCCACAATATGTGATGTCTTGATTGTGATGCATTAATCCATTACCACACGATCCCGACTTTTAACCACCCTGAGAAAGAAGCCTTAAGAAAACATTGTAGGAAAAGGAGAAAATGTTTTTGACCCTTCACAAAACAAATTTTAAATTTTCAGTCACTTTTATTTTGTCGTCTGCAAATGCTTTCAATTTGGACAAGTCTAAAATTTTGTCGTATGGTAATGAGTTAACCCATTACCATACAATCCGACTTTTAACCACCCTGAGAAAGAAGCCCTCTGAAAACATTTAGGGATAAGAGAAAATGCTGGTAACCAGTTTTTTTCTCCTTTACCAACAATGTTTTCTTTCCTTACAAAACCCATTTTAAAATTTCAGTCACTTTTATTTTGTCGTCTGCAAATGCTTTCATTTTGGACCAGTCTAAAATTTTGTCGTTTGGTAAAGAGTTAACCCTTTACTCCATAGACACTCATTTCTAAACATAGCTTGTAGGAGCTTTGTAAAACATTGTGGCAAAAGGCCCCCCCCCCTCATTTTGCCAGGGCATGGCTCAAATGTTTCTAAATACCTCTGCATCTGTAGCCTCCTCCACAGAACTGTTAGCATGGAGTTCCTCCATCAGTTTGTATTTATCCTCTAACTGTCTGGTCAGTTTCTGGATCACTTCCTCTCTCTCCGCTATTATCTTCTCCTTCACTTCTATCTGTTGATCTTTCAATTCAATGGTCTCATCTTTTTCTCTCACTAGGCGGTCAGACTCCTCCAATCTTTTCTTCAGTAACACTGTTTTGGCTCTGACAACCTTGCCCTGACTTTCTTCCTCTCCCTCATTCTGAAGGTATAATTATGTCAATATAGCAGCTGTTACAATGAGTATCCACAACAAAGGTTTAACTCTTTACCGTTACCAAACCACAAAATTTTAGACTTATTCAAATTGAAAGCATTTGTAGACAACAAAATAAATAAGATTAAAAAAATTTGAAATTTGTATTGCGAAGGTTAAAAATATTGTGGGAAAAAGGAGAAAAATGCTGGTTACCAGCATTTTCTCCTTTTCCCACATTGTTTTCAAAGGCTTTTTTCAAAGGGTCATTAAGAGTCGGCATTGTGTGGTAAAGGGTTAAGCAAATAAACAATGTTTTTAGACTTTAGCAGATCCCTCCTATTTGATGAAACGATTGATTGAATGGTGTTTTATGCTGCTTTCACATCATTTCAGATATTTCACGGCACAACTTACTTTCTCATAATTATGTGTCCTCAGTCTCAGCAGTATAGGTCCGGGCTCCAAAGTATCTTACCCAATGGCACACCCACAACAAACTCCCTACTTCAAGTGAAGATTAACTCATTACCAAATGACAATATTTTAGGCTTGTCCAAATTGAAAGCATTTGCAGATGACAAAATAAAAGTGACTGAAAATTTGAAATTTGTTTTGTGAAGGGTAGAAAAAATTGTGGGAAAAGGAGAAAATGCTGGTTACCAGCATTTTCTCCTTTTCCCACAATGTTTTCTAAAGGGTTCTTTCTCTGGGGCATCAAAAGTACGGATTGTTTGGTAATGGGTTAAACCAAGGGCCTCAAGGAAGCAAATTCTACACTCTAACCATCTAGCCACAAGGACCAAAACAATGTATCTGGACCTAGGCTCCTATCAATTTGTCAAATTCCTGTTTCTATCTATGGTCATCCCTTAGAATGCTTAGCACAAGTCAAATTGTTTTGATTCAGATCAGATTGTATGAATAGGTTAAAGAAAATAAACCTTTCACCATAAAACTTCTACACTAAAAAATAAAATGAATGAGATGATTTTGTTATATCTAAATTTCTTTCATTGAATGATTTTTCTGCCTAATGAATTTGACTACAGTGGATAAGCTATACATTACCTTGTCTGTAGATGTCGATTCCTGCTTTTCCTTTTGCTCTTTGCCTGTAGATTTAGCTCCTTTGTTCTCCTTTGACTCTTTAGCTTCCTTGGCTAGTTTGGCTTTGGCTTGAAGCTTCATCTTCGACAGTTTGGCATTCACATCCTACATGCATAATACCAGACAAAATGCACAATCAGAAAAATGCATCATGCATCACGCAGGTCAGTACTCGTTTAGATCTACACTGTATACATTTGTATGAAAAGCCTTGTATTTAACTATTACATGCTATTCAATAGATGTACTATCTGAAAGATCAACATATCATACTGCCGGGTTCAATCCCCACGGCTTTAGCCCTTTCCCAAAAAAGCCCTGGTTTTTACGTGTCTGCAGTAAAAGTCTTTTGAAAATGCTGTGGGAAAAGGAGAAATTGCTCGTAACGAGCAATGTCTCCTTTTCCCACAGTGTTTTCTACCCTTTTTGAGAACTTTCAGCCATTTTCTCCAAAACTAGAATTGTTGTCTGCAAACTCTTTTGGTTTGGAAGAGTCCAAAATTTATCGTTTGGGAAAGGGTTAAAGGCCATATTTGTTGTTTTACCAATAATAGTGAAGTTTAAAATCAAAATGCAAAGAATCATATCCTACTATTAAATGCAATTCAATACGTCTAATACCTGAAAGATCAACAAAATATATTGCTGCCTTAAATCCCAATGGCTTTACGGACAATATTTAGTGTTTCACAGACAGTGAAGTTTAAAATCAAAATGCATAGAATCAAATCCAAGAACCATGCACAAAGTCGCCTTGGCATATGCATGTATTACTTCTGGCATGACAATCGAAAAATATGCAACCAAGCTTTAATGTATCAAAATGCCAACAATCAACTCATTACCAAATGACAGAATTTTACTTTTGTCCAAATCGAAAGATTTTGCAGATGACAAAATAAAATTGACTGAAAATTTCAAATTTGTTTAGTGAAGGGTAGAAAACATTGTGGGAAAAGGAGACAATGCTGGTTACCAGCATTTTCTCCTTTTCCCACAATGTTTTCTAAAGGCTTTTTTCTCAGGGGCTTCAAAAGTAGGGATTGTGTGGTAATGGGTTAATTGGTTAATTTGACAGCACTGACAGATGACAAGTTAAATATGGTTCTAGTGATAAACCTTTGTCTTTATAAGAGCATAAAACACTGAGGAAATTGGAGAAAATTATAGCATTTTCTCATTTTCCAACTATGTTGTAACTTTTCTTCTTCAGTGTCATTAAAACTCCGATTAGTTAACTCATTACCAAAAGATAAAATTCTAGGTTTATCCAAATTGAAAGTATTTGCAGACGACAAAATGAAAGTGACTTCAAATTTGAAATTTGTTTTATGAAGGGTAGAAAACATTGTGGGAAAAGGAGAAAAATGCTGGTTACCAGCATTTTCTCCTTTTCTCACAATGTTTTCCAAAGGCTTCTTTCACAGGGTCGTCAAAAGTAGGGATTGTGTGGTAATGGGTTAAAGCATTAAGCTAAATGCAGACAGAGCCTTAAACAGTTTGATGCAAATCTAAAGCAGTAAAAGTAAAAAGCAGTTAATCTTTTATTAAACAATCTCATGTTTGAACAACCATGAAGAAACATACTTCAGAAAAAATTGCAGGAAAAGGAGAAACTGCTGGTAACAAGAATATTCTCCTCTCCAAACAATGCTTTTTACAATTTTGCAGACAAATCTGACTAGAGCTATCACTAAACGTAATTATACCCCCCACCACCTCCTTGTCACAAAAACAGCTCTTTGTCATAGAATGTAGTCCCCAAAGTATGGGATGAAAAAACATTCAAGGGGAGATAATTCTGTGACAAATCACAGCAGGGTTATGAAAACTGCACATGCATAACTTCATATATGTATGAATCCAGTGTGTAAATTTGAGTTCAGTTTGTGAAAAATTGTATGAGTATTGCTCCCGACAAATTTGTGTCAGTGGACAGACGGTTAGGCAGCCATGGCGATTCAAGTATACCCCCTTCCACTATGTTGTGTGGGGTATAAATATTTTAGTCACACTGAATTTATCATCTGTAAATGATAGCAATTCGGACAAGTTTAAAATTTTGCCAATTTGAAAAGAGTAACTGGTATATGAGCAGAGAACTTCTGGCATTGACAGAGCATAGTGAGGAACTAAAATTGCTTTTCCTGACTTACAGTGAGTGGAAACTTCAAATGCAATTATATAATAAAATCTGCCTCAGATTCTCTATCTATTAAGTAAGAAACCCACGTTAACCTTTGAAGGACAGGAATAGGTTGTTTGCTTCTATAAACCATATAGATCCAAGATCAGACTGCACGGAATGTGTACTCTAATCTTGGATATACTCTGTTTACATTTTTTGTTACATAATCCAGCAAAAAAAAAATGAAAAAAAAAAAACAACAGCTGTTGGCTGTTTCTCGGTATAAAACTCTTTACCACACGGCAAATTCAGTGTAGCTCAAATTGTTGACTTGATCTCTAAAAAAGTCGAAAACAGTGTGGGAAAAGGAGAAAATGCTGGATACCAGCATTTTCTCCTTTTCCCACAAAGTTTTCGAAAGTCCTGTTAGTCAGGGCTGTTAAAACTTGGGATTGTGTAGTAAAGAGTAAGAAAAAATGTTTGTTCAAAACCAGTCATTTAGTGCTCTAGGAGGAAAGCATGCATATGTTGAGTTTACGGAGAATATGACACCTTTGGATAGCATAGAAAACATTGTGACAACAGGTGAAATTACTTGTGACAAGCAATTTCACCTTTTGCCACTATGCTTTCCAAAGGCTCCTACAAGCAATGTGTAGAAATGAGTATCTACGAAGTAAAGAGTTAAGCTGGTCGTTAAACAGAGATTTCGTGGATCCTCAATTATAATTATGATAACAAGTATGGTATAATTACAAACCGTTTTACCAAAGAGATGGCCCAACCGGGTGGCTCAGTGGTGAGCGTGTCGGTCTCATGATCTGGTAGTTGGTTGTGAGTTTGATACCAGGTAGAGGCAAACTTTCTTTCCACCCTACTTTCGCCTCTCACCTCTGCTGAAGCATGTGAGAAAAGTAGTCGGTGGCTTTGGAAAGAAAGCTGTGTAAGTCCTGGTATGAGAAAGCCAGGAAACACATATGCGTCACCGACCACCATGACATGACGTTAGCTGTTAAAGCAGCGTTAAACCCCAATACAACCAACCAAAGAGATGCTCATATACAGGTGACTTCTTATTCCATTTTTATCTCTACATGCAGTAAATTTCTTTTTATCTCTACATGCAGTGATACTAACATATTTACTGCTATAATATAAATATAGACAACCATGAAAGTTGATTCTTGCACACCTTGATTAGGTGACACAAACAAACCTGGAGTTCTTTCTCTTTCTGCTGGAAAGCGTCATCCCTCTCTCTGATCATGGACTTGAGCTGTTCTATAAGCTTCTGCTGCTCCAACATCTGTATTTCAACGTCTGCCATGTTGAGGTTGTTGAGATTAATGGTCCCGAAAGCCTTTGATTAAATAAAATTATCATGAAAAAAACACTTAACCCTTTACTCCATACATACTCATTTCTATGCATTGCTTGTAGGAGCCTTTGGAAAACATTGTGGCAAAAGGTGACATTGCTTGTGATGAGCAATTTCACCTTTTGTCACAATGTTTTCTGTGCTATCAAAAGGTGTCATATACACATAAGAAACGGCTTCATCCTTGCTGTTATTTAGGGTCAATTAGAGATACCATAGAAATGCCTTATGGGGTAAAGGGGTAAGTTATACAAATGATCACATTACGTCCTACAGTAATTTATGGTTAGCATCTTTAAAAACATTCTTCCTACAAAATTTAGAAAGAAAATTTCAAGTAAGAATTTTTCAATTTTTTTTAGGCTTACAAGCTCATATCAAAAGCCAGGAAAAAACCTTAGAAATAGTAAACATATTATACACAAAAAAAAAACAACATCGCTTTCATCAACTGTGCACAGTAATATGATAATAACAACATCGGGTGAACTGCAAGAAGCAGACACAACTATAATAAGGACCATTGTTCATCATTGACTGGAATCTCTTAACCCTTTCCCAAACAATCCCTGGTTTTTACGGCTCTGGAATAGTAACCTTTTGAAAACATTGTGGGAAAAGGAGAAAATGCTGGTAACCAGCATTTTCTCCTTTTCCCACAATGTTTTCTAACCTATCATAGACAGATATCATCTTTTCAGCAAAACTTGAATTGTCGTCTGCAATTGCTTTCAATTTGGTCTAGTCCAAAAGTTTGTCGTTTGGGAAAGGGTTAAATTTTATCTAACATAGCCTTAAATTAAAGCTTTTGTGATAAGATGAACTTTCAAAACAAAAAGTTATTCTTTCTAACAAACATGATTGATGTATTAGCATTTAAGACTACCTAAAAGTAATACTCAATTCACAATTTCCAGAACATAAACATTTGTCTTGTTTGTAATGATACTTACTGCAATCACATTGATACTGTTTTAATTTATATGTAATGTCAAAGAATTGTCTTGGCAGTGTCTTTGATGGCAGTGTCTTTGAGTCATAGATTTCATACCAACATATTTGTCATGTAATCCATACCTGAAATCTCCAGTAAACTAAAACTTAGAGACTAAGAGAGCACATTCCTCCATCAGTTTTCCAAGTATCACCAGCATTGTGCTTGTACTGTATATCTCTAAGCCTGCAAAAATAATTAATAAGAGTCCTTGAAAGAGCGCATAAAAATCAACAAGGATCCCTGAAGTAATTATTTCCAAAGGTATCCAAACTTATACCCTGAAAAATTTGTACCCTAATTTCAAAGAAATGCATAATTATCTGCTTACCTAATTTTCCATTTTGTTTTTCTTAATTTTGACAAACATTGCTTGTTAAAGTGAGTTAGATCATGCCTCTTTTACAACTCTGAAAATGGTAATTATTTTGTGCTTTGTGCAAAGCCCTAGAAAGGTTAGAGAACAGAAAATCATGACACACCTATGTGTGAGTTATCTTAAGTTGTATATGTTGTGAAGGCAATTCAACTTTATACGGACACATGCTAGCTTTACCCTCATGGTCACTTTGAGACCACGAGGCCTTTTTCTCATTGGTCAATTTAGTGAGCATACATTACATTTCAGCAATGCTGTCCCTCACAGTTTGACCAGTTTAACCCTTTCCCAAACAATCCCTGGTTTTTACGACCCCCAGATATAAGCCTTTTGAATACATTGTTGGAAAAGGAGAAAATGCTGGTAACCAGCGTTTTCTCCATTTCCCACAATGATTTCTACCCTGCTAGATACAAATTTCAAATTTGGAGTTACATCTATTTTGTCATCTGCAAGTGCTTACAATTTGGACCAGTCTAAAATTCTGTCGTTTGGTAAAGAGTTAAGACTATAATATAGGAAGCCTTCTCCAGTTTGCTAATGCTAAAATTATTCTACAAATAATGCGTTATGAATTTCTGTCGTTTTCATTGTTAAGTTGTACATAGGCTACCTCATGTTGTCCATTTTGTTTATATTTATTTGAAATACTTTAAATGAGGAGTATTTATCAAAGATTATCAATAATTCATAGATCTTGTAGTGTACTGATTAAATACGCAACATTATCTTTCTAACAAACAGAATAAGGATTCCTATAACATTATAAACTGGCCAGTACCAGGTTTTGGCTCTGCAGCTCAAAGCCCCAAGACATCCCTCACCTATACTGCACCATACCTTCAGTCTGAAGGTTTGTAAAAGATGGGAACAATGGTTAAGTTACCTTCAGTCTGAAGGTTTGCTTTGCTCAGATGCTATTTTTGTTATTGGTCTCTGCAAACCTTCAAAGCAGCCCTCTCTAAACATATCTGAAATTAATAGGATTTTACCCGCATCTTTACAAACTGCTCTATGCAACAAAATTTCCAATGACAGCTAAAAAAAGGGCATAAATTGTTAGTTAAATTATTAATCTTTTAACATTACACAAACTGTGCTGCAAAATACCAATTAAATAAATGGATATGTACCTTTTTTCCCAATTAAATCCAGTGTAATTTGTACACAACTTACATGGCAACTACCGATAAATAGACATGATCACTCAACATAATTTGAACTTTGTACAGTCTGGTTCTCTAAACCTAACTACCACTTTCATACAAGGTGCCTTTGTCAACTGCGCAGTTCCCAAATAAACTGTCCTGTATTGTGTCAGAGATACTGTGACTTTTGAGACATGCACATTGATATCACCAAGTTTTGATTCCTGGTGAAGTAGGTCAACAGTTATTTGTAATTGTAAAGTACAAATTTGCACGCAGGTAAGATTTACTTATTAACTAACATCAATTTTTTTGTAAAGATTGATCATTTAACTAACAATCCATGCTCATTTTATTAGCTGTAATTGGAAATTTTGTCGCACAGAGCCCTATGAAAAGATACGGGTAAGATTGTATTAATTCCAAATGTCTTTATAGAGGGCCACTATGAAGGTTTGTGGAGAACAATAACAAAAATAGCATTGGAGCGAACCTTCAGACTGAAGGTAACTTAATCACTGTTCCAATCTCTTACAAAAGTCAATAGAAGTGTGTAAATTTGAATCTGGGTTTTGAATTTCCTTGGCATAATGGTTGACTTGCATTCCATTCTAGTACAGACAACTGTCCCCAGACTTTTTGACTGGTCACCTCTGGATACAGAGATGATTAAGACAAAACCAGTTAAAAGTTCCACACAGACTTTGAGCGCAAGTTTATACTCTCATAATTTCGCAAGTAGAGCCCAAAACTAGGATTTAAACACACCTGTTGTATGTGTATTAATAATCCTTCTTTTGAAATACAAAAATTTTCAATTCAAATGCTGAACAGAAGAGAAACTGTACATTTCACCTGTTAATCGAGTCATTTACATTCTTCAAAACACTCAAAATGGCAGCCATGCACAAATTTTGTCAGTTTTTTTTCTGAGATTTGCATGTTATCAACAGCTTCTTCAAGCATTTTTGGTAATGAAAGGTTTAGTAACTTGTCTTTTATCACATTAGTTACTTAAACCTGATTGCATTTTGCTGTAGTACAGATTAAACCGACGACACAGAGAAGCAGTGCAGAATAGCACTCTATCTTTGCTACTGGAAATGGACTTGAGATGGTGCGGTACACGATAAATGCTAAATATGCAAAATATCACGGTAGAGTCTCATTATTGAGACATTCTATTCTAGAATGTATCATAGGAATTTGACATTCTATAACCAAAATAATAAAACATGAAAAAAAAATCACCCCTCTATAATATATAAACACAAGGAACGCAACGTCTCGATTGCTGGCGCTAGCACCCGACAGCCTTTCCCAACCAAAATCACCCACGAAACAAACATTGATCATAATCTCATTTAGCCTAGAGATAGACAAGACATTAATGTACCTGCGTCATCCGGCGATACCTCAGTAGGCACCTTTCAACCAGAGATATCCGTCATGTTTTACAGCTCTATCAGGACATTTTGATTTATCTGGGAGGCCATTCGCTGACATCACAGAAAGTAGCAGGTAGCGTATTTTCGTATTACTTATTATTATTACTTTTTTCGTTTTTAAGATACCGTATATGCTCGACTATAAGACGCCTTCGCTTATAAGACGCTCCCCCAACTTTGTGATTCAAAATCAGGGATTTCGTTGATGACCTCCTATAAGACGCATGTAGACTTCACACGAACCATAACAGTCCTAATAATGTGATTATTCAGCTGGGTATACACCTAGCAGATATTACGATCTATCGTCGGGTGTCAAAGTTGCATCATTCCAAAAATGAATAGCCTGTATCTTAGTCGATCATACATTGATTCAACTCTAATTTCTTTTTAAAATGGGAAAAAGAAAAGGGTGAAAGAAGTGTAAGGTATAGACCAAATCACTCACATTTTCGTTAAAATAATCCTTTCGGGGAAATTAGGCCTTCGACGGTTTGCTCTAACTGTTAATTATCAATAGGTGTACAGACTACTTATCTCGCTGACAGGAAGAGTTAAATCAAAGAACTAAAGTCTTCAAGTGTATTACGCTCAGTAGGTTGTAATTTAAATCTCTACCAAAAGAAAGAAATTTGGACCAGTCCAAATTCAAAGGATATGAATATTATAAAAGTACCAGACTCAAAAACAGGATTTTGTTTCATTAGCATCTCCAATTTTCCAACACATTGTGTTGTATCAGTCTTTTTCTTCCAGGTTGTAAATACCACGAATTATATGGTAAGGGATTGAATATCTGTATGGCGAGGATGCTTTCTGGCCATAAATGATGAGTTATCACAAAAGAGACTGTAATGCTTGCTAATTCAAACCTAAATTATATAATCGGCAAACCTTCACGTTTAAACTTTAGGCTATGTTAACTCTTCACCAAACAATCTGAAGTTTTCAGGGCTGTGAGAAAAAAGCCTCCTGAAATCACTGTGGAAAAAGGAGAAATGATGGTCACCAGCATTTCCTCTTTTCCTACAATGTTTTCTACCCGCCAAGAGCAAGTTTTAATCTTTGAACCGCATTAATTTTTCTTTTTTGTCAGCAAATCCTTGAGTTTGGACCAGTCCAAGATTATGTCGTTCTGTAAAGAGTTGACCAAAGTGATGTAAACTGCACTAATTTATCGATCGATGTCCTGGGTACTGTAACCTATAAAATTTTGACATCTGGTTGTAAACTTCTAAAAATAGGTGTATACTGTCTTGTAAACCAGAGTCTGACTGCAGTCTCAACCCTTTACCTCCACGATCAACTAATAAATGTTTCATAATTCTTATTTAGATCTGAATTGCACCGTGAAAATTTTTTACCTCAGTTAGTTTACTTATTTCATGTACACCATTCTGATTCGTCACAATGCCAAACCTTATCAATTAGAACGCATTTGATTTTGAAAAAGTAATGATTCATCTTTGAATTTTAGAATCGTCAAAAGGGTCAATCAGTAGACCGTACTTTTATCTGTACTACAGTGTACTAGTGGGCCATAAATGAACTGGCTGAAACTGACACAGTAAAATGAAATAACTGCTCAGTCGAGTAATTTTTAATCTAAACTAACTAGTAAAACGCGATAACCGTGTTTTAAACTTTTATTTCTTCACACAATGGGTGATAAAAACAACTATTACTTAGGCACTTATAGCTTTAGATCAGCGTGACTCGTTTGTGAGGTGTTTTTTCCTTCGTGCTGATCAGCAGGTAAGTACGTTCTTCAGATGAAATTTTGCTAAGTCCTTTGATTATGCGCTTATAAGACGCTCCCCTAACTTCAAGCTCAAAATTCTAGGGAAAAAAATGCGTCTTATAGTCGAGCATATACGGTACTTATGGACATCACATGATACTAAAGATTTTTCTAGAATCTTTAGTATCATTTGATGTCGATAAATATCTTAAAAACGAAAAAAATAATAGTAATAAGTAATACGAAAATACGCTTCCTTGCACTTCATGTGACGTCAGCGAATGGCCTCCGGGATAAATCAAAATGTCCTGATAGAGCTGTAAAACATGACGGATATCTCTGGTTGAAAGGTGTCTACTGAGGTATCGCCGGATGACGCAGGTACATTAATGTCTTGTCTATCGCTAGGCTAAATGAGATTATGATCAATGTTTGTTTCGTGGGTGATTTTGGTTGGGAAAGGCTGTCGGGTGCTAGCGCCAGCAATCGAGACGTTGCGTTCCTTGTGTTTATATATTATAGAGGGGAGATTTTTTTTCATGTTTTATTATTTATTTTGGTTATAGAATGTCAAATTCCTATGAATGTATTCTATCAAGAACATGAGCAGATGCCATGCTTCATCTCGGTCAGGCGTACCTTCAGTCCGTTATTTTAGTTTCTGTTCTTCGCCGGACCTTCGAGCAACCTTCGTTAAAATACATCTGGAATACCAGAAACAAAAATAGCATCAGAGCAGACCTTCAGACTGAAGGTAGGTCAATTGTTATGTGGGCACTGCAACTGCAAGTGTTCAACAGGTGTTTTGGTAGATTATCTTTCGTTACAAGTTGCACAGACTCTCTCCTGTATGGAATGGGTAAAAATATAGAAAATGGGTATGTTTCAATTAAAATCTTGAGCTATTCACTTCAAAATAAATACAACCGAACCATTTTTTTTACTGAACAGATGAAGTGCCTGCGTGTCCTATCTCACTGTCCACCATCTTGAAAGTTTATTATCACGTGATACTCACCGATATTGTAGACTGGATCTAGTGTATAAAAATATTTCAGAAGGAAAGGACCATCTATAGATAATACCACAGGCCCTTAAAGTTCTATTGGTCTATCGCGGAACACTAAAATTGTCCTTGGTCGATCATCGAACATCCATAGCACATTGGTGCATCGCCTATTGGTGCATCACTGAATATATTTACAAACTTTCATTAACATTGTTACAATGTATAGAACATTGGGGATTCCCTTGAGCAGTATTGTATTTAATAAGACAAGGTGTGCATCGAAATCGAACAAAATTTGAATCCTGTCCCCTTTCAGAGATGATATTTAACAGAAAATAGAAAAATAAACCTAGTTACCGGCGCAGATAGGTTCACAAATGATTTTTCTTCTGTACGATGACATTCAAAAGTTCCAAACACTTCTATCCAACAAGCGATAGCTCTCATCTCAAAAATATTTTAAAAATTCCTTATTTTTTGGATCGCCTTGCGCTTACGTCACATAATTCATCAAGATGCATCAAGATGCAGCCAATGATAACTCACGTGAATTTGCTATCAAAAAAACGTGTCAAAGCTTTTGACCAATGAATAGTAAAAACATATTTGAAAATATGCAAATGGGAGATGAAAATCGTGAAATTGGATTAGATGAAAAGATAATTATATCAGATGAAATGTTAACTTGATAATTTCATCAATGCACCAGCAAAACATTTTCGATCTATGTTTGAAAAAAAAAAGAATTTTAATTCTTATTTGCTGCAAGATTACAAATCGTGTGACGTTAGCGCATGGAAAATATGGAAGCTTTTTTTTTATTTTTTAGAGATGAGTGCCATCGCTTGATGGCAAGAGCCGTTTGGAACCTTCGAAGGTCTGAGTACAGAAGAAATATCATTAATGAACAAATCTGCAACGGCAACTAGGTTCATTTATCCGTTTTCGCTTACATATTTTGCCTGAAAGGGGATGGGGTAAAATTTTCTTCGATTTTGTTGCACACCTTGTCTTATTATGTACAATACAGAAGCAATCCCCCCAGTGTGCTATTAATAGTAACAGTGTCCGATAATGAAAATTTCTTTGTCCCTTCGTAGACCAATGGAGTTTCAGAGGCCTATGATTATACATGGAAGGATTAAGCATCACAATTGTAAGCATACACTATAGACAACCTCATAAAGATATGAACCAAGGATTTTCATAATACTTTCGTGCAAGAATATGACTTTATGCATAGATGTACAGCTGATATCCAAAACAAGCACTTTTATTGTAATTTCAGAGCTCCCACCCCACTCCACCCAACCTCCTATATCAATAGTACATGCCTTTAGAGTTTTAACCCTTTACTCCACAGATACTCATTTCTACGCACTGCTTGTAGGAGCCTTTGTATAACATTTTGACAAAAGGTGAAATTGCTCGTGACGAGCAATTTCACCTTTTGTCACAATGTTTTCTGTGCTATCAAAAGGTGTCATATACACATAAGAAACGGCTTCATCCTTGCTGTTATTTAGGGTCAATTAGAGATACCTTAGAAATGCCTTATGGGGTAAAGGGTTAATAGGAACATGCACTCTTCAAACATCCTTTCACATTTTAAAATTAGTTTCCTCGCTAGAGAATATTCCTGACTCCAATTCCCCACAGCCATTTTTTTTTTTCAGCTAAAGGTGGCCCTTTAGATTTTGGGATGAAATTTACAAAAATGCAAAAAAAGTCATCCTTATACTCCCATAGCCTTTTAACTTTCATTCATAAAACCACAGTAATCGACAAAAGAAATTAGAAATTTACTACGGCCCAGGTCGACACCGACGGGAAACACATTCTATGTCTACAAGAGCAACTCGCTCATTTACATACCGGAAATACACAGAAGAAGCTTCAGAAGAAGTTTGTGTTATGGAATTTAAACCTCATTAGTCACACGCCAGTCATTTGACATTCCCATTTTTTTTTTTATTTATTATTTTGGCGCGAAATCTAAAAATAGCTTTAGAGGCTACGTAGCCTTTTAATGGAATACCATCAATTTCTATGATTCTTGATTATTGATGATTTGTATTTTTTCATATAAATTTCAGTGACATGAATATTTTTTTTTTTTAATTTGGTGAGATCCGAAAAATCTAAATACCCACATTTAAAAAAGGGTAATTAAAGTGATCGGACATCGGTCAATAGCAAGTATAAAAAAAAAAACCCGCTACACGTCCACATTAAAAGCCGATGAAAACCTTTATGTCACATTAGAGAACAGATATACCAAAAATGTTGATAATTGAAAAATAAAAATGGAAATTCGCCATGGAAGTGATGATGATTTCTAAAGCCAGAAAAAAAAAGGGTTTTTATTTCGTCATCAAAATAATTTAATTGATAAGGGAAATTCATGAAGATCTAGAGGCATCATTCAGCGAGCTTTTAGTTATGATATATACATACCTACATAAATGCCTTGTATCCGGGTTATCTATTTTGGGCTATCGGCAAAATTGATTTAAAAACAGAGAGGGTAAAAATCTGCCAACATCAACACAACAGTTGATATCGACCGACAGAATTATTTCACGCAATCCTTGCCTGTCTTTTCGATTTTACAGGGCAGATTTAGCGGTAGTCACTAATATTCAATAAACCATTCCACGATTCGGTACAGCGCGCGAGCGTTTTCCCGAGATTTATCAAAAAACGTCGTCTGCACTAAACAATCCGCTAGAGCGGCTAGTTATGTGCTATTTCGGTATGGTTAAGTGTGGAATGATGGTGTTTCCGATTGGAAAATGTGATTTTTGTAGCAAATAAAGGATATATTTAATGTTGATTATGCCTGGAATAGTAGTCTTCGGCCGGCGCTGGTCAGCCGGCTCCGACGATATGGTCGTGCCAGCTCTCTCGCTTTTTTTCGCTCATGCTGTTTGGTAAGATATGAAAAACTGATAATATTATTGTACCTAAATATCGATTTTTATTCACTACTAGCAGCCGCAGATTCGCTCATTACTCAGAAACATGTTCAATTTTACCCTTTATTTAAGCTCGGTCGACATTTTCAGAGGAAAAAAAAAGACGCCCAAATATTGCTTTTTGTCGGCTGTTTTAGGCCGGACTTTGTCACTAAGTAGCGGATAATGTAGATCTAAGATCAGATTGCAAGGTTTTTGTGAACTGATCTTGATCTACACTGTCAGCAAAAAGTAAATGTTGTAAATTCCGAGTGTATACAGTATAGATCAGGCTGCAAAGGCACTTATAGAGCTAAAAGTTGGCACTTAAATAAGGGTTAACTCTTTACCACACAATCCCGACTTTTAATGACCCTTAGAAAGAAGTCTATAGAAAACATTGTTGGAAAAGGAGAAAATGCTGGTTACCAGCATTTTCTCCTTTTCCCACAATGTTTTCTATCCTACCCTTAAAAGATTTAAAATTATGATTGACACTTACTTTGTTGTTGTTTTGTGCTTTCATTTTGGTTAGGTCTAAAATTTTGTTGCTTGATAAAGAATTGAATAAAGGATTAATTAGACAGAGATCCAGATATATGATACAAACCTGCAAAAGAGAAAACACACTGAACTATGACTTCACATTGTACCAAATGATCTCTTTAGGCAGCTTTTAAAAAAAAAAAATATGGGAACAGCATTTTCTTCTTTCCCTCAATGTTTTCAAAAGGCTTCTTTCTCAGGGTGGTTAAAAGTCGGGATTGTGTAGATCTAGTAATGAGTTAACAATCCCAAATTTCAGCGACCTTCTAGAAGATGGCTTTTACAAAACATTGTGGGAAAAGGAGAAAATGCTGGTAGATCTAGCTAGTTTTTTTCATTTCCAACAAAAGCTATTAACATTTTCAAAGACTTAATCAGTTGTTTATGAATGCCTGCAACAAGGAGTAGTCTCGTGCTACCAGATAAAGGGTTAGGGTTAGGATATAGGATATCCTATATATCCTATAGGATAATTATCTATTTATTGATTGACTGTGGACTGCTAAATGCAATTTTCAACAATATTTCAGTTACATTACTGTGGCCAGTGCACCTATCCATGCCTTCCTGGAGTATCTTTTACCAGTGCTGAGCACAATATTCTTTCCAAGCCACCAAGATTGGCAGAGCTGATAACTAAGGGCATATTCCTTTTGCTACTCCGAACACTACGAACATGTTCTAGGTCAATGGAGTATTTCAGAACACTGTGCCTTGTTCTTCAGAACATGTTCTCATAGTTCGAATCGAGGCATAGCGCACCTGCTGAATGGGTTGCTCCATGATACAAGACGGCTGAAAGGTGGACAATTCTTTATGGCCAAACTTGCAATTATTGTCTTTCTTACAATATAATTGCCATAAATAGGAGCATCGTAGACTTATCTCTACTCTCTCTCCGTATCTAATCATATCCTCAACTAACACAGCTAAGACAATAGCTCTTGCAACAGCCATCATGGCAATGTATTTCATTTCGATAATGGTTTAGAACAATGATCCGAACATGCTGCATTGAGGACATACTTCGGGAATAGTGTATATATACTGAATTATTCCTTTGCACATTCCAGAACAGCATTTCAGAACACAGAACATTGTGGCTGAACAGGTGAAAGGAATATGCCCCAACTAAAAGTAATATAATTATTTTCTTTATAGGCAGGGTGGATTTGAGGGTTTACCCATTACCACACAACCCCTACTTTTGACGCCCCTGAGAAAGATGCCATTTGAAAACACTATGGGAAAAGGAGAAAATGCTGGTAACCACCATTTTCTCCTTTTCCCACAGAGTTTTCTACCCTTCCCAGATCAAATTTCTATTTTTTAGTCACCTTTATTTTGTCGTCTGCAAATGGTTTCAATTTTGACCAGTCTAAAATTTTCTCATGTGGTAAAACGTTAAACACTACTTTCATCATTATTATATATCACAGCTTACTTATTCTGACATTTATGTTAAACAGTAGGCAAGGGCTCTGAAGTCACACATGTCTTATCAAAGGACACTTCCAGAGAAAAAAGATTTTTTTTAGTACAGCTACCCAAATGTGGCAGGATAGTTATAACAGCAATAGAAAACATGGTTTCAACAATATCTAAGAAACAGTGTGCCTAGCCCTGGTAGCTCAGTCTGTAGCTTTCAGGACTTGAGAACACGGGTTCCAGGGTTCGATCCCTAGCTATGACCGCTGGCTTGGTCGATTTCTTTCCAAGGATTGATGATAGTCACTGCAACGGGATTCCTTCCTCACCGATTCCTTCCTCACCCACAGCTGAACATTGTTTTGACGATGATCATGTGGGAAAGCAGCCAGTGGCATGGAAAGAAAATTTTGGTGGTAAAAGAAACTCCAGGAATGCATGAATAAGTGCATTGGCCTCCACAATATAACTGAAATAATGTTGAAAATGGCGTTAAACACTATTTATTCAATCAATCAATTAATCATAAGAAATTGTGGCTTATTTATGGAGTGAAAACAATGGGGAAATTTCCATGTGTATACCTAAACATCAATATTGTGCCACTAGTATAAAAATGAACAATCCAAGAGAAAAAAAAAGCATGGACCAGGTATAAAATGAATTCATTAAATTTGCTTTCCACCTGGATGAATCAATCAAACTTGAATTGGTTCATCAAAGGTTCTTTGATATGACACTGCTTGCATTTGTAAAATTACAATCACTATAATGTACATTTACAACTTATTGTCTGTGTCGATGTTTTCAATGAGCCAGTACTTGTAAACAAGTAAAAAAGTGATCAAATTTTTATTATACCATGAATTAAAGGAATAATATATGTATATGATAACAGGTTATCGTTTTTAAGATTCATGTAAGAATTGTTGAATTTTAATGAAAAACATTTGGTTTAACATAATTTACCAAGTGACACACTATCACCATTATACTATAATATAAGTTACGGTAAACAGAAGGAAGATACTCCATCAATGTAAATAGGAACAGTTTCGAAATTTGTATATACTTAATGCTTTACCCAACAAGAAAGTTTCAGTCTGTTCCAAATTAAAAGCATTTGCAGATGAGAAATGTTGCTGGAAGGATAAGAATCAAAGGTGAAAGAGTAGAAAACATTGTTGGAAAAGGAGAAAATGCTGGTTGCCAGCATTTTCTCCTTTTTCCACAATGTTTTAAAAAGCCTTTCTCCTCAGGATTATTACTTAGCATTATTTGGTAAAGGGTTATCCAAGGAGCTTAAGAGCTACTTGAGATATCGCATTACCAAGCAAATGGTGTTCTACTCTCCAAGACTTGAAAAATATAATTATGGTTTTTGATAGATCTGCAAATCAATGGCCTAAATCTCTATTTGCAAAGCCTTTAACCCTTTACCAATCAATCCCTGGTTTTTACGACCCAGAGGAATAACCCTGGGCATCTGAAAACATTGTAGGAAATGGAGAAAATGCTGGTAACCAGCATTTTCTCCTTTTTACACAATGTTTTCTACGTTTTCCAAACCAAATGTTAATTTTTCAGTCACCTTTATTTTGTTGTCTGCAAATGCCTTCAATTTGGACCAGTCTAAAAATTTCTTGTGTGGTAAAGAGTTAAATACACCATTTTATTTCATGCCTTCCGGTGGGATATCGAGAAATAGCAGTGAAAATATTTTTCGATCTTACACCAGTGAAAATACCGATTTTCACGTTCTTGTTGCCTAGGTAAATTGCGCGTGCCTAACAACCAGATGGGAAATGTGACGTCATATACCTTACATTTCTCGCGCTTGACGTCACGTTGCTATGCGGGAGGGGTACGCCACGGGGAAAGAGGGAAAAGAATTGTACTGAATTTTGATAAAGTTCCTCCCAGAAAGGGTTAAAAGCATAAAATAAATAGAATATTTGTTTTTTTCGGTGAAAGATCGAAATTTATTTCATCTCGTGAACACCATCGGTAATATTTTCACTCGTGGCTGCGCCACTCGTGAAAATATTACCGATGGTGTCCACTCGATGAAATAAATTTCGATCTTACACCGAAAAAAACAAATATCCTCTATACCTTAGCTCAGGCAGCACAGTTGGTAGCAGACAGGACTTGAATACCGGGGCTCCCAGCTTGGTGAATTCTTTGCGAGGATTGATAGTAGTCACTGTAACACTAATCATTCCTCTCTCAATTTTGATCATTGTTTTAACCTTTTACCCAATAAGACATTTCTGTGGTATCTCCAGCTGACCTTAAATAAAAGCATGGATGAAGCTGTTTCTTATGTGCATATGACACCTTTTGATAGCATAGAAAACATTGTGGCTAAAGGTGAAATTGCTCGTCACGAGCAATTTCACCTTTTGCCACAATGTTTTCCAAAGGCTCCTACAAGCAATGCGTAGAAATGAGTATCTATGGAGTAAAGGGTTAATGATGACTACCCCTATGTGAGTTAATCACTTTGCACCAAAATTCCACATAATTGAAGAGGTAAGTGCAGATCTAAAAGTATACAGCAGTCTGATTTTGATTTACATTGTTTTCAAAAACAGAGCCGTTTCCCTGAGAAGATAACTCTTTAACTCCTTACCAGACGAAAAATTTATAGACTGGTTCAAATTGAAATCATTTGAAAAAATAAACATGACAAGGTTAGAAAACATGGCGGGAGAAGGAGAAAATGCTGGTTACCAGCATTTTCTCCTTTTCCCATAGTGTTTTTTAAAAGGCTGCTACTTCAGGGTCGTCAAAAGTCGTCATTCTGTGGTAAGGAGTTCATTAGTATTCTACAAAATTGTAGATTCTTCAAAATTAATACCATATGCGGACCAGATTGGCTGTAGGAAGGGCAGCATATAGTGATCAACTTAAAATCTGACCCTACCAGTGTTGACATAGGGTGCAGATGCAAGATTAAACTGATCAGAGCATGCAGTATGTTCTAGAGTGTACATTGTTGGTTTCTTTGCCAAATATTCTGACAGTTTAACCCATCACCACACAATCCCTACTTTTGACGACCCCAAGAAAGAAGCCTATAGAAAACATTGTGGAAAAAGGAGAAAATGCTAGTAAACCAGCATTTCTCCTTTTCCCACAATGTTTTCTATTTTCACAAATCGAATTTCAACTTTTTAGTCACTTTTATTTTGTTGTCTGCAAATGCTTTCGATTTGGACAAGCTTACTATATTGTCATTTGGTAATGAGTTAATTAACCCACTACCACACAATCCCTACTTTTGATGACCCTGAGAAAGAAGAATTCAGAAAACAATGTGGGAAAAGGAGAAAATGCTAGTAACCAACATTTTCTCCTTTTCCCACAATGTTTTCTACTCTTCACAAAACAAATTTTTAATTTTCAGTCACTTTTATATTGTCGTCTGCAAATGCATTCAATTTGGACAAGTCTAAAATATTGTTGTTTGGTAATGAGTTAACTCTTTACCAAATAACAAGATTTTAGACTGGTTCAAATTGAAAGCATTTGCAGACGACAAAATAAAAATGACTGAGAATTTGAAATTTGTTTTGTGAAGAGTTGAAAACATTGTGGGAAAAAGAGAAAATGCTGGTAACCAATATTTTCTCCTTTTCCCACAATTTATTCAAAGGCTTTCAAAAGGTCATACCGCATGTTCTGCATGTTCATATGCAACTAAAGCCAAGGTGAGCGCTACTAGAGTTAGGTATGAAGTTTATGAGTATATGCTGTCCTTCCTGCAGCCAATTATTAGGTATGAAGTAGATCAGTATAATTATACTGCCCTTCCGATAGCCAATTGTCAACTTGTCAGCCAGAAATGCTCAAGTGATTCGGTATAAGACTTGTAAGGGACAAATCTTAGGATACTCACTGGCGGATCCAGGGGGTTCGGGGGGGTTCGGATGAACCCCCTGAATTTCCAGATTTTTTTTTTGATGGACTTCCAACTCATTGGCGACTGATTTGTGCTTTGGGTCCGTGTCTGCATATCTTAGATTGACCGAGTTGACCCCCCCACCCCACCCCCCACCCTCCGAAGAAATCCTGGATCCGCCCCTGGATACTCTAGGATGTAGTTCAAGCCCCACTGCTGGCCAACTAAAAATTAGAAATAGTCATTTAGATGAGATGTTGAGCACAGGTCCCTTGAGACGGTGCTATACACCAAGCTCCTTAAAGAACCAAGTATAACTGTGGTTTTTACACCGTACATTGATCATCTTAGCATTTTCAAAGTATCAGTGTGCAGGACAGCAGCTGGCTTGAGTTAGTAACCAATTTTATGGCCCTAATAAGAGAAAAGGGGAAAAAAAAACTTGTTCCCTATATTTGACTTAAGCAACAGATGCCGTTTGCTATGAAATGTGCTGTAAGTCGATTTTTCATGTTTTCACGGGCAAAAACATAAAAAATCGAAAGTCGATGAAACAATCTGATGAAGACGTCGCCCACAATGGGTAACCAGTGGCTGCAATAAATAAATGGAAAATAAACCAGAATGTCTTCTTGCTTTTGCTGCTAGTGATGATGGTTGTTGTTGTTCATTAATATGACTGTAAATTAGCCCTGTTGAACAACTTGCCACATTTTTCCCTATCATATTATATGAAAACATTGTGACAAAAGGAAAAACTTTTTGTGGGTTTCAATGATGTTGATAATAATGGTGATGACTAATATTGTTCATGAACATAACTGTATTAGCAACATTGAATCCTGAAAGCTCTTTCAACATCTCTGTTGTATTTGCATTGGAGTACAGTGCTATAGATGGAACAAAAAAGGTTTCTTCATCTGCAGCTATTTGTGAATTTCTTAGAGCTTGATAAAAATTGAAAACTAAGCATTTGAACCTGCCTGCCACAGTCTTACTTTAGTCAGGAGGAAATAGATCTACCATAAAATAATTCTTGATCCTTTAATATTTTCCAGGTTAATAGCTCTATCAATCATCTTTGCGAGAGTTGAGTTCGACTTGTCCAGGAAATGTTCAGAGGAGTTAAAGGAGTTAGTGCTTGGAAATATAGTTATTTTAAGTGTGTGTATAGTGATAGAAACAATAATAGTGTGGGTTTCACTAAGGGGAAGTATACTGGAAACAAAGCCAAGAACAAGTATGCAGTACTTGCTTTACATTCGGCTTGGTAAGTATCATCCTCAGCTATTCATGAATGCATTTAGCGCAACTTGGCCAATTCCATAAATCCAACTGGTAATGTAGAGTGACATCATTCTGTAGGAAGTAAGTAAGTTATTCAATGGAATAAAATCTGCGTCTGTGTTTTTAAAGTATTCATGAACTTTTTTTCCTGCTATTAAGAGTTGGTCGTATTAGAATTGAAATAATCTTCTTTCTATCATGGTTTATCATTCACTAAACCATGTTGTGAGTTATGAGTCTCAATGAATAACCCACTCAGGCTACTGCCCTAACAGATTATTTATTATGGCTCACAGCTCACAACCGTGATTTATTGAACAATAAACCACAATAGAAAGAAGATTATTTCTTAAGTAGATTCTGTACATGCTGATATTTGTTTGAACATATATGCAAATACAGCTAGTTTACAGTATGAAAAAGATCATTCAAGGGCAAACAAAATTGCTTATTTTTCCCATCAAGCAACAGCTTCATGAATGTTTTTAGGAACTCTCAATGGAAGGCTCTAGAAAACAAGGAGAGACTGCTGGTAACCTGTGATAAATATAAAAAAAATATGTAATATTTATACATTTTTTATATGGAAATGCAGGCCCAGTCTAAAATTCTGATGTCTGGGAAAGAGTTAAGTTCTCTGTTTATATAAGGGTTTCACAACAGAAGTATTATGCTGCTTTCAACATCATTTTAGGCATATCATGGCAAAACTTGCATATTCATGCATGTCATGAGTTTCCCAAGTACTAAGCCAGGATTCTTCAAAGCCATGATTCTTGGTCAAAGACACTCCTGTCTAAAATCCAGCAATTTGAGTATAAGTTGCACATGAGGTCATGTTAGGCCTCTCTGTAATGTTGATGATTCTTTGCCATATAATGATTCTATTTTCGTCTTTTTTCAGTTGTGTTTTTGGGAGAATTGACATGGCTTGTACTGTGTATGAAATGGGTTTTCCAGTATTATATGAAGGGCTGTATGCCTGATGCTGCTCGCAGGACCATTCTTGGTATGTAATCAAGGAATTCCTTGTTTGAAAGGATTTTACAATACTTTCCATGCATCGCATTTACAACTCACTTAAAGGTGGGTATTTAGAATTTTTACATCTCACCAAATTAAAAAATGTATATATCACTGAAATTCATATGAAAAAATAACACAAATCATCAATAATTAAGATTCATAAAATTACAAAAAGAAATTTTTTTGATGGTGTTCCCTTAAAAGGCTACGTAGCCTCCTAAGGTATTTTTAGATTTCGTGCCAAAAATCAATTAAGCATTTTGGGAATGCCACGTGACTGGCACGTGACGTATAACGCTTAAATTTCATTACATAACAAACATGTAATAATTATTTCCCATTATGTCTTCTTCCGACCCTATATTTGAAACTAAATCTGTGTATTCCTGTATGTAGATGAGTAAATTGATCATCTAAAAATAGAACGTGTCTCGCGTCTGTGTCAACCTGGGCTGTAGTAAATCCCTAATTTCTCGTGTTGTCGGACGGTGTTCGACTACTGGCGTTTTATGAATGAAAATTAAAAGGCTTTGGGAGTATAAGGATGATTTTTTTGCACTTTTGTACAATTTTCGTCCCAAAATCTGAAGGGCCACCTTTAATATCCAACCAGAGTTTAACTGGGTTTGGGTTTGTGTTTTAGGAATTCCTTTCCCATAAGACACTGTCATGAGCTGCCTATATCTAAGCAGAAGGCTGTATCTATATGATTTTGACCAAGAAAGAAATAGATTCCATGTTTAGGCCTTAACTGTTGCATTAACCCTGTACAAAACATTTCCATGGTTTAACAACTGTAACGAATAAGACTTTTGGTAATAATCAGTATTTTATCCTTTTCCCACAATTTTTTCCATCTGTTCAAAGATGAATTCTATCATTTGAGGGATGTTTTAACTCTTTACCACACAATCACGACTGAACGACCCTTTGAAAAGAATTAAGGCTTTGGAAAACACTGTGGGAAGTGTCCTGAGAAAATGCTGGTAACCAGCATTTTCTCCTTTTCTCACAATGTTTTCTACCCCTTCCAACTCAATATTCAGTTTTGGAGTTAGATTTATGTTGTCATCTGCAAATGCCTTGAATTTGCACCAGTCTAAAATATAGTCATTTGGTAAAGAGTCAAATGGTTGTCCGCAAATGCTATCAATTTGGACCAGAGTTCTAAAATTTTGTCATTTGGTGAAAGTTATGTTCCTAAGCTGGTTTTTTTCAGTTCTGAATAACAATTATCAGTATGCCCAGAACAAAAAGAATTGCACGATTGTTTTCAAATAATTCTGAGCCATACCCACACATATCCCTGTTGGGCTTTGATTGCTTAACCCATTACCACACAATCCCTACTTTTGACAACCCTAAGAAAGAAGCCTTTAGAAAACATAGTGGGAAAAGGAAAAAATGATGGTAACCATCATCTTCTCCTTTTCCCACGATGTTTTCCACCCTTCACAAAACAAATTTCAAATTTTCAGTCACTTTTATTTTGTCGTCTGCAAATGCTTTTGATTTGGACAAACCTAAAATGTTGTCGTTTGGTAATGAGTTAATGTCAGCATTAACATCATTCTGATCATATTACAGTTACAGCTTCACTGATTGATTGAACAGTATTTTATGTCACCGTCAACATTTTGTCAGTTATATCACAGAACTTACAGCTTATGTTTTCATGTCTGTTACGGGTTTCACCAGCTGTAGGCTAGGGCTCTGAATTTTCTTGCCCAAGGATGAACAGGTGAAAATACTAGCACTTCTAGTGAGGAAAGAACCAACCTGGGTCCGTATTCACCAACCATTCTTACGGACATTCTGTGTCCTACTCTTTAAGATTTTCTGCGAAACTAACAGAACTTCTGATTGGCAAAACCGAATGGTTTAGCCAATCAGAAGTTCTGTTACTTTCACTTTGACAGATTCTGAAGAATAAGACTAAGGATGTTCTAAAGAATGGTTGGTGAATACGTACCCTGCAGAGGCATCCAAGTTAGGAATGCCACACCTTCATCACTTACAGAGACAGGCCCATTGTTGGGCTTTGAAAGGGTATAAAACGTTTTAGGAAAAAGAGAGCATGCTGCTTACCAAGTACTCTCTTTTGCATTGACATGGCATCAGTTTGACGTGTTAATTTATTTGGGTGTCAGACCATCCGGGCAGAAAAGTTTATTAAGTGGGCCAGAGCTATTTTTTTCTCAGGCTAAATCTATTTACTTTCACTTGAACCCACTCATCATAATATGACAAGGTGCCTTTGCCGCTATAATTGTTTCTGCTGGAATTATCAGAGAAAAGAATGATTAGGTGAAACTCTTTTCATCACAGGCCGTGCATTTAACCCTTTGCTACAAAATTCCTGGTTTTAATAATCAGGACTTTGGAAAACGTTTCGGGAAAAGGAGAATAATTATGCTTGTAACCTTTTTTTTTTCAGTTTCCCACATTGAATTCTATCCTTTCAGAGAATTTGCTGATTGTCAAGATCTCATTTGCAGAAGTTTTAAAATTTAAAGAGTCTGAAATTTGTCATGTGGATAACCACCTTTTCTCAGAACTTGTGTCAAGTATATTTCAAAGAAAGGAATTTTTTTCAAACAAAAGCTTTTCACCCAATAAACTAATACCGGTTATTTTAATTATTCTGAGAGAAAAAGTCTTTGAAAACCTTGTAGGAAAAGGAGAAAATGCAGGTAGCCAGGGTTGTCTCTTTTGTCCACAAGATTTTCCACTCTTCAACCTTTAGGGCACCAAGTAAACTCAGTAGACATTTTACAATCTAGAAATTAAACCAAATAAATTGCAAGTTAAGGCTCCCTTGTTTTCAGAATGTTTCAGCAATGCTAACTGTGTAGATCAAGGATCAAACTGCACGTTTTTTTGCAGTCTTATCATAATCAACAATGGCCATAAAGCAACTAAAGTTGTGACTGGTGCTTTGAAGGTTGAAAGTCAAATCTCACTTTGGGGTCACATGTAAATTGTTGTCTGTCACTCGCAGCCATCAGTATGGAGTAGTCTAAAATTTTTTTGTAGTTGTAAGTCCTCTACAAAACAATCCCAACTTTTAACAGCTGTGCCAGAGGGTTTTTAAAAATATTGTGGGCTTGACAAACAAAATACCTTGTTACTAAGGGAGGCATGCCAAAGTCACGTTTACAGAAAGGTCAATTCATCAGCAATAATATTTTGTGCAAAATTTCCTACTTTCTCTGATATCTCTGTCATTACTGAAGGTATTTGCTGCAAACTTATGCTAGTTATTAAGCATGCAATAAGAATCCTCATGACGTTTCTGATTATAAGTAATACCCCTTGTTTGACTGAAAATTGAGTCTAGGCAACTGCAGTCAAGCATTCGTACCCTGATGCTGGGCTCATGTGAAACTTCTTAACAAATGACAAAATTTTAGATTTTTCCTTATTCAAATTATTTACATAATGACAAATTAATCATGGCCTAATTTTGCCATCAAATGGGGCAAACATTTTGGGTAAGGGAGAAAATGCTGGATTTCCAGCGTTTTCTCCTTTTCGCAAATTTTTTTTAAAAACCTTGCTCTTCAAGATCATTAAAAATGAATTTATTTATGAAGCACTTATTGCTAGACTTTTCCTGAAAATTTATGAAAACTTTCCACAACATGGATGTAGGGCATGGTATCTGGATGGTAATTGGTTATGGATCAACTTAACAATTTATATACTGGTCAATTAGTCATTGGTGATTTGCAGGATAAAAATACTGAAGTCTACAAAAAAAAAACTGAAGAGGCTTTGTGTTGGTGTTTCTTTTTAAAGTTTTAGTAAATCATTCCATATACCTAACATTGAAATATGTAACAGGTGAATCCTTAAAGCTCCCAATCTGCGTTAGTTGCTTTAAATCAAGATCAGACTGTGTGGAACATGCAAGGTAGTCTTTTTGCATCTACACAGTCTGCTACTTTATTACCATCTCCGCAAGCCAAGGCTGAAAATTCACTACGCTACTCTACCCTTAGTGGATTGAGCTTGATTTTTACCTTCACCCGATACCCTTTTTCATTTGATGCAGCAAGCTCTAACTGCAACCAATGAAATTGCTGGTAGCATTTCATCTTTGATAAAAATAGAACAACGTCGCTACCTTTCGAATAGAAGGTAAACATGGAAACCCACGTGGATGTCTGCTTATCGCTTCATGTGTATTCGTAAGCAGTTTGTAAAACGATATTACATTGGCTTTTAGAAATATGATGTAAAGGGGGGTAATAACCAGCATGCAATAGAGGGCGCATTTCAGGAATCTTGAAATTGGGCTCAATTCGTCAAAGTAAGATCCACGTAGTGATCGTAACCTTGGCTCGCGAAGATGCTTTATTACATATACCGCAACTACCAAACCATTATTGAAATAGCCACATACTGGCAATTTTTCTTGATTAGTAAGACAGTATATTTCATCATGTAAGAACGGTATTGGCAAATGACATTGATCTGCTCCTATTAGTATGCACAAGACAGCTGTTACAGCTTTCTTCACTTTGTTTATAAATCCCTTTGGATACTGAAGACAAGTGATGGAACATCTGTTTGAAGTTATGATATAATGTTATTAATCAAGTGATTTCGTATTGGCCCAGTTAGGTCCGTGTTCAGCTGTATTGGCAAGAGGCCTTTGGCCTCGTGACAGTAGGGCTGACCTCGGACCTGTAACTAGGCCAATACAAAATCACTTGATCAATGACAATTTTATAATTAACTGTTGGCCCAGAATCAATATGACAACCTACTTAGAGAAGTGAAAATAGGGTTTACTAGTCACATTTCTTACTTCGTATAGTATACAGGTCATGACCCCGACTTGACATGCAATCAATACAGTTAACCTCATATCAATATTGATGACCCGCGACCAATACAGAAATCCTTGAATGTGATTGGTCAAAAGTAAGCGCAGGTGCTCATGACTGAACTTTTGACCAATAACATTCAAGGATTTCTGTATTGGTTGCGGGTCATCAATATTGATAGGAGGTCAACAGTATTGATCGGAGGTCAAGTCATATTAAGCTGGGATCACAACCTGTATACTATACGAAGTAAGAAATGTGACTAGTATCGCCTGGACCGGTTTCCATGTATAACTGCTATATATCTAATAGTTAATTAATAACGGATGGTATAGAACTAGAACAGGATACACAGAATGCCTAGTGTGATTTTAGTTTTACATTCCAGTAAATATTCACATTTATTTCCTAAAAAAAATTGCATCACCTTGTTCAGTTCATTTAAATACGAAGTCTTCATTTCATCAGTCATTTTCAACTTTCTTGAGTCCAGATTCTTCTGACTAAAACCAACCAAAGTTTAAACCAGAAAATTGTTGAAAATTGCATAAATCTGCTTTCATCATTTTATATCAGCAGAGATGGCAAATTGCATCAAATTATTTTTAATTCCTTTGCATTTCATTGATACATTACATCAGGTTGTTGTTTTTCAGCAAAAGGTCAAAAAAGGCAATTGCATGACTTGCTGCATATATATTTACCTTCAGAATGACTTATTCATTACAGCTATTAAAACAGTGTGAAACTCCAATACAATCAATCAAATAAATTTTGACCAAAAACAAGATAAACAACAAACATGCTTTATGTTGAATTATATGCAACAGTTACTTGTTGTCCTCAAATGCAACTAACTATAATTGTTGTAAGGCACATGTGTCAGAGTCAAAAAGTTATTTGATAAATCTCCAACAAAAAGCCTTGTATTTAACCCATTACCACACAATCCCTACTTTTGATGCCTTTGAGACAGCAGCAAACATTATGGGAAAAGGAGAAAATGCTGGTAACCAGCATTTTCTCCTTTTCCCAAAATGTTTTCTACCATTCTCAAAACAAATTTCAAATTTCAGTCACTTTTATTTTGTTGTCTGCAAATGCTTTCTATTTGGACAAACCTGAAATTTTGTCGTTTGGTAATGAGTTAAAAAAGAAAAAGTCCTCCTGAAATAAAATAAGTCATTGTTTCTGTGAGATTTAGGTAATGTATTCTTTTAAAGCTGTGAGATTTCAGCATCGTGATATTTTTCTTGATGAAAAGCCCTGACATTTTCAGTTAAATCCCTTCCTACCAAGTCATGATTTATTTCCTGTTTGAATGCTCAAGTATTGATTGTTGTATTATACAGCAGCTTTCAGATATTGAAATTCCTTTTAGCTATAAACTTTTCTCACTACAGTACAGAACAACTTTACTCTTACTGGTTGACAAAACTTTAGACTTCTTCCCTACTTAAAGGTGGGTTTTTAGAATTTTCACATCACACCAAATCAAAAAATATATATGTCACTGAAATTTATCAGTAATTAAGAATCTTAAAATTACACAAAAAAAATGTTTTAAAACTAAGTTTTAATTGGCTTATATTTTGAAAACTTTAAAAATCCTCTTTTTCCAAACCATACGGTGTAAGGCTACCAAATTCTGCATTTAGCTGTATAATTACAGTCCAAATTATAGCCCTTGGTTAAAATTTAGCCATGCCCTGGCAAACTCAAGTAATATAAACATAGTGCCTACATAGTGAAAATTTTAAGATCTTCTTCAGCTCCTAGCCATAAGACCTAGGGCCACCAAATTTGCATGCATGACATCTAATGGATCTCCACCAAGATTGTTCCAATTATAAACTTAGGATGAAAAAGAAACGCAGGGTAACCTTTCAAGGTAGAATATTGGTGTATAACTTAATTAAACAATTCTAAATTATGATTTTATGTTTACCACTGATCAGTTTTGAATATTTTGACGAAATTTCATTTCAGTCACAGTGGCCAAAAGGAAATGAGAAAATGGCTTCTTATTGACAGTACACCCTCCTCAGTGAAAAAAAGTAGGCATATGGAGTTTCAAAGCTTGTTCAATGTCTCGTATAGTACCCTGCGTTTATTTTTCATCCTAGTATATGTTAGAGTCACATTTGGCTCTGCCCTGTCAGTTGCTGTGAAGTTTATCATGGGCCTATGTAGTGAAAACTTTTAAAATCTTCCTGTCCTCAGGGTCCTCAAAAGAAGGGATTGTGTGGTAATGGGTTAATAGAAATTACCTAAACAAGCTTTTTTCACCAACTAAACATGTGATTTCTGTGCAGCAAACAGTTATGATTGAACCCTTACCAAGTATTACTCTCAGATGATAATTTAAGCCTTTGTTGACATACACAACATAACAAAACAAACACATAAAAGGTAAGACAGGTAAAATACATCACTTCATTACATAGACAGTACAGCGGGTATTTAACCCTTTACCCCATAAGGCATTTCTATGGTATCTCTAATTGACCATAAATAAGAGCAAGGATAAAGCCGTTTCTTATGTGTATATGACACCTTTTGATAGTGTAGAAAACATTGTGGCAAAAGGTGAAATTGCTCGTCACGAGCAATTTCACCTTTTGCCACAATGTTTTCCAAAGGCTCCTACAAGCAATGCGTAGAAATGAGTATCTATGGAGTAAAGGATTAAGTTGTGAGGAATACCTGTTTCCCCTACAATTATGAAGTCAGTCGACCCTGAAAAGACACTGCTATCGTCTGAGAGTAATAACATACTACCTCTGTTATGCTATCCTCGTGTTTATTTTGGTTTCTATTTCTGGAAACATCTGCCCAAATTTCATCAAACAGAATTTTTTTGTAGGAGAACTGTTTGTTTTTATTCTCTTCACACCTTTTGCCTGACACTGGGAGATAAAATATGTCCTATATCAAACAAACCCTGTGTTTTTACAGCCCAGAAGAAGAATGCTTTAGAAAACCAACATTTGCTCCTTTTTCTTTGATGTTTCATACTCTTCTTATGAGAAATCACATCATTTGAGCTGCTTTTAATTTAATGTCTCTAAGTGCCTTCAATATAGAGGAGTCTAAATTTTTACAATACATGTATTGTCTTTCTTATAGCATAAACAAGTGTGTTTTATGCTGCAAGAACTCAGTGCAATCTCGATTATAGATTATGATGATATCATAAATGCAGTATGTTCGCAATCATACCTTTTGCCTGTCTTAGATACTCACTCAAAAGCAGCCATTAATTTGTCTTTAAAATCCTCTTTTTACCCTACTGACAAGCAGAGGAATATTTTCTGTTATTTGTCTGTCTTCTATCCTTCCACATGATTTTCTTCTCTGGAAAAGTCTGTAGTTTGGAATATTATTTCACTGCAGCCTCATCTTTAGCCCTCTATCGAACAACCCTGAGTTTTAACAACCCAGAAAATGATCGCTTATGAAAACATAGCTCCATGAAGTATTTTTAAATTCTGCACCAGAAATTAGCAAAGGTTTTAAAAATGTCATATGATAAATAACATGCTCAATTATGTTGAATTATATATCCAAGATGATGATGTCATTATTTTACATCATGGAATTAGAAGGATGCACAGATAGCATTTTAAGTGATGCCTTCTTCTAGCATTTTAAGTGATGCCTTCTTCTTGGTTTATACTGGTATAGCCACACAGCATTGAAATCAAATTACCATTCCATTTGAGAATAAAGGAGATACCACTATACAAGCTGATGATCTTTGTATTTCTCTGTGAAAAAGATTACTGTAGGGTGTAGAGCTGTAATACTATAACCAGCCCAAGGATTTCTGAAAGCCAGTGTGTTTATGAACATGTGTTTATGAACAATATGCTTCTGTTTGCACCATTTGAGCCACTTTGAAATTGTCGTCTGCAAATGCTTTCAATTTCAGAAGGTCTAAAAATGTTCCATGTGGTAATGAGTTAACTCTGTTCCAAAGAACATCATTTTAGACTCAACTAAATAAGAGCCCTTAATGAAGGATAGGTTTTAACAGGCACAAACTTGTATGAATTAGGAAGAACACAGTAGAAACCCATCACACTGGATGCGTTGCTATCTTTATGGTCTTGGTTGACAGGTAAATTTTTGAGCTTGTTAAAAAGACTTCAACCCTTTTGATTTTGAAAAAAATCAAACAAACAGTATGGGAAAAGTAGCCATTTCAAATTCTTGTTTACGCGATAAAGTCTGCATTTAATGCATGATTTTCGTGAAACTTGCACAGTTTGTTTATCTCATCAATAGCTTTAACTCTATTGATTTTGAAAAAATTCAAACAAATAGTATGGGAAAAGTAGCCATTTTAAGTTGAAAATTTTAAGTTCTTGTTTACGCGATAAAGAAATAGAAAAACATTGTGGATAAAGAAGAAAATGCTGAAGATCAGGCTATTTTCTTCTTTTCCTTCAATGATTTTTGGCTTTAACTCAAGGAAATTCTCATCATATGAATCATGTTTGAAAATGTCATTACCCCATAAGGCATTTCTAAGGTATCTCAAATTGATCCTAAATAACAGCAAGGATGAAGCCATTTCTCATGTGTATATGACACCTTTTGATAGCATAGAAAACATTGTGACAAAAGGTGAAATTGCTCGTCACGAGCAATTTCACCTTTTGCCACAATGTTTTCAAAAGGCTCCTACAAGCAATGCGTAGAAATGAGTATCTATGGAGTAAAGGGTTAATCAAGGTGCAGAAGGGGATTACTGAGGACATCAAATGGGATATGATCATAGTGTGGTCTTTATTGAAGAAGTACAGGCTTAGTTGAGGAGTGGAAATTGCATGAAAATGCAGGATGCATGGTCTTGACTCTGTAAGATAATGAGGTGTGCAGCGGGGACATGACAAATGTGCTGTGTTGTCTGGGCATATCATATTCTTCGAAGATTCAACCTCTCTTATTATGATACATCACTATCCCCAATATCGGGCAGACTGTGTAGTAATACACGCTATAAAGTAGCAATGGAGAAAAAGGTTTTTATCAATACATTTGAGGAAAAAATCAGGCCTGTTTTAGTCCCAGATATATCTTAACTTCTGAGTGAATCGCACAAGGTAGCGCTTTATTGAGTAAACATTTATTTTAGTTTGGAATTCAAAGTAACGGTTGTCGCGTAGGAAAGTGGTTTGGTTCTGTACACAGGATGCCCAAATTAGATAGATGAGTAATTATAGAATGTCATCTAGCAGGAGACAATGAAAGGTGCTGGAAGTGCATTGAGCAGTCTTCAAGGTTTCAAACAGAAAAAAAAATGTGCAAAGGATGTGGTGCATGCTTGTATAGCAAATCTGGCAGTGGATGTAGTGACATGCTAGTAGTCTCATCATAAAGACTAAGAACAAAATTGACTTTATTGTCCCTCGTGTTTCATTCAATTCTCCCTGTGTTTGTTAACTTTTGAGAACCATCTTTTTGGTCTTTCAGTATTTTAGGGGAATTATAAACATATTAACTCATTACCAAACGACAATATTTTAGGCTTGTCCAAATCGAAAGCATTTGCAGACGACAAAATAAAAGTGACTGAAAATTTGAAATTTGTTTTGTGAAGGGTAGAAAACATTGTGGGAAAAGGAGAAATTCTGGTTTCCAGCATTTTCTCCTTTCCCCACAATGTTTTCAGAAGGCTTCTTTCTCAGGGGCGTCAAAAGTAGGGATTGTATGGTAATGGGTTAAGATAATTAAGTGATAACCAGTTTCTTTACAGGCTGTCATATACACAACTCCACACAGTACAATATGCAGGGAATAACCGCTCATCAATGCTAGCTGAATGTAAACAAGAAGTAGGGAAAAAATAGTATACCGAGAATTTCTCACAGATAAACTATCTGTAGGATGCAGCTAGCATAACTGTTATGCAGTAATCAGTTAACCTTCTCAGGAAGGTAGGAATTGTTGTAATCCTTCCTGTGATTGATATCCATGATAATGGCACTATTGCCAGTACTGGTACATCATTACAGATGGAGAAAATGCCGTGAAAGCCCAAGCATTTAATATTTTTTAGGAATCACTACAATGCTCTCTTGTCGTTCTTTGTATTAACCCTTTCCCAAACAACAAACTTTTGGACTAGACCAAATTGAATGCATTTGCAGATGACGATTCAACTCTTGCTGAAAAGATGATTTCTGTCTATGATAGGGTAGAAAACATTGTGGGAAAAGGAGAAAATGCTGGTTACCAGCATTTTCTCCTTTTCCCACAATGTTTTCCAAAGGCCACTATTCCAGACCCGTAAAAACCGGGGATTGTTTGGGAAAGGGTTAATATTATAAATCCGCTTTTGAACAACTTGGATTTCGAAAACTTTCTAGGTGTGTATTTTAAGGGGTAGAAGGTACTTGGAACACTTTAATTCATTACCAAACGACAATATTTTAGGCTTGTCCAAATCGAAAGCATTTGCAGACGACAAAAGAAAAGTGACTGAATCTTAAAAATTTGTTTTGTGAAGAGTAGAAAAAGTTGTGGGAAAAGGAGAAAATGCTGCAGTTTCTCCTTTTTCCACAAGGTTTTCTGAAGGCTTCTTTCTCAGGGTCGTCAAAAGGAGGAGTTGAGCGGTAATGGGTTAATCCATAGGGACATAGAAGTTGTTTGTTAGTGTGGATGGTTTGCAACAGCGTTTTCAACATTATTTCATCTATATATCATTCAACCAGTCTGCCTTTCTATGCTTTTCTGGAGTTTATGAGAAGTGAGGGAAAGGACTGAATCCTGTAGCATGTCCTTTGCCGAGACATTCTGGACAAAATCAACCTTGATCTAACATTTATTTATGCCCTTATTGTGGCATGAGTGGCGGCACTATATTTCTATTAGCTTTTGAAAAATATGTATTGAGGCAGCCATATTGTTTACTAGGCTTCCAGTCATTTCGTAATATGATCATTTTGTACCTAGGCCATTTCATACAATTTTGGTCATTTCGTATCCACCTATACTTTTTTTGTCATTTCATACTGACTTTGATCATTTCGAACCCTCTTTTGTCATTTCAAACAAATATCAATTTGATAATGCAGAACCTAGTTTTAATACTATTTTCTTATTTTTTTTTGCCGAGTGACAACTGCTTTTGTGCATAGCTTGGATCCTCCAATTGAACTTGCGTTGAATTTCGCTGAAGAATGGCCATCATTGTGTCTGACCATCGTGTCTGACTCCATAGTTGGAGTCTAAAGATTGTTAAGGGTTCTCAGTTCATTTCTCATCGAGTTCTGCATAGATTTACTTTGGACAATTTGAAATGCTGCAAATTGTGGCTTCTTTCAGAAACAACTGCTTTGTGGCGCCATTAATGTTATGCATCAAACATTTCTTGTTTCTAACTTAAATCTGCCTGTCTGGTTTACTCTAGGCTGTTAAAATTAGGGATAAAATGTTTCCAGGTGTATATCTCACCTGTACATAATCTCACACTCGCTTTTAATCCTCATCTATACTCTATAATGTGAAATAAAACTTTCAGGCTGATAGTAAAGACCCAATGACTGCTATTTCAAAGCTATATTGGGGAAAATTATGTTCTTGTCGGTCAGTGGATGATGAAAGAATGTTCAGATTACAATTGTATAGAACTATATTGATTGAAGTGTGAAAAACAGGTCAGTTAACCCTTCTTAGACCACAAACACTTAGACATGTGCAAATTTATACCATTTGTAGATTAGAAATCAGGTGAGGCTCAGATGGTAGAATTTAGCTTTGAAAGAATAGGAAGCATTGTGGGAAAAGGAGAAAAGAATGGTCACCAGCATTTCTCCTTTTCCCACAATGTCTTCAAAAGCCTTTCTCTTCAGGATAGTTTGGACACCAGATTGTTTGGTAAAGGATTAATTGCCTGTGGAGGCTACTGTAATCCATATTTTTTCTTGTTAGCACAAGATTAACAGCACATGTAATAGGCCATGACTGTCAATTTTGGACTAATGTTGATGTGAAACAACCTGTTTTTACCCTTTACCAAACAGTCCCTGGTTTTTACGGCCCTGAGATAGAAGCCTTTGAAAACATTGTGGGAAAAGGAGAAAATGCTGGTAACCAGCATTTTCTCCTTTTCCCACAATGTTTTCTACCGTGCTGGAAACAAATCACTTTTTGAGTGACTTTTACATTGTCATCTGCAAGTGCTTTCAATTTGGACAAGTCTAAAATTTTGTCGTTTGGGAAAGGGTACAAGCAGTGGTGTAGCTGGAGTCTAAATGACAGTATGCACATTGCACACCACCCCACAACATGGGTTAAGGGGGCAGAGCCCCTTATGGGGGGGAACAGGGTGGCAAAGCCAAAAATGAAAATGAGGCAATATAGAGGTGAAAAAATGAGCTCCCCAAAATATTTAAACTCATAGTTACTTGCGGCTCCAATGTGTATGCATGTGTGTATGTGCGTACATGGCAGCTACGCCACGAACAAGGGCTTATCAGGTAATTAGCCCACATAAAATATCAGTTTGATTCTTTACCAAATGGCAGACTTTCCCAAATCAGAATTATTTGTAGGCTAAAAATTAAATTTAGCTCTTGTAATAGGATTTGTCTACCAAAACGTAGAAAGTATTGTGGTAGAAGGGGAAAATGATGGTGACATGCATTTTTTCCTTTTTCCACAACACTTTCTTTTTCCTTATGGTCATTAGGACAAAGGTTGGATGGTAGAATATTAACCCATTACCACACAATCCCTACTTTTGACGCCCCGGAGAAAGAAGTCTGTAGAAAACATTGTGAGAAAAGGAGAAAATGCTGGTAACCAGCATTCTCTCCTTTTCTTACAATGTTGTTTACCTTTCACGACACAAATTTCAAATTTTCAGTCACTTTTATTTTGTTGTCTGCAAATGCTTTTGATTTGGACAAGCCTAAAATATTGTCGTTTGGTAATGAGTTAAACCTTTGGATGTCTGTTTTTTGTCTCCCAGCTTTTTCTGTATCCAGCAATTTGTAAAGCTCTTTTCCTTGTAAATGTTAAAACACTGGACTGTTTGCTAAAGTATTATTTCAAAATCTGCCCACATTGAACTATCAGTAAGTTATAGCATGATTCCCATAAAATTAGCCAGTTAGCACTTCGACCATGCTTCCCATAAATTAGTCAATTAGCACTAAGTATTTGGTCTGTATATATTGTGTAGTATGTTGTAACACATACAGCACTCAATGACTTTTGTGGTCTGCATCTGTATTAGATAGACAAGTTGGCTTTTTTCAAAAAGAAGCCAGGAGAGTTTAGCATCAGTGTAATTATGTTTACAAATAGTTTATTGGCTATTATTTACTCTCAGACGATAGCAGTGTCTTTTTTGGGTCGACTGACTTCATAATTATAGGGGAAACAGGTACTCCTTTCAGCTTAACCTTTACTCCATAGGAACTCATTTCTACGCATTGCTTGTAGGAGCCTTTGGAAAACATTGTGGCAAAAGGTGAAATTGCTCGTGACGAGCCATTTCACCTTTTGCCACAATGTTTTCTACACAATCAAAAGGTGTCATATACGGCTTTATCCTTGCTCTTATTTATGGTCAAGTAGAGATACCATAGAAATGCCTTATGGGGTAAAGGGTTAAATACCCGCTGTACTGTCTATGTAATGAAGCGATGTATTAATGGAACGCGATAACCGTGGCCTTTGTTTACAATAATTCAGACCATTCTATTTTCGTATACGGGAAGGACAGGTAAATTATCCGATAATTTTATTTAAATGTAAATTGAAAAGGCTTAAAACTTTTACAAGTTCTACATTGTACTAAGCGAGCAGTGGTGTAATGGATAACATCACTGCCTCTAAGGCCGGCGATCCTCGTTCGAGCCGTCAGACCTCCCCTTTTTTTTTTAAGGAAGCATGTTGCATTTTTTTTCCTCTCCATACTTTTCTTTTCCTTGTTTGAATGTCTTTTATGTTTCTTTTCTTTATCCTTTCTTCTTCCTTTTTTAGACGTGTACATCTTTTTTTTTTGTCATTGATATTCTTTTATTACTATTACATTTTATTGTCATTCATTTTTTCATTTTATTCTTCTTTTTTTAAAGCATATTTCTATATGACTGACTCAACAATAAAATGATAAGTGTGCAACTCTCATCCTGTGCTCTGGCAGTATCGGAACTTGCTTCATTTTTACTGGCCTTATCGGTACCCTTACCCTCTTAACATTCAGTATTTGTTGCTTCATTATCGCTGAACTGCTCACAGGCTTCTTGAATTGCGATGTCTGCTTTTTGAAAAATATATTTATTCTGCTAGGACTGCACATCTATAGTAACTTTTCCACTCAGGTTGCTTTATTTCACAAGTGGTTCCGATCCACTGTTGTTTCAATTTAAATCCTTGTGCAGTCAAGCTTCAGATATGCGTAAGTTCCAAACTGTAGTGAGTATATAGGCATGTCTCTTCTGTCAAAGCCATGAAACAGGACGAAAACTAGTAGCAAGAAATTTGTGGCTTTAGTCATCTTAGAAGTATAAATCACGAGGCTGTTTCTAGCATCAATTCCTGTACATTTTTCCCAATTTTCGAAGGATCAATGTGCAATCTCGTGTGATGTCAATTAAATATGAATGAAACTACAAAGTAAAAGTAAAAATATTTACCATGATGTCATAAAAAATAATGTAACCATTGGCTTAGCTTTAAAAAAAAAAAAGTTGCTTTACTGAAAAAAAAAAATTCTCTGTGACTCGAACTCGATCCGTTTGGGCGGTAGCAGAGTCCCTTTGACCAATGCACCACAGCATTACTTGCACGTCTTTGTTGAAATTTACCAATAGGCAGTGGCTAGAGATACGGTACCGTACCTCTAGCCTATATTAAAGAAATGGCTAGAGATACGGTACCGTACCTCTAGCCCCGGAGTCTAAAGATACGGTACCGTATCTTTAGTCATTCCTTATGATATAGGCTAGAGGTACGGTATTTGTAGATACATGTAAGAAATTATAAATTTACCTCAGTTTTGATTATTATTGTTATTAGTATGTATTTGTAGTAATTGATCGGCATCAAAGGACAGAAACTCATCAAGTTGCAGTGTGCGAATGTGCACTTATGAGCGGAAATAAAAATTGCGTTGATTATTAGGTGAACTTGATTACTTAACCCAGGAATTCTATATAACATATGTAAAGCTATTATCCCTGCTTAATTCTTTCCCAAAAGACAACTTTTACACTCGAAGAATTTGTAAACAATTTAAATTTTAATGAAAAATTGTGGAAAATGGTCATCCAAAAGGGTAGAAAACACTGTTGGAAAATGAGAAATTAGCATTTTCTCTTTTTCCTACAGTGTTTTCAAAGGACATGTACTGCATGTAGGAAAGCAGTCAGTGGCTTAGAAAGAATATTGTGCCGAGTACTGGTTATAAAAACTAGAAGGCCCTGAAGGGCCTGAATATGCTCTACTGGCAGAGAGTTTGCTTTTAAATAAAGCATACAAAGGAATTAATTACGCAAAAGGACAAAAAAGTTGACATTTTCAACTCAAAATAGCTACTTTCCCATTACTGTCTGTTGAATTTTTTCAAACTCAAAAGGGTTAAAAAGCTATTGATGGAATAAACAAGCTGAAAAATTCATAAAAATCTGATCACAAATAAATACTTTATCATGTAAACAGGCAATGAAATTGTTCAATTTGAAATGGCTACTTTTCCCATACTGTTTGTCGGATTTTTTTCAAAATCGATAGGCTTAAAGCTATTGATGAGATAAACAAACTGTGCAAGTTTCACAGAAATCTGACCAAAAATGAAGACTTTATCGCGTAAACAAGAAATGAAAATTTTCAACTTGAAATGGCTACTTTTCCCATACTGTTTGTTGGATTTATCTCAAAATTAATACGGTTGAAGCTATTGATAAGATAAACAAACTCTGCAAGTTTCATGGAAATCTGACCAAAAATACAGACTTAATCACGTAAACAAGAAATGGAAATTTTAAACTTGAAATGGCTACTTTTCCCATACTGTTTGTCGGATTTTTTTCAAAATCAATAGGCTCAAAGCTATTGATGAGATAAACAAACTGTGTAAGTTTCACGAAAATCTGACCAGAAATGAAGACTTAATTGTGTAAACAAGAAAAAGACTAACGGACGGACGGACGGACGGACGGACGGACGGACGGAAGGACGGACGGACGGACAGACAGACAGACGGACGGACGGACGGACGGACGGACGGACGGACGGACGACGGAAACCACGCCATGACATAAGCTCTGCTGGCTGAAAGCCAGTAGAGCTAACTAGAGGAAAGCATGAATAAGTACTGAAATACTGTTGAAAACGGCGTTAAACACCATTCATTCAATCAAATTCCTAAAGTTATTTACAACCATGTGCAAGCCTAGCCCCATAGCTCAGTCGGTATAGCGTACCGGAACTGAGAACAGGAGATCGCCGTTCGATCCACGGCTCGGCCAATAAACTTTCCGAGGACTGATGACAGTCATTGCGACAGGATTCATTTCTCTCTCACTGCTGTCCAGTGTTTCGACGATAGTTATGTGGGCAAGCAGCCAGTGGCTTGGAAAGAATATTGTGCGGAGAACTGGTTAAAAGAACTCATTGTTCACATTATTTTTTGGCCTTAATGTTTGCAATAAATATTTATATATAATTCATGCCGTAAAATTCTGCTTCTACCATACATAAGCAATAGCCCACACCAAATTTCAGTTCGAATCGTGCTTACCAGACCCGAACATAAACACGCAACTCTATCCACCGCTCCCAACCCACGAGTAGATAAATAAATGAATAGATAAAATAACTTAATAAGTATAAATAGATGGATGGTAGACAGACAGACAGACAGACAGATAGATAACCTTTGTTCTCTCACTCCTGTCCCTCTGGCTATGAAATTCTTGCCACCATGAATACAGTATTTAAAGCGATATCCCGTAATACTTTATCCTTTCTTTTATTTTTGTTTGTACGCGCGGCTGGGCTTTTTGTATAGTCCTAGAATCCCTCTAGTAAAACTGCACACTTTCTGCACTTCGATAGCACTCTATTGCGCTTTTAAATGTTTGAAAATCTTCAAATTTCTTCCCGACGTGAATACTATGAGCCATTTTGACCGTATGATACAAAATTGGCTTGAAAGTGCTTTCAGAAAATTTTCCGTGACTGAGTAATAGATTAATTATCAATTTCCGTGATTGAGTAATTGATTAATTATGTCGTTTTCCATAATCAATTAAAGAACAACAAAAGCTAAAATTATTTTTAGATCCGCATACATCTTAAGCAATTAAATTCTCCTAACTAATCAATGCAATTATTATTTTCGCGCATCGATGCAAACTCGCACACAGCAACGAGTTTCTGTCCTTTGATGTCGAGATTGATACTAAGCCATACTAATAACGAATAATAATCCAAACTGAAGTAAATTTATAATTTCTTACATGTATCTACAAAATACCGTACCTCTAGCCTATATCATAAGAATGACTAAAGATACGGTACCGTATCTTTAGACTCCGGGGCTAGAGGTACGGTACCGTATCTCTAGCCATTTCTTTGATATAGGCTAGAGGTACGGTACCGTATCTCTAGCCACTGCCTTACCAATAAGTAACTGTTTTGTCCCTGGTATTCCCTATTTGAATGTTTTGAACTGATCCAGTGTTTGTAAACAAAGGCCACAGTTATCGCGTTTTGATAGTATTTTACTATCAAAACGCGATAACTGTGGCCTTTGTTTACAAACAATGGATCAGTTCAAAACATTCAAATAGGGAATACCAGGGATGAAGCAATTACTTATTGGTAAATTTTAATAGAGACGTGCAAGTAACGCTGTGGTGCAGTGATCATAGGAACTCGGCTACCGCCTGAGCGGATCGAGTTCGAGTCACCGAGATTCCCGAGATTTTTTTTTTTTCAATAAAGCAACTGTTTTTTTTTTTAAGCTAAGTCAATGGTTACATTATTCTTTATGATATCATTGTGAATATTTTTACTTTTACTTTGTAGTTTCATTCGTATTTAATTGACATCACACAAGATTGCACACTGATCCTTCGAAAGTTAGGAAAAATGAACCAAGACATTTCTTGTACAGGTACTGATGCTAGAAATAGCCTCGTGTTTTAGACTTCTAAGATGACTAAAGCCACAAATTTCTGGCTACTAGTTTGCTCGATACTGCCAGAGCACGGGATGAGAGTTGCACACCTATCATTTTATTATTGAGTCAGTCATACAGAAATATGCTTTAAACAAGAAGAATAAAATGAATCAGAATAAAATGTAATAGTAACAAAAGAATATCAATGACAAAAAAAAAAGATGTACACGTCTAAAAAAGGTATGAATGAATGAATAGTGTTTTATGGCCCGTCGACAACTTAGGTCATATTGGGCGCACTTACTTGGTAAACAATAATGCGAGGTGAAAATAACATACATATGCAACAACATAAGACAAACATGATAAATGAGGAATGGATGAAACACAAAATGATGCCCCTTTTGTCGCCTTTTACGACATGCATGCTGTCACTTTTGTTCCGCCAGATGAAATGGCAGATGTGACGATCGCGGGACTGCAGTGGTTTATTCTTGTACCCCCGATTAAACCACACGGGGTCCCACAGGCCAACTGATTCCCATTCCAAACCCTATTTACATCAAGAAAAAAAATATAGGATTTGGAATAAGAACTACCCAGCCTGCTGCAATCCTACGAATTACGAGGAAAGCAGCCGTTTGTCTCTAATTTTAGTCGCCTTCTACGACATGCCATAGAGAGAGGCCGAGGTCCTATTCTATAAAGTAAATAACCCCCGGGACCCCACGGGGATCTAAAAAAGGTAGAAGAAAGGATATAGAAAAGAAGCATAAAAGACAATCGAATAAGGAAAAGAAAAGTATGGAGAGGAAAAAGAGAAAAGAAAAAAGAAAAAAGAAAAAGAATATGCAACATGCTTCCTTACAAAAAAAAAAGGAGGTCAGACGGCTCGAACGCGGATCGCCGGCTGTAGAGGCAGAGATGTTATCCATTACACCACTGCTCGCTTAGTATATATGAGAACTTGTTAAAGTTTTAAGCCTTTTCAATGTACATTTCAACTAAAATTATCCGATAATTTACCTGTCCTTCCCGTGTACGAAAATAGAATGGTCTTAATTATTGTAAACAAGGGCCACGGTTATCGCGTTCCATTAATACCTGTCTTACCTTTTATGTGTTTGTTTTGTTTTGTTGTGTTTGTCAACAAAGGTTTAAATTATCATCTGAGAGTAATAATTTCAATATCTTTTATACTCCTACATGTAAACAAACAAGTAGGACATTCAATGAATGAGAAAAAAACACAGCAGAGAAACCTCTCATGCAGTACATGGCAGTCATGTGACTAGCTGTCCACGTTTCCAAGATGCTTGATATTTTTCTGCGATGTTATTTCTCTGTTGAATAAAATTGTGTTTTTCCCTTTTGCTTAGATGATTCAGCCTACAAAATTATGAAAGAGCGCATTTGCAATCAGTAGAACAAATCTGATTTGAAATCTGTCAAATAAAAACAAACCACATCTATTTCCTATTTCAGTTATTTGATTTCAGTTTATTTCTAAAACTAGGACAAAACAGACAGTGTATCAGAACAATTTTGCAGAAAAAACTGGATTTAGACAGCAATTTCTGAGACAGTCTGCCTTTTAAACTCACCACTCACTCGTCACAACTCAGCAGATTCCGAACCTACATCTGACGGATACGATGGCTCCCATCACCCAAGTATGCTGAATGCTCACCACTGTTCAGAGGTCTGATGACCTCTCCAATAAGTAGGGATGTCTGTGTAATGTCTGAGCTTTAGCAAGTGCTTTTTCACTTAAACAACACCACAAGCTTTATTTATCCAAATAAGGTGTTTATTAAAGCTTTTGTCTATATAGCATAACAAACCCTACTATTTTATATTTAAAGTGCTTATTTTGCTTATAGCCCCAGTAATGACCAAAAGTAAATACATGTAATACATTGTAGGTAGCAAAAAAATTATTTTTTTATGTAGATTAACCCTTTACTAAACAATCCCTGTTTTTTACAACCCTGAGATAGAAGTCTTTTGAAAACAGTGTAGGAAAAGGAGAAAATGCTGGTTTTTCTCCTTTTCCCACAAAGTTTTCTACTCTGCTGGAAACAAATTTCAATTTCTAAGTTCCATTTTATTTTGTCATCTGTAAGTGCTTTCAATTTTTACAAGTCTAAAATTTTGTCGTTTGGTAAAGAGTTAGAAGTTGCCAAGTCACTCTATCTTTTGCTTATTTTTTACCTGGTGCATGTACATGTATATGAAATCCTGTCAGCACTTATACCTACAGGAGTACTTGGACATATCTTTCAATAACAGACAGACATCTTTACAATGTTTCCATACTTTAAGAATTGTATGATATAACTTAACATGCATTTTTCACATGCATTGTTGACTTTTGGCCACCACTAGGGGTTTTAGATATAGAGTTTATTTCATCAGCATGTGGTTAATATGGGGAAATATTTGCTGAAAGAGGGAAAGGTATGCAAAAATAACTAGAGTGCCGTAAGGTTATTTTCGCGGGCCTTTCCCTTTTGATGCAAATATTTCCCCATATTAACCACAAGCTGATGAAATAAATTATATATTTCCTCTGATCATTTTGTCAACGAATGCCACATTTATAACTAGTTATCTCAAGTCAATAAACCAGATTTTCAGTACAAGGAGATTATTCACTTTGATAGGAAAATAATTTCCCCCAAGCTTAAATTTAATCATTTCTTTACCCATAAAATTTAAAAAAAAACAACATGAAATACAATATATTTTTAAACATGTCTGTATGAGTCTGATCTTGATCTAAACTGTTTGGGAAACTTAACTCACATTGTTGGTAGTGCTTGAAGGGTTCTGTCAGAGAGGAAAGAATAAGTTATTTGAGAAAGACAAATAATCCACTCAGCTGTTGTACTCATGATTCTCAGTAATCAAGATTTCTACTGACAGCACTATTTTGACACTTACCCTCCTTAGAAAACTCTGATTAAATTTTCAAGCCCTTTGTAAAAACCTGAATTTGGCTAATTCAGAGTTAAATTGGGGGAAAATGTATCTCCAAATTGGACAATGTAGACCCAAGATCAGACTCAATGTTCCATGCAGTCTGATCTTGATCTACTCTGTATTCAAAAAGGCTGTAGAGTTGCATTTAGCAGCATAGGAGTTATACATCAAGAGCAAGAATTATTGAACCTTTAGCATGGTTAGTGTAGGGTACAGTACTATTATTGAGAGTGTGGATCAGGCTACTCTGAACATGCAATCTGATCAGTGATCTGCTCTGTTCAGTATTTTGAAAGATACTCTTGACAAAACAGCCAAAAGAAATTGCTTCTGTACTGCAGGTTAAATATTGTTATGAGACAGTCATGCTCTGTGGAAAGGAACTGTAACCTTTTACCAGACGACAAAATTTTAGCATTGTCCAAATTAAAAGCATTTGCAGACGACAATTTCGATGTGGCTTAAATGGTGCAGTTGTCCATTGATAGGGTAGAAAACATTGTGGAAAAAGGAGAAAGTGCTGGTTACCAGCATTTTCTCTTTTTCTTACAATGTTTTCTAAAGGCCTCTTTCCAAGGGTCGTGAAAACTCGGCATTGTTTAGTAATCGGTTAATGCATTTACAAAATAGTATTGACTTAGGTCAGCCTTCATGGTCAGCACAGACTGTTCTGGATCAATAATGTTAATGCTTGGATAAGCTTCCAGCTTGTCTGAGGACCATTCTACCTCATTATTGCCTAAACTGTTCTAATGGATCCATAACTATGTGATGACTTTCTTGGTATAATGCATCATGGATTTTTGTAAAATAAATCACATTTTATGTAACTAGTGCACACTTTGTGAAAGTTGGTTTTTGCCCACAAAATATGACTGGTGTAGAGCCAAGATCAGATTGAATGTTCTGATCTGTCTTAACTTGATGTATACTTTGAGGTAAAGGCAAACCTTGGCCCCTGCATCCTTTAACCCTTTCCCAAACAATCCCTGGTTTTTACAGGTCAGGAATAGAAGCCTTTTGAAAAACATTGTGGGAAAAGGAGAAAATGCTGGTAACCAGCATTTTCTCCTTTTCCCACAATGTTTTCTACCCTACAATATAGAAAAATCATCTTTTTAGCAACTGTTAATTTGTCATCTGCAAAATGCTTTCAATTTGGTCTGGTCCAAAATTTGCCGTGTGGGAAAGGGTTAACTGTCTATGAAACAAAATTTTTGACTCATCCAGTTTGATAGCATTAAAATTTTGTCAGAGAAACACTTTAATGTTGATTCAAATGACAATCTTTGTCTTTAGTACTGCATGGTCAACAAACATGTACCTAAAGGAGAAAATGCTGCTTACCAGCTTTTTCTCTTTTTTCCTTAATATTTTCAAAAGCTGTCTCTGTCAGGCTGTTTAACCCTGTACAAAGCAACAAAATTTTAGACCCTGTCTAAATTAATTATGACTTTGCCATTTTTCTTTTTACAAAATGTAATTATACCTTCACATTGAAGTAAAGCTTTATTCATGCTAATTACTGATACTATCTTTGTGCAAGCAGAAATTCCTACAAAAGACCTTAGCTCAAGAGACACTGGTACTAAAAGTCTATTTTCAGTAAAAGACTGAACAAAAGCTACACATAATTTCCATAAAAAAAGTCAGAAATCTATAATGAATTCCCCAAAGAGTGAGGATAAATGAAACCATGTATCAAATATTCAATGGTTTATTGCAGACTCTGTTTTGTTTGTACATGAAAAATCAGGTCTGGTAAATTAATTTGTTGACAGGATCTTCAATCTATGGAAATAATTAATCCTTTAACACACAATGACATCTTTAAAGGATCTTTAGAGAGAAGCCTTTTTAAAACATTGTGGGAAAAGCATTTTCTCCTTTTACCACAAAGTTTTCTAGCTTATCATAGAAAAATTGCATCATTTGAGCCACTATGAAATTGTCTTTTTGCAAATGCTTTCAATTTGGATAGGTCTAAAACTTTGCCCTGTGGGTTAATACTCTACCTGGAAACTCTCTCTTTACCAGGTGATAGACTTTTAGACTTTACCAAACAACCCACAGTTTTAGGTTTTAATGGCCTCAGCCTAATTTAAAAGCATTTCTGGATAAAGAGAAAATGCTTATAAACACCATTGTCCCCTGATCTCACAATTTTTTAATTTTTTTTTTATTAAACAAGAACTAGCAGAATGTTTAGCCCTTTATTTTTTTGTCTACATAAATTAATGCTTTCAATTTAGACCCATAAAAAAAAAAATGGTAAAAATTGAAGGATTCATTTTTCTGCAGAGTAAAGTTAGCTCATATAAAGGGATTTGAGGGTTTATTTTCTTAACCCTGTCCCAAACAAGCCCTGGTTTTTATGTATCTACAGTAAAAGTCTTTTGAAAACACTGTGGGAAAAAGAGAAATTGCTTGTAACGAGCAATTTTTCCTTTTCCCACAGTGTTTTCTACCCTTTTTGAGAAGTTTCTGCCATTTTCTCAAAATCTAAAATTGTCGTCTGCAAACTCTTTCAGTTTGGAAGAGTCCAAAATTTGTCGTTTGGGAAATTGGAGAAAAGGCTTGCAAACAACTTTTTATCATTTTCTTATTCTATTTTTTGCCTTATCAAAGATAATTCTCAGCATTATTGTAAAAACTTATTCTATCATCTGCAAATGACTTGTTATTGAGTAGGCAATACATGCAGTCTGCACTACACTGTTTCCACATTCACCTTATCCCATTACCACACAATCCCTACTTTTGACGCCCCTGAGAAAGAAGCCTTTAGAAAACATTGTGGGAAAAGGAGAAAATGCTGGTAACCAGCATTTTCTCCTTTTCCCACACTGTTTTCTACCCTTCACAAAACAAATTTCAAATTTTCAGTCACTTTTATTTTGTCGTCTGCAAATGCTTTCAATTTGGACCAGTCTAAAATATTGTCGTTTGGTAATGGGTTATACAATTGCCGCAAATGTCTTCAATAGCACTATGGGTCATATTTCATACCCATATTGATTTATCAATGCTCAAGAAAATGAAGGACATTGACTTCTTCTGACCCTTGCTCTTGACAGCAGATTTTCTTACAATTGACATCTTTGTACAATATAGATGTTTAACCCATTACCAAACAATCCTGAGAATTAATGATCAATCCGGGGAAGGAAGGCTTTTAAAAACAATGTTTGATAAGAGGAAAAAATTGTGGTAACCAGCATTTTGTCCTTTTTCCACAATGTTTCTACCCTTTCCAAATCAAATTTCGATTTTTCAGTCACATTTATTTTGTTGTCTGCAAATCCTTTCAGTTTGGACCAGTCTATAAATTTGTTGTTTGGTAATGAGTTAAGCAGCAGACCACTTTTGAAAATGTAATAGGCAAAGGAAAAAATAATGCTTGTATCAGGTATTTTCTCAGTAATTAGTTAGTATAATTATTTTCTTACATGTATGTATTCATGTATTGAACTTCAACCCAATTTTTACTTTTCATATTTTACATGGATATTTCTTGTTGGTTTCATTTATTGTTTTCCCATAAGCCTGCTAGCTCTATCGATAAGGCACAGGTGAGGGAGGAACCTGGTTTGATCCTTGGGCAACTTCTTGATGAAAGTGGACAGAAGTTTTGGCCACAGACATTTTGGCTTGGATGTTTTGGCTGAATGAGAGTGCAAAGTAAGTAGGATGTTTTGGCCGAACATTTTTTTTTTAGGACAGAAAAAATGCAATAAATGAACTTTCTATTGTTTAAAGTATACAGTCTAAGGAAAAGAAAAGGAAATGAAGTCCATGCATTTAAAGCATTTTATTTTGCTTTAAAATGACATTTGGACAAAACATACTTTGGCTTTGTTTTGCATTCTTTTATTGCAAACTGCTGAGATTTTTCATGTGTTGTCGCAACCTTCTGTTGCAAACAGAAATTTCAAGATATTGTTCAGTCACTATTACAATTATGACAATCATGATAATTGGCAAAAAAAAAACAGTTTTTTCCTTCAAAGAGTAAATAAGTAAATTACCCATGAGACTAACTATTTATATTACCAATCAAAAAAAAAATGAAGAAAGTTAGTATTGTAAATCTAATAGGTTGAAAAAAAAACAACAAATATTCCCATTACTGCATATGACAAACCTAATCATTTCTGCTTTCCTCACTGTTTTTAATTGTGGCTTACTGGGCGTAAAATCTGAAAAATAACATTTGACTAAAACTTTCTCCTTCGTAATTTCATCTGGCCAAAATGTCTGTCCCAAAAACGTCCTACATTCGGTGATTAATGCCATGGTGACAGGATTCAATCCTCTGTGACACCTCAATAGTAAGCCAGTGGCTTGCCAAAAATGTTGGGATTTTTGTCAAAATAATTATAATAAGTGGTAAAACAGCAGACTGTAAATCCAAGATCAGAAAACACATTCTGTGCAGCCTAATCTTCATCTACATTGGCACTGTCTGCATGAGCAGTTTAATCTTGGTTTAGGACTGCAGGGTTTAATAGTTCACACCCAAACATAAAATTTATGGCACCATATTTTATGTGAAGCAAGTGCCAAACCAATTCCCCAGAATATTTTCTATAGACTTTCTGTCCAAATAGCCTTCCAGTACATTGAATATCCGCTTTCTGGCAATCTTATCAGATGGAGAAAAGACTCTGACAAATAGAAATTCTCGGTCAAATACTTTGTCTCTAATAGGGCATTGAACTGACTCTGTGCTACTTTGATACTTGATTTCTTTTCTTTTTATTAATGGAGTCTTTTCTTCATATTCACAAGATTTTGTTGAATTTATTCTAACAAGCACATTTTACTTTTACAACACTGTTTGTGTGGGGCTTCTTGCAAGACTGAAAAAGATTGTGTATATAATTTACCTCATAATCCACTAAGTCATGTAGATATGTCAATTTTCTTTCAATCCATCGGACCCATCCGCCTTTGCTCATGATTATTTCTATCTCCTGTATTGGAGACATTCAATTTGTTGGATGGTAAGATTTTATCTGTAGTATGTCTTAAGATGGATGGCTGCTATAATTATCATTCCTATTTCATGTGTTTTCAACTAATATATTGTTTATTAATATGTTCACAATTTATAAAAAACATTTGTTTGGATAGTTTTTATTTCAATCAATTTACCATTACTTTTCATACCAATAGCTGCTTTCCTCATCCCTCAAGGCTGCCCTGGAACAGAATGATCAGTACTGTATGGTCTAAATCATCCTGAAAATGTTGTAGAAAGAAAAAAATGATGTTTGTGAACATCAATAGACCACTCTCAGAATTAACCCAACCTCCAGGAATGTTATGGTTATAATGAAGGTTGACAGAGTCGAAAGAGTTCACATTTGGCAAACACATTGTATTTTTTTTTCAAACAGAGTCGGACTCGTGTCCTGGTGGTTGTGAGTTTGATACCCAGTTGAGGCAAACTTTCTTTCCGGCGTATTTTTGCCTCTCACCTCTGCTAAAGTATGTGAGAAAAGTAGTCGGTGACTTTGGAAAGAAAGTTGTATAAGTACTGGTATGAGAAAGCCAGGAAACACATGTGCGTCATCGACCACCACGATATGACTTTAGCTGTTAAAGTGACGTTAAACCCCAATACAACCAACCAATTGAAGTTTTCACCGATAAATAGACAGATGTGAATAAATTTGAGGTTGTATATGTCATTGCTAAATGACTGTTAGTGACACACTGTATATAGACTCATTTGATTCTCAGAAACTGCCATAATACGGACAAGGTTAGATGTAGGTATGGAATCGGCCAAGTTGTGACAAGTGAAGGCAGCCATGGCAATTTAAGACTTGCACTGGTGGAACAACACACCTGTTAGTTTTCTAGAGGGCTTCTTAGTTTCTCTTAACTGCTTAGGAAATGATGCATCATAATTATATGCCATTGATCATTTGTCCCTTGTGCAGATAACCTACCATCAGAGTAATCAGCATCCCATTCCTTTCCAGCTGATGGAATAGTCCTCATTAGGATCTGCCTCTAAAAGATTCATATTAACATGCAAGTCTGCCTGGTGTTTTTCAGATCAACTGCTATATAGATATGTTGGTAACCAACAGGCTGCTAGCACTTCATATTTTAATATTTCCCTAAGAATGGAATATATTTTGATCTGTCACAGGAATACTAGGAAATTTACACAGATCTGCTGTTTGCTGTAGAAATTCATGCTTATTTGCAGATGGTTTATTGAAAGGGTGTGTTAAGGCTCAGTACAGTTTGGAAATGGGTCCAGGGTCTCTAAGATGGTGGAGAGTCATTTGAAATTGACCCTAGTATAGGAGGCTAACCTCACTCAGTGTCTCGAAGGAAAAAAATCTTGCCATTGTGAAATCATTAATTGATGAAGATGCGAGTGCAAGTGATAGCTTATAGAATAGGCACTAACCCATTACCACACAATCCCTACTTTTGATGCCCCTGAGAAAGAAGCCTTTTGAAAACACTGTAGGAAAAGGAGAAAATGCTGGTAACCAGCATTTTCTCCTTTTCCCACAGTGTTTTCTACCCTTCCCAGAACCAATTTCAATTTTTCAGTCAGCTTTACATTGTCATCTGCAAATGCTTTCATTTTGAACCAGTCTAAAATGTTGTCGTGTGGTAAAGAGTTAATTCTTAAAGACTTTTTTGTAAGAAATTATATGAAAAGTATTTCATGAAGCTATGATAAATGTATGATAAATGTGATCCACATTGTTTGAAAGAAAGAGTTACAGGTGATAACAGGTGACAGCTGTTTGACCCTACCAAAAAGCAAGGTATGGATTACATTATGAATGACATATTATTGTTGGCTGAAATAAGAGTTCAAATCTCATGTTATTTGATTGAAGAGGCTCTGTTCTACAAATACCAGTTGTCTGTCCTAGGTAGTTCTGTTACCTGGAAGTTTAACAGGGAAATTAGTCCACTGTATGTTAGAGATAGGGCTACCAGGCCCATGTGGCTCATAACTCCTGACTAAAATGGTTGTTCAAGTAATCAGCTGGTTGTATTGATTATGTGATAGCTAAAGAGTCTGCAAATAACACCTGAATCAATACAATGTAGAAGACAATTTATCTCTGTTTACATTACTCAGGATTTCATTTTTTTCTGTCAGTATACATCTCATTATCTTCATCTCCATTTTCTCATCACAGAATATCAGGTATGCTACTGTTAGTCTTTACCAAAATTAATGAAGATCTGTCTCAACTCCAGGTAGAGGGAGTGATTTTGATTTCAAAATTGTAAATATTGATTATTCTTCAATAAACCACTGGGACTATGTTATGGGTACTCATTAGAATTGTCTCATTAAGACAATTCTTATGAATACCCACAACATAGGGTTTGGAAGAGAAATAATAGATATAGAATACCATAACTCCCTCTTATCTAGATGATATTTTGGACTTGTCTAAATTCAGATTTTTTGCGTATAATTTGGATGAAGTTCAAAGGATGAAAAATATCTTTAATAGGCAAGCAAACATTGTTACTAAGGGAAAGGAGCATCATTTGAACCATATTTGGACTGTCTTTATCTTAGATTTGAATGACTGTTAAATGTCTATATCTTGCAAAGAGATATTTTAAGTGTGTCTCTTCAGATTCTTACAGTCATACCATGGGCGGATCCAGAGGGGGGGACCGGGGGTCCAGACCCCACCTGGAATTTTGGCAAAAATGTGGTTATTGGATTCGTGAAATGGTACTGGTTTGATATTGCACAGCATTTATGTAAAATACAGTCATAAAATTTAAAAAAAAAAATGCTCTAAATGTGGAGACCTCCTCATGTTTAGAAATGGAAACTTTGACTTTTCTTGTAAACGGCTTACATCCACTGAAATCCGGAAACCAAAGTACATGTATCATATAATAAGACGAGTGCGTTTTCGGTGAGACCCTCCCTGAGAAAGATATCTGGATCCGCGCATGTCATACTGTACTTGAAAAAATATGTTTCACCATGGGATAACGACAGGCGACAGTATGCAAAATTCATTTTGAAGTGTTAAAAAAGAGAAGTGAGGTAAAAAATATTACTTACAGTTGATACATAGGGCTATCTTAACCCTTACCTGCTAAGAAACTAAAATTAAATTTTCAATTTGATACAAATAGCACCCAAATATTGCTGTTCCAAAGTTCTGTTTTGGGGGAATGATATCTCCGTATCAGACAATGTAGATCAAAGATCAGACTGCACAGAACCTGTTGTCTGATCTTGATCTACACTGTCCTACAAGGTCAGAGGGTTGCACTTAGCAGCCAAAGGGTTAACTCTTTACTGAACAAAAACTTTTAGCCTTGTCCAAAATGAAAGCATTTGCAGACATCATTTTCAGTGTTGCTCAAAGGGTGCAATTTACTTTGGTAGGGTAGAAAACATCTTTGGAAAATTATCAGCATTTTCTCCTATTCTTGCTATATTTTCAAAAAGCTTCTTTCCCAGGGTCATTAAAAGTCGGCATTGTTTGGTGAAAAATTAAGGTACTCCTATATTTCATGCAAGAATTTTGGAATGCCTGGTAAGACTGTCATTCAGTTACATTACGTTGATTGGCATAGATTGTACTCAAATAGGTACAATGTTGTGTACCCAGTACCATAAAAAAAGAGAGGATTGCTGAACTTGTGAAAGGATCATTCTATTTTTGAGTCGCCTGTTTGCGTAGCAAACAGGCTCTCATTGTTATCGTCTTGATCTATGGGGTGACGTAAGCATACCTCCGGCCTTGTACTGCTTCCTGTCCCAAGTTCCAGTTTACGAGATAAAACAGTTTTCTAATAATTCGGTGAACAACCCAGTTTTTTTCTGTTGTAAAGAATTTACAATTGTGCCTTTGTGATAATGAATATGTCTATAAAGACTGAGCTGTTTAACGGTTCAAACCTTTGAAACAATCATTTCGTCCACAAGGGTACACATTAGCCTGATGTCCGTGTAAGACATCATCTCTAGAAATAGCGCATTACGTATATATGTAAAAATAGCTGCCGTGAACTAAACAAGTCTGCGGACACGCTGAGAAATCTTCAACTACAAGCATCTTTTCTGCTTCTATTTGAGGACAATTCTCAGTGAAAATTGTTTGATAATTATCTATTAGAAGTACACTCTAACTCTTACAATCTTACAATCCTAACTGCAAGCCTTATTTCAATTCAGCGCTCAACCTATGATTGGACAGAGAAAGGCGATGCCGACTTAACATGTCAACAGTAGGCTATTTTTTTTAACGAATTTTTAATGACATGGATGCATTGCCTTCTTAGACATTCTTACACGTTGCTTCTTCCCAGCTTTTTAATCTAGACTTTAGATACTTTGCACACCCATATTCTAGGTGCACCAGAGATCGTAGCCTACACAGCGTATGCAATGCACACGGTTCTAGGCTGTACCAAGTTATCGCTTTGAAGGTGTTTTCTGGAATGTAGCTTTGCGACAAATATAGATCTTGTAATCACGTGACGTATAAACGTCATTTGCACCACGGAAATCTTTATGAATTTACATATTTATGAATCAGTCGCTGAACCGGCCTTTACTTTCAGCGTGCACCGACCTATGTAGAGAGGGGGTTGGAAATTTACTATATTTAATTGGTTTTCGTTCATAAAGACGGCCAAATCTGTTAAAGTCTGCTGTTTTTTTTTCAATGAGCGATTAACTTAGATCTAGTATTTATTAAACAACAATTTATTAGTGCGGGTGTTAGAACGCAAGGTGCTTTTGTAACTGCCAAAATCTGAATTTATACTACGCAGTTCTTACAACCAGCAATCTGAGAAATTGACTTTTTACTCCGCTATAATTCAAATATAATAGAACAGATCAGTGTTTACCCGCTCGAACAACAAGTTCTTTATTGGAGTGTTTGTAATCTTATGAAGGGTTTTTGTAAAGGGTAATAAAGCGAATCGCAAACATTTAATTTACACCAAAGCAATATACATGTAGACAATTTTCGATTGGTGTAGAAGCACTATACTCCCTGGGACGTTATAAAACGCAGACAAATGTTAAAGGCTGATGATCATGCTGTTGGGTTATAGATTTTATTGAGTTGTAGCAGCCGCATTCATAGAGTCCATTGCTGGTCAAAACCTCAACCTGGACAACAACAAAAACAAATTATTTCCAAAGGACAGGTAGATCACTGAGTCAAATATTTGTTTGTGCTCCAAAGGCTACAGTTCAGTCCAATGATCATGAAATTGCCCGGCTGTTTGTCTCAATAATTTCTTTGACAAAACTGAATATAGGTCACCTGGGGTTAAAAGAAAAAGCCTCAAGGTTGTCATTAGATCAAATCAGACGAAACCGTAATAGAGCTGTAGAATCCATTTATGTTCAGTGTAATACTTCTGAAACTTTGTCAGACTGCTAAGATTAGATATGAGCGAGTTGCAAAAGGGCATTTTTGGTCTAAAAGTACATGTATGTAACTAGATCCTTTACCAAAAGATAATCTGGTCTTTATTTGTAAAGGGTTGTTGTCTGTGAATAAAAAACGTTGAACTCATTAAAACTGGTCCTGGTGCCTGAATTTTAATTTCTACCACACTTTTTTAAATGTAAATTTTAATACGGATATTTTGAATTTTAGGATGACAACTCAGAAATATGCTTGCATATAATACTGTCTTGTGGTTAAGTTATTTTGTATCTTGAATGCATGTAATAGATTTCAACAAAAAAGGGTGAAAACTTCTAACCCATTACCCTACAGGCGACTCTCAGAACTATCAGTCCTTTGATTTTAACACTGTTATGGGAGACTGGTCCTTCATGCATGGTTTTGTCCCGATTTCTCAATACAGTACCTTATAACTGTGTTGGGGAGATCGCTCTGGCTCAGTGGTGATCGTGTTGGCCTTTCGTGTGGTTGTTCTAGGATTCAAATCCTGCTCGGTCCCTTATTTTTGCCATGCATTTTTTCCTTTGTTTCTTTGTTATGGACCATTTGAGCTCTTGCAGGATTGGCCATTGAGCCATTAATCCCATTTGTTGTCCAGAAACAGACTTTCTGCCTAATAGAGGCTTTGAGTCATCAATAAATGATGACTTTAAAGAGGGGATGTGTTAGTGGAGACCACTCTTTCATACATAGCTTTGTCCTTATTTAAATACAATACTTAACTCATTACCAAACGACAAAATTTTAAGTTTGTCCAAATTGATAGCATCATTGCAGACGACAAAATAAAAGTGACTGAAAATTTGAATTTTGCTTTGTGAAGGGTAGAAAACATTGTGGAAAAAGGAGAAAGTGCTGGTTAGCAGCATTTTCTCCTTTTCCCACAATGTTTTCTAAAGGCTTCTTTCTCAGGGGCGTCAAAAGTAGGGATTGTGTGGTAATGGGTTAACAATTGCTCTGGGGAAATATTTCCTTGGCTCAGTGGTTATGGTATTGGCCTTTCATTCATGAGTTCTAGGGTTCGAATCCTGCCTGGTCCCTTATTTCTGCCATGCATTTGTTCATTTGTTTCCTTGTTACAGACTATTGATGTTCGTAAGAACACCGAAATTTAACCTTTTACTAAATGTAACAGTCAAGCTCCCTTTTCCTTGCATAGATAAAATTAATAGCTTTAATAGTATGTACTAGCTTTTTTACAATGAATTTTCAGTCATAGAAAAAAGTCGGAAAAGATCCCTTAAATATCATATTTTTCTCCAAACAAGAACCCAGATCAATCTGTCTCCATCTGTTAACAAGCATATAGCCCTAAAGTGCTATAAGCCATAGAAGTAATATATATGTATCTTTATGGTGATAGAAAGCATCCTGCCATTATGCCAATACATTACATATCAATACTTGATTGGGGCTTGCAACATTAAACTTCTGCCTGCCGAATTCGAGTTATTAATGATTACACAAACATGATCTGTTAAGTTTATTGGTATGAACTGGATTTATGTGTTTGAATAATATTACTTCTTAAGTGGCATAGAGTATAATCAAGATCAGACGGCACATATTTGCAGGCTGATCTTGCTGTACACTTTGCAAAACACATGAATGTCCTAATGGTGGGACAAGGGTTAAAATCTTTTATACAGACACAGCTCCAGCACTATTAGGAAGGAAGTTTTTTTTTCTGGAGGGGTCATTCTAGTTTGGGTACTTTTGAAATGGGAGTGTCAATTTTAACTCTCTACTAGATCTGATGACAAAATTGGACTTATCCAAATAGAAAAAACATACAGACTGCAATTTACTGGTACTCTTTGGGACATGCAAATAATGAACCTTTTATCTTTGATAGGGTAGAAAAACAATGGTTTAGAAAGAATGAATTACCCACTGGTATAATAATGGTTGGGCAACATGTTATCATCATTCTGTTTTACATACACATTTAAAGTCTGGTATTTAGATTTTTCACATTTCACCAAATTGAAAAATACATATAAATATATCATTTATACTGGGGTTTTATGAATGAAAGTTAAAAGGCTTTGGGAGTATAAGGATGTTTTTTTTTTGTAAAATTTTCATCCCAAAATCTGATGGGCCACCTTAAAGCACCAATTTTTGCTCTATTTCAACATTTCAAAACTGGATATCAAAGTAACCCTTTGAAAAAGATATTGGACCTTGATTTATAAATCCTTTACAGAACAAGAAAGTTTTAGGTTTGTCCTTATTGAAAGTGTCCTTTGGATTTTGGTACAAAACATTTTACAAAAATACAAAAAAAAAATCATACTTATACTTCCTAAGCCTTTAAATTTCATATAAAACCCCAGTAGTGGAAAACCATCCAACAACAAGAGAAATTAGAAATTTACTACGGCCCAGATCGACACAGATAGGACACACAGCCTATTTTTACATGAGCAACTTGCTCATTGACATTCTGGAAGTACAGAGACTAAGCTTCAAACATAGCATCTGAAGAAGATATTATGGAATATAATTACATGTCTGTTATGTCATGGAATTCAAGCATCATCAGTCACATGCCAGTCATTTGACATTCCCACAATGTTTTTTTGAGTTTTTGCGCGAAATCTGAAAATGCCGTAATAGGCTATGTAGCCTTTTAAGGGAATACCATCAAAAAATTTTTTTTCTGTAATTTTATAATTCTTAATTATTATTGATTTGTATTGTTTTTTCATATAAATTTCAGTGATATATATATATTTTAATTTGATGAGATGTGAGAAATCTAAATACCCACTTTTAAAAGTATTTTTCTGTAATTTTATAATTCTTAATTATTATTGATTTGTATTGTTTTTTCATATAAATTTCAGTGATATATATATATTTTAATTTGATGAGATGTGAGAAATCTAAATACCCACTTTTAAAAGTATTTTTTAGACAAAAAAATATCTTTGGCACATTGTGATAATCTTTTAAAGGACAGAAACCATTTTTGGAAAAAGAGAAAATGCTGGTTGCCAGCATTAATGGTCTTCTTTTCGCACAATATTTTCATGAAGCTTATTATCTAATTATGGCTAAAATATGGAATTGAGTTTTACAGGGCTGAATGAGCCTCATAAAGTAAACTTTGGAAAACATTGGTTGAAAAAGAGAAAATGCTGATAACTAAAACCATTAATCCAGTTACATGTAGGTTCACCTGGGGCTCAACTACTATATTTTCATGCTTTGCCTGAAAAATTTGATCCATTTCTGACACTTAACCAATTATACTCTATGTATTGGTTGAATCAAATTTTCATCTGCATCCAACAGTCTGAATACATACAAGTCTAGAATATGTATGAATGGAGAAATTTTAAAGACCTTGGACATTGTTCATGGGAAAAAAATGCTTTTTCAGCTTTTTGGTAACTGGTAGTTTCTGCTTTCCCTACTTTGTAGTTGCCTGATTAAAGATAAATTTCACTGTTTTAGTGGTAAGTGTGAGAACAAGTCAATATAGTTGCCATTGAAATATAAACTAACAATGAAATCTTTCAGTTGAAACAGCAGGGCCTGAACTTTTATATATATTAAGAGACACCATTCAAAGCATAAGAGTCTTTAAAGAGGCATTATTTAAATTGATTAAAATGTCATTGGAATGACAAGTTTAATTTTAAGTTGGTTTTGTCTTGACTTGATAAGCCTGCATTACCATTTATCATTAGCATGTCTGACAAAAGTGATTGACATAAAATGCTTTAAGGTAACAGCCTGTTTGTGGTTATCTGTTGATAGACACCATTAAAGATCAAGTACAAGATTACATTTTTATGTAATGAGGAGATTTTAATTACACAATTACATTTGCAGACAGTATAGATAAGATCCCTGTGATGTCAATGAAAAATATGTTTTTTATAATATTTAATTCTTATTGCCACACACTCTGAGGTTTGAGGAGCTTTAAAAAGAAAACTTTCTATATCATTGTGGGAAAACAAGAAAACATGGTAACTAGCATTTGACCCTTTGAATCAAAATGTTTTCTAACCTTTCACAGAAATATTGAAGCACTTGAGCAAGAAAATTTTGTCATATGCAAATAATTTCAAACGAAGGCAATTCTTAAATTTGGTTGTTCCAAACCAGTTTATCTTGTAAACATAGGGAAACAATTATTATGTCAAGTGTTTACTTCTAGAGTAGAGTGTTCTCAGCACAAGTATTTGGGATTTTTATTATGAATTTCATGCCCTATAACACAATAAATAAGTCTGTTTCATTTAATTGAGGGCAAAGTTTGTTAAAAAAAAAACACTTACTGTGCCTAACAGTGGACCTCTGTGACAGCATGATTTAGCAAAATTAGGGATACCTCACTGTAAAATTATGTCAGCATTGCTTGTAAAATGAGATTTCCTCAGGAGACTGTATCATATTTTTATTAGCTTGGCTGTTTTCACTGTAAATGTCAAGGTATCATTGTAGCCCTGACCTAGTCTGCTTTACAAATCAACAGTCTGCAACGTCATTATGCATGAACTTTGACATTTTATAAATTGTCTCTGTCCTTACTGAAGATCTTTACTTCAACCTTGGACAAGTTGTTGACTATTAAAAAGGAAACCTATAAAACAATGTAGGTAACTTTCAAAGTATTTTTGACTCAGTTATGCCCCTTTTTTGTCAGAAATCTCACAAAAAAGTAAGCAAATTCAAGGTATTCATCCAAACAATATACAAGTACCTTCTCTGAGAAGAGTTACTATCTGTTATTGTCTCCCTTGAAATTGCAAAATGACGAGCAGAAATTACTACCGAAAACGTCATTAACCCTTTCCCAAATGACAAATTTTAGACTGTCCCAAACTCAAAGCGTTTGCAAAGGACAATTTTGAATTTGATGAGAATGGCAGAAAGTTTTCCAATAGGCTAGAAAACAATGTGGGAAAAGGAGAAATTGCTCGTTACGAGCAATTTCGCCTTTTCCCGCAGTGTTTTCTAAAGACTTGTACTGCAGACACATGAAAACCAGGGCTTGTTTGGGAAAGAGTTAAGGTAAGACCTGTGTAATGCACTTTCAGTGAACATGGGGCAAAAATTCTGATTGGTTGATAAATAAAGATAAATAAGGATTTATGCAGAAATAATATTTTTGCACATTTCTAACAGATCAGAAATTCCATTTATGTCTATCTTGAAAGTATTTTTTGATACTTTTGTTAGTTTTCTGAAAAGGGAGGTTAGGTAACTATTATATCTTTTTGAATTGAGAATATAGTGGTTTTAGATTTATAAATGATCATTCAAAGAAGGAAAAAAATGGAAAAAAATGAATTGATGAAAGTAGTTCAATAATACTCATTTTTGTGGTATTTGTCAAAGACAATACCGCTTTGAGTTAAAGATTAAATTTTGATAACCATGTATCTTATTTTGTGCAAAGCCAAAGGAAATAAACCCAGTTAAACTCATTCTTTCTCAGGCAAATGAGTTTTTTTGGTGGCACACAGATATGTAATTTGAAATGGCATTTTAAAATACATTTGGCAAGGCCATCGATGGTTAAGATACTTATTTTTTATTGAAAATAGCTTCTCTCGCTCATAGCCTTTTATTGGCGCAATGATACAAATTTTCCTACTGAGCTTTTCTGTTCCAAAACCAATTTGTTCCATGGTTTGTTCGTCCTATGATTGCACGCTACTCCATTTGATTGCTCATGAATATTTATAGATTGAAGTACATGTAATTGATTGTAATGTTCGAAATTAAATGTAAAAGGCTAAAGATATTTCAAAATTAAAGTTTGATGTTAATGAGTAGGGATGGCAACGAGTATCGATTTTAATACTCGAGTACTCGGTCATTTTTCCGATCGAGTACTCGGTTACTCGGACGATTTTTACTACATTTTACACTAAAATTTCAGAACAAGATCGGTATTTTTTTTTTGTCCTAAGAATTGGAAACAGTGAAAATCTATTCAACAAAAAATCTTGATCCGTTTGACACCCTTTGTTTACAAGCATATATTTCACGTTCTACACACATGTTTAACGTCATAAGCATGCTTCCCAACTCACCACGATTTCAAAAGGGGTTTCCCGATTCAAGACCGAAAAATCCAATCACCTGACAAACTATTTAAACCCCAATTCAACAAATTTCGGATATAAGTGTATAAAGGGTGTGATAAAGCTTGTATCCCAAGATACACATACATATACATCCGAGGTTGCCATGGAGTTGACAGGCATGTATTTCACGGTCAATTGGGTTCGTTCTTTATAAATAGAAATCAACATTCAGTAATCTAACCGAGTTTTATCGATCGAAGATCGACAAACCAATCAAATTTGAGAACGAGTCGAGAAGGTCCTTGTCAGTTGAATTTACGTCATTCACCCCACGTAAGCAGGTAAATTATATTATGATTTTACCAAAAAACGCAAAGTAACAATCTTCATCGTTGTCCCAGGATATAGACAATAATGAATTACAAGTTAATCATCAACGAAAACAATGGGGAAAAGCCAAGTTTTGGACTGTTTAGTGCACAAATTGACTGCTGGAATTCCAATCTGTCTAAAAATAGACCAACCTGCATATGAACGTACACGTGTAGGTTTATGAAATCAATGGCGTAGCTTTTTCATGTCAGCATTGTTCGACCTGTTAGCGGTCAGTGACCTGGAGTTCGTGAGCGTGTCTTGTCTGATCATAAGTTTTGGGACCGCTTATAAAATAACTATTTTTTATAGACCTTAGTATTGGAACAAGAAAAAAAATTTTTTTACTATCCCAAAAGTAGGTATACAACGGCACGTTGGCGATCACATGGTACGCACGATCCCTAAATAAGTTTCACAGTCAAACTGTGAAGATAAAGGATAATTACTTTCTACTCCCTGATTAGACCATATTAGCCGGCCTCTGATTTACTGAAATTACAAAAACTTTAATGATAAGCGATTAACGTGAACGGCTTAACTTTATAATTGACACAGTTGTTGTTTATTACGAACACGTGTCAAATTGTGAATTGTTTGGCTATCTTTCGCTAACTTTCACACTTTTGCAACGATGTTTTGATTACATTTAATCGGCTGCAGTCTTTGTTTTGCAAAGAAATTTTTCCTCGGGAAGCAAAATTGTACATTTTTGAAAAAAATACCGAGTACTCGAATATCAAATTCGGTAATCGATACTCGGACGTTCGATCGAGTACTCGGTTAACCGGTTACTCGTTGCCATCCCTATTAATGAGCCTTCTACCGAAAAGGTGTTCATTTGCTTTTGAGCCAATATTTGAACAATATGTCTCTTTTTCTTTCAAACTATTGATTCCATGCAATGGGTTTCCTTGACAAATACCACTTCAGTGTTCTCAATGCTTTGATTAATTATAGCTAATTTTGCAGGATGATATTTTAGTGGAAATAGCTGTTTTCCATTACACAGGTCTTACCTTAATACAGTAACTGTTGCAAAAAGTATGGACCCATATTTGCAGTCTGTGAAGGCTTACATGAGCAAAGACTTCCCTGTCTTCAAGTTTTTGCCATGTTCAAAAACCATTCTACCTCATGACTCTGTTATTTGACCAAATGGACTTTATGGATCCATAATGATGTACTGAAATGCTTGGAATAAAGCATGGAGATGTAATAACTCTTAACCAAACAATCCCAGGTTTTCATGACTCTGTTAAAGGAGCCATTTGAAACATTGTGGGAAAAGGAGAAAATGCTGGTAACCAGCATTTTCTCCTTTTCCCACAATGTTTTCTAACCTTCCCAGAACAAATTGCAAATTTTGAATTGCATCTATTTTGTCATCTGCAAATTTATGCTTTCAATTTGGACCAGTCTTAACTCATTAGCAAACAACAATATTCTAGGCTTGTCCAAATCAAAAGCATCAAATTGCAGACAACAAATAAAAGTGAAAATTTGAAATTTGTGTTGTGAAGGGTAGAAAACATTGTGGAAAAAGGATAAAATGTTGGTTACCAGCATTTTCTCCTTTTCACACAATGTTTTCTAAAGGCTTCTTGCACAGGGTCGTCAAAAGTAGGGATTGTGTGGTAAAGGGTTAAATATTGTCATTTGGTACAGAGTTATGGCCCATTTTGCCAAAGCGTGCCTCAAATACATTGTTCAGAGTGAATGTAACGAACAGTGTTTTATATTGCTTTAAGCATTATTTCAGTCACAACACAGCAATGACTTACTGATTAATTTGTGCCTTGAGTTTATCAGTATTGGATCAGAGGTCAGATATATCCCGCCTCAGCACACTTCAGCAATAAGCCCATGCCAGGTTTGAGGATCAAACCAGGGGCCTCCAAGTTACATCTCAGTACAGCTCAAATTCCATGTCTGACCTTGATCTACATTATTCATAATTCCAATGTAAGTTTTGCGTGGGCCAACAAATGTTATATTCTATGCATACAGCATTGTTTTATTGTTTGTTTTCCATGATAAATGATCTCCAGAGTGATTGAAAATTGATCTATTATGCTGCTAACAACATCAGAAAGGACTTCCCTATTGAATTGTGGGTATTTCTGTAAGAAGACAAGTGGAATGACAATCATAGTCCCTTGAGATGACATCCTGTTAACCCTTTACCAAACAATCCGTGGTTTTTACGACCCTGAGATTGAAGCCATTTGAAAATATTGTGGGAAAAGGAGAAAATGTTGGTAACCAGCATTTTCTCCTTTTCCCACAATGTTTTCTACCCTGCTGAAAACAAATTTCAATTTTTGAGTTCAGTTTATTTTTTCATCTGCAAGTGCTTTCAATTTGGACCAGTCTAAAATGTTGTAGTTTGGTAAAGAGTTAGAGGAAAATAATAAGGTCTTGAGATAATCATGTGAACGATTTTTGTTTGTTTTCAACATGAGTGTTCAGAATTACTTCAGCTGTAATAGCTTGTTGAACCTTGGAATGAGAAGAAAGACCTGGTAACTCAGTCAATGGTGTACAGGACTTATGAGAATAGTGAGTTGCTGGCTTGATCCCTGGCTCTGCCAATTTCTTTCCAAGGATTGTTGATAGTTGCTGCAACAGGATTCATTCCTTTCTCGGTTTTTAAACCCTGGTGGAAACAGTGTTCAGCAGCAAGAAAGCTCTGAGCATTGATGCAATAACAATCACCAGGCATCAGAAAGAATTTAGCACTCTAGGAATCAAACTAGTGACTCCTTGGTTTCAAGCCCTGTACAATACTGACTCAGCTACTGAGTAAGGAATAACTTCATAACGACGTTGCATGCATAAATGCAGTATAATTTTCATGGCTTATCAAAATTAGTTTGTGGGGCTCGTTGAGTTTAACCCATTACCACACAATACCTACTTTTGACGACCCTGAGAAAGAAGCCTTTAGAAAACATTGTGGGAAAAAGAGAAAATAATGATAACCAGCATTTTCTCCTTTTCCCACAATGTTTTCTATCCTTCCCAAACCAAATTTCAAATTTTCAGTCACTTTTATTTTGTCGTCTGCAAATGCTTTCAGTTTGGATGAGTCCAAAATTTTCTCGTGTGGTAAAGAGTTAAGGTGACAGCCTTTGCCTGGAATTGTCACAAACAAACTCAATGTAGAATGTGACACTGTCTGAATTCAACTTATAAACAGACTTTTTCATAAATGGCCGAGTTTCTATTGTCAACAGTTACTAATGTCATCAACTCTTCACCACACAATCCTGAGTTTTTGATGCCCTTTAACTCTTTACCACACAAGAAAATTTTAGACTGTTCCAAATTGAATGCATTTGCAGACGACAAAATAAAGGTAACTGAAAGATTAAAATTTGGTTTGGGAAGGGTAGAAAACACTGTGGGAAAAGAGAGAAAATGCTGGTTACCAGCATTTTCTCCTTTTCCCACTGTTTTCAAAAGGCTTCTTTCTCAGGGGCGTCAAAAGTAGGGATTATGTGGTAATGGGTTAAGAAAAAGCCTTTTAAAAACATTGTGGGAAAAGGAGAAAATGCTGGTAACCACCCTTCCCAAAACGAATTTCATTTGCAATGTTTATTTCGTTGTCTGCAAATGTTTTAAATTGGACCAGCCTGAAATTTTGTCATTTTGTAAATAGTTAAACGATTACCTGTGTATAGAGCAAAACTAATGGCAGTTGACAGACATGATGAACATCAAGAAAAACGCAAGGAGAAAAAACAAAACTTTATGTCATTTGGGTCATAGAAGTTACATAAAAGAGCATAATGTATCAATTTCTTTCATATGGACCTCCACTTGGAAACATTAAGAGTGCTAAATGGAATGAAACAGGTATTTTCAGTTTGTCTTCACTCTTTACCGCACAATCCCAACTTTTAACGACCTTGAGAAAGAAAGCCTTTGAAAACATTGTAAGAAAAGGAGAAAATGCTGTTAATCAGCATTTTCTCCTTTTCCCACAGTGTTTTCTACTCTATCCAAATCAGATTTCAAACTTTGATACACATTTATTTTGTCATCTGCAAATGCTTTCAATTTAAACTTGTCCAAAGTTCTGTCAGTTTGTAAAGAGTTAAACCTCCAAATATCCTAACCTTTATGCTGCTAAAAATAGGAAATGAATCCTTGACGCCGACCTTAAAAACTGAAAAAGATTGCTTTTTGAAAGGTAACTTTGGAGGAAAGATATCTCCATATCAGACAGTGTAGATCCAAGATCAGACTGCATGATTTGTGCAGTCTGATCTTGATCTGTGCTGTCTGCTTTAGGTCAGTGAGTCAAGTCTAGCAGCCTAAGGGTTAACTCCTTGCCAGATGATCCTGTTTTTCCATGATACTGAATTTGTGAGGAAAGGTTTTGAAAACATTGTTAGAATAGTGGAAAAGTCTGGTAATTTACCAGCATTATTTCCAGCCCACAATATTTTTCTTTATCCTTCCAAAGACAAAGACCGTCAGTTGAGAGACATTTAATTGGTTATTGTGCTAATACTGTCATTTCGACAAATCTAGCTTGTCTAAATCCAGAGATACAAATTAAAGGTGGGTATTTAGAATTTTCACATCACACCAAATTAAAAAATATATAATTATTGAAATTTATACAAAAAACAATACAAATAATCCGATAATTGAGAATCATAAAATTACAAAAAAATTTTTTTTTTGATTGTATTCCCTTAAAAGGCTACGTAGCCTCTTAAGCTATTTTTAGATTTCGCGCCAAAAATCAATAAAGTATTTTGGGAATGTCAAGTGACTGGCATGTGACTAATAATGCTTAAATTCCATTACATAACAAACATGTAATAATTATTTTCCATGATGTCTTCTTCGGAAGGATGTTTGAAGCTTTTTCTGTGTTTTCCTGTATTTAAATGAGAGAATTGATAATCTAAAAATAAAACATGTCTCCTGTTGGTTTCAACCTGGTCTGTAATAAATCTCTAATTTCTCGTGTTATCAAAGGTTTTCGACTGCTGGGGTTTTATGAACGCAAATTAAAAGGCTATGGGAGTATAAGGATGATTTTTTTGCATTTTTATAAAATTTTCGTCCCAAAAACTGAAGGGCCACCTTTAAAGGGTAGACACCATTTACGATCAGATGTCAATTTTGTGCTGTCTGATCTTTAACAACTCTGTACCTTTACAGTGTATTTCTGTGAACTACTTTTAGGGTTGTTACTATGATTTGAAACTACATAGCAAAATTTTAGCTTTGACCATATTGAAAGCCTTTGCAGACAACAAAATAAATATAGTTCAAATTATGATTTATATCTTTGATAGGGACTAGAAAACATTGTGGAAAAAGGAGAAAATGCTGGTAACCAGCATTTTCTCCTTTTCCCACAATGTTCTCTTAAGGCCTCTTTCCCAGGGTAGTTAAAACTCTGGATTGTGTGGTAAAGGGTTAAAACATTTTTTTTCTCCAGGTAACAGCATTTTTAACATTCTCATGATACTGATACTGGTTATGTGTCTATGGTGTACATTCGATTCAGCGGGTAGAAAATGGGTCAAGATGAAACGCTATCAAGAGAGTATGAAGGAGAAAACTCGGCGGTCCCGACGCTCTGGAAGTGCCAGGAGGAATTGGAGGCAAAGGCAAGTGAATTTTCCTTTAATATTTGAGCATTTTCATCATATTTCAAAAAACATTATATCTATAATAGACAGCATTTTTGTTAAGTAGCAAACTGCTTTTGAAATACTATTGCAAATGGACAAACACTTCCCTGCTTTCAAGGTCTATGATCCTTAGCTCTTAACATTAAAAGACAGAAGCCACCGAGATTGGCCTTCATGAAAATAGCAATCTTTACCGATGGAGTTGGCATCCCTTAAAATAGGTTGTCTTATTAACTGTAACTATCCTTGTGAAAAAAAAAAAACTGATGTAGATTTTTGTCATTTCCAGCTGAGCTGTACTTTGGCCAGCAAGACACAATGTCATGAACCCTGTGGATGTCATGCCTGTGTCTGTGGGTGCATCTGTATGATAACTTTTTACTTCAAACTTCTTTTAAAACTTCTGAACCAAGTTTGGTCAAACTTTACAGAATGATCATGTTAAAAAAATATTGATTCCGTTAAAAAAAAAGGTGGTTGCCTTGCAAAATCAATGTTGAAAATCTTACATTTTTGCTCAAAACCATAGATTGGAATTCTCTGCAAGTTAGCATTAATGATCTTTGAGTGAATCTTAATCTAATTTCTTTGTATAGATTTCATCTCTTCATCTCTTGGACTGGGATAACATGGCTTCTGTGGGCCTGGTTTATTTTTACTCCTTAACAGGCTATAGTGAAGCTTAAACTAGAAAAGTCAAATACCACCGTTTTATCATGACAAATATGTTATTTAGTATTTTTTGTACCTATTATTGACATGTACTAAAGATCATTTAGTAGACTCCCAGTGTATATTTATTGCCATCATTTTGCCAGGGGAAGATGATTACCATTTGTGGGGACTTGTCTTGCTTTGAATTTTTTTTTTGTGGCACAGGCTTCATAAAAATTAGCATCACTGTCTATGCTGGTAATAGCTGATTTATCTATGACACAGTCAAGTGATACAAGGCTATCATGGCGCTTTTGCTCTTGAGCTGCAATTTCACCAAGGTTTCTGTTTTGTTATCACTTCAAATTCCAATAAAAAAAAATTTGAGTTGCAGAGACATGTTGTCTCTGCCAATCAGATAGCAGGTATTGGAATTAGTATTAGACGCTCCTGGAATGGTTTAACAGTATTTTGTCCCTGATGTATTGGATATAGAACCACTCTAGAATCACAGTAGGTGGATAGTATAGGGTAACATGACGAAGCAATAAAATTGCAGCCTCAAGAATCTTTTTGTATTCATTGATGGCTTCCCATTTATTTCATTTATGATCGAAGAATGCTAATGAAATTGTCTGGTTACACTAAAGGATGTGCAATTTGCATATCTACAGCATTGAACTTATTGATTTCTGCCTGGAGCAGCATGTTATTGTCTCCCAAACTTTGTTGGTAGTATTTAAGAGCTTCAGGATGCTTTATCTGAATTGGCATCATACAAAGCCAGTCAAAATGAAATGGGGGAGGGGGATTAACCGTTATAAATTCGAGTACAACTTTTGTAGACAGTCTATAATTATTCATATTGCAAGAACAATGCAGTATGGTCGTGGACTTGAAATCTACAAACACTGGCTAAACTACTAACTTCTGATGCTGCCCAGCTCTGTTATTTGGTGCACTACCATTTTAAGGTTTAGTTTGTTCTTTATTATATACATGTAACTCCTGATGTCCATGTATTGCTTTGTGTGGATTTGATGAGGTTGTTCATTTCCAGGATCCAGGGTGTTGGAGACTTTGGATTTGACCATGTATATATATAGGACCTGACATAACTTGGCAGTTAAATAAAATTATGAAATGCAAGTTTTGATAAATGTAATAGTAGTAAGTTTAAACATTTTATTCGTGAAGTGAATCCTGGATCAGGCCACAAGTTCTTACAACTTAACCCATTACCACACAATCCCTACTTTTGATGACCCTGAGAAAAAAGCCCTCAGAAAAACCTGTGGGAAAAGGAGAAAATGCTGGTAACCAGCATTTTTTCCTTTTCCTACAATGTTTTCTAGTCTTCACAAAACAAATTTCAAATTTTCAGTCACTTTTATTTTGTCGTCTGCAATTATAAGAAATAAGAATATTCTCGAGAATGGTTGGTGAATACGAGCCCAGGTCATTATGCTTATCTCAAACTACCGTAAGACAACAAATTTGATTGTGCTTGTTTTACACAGAATGAAAGGGAAGTTAGGTGACAGTCAGAATTTGACCATTTCTTTTTAAATGCAAGATGCCTCAGACCATTATTTTCGTATATAATAAGACCACAGAGGCCTTTTTTTTTTTTTATTATATAAGAAATATATTTGTATTTATATAATTGAAGCTCTGTGCCTTGTTTTTGTTGTGCACTTCGTCTCCCAATAATATTTACCAAACTATCACACAAGTATAATTTCACATCCTAAATTCTACATTCTTGTTTGAACCTTTTACTGAAGTACAAGAACTTGGACTCTTCCAGATTCAAAATTGACAACAAAGCACTTATAAGTCAATGACATAATCTGGATTTAAGACAGTTTTGGAAAAAGTCGATGTTTTCTCCTATTATGTTGCAGAAAGTCTCTTTCTAAGGTTTGTTAAAACATGGGTTTGTTTGATATGGAGTGTATAGTTTAACCCTTTCCCAAACGACAAATTTTTGGACTAGACCGAATTGAAAGCATTTGCAGACAACAATTCAACTCTTGCTGAAAAGACGATTTCTGTCTATGATAGGGTAGAAAACATTGTGGGAAAAGGAGAAAATGCTGGTTACCAGCATTTTCTCCTTTTCCCACAATGTTTTCAAAAGGCTACTATTCCAGACCCGTAAAAACCAGGGATTGTTTGGGAAAGGGTTAAAATACCAAATATAGGTTAAATGTTCATGTTGCAGACAAATTTTTCCAAGACCCCAATAATTCATCAGAATGATGTGTATGAAGCTAAAGTTTCAGGAGACAGACTCTTACCAGTGTGATTTGTTTGTGTAACCAGCATTTTCTCCTTTTCCCACAATGTTTTCTACCCTTTCCAAATCAGATTTCAATTATTGATTCACGTTTATTTTGTGGTCTGCAAATGCTTTCAATTTGGACGAGTCTGAAATTTTGTCGTTTGGTAAAGAATTAACCCATTACCACACAATCCCTACTTTTGACGCCCCTGAGAAAGAAGCCTTTGGAAAACATTGTGTGAAAAGGAGAAAATGCTGGTAACCAGCATTTTCTCCTTTTCCACAATGTTTTCTACCCTTCACAAAACAATTTTCAAATTTTAGTCATTTTCATTTTGTCGTCTGCAAATCTTTTCAATTTGGACCAGTCTACGACATCGTTGTTTGGTAAAGAGTTAACTCCATGTTTGACATTTAGTCATATCCCTATCACATCTACCAATGCCCTCCTTAATTTTCTTGCACCAGTACCTAACCCTTTCCCATACAATGACAACTTTTGACTACCATGAGGTAGAAGCCTTTTGAAAGCATTGTGGGAAAAGGAGAAAATGCTGGTAACCAGCATTTTCTCCTTTTCTAACAATGTTTTCTGCCATATCAAAGACAATTTTATCAATTAACCCATTACCACACAGTCCCTACTTTTGACGCGTCTTAGAGAGAAGCTTTTAGAAAACATAGTGGGAAAAGGAGAAAATGCTGTTAACCAGCATTTTCTCCTTTTCCCACAATGTTTTCTACCCTTCACAAAACAAATTTCAAATTTTCAGTCATTTTTATTTTGTCGTCTGCAAATGCTTTAAAAAATGCTAAAATATTGTCTTTTGGTAATGGGTTAAGCTACATTTAATTTGTTGTCTACAAATGTTTTCCATTTGGACTGGTCTAAAACTTCCACATGTGGTAAAGAGACTCAAACACAGGATTGTTTGTTGGATAACATGTGAACCAATAATTAATGGCACAGGCCTTTTCTAAAAAAGAATCGTAGCCATTTCTTAGTAGCTTAAAGGGATCAAGAAAATAAATCTGAGCTTCCTATTGATTTCAGGCGTCTTTGTCAATACAAGCTGTGGTCATATTGACATTAATTTTTCTCCTTATCAAGTTATTGACCTTTCTGGTGACAAAGAAAATTTGAGGTTCAACCCCACATACATTCCTTTCAGTGATTGATTTTCAGGTTGTGCTTTTACTCATCACCAAACAACAAAATTTTAGGTTTGTCCAAATCGAAAGCATTTTGCAGATGACAAAATAAAAGTGACTGAAAATTTGAAATTTGTTTTGTGAAGGGTACAAAATATTGTAGGAAGAGGAGAAAATGATGGTTACCAGCATTTTCTTTTTCCCCACAATGTTTTCTAAAGGCTTCTTTCTCAGAGTCGTAAGAGCCAGGGATTGTTTGTTAAAGGAAAAACCTCACAGAACCTCAAAGTGAATGGTTTGCGCATGCGCAGTGTCTTACAGCCAGACCAGGTTAAAATGAGAAGCATATAGTAATTAAATTTTGTCAGCAACAAAAAACATAAAAATTATTTAAAAAAAAAAAACACAATGAGGAGTGTCAATTTTACAAAAAAAATCATATTGTAATTTTTAATGTTAAGCGAAAGAATGTTAAATTACCTTATTTCAAAATAATAGGTCGGAGTATGCATTTGGACTGTTTAACCCATTACCACACAGTCCCAACTTTTGATGCCCCTGAGAAAGCAGCCTTTAGAAAACATTGTGGGAAAAGGAGAAAATGCTGGTGACCAGCATTTTCTCCTTTACCACAATGTTTTCTACCCTTCACAAAACAAATTTAAAAATTTCAGTCACTTTTACTTTGTTGTCTGCAAATGCTTTTAATTTGGACCAGCCTAAAATGTTGTCTTTTGGTAAAGACTGATTAATATTTTCCAAAGTATCAAACTACATGAACTCTCTCCTATCTGGACAGAGGATGGTCAACTGGGAATTCCAGGTTAAAAGTGGTCGTTTAGAAATTTTGTCTAGTGTAGATGTATACCATGCTGAAATTAAGAGAAAATCTGATTGGTCAATACTGTTTGTTACTAGCATCTTGTTCTTTTGCAATAATTTTTACAAAAAAAAACTTTGTCCTGAGCTGAGCTCCAGATAAAAATGTGTGATGGTATTCTAATTCCATTGTTTCTCTTCTAAACCCCTATGTATTACTCTTCCAAACCCTATGTAAGTATGTACCTATGGAGATGATTCTTAAATGAGTACCCACAACATAGGGTTTAGTGGTAAACAATTGACATTTTCAAGTTTGAATGCAAAATCATTGTTTCTATCTGGAACTGAGACTGCCTTAGGTTGACTGATTTCAAGTAAAACGTGTAATTCTTGCTGGATTTTTAGGATGCTGGATTCCAGGTATGAAGTTGAGTAGATACCTTGTAAGTTCATTGCCTACCTTACCAGTTACAGGTTTGATAGCGACTTCTATACAGTAAGAGACTGATAGAAATCTATTTGAATGCTTGAGATAGTGCTAAGATTAAAATGAAGTCATTTACAAAATGTCTTTTGGTCTTACTCTGAAGAATATTCTAAATTTTGAAGTAACACAATCACGGATAGGCTAAACCATTCGGTTTAGCCAATCAGGAAATATGTTACTTTGTAAATCTAGATGAAAATTTGGAGAAATTGTAACCAAGAATGGTGGGTGAATCCAGGTCCAGTTCTGCAAAATGAACTTCAGTCTTACAGGAAATAAATCCCCCAGTTTTGTATTTTCAAGGCCCTTTAACCCCACATATATGACAATATAATTCTGACTGCAATGATTCAAGATAAAATTTAATGTTTTGTGCAATCTCTATTTGATCTATACTATCCTCATAAACAACTGAAGGAAAAGACTCTGGGTTACCAAATCTTAAACATACTGTTGGAAACTGTGAAAGTCCTGGTTCATAGCATTTTATTAGCTCACCTGAGCACGAAGTGCTCATGGTGAGCTATTGTGATCATGCTGTGTCCGTCGTCCGTCGTCCGTCGTGCGTCGTCCGTCGTCAACTTTTTACCTTGTGTACGCTCTACAGGCCACAGTTTTGGTCGGATACTCATGAAAGTTGGTCAGGATGTTTGTCTCGATGAAATCTCGGACGAGTTCGAAAATGGGTTATGTGGGGTCAAAAACTAGGTCACTAGGTCAAATCTTAGAAAAACCTTGTGTACGCTCTAGGGGCGCATTTTGAGTCGGATACTCATGAAAGTTGGTCAGGATGTTTGTCTCGATGATATCTCTGACGAGTTCGAAAATGGGTCATGTGGGGTCAAAAACTAGGTCACTAGGTCAAATCTTAGAAAAACCTTGTGTACGCTCTAGAGGCCGCATTTTCAGTCGGATACTCATGAAAGTTGGTCAGGATGTTTGTCTCGATGATATCTCGGACGAGTTCGTAAATGGGTCACGTGGGGTCAAAAACTAGGTCACCAGGTCAAATCTTAGAAAAACCTTGTGTACGCTCTAGAGGCCGCATTTTCAGTCGGATACTCATGAAAATTGGTCAGGATGTTTGTCTGGATGATATCTCAGACGAGTTCGAAAATGGGTCATGTGGGGTCAAAAACTAGGTCACCAGGTCAAATCTTAGAAAAACCTTGTGTACGCTCTAGAGGCCACATTTTCAGTCGGATACTCATGTAAGTTGGTCAGGATGTTTTTCTGGATGTTATCTCGGACGAGTTTGAAAGTGGGTCACGTGGGGTCAAAAACTAGGTCACCAGGTCAAATCTTAGAAAAACCTTTTGTATGCTCTAGAGGCCACATTTTCAGTCGGATACTCATGCAAATTGGTCAGAATGTTTGTCTGGATGATATCTCAGACGAGTTTGAAAGTGGGTCAAGTGGGGTCAAAAACTAGGTCACTAGGTCAAATCTTAGAAAAACCTTTTGTACGCTCTAGAGGCCACATTTTCAGTCGGATACTCATGAAAATTGGTCAGGATGTTTGTCTAGATGATATCTACGACGAGTTTGAAAGTGGGTCACGTGGGGTCAAAAACTAGGTCACTAGGTCAAATCTTAGAAAAACCTTTTGTACGCTCTAGAGGCCACATTTTCAGTTGGATACTCATGAAAGTTGGTCAGGATGTTTGCCTGGATGATATCTCAGACAAGAACGAAAATGGGTCATGTTGGGTCAAAAACTAGGTCACTAGGTCAAATGTTAGAAAAACATTTTGTAGGCTCTAGAGGCCACATTTTCAGTCCGAAACTCTTGTAAGTTGGTCAGAATGTTTGTCTTGATGATATCTCAGACAGGTTTGAAAATGGGTCATTGGGGGTTAAAAACTAGGTCACCAGGTCAAATCTTAGAAAAACCTTGTATATGCTCTGGAGGCCACATTTTCAGTCCAACACTCTTGAAAATTAGTCAGAATGTTTGCCTTTATAATATCTTGGATGAGTTTGAAAATGGGTCATGTTTGGTCAAAAACTGGGTCAATAGGTCAAATGTTATAAACACCTTTTGTATGCTCTGGAGGAGACATTTTCAGTCTGATACTCCTAAAACTTGTTCATAATATTTGTCCTGGTGATATCTTGAATGAGTTTGAAAATGGGTCATGTGGAGTCAAAAACTAGGTCAATGGGTCAAATATTAGAAAAACCTTGTGTACACTCCAGAGGCTACATTTTCTGCCTGATACTCTTCAGACTTGGTCAGAATGTTTGTTTTGGTGATGTCTCAAAAGAGTTTGATAATGGGTATTTGTCGGGTCCAAAACTAGGTCACTTGATGAAATCTTAGAAAAACCTTTTGTACACTGTAGAGGCCACATTTTCAGTCCAATACTCATGAAACTTGGCCAGAATGTTTGTCTTATTGATATCTCAAAAGTGTTTGATGATGGGTAATGTCTGATAAAAAACTGGGTCACTGGGAAACTAGATGGTGCATGTTTGATCAATAAACTCAGGTGAGCGATTTCAGGGCCATCATGGCCCTCTTGTATCCTATACCCAAAATATTTTCTCAATGATTCTTGTTACTGTTCTGTGATTGTTTCATAAAGCGTTAAAAGATTCTGATAATGAAAAATTTTAAGATTTGTTGCGACTAAAACAGTTTTGATTAATCCCTGTTAAAGTATGCAACCCATACCAATATGGGCAAGTTTTAGACACAGTTACTATGGAGTGGAAATGACACAATGGGAATACATTTCAAGAGCCAATTGCTTTGTGGAAGAGGGTTTAATGCATTTGCAGAAACTATTGACCCATGCCAACTTGCACAGTTGAAACTTTTTGCATTTGGTAAAATTTCTGTAGTTGGAAGTGGCATGTTAAAATAAACGTCATAAGGCCATCGAAAGTGGAAATACTTCTTGGAGAATTGGTACATGTGCTCCGATGGCCTCGTAGTGCATATGTTTAGTAATTTGTAAAATCATTAGTAGGGGTGAAACAATATGGTAAAAAGCGTATTGCAATATATTGCAATATGGCTGGCCGGTATTGCAATATGTATTGCAATATGCTCTATATACTGACATTTAGCATATCTGACCACTTGTAGTCACTGTTAGGGTTGCATAATTATGCTAAAAAAATGACTAGTCTTTAACACAGACTAGAATGAAATGACAAAAGAAATTAAGAATTATCCATAGAAACAAGTAAATGACTCAGTGACATTTCAAGTCATGTTCTTTTTCAAAAATATTAGCATGTCAACCTTGTCAGCACCCAGAGAAGCCCTCTGTGCTGACAAAAAGTCACCAGTAGTACTGAACAATTACTCAGAGGGCGTACTTGTTTATGTAGAAACCACTCAGGGCTACTATACTGAACTTTGGGAGCACAACAGAGAAGACAGTGCAATGCACTAACTTACTGTTAAACACAAATACTTTCCCGCTTATCTACCAGGGAAAGAACGCGAAATAAGTGTGAGCAAAGTTATAGGAAATGAATAACAAACCCTATTGGTCAAAAATCAGTAATACGGTCGACGGTTACATGTATTTGGAGTTTGTGTCCTCGGCGAATTTGAGGTGGTCACAATTTTACCTTAGAACCGGTGACACCGCTTGTAGAAAAAATATTAAACAACTTTCGCTTTCGTAAATCTTACAGATTGTTGAAAAAACGATCTATTTCTGACCGAATTTTTGGGAAAACCGGACTTTCTAATGCAATTACCAGAAGTTGACATATTGAAGAAATACCGATACGGTTTTTTTTGTTAATCGGTATATCGGTAAACCGTTTCACCACTAATCATTAGTTTGATGTATTTACACAATGTTTTGACTGTAGACTCATAGAAGATCAAATATTTAAATGCTTCAGTTTTTAGCTCACCTGAGCACGAAGTGCTTAAGGTGAGCTATTGTGGTCAATCAATGTCCGTCGTCCGTCTGTCCGACCGTCCGTTCACAATTACAAAAAAATCTTCTCCTCCTAAACTATCAATCAGATTTCAGTCAAACTTCACAGAAATGATCCCTAGGTGATGCACTTTAAAAATACTTCAAAGATTTGAATTCCATGAAGAACTCTGGTTGCCATGGCAACCGAGTGAAAAAACTTTGAAAATCTTCTCGTCCAAAACTGTAAGGGCTAGAGCTTTCATGTTTGGCATGTAGCATCATCTAATAGCGGCAGGCCCTCTACCAAAATACTTCAAATCATGGCTCTAGTGCTGTAATTGGCCCTATGTTGTAGGTTCTCAGATTTCACGTAGAGATAAAGAAGGAAATCTTAGAAAATCTTCTTTTCCCAAACCATAAGGGCTAGAGCTCTCATATTTATCATGTAGCATCATTTAGTGGCCCTATACTGAAATACTTCAAATTATTGCCCTAGCGCAGAAATTGGCCCCATGTTGTGGGGTCTCGTCCAAATGGTAATGGCCAGAGTTTTCATATATGGCATGTAGCATCATCTAGTGGCCCTTTACTAAAATACTTCAAATTATGTCCCTAATGTAAAGAATTGGCCCTATGTTTTGGGTCTCGGATTTCACATAGCAATAAAGAAGGAAATCTTAGAAAAATTTTTTGTCCCAAACCGTAATGGCCAGAGCTTTCATATTTGGCATATAGCATCATCTAGTGGCTTTCTATCAACATACCTCAAATTATGGCCCTAGTGTTGAAAATGGTCCTATGTTGTGGGTTCCTGGATTTCACATAGCGATAAAGAGGGAAATCCTAGAAAATCTTCTTCTCCCAAACCATAAGGGCTAGAGCCTTCATATTTGGCATGTAACATCATATAGTGGCCCTCTACCAGAATACTTCAAATTATGGTCCTGGTGTGAAAGTTAGCCCTATGTTGTTGGTCTCAGATTTCACATAGAGATAAAGAGGGAAATCTTTAAAAGTCTTCTTGTGAGCACTCCTGAGACCACATTTCTTGCTAAGCTGAATTGAAAATTTGTTAGAATGTCTGTCTTAATAAAATCTCACATGAGTCTGAATTGAATGCTTGTTCAGAATATAACTTTGTCATCTCAAGTCGGAACGACTTCAAAATTGGTACGCAAGTTTGTTGTGATATTACCAAGTACTCGGTTCAAGAACAATAACTCTACCTAGCATGGATTTTGAGTAATTCCACTTTGATCTTTATTTTAATAGTATTGTTTGCTTGTCCAGAGTGGAATTTTGAAGTCTAAAGTCAAATTGTTTGTTGCATTGCCAGCCCTTTGCAACTATTATACCTCCTTTACAACTGGTGGTGGGATTGCATATCTTTGGACAATTTGCCGCTCTTGTTTCATCATCATTAGCCTTTGAACCTCAATATTTGGTAATTATAATCTTTGTTGTAGACCTTTGCTGCTTAGTACTCAGGTGAGCGATATAGGACCATCATGGTCCTCATATTTTAAGATATTGAAAGATATGGTGAAAGTCCACAAAGTTCTGAAACACCTCTCATAAAATAGGAAAAAATACATATATATAAAATGGTTTTCAAAATTTCTGTTTGAAAAAAAGATACTGCTTCTGTTCTCATAGTACATGTAAAAAGCTACCATGTGCATTGAAATAAAACCATTAACTCTTTTCCAAAGAGAAAAATTTGGACCAGTCCAAATTGAAAGCAGTTGCAGACTACAATATAAATGTGGCTGAAAAAATGAAATTTGGTTTGGGAACAGTAGAAAACATTGTGGGAAAAGGAGAAAATGCTGGTAACCAGCATTTTCTCCTTTCCCACAATGTTTTCAAAAGACTTTATTGTACACCAGCAAAACGAAATCAGTCCATCTGTCCCTGTGACAGTCAGTGTGTCCATCAGTGTGCCCGTCTGTGTACTATTAATTTTGTGTTGTGAACTTCTACAGTTTTCCTTTATTTGTATTGAAACTTTGCAACATATATTGATCATATATTGAAGATTTTTATGACACAATTTTCAAGTGTCAACTCTTCCTAGTTGAGGAATTATCTCCCCTAGAACTTGACACTTTTTTTCTGCCAAAGCGCCGTCGGGGGTAATAAGTCACCATCAGTGACAGCTCTAGTTTCTTAGGGTCGTTAAAAGTTGTGATTGTATGGTAAAGGGTCAATATTTTCTATAGGGTTTCCTAGTGACATGCACCAACAGAGACGTATGTTTATCTGTGATCGTTCCAGAAAACAGAAGAGAGATTACTTTCATTCAGGCTTTTTACACAGAGAGGTTTTTTTTGATAATCAACATTATGAACTTTTCACCTGATGTAATTACATGTTTAAACAACTTCGAAGAAGGAGCCTGTTTAAAAATTGTTGGAAAGAAACAAAATTTAAATGCTGCCAGCATTTTGTCCTTTTCCTGTAATATTTTGTTGTCTGTTAAAGACTAAGCCTGTCGTTTTTGACAACTTTAATGTTTTGTCTACAATTACTAGTATGTCTTACAATTGTGGTGAATGTTTTCATATGTTTTCAAAAAGTTTTATTCCATGAGGTTGTAAAAATAATCTTGTTCTACATTTTCTTCTGCTCTTTCAACAGTTTAGATAATATATAAACCCAGTTCAGTGCCAAATAAACATAATGGATTTTTTTTTTTCGTACTTGTAAACAATTTTAGTTTGGTAGAGGTTAAACGTTGTTCCATGTTAGGTACTGTTCACTCAATGTATTAGTCTCTAACTGTTTAGAATTCAAAGCATTGTGAACCTTTAGTCACATGGTATTTCTTTCCCTCTTACCCATCTATGGTTTTATTTATAGATTGAGAGAGAATTTATTTGTTAGTACTCTCACACTAGTTCAAACTAACAGCATCAAATAAAAATGTATGATTTTATATGTAAGGTCATACTGTATGTATAAGCCTTTAAGTATAGAAAATGACGTAATATTCTACAGATGCCAACTGTTTAGTTTCTAGTATAAAATGTCACATCATGCAAATCGTATCTAACTTGAGCTTTGGTACTGGTAGCCAGAACATCAACACATGGCCCTTATGGACCTCTTGCACTGTGCCCCACAATCAAACGAGATGTAGAAATTACATGCAAGTGTTTCTAGAAAAGGAACTAATCAGCTGTATAGGATCATGCAGTCTTTCTGTTCTCAAATGGGCATGGACATTTATCTCCCTTTAGTAGAAATATTCTTGAAAAAATATCCTTTTGATTTGAACATTTGGGTCTTATTTTCTTATCAAAGATTTTGGGCTTATTTTCTCCAGAGAGATATTTTTGCAGTATAGACTTTTACCAACAAGTTTCACTTTTCATTCAACTATGGATCACTTTCCAGTATGTGTGAGGCAGTAGAGTGATACAGGCTCATCATGGCTCTCTTTGTGTACATGTCACAGTGACATAGACAATACACAGCACATAATTATCTTTATAATACATTCCTGGACATTCTTCACTACCAGGAAGAGAGAGAAAGAGAGAGAGACAGAGAGAGAGAGAGAAAGAGAAAGTATGTTGACTTTCTATTTACACTGCATGTTACTTTGCTACTGAGACTCCACCTTTTATTGCATGTTTTATTTGGATTTTAAGAGTTTTCTATTATGTTGAAGATGACAAGGTCTTTTGATGTGAAACCCTTTCCTAAAAATATGTTTTTGACTCTAAAAAGCTCAACAAATCTTACGACCACAAATTCAAAATTGATACAACTGAGTTTATATTCTGTGATGAGGTAAAAATCGATGTTGGAAAAGGAGAAAAAGCTGGTTACCAGTATTTTCAATTTTTTCCAAAATGTTTTCAAACGCATTCTCTGTCATGGTCATCAAAACTCATCAGTATCATCATTTCGTAAATGGTTATTCAAGCCAATGAATCATTTTCCAGACAATACCAAGATTATTATGACCCTATAAATTGGTTTTTGAAAATACTGTGGAAATAAAGATGACCAGAATTTTCTGCTGTTCCCACAATATTTGGTATTCTGGACCAGGGCACTAGATAAGAGGGAGTGATGGTATTCTAAATCCATTATTTCTCTTCAAAACCCTATGTGTGGTACTCATTAGAATCGTCTTGATAAGACAATACTAATGAGTACCCATAACATACGGTTAAGTAGAGAATAACTAATATTTTCAATTATGAAACCAAAATTACTCCCTCTATCTGGAGCTCTGCTATCAAAAAACATTAACACCATGTGAGCCATGATTGATATGGTCTGCAAATGTTCTGGATCTGGAAGATCCAAAATATTTTTATTTGATGAGTTGTTAACCCGCAGAATACTTTCACAACTTTAGTTGCTTGCACGGCCTGTGACAATCAAAATCACAAAATCTGCAGTCTGACCTCTCAATCTCATTGTCTTGTTGCTGACATATTCTTGACAGAATCAACCTGGAAATTGCACTTAGTGATATTTGGGTCTTGTTTCTTCCCTCTAAAGTTGTATGTTGGGTATTGGCTACTTCATTTAACCTGATCCTGGCCTGTATCCTGAATATAATAAATAGAACTTCAAGTATTACTCGGAAAGTTATAAATTACATACAGGGTAATTAAGGAGCTTATATATACAGGTAATCAATTTAACCCATAGCCTGCTTAAGGTGCTTTAGCGATAAGAGAAGATCAAGATCAGACTGCTAAAAACCTGCAGTCTAGATATTTCTCCCAAAAAGAAAATTTGAAATTTGCAATTTTTGCTTCTTTCACTATTAACTGGAAGGTCTCAACTACTTATCTAGTACATGTATTAAGATTTGTTTGGGGTAAACAGCAAGAAATATTTCTGAGACAATTCAGGACATACGGTATGCTGAGCCAATTGCCAAGAGTAAAAATAGAATATTAATTTATGTAAATGACTTTGCGTCAGGTTAAATGAAGTAGATAATACCTATATTAAATCTTGACTATACTCTAAGATCAGTTTCATGATTTTTTAGGAGAGCTAGCTTGGATCTAGATTTTAATATTTAATTAAAGTTCAAACAGGTGCTGAAAGTAAACAAAGAAAAATAAAATCTAAAACTTGATTAAAAGTTGCCACCCTATCTACTTTTCACAAGCAACTTACTCTTGGACTGAGAATAACTGAGTGTCATCTTCGCACTAACTGTCAGACCTGAACTTTAACCCTTTACTCCATAGATACTCATTTTGACGCATCAGCAACAGAAAGCTTTTGAAAACATTGTGGGAAAAGGAGACATTGCTCATAATGAGCAATGTCTCCTTTTCCCACAATGTTTTCCACTCAATCAGATATTTGTATCCTCATTTATCCATGTTTTTGACATCATATCTTTATTTGCTGTTGAAATGGAAGAGCCTTAACTTGGCATATTAGGTAAAGGGTTAACTGGCCGGAGTTAATTTTAGATGTATTTACTGTCCATTGTTTTCTTTTTGACCCTAAAGGCCTTTTGATTTATGTTGTGCCTTAATTAATGTCATAGAAACTGAGTTTTTATTTCTTCCTTTTTGCTTTATTTCAACTTAAAGTATTTTATATTTTCCTTACATGTTTTGAATGTATCTTGTTGCTTAATGTCCAAAACTAGTTACTGTCTTGGTTGGACTTTGAATAAAGTTTGATTTGGTGGATTAGATGACTTAAACTGAGACTTAGCTATTTTATTATTTTCTTCTTTGTAAGAATAGTATTCATTCTGATAAGATGAATTTTTTAACACTTGAAGTCCAAACAGATTGAATGTTAATTCCAGTCAAGACCCAAGTAAAATCAAACATTCATTAACCCTACCAAACAAGAAAATTTTAGACTGGAGCAAATTGAAAGCATGTACAAACTGCAAAATGAAATGACTAAAACAGTGAAATTGTGACCGGTCTCCCAAAAAGGGACCATCTGGGAACTCCGAACATCAATTAGATGAAAACGCATCAACGATAATGCAGGTCAGTTTACGTTGATAGTTAAAAAATAATTGTATAACAAGGTAAAATGTCCACTATTCACACAGACAGTATCATAAAAGCATAAAGTGTCAACTCTGGTCAGACTGCGCACTCTGACCAGGGTTGACACTTTTCATAGTTCCTAGATGGTCCCTTTTTGCGTGACTGATCACAATTTGTTCTGGGAAGGGTAGAAATCTAGAAAACATGTAACCATCATTTTTGCCTTTGCCCACAGTATTTTCTAAAGGTTTCTTTCTTGGGCTTGTTTCAAGTCTGGACTGTGTGGTAAAGGCTAACCATAGGTTGGCACTCACATTCAGAATGTGGATGGTTAGGATAGGTACTTGCTTTATACAGGTAAAACTCGAACAAACTGACATAAAATTGAACTCTAAGGGAGGAATAATTAAAGATAGAGTATTTTTATCATCACATGTGGTAGGACAGAATGCAGATTTTATTTAATGGTAAATGTTGGATTTAACCCTTTGAATACCATAGTGAAAACAAGAAGCTTTATTGTAGATGACAAGGATCAAATTCAGAGTGCACAGAGAGGGCATTCTAGATCAATATCATCTGCAACTAAATATCAATTCAAACCACCAAAATCATGTTTATTTCAGGTATTTTTTAAAGACACCATAAATCTATAACGCTTTATAAAGACATGAAAATCTTTGACATGGTTCTGTTTCAGTAATTCAACAGTTCTGTTAAATTTAGAAATGAAATATGTATTTTATGTTATTCTTCTAGTAAAAAGAATTTTGGAATGGGATATTAGGCTAGATTTTGACAAAGACTTTTAGGCAATGGTCTCTTTCTTACTTTTAGAATGCAGTGCACAGCGTTACAGCCTTTTGCAGACAGTGGAGACAATATCAGATAGCAAAAAAAATGTGGAACAGGATCCCTGTTCCCTGTCCATTCCATGTGCTTTTTGCATACTGTAGGTTTTAGATTTTAACTGAGATATTGTAAGAAATACAGTATTTACATGTTTGAAAGTGATATATTTTAACCCTTAGGCTGCTAAGCACAACTCACTGACCTTTTGCAGACAAAGTAGATCTATATCAGACTGCACAGAACATGCAGTCTGATCTTGGATCTACGCAGCCCAATAAGGAGATATTATTCCCCAAAACATGACTTTGAAAAAGCAATGATTGGCTCTTTACTAAAGAACTAAAAATGTGATAGAAAACTATGTCAACTTATTATTCAATTGTGGAAGACGTGACACAGAAAAATTCTTGCATGGTAGAACTACTTCTTTGCTTAGTAACAGTTTTAGGAGACAGCAATTTGAAATTTTCCTGTTTGATCACATTATGACTAGAAGATCAGGAAAAAAAAAAAGCAAAATCTAGGCGTATAGTAAATTAAGCAGGTTGAAAATATCTGTACCACCTCCATAGCAGTCTAGGGCCCAGTTTCACCAAGGTAAGTAAATACAAACAAAATTTGGGTAAGTTTCAGGTAACTATAGCATAGTGGCAATAATCTGCTACAAGATACATGAAAAAATCATGGTAGTTTTCATGTGTCTCTTGGCAGATCAACGCCACTACACTGAAGTTACGTAAAACATACACATATTTTGTTTGTAACTACCTTAGTGAAACGGCGCCGAGGTGTTTATTATCTATTCATATTTCAACTTGCATAATAGTTCAAGACAACATAGGAAACAGGGAACTGATGAAAAATAGCTCAGCAGGCACATAAACAGGCATCTCTGAAATAATTCTTGAGCTTCGATTTCAAGTTTGTAAGTCCCATCCCATTTCTTGCTTTTTGACTATCTATCACACAACAGAATTTAAACCTGACCAAATTGGAAGCATTTGCAAATGACAAATGTGATCCAATTGTTGAGACCTGTGATTCAAACGATTATAAGGAATGAAAGAAAAATAAATGGCTAAGTTTGTTAGTTATGTTATCTGGAATGTCTGTCGCAAATTCTTTTGAATGTAACAATATTTTCTGACATGCAGTTTTTTTTTATGTTGTTGTTGTTTCTGTCTGTATCTTTACTTTTCTTCAGGAGTATGCAGTCTCATTACTTGCTTTCCAAAATGCAAAGGTAATTATCGTGTTTAGTTGCTCATCTAAGTTTTGCATGCACTTTTTGCTTTTGTTTGTGTGATAGAGGAATCGGTCCTATATGCTGAGTAATTCAGGTATAATTATTCTGAGTAACAATCCAAAAGTGTTATGTTTTTACTTGTCAGAATGCATTTTCTTCATGTCCAACAAAGTTTCTCATGGACGATGACAAATATGAATGGTTACCAGCATTTTCTCCTTTCCAAAAGTGGTCTCATAAATCTTTACCAAACAACGAAATTTTAGACTGGTCCGAATTGAAATCATTTGCTGACAACTAAACAAAGGTCACTGAAAAATTGAAATCAGCTTTGGGAGGGGTTGAAAAGATTGTGGAACAAGGAGAAAATGCTGGTTACCAGCATTTTCACCTTTTCCCACAATGTTTTCAAAAGGCGTCTTTCACGGGGTCATTAAAAGTTGGGATTGTTTTGGAAAAGGTTAAGAGGCCAATTTCAAGGGTTGTTAAACACAAGATTTTAGGTGCTGATCTCTTGTGTTTCCTTACAAACTCTTGCTTTTCGGATTCTTACAGGCTAAACTTAGTAAACAGATTTCATCCTAATCTTCAATTAAACCCCAAACCTCATTTTCCCCTTTTCAAACAAATTTTCTAAAGCTTAATTTTCTTCACAGGGTTGTTGCAACTCTAGATTTTGTGTGAAAGCGTTAATGAGACTTTATTACTTTTTGACATGCTTAATAAACAACAAAAGTGCTTTATATGGGTGCCAACACTTGCTGAAGTTGCTGAATCAGAGAAAATTTTATGTTAAAAAGGTGCCTATATAATTTACCAAAAGAAAAAAAAAAACCCAACTTTTTACAGGTTTCTTCCCTATTTCATGGTTAGCAACTAGCTCAAGTTTGAAGTTAAGTTAACAACTCAAGTTTGGAATAAAAATCCGAAAAGAAAAGTCAAAGTTTCAACACATCACAATGATACAGATGATACATTAGGCTTATGACCAAACTGGGACATTTACCTTATGAACTTAATTTAAATACTTATCATATTTAGAAATGATAAATCCTAACAAATTCAAGTACTGATGTTTGTATTTTATGATAGTTACACATCAGTGGATTGAATAATAAGTATGATTCCTGGTTCTTGTCTGTACTACATAATGCAGTCGAGTAGTTGTTTGTCATTCTTTTAGCTTTAAAATAATTTCAATGTAAAATTCGTGTTTACAGTTTAGTATGCATGTCATGCACATTGTATGTTATGTCCTGTGTTATCACTAATTGGCTTGTGATCAATCCTGTAGCTAGCAGTCCTGTTTTTGAATGGTCCTATTGAAGAAGCTAAATTCTGAAAACATTCTTAAATATGGAAATGCTGATAAGCAGCATTTCTCCTCTTTACCAATGTTTCCAACCCTTTTAGTGATTATATCGTTTAGTCTAAACTGATGTCGTTTGTTGTCTGCAAATGATCCAAATGTGGACAATTCTTAAAGTCTGTTGTCTGGTAGAGAGTTAAATACTCTCAAGATGCAAGTATTCAGTCTAGAGATTTGGTATCATGAATATAAATGTTTTGTAATCTGTCTGAAACTAATCCCATCACTTCTGCCATATTCGTTTTTTTTGTTTGCAAATAATTTGAAATTGGACAAGTCCAAAAGTGTGGTTTTTGGGAAAGAGTTAAAATTGAATCATAGATATGTTAAGTCATTGCCACAAGTATCCAGTGATCATGACATAATCTTTATTTTCTCACATGCCCCCATTCTGTTGCTAAAAGTTACTGTCTAGACAGCCATCTGTAATAAATCTCTTGGATTTACAGGGTCCTACATGTTTCCATTTGTATGTGTTCTGTTTGTCGAGGGCCAGAAAAATGCAGACCATTTATGATAGACTATAAACCATTGGCTGGGATTAGAGACTGGCGTGCTATTGCATTTCAGATAGGAATTACCATTAGCATAGTCCTGTAGTTACTCACTGTAGCCCACTTTCATACATACACTGGTAATTTTTTTATGCTTTTGCAGTAGACAGCTTTTAAAATGATTCAGAAAAGTAGTGACAGTGTTTTACTCGCCCAATCTCCTGTTTGTAAGATATTTTCAGTATCATACCAAATTCACTTTTTGTTATCCTTTATAGTTCTGTTCCTTATTTGTCTCTAAGTGTCTGACTCATCAGAGGCAGTAAATTTCAGCTCCATTGGCCAAAGGCCAGTCAAATGGCTTATGTCATGACCCAGTGTCTGTCATCCAGCCATACATATATAGGTGTGTCAATTAACTATGATTTTAAACATCTCTGAAACTACCCATTCAATTTTGATCAAACTGTACAGAAATAATCCTGCCATGGTCCTCTCCAGAATTCCTTGAAAGAATTTGATTCCTCCAAAAACTTTGGTTGTCATGGCAATAAAACTGAAAAAAATATTGGAAATCTTCAACATCTTCATGTCTGAAACCACAAGGCCTAGGGCTTCCAAATTTGGCATGTACCTTAATCTAGTAGACCTCTATCAAGTTTTTTTCAAATTAGCCTCATCAGGTCAAATTTGATGCCCTGTGAGCATTTGATGTACATAAAATAGTGTTTCTTTCCGTATGGTAACTTGCAGCACAGAGCCAATGAAAACGTGAAGACTAGACTTTGCATTTAGCATTTTATACCTAAGTGCATTATTTCTGAGAATGGAGAATACATAATACTTTAATGTTAGGACTAGCTGTATGATCTCAATTTATTTTGTGTCTGTTGGGAACGCCTTAAGCCGTGGCGCCAATACGTCACACGTCGTCGTAATGTCCTGTGTGACATTATTGTTTGGTAAAACAAGATTTGAAATAAGGTAGTAAAGCAGTAAACCGGCAAGACGCCAAGTTCGTTTTCATCTCCAAACTTTAAATAGAATAACCATATTTTTTGGTGCTGTGACCAGGATAGAAATGCAGCTGAACAAACTTCTAATATAACGCGAAGCACAACATCCCATTATTGCGATAAGTTTAGAGAAAATAGAGGATGAAGATTTATCGAACTCCAGCCGAAGAAAACTTTTGCAGATAGTAGAGGATAAACTCGAGGCAGTTAGAATTCTCAACGAGAAGATTGCAAATCATGCCGATGTCGCAGATTTAGTAACAGAATTAGTCAGTAGCGAGCAGTACATTATCGATCTGGAGCTAAAACTCGACATCATCAGAGAGAAAGGTTCGAATTGTAATGAGAATCAAAATAGCCAAGAGGACCGAACATGTACACTGGACCGTTCTACACAGCAATCATCACAGGTGAGCTTAGACAGTAGCGCTTCCTATCATAAACTACCAAAACTAACTTTACCTCACTTCAACGGAAATATTACCGAGTGGCAGTCATTTTGGGATTGCCTTGAGTCCTGCTTTGAATACTGCTCTATCCGACGTCCAGAAATTTCAGCTACTTACGCTCGTTATTGCACGACGAAGCTGCGTCCTGTATTGCGGGATTTCAACTGACACACGCAAATTACAGAAAAGCTGTAGATTTGTTGGAAGAATGCTTTGGTCAATCTCACAAGATCATCAGCGCATATATGAAGTCATTATTAGAATTACCGCGACCGGAAAACAGTACGCATAGCCTGCAATGTTTAAATGACAAACTAGAAACATTAATTAGAGGTTTAGAATCCCTTGGTCAGTGCTAAGAATCGTACGGTGATCTCTCGGTTCCAATTATATGCGAGAAACTTTCAAACAACTTGAAACGTAACATGGCTCGAGATCATGGCAACAGACAATGGAAACTAAACGAACTTCGAGACGCAATCCAGAAGGAAGTAAATATTTTGCAGGAAGGAGAGACTACTGAGACAATTGAGGTGCATTTTCCCACCGCGTCATTTTTTACAGGAAGCAGAAATTCGCCACAGAAACAGAAGAAAAAAGCTAGACATACAGTAGACCAAGCAAAATCGTTCGGTCAGAAAACAACATGCCCATTCTGTGGAGACCAACACTCGCCAATAGATTGTAAAAATGTTGAGACTGTAGAAAAAAGACTCAAGTGTGTGAAAGACAAAAGACTCTGTTTTAATTGCTTAGGTGAAGGCTATCAGATCGTTAGATGTAAATCATGCTTCAGGTGCCGACATTGCCAACGTAAACATCACACTTCCATCTGTCTTCAGAAAACAACAAATTCGTTAAACACTGACGCAACACCTTTCCAGCTCGAAGCAAAGGGTCTACATAATGCCACAGTGCTACATTCTACGACTCATCCCCGCCAAAATGTCTTTCTGAAGACCGCCGTAACAAAAGTCAGCTCTTCGAACTTTACTCAAGAAGCACACATACTGTTTGATGAGGGAGCACAGAGATCTTTCATTTCGCAAAAGCTTGCCGACGATCTTCAGCTCAACCCAACGGGAACAGAAATTGTTAATTTGGCATCTTTTGGGCAAGAGTCACAAGATGTCCGACATATAGAAACTGCAACAGTTTATTTGATAACAGACAGAAATGAGAAAATTGCGATCAATGTACTTATCGTTCCTACAATCGCCATACCCCTTAGTAACATTCAAAGGGAAGTCAAAACACTGAAATACCTACGCAGACTAAAATGAGCCCACCTAGTGACAGATGAAGATGACTTTGAAATTTCCCTTCTCATAGGCGCAGATTCATATTGGAAAATTGTGCACAATCGTGTCATTAGGGGGAAAGGACCGACCGCTGTACAGTCCAAAATAGGTTATTTGCTTTCTGGTCCAATGCCAATTAACAAAGAGAATAATAAAGTGGCTCAAAACATGATGAATGTGATTACATCACCACCAAATCCCTTTGATTTGGAACGGTTCTGGAAGTTAGAATCACTTGGTATTACACCGGAAGAAGAAGCAGCAGATCCAAGTGATTTAAAATTGTACATGGACACATGTATTTCGTATAGCGAGGGTAAATACAATGCAAAACTGCAATGGAAAGAAGAACACCCACCACTACCGACGAATTATGCCGTGGCATTAAAACGTACAGAAAGCATGATTCGCAGGCTACGTAAGGAGCCCTGTTTGTTTGAGAAATATGGAGAAAATAATCAACGAGCAGGTTAAACGTGAGTTCATAGAAGAAGTAAGCCACAGCAGTGTTCTGAACCACCAAGTGCACTACATTCCCCATAATGGAGTGAAGAAAGGTTCTGTCACTACGCCCATACGAAGAGTTTATGATTGCAGCTGCCGTCAGTCCGCTGATAAGCCCAGCCTAAATGACTGCTTGAAGTCAACGCCACCGGAACTCAATGATTTAACCGGTATTCTTATACGCTTCCGGCTGAATAAATACGCCAATACCACAGACATAGAAAGGCATTCCTCCACGTCTCATTGCATGAGAAAGACCGAGATGTGACAAGATTTCTGTGGCTGAAAGATCCCAGTAACCCCGAGAGTTCTATGACAACCTATAGATTCAAAGCAGTTCTGTTTGGTGCGACATGTTCTCCATTCATCCTGTGCGCAACTATACATATGGAAAACACCCATATGTGATTTTACTGTGTATTCTACAAAGGTTTAATCTGAGACTGTGTTAAGTGTTCACTTGTGCATAATTTACTTAATTTACTTGAGTCCTAATTACTAGAGTTAAATTTTCGACAGTTTTAAGAAATTTCATTCATTTTAGAATTTTGCATGTGCAGTTTATATTGTAAACTTTTCGCGGCCCCGAGAATGTCGGTTCCGAACGCCTTAAGCCGTGCGACGTTGTGGCGCCATCGCGCCAATACGTCGCATGTCGTTACGTAATGTCCTGTGTGACATTATTGTTTGGTAAAACAAGATTTGAAATAAGGTAGTAAAGCAGTAAACCGGCAAATGCTGAGTTCGTTTTCATCTCCAAACTTTAAATAGAATAACCATAGTGTCGTTCAGTAGTCTTTATTCAGTCCTCATCTTACCAAATTATTTCAAACTTGGTTGATAAACACAAAATGGTGAAATATCATTGCAATATACTGTTAGTGATTAAAATAATGTTAATAATGTAAAAGACAAATACAGTGGCAAAAAACATTTTGTCTGGAGAGCCGGACCAGAATTCAAAATGATAATTTAAGGCATTTGACGCCAGTTTCAAATTACTTCCATATGTCTTGACTCTTTATGAATGACAACCATTTAGGTCTGATCAAATTGAAAGTATTGTAGAGAGAAATCCAAATAGCTTACAACAGAAAACAGATATAAAACCAAGAGGATTTTGCCTGACTACAACCAAAGCATAAATGAAAGTGATAGTAGTTAGACATGTCCCAAAGGGTTCCATTTAACCCATTACCAAATGACAATATTTTAGACTGGTTCAAATTGAAAGCATTTGCAGACGACAAAATAAAGGTGACTGAAAAATACAATTTGTTCTGGGAAGGGTAGAAAACACTGTAGGAAAAGGAGAAAATGCTGATTACCAGCATTTTCTCCTTTTCCTACCGTGTTTTCAAAAGGCTTCTTTCTCAGGGACATCAAAAGTAGGGATTGTGTGGTAATGGGTTAACCCATTACCACACAGTCCCAACTTTTAACGACCCAGTTTAAAGAAGCCTTTTGAAAACATTGTGGGAAAAGGAGAAAATGCTGGTAATCAGCATTCTCTCCTTTTACCCACAATGTTTTACTACCCTCTCAAAGAATATTTGCACCATTTGAGTCACGTTAAAATTGTGGTCTGCAAATGCTTTCAATTTGGACAAGGCCTAAATTTTGTCGTCTGGTAAAGAGTTTAAGCATTGGTAACAAAAGACTTCTTCCTCAGAGTTGTTTAAACATTAGATTGTTTGGCAAGGGGTTTACTCCTTCCCAAACAAGCCCTGGTTTTTACGTGTCTGCAGTACAAGTCGTTAGAAAACACTGTGGGAAAAAGGAGAAATTGCTCGTTATGAGCAATTTCTCCTTTTCCCACAGTGTTTTCTAGCCTATCGGAAAACTTTCTGCCATTCTCATCAAATTCAAAATTGTCATCTGCAAACACTTTTGAGTTGGGGACACAGTCTAAAATTTGTCATTTGGGAAAGGGTTAATGAACAATAAATTGCTGTCAGTTTATGGCAGAATAGTTAAACTACTCTATTTTTAATCGGGAGGTGTGAACCAGACGATTAGAGATACCACAAATTTCGAAAACCCATCTGATGAGGGCAAACAGATCTAGTTAAGAAAAGTTACTTAGTTCGGTTAGTGAAAGCCTTAACCCATTACCACACAATCCCTACTGTGATGCCCTTGAGAAAGAAGCCTTTAGATGCTGGTAACCAGCATTTTCTCCTTTTCCCACAATGTTTTCTACCCTTCACAAAACTAATTTCAAATTTTCAGTCACTTTCATTTTGTCGTCTGCAAATGCTTTCGATTTGGACCAGCCTAAATTATTGTCGTTTGGTAATCATAGTTAACTATGATTCTTTCCATAAAAGTGCAAGGTTTCTTTTGTCTGGAAAGCTAGCCATTTATCAGTGTTTGAGGTGATAAATATTGACATCTTGATTCCCCCTTCTATTTTTCTGCTTAATGCCATGGACGACCTCTAGATTTCGTGCCATTTATGTTTGAGACCATAACTAAGGTAAATAGCGCCTAAGATATCGTGTGACGGTACTAAAATGGGACCAGGGTCTGTATTCATCAACCATTCTTAAGAACATTCTTTGTCTTATTCTTCAAGATTTTCTGACTGTGAAAGTAACAGAATTTCTGATTGGCTAAACCATATGGTTTAGCCAATCAGAAGTTCTGTTATTTTCACAATAACAAAATTCTGAAGAATAAGACTAAAAATGTTCTTAAAGGTGGCCCTTCAGATTTTGGGACGAAAATTTTACAAAAATGCAAAAAAAATCATCATAGCCTTTTAATTTGCGTTCATAAAACCCCAGCAGTCGAAAACCATCCGATAACACGAGAAATTGGAGATTTATTACAGACCAGGTTGACACCAGCGGGAGACACATTCTGTTTTTAGATTATCGATTCTCTCATTTAAATACAGGAAAATACAGACAAAGCTTTAAACATCCTTCAGAAGAAAACATTATGGAAAATAATTATTACATGTTTGTTATGTAATGGAATTTAAGCATTAATAGTCGTGTGCCAGTCACTTGACATTCCCAAAATGCTTTACTGATGTTTGGCGCGAAATCTAAAAATAGCTTAAGAGGCTACTTAGCCTTTTTAGGGGATACCATCAAAAAAAATTTTTTTTTGTAATTTTATGCTTCTTAATTATTGATGATTTGTATTGTTTTTTCATATAAATTTCAATAATATATATATATTTTAATTTGGTGTGATGTGAAAATTCTAAATACCCACCTTTAAGAATGGTTGGTGAATACAGACCCAGTTTTATGAAGGCAGTCTTCATCCATTCCATGAAGACTCATTTTAAGTCTTACGAACGAAGTCCGTAACAAAGAAACAAATGAATAAATGCATGGCAGAAATAAGGATCGGAGCGGGATTCAAACTCCGAACTCCCGGACGCAAAGCCAATACCCTAACCACTGAGCCAAAGAGATATCTCCCTGACGCAGTAGCCAGGTATTGTATTTAAATCGGGAGTAAGCCATGCAGGAAGGAGTGGTCTCCTGTAACACACCCCCTCTTAAAGTCATCATTTATTGATGACTCAAAGCCTTATTAGGCAGGAAGTCCGATTTTGGACAACAAATGGGATTTATGGCTCAATGGCCAATCCCGGACGAGCCCCCATCTTACGAACGAAGTCCGTAACAAAGAAACAAATGAATAAATGCATGGCAGAAATAAGGATCGGAGCGGGATTCGAACTCCGAACTCCTGGACGCAAAGCCAATACCCTAACCACTGAGCCAAAGAGATATCTCCCTGACGCAGTAGCCAGGTATTGTATTTAAATTGGGAGTAAGCCATGCAGGAAGGAGTGGTCTCCCGTAACATAAGTAAGCAACTTTATTGAAATTTAAGGCCCCAGACTTTATGCATCTTCATGATGAGTTATACATGTACCGAAAAGTTTATCTCATTTATGGATCCAGATGATCCTGTTTGTGTAACAGGAGACAGTCATGAAGTAGGGTGGTCTTGTAACGATAGTAGACTAGTTAGTTCAGAAGAAGTGCCTTATTTATGCATAAAATATTATTTATCAATAGGCAGATGTGTCAGTTAAACTTTGTAGAACAAATTAAAATGGCATTTCAGCTCTTTTATTTCCTGGTTTTTATGCCGTTTCAACGGTATTTATCGATACAACTCTTTTCTAACACAAGTATTTAGAAAAAAAATGATTATGGCTAGATAGAAGCCATAGTTCGCTTTGAAGGGATTTTTTTTGTTCTGTGTATTGATTATACCCTCGCAAAAGAAATGTTTTCGATGGTATACTGGAGTCAGCCTGTCCGTCTGTGTACCTGTCTGTCTGTGTGTCTGTCTGTGTACAAAATACATGTACTAGTAATTTAGTGTCATGAACTCCTCCTACAGTTTTCCTTCAATTGTATTGAAACTTTGCACATATACTGATCATATATTGAAGATTTACAAGAAGCAATATGCAAATGTCAACTCTTCCTAGTTGAGGAATTATCTCCCCTTGAACTTGACACTTTTTTCTGTCAAAGCGCTGACAGGGGTATTAACCCTTTACCCCTTAAGGCATTTCTATGGTATCTCTAATCGACCCAAAATAACAGCAAGGATGGAGCCGTTTCTTATGTGTATATGACACCTTTTGATAGCGCAGAAAACATTGTGACAAAAAATGAAATTGCTTGTCATGAGCAATTTCACCTTTTGCCACAATGTTTTCCGAAGGCTCCTACAAGCAATGGGTAGAAATGAGTATCTATGGAGTAAAGGATTAAGTCACATTAAGTGACAGCTCTAGTTTTATGCTTTAATTTTTTAAAAGAAAGGTTTTTTCTGAAATTTGTCTGAATGTCATAAAGCTTACAACCATTCTTTACAGGTTTTTTTTTTTTTTAAACTATGATACAATATGCAAAAAAATTCACAAAAGCATGGATACTGTTTCTCAACAATGTGGAGACTTTGTTAGTCAATGTATAACTGCATTTAACAAGCAATCTCCTTTTCACTAAAACATTTTTCGTAAGCTCTCAGCTTCAAAAGAGGTACATTCAGGCCATCTTTTTCGCAGCTGTAGTTTTACTCTTTTGGTGTTGCTAGAAGGAAAGCAACCATTTTTAGATTTAATCAAAGCGTTGAATTGCTGGAGTGATATATTTGTCACGGAAGCCATTGTGTGGAATTAATAATTCGAAAGAAAAATAGAAATACAGTATTTAGGAGAAGTCAAGAGTAACGTTCCTTGCCAGTGGAATGCATTATGGATAGAGAGAGAGAAACCATGTAAATATTTCAAATAAAACTAAGTTTGTATCAGAAAACTATGATTTTTAGATATCTTTGACCAGAAAGATTTCATTCCCAAAATTATAGTCAATTTTTTCGATCTGTAGATATTCATGTACAATCAAATGGAGTAGCTAGCAAGCATTGGACAAACAAGCCAAGATACGAACTGGTTTTGGAATTAAAAAGTCCAGGACCAAGCCATCAGTACACAGATTTTGAGTATATCACTGTGCCAATAGAAGGCTATAAGCGAGGGAAGCTATCTTCCATCAAATATTGGTATTTCCACGATCGAGGGCTTCACCCAGTTTATTCAAACATACGATTTTCTATTACATGTCAAAGTGCTACAGAAAAACTCATTTGTCTGAGGAAAAAATCATTTTAATTGGGTTTATTTCCTTCGGCTTTGCACAAAATACGATACATGGTCTTCAACTTAGTTCAATACTGAACTCAAAGTGGTATTGTCTTCGACAAATGCCACAAAAAGTACAGTTCCACTGCAAACTGGAAATAGTGTTGGACAATTTAGTATATCTGAGGTAGCAGGAGATGTAGATCCAGCTGGGATCAAATAGCATTTATCTTGTTGTCTGACCTTGATCTATACTGTCTGTTAAAAGCTATTTCAGTCACCATCAGAAGTGCAGGGGTTAAAACTCCTCCCTATATTGTATTAGGTTCTGTTGTCTGGGCAACAGCAATAAATCATAGAGTTGCTGGTTATTTAAGGTGTCAATTGTCTCCCATAGGTATTTTCTGGTAGTACAATGTGACAAGTTTTTCCAGAGTGGCATTGTCCTTTATCTAACCCTTTGTCGCACAATGCTGACTTTTAACAACTTTTAGAAAGAAGGCTTTTAAAAACACTGTCGGAAAAGGAGAAAATGGTGGTAACCAGCATTATTCTTTTTTGCCCACAATGTTTTCAAGACAAGTTGCGCCATTTGAGCTGCACTGAAATTGTTGTCCGCAAATGCTCTCAGTTTGAACAAGGCTATTTTGATGTCTGGTAAAAGAGCTAACTCATTATCAGATGACAAAATTTTAGATTTGTCCAAATCGAAAGCATTGGCAGACTACAAAATAAAAGTGACTGAAAATTTGAAATTTGTTTTGTGAAGGGTAGAAAACATTGTGGGAAAAGGAGAAAATGCTGGTTACCAGCATTTTTTCCTTTTCCCACAAGGTTTTCTAAAGGCTTCCTTCCCAGGGTCGTCAAAAAAAGGGATTGTGTGGTAAAGAGTTAATGTCCATAAGATCAGTCTGAACTATTGTCCAGGTTACTTGTATATTTATTCTAATATTTTACAGGAGTTTGAGATTTTGCATTTCTAAAACAATTTATAACATGTCTGTGGCTTGGAAAAATTACTTTTTGGTGTGACCAGATTAATTCCAGATCTATATTTTGTATTTTGTTTCTGCAAAGATAGAATTTCAGAAATTGTCCAACAAGATCACACAACCTTCAATTTTCCTCAAAATTTTCTGTTGTCAGCTAACCACCAGTATAACAAAATGTCATTGGTTCTATATTGATATAACAATTGATTCCATTTGGTATTTCTGTCATAAAAGTCTGGAAAATGTTGTGGGTAAGGGATTCAGATTCTTTCTTGCAAGCAATTGCTCCTATTCAAAATTTTTCCAAAGGGTAAACCTTCTCCCCAACCGCTTTAGGTTTTTGTTGTATGGACAATTATTGATAACAGTAAGTCACCAAGCTTTTGGAATAATACAGAATGACAGTTGTTTTCCATTGGTATTTTCTCTATTGGTCACAGGGGATCTCTGGATTGCCTGACATTTTCCGTTAGGTGATAAACAATTTCAAAAAGCCTTGCAGTGTCACAATTGTTGCCAATAGGTAATCCTGCAAAACCAGTTGTGTCAAAGAAATTTTCCTTTTCCGAGAAAGTTTTCTAAAGCTTTTAAACTTCTTCCCAAATGTAATAGGTTTTATCATCTGGAAAACAATTGGTAACAATAAATCACTGTGTTGTTGGTAAATGGTAACACAGGGTGACAATTACTGTTCCCCATTTGTATTTCCCTGTTTGTCCTAAAGGACCTTTGACTCTAATTAATTACCACAGGACAAAAATGTAGACTTGTACAATTTGATAGCATTTGCAGACGATAAATTAAAATTTTTAATGCGGTTCAAAAAATGGAATTGGCCTTCCATAGGGTTGAAAACATTGTCGGAAAAGGAGAAAATGCTGGTGACCAGCATTTTCTCCTTTTACCACAAAGTTTGAAAGCCTTTCCTTCTTAGGGTTGTTAAAACTGGGTATTGTAAAGGGTTAACCCTTTCCCAAACAATCCCTGGTTTTTACGGGTCTGGAAAAGTAGCCTTTTGAAAACATTGTGGGAAAAGGAGAAAATGCTGGTAACCAGCATTTTCTCCTTTTCCCACGATGTTTTCTACCCTATCATAGACAGAAATCATCTTTTCAGCCAGAGTTGAATTGTTGTAAATGCTTTCAATTTGGTCTAGTCCAACTTTGTAAGTTTGTCGTTTGGGAAAGGGTTAAATGGACTGACGTCTTCTCTTAGACAAAAGTCACAGGAAAGAGGCTTAAGCTTGTGGTTTCCCTTTTCTGGGAGATATTTTTCTGCAACAACTTTCTTGTTTTGTTTTAGAAGATCACGATTTCTTGAAGAATGGAGAAAAATGTATGACAGTACATTTTTGTTTTCTATTTTCAGGAAAGCCTTCAGGGCTTATGAGGAAAGCTGGGACAGAAGACTTGGCCTCATGTGTTGTTGTGTGGAGAGAAAAGGAAGGAATAAGGTTTGTACATTTTTTTGAGTTTTTGTACTTGTGCATGCAACTTTTAGAATTTGGATAATGCAAGCGTTATGATTTTAATCTATTTCACTGACAAGCCCCTTCAGGTATATATGTGCTGTTTTGTGAAAAACTTGTTTAGCAATGCTGTTCTCCAGGAGAATATCGAAGAATGGTCTTAAGTATTGTCTGCACCATGGTTGTCTTGATCTATAAACCTTGGTTTTTCTCATTTATCAAGCATTACTGAAGAAATTTTCTTCAAGCTCAAGCTATTTTAAGGGGAACCCTATCAAGAAGAACAGGTAACCCCTGAAATATTCTTGGTGCAGTTCATCTGCATAGACTTAAAATTGTCATTGAAAAAGAGGCTGCACTTAAGCATTTGCCATCATTCTGCATTATGAGGCTGTGTAACAAAGCACTTACGCATAAATTACGCATAAACTACGTATAAAATTTGAGGCATATGAGGAGATATGCAATACATGCGCGATATACATAATTCTTACGTTTTTCATGCGCATTTCATTTGTCTCTGTGCACAGCGAGTGGAGTCCAAGGTGAGCATACGTGGACATACGCAAAAATGGTTTTGAGCTGCACAAAATTTTTTCGACTGTTTGGATTTACGCGATCTATGTGTAATTTACGTAGTTCTTACGTAATTCGTGTCTAATTCATACACATATGTGCGCGATACATATGCAAAGTTGGCAATTTTCAGGACTATTCCACGTATGTCTGCGTATGTTTAACGAAAGTTTCACGGATATAACACTCATGTATCGCAGATGTACCACTTATATTTCGCGTATACCGCTAAGAAACTACACACATTACGCATGGATTCACATCTCTGTCGTATGCCATCCAAGAGAGGAGACCATGAATCCCCAAAGCAGAGAAGTTCTTGCCTTCCTCCTTTAGCAGCACAACAACCAACTGGTCCAGCTTTAGTAGATCCTGAACCACTGGAGGAGAAGAAGGCGTGGGAGAAGATTCAACTTGGGATCTACGACAGATTGATGGTGGGGATGAGAAATGACGATCAATGGTTTGTGAAGAAATGCAGCGGAGGTGGCAAATTTATATACAAGTTGCAGACGTGGAGCATGCTCAATTCATGCGTAAAACATGCGCAATCTGTAAGCAGAGCATGTGCTATTCATTCGTGCCTTGCGGGAATCATGCGTAAATCATACAAATTTTTTTCGTGATTATGCGTGTTTCATTATCTAGAAAAGTGGCTTTCCATGGATATGCATGTTCTTTGCGCGGTTTATTCGTGTTTCATGCGCAAGTTATACGTAGTTTCCGCGTCGTTCTTGCGTGATCAATCTGTCAAAATTTCACGTATAACCACCAAGTGTTCTATTATCGCCGTGTATAAATCCAGATTTTTCAATTTTTATGCGTAAATCGTGCGAAATTTATACGCCAATGGCTGTGTGACACGGCCAATAGTCCTTTTATTTTACAGTTTCTCCAGCTGCCCTTATGTTAAAAGTATCTTGCTTTATGACCTGATATAGATGGTTGTTGAGAACCTTGTGGTCACCAGCATTTTCACCTGTTCTCCTATGTATTGTTTACTGTCCAAGACAACTCCCACCATTGTAACCATAATCAATTTTGGCTGTCTGCAAGCTCTTTCAGTTCAGATAAGTCTAAACTTTAGTTGCCTGTAAGTCAGTGGTTTGTTCTTTTCCACCAACAAGAAATGCTGATAGATCAATTTCATGAACAAAGCAGGTCAAAGGTTAACAGAGAATTGAAATTATACTGGTTCTAATGGAAAGCAGATCATGTGGGATACAACCACGTTGTCAACTCTTCGCTAGATATCAGCTTTCTAGACTTGTTCATGTTGAAAGCATTTTCAAATGATATATTAACCCTTTACCACACAACAAAATTTTAGACCAGTCTGAATTGAAAGCATTTTTAGACGACAGATTCATTATGGCCCATATCAAATGGTTTTTCTTTAATAGGGTAGAAAACATTGTTGGAAAAGGAGAAAATGCTGGTAACCAGTATTTTCTCCTTTTCCAACAAAGTTTTCAAAAGCTTTCTCTTTCATAGGAGCTACAAGTCGTAATTGTATAGTAAAGGGTTAATTGTGGCTCAAATGGTAAACTTATTCCGTGAAAGAGTAGAAAATATCCATGGAGAAAGGATTACCATCATTTATAGTCGGGTTGTTTTGAGAAAAAAAGCAACAACAAGAAAATTGTCATAGCCTTTGCGTCCACATCAGTGTTGCCATATGAAAACATTGACATTTTGTAATACCTCTGTTGAAGATACATTCTTCAGACATGAACCAGGAGTTATCTGTCAATAGGGGAACTCGTACAACTCAAGATGTGTAACTATTTTTGACACAGTTATGCCCCTTTTTTTTTACTTTAACTCATTACCACTCAATCCCTACTTTTGATGCACCTGAGAAAGAAGCCTTTAGAAAACATTGTGGGAAAAGAGAAAATGCTGGTAACCAGCATTTTCTCCTTTTACAACAATGTTTTCTACCCATCACAAAACACATTTCAAATTTCCAGTCACTTTTATTTTGTCGTCTGCAGATGCTTTCAATTTGGACCTGTCAAAAATACTGTCGTTTGGTAATGGGTTAACCCTTTCCCAAACAAGAAATTTTAGACTCTTCCAATTCGAAAGACTTTGCAGACGACAATTTTGGATTTGGTGAAAATGGCAGAAAGTTCTCATAAAGAGTAGAAAACACTGTGGGAAAAGGAGAAATTGCTCATTATGAGCAATTTCTCCTTTTCCCACAATGTTTTCAAAAGACTTTCACTGTAGACATGTAAAAACCAGGGCTTGTTTGGGAAAGGGTTAAACTGTAAATCAAGCACCCGTAGCCAAGTGTTGGCACCCACATGCAGTGCTCTTGCTTTTTTTTTTTTTAAACAAAAAGGTCTTAACCCTTTACCAAACAACAAAATTTTAGAATAGTCCAGATTGAAAGTACTTGCAGATGACCAAATAAACTTAACTCAACAATTGAAATTTGTTTGCAGGGTAGAAAACATTGTGGGCAAAGGAGAAAATGCTGGTTACCAGCATTTTCTCCTTTTCCCACAATGTTTTCAAAGGCTCTTATTTCAGGGTCGTAAAAACCTGGGATTGTTTGGTAAAGGGTTAATCCATCTTCCCCTACTGTTGTAAAAACTTATGATTATTTGATAAAGGGTTAAAAAGGGTCAAAAGAGAATTAGTGTTGTGTTGGTTCTTTCGGTAATAAGCCAACACAGGAGACCTCAGCAGAGTTAATTGAATTTCCTCTATCAATTTAGTAGCATTTTCTGCCGCCTCTGCAAAATACTCTAGAAGATAGAGGTAGCCTAAGAGGACACTTCTAACATAAAGGATACTGTGCTTATCTGAAAATCATGAAAAATTACCTCGGTCCTCTAGCCCCTCTAGCTCTCTCAAGGTTGAAATTTAAGTCTTTACCAGACAAAAAAATACAATACTTGTTCAAATTGAATTTTTCTTATAGGTGATAAGGTAATATAAAGCCCTTTAACCATTTGCCACTCAATACTGAGCTACAAAGAGTTTAAGAAAGAATGCTTTGAAAACATTGTGCGAAAAGGAGCAAATGCTGGTTATCAGCATCTTCTCCTTTTCCCACAATGTTTTCTTCCCATCCAAAGGCAAATCACATTTTTTGATTAAGATCAATTTTTTTTTGTCTTCAGTTGCTGTCAATTTGGAGTAGTCTAAAATTTTGTCATTTTGTAAAGCATTTATACATATTATAGCAAATGATGTTGATGTTGATTATCATTAGTTATTCCATCATATCTATTACAGTATGTAGTTACTTTATCATGCAAGCAAATTTTGACAATTTCAATCCTTTTAGTTTAACGACAAGAGCCTTCAGAGACGGGTTATGCTCCCCGAACGCATGCTTGTCATAAAATGTATGAAGACGCTAAGTCCACTAAGCCCCCTGTAAGCCCCCTTTTCCTTTAAGACAATATTGCATAATTGGAATAAATACAAAGGGTGTTTGGTTTGTGGCATATTTTAATAATAATTCAAATTCAAAATTTCATGAAATTTTGAGCAGTAACATAGGAGATACTACATAAAACAATTTTTTACATGATGTCCCCTTTTTCTGTGACACAGCCTGAAATTGAAAAACTGGGGAAGAGGCATCGGGGCAATGTTCCAAAGAGTTCAGATTTGAAATTTCATGAACTTTTAAGCACTGATATAGGAGATATTAGTGAAAAACAATTTTTTACACGTAGCCCCATTTTTCTGTGACGCAGCCTGAAATTGAGAAACCAGGAAAGAGGTATATGCGCATTGTTCCAAGGAGTTCAGATATGAAGTTTCATAAAATTTGGTCCAGGGATTGTGGAGAAATGGCGATTGTGGACAAACAGATACATGGACGTACGCACAGCATGGCGACTATTATGCTCCCTTGAAATGTTTCGGAGAACATAAAAAAGCCAAATGAAGAATGGGGAGCCTTGTAACTGATTTTGTCAGTATATTGTGATATGGAGTCAGTGAGGATGATTACTTTTTTAATCCGATTGTCTGGAAAAAGGCAAAAAAAAGCAAATGAATCAAATTTCTCTAGTAAAATCTTTAATTTGTCTTTCTAGGAAAGTCAGAGATATAACTGAACACAGAATCAGATTTCTACTCTCATATTAACTGGAAAAAATTCAGGAGGATGTTGGATTGAAATCTGTATAATTCCCATTTTGTTGATGAAAAATGCCATCAAAACAAACCATTATCTGTGAGTCAAATTTTGTACACCATACTGCTTCGACTAAACTAATGAAATGGACTTCTTTATTTAGCAAAAGCAGCCAAACTATTTCTATTTCACTAATTGTACTTTACGGGGGCCGAATAATGTTTTCAAAATTTAAGATCAGAATGCATATTGAAAATCAAGATTGAATATTAGCCCTTTCCTTTAACTCTTTCCCTCACAATTCCAACTTTTAACGACCCTGAGAAAGAAGCCTATAGAAAACTGGTTACCAGCATTTTCTCCTATTTACCACAATATTTTCTACAGTATGAAAGTAAAAAATCATCATACATGTATTAACAAGATTTAATTTGTTGTCTGCAGATGCTTTGAATTAGGTCCAGTCCAAATATGTGTTGTTTGGTAAAGAGTGAAGACAAATTTCAGAATCTTAAAAAGTCAAAACATCTTTATACAACAAAGTTGAAATTAAAACAAACGAGCTTAAGATCTCTGATGGGGTAAAAATTAAGGTGGGAAAATGAAACAAGGGGACCATGATGGTCCTATATCGCTTACCTCAGTACTGAGTAGTAAAGGTCTAAAATAAATACCAAATATTAAGGTTCAAGGGTAAATGATAATGAAACAAGAGCAGCAAATTGTCACAATTTGACATCAGACTTCAAACTTCCATTCTGGACAAGCAAGAAATAAAGAAAGGAAAAATAAAGACTGAAGTGGAATTACTCAAAATCCGTGCTAGGTAGAGTTATTCTTGCACACAGTACTCTGTAATCTTGCAACAAAATTGCAGACTAAGTTTGAAGTCATTCTCCCTTGAGATGACGAAGTTATCTTTCCAGACTGGCACTAAATGCTGTAAAAATGACATTCAGAAGGAAAGAACTCAAAGACAGCATAAGGCAGAGTTACAATTCTTCTGCCCAGAACTTCCAAATATTGCAGCAAATAAGCATACCAAAATTCAAGTCATTCCTACTTAAGATCACAAAGTTTTGCTCCGGACAAGCAAGAAATGCTATAAAAATGAATGTCAAAAGGAGAATAACTAAGAATTCATGCTAGGAAGTTATGGCTCTTGTGCACTGCACTCCGTAATTTTTCAACAATTATGTATATCAAATTTGAAGATGTTCATGTTGGAGATGACAAAATTATATGCCAGATGAGCAGAAAATGCTGTATAAATGGTGATCAAAGGGAAGTAACTCAGTTTGAGATAAAGTTACAGTTCTTTCACACACTGCACTCTGTATTATTGCAACAAACACAAATTCCAAGTTTTAAGTCAATCGCATTGGAGATGACATAGTTACGAGGGGAGGTCTATAAGTTTGTAGCATTTGGTATTTTTTTAGCTCGACTGAGCATGAAGTGCTCATGGTGAGCTTTTGTGATAGCCAAATGTCCATCGTGCGTTGTGCGTCAACCATTGTCCAAAATTTCTTTAAATATCTTCTCCTCCTAAACCACTGGGCCGATCTTGATGACACTTGGCAGGGATGTTTCTTGGGTGAAGCTCTACCAAAGTTGTTCAAGAAATTGAATTCCAGCCATAACTGTGGTTGCCATGGCAACCAAAAGGAAAAAAAAACAGCTAAATCTTTGAAAATCTTCTTCGCTGAAACTAGAAGGCGTAGAGCTTTGATATATGGTATGTAGCATCTCCTAGTGGACCTCTACTAAGATTTTTCATATGATGCCCCTGGGGTCAAAACTGGCCCCACCCCTTGGGTCACAAGTTTGAAACATAGGAACAAAGGAGGAAAACTTTAAAAATCTTCTTCTCTGAAACTAGAAGGTGCTAAGCTTTGATATTTAGTATGTAGTATCTCCAAATAGACCTCTACCAAGACTGTTCATTTGTTGCCTCTTGGGTCAAAACTGGCCCCGTCCCGGGGGTCACAAGTTTGAAACATAGGAACAAAGAAGGAAAACTTTAAAAATCTTCTTCTATGAAACTAGAAGGTGCAGAGTTTTGATATTTGATATGTAGCATCTCCTAGTGGACCTCTACCAAGATTGTTCATATGATGTCCATGGGGTCAGAACTGGCCCCGCTCTGGGGATCACAAGTTTGAAACATAGCAACAAAGAAGGAAAACTTTAAAAATTTCCTTCTCTGGGGTCAAAATTGGCTCTGCCCCAGGGGTCACAAGTTCGAAACATAGGAACGAAGAAGGAAATTCTTCTTCTCTGAAACTAGAAGATGCAGGGTTTTGATATTTGGTATGTAGCATGTCTTAGTGGATCTCAACCAAGAATGTTCATATGATGCCCCTGGGGTCAAAACTGGCCCAGCCCCGGGGGTCACAAATTTGAAAAATTTCTTCTTCTTCTTTAAAAGTATGAGAAGCATTTTGCACAGTTACCCTGTAAGAATTATTTGACCTTGAACTTTGATATTTGGTAATTATCTTCATTGTAGACCTTTACTGCTTAGTACTCAGGTGAGTGATATAGGACCATCATGGTCCTCTTGTTTACAATTCAAATGTTTTTCTTTTAATTTTGTGCAGTAAAACCCTTTGCCAGTTGAATGATAAAAGCCATTCAGTCAACACTTTACAGTTTTTAGCTCACCTGAGCACATAGTGCTCAGGGTGAGCTATTGTGATCGATCGTTGTCCGGCGTCCGTCCGTCCGTCCGTCCGTGAACAATTACTTAAAAATTCTTCTCCTCTGAAACTGCCCAACAGATTTCAGTGAAACTTCACAGAAATGATCCTTAGGTGATGCACTTTCAAAATACTTCAAAGATTTGAATTCCATGGAGAACTCTGGTTGCCATGGCAACCGAGAGAAAAAACTTTAAAAATCTTCTTGTCCCAAACCGTAAGGGCTAGAGCTCTCATATTTTGCATGTAGCATCATCTAGTGACCCTCTACCAAAATACTTCAAATTATGGCCCTAGTGTTGAAAATGGCCCTATGTTGTGGGTTCTTGGATTTCACATGGAGATAAAGAAGGAAATCTTTAAAAATTTTCTTGTCCCAAACCATAAAGGCTAGAGCTCTCATATATGGCATGTAGTATCATCTAGTGGCCCTCTGTTAAAATACTTCAAACAATGGCCCTAGTGTAGAAATTGGCCCTATGTTGTAGGTTCTCGGATTTCACATAGAGATAAAGAAGGAAATCTTTAAAAATCTTCTTGTCCCAAACCGTAAGGGCTAGAGCTTTCATATTTGGCATGTAGCATCATCTAGTGACCCTCTACCAAAATTCTACAAATAATGGCCCTAGTTTGAAAATGGTCCTATGTTGTGGGTTCTCAGATTTCACATAGAGATAAAGAAGGAAATCTTTAAAAATCTTCTTGTCCCAAACCATAAGGACTAGAGCTCTCATATATGGCATGTAGTATCATCTAGTGGCCCTCTACCAAAATACTTCAAATAATGGCCCTAGTGTTGAAAATGGCCCTATGTTGTGGGTTCTTGGATTTCACATAGAGATAAAGAAGGAAATCTTTAAAAATCTTCTTGTCCCAAACCATAAATGCTAGAGTTCTCATATATGGCATGTAGTATCATCTAGTGGCCCCCTATTAAAATAGTTCAAATAATGGCCCTAGTATGGAAATTGGCCCTATGTTGTGGGTTCTCGGATTTCACATAGAGATAAAGAAGGAAATCTTCAAAAATCTTCTTGTCCCAAACCTTAAGGGCTAGAGCTTTCATATTTGGCATGTAGCATCATCTAGTGGCCTTCTACCAAAATACTTCAAATTATGGCCCTAGTGTTGAAAATAGCCCTATGTTGTGGGTTCTCGGATTTCACATAGAGATAAAGAAGGAAATCTGTAAAAATCTTCTTGTCCCAAACCATAAAGGCTAGAGCTCTCATATATGGCATGTAGTATCATCTAGTGGCCCTCTACCAAAAGACTTCAAATAATGGCCCTAGTGTAGAAATTGGCCCTATGCTGCGGGTTCTCAGATTTCACATAGAGATAAAGAAGGAAATCTTTAAAAATCTTCTTGTCCCAAACCGTAAGGGCTAGAGTTTTCATATTTGGCATGTAGCATCATCTAGAGACCCTCTACCAAAATACTTCAAATAATGGCCCTAGTTTGAAAATGGTCCTATGTTGTGGGTTCTCGGATTTCACATAGAGATAAAGAAGGAAATCTTTAAAAATCTTCTTGTCCCAAACCATAAGGGCTAGAGCTCTCATATATGGCATGTAGTATCATCTAGTGGCCCTCTACCAAAATACTTCAAATAATGGCCCTAGTGTGGAAATTGGCCCTATGTTGTGGGTTCTCCGATTCCACATAGAGATAAAGAAGGAAATCTGTAAAAAACCTCTTGTCCCAAACCTTAAGGGCTAGAGCTTTCATATTTGGCATGCAGCATCATCTAGTGGCCCTCTACCAAAATACTTCAAATTATGGCCCTAGTGTTGAAAATGGCCCTATGTTGTGGGTTCTTGGATTTTACATAGAGATAAAGAAGGAAATCTTTAAAAATCTTCTTGTCCCAAACCATAAATGCTAGAGCTCTCATATATGGCATGTAGTATCATCTAGTGGCCCCCTATTAAAATAGTTCAAATAATGGCCCTAGTATGGAAATTGGCCCTATGTTGTGGGTTCTCGGATTTCACATAGAGATAAAGAAGGAAATCTTCAAAAATCTTCTTGTCCCAAACCGTAAGGGCTAGAGCTTTCATATTTGGCATGTAGCATCATCTAGTGGCCCTCTACCAAAATACTTCAAATTATGGCCCTAGTGTTGAAAATAGCCCTATGTTGTGGGTTCTCGGATTTCACATAGAGATAAAGAAGGAAATCTTTAAAAATCTTCTTGTCCCAAACCATAAAGGCTAGAGCTCTCATATATGGCATGTAGTATCATCTAGTGGCCCTCTACCAAAATACTTCAAATAATGGCCCTAGTGTAGAAATTGGCCCTATGCTGTGGGTTCTCGGATTTCACATAGAGATAAAGAAGGAAATCTTTAAAAATCTTTTTGTCCCAAACCGTAAGGGCTAGAGCTTTCATATTTGGCATGTAGCATCATCTAGTGGCCCTCTACCAAAATACTTCAAATTATGGCCCTAGTTTGAAAATGGCCCCATGTTGTGGGTTCTCAGATTTCACATAGAGATAAAGAAGGAAATCTTTAAAAATCTTCTTGTCCCAAACCATAAGAGCTAGAGCTCTCATATATGGCATGTAGTATCATCTAGTGGCCCTCTACCAAAATACTTCAAATAATGGCCCTAGTGTGGAAATTGGCCCTATGTTGTGGGTTCTCGGATGTCACATAGAGATAAAGAAGGAAATATGTAAAAAACTTCTTGTCCCAAACCATAAGGGCTAGAGCTTTCATATTTGGCATGTAGCATCATCTAGTGACCCTCTACCAAAATACTTCAAATTATGGCCCTAGTGTTGAAAATGGCCTTATGTTGTGGGTCCTCAGATTTCACATAATGATAAAGAAGGAAATCTGTAAAAATCTTCTTGTCCCAAACCTTAAGGGCTAGAGCTTTCATATTTGGCATGTAGCATCATCTAGTGACCCTCTACCAAAATACGTCAAATTATGGCCCTAGTGTGGAAAATGGTCCTATGTTGTGGGTTCTCGGATTTCACATAGAGATAAAGAAGGAAATCTTTAAAAATCTTCTTGTCCCAAACCATAAGGGCTAGAGCTCTCATATATGGCATGTAGTATCATCTAGTGGCCCTCTACCAAAATACTTCAAACAATGGCCCTAGTGTGGAAATTGGCCCTATGTTATGGGTTCTCCGATTTCACATAGAGATAAAGAAGGAAATCTGTAAAAAACCTCTTGTCCCAAACCTTAAGGGCTAGAGCTTTCATATTTAGCATGTAGCATCATCTAGTGACCCTCTACCAAAATACTTCAAATTATGGCCCTAGTGTTGAAAATGGCCTTATGTTGTGGGTCCTCAGATTTCACATAATGATAAAGAAGGAAATCTGTAAAAATCTTCTTGTCCCAAACCTTAAGGGCTAGAGCTTTCATATTTGGCATGTAGCATCATCTAGTGACCCTCTACCAAAATACGTCAAATTATGGCCCTAGTGTGGAAAATGGTCCTATGTTGTGGGTTCTCGGATGTCACATAGAGATAAAGAAGGAAATCTTTAAATATCTTCTTGTCCCAAACCATAAGGGCTAGAGCTCTCATTTATGGCATGTAGTATCATTCAGTGGCCCTCTACCAAAATACTTCAAATAATGGCCCTAGTGTGGAAATTGGCCCTATGTTGTCTGTAGTTGTTGGTGTATTTAACAACATTATAATACTAACTTGTATAGAAAGTCTTGAATCGGCAAACATTCTCTACTAAGTTTGCTCAAATCAGGCAACTTTTTGCCACACACCAAAAGGCCTAGGGCTTTGTTATTATTCCTTCAAAACTCTGTTCTGGAGGTATATAGGAGTCAGCTTGTTGGTCCGTCCATCCATCCATCCATCAGTCTTTCTGTAGCATTTTCTTGTCAGAGCTTGTTCTCAACAACTACAGGACAGATTTCATTCAAATTTTAGAGAGACTCGGTGCCAAGCAAGAATGTGCATATTATATTTTGGTGACGGTTCATTGAATTTTTACAAAGTCATTTTCCTTTGATGAAATTTCTTGTTCTCCCTATTTTTCAACAACTATTGGACAAATATCATTCAAACTTCTCTTAAATATTTATATAACCGGGTTTGGTTAAGAAAGATTATCTTCTTATCTAAACCAAGAAGACCTAAAGCTTTGGCCTTGCACTTCGATATTTGGTATTTATCGTTATTGTAAATCTTTACTGCTTGGTACTCAGGTGAGCGATATAGGACCATCATGGTCCTCTTGTTGTTCTTGTGTTTTGTTGGAAAACCTATACCCATAGACAAAAATGAAAAGTCAGAATATTGAGTTCAGAGCACAAGTCCAGAGTTGCACAAGCGGCTATTCGTGAGTGCAAGCTAGAGCAGTTAAATCACCCACCATACAGTCCAGACCTGGCCCCAAGTGATTATTGTCTGTTCTGAAATTTGATATCCCATTTGCTTAGAGCAAGATTTTCGGACGATAATGAGCTCAAGTCTGCTACAGAGTGGCTTCAGACTTTCCATTTTTGCCGATGGATATAGGTTTTCCAACAAAAAGTAAGAGCAAAAAAAAGTAAGAGCTGACTAAATGGCTGTTATAATTCAACTGACAAAGGTTAATGAAGGAAGAAATTTTGAATATATAGAAAAATACCGAGTTCTACGAACTTGTTGACCTCCCCTCCTATGCTCCGGACTAAGAACTATTATAAAGAACTTTCTAATTCAAGGGCAAATAACGCCAGTCATTCCTTTCTGATTAGACCCATAATTGAACTCATTGGAGATCTTACAGTCATATATATTTTGACCAAGTTTGGTACTGATTGGTTGATATTTTTTGATGCTGGATTGTAAACAAAGTCAGATATAGCATTTTTTCTAATTCAAGGGCAAATAACTCCAGTTGCTCTGGTCCCAATAAACCCATAATCAAACTTATCCAAGATCTATATAATTCCAGTCATTCTAATCTGATTAGATCCATAATCAAACTCATCCAAGATCTTATGGTCATTTATATATTTTGACCAAGTTTGGTGCAGATTGGTTGATATTTGTAGATGCTAGAGGGTAAACAAACTTGAATATAGCAATTTTTCTAATTCAAAGGCAATAGACCCATAATCAAACTCATTTGAGAACTTATGGTCATATATACTTCGACCAAATTTGGTGCTGATTGATTGATACTTGTAGATGCTAGAGTGTAAACAAAGAAATGTGATCACAGAATAGCTCACTCTGAGCAGGTTGTGCTCAGATGGAGCACTTTTTGCTCAGGTGATCTAAATATGTTGATCACATGCATCATCTCCTTTTATCACAATATTTTATGTAAGCTTTCTCACAAAGGATCATTAAAGTTTGAGAGGATTTGATGAAGTCTGAGTACCATTGCTCTTACTTAACCCTTTACCAGATGACAAAATTTTAGCCCTGTCCAAATTGAAAGCATTTGCAGATGACAATTTGGTTAGCAGCATTTTTGTCTTTTGCCACAAGTTTTTTCAAAAGACTTTTTTCCAAGGGTCATCAAATGTGGTCATTGTGTGAGAAACAGTTAAGGCAATTAAAAATCCATCTTTAGCTTCAGTGTTCAGAAAAACAAAATACAACCATCCAGATATTGTCAAAGCCTATTTATTACGTCTGGGCTGTATTTGTCTTAACAAAATTTTGACGTTTTCTCATATTTTTATTATTGCTTAAGATATTTACCTCGGGCTTTGGCTGTTAAGTACTAAGAGGGGAACCAACTCGAGAAGGGCATATAACCTTCAGAATGATTGATTCAGTTACTTTATGCTTACTTTTGGACATAAAATATGCACTGAAAAGGTACCAGGAACTTGATGTTGGCTTCCACTAGCTAATTATTTTCTCATTGTGGAATATAAAGATAAAATGTTATTGTTTTTGAAGCAGCAGTCTCGGAAATAGAACTAAATCAGAGAAGTTATTATGAAAATGAGGTTTATCAAACACTTTATCAACAAAATGTCCATGTTGAAGGCATTTGCTTCTTTTTTGCAAAATCTTTTCAAAAGCCCACCCTGTCAAGTTTGTCAAAACACAAGAGAATGCTTGTTCAAGGATGACAGGTCCAATGATACAATGTAGCTCTATGAGGTGCTTCTGTAAAAAGACATTGATGAATTCCACAAAACTGTTAATGCTTCTCTAGATAATGTCCTGTTTTAAAGACCCTGAGAAAGGAAGCTTTTGAGTTTTTCCACAGTATCTTCTGCCCTTTCAAAGATTGTCTATACATTTGTAGATGAAAAGAATGCAAAATGCATAGAGAAATCAATGATTACATTTTTTTATGATATTTTTCATTCATTATGTATACAGCAAGCACTTATACCTCGTTTGTTATTCTGTTAGCATCAGACATGATAACACTATAACTTTCAAGACTGGCAAGCAGGAGTAAATGAGACTAGGTTGATGAATATGACAAAGGCGCATAGCTGGTGCTCCTAGTACAGACAAACTGAGGAATCCCACAATTTGTTCTATGCTTGAGTTTCATCAGATATGCCGTACCCACTCAAGAACTGCAACACCTGACTCAATCTATTTTTATTTGCGGAGGTCATTATGCTAATCATAACAAGACTGGGGTATCTTCATTTTGCGATATTGCCTTAGTGATAAAACACAATTTTTACCAAAAAATTATGTTTTTTGTATTATAATATGACTGTAAGCTCAAAGTTACATGCTAGAGAGTAAAAAAATATATGTACATGTAAATAGCTCAAAAGCCATTTTCCATGGATGGATTGAAACCAAGCCTTCAAAATTATGTATCAACAGTTATCCTGTGACTTTGAAAGGATTGGAATACCTAAAAAAAAAAGGCTGTGGTCCTCTCAAAGATTCAGGTGAGCAATCCCGGGCCATCTTGGCCCTCTTGTTTTTTTTTTTTGCTGCAGAGGATTTGTAAAATATTTGTGCAAAATACTGACAATTTAGAACAATCCAAGGCTTATTGCATGGACAGATTATAAAAATTTTGTTGCAAACACGGAAACCGTATGACAGATTGCAGCGAGTCAAAAATAGTCATCTGCAGCTGGAAATTGAGTTAGCAGGGAGAAGAATCTGTCAAATTGTGATTTTTGTCATAGCAAACAATTTTCAGTCTGCCACATATCTTATAAAACTTGTATGCTCCAGACACTGCAACCCTTATTGTGCCTTGCACAGTGTAACCCTTTCCTAAATAATCCCTGGTTTTCATGATCCTGAGAAGGAAGCCTTCTGAAAACATTGTGGTAAAAGGGGAAAATGCTAGCATTTTCTCCTTTTTATACACCCGAAAGGTCGTATTATTTTATACCCCTGGTCGTCCGTCCGTCCGTTAGCAATTTCTTGTGTGCGCAACTCCTCCAACAGTTTCCATAGAATTATTTTAAACTTGCCACAATGAATCTTCATGATGTCTAGTTGTGCACCTGGGTCTTAGAATTTGGATTGCTGTTTGCGTTCTAAAATTATGTGCCCCTGATTTCTGAAATGACCAACTTTTCACTTTGAATTTTTGTCCAGGCCATAATTTCCCTACTATAAAAGGTATCAACTTGAAACTACATACACTGATAGAACACATTATGGAGAAGTGCAGTGCACTTGAACCATAACTCTGCCACAGTTATTTTTTGAGTTACTACCCTTTGTTAATTTTCAGTTTGAATTTTTGTCCAGGCCATAACTTCTAAACTTCTAAACTATAAAAGCTATTCACTTGGAACTTCATACACTAATAGAACCCATTGTGGAGAAGTGCACTGCACATGAACCATAACTCTGCCACCTTTATTTTTTGGGTTATTGCCCTTTGTTAATTTTCAGTTAGAAATTTTGTCTAGGCCATAACTTCCAAACTATAAAAGCTATTAATTTGGAACTTCATACACTGATAGAACCCGTTATGGAGAAGTGCATTGCACATGAATCGTAACTCTGCCACCTTTATTTTTTGAGTTATTGCCATTTGTTAATTTTCAGTTTGAATTTTTGTAAAGACCATAACTTCCAAACTTCAAAATCCATCATCTTGAAACTTCAAAGACTAAAAGAACACATTATGAAGAATTGCATTGCACAAGAACCATAGCATTGCCATCCTTCTTTTTGAGGTATTGCCCTTTTCAATTTGAATTTTCGTCTGGGCCATAATTTCTAAAATATACAAGATATGATCTTGGACCTGATAGAACCCCTAGTGGATAAGAGCACAAAATTTGTAACTTTGCCACCCTTATTTTTTTAGTTATTGCCCTTTAATATTTTTCACATATCATGGAGAATAACTACTCGTCATTCATGGCCCATCTATCAATGCAACTCATTTCACTGACAAGCCCCTTTGGGCGTATATGCGCCGCTCTGCGAAGCTCTTGTCCCACAATGTTTTCTCCCTTCCCAAAACATTTCAGTTTTTGAGTTACATTAATTTTGTTGTCTGCAAATGCTTTCAATTTGGACTAGTCTAAAATTATGTTGTTTGCTACAGAGTTAGCTCGTTACTGAAATGAATGAAAAAAAAAAAAGATTATTCGATCTCCTTAATTTAGAAAGGATTTGCTGAAGGTCCCAAAGGTCTGAAACGTATGAGATTGTTTGTTTTTGACTTCAAAAATAAAAATCAATCAGTCTTTGGGAAGGATTATAATAATTTTTAAAGTTTTTTGGTTATAACAAGCTGTAAGAATATTTGAATCCTGTACCTTGAAAGCTTTACACACAAGTTTCATTTGTCTTCTTTTATCTTGCAGATCATGATGAGACCTGACCTACCATGCATTCTTATCTTTAACTACTGTATAAGTAGAAAATTTTGCAACATGGAAATTTCGCAATTTCTCTAATTTGAAAAATTTGCAAACCTTTCTGTTCGCTCATATAACTCTACATATACCAACATATAATGAATGTCTTTAATTCGCAAATATTTCCATGCACAAAATGTCCATAATTGGTAATTTTAATTGCAAATATTTTGACTTGCAGATATATCCACGTATACAATACTTTTTTTTTTTACATTTTTGATGATAAATGACAATGTCTATTATACAAAAGCAACCTGTATATAATTCTACATAATTCTCTTCTTTGACTGAAAAAAAAAAGATTTTTGAAGTGCCCCTAAGGATCATCTGCTTCATATTTTCAGGCAGCAGGGATTAACTCTTTACAAACGACATAATTTAAGGCTATTCCAAATTGGAAATATTTACAGACAACAAAATTAATGTGACCCAGAAATCAAAATGTGTTTTACGAAAGGTAGAAAAGATTAGGGAAAAGGAGAAAATGTTTGTTTCCAGCATTTTCTCCTTTTCCCACACTGTTTTCAAAAGCTTTCTTTCTTAGGGTCGTCAGAAGTTGGGATTGTGTGGCCCAAATGTTATAAAGTAATGAACCACTTAGGTAATTTAGGAATGTAAGTCTGAAAGATCATGTTATATAGTCTAATCTTGATCACACTGGCTGCCAGAGCATCTAATGTCACCTTAGAGAGAACAGTTAGCAACCCATATAATTATTTTTAACTCTTTCCCACTCAACAAGATTTTGGACTAGTCAAAATTCAAAGCAATTGCAGACGACAAAATAAATGTGACTCAAAAATTGAAGTTTGATTTTGGAAGGATAGGAAACATTGTGGAAAAATGAGAAAATGCTGGTTACCAGCATTTTCTCCTTTTCCTACAATGTATTTAAAAGCTGTCTTTCTTAGGGTCGTTTAAAGGTGGGATTGTGTGGTAAAGAGTTAAAGAATGTCTGATAAACTTGAATAATTTTTGAGATACCATCTGAGCTCTAAGCATCAGTGATCAGATAGACTGCTCTATAAATATTTAAAAGGCTATACCACATAAAGAGTTGTTTCATTTTCAAAAGATGCCAGACATTTCTCTTGAATATGACGATTTCATCACCTTTTTTACATATAGTTACATCTTTGTATTTTTGTATTATTGTGTATTGCTCTTTCAAGTTTTGTACTTTGTAAGGCTAGAATAAGATCCTAAAAACATAAGTAAAGGCAAACAAGTGAAATGTTGCCAGACCTTGAAAAATTTGCATAATGTTGCACTCTCCATTAGTGGCAATATTTATATCAAGTCATCTCTAAGAGGATGGTGATATGCTGCAAATTGAGAAATGACTAGTCAGCAAAAAGTTAATACCAAGGCAACCACACTGTCTATATTATGCTGTTTAACTATAATAGATCAAAGCCAACTGGCTAGAGAACTCTTGCAGCACTTTGATGCAAAATCCTCCTTGGTTTGATATTCTTGACAAAAAAATATTTAAATCATTTTCCCTTAACAAAAATTTCCTTTATTTTGGACGCTATATTGGGAAACATGTTAAACTGTTTGTCAAAGATTGTTTGTCAAAATTGACCGAGGTCTTTAGAGATTTAGTTGTTGCACAGTCAGATGTGGTTTCCATCAATTAAACAGTTATACAACTTTAGATAAAATTACTACTGCCTTTATCAAGAAAAATGTAAGAGGCTGTCCAATAGTTCACAGAATGATGCTTCACCCTCAGAGGTTACTGGCACTCTTAACCCTTTACTTCATAGATACTCATTTCTACGCATTGGTTGTAGGAGCCTTTGGAAAACATTGTGGCAAAAGGTGAAATTGCTCATGACGAGCAATTTCACCTTTTACCACAATGTTTTCTATGCTATCAAAAGATGTCATATACACATAAGAAACGGCTTCATCCTTGCTGTTATTTAGGGTCAATTAGAGATACCATAGAAATACCTTATGGGGTAAAGGGTTAATGTTAAACTATGTCAAATTTTATTGTTGTTCCATCTATACAGAACTTCATATTAGAGACTGCCCAGTTGTTGACAGAGTACTGCACAGATTTAGATGTTGCCTTGTCAGATGTTATAGAAGGCTTTGTACTGTAGTGTAGATTACAGAAACACTGATGAAGCTAATATCTGGTGCTTTACCACAAAATCTTGAGTTTTATCAAGCCTGATGGAGTAGGCTTCTACTGACTCTGATGGAATAGGCTTTTTAAAACATTGTAGGAAAAGGAGAAAATGCAGGTAACCACCATTTTCTCCTTTTTCCACAATGTTTTCTGTCCTGTCAAAGGACTTAAGATCATTTCAGTTACTTTTGAATTTTGTCATCTGCAGAAGCTTTGAATTTAAAAGAGTCTAGATTTTGTCATAATAAATGGTAAACTATACCAAATTTAACCCTTTTCCAAACATTTCCCTGTTTTCACGTCCCTGGAAAAGAAGCCTTTTGAAAACATTGTTGGAAAAGGAGAAAATGCTGGTAATTAGAATTTTCTCCTTTTCCCACAATGTTTTCTATCCTCCCAGAGTAGATTTTTAATTTTTGAGTCTTTTGGATTTTTTTGTCTGCAAATGCTTTCAATTTTTGGACCAGTCTTAGAATTTGTTGTTTGGTAAATAGTTAATTGATGTTTCTATATTGTAGAATTCCATGTCAGAGATTGCCCAGTTGTTCACAGAGTTCTTTAGAGACTTGGATGTTGTACCCTCAGATGTTATAGCTGGCCTTGTACTGTTGAGGAGATTCCAGAAACTTAGAATGATGAACACCATAGAGCAGGTATATATCAGATTTATTTTTTCTCATACGGCACTTGGTAGTAACTCCAGGCTACAGTTTTGAGGGGTCACAAGAACAAATCTATGTGATGGCTTTTTTTTTTGTGTAATTCCCAACCCCCACATTGGATGTAATGAAAGTCAAGGGATTATTTTCTCTATGGCATCTGAATTTAGTAATAACTTTGATGTCAAAGCATCCGTCCCATTGGCAAGGACTTTTCCTAAAATTTGCATTTCCATGTTTTTTTTTTTATACGCCCGAAGGGTCGTATTATGTTATACCCCCGGTCGTCCGTCTGTCCGTCCGTCTGTCTGTCCGTCCGTCCGTCCATCCATCCGTTAGCAATTTCTTGTGTGTGCAACTCCTCCTACAGTTTTCATCGGAATTATTTGAAACTTGCCACAATGAATGTCCATGATGTCTAGTTGTGCACCTGGGTCTTAGAATTTTAATCGCAGTTTGCGTTCCAAAATTATCTGCCCTTGATTTCTGAAATAACAACTTTTCACTTTGAGTTTTTGTTCAGGCCATAACTTCCATTCCATAAAAGGTATCAACTTGAAACTACATACACTGATAGAACTCATTATGGAGAAGTGCAGTGCACATGAAACATAACTCTGCCACTTTTATTTTTTGAGTTATTGCCCTTTGTTAATTTTCAGTTTGAATTTTGTCCAGGCCATAACTTCCAAACTATAAAAGCTAATAACTTGCAACTTCATACACTGATAGAACACATTATGCAGAAGTGCAGTGCACATGAACTATAACTCTGCCACCGTTATTTTTTGTTAATTTTCAGTTTGAATTTTTGTCCAGGCCATAACTTCTAGACTATAAAAGCTTTTAACTTGAATTTCATACACTGATAGAACACACTGTGGAGAAGTGCATCGCACATGAACTATAACTCTGCCACCGTTATTTTTTGAGTTACAGCCCTTTGTTAATTTTCAGTTTGAATTTTTGTCTAGGCCATAACTTCCAGACTATAAAAGCTTTTAACTTGAACTTCATACGCTGATAGAACACACTGTGGAGAAGTGCATCGCACATGAACCATAACTCTGCCACTTTTATTTTTTGAGTTATTGCCCTTTGTTAATTTTCAGTTTGAATTTTTGTCCAGGCCATAACTTCCAAACTATGAAAGCTAATAACTTGCAACTTCATACACTGATAGAACACATTATGGAGAAGTGCATCGCACATAAACCATAACTCTGCGACCTTTGTTTTTTTAGTTATGGCCCTTTGTTTATTTTCAGTTTGAATTTTTGTCCAGGCCATAACTCCCAAACTTTAAAACCTATCATCTTGAAATTTCAACGACTAATAGAACACATTATGAAGAAGTGCACTGCACAAGAACCATAACTCTGCCATCCTGTTTTTTTTAGTTATTGCCCTTTGTTAGTTTTCTCTTTGAATTTTCGTCTGGGCCATAATTTCTCAAATATAAAAGCTATGATCTTGAATCTTTCAAAACTGATAGAACACCTTGTGGAGAACAGCAATTCACAAAATTTGTAACTGTGCCACCCTTCTTTTTTTAGCTATTGCCCTTTAATATTGTTTACATATCATGGAGATTAACTACTCTTCATTCATGGGCCTTTAGTCATTTCAACTCATTTCACTGACAAGCCCCTTCGGGCGTATATGCGCCGCTTTGCAAAGCTCTTGTTTGGCATGTGTGTGTGTTTTTCTTTCACATTAGGGTTGTGAAACAGGCTTAACCCATTACCAAACGACAATATTTTAGAGTGGTCCATATTGAAAGCATTTGCAGACGACAAAATAAAAGTGACTGAAAATTTGAAATTTGTTTTGTGAAGGGTAGAAAACATTGTGGGAAAAGGAGAAAATTTCTCCTTTTCCCACAATGTTTTCTAAAGGCTTCTTTTTTGAGGGGCGTCAAAAGTAGTGATTGTGTGGTAATGGGTTAGAGTCTCTTAGTTATATCACAGTGAGCCAAATGTCTTGGCTTACTTTGAATAGAATGCATCAAAATACAAGAAAAAGCTCCTACAATGTACCTTTAGGTAGAGCCATAAAAGTGTATGGAGAATGTAGGATTTCCTCTTGAAGGAATGTATGATAGAAGCAAATCTATTGGCTCTTATTATCCCCGCCGAAAAGGCGGCGGGGGATATGGTAATAGTCTCCCTCTGTCCTTCTGCAACACATTTTTGTCCGGAGCATATCTCCAAAAGTATTTGAGATATCATCTTCAAACTTCACAAGCGGATAGATCTCATTAGGGAGGCGTGCAATGTACAAGAACCATTACTCTATCTTCAGTATTTTTGGAGTTATTGCCCTTTGTACATTTTTTTTCTGGAATTTTTGTCCAGAGTATATCTCCAAAAGTATGAAAGCTAGGAACTTGAAACTTCACACACATATAGAACTCATTGAGGAAAAGTGCAGTGCACAAGAACCATTACTCTATCTTCAGTATTTTTGGAGTTATTGCCCTTTGTACATCTTTACCTTGAATTTTTGTCCGGAGCATATCTCCAAAAGCATAAAAGCTAGGAACTTGAAACTTCACGCATATATAGAACTCATTGAGGAGACGTGCAGTGCACAACAACCATAACTCTATCGTCAGTATTTTTGGAGTTATTGCCCTTTGTAAATTTCAACTTTGGATCTCCAAAAGTATAAAAGCTAGGAACTTGAAACATCACACGCATATAGAACTAATTAAGGAGAAGTGCAGTGCTAAAGACTCATAACTCTATCTCCAGTAATTGTTGAGTTATTGCTCTTTGTAAATTTTCACTTTGGAATTTTGTCTGAGCATATCTCCAAAAGTACAAAGGCTAGGAACTTCAAACTGTATACACTTATAGAATTCATTAAGGAGAAGTGCAGTTAAAAAAAACCAAAACTCTGTCTTCAGTAATTTTTTAGTTATTGCCCTTTGTTAATTTTTACTTTGGATTTCTGTCTGGCGTATATCTCTAAAAGTATAAAAGCTAGGAACTTGAAACTTCACACACATATAGAACTAATTGAGGAGACATACAGTGCACAAGAATCTTAACTTTATCTTCAGTATTTTTGGAGTTATTGCCCTTTGTAAATTTTAAATTTGGATTTTTGTTCGCACATTTCCATTTAGATTCACAGGCTTTTTTTGACTGATTACCCTTTGATGAATTTATCCTGTTCTGGGACAAGTGCTAGTTTATTTTTAATACTTATTATCCCCCTGGTGTTGGGGGGGGGATATGGTAATAGTCTCTGTCAGTCCCTCCTTCCGTCCCCCATTTTTATCCGAAAGATAACTTAAACAGTATTTCAGATACTAACTTCAAACTTTGTAAGTGGATAGATCTCATTAAGTAGGAGTGCAGTGTACATGAATGACAACTCTGTCCTTCAAATTTTTGGAGTTATTGCCCTTTGTTATATTTCAGGCTTAATTTTTTTGTCCAGCACATAACTTGAAAAGTGTTTCACATATCAACTTGAAAATTTGTATGTGTCTAGATTTCAATAAGGAGAAGTGCAGTGCGCAAGAATAAAAACTCTATCTTTCATAAGTTTTGAGTTATTACCCCTTCTTATTTTTCAGGCTTAACTTTTGTCCAGAACATAATTGAAAAACTATTTCAGATATGAACATGTAACTTAATAGGTGGATGGATCTTAGTGTGAGGAGTGCAGTGTACAAGAACAATAACTCTGGCAATATGATTTTTAAATTATTGCCCTTCATTATTTTTCAGGATCATTTTTTGTCCACGACATAACTCAAAAATTATTTCAGTTAATGACATGTTTCTTCATACGTGGATAGATTTTATTGTGAAGGACTGCATTGTACAAGAATGATAACTCTGCTTTTTATGATTTTTGAGTTATTATGTAATGAAATCCTGTGCCATGGAACAAGGGAGCATAATGTATAATTTCATCATGGACCAATAACAAAAAGGCCACATGTACATGCAAAACACAATACCTCTTATACGTTTGTATCAAAAAAGGTCGTTTTTGGCGAGGGATATCATTTCAACGAAATTGCTTGTTCTTAAAAAAATTCCAGGCTTGAACTCTATATAACATTTATATAACATATATCCTATAAATAACAGCACAGCAATGATGTTTACCGCTACCTATCTGGTATACCAGTCACACCAAGAACACAGTTTGTCCAGCTGAGTCAACCAGAAGATCTACACCAATACACACTGGTTGTGCACTACATGAAGTTTGCAATGGCAGCCTATGGGTGGCCCATCTTCATGATGATGAACACAGGAACAGGCCTTTGTAAAATGCTTCCATATCTCAGGTAGGTGTTCTATATATATGTAACTTTTACATTATTTCAGGTATTTACATTTTGGATAAAAATCAGCAATGGAATCAAGAAGTAATGTTCAGTATTTTGATAGGCCAGTGCCATTTGTGTGGAATTCACCAGTTATGCATGTAGTCTCCCTATTTTGTTTCAACCCATTTAGATCTACCATCACACAGAAAGGGCTCACAGCATGGCATTGAGCCATAATTGGTGACACTCTTTGTTACTAAAGGCACCTCTTTGGTTGAATTTACATGATCACAGAACATGGTTGTGTACTGAAAAACAACCAGAAAAATTTTCCAGTTTGGCCCGACGGGTAGCAAACATCAAAATTTTCTTTTTTTTACATGTAATGTGGGTTCTAGGCAATAAAAAGGTCAAGATAAAAGATACCGTGCCAAAGTGAATGGTTTGATCATTATCCCCACAAGGAAGGGCATAATTTACATGATCTGGGGGTTAATTGAAGACATGTTTGTCATGAGAACTGTTGGGCTTAACTCTCTCATGGCTATGGAAGTAAAAAGGTAGCTTGGTGTAGGTGGAAGAGATAAGAATCAGAACAGCACAGAAGGTGAAATCTGATCTAAGAGCAATTCCATCTGATCCCTAAACTATGATTTAAGAATATCTTCATTGATTGTTAATGGACATGTATTTTAGACTTTGGGCCTAGAAATAGATTGATGTATTTATTTTGGCATGAAAGAGTCAAGGGAAAAAATCAAGGCAGGATTTTCTGTCTTTTGGGGAGTATTTTTTTTGGAGAGAATTCAAGACAATTCCTTCTCCAAAGGCAGGCTTACAAGTGGTCCTTCGCTTTCCTATATTTTCTACTTCTTTGCATTGTTCCCACTTCTTTCCTACTATTTATTTTAGAGCAATACTTCCACTATTTCTATTTTTGAATGAAAATGAAAGTAAACAAAAAACTGTACCATGCAAAATGATTTAGTTTGTTTGCAGTTTGAAACATGTTTTGTACATGACATTAGAATGGAAGCCATATACTGCTGTGAACTCTTTGCCAAACCATATAACTTTTGAAGAGTCCAATTTGGAAGAATTTACAGACAACAAAATCAATACTACTCAAAAATTGAAATTTGTGTAGGGAAGGGGAGAAAACATTGTGGGAAAAGGAGAAAATGCTGGTAACCAGCATTTTCTCCTTTTCCCACAATGTTTTCGGAAAGCTTCTTTCTTAGGATCGTGAAAACCAGGGATTGTTTGGGAAGGGATTAAGGTTCTTACAGTGTGTTTGAACATGCTACTGTTGACCTCTGAGGCAAACTGCATGGTGCCCACTAGGAAACATGTCTCAACATGAGGTCATTCATGCCTAAGAAGCAGACAGGAGTATGGACAAAAAAAAATCTGAGAGCCTCGTGAAGTTGCACAGCTTTTATATCTTGTGATTTGAGTTTTATGGCCCTAGTGTGGTGGCATATAGAAGTCACACTGTCCTTATGTCTGTCCATCCCACTTGCCTTGTTCTGGTAATTCCTCCTACAATTCTTGTATGATTTTCATCAATCTGTAAATCTATACCAAGTGCTGTAGCACATGTTCTTGGGCTTTTCTTGGTCATATTAGGAAGAGTTATTGCACCTTATTAGCTCACCTGAGTACAACTTGCTCAAGGGGCGCTTTTAGGATCATATTGTGTCAGTCGCAGTCGCGCGTCGTCAGCAATTCTTTAAACATCATTGGTAAACTACTGAGCCAATTTTGGACCAGACTTGGCTGAAATGTTCCTTCGGAGGTCCTCTTGTAGAAGTTAAAAATCACCACAAAATAGAGTTAATTGGAAATATCAGAGTGTTCCATAGTTTGGATATTTGACTGACAGAGGTGAAGTTGAATGCATAGAAATAGTTCTACACAGAGTGCATGTATTATAAGAAAACCTACAAGGCGTGTGATATAAAAAACAAATTCTGATCTGTTGTATATGTCTTTAAAGTCTGTTTGTAGTAGCCTAATTGGGTATCTCAGTGGTTAGTGCATCTACATTGTATCTCTTGACTGAGTGATTGCAGATCCGATACCCATGAGTTGAGTCTGTTTGTAGTAGCCCAGTTGGGTAGCTCAGTGGTTAATGTATTTATCTCATGACTGAGTGATTGCAGGTCTGATACCCAGTTGAGGGAAACTTTCTTTCCAGCGACTATTCATGTCTCACCTCTGAGGCATGTGAGAATAGTAATCTATGACTTTGACAGAAAGGTGTGTCAGTGATGGTATGAGAAAGCCAGGAAAACTATGAAAAGCCATGATATGACCTTAGCTGTTAAAACAGCATTTAACTCAAAAACAAACAAAATAAATGTATTTATTTTAGTCAGATCATTTACAGATTAATGATATTGAAAGGTTTAGTATGTGTAAAAAAATTAAACTCATAGGTACAAAATACAAAGTTAAGTAACAGGCACTTTTCTCTTTTAATTTAAAGTTACATAATTCTAATGCATCACTCGTTAAATGCCATGACAGGAGTGTAGGAAGTATCTTGACAAACACAGATTTACATTATGAAAACCATCTATGTTAGTTGAAGAAGGCACTGGTACTAGACGCACAATTAGATTGCAAAAATCATTTGTCTACAGCCAGCATACCCAACAAGATGTAGAAAAAAGCTATGATATTATCATACAAAACTTGCTATTATCAAAAATGAGTATTATTGAACTACTTAACCGAGCCACTTTTTCCTTTTTAGCTCACCTGAGCACGAAGTGCTCATGGTGAGCTTTTGTGATCACTCAATGTCCGGCGTCCGGCGTCCGTCGTGCGTCGTCCGTCGTCCACAATTTCTTTAAACATCTTCTCCTCCTAAACCACTGGGCCAATCTTGATGAAACTTGGCAGGGATGTTCCTTGGGTGAAGCTCTACCAAAGTTGTTCAAGAGATTGAATTCCACCCATAATTCTGGTTGCCATGGCAACCGAAAGGAAAAAAATAGCAAAATCTTTGAAAATCTTCTTCTCTGAAACTAGAAGGCGTAGAGCTTTGATATTTGGTATGTAGCATCTCCTAGTGGACCTCTACCAAGATTGTTCATATGATGTCCCGGGGGTCAAAACTGGCCCCGCCCCGGGGGTCACAAGTTTGGAACATAGGAACAAAGAAGGAAAACTTTAAAATTCTTCTTCTCTGAAACTAGAAGGTGCAGGGCTTTGATATTTGGTATGTAGAATCTCCTAGTGGACCTCTACCAAGATTGTTCATATGATGTCCCTGGGGTCAAAACAGGCCCCGCCCCGGGAGTCACAAGTTTGAAACATAGGAATAAACAAGGAAAACTTTAAAAATCTTCTTCTCTGAATCTAGAAGGTGCAGGGCTTTGATATTTGGTATGTAGCATCTCCTAGTGGACCTCTACCAAGATTGTTCATATGATGTCCCTGGGGTCAAAACTGGCCCCGCCCCGGGGGTCACAAGTTTGAAACATAGGAATAAAGAGGGAAAACTTTAAAACTCTTCTGCTCTGAAACTAGAAGGTGCAGGGCTTTGATATTTGGTATGTAACATTTTCTAGTGGACCTCTACCAAGATTGTTCATATGATGTCCCTGGGGTCAAAACTGGCCCCGCCCCGGGGGTCACAATTCTAAAACATAGGAACAAAGAAGGAAAACTTTGAAAATCTTCTTCTTTGAAACTAGAAGGCGTAGAGCTTTGATATTTGGTGTGTAGCATCTCCTAGTGGACCTCTACCAAGATTGTTCATATGATATCCCTGGGGTCAAAACTGGCCCCACTCCGGGGGTCACAATTTTGAAACATAGGAACACAGAAGGAAAACTTTGAAATTCTTCTTCTCTGAAACTAGAATATGTAGAGCTTTGATATTTGGTATGTAGCATCTCCTAGTGGACCTCTACCACAATTGTTCATATGATGTCCCTGGGGTCAAAACTGGCCCCGTCCCGGGGGTCACAATTTTGAAACATAGGAACACAGAAGGAAAACTTTGAAAGTCTTCTTCTCTGAAACTAGAATATGTAGAGCTTTGATATTTGGTATGTAGCATGTCCTAGTGAACCTCTACCAAGATTGTTCATATGATGTCCCTGGGGTCAAAAATGGTCCCACCCCGGGGGTCACAATTTTGAAATATAGGAACAAAGAAGGAAAACTTTAAAATTCTTCTTCTCTGAAACTAGAAGGTGCAGGGCTTTGATATTTGGTATGTAGCATCTCCTAGTGGACCTCTACCAAGATTGTTCATATGATGTCCCTGGGGTCAAAACTGGCCCCACCCTGGGGGTCACAAGTTTAATACATAGAAATAAAGAAAGGAAAAATTGAAAAGTTTTCTGGTCTGAAACTAGATTATGTAGAGCTTTTATATTTGGTAAATAGGATCTCCTAGTGGACTTCTACAATGTCTGTTCATATGATGTCCCTGGGGTCAAAACTTGCCCTGCCCCATGGGTCACAAGTTCGAAACATAGGAACAAAGAAGGAAAATGTCAATATTATTCTTCTCTGAAACTAGAAGGCGTAGAGCTTTGATATTTGGTATGTAGCATCTTTTAGTGGACTTCTACAAAGTTTCTTCATACGATGCCCCTGGGGTCTAAACTTGCCCTGCCCAGGGTTCACAAGTTCGAAACATATGAACAAAGAAGGAAAACTTTAAAATTCTACTTCTCTGAAACTAGAAGGTATAGAGCTTTGATATTTTTTAAGTTTCATCTCCTAGTGTACCTCTAGCAAGTTTTTTTTTTTTCTTAGGATGCCCCTGGGGTCAAAATTGGCCCTGCCCAGGGGTCACAAATTTGATTTTACAGCTTAGTACTCAGGTGAGCGATATAGGACCATCATGGTCCTCTTGTTTTTTCCTTCTTAGAATTATCATTTATAAATTTAAAACCACTATATTCTCATTGCAAATGGAGATAACAATTACCTCCCTTTTCTCCTTTTCCCACAATGTTTTCTACTCTATCATAGATAGAAATCATCTTTTCAGCAAGAGTTAAATTGTTGTCTGCAAATGCTTTCAATTTAGTCTAGTCCAAAAGTTTGTCGTTTGGGAAAGGGTTAATGTAATTGATAGATATGCACTGTAAGAGATGATAATTAATATAGAAATGTTATCTTTGGAATACATGCATAATATTGCACCAGTTTTCAAAAAGGGCCTGGGTGTAAAACACCTTGTTGTTCACCATTTCTGTGATTGATTGTTTTCTGAATTCCATACACTTTAAGCTTTATAATTCTAATTTGTGAAAAACATGGCTGTGGTGATGATTGTAGAGGTTCTGACAGTTTTTCAAATAATTTTACTGGTGATTATTTCAAAATTGCTTGGCAAAATAATGATTTTGTTTCCAAAATTACAATACTTTAAAAAAAAAAATGGCTATGGCCCTCTCAAAAATTCAAAAGAGCAATCCAGGGCCATCATGGCCCTCTTGTTAACATTCTGCTTGGAATCATTCTGGACTCTCGACAAGGGTAACTGAAACTGGAGTTCATTAGATTCCAATTCCAAGCCTTTAGTACCGGTAAATACAAATGCTCTGAAGATTAGACTTTCATGTGCAAACTCAGTAGGATGTGGGAAAAGTACTCTTATGAGACCATCATAGAAAAAACATCATGGAAAAGGAAGAAAATGATGTTTACCAGCATCAAAGTTTGGAAGAAATTTGACAGAGCTGGGAATAAAACTTGTAGCCCCTTGGTTTTTAAGCCTTGTATGCCACTGGCAGAGCTACAGGGCTCAGCAAGACTAATGGTACCATTGATGTTTCTATCATTGTCAACCAACAGAATACTGTACTTCATGTATCAAGATGACATTTTCCAACAGAGACATATTACCCTGAAGGTCTGAATATTAGGAACAGACTCTCATTAAATGAACAACCTACTTTATATCAGATTACAGGATATATTTGTCACAAACATTTTTCTGGAAATGGACAGTGTAATTAGGAATTCGTGAGAAAAAGTCACACACTTTACTGTTATTGCAGATAGAGGACGCAATGACATAGGGATAACTGACATTTTACATGCCTGTAGATATAGCAATACATCCTTGATTTATTCCATTTTTATACACCCGAAAGATCAATGTCATGTTATGGCCCAGGCATGTTCATCTGTCTATCCATCGATCTATCTGTCCGTCTGTTAGCAATTTCTTGTTTGCGCAACTCCTACAGTAAAATGCTATCAGAATAATTTGAAACTTATCACAATGAATTTCTATCATATGTAGTTGTGCATTTGATTCTTAAAATTTAGATCTGTGCAGGCTGTCTGAATTTTAACCCATTTCATTGACAAGACCCTTCCGGCATAATTATAGGCACCACCTTGCTAGGCTCCTGTTAATCTTTTTTCTCCTTGACAGAACTGTGAAAATAAATTTTCTCTCAGCTTTCAACACCTCACCACACATTGTTTTGACAATCCTTTGGAAGAAGACTTTGAAAACATTCTGGATAAAGGAGAAAATACAGCTGGTAACCAGCATTTTCTCCTCTTCACACAGTCTTTTCTATCATTTCTAGGATGAAACTCAACATTTGAGTCACATTACATTGTGCACATGCATGCAATCATGACATTCTGAAGTTATTTGATCTATTCTTAACCCTTTACCACACAATGACGACTTTATACAACACTGAGGATGAGGCCTTTTGAAAACATCCTGGGAAAGGGAGAAAATGCTGGTAACCACACAATGACGACTTAAAACAACCCAGAGGAAGATGCCTTTTGAAAACTTTGTGGGAAAAGAAGAAAATGCTGGTAACCAGCATTTTCTCCTTTTCCCACAAAGTTTTCTGATCTAATTTAGAAAAAATGCATCATTTGAGCCATTATGAAATTATCCTCTTCAAATGCTTTCGATTTGGATAAGGCTAAAATTCTCTTGTATGGTAAAGGGTTAACAAAAAGTTGGCATCTAATAACTGTTAGAGTGCTGAATTGATAAATTGGATCATTTCAGTTCGTATAAACAGCCAAAACAGTCTGCAAATTTCAGGGAGTTTTGCCAGAATATTTTCACAAAATGGCAGGCAGTTTAGATCCAAGATAAGGATGCATGTTCTGTGTTGTCTGATCTTGATCAATACTATCTGCAAAGGCAAGGATCATATTTTTCAACACTTACTACAAGAACAAATGGAATTGTGCTTAAACTTAACCCATTACCAAACGACAATATTTTAGGCTTGTCCAAATCTAAAGCATTTGCAGACGACAAAATAAAAGTGACTGAAACTTTGAAATTTGTTTTATGAAGGGTAGAAAACATTGTGGGAATAGGAGAAAATGCTGGTTACCAGCATTTTCTCCTTTTCCCACAATGTTTTCTAAAAGCTTCTTTTGCAGGGTCGTCAAAAGTAGGGATTGTGTGGTAATGGGTTAATGCTTTACCACAATTATGACCCCATTACCGAACATTTTAGCTAAGCCATGGTAGTGCATTGAGTAGCATACAGGACTTTAGAATAGGGGCATGCTTGTTCAAATCTGTAGCTTGTACCATTTCTTTCCAAAGATTGATGATAATTATGGTAACAGAATTCATCCCTCTGTCACTGCTGATCACTGATTTTGACCATGGTTTTTTTTTTTTTGGAAAGCAGCCAGTGGCTATGGAAGAATATTGTGTAAAGAACTGGTAAAAGAAACTCCAGGAGAACATAATGTCAGCAATGCTGACATATTTGATGAAGTTTGTATGTTTACATGCCGTTAAAAACATGGCTACCAAAGGATGAATGCTTGCATTGTCCATTCAACAAATGAAAATCAAAGTACTGAAAGTACTGTTAGAAGGCGAGTTTAGAATATAGCCATAACATATTGAAATACATTTTCCTGTACTTAAATTGCCTCTCCTGATACAGCAAAGTCTATAGAGTTGTGTACGGAATCCTGTTTCCGCCATCCACTTTTCGACCTACGAGGAACTCGAAAAGTAGAAATTAGGCACACTAACTTCCACTTTTCTAGCAAAAAAGTTACCTCGAAAAGTCGAAAAGTTGAAGTTTTTGACCTGACAATTGTCAAAAAACTTTCCACTTTTCGACCTCACAGTTGTCTAGAAAAGTAGAAATTAGGAAGCACTAACTTCCACTTTTCGCCTTAAAATGCTAGGTCGAAAAGTAGAAAAGTGGAAGTTTTTCGCATGACAATTGTCAATAAAACGTCCACTTTTCGACCTAGAAAAGACAAAGTCGAAAAGTGGAAGTTAGCCGATTAAAACTTCCACTTTTCTAGTCAGGACTAATTTTTCGCAGGATAAATTGGTCGCGTTATTATTTTAAATGTACACCGGACAAAGGAAGATGGCGGGAGGGAATGGTAGAGGTTAAATGTACGCCGAATAAGTGTGATGTCAGCCATAATACGGCAACTCCCTAATGTTCATTTTAAACCCACCCTTATCGCATTGCTACGTCCTTCAGGCTTTAACGGTGTACACATTATTAGATGTATTGAAATCATGTGGCCTGCAACACGCGAAAGGGGCATACGGACATTTGCGTAAAGTGTCGCTTCGCATCATCCCTCACATAAATCTTTCCGTTTTATGTAATTTTCATTTTAGCCCAAGTCTACTGTGGCGCAAAGTCTAATGTGGTCTTAAAGTGCCGTGTAAAATCAGCCTGTACGATCTGCGCAGGCTGATCCGAGACGACACATTATGGAAATGTCAGAATGCCCTTTTTCGTATATTGCAAGCCATATATAGTTGATACTTTGGACACTGATTAGTCTTTAAAATTTAAAGGACCCATTTCACCGAAAAATATTCCCTGAAGATTGAGTTGCGATCTCAAAATGTGGCTTGATCGCTGCTGATTGCAAGTAATCGGCGGTTGAACGCACCTTGGTCTTCTGTAGTCGCACAAGGTCGAGGGAAAGTATTCCCCCCCAAAAAAGATCGAAACTAGATTTTTGACATGTCGAAAAACTAAGCTGCGACCTGTGCGATCTGGAAAATCGCAGATAGATTGCCGAAAGATCATCCGTTAAACCATTTTTTAAGGGATCTTATCCAACTCGGATTTACTTTGAGAAAACTTGCTATAGGCGAAAAGTTTCAACATGGCACAATTCCTGCTGTCTGACCAGATTGAGATGGTCCCTTTTCATGTGACGGGTTGCATATCATGAAATGACACTACTAGACATTACTCAACCGAAATACCAACGCGGCAGATTCAGGGAGGTCATATTGATGTTAATGTAACAATGGGGAAAATATCGAGTTCCGAGGACAGAAATCCGTAATCGAGTTCGGAGGACATAAATCCATAATCGACTCCGATCAGCATCATATAAAGGCCTACATCGACATTTTTATTAACCTTGTAAAGATTATGAAGGATCCCGGTGCCCACGCCAAGCCAGTGTTCGAACCAGCGACCCAGATGTTGACAAGTCACACATTTTAACCCATTACCACACGATTCCTGTTTTTGACACCTTTGCAAAATATTATTTAGGAAAACATTGTTAGAAAAGGAGAAATAACTTTTTACAAACTATTTCTCTCACAATGTCGTCTACTCTATATTACACTTAGATTTCCATGCACACTTTGAAATGTCGTCTTCAGTTTCTTTAAATTTGGACGGTCTCTTATTTTTTGTCATTTCATAATGGGTTAAACGTAGTTTGAAAATGTCAAATTGGGCGCACGCTTTATGCGCAGTTCCTGACTAGATTTGTGTAACTATAAACTCAGCCCATAGGCGGTATCGGATAAAGATAGATGTCAGACTTAAACAGTGTACATGTATACTTATTCGGTGGAGGTTTAACTTTCACCGGGTCCAAATACGAAGGACCGGTGACACAGGAATTTTTACCCCTACACCGGCTCCAACATTATTCGGTGCTGATAAACAAACATCCCGTGATAATCAGTCCTAACTAGAAAAGTAGAAGTTTTAACGCTAACTTCGACTTTTCGACTTTGTCTTTTCTAGGTCGAAAAGTGGAAGTTTTATTGACAATTGTCATCTGAAAAACTTCCACTTTTCTACTTTTCGACCTAGCATTTTAAGGCGAAAAGTGGAAGTTAGTGCTTCCTAATTTCTACTTTTCTAGACAAACGTGAGGTCGAAAAGTGGAAAGTTTTATGACAATTGTCAGGTCAAAAACTTCAACTTTTCGACTTTTCGAGGTAACATTTTTGCTAGAAAAGTGGAAGTTAGTGTGCCTAATTTCTACTTTTCGAGTTCCTCGTAGGTCGAAAAGTGGATGGCGGAAACAGGATTCCGTAGTTGTGCAATGTTCCTGTGCAATGAAGACCAGTTTACCATCCTGAGTTTTAACAAAATTGAAGAAGGCTTGTGAAAATGTGTTGAAAAAAATTAAAACGAATGGACTTTTCTGAAACTCCTTTCCATTTCATTTGAAGGAAAAGTTTTATGTGAAAGCAAAGAGTTCTAATTTGCTGTTACCCGTATATGTTTTTACGTTGTATAGAAACTTAGATCTAACCCACTATTACCCCAGTAATGAGTTTAAAAGGTCTAAGAAGAAGTCTTGAGAACTTTTGGTCTGAATAGGAGAATACGGTGCTAATTGACATTTTTTCCTTTTCCTAAAATGTCTTCCATCCTATTTCATACAGGTTCCATCAATGGTGCCAGATCAAAAAGTCACTGTTGCTACCTGAAAATGCATTCAATTTTGGAAAGTCTGAATTTTTTTCTTCGTGTAAAGAGTCAAGAAAGTTTCTCCTTTTCAAAATTAAGTTTTTAAATGGCCTCTTTCTCAGGGTTGTTAAAACTGTACTTGATAGGGTATGGTAAAGGATTAAAGAATAGTTTTTGCTTGAAAATGCAATCAATTTTGATAGATCTAAAACTGTAACTCTGTAATGAGATGATTAATTTCTTGAAAGTCTTTACCGTTTTATTCCATGGATAATTCTATTGAGAGAGCAAAGAGTTTTTAGAAAGGTACATTTTAGAGTATAGAAACTGAGATTCAGCCTTTTAGATCACAATACTGACTTTCAACAATGTTGAAGAAGAGGCTTTTTAAAGCATTGTAGGAAAAGTAGCAAATAATGATAATCAACCTTTTGTTTGACTTTCCTACAATGTTTTCCATCTTAGTAACCCTTTGCAAAACCCTTCAGAAAATAACGAAAAATTAGGGCCGTCTACATTAAAGCAATTAGCAGATAATAAGTTAAGAGCAGCTGAAAATGTGCCGTTTGGCTGGAAAAAAGTACAAAGCATAGTGGTAAAAAGAGAAAATACTGGTAGCTAGCGTTTTTTCCTTTGAGGTTGTCAAAATTTCAGTGTCGTTCAGTTAAAAGGCTTCTTTTTTTTATTTGTTTACCATCTTATTTGAAATATACTTTATCAAGACTGAAAAAGACTTTCAAAACAAATGACTTTCAATGTTCAAAACGGAGATTTAACATTTAAATTACAATACATGTACTGGATTTTAATGACCTTAAAGAATGGGGCTTTTTAGAAAGGGAAGAGTATTTTGAAAGCATGCAGGAACATGAGAAAATACTGGCATCGAATATTTTCTCCGTTTTGCACAATGTTTACCGTCCTATTAAGGATAACCAACCAACATCAATATTGACGGTTGACTTCTTAGGTCCTATAGGGAACGTCGGAAGGTGTTCTTCGTTTATACTATTCTTGTAATCTATGACTCTGTTAACTCTTATACTAGAGTATTGGATTGATGAAAATGGCATTTTACATCTCGGGAAAAATGCTTAATTATTGCAACCACACCCTGGGCTGTTTTGGTCGGGTTATTACAATATAGCTAATCCGACATTTATAAGATTGCATATTCTGTGCAGACTATAGAATCGTCTGCTTTGTCTTCAAAACAGACAGGCGTGGTAAACGATTTAAGGGTTCATTGACATTAACGCTTGTCTTTCATTAATCCCGCGTAACCGGAATGTACATTCAGCTTGTCGGCAAACATGAAAGCAAAATGACTGCCAACTCGTCAATATTGAAATACACCCTATTCCTTTGTTCGACAAAAATATATCATGTTCAGTTACACAGATACAGGCCCTTGGTCCGTGTTCTTAGAAAATCATGAATACGTCTGATGCACTCTAGGACAGTGGGATTCTCCCTGTCAAGTTAATTTTATCATTGTGTTACTCAGTTTTGGAAAAAAGTGTATAGTTGAAGGAAATTCTTTCGAGGAAAATAAATGGGAATTATAAGTTAACGATTTCAGTTCTAATAGTGACGGAGGTAGAAATGTAGGTAAAAATGTCAGAGGTAAAAATGCCATAGGAAAAAATGTCGTAGGTAAAAATGTCATAGGTAATAATGTCAGAGTCAAAGCGGTAAATATGCCATAGGTAATAATGTCATAGGTAAAATGTCAGATGTATGTATCATGGTATAAATATGTGGGGTTAGCTCAGTTGGTCAAGGCTTAGCAAGTTTGAAATCTTGTCAGGGTTCACTTATTTCTGGTCTCTGAATCATCTGAGATAGCAGTCAGAAAAAAATCAAGATTGGTATATGGACTAACAGAAGAACTAATATCACATACTAATGTCAAAGATACTTTTTCACAAATGTTTTTACCAAGGTTTGCAATTAACTCAAAAACTGAAATTGTTTCAAGCAGGGCAGAAACAGTGCGGGAAAAGGAGACAATGCTGGTTATCAACGTTTTCTCATTTTCCCACAATGTTTTTTTTAGGCTCCTATCTCAGGGTCGTTAAAACCAGGGGTTGTTTGGTAAAGGGTTAAATCAGCATCATGTAATGTTATCATTGCTGAATGAAAAAGAAAATTATTTCATAGTATAGCATGGATACAATGAAGATAAGTAAATAAATAACAAAGAATGGCTTTACTTCAATGGATCTGGTGAGAGGCCAGAGCAACATGTTTTTTGATATCATGTACTTAATTTCTCTGACATTTTTACCTATGACATTTTAAACTATGGCATATTTACCACTTTGACTTTGACATTTTTACCTATGACATTTTTACCTATGGCATTTTTACCTCTGACATTTTTACCAAACACCGATTATGATAATTCATTGCGATAAGCGGTTATTCTTTACCTGACAAAGAAACTTAAGACTAAGTTGAAATTGAAAGCACTGACTCATACAGATGACAAATTCAGGGTGGCCCAAATTATTGACGAAATTTGTTCTTGATAGGGTAGAAACATTGTGGTAAAAGGAAAAAAAAATGCCGGTTTCCGATTGTAATTTCCCCTCTCCTCTCGATGTTTTTATAAGCTTGATTTTCAGAGTCGTTTCAAGTGAGCGGTAAAGGGTTAAAAATTTATGAATAATTGCTGAACGTTAAGCAACGTGACGACCAAAAGAAGATAATAAAATTCTTTGCATGTTAAAACGGTTACAGATCATGTTATTGTCATTTTTGGGGACACCGTCATTTTTGACGTAGTAAAATCCGATCATACTCGTATATAAGGAAAGAGGTGATCAGCCTGTAACCCAGGCTATACATCGATACATTATACTGACCAGAACTACTTCGAAATGACACATATTGTGATTTCAACTGATTTACCATTTTTATACGCCCGAAGGATCGTATTATGTTATACCCCCGGTCGTCCGTCCGTCCGTCTGTCTGTCTGTCCGTCCGTCCGTTAGCAATTTCTTGTGTGTGCAACTCCTCCTACAGTTTTCATCGGAATTATTTGAAACTTGCCACAATGAATCTCCATGATGTCTAGTTGTGCACCTGGGTCTTAGAATTTTGATGGCTGTTTGCGTTCTAAAATTATCTGCCCTTGATTTCTGAAAATAACCAACTTTTCACTTTGAATTTTTCTTCAGGCCTTAACTTCCATACCATAAAAGGTATCAAGTTGAAACTATATACACTAATAGAACACATTATGGAGAAGTGCATTGCACATGAACCATAACTCTGTGACCTTTATTTTATGAGTTATTGCCCTTTGTTAATTTTCAGTTTGAATTTTTGTCCAGGCCATAACTTCCAAATTATAAAAGCTATTAACCTGGAACTTCATACGCTGATAGAACACATTATGGAGAAGTGCAGTGCACATGAACCATAACTCTGTCCTCTTCATTTTTTGAGTTATTGCCCTTTGTTAATTTTCAGTTTGAATTTTTGTCCAGGCCATAACTTCCAAAGTGTAAAAGCTATTAACTTGGAACTTCATACACTGATAGAACCCATTCTGGAGAAGTGCACTGCCAATGAAATATAACTCTGCCACATATAATTTTTGAGTTACTGCCCTTCGTTAATTTCTAGTTTTAATATTTGTCCAGGCCATAACTTCCAAACTATAACAGGTATAAAGTTGAAACTACATACACTGATGGAACACATTATGGAAAAGTGCAGTGTCAATGAACTATAACTCTGTAACCTTTATTTTTTGAGTTATTGCCCTTTGTTAATTTTTAGTTTTAATTTTTGTCCAGGCCATAACTTCTAAACTTTAAAACCTATCATCTTGAAACTTCAAAGACTAATAGAACACATTATAAAGAAGTGCACTGCTTAAGAAACATAACTCTGCCATCCTTCTTTTTGAGTTATTGCCCTTTGTTAGTTTTCTCATTGAATTTTCGTCTGTGCCATAATTTCTAAAATATAAAAGCTATGATCTTGAACCTTTCAAAGACTGATAGAACACCTTGTGGAGAACAGCAATTCACAAAATTTGTAACTGTGCCACCCTTCTTTTTTTAGTTATTGCCCTTTAATATTTTTTACATATCATGGAGATTAACTACTCTTCATTCATGGCCCTTCCGTCATTTTAACTCATTTCACTGACAAACCCCTTCGGGCGTATATGCGCCGCTTTGCGAAGCTCTTGTTCTTTTCACGGGTCTCCGGAATCAAAACTCGGCCTCGCCGATGCGTAACAATAACCCAGTCATTAATCATAAAGTCAAGCACAACTTTGATAAAAGAAAAATATTTCTTTGAAAGAGAAAATTTTGTTTAAAACTTGATGATTCAAAGGAATTTATTTCATTGAAATTTTACTTCTCACAATGACAGAATAAGGTTGCCAACAGAGGAAAGGGGTCTATCAGCGGTACGTCATTCAAAGAAGCTATCCGATTGGTTAGTTCTGGGATAGTAAATTTACATGTACGATCCCACTGGTTAGTTGTTTATGCGTTGTGAAGTGGAAGTAGGTCCGAATGACGTCATGTTAGTAGCTTTCGATTGGCTTATAATAGCTATGGTTTATTTGTTGCTGTAGCAACGTGATTATATCAATGAACTGATCCAAAGTGTTTTGCATTTGTCGAAAACGATGCTTTTTACGAATTCTATTTCATTCCTTCTAGGAACTTGAAGTTTCTTCTTGCTGTTCTGATTAAATTTACAATGGTCTCGACATTATTTTATTCTAATGTACTCGAGAAGTGTCGAACTATTTGAAAGGCGTTTTGATAATGCTGTTCAGAGGCATTTTCAGCAAGCTACCGAGCGTTGACATATGAAGGCGAGAATGAAAATCTCGCCTTCCAAAAACTGATACTGATGGTGCAAGAACACCAAGGTCTCTATGACCAAAGCTTGAAACAACATAAGTATCTATTATGCTTCCTCCTGCAATTTCTTCTCTCTGTCCTCTTTATAAACTCTGGTCACCATCATTTTCTCCTTTCCACACAATGTTTTCTCATGGTCAATAATGCCTTTTCGCTTTTGAGAAGACTCAACAGACAGATGGCTGCCTGATGAATAGGTACAATTGAGAGATTACAATGTAGAATGTTACGGTGGGAATCCTGATTAAGATGGAGGGTTGAAAATGGTCTACCATGTGTGTCTTATAATGCTATAATTATCTCCGCTGATAAAAATGCGTGGTTGGAAATGAGGGCTTAAAATTGTATGTGTTTGGTGTAGGTTAAATATTACTCTATATTTAGTGTGCATAAAGAATTCTGAAACCCAAGTCATCCCATTTTATCCGAAACAGATAGACAAAATTTCTCTAACGGTTTAGCATACCATACTGTCAAGCTGGCATTATTGAACAAATATGCAAAATCCAATTCCAGGGAAGCCACCTCAATATATTTTATTGATATGACCTATTTTTTACCGTAGATTACAGATTTCATCAAGAGAAAAAAACATTCATAATTATGCAGTGCTTTGTAAAAGTCCCGTAGGGACTCTTGATTTATATTTTTTGTCCTGGTGAAGGATCAGTATTACAGAGTCTCTCATAAATATTGATGGAAAAATGTTTCATGAATATATTTCCCTAGAGCTACAACTGAACAGGAAACCAGTCTGGTATTTCTTTGCCCTTTAACCCATTACCAAACAACAATATTTTAGACTGGTCCAAATTGAAAGCATTTGTAGACGACAAAATAAAAGTGACCGAAAATTTGAAATTTCTTTTGTGAAGGGTAGAAAACATTGTGGGAAAAGGAGAAAATGCTGGTTACCAGCATTTTCTCCTTTTCCCACAATGTTTTCTAAAGGCTTCTTTCTCAGGCGTGTCAAAAGTAGGGATTGTTGGTAATGGATTAATTCTTTACCATACAATCCATGTACATACATCTATAGTGACCTTAAGAAAGAAGATTTTTTTGAAAACATGGTGGGGAATGGAGAAAATGCTAATAACCACAGTGTTTTTTAACCTTTTAGACAAATATTTGAATTGCATTCCTTTGTGTCGTCTGAAAATGTTATGAATTTTGACCAGTCAGAAATTTGTCATTTCGTAAAGATTTGACTCTTTTTCAGTTGAGAAAATTTTGAACAGGTCCATACTTTTAGCATTATTTTTCTGACAACAAATTAAGCATGACTTGTATGATGAGATTTGTCTTTGAAAGGATAGAAAAAAAATTGTGGAAAATGATTTTCAGTATTTTCTTCTTTTTCTCACAATGTTTTCACAAGTTGTCGTCTTCAGGGTCTTAACTCGTTACCACACAACAGTATTTTAGACTGGTTCAAATTGAAAGCATTTGCAGATGACAAAATAAAAGTGACTGAAAATTTGAAATTTGTTTTGTGAAGAGTAGAAAACATTGTGGGAAATGGAGAAAATGCTGGTTACCAACATTTTCTCCTTTTCCCACAATGTTTTCAAAAGGCTTTTTTCTCACGGGCATCAAAAGTAGGGATTGTGTGGTAATGGGTTAACTCTTTACCACACAATCCCGACTTTTAACGACTCTGAGAAAGACACCTTTTTACAACATTGTAGGAAAAGGAGAAATGATAACCAACATTTTCTCCATTTCCCACAATAGTTTCTTCCCTTCACAAATCAAATTTCAAATTTTCAGTCACTTTTTATCATGTCGTCTGCAAATGCTTTTGATTTGGACAAACCTAAAATTCTGTCGTTTGGTAAAGAGTTACAGACTTGGACATTGGATGATAAAAGATTATTGCCTAATCAGTTTAACCCAATACTAAACAATCCCTACTTTTGATGCCCCATGAGAAAAAAGCTTTCTGAAAACACTGTGGGAAAAGGAGAAAATGCTGGTAACCAGCATGTTCTCCATTTCCCACAGAGTTTTCTACCCTTCCCAGAACAAATTTCAATTTTTCAGTCATCTATATTTTGTTGTCTGCAAATGCTTTCAATTTGGACCCGTCTAAATTTTTCTTGTATGGTAATGGGTTAAAAAACAATACGTTTTTACAAGCCTTAGGGTAATGGTTTTTGCAAACCATCATTTTCTCCTTTTCCCTTAATGTTTTCCATTACATCAAACAACAACCTCATGCGGGCTAATTTGATTTGTCATCAGCATTTGATTTAGACAAATGTGCAATTTTACATCTAATTTAGAATAAACCCTTTGCACACTGAACAGTTTTCTGAAATAGACATGTTGCCATCATAAGAGAAGACCAAAATACAGTGGAACTTGTCTCAGTCGCTATCTCTATTAAATAACTCTTTACCAAACAACAAAATTTTAGACATATCCAAATTCAAAGCATTTGCAGACGACAATTTCAAAGTGGCTCAAATGGTGTAATTTCTTTTGATAGGGTAGAAAACATCATTGTTGGAAAAGGAGAAAATGCTGGTTACCAGCATTTTATCCTTTTCGCGCAATGTTTTCAAAAGGCTTCTTTCCCAGGGGCATCAAAATTCCGGATTGTGTGGTAGAGTTAAATAACTCTTTACCAAACAACCAAATTTTAGACTTGTCCAAATTGAAAGCATTTGCAGATGACAAAATGAAAGTAACTAAAGAACTGAAATTTGTTTTAAGAAGGGAAGAAAACATTGCGGGAAAAGGAGAAAATGCTGGGAACCAGCATTTTCTTCTTTTCCTACAATGTTTTCCAAAGGCTTCTTTCACAAGGGTGTTAAAAGTCTGTATTGTGTGGTGAAGGGTTAAGCAAGTGGACTTTATTGAGCAACTGCATAAGATGGCCAATTATATGCTGTAATGGACCAGTGTTAAGCAACCACCTGTCTTCATCCACTCCAACATAATTGTGAGTTTTAACAGCCCTGTGGAAGACGGCTTTTGAAATTATTTTGGGACCAGTGTAAGACAAGGAGAAAAATGCCAGTAACATTATGATTTCCACAAATTTCAACATTTGAGCCGCATTTACATTGTTGTCTTCAAGTGCTTTCCATTTGTATCTGTATAAAGTTTTGACATTTGGTAAAAACTTGAAGAAACATTCTAAATGTTCCCAAAGTTCTTGCTTAACCCTTTCCCAAACAATCCGTGGTTTTTACGGGTCAGGAATAGAAGCCTTTTGAAAACATTGTGGGAAAAGGAGAAAATGCTGGTAACCAGCATTTTCTCCTTTTCCCACAATGTTTTCTACCCTATCATATAGAAAAATCATCTTTTTAGCAACTGTTAATTTGTCATCTGTAAAATGCCTTCAATTTGGTCTGGTCCAAAATTTGCCGTTTGGGAAAGGGTTAATAAAGTTGTAATGTACTGGATTTGTAAGAATTCCAGAAAGAACATCTTGAGAAAAACATTAACAATGCTGACCTAGATCAGACCTGCCATTCTTTGCCCTCTGATCTTGATTTACATTGTAAGTGGAAGCAGCTAATGTGAAGTTTAGTACAAGAAGACATAACAAAAGTTTACCCTTAGCCTATTGCTGGACAATCATACATTAAAAGGGCCCCAAAAACAAGGATAAAAAAAAAAAATTAAAACTGTAAACAGAAAGTGCTAGTATCCAGCATTTTCTCATTTTCCAACAATGGTTGTGGCCTTTTCAGCTTGTATGGACAAGTCCCGTCTTTTTAGAAATGTGTATTCTGTCTTCTGCATTAGCTTTCTATTTGGACAAATCTAATGTGACACAGAGTAAAAGTACAGCATATCATTATGATGTAAGCAAGAAAGATCATTTTCTCTACCGGAATCGGAGAAGGGGGAAGGGTGTTAAATATTTATGTCAGGTCTGTCAGAATTTGTGCTTATACTTTCCTCTTGCAGTCTCCCTTAGATTTATGACTTGAAATTCAGTTTCATAATTTAAGTGGGAATGCTTGCAGAATTTTTTTAAGACTTTTTTTGAGGACTTCAGCAACTATTTTCAAATTTTAGCGGCAACAGAATGTTCTTTCCAAACAGATAGATTCTTTTTGAGTTAAGGAACTAGAATGTTTTTTCCAAACAGATAGATTCTTTTTGAGTTAAGGAACTAGAATGTTTTTTCCAAACAGATAGATTCTTTTTTAGTTAAGGAACTAGAATGAGATCAAGAATAGCTGATATCATAGGAATTTTAGCAACTGATTTCAAATTTCAGGTGCTGTTGTTGTAAACCCTGTTGCAAGGGAAGTAACTCTGACTATGTTAGGGATGATAACTGTTGTGAATGTAATCTGGTAGCTTTGAAGAGGATTAGTGGATTACCGGATGCAGATTTGGTATATGTAACTTACCATGTAGATGTAAGTAGAATTGCAGCAGTTACATGTATTTTTATAGCCCTGCAAAACTAATGTTTTCAGGGGTATACTGGAATCAGCCTGTCCATCTGCATGTCAATGTGTCCGTCCATTTGTGTGTTCGTCCCTGTGTCCATCCGTCTGTGTACAAAATACTAGTAATTTTGTGTGGCGAACTCCTCCTACAGCTTTCCTTCAATTGTGTTGAAACTTTGCACATACAAAGTATGTGATCATACTGATCACTGTATACTGATCATATACTGAAGATTTGCAAGACGCAATTTTCAAGTGCCAACTCTTCCTGGTTGAGGAATTATCTCCCCTTGAACTTGACACTTTTTTCCTGTCAAAGTGCTGGCGGAGGTATTAACCCAATACCACACAATCCCTACTTTTGACGCCCCTGAGAAAGAAGCCTTTAGAAAACATTGAGGGGAAAGGAGAAAATGCTGGTAACCAGCATTTTCTCCTTTTCCCACAATGTTTTCTACCCTTCACAAAACAAATTTCAAATTTTCAGTCACTTTTATTTTGTCATCTGTAAATGCTTTTGATTTGAACAAGCCTAAAATATTGTCGTTTGGTAATGAGTTAAGTCACATTCAGTGATGGCTCTAGTTCTTACAGGATTTGATTGCCAAACTACATGCAACTACCCTTATTTTCACAGCCAGTTGCACCCTTTTGAGATAAGCAAATTCCAAGGTTTCACTCTTTACCAGACAAGCCTTGGTTTTCATGACCCTGGGATAGAAGCTGTTTTGAAAAGATTGCGGGAAAAAGAGAAAATACTGGTAACCAGCATTTTCTCCTTTTCCCACAATGTTTTCTATGCTGCTGGTAACATATTTCACTTTTTGAGTTTATTTGTTGTCTGCAAGTGCTTTCAACTTGGACCGGTCTAAAATTCTGTCTTTTGGTAAAGAGTTAAATGACCTTGGAAAAGACAGCCAATTACAGCAATGTTGGAAAAGAAAAAAATACTGGCAAACTGGCATTTTTTCCTTTTTTCCCCGCAGCATTTTTCTACCTGTTGAAAGAGAAATCCTATCATTTAACTTTTTCCCAAACAACAAATTTTAAGACTAGACCAATTTGGAAGCATTTGAAAAAGACAAAATAAACGTAAATCAGAAATTGAAATTTGTTTCCAGCAGGGTAGAAAACATTGTGGGAAAAGGAGAAAATGCTGGTAACCAGCATTTTCTCCTTTTTCCACAAGGTTTTTAGAAGGAATCTATGTCAGGGTCATGAAAACCAGGGATTGTTTGGTAAAGGGTTAATTGAGCCAAAGTGAATTTGTTTTTCTGCAAATGCTTTCAACTCCATCAAGTCACAACTTTGACTGTCTGGTACAGATTTTATCAGTACATAGATAGGATTTTTTAGTCTGAAAAATTTTTTTTTTTATGGAGCATAAAATCCAGTATGGTAGACACAATGTTAGTTATCTATTGTTAGATATCTTCATATACTTTAACCCATTACCACACAATCCTTAATTTTGACGAGGCCTTCTAAATACATTGAGGGAAAAGGAGAAAATGCTAGTAACCAGCGTTTTCTCCTTTTCCAACAATGTTTCTGCCCTTCACAGAACAAATTTTGAATTTTCTGTCATTTTATTTTGTAGTCTGCAAATGCTTTCGATTTGGACAAGCCCAAAATATTGTCGTTTGTAAATGAGTTAGTATGTTTTGCAGATTGGAGAAACCCCATTTTATGTAGCATTAGACAACAAATATAAAAAGATTGTGATTTGCGTTAGAGGAACACTTTCCCTTCAGGTAGGTAGCTTAAACTCTTCAAGCACCAAAGGCAAAAACTCTTTGAAATTTGATAGGAGTTAAACCCATTACCACACAATCCCTACTTTTGACACCCCTGAGAAAAGAAGCCTTTAGAAAACATTGTGGGAAAAGGAGAAAATGCTGGTAACCAGCATTTTCTCCTTTTCCCACAATGTTTTCTACCCTTCTGCCCTTCACAAAACAAATTTCAAATTTTCAGTCACTTTTATTTTGTCATCTGCGAATGCTTTTGATTTGGACAAGCCTAAAATATTGTCGTTTGGTAATGAGATAAATAGATGACAATAAATAGGAGAAGAGGAAATCTATTTTTCAACAACGCAGAAAATGCTTTGTACAGAGGATAATTTGCATTTTACAACCCAATGCTCCTTAGTAACACAGTCTGTCTGAAACATTTAGTTTAGGGTAGTTCGCCCTTGAGTCGAACGGGTTAGCAATTTGTACTGCCGCTGCTCAAATCTTGAGCAGGGTACCATTGTGAATGAAAGTCGGATAACTCGGACCTTACCTTAGATAAGCCTTGCACACAAAAAGATATGGTTATCGGTCGATAATTGTGCTAAATATGTCAAAAACCTTCCTTTCCGATTTTCGCCCGTGAGACGAACGCGTTTGCCTTTGACTCGAACACGTAATTTGACATTGCCCTAGAGTCGAACGATATTCAATTTGCATGTTTCCTCATAAGCAAAAGCGGCTCCAGATGTTTTGAGGGACAGGAACACCTTTACAGGTCTAGTGTATAGACAAATAATGTATCCTTCTATAGCATCATCTGTGCACGCAGGGGGAAATTTTAAAGCATAAAAATACAAACCTGTTATTTCAAATTTCGACCTGGGTAGGTGTTGAAAGCTGTTCTATGCTCTTTGTAAAAGTTTGATCACGATATAGGCCTACGTGATTTTGGTAATACTCATATCTTTAATCTTTCTCTACAGGCCTAAATAATTAGTGGGCCTAGGTCTATGTTATGCAGACAACTTAAAAAGACTGAACGTATGGAAAAATAGGTTAGAAATCATGATTGTCTGTAACAGAAAGGGAAAAAATATATGAGAAGGAAAAGAAAAAATCATATAGTTGCATCCCTTTTGGACAAGAATATTGATCGATTGTCGTCATCTAAGCACTGACATATCATCTGCAATATCTATATAAAGGGAAAGGGTTACAGGGGAAGATTATGTACCTGAGTCCAAGCACAGGCCTTAGAATTTCCATTTATCCATCCCAGAATAATAAAATTTTCCTTGGTCGATCTTTGTACACTTATGAAAGCATGTATTGGTGCATCGCCTGTATGTATGGTGAAATTTTCAACATCGTTACTATATATAGCACAGTGGCAACTGCTTCTTTGCTGTATATAATAAAGAATATAGAGGGAATCACCAATGTTCTATTTATGGTAACGGTGTCCGATAAAAAAGATTCTTCTTTAATCCCTTGATAGAACAATGAAAAATTCTTTATCCCGTAATTTAGACCAATGGAATTTCAGAGGCCTGAGGTCAAAGCTAAGCTTGTGAATGATCAGAGAAATTTCTAAACATAAGAAATGTTTGTAAGGATTTTGAATCGTTATGTTTAATCCTTTACCAGGCAAAGCTGACTTTTAACGACCCTGAGAAAGAAAGCTTTACCAGCATTTTCAACTTTCCCACAATTTTTTGTATGATTCCCGAAAAGAAAGTTCAATATTTGAGTCACATTTATATGGTCTACGAACGGTCTGAGGTTTTGACTTAAGTTGAGTGTGTTAGGCCTATCTGAGACGCATTTTAGTAACATTAACTGACCATAGTAACGTTTTTAAATCCTGAGTTGAAGCTTTGTTTCAGACTTGACGAAGCAAAATAATTAGACTTAAGGTAGTGGCCCCATAATAGCAAAACAGCTATTTGCACTATACTATTATCCCACAAAATTTGCTATGATTTAAAATAATTATTATTGTACTTATTTCACAGAGCCAATTTTTCCTTCTTAGAATTACCATTTAAAAATCTAAAAACCATTATATTCTCATTACAAAGGGAAATGATAATTACCTCCCTTTCCTGGAAACTGACAAAAGCACTAACGAATAATTTCAAGATAGAAATCAAAGGAATTTCTGGTGGGTCAAAAACGTGCAAAAGTATTACTAGTATATCTGTGTATATCCGTATTTATCAACTATCAAGATATTTTATGCCATGCTGCACAAGAAGTATTACAGGTCTACTACCTTAACTCAGTTAACAAACCTAAATCTATTATTTTGCCGATTTGAGACTGAAACCTTGAGAAAATAACATAAGCCGGTTAATATTAGTGAAATGCGTCTGGAATAACTAATTAAAGTCGGAAAAAAAAGTCTATAGGCAGATTTGTGTAAAATAAAAGATATGTATTTTTCGCGAAAAAAAAAAAAAAAAAAAACCGTAGGAGCTGTTAATATCGCTGAGCTGGCGCATATTCAAAATATATTGTGAAAAAAGAAGCGTTTTCTATTGTACAAATGCTGCAGATGGGAAGGGATTAAGAAAAAATTGATGTTCGTAAGGACTTTGAGTTATAGAAAGAAAGAAAAAATAATGTCTTCATGCGCAACAGTTGATTTCCTCTAATAATTTCATAAAATCAGATTTCTCTGTGGCTGTGAGAAAAGGCAAGATAGCACCCGCCAAGAACACATAAATGTATAGTCCATGACCGTCTTCCAGTCTCCAATTCCAAATTTCCCTAGCTACATTCAAGGCATTTATTTCTCACATGGATATTCTGCTTTACAAAGTTTACACCTGCTTCATGCAAGTCGTACAAAATGTTTTACTCATACATAGATTCATGAATTAGTAGTTCGATCTTCTCACTCTTTTTGACAAAAAGCCGCGTCGAAGTCCTTTTTGCTCATCATGCCAATCTCTCTTTTTCTGAACAACGCTGACGATTTTACTACATGAAAACATTATTTTTTTTTTCAACTGATTTTTCAAAACAAGACTGGGAAAAAAGGGAAGGCATCTGAAAACAGAAGTGGAAAGCAATATCCATATTATTGTTGAATGAACACAGATTTACTGTATGAGTGAAACATATTTAAAAAAAACAAACAAAAATGAATGGCAGTTTGTCGAATTCCCCCATCCCCCTTTCATCCCGACCACTCATAAATATCGAATAAATTAACATGAGTTTGATATTTTTTAACATGATTTGGTTGTCTGAATCTAATCAGAAAGCTCCTTTAAAACATGCAAGGTTGAAGACTTGAAGACTGATCAAAAAACGATAGGCCTCTTGGCCACTAGCAAGGCTATCATTAGTCAAATTACGGTATTGATGGGCAAGACAGTTCCCCAACAAGACATGTCGTTCCCCCGGCACATTTGTTTATGTCAAATAATCTTTCTAAGGACGATTGTGACTAGAAATCATAGGATAAAAAGAAATATTTGTGGATTTTTTAATGTTGTTATCGGAGTCAGGCAACTTTGTGAAGAAAAAGTCTACATACATTGACGGGTAGGCCTACTTATTCTCTTATGGGAAAAGTCTACATACATTCATTGACGGGTACTTATTCTCCCATGGATGAATTTACAATGATTCAAGATTGTCATAGAAATAAAAGAATTTAGCCAGTGTGGAAGCTGACAAAAGAACATGTTTGTTTGTTTTTTGCATTCAAAAAAAATCCACGTTACGCTCCCACTGAAAAGTGACAATGGCGCGTTTTACACAGCATGGCTATTTACAATAAGCTGCTGCTTCTTCTTCCTATTGCTCAGGAAATGTTAAAGGTTTTAAAGATTAGCCTGCTCACAAAAGATTACATTATGAAATGCATGTAGGCCTAATAGAAAAAGACACATTTTGAAAGGGAAAGGTACAAAATGTCAATTATGACTCGACTACAAATTTGCCTTTAAGTTGAACACTGTTCGCCTCATGGGCGAAAAGTGTTCGACTGTACGGCAAAACATCCAAGTGACTGAGATATAGTTTTCTGCTCTTTTTGTTGTTTAAAACATGTTAAAATATCACTATTTTGGCTGATCTAAAGCATACTTTGACACACAACGTCATCCATTGATTAAAAAGTTTCTTTTCGACTAATCTTTATTCCTTTTTGCTCTTTGCAATTTTCAAAATATAAAATAGGTCACGCGCTCTCCATGGACTTAGCGCATATATTATAAGCGTCTCGATGACAAAGAGGATGAAACTGCCGAAATGAACCGCACGTAGAATGAATTAGCGGAAATGTTATAGATTCTAAAAATAGCCGATACTGCCGTATATCACGGCTTGTAAACGCTGAGTTACGGGTCAAAATCGTTCGACTCTGGGGCGAAATCGACTCAAGGGCGAATTACCCTATGTCAAACATATTTGTTTTATATCAAATGAAAAACACGTTACTGCAAGTTACACCTAGCTCTAAATTCTGTTGTCTGACTCTCTAACTCACACTCGAACTTACAACCTCTTACACCACAAAAAATTTACTAATTGGGTGTTAAAAGTAGTATTACAAATCATGTATATATATTAAGCTCTTTAGGCTAATGCTATCTGAACTTGCCTTCTCTTTTAGAAACTTTGGATGATTATAGGAATATATGTATATAATTTTCATGTAGGTGCAGCATCAACTAACTTTGCGGACAGTGTAGATCAAGTTTTATTATACTGCAAAGAAATTTCTCGTGATCTGATTGGTTAACATGCCGGGTACATAATATCATGTTCCCTGGCAAAAACTACGTAAAAGTTTCCATTTTGAGTGCCCCATAAACATCACTACACATGTAACACAACATCCAAAATGGTGGTGTCACTCGATCACCCGACTGCATATTTATGCACCAAACTGCACGTTTTAGTGATGTCAATTTTCAGTGACATCAGTTTTCATTGAATTGGGGCAATCAGAAGTGAATTTCAATTTCGTCAGCATACTCGTTTCGTGAAATTATAAAACAGGAAAATCTCGCTTAACAGGCTTCGAAAAGGTAAAACTTTGCAGTATAGTAAATTTGTTGTATGGTCGGGTGGCAGGGGACTTGGAAACTTGTTCATGGCTGTGGTGAATCATGTCTCCACCTCGCCTTCAGCTTGGGGCGACATCATTAGCCACAGCCGTGAACAAGTTTCCAGGTCCCCTGCCACCTGACCGTACAACTAATAATGCCTTACCAGAACATGTAGCTATAGTCTGATCTTGATTTTCTTTATCAATGGTCATTATGATCATGAAAGAAACTTAATCCTTGACCTAAGGACACAATTTTAGACTTTTCAGAATTGATAGCTTTTGCGGATCATGAGTTATAATTTGACTTCAGTTGCGAAATTTGTCTCTGAAAGGCTTGAAGACATTGTAAGAAAAGGAGAAATTGCTGGTTACTACCATTTCTCCTTTTCCCACAATATTTTCATGCGGTTTTCTTTCTCGTAGAAGTAAGGATTGTGTGGTAGAGATAATGTTGTACTTTTTGTACTTCAGATGCAGCTTTTGCTATAAATGTTGCACAATAGCTGTTCTCACATATTTGCTATATAATCAGTAGTATACTCATAATTAAAACAGCATATTGATAATTTTTTGGTAATAAATGAATGTATGACTTCGGATAAAAAGCATTCCTGCATTCTGGCCTCCATTCAAAGACATATAGCAGCATGTTCCATCCAAAGCAAATTTCGCTTTTTAGTACTTTAAATGTTTCTTCTCACCAAAGTTTTTAATTTCGTTTAGTAAAGCAGTTTAAGCTGTAGAAGATTTTGAATTAGATTTGTGGAATATAAAGGTAAAGTTAATTTTTATTTGCCCTAGGATGTTTTAACAGACCTTAAAGCTGATGCAGAGACTCTCCCATTAAATCCAGTCAGGGAGGATTGGGTTGGGCATAAAGTAAGTACATGTAGTTTGCTTTATTTACATTCACCCAGAGATATTGGGGAGTTTTGAAGGTTTTAAAAAGCAATATTTTTTTCAATTCTTCACTTAACCCTGTAACAGACAACAGAATTTTAGCCTTGTCCAAATTGAAAGCATTTGCAGTCAGCAAAATAAATGTGACAGAAAAATTGAAATTTGTTTTAGGAAGGGTAGAAAACATTGTGGGAAAAGAAGAAAATGCTTTTTACCAGCAATTTCTCCTTTTCCCATAATGTTTTATATCTCGGGGTTGTAAAAACCAAGGATTGTTTGGTGAAGGGTTAAAGATAGTTGAAGGTACTAGTTAGAATGAGTTTGTCAAGTTTCTTCTAAGGAATACAGGCAATAGCTTTTTACAGTCAGAAAATAAAAATGATTTAAACTCATTACCAGAAGACAAAATTTTAGGTTTGTCCGAATCAAAAGCATTTGCAGACAACAAAATAAAAGTGACACAAAATTTGAAATTTGTTTTGTGAAAGGTAGAAAACCTTGTTGGAAAAGGAGAAAATGCTGGCTACCAGCATTTTCTCCTTTACCCACAGTGTTTTCTGAAGGCTTCTTTCCCAGGGGCGTCAAAAGTAGGGATTGTGTGGTAATGGGTTAAACCTTATCCTGCTAAATAACTAAAATTAAATTTCCAATTCGATATTAAAAACCCAAATATTGCTATTTCAAAGTCAGGTTTTAGAGAATAATATCACCTTATTGGACTGTGTAGATTCAAGATCAGACTGCTCTCCACAAAAGGTCAGTAAGTCACGCTTAGCAGGCAAAGGGTTAAATATTTCTCCTCCCACATATATAGAGGATATTCGTCTTTTTCGGTGAAAGGTCAAAATTTATTTCATCGAGTGGACACCATCGGTAATATTTTCACGAGTGGCACAGCCACTCGTGAAAATATTTCCGATGGTGTTCATGAGATGAAATAAATATCGATCTTTCTGTGAAAAAAAACAACAAATATTCTATTTATTTCATGCTTTTAACCCTTTCTGGGAGGAGCTTTATCAAAATCCAGTACAGTTCTTTTCCGTTATTCCCCGTGGCGTATCCCTCCCGCATAGCAACGCATTGCAATATTACATCAAGCGCGAGAAATGTAAGGTATATGACGTCATATTTCTCAACTGGTTGTCAGGCATGCACAATTTGCCTAGGCAACAAGAACGTGAAAATCAGTATTTTCACTGGTGGTACCATTGTAAGATCGAAAAATATTTTCACTGCCTTTTCTCGATATCCTACCGGAAGGCATGAAACAGTTGTCCTCTTTGACCAATTTTGTGTTTGAAAAATTCCTGTGCTCATTCTTTGAGTGTACTGTCTCCTGTAAAAGTATATCTTGTGTCTCTGCAAAACATGGAAAAAAATAGTTTCCGCCCTTTGACACAAGTCTGAGCCTGGTTGCATAGTTAGAATTATACAGGAGATGGATTCCAAGGGTTGCTGGTTTAACTCCCAACTTGGCCAAATCCTTTCCTGGAACTGATCATGGACCTCGCAACTCTCGTAAATTCCTCAATGATCACTCATTGATGAACTTTGACCAATGTTTCTAGGAGAAAGCACTTACCAGCTTGAAAAAATGTGAAGTAAAATGTAAAACGCGAAATAAATTAAATAAATTAACGAACACACTTCTGACATCAGATGAGGAAAATTAACCCTTTACCCCATAAGGCATTTCTGTGGTATCTCTAATTGACCTTAAATAACTGCAAGGATGAAGCCCTTTCTTATTTGTATATGACACCTTTTGATAGCATAGAAAATATTGTGACAACAGGTGAAATTACTAGTAATGAGCAAAGCAGACTCCCACATGCAATGTGTAGAAATGAGTACCTATGGAGTAAAGGGTTAATACAGTTGTTCAAATCACCTAGTGATTGAAACGTTAGCTATCAAGTATTTTGCTCTTTTCTATTTGCTATATAATTTTTTTTTCTCTGTTTGTATTATAAACAGGGTATGGTGCAGGCAGCTGTTTATATCAAAAAGAAATTAAAGGAAGATGGTATACTAGCGAATGCTTTTCAGAAAGTAAAGGTATGTAGTGTCCCTTTATGTTCTAGGTTCATTGTTACATCCACATACACATAAACTATTACAAAGTTTTAGACATGTTGGAATGGATATATACATGACTAAATATATGTCACTCAAAGATTAATCCTTTACCTCACAATCTTGACTTTTAACGATCCTCATAAAGAAGCCTTTTGAAAACATTGTGAGAAAAGGAGAAAATGCTGGTAACCAGCATTTTCTCCTTTTCCCACAATGTTTTCTACCCTTCAAATACCAAATTTCAATTTACCCTTCAAAAACCAAATTTCAGTTTTTGTGGTGGTTGTCGCCACAGAGTCAACGAAAATTCCAAAATTCGAAAAAGAAAAATCCAAAATTCGAAACAAAATTCGAAAAATAAATAAGTCTAAAAACCAAACTCATTGCCTATGATTCGGTTAAGAACATACCTAATAACCGCCATAAAATTTCAGTAAACTCCATAAAAAGTAGTCCACCAAATAAGCTACTGCTTCTAAAGAAGACGGCTTAAACTAATTTTACTGATTAAAGAAGTGTTGATAGTGATTGATTTTATGCTTAAAAATGCATTCTAAGAGACAGGTAAGGTTGGCCAACTGTTATTGCATTCTGAAACATCGGCTAATGTCGGTATACTACGTACTTGTAACAATCGAATTGCCTCGGTAAGCTGCAGAGAATGGTCGGGCATTCACGTCGGACACGGCATGATTAAATCATCATTAGCATTATTTCGTTTTAATATACAATGATACTTTATGAAGAATATAAATATTTTATAGGTGTTTTGTCGATTAATGTAACAGATAGATCTAAAATAAAAAAAAGAAACGATTTTTTTTTCTAAGACTTCCGCACTCTCTCGCACGGTGAGAGTAACGAACGACAACTCTGCTCGGAGATTGAGACTTCCGGTGCAGAAGATTGTCATGCAATTTCGCGACTCTACAATTAAGGCCGATTCACACAAAACAGAAAGAAAGGCTGCCCAGTCTTACCCCGAGATCAGTTTTGACTGGCATAACTATGCTTGTGGATCGTTTGCCTGAGGCTTGTGATCATGTTGAAGTTGCCTCGACAGGTTATAGTTTGAAGGTTGGCCGACGTAGGTTAAATTTGATGTTCTTTCGAAAACAATGAGGGCGTGTCAATTTTGCCTTCTCTGGCCTGTTTCCTTCTCTTACGACAGCGTTGTTTAGAGAAATATAGAAAGGACACGGTGGATACTTGTATGTGAAATGTGAATTTTGTTATGATAAATAATGTGACCCATATGACCCACCACGTCAAGAGGGATGGAACTGAGTTCAGGTAATTAAGATCTATCATATTTTCTTTTTATCTTTGTAAATTTTGTTATACCTGAGTTATTTGCTTAACCCATTACCACACAATCCCTACTTTTGACGCCACTGAGAAAGAAGCCTTTAGAAACCATTATGGAAAGAGGAGAAAATGCTGGTTACCAGCATTTTCTCACAATGTTTTCTGCCCTTCACAAAACAAATTTGAAATTTTCAGTCACATTTATTTTGTCATGTGCAAATACTTTAGATTTGGACAAACCTTACATTTTGTTGTTTGGTAGAAAGTACCAATCCATGTACATGTGTCTGACTCACTTTTTCTGCAATAAAATATATTTCTCTACTCTTTACCAAATTTTACCTAATTAACTCAGGCCTGATTTTTCTGTTACGGTGAAGAGAAGTTTTTAACAATTACCATTCATTCCTGCATTTAAGGTCACGAAAGAAAAAAAGCTATGAAAAACATTGTGGGAAAAGAAGAAAATAATAGTATCCTGCATTTTCTTTGTTTTACACAATAATTTCTACCCTTTTTGATACAAGTTTTACTAATTTGAAGATTTATTATGTTGTCTGCAACATCTTTCGATTATGACCAGTTATAAAAAATTTGTCTTCTGGTTATAGTTAACTCATTACCAAAGGACAAAATCTTACACTGGTTCAAATTGAAAGCATTTGCAGACGACAAAATAAAGGTGACTGAAAAATTGAAATTTGTTTTGGGAAGGATGAAAACACTGGAAAAAGGAGAAAATGCTGGTTACCAGCATTTTCACCTTTTCCTACAGTGTTTTCAAAAGGCTTCTTTCTCAGGGGCGTCAAAAGTAGGGATTGTGTGGTAATGGGTTAAAGAGAGTCTTGTTACAAACCATTTTGGGTGGGGAAACATCAAAATATAGAAAATATGTATTGTGGCAATTGTTTTATTGAAGTTGCAGGATCAGTTTGATTGGATAAATTCAATAAAAACTAAATTCTAAAAACTAAATTGGGCCCTTGTAAATTGCAAATTCTCCTCAGAATTCCATCTACTTCTTGTTTGTGACTGTGAAACAACATACCAATTCAAAGGTCTGCAAGCTACATTTGAAAATGGCAACAAAACCCATTCTATGGAAAATTTGCAATTTTGGTGGAATATTTTCACAAGTGTTTACAAGTAATATAGAACAATTACAGAATTTCTGGGCAGACTGGTGGATCATATATAATTTGTTATTTTCATTGTCTTTATGACCAAAGACTACCAAAGACTGAAATTTGAATTTTTTCACTGTATGGTAGATAATTCTAATACATTGTAATGAAATGAACTGTATTTCTATAAAACATTTTTTTTACAGATAACCTGGTTGGACAACTTCCTGGCTGCTTTTTGAAGCCACTAGTGATGCAAATATAAAGAATATGGAAGAGCAATTTGGGAGGTGCAATTGAATTACTTTCTAAGGAAATCAACCCAGATAGCAGCTAAGCAGGCATACATGGCAAAATACTGAAGGTTTTATATTTTTAAACCTTTTTTTCATGAAAATAATAATTAATGCTCTGAGATAGGAAGGCAAAATGAAATTGAAATTCAAAATGATCGGCTGTCCTGATTTTTTGACTATAAGGAATTATTAGATTAATTTTTCTAAACCCTTGAATTATGTAAATTAGATGCATGCTGTATTTTTTAACCCTTTACCACACAATTCGAAATTGTCTTTTTCAAATTGAAAGCATTTGCAGATGACAATTCAGATGTCTTATATCAGGTAAACTTTGCTTAAAATTGTGACTACTCTTCGTTATAAACACCTATTTACAAAGTGACTAATAGCATGACTTATTGTAACTTTTTGTTTGTACAAGTCGAAAATAGGTTTTGCCTTCTGCACAGGAAAAATATTCATTCATTAGCGACTTGAAATTATAGGTTCTTCTGAACTGGAAATATATGCAGGACATAACTTGAAATGCCATACTCATAGGCTGATGAATTTACTTTTCATGGTATTAAAATATGGTGTGAAAAATGAGAAAGTGTCCTGCACTGAAAGTTTTAGATCAACATATCTAGTAGGTAAAGGTTTGATTTGCGTAAACTGTGTGAAATATTTCCTTGACCATTCTGGACATAATAATTATGCCGAGCAATGCTGAGGATAAAAATAGAATATTGATTTATGTAAATGATTGTTACCTGGGTCAGTTAAATGAAGTAGATAATAATGAGCATTTCATTTCAAATTGTGAAAATCATTAATATCACATACACTCATTTAGTAATCTGGCACTGTTTCACCACATGGAATAAACACAAAAAGATAAATATTTGTCAAAATATGGGCCATGCTTTATGAAAAAGAGACTTAATGCATTTCTTTGATCTATTATACCAAGCAAGAGATCAAATAATTATGGATCTATAAACTCCATTTTGTCTAACATTCAACTGAATCATGAAGTAGACTGGTCCATGGAAATACAGAAGATATTCAAACGGCAAACATTGTGGGCCCATGTCAGCCTGGGCAGACTACACAGGCTGACCTGGGTCTATTCTTTTTGCAGTTGCAGCTCCTTTCTTTTTTATAGAGCATGGCTCAATAATATATGTACATATTCACAGGTATTGGCTATGATCAACATGACATTGTGGATACCAAACAGATTCAAGCTGCTGTTTGGAAACAGGTGAAATAGTATAGAAAGAGGATCAGACCAGAAAGACCATACCAAAATCAGACTAAAAAGATGTATAGAATGGTTTTTGTACAATAGTGTTTTATTAGTATTTATAGATGATATTGTCTTTCTTCTAAATATTTTTTCAAATGTTGTCATATTATGAATAAGAAGTTATCCATTTGAAACAATACTTAGATTGCAGTAAGCATTGTTATTTTTCATATTGGCAAGTCCCACTTTTGTTGTATTTTTATATTTTTGTAACTAAAGCCGGAAACATGACAGGAAACATGATTTGGTTGTCTGAGCAAATGCTTTTTTTTCCACAATGCTTTCATATTAACTCATTACCAAATGACAAAATTTTAACTTTGCCCAAATCGAAAGCATTTGCAGATGACAAAATAAAAGTGACTGAAAATTTCAAATCTGTTTTGCGAAGGGCAGAAAACACTGTGGGAAAAGGAGAAAATGCTGGTTACCTCCTTTTCCCACAATGTTTTCAAAAGGCTTCTTTCAGGGGTGTCAAAAGTAAGGATTGTGTGGTAATGGGTTAAATATTTTCAAGTGGACATGAACTGTTTTCAGTCATTTAACTCGTTACCAAACGATATTTTAGACTTGTCAAAATCAAAAGTATTTGCAGACGACAAAATAAAAGTGACTGAAAATATGAAATTAGTTTTGAGAGGGGTAGAAAACATTGTGGGAAAAGGAGAAAATACTGGTTACCTCCTTTTCCCACAATGTTTTCTAAGGCTTCTTTCTTCAGGGTCGTTAAAAGTAGGGATTGTGTGGTAATGGGTTAATCTATGATTACCAGAGTATTCGAATCATACTCCAGTGTGATTCATTGGAGGCTTTGCTGTGCAAAAAGTGTTCATGAATGTTTGTGCCCAATAATTAAGAATTCTTTGACTCATTTAACAATTACAAACCTATGACTTTCCTAAATTTAGAGCATTTGCAGCTGACAAATACTTATTGTATGGTAATCGGTTAAGCTACAGTAGTATTCCCCAGGGTTGCTTGCTATATTTTCCATAATGAACATTTATGCAAAGTCATTTGAAAATTCTCAAATGGTTGAACAACAGCTTTAATGAGACTCTTGACATTTTGATCTCCTTGACCGTGTATGAAAAAAATAATTATTTAATCTTACATATTGTTATTAATCTAAAGGCCAGTTTCTGGTCTTTGTTAATTTTAGATTTCTCCGTGTCTTAATATGACTAGGAACTTTCAGCCTGTCATTGTTATGCAAAAAAGTTTGTCTCAGTTGAGAGTTATCTGCCAGTATTTACTTTTGCCTACCATGTATGCTGGGAAATCAGCTTTGCATGCTTGTCTTGTTAAAAGCTTTCTGCAGCATTACTGATATTGTGCACAAAGATTTGTATGTTAATCCATTACTACACAATCCCTACTTTTGACAACCCTGGAAAAGAAATCTTTTTGAAAACATTGTGGGATAAGGAGAAAATGCTGGTAACAAAACAAATTTCAAATTTTCAGTCACATTTATTTCGTTGTGTGCAAATGGTTTCAATTTGGACAAACCTAAAATTTTGTCATGTGGTAATGAGTTAAACAGTCTTAAAAACATTTTACTTTGTGTTTCTTCTGAGTGATTTCAGTATGCATCTTTTCTTGACCGAAATGCTTGTGTACCACAGTGAAATGGACAAAATTCTGTGGTTTCACTTGACTGGTTTAAATTGTAAATATAAATCTCTAAGCACTGATTAAGATTAACTTATCAATAAATAGTTTACGGAGATACTAAGTGGTGTGTTTTGAACTTAAGAATTGAAGACTGATTTTAGGTAACAGTTTTTATATATTTTTGTGGAAACGTCAGAGACAAATATCTCTATGTATATTTCATGATACATGTACTGAGGCTAATGAAGCAACTGGTTTTCCAAACTCAACAATACAATGTTTCCTTAAATGTACACAGGATTAAATTTTTGCTGATAACTAAACAAGGGTAACGTGAAGAACTATATTATTGTGAAGATTTTCCAAATCATATGTCTCAAGATTTCTAGGTGAAGACAATGACAAAAAAAAAATTACTTGGAATATGCAGTGTTTTTTGTTAGTGTTTACATTTTTTTCAAACAGAATGTTTCAATGAGCATAGACTCAGTACATGCATTATTGACCACCTCGAAAAAAATCTCTCAAGATTATTTACTGAAAACATTGACAAAAATGCAATTTTGCTAAAAGTATGCAGTTGCTTTTTGTTAGTGTCAAACATATCTGTTAAAACAGAAAGACTGGGCCTAGATTCAGTAGATGCATTATTGATTACATGGAAAAATATATCAGGATTATCAAGGTGGAAACATTTACAAAAATGCAATTTTGCTTGAAATATGCAGTTGCTTTTTGTTACTGTTGACATATCTTTTAAACAGAATGACTGAGCTTAGATTCAGTAAATGGGTCATTGATTACCAGAAAGCAATAGTATCTAATTTTTGTCTTGTTATAAGTTTTAATCAAAGAGGGAAGCTTCAGCCAGCTGATGTTATTCTTAAAATGCTTCGATTAGGTCAAGCAGATCACATATTCAGCAACTTCTGCAGATATTTGCAAATTAGTCTGTACATATTAATTTTGATCGTGTGAGATTTTAGTCTACATTGATGTCTTTACCAAATTGGAAAGCATAAGTAAAAAGCTGCATTCTTGCCAAAATTTGTAAAATTGTAGGTGATAAAATTATTCAGGTGAAAACATGGACAGAAATGCAGTTTAGCATGGAATATGCTGTTACTTTTTGTTGTTCACGTTGACATATGTCACCTGATAGTAAAAAGCATAGATCGGAGAACAAAAAAAAAAAAGACTACTGAGACCTGTAGTTTGTTTTGACAGATTTGTGTAATTACAAGGCTCAGAGTTGGTCTTGAGTACTTTAAATCAGTGGGTATTTACTATTATATTCCTTATGTGTATATACAGATTATTTAATTTACTAACAGCATGATGATCATTGAGTAGTTAGTTAATGCCATTTGGTCGATAGATCAGGGACATACTGTTTTAAAGTTGTTCAGTCTTAAAGCTGGATATTTTGTTTAGTAGCTCTTTTACATGCCAACAGGTTATTGCACGACTATTGTAGGCGAATAATTAAAACTTTACCAAACAACAAAAGTTTAGATGGTCCAAATTCAAAGCACTTGCAGACAACAAAGTAAATGTTGCTAAATAATTGAAATTCGTTTCCAGCAGGGTAGAAAACATTGTGGGGAAATGAGAAAATGCTGGTTACCGGCTTATTCTCCATTCTCAAAATGCTTTCAAAAGACTTCTATTTCAAGGTTGTAAAAACCAGGGATTGTTTACACTTACAGTAGTATTGTTCAGTAAGCACCTCCATGTATATTTCATGATACATGTTATCAGGCTAATGAAACAATTTGTTTTCCAAACTCAACGACACAATGTTTACTTGGATGTACATCAGTAAAATTTTTGCTGATGACTTAATATGCATATCGTGAAGAACTATGTTCTTGTGAAGAATTTCACAATCATCTGTCTCAAGTTTAAGATGGAAACATTGACAAAAAATCAAATTTGCTTGTAATATACAGTTGTTTTTTATTTGTGTCGATACATTTTTAACTCTTTACCACACAATCCCGACATTTAAAGATGTTAACAAAGAAGCCTTTTGAAAACATTGCTGGAAAAGGAGAAAATGCTGGTAAAATGCTACCCTTTCCAAAAAAATGTTGAATATTTAAGTCACATTTATTTTGTTGTCTGCAAAGTATTTCAACACAGACTGGTTTAAAATTTTGTCGTTTAGTAAAGAGTTAAGCAGAATGATGAAGTTTAGATTCAATAAATGCGTTACTGATTACCTTAAAAATATGTTCAGGATTATTCAGGTGAACACATTGACAAAAATGCAATTTTGGTAGGAATATGCATGATTACCTCGAAGAAATATCCAAGATTATTAGGCCTAAATGAAAATATGGACAAAAATGCAATTTTGCTTGGAATATGCAGTTGTTTTTTGTTAGTGATGACACATCTGGTTAAACAGACTGACTGAGCTTAGGTCCAGTGAATGTGTTATGGATTAACTGGAAAGAATAATGTCTAATTTTCTATTTTTTGTTTTATTATTATTATTATTATTTGAAGTTTTGTGCTCAGTGAAGTTGAACTTGAAAAACAATTATAGTCATGGGGGTAATATTTCTGATATTTGTTACTGTATAGTTTACATTTAAATAAATACATGTACCAGGTGATAAGCAAAACTGTTTTACCTGTTTTGTAATACCCACAGCAAGCAAAGTTTTAGGGGGTAATGCTGGGGTCACCTTGTCCATCAGTCTGTCTATCGTTTCACCTCGAATTTTTCACCCGGGCTTTCAAACTATAAAAGCTATCAACTTGAAACTTCATACATTGGCAGAACACATTATGGAGAAGTGCAGTGCATAAGAACCAAAACTGCCATTCATGTTTTTTGTGTTATTGCCATTTGTTGATATTCAGATGGAATTTTTGTCCAGTCCAGGCCATAACTTCCTGTTGAAGCTCAAAACTTATATCCCCCACATTATGATTGGGCGGTATAAAAGGAGTCAGCTTGTCTGTCTGAACAAAAACTCAAGATCAACCAGACAACCGCCACAACAGTGCCTTCAGCGCTTTGATTCAGTTTTTAGTCACACTTATGTTGTCTTCTGCAAATTTGCTTTCAATTTGGACCAGTCTAAGATCTTTATGTAGTAAAGAGTTTAACTTTATTTAAAGTAGGGTAGAAAACATTCTGGGAAAGGGAGAAAATGTTGGTTACTAGTTACCAGCATCTTTTCTCTTTTCTTTAATGTTTTCCACAGTTTCTTAGTGTTGGGTCTTTAAAACTTGGGATTGTTTGGTAAAGAGTTAACCCATTACCACACAATCCCTACTTTTGACGACCCTGACAAAGAAGCCTTTAAAAAACATTACGGGAAAAGGAGAAAATGCTGGTAACCAGCATTTTCTCCTTTTCCCACAATGTTTTCTACCCTTCACAAAACATTTTTTTCAAATTTTCAGTCACTTTTGTTTTATCGTTTGCAAATGTTCTTAATTTGGACAAGCCAAAAATTTTGTTGTTTGGTAATGAGTTAATATGTATGGTGACAGAATGCATTTTATAACTCTTTACCAAACAACAAAGTTGAAGACTTGTATCAAAACAGAAAGCATATTTATGAAGAAAACATAATAAGTATCACTACAAAGGTAAAAACATTGCAAAAAGAGGAGAAAATGCTTCTTACAAGGATTTATCCCTTTCTTATATTGGTTTTAAGAGCATACATACTTAATTTAGGGTTACGAAAATACTGGACTGTTTGTAGTAGGGTTAAATTATCTCACTCTTTGCAGATCATTATTTTTGGTAGGTGCACTGGGCATAGATATAAGTAAAATACATATATTGCAGAAAATAGCGTGGTCTGCAAATTTTTGACTGTTACAAAATTGTTTAGCTCTGCAGTTTGAAAGCATTTGCAGACAAAAACATTAATGTGACACAAAAATTGTAGTTTGTTTTGGGAAGGGTCAAAAACATTGTGGGAAAAGGAGAAGATGCTGGTTACCATCATTTGTCTCCTTTTCTGATAATGTTTTTAAAAGGCCTCTTCTTCAGGGTCGTGGAAACCAAGGATTGTTTGGTAAAGGGTTAAGGTTTACATGAATTAACTCTTTACCACACGAGAAAATTTTAGACTGGTCCAAATTGAAAGCATTTGCAGACGACAAAATACAGTAGACTGAAAAATTGAAATTAGTTCTGGGAAGGGTAGAAAACACTGTGGGAAAAGGAGAAAATGCTGGTTACCAGCATTTTCTCCTTTTCCCACAGTGTTTTCAAAGGGCTTCTTTCTCAGGGGCGTCAAAAGTAGGAATTGTGTGGTAATGGGTTAAAGCTTTATGGAAAGAGACATTTTTAGACTGGTCCAAATTGAAAACATTGGCAGATGACAAGATGAGATTAGAAAACTGAAACTGTCCATTTGAAAGATGGGAGACATTGTGAGAAAAAGAGAATCTGGTTTTCCCACAATGTTTATACAATGTTTTCCACCCTCATGTCATTAAAACTCAGGATTTTGCAGACAAGGCTTAATTAACAACTGCTGCTACTGTTTTATCAATTCTTTTCTTTAATCTAGATAAAAAACCAGAAAGATACCAGCTGATGCTGGTTGGACACTCCCTAGGTACAGTAACTGTTGTTATTCTAGCTATAATGCTACGAAAAGAATACCAAGAAATTCAGGATTGTGTGGAAAAGGCTTAGTGATTCTGCATAAAGTTTTATTGTTTCCTGTATTCTTCTTTCTTGAATCTAGGAAAGAACGACAGAAAAATATCAGCTAATGCTAGTTGGACATTCTCTGGGTGCCGGAACTGCTGCTATACTAGCTATCATGCTACAACAAGAGTACCATGACCTCCATTGTTACGCATATTCACCACCTGGTGGATTACTGAGGTAGGGTCCATTTGTGACTTTGATATTGATAACAACAACTTAATTGGGTTTAACTCATCTGCAGACAACAAATTGAATCTGGGTAACATGGTAGTTTCTGACTTTGATAGGGTAGAAAATATAGTGGGAAAAGGAGAAAATGCTGGTTACCAGCATTTTCTCCTTTTCCCACAATGTTTTCATAAGGCTTCTTTCTAAGGGTCGTTAAAAGTCCAGATTGTGTGGTGAAGGGTTAAATCTTTACCACACAACAAATTGTTAGACCCATTCAAATTCAAAGCATTTGCAGATGACAATTTCAATATGGCTTGAAGGATGACACTTTCCATTGACAAAGTAGAAAACATTGCGGGAAATTGAGAAAATGGTTGTTATCTGCAGTTTCTCCTTTTCCAACAAAGTTTTCAAAAGACCTCTTCGTAAGGGTCGTTAAAAGTCGGCATTGTGTGGTAAAAAGTTAAGTCTTTACCAAATGACAAAATGATAGATGTGTCCCTATTGAAAGCATTTTGAGAAAAATATTGAAAGATATAGATCTCGATGGATAGGTAATCCTCAGAATATTTTGGACACATTTATGTCCCTTTTGCAACTTAAAGTTTCCACTGAAAGGGCAGCCAAGACATTATTAGTTGTACGAGGTGGCGACATGATTCACCACAGCCATGAACAAGTTTCCAAGTCCCTGCCACCTGACCGTACAACGAATTTATTATATTGCAAAGCTTTACCCTTGCAAAGCGTGTTAAGCGAAGTTTTCCTGTTTTATAATTTCATGAATCGAGTATGCTGACGAAATAGAAATTCCCTTCTGTGTGCCCCAATTCAATGAAAAATGACGTCACTGGAAACTGACGTCACTAAAATATGCATTTTGGTGCATAAATGTGCAGTCAGGTGATCGATCAATGCCGCCATTTTAGACGTTGTGTTGCACATGTAGTGATGTTTACGGGGCACTCAAAAGGGAAACTGGTTTTTCGTGGTTTTTTTGCCAGGGAACATGATATATGTTTCCGGCATGTTAACCAATCAGATCACAAGAAATTTCTTTGCAGTATAATAAAGTGTTAGGATCCCCATGTAGTGCTAACTGCTTGCTTTTTCTTTTGTTATAGCTATGAGTGTGTGGAGGAGACCAAATCCTATATTACCTCAGTAGTTGTGGGCAAAGATGTGGTTCCAAGGTAGGAATGACATGCTTTGTTTGTTGTTTGTATGGAGTTTAATGACACTTTCAACAATGTTTGATTTATATGGGAATGGCAAGTGCACCTATCCATGCTTTCATCGATTTTATTTTACCAATACTTCACGCTATATTCCTCTCAAGCTACTTGCTGTTTTCTGACGTAATTATAGTAAATACAGTGATTAGTGTTGAGAGACTATCACCAATCCGCAGAAAGGTGAGAATTCAAACCAGCAACCTAGTGGTTTCAAGATCCGTGTCAAGTTGCCCAGTTGGTCATGTACTGACCAACTGTGCAACTTGGGACGGCGGGTATGGCAAACACTGAATTTGCCTTGAGGCTAGAGTTCTAGCCTCTACAAGGTTCTCTCCAGAATAAGATAGTGTTAATATTTTATTCATGTACATTCTGTATAGACATACAACTAAGTCGCAGAAGAAAAATGGAGAAAAAATGATTTTAGAAAAACAATAAAAGTACTCAAACTCCTGTAAGGTAGATTTGTTGAACAGCTTTTAACTCTCATAGTTCCTTTCACAACTATTGTTGCCTTCGTAGCCAATGTAGATCTAGATTAGACTGCAAAATATGGTACATGCAGTCTGATCACTAACCTACACAAAATGCTTTGCTGAAAAAGTTACCAAAACCAAAATCACAATTATTTTTGTATCATTTCTAGATTGAATAGGTTTGTTAGGTTTTTTGGAACTCTAAGGATTAACTCTGATCTTGGGGGAATGTAAATATAAGCTGTTCCTCATTTGTTGTAGATTTAGTCTACATGATCATGAAATTACTCGATTGAATAAGCAGGGGCAAGGAAAACACAAGTCTTTAGCCCAGTAAGCTGTCATTTAATTGCTTATGAGAAGTAAGCTATCCTGATACAATGAACTGATAAGCTAGCATATCAAGCTGTCACCATTTTCTATTGGTAAAAGATGTAAGTCTGTAAACATGTAAGTACATACCATAGCAAAGCTGAAAATAAAATAGAGCTTGCTGAAATGCGAATAAATTGATTCCTTTTGTTACTATTGTAAAAGCTGAATTGCTATATATTCAAATTTGCTAAAGACAGTGAAGATTGTCCTGATTGTTGTTAACAAAATTCAGACAAAGGTTGTATGCAATCAGTAGCTCCTTTTCCCAATACATGTATGCTTGAAAATAATGATCTAATCTCGAATTTTACTAGACATAAAAGCAGAAAAAGTTGTGTAAGGTTTTTTATTATTGAGATTTAATACTAGTACTTGAATTTTTAGCATCAAATTCATGCAATGGACTTTTTCAGCTATTTGTAAAAAATCAAAGAATATTGCAAATCAAATGCAATTACAGAATACAAACTAAATGAAACTCAAAAAGTGAAATTTGTTTCTAGCATTTTGCCCTTCTCTCACAATGTTTTCAAAAGGCTTCTATCTCGGGGTTCTAAAACCAGGAACTGTTTGGTAAAGAGTTAAGGGTTGTTGGTATATCCCGTAGGTATTTCATTCCATCATTGCAGGATTGGTTTGCCACAGATGGAGCTGCTCAGGACTGATCTCATTAATATTATCAAGAAAAGTACAAATCCAAAGGTATCTTTATCTCATGTACCCCTTTTTTAGTGCCATATATGGCTTGCAACACGCGAAAAAGGGCATTCGGACATTTGCGTAAAGTGTCGTCTCGGATCAGCGTGTGCAGTCCGCACAGGCTAATCCGAAACGACACTTTCCGATTTTATGTGATTTTCTGTTTTACGCAAGTCTACTTTAGCACAAAATCTAATGCGCAGGCTAATCCGGGACGACACTTTACGCAAATGTCCGAATGCACCTTTTCGAGTGTTGCAATCCATATATAAGCTGGACCATTTTTTATAGCTGAAGATAGAATTAATTTTAACTTAGAAAGTTTTTTTCCCATACCGGCCAGACTTAACTCTTTACCAAACAACAAAATTTTAGACTGGTCCAAATGAAAGCATTAATTTTGCAGTGAAAGCATTTGCAGACGACAAAATAAAAGTGACTGAAAAATTGAAATTTGTCTTGTGATGATTCTGAGGAAGAAGCTTTTTATAAACGTTCTGGAAAAAGAACAAAATGCTGATGACCAGCATAACAAATTTCAATTATCCAGTCATATTTATTAATGTTGTCTACAATTGCTTTCAATTTGGACATGCTCAGAATTTTGTCGTTTGGTAAAGAGTGATATGCTGTTTTTAAACATTTACCAAAATTTCAGACTGGTCAAAATTTAAAGAACTTTGAGACAACAAAATAATAGAAAACATTGTGGAAAAAGGAGGAAATGGTGGTTACCAGCATTTTCTCCTTTTCCCATAATGTTTTCAAAAGGTTTCTATCTCAGGGTTGTAAAAACCAGGGATTGTTTGGTAAAGGGTTAAGCCTTTATGGCACTATTTATACTTTTAACAAATCTGAAAGAAAAAAGCTTCTAAAATCATTGTTGGAAAAGGAGAAAATGCCAGTATTTTTTCCATTTCATATTATTTTTTCAGCCCAATCAAAGATAGAAATCATTATTTCAGTAATAGTTAACCCATTACCACACAATCCCTACTTTTGACCACCCTCAGAAAGAAGCCTTCAGAAAAAATTTGTGGGAAAAGGAGAAAATGCTGGTTACCAACATTTTCTCCTTTTCCACAATGTTTTTTATCATTCACAAAACAAATTTCAAATTTTCAGTCTCTTTTATTTTGACGTCTGCAAATGCTTTCAGTTTGGACAAGCCTATAGAATATTGTTGTCTGGTAATGAGTTATGTAAAATTGCTTCCAGTTTGGTTGAGTCCAAAATTTTGTTGTTTGGTAAGGAATTAAACTTCCAAAAGAGCTTTTTTGATACATCAAGGCTACATTTGTTACATGAAATTTAGCATTTCTTGTTAGGCTTAGGTTCTTCAGTGGCTTAAATCCTAAGACAATCTTATTAGAGAGTAAGGATGAGTGGAAACCATAGCCAAGGGGTAGAGTCTTGACCTCTCTATTCAAAGGTTCTCATTTCAAATACAGGGATTTGATATTTGATGCAATTAGTTATACTGTGGATGGTTATTTTGAGTCTTAAAGGTGGATATTTAGAATTTTTACATCTCACCAAATTAAGAAATATATATATCACTGAAATTCATATGAAAAAATAATACAAATCATCAATAATTAAGATTCATAAAATTACACAAAAAAAATTTTGGGGTGGTATTCACTTAAAAGGCTACGTAGCCTCTTAAGCTATTTTTAGATTTCGCGCCAAAAATCAATAAAGCATTGTGGGAATGTCAAGTGACTGGCACTTGACTCATAACGCTTAAATTCCCCATCATAACAAACATGTAATAATTATTTTCCACAATGCCTTCTTCAGACGCTTTGTTTGAAGCTTCTTCTGTGTATTCCTGTAAGTAAATGAGCGATATGATCATCTAAAAATAGAATGTGTCTCCTGTTGGTGTCAACCTGGGCCGTAGTAAATCTCTAATTTCTCATGTTGTCGGACGCTTTTCGACTACTGGGGTTTTATGAATGAAAATTAAAAGGCTTTGGGAGTATAAGGATGATTTTTTTACACTTTTGTAAAATTTTGTCCCAAAATCTGAAGGGCCACCTTTAATCCATTACCACACAATCCCTACTTTTGACGCCCCTGAAAAAGAAGCCTTTAGAAAACATTGTGGGAAAAGGAGAAAATGCTGGTAACTAGTGCCCACAATGTTGTCTACCCTTCACAAAACAAATTTCAAATTTTCAGTCACTTTTATTTTGTCGTCTGCAAATGTTTTCAATTTGGACAAACCTAAAATTTTGTCGTTTGGTAATAAGTTAACTAGACAAAAATTTTAGACATGTCTGAATTTAAAGCATTTTCAGCAAATGAAATATAGCTCAATGATGGAATTTGTTTTTTAACTCTTTACCAAACAAAAAAATTGTGGACTTGTCCAAATTGAGAGCATTTGCAGACTACAAAATAAATGTGACTCAAAAATTGAAATTTGTTCTGGGATGGGTAGAAAACATTGTGAAAAAAGGAGAAAGCGCTGGTCCCCAGCATTTCTCCTTTTCCCACAATGTTTTCCAAAGGCTTCTTTATCAGGGTCATTAAAAGTCGGGATCGTGTGGTAGAGGGTTAAAGGGAAGAAAAAAAATCATGGAAGTAACATAAAATGCTAATTTTCTTTTATCACATCTACAGTGGCAGATAATCACAAAAGCATTGTGTTGTGGCACTGGCTCTGCCTCAAAGATGACGTATGATGATGTCAGAGAAGATGTAGAAAGAAATGTCACAGCACACCCATCTGATGAGCAAATTGGGCTGACTGCACACAAACCCATGTACCCTCCTGGCCGGATTATTCTGGTTGTAAGAAATCATCCACAGAAGACAAAGTATGTATTTTTGTACACAAAATGTAATACTTCCATAAACACGGCGGGGAATCACGTGACACAACAGTAAAAACAATGACCGACATTTGAAGAAATTCCCCCACTTCAGGTAAGAAAATCTTCAATAATTCCGTTAATACATGACCAATTGGAATTTGGTTTGAAGCAAAGAAGGCGGAAGGACTCCGGGGATTTGCTTGATGTGTTAGATTTTTTAAACAACACCTGATAGAAAAGTTATTGATGAGCAAACAAATTATCCAGGTAAAAAATTTGTTTGCTCGTCAATAACTTTTTTACCGGGTGTTGTTCAAAAAATCTTAATACATCAAGCAAATCCCTGGTGTCCTTCCGCCTTCTCTGCTTCAAACCAAATTCCAATTGGTCATGTATTAACGGAATTATTGAAGATTTTCTTACCTCAAATTGGGGAATTTTTTCAAATGTCGGGTCATTTTTGTTGTTGTTGTGTCACGTGATTCCCCGCCGTGATAAATCAGAGAAAAGTAGGCTCTAGGAACTTGTTCAAATTCTTCAAGTCGTCTAACCCTTTACCATACAATCCAAACTTTTAACACCCCTGTGAAAAGAAGCCTTTTGAAAACAACTGGTAACCAGCATTTTCTCCTTTTTCCAAAATGTTTTCTTCCCTTCCTAAAACAAATTTTAATCACATCTATTTAGTCGTCTGCAAACGTTTTCAATTTGGACCAGTCTAAAATTTTGTTTTTTGATAAAGGGTTAAATCTTCGAGCGCTGGAACAAGCTACTTTGCAAACAGTTTTGATCTAACATTATACTGCACAGAAATCTGCAGCCTCACCTTAGATCAACACTGATATTTGATAAATATTCTGGTCAAAGAACCTTGATTCATTTTGGATATTTTACCTCCTTTAACCCTTTACCAAACTACAAAATTTAGACGGGTCGAAATTGAGAGCACTTGCAGATGACAAAATAAATGTAACTCAAAATTTTAAATTTGTTTCCAGCAGAGTAGAAAACATTGTGGGAAATGGAGAAAATGCTGGTTACCAGCATTTTCTCCTTTTCCCACAATGTTTTCAAAAGACTTCTATCTTAGGATCGTAAAAACCAGGGATTGTTTGGGAAAGGATTAAGGTCAAGGCTGCTACAACTAAATATAGAAAACAATAAAACATAAGCTCTCAACTAGATTGGAACTTACCTTTTATTATGTGTTTGGCCCATTACCACACAATCCCTACTTTTGACGACCCTGAAAAAGAAGCCTTTAGAAAACATTGTGGGAAAAGGAGAAAATGGTGGTAACCAGCATTTTCTCCTTTGCCCACAATGTTTTCTGCCCTTCACGAAACAAACTTCAAATTTTGATTCACTTTTATTTTATCGTCTGCCAATGGTTTCGATTTGGATAAGCCTAAAATATTGTCGTTTGGTAATGAGTTAAGCCTTTAACACACTTACAAAAGGCTATTGAAAGCATTGTTCTAAAAAAAGGGAAAATGATGGTAACCAGCATTTTCTCCTTTTCATTTCAGCCAGCATTACCTTACTGTCTGCAGATCCTTTAAATTTGGAGCAGTCTTAGATTTTGTCATTTGATCATTAGATAGCTCTAGTTCTTTACCAGATGACATTTTGACCATCCCTACCACATTGTCTGCAGATTCTTTAAGCCTTTACCACACAATGATGACTTTTAATGACCCTGAGGTAGAAGCCTTTTGAACACATTGTTGGAAGAGGAGAAAATGCTGGTTTCTCCTTTTCGCACAATGTTTGCCACCCTTCCCAAATCAAATTTCTATATTTCCATCACATTTATTTTGTTGTCTGCAAATCCTTTCAATTTTGGACCACTCTTTAAATTTGTCATTTGGTAAAGAGTTAGATTTGGACCAATCTAAAATTTTGTCATTTGGTAACTCTAGCTCTTGACCCGATGACTGTATTTTAGATTGTCCCAAAAGGAACCATTGACAGACAACATGTTATATGTCACTAAAATTTTATAAAATTTACCTGCAATAAGAGGAGGAAAAATTGTTAAAATATCTCCTGTTTCAATTATGCTTCTAAAAGTCTTTTTCATCTGGGTCTTACAATTACAGGTCTATTAACCCTTTACTCCATAGATACTCATTTCTACGCATTGCTTGTGGGAGCCTTTGGAAAACATTGTGGCAAAAGGTGAAATTGCTCATGACGAGCAATTTCACCTTTTGCCACAATGTTTTCTACACTATCAAAAGATGCAATATACACATAAGAAATTGCTTCATCCTTGCTGTTATTTAGGGTCAATTAGAGATACCATAGAAATGCCTTATGGGGTAAAGGGTTAAGTAAGCTGAGCCCTGGTAGCTCAGTCGGTAGTGTGGAGGACTTAAGCGCATGGGCCCAGGGTTCGATCCCTGGCTACGACCCCTGGCTCAGCCAATTTATGTCCGAGGGCTGATGATAGTCACTGCTACGGGGTTCCTTCCTTTTCCACTGCTGAACATTGTTTCGACAATGATCATGTGGAAAAGTAGCGAGTGGCTTGGAAAGAAAATTGTGCATAGTACTGGTAAAAGAAACTCCAGGAATGCATGGATAGGTGCACTGGCCGCCGCGATATAACTGAAATAATGTTGAAAATGGTGTTAAACACCATATAATCAATATCAATCTATTAAGTACAGTGTTAATATCTTCATAACAGGTCCTGCTGTGGTGATGTAGAACCAGTGTATCAGGCAATATGGGCAGACAACTCTGACTTTCAGGAAGTGCTGATTTCACCAACCATGGTGAATGATCACATGCCAGATAATGTACTAGATGCTTTAGAGAAGGTAATTACATTTTTGGATTTCTTTCACCTGTAAATTTTATACATAATGAATGGATAGAGCACAGCACCCTTATCGACTCTATATTTCAGTAAGTGTATGGATGATGACAAACTCTTCCTTCATACAGAATGACTTCTTCACTGGATAAACAATTTTCAGGTGTATGTTGATATAGACACAGCATGTTTCAGGAAAGTATACTCAGAATATCATTGGTGGTGTCCGTGGTTGTGAGGTAGAGTGTCAGCCTCATTAAAGGTCCTGAGTTCGATACCCAGGAGCGGGTGTCAACATTGGGATTTTTCATTGGCCCACAAATTCGGCGCAAGTTCTGGTGTATTTCCCAGGAAGCAGAATTGAGAGAGATTAGTATAAGTTGTAAGAACTTGTTTCTCAATCGATGTAAAGTAAATATGTTTAAACTAAACTAAACTAACATCATTGATAAAATGAGCAAAAGATGAAGACTTGTTTTGTTATCGAGCCATTCTGGAATTCCCCCATCCCCGGGACTTTTTAGAGATAAAATACTAGTAAGCCCTGAATTAGCTTCATTTGCGTAGTACCAGGAAAAAAAGTGAAACAACAGTAGTTGTGTTTCAAAATAGGACTTCTGAGGATTTGAGATGTGACCTATGCTACCCTTCTTTGCCAGTTCTGATAAAAGATAAGTTGTTAATGAACAATGGATTTGGAATGAATACATCAGACATGTGTCATTGTTGCTTCTCCTAAAAGAGTCAAGTATGTAGTTTATGTTCTATTTACAAAAAAAAAAAACACACCTGCTCTGCCCATTAATTTTAATGCCCAGTTTACTTGGGGTCTAAGACATTTGCCCCCGACTTCTGCCCCCAGGACTTGTGCCCCCAGACTTGTGCCCCCTTAAGCCAATTGCCACTTGGACGTTTGCCCCCGGGACATCTGCCAACCTAGGACATCTGCCCCCCAGATATCTGCCCCCTAAGGACATTATTGTGCTCCCCCCAATATCTGCCCCGTTAGGACATCTGCCCCTGGGCATCTGCCCCTCAGTTTGTTTACAACTAGGATGTCATGCTCCTTTAACCTTTTCCCAAACAATCCCAGTTATTTACAGGTCAGGAATAGAAGCCGTTTGAAATTCCTTAATTTTTCCACTTATTAAGGAAAAGTGCAGTGCACAAGTACCATAACTCTGCCCATCATAATTCTGGAGTTATTGCCCTTTGTTGATTTTCATACTTAATTCTTGTCAGGAGCATAACTCAAAAAGTATTTCAGGTATCACCTTGATACCTCATAGGTGGATTAATGTTATAAAGGAGAAGTGCAGTGCACAAGAACCATAACTCTGTCCATAATATTTTTTGAGTAATTGCCCTTTGTTGATTTTCATACTTAATTTTTGTTCGGAGCATAACTCAAAAAGTATTTCAGGTATCACCTTGAAACTATATAGGTGGATAGATCTCATTAAGGAGAGATGTATTGCACAAGAACCATAACTCTGCCCATCATATTTATGGAGTTATTGCCCTTTGTTGATTTTCATACTTAATTTTTGTCTGGAGCTTAACTCTAAAAGTATTTCAGGTATCACCTTGAAACCTCATAGATGGATTAATGTTATTAAGGAGAAGTGCAGTGCACAAGAATCATAACTCTGCCCATCATATCTTAGGAGTTATTGCCCTTTGTTGATTTTCATACTTAATTTCTGTCCGGAGGATAACTCAAAGGTTTTTCAGGTATCATCTTGAAACATTATTATGTGGATAGATCTTATTCAGGAGAAGTGCATTGCACAAGAACCGTAACTCTGCCCATTATGGTTTTGCAGTTATTGCCCTTTGTTGATTTTTGTACTTAATTTTTTTCCAGAGCATAACTCAAAAAGCATGTGAGGTAAAATCATGAAACATTAAAAGTTGATAGTTCACATAAATGGGAAGTGAGTTCACATAAATGGGAAGTGCAGTGCCCAAGAATTGTTAATTTATCATTAATAATTTTTGAGTAATTACCCTTTGTTCGTTTTTACACTTTGAACTTCACAGTTTATAATCACATGTTATATTTATAATTGGACGCCATTAGGGGGGCATACATGTTTTTCAAACATCTCTTGTTTGGTAAGGCATGCATATTTACAAATCGAAATAATTGATTGTAATATTTGAAATTTATTAATTCTAATGGCTTCCTTGACAAATACCACTTCAGCGTTTTCAACACTTTGATTTTTATAGTAATCATTTTCTCCTTTTACCACAGTGTTTACTACTTTATGCTACAAATCCCATTATTTTTGCCACTTTAAACTGGTCATCTACAAATACTTCTAAATTTTGTTGTTTGGCAGTTAGTTTACCAGGCGCTGTAAGCCTTATTCTCAAGATGTTTGTAATTCGAAGGTAAACCAAGTTCTGATTGGCTTATCCAAATGGTTTAGCAAGTCAGTGGTTGTTAAACTTCCAAATCTAGTTTGGAAGTTTGTGAATTTGATTAAACCATTACCACACAATCCCTACTTTTGACGACCCAGAGAAAGAAGCCTTTAGAAAACATTGTGGGAAAAGGAGAAATTCTGGTAACCAGCATTTTCTCCTTTTCCCACAAAGTTTTCTACCCTATGAAAGTAAAATTGCACCATTTGAGCTACTTTGAAATTGTGGTCTTCAAATGCTTTCAATTTCGATAGGTCTAAAATTTTCTGTATGGTAATGAAGGCTTTTTAGCTCACCTGAGCACAACATGCTCAAGGGGAGATTTTAGGATCACTGGGTGTCCATCGTGTGTCGTGCGTCATCAACAATTCTTTAAACATCAACTCCTCCTAAACCGCTGGGCCAATTTGGACCAAACTTGGCTGGAATGTGCCTTGGGAGGTCCTTTTTAAAAATTGTTCACAGAATTTGATTCAATCAAAAAACTGTGATTGCCATGGCAACCAAATGGAATTTTCTAGGAAATTCTTTAAAAATCTTCTCCTGTGAAACAGCTGGTAAAATTTTAAAATTATTTCACAGAGATGTTCCTTGGGTGACCTTTTTCAAAATTTGTTCATGAAATTTTGATCTGTCAAGAAACATGGTTCTGGTGAATGGGGGCTTCTTGCACCATACAGAAATAAAAGGAATTCTTAAAAATTCTTCTTCTCTGAAACGGCTGGTCAGATTCTGAAATAATTTCACAGAGATGTTCCTTGGGTGACCCTTTTCAAAAGGTGTTCATGAAATTTTGATTCATCAAAAAACATGGCTCTTGTGAATGGGGGCTAATTGTGCTATATGGCCAAGAAGGAATTTTTTAAAATTCTTCTCTGAAACGGCTGATCAGATTCTGAAATAATTTCACAGAAATGTTCCTTAGTTGACCCTTTTCAAAAATTGCTCAAAATATTTTGATCCATCAAGAAACATGGCTCTGATGGCTGTGGGCTATTTACCCTATTACAGACATGAAGAAATTCTTAAAAATTCTTCTTCTCTGAAATGGCTGTTTAAATTTTGAAAAAATTGGCTATGGTCCTTTCAGAAATTCAGGTGAGCGATCCAGGGCCATCTTGCCCTCTTGTTTACTTAACAATTCAGTGCAGAATTTTAGCATTTATGTTTTGTTTTGTTTGTTTTTATCCTTTTATAGGTCAGAGGTAAATCTTTGAGATTTGAACTATATTCTTGAAAATATTGCTTACATAGCATGGCAGCATGAAAATTTAACGCATATTAACCTGTAAAATTGCTTACTAACAACTATGATTGCTTTTGCAGATGGTGATAATATGATCTGAGTGCATAAAATGTGCAGTCTCATCTTGGTCCTGTACTGTCTGATATTTTATGGGATTAACCCATTACCACACAATCCCTACTTTTGACGACCCTGAGAAAGAAACCTTTAGAAAACATAGTGGGAAAAGGAGAAAATGCTGGTAACCAGCATTTTCTCCTTTTCCCACGATGTTTTCTGCTCTTCACAAAACAATTTCAAATTTTCGGTCACTTTTATTTCATCGTCTGCAAATGCTTTCGATTTGGACAAACCTAAAATTTTGTCATGTGGTAATGAGTAAAATCCTTTTCATTGAAATATTTTTCTTCAGTCCTGTCCTTGTGAAGACAAGGGAAGCAATACAAACTTACTACTTCTGCAGTATGAATTAATACTTTTACCTCTTTATTTTACATCAATGGTAAATAAACTACCACAAGAATAAACAGTGATGATTTTTTTTTCTCGAGAAGAAAACCCAGCACACTGTGATTTTGGGAAGTTTCAAAAGCTGACCAAGCTCATCAAGGGATTCAAGCCCAAAACCTTTGATGCAAGAGGCTGATATGCTAATGCTATAATACTGTCTGCAATATGATCTACACTGTTGAAAACAATTCAAAGTTTTTGGTCATTCATTTTGCACTTTCTGGAATTTAGCTCAACTTTTTACTAAAACAAAATCTTGGACACAACCATATCAAAAGAACTGGCAGACAACAAAAAAATGTCATACATATATCAGCTAAATGATGATTTCTTTCTTTAATAGAGAACATTGTAAGAAAAGGAGAAAATGACATATACTAGCATTGTTGCCTTTAACCCTCAGAATGTTTAACCCACAAACTATATGTAAGCTGTCTCTATCAGGTCCATTTAACCCTTTACCACACAATCCAGACTTTTAACGACCCAAGGAAAATAGACCTTTTGAAAACATTGCGGGAAAAGGAGAAAATGCTGGTAACCAGCATTTTCTCCTTTTCCCACAATGTTTTATATCCATCCTTGAACAAATTTCAATTTTTGAGTCACTTTCGATTTTTTCATCTGCTGATGCTTTCAATTTGGACAATTTTACCGATGTCGTTTGGTAATGATTTAAACAAGGATTTGTGTGGTAAAGTACCAGTGGGTGACAAATTTTTACACTTGTCCAGTTTAAAGGCATTTGCAGACTACATCACATATGTGTACATAATGGGATTTCCCAAGGGAAGAGTAGAAAGAATTGTTAAAGAAGGAGAAAGTTTTGGATACCAGCGGTTTTTTCCCTTTCCCACCATGTTTTCTTGGCTTATTTTGTCAGGGTCATTAACCCTTTACCACATAATCCCGACTTTTAATGATCCCAAACAAGAAACTTTTTGAAAACATTGTGGTAAAAGGAGAAAATGCTTTTCTCATTTTTACCACTATGTTTTCTACTATTCCCGAAACAAATATCAATTTTTCAGTCACATTTATATTGTTGTGTGCAAATGCTTTCAATTTGGACAAGTCTTAATTTCTGTCATTTTGTGAAGAGTTAAACCATTGGAGTTTTTGATAAGATTTAAGATATGGGTCCTTGCCCAAACTAATCTATTGCCTGAATGATTGCAATAGCTATTTTCTGGTATATATCAGAACTGTTTTAGTGTTCTACAGAGTGAGCATTTTAAAAACCTATCTATGCATAATGGAGCCATGTTCTGGTAAAAGGGAGTAAACTCATTACTACACATTCCCTATACTTTTGACAACCCCGAGAAAGAAGCCTTTAGAAAACATTGTGGGAAAAGGAGAAAATGCTGGTAACCAGCATTTTCTCCTTTTCCCACAATGTTTTATACCCTTCCCAAAGCAAATTTCAAATTTTTAGTCACTGTTATTTTGTCGTCTGCAAATGCTTTCAATTTGGGCAGGACTAAAATATTGTCGTTTGGTAATGAGTTAAATGCATCTCTAAGATGCATTATATCAGTCCAGTGATCACATAATTATTGATCCACAAACTTTTGCCCGTCACTGGATCTGCAGGTACACTGGGTCCTTTGACATGCAGAAAATCGACGTAGAAGAAAAAGTTTTAACGAATGTCAGCCTGAGCAAACTGCACAAGTTGATAATGGTTGATACTTATTGTAGATGCTTACAGCTCCTTTTTTACGGAGCATGGCTGAACACAGGGTTGACAGTACGAGGTGTGATCAGAATGTTCTCGGCCTGATACGCTTCGAGGCATTTCATTAGACAAAAATCTTGTTCATTCTTTCATATTGAAAGTCATTTGGAGAGTAAAAAGCATTTGGTCACACTTGATTACTTTTGTATGACAGTATTTAGAGAGGACAGTGCGTCAAATTTGCAAAATTGACACGAGGTGTTCTGCTCTTGCAGCACAATGCATCTGCTCACAAGTCGCAAGTTGCCATGACTGCTCAACTGAATGCGGATTCGAGGTCCTTCCTCACCCCCATATTCTCCTGATATGGCCCCTTCTGACTTCTTTCTGTTCCCAAAATTGAAATCCAACACAGTTTGGAAGCAATGAAGGCATCATAGAGGCAGTGGACAAGTACTTGGGGAACCAAGAAAAAGACTTCTATTTGGAAGGGATAAGCAAGCTGGAACAGAGATGGTCTAAGTGCATTGCCTTGAAGGGGGATTATATTGAAAAGTGATGACCAGATTTTCATTCCCTGGTAATCAGAAGGACTTGGGGTCGAGAACTTTTTTATCAGACCTCGTATTGTGGAGACTGTTGTACTTATGCCTGTAATCAAACTAACAAAATAACTTTTTACTAGTTCAAGACATTTAGTACTTCAGTAACAAATATTTCCATTGTTGTCATTAATATTTCTGCATCTGTTCTGTGGGCACAAAATTAATGTTCATTTGCATGGTTAAGATTGGTATTTGATTCTCATAGCTTTGGATCAAAAAGCCTTTAAAAGTGTTTTCATGTCTTTGAATATCCAACCCTATCAATTGTGAAAGCTAGTATATGATCACATGGCTGCTGTTATTTTCAGTATTTTACAGTCATGACAAATTGGCCGACAAATAATCTTACCTTACTTGTTTGACATAAACCAAAGGTACCGTGTTTTACATTATTGCTAATGCAGTTCCTAAACAATGTTGACCCACTTTTCTCAGTAAAATAAGATGTCAAATCGATGATAAAGACAAATCTTCAAATTTTATTATTATCGTATTCAACTCAAAATTATTATCATTATTATGCACATTAACTTTGAACTACGTTTTCATATGCTACGTACACATCCTGTCGAAGAAACTAAGTGGCTTAAATATCAAAGCCTGTTTTCACCCATTACCACTCAATGACACCTTTGAACGCCCCTGGGGAAGAAGCTTTTTGAAAACGTGGGAAAAGGAGAAAATACTGGTAACCAGCATTTTCTCCTTTTCCCATAAAGTTTTCTACCCTATCAAAGCAAAATTGCACCATTTGAGCCTCTTTGAAATTGTCATCTGCAAACGCTTTCAATTTGGAAAGGTCTAAAATTTTGGTGTGTGGTAACGGGTTAACACATGTAAACACATATACTTTTCTAAAGACATTTAGGTGATAAAAAATCCCATACATATTGGCTTTTGAGGTAAAATTTTATAAAACCTTGCAAAATAATGTACATGTATATTCATATTTCCACAGGCCAGCTTTATAACACGTTTTATAACACACACACACACACACACACACCCCCCTCCATTAGTCCAGCGGGATATACAGGAATCATCATGGTTGTCTGTCCATCTGTCCGTCAGTCCATCTGTCTGTATGTAGACAAAAATTTTCCCAGAGCATTACTCCAACAGTTTTTCACATAATGAGCTCAAATTTCAAATTTACACTCTTGGTTCCTATAATATGTGAAGTTGTGCATGTGCAGTTTTCTTGGTCCTGGTTCGATTTGTTAAGGAGTTATCTCCCCTTGAACTTTTTTCAACTCTTTTGTACCAAACCATTCTGCATTCTGTGTCAAAGACTTATTTTTGTGACAAGGTGTTGGTGGGGGGGTTAATCACCTTTAGTGATAGTCTGATAGATGTACCCGGTAGTTCTGGACTGGTTTGAAAAAACTTTATTTCAAATGCCAGCTCATATTGGATCTTATAATATGTATTGTGTATATTGGGAGTGCTATGCTACATAGTATTCGTTCATTTCCTATTGTTTCATGACATTCTCAACTCTAGACTGAATAAGCCCTTGTTTTCACAACCTTGACTCAGATGATTTTTGAAAAGATTATGAGAAAAGGAGAAAATACTGGTAACCAACATTTTCTCCTAATAACCCAGCATTTTTTTCCACAAACAAATTAGATCTATATTGTTTTTATCTGCAAATACTTTCAAGTCAAAATTTTGTTGTTTGGTATGAAAAATTATAGATCTATGTATGTTTACTTGCCATAAACTTTTAAGCTGCTTTTTCTGCAAGTAGTGGTGGTGGGAGAAATGCATACAGTTTTGTTCCTTTACTCCATATAGATAGAATGAGGGAATGATTTCCCTTATGTAGCACATTCCAACCAGTGCTTAGGTTTGCTTTCACACAATATACAGTGTTTGATTTCTTGGAATACACATAATTATGTACTTGTGTGTATTCATTTTCAACCAGGCTTGAATTTTCGTTTCATTTGTGAATACAGTTTAACACAGGTTGACGAAGGAAATGAATGTTTACCCATAGTTGGAGATGAAAACAAAGAAACAATTCAATATGTGAGTGCAACACTATTCTAAGTGCCTGTACATCGTATAGGCACTTAGAATAATGTTGCTCTCATTTATCGAATTGCTGAAAAAAATATGAATTCTATGGGACACAAAACCACAACTTTTATACTGTGGTTGGCAAATCTCTTTGGACAACTAATAGTTGATTATTTTCAAAAGTATTAATCTCTTGTTATGCAATAAAAGCTATATGGTTACTAATGAAATAGGAAATTTAACCCCCAAAAAAATCAAACTTGATTTTTCTCTTGTCATCTTCTCATATTTCTATTTATATGTATTCTGTAATAGTCATCTTTGCGCATAAATGAAAATTATCTGTCTTCGATAAAGTCATCTAGCTAGGTAGCTTGTTGAACAAAATTTGTTTTAATGTCCCCTAAGTTGTTTCAATTATTGCAAATATAGGTATGTACATAATTTGTACAATATTAAGACCCCCTCTAATTTAATGTTTACATGTAAAGATCTGGGATGCATTTTATCAATGGCCATGAGATTATAAAAGTATTCATTTAATATCTTGCTATTCTAGTACAACAATACTTTGTATGCTAAAGATATTACATAATAAGCAGGGCCCATATCCACCAACCACTGTTAAGAACATTCTTCTTCTCAGTCACAAGATTTTTTTTAAATTTGAAAATAAGACAACTTCTGACTGGCTAAACCAAAAAATTTATCAGAAGTTGCATTACATTCAAATTTAGAAAATTCTGGAGAATAAGACTAAAAATATTCTTAAGAATGATTGTTGAATACTGGCCAAGGTTGTATGCTGTTTCTAAGCATGTAATTTCCGTACATGCTCTATAGATCAACAATTTGCCCATCATAAAAAAAATGTCTGTTGACAATCATGTTAAAAAAAAATAAGCATGAAACCATTGATAAAAAACATCCCTAGTTACATCATTAGGAATTTCATACCAAATAAAGATTGCTCTCTTTGAATGCTGAAATGATGTTTGTACATGGTAACATTTGGCCTACACTCTAGCTGAAGAGGGTTTCAATTCATTTTATATATCGACCAACTCAATCTGAAAGTAGAATGTTCCTTTGGCATACCCAAATTTTGACAGTAGCAAATAGTTTTGATCTAGGTTAGCCAGCACACACTATGCAGGCTGACCATAGTTAATTATTTTTTGTAGATGCTTGGAACCCCCTTTTTCATGAAGCATGGCTGATTTATAAAGATTGAACCAACTTGTGCCTTGCTTTAATATTTTTCAGGTTTTAGTGAATGTAGCTCCACCAAAACCAACTCGCCTGTTGACAGAGTCTGAAAGAAAAGCACTGCTGAATCACGACACATCACCAGAGACACCTGAGTCCCCGATATCTCAAAAACATTTATTTGTTGAACGTAAGAGTCAACCACTCAGTGAAGTTCCACCTTCTATACAGTATAACCTATTAAATCAAAATGACTCATTAAATTTAAGCAACCTTGGTTGGGATGCATTGACAGAAGAGTTGTTACTAAGTTTAGACAGGCAGACTTTGTTCCCAGGTTTAGGTGATCCACCCCAGTTAGACATGGACATTGGGACAGACTGGATTCATGCCCCTTTGGCTAGTCCTGAGATTTTATCAGCAGCTTCTAGCATGAGTGCTATAAGTCGTTGTAGCTCAGCTGCTCGTGCTGAACAAAAATCTGACAGTAATGCAATATCAGCAAGACTGGAGACCATTCAACAATCTCCAGATGTGAAGATAAAGTCTGACACACCAGTGTTAGGTTCTGTGGAGAACATTTGTGAACGAGGAGAGGCTATTAGAAATGGATTAAATGGAGATAGGGATATTCACAGAACTGCCTCAAGCAATAGTGCTAAAGATTTTCTTCTAATGCCTCTTCCATACAATATACTAAATGGAAGTTCTCAAGATATACCAAGTGGTTCAATGAATAACCTTTTAAAATCTTCAGAGTCTCAAAATAGTCAGTATGCATTTACTCTAGATAAGGAAATAGCTTGTGATAGTGTTTCACGTACTTTTGGATCCTTCAAAGAATCAAAGCAAAAACCAAAACCACACTCATTAGAATTGATTTCAAATGCATCAGAAAAATTATCTATTGGTACTAAGGTTAAGCCTGCTGATACAGACAGAGGGGAGAGGCCTGACATCAAAAGTACAATAGATGTTTATGATCACAACTCACCAGAGGAAAATAATCAGTTTGGTTATGGAAATCCAAATGAGGTATACTCTGCAGCTTGTATTGGGTACCATCCTCAAACTTTTGCAGGGTACCACCCACCCCTCAAATCAACCAATGAGAAATGCATTACCAATTCTGACCCATCAAAACCTAACAAAAAATTACATTATTCCCAATCAGAGTCTCACATTGAGGTGCTATCAGATAAATACAGAATGAAAAGATCTACAGAGCAAGGGGATATTGCTCACATGGGGGACACTACAACAGTCTTTGTGCCTGATCTGAACAAGAAGAGAACATTACATCAGAATGACTCTTCACCTCAGTTTGATTCAACAGCGCTACCGAAAATAGTTGGTGGTATAACTCGGCTGGATTCTGTTGAGGAGCATGTGCAAACTGTTGAAAAGCTGTCTGAGAAAAAACTGGAATCATCAACTAACAGTGACAACTCTAAAAATCACGAAACTGATGAAGGTATTCTGCTGAATGAAAATGGCGGATCAGATGGTCAATGTACATGTGAGGGAAGTTCAAATAAGGAAAGAAACTCTTCAAATATTAAGGAGCTGGTGTTAAATGACTGTCCTGAATTGAATAAAAGTAATAGGGGAAGAAATGGAAGCATGACTGATTCTGTGATTTCTCCGACTAGGATCGAGAAGTTTGAGGATTTAGAGTCCCCTTTGTTTAATAGTAACTCGTATCACTCAACGTCGGTTAGTTCTTTTAGTGGGGAATCGGACAAGCATTTATCCTCAGTATCAGGTCAATCAGATATTTCTGACCTTCCGATAGTTGAAACAGATGTGTAGTGTACATTTTTGAAATTAGACTATCAGTTGTGCATAACAATCCTCTATTAATAGATATTGTGTAAACATTCAACAAGCACTTCAGCCAATACATTAACCCTTTCCAAAACAACAAAATTTAAGACTGGTCCAAAGTCAAAGCAGTTGCAGATTACAAAATAAATGCAAGTCAAAAATTTAATTTGTTTCCAATAGGATTGCCAGCATTTTCTCCTTTTCCCACAGTGTTTTCAAAAGACTTCTTTTTCAGGGCCTAAAAAAACCAGAGATTGTTTGGTAAACAAAGCCATTACCAAATGATCCCAACTTTTAACGACCCTGAGAAAGAAGCCTTTAGAAAACATTGTGGGAAAAGGAGAAAATGCTGGTAACCAGCATTTTCTCCTTTTCCCACAATGTTTTTTTCTACCCTTCCTAAATCAAATTGCTATTTTTGAGTGACCTTTATTTTGTCGTCTGCAAATGCTTTCAATTTTGAATAGTCAAAAATTTTGTCGTTTGGTAAAGAGTTAACCCATTACCACACAATCCCTACTTTTGACAACCCTGAGGAAGAAAACTTTAGAAAACATTGTGGGAAAAGGAGAAAATGCTGGTAACCAGCATTTTTTCCTTTTCCCAAATATTTTCTACCCTTCACAATACAAATTTCAAATATTCAGGTACTATCATTTTGTTGTCTGCAACTGCTTTCAATTTGGACAAGCCTAAAATATTGCCGTTTGGTAATGAGTTAAACAGTTGTTGAAAACATTTGGAGAACATAAGCAAATGAAATCTGCTTTTCCTACAATGTTTTCCATAGTCTTAAAAGCACATAATTATGCTTTTTGAGACAAATTTCATTGTAAGAGCCACTTTTGATTTGTCATCTGCAAATACTGTGAGTTTAGACATGTTTAACATTTTGTCATTTGGTTTGCCTGCTTAATTTTAACCCATTACCATACAATCCCTACTTTTGACGCCCCTGAGAAAGAAGCCTTTAGAAAACATTGTGGGAAAAGGAGAAAATGCTGGTAACCAGCATTTTCTCCTTTTCCCACAATGTTTTCTACCCTTCGCAAAAAAAATCAAAATTTCAGCCACTTTTATTTTGTCGTCTGCAAATGCTTTCAATTTGGACCAGTCTAAAATTTTGTCGTTTGGTAATGAGTTAACTCTTTACAGCACAACCGAAATGTAGACTTTTCCAAATTAAAAGCAATTCCAGGTCACAATACCGATGTGATTTAAATGACGAGATTTGTCTCTGATAGGGTATGAAACATTGTGGGAAAAGTAGAAAATGCTGGTTACCAGCATTTTCTCCGTACCCTACAATGTCTTTAACCCTTTCCCAAACGACAAACTTTTGGAGTAGACTAAGTTGAAAGCATTTGCAGACGACAATTCAACTCTTGCTGAAAAGATGATTTCCATCTATGACATGATAGAAAACATTGTGGGAAAAGGAGAAAATGCTGGTTACCAGCATTTTCTCCTTTTCCAACAGTGTTTTCAAAAGGCTAATATTCCAGACCTGTAAAAACCAGGGATTGTTTGGGAAAGGGTTAAAGGGTTCCTCTTCAGAGTAGTCAAAAACTGAGGAGTATGTTGTAAAGGGTAAATCATTTTCTTTGACTGAAATAACACTGAAAGCTGTATAATAATAGAGGATATTTGTATTTTTCGGTGAAAGATCGAACTTTATTTCATCGAGTGGACACCATCGGTAATATTTTCACAAGTGGCGCAGCCACGAGTGAAAATATTACAGATGGTGTTCACGAGATGAAATAAAGTTTGATCTTTCACCGAAAAATACAAATATTCTATTTATTTCATGCTTTTTACCCTTTCTGGGTGGAGCTTTATCAAAATTTAGTACAGTTCTTTTCCTTTATTTCCCGTGGCGTACCCCTCCTGCATAGCAACGTTACGTCAAGCGCGAGAATTGTAAGGCATATGACGTCATATTTCCCATCTGGTTGCTAGGCACGCACAATTTACCTAGACAACAAGAACGTGAAAATCGGTATTTTCACTGGTGGTACTAGTGTAAGATCGAAAAATATTTTCAATGCTGTTTCTCGATATACTACCGGAAAGCATGAAATAAACAATCATTCCTTTTTTAATACAAAATCTTGGAAATTTTAGCCATATTTTTTTTGTCTTCAGCGAATACTTTCCATTTGGACAAGTCTACAATTTTGTTGTCTTGTTTAGAATTAGGTAAGATGTGGACATATCATTAACTGTTATTCACTGTTGTTTTATGTATTACCAGTAAACAGTTTGTTTAGTGATATATTAACTGTTGACCAATTTTACGACTTTGAGAAAGAAACAGTCTAATAACATGGAAGGAAAACGAGAAAATGCTGGTAACTTACATTTTCTCCTTTTCGCACAATGTTTTCTATATCTCCAAAAACGAATTTCAATGTTTCAGTCAAATTCATCCCGTCACCTGCAAATGCTTTAAATTTGGACAAGTCTTAAATTTGTTGTTTGTTACAGAGTTAACTCTTTACCCCACAGTCCCAACTTTTAAAGACCCCGAGAGAGAAGCATTTTGAAAACATTGTGGGAAAAGGAGAAAATGCTGGTAACCAGCATTTTCTCCTTTTGCACAATGTTTTCCAACCTTCCCAAGCCAAATTTCAATTTTTCAGTCGCATTTATTTTGTCGTCTGCAAATGCTTTCAATTTGGACCAGTTTGAAAATTTCTCATGTGGTAAAGAGTTATGTTGTGAAAAGTCAAAACTAGCTTTTTCATTTAACCCTAAATTACCACATTATCCTTAGTTTTACCAACCCAAAGGAAAGAAAACATTGGGGTGGAAAGGAGAAAATATTGGTAACCAGGAAAATAGACAAATCCAATTACTCGAGTTACATTCAATTTGTTGTCTGCATATTCTTTCAATTAACCCATTACCACACAAAAAAATTTAGACTGGTCCAAATTAAAAACGTTTGCAGATGACAAAATAAAGGTGACTGAAAAATTGAAATTTGTTCTGGAAAGGGTAGAAAACACTGTGGGAAAAGGAGAAAATGCTGGTTACCAGCATTTTCTCCTTTTCCCACAGTGTTTTCAAAAGGCTTCTTTCTCGGGGGCGTCAAAAGTAGGCATTGTGTGGTAATGTGTTAAGAAAAATTAGAAATTTTGTATTCTGGTACAGAGTCAACTCTTTCAAACAACAAAATTTTTTACTCAACCAAAATAAACGCTTTTGCAGACAACAATTAACATGTTATTGAAAATTATAATCTCTGTTTTTGAATAGGAAGAAAACATTGTGTGAAAAGGAGAAAATGCTAGTTACCTTTTCCCACAATGTTTTCAAAAGCCTTCTTCTGTAGGGTCGTTAAAACACAGGGTTATATGGTATAGAGTTAATAGTCTTTTTACTTGTATTGATCAGTTACCATGCTGTTTCTGTTGTTGTTGTCTCTTTTTGTACATAGTCTTTCTTAAATATTTATTAAAAGCTCAGTTTGTTTTTGTAAACTATATGTCAGTATCTTTTCCCTCTATACTTTTTCTCCAAGTCTTATAGATATAAACTTGTCTTTATTGTCCATACATCCATGACCCTCATTTTGCTAAATAATTGTCTATCTTTACGGGCGTATACCTTTCGCCTGTTCTGGCACAATGTTCTGTGTTCAGGAATACTGTTCTGGAATGTGTGAAAGGAATATTTCAGAACACAATACACTGTTCCAGAAGTATGTTCTGAAATGGAGCATATTCGGAACATTTTTCTTAACCATATTGAAATGAAAGTACATTGGCATGATGGCTGGTGCAAGAGCTACTGTCATAGCAGTGTTATTTAAGGAAATGATTAGCTGCAGAGAGAGAGAGTAGAGACGAGTATACTATGCCCCTATTTATGGCATACATGTTGTAAAAAAGAACAATTACAAATTTTGCCATGACAAATTGTCCGTCTTTCAGCCATCTTGTATCACCTAGCAACTGTTCAGCAGATGCGCTACACCTCGATTGGATTAGAACAGTCAGAACATGTTCTGAAGAACATGGCAGTTATCCGAAATATTCCATTGACCTAGAACATGTTCAGAATGTTTGGAGTAGCTACAGGAATACGCCCTTCATCAATAAACAAATAAAACATTGTATAAACTTACTATACAACAGTTTTAATAATATATAAATTTGAAAACTACAAAAGATGACGCCATTGCGCCCTTGTTGAAAAAGGAAATAAGAAAATGGGTGAAAGAAAACAATGAAATGAGGTGCGAATTTTTAGGAGGTTAAGCCAAAGAATATAAAATATAGATCAACATCAGCAGTTGGCAGTCCTAGAGAACATGGCAGGAAAAGAAGCAGCTGTTTGTTTAACCCTTTATAACACAATCCCAACTTTTAATGACCCTGAGAAAGAAGCTTTTGAAAACATTGTGGGGAAAGGAGAAAATGCTGGTAACCAGCATTTTCTCCTTTTCCCACAATGTTTTCTATCCTTCCAAATTCAAATTTCGATTTTTGAGTCATGTTTATTTTGTCATCTGCAAATGTTTCCAATTTGGATCAGATCTATTCCAAATTTAGGTTGTTTGGTAAAGCATTAAAGCAAAATGCCCCCTTCCCAACAATGCCTTCCAATACCATCAAAATTAAAGAATAGAATAATAGCATTTTCACCATAATCTCAGTTATATCACAGCACCAAGTGCAACTATCCATGCTTTTGTACAGCAGCTGCTGCTTTTACAAATATCCTGTACAATGTTCTTCCCAGCCCATTGGCTGCTTTCCCACATAATCATAGTCAAATAGCTGTATAAATGAATATGGACCTGCTATGTCTGTAGTGAAAACACAGAAATTACAAGTTCAAGGATATTGTTGGAACATCTGGCTAAGTTGCAGACATTGTAGATCAAGAACTAACTACTTGGAATTTACAATCTCAGCTTGCATCTACAACTGCAACTAAATCTAGGTTTAGCACTATCAGGAATATAATATGGCACAGATATACCACAAACCCTTGCTTAGACATAAATGTACTTAATCCGGTACCATTTAACTCATTACCAAACGACAAAATTTTTGACTGGTCCATATTGAAAGCATTTGCAGATGACAAAATAAAGGTGACTGAAAAATTGAAATTTGTTCTGGGAAGGGTAGAAAACACTGTGAGAAAAGGAGAAAATGCTGGTTACCAGCATTTTCTCCTTTTCCCACAGTGTTTTCAAAAGGCTTTTTTCACAGGGGCGTCAAAAGTAGGGATTGTGTGGTAATGGGTTAATCCTGACTTTTAATGACCCAAGAAGGAAGCCTTTTGAAAAAAAGGTGGGAAAAGGAGAAAATAGTGGTAAGCAGCATTTTCTTCCTTTGCCATAATGTTTTCAACCCTTCCTAGAGCAAATTTCAAATTTTTTGAGTCGGATTTAAATGTTTCCAAATGCTCTGGATCAGTCTAAAACTTTGTCATCAACCAAACTTGATTACAACTTGTTGGATTTGGTTTTAAGACGATAAAAAAGATTGTGGGCAAAGGATAAAATCCTTTGACAAAATAAAACAGACTCAAAAATTAATATTTGTTTTGGGATGGTAGAAAATATGGGAAAAGGAGAAAATGCTGTATATCAGTATTTTCTCGTTTTTCCCATAATATTTGCAAAAGGCACCTTTCTCGACGTCTTTTAACTCTTTACCAAACAGTCCCTGGTTTTTACAACCCTGAGATAGAAACCTTTTGAAAACCTTGTGGGAAGTGGAGAAAATGCTTGTAACCAGCATTTTCTCCTTTTCCCACAATGTTTTCTATCCCGCTAGAAACATTTCAATTTTTTAGTTAAAATTTCGTCATCTGCAAGTGCTTTGAATATAGACCAGTCTAAAATTTTGTTGTTTGGTAAGGAGTTTAAGTTGGGATCATGATGTAAAAAGGTAATTTTGGCCCAGAGGAATGTCTCTTTTGATCCCTCATGTCTCTTTTAACAGTTTTTCCACCATACTTCTCAAATCTATCACAGTGTCAACTCCTCTAATCATATCTGAAGCCTTTTCAGCTATCATTATTGTTGGTGCATTAGTATTACCACTTGTTATGGTCGGCATAATGGAAGCATCAACAACTCGTAAACCTTTCATCCCTTTCACCCTGCAAAAGAAAAACTCAACATGCAGGAGTAAATCAAAAACAAACTGTGTGGTGTCCATGGTTGTGCGGTAGAATGTTGGCCTCTTAACCACTAGGTTCAGAGTTCCATACCTAGGAGTGGGTGTCAACTCCGGGATTTTTCATTGGTTCACACATTTGGCACGAGTACCAGTATAAGTAAGAACTTGTTTCTCGATCAATGCTAAATGTTTAACCCATTACCAAACGACAAAATTTTAGACTGGTACAAATTGAAAGCACTTGCAGACAGCAAATTAAACGAAACTCAAATACCGGTATTTAAATTTGTTTTCAGCAGGGTAGAAAACATCATGGGAAAAGGAGCATTACCAGCATTTTCTCCTTTTCCCACAATGTTTTCAAACTGCTTCTTTGTCAGGGTCGTAAAAACCAGGAATTAAGTTTAAACATAGTTTATTCAATTTATGAAATGGGGTTGGACCACAAGTTCTACCAACTTGGAATCGGTCCGTCCCAAGGGATTTTTGGGAGAGGGTTAACCCATTACCACACAATCCCTACTTTTGATGACCCTGAGAAAGAAACTTTTAGAAAACATTGTGGGAAAAGGGGAAAATGCTGGTAAGCAGCATTTTCTCCTTTTCCCACAATGTTTTCTACCCTATCATAGACAGAAATCATCTTTTCAGCAAGAGTTGAATTGTTGTCTGCAAATGCTTTCAATTTAGTCTAGTCCAAAAGTTTATCGTTTGGGAAAGGGTTACCGGTAAGATGATAAAAAAAGATTGTGGCCAATGGATAAAATCCTGGTTACAAGCATTGTTTCCTTTTCCCATGATGTATTTTTCTAAATTGTTTGCTCTTTGGGATTATGTAGTACAGGGTTAAAAAAGCCTTGAAGTTGCTACAGGTGCCTTTTGCAAATAGACTATAAATGTGTTTCACTTGAGTTAGGTTCTAAGAGTAACACTTCAGAACAAAAGTCAATACCAGTCACAGTACAGTATTTTCAAACCTTATACAACACAACCCCATATTTTCTAGGGATCAAATTTTGCAGGGCAATTGACATAAGGCCTAAAAATAAAGTATTTGTGTTTAGGCTTTCTCGACCCTAACTAGAAAATACCACCGACCCCACACTTTTTTCCCTACTGTTGAATTTTTTTTTTCTGGTGCAATTTCAATTCATGCTCTATGTAAAAAAAAATCTGAAAAAAGTTATAAAATCCCTACCTACAGCATCTCTGACTGAAACCTTAAACACTGTTATTTTTAGCTCTACCGGCTGAAAGCCAGCAAAGCTTATGTCATGGCATGGTTTCCGTCCGTCCGGCCGTCCGTTGGTCTTTTTCTTGTGTACACGATAAAGTCTTCATTTCTGGTCAGATTTTCATGAAACTTACACAGTTTGTTTATCTCATCAATAGCTTTAACCTTATTGATTTTGAAAAAAAGTCTGACAAACAGTATGGGAAAAGTAGCCATTTCAATTTTAGAATTTTCATTTCTTGTTCACGCGATAATGTCTGTATTTTTGGTCAGATTTCCATGAAACTTGCAGAGTTTGTTTATCTTATCAACAGCTTCAATCCTATTGATTTTGAAAAAATTCCTACAAACAGTATGGGAAAAGTAGCCATTTCAAGTTGAAAACTTTCATTTCTTGTTTACGCGATAAAGTCTTCATTTTTGGTCAGATTTCTGTGAAACTTACACAGTTTGTTTATCTCATCAATAGCTTTATCCCTATTGATTTTGAAAAAAAATCTGACCATTAGAATGAGAAAAGTAGCCATTTCAAGTTTTAAATTTCCATATCTTGTTTATGTGATAAATCTGTATTGTTGGTCAGATTTCCATGACACTTGCAGAATTTGTTTATCTTATCAATAGTATCTACCCTACTGATTTTGAAAAAATTCTGACAAACAGTATGGGAAAAGTAGCCATATCAAGTTGAAAACTTTCATTTCTTGTTTACATGATAAAGTCTTCATTTTTGGTCAGATTTCCGTAAACTTACACAGTCTGTTTATCTCATCAATAGCTTTAACCCTATCGATTTTGAAAAATATCAGATAAACAGTATGAGAAAAGTAGCCATTTCAAATTGAACAATTTCATTTCCTGTTTAAATGATAAAGTATTGATTTTTGATCAGATTTTTGTGACTTTTTTAGCTTGTTTATCCCATCAATAGTTTTTTAACTCTGTTGAGTTTAAAAAAATTCAACAAACAGTAATGGAAAAGAAGCCATTTTGAGTTGAAAATGTCAATTCTTTTGTCTTTTTGCATAATGAATTCCTATGACTGATTGTATGCTTTATTTAACCCTTTCCCAAATGGCAAATTTTGGACCAGACCAAACTGAAAGCAATTCGCAGGTGACAAATCAACAGTTGCTAAAAAGATGATTTTTCGATATAAAAGGGTAGAAAACATTGTGGGAAAAGGAGAAAATGCTGGTTACCAGCATTTTCTCCTTTTCCCACAATGTTTTCAAAAGGCTTCTATTCCTGATCCGTAAAAACCAGGGATTGTTTGGGAAAGGGTTAAAAGCGAACTCTCTGCCAGTAGAGCATATTCAGGCCCTTCAGGGCCTTCTAGTTTTTGTCAGGCCAAAGTGCCATAATGACATAATGCATAAGCCTGATATAATGATTTTTTTATAATCATGAGCAAAAACTATGTTCTCAATTGAGTGATTTAGTGCAATTTTGGCCCTCTTGCATGAAATACGGTACATGTAAATTTAACCCTTTACTCTATAAATACTCATTTCTATGCATTGCTTGTAGGAGCCTTTGGAAAACATTGTGGCAAAAGGTGAGATTGCTCGTGACGAGCAATTTCACCTTTTGCCACAATGTTTTTTATGCTAGCAAAAGGTGTCTTATACACATAAGAAACGGCTTCATCCTTGCTGTTATTTAGGGTCAATTAGAGATACCACAGAAATGCCTTATGGGTTAAAGGGTTAAACAAAACTTTACAACTTTTGACAAAAACTACATGTTTAGAGCACTGTTCAATAACCTATCACTGGCGGATCCAGGAGGGGTTCTTGAGGGTTCGGACGAACCCCTCTAAATTTCCAGATTTTTTTTTTGATGGACTTCCAACTCATTGGCAACTGATTTGTGCTTTGGGTTCGCGTCTGTATATTTGAGATTGACTGAGTTGAACCCCGCTGAAGAAATCCTAGATCCGCCCCTGCCTATTTACCTTAAAGTCTCGTCTACAACAGCAGAGGGATCAGCCAAACTCCCCATCTTGCATGTTCCAACAGGATGATACACTGTAACTGCGCTTGCCCGTATGTAACATTCCCAGTATTCATCACTGTTGTAGGTAAATTGACTCTCACACTTTGCATGTCGTAAATTAGGTTCATCTGGATCAGCACCAAGATCTGTCATCACCTTTGTTTTCAAAAATCTAAGAGCTTCCTTAACTCCTGAAATTGTTGCAGATTAACCCTTTCCCAAACGACAAAATTTTGGACCAGTCCAAATTGACGGCACTTGCAGAGGACAAAATAAACATAACCCAAAAACTGAAATTGGTTTCCAGCATGGTAGAAAACATTGTGGAAAAAAGGAGAAATGGCTCGTTATGAGCAATTTCTCCTTTTCCCACAGTGTTTTTAAAAGACTTTTACCGCAGACACGTAAAAGCCAGGGCTTGTTTGGGAAAGAGTTAACTCTTTACCAAACTACATAATTTTAGATTAATCCAAATTGGAGGCATTAGCAGATGACAAAACTAATGTGACTCAAAAATTGGAATTTGTTTAGGGAAAGGAAGAAAATATTGTGGAAAGGGGAGAAAGTGTTGGTCCTCAGCACTTCCTCCTTTTCAAACAATGTTTTCAGAAGGCTTCTTTCTCAGGGTCGTAAAAACCAGCCATGGTTTTGGAATGTGTAAAACGAGATTTAAACTCTTTACCAAAGAACAAATATTTTGCATACAAACAAAATTTGAATGTAGCTAAAGAAAAAGGATAGATGTTTTGAAAGGCAGAACATATTTAGGGTAAAAGACAAAATGCTACTGACCAGCACTTTCTCCTTTTCCAGCAGCCTTCTTAACTCTTTACCACATGACAAAATTTTAGACAGGTTCAAATTGAAAGCATTTGCAGACGACAAAATAAAAGTGACTGAAAATTTGAAATTTTTTAGTGAAGGGTAGAAAACATTGTGGGAATAGTAGAAATGCTGGTTACCAGCATTTTCTCCTTTTCCCACAATGTTTTCTAAAGGCTTCTTTCTCAGGGGTGTCAAAAGTAGGTATTGAGTGGTAATGGGTTAAAGGTCCCTCACAAGGTTGTTAAACCCATTACTGTGTTTTAAGACTTTACAGTTCATTTCTCCAATGTTTTAAAAACATGCAAAATTAACCAAAGTTCAGTGATTAACTCATCAGACAAAACTTTAGCTGGCTCAAACTGATAGCATTTTGTGCTTGACAAATTAGATAAAGGACTGACAACAGTGTGACGAGGAGAAAATGCTGGCTTCCCGTATTTTCTCCTTTTTATCCACAATATTTTCAAAGTCTTCTCCCAATATGATGTCAAAACCCAAGATTGTGTGGTGAAGCTTCACTCGGTCATAAACTTGTCATGTTTTGGTCTTTTGTTTCAGTTAACTCATTACCAAACGACAAAATTTTTGGCTTGTCCAAATTGAAATCATCTGCAGAAGACAATATAAAATTGACTGAAAATTTGAACTTTCTTTTGTGACGTGTAGAAAATATTGTGGGAAAAGGAGAAAATGCCAGTTACCAGCATTTTCTCCTTTTCCCACTATGTTTTCTACAGGCTTCTTTTTCAGGGTTGTCAAAGATAGGGATTATGTAGTAATGGGTTAACAAGGAAATATATACCTTTAATTGCATGTGTGATGTCATCAGAATGGCTGAAGTAATTGGGATCTATTACAGGATGGTCAAGGGGATCTGTAGACTGTAAGCCTACTGAGCCTCGGCTTTTTGGATGAGCCACATTGGCTAAAATGACAAATCCTTCACGTCCATTGGCCTTCTTGGACGAGTTAAACAACTGCTCCTCTATCTGCAAATGTGATCAGTAACCAATCACTACTTAACCCTTTACCAAACAATCCCTGGTTTTTATGCCCTTGAGATAAAAACCTCTAGAAAACTTTGTGGGAAAAGGAGAAAATGCTGGTAACCAGCATTTTCTCCTTTTCCCACAAAGTTTTCAACCCTCCTAGTAACAAATTTCAATTTTTGGGATATATGTATTTTATCGCATGCAAGTGCTTTCAATTTGGACCTGTCTAAAATTTTGTTGTTTGCTAAAGGGTTAAGCTACGTTTAGGCCTTGCATGGAGTACTTGTATTCTACATGCTGTTCTTATTTCAAAGCCTTGTACTAGACCATTATTTGATTCTGCTAATCTTGGACAATGAAAATTATTGAAACAATAAAATTCAGCATTTAACCCTTTCCCAAACAACAAACTTTTGGACTAGACCAAATTGAAAGCATTTGCAGACGACAATTCAACTCTTGCTGATAATATGATTTCTGTCTATGATAGGGTAGAAAGCATTGTGGGAAAAGGAGAAAATGCTGGTTACCAGCATTTTCTCCTTTTCCCACAATGTTTTCTACAGGCTACTATTGCAGACCCGTAAAAACCAGGGATTGTTTGGGAAAGGGTTAAATGAATGACACACAACATTCCAGCCAATGAAATCTCTTGAGTCAGAGCATTTGAGCCAATCAGATAGCTTGGAAAATATTTTTGTCAAAGATAATTTTGTGAATAGAAAAGTATACTGGTTACCAGCATTTACCCCATTTCCCACAGTTTTTTTCTAAAATGTTTTTTCCTCAGCATCATTTGGCTAAGAGTTCGTCAAAACAATGGTGATGCCTGTCATAGCTGTCATAGTCTGTTTTGCAGAACAAAAAAGAACCCTTGCATTCTTGTACATAGTTAACCCATGACCACACAATCCCTACTTTTGACACCCCGGAGAAAGAAACCTTTAGAAAACATTGTGGGAAAAGGAGAAAATGCTGATAACTAGTATTTTTTTACTTTTCCCACAATATTTTCTACCCATCCCAAAATAAATTTCAAATTTTCAGTCAGTTTTATTTTGTCGTCTTCAAAATGCTTTCAATTTGGACAAACCCAAAATTTGGTAATGAGTTAAACCCATACCTCTCAATCTCAACTTTTATCGACCTTAAAGAGGAAAGCTTCTGGAAAGGAGGGAAAGAGCTGGTAACCAGCATTTTCCCACTTTTTCCAACAATGCTTTCTACCCTATCAATAACAAAGATCATTTGCACAACATTTGATTTGTCACCTGTTGCTGCTTTCAATTTGGTTGGGTCCTAAATTTTATCATATGGTAAAGAGCTATAAGTTATTATTTGTCCACTAATTTCAATTAGATTGCAGTTCAACCTTGCAATGCTTCACTCTTTGCCATACTACAAAAATTTTGACTAGCCCAAACTTAAAGCATTTGCAGACAACAGAGACAATTTGGCCGAAAATATGGTAAATATCAAGTGGGAAAAAAAAGAAAAAAATGCTGGTTTCCAGCATTTTCTCCTTTTTAATATGTTTTCTAAAGCTTTTTTCTCATTGTCTTTTAACCCTTTACTCCATAGATACTCATTTCTACGCATTGCTCGTAGGAGCCTTTGGAAAACATTGTGGCAAAAGGTGAAATTCCTCGTGACGAGCAATTTCACCTTTTGTCACAATGTTTTCTATGCTATCAAAAGAAGGCTTCATCCTTGCTGATATTTAGGGCCAATTAGAGATACCATAGAAATGCCCTATGGGGTAAAGGGTTAAACTGGTGACTTGTGGTAAAGGGTTAGAACACACCTTATCTTGCTTCTGTAGACAGCATAGTTCAGGACCAGACTATAATATTAGCATGTATAGGCTGTCTAGCACTTTACTTAACCCATTACCAAACGACAATATTTTAGACTGGTCCAAATTGAAAGCATTTGCAGACGACAAAATTAAAGTGATTGAAAACTTGATATTTGTTTTGTGAAGGGTAGAAAACATTGTGGGAAAAGGAGAAAATGCTGGTTACCAGCATTTTCTCCTTTTCCCACAATGTTTTCTAAAGGCTTCTTTCTCAGGGGCGTCAAAAGTAGGAATTGTGTGGTAATGGGTTAACCACAAATTTTAGACTAGCCAAAATTCAAAACATATGCACATGGCAAATAAAAAATCCTCTTATCCCTTAACTACACAATCCTGACTTTTAAAAACCCTGAGAATACGCCTTTTGAAAACATAGTGGGAAAAGGAGAAAACGCTGGAAACCAGCATGATTTTCTCCTTTTCCCTCAATGTTTTCTACCCTTCCTAAAACCATTTTTTATTTTTCAGTCACATTTATTTCCTCGTCTGCAAATGCTTTCAATTTGGACCAGTCTAAGATTTGTCATTTGGTAAAGAGTTAATCATGAGATACATCTTTAACTCTTTACCACACGAAAAAAATTTTAGACTGGTCCAAATTGAAAGCATTAGCAGACGACAAAAAGAAAGGTGACCGAAAATTGAAATTTGTTCTGGGAAGGGTAGAAAACACTGTAGGAAAAGGAGAAAATGCTGGTTACCAGCATTTTCTCCTTTTCCCACAGTGTTTTCAAAAGGCTTCTTTTTCAGGGGCGTCAAAAGTAGGGATTGTGTGGTAATGGGTTAAAAGGCTATGAACACACTGTTGGAAAAGGAAAAAAAAAACACTGGTCACAAGCATTTTCTTCTTTTCCAAAATGTTTTCAAAAGGACTGTTACTAAGGGAGTGTAAACTTTGGATGGTATGGTAAAGGCTTGAATAATTAAGAACTAATCAGAGTTTACAGTAAATCTCGTGAGACTTGACAGATATATCAGAAAATGTCAAAGTTCTTCCATAACGATGATACATATAACAGGTCTATGACAGTGCCTCTATGATTTATTTTGGAAAACAGATGAGGTAAAAACGGCTTTGCTGCAAGCAATGTATTGACTCTTTACCATAAAATGACAACTTTTAACAACCCTAAGGAAGAGGCCTTTTGAAATCATTGTTGGAAAAGGAGAAAATGCTGGTAACCATCATTTTCTCCTTATTGCACAAAATCTCCTTCCTTATCAAAGAAAAGTTGTGTCATTTGAGCCAATATGAAATTATCGTCTGCAAAAGTTTTCAATTTGGATAGGTTTAAAAACTTGCCACCCGGTAGAGAGCTTATAAGGAGTCACAGTGCAATACCTCTGGTTTTAAATCAAATGTTTTAGTAACTGTTTCAGGGTCTGACTGGTACATTACTGGGACGATGTGAAACTGAGTGTCAGGAAGTCCAGGTTTAAGTGTCTTCATGGCATCGTCTAATTGCAAAAAGGCTACGTTCGTAATCACACCAGTATTTCTAAACCAACCTAGCATTGAAAACAAAGAATCGTCAATCATCGTTTCTATTTTTTGTGGATTTTAACATGCATACAAACAAAATGTTATACTGAGGTAACTATTCTAGTCTATATAATTGCTTTGAGCTGAGTGGGACACTTGATATGAACCCTTCATCACACAATTCTGACTTTTGACGGTCGTGGAAAAGAAGCTTTTTTCAAAACATTGTGGGAAAAGAAGAAAATGCTGGTATGAAAGTGAAAATTACACCATTTGACCCACACTGAAATTGTTGTCTGCAAATGCTTTCAATTTGGACAAGGCTAAGATTTTATTGTCTGTTAACCCTTTCCCAAACAATCCCTGGTTTTTACGACCCTGAGATAGAAGCCTTTTGAAAACATTGTGGGAAAAGGAGAAAATGCTGGTAACCAGCATTTTCTCCTTTTCCCACAATGTTTTCTAACCTATCGTAGACAGAAATCATCTTTTCAGCAAGAGTTGAATTGTTGTCTGCAAATGCTTTCAATTTGGTCTAGCCCAAAAGTTTGTCGTTTGGGAAAGGGTTAAAGGGATTAAGGTTAGGGGAAATGTCAAAATTTCCTATGCAGTAAGAAACAAATACAAACAACTGTCCAGAAAATTACAACAAAATAATATCGCTTTGTTATATACCAGCACATTGCAATGACAAAACACTGAAATTATCAACATTGCATTCATTAACAATATTCTTTGAAATCATTAAATCAAAGCAAATATTTGCTTATAGGGACATGACTTCTTTTTAGGATGAATATTTCAACATAACATTTTGACCAATTAACCCTTTCTCAAACACCAAACTTTTGGACAAGACCAAATTGAAAGCATTTGCAGACAACAATTCAACTCTTGCTGAAAAGATTATTTCTGTCTATGATAGGGTAGGCATTTCCTCCTTTTCCCACAATGTTTTCAAAAGGCTACTATTCCAGATCCGTAGAAACCAGGGATTGTTTGAGAAAGGGTTAAATTAGCAACCAAGGTCAAAGCAGTCCACAGGTGAATTTTATCAACATTGATGTATCATACTTAAAACTGTATTTTACAGTCTTCAGAAACTTGTTTCTGTTTTATCTGATTTATATCTGTGCGGGATGCATGACAGTATTTGCACCAACAAATCTATGTAGGTAGATCTACATGATACAAGACTGTTTTAGGTCTCTTGGGAAGATGGTTACAAAGTTAACTATTGATAATTTTGAAATAATTGCAAAATATGAAAGGGAACAGTATAGGTCTGACATACTGAAAAATTATTTTTGAAATCAAATTAATTCTTTTCCAAATGACAAAATTTAAGACTTTCCACAAAATTGAAAGCATCTGTAGAGATCATTAAAAATGCAGAAAAAAATGTTGTTGCATCTCAAATCAAGGGATTTCTCTTTAACTCTTTCACCAAACAACAAATTTTGGACCTTTCCAAACCCAATGAGTTTGCAGACGACAATTTAAGATTTGGAGAAAATTGCAGAAAGTTCGCAAAAAGGGTATGAGCAAGTTCTCCTTTTCCCACAGTGTTTTTAAAGACTTTAACTTCCGACACGTAAAAACCAGGGCTTGTTTGGGAAAGGGTTACTGGGGTAAAATTGACCCAATGGAGGAAATTGACTTTGCAATCAAAAATTTTGAGAAAAGAAAACATTATCAAAAACATATATATTTTTTCAAATACAAAAATGATGTTGATGAATATGAAAGAGGCCTAAATAGGAATCATTCAACTGGTAATGCAATGGAACAAAAATAGAACAACACAAACATTGCTATATGTACAGCATTCCACATGTCCAAACACTACCTTAACTCTTTACCAAATGACAAAATTTTAGACTGGTCCAAATTGAAAGCATTTGCAGACGACAGAATTAATGTGACTGAAAAATTGAAATATGTTTTGGAAAGGGAAGAAACATTGTGGGAAAATGAGAAAATGCTGGTCACCAGCATTTTCTCCTTTTCCCTCAATGTTTTCAGAAGGCTTCTTTTTCAGGGTTGTTAACAGTCAGGATTGTGTGGTAAAGAGGTAAAATTCAAAACTTTCAATGTTCAGTGTGATCCAAGTTCAGACTACAAATCTTTTTGTCCTTTCTGATCTTGTAGACAATCTCAGACATTTTAATTGAAATTTCTATGTTTTTACCTTTCCCATGTATTAGATAATTCCATACATTAGATGGTGCAAGTAGGTTATATGGATTCAGTAAGTCTGTGATGTTTAAATGTGTAGACACTACTGCATACAGATGATCCTGTAAATTGTTACCAACAGGTAAATCTGATATAACATCTATCTGCAAAATAAAGAGAGAAGTCTGTTGTTGGAAATCCATTGTTGATTCTTCTGTGCAGGGTTAGCTTGTTATTTATAACTTTTACCAAACCATCCTGTGATTAAACAACCTTAACTCTTCACCAAACGACACAATTTTAGCCTTGTCCAAATTGAAAGCATTTAAATTTCAATTTGGCTCAAATGGTGCAATTGTTTATAGATAGGGTAGAAAATATTGTGGGAAAAGGAGAAAATGCTGGTTACCAGCATTTTCTTCTTTTCCCACAATGTTTTGAAAAGGCTTTCTTTCTCAGGGTCGTTAAAAGTTGGGATTGTGTGGTAAAGAGTTAAAGAAGAAACCTTTTGAACAATTTAAGAAATGGAGAAAATGATGGTATCAGCCTCTGCGCTCAATAAAACTTCTTTTATTAGAAGAGAGTGTATGAACAATTTTTTCTTTATCCTATGAGGAGGAAATATTTAGAAAGCATTGTGGGTAGAGGAGAAAATGCTGGTAACAAGCATTTTCTCAATATCCAACAATGATTTCTATCTTTTCAGAGACATGTCCCATCAACCCCAAGGAAGAAAGCTTATGAAAATACTATGTATGAAAAGGAGAAAATGATGGAAACCAGCATTTTCTCCTTTTCCACAATGTTTTCTAACCTTTCAAAAGCTAGTTTCAATGTTGGAATTACATTTTTTTTGTTGTTAGCAAATGCTTTTAATTTGGATCAGTATAATTTTGTTGCTTGATAAAGAATGAACCCTTTCCCAAACAATCCCTGGTTTTTACGGGTCAGGAATAAAAGCCTTTTGAAAACATTGTGGGAAAAGGAGAAAATGCTGGTAACCAGCATTTTCTCCTTTTCCCACAATGTTTTCTACCCTATCATATAGAAAAGTCATCTTTTTAACAACTGTTAATTTGTCATCTGCAAAATGCTTTGAATTTGGTCTGGTCTAAAATTTGTCGTTTGGGAAAGGGTTAATTGATTATTCCTGAACCCTTTCTATCATGAGTCCAAAAACTTTGACGTTAGCATTTTACTAGATGATGAAATTTGAGACTTGTCCAAGCCGTAATGTGAGTTTACAGAAAACACATTTACCCTTTATCACAAAATGACAACTGTTAACACCCATGAAAGAGAAAGCTTTTAAAAGCATTGTGGGAAAAGGACAAACTACTGGTTACCAGCATTTTCTCCTAATTTCACAATGTTTTCTATGAAAGAAAAAACATTTGATATGAGCCACATTGAAACTATCATCTGCAATATATTTTACTCTTTTTAAAAACAAATCATAAATTATCATTTTAGTTGCACATATCTTCTGCAATTGCTTTGAAAAAGGGCAAGTTTAAAAATTTGTCATCTGGTACAAAACACGATGTCCTCTTCTTGAGAAATGTAAATTTTAATTGTAATAATTTACACAATTTTTCAGTCTGATCCTGTGTGCATTACAGGATCACACTTGAGGTAGGCACTTGTACTGCCAAAAGCTTGTGTAGATCATTGGCACAGTTAAATCATTGTGGAAATTGTGGAAATACATGTAGAAGATAATGAAGCATTTTCTCCTATTTCAACATATTTTAAACCTTTCAATGTCAAGTTCCATAATCTTAACGTGGCCACTCATTTATTTGCTATCTGCAAATGCTTTTAATTTAGACAGGTAAAAAATTTTGTCTTATGGTAAAGATTTACCTTCGTTCAATATTTGATTTGTTGACTGCAAATGCTTTCATTCAGACAGGCCTAGAATTCTGTCCCTCTGTAAACTATAAAGGTCTAAACATTTGCTTGAATATTTACTATGGTCCCAACAATCAAGCCAACCCATAAAAATTGTTTAAAATCCACAACCTACCCCATGTTTCTCAAGATGACTCTTTGGTCCAATGCCGGACAGCATCAACAGTTGTGGAGACTTGACTGTCCCAGCTGAGAGTAAAACTTCCAGTCTGGCTTTTATATCATGTACATTACCATCTTTAGAAAAACGCACTCCAGTTGCCTTCTTACCTTCAATTAAGATCTGTTGGAAAATATTTGTATGTTAGTTCATTAACCCTTTTATCAAACGATCCCTGGTTTTTACGAGCTTGAGATAGAAGCCTTGAGAAAACCTTGTGGGAAAAGGAGAAAATTCTGGACTGGTAACCAGCATTTTCTCCTTTCCCACAATGTTTTTTACCCTGCTGGAAACAAATTTCAATTTTTGAGTTACGTTCCATGGCCAGGTGCTGGGATATAGCCTAAAACATCTGATAATTGATTGGTCACATTGAAACTTTATGTAAATATTGTTTATCTATGTTTTCTTCAGTAATAAATCATTACAGATCCTGCACACATCTATGGAGGTATTCATGTTTACCTTCTATTTTTATCGGGACCCTGCTCTATTTTTTATCAAAGATAAAATGCTACGAGCAATTTCATTTGATGCAGTTAGAGCTAGCTGCAACCAATGAAAATGCGTATCGGGTAATATCAAGCTCAATCCGCCAAGGGTAGAGTAGTTTAGTGGATCGTAACCCTCGGTTTGCGAAGATGGTGAACTGTAAGTACATGATGTTTGTACTTACTTTGTGAGCATGTGAGTTGATAGATATATGAAGATTTGGTCTGTTCAGGACTGGGCGTAAAAACACTCTTGATGTACTAGCTCTGAGCCCATTAATAGTAATGCTGCCCTGGGTGTCAGACACTCCTGTTTTAAAATGAAACATAACGTTTTTGGTTGGAAGACAAAACATTTTATATATTTTGTCCATTTTGAAAAAAAAAATGAGAATATTTGTGGCAATATCTGATTTGACTCAGATGATGAGAATTTGTTGAAAAGAGTTTGAAATAAAAAAATCAAAAAAGAAAAGCTGAAAATGCTGCTTACCAGCATTTTTTCCTTTTCCTTCATTTTTTTTCTTACAAACCAGCATTTTTACCTCAGTAGAATGCTTTCAATTTGGATGAATCTAAACTTTCATCATCTGATATGAGTTACTTAAAACTTTGAATTCTGTGGTGTTTTTCTATGTCACAAACTAATTCTTTACCACACAACTGAAATTTCGACTGGTCCAAGTTAAGAGCCTTTGCAGATGGCAAATTAAACATGGCTAAAATGATTTGTTTCTGAAAGGTTAGAAAACATTGTGAGAAAAAGAAAAATGCTAGTTTTATTTCCCACGGTCATTTAAACTCAGCCTTGCATGGTAATGGGTTAACCCTTTACCAGAGGACAAAATTTTAGCCTTATCCAAATTGAATGGATTTTCAGACAACAATTTCAATGTTGCTCAAACAGTGCAATATTACTTTGATAGGATAGATAACACTGTGGAAAAAGGAGCAAATGCTGGTTACCAGCATTTTCTCCTTTTCCCACAGTGTTTTCAAGAGTTTTTTTTTCCCCAGGGTCATTGAAAGAGTGCATTGTTCAGTAAAGGGTTAAAGAACAGCTTTAGATGCCATCATTACCTATCATTTCTTTGCCATTGTAGTCAATCTCTTTATATCCAAGTTCTTTACCAGCATCTATTATTAGATCTTGAAGTGTAGATACTTTTTCTGATGTAACAGGTAACTCTCCCCCTGTATTATGGTAACCTAAAATAAATAATAACAGATAAACCCTTTCTCTTTGAACTTATCATTATCATGATCAGCAAGCTTTTACCAAACAGCCCTGTGTTTTTCATGAAACTGAAAAATAAGTCTTTTTAAAATGTTTTCCCACACTGTTTTCAACCCTTCCATAGACATGTCCAATCATTTGAGCCAAGTTAACCCATTACCACACAATCCCTATTTTGACGTCCCTGAGAAAGAAACCTTTAAAAACATTGTGGGAAAAGGAGAAAATGCTGGTAAACAACATTTTCTCCTTTTCCCACAATGTTTTCTACCCTTCACAAGATAAATTTCAATTTTTCAGTCACTTTTATTTCTAAAGGTTTCTTTTCCAAGGTCGTCAAAAGTAGGGTCTGTGTGGTAATCGGTTAAGGGAGGCTAATCATATCGACCTATGATTATTTGGTAAAGGTTCTTTCCCTTATGTTAAGTGTGTTTTTTTTTTTTTTTTTTGAAAGGGGGGGGGGGGGCGCTAGAAAACGTAATTGTAGACAACGTTAGCTGTAGATCTGTGAGAGACAAGAAAATAAACCAAACAATTAATTTTTTTAATTGCTTTTTTTTTTTATTTGTTTGGCCTTGAAACACACAGAAGGGTTGCACCTTTTTTCTATTGGTCAATGTTCTGAATTTCAAAGAACCATTGTACCTGATGAAAATCTAAAGTCAGTTATTAGACAACATAGATTCCATTGATTCACAGTTACATGATGACTTATCTGCTACAAGGCATTACGGAGATGCGTTCAAAGTCAACTCCGTTCCAACAAAAAATGTCTAATTTCTATGTAAAGACATTTGTTACCGCTAGCATAGCTACCCCTATCCTCGATTTTGGGACTAGTTCCAGCATTAATTTTGTGATTGTTTCTCCACTAGAGCTGAGAAACAATCACAAAAATAACATTGGAGCAACCTTTCAGAGTATTGAGGTAGGCTGAATAAAGGGTTTGTATGCATATGTAGATATATCAGCTAACATTTTCAATATCAGATTCCTTGGTCTGTTTGATTCTAAGTGATCAAGTTAGTAGCCTTTGCTTGTTAGTTGAGCTGGCTTCTCTTGTTTGCTCTTTGTTGCAAATCATTGGATGTAATACAACTATCTGCAATAAATACTGCTGTCCCATGATATACCTGATGTTTTAAGCCCTTTGATTTGTATATTCTCAGATTTCAAAAAATAAGGGAGCACTTCTCTATAGCTCCACCCATGGCAACCATGCTCCGCCCATCCATCGTAGTCATGGCGGCTCCCTCTGGTGTAGATCATTGAATTAATACTGCTGCTTCCACCAAGGCATTTACCTCGTGGCCAGTGGGTTTTCTTTAAACAAAATAATAAAAATAAAAAGATACGAGAAGAAGAAAACAAATGATACTATATAGGGGATCGTGAGAATTTTATTTAGTAGTCTGAGTGTAGGTGTACGTGATTTATCCTCACACGTGAGGAGCCCTCTGATATAAACTCAACACGGATTGGTTAATGCAAGGTATGGTACAAAACGATTCTAAAGCTACAGTAACCTCCTGTGCTATCCATAACTGCTGTGACTTCGTTTTGTTTAGGGCTTGCCGGAAGAATACAGACGTCCAGCCAGCCAAAATGATAAAAATAGAGTAAAGCAGCTGTGCTGAAGACAGGTAAAAGAAACTAAAGGAAAGCATGGATAGGTGTACTGACCGCCATGGTATATATCTAAACTGATGTTGAAAATGTCAAACACCCTTAACTGTTCATGTTTACTATCCCTTTGTACACCGGGATTCAAGCCCTGTACCTTGCTGACTAGAAGCCAATGAGTAAATACCAGAAAATCTCCGCATTAACCATTATTCGAGGCCTTGATGTTATATTTTCGTTAGAGGGGGAAGCAATCACAAAAGAAAGCATAAAAAAATGATAACATCGTAGCTAGTCTAGAAAATGAAGTTATTAAATGGCAAATCTAATCTGAATTTGCCTGCCATAGCTTGACCAGTTTATCTAATAATGAAAAGAAGCTAGTTCTATTTAAAGTGAAAAAGCAAAGAAACATTTATAGGCTTATATTATACATGTATTTATTACATTTTCCACATAATCCCTGCTGGAATGTTTCTGTGGTATTGTATAGAAGCCCCAGTCGACATGAGATCGCATAGCTAATGCATTCAGTAATGGCGTGGAAATAAGGACGTCACCACTATCGTCACCACCGGCCTCGAGCAACAGAATGCTGACGTTGTCGTCTTCGGATAATCGGGAGGCCAACACGGAACCTGCTGAACCTGCTCCAACTGAAACAGGAGATCATGAGTTATCTAAAAGTGATAACTCTTTGCCACAGAATCCCGACTTTTAACGAAAGGTCAGCATTTTGTAATGTCGCTTTTTGTAGACTAGGCCGACAAAATTAATTTTCTCTGTACAATTCACCCAACCGCATATCTTGGTGTCGCGTGTTTTACTTTTTTTTTTAATCCGGAGTTTTGATTAACACTCGAAGGAAGGCTTTTAAAAACATTATGGTAAAATAAGACAACACTTGTAATGCGCATGATCATGTTTTCCTAGATTGTACATTTTTAGAAAACTTTTTCATGTGTATGACTACGAAGTATATTTGTTGTGTTGCATGGAAACGCGTTCAATTTGGATGTGCCTAAATTCTTTTGATTTGGTAGATATCCTCTTTCAGCTCTAAATATAGCGTTTGAGTAAATCGTCGGCCGTCGTGACTATTGGAAACGATATCCAGCAAATCCTTTACAAAACGATTCCTTGATTTAACGACGCTGCGGACAAGGCCTTTAGAAAGCTTGTGGGAATGTGAGAAGAGTCTGATAACCAGCATTTACTCCTCGCCCACAATGCTTTCTACCTTTTCAAAGAATTTGAGTTTATTTGTACCATTCTCAAATTTGTCTTCTGCAGATGTTATCAGTTCGGAAGGGTATAAATTTGTCGTTTGGGAATGTTTTAAGCACCGACATATTTATCCGTGACTATAGTGGAAGGTATAGATTTCAGGTCAGACTGCAAGTCATATATGTAGTGTGATCTTGTGACTATGCTAAAGTCCCTGTTTTCAGTCATGGCGCTGTGTTAATCAATTACCACACAATCCCTACTTTTGACGCCCCTGAGAAAGAAGCCTTTTGAAAACACTGTGGGAAAAGGAGAAAATGCTGGTAACCAGCATTTTCTCCTTTTCCCACAATGTTTTCTATCCTTCAGAAAACAAATTTCAAATTTTCAGTCACTTTCATTTTGTCGTCTGCAAATGCTTTCAATTTGGACCAGTCTAAAATACTGTCGTTTGGTAATGGGTTAAAACACCAACACCTTGTTCAGTCACTTTTTCTAAATTAATGATACTGGCTTATTGATCTGAGACAAAGTAGGGTACAGTTTCCCGATATCGGGGCTAGTGATGCGTCATATAAAACAGGTCGAATCTTCGAAGAATATGACATGCGCAGACAACGCGGCAGAAGTATATGAGCCATGCTCTGGGAAAAGAGGACATAATCCAGATATCCATGGCGCATTGTGCTATGGAAGTCATGTAATAAGTATGAATCTATTATAATTATTTTCTCTAACGAATGGATGAATAATGAGGCAGAATGGCCCTATGATAAGCAGAAAATAGACCTAAGGAAAAGGGGAAAAAAAACCCTGGCTCATGTCAGTCAACGTGCACTGCGCAGGCTGTCCGGTAGGCCCCTACATGCCGGTTCTCTTTGCATATGCATTAATTCCCCTGTTTATAGAGCACATAGCATATGTGTAAAATCTGCTCCAGTTCAATGGCTCTGAAATGTATTGTATAAAATACAGTACATGTATAGATTATTAATATATAGAGATATGCAACAATTAACCCATAAACACTTACCAATGATAAAATCATACTCAGTGAATAGATGGTGTGTAACGTTCGTCCCTTTTTTCCAAGAATATATAAGGGCAATTATGATAGGTACCACAGCACAAAATATCCACCCGAATTTAGCCATGAACACAGAATAGCTTTGTTTATTTGTATGTTTTTAGTTTAAAGGTCACGACCTTTAACTTGACCTCCGCGCCGTTCGGTGGAGGTTTTCTCCCTCTTTTTATGAATCAAAAAAATACTTTCTTCGTATTTTTTTTACTCTAATTGGGGTTAAAGTATATCAACATTGTATTATAAATAGTCATTTGGTGCTTGTGTGGTTGATTATTCTATGTCGCTTTCGACATTAGTTTAATCTTATCGCGGCAAAGCTCATTTATTCACGCGTTTCCTGTATTTCCCTAAACAAACGCTGGAGCACGGAAGTGTCTTATCCAGGAACAAGTTTCAAGTTACAGTTAACCCTTTACCCCATAAGGCATTCCTATGGCATCTCTAATTGACCCTAAATAACAGCAAGGATGAAGTCGTTTTTTATGTGTAAATGACACCTTTTGATAGCATAGAAAACATTGTGACAAAAGGTGAAATTGCTCGTGACGAGCAATTTCACCTTTTGCCACAATGTTTTCCAAAGGCTCCAACAAGCAATGTGTAAAAATGAGTATCTATGAATACGGCCAGGACCTCCTGATAGCAAATCTCACACTCTTCACCACTGAGCCACATATAGCCCCCATACAGACTGGGCGAAAGGCGTAATGTTCTAGTGCTGTTGGTACACATGAACCACTGGCGGCCTATCATGTCTATAGTTGCTTTTCTGGTCAGTGTAGATTAAGATCAGACAGCACAGAACATGCAGTCTGATATTTGACCTACATTGTCCGCTTTGCTGAGATGTTAGGACTATGTTTCTAAAATTTATATGTGCTGTGCAAGATCAAAATTAGGCCTCTGCATGTAGAAATGTGGTCATTACCTAATTCTTCTGAGACAACTTCAGTGCATCATGCTAGTTATCCTTTACTGCATCATACCGTATTTTTCCGCGTTCACGGCTGTCACCGGCTATTTATAACGTTTTTTTTTTAACTCGAAAAGACGCAGTACAATATTCACTACGGAATCCTGTTTCCGCTATCCACTTTTCGACCTACGAGGAACTCGAAGAGTAGAAATTAGGCACACCAGCTTCCACAATACAATACAATACAATACAATACTTTATTGGTGACTAAGGCCTCCGGCCCATTACACATGAAAATAACAGCATAATACGTATACAACACCAGGAATAAACATACGAATACAAAGATAAATTTTACATATAATACAATACAATTACGATACAATACAAACAACTTTATACTTCTCATCGGGAGTATGCATGTAACGTCCCATCGGGATAGGCAAAAATTTTACTCTTTACCAAACGGCAATATTTTGAACTAGTCCAAATTGAAAGCATCTGCAGAAGACAATATAATTGTGAATAAAAATAATTGAAATCTGATTTGGGAAGAGTAGAAAAATGTTGTGGGAAAAAGAGAAAATGCCGGTTACCAACATTTTCTCCTTTTCTCACAGCGTCCTCTACTGGCTTCTTTCTCAAGGTCGTCAAAAGTAAGGTTTGTATTACAATAGGTTAAATACACGTAGGTAGCAAAACAACAAACAATAAAACGTTTTGAAGATCAAACGTCGATTTTTTTTTTTTATACCGATCCAAGTTGAAAGCACTTGTAGACAACAAAATAAACATAGCTCAAAAATTGAAATTTGTTTCCAGATGAATTTCCCACATTGTAGGGAAATGGGAAAAAAAGGGTTTCCAGCTGATTTTCCAACAATGTAGGGAAGTGGAAAAAAAAAGGTTACAGTATAAGGAATACATTTTTAACTCATTACCACACGAAAAAACTTTAGACTGGTCCAAATTAAAAGCATTTGCAGACGAAAAAATAAAGGTGATGAAAAATAGAAATTTATTCTGGAAACGGTAGAAAACGGTAGAAAACACTATGGGAAAAGGAGAGAATGCTGATTACCAGCATTTTCTCCTTTTTCCACAGTGCCTTCAAAAGGCTTCTTTCTCAGGGGCGCCAAAAGTAGGAATTGAGTGGTAATGGATTAAACACCGTCAAAACGAGTTATAGTAGATTATACTAGATAAACAGTGAATAATTATGCCAACTTATACAATTATTGGGAAAAGACAACATTTTAGTTTTAAACATAGATGAGATATCAGACTATTCATAATAAGTAAATGAATTATTGTGAACTATATGCCTTTCGCCTTTTAATTAAGAGAAAAACGAAATGAGCTACATTTTTCAGAATTTTTGGATCATCGATTGAGATCAACCTACTTAATTCAATTTCCCTATTTCTTGTAGGTACTGCGTAGGGGCTTATATACTGTTGGCGCAGATCAGAATACAAATTACAATCAAAGAAAGCGTGAATTTCATCCTCTATAGCTTCGATTCTCTCTAGGTTCTCACAGTACGGACAAAATCTTAGATCACGATCAATTCCGGTTCGTCTGCACATTTCTATATTTAGAAAATGGTTTGAGCATCTAAAGTTAGACATAGCTTTTCGTAGATAAAATGGTAGGTCGTATGTTAGATAACGTTCTACGTTCAAAAGAGTTTTGAAGTGCTTATATAGACGACATCTGCCGGATATGGCTATATCTTCAAACCAGTTTTGAGAAGCACAATCCATGATTCTTTGTTTAAACTGATAAACAAAATGCGTCTGTATCACCAACGTCTTGTGAGACCCAGACAAAACCGAAGCCGTAACGAAATAACATATTTTTCACATTGGTTGCCCAGTTTATCCGTCCATTTTCGTCTTGTTGTTTCAACATTATATAAATATTTCTAGGGTATCTATTGGGCGACATTTGCAGAATGTGACACCAGTATTTTATAGGTTTAACATAATAAGTTGTACAAAGAGGCAGTCGTCCACATTCCCCTAACGCCATACTGTTGTTTATATGGCGAGGTAGGCCAAGGAAAGTTTTACAAAATTGAGCATGAATAGATTCAATTTGTTGCGCATATTCAAAACCCCATAGTTCTCCCCCGTAGCAAAGAATAGGTTTTACCATAGAGTCAAATAATTTGAAGATATCATTATGATGAAAGTAACCAAATTTGCGCTGATAGTTATATATTGACATTATAGATTTCTGGGCTTGTGCAGCTAGAGTTAATTTGGCCCGAGTCCATTTTAATTTAGGTGTAAATAGTAGCCCCATATATCGATAGTAGGAGACCGATTCAATTTCTGTTCCTCCGTAAAACCATCGCTCATTGTCACGCAGAGGTCCACCATTTCTAAATACGATTATTTTTGTCTTTTCAATATTGATTTGCATGCCCGTTTTTTGGCAAAAATTATCAACAATGTTAATTTGTTGTTGTAGCTTATTTACAGTTTCTGCACAGCTTGCGATGTCGTCAGCATACAGTAAACTTAAGATATCTGGAATTTGGTTGGTTACAAATATTCCTGTCTGACAAGATTCACGTAACAGAGTTGACAGATCGTTTATGAAAAGGGAAAATAAGAGCGGGCTGCTCACACAGCCTTGACGGGTGCCGACTAAACAAGGGAAATAACTCGTAGTACCTGTTGTTAATTTAACACACGCGGATAGTCTCCCGTACATTGACTGTAATATACGTAAAAAATTTCCATGAATGCCTTTATTTCTTAAACTATGCCATAAGACGTCATGATTAATACGATCAAATGCTTTTGAAAAATCTATAAATAAACAGTAAAATCTGCCGCCTGTTCTAGTTAGGTATTTTTGAGCAATTCCTTGTAAAGTAAACAAATTATCAATTGTTGAGTATCCGGCACGAAACCCAGCTTGTGCTTCATCAATAATATTATTTTCTCGTGACCATTCCATTAACCTCTTATTTAAAACTAAAGTAAATAATTTGCTTATAACATTTATAAGTGAAACGGCTCGATAGTTATTTGGATTTTTGCGAGAGCCCTTTTTGTGAATAGGGCATATTATGCTTTCCCCCCAGCTTGCTGGAAACTCTCCGCTGTTAAAGATAGCATTAAAAATGTCTGTAAGATAAGGGGCGATTTCGGTACACGTGAACTTGAAAAATTCCGACGTTAGACCATCAGGTCCTGGGCTTTTTCCGGTCTTAAGACTCCGAATAGATGAGACTATTTCCTGTTCATGGAACGGATTATTTAATGAACTAGCGGCTTCAAGCTTTTCCTCGTCAATTTGTTCAGAGTTCAGCGCATAAACGGGCCCCATTAGTCTATCGGAAAATAAGGTTTTAAAATAATTATACCATTCATACGCCGAGATTTCGTCGGAGTTATTATTAGAAACAGTAGATGTACCATGTTTGACAATTTTCCAAAAATTGCCTGGACTACGTCTAGAATTAATTAACATTTTACGTTGATTTGCTTCATATAGTGAACGTTTAGTTTTGCAAATATATTTAAACCGGTTTCTCCCTGATATATATTTATTGAGGTCCTCTGGTGAGTTAGTTAATCGAAATTGACGCAGATCTGCAAGTTTTTCGGATTTGGCACGCTCACACTCATCATCCCACCATACAGCATTAAGATTGTTCTCAAAATGCGGTTGAGTTACTTTTAATCTCATACATTCAGCAGAATTTTTGTATATATTGATTATAATATCAGCAGATTTTGTGATATTATTCTCTAAATTGTCATAAATGCTATTACTAGCTCGATTTAGCAGATCAACGAATTTATCGTAGAAAATAGTGGATTTTTCTTCGGTCCATTTATATCTTATCTGTGACTTATTGTAATCTTTTTGACTGTTTTTGTCTGTGATTGGGGATACGACTGCCAATTTGAACAACAAAGTACAGGATAATGGAAAATGCACTGAATAATCCATATTTTCCACAGAAAATCTTTCTACATGTTTGAACAGATCAGAAGAGGCGATATTATAATCTACAGTACTGCAGCCTTCATTTGCAGTACATGTTATTTCTCCATTAATATCTCCAGTAGTTCGTCCATTCAAGATATGAACATCAAACAAACAGCATAATTCCATAAGCGACAGTCCAAATGTATTATATCGAGCAGTGTCTTTAGTATTTCGTGGTAGATTGAATGTATCGCCTTCGTAGCAAGGGTCTCCAAATATAGCATGTAACGAGTCATCGGGGATAAAGTCAAGAAAATCTTTACATCTAGCGTTAAAATCGCCTGCAATAAACAGGGCACATTCAGGATAATCTGCATGCGCCCTGTTTATTGAAGTCTGTAATAATTTAATTCCATCTTTTTCTTCATAGTCTCTATAAATCGTAGAACCCTCTGGGGATACATATACAAAACAAAGGATTAAATCTCTAACGTCCGAGAAACAAGACATATTACAATACAAAAATACACAATTTTCAAAATGTTTGTATATGCGTCTGATATTTAATTGTTGAACAATCGTTTCTCTGATAAATACAGCGATACCACCACTATTGCGGATTCTTCCCCTTTTAGTTCTAACAGAGTCATAGCATGTAAACCCTGGTAAAAAAGTGTCAAATTCAGAATAACGCTCTGACCATGTCTCATTTAGACTTACGATATCAAAATTCTGTAAATACCTAATAAGAGTGAGGTCGTAAATATACTTTTTTAAACCTTCAATATTCCAGGTCAAAATGTTAATAGTTTTCATACTGTCACACAACAGGGTGTCTTTTTCACTTATATTTCTACCAGTCTGATCACGAAAAAGGTTAAGACCACATAAAGGGCCTCGACCATTTTCCTACAACAAAGTGTCAGAAGTCGCAGTACCCTCGAATTCTAACTCTGCTTCCTCGTTAGCACCTGGCATGTTCGGCTGGGTCGACACTTGTGAGAGCGTAAGTAAGTTTCCGCTTCTATCGGATCTCTTGTTACTACCAATAAGTTTTGGTCGGCCAGATATCGCATCATATTTGTAGACATCATTATTTATAATAAGTTTGTCGAATTTCATTCGAGCTTGTTGACCATTGTTTCGTGCTCGTACCAGTTCTTGACCGAGAATCCGTCTGGCGTGGCGAACCTTTGGAGTAAAGTCCTCAGCAACACGGAATGGAGAGTCGCCGTCTAACTTTTCTCGGGCTCGTTTTATTACAGTCTCTCGATCCTTGTATTTAGTAAATTTTGCTATAATAGGACCATCCTTCTTCTTGTTTGGTACACGTAATCTATGTGCTCGCTCAATATCGAAGGTTTCTGAAGTCGATAATTCTAGTTCATTAGCCATAAAATCACGTATCTTGCTTTCACTCTCTTCCCAATATTCATTAACGTGACCCTTTATTCCATGGAATATAAGATTGTTCCGCCTGGATTGGCCTTCAATACTGTCTATCTGGTATTCAAGATCATCAACTTTTTCACAAAGTCTTTTGTTTTGCTCCTTCAAAAGTTTGTTTTCAGCTTTCAAAGTCTCGCAAGTATCAAAGATCGTATCTACCTTAACGTTGAGCGTCTTAAGACTACTTTTTATATCGGTCATATTAGTGTTCATATCGATCCTTATAGATTTTAATGCATCTACAATGTTAGCATCTCCAGCATCCGTATCAGTTCTTCCCTGTGCTCTGGATAAACGAATATCACCAGAATCATCTGCGTCAAGGAGTGACTGGCTAGAAGCAATCGAACCAATCGAAGTGCGTGCAGTTTTTTGTCGGTTTGAGGTGGTCCTGTTAGAACTTCGTCCAGTTGGCCCCGGGTTACGCTCTATGCCTCCAATGATCAGCAAAACACTGAGACAGAGTGTTAGCCTTAGAAGTATGCTACCACAGACATTCAAAGTTTTACATCGAAATATGTCTCTGTGACCAGGCATTGAAAAAGTCCCAATACGATGTCGCCAGGTTGTAATACAAACTCCCATTTTAATTGTGAGCGAGATAAGCGAGGAAAGCCAAGTAACCGCTGCCTAACAAAAAGGAGTCAGTTATAAAATTATCTCCCTTGACCAGAAATCAATCGAGCGTGGGTTGTGTACCGATCGAGGTTTTTACCCTTTGCATTACTTCACATATGCCGTAAAGGGGTAGGTAGTGTAGGGTGAGGGAAGGGTGATACAAAACAATAATGGCCGCGATTATAATCAGAATTCGTGCCTGTCCGCGCGTTTATCCACAAATTCTATCCAAATCAACAAAATCTCTGTCCTTCCGCACAGTCAGTTGGTCCCATATTTCAAACCTGCATAATCGTACAGAGAACTTAATATCTCCAGTCCCAAAATAAGCGGTAAATGTATTAATTTCTTAGGTAATATCAGAGCTGAAAAATATCGGTGTCGTCACCCTGGTTCCCGGTGTATGTGCGGTGTACAGTCGAAAGTTAAAGTGTTTGCCCTGACAGTTGTCAAAAAATTTCCACTTTTCGACTTCACTTTTGTCTAGAAAAGTAGAAATTTGGAAACACTAACTTCGACTTTTCGCGCTAAAGGTGGGTATTTAGAATTTTTACATCTCACCAAATTAAAGAATATATATATCACTGAAAGTCATATGAAAAATAATACAAATCATCGATAATTAAGAACCATAAAATGACAAAAACAATTTTTTTGATGGTATTCCCTTAAAAGGCTACGTAGCCTCTTATGGTATTTTTAGATTTCGTGCCAAAAATCAATAAAGAATTTTGGGAATGTCAAGTGACTGGCACGTGACTCAAAACGCTTAAATTCCATTACATAACAAATATGTAATAAATATTTTCCATAATGTCTTCCTCGGACGCTATCTTTGAAACTTCGTCTGTGTGTTCTTGTATGTAAATGAACGAATTGATCATCTAAAGATAGAACGTGTCTCCCGTCGGTGTCAACCTGGGCCGTAGTAAATCTCTAATTTTTCGTGTTGTCGGGTGGTTTTCAACTACTGGGGTTTTATGAATGAAAATTAAAAGGCTTTTGAGAGTATAATTGCTTTTTTGTAAAATTTTCGTCCCAAAATCTGAAGGGCCACCTTTAAACTGCTACGTCGAAAAGTAGAAAAGTAGAAGTTTTTCACATGACAATTGTCAATAACTATTCCACTTTTCAACCTAGAAAAGTCAAAGTCGAAAAGTCGAAAAGCAGAAAAGTCGAAAATTTGAAAAGTCGAAAAGTGGAAGTTAGCCAATTAAAATTTCCACTTTTCCAGTTAGGACTGATTATCACGAGATGTTTGTTTATCAGCACCGAATAATGTTGAAGCCGGTGTAGGGGTAAAAATTCTTGTGTCACCGGTCTTTCGTATTTGGACCCACTCTCTTGCACTCCGGATCATTCACATTTACCTCTGTAGTGGGCTAAGAAATACTTTTGTCACATGACCAGAACTCAAAATAGCGACACAAATGCCGGTGAAAGAAAGACCAATATCGATCACTTTGTGTGCTGTTCAAACAGCATGGGGCCAATCAGACTAAGTGGTAGGAAATGCGAAAAAGAGGGATTTTCTGAAAAGCTTAAATGTCTTTTAAAGGACCAGTACTTGTTTTTTAATCTATATACTAAAATCCATCGGTGAGTCAAAACTATTGGCACCATTCATGGGCGCAGCCACTTTTTTTAAACTTGGCGTAAGATTCTGATCAGTAAAGAAGCTAGAAAAAAATAGTTTCATTGTATACAGGTAAATTCATCAGTTGAATGCACCTAAAATGTATCCAGAATCATATTTCCTTTGTCTACTTTATAATGCTACACATGAAACAGTTAAACAGTAACAAAACATCTTTTCCTCGGCTTGACAAGATTCTTGTCATTTAGCCCATTGCAGAGATGTATGGTGAGAGTAATGAACGACAACTCTGCTCGGAGATTGATTTGGACCCGGTAAAGGTTCATCCTCGGATACCCCGGGGTCTCCCTATTTGCTACGCTACATCGACCCCTGGGACAATTAGTTGAATTTCCTTCGCTTTACCGCTGGCCGAATGCTGGCTTTTCATTGGTTCCATCATCATTTTGCGATGGGCGAGTGTACTGTACGCTATGACGTTTCGTATCGATTTTCGGCGGCTCGCTTTACCGCTGGCCGAATGCTGGCTTTTCATTGGTTCTATCATCATTTTGTGATGGGCGAGTGGACTGTACGGTATGACGTTTCGTATCGATTTTCGGCGGCTGATTCAAAGTTTTATTAGTCAATTGTCCCAGGGTCGATGTAGCGTAGCAAATAGGGAGACCCTGGGGTATCCGAGGATGGTAAAGGTTACACGTCCATCGAATAAGTCTGTACACTGCTTAAGTCTGATGTCTATCCGATACCGCCTGTCGGCTGAGTTTATAGTTACACATATCTAGTCAGGTACTGTGCATTAAGCGGCACCCAATTTGACATTTTCAAACCACGTTTAGCCCATTACGAAATGACAAAAAATAAAAGACTGTCCAAATCTAAAGAAATTGCAGACGACATTTCAGAGTGTGTATTGAAATCTAAGTGTAATATAGAGTAGACAACATTGAGAGAAAACAGAAATAGTTTGTATAAAGCTATTTCTCCTTTTCTAACAATGTATTCCTAAATAATATTTTGCAAAGGTGGCAAAACCAGGGATCGTGTGGTAATGGCTTAAAATGCGCGACTTGTCAACATTTGGGTCTCTGGTTCGAACACTGGCTTGGCGTGGGCACAGGGATTTTTAGCGTTTTTTTATGTTTTACATGTATATATAATACAAAGGATGCAACTGACATTATCGGCAAAGTCTACTTGTCATCACAAAAACACAAGTTATTTCGTCAATTTTACAGATAATCACATAAGGTCTACTTTATCTAGCTCATTACACATTTTTCTAGCGAAAAATAAACGTTCAATGATTTGTGCTACAGAAGCCGGTTTCTCGACAAATAGGTCGAAATTGTTTGGTCCTACACGGGTTCGTTCAGTGCGCTTGTCAGAGTAAATCTACTATTCTGTCCAAGATCATGGCCAAAATACTTATCAGTTTGATAAAACAAGTAAATATTTTTTAACCAACCTTCGTTGTTTAATAATAACACGAAGAATACAGCTCGAAATCGTCCGATGTTTGATCGATTCACTCAAATTTCAAGGAAGCAGCCATCATTGTCGTTTGAGACGAGCGATTTCATTGGACCGAAACCAAAATCCGACCAATGAAATGCCTCGATACATTTTGATCATGTGACAACAATGATGGCTCCTTCCTTGAAATTTGAGTGAATCGATCAAACATCGGACGTATAAGCGGTGTAAGTCGCATAAGAGTTTTATTCTTGAAGCAGTATATCGAGTGCGATGAAAAAAGTAATGATCTGCATCCTCAACTTCGTGTCCACATATACAGCTTGGGTCCGGTATTATTGTATTAGTAAAGAGGTCGTGGTTGAGATTACTACATTGGTTACGTATTCTTGCGTGGAATACCGAATATTTGCGATCTCCAATAAAATAATGATTAGGTACCTTAGGGACTGCGAATGTTCGTAAAATCGCAGATTTGAATAAGGATATAGATTCTACAGATTTTAGATCTTGAGGAAGACCATTCCAAAGAGAAACTGCTGAAGGAAAGAACAATTTTGCAAACAATTCAGTCCTACATGCCATCAAATCAAATTCGTTGGCATTACGTAACGTGTAATCTGTTCTACTATTTACTTGTCGAGGAAATATGTCAGTGAGATAATTAGGAGTAAGACCATTAATTATCTTGTATACGAGTATTATTTTTTGGTATTTTCTTCTATTATCATTCATTCATTCATTTATTCGGCAAATCAGTACAAAACATGCTTTTGGCCATAACAATATGTTATGAAAAATATGGCAAAAACATAAAGACTGAATGAAATATGAAAATATCATACAAAATAAATAAATAGCAACAACAAAAAGTGAAAGCGCTGAACACTTCAAAATTTCTAAAAAAGTGAAAGCACCTGTTAATTCAATAGTAGACAATTGAAATGTAACATGCATGTACATGTAACATTTGAAAGTGCATAGGAGTTTGTGCTTACGCTAAAATATTTAAGTATAGTCAAAGAGTAGTATCGGGTTCGATACATGTAGTTACTACGGGAAATAAAAAGATATTTCAACCGACACACGTTTTTATGATAATTTGCTATTACGGAGTTTGAAAGCATCTCTTAAGAACCTGGCTGTATTTAGCAGAGTATTCACACTCTTTGATGATAGTATATTAATAAAAGTATGCATGTTTGGATGGGGAATACTACCGTAATATTTTTCACGTACATCCGAATAAAGTGGGCAGTGCAACAAGAAGTGGTATTCTGATTCAACTTGATGATTAGAACATAGTTTGCACATACGGTCATCTTGTGGAATGTTAGAGTACCTGCCTACCTCAATTTCTAGACAATGAGAGGACATACGAAAGCGACTGAGCGTTTTTCTCAAAAAATCATTTCTAATGATATCAACGTATTTTTCTCTACCAAAATTGGTTTTGAATTGCCAATAATAAGATAATTTGGGAAGCTCCTGTATTGATGATTGCCAATTTTGTATGTACTGGTCTCTTAACCTCTTCTTTGATAAAGGGAGGTAATTAATGTTTTTGTCGAAGTTATCCCATGTATAACTAAAACCTAGATTATCTATAAGTTTCTTGACTGAGTGTGCCCAACTTTTTACATTATTACTGTTTAGTTGTTCAATAAATACTCTATGCAGTGGTGAATTTTCATTATTCATTATTTTAATCCAATTCTTTAGAACTCTTTCCTTAAAAAATAGTGAGAGTGGTTATCTTCCAAGCTCCCCTAGAACAGATGTATTGGACGTTTGTTTGTTAACACCGAGAATTATTTTACAAATTTCAGATGAAGATTATCAATATCTCTATAATTATATATACCCCACACCTCAGAACAGTAAAGGAGTATAGGAACGACCAAACTATCAAAGAGCGACAGTGTAGTTTTGACGTCCATTAATATTCTAGAAAATAGTGATAATAAACAATTATGTGCTCTTAATGCTTGGTCATGGAGTACTTTGACTGAGTTTTTCATGTTACCTGTATATAGAAAGTCTACACCCAAATATTTAAAATGATCAACACCTTCAACCTTTTTATCATAAATGAACCAACTGAAATCATTGCGACTCTTTCTGCTCTCAAAAATACAGATTTTAGTTTTACCAACATTGATTTTGAGTCCCCACGTAGAAGAGTAATTCGAAATAGCATCTAACTGAGATTGTAAACTTTGAGGATCCGTGGTAAATAGAACAGTATCGTCGGAAAACAAAAGCATGTATAAAGATAAATTATTTAAGTCATTTATAAATAGGATGAAAAGAATCGGCGAGAGTGGTTCCCCTTGTTTTAATCCGATCGTGACGTAAACATTTCAGAGAAGTCAGTATATAGAGGATAATCAACTGGTTGTTTTTGATATGAAAAATATCTCACGAGGATGCGTTGTTAGGCGTTGAAAAAACGAGTGCGCAGCACGAGTTTTTTTAACGCCTTACGACGCGTCCGAGTGAGATATTTTTCATATCAAAAATAACCAGTTGATTATTCTATTTATTATATACCTTATTAACATCATTATTTGTAATTTTGCGTTTGAAAGTCGAAAAAATGTAGTCGAAAAAAAAGGTAGTTCCCAAATGACGTCAGGAAGTGAAAGTTGATAACGTCACTAGTGATGTTATCAAAATTTATTACACTGGGAAATTCCAGGATTTCACTGCTAGGTATATAATAAAAGGTGATATTTTAACACAGGATTTAACAGAATGATAAATAGCTTTAAGCATATCAAGCATTTTACAGCTAATGCCTAGCCTCATCAATTTCGACCATAGTGCATCTCGTATTACGGTATCAAACGCCATTTGATAATCGATAAAAGCACAATAAAATTTAGATTTTTTGTATAAAATATTTTGAATAATACATGTAATAGAATGTAGTAAATAAACACAGTCCGTTGTACTATGATTGTTCCTAAAACCGAACTGAGACTCATTGAAAACATGCTCGGATTCACACCAATTATTTAGTCTATTCCGAAGCGCCAGCGAAAATATTTTAGCCATAACGTTTATTACCGTTATGCCACGATAGTTTGCAGTTTTTAATAGATCACCCTTCTTATGGATAGGTATAATTACTCCCTTACACCACTTTCCTGGATATTTACTGGAGTCAAAAATTTATTGAAAATAGAGACTAAGTATGTTGTAATAAAAGTATTGGAGTCGATAAAAAAGTCCGCCACGTTCTTGTCCGCGCTTTTATGTCTATGAAGAGGGCTAATAGTTTTAGATATTTCCTCTGAGGTGAAGGGTTTGTCGAGTTCTTCAATGGATATTACATCTGGCTCAAAATTAAATGGTTCAGTCGAAGAATCAATATTAGGAGTGTTAGCGATGTTCTTGAAATGATTTACGAATTCCTCAAGGGACGGACCATCGCTACAATTTGCATCATTTTTCATAAACTTATTCACCTGCTTCCAAAATTTACGCGGGCTCGTTTTATGCAGCTGTGAAATTTTACGTCTCTCATTGTTAAAATAGTGATTCTTAGCTGTGTGCTTTGCTTTACAATATATACGCCGCTTTTGTAGTAAATTCTGTCTATTTTGTTCAGTCGGATTTGATCGGAAAGCCCTTTTACTAAAAATAAATGATTTGTTTGACTCTTTACAAAAATTATTGAACCATGGGGAATTCTTAAGCTTAGAATTTGACGGCACTACCCGACACGTTCTACCGTGTAGCTGGAAGGAAATGTCATATATGATATTAGATCAATCATCTACATAGGTATCTGTGTCAATGTTACCTGACTCTAGACGGCACAATAATTCATCAAACATGTATTTTTTATCGTTTAGTGTGTGTTCTAAACTTAAAGGGTTATAGTTATCCCATACAATTTTATCATATGTTAAAAAATCTGTGTGGTATAATACTGAATACTCGTAATTAAGACTTAACCACCCGATTTCTCTATAGATATTGGTCAGTGATGCAGATCGGGTTAACCCTTTCCCAAACAACAAAATTTTAGACTGGTCCGAATTGAAAGCACTTGCAGACGACAAAATGAACGTAACTCAATAATTGAAATTTGTTTCCAGCAGGGCAGAAAACATTGTGGGAAAAGGAGACAATGCTGGTTACCAGCATTGCCTCATTTTCCCACAATGTTTTCCAAAGGCTTCTATCTAGGGGTCGTAAAAACCAGGGATTGTTTGGTAAAGGGTTAAGCCAGTTACTATTCTTGCTGCTTCGATTTGTATTTTCTCCAATGATTCTTTTTCTCGCTCTGTACAATTATCCCAAACTACTGATGCGTACTCCAAGATAGGACCCAGAAAAGATATATAGATTTGATTGAGCGAATCCCGTTTGAGTTTGAAATTTAAATTCCTCATGATTCCGAGCATTTTGGACGCTGACTTAGTTAAATTGTTTACATGCACCTGCCATTTACCATTACTACTTAATGTTAAACCTAAATGTTTGTGATCTTCTACAAACTGAATATGAACATTATCAAACAGTAAAGTTGGAGGATCGATTTTTTTATTGGAAAAGAACATAGCAACCGTCTTGGAAGGGTTAATGTCTACAAACCATTGTTTTGCTCAATTGGAAATCATGAAAAGATCATGATTCAAGATACCTTCGATATCAGGTATTTGTGTTGCAGAACAGGCGAGACTAGTGTCGTTTGCAAATAAACGACTTATACTTAATAAATTTTCCGAAATATCATCGACTTATACCAAGAAGAGTAGAGGCCCGAGTACCGAGCCTTGGGGGACACCAGCATTAACCACGGCGGGGAATCACGTGACACAACAACAACAACAATGACCGATATTTGAAAAAATTCCCCGGCTTCAGGTGAGAAAATCTTCAATAATTCCGTTAATACATGACCGATTGGAATTTGGTTTGAAGCAGAGAAGGCGGAAGGACTCCAGGGATTTGCTTGATGTGTTAGATTTTTTAAACAACACCTGATAAAAAAGTTATTGACGAGCAAACAAATTATCAAGGGTAAAAAAATTGTTTGCTCGTCAATAACTTTTTTATCAGGTGTTGTTTAAAAAATCTAACACATCAAGCAAATCCCTGGAGTCCTTCCGCCTTCTCTGCTTCAAACCAAATTCCAATCGGTCATGTATTAACGGAATTATTGAAGATTTTCTTACCTGAAGTCGGGGATTTTTTTCAAATATCGGTCATTGTTGTTGTCGTTGTGTCACGTGATTCCCCGCCGTGTTAACTGACAATGACCTTGACCTCGCGGAATTAACTACAACTGACTGCTTGCGGCCTTCAAGATAGTTCACAAACCAGTTCAAAAGAGGCCCGCTTATTCCATGCTGGCGAAGTTTGAATACCAAGCCTCTATGCCAAACTCTGTCAAATGCTTTCGATATATCACAGAAAACTATGCAAAGGTTTTGTTTGGAATCTAGAGAAGAGACAATTTGTTGGTAAATATCAAGCAATTAATATACGGTTGAATGTCCACGAAGGAATCCGGACTGTTTTTTGTAGAATAAATCATTAAAATGCAAATAATTATAAACACATCTTTCCATGAGTTTACCTAGGCAGCTTAAAAGAGATATAGGATGGTAATTACTCATTAAAGATTTGTCTCCCTTTTTAAAGTAAATTCCTAATCTCTGCTTTTCTAGAGGTAAAAAAGTCAAAAGTTTTTTCTGACAATTGTCAGGTCAAAAACTTCAACTTTTCTACTTTTTGGAGTAACATTTTTTGCTAGAAAAGTGGGAGTTAGTGTGTCTAATTTCTACTTTAAGAGTTCCTCGTAGGTCGAAAAGTGGATGGTGGAAACAGGATTCCGTAATTCACCGGATGTTGTATATCTTTATGCACTTCGATAGTGCAGATACACGCATATATCACCGGTTTAAATATCTGATCCGTGCACGGCATGCGCTTGGATGAATAGGCATTTAGCATATAAATACTTAACCAGATAATTCAGCGACCCTTAACACATTACCATACAATCGCTACTTTTTACGACCCTGAGAAAGAAGCCTTTTGAAAACATTGTGGTAATTTTCAGGAGAAAATGCTGGTAACGAGCATTTTCTCCTTTTCCCAGTGTTCTCTGTCCTTCCCAAAACAATTTTCTATCTTTCAGTAACATTTATTTTTGTCGTCTGCAACTGCTTTCAAATTGGATTAGTCGTAAACTTTGTAGTCTGGTGAAGGGTTAAAAACTTTTAACCCTTTACTCCATAGATATTCATTTTGACGTATCAACAACAGACAGCTTTGTAAAACATTGTGGGAAAAGGAGAAATTGCTCGTAATGAGCAATTTCTCCTATTCCCACAATGTTTTCCACTCAATCAGATATTTGTATCCTCATATGTCCATATTTTTGACTTCATATCTTTATTTGCTGCTGAAATGGAAGAGCCTCAAAATGGCATATCAGGTAAAGGGTTAACAGTACTGTGGAAAATGGTGAAAATGTTGGAAAGCTGTATTTTCCTCTGTTTCTTTTTCTTCTAACAATGACTTCGACCATTAAAAAAAAAAACATGTCAAGTAAGCATATTTGACAATTTTGTCTGAAAAATGCTATCATTTGGATCAAGTGTAAATTGTGTCGTCTAGTCAAGAGTCAACACTTATGTCCTCAAGTAACATTAACCCTTTCCCAAACAATCCCTGGATTTTACAGGTCTGGAATAGTAGCCTTTTGAAAACATTGTGGGAAAAGGAGAAAATGCTGGTAACCAGCATTTTCTCCTTTTCCCACAATGTTTTCTACCCTATTATAGACAAAAATAATCTTTTCAGCAAGAGTTGAATTGAAGTCTGCAAATGCTTTCAATTTGGTCCAGTCCATAAGTTTGTCGTTTGGGAAAGGAATAACTAGCTCATAAATTTGAGCTCAGTATCTATGCAAAATATAAATTTCGTTTGTTCGTTTGTTTGTTTGTTGCTTTGGTGTTTAACGTCGGTTTAAACATTCTTTCACTTATACTTTAGCTGCTGACACGTGCACATAATATCGTCGGATTACTTCAAAAACATTGTAACAAGCTGTAGAACTTTAACCCTTCACCCCACAAGGCATTCCTATGGTATCTCTAATAGACCCGAAATAACAGCAAGGATGAAGCTGTTTCTTATGTGTATATGACACCTTTTGATAGCATAGAAAACATTGTGGCAAAAGGTGAAATTGCTCATTATGAGCAATTTCACCTTTTGCCACAATGTTTTCAAAGGCTCCTGCAAGCAATGAGTAGAAATGAGTATCTATGGAATAAAGGGTTAAAAGGTTTTCGAAGTAAACCGACGATATAATCTATGCTTTTTTAGCTTCACTGGCCGAAGGCCAGCGGGCTTATGCCATGGCCCGGTGTCCGTCGTGCGTGCGTGCGTCCATCCGTCCGTGCGTCCGTCCGTCCGTGCGTAAACCTTTATTTTAAATATCTTCCTCTCTCAAACTACCCATCCAATTTTGATGAAATTTCACAGAAAAAATCCTGACAGTCTTCTTCAGAATTTCTAGAAAGAATTTTATTCCTTCAAAAACTGTGGTTGCCATTACAACAAAACTGAAAAAACTTTGAAAATTCTTAAAAATCTTCTTCTCTGAAACCATAAGGCCTAGGGCTACCACCTTTGGCATGTAGCTTTATCTAGTGGACCTTTACCAAATTTCTTCAAATAATAGCCCTAGGGTCAAAATTGGCCCCGTCCCGGGGGTCACAAGTTTTATATGGGCTTATATAGGGAAAACTTTAAAATCCTTCTGGTACCTAGCCATAGGGCCTAGGGCTACCAAATCTGGCATCTTTATCAAGTCATTGTCTACCAAGAGTGCCCAGACAATATCCAGGGGTCAAATTTGGCCCGGCCCCGGGGATCACAAGTTTTATTTGGGCTTATATCAGGAAAAGATCTTCTCGTACCAAGCCATAAGGCCTAGGGCTACTCAATTTTGCATCTAGCTTTATCAAGGGGTTGTCTACGAAAGTGCCCAAATCATAGCCCTGGGATTAAATTTGGCCCTGTCCTTGGAATCAAAGGTTTAACATGGGCTCATATTGGGAAATTTTTAACAATCTACTTGTACCTAGCCTAGGGCTACCAAATTTTGCATGTAGCTTTGTCTAGTGGGCCTCTACCAGGAGGGCCCATGTTACAGCCTTTGGGTCAAGTTTGTCTCCCCACCTGAGGTCACAAGTTTTACATGGGCTTTTGTGTTGAACTTTCTAAGTCATCTTGTTACTATCCATAACAATGACTAGGGTTACTAAATTTAGCCCTGTCTCATGGGTCTCATGTTTTACAGGGTTTTTTATTGAGAAAATCTTCTTGTTTATACCCACACATTCTACACCTGTATTATTCAGTATGGGCGTTATTTTGTTGACTTCCATCAGGATTAAAGTAGTTACAGCTTTACGGTCAAAATTGGTTTTGCCCGGGGGTCACAACTTTCTCGTAGGATTTCATAGCAAAAAATTTGTATGTCCTCAAGTTTAAGACCAACTGGCCAAATATTGTAATGTTTGGGTTGTAGTGTTATTACTTATTAGCCAGTGAAGCGATACCGGGCCATCATGGCCCTCTTGTTTGGAGTGAAGCGATACTGGGCCATCATGGCCCTCTTGTTTGGAGTTTATTTTATCAGTATTTCGCACAATGCTCTTCCCAAGCAACTGACCGCTTTTCCACATATCCATCATTGAAACAACTTTAGAATCATCCAGGGAAAAGACAACTTATAACTTGTGACCTATGGGTAACGACTGGCGCGCATTTAAGGAAAGTGAGCAAAAAAGGTTGCAAAACAAAACAAAACCACCGACAAAATGATATTTACGATTCTAGCTAACAACAGTCATTTGTGTGCATATTTTCGATCTGTGTGACAAAATAACACAATTTGTTTGATAAAAACACACACCATAAGCTACAAATCGCAAGCCATAAGTTACAAGTCAAAGTTGGCGTCCAGAGTTTCCATACTTTTCGGTCCAGACCGGCTATATGGCTGGCTGATGATTTGACAAATTCCTGAAGACATGTTTACCATCTATATGGTGCAACCAGATTCCCGCAGCCATGTTTTTGAAAAAGTGGACAAAACAGGAATGACATAATATAACGCAAAGGAATGGGATAAGGAATTTGTTAGACTATGATTGCCAAACTGCCAAAAAAAGAATCTATAACAGTCCCGGTCCATAGTGGAATGGGTCGATTGCAACAGATCTTACCAGCATGAATAAGGCTATCAGAAGACTCAGAGAAGATCCGTGTTCGGACGTGAAAGCACTGCTCTCGCCGATATATTGCTGTCTTTTCAAGTTTCATTGGGTTTTGTCGCGTTTCTTCGCAGTTCTCCAGGCAAGTCATGCTGTGTGAAGCCGTTTTGTTTCCTTCTATCAAGTGACATCCCGGCATGTGCCGGTTTATGGACTCAGCATGTTATGACGCGTTGTGCTCTAATTAATGCGACCTGAGGGGACGTGCATTGCCTCGGAGCATTTCAGCTGCGATGTAAAGGTTTGTCCAAGAAGTCAAAGTTGGCATCTTGAGAGCCACAATTGACACACAAGGTCTATCAAAACTGCACCAACACCAACACCACCATTTGAGTCAGTTTCAACCTGATGTTCCATGAGCGCCCGATGTATCTCAAACTCTTGAGGGAAGGCTCTGATTTCATCAGGCGCCACAGGAACAGCAAAGACTTTGTTATCGTATGCGTCTACAATGCATTGAACACTTCTTGCACCATATCGTCGGCTTACTTCAAAAACCTCGTACCTACATCTCGTAATAAGCTGTAGTTACGAGGTTTATGAAGTAAAACGACGATATGGCAGATCTGACTCTTTACTGCACCAAAATGCAAGGGGAAGTGATGTACTGTTGTTCTCAATGATAAGGTATCTCGGAGTCAGGACTAACTTTCGACATAGTTGTAAGGCAAAGCGGTATCTCATGTCCTACTCCCCCATGACTGGTGTTTTCATTTCTAGGATTTCGTCAAATGATTTCTGGGATCATCTTAAATAGATAGTTCTGGAATATGTTGATATCTTCAGTGCGAAAATATCTGATTAACAATGATCGACAGTAGCCGAGGTGCTTCTTCCATTTTTTCTAAATCCATTTGCGAACTAACATGGATCTTGGTTTCCTCGACTTTTTTCTCTTTCCCCTGCTTACTGTATTGTAGCATTTCGTCCCCGCTTTATTTGTTATCTTTCTGTGACAAAGAGTGTGTGCATGCACAAAGCAAATATACAAAACAGAATCTTCTTCATCTTTGCATGTCATGATTACATAAAAAGGGTTAGACTACAAAGGTAATTTTCGTCTGGAGACCTTCCTTTTATACCGTGGACATAACGAGGTTCCAAAATTGCCCGTCCATCACGTTACATTCATCGGGAATTTTATATTGAGGTAAAACATGTCTGTTCTATTCACCAGTGAGATATATAGCCGGTCTGCACCAAATTGACCGGGAAAGTTAACAGGCTCTGGAGGTTCATTTTGTCTTGCTACTTCTGGCTTAAAGACTTGTAACGTATGGCTTATGACTTGCGACTAATGATTTGTGACTTCTGTGAAACTACTTGGTTAATATTGGTAGACATAATTATCTGAAATGTGCACAGAAAATGGTTGACATTGCCACAGTTGTTAGTATCAATAAACAGTATGTGGTTTTGTTTATTTTGCATCTTTTTTGCACTTTCCTGAAATGCGCGCCAATCGTTACCCACAAGTCTTAATCATCAGGCTATCAGTACCAAGTCAAAATTTCCCGCCAGTATGGAAGCCCTGGAGAGCAATTTCTGACCTGTAAATAATGAATTAGGATTTACGGAACACGATTGGCGCAGATCTAAGGGTGAAAAAAAAGATGCAAAATGGATAAAACCACCTACCTTTGAATGATATCAACAATTACATGCTAACGTGAGCCATTAGTTTACTTGTGCTTATGCCTAGGTCACAAATAAAACGGGCGCCGGACGATTTCTTCCAACTTCGCCGATTCAAAGATTTGAGACATCGTCCGGGCGCCGTATGATTTTCAGATCTTTTGCTCAAGCAGTCACAAATCAAACGGGCACCGGACGGCAGTTTCTTTGGAAATGCCGTGCGTGCAGTTTTCAGTTCAGAAAGGCACCGGACGGCAACCGGACGGTCATCGGGCGGCGACCGAACGGGGATGGACGGTGCCAGGACGATGAGTTAATGGGCTCTCCGATGGCCAAAAAATCGTCCGGTCGCCGTCCAATTATAACTTTGTTTTAATACTCGAACGGGCGCCGGACGGCGTCTCAAAATTGAACTGCCGCCGTTCAAATTGAGCTGCCACCGGACGGTCGCCGTGCGGTCCCCGGACGATTGTGTCAAAATCTCCTGAAAAGCTCGCCGTCCAGCGGCAGTTCGTTATTTGTGACTGGGGCATTATTCTCGATATGAGTGCCAATATTACACAAGTTGTTACACAATAGACACATGTCATAAGTTGCAAGTCTTAAGTCATAAGTCGCCAGTCAAAATTGTTCTCCAGAGCTTCCAAACTTTCCGGCTCAAATTGGTAGATCTAACAGTTATATAATTTACTGATGAATGGAACAGACATGTTTTACGTATTATGTAAGAATGCGTTTACCTCGATAGAAAGTCATTCTGCAAGTGACCATAGAAGAACTAAACTTTGGAAAAAAAAACAATCTGGTATATGCTACGTTTATGCTCCTGCCGACCACGGTGACCCCGTTTAACCAAAACGTAGAGTGCCGTGAGGTACTTTTTCACCCCCTTTTACCGAGTTCAGTTAGGTCTCCCTAGGTTTCTTAACGGTAGCCCACTGTATCCGAACCAAGCTGTGGAGGGTAGTGGTTTTTCGATTCCACGGTGCCCGACAATCTACTGCGGTCGACCGTCGTTCTTCCATGGATGCGAATACATTCCATCCAAGCGCGTCAAGGTTTTATTAGCCCTTTCACATTTCTAACGTTTCCATCAAGGTCTTCAACATGTCTTCACGTTCTCTCAAGGTTTCTGAGAGAAATTGAATGAGGTAGACGGGCAATTTTTGGAGTATGTTTCTGTCCACCTAATACAAACAAAGCCTCCCTAGCAGTAAATACCTTTGAAATCTAATACGTGGCCTTATCATGATATACAAAGATGATGAAGATTCTGTCTTTAGCTCACCTGAGCACGAAGTGCTCAAGATGAGATTTTGTGATTGTGCTATGTCCGTCGTGCGTCGTGCCTCTTGCGTCCTCAACTTCTACGTTGTGTACGCTCTAGAGGCCCCATTTTCAGTCGGAAACCTGTAAAACTTGGTCAAAATGTTTGTCACGATGATTTCTTGAATGAGTAGGAAAATGGATTATGTTGAGTCAAAAATTAGGTCACTAGGTCAAAACTTAAAAAACCCTTGTGTACACTCTAGAAGCCAAATTTTCCGTCCAAAACTCTTGAAAGTTGGACAGAATATTTGTCTTGATGATACCTTAGATTAATTTGACAATAGGTCATGTCGGGTTGAAATCTAGGCCACTAGGTCAAATCCTAGGAAAAAAAAACCTTGTCTATGCTTTACAGGCCACATTTTCAGTCCAAAAATCTTGAAATTGGTCAAAATGTTTGTTTTGATGATACCTCGCACTAAATTGGATCATATCCGGTAAATAACTAATTGACTAGGTCAAATTCTAGAAAAACTTTGTTTATGCTCTGAAGGCCCCATTGTCTGTCCAAAGTCGTTGAAAGTTAGTCAGAATGTTTGCCTTGATAATATCTCAAGTTAATTAAAAATGGGTCATGTTAGGTTGAAAACTATGTCACTAGGTCACATCTTAGAAAAAACATTGTCTTTGCTCTATAGGCCACATTTTCAGTCCAAAACTTCTGAGTGTTGGTCACCATGCCAAATCTTTGAAAACCTTGTGTACTTTATAGAAGACATATTTTTTGTGAAATACTCATGAAACCTGATCAGAATGTTTGTTATGGTGATTTTTTGGACCAGTTTGCAAGTTGGTCATTTCGGGTCAATAACTAGGTCACTGAGTTAATTAAGTCTTCAATAAAAAAACCTTTTTCAGTCAAATACTCATGGAAATTTTGGTAGAATGTTTGTCATAGTACCTCAAAAGAGATTGAAAAATTGATCATGTTTAGTCAAAAGACTCAGGTGAATGACCTCAGGGCCGTCATTGCCCTCTTGTTATATATTAGCTTGGTGCATGCATACAATCTTTGTCTCTGAATGATATAGCGAATACAGCGGAGTCGAAATATTATATAGTTTGCAACACGCGAAAAGGCGCATTCGGATATTTTCGCAAAGTGTCGTCTCAGATTACCCTATCCAGTCCGCGCAGGTTAATCCAAGATAGCATTTTACTACTACATTAGATTTTGTGCTACAGCAGACTTGCGCAAAACAGAAAATGTATAAAAATGAAAAGTGTCGTTTCGGATTAGCCTGCACAGACTGCGCTGGCTGATCCGAGACGACACTTTAAGCAAGTACCCCTTTTCGTGTGTTGTAAGCCATTATATAAGTCGGCTAGGGAAGAGAAAAAGAAGACTGGTAATTCAAGATCCATGACGGAGCGCGAATGCATCTGTGACCCGTTACGCGAAAGAGGACAATCTGGGAATTCCGTACATCAATTGAAAAGAGGTGAAAACATACCAAAGACATTGCAGGTCAACTTAAGTTGATAGTACAAAAATGATTGTGTAGAGTGACCTTTTTTCATAGAGAAAATATCATAAAAGCGAAGATTGTCAATCCTGGTCATACTGTGCAATTCGTGCAGTCTGACCAGGGTTGACACTTTTCGCAGTTCCCAGATGGTCCCTTTTTGCGTGACGTGTCACATATCTAATAATAAAAAAACAAGCAATTTCGTTGAAATGATATCCCCCGCCGAAAAAGACCTTTGTTGATACAAACATATAAGAGGTATTGTGTTTTGCATGTACATGTGGCCTTTTTGTTATACATTAAGCTCCCTTGTTCCATGGCACAGCATTTCGTTACATATAAAATATATAAGCAGTCCATAACAGGATTATACGTTAAGTACCCTTTTTGCAGAATTTGGCATTTCATAAAATGAAAACAAATAAAGGAAATATACATAAAGGCCCCCTTTTCCATGACATGTATTTTTATATATAATTTTATGTGTGTGAAAAAAAAAATGTATCAACGGAATATCCAATGGAAACATGCATGAAGTTTCAGTTTCAATTTTTGTCAAGGACTTTAGAAGATATCCCTCTCACAATATAAGCCGCCACACTGCTGCCATTTCAAGCAGGTTGCTAGAGACTAAAGTGTTGAAATTTGTAGCACCTGCCTGGCTAGCTGAATGGATATATTATGGTATTACTTGTGATCTAAAAGGTTTACAAACAGACTGATGCATGGAAAGACGGATGCACAATTGACTCATTGGTCACTGGCTTTGATGAACCAATGAAAATATGAAGTTCTATGAAACTATGTGCAAAAGTTGGAGATGCATTGATAAAAAAATCATTAAATTTGACATGAAGCCCCCTTTTACCATGATGCAGTGATAAATTGCAAAACCCTGACAACATGCGCTAGGTCGAATGATTTGTGAAAATCTCATTCAAATCTGTTGAGATATGTTCAGTAATTAAAGAGATACTGGTGAAAAATGAAACATGAAGCCCCCTTATTCCATGATGCAGGTACAAATCCCGAAACCTTGAAAATATGCCGTAGGTCACATGATCATAAGAAAATTCCATCCATATCTGCCGAGAAATGTGGGAGCCGTTGCGTTATGTCACGTGATAATGTGAAAATTCCATCTAAATCTGCCATGAAATGTGGGAGGAGTTGCCTTCACAAAAAATAGAATGAAATAAAACATGAAGCCCCCCTTTTTTCATGACGCAGCGACAAATCGCAGAACCTTGAAAATATGCGATAGGTCAGATGATGAGAAACATTCTGTGAAAATTCTATTCAATTCTGTCAAGAAATATGCGACGAGTTGCGTTCACAAGAAATAAAATTAAATAAAATATGAAGCCCCCTTTTTTCATGACGCAGCTACAAATCACAAATTATTGACAATATGCAATAGGTCACATGACGAGAAATATTCTGTGAAAAATTCTATTCAATTCCGTCAAGAAATGTGGGAAGGGTTGTCTTCACAAGAAATAGAATGAAATATAACATGATGCCCCCCTTTTCCATGACACTTTAATTACAAAAACAAGGGCATATAACTGTGGTGTTGCACGGTCAATTTAGGTGAAACTTTTTTCCTGCGTTTCCCAATGGAGGTTGACAGATGTGACATGTTCAATGTGAAAAGTTTATATAGTTTTGAAGACAAGACTCCAAACATCAGAAGTGTGCTTAAGTGTAACTTAAGTGAAACTTAAAATCGCTCTCAGTCGGCCATTTTGCATTGAATGAAAAGAAAAAATTGTCTCGGCAGAATGGGTTATTGTACACATGTATAAAGTTTCACGAAATTCCGTCCAATGGTATTGGAGATATTTGCCGGGGCGGACACACGGACGGACGGACGGAATGACGGACGGGGGGACAACGCTAAAACTATATCCCTCCGCCTTCGTCGGGAATAAAAACCGAAATTACACCTTGGCCACACACTGATCAACGTGAGCAGCGGACACCATATGTTCTTAATACACAAGATCGGATTTTCCATGGAAGAACCGGAGGTGGTGTAAGTATTTTCATCTTTTATGGACGTGATTAACTTAGATAGAAATGTTGATTTACAGCAATGTCAAGGCGAATGATTGATCTGTTTACACACATACTAGGGAATAATAATACCATCATATAAGCAAGCTGTGGCTTAATGAGCAACTGGGATTTCAATTTTTTTGAAACACGTGATAATGTGAAAATCCCCTTACCATTGTTCATTTTACCAGTTTGTGTAATAAGATAAATGCATCACCTAAAAGAAGACAAAATTTCAGTGAGAAATATCCATCCAAAGCGAAGATATACGTTTTTAATGGATCTGGGTAGAGTAAAATATGCTAATAAGACACCAATTTCATTTTCGGTATACGCACATGAATACCAGATCAGAAAAAGCTTGCGGTAACTGGACACCAACCTTTAAATTATCAGTATTTCTGCATGAAACTCGATGCATGGACTGTATACGAAGACTATTTCTGTAAACATTAGGTCACTACGGTCCATTACCTGATAAAGACCATGTTCAACCCCATTTCATTATTTACAAGCGAGCTGTGGCTTCATGAGCGACTGGGATTTTATTTTTTTGAAGTTTGTTGCCGATTTTCGGACAAAATCCTCTTACCATTGTTCATTTTACTAGTTTGTATAGTAAGATAAATGCATCCCCTAGTAGAACTCAAAATTTCATTTTCAGTGTATGCGCATGAACACCAGATCAGAAAAAGCTTGCGGTAACTGGACACCAACCTTTAAATCATAAATATTTCTGCCTGAAACTCGATGCATGGACAGTATACGAAAACTATTTCTGTAAACATTAGGTCACTACGATCCATTACATGATAAAGAGCATGTTCAACCCAATTTCATTACTTATAGCAGTGATTTCCGGCCAAATGTGGTAAATAATGCACACTGTTTTAGTAGAGTTTTTTTCTTTATGGACAATGTTTTTCTAAGCCATCTTTCCCAGGGGCATTAAAGCTCGAGATTGCGTAGTAATGGGTTAATACGCCTTTCACAAAACTGATATGCTGTAAACAATGAACATGTCTTGCACCAACGCTGGAGGCAATGACTGGTCAATCGTGATTAAGCATTGTAGGTCTACAAGGAAAATTGTAAAAATAGACGAATGACTCTCAGCCATAATCAGAAAGCAAGTGCTAGAAGTTGTGAAATTCGGTTGAACATGCTCTTTATCAGGTAATAGACTGTAGTGATCTAATGTTTACAGAAATAGTCTTCGTATACAGTCCATGCATCGTGTTTCGGGCAGACATACTGATGATTTAAAGATTGGTGTCCAGTTACCGCAAGCTTTTTCTGATCTGGTGTCCATGTGCATACACTGAAAGTGAAATTGGTTTCTTGTTAGCATATTTCCTCTACCCAGGTCCATTCAAAAACGTATATCTTCCCTTTGGATGGACATTTCTAAGTGAAATTTTGTCTTCTTTTAGGGGATGCATTTATCTTATCATACAAACTTGTAAAATGAACAATAGTAAGGTTTTTTTTCCGAAAATCGGCAACAAACTTCAAAAAAATAAAATCCCAGTTGCTCATAAAGCCACAGCTCGTTTATATGATGGTATTATTATTCCCTAATACGTCTGTAAACAGATTAATCATTCGCCTTAACATTGCTGTAAATCAACATTTCTGTCTAGGTTAAACAGGTCCATTATTCCCTAATACGTCCACTGATGGTATCAGGCGTGATGGATTTTGTGTTTCTTTTGTGGCTTACTTTTTCCCATCGCAGCTTTTGCCCCGCGATCGTGTACGTCTGTTAAGGGCGCAGTGGAGCACAAAACGTCATAACACACCTGATCCATTGACCGACTCCTGCAGGAACGCACTTTGATAGAGTGCAACAAAACGGTTTGAACACAACTTAGCTTTGCCGAGATGATCTTGAAGAAACCCAGCCAAACCTGACCAAACTTGGAAAAACCGTGAGATACTAGTAAACACAGAGTTTCCCGTCCCTACACGGGTTATCTGTGTAGCGTACTTTCGCCGAGCGGATGCGAATCACGGTGATTTATGGATGTAAGAAAACAGTATAATCTGAGACAATAATCAGCAATAAAAATCAAGTACGGTGATTTCTAGACTACCTGTCTATTTGATTTACAATGATTTATAACGATGTACAAAGAAAGATCAATTAACTGGGCCTCGTCTCCTCCAAACTTAACACAGCTCGTCCCCAGTCTGAAACACCTCCAATATACCCAAAACAGATGAGAGTAGAATGACAAGCACTAATACACTGACTGATAAACGTTTCCCTTATGACCAAGGACGCTGGGCATCAATGGAAACTAAGGGCATTATCTGCAGTGATTTTACCTGTCAAGTCTAAACTCACTCTATTTAATTGGAGTAAACACCTATAACCTAGCCACCGGTTATAGCAGCAAAATATAACCTGTTAATTCGCTTTCGACGTTGACACCACGAATTCAACAGCCAGACTGACTGAAATCCATTGAGCAAGCCCTATTTATACTAGATGATATGTTACGCCACCTAGTGGGCAAAAATGCAAGTTTAACATACTTCAATGAGCGTCCAAAGGAAAGATTGTAATACATGTACTTAAATTAATAAGCTTCAAAATGATCGTGAATAACAAAAGATTGGTTTCCAGTATTGCCTAGCATCTACCTGATGCAAACGGAACACAGTAATCCATATGAAAATCAAAGTTCTACAAGTATTTTCATTACATTACCCACGCCTCCGGGTCCAAGCGTCCCCGCTTGATGAAATAATAACACAATTCCATAGCCCAAACCATCATTTATCTGAATTAATTTACATAAAACAAAGATATTTCAAGCCAATGGCATAATAACAAGAAGTGCTAGTTCACCCACAGTTCAGAACACAAAATCATACAAATGGAACATATCTTTGTTCAAAGTTACAAATGGTAATTGAAGTCAATCTTGACTTCTGTTCTATCAGGGGTAGCAACTCTCCTGATGACCATGCCCTTTGTTACCTCAGCACCAGGGGGTAACATGTCATCAATGCTAATGACAACGTCATCTGCAGTCCTACCATCTCTACATGAAATGGTAGAGTTCATAATGTCTTCTCCGTTGTCTGTAAAAGACACGCTGTGTCGATTTACACGTTTTTTATGGTCCATCACGCACCCAATCTCAATTGAGCAGAGGTAAACTTTACTCTGGCCCTTTTCACAAGAAACCGGTGCTTTGGCCCTCTCATCAAATTCAGCTTGGACGGCAATATCAATAGTGCTTTTTGAAGTGATTTGGTCTTCAATGTTAACGTCCGTAGATGATGCTGTCGCAACTGGTTTCCACTTAGCTGGTGATTTCACAGGCTGGGGTGTGGTCGGCTTACGGAAAATTCGTCCAATTGAAACATCATCAACAACTCCCGAATCAACCTGTACGTCTGGGTCGTGATCCCAGTCACTATGCACACTACAACTATCATCATCATTGCCCAAGCAGTCATCCTGCGAATTCTGGGGGCATGTTTTCTTGCACATGTCACCAAAGTCACTAGAATCTAACTTTCTTTTCTTTTCTTCACTTGCTTCTCCTAACTCACAGTCATTAGATTTCTGCCCATGACCACATCTTTTCTGGTGCTTCTGAAGATATTGTTTCTTCTTGAAAGTGATACCACAGTCTTCACACTTCAGTCTCGCTTCTGTACACTTGATTACGTGCTCAGTGTAGGGTTTACCAGACACATCCTCTTTGCACACTGGACATATGACAGATTTTGTCTTTGTTACCTTTGTATTCACCATCTTTTCTCTGACAATAGATGAAACATAACCTTTCATCCAATCTGGTTTCATTTTCTTATGATTTTGATTACAAATATCATCATTAACATCATGGTCAACATCATCAAGTTTCTTTTTCTCTCTACCATAATGAGTCTCCTTTCCTGTGATCCGAGCACCACTGTTCTGAAAAATACTCATATAACATACTTTTCCTTCTACAGTAAGGGACCTTTCTGTCATGTCTAACTTACAATTATATTTGAGGAAGAAGTCTAACCCTAAGATTACATCAATGTCAATATCGGCGACAATAAACTGTACAATGCAATCAACGTCAGCTATACGTATACGCACACTACATTTTCCAGAGACATTTATTTCATCACCTGACGCTGTATATAACTTTGTTTTGAAATTCTCGAGTGAGACTAAAGTCTTTTCACGCAATGAGCTGCATGCCCTTTTGCTGATGAGTGATACCGTGGAACCAGTATCAATCAAACAGTCGGTCTTAAGACTATTGATCATGCATTGGACATATAGTCCAGATCCAACAGAAGATACTTGTTGTGTCCGATACTTTCTATCATCATTATCTTGTTGACCTTGATTTTGCCTTTGAGGACAGTTTCGTTTCAAATGGTCCTCAGAGTTACAGATGTAGCATCTTTTCTTATCTTTACCATCCCATTTCCTAAACTGGAAATTTGAAGCATTGCTCTGCTTCGATACCGAACTCTGAGAAGAAATGAACTCTTTTAAAACAGAGCTAAGACCCTCAACTGTGTTTTGAAGTTTAGTAATTTCGCTATGGTAAGAATCTGATGTTCTAGTATCATGATCTGAGGCAGATCTAAGGTACCCTTTACTTTCATTAACCCTGCTGTCAGCCTTCACATAGGCTTCAAGTTCAACTGCATGACGCACTGCATCATTCAGATTCACAGGACGTGCCTGTCTTACCCGAAGTCTCATGTCTGAACTCAATAAGGCATCTATAAATTGCTCCTTAGCTAGAGTTTCTCTGACATCACATGGTGCCGTAGGATATGCAAGATTTGTCAATCTCCGTATATCTTGTCCTAACCCAGACGGAGTCTCAGTTGCTCTCTGCCTTCTCTCCTTCAACTGCACTCTATGCAACTCTGTCTGATTTGGAGGTGCAAACCTAGACTCAAGAGCTTGAGTTAAATCCAGGTAACTATGTTTATTTGGTCCCAAGTTACCTAGAACTCCCTGTGCTTGTCCCCGTAACGATACGGCTAAGTACAAACCCATTTCATCTTCCGTCCACCCACCAAGTTCTGCACAAGCCTGAAAATGTGCTTTATAGTCCAACCAACTCCCTGTGCCATCAAAAGTCGCAGGCCTGACTTTTGCTCCACTTGAGCTGGTTCTATCAAATATCCTGGTACCGGATATTTTATCCTTGTGCTCCATGGGTGTTGATGATAATGGCAAAACTCCTGGCATTTCACCAAATTGTACTTTCCTATCGTAACGATCACCATGATCACCGTGCACGGGGCTAAGCCAAGGCGGTGACCTTTGAGTTTCATGCTCCTTGTCAAAGCATGAGGCCGTCTTCTTTACTGAAGTCATTGGCATCTCTTCTTCATGCTTCAAGGTTTTTAACTCTTGTTCAAGCATAGTGATCTGGTGATGAAGCTTGCTTCTCTTGTTATGGTCCGAAAGCTCTTCTAACTTTTTATCAAGACTTTTCAGTCTGTCATCGAAAGATTGTGTATCATCCATTATGACAAAGGTAAGCAATATCTGTATTGATTATTAATATCCCACCGCTGCCACCAAATTTCTGTAGCGTACTTTCGCCGAGCGGATGCGAATCACGGTGATTTATGGATGTAAGAAAACAGTATAATCTGAGACAATAATCAGCAATAAAAATCAAGTACGGTGATTTCTAGACTACCTGTCTATTTGATTTACAATGATTTATAACGATGTACAAAGAAAGATCAATTAACTGGGCCTCGTCTCCTCCAAACTTAACACAGCTCGTCCCCAGTCTGAAACACCTCCAATATACCCAAAACAGATGAGAGTAGAATGACAAGCACTAATACACTGACTGATAAACGTTTCCCTTATGACCAAGGACGCTGGGCATCAATGGAAACTAAGGGCATTATCTGCAGTGATTTTACCTGTCAAGTCTAAACTCACTCTATTTAATTGGAGTAAACACCTATAACCTAGCCACCGGTTATAGCAGCAAAATATAACCTGTTAATTCGCTTTCGACGTTGACACCACGAATTCAACAGCCAGACTGACTGAAATCCATTGAGCAAGCCCTATTTATACTAGATGATATGTTACGCCACCTAGTGGGCAAAAATGCAAGTTTAACATACTTCAATGAGCGTCCAAAGGAAAGATTGTAATACATGTACTTAAATTAATAAGCTTCAAAATGATCGTGAATAACAAAAGATTGGTTTCCAGTATTGCCTAGCATCTACCTGATGCAAACGGAACACAGTAATCCATATGAAAATCAAAGTTCTACAAGTATTTTCATTACATCTGTTGTTACTGTTCCTTACGATCTGTTGCTATCAGCATATACAAATACGGTCTATTAGGTTTTTCATTTTTCAACTACAGCGAATCTGCTGGGACATACTTTTAGACAGTTTAGTCTAACATGGCAATCGCAGTCACACAAGTTTGCTTTTCCCGTTCTACCTTGTATTTCGTCAGTACTTTCTTTCACGGTTGTCTGAGACTGGCGTAAACGTAGCATTATATAGATGTCAAACATGCCTGAAATTCTCTCCTCACCAATGAGTTATATGACCGGCCCGTACCAGTTTGAACCGGAAAGTATGGAAGCTCTGGGCCCGTATTTACCAACCAGTCTCAAAAACATTCTTTGTCTTATTCTTCAGAATTGTCTACATCGTAAGTGACACAACCATACGGTTTAACCAATCAGAAGTTGTGTTGCTTACAAATTTAGAAAATCTTGGAGAATAAGACTAAGAATATTCTCAAGAATGGTTGGTGAATACCGGCCCTGGACGCCAATTTTGACTTGCGTCTAATGTCCTCAGACTTATAACTTATGACTTTTATATATAAACTGAGTAAAATTGGGACACTTATCGAGAACATGCACAGACAACTGATGACTCTATCCACCATTGTAAATATCACAAAAAGTAGGCCTGCAGTGTTGTTCAATTTGCAGGCTTTTTGTGCATTTTCTTTAAATGCTGACTGTCATTACTCTAACAAATTGACATGAAATAAATTACTTTAATTACCATATATTTCACGCTTGAATTATTGTACGAACTTCGCATCGGCTAATGTCTGCGAAAGGAACTGTGTGCAAGTTTTTTTCAACTCTTTAGGCTGCTAATAAATTTATCGTGTCTTCAAAGAGTACTAAAAGTAACTGAAATAAACATGATTTTGTTGGTTTCAGTTGGTAATTAATACTTAGCGGATGACAGAGACCTAAGATGCACAAACGCTTCTTATTTTGACTATGGCACTATGAGGGTGAAACACGACATTAAATTTTACCGCAAAAAGAATTCCCCTTTCGACCGATTATACCCGATAATATGAATATTCACACTTTAACTCAAAACCAAACGACAATATTTTAGTATTATCCAACACGAAAGCATTTTCAGACGACAAAATGAAAGTGAATGAAAATTAGAAATTTGCTTTGTGAAGAGTAGAAAACATAGGAAAACGGGGGAAATGCTGATTACCAGCATTTTCTCCTTTTCCAACAATGTTTTCTAAATGCTTCTTTCTTAGGGTCCTCAAAAGTAGGGATTGTGTGGTAATGGGTTAATTATTCTTTGCATAAAGGTCAATTTCAGGTTAATTTATTCGAGTAATACTCAAAAGTCACCAGTCTTAAGTAAAGAATTTTCAGACTTAACTTGCAGGCCAAAATTGCCCTTCATGGCCTCCATACTCTAGAGCTCCCATGTATTGTATAGTGATAAATGCATGTAGGAATTTAGTACACGGTATCATCGTCTGATATTTGATACGTTCTGTGTGATTTACAACGATAAAGATTGGTTGAATACAGCTCGAATTTGAACGTTAGACAAGAATTGAAATCATTGCTGAAAAAGAAAAATGTCAACTTGAAACCACAGGCAACTACTCCTTCTGCCGCTTTGTTTCGCATATCGTTCAAAACCGTCGGTTCTCTGGTTTTTCTTTTTGCTATCCGAGTCATTCGGTTGAACCCAAGAAGGTAAAATGTCGCAAATCGGTTGGATTATGTTGGCTATAATGGCGGTCTCTGTGTCTATTTTGATAACCTGGTGGAGACAAGGTACAACGGTTGTGGAAACTCCGTTACAGGAATATGATTACATCGTAGGTAAGCAAAGTGCTTAGCAGTTATTTTCCATCCATGTGTCGCAGAGAAAGGATTGTCTTTACCTATATTTAGAACCAGCCCTGCTGTCGATCGAGCAAAGCCTTTCACAGCGATGCGGTTTGGTTTGGGAGGGTATTCAAATTAAAAAAAAAAACATTTAAGTAACGTTACCGTACGTAAAATAGCGTGCGTTATGGTTAACGTGCTTTGTTGGATCATATTTGTAACAAATCATATATGTAACACCTGTTACATATATGATCACATATGTAACATGTGTTACATATATGACTCGGAAATCAAGCATAAATGTAACATATTTTGTGACGAATATGATCGATGCCGGTTTTTGATGTGGCATGAAATCACATATGTCACAGGTCAATTTTGATTTAAAAACAGTACAAAAGAATGCATATTTACATCTGAAACAATTTTGTAGCAGGTTTTTATTCACCAGATGGGCCAATATCTTGATACTGATTTGTTGTGGCACCAAGACCCGGGATTTCCTGTCATCAAATGATGTTGAACGCCGACTGAGATAAGAAATCTGTCTTGTTATCTTTTATTCAACAATTGATCGACAGTCAGTACGAGGCGCAGATTGTTGGAAGTTAAACTGTATGATATGTGTTTTGCCTTGAGTTCCAATCTGCAGATCAATTTTCTTGCTGTTTGGATGTTGCTGGACACACTCACGTGCGCGCTCGAGATGCACTGGTACCTTGGGCAAAAAATCATTATTCCACACGTCCTCTCTCTCTCTCTCTCTCTCTCTCTGAGGTTGATTCAAGTTGGAGTGAGTCTCGAGAGCGATTAGCTTAATGTGCTAACTATTGTTTTGCAATCGAGAATAAAATCAATAGTGTAAAGAATATAATGATGTTGCTATTGCTGTTAATTGTTTGAATACAAATAGACAACTAAACCTGTTACATATATGCTTCTCATGTCAACCCCCATTTCGGACAAACACATTTGTAACACACTTTATCTGTTACGAATGTGATCATGTACGTAACAAATGTGTTACATATATGATTTGTTACAAATATGATCCAACAGTGCTTTGACGGGTGAAAAGCATTAATTGCAAGTAACGATTGGTGGCAAAGGGGCAATTAATTCCGATTTACTGTTGTCTCACCTGTATTGCATTTCCTTCGTTAAAGCCCCCGTCAGACAAAATTAATTCTTAGAACGTTTTGCCCAAAACGGAAAACGGTTACAGTCGGGGTAGTGTAATTTAGGCTTGATAATGCCTGAGGCCCTATTTTTTTTCACGAAACCTGCTCTTAGAAAGTCTCAGCCCGATCAACAAATGCAAACGCACTGCTAAATTGATGCCTTACCGCACTGCATTTCTCATAGGGTCGAAGTACTGCAGTTCCGCTTGCAGTACGTTCATCTCGTTTTTTTTTTTCATTTCTGCTGATCAATCAGAGCATATACTAGGGTAGTGGTCATTTTTTTTCTTGTCATTTAGGCCTATATGGCTAAAAAGGTGTTACTTAGGCTTATACGTTATTAACGGTAACCAGCGACAACGAGTTACGGGCTAGATGCGGTAAGCTCGTTTTGCGACAATAACGTTCTAGATTTCTTAAAATAAAATTCCGACTTCATTCTGGGTTTTAGTCCCTGAATTTAAATAGGGATGACTAAAACTGAGTTTCTTCCGCTTAATCGCTCAAAGTCACACGTAGATCTATGACATTCTTTCGCACAAGTACTTGATTGGTCAAAAATGACAATAATTATCTACCGATAGAATGATACTGAAAAGCTATTATCAGTTTTAAGAGTATATAGATTATCTAATTCTCTACTTACATTTAGTGTATTAAACGTCTATTTGTGTATAAACATACGCAATTATCTATAAGTAGCAAGTAATTACTTCATTAATCATACTATTTTTACGTCATGCACAAGCTGTTTTATCACGGCAAACATTAAGTTTAAGAAATCATGAGTAAACTAGTTTTTTGACTGTTTCAAAATACCATATACAGAGAAAACCAGATTTATGATCTGTAAAAAGGAGGCTTAATGCATAAGCAAAAGGTAAAGATCCAGGTCTGCTTGTACAGTCCGCACAACCTGGGTCAAAACTCTTGGCTAGATCTAGATTTTTCAACGTTCTGCTGGTCAAAAGACCAGGGGTCGTATTCACCAACCATTCTTAAGAATGTTCTTTGTCTTATTCTCCAGAATTTTATACAGTTATAAGTTACACAAATTCTGATTGGCTTAACCATTCGGTTTAGCCAATCAGACGTTGTGTTACTTACAAATTTAGAAAACCTTGGAGAATAAAACCAAGAATATTCTCAAGAATAGTTGGTGAATATACGCCCAGTATACTATACATGCCTTTTGATTCAGTCAGTTATCATACAATACGGATGTGCAGGCCTAATCACGTGATGACTTGCTTGGTATCACGCATCACAGAGATGCAGTAAACTTATCTTACCGAAACATGACTCAAATATAATTTATTCAATGTTACTAAACCTTGTTATTTGATCTAAAAGTTGGGCGTTTTTTACCAATAAGTTGGATTTCTATCATCTTCGCAAGCCAAGGCCGACGATTCACTGCGTTACTCTACCCTTGGCGGATCGAGCTTGATTTTTACGTTCACCCGATACGCTTTTCATTGGATGCAGCCAGCTCTAGCTGCAACGAATGAAGTCGCTCGCATTTCATCTTTGATAAAAATAGAACAAGGTCTCTACCTTTCGAATTAAAGGTAAAACATGGAAACCCACGTGGATGTCTGCTTATCGCTTCATGTGTTTTCGTAAGCGGTTTGTAAAACGATATTTCATTTGCTTTTAGAAACATGATGTAAAGTGGAGTAACAACCAGCATCCAATAGAGGACTCAATCAGCCAAGGTAAGATCCACGTAGTGATCGTAAACTTGGCTCGCGAAGATGGATATCTATCTGATAACTTGGCAAATATCTTTCGTAAGATTAATGATAGATCTAGATCTAGCTATCGCTATAGAATTCGTTCCTGTCTCTGCACTGATCACTGTTTCAATGATGGACGTGTAGGATAGCAGATAGGACGAAAAAAGAAAACTACATGTAATCTGATTTAACATGGGTAGACATGAGCACTAACGAAGAAAAAAAGAAAGATTCTGTTTTTTTTCCTGCACATAAATTAACGAAATTGTCAAGGAACTGTCTTTCTTTAATGTCTTTTTGTTTTGTTAAGGGAACTAGGAACAGTTCGCCCTATCCCATTTCACATGTATAAATCTACGAAAGAAAAATGCTTTCCTCTTTTGACAACGCTCAAAATTAGTTTTGGCAAAGCCGGAATTCAAACTCAAAACCCTTTGATTTCAAGATCTAGAATCTAGTTCGTCATTCCAATACAGAGATGTTATAGATATTTATTCCACAAATCGTTCACGTCGCTCGTGTTGAGGCTCTGCTTTTTCCAGATTATACTAAACCATAGGGAAATGACGTCGTTAAACCTTTAAAAGAATAATGGTGGGCCTGACATAGGGATTGCGTCCAATACATGTAACGCACAAAAAGCCCTTCATTTTAAATTTAGCATAAAAGAGACAAAAACGGTTTAAGGAATGATAATTGCCTCAGTTTTGACGGGTCGTCTGGTAAAATGATGGACAGGTAACTAGTCAGCTGTAATCTAAAACATTATCATACTCTTCATGATATTTAGAGCCAAGGAAGAATAGTAGATGCCTGTGAATATTTCAGAAAGCATGAAGTCGTCAACGACAGATCGACTTGGTATTATTTATATCATAATTTAAAGACACGATCCAGCGCACAAATTGTTTTGTTTTTAATGCAGACACATGCGAATAGATACCATGTGACCATAAAGTCACGTCTGGATAATGCATAATGTTATCAATTTTGACCGAGTGTCCCTTAACCCTCTATCAAACAGTGTATGAGAGGTCAATTATAGGTCAATTTTCTCACCACCTTTTCCTTTTCTGGTAAACATAAATACTCGCACCTCAATGTACGAGACAATGTCCTGTGTAAATTGTATTAAGTTTGCCATCTGCAAATGCTCTCATTTAGTATATTTTTTTAACAAGATCTCAGCAGAGCGGCACATACTGTATACAACCGCAGGAGCTTGTCACTGAAATGGATAAAAAAGATGGAGGATAATTAACTGACTGTGTGTGAAACTGAAAATATGTCACTACTCACTAGAATGGGGTGTGATGCTGTTGAAAAAAAGACTCTGCACCAAAGCCCATTAAAGTGACAGATTTTTAATGTAGCACAACCAGATGATTATCCTATTTATCATTATTCTTATTCACCCTTTTTTAGCGGATTTGCTTTATAGCAAATCGGCTTACTGTGATTGTTTTGATCGGAACCAAATACATCATGCGTAACGACGCATGCGCGCTAACTTCCAGATTTTTTAGGTCAGGAATAAAATCAAGAATTTTCTTTTTTTAAAAGAAAGAAGAAATCGTTGTATCTGAACAATCAAACTCTTGTGTCTAGTTTGATTTTGTTTTCCATTTTAAAACTACATGTAATAGAATTCTAGTTTCATGTTGTGTAGTAATAAGGAAGAACCATTGAAGAGATTCCTTTTCGTTAGAGTCATTGAAAGGACAATGTGCTTTCAGAAAGAAACTATATACAAAAAGTCAGTCTTTCTATTTCCCTGAGAGAACGCCAGTGCTTTTCTTTTTACTTTTTATTTTTACTTTATTGTCCACGTCAAAACGGTGCATGAGGGTCTTGGCCATCCCTCAATGCACCTCACTATTTGGTATTTGTAATCTGTGTTAGTAAATGAAAACATTAAACAAAAATGTAGATACAGATTCTAAATTCTTACACCTACTATTGCACTCCTACTATTGATATATTTACAAACACATAAAGATTTAACACTAGTATTAGAATAATCAATGTTTACTTTTTCTTAAATGGTATTCTCTACTATGTGGACAAAAAAAAAATACTTTTTAATATAACCGTGAAAAAACATATTGTGTGAGAATTGCGAGTGTGCAAGTGACTATGTTTATCAAGTGTGACTTTTGATCTTGTTTCAATGAACAGTGCTGAAGCGTCAAAAGCTAAAGGAAAACGTAATATAAAGTAATATTTTTTTGAGGCTTCAGCACTGCATCACTGTTCCTGTGCATGTAAAAGAGAAATGTTTTTTCTGGGAGTCTCTGACTAATGTATTCTACAATTGTCGTAAGCCTTCGTTCATTTTCATAATTTTTTGAGCTTCTAATAATGCCAAGACTATACATGAGACAATTTTTCAGGCCTAACTAGAGCTGTCACTGAATGTGACTTAATACCCCCGCCAGGGCTTTAACAAAAACAAACAATTTAACAAAAAAAATCCAAGTTCAAGGGGAGATTACCCTGTAATCAAAGAGAGAAGGTGATTGAAAAATGTGTCTTGCACAACTTCAGTATGCAATCAATGTATTAACAAACTTGCAATACATTAGCAGCAAAACTGTAGGAGGAGTTCACGACACAAAATTACTTGTATTTGTACACACACAGACACACGGATTGATAGATTGACAGACAGGCTGATTCCAGTATATCCCCAAAACATTCATTTTGCAGGGGTATAAAAAAAGTGTCACTTTCAAGGGGGGGATAATTACTCAACTACAAGGAGTTGACACTTGGAAAAATGCGTCTTGCAAACCTTCAATATATGATCAATATATGTGCAAAGTTTCAAATCAATTGAAAGAAAACTGTAGGAGAAATTTGCAACACAAAATTACAAGTATTTCATGAACTGATGGATGTCCAGAAAACAAAAGTGTCAAGTTTAAGGGAGAAAATTCTTCAATCTAGTCTTGCAAACCTTCAATATAAAATCAATGTATGTGCAAAGTTTCGATACAATTGTACGAAAACTGTAGGAGCAGTTTGCAACACAAAGTTACTAGTATTTTATAGACAGACGTATGTGAAGAAAAGAAAATGTCATGTTCAAGGGGATATAATTTATTCAACCAGGAGGAGTTGACACTGGAAAATTGCGTCTTGCAAATCTTCAATATATGAGTGTATATGTGCAAAGTTTCAACACAATTGAAGAAAAACTGTAGGAGGAGTTTGCGATAAAAAAATATATCTAGTGTTTTATATGCAGATGGATGTGAAGAAAAAAAATGTTCAAGGGGAGATAATTCCTGAATCAGGAGGAATTGACATTTGAAAATTTTGTCTTGAAAATTTTCAATATATGATAAGTACATAGACAAAGTTTCAATACAGTTGAAGGAAAACTGTAGGAGGTATTTGCGATACAAAATTACTATTATTTCATAAACAGATGGATGTGAAGAAAAAAGTGTAAAGTTCAAGGGGATATATCCTCAACCAGGAGGAGTTGACATTTGAAAATTGCGTCTTGCAAATCTTCAATATATGATCAGTATATGTGCAGGGGGGTATAATAAGGATGGTTTAATATCTTTATTTCTACATTTGTATAAATATTTTTTTTGTTTAAAGAAGTAATCTGTCTAGCTTCAAATTTGTTTCATTTGGACGCAAAAGTGCATTTTGTTTGCTTACTGACATCGAGTGCTAAATCATTAACAAGTTTTGAAACGCGCTTCCAAATAAGTTTAATATTTTGACATTCGTAGAACAAGTGTGATATAGTCTCTTCACATCTGTTACAGAAAGAACACGTATTTGTTTCGGCCAAGTTCATTTTAAAAAGATCTTCGAAGCAAGTTTGTTGGAAGAATCCTGTGTATTATTCTTGTTTGAAACCATTGGGAGTATCTATCACTTGAATTTTTAAAAACATTGCTATGTATTACATTCCAATTTATGTTAGAATTTGGAAAAGAAGTGCTATTCAACTTACTATGGCATGACAGTTTTTCATTATTCTTTATCAGAGTGTTATATGTGATTTTGTTATTACAAGATTTAGTAATTATTTGATAAAAATAGCAGTTTATATTTGGGTTATGGAAACCTCGTAATGACTCATTCTTGTTATTGGTATTGTTTTCTGCAAACAACGCTTTAATAGCGTTGATAATGCTATAAAACTCTAAAAACTTGATTCTGTTATTAACAGTATTTTTCATGTCGTTCCACGTTTTAAAGCTACCATCTTCAGTTAGCATATCTTTAACATACCTTATCCCACCATTATACAAAATACGATTACAGAAGTGCTTAGAGCCAATCATTACTCTTTACCCCACGACAAATTTGAGATCTGTGCAAATGGAAAGCATTTGCTGATAACAGAATCAATGTGACTCAAAATATGAGTTTTATTTTTGGATTTTATTTTATTTGGGATTGTTTTGTAAGTTTTTTTAACAGCTGAATCATACTAGTTTCGAAACAATACCTGCTTATACTTTAGAATGAGGACAGCTTGTTTCATTTGTGGCAAGAGTAAATTAAGATCAGACCAGTATCATCGTAAAAACCAACTTCTATAGGCACACTATTTTAGATTTGAATTGTTTGCAGTTTATAATGATTATACCCACTATATGAAAGTTTAGAAAATGTTCTGTTTATAGTCTGACTAAGTTTGAAAATCAAAACCTTGATATCTGATTCAGTAGTTTCAATATTTCAAAGGTATCTTGCATCATGATGATTAATAATGGTTTTAGAAATGCTTAAAATGCTATGGTAAAGGAAAATATAGTCACCATGTTTTGTGTATTTATTTAAGCTCACATGTTTACAAACTCTAAGGTGAGCTGTTGATATTCTCAATCTGACCTAAGCCGTGATGAAAATCAGTCAAAGGAAACCATCACTAATTCTGATGGAAACACTTTCCTTTTAGTGCAGCCAAATAAAGTTCAGCTAGTTGGAAAAGTTGTTTTGAAAGTTTTTTTCAGAACAACCTTTAAATGGGATATTATAACCACAATTACCTTAATTAAAACACATTGTATTTTTTACGGTATTATGGAATTGGGAAAATGACTTTGGTAAGAATGAAAAAAAAAAAATCTATTTGTCTACCAATGTTTTCAACTTAAAAGTTACTTTTTGTTAGGCTGACAGAAATGTTAGATAAAGGTTAACCTTGCAGGAGGCCAATGTTAGATCCGCTTTTGATAAATTTAATGGTATTTAATGTCGCTTTCAACATCTCAGTCATATAACTGCTACAACTGGCTTATTTATGTATATCTGGGTTTCAGCAGTTCTAGGCTAGGCCCATGTCAAAGTTTCTTGCATAAGGACACTTTCACAGAAAAGTATATGACCATCAGCTAACAAGTCCTGAACTTTACTAGTAAGCCATGCAGGACCCAAGATCCACATTTAGAGCGGAGTTAACTTTTATAAAATTGGATTGATTAGTCTATGTCCACCATCTATGCATAAATTACTTTTTGTTTTTGAATAAAACATGGTAATTAAATAAATGCTGATATTTCGATATTCATTCTTTCCCCATATGACAAGGTTTAGGCTCTTTAAATGTATCTGTGGACAACAATTCAGAAACGTATACAAATGATCTGAAGTTCTCTCTTATGATTGAAAACACTGTTGGAATAAGAGAAAATAGTGTCTACCAGAATTTTGTCCTTGTCCCATGATGTTCTCAATTGCTTATTTCCTTCAGGGTAATTAACCCTTGTCCTTCTGAATAACTCAAATTATACTTCAAGTTTATACTAAAATCCAACAGGTTGCTATTTCAAGCTAATTTTGAGGACGATAAATATCTTCAAGAGATTATCGGACAGTGTAGATTAAAAGAGCAGACTGCACGTTCTATGCAGTCTGATCCTGATCTACACTATCCACAAAAGGATAGAGTTAGCAGCCTAGGGTTACCATGAGTGTTCAGTAAAGTGTTTAAATAAATCCCACGCAAAGTTTTCTCCAGATTCAGTTGTCAGATGGGAAGGGAACCCGACATGGATCCATATGTTGTATACTGGGGGTCTATCCAAAAGATTGATATTAATGTATACCTTGTGTTTGTATAAGGATACGCTTATCGGTCTTGATATAGAACTAGCTTTTGTTAATTTGAAAGTCTATATTTTATCATAAAAATCTATCATTTTTAGGTAATCTAAAATGTTATTTTGTTTTACATGTAAAAATAAATTTTGCAAACTATCAACACTAAAATGTTTTGACCGTATACGGTCGAAATTTTTGCAGTTTAATAAATAGAGAATACGTACCTAGTGTTGTAGAATATCAAAAATATCTAACGAGGTTGGGAGAATTGATAATTGTCGAGCCTTGGCGAGAAAATTATCAATTCTAACAACCGAGTTAGATATTTTTGATATTCTACAACACTAGGTACGTATTCTATTTATCTTTCAACGTCTGATTGGTCGGTTTTTGTTATTCCTGTAAATTATTCAACAAGAAAAAACACGAATTTATCGCTATATGCAAATTAGCTAATGACACAGCACGCGCTTTTAATCTAATACACAAACAGTTTACTTATAGACGAACAAGCCTGCACAAAGAAAGAAGTTCAAGATGCTTCTTCGTTTTTGTACACAGTCAAACGTTTTCAAAAAAATAAACCGACAGAAATTGAATTTTTGTCAATATTGTAACAGAAATCAAATGTGCATTTGACCAGAAATACGTTGGATAAGCCGTCGCTTAAAAAAAATATGTCACGGGTAACCGGCAAACTGTTTGTGTACTCTCAAACGGTCGTGTAGTGCAAATCATTGAAATCTAAACGCAAGAGAAAAGTACATGGAGTTTTTGACAATTCTATCGATCAGATAAATTCTAATATTGATAAACATTTAATGTGCGGACGTTTAAAACGGTTCCGAAGAACATTGGAGTTGTCACACTACTATTCCAAGTGGAGATATTCAAGTTTGGAATATGCAGCTGTTCGGGTATGGCGGGTGGAGTTACTTGGCCTTCACACACTGGATTTTCATGGACTCTAGCTTCATTTGCAAATGCGAATTGATTGGAAAGCTGAGATTGGGCTGTGGAGATTTGAGACAAGCTATTACTGGGTGGGGGACAGTGATTTTCAAGACCTGACAGCCGGTGAAAGGTACGTGTCACCGCTGCTTGTGTTTGCCAAAATGTTTGACCATATTTTGTCCCGTTTCCACGATATTTTCTAGACGTTTCAAAACTAATTTCAAGATGCGCGTTGAATTTGATTTGTCATCTGCAAATGATTTCAATTTGGACTGTTGTATAATTTTTGTAAAAGGGTTACATTACGTATTTTTTCTCTGATATATTGAAAACAATGTGGGAAATGGATAAAATGTGCGTAACAAATTTTTTTCATCCTCCTCCTTACACTGTTTAAAAACCTTTCTTCCCTATGGTTGATAATTTGGAATTGTGTGCTAAAGGGATAAATTGTTTTGAAGTATGTATGAGAAAGAAAATCAAATATGCCAACATATAGAATTTCAAGGAAACTCTCCCCTCGAGTAGATTTGCCACTCTCATAGTCACTGTGCTATTCTGTAAATCTTCATTCAGAAAATCAAGAAAATGTGCTCATAACAAGACAATTTTCCATTACTAGATCTACAATGCTTTCTACTGTAAAAGTCTGCTTACTCTGAAAAAGACATAATTATGATGTAAAGGGTTACTCTGCTGATTTTCTCTCCCATAATTAGGCATTCAATTTATAATTTCTTTTTTCTAATTTCAGAGCAAGACAACTCAAAATTTTAACTGAAATAAGGCATGGAGTTATGGAAGAAGTTTTAGTAAACATTTAAAGATTTTGGAAGACAGTCAGCATTTTACCTGCCTACAGAACTACACCATGCCTGCAGTGTGACATATTCTGTATTTTTTTTAATTTAAATAAAGACAACAAAAGTACTGTTTTTGTTCTATATTTTTTTTTTCTAGCGACTGTTGTCTTGCTTGGATTTGTGTAATGACAAAATGTCAACAAGAGGTCATGTTTTAGGTCGAAAGTAGTTCCGGCATGTGCTATAAATATCCGTGGTATATCATTGTTCTAAAAATAACCGTGGTATATCAAAAAAAATATATCATGGGTGATATTGCATGGATATTCGCGTAGTTGAAAGATAAAACATGTTTTACAGTTAAAGGTTCATTATAATTTATACATTAGGCCAATAAATACTACCAGATACATATTTCTTTTCATATAAAAGTGTATGGTTAAGGTTAAATTGAGTAAAATGATGCAATTTTGTGCGCGCGGTAATAGAAATGTAGGCTACTTTCATTAAACCAGATATGGCGTCTTGATACTGATTTGAGTATATTTAAATCCTTGTTGATGGTGCATGTCATTGAATAAGTACCGTTCCCTCAAAGCTTTCCAAAACTATGGCGTGAAATCTAATAATACCCAAGGAGGCTGATTAGTGCATTAAGGAAATATCAGTTGAGATTTTTTTTCTCTAAATCTTATCTTTCTTCTTTACTAATGATTTTCCAGCTACAATGCAGTTCATCTTTTAGTTTGTTGAAAGTATGAAAATTTGAATACTAGTAGTTTGTTTTAATCTGGGAAAGTGAAAAAATTGTCCTCTTTTAGGGAGTTCAACCAGAATGCACAAAAATTTCAAATTGCATACATGTGTATGTGGCAATGTATCGTACTCTTTGATCAGATTTGTTCATCACTGCTGAAACTGATTGACAGCTGTAGACCTTAACACTGTGTTTGTACAGAAATATTACTATATATCATCATCTTATTTTGTACAGTTTTTATACGTCTTACTTGGCAAAAAATCAAAACTGAAGTGTTCTCTATATATATATATGTCAAATAATTTCCTATTATAGATCTATCTTGGTTTTTCCCCTGTCCTATGCGTGTTTACAGTCCTCAATATAATACTAGCAGAAAAAAAAAAACATCAAATTGTTGGATCAAATTAATACTCTAGTAAGTAGTAAAATAACAGTTGCTGCGCAACACACTTGGTAGAACAGTTTCGACTCCCATTGCCCTAGCTTACTCTACTAATTGGCTACATACTAGTATTATATATGTATTACATGTGATAAAAAAGATTAACTTTCATTACATCAAATCATAGGTTAAAATTGTTCAACAAATCCGCTTTTCAGTACTTTCAGTCCTTTGATTATTAGCTCACCTGAGTACGACGTGCTCAAGGGGAGTTCTTAGGATCAAGCCATGTCCGTCGTGCATAGTGCGTCGTCCGTCGTGATGCGTCAACAACTCTTTAAACATCTTCTACTCCTTAACCGCTTAGCCAATTAGAACCAGACTTGGCTGGAATGTTTCTTGGAAGGTCCTCTGTTGAATTTGTTCGTAGAATTTGATTCAATCAAAAACTCATTTTGCCATGGCAACTACATGGAATTTTCTAAAAATCTCCTTTGAAACCGCTGGTTAGATTTTGAAAAAATCACTGTCTTGAATGTTTCTTGGATGATTATTTTCAAAAGTTGTTCCTGAAATTTTGATTCGTCGAAAAATCATGTCCGTGATGGTGGGGTTTGGGGGCTCTTCGCATTCTTTTAAAATCTTCTCCTTTGAAACCGTTGGTCAGATTTTGAAATAATTTTACAGAATTTTCCTTGGGTGGCCCTTTTCAAAAAGTGTGTTCGTTAAATTTTGATCCGCCCTAAAACATGGCCGTGGTGGTTGTGGTGGTGGGCGCTTTGCGTCGTTCAGTGTCAACAAGTCTTTTAACAACTTCTCCTCCTAAACAAACGGGCCAATTAGAACCAAACCGTGCTGGTATACTCCTTGGGAGATCCTCTTTATAATATTTCATAGCATTTAATGCACTCAAACACTCTAGATACCATGGCAACAAAAAGGAATTTTCCAAGAATTTGGTTTAGGTGGTGGTGGTGGGTGCTTTGCGTTGTGCGGTGTCAACAATTCTTTTAACAACTGCTTCTCCTAAACCACCGGGCCATTCAGAACCAAAATGTGCTAGTATATTTCTTGGGAGATCCTCTTTAAGATATTTCACAGAATTTGATTCACTCAAAAACCCTCGATACCATGGCAACAAAATGGAATTTTCCAAGAATTTTTCTACAACTCTTCTCCTCTGAAACCGCTGGTCAGATTTTGAAATAATTTCACAGAAATGTTCCTTGGGTGACCCTTTTCAAAAGTTGTTCGTAAAATTTTGATTTGTCAAAAACATGTCCGTGGTGGTAGGGGGCACTTCGCATTTTTTAAAAATCGTCTCCTCTGAACCCGATCATATTTTTCTGTGAGATTATTTTGAAATCTGACCAGCGGTTTCTGAGAAGAAGAATTTTCAAGAATTTCTTCATTTCTGTAGTAGACTCCATTCACCAGAGCTATGTTTCTTGACGGATCAAAATTTTGCGAACACATTTTGAAAAGGGTCACCCAAGTAATATCTCTGTAGATTTTTTTCAAGATCTGACCAGCCATTCCAAAGAAGAAGTTTCAAGAATTTCTTCATTTCTGCATGGTATCGTGCAAGTAGCTCCCATTCACCAGAGCCATGTTTCTTGACGGATCAAAATTTCGCAAACATTTTTTGAAAACGGTCACCCTAAGAACATTCCTGTGAAATTATTTAAAAATCTGACCGGGAGTTTCAGAGATGAAGAATTTTTAATAATTTCTTCATTTCTGTATATTGCAAGTAGCCCCCATTCACCAGAGCCATATGTCTTGACGGATCAAAATTTCCCAAACACTTTTTGAAAAGAGTCACCCAAGGAACATCTCTGTGAAATTATTTCAAAATCTGATCAGCCGTTTCAGATGAGAAGATTTTTACAGAATTTGTTAGAAAATTCCCTTTGGTTGCCATGGAAACCAGAGCTTTTGATGGAATCAAATTCTGTGAAAAAATGTTTAAAGAGGATCTCCCAAGGAACATTCCTTCCAGGTTTGGGCCAAATTGCCTCAGCGGTTTAGGAGGAGTTGACGTTTAAAGAATCGTTGACGACGGACGACGCATGACGGACGACTGACAACCTAAAAGCTCCCCTTTAGCACGTTATGCTCATGTGAGCAAAAAAGCAGTTTTGGCAAAAATTCTAGATTTTATTCGTCGATAGTGATGATACCTTATATAATATCATTACTAGGGTTATCATTCACGGTGAAACCCCAGTAATTCACTAATTAGAATATACTGAAGTTATATACTTTTTTTTCTTTTTACATGTATACAGTTGGTGCCGGATCAGCTGGCTCCGTGGTGGCTGCAAGGTTGTCCGAAGACCCAAATGTAACTGTTCTATTGCTAGAAGCTGGCGAAGACGACAGCGGAAATATCAAATTGTCTACACCCCAGTTTTCAAATCTTCCCCAGAAATCCCAAGTTGATTGGATGTTCCATACCGTGCCACAGAAATATTCGAGCCGAGCTTTTGAAGAAAATGTAAAATTGAGACACAGTTTGTTATCTTCTTCAATTAAAAATTTTGCAATAATGATGAGTACTGTTGTTGATGATGATGGTGACGACTACTACGGTGATGAGCATGAAGGCCATATGAAAGGGGAAAAATATTTATGAGCCACACTCTGACAAAGGCGTTTAATGCACCGACATGATTAATTTAAGAAATAATCTTCTTCCTATCGTAGTTTATCGTTCAATAAACCACAGTTGTGAGTTATGAGGCACAATAAATAATCCACGAGGGCGATAGCGAAAAAGTGGGTTTCTACTAAATGCTTCCTAGTAAGGGTATATATAGGTGGCTGTGGTCAAGCATTGATGGGAAGGGGATAAGACCCCGCCTTCTGATCAATACAAATCGTCGATGTTTGAAAGGTGCTTCACGTTTGCGCTAAAATATGCAAATCGACATTGTTTTCTCATTAACGATTTCATCTTATGGTCTAAAGAGACCTTTATTCAAACATGATTCATTAACAAAAAAACAACAAACAATCTTCCGAAACATTGAAGAATGTCGACGCTCATTTTACGCTTAAAACGAAAATTAATGTATTGCTGGAGAACGATCAATACGAATGTTTCTCCATTCTTAAATTTTATTGAAATTCTTATTTCAACCATATGCAGACCAATTTAAAAAAAGACTACTTTCAGAACTGTTTTTATCATTTCTCTTCATATTATACAACAAACGAATCTAAATACATGTATTCATATCACAATGCCTCTAACGCCGTCTATCTTTTTTTTATAAGATATTTCTTGTTTGTTCTTGTACGTATATTACTGTATTATAGTATATATATCTTTAAAATTTAATTTGTATGACAAATAGATCGAATACTATTTAAAATTTAAAAAAAAAGGTAATTTAGAGAAAGCAGTCATTTGATGACTTTGCCTTGTTTACTCAACTCAGTCCACATTATTGGTTACAATTTTTGAAAAATTTGCAGGGGTTAATTCATACAATGAGCGCTGAAACTTTATCTGATACGGCTTGATTCTAAACTATCTCTTTTGAAAAGTGGTACCGCCTTTATTTCACTTTTTGTTCAATTTACCATGTCCTCGTAATGATGCGTGGTGGAAAATAAGCAAAATCACTGCCAGTATAGCAAGTCAGACCCTTGTGGACCTCTAGTTTTAAAGCAATGACACTAATGAACATTGACCAATTTTTGTAGAGAGGATTTTGGCCTCGTGGCAAATGTCTTGGCGGAAGTAGTAGTATCAATGGAATGGTTGTCACTAGAGGGAGTCCATATGACTTTGACGACTGGGCGGAGAATGGTTGTGAGGGATGGAGCTATAAAGATATACTCCCATATTTTCTCAAATCTGAGGACATTCATATGCCAGACCTGGATAATTCAGGTACGATTATTTCTAATTAGAAGGGATTAACTTCTTGCTGATGGTACCATATCATATAGTTAAACATGTACATACATTTGTATGTGTGCACAATTTTATAGCGTATATTTTTTTTTTGCTTTTGAAAATACATTTACATTACGATCGTATGTTTTGAACCACTGTCGTATTAACGTCCATTCATCCTGGTATTGATCCACTGTGCTGGTCTTTATTCATCTTTTTTTTCATCCAATTCTGAATCTAAAGCAAAATTTGGAAAATTGTTAACTGGCTAAACCATTTGCTTAAGCCAGTCGTAGATTGCTTTATTTTCAAATAAAAAAAAAAAGGGTGGCTTGAGAATTTGAACAAGAATGTTACTAAGAATGGCTAGTGAACACGTGAACACGGACCCTGGTCATCCACTTTAATTTTAGGCTTAACTGTTGCTATTTATGATAATAATGAGAGGATAAGCAGATAAGGTATCCGTTAACTCTTTACCAAAGGACAGAATTTTAGGTTTGTGCAAATTGAAAGCACTTGCAGACGACAGAATAAACGTTACTACAAAAATTGAGGTTATTCCCGGCAGGTAGAAAACATTGTGGGAAAAGAAGAAAATGCTGGTCACCAGCATTTTCTCCTTTTCCCACACTTTTTTAAAAAAGTTCTATTTCAGGGTCGTAAAAAATAGGGATTGTTTGGTAAAGGGTTAGATATATGAATAAGCGTCAAACAATATTTACTAGAGTAGATTTGGTAGTCGAATAGTTCATTCTACCAAAGTGTCATAAAAAAAACCACACTTGTCTGCGCATATTCATCGAAGATTCGACCTATCTTATATGACGCATCACTCTTCCCGATATCGGGGAGACTGTAAAAAAAGAGCGCTTTAAAGTAGCATTGGAGAAAATTGCTTTTATCAATACGTTTGAGGAAAAATCAGGCCTGTTTTAGCTCCAGATTTCTCTAAACTGCTGATCATAGCTGAGTGAATCGCATCAGGTAGCGTTTTATTGAATAAACATTTATTTTAGTTTGAAATTCAAAGTAACAGTTGTTGCAGGCCGGTCCGATCACCGTTTTGTGTTTATCTCGGAGATAAATTTGAAATTGTAATTTCTCATTAAAGCTTCAGTAAAGCCCAAAAATATGTAATTTTCATGGTTTATAATTTGAAAATATAAGAGATTACCATTCACAACAACGATGTATAAGATCGGAGGAAATCCGAACGTGTTAATTACTGTACTGGTTGTCATATAGAACTAGGTCTCCGAGAACGTCACGTGATAACATTGCATCTCATTAGTGTTATGACGTAGTACACCGGACTACTGTTTACAGTTTCAATATTATGTTATCTGAGAACAAGAGAAAAAGAAGACGCAAGAGCGTCAAAGGTCGCCCGGAAATGATTTTTTTTCCATTATTAAACAAATATGCAGACAACAGAATATATCCGACTTCAATTTTTTCAGTTATTTTTCATTTGAGAAAAAAATAGATATTGTTTTCCAATAAAATTGAAATGACCTACAATGTCATATAACCAACTGTCAAAATAAAGTATGGGTTTTCGCGCTGGAAAACGTTCAAATGCCCGATTTACATTTTATGCTACTTTTATGCCTATTTTCAATTTTACCAGCTGAAATAACTGCATAATGAAAAAAAGAATGCTACAAATACATTTTTTCAACCATGATTACAAAAATATTGTATTTCGTTTATAACTGGAGATATACCTTATAATTGGTCAATGAGTACAAATAAAATAAACGCATTTGAAACCATACGTGGTTACCAAACTTGGGAAAAAAGTTTCAGTTTATTTAACTTATAACTTATAACTTAACACATAATCTTTATTTTGGCATAAAATACAACATATTTATAGCCAATACAAAATACAGTTTAAGAAGATATGCACGAGATTAGAAAAGACAAAAATGCATGTATATCAGTATAATTTGGAAAAAATAAGTGTGTGTCGGCATTACATGAAATACTTTGCACATATTTTCCGAAGGAATAATGGAAAAGAAAAATACAAATTACGTTGATTACGCTGAAAAACCAAAAACATTTGACATACAAGAATTCATACATTACCAAAACTATCTACTGCTGAACATGCCTTAAAATGGTATTCCAAACCTTGTGCATCAGGATCAGACAGTACGCAGTGTGCAGTCTGATCGCTAATTAACAAAGTCTGAAAAATTAACGGTTCGAACTACTCCATCTTCAGCTTTTCTTTCCTAAAATGTTTTCATTTACATAAATACAAGGAAAGTCTGATAACGTTTCGAACTACTGAATTTTTTTTTTTTTTTTTAAATTCATGTACATTAATTTGATACAATTAAACAAATGCGAAAGATATGAACATATACATGTATACTGATAAATGCTACCAAATTCTGTTGAAGTTTTCGGGACAGTGTAGGTCAAGATAAGTCTTACCAGAATTGCAGCCTGGTCTTAGATCTATACAGTCCAATACACTGATCAACATGCTTAACTACGTACATGTACATGTATATGTATTCATATATATCCTGACAAAATAAGTAATAATTACAGATATTGCTAAACATGTAAGCTGGCAGGTAAGCTAATAAATGTAACCAAAGCCGGTCAGTGAAATATCTGAGGACGGTGTAGATCAAGATCAGACTTAACCAAATTGCTGTCTGGTCCTAGATTCACGCAGTCTAATGCATGTAAACTGATAAATGTAACCAAAGCCGGTCAGTGAAATATCTGAAGACGTTGTAGACCAAGATCAGACTTACCAAAATTGCAGTCTGATCCGAGATTCATGCAGTCTAGTGTATGTTAACTGATATTTAAATCAATTCATTATCCAGTTTAAAACTCAATCTGGACTTTAAGACCTGTTCTGGGTACATTATATTGTACTTGTTCGAACTTGGTAAATTTTCTATTTCCCCTTCCGAGATTACCTGCTTAAAGAAGAATATATTGCTACAAATATATATACAGCTGTATACTTTTTTGACGGTAAAAACTTTATTTTTCAATAATCCTTTAGATATACCCTATAAAAGATATATGAGTACAAATACACACGTTTGAAATCATACATAGTTACTTTATATAGCAACAAATATATAATATATTTCCATTGCATACTTTCTTTTCCATGCACCAGTCCCGCACAAAGGAAATTTTTAATGTGTTAACATTTGTATTTATAAGCATAAAGAAATTCCAATAAATTTCTTCAATTAACTACCCTTAAGAAAATACATTAAAGACGTGTAACATTTTGGGTACAATCTGGGAATACCTGCATAAAAAAATAATCACCACTAAGTGCATTTTTTTCAGCCGTACAAAAAATAATTTTTGGTTTTTACTTGTACATGGACCTTTAATAGGTTGAAAAAAAAAAATGTTTCAAATCATTATTGTTATTCTATTCAATAACACAGACATAATGTATTTTCACTGCGTACTTTCTTTTCCATTGCGCCCATTGCGCTCTTTAGGCCTATCGGTAAACAGTATGCATTTCCATTGGTTCCTAAGATCATGTGACTGGACGAGTTCATTCGCGTAAAACATAGATGCATTCTGCACCAGAACATTAATTGTTTCATAAAACATTGTGCACCAGACCGTTAATAATTCTTTCATGATTCTTTATTAGGTTCAAAACAAGTCAACAGCTTCAAAAAAAAAAGGTGATAAAAACCCCACACAACAATTTCACAAACATTCACACCTATTTTACCAATATAAACCTGGCGAATATGATGAAAAATTTCAACCGGAAGTACCTACACTCTCCATGAACATCTCTTCTGAACTATATTAAATATAAGGTCGCCGGCTTCTGCCGGGCGACCAATAAGATCGGTCATTCTGAACCTGTTTTCTTATTTCAATATAATAAACTCCTCTTGTACTGATGTTAAAAAAAAAATCGACGATCAGCCTCTATCGTCGTTTCTATTACCATGTCGATAAACTCAGTTTTTGTGGTATTTGTCGAAAACAATACCACTATGAGTTCAAGATTGAGTTTGATAACCATGTATCTTATTTTGTGCAAAGCCGAAGGAAATAAACCCAGTTAAACTCATTTTTTCTCAGGAAAATGAGTTTTCCGGTAGCACTCAGATATGTTTCAAGCCTAGAATCAATCTCCGAGTAGAGTTGTCGTTTTTTACTCTCGTCATACATCACTCCAATGGGCTAAAATCACAAGAATCTTGTCAAACCGAGGAAAGCATGTTTTGTTACTGTTTAACTGTTTCATAATAAAGTAGAAAAAGGAATACATTATAGGTGCATTCAAACTGATGAATTTACCTGTAAAGAGTATACAATGGAACTATTTTTTTTTATTTTTCAAACTTCATTGCTGATCATAATCTTTGGCCAATTAAAAAAAAAAATGACTGCGCCCATGAATAATGACAATTTAAATGAAGTTGAACAGTCCTACATGTACGACAAGAAATAAGAGAGATTGAGAGTCTGTAAAGGCATCTGTTCCCGTCTGTTCTGGTTTCTAGACTGAAAATAAATGCCTGTTTGGTTTAGCTAGCGATTTGAGGATTAAGCTAAACAGATGACGAATAGCGTATTTCTTTTCAGCTTACCACAACAAAGGGGGTGCAATCCCAGTAACTACTACTGTAATAAGTTCCATACAGGACTTGTTTATCACTGCGGGTAAAGAACTCGGATACGAGGAGGTGGATTATAATGGGAAAAATATGATCGGTATGGCCGACTGAAAACCTGTCAAAGTCTGACTGTGTGTGTTGTCTGTCTATCTATCTACTTGCCTGCCTGACTGTTCGTCCGTTCGTCCGTCTGCCTGCTTTCTTGCCTGCTTGATAGTCTATCTGTATTTAGAATTAATGTATCTATTATTTTTCGCATAAAACAGTTTCAAATATTCAACCCATAACACATGTTTATTATCCCTTTATCAAACGACAAAAAAGAAGTGGTCATTGGACAATATAGTTAGAAAACAGTATTTTCCCCTGTTCTATCATGCCTTTTTTTTTTTTTTTTTTTTATTACCTCTTTAGAATTTATTGTCTTAGATGCTCCCAAGTAGAAAAAAAATCTGAAGCTGGTCACATTGTAATAAGTTAAAATTAAACACACATACCTTGTACGAAGCCATCTGATATTTTGACGTCCCCGCGAAAGAAGGCTGGAACTAGGAGGAGAACTAGCATTTTTTTCTTTTTCCATTATAACTTATAATCTTTCAAAGACAACTCTCAAATTTTTGGGCCGCATTTGATTTTCGTCTGCGACTTCTTTCATTTCGGACAAGTTTCGAGAGTTTTTATTTTCTTCTGGCAATGAGTTCAGAGCAAGTATGTCTAACATTTTGAGGTAAACTCTATCTGTTGATACCAATAAGTTGTCTTGGTGGATTTGATGTATGCTAAAGCTACAGTAAAACGCAATTTATCATCGTCATCATCATCATCATCATAACAAATTCGCTGTCGTGATTGTTCTGACTCATATTATTGATTCAATTTAGGCGTTTCGAATATACAATCCAGTATAACTACAAATGGTTTAAGAGCGAGCACATCCCGCATGTACTTACGGCCAGCCATGGATAGATCCAATCTTCATATATCGATAAATTCTCTAGTACAAAAGGTTTGTTAAATAGAGGATAATCGACTGGTTATTTTTGATATGAAGAATATCTCACAAGGATGCGTTGTTAGGCGTTGAAAAAACGAGTGTGCAGCACGAGTTTTTTTAACGCCTTACGACGCATCCGAGTGATATATTTTTCATATCAAAAATAACCAGTTGATTATTCTATTTATTATATACCTTATTAACATCATTATTTGTAATTTTGCGTTTGAAAGTCGAAAAAAATGTAGCCGAAAAAAAAAGTAGTTCCCAAATTACGTCAGGAAGTGAAAATGAAAGTTGATAACGTCACTCGTGATGATATCAAAATTTATTACACTGGGAAATTCCACGATTTCACTGCTAGGTATGTAATAAACAATTATTTCAATTTCTCTTATTTAAAATTCTATTTAATGGTAATGATGTCTTACACCGTTTTCAATTCTGTTTCTTTCTGCGACATCATACCAACCCATTAGGCAAGATATCGTACTTTTACGCTTTAAAGCTTTATTTGAAACGATGAGCATGGTAAACGCCATGAAGAACATACATGTATTTCGAAGTAAGCCCTTTGATATCATAATGAGGTCGGAAGTATTTTGCCTAACCCATTACCCCATAAGGCATTTCTAATTGACCCTACATAACAGCAAGGATAAAGCCGTTTCTGATTTGTATATGACCCTTTTGATAGTGTAGAAAACATTGTGGCAAAAGGTGAAATTGCTCGTCACGAGCAATTTCACCTTTTGCCACAATGTTTTCCAAAGGCTCCTACAAGTAATGCGTGGAAATGAGTATCTATGGAGTAAAGGGTTAAAGGCAAACTTATAGGCACAATCGGCCCAAACTACACTAAAGCCCGATGATAAAAGGCTAAGGGTCCATATTCACAAACCAATATTCACGATATTCGTGTATCTGTGGGCAAGACACTTCAGAGTCCTAGCCTGTTGGGGAAACTCGAAAACTATGGATGAATATGTGAGCTGCTGCCGTTGAATGCCGTCAACATTGTTGAAAGTGGCACTCCATTTAACCAATTAGCAGACTGAAAACCGAAACTTTCCGGTTATTTATCCCCAATGGTCTAGTATTTCTTTTGAGCTTTCCAGTGGTTACTAACAATACGTTTGTAAAGTAAAAAATACACAACCTATTATTTATTTTAGATTAGAATAATATATTACCTACTATCCCAAGTTTTGTTTTATCAGGTTTTGTTTCAAAATGAGAAAGCAACAGGTGTAAAGATGACTAAAGAAGGCGTCGACTTTGAAATCAAAGCCAGAAAGGAGGTCATTCTTTCTGCCGGAAGTGTACAGTCTCCTCAGTTACTGATGCTCTCTGGGGTTGGGCCGAAGGAACATTTGGAATCCCTCGGAGTAAGTATAAGGAGGAGTGTTCTGATTAAATAAGCTCAACGGTTTCAAAGTGTTCTGTATTGTTTTTGCGCTTGATTAACTTTTCTCATCAGTCTACTACAGTTCAAATTATACGATATAGTTGGTACATTCAAAGTCCAGAGTTTGGCGACCACAGGTGTATTAATAATGTAATGGTCTATCATATGGTCAATACAGAAAAAAATGGACAATGATTACATGAATTTAAGGAAACACGTGCGATCAGATTGGAATCATGCGCTTGCAACAACCTATCAACAATAATGTCTAGTGCAAAATGAAGGACTGTTATAACTGCATATGCACAAGCAGGGCCTTAAACTGAACTGACAGAAAGCCATAAATGAAACGATTCAGATACTCAAAAAAAAAGGAAATCCTGTAGCTATTTGATTAGTCTTTTTTTAAGCTTTATTTACCACGTCAATAGGGGTCGTGGTCCCCCAGCATACCTTACATAATCTGTTAGTAGATAGTGTTAGTTTTATTTTTAAACATATAAACATATTTACCAACATTTAAACATAAAAACTTCACGTTAAGCAAGCTATCATATACTTTGGTTAGTCGCATATCACGTACATTAATTTCGGCTGTTAATGTTCTTCTTTGGCCAGTTTTATTTAAGATGCAGCTGAAAGAATCCTCATGTTTCGAACGATAACTATATCTTCTCTTTCGAACCTAAGTCAGAACAACTGCACTGACTCCAAGAGATGAATCGTCAAAGCGCTAAATGGATTGAGTGAACCTTATCAATCCAAAAGATCAAACATTCTAGCTAAAATGGTGTTTACGCTAAACTATTACAAAAAAAGGCGGCAAACTTGGATCAATGATCTGAGCACTCCATTCGGTAAGGGGATCAACAGACAACCTGGCCTATATCCACTCTTTCTGAACTACCCTTACCGAATATACACGGTACAAGCTTACGAATACAGTGTGATGCTGAAACACTCCATAACGAAGGACTAGACTCATTTCCATTATATTTAATCATGCACAAAGGGAGTTAGAGTGTTGATCATAATGATGCAAAGAGGGTAAGTCAGTCAGTTTCCCTGATTCATCACCATAACTGGACTGACTCCAAGAGATGAATCGTCAAAGCGCTAAATGGATTGAGTGAACCTTATCAATCCAAAAGATCAAACATTCTAGCTAAAATGGTGTTTACGCTAAACTATTACAAAAAAAGGCGGCAAACTTGGATCAATGATCTGAGCACTCCATTCGGTAAGGGGATCAACAGACAACCTGGCCTATATCCACTCTTTCTGAACTACCCTTACCGAATATAAACGGTACAAGCTTACGAATACAGTGTGATGCTGAAACACTCCATAACGAAGGACTAGACTCATTTCCATTATATTTAATCATGCACAAAGGGAGTTAGAGTGTTGATTAGCTCTGGTTAGAAATTTATTAAGTTTTCAACTTTGATATCCCCTGCCTTGTCTAGAAATCTTAACGTAGAAATAACTCCTTTGAAATTGAATAGGTCGCTAAATCGAAGTAGTTGATACACTATACCATCCTCGGATACCCCGGGGTCTCCCTATTTGCTACGCTACATCGACCCTGGGACAATTGACTAATAAAACTTTGAATCAGCCGCCGAAAATCGATACGAAACGTCATGGCGTACAGTCCACTCAACCATCACAAAATGATGATGGAACCAATGAAAAGCCAGCATTCGGCCAGCGGTAAAGCGAGGGAAATTCAATTAATTGTCCCATGGGTCGATGTAGCGTAGCAAATAGGGAGACCCCGGGGTATCCGAGGATGACACTATACTGGCAATTGACCTTTCTGTAAACGCGAGTTTGGCACGCCCCCTTTAGTAATGCGGTATCTCGGTTATCAAGCCTGACAAGCTTACCAGAAAATGGCGTCGAATACAAAGAGAAAGAACGTTTATTTCAGTTTTATTCTAACTTTTTTTCGCTCTAGGTTCAACATTTCACAGATTTTAATTGATCAATAACACAATTGTTGTTTTGATAATTGATTTGATACGATCAAATTATCTCATGTTTATTTTACGCAGTAAAATTTGCTCTAAAACTGTTACGCAAGGGAACAACAACAACGTAAATTCAAGAAGATTGATATGGACAATTGTCAATTGAGATTCATAAATTGCATTATGTATTGTTTCGAATTGTGTTTAAATGTTTGATTATTGAAATGTTCATGTTTGTATATCATTGACTTCTATGATCAAAGATTCCATATTTCAGCCTTCAGACGCTGAGAAATTAGGCCTTACAAAAGTATTTCTTAGCCCGAGGCATGTCATAATTAACGCTGAAATGTAAAATTCCGCGGGCATTAGAAACCCATTGATAACAGGAAAAATCCATAAAACCGTCTTTGATAAAAGATTTAATGGTTTATTCATTTGATTACGGTCGCGACTATTTCATTTTTGTTTGATTGTTAGTCAAAACAACCGGAGGTTAATGCCTTATGTCTTGACACCGACAAACGATGATACTTTTAGCACCTTTTTGACACGAGTAAAGTCGCTCATCTCTTATCGACGAAAGCGATCTCATTGGCCAAACTGCTCGATTTCTTTGTAACGAGAAATTTGATTGGATCCGATGTAAGACGGAAAAAACTTGCTTAAATTGTGCATGTTCGCAATGTAGGGTCATAAACTACTTGCGAACTTGTACGGACAGAAAATAAAGGTTTAGTTCTTACATCGGATCTTCTCTGCTTTGTTTAGAAATCCCACCAGCAAGACCGACTGTTAAACCCAGAATCCTTAGTGGTAATGAGCAACAGCGTAACATTTATAACAAATTTTGTCAGACATTTTTGTTTATATGACGCCGAATGCTGCGTTTTGATTGGCCGATAAGACTTTCGGCAGAAAGGTCAATTCATTTGAAACTTCTTGCAAATACCAAGCAGGCTTTGGCTTACACATAAATTACGAACCATAATATAACAATAGCAACATCTGTAAAAAAAAAAAACCAAGTTGACGATAAACTAACCAAGTACGTAGTAGAAATTTAAGTACTGTCCCACTTTGAATGTCTTTACAGATTGATGTAATATCGGACTTACCCGTTGGCAATAACCTACAAGACCATATCTATGTGATCGTCTCGACCCATATCAACACGACAGATTTGATGTATCCGTCAAATGTACTGTCAACTGGCAGTATATTGAATTATCTGATAAACGGTAAAGGTAGGCATAGCATACATTTACATATCCCGGTTTAGTTACTACTCAACCGGCTCACCGCCTTTTCACATCGCAGACTAACACTATGGTCACAATGTGAAACTGCCGCCTGCCGATTTTTCGACATCGGTAGATTCTTAAAATTACATGCCGCCGGCCGATTTTGAGAGTGGTCATATATAACTGCCAGTTAAAGGCCGCCTGGCGGGTTCCGGGCGGCGGCAGTCAGTTTCTTAAGTTCGAGGGGTGTGGGGTGTCATCAGGGTGTCGGCCGGTGGCAGTTAGGCGACAGGCCGGCAGCCGTCAGATTTTGCCTGCCAACGGCCGGCGACCTGGCGGACACCGACCATCTACACCTGACACCGGCCGGCGATCGGGCGTTCGAACTGCCACTGCCAGGCGCCCGCCCGATAATCTGGCAGCGTCAGGCTGGTTTACGGTGGATACATAAAGCTATATTGCTCTCGTATCACTACAAAGTGTTCAATATCATTATCAACCACAAGATAAATAGATCTAATTTTTTCCTTCCACCAAGTTGCCCTCTAAAGGCAAGGGGCATGACAAAGCGCCAGCACCGTTCGAAGCGCAAGAGACCAGAGCCCAACCCAGCAATACGCAAGTCTCTGAGTCGCTATGGTGCTGTTAGAATCGCCATGACGACAATTTTTTATTGAGAATAACCTCAGATTTATATTCAGGAACCCTGGAGTCTGCATTCGGCATATCGCCATCCTGCCACCTACCAACACCGCCAGTCGATTTCAATCTGCTTTTCAATCTCCGCCCTGCCGCCGGCAGATATTTTGAAATCGCACGGTGGCCTATCGGTAGCATGAAGGTAGCAGGCCGGATGCTGGAGAGTGGCAGTTAGTCGCTACCGATCGCCGGCCGAAGATTGAAGGCCTTCGAACCCCGTGACGACCGAGTAAAAATCGCGCTGCAGCCCGTCTGCCGCTTGACAGCCACCGTGCGACTACGAAATGCGCCCGCCCGGCGCCCTGACGACAGGCACAATTATTGGAAAAAATCGGCCGGTGGCAGACAGAATTTTCATTTTTCTTAACACTTCAGCGGCGTCCTGGTGCCTGCCGCCTGCCGATTGTGCCTGCCGCCGAGCTGCCATCGAGCTGCCACCGGCCGAATTTGAGTGAAAACTGGCAGTTACCATGCCGGCAGGCGGCATTTACTGATTTGTGACCGTACTATAAACGAAAACTTGTATATATGTTTTCATACCGTAATACTACATCAAGAAAACTGATTGTTGAGGAACGAGAGAAGAAATCAGCTTCCACGCAATGCTTACATCGCTATCGGCGGCCATTTCGACCTAGGTCACGGAAGGAGCCCTGGAAAAGCTTAACCAAAATTCGACCACTTATAGAAAATATACTTATTGGTAAAAACGAGGGTGTATAATAATGCCTTTGCCACTAGATTCAAGCCAAGGTATTTAAAAACATTTAATTAAAAATACAGTATAACAGTTTAAATCTTTACAAGTTTTAGAATCTAGAATTGGTTTTAAATGGCTTGATCTTTTGCCTTACACTGGGGACACTTGACGCTACATGTATCGCCCCTTTTCAGTATTTTTGTTGGACTACAGTGCAAAAGGTGCCACACTGTCTCAAATTTATATACAATTAAAATGAACGTTTCTTTCTTGCAAGCCAGGGTTTGGTCTTTTACGGCATAAAATGCATTTATTTTTGTCTTCAACGTCATCCCCTTAATCAGAGAAATCTTCAGTTTCATGTGTTTTGCCTTTTTAGCTCACCTGAGCACGAAATGAGTCAGCCATTGTAATCACTCAATCGGCGTCCTTCGTCCCTCCGTCCGTTCACATTTTTTTTTGTTTACACTCTAGCATCTACAAGTATTAACCAATCAGCACTGAACTCGGTCAAAAAATATATGACCATAAGATCTTGAATGAGTTTGATTATGGATCAAAGCATACAAATATAACTGGAATTAGTTGCCCTTTATTTAGAAAAAATGCTATTTTTGACTTTGTTTACACTCTAGCATCTACAAATATCAAACAATCAACACCAGACTCGGTCAAAATTTATATGACTAAGATTTCGGACTAGTTCTATTATGGGTCTAATCGGACCAGAATGAATGCACTTTTTTGCCCTTGAATTAGAAAAATTGCTATATTTGCATTTGTTTACACTCTAGCATTTACAATTTTTGACCATTCAGCGATGAACATGTCCAATATGTATACATGTATCACTATAAGATCTTGGATGAGTTCGATTATGGCTTCAATCGGATTAAAACGACTGTAGTTGTTTGCCCTTGAATTAGAAAAATAGCTATATTTGACTTTGTTTACGCTCTAGTATCTACAATTATTGACCATACTCAATTTTGGTCAAAATATATATTATCATAAGATCTCGAATGACTTTGATTCTGGGCTTAATTGGACCGGAATAACTGAAGTATTTGCCCATGAATTAGACAAATTGCTATTTTTGACTTTGTTTACACTCTAGCATCTATAAAATCAATCAGCATCAAATTTGGTCGAAATATATATGACTTTAAGATCTCGAATGACATCGATTATGGGTCTTATTAGACCAGGACGACTAGAATTATTTGCCCTTGAATGAGAAAATTCTTTAGAATGGTTCTTAGTCCGGAGCATAACTTTGTGCATTTCTGCTCGTGTGGAATATTACTTTGTCATCTCCAGCCTGAACATCTTCAGATTTGATATGTATGATTGTTGAAAAAATATGGAATGCGCTGCACAAGAAGTATAACTCTTCCTTCCATGAATTTTGAGTTATTCCCCTTTGACCTACATTTTATAGCATTTCTTGCTTGTCCGGACCAAAACTTTGTGATCTTAGGTAAGAATGACTTAAAATTTGGTATGCTTATTTGTTGCATTATTTGAGAATTCAGTGCTCAAGAATTGTAAATCTATCTCGTCTTTGAGTTATTTCCCTTTGAATGTCATTATTACAGCATGTAGTGCCTATCCGGAATATAACTGTCGTCTCAAGTCAGAACGACTTCATACTTTGTATGTTTGTTGCAATATTACAGAGTACCGTACGCAAGAAAATAACTGTACCGATCGGGTTTTGAGTAATTCCACTTCCAGCTTCATTTTTACAGTATTTCTTGATTGTATGAAACGGAACTCTGAAGTCTCAAGTTAAATTGCGACAATTTGCTGCTCTTCTTTCATTATCATTTGGACTTGAACCTTGATATTAAGAACTATCTTTATTTAAGACCTTTACTGCATAGCACTAAGGCGGGCGATATAGGACCATCATGGTCCACTTGTTTCCTTTTGTAGGAAGAAATACTAGAGGGACCGGGAACCTGAGAATCCTAGTTTCATGTCTAGTTAAGAACAACCTTTTTCTGTCAATTTTGGCTGATTCGTGTTAGCAGCGTTCTTGTCAGTATGTTTCAATGATTTTATTGACTAGTTCATCATTTTTGATAGCTTTGCCAACAATTCTGATAATTGTGTTTCTTCGTTTCTTTGCAGCCTCAACATTCTGAAGTATTTCATCTCCACTCTTCGGCAAAAAAGCTTTCAACAGCTGTGTTAGGTGTTCTTTGTTAAGATGCAAAAGGCAGATTTGATAATCCTTCCTAAAAGAAATACTTGGATGATCAGTTATGACATCTGGGTACAGACCAGACTTTTTGAATACTGCTTGAATGTTACTTGCAATAAGGGTGGAGATATAAACTTCATAATCCAATTCACAAACACCGTTCTGAGAAACACTAACTTTCCTCCGGTCTCACGCATATAGTGGTGGTGGCAAGCAGAGTTCCAGGCATTTTCAAAAGGTCCAAAGCAGCTCACATCCAGTGGCTGTAACAGATGACTACAGTTTAGTGGTAGAAACGAATATAACAATATTTTTACTCATAGCCTACTGAGTTAAATCTGAAGATGCATGGTTTTCATGTCCATCATATAATACCAATACAAGGGCTTCTTCAGTTCGGGGAGGTAAGGCTTTGGTCAAATGAGTTTGCATGTACGTGGTGAAAATGTGGGTACTGAACCATCCTGAATCTGAGACAGTTCCATCAGCTCCTGGAGTTGCTCCCTCTGATAAAGCATCCATTATCCTGTTACCAGGAAATACAAAAAAAAAAAAAAAAAATTGAAGGGACCTTCTGACCTATTTCATTCGTATATCCTATCAGTGTTGTCATTTTTAACTTTCCAGATGTCACAGTTCGAGCCTTATGATGGCTAGAATATAGCATTTTTGGAGGATTATGTTCAGTTAGAGACTTTTTTCAGCAATATTTAATATTAAATGGGATTTTTCTTTCAAATTCTTAAAAGTTAAATTTTTCTCAAGATCTTTAAAGAAGTTGTTCACTACCTCCATACTTGCACACTTTGCTCCAGCAATTTCCAAGCTACGTGGCATTTTTAACATCAATTCTGGCCGTCTTTGTAGAAAACTGTAAAGCCATCTATCTGTAGGTAATACTGAATTTTCTCTTAACCACATGCAAAAGCATACATTTGCCCTGGTTTTGATATGTCCTACTAAAAGAGAGTCTTGTTCCTTAATAACAATTGAATCCAATAACATTCAGGTCAACTCGTCCATGAAGCCAGTCAATCAATGTGGATTTTGGCACACCATAGGTTGCTGCTCCTTTCTCGATAGATAAATTATCCATCTTTCATTGCTATATGTGCTCTATATGCGTTTGAGAGTTGACCTGGATCATAAAAAATATGGTCTATATAGTCTCCTACAATATGATAGGTACTGAACGAGAAGAAAAGAGAACACGCTTGAAATTGGGGAAATCTATGTACATTGTGTGAGCTAGTTGAACTAATTGCGGTCGATCATAGGCTTATTTCACAATTTATGGTAAGAAGTAGTGGGAAAAAAAGTTTGTTTATTTTTCTTGAACAGTATAGATTGACAGTATGACGCCATGCCCCACTGACGAAGAATCCGCGATGCTGACAGTTTCAATTCTATCCCGATATTTCATGAACTGTGAACTTATCATCATAGAAACATTATTATTTAGTCATGAGAAAATTACACATAAAAAGAATATTGTTTTAAAAGTAAATCATGTTTTTAACCTTTCTTACCTAAATTTGTATCCAGAAAATCTTCCTTGATACTTACGCGTTCCTGTTACAAACAAACGCTGAAAGCGCAGTCCGAAATCTCGTTCGCGTAACGATATTCTGTACCTAATCCAGGGCCGACCGGTCGAACTTTGGAAGTTGTCGAAAAAAGGTTGTGCCGCGATAATCCTTGCTGTGTTGGTCAAAACGTCTGTCAATCATATCACGGTACATGTCATCAGCTACTTATTTTCTTGGCTTCAACATTGCTAGACTAGAGCTTTGCAGTGCCCTGTTCAAGAACACTGTTATATGAACAATGCCGGCAATGGGTCCCGACCATTAAGTCACCTGGTTGTAAGTTGTAATTCGCATACGGAGGGGCAAGTACGAGGGAGGGATGCAGAATGCCATATTAACTATTTAACCCTTTACCACACAACCCCGACTTTTAACGACCCCGAGAAAGAAAGTTTTTGAAAACATTGTAGGAAAAAGGAGAAAATGCTGGTTACCAGCATTTTCTCCTTTTCCCACAATGTTTTCCACCCTTCCCAGAACAAATTTCCATGTTTTAGTCACATACGTTTTGCCGTCTGCAAATGCTTTCAATTTGGACTACTCTAAAATTGTGTCGTTTGGTAAAGATTTAATGTAAGGTTTAACTCTTCACAAGACGATAAACAAATGACACCAGACGAACCGGAAGCATTTGCAGGCAACAAATTTAAGCATTGGAATTCGTCTTTCAAAAAAGTTGTAGGATTGTGAGACAAAAGATTAACCAGAAAAAAAATAGTTCTAAGCTATTTCAGACACGTTAAAACCCAAAACAAATATTTGATTTATTTGTTTAGTGGTTAACGCCGTTTTCAAAATGATTTGCGTTCTATCACAGCGGCCAGTGAACTTATCCTTGCCGATCAGGGGTTTCTTTAACTGATACTTCTCACAACATTATGCAAGCCACTGGCTCCTTTCCCATATAAACAAAAGTTTTTGTATGTGCATAAAAAGCCCGTTTCACAAAGCATGACTCATTTATATATTTCAGGTTGGTTAAGGCTGTCTGGAGCCCTGGCTAACGTGGCATTTTTCCAGTTAGATGAGGAAATGAGAAAACTTAAACCCGGCTTACCGGACATTCAGTTCCACCTCGTACCAGTGTTGACCCAAGAAATTGCTGAAGTCTGGTCACAGCTTGTAAGCTATAAACAGGAGGTAGGCCTATATCGAGATATATCTGGATTCAAATTCACCAAAAGCTGTAGTTACAGCTGATATTCCTACTTTGCGCAGAGGCCATATCTGACCATAATACGATATATCTTTTACGTATTTTTAGAATTGTCCGGTACAATTCCGGAATCGGTGGACAAAGTAGGAATCCCTGGAATTGTCTCAATTCCTACTTTGTGTGCAAAACTTATTTTAAGCCTAGAAGCAAATGTGAAAAGGCTTCGTAGTTTCAGAAGAGAATAGTTTTGCTGATCATAACAGCCAGATTAGATTCTTTTGAGACACGTTTCATCCTTAGGCTGCCGAGCGCGACTCGCTGACTTTTTGCAGTTAGTGTGGATAAAGATCAGTCTTCACGGAACGATCTACACTGCCCGATAAGGATCAGTTTTGTTTTATCTACGCGAGGCTCAAATTTGTGAAAATAACCGTTAAACTTAATGACATCGTCTACTTAATTAAATTTTGTTGGTTTTATGCCGTGAAAAATGCAATGAATATACTGCCCTCCATGTCCATCGGTCCGGAGCAATGTCATCGAAACAAACCATCCAAATTCAATTGATATCTTTGTTGTATATACCTTGTCATAAAGCAAAAATATGTGTGTGTGTGTGTGTGGTGTGGGTGTGTGTGGGTGTGGGTGTGGGTGTGTGTGTGGGGTGTGTGTGTGTGTGTGTGTGTGTGTGTGTGTGTGTGTGTTTTGTGGCGACAGCAGTATCCAGGACATAGATTGGTAACCCCTTTACCCCATAAGACATTTCTGCGGTATCTCTAATTGACCCTAAATAACAGCAAGGATGAAGCCGTTTCTTATGTGTATATGACACCTGTTGATAGTGTAGAAAACATTGTGGCAAAAGGTGAAATTGCTCATCACGAGCATTTTCACCTTTTGCCTCAATGTTTTCCAAAGGCTCCTACAAGCAATGCGTAGAAAGGAGTATCTATGGAGTAAAGGGTTACTTAGGGTATTTAAGCTCATTTAATTAAATTCATTTTACTCAAAATATTTTAATTTCTTTCATTTCACACTTACCATTTGACTTAAAATAACAAATATGTTATCTAGGTAATCGTTGTTAACACTTGAAATGTAGAAAAATAATGTTAAAATTGTGATTTAAAACGATGGATTTTACTTTTACCAGCAGATGCCCAAATTTGGAACTCTAGTCTGAAAAATTCATGTCAGGGACTCTTTACGGTAAAGTTTGGTTTCAACATATAGTCACATGGTACAATCATAACGATGATGACGAAAACCTGTTATGTGTCACTAGTACACATAATATTGACAGGTGTCCTTGAGCCATGATCATATATTTACATTTTGTTACCTTAGTATCATATATCTACTGTATTATTCTAGATTCACGAACAATTTATGGATTCCGCTGCTAGGGAAGATGGTCGCCAAGGTTACATGATTTTAATTAATGTTGCACATCCGAGAAGTAGAGGTACAATTCGCCTGAAGAACACAGATCCCTTGGAGCCTCCGTTAATTGATCCAAACTATTTTGAGAACCCGTATGACGTTGATTTGACAATCAAAGGTACAGGCAATGGCTTACACCTACTTCTTTATCAAAAGATAAAATTTCATACTAATCCAGATTGAAAGCAATTGCAGAAGACAATTGATGTGTGACTCAAGTGAAGAAATAATCTTTGGAACCGGAGGAAACAATGAGGATAAGAATGACATGCTGGCTACCAGCATTTTCGACCTTTCCAACAATGCTTTCAAAAGCTCTTTTCTCTGGGTAATTGAATCCGGGATTATTTGGTTAACACTTTACTCCATAAATACTCATTTCTACGCATTGCTTGTAGGAGCCTTTAGAAAACATTGTGGCAAAGGGTGAAATTGCTCGTCACGAGCAATTTCACCCTTAGCCACAATGTTTTCTATGCTACCAAGAGGTATCATATACACATAAGAAACAGCTTCATCCTTGCTTTTATTTAGGGTCAATTAGAGATACCATAGAAATGCCTTATGGGGTAAAGATTTAGTGATTAAGCAGACTACAAAACTCTACACCACTCCACACAAGAAATGGCTAAAATGATGGATTTGCATTTTAAATGAGAGAATCCTTTTTGGGAAAAGGTGAAAAGGCTTGTTATCAGCATTTACTCATTTTGTCCCTGAAGTTTTTCAAGATCGACATTCACAACCAGTGTCATTAAAACTCCAACGAAAAAAAAATCCCCAGGCAAGATAGTTACAACCATAAAATTTGACAAATTTGTCAGAAAAAAAGATGGAACATACATTTTGAAGACACTTCGTGTTGGGTATGTTGACTAATATGTTAAAGTGATATAATAGTTTGGGTCCTTTTGAGTAAGTGCATCATAATTTTGATAATGTCTTGCCTACGCAGGAAAGATGAAGAAAAGCCCAGTTTTGATAATTGCTGATACGTATATCTAAAAATTAAGCTTATTAATCTATTAACCCATTACCACACAATCCCTAGTTTTGACGACCCTGAGAAAGAAGCCTTCGGAAAACATTGCGGGAAAAGGAGAAAATGCTGGTAACCAGCATTTTCTCCTATTCCCACATTGCTTTCTACCCTTCACAAAACAAATTTCAAATTTTCAGTCACTTTTATGTTGACGTCTACAAATGCTTTCGATTTGGACCAGCCTAAAATACTGTCGTTTGGTAATGAGTTAAAAGAGAATTTAATGCCTAAAGTATCGACTTTGGTCAGCCTACACAGTCCGCTTTTCGCACAAGCTGACCATTGTCGATTTTTTTTGCTTTTGATAAATGAATGTCCACGGACGATTAGAAATATCTTTGAACAGTAAGTTATTAGACAGAATAGGTTTTATGATTCCAATAACTTTGTGGTGGCTTACTTCTCATTAATTATTACGGAGATTTATTAATTAACTTTAAGATATATAGAAGTTATACATGGAAACCGGTCCATGCGATACTAGTCACATTTCCGACTTCGTATAGTATACAGGTCGTGACCCCGGCTTAATACGACTTGACCTCCGATCAATAGAGTTGACCTCGTATCAATATTGGTGACCCGCGACCAATACAGAAATCATTGCACGTGATTGGTCAAAAGTTCAGTCGCGTGAGCGTCTGCGCTTACTTTTAACCAATCAAGATCAAGGATATTTCTGTATCGGTCGCAGGTCATCAATATTGATACGAGGTCAACTGTATTGATCGGAGGTCAAGTCGTAGGCCTATAAAGCCGGGATCACGATCTGTGTACTATATGAAGTAAGAAATGTGACTAGTAGACTCTATTTTCACTTCTTTTAGGTTGTCCTATTGATTCTGGGCCAACAGTTAATTAATAAAATTGTCATTAATCAAGTGATTTCGTATTGACCCAGTTACAGGTCCGAGGTCAGCCGTATTGGCCCACTGTTATCGGCCGAGGGCCAATACGGCTGACCTCGGACCTGTAACTGGGCCAATACGAAATCACTTGATTAATAACATTATAAAATAAAACCTCCTTTAGCTAGAGCAAGGTTCAATTCTTTCTGTAGGCATTAGAGAAGCAAAACGTTTTATGAGCACTAAAGTGATGAGAAATCAGGGAACGGACCCAGATGAGCCCAATCTTAGACACGCTAATTGTGAGAGAGAACATAAATATGACAGTGACGAGTATTGGGAATGCGTTGTTCGTTCTTTTGGTGTAACAGTGTATCATCCTACATCAACTTGCAGAATGGGCAAGGTTGATGATCCTACGGCAGTTGTAGACACAAAACTTAGGTATATTAAAACTTAATTATTGAAAATAACAGTATGTGGTATACTTAAGAGAGAAGTGTGTTTCCCTGTTAGGTAGATCTACATGTTTCATTGTCTAGTATGCTTAACTTTAAAGGTGACCCTTCAGATCTTGGGACGAAAATTTTTAAAAAATGCAAAAAAAATCATCCTTATACTCCCCAAGCCTTTTAATTTGCCTTCATAAAGCCCCAATAGTCAAAAACCGTCCGACAGCACGAGAAATTAGAGATTTACTACGGCCAAGGTTGACACCAAGGGGAGACACGTTCTATTTTTAGATGATCAATTCGCTCATTTATATAAAGGAATACACAGACAAAGTTTCAAATATAGGGTCCGAAGAAGACATTATGGAAAATAATTATTACATGTTTGTTATGTAACGGAATTTAAGCGTTATAAGTCACGTGCCAGTGACTTGACATTCCCAAAATGCTTTATTGATTTTTGGCGGGAAATCTAAAATTACCTTAAGAGGCTACGTAGCCTTTTAAGGGAACACCACCAAATTTTTTTTTTGTAATTTTATGAGTCTTACTTATTGAAGATTTGTACTATTTTTTCATATAAATTTTAGTGATATATATGTTTTTTAATTTGGTAAGATGAAAAAATTCTAAATACCCACCTTTAAAGGTAGATCTACGCTTTCGGGTGTTTTACAATACGTTGTTTAAGTTATTATGCATCATAATATACGCTTCACCTTCAGGCTGTTTACCATCCCTGATACAGCGATATAGAATTGCAATGTTATAACTAATTATTTTATTCCTGTAAGTTTTCCCGCAGAAAATACAAGAATGAAAAGAAATCCGCAAAGATCTACACACTGTAAAATACCGTTCCAAATATAGTATGATGACGCCATGATGACGTATCTCATATATTCATTTGTAAGTTCAAGGGTCCAACGCTGTTATTTTCGTCTGCTATTCATAAAAAGAAAGTCTTATTTATTGCTTTATTTTGCATAGATCTACTATTTTACGTATAAAATGTCAATAGTTTGCAATATTTTGCCGTTGAAAAAATGTTAAATGTTATCATATAATAAAGGAATATTATGCTGCTGTGACTTTTCTGGTGCTTGTATAAAATATTATTTCTCGCTGCGTTAGGAAATTTTGGCATCTCGCTCGATCGTCGGACTCGCACGATACCAAATTTTCTCACGGTACTCGAAGTTAACACAAGCACCAGGAAAGTCACTACACGTACAGCATGATATTCCACAAAGGGAGTCCAAGGCACATCGATCGGTAGCAACTATCTTCGGATTGATTGTTATCACTTATGAACACCATGCATGGCCAACTAGATCTATATATGTACGAACCCAAACATTACGAATTGTTTTCATGACAATAACTAACACTCGGCAGTTAAGTTAATTATTTGTATTATGAAAAACAACGCCCCGAAAATGTTTGCCATTTTCGTCCAATAAGTGGTGCAAGTTCTCAATCTCCGAACAGAGTTGTCGTTCGTTACTCTCACCATACATCTCTGCAATGGGCTAAATGACAAGAATCTTGTCAAACTGGGGGAAATTTGTTTTGTTACTGTTTACCTGTTTCATGTGTAACACTATGAAATAGACAAAGAAAATATGATTCTGGATGCATTAAAAGTCCATTCAAACTGATGAATTTACCTGTATAGAATGGGACTATTTCTTTCGAGCTTCTTCACTTAGAATTTTGCGCCAATTTTAACAAAAATGGCTGCGCCCATGAAGGATGAAAACTGATTTGACACACCGGTGGATCTAAGTTTGTAAGATTAAAAATCAATTTATCGTCCTTTAAAGGTGGCCCTTCAGATTTTGGGACGAAATTTTTACAAAAATACAAAAAAATCATCCTTATACTCCCAAAGCCTTTTAATTTTCATTCTGTTATGTATATACCCAGTTATTCCTAGCTTTGTTCATGTGTGTATCTATTTTTGAATGGTTTTCCCCTGTTGCTATTTTTAGAACTGGATTCTCTCTTGTGGAATATTGTGCTGGAAGTTTCCAGGCCTTTATACAATCTGATTACTAGAAATTATGCAACTGATTTTAACATGAATTTTCTGGAAGTTTCTTTGTTATTATAAAAGGAAAAGCTTTTACATCTCAGGGTTCACTAGTTAATACATGATTGCCAGACTACAGTGGGGATTATCTTGTGTTTGTGTCATAATTAGTGCCTGGATTACATTCAGTTTGGATTTGGATCAGACTAGACTAAAGTGAGGATTACTTTGTGTGCTTGGATTACATTCAGTTTGGATCAGGATCAGATTGGAATTAAGACTGGAATAGTTTGTCTTCTGAATTTAACGTCTAAGGTATTGTTTTGTACTATTGTAATATTGTCACTGTTTATTTGATATTTTTGTTAATAAATTCTGTTAATTGTTATCGTTTGTTGCTGGCTTCTTCTTTCTAGTTACGCCTGACTCGTAACAGAAATTGGGGGCTCGTCCGGGATTGGAAACTAGACTAACGCATTCGTTTTCCTTTTGGGATTAACCATCGATTGGAAAATAAGACTAACGCATTCGTTTACTAATCAGTAATTATAATACAATTTTGTACTTGAATCCAGCAACAAACAAACATGTCTTTTGACTTAGATAAATTTACGGCTGAACCGTCTGTGGAGTTATTGAATTTGGGTAAAAAGACTGATTTGCTTAATCTTGCGAAGCACTATAAATTGTCTGAAATAAAATCTTCAATGCGTAAACATGAAATTAAGAACATTTTGGTACAATATTTTGTTGATGAGGAGATTTTCAATGAAAATGCTCTTTCCCTGATAGTTGACGTTCAGTCAGTTTCAAGTTCGAAAGAACTTGAATTAAAACTTCAGATCAGACAGTTAGAAATAGAAAGAGAAAGGGAAAGAGAAGAAAGAGAAAGGGAAAGACAGAGAGAAGAAAGAGTAGAGAGAGAGAAGGAAATAGAAAGAGAAAGGGAAAGAGAAGAAAGAGAAAGGGAAAGACAGAGAGAAGAAAGAGTAGAGAGAGAGAAGGAAAGAGAAAGAGAAAGGGAGAGAGAAGAAAGAGAAAGGGAAAGAGAAAGGGAGAGAGAAGAAAGGGAAAGGGAAGAGAGAGAGAAGGAGAGAGAATTTCAATTAAGAATGAGGGAAATAGAAATGCAAGAAAGAGCAAATCAGCCCAAGCAAAAGATTGAATACAATTTCGATGTTACAAAACATATTAGGCTTGTTCCTCCATTTCAAGAAAAAGAAGTTGATAAATACTTCCTACACTTTGAAAAAGTTGCAGAAAACTTAAATTGGCCAAGAGAGCACTGGACTTTGCTTCTGCAAAGTGTTTTGATAGGCAAAGCTCGTGAAATTTATACACAACTAGGTGTTGAACAATGTCATCATTATGAGACTGTTAAAGAACTTATTCTCAAAGGTTATGAGCTGGTCCCAGAAGCATATAGACAAAAATTTAGAAATTGTAAAAAAGATTCTAACCAGACTCATGTTGAATTTGCTAGAAACAAAGAACAGTTATTTGATAGATGGTGCTGTTCTAAGAAAATAGACCAAAATTATGATAAACTAAGACAACTTATGTTAGTTGAAGAATTCAAACGTTGTATTCAATTTGATGTTAAGTCATTCTTAGACGAAAAACAAGTTGAAACTTTAGAAGAAGCAGCTCGTCTGGCTGATAATTACTATCTTACACATAAAGTTTCTTTTATTGCTAAAGCAAAACCTACTTCCTCACATCCCCAAAATAAATTTACGTCTGGTAATTCATCTGGCGTGCCCAGTCAATCCAATACACCCAAACCCAATTCTACTAGTGAAACCAAAAGTCAATATCCCTTATCTCGACCCACTTGTAACTATTGTAAGAAACCTGGTCACCTTGTTTCTGAATGTTTGAAATTAAAAAGGAAGTTAGAAAGTGATGAAGCCAAACCAACAGGGCTCACCACTCTTAGACCAAGGCCACAGTCTTCTATTAAAACCAATACAATTGACATAGTCACAAAACCCAAGTCTGATTCTACTATGGAGATTTTTGAACCTTTTATGTTGAATGGTTTTGTATCACTTTCAGGTGATAATTGCCCACCTACCCCTATTAAAATTTTAAGAGACACAGGAGCTTCTCAATCTCTTATTTTGGCAGATATACTGCCTTTTTCTGAGAAGACTTCTTCCGGTACTAGTGTCCTTATTCAGGGTGTAGAGTGTGGAACTGTTAATATCCCTCTCCATCATGTTAATTTGTCATCAGATTTGGTTACTGGGCCTGTGGTTATTGGTATTAAACCTTCCTTACCATTTAAAGGTGTCCATTTACTGCTAGGCAATGACTTAGCTGGAGATAAGGTTGTGGTTAATCCACTTGTAACTGACACACCAAATATAGGTCAAACAGATGACCCTATCGAGCAGGAAATTCCTGACTTGTATCCTTCTTGTGCAGTTACCCGAGCTATGGCTAAAAAGGCCATTTTGAAAAACTCAAACTCTGACATTGACTTGACGGATACTTTTATCGGTCAATATTTTAATAATGAGATTAAAAAGTCTCTTGATCCCAGTTTGTCCGATACTCAGACAGACTCGTCAATGTCTTGTCATTTACCACCACGGTCTATTGACCAAGGTCATGACACGCTGTCAAAGTCACAGCTTATCCAGGAACAGCAGACTGATCCTGAGATTTCAAAATTAATTTTTAGGGCTTTACCTGAAGATGAAATTTCACAGGTCCCAATGTGTTACTATATAAAGAATGGGATTCTTATGAGAAAATGGCGACCATTTGATGTCCCAGCTGATGATGAATGGGCTGTTTACCACCAAATTGTGGTTCCAAAGTCATATCGTCATGAAATACTAAGTATAGCCCATGAAAGTCCTATGTCAGGTCATCTAGGTATAAACAAGACCTATCACAAAATTATAACTCATTTTTATTGGCCTGGTCTCAAATCAGATGTCTCTAAATATTGTAAAACTTGCCATACATGTCAAATGGTAGGTAAACCCAACCAAACCATTCCCAAAGCTCAATTACAACCTATTCCTGCTTTTGATGAACCTTTCAGTAGGATACTTATAGATTGTGTTGGTCCTTTACCTCGAACCAAGTCAGGAAATGAGTATCTCTTAACAATTATGTGTACTTCTACACGTTTTCCTGAAGCTATTCCTTTAAGGAACATCAAAACAAAGTCAATAGTCAAAGCTCTTATAAAATTTTTCACATTTGTTGGTCTTCCAAAATCAGTTCAGTCTGATCAGGGGTCAAATTTTATGTCTGGTATATTCCAACAGGTTATGCATGAATTAGGGATCAAGCAATACAGGTCATCCGCTTATCACCCTGAAAGTCAAGGTGCTTTAGAAAGATTTCATCAGACATTAAAAAATATGATAAGGTCATATTGCTTTGACACGGAAAAAGATTGGGATGAGGGCATCCATTTGTTACTATTTGCAGCCAGAGAATCTGTACAAGAATCTCTTGGTTTCAGTCCTTTTGAATTAGTTTTTGGCCATTCTGTTCGTGGACCTTTAAAACTTTTGAAGGAGAAATTTCTCTCAAATGATGAAACACCTTTGAATTTACTACAGTATGTTTCTGACTTCAGAAATAGACTGTCTAGGGCATGTGAGGTTGCTAGGTCTAATCTTAAAACGTCTCAGGGCAAAATGAAAGCAAGATATGACAACCATGTTATTGACAGAAAATTTAAACCAGGTGACAAAGTTCTTGCTCTTTTACCAATACCTGGCAGACCTCTACAGGCAAGATATTTTGGACCCTACACTATTGACAAGAAAACAAGTGATTTAAACTATATAATTAATACTCCAGGAAGGCGTAAAAACAAACAAATGTGTCATATAAATATGTTAAAGGAATACTTTGACAGAGATAGCTCTATTTCAAAACCAATTACAGTTGTAAACACTGTCCCACAAGAATCAAATGTATCTGATCTTGAAGTAAATTCGGACTTTATTGATAAATCTGATCCTGGTCCATCTAAACTTGAGAATTCTGATATTTTGAGAAACCTCGACAACAAACTTTCTCACTTGGAACCATCACAGCAGGAAGAGCTGAAACAGTTGATACATGAATATGACCATTTATTTCCTGATATCCCCACAAGAACTGATAAAATCTATCATGATGTCATTGTGGAAGATTCTAAACCAATAAAGCAACATCCATATAGAATGAATCCTTTGAAACAGAAATACCTCCAAGATGAAGTAAAATACTTACTGGAAAATGACTTTATTGAACCTAGCCAGAGTAATTACAGTTCACCATGTATACTAGTACCCAAATCAAATGGAACTTATAGAATGTGTACTGACTATCGTAAAGTGAACTCTGTGACAAAAACAGACTCTTTTCCAATACCAAGAATTGATGACTGTATTGACAAAGTTGGAAATTCTAAATATGTCACCAAATTTGACCTGCTAAAAGGATTCTGGCAAGTTCCACTGACTGATAAAGCAAAAGAAGTATCAGCCTTTGCTACTGCAAACGGTCTGTACCAGTACAAAGTTATGCCGTTTGGGATGAAAAATTCTCCTGCAACGTTTCAGCGACTTATAAACAACGTTATATGTGGATTAGATGGCTGTGATGCATATATTGACGACGTCATCATCTACTCAGACAGTTGGAGTGACCACCTTCAAAGAATCAGGAAGTTCTTCGACAGACTCAGTAAAGCGAAACTGACTGTGAATCTTGCAAAAACTGAATTTTGTCATGCTACTGTAACATTTCTAGGACATCTTGTGGGACAGGGTCAAGTTAAACCTTTAGAAGCTAAAGTCAATGCTATCTCTGAGTTTCCTGTGCCTAAATGTAAAAGACAGCTGATGCGATTTCTTGGTATGGCTGGCTACTACAGGAAATTCTGTAAAAATTTCTCGGGTATTGCTGAACCTTTAACAAATTTACTTAAGAAAAGCACAAAGTTCAAATGGAATGACAAATGTCAAGATGCATTTGATCGTCTGAAAGCCATACTAAAGAGCGCACCAGTTCTCTTGGCACCTGATTTTGACAAATGTTTCAAATTAGCTGTTGATGCAAGTGATGTTGGTATTGGCGCTGTTCTTTTACAAGAAGATAATAATGGTATTGATCACCCAGTTTGTTACTTTTCTAAGAAATTTAACAAACATCAGAAAAATTACTCTACCATAGAAAAAGAGTGTCTTGCTTTAATTCTGGCAATCCAGCAGTTCGAAGTTTATCTAACCTCTTCAACTTCACCAATTGTTGTTTTCAGTGATCATAACCCTTTAAGTTTTCTACACAAACTTAAGAATAAGAATCAAAGATTACTGAGGTGGAGTTTATTGCTTCAAGAGTTTAATCTTGACATAAGACACATAAAAGGGAAAGATAACATTATACCAGATGCTCTTTCAAGAGTTTGAAATTCAAATAGCCGTTTTCCCTAAATCATGTTCAAACTGAATTTTTAAATTGTACTTTCATTACCTTGATTATTTTCAATAGTCGTAAATAATTAATATTTGAGTTTGTTATTTCCTCTGTAATACTTCAGTTAAAGTGTCATATACGTGTATATAATTAATATTACAAAAAAGAAAGATTTATTTCATAAACCTTTCTTTTTCTTTTCAAGGGGGGAAGTGTTATGTATATACCCAGTTATTCCTAGCTTTGTTCATGTGTGTATCTATTTTTGAATGGTTTTCCCCTGTTGCTATTTTTAGAACTGGATTCTCTCTTGTGGAATATTGTGCTGGAAGTTTCCAGGCCTTTATACAATCTGATTACTAGAAATTATGCAACTGATTTTAACATGAATTTTCTGGAAGTTTCTTTGTTATTATAAAAGGAAAAGCTTTTACATCTCAGGGTTCACTAGTTAATACATGATTGCCAGACTACAGTGGGGATTATCTTGTGTTTGTGTCATAATTAGTGCCTGGATTACATTCAGTTTGGATTTGGATCAGACTAGACTAAAGTGAGGATTACTTTGTGTGCTTGGATTACATTCAGTTTGGATCAGGATCAGATTGGAATTAAGACTGGAATAGTTTGTCTTCTGAATTTAACGTCTAAGGTATTGTTTTGTACTATTGTAATATTGTCACTGTTTATTTGATATTTTTGTTAATAAATTCTGTTAATTGTTATCGTTTGTTGCTGGCTTCTTCTTTCTAGTTACGCCTGACTCGTAACAGAAATTGGGGGCTCGTCCGGGATTGGAAACTAGACTAACGCATTCGTTTTCCTTTTGGGATTAACCATCGATTGGAAAATAAGACTAACGCATTCGTTTACTAATCAGTAATTATAATACAATTTTGTACTTGAATCCAGCAACAAACAAACATGTCTTTTGACTTAGATAAATTTACGGCTGAACCGTCTGTGGAGTTATTGAATTTGGGTAAAAAGACTGATTTGCTTAATCTTGCGAAGCACTATAAATTGTCTGAAATAAAATCTTCAATGCGTAAACATGAAATTAAGAACATTTTGGTACAATATTTTGTTGATGAGGAGATTTTCAATGAAAATGCTCTTTCCCTGATAGTTGACGTTCAGTCAGTTTCAAGTTCGAAAGAACTTGAATTAAAACTTCAGATCAGACAGTTAGAAATAGAAAGAGAAAGGGAAAGAGAAGAAAGAGAAAGGGAAAGACAGAGAGAAGAAAGAGTAGAGAGAGAGAAGGAAATAGAAAGAGAAAGGGAAAGAGAAGAAAGAGAAAGGGAAAGACAGAGAGAAGAAAGAGTAGAGAGAGAGAAGGAAAGAGAAAGAGAAAGGGAGAGAGAAGAAAGAGAAAGGGAAAGAGAAAGGGAGAGAGAAGAAAGGGAAAGGGAAGAGAGAGAGAAGGAGAGAGAATTTCAATTAAGAATGAGGGAAATAGAAATGCAAGAAAGAGCAAATCAGCCCAAGCAAAAGATTGAATACAATTTCGATGTTACAAAACATATTAGGCTTGTTCCTCCATTTCAAGAAAAAGAAGTTGATAAATACTTCCTACACTTTGAAAAAGTTGCAGAAAACTTAAATTGGCCAAGAGAGCACTGGACTTTGCTTCTGCAAAGTGTTTTGATAGGCAAAGCTCGTGAAATTTATACACAACTAGGTGTTGAACAATGTCATCATTATGAGACTGTTAAAGAACTTATTCTCAAAGGTTATGAGCTGGTCCCAGAAGCATATAGACAAAAATTTAGAAATTGTAAAAAAGATTCTAACCAGACTCATGTTGAATTTGCTAGAAACAAAGAACAGTTATTTGATAGATGGTGCTGTTCTAAGAAAATAGACCAAAATTATGATAAACTAAGACAACTTATGTTAGTTGAAGAATTCAAACGTTGTATTCAATTTGATGTTAAGTCATTCTTAGACGAAAAACAAGTTGAAACTTTAGAAGAAGCAGCTCGTCTGGCTGATAATTACTATCTTACACATAAAGTTTCTTTTATTGCTAAAGCAAAACCTACTTCCTCACATCCCCAAAATAAATTTACGTCTGGTAATTCATCTGGCGTGCCCAGTCAATCCAATACACCCAAACCCAATTCTACTAGTGAAACCAAAAGTCAATATCCCTTATCTCGACCCACTTGTAACTATTGTAAGAAACCTGGTCACCTTGTTTCTGAATGTTTGAAATTAAAAAGGAAGTTAGAAAGTGATGAAGCCAAACCAACAGGGCTCACCACTCTTAGACCAAGGCCACAGTCTTCTATTAAAACCAATACAATTGACATAGTCACAAAACCCAAGTCTGATTCTACTATGGAGATTTTTGAACCTTTTATGTTGAATGGTTTTGTATCACTTTCAGGTGATAATTGCCCACCTACCCCTATTAAAATTTTAAGAGACACAGGAGCTTCTCAATCTCTTATTTTGGCAGATATACTGCCTTTTTCTGAGAAGACTTCTTCCGGTACTAGTGTCCTTATTCAGGGTGTAGAGTGTGGAACTGTTAATATCCCTCTCCATCATGTTAATTTGTCATCAGATTTGGTTACTGGGCCTGTGGTTATTGGTATTAAACCTTCCTTACCATTTAAAGGTGTCCATTTACTGCTAGGCAATGACTTAGCTGGAGATAAGGTTGTGGTTAATCCACTTGTAACTGACACACCAAATATAGGTCAAACAGATGACCCTATCGAGCAGGAAATTCCTGACTTGTATCCTTCTTGTGCAGTTACCCGAGCTATGGCTAAAAAGGCCATTTTGAAAAACTCAAACTCTGACATTGACTTGACGGATACTTTTATCGGTCAATATTTTAATAATGAGATTAAAAAGTCTCTTGATCCCAGTTTGTCCGATACTCAGACAGACTCGTCAATGTCTTGTCATTTACCACCACGGTCTATTGACCAAGGTCATGACACGCTGTCAAAGTCACAGCTTATCCAGGAACAGCAGACTGATCCTGAGATTTCAAAATTAATTTTTAGGGCTTTACCTGAAGATGAAATTTCACAGGTCCCAATGTGTTACTATATAAAGAATGGGATTCTTATGAGAAAATGGCGACCATTTGATGTCCCAGCTGATGATGAATGGGCTGTTTACCACCAAATTGTGGTTCCAAAGTCATATCGTCATGAAATACTAAGTATAGCCCATGAAAGTCCTATGTCAGGTCATCTAGGTATAAACAAGACCTATCACAAAATTATAACTCATTTTTATTGGCCTGGTCTCAAATCAGATGTCTCTAAATATTGTAAAACTTGCCATACATGTCAAATGGTAGGTAAACCCAACCAAACCATTCCCAAAGCTCAATTACAACCTATTCCTGCTTTTGATGAACCTTTCAGTAGGATACTTATAGATTGTGTTGGTCCTTTACCTCGAACCAAGTCAGGAAATGAGTATCTCTTAACAATTATGTGTACTTCTACACGTTTTCCTGAAGCTATTCCTTTAAGGAACATCAAAACAAAGTCAATAGTCAAAGCTCTTATAAAATTTTTCACATTTGTTGGTCTTCCAAAATCAGTTCAGTCTGATCAGGGGTCAAATTTTATGTCTGGTATATTCCAACAGGTTATGCATGAATTAGGGATCAAGCAATACAGGTCATCCGCTTATCACCCTGAAAGTCAAGGTGCTTTAGAAAGATTTCATCAGACATTAAAAAATATGATAAGGTCATATTGCTTTGACACGGAAAAAGATTGGGATGAGGGCATCCATTTGTTACTATTTGCAGCCAGAGAATCTGTACAAGAATCTCTTGGTTTCAGTCCTTTTGAATTAGTTTTTGGCCATTCTGTTCGTGGACCTTTAAAACTTTTGAAGGAGAAATTTCTCTCAAATGATGAAACACCTTTGAATTTACTACAGTATGTTTCTGACTTCAGAAATAGACTGTCTAGGGCATGTGAGGTTGCTAGGTCTAATCTTAAAACGTCTCAGGGCAAAATGAAAGCAAGATATGACAACCATGTTATTGACAGAAAATTTAAACCAGGTGACAAAGTTCTTGCTCTTTTACCAATACCTGGCAGACCTCTACAGGCAAGATATTTTGGACCCTACACTATTGACAAGAAAACAAGTGATTTAAACTATATAATTAATACTCCAGGAAGGCGTAAAAACAAACAAATGTGTCATATAAATATGTTAAAGGAATACTTTGACAGAGATAGCTCTATTTCAAAACCAATTACAGTTGTAAACACTGTCCCACAAGAATCAAATGTATCTGATCTTGAAGTAAATTCGGACTTTATTGATAAATCTGATCCTGGTCCATCTAAACTTGAGAATTCTGATATTTTGAGAAACCTCGACAACAAACTTTCTCACTTGGAACCATCACAGCAGGAAGAGCTGAAACAGTTGATACATGAATATGACCATTTATTTCCTGATATCCCCACAAGAACTGATAAAATCTATCATGATGTCATTGTGGAAGATTCTAAACCAATAAAGCAACATCCATATAGAATGAATCCTTTGAAACAGAAATACCTCCAAGATGAAGTAAAATACTTACTGGAAAATGACTTTATTGAACCTAGCCAGAGTAATTACAGTTCACCATGTATACTAGTACCCAAATCAAATGGAACTTATAGAATGTGTACTGACTATCGTAAAGTGAACTCTGTGACAAAAACAGACTCTTTTCCAATACCAAGAATTGATGACTGTATTGACAAAGTTGGAAATTCTAAATATGTCACCAAATTTGACCTGCTAAAAGGATTCTGGCAAGTTCCACTGACTGATAAAGCAAAAGAAGTATCAGCCTTTGCTACTGCAAACGGTCTGTACCAGTACAAAGTTATGCCGTTTGGGATGAAAAATTCTCCTGCAACGTTTCAGCGACTTATAAACAACGTTATATGTGGATTAGATGGCTGTGATGCATATATTGACGACGTCATCATCTACTCAGACAGTTGGAGTGACCACCTTCAAAGAATCAGGAAGTTCTTCGACAGACTCAGTAAAGCGAAACTGACTGTGAATCTTGCAAAAACTGAATTTTGTCATGCTACTGTAACATTTCTAGGACATCTTGTGGGACAGGGTCAAGTTAAACCTTTAGAAGCTAAAGTCAATGCTATCTCTGAGTTTCCTGTGCCTAAATGTAAAAGACAGCTGATGCGATTTCTTGGTATGGCTGGCTACTACAGGAAATTCTGTAAAAATTTCTCGGGTATTGCTGAACCTTTAACAAATTTACTTAAGAAAAGCACAAAGTTCAAATGGAATGACAAATGTCAAGATGCATTTGATCGTCTGAAAGCCATACTAAAGAGCGCACCAGTTCTCTTGGCACCTGATTTTGACAAATGTTTCAAATTAGCTGTTGATGCAAGTGATGTTGGTATTGGCGCTGTTCTTTTACAAGAAGATAATAATGGTATTGATCACCCAGTTTGTTACTTTTCTAAGAAATTTAACAAACATCAGAAAAATTACTCTACCATAGAAAAAGAGTGTCTTGCTTTAATTCTGGCAATCCAGCAGTTCGAAGTTTATCTAACCTCTTCAACTTCACCAATTGTTGTTTTCAGTGATCATAACCCTTTAAGTTTTCTACACAAACTTAAGAATAAGAATCAAAGATTACTGAGGTGGAGTTTATTGCTTCAAGAGTTTAATCTTGACATAAGACACATAAAAGGGAAAGATAACATTATACCAGATGCTCTTTCAAGAGTTTGAAATTCAAATAGCCGTTTTCCCTAAATCATGTTCAAACTGAATTTTTAAATTGTACTTTCATTACCTTGATTATTTTCAATAGTCGTAAATAATTAATATTTGAGTTTGTTATTTCCTCTGTAATACTTCAGTTAAAGTGTCATATACGTGTATATAATTAATATTACAAAAAAGAAAGATTTATTTCATAAACCTTTCTTTTTCTTTTCAAGGGGGGAAGTGTTATGTATATACCCAGTTATTCCTAGCTTTGTTCATGTGTGTATCTATTTTTGAATGGTTTTCCCCTGTTGCTATTTTTAGAACTGGATTCTCTCTTGTGGAATATTGTGCTGGAAGTTTCCAGGCCTTTATACAATCTGATTACTAGAAATTATGCAACTGATTTTAACATGAATTTTCTGGAAGTTTCTTTGTTATTATAAAAGGAAAAGCTTTTACATCTCAGGGTTCACTAGTTAATACATGATTGCCAGACTACAGTGGGGATTATCTTGTGTTTGTGTCATAATTAGTGCCTGGATTACATTCAGTTTGGATTTGGATCAGACTAGACTAAAGTGAGGATTACTTTGTGTGCTTGGATTACATTCAGTTTGGATCAGGATCAGATTGGAATTAAGACTGGAATAGTTTGTCTTCTGAATTTAACGTCTAAGGTATTGTTTTGTACTATTGTAATATTGTCACTGTTTATTTGATATTTTTGTTAATAAATTCTGTTAATTGTTATCGTTTGTTGCTGGCTTCTTCTTTCTAGTTACGCCTGACTCGTAACAATTCATAAAACCCCGGTAGTCGAAAACCATCAGACAACAAAAGAAATTAGAGATTTACTACGGCCAAGGTCGACACCGACGGGAACCACGGTCTATTTTTAGATGAACAACTTACTCATTTACATGTACATACCGGAAATACACAAATGGCGCTTCAACCATAACGTCTGTTATATAATGGAATTTAAGCATTAGTCACGTGCCAGACACTTTACATTCCCACAATGCTTTTTTAAAATTTTTGGCGCGAAATTTAAAAATACCTTAAGAAGCTACGTAGCCTTTTAAGGGAATACCACAAATTTTTTTGAGGGGTTTTATGATTCTTAATTATTGATGATTTGTATTGTTTTTTCATATAAATTTCAGTGATATATATATATTTTAATTTGGTAAGATGTGAAAATTCTAAATACCCACCTTTAAAGATATTTAGACTTTTCCGAAAGTCCCTCTTTTTTACATTTCCTACTACAAAGTCTGTTTGGTCCCATGCTGTTTTAACAGCACACAATGTAATCGATATTGGTCTTTCTTTCACCGACGTTTGTGTCGCCATTTTGAGTTATGGTCATGTGACGAAAATATAAGGTGATGACGGACTACTTTCCGAGCCCACTACAGAGGTGAATGTGAATGATCCGGAGTGCAAGAGAGTGGCAAGTTCTATGACACTGTAAGTTTCATAGCTAAATAGAAGGTTTAAAGTATTCTATAGATCTGAAAAGATCAAGAAGCTTTAAAAAAAAAAAGGATGGACTCTCACCAAGAGATGGAAGAACGTTCTTTGGTAATCCCCTATTTAGGTCTTTGAGACAAAAAATGCAAGGGTCTTTTGCAGAAAGTGTAAATGATAATCATACTTCAAATAACGCGCATCTGATCTTAGATCTATACTTATGATATTTATGTGCATATTCTAGCCTTCAGCATTTAATTTGCCATTTAATGGATATGAACAGTGGTCCCATCCGTAATACACAGCAAGCCATCACCTAAATAAAGATCCATGCAAAATACTTCGATCCAGGAAAGCCTTCGTGGACTGCGCAAGCTAAACTGGTCGATATTTTTTCAGACGTGTTAAAACCCCTGTTCACAGAGTATCACCCATTGTTATTTCATGCATTCCGGTAGGATATCGAGAAATAGCGGTGAAAATATGATTCGTTATTTCATGCCTTCCGGTAGGATATCGAGAAATATCGGTGAAAATATGGTTCGTTATTTAATGCTTTCCGGTAGGATATCGAGAAATAGATCTAGCGGTGAAAATATGATTCGTTATTTCATGCCTTCCGGTAGGATATCGAAAAAAAGCAGTGAAAATATTTTTCGATCTTACACTAGTACCACTAGTATAAATACCGATTTTCATGTTCTTGTTGCCTAGATAAGTTGTGCGTGCCTAACAACCAGATGGGAAATATGACGTCATATACCTTAAATGTCTCGCGCTTGACGTAATATTGTAATGCGTTGTTATGCGGGAGGGGTACGCCGCGGGGAATAACGGAAAAGAACTGTACTGGATTTTGATGTTGTTGTTGTTGGTTGTATTGGGGTTTAACGTCACTTTAACAGCTAAGGTCATATCATGGCGGTCGGTGACGCACATGTGTTTCCTGGCTTTCTCACACCGGTACTAACACTACTTTCTTTCCAAAGCCACCGACTACTTTTCTCATGTGCTTCAGCAGAGGTGAGAGGCGAAAAATTCGCCGGAAAGAAAGTTCGCCTCAACCGGGTATCGAACTCACAACCACCAGGTCATGAATCCGACACGCTCACCACTGAGCCACCCGGGCGGGCACTGGATTGTGATAAAGCTCCTCCCAGAAAGGCTTAAAAGCATGAAATAAATAGAATATTAAATTTTGGTTTTTTTTGGTGAAAGATCGAAATTTATTTCATCGAGTGGACACCAGCGGTAATATTTTCACTCGTGGCGCAGCCACAAGTGAAAATTATTACCGATGGTGTCCACTCGATGAAATAAATTTCGATCTTTCACCGAAAAAAACAAATATCCTCTATATACATCTATCGTCAATATATCCATGAAGACTCATATGCTCATACTATTGTTTATTGTAGGGTAAAAGGTGTTCAAGGTCTGAGAGTAGTCGACGCGTCCGTTATGCCGTCACTAACAACTGGGAACACAAACATACCTACGATTATGATTGCAGAAAAAGCGGCCGATATAATCAGGGGAATCGATTCTGTTTCTCATATACGGCAGAAGCTGATGGAAAGCCGAATTCTTTAATTCTTGGCAAATGTTTCTTTTTTTATTTTTTTCTGTGACTGCATGAGCTTACCTTTCACGTGTGTCTTGGTCTTCATCTAAGATAAGTATATGAGTAATTAAATTTACGACGAAGCAAGAACGTGAACATGTTTGTTCTGCAGACCTGTTTATGTGAATAGGTAATATATATGACACAAATAGACAGGACTGCAACTGTTAATCAGTACCCTTTGCGCTTATAAACTTTTTAGAAAAAAAATATAAAAGATTAATCAAGTTCTTGAACTACTTCGTAATCGGTTTGATGCAAAACTATATTGCACAGTACACTCTACATGTAGATCTATATTCAGACATACAGTATTTTTTTTATCAGCAACAGTCCATTTGCAACGACGAGCTGGATTATGATGTTTTATTATATACCCAGCAGTAAAATCCTGGAATCTCCCAGTGTAATAAATTTTGATATCATCACTAGTGACGTTATCAACTTTCACTTTCACTTCCTGACGTAATTTGGGAACTACTTTTTTTTTTCGAATTCATTTTTTTCGACTTTCAAACGCAAAATTACAAATGATGATGTTAATAAGGTATATAATAGATAGAATAATCAACTGGTTATTTTTGATATGAAAAATATCTCACTCGGACGCGTCGTAAGGCGTTAAAAAAACTCGTGCTGCGCACTCGTTTTTTCAACGCCTAACAACGCGTCCTCGTGAGATATTTTTCATATCAAAAAGAACCAGTTGATTATCCTCTATTTATTATATACCCAGCAGTGAAATCCTGGAATTTCCCAGTGTAATAAATTTTGATATCATCACTAGTGACGTTATCAACTTTCACTTTCACTTCCTGACGTAATTTGGGAACTACTTTTTTTTCACTACATTTTTTTCGACTTTCAAACGCAAAATTACAAATAATGATGTTGATAAGGTCTATAATAAATAGAATAATCAACTGGTTATTTTTGATATGAAAAATATCTCACTCGGACGCGTCGTAAGGCGTTAAAAAAACTCGTGCTTCGCACTCGTTTTTTCAACGCCTAACAACGCATCCCCGTGAGATATTTTTCATATCAAAAACAACCAGCTGATCATCCTCTATATCTTGAAAATGATATGTACAGTAGTCGGAAAGTTCACTTACTTTTTCAACAATTTACAAAACAATGAGCTAAAAGGGGCAATTGCTAGTGTAGTTCTATTCATTATTTATCTTCATAGTGATACACGAAAAGTTTTCATTGTTAGTAATTAAGTACATCCTATACCCCGTCCGTATTTCTTTCTAAGATATTTCTCTTTTCTGTTACAAACCTTGGTGGAGTTGCTTCGGGTTTATGTATTGTAAATTTGTTATACTTTCATAGCAAAATAGAATAATCATATTTAAACGGATATTTATATTCTCACACATTCTACATGTTCATAGGAAGGAGTCACGATCCTTGAAAAAGGACTTGCATAGCTTTTTATTTGCACTCTACCAAGCAAGTTGTTGCATAAAACAGACACATTTTAATTGAAAACTGCTTTATTCACCATGTAAAATGTGGTAGAATGACACTTTAACATGCATAGAATTTACCTAAAAGCTAAAAGATTTTGACCCATTTCAGCCTTCACAGATTAACTTTGGACAACATGTCTGCAGGCCTTTAAATTTCCATTGATCCATCACAGAATAACAAAATTTTCCTCGGTTGATCAATGAAAACATCCTCGGATACCCCGGGGTCTCCCTATTTGCTACGCTACATCGATGTAGCGTAGCAAATAGGGAGACCCCGGGGTATCCGAGGATGCAATGAAAATATGCAAAAGCAAATTGGTGCATCGCCGACATGTATTACGGAATAGTGAAATTTACAACACTGTTAGTAACGGTATCCGATAATGAAAAATTCTGATAGACTAGTGAAAAATTCTTTATTCCGTGATAGACCAACGAAATTTCAGAGGCCTGAAGATATATTTAAGCATCTCTTTTATTAGGCAATAGCTCGAATTTTTATTTTAAACCTTCAAACGATCTGACAAAAATACCGGCGTTGTTCAAACATATAATACACTCAACAGACCTTATAAACCGCTACTTTTGTTTCTCAAGTGTGACCAGGTAAAAGACAGACAAATGGGAAGAAACTGTAACATATATATTGACTGTAGCCGTGGTATTGTGATAAAAAGATTCTCGATTCTGCCAGCAGAAGGTATGTCTCCTTTAAAGTAGGGAAAAGACATCGGCTGCGCATGCGTAGGGTAATGTGAGTGAAAGAGACAAGCTTAAATTACCAAAAATTTTGCCAGCGATAAGAAAAACATAAAAATTATTTTTGCACAATAACAGGTAATAGGTTCGAAGGTTCCCCCGCCCCCGAATTTTGAAATATCTTGGAAAAAAAATCACCTTAACTAGTCGTAGTCTTTTAAATTGACCTTAACGACGTTCACGACAGTTTCCATTTTCACGCGTTGTGTAACTATCACGCTCACTTTTTACTCGAGAAACGGTGAGCACCTAACACAATTGATCCTGCCTCACTTCCCAATGTCTGCAGAATGGATAAACCAAGAACTAAAATGGGTCGTATCATGTCAGCAGAACGAAGAAAAACGTATTTTAATCAAGCCAAATGACTGTATGCGAGGCTAAAACCCAAAATTATGTTTTCAAAAGATCGCAGATCGGAGTGAAAGTCAAAGTGAATCACTTATTGGACGTCACCTAACAACGGAGTATGGACACATATGCTACTATTATAGCGCTCTACCTGGCGGACATATCGTCAAGCTAAAACATCCTTCTAGATGCAGATGCTTTCAGTTCTACACATTGCTTTCAGTTTGGTCTAGTCCAAAATTGTGTCACTTGGGAAAGACTTGCAGAAAACACAGAAATCTTACTCTTTTACCAGGTTGTCCTTAGCTTGATGAGTCTGAAAACATTGATGGTTAAAGGAGAAACTGCTCCTAATGATTGATTCCCCTTTTTCGCTCAATGATTTATGACCCGTCAAAGAACTGTTAGTAGATACGAGGTTTTGGTTAAGCGTCTACAAACGCGTCGAATTCAGAACAGTCTAAAATTAGTCGTTTGGAAATGGACAAAATGCTAACATCAGTATCACATTTATAATTATGCTATGAGTTATTTTATTATGACCAACAAACTTGATTCTTTTAACCCTTTACTCCATAGATACTCATTTCTACACATTGCTTGTAGGAGCCTTTAGAAAACACTGTGGCAAAAGGTGAAATTGCTCGTGACGAGCAATTTCACCTTTTGCCACAATATTTTCTACACTATCAAAAGGTGTCATATACACATAAGAAACAGCTTCATCCTTGCTGTTATTTAGGGTCAATTAGAGATACCATAGAAATGCCTTATGGGGTAAAGGGTTAAAATATTGTTGTATTATTAAAAAAAATGAGATAATTTACTTCATAAAATGTCTTTGTCTTTGACAAACCCTACATGTGCTCGTTAGTTATAGTGACTCATCCATGAACTTAAAATACATTTTCTTAAAGAATAAGGCCGGTGACCTATTTGTTTTAAGCCTGATTCTTTTAGTTAAGTACCTGAACATTATTTATAGAAAAAAAATAAGAAAAATCTGAATGTTAAAACATTTAGAAAATAAATCAAAAGATTCTCTTCTGGTTTTTTTTTTTTTTTTTTGTTGTTGTTGTTGTTTTCTCCCAAAATAAAGGCGTTTTAGCCATAAGTTAAGGGTTTTTTTTTTTAAATATTGATACACATTATACTATAATTATTTTTTTTTTTTCATTAAATTTGATTTTTCACTAATACAATGACATCAAATTTGCTTATAATTCTTGTCATTTAAAAATCTATACATAGACTTAGTTTTCATAGGTAAAATTTCACAAGACAAATAATGCATTTCGGTTACTATCACTACTTGTTATCTGGAGCTCTGATCAGTTATTATGTCTTATAGCTGACTAAGGAGTTAAATGGAACGAGTAGGCCTACGGCTAAAAGAATGCAAAATACTAGTATGTTTTCGGAGGAATCAATAACGACAGCCGTCTTTAAATCTCAAATGGTGCTCACACTTGGCCTTAATTTCAGAATTACATGGACAAGAATTCGAGTTAGAAAACTGAAAAAAGTATCACATTTGGCCTTAACTATGGAATAACTGTAATTGTAACTAGCTTGAAAAAAAAAAACAGTTTGAGTGTCCCTGAAACCAAGGCCCTTGCCCATATAACTTGAATTTTGTGTTCAACTGTGCTTGTGTTTAAACATGTGGTTTGTTCGGTGCTTCTGCACGTACGACCAAGCCAAATATCTCTTATTTAGAATGGAGAACGAAGGAGAATTTCTAAAGTTGCTTTTAAAAATTAACTATATAAGCTTTGCTTCCCTCCTTGTTTGAGGTTTTTGAACTGTATAATATGTATGCAAAGTATGGCAATAGAATACCGGTATTTTTATGCTAATTAACCCTTTACTTCATAGATACTCATTTTGACGTATCAACAACAGACAGCTTTTGAAAACATTGTGGGAAAAGGAGAAATTGCTCGTAACGAGCAATTTCTCCTTTTCCCACAATGTTTTCAACTCAATCAGATATTTCAATCCTCATTTGTCCATATTTTTGACATCACATATTTACTTGCTGCTGAAATGAAAGAGCCTCAAATTGGCATATCAGGTAAAGGGTTAAGCTTCCGTTGCCGTCCATTTCAACAGGATTATCTTTGTTTATTCACTGTATTGTTAATTATATACATCTATATGAACTGTGCTCTGGCAAAAGAGGGCTTAATGCATCTTCGTGATACATCGTGTTTAAATAGCCATCGGTACATATGGGTCCACTGTAGCCACTTCTTTTAACCACCAACTTAACCCTTTACCTGTTATGCCAATATCTGAGACTCTTCCATTTCAGCAGTTAATAAAGATATGATGTCAAAAATATGGACAAATGATGATACAAATATCTGATTGAGTGGAAAACATTGTGGGAAAAGGAGAAATTGCTCGTTACATTTTCCCACAATGTTTTCAAACGTTGCCTGTTGTTGATGCGTCAAAATGAGTATCTACGGAGTAAAGGGTTAATCACGATGTATACTGGTCCTTGTACATGCATAAAATTGACAGTCCCAGCAGGCTGACGTACCTGAGTCGATAATTTGGCATGTGCATTTAACCCCCTTTTCACAGGGTATGGCTCATAAAACTTGTATTTCTTTGAAATGAAATATGTTCAGATTTTTAAGTGGCTCCGTCTATTGAATCAAATCAATTTTATGTATAATATTATATCATTTTATAATTGTGACCCGTCGTGCAAAAAGGACCTTCTGGGAACTGCGAAAAGTATCAACCCTGGTCAGACTGCGTGAATTGCTGATCAGCGTTGACTCTTTCCGCCTTTATGATATTTTCTGTATGAAAAGTGGTCGTTCTACTTTGTTATACAATTAATTTTTGAACTGTCAACCCAAATTGACCTGTAATATCGTTGATCTGTTTTCATTTAATTGATGCACGTAATTCCAAGATGGTCCCTTTTTGCTCATCTTCGCCAGCCAAGTTTACGATCACTACGTGGATCTTACCTTGGCGGATTGAGCTTGATTTTTACAACCCCCCCCGATACGCCTTTTCATTGGATGCAGCCAGCTCTAGCTGCATCGAATAAAATCGGTCGTAGCATTTCATCTTTGATAAAAATAGAACACGGTCTCTACCTTTCGAATAATAGGTAAAACATGGAAACCCACGTGAATGTCTGCTTATCGCTTCATGTGTGTTCGTAAGCGGTTTCATTTGCTTTTAGAAACATGACGTAAAGGGGAGTAATAACCAGCATCCAATAGGGGGCGCATCGCAGGAATCTCGAAATCGAGCTCAATCAGCCAAGGTAAGATCCACGTAGTGATCGTAAACTTGGCTCGCGAAGATGCTTTTTGCTTGACGGGTTAGAAATTAGTTCTGCTGAGTTCAGCATGACAACATTTTATAAGTACCAACCACAGACAAAGCTTTAAACATAGCGTCCAAAGAAGACATTGTCAAAAATAATTACTTGCTTGTTACGTTATGGAATTTAAGCGTCATTAGTCACGTGCCAGTCACTTAACATTCCTACAATACGTTTTGTGATTTCTGGCGCAAAATCAAAAAATACCTTTACCCCATAAGGTATTTCTATGGCATCTCTAATTGACCCTAAATGACAGCAAGGATGAAGCCGTATCTTATGTGTAAATGACACCTTTTGACAGCATAGAAAACATTGTGACAAAAGGTGAAATTGTTCGTCACGAGCAATTTCACCTTTTGCCACAATGTTTTCCAAAGGCTCCTATAAGCAATGTGTAAAAATAAGTATCAATGGATTAAAGGGTTAAGAGGCTACGTAGCCTTTAAAGGGAAATCATCAAATTTTTGCTTGTAATTTCATGATTCTTCATTATTGGTGATTTGTATTCTTTTTTTTTTTCTTCAAATAAATTTCAGTGATATATAAATATTTCAATTTTGTGAGATGTGATTAAAGTTTAAAGAGCTTTTCCACACAGATTAACCCTTTCCCAAACAAGCCCTGGTTTTTACGTGTCTGCAGTAAAAGCCTTTTGAAAACACTACGGGAAAAGGAGAAATTGCTCGTAACGAGCAATTTCTCCTTTTCCCACGGTGTTTTCCACCATTTTTGAGAACTTTCTACCATTTTCTCCCAATCTAAAATTGTCGTCTGCAATCTCTTACGGTTTGGAAGGGTCCAAAATTTGTCATTTGGGAAAGGGTTAAAGCAAATCCATTCGAGTAGCGCTCTTGGAAAAAGGGGTTCAATGCAAATTTGTGGTTCATTACACCGAGTAAGTCATCGATTAATACCCGTCCTTTTTCTAAAGTCTAGCCCGTATTCACCAACCACTATTAACCCATTACCACACAATCCATACTTTTGACGGCCCTGAGAAAGAAGCCTTTTGATTACATTGTGAGAAAAGGTGAAAATGCTGGTAACCAGTATTTTCTCCTTTTCTCACAGTGTTTTCTACCCTTCACAAAATAAATTTCAAATTTTTAGTCACTTTTTATTTGTCGTTTGCAAATGCTTTAGATTTGGACAAGCCTAAAATATTGTCTTTTGGTAATGAGTTAAGAATATTCTTGGACTTATTCTCCAAAAATATCTAAAGAAAGTAACGTAACTTCTGACTGGCTAAATTATTTGGTTAAGCCAATCAGAAGTTGCGTTACTTTCAAATTTAGAAAATTCCGTTTTACCAGAGCATGGCTGATATCTAGTATTTCGTCCTATCAGACAGACAGGTATATCTGACGAGTTTTCCATGTACAATATTAGTTATAAGGTCAGGTGGCAGGGGACTTAGAAACTTGTTCACGGCTGTGGTTAATCATGTCGCCCCGAGCCGAACACAGCCATGAACAAGTTTCCAAGTCCCGTGCCACCTGACCGTACAACGAATTTATTATACTGCGAAGTTTCACCCTTTCAAGGCGCGTGAAGCGAGATTTTCCTATATTACAATCTCACGAATCGAGTATGCTGACAAAATAGAAATTCCCTTCTGAGTGCCCCATTTCAATGATAACTGACGTCACTGGAAACTGACGGCACTAAAACGTGCAGTTTGGTGCATAAATGTGCAGTCTGGTGATCGACTGACGCCGCCATTTTGGATGTTGTGTTGCATGCGTAGTGATATTATTTACGGGGCAGTCAAAAGGGAAACTGGCTTTACGTGTTTTTTGTCAGGGAACATGATTATCGTATGTTCCCGGCATGTTAACCAATCAGATCACGAGAAATTTCTTTGCAGTATGAAACATTATTATCTTCCGGTAGATGGCTTTCTACAAATACACATCTAATTTCGGCATTCTGTGCACAGACATGGACTACAGTAACTTTTTAAAACAACAACCGTTACTTAGAATTTCAAAATAAAGTAAGCGTTTAATCAACAAAATATGATATGATCATGTATTGACTGCTGCTCGAAATTCGGAGAAGAACCTCATGTACATGTACATCAGTTTTTTTTTTTTGCACATGTCCCTGCAGTGGCTCAATTATGTAGTACATGTATGACTGATATAATCATAAAGACATGGCTCAAAACTTCAAAAAGAAATCTAAATCTATGTATTTAAAGCAATCTTACATGATCAGACAAAATTTCAAACTCCCATCATACTATAACTGTTTCTTTCAATATGTGAGACTAAAGTCTACTTTTTACATTGTGCTTATTCAGACTTGCATTTTTTTTTTGACTGAATAGAATAGGCCCAAGAATGTGAAGTCCGAGTCTGTATATTACATATAGGTCTGATATGTTTTATGTGATACTCATAAAATGAACTTGAAGGTGTTAAAGTAACAATAAAGGCTAAATATAAAAAGAGCAGGTTTTTAAATACATTTCAATTTATATCATACAATTTGAAAGTATGGAAATTATTATGAAGATGACAATCTGTCATTGTACGGTCGTTCCAAGTGTTAGTTGCTGAAAGAGAAATTAATTTCAAAACTAGGTTAAAACCTGCCAGGTAGATGTGTCTTTTGATTATTTTTTGCCCCATTTTAAATTCTATTTTTTTTTCTGCCAGTGACTAGCATATGACCCGACCACAAGATCATAGACTGTTATCTCAAAAACATTTTCCATTCTTTGAAATGGTATTATTTAAAGTTAAAATTGTATTATGACAGCTGTTTTTATAGTTAAATGTAGCACCAGGTTTATTATTATTTTTTTTTAAACTGTATTAAAATCCAAGTTCAGACTCAACAGAATATGAGGTCTGAGTTCGAGTCTTCATGGCTTAAGTTTAATTTTTCTTTTTTAAAGTTGCACAAAAATTGCGATGAAATTACATAATCTCATTCATTTATTTAGTGAGGTACTTTGAGACTGGTTGATTGGTGAAAGTGTAGGATGGATTACTTATCCTCACCTAAGTGCCAGGATTTTGTGGGAGTGCCTAAATAGAAAAGACACTGTAGAGAACCAGCCTAGCCCTATTACAACCAGAAAGGTACTCAAATGAGTTGTTGTAACTGTAATACATGTACTTAAACAGTGTTGAAACTACTGAAACTGTCATAGAGTAAAAGTATAGATAAATTAAAATTGCCATAAAATTTCCCAGTGTTGTTAACTGTTATTTCCAAACCCTTTTATTATAATGTTTACGTTACTACTTTTGGCAAAGTTACTCCTTTAGGACCGTTCTACTGTTTGCTTTACCCTCTGTGTTTACTAAAACTAACCACTCAGTTATTATAATCGATTGCACCTATCACGTCACCCCGCCATTTTTTTGATTGTGCATGACATGTTGTTTATTCTCATATGGATTTGACTGTCACTGGTTCTCCTGCTTCAGTAGAATGCCATATGAATGTGTGTTTTGGCAAAGCTGTAAATAAACTAACGCAGCACCATGAATTTCATTATGAACATCTGAAACGGTGTTGAAAATGACAAAACAATTCAGTCCCCTTCTTTTTGTCTCCCCATGTAGGGATCTTATATATACATATCCCTGTCCCATGTGACCACCTGCTGAAAAATAAGAATTATCAATAGTTAAGTTTTGAGAACTTGTTTCACTATCAGTGCAAAATAAATAGGTTGATACTAAATTAGGAGAGGTAACAATAATTAATAAACCAGAGGCTTCTTTACGATCGATGAAGTAGTGGGGAAAAAACAAGCCCGGTGAAGAGGATGGGGCGAATAAGTCTAGGGTTAAACAAACCTAAGGACGGTCTAATTTTGGGAAAAACAAGCCTGTCACGGGGGTAACGAGCTTTTTTGTACCGGGCTTGTTCGTCCGGGCTTGTTCATCCGGGCTTATTCGTCCGGGCTTGTTTGTCCCAACTGCTTTCTCGTTGATCCGAACTTGTTCGTCCAAAGTTTTGTTCCATTTTACTCGACTGAAGACTATATAATTGTTCAAAATAGATTCTTATCACGTTTAAAAAAGAAACCAAAGTAAACAAAAAAATATCAATGGTTTCATTCATGGGCCCATCGTTACATTTGGAAAAGAAATTAAAGTAGATGAAAAACGCCAATGAAGTCATCCCCATCCTGGCATTTAGGAAATAAAAGAAATAAAAAATCATATATATATAACGAACATATGGATTTTCAATTTATATTGTGTTGTAAGGTAGCTAGCGTAGGCAAGATCGAGGCTGTGCAGAGACAATATGTGTTCAAGTCTTGAATCATTGATAAAATTTCTTTTCTGTTGAAAATACGACTTCGAGAGAGGCAAAAACAAGCATAAATAAGTTTAATTCCAAGTAGGATACTTTTATGCGTAAAATAACGATTCATTTTAGAGGGCAAATACCGATTATGTTCCAATAAGATCGAACAAGCCCTGACGAACGAGCCCGGGTGAATAAGCCCAGGGACGAACAAGCCAAGGGACGAACTGGTTTTAAGACGAACAAGCCTCGAACCGCCTGACCAAGAAAGCGCGATTGAAAGATTATGGATATATTCGGATTTTATGGGTAAAGCGCGATATTTCAAACATGTAGTAACAGATAAACATATAGCAGTTTCATTGAAAATGCTCACCAAGATTCACCAAAAACCGTTCCAGGTGTTTGTTTTTAATCTTAGAATTGCGAACGTTTACTTTTAGGAGAGATTTTACTGTTGTTAAATAAAATATACCGCAAACTGATCAAGAATATTGCCTGTTTTTCAACCTAGTTATAATTCGGATATGCAGAGTAATCGGATAAACTTGCTGATTTGATCGTTTGAATGGGAGTTTAACGCCTTTTTAATAGCTTAGGAGAAATAACAGCGGTCATTACATCTATGCATGCGTTTCATGGATTTCTCACATGAGTACTGACAACTTTTATTCCAGGTCATTCTCACTGACTTCATCCACAAACATGAGAGGTTACCTGCACAATAGCATGGCAGTGGACACCTTTACACTGAAGACTTCAGTCTGAGGGTGTCCGCTGCGATGCTATTTTTGTTACTGGTCTTCCATACACCTTCAGAGCAATCCCCCATCTTTTCAAACGGCTCCAAGCGACATAAATAAATCCACTGTTATATAGTGATTATTCTAGACAAGGCAAAAGGGCAGGGAGGCAGGAAAAAGGGGCAGGGAGGAATAGTGCCTTGATGAACGACTTCTCATATCAGACAAACACAAAATAGTGTCCTTTACTCTTTTCGAAACAAGTTCTAACTAACTATAACTTTGGATATGAATTGCATATTAAAGAAAAGAATAAGAAAAGACTCTTATCAACTCATAGACTCAAAGCAACACAATCTGACTATACAGGTTTTGATTGCCATGTAATTTATGATCCCATGATGCACTGTCACACTTGGCTTTAATGTATCAGACCCGTAACACTTCTGGTGTAGCATGGAATAAAAGTTCTAGATAGTTCATAAATACGGATTTATACAGATAAAATATTTATGCATATTTTTGACCGACTAGAAATGCCTTTGATGTCTATCTTAAAAACAATTGTTGATACTTTTGCAAGTTTTCAGAAAAGGAGGTAATTATTAATTTGCTTTGTAATGAGAATACAATGGTTTTGGATTTATAAATAATAATTCTAGGAAGGAAAAAAAGAAAAAGTGGCTGGGTTAAAGTAGTACAATAATACTCATTTTAGCAAATTTTGTAGGATAATAATATTGTGGAAATAGCTATTTTCTATTACAGGTCCACTACCTAACTTCTCGTCAGATAACAAAAAATGTCTAGAGTAATTATAAAAGAAAAAACTTCTTCTCAGCTGTTTTAACAAATGACATTAATTTTGATTAAAAAACATCAAAAAAAAATTAATTATCACATAGAAAGAATTACAAAATGTGTAGGCCTACTGATGGAGTAGTGTACTACTGCATAGCCATTCTATAAATAGACTGCTAAAAGTAGAACACTGCAATGCAGATTTTACTTTAAAAAAAAAATGCCGATGCTTGAATAGCAAACATCGAGTATTTTCAAGACAGTTGGCAAATTTGGTTTACCATCCATACTTGTAATTTATGCAAAAATTATATGAAATGATAATCTCCAGCTGCAATAACAGTTAATTGATCTTTATTTTAAAACTATTCAAGTATTGATAAATATCACTGATTGTGTGATGTCATTTAAAGAAATTAGCAGACGCTAAAGTACCTGTTGGGGGAAAATAGTCAGGGTTTCGAGGGATAAAGGGATGGTTTAGCAAGTTAGTGATAGATAAGGATCATAACACCCTGCTGTCCTGTCTTAACTGACGAAGTTGATAAAGGATAATTAGTGTCACCCTTAGACTTAGATTGGCCGTATTTCATGAATATAGTGAGTCAGATCGGAAGAAATTTATGGCGAACTTTTGTGACTGTGCAAGCTTGACGAGACGTAGCCGAGACAATGAAGGCGAGTTTTTTGCTCATGTAGGCTAGTTTCTCCTTCTCTGAAACCAGAACAATACACAGACAAGTTTTGTATGCATATGATAAGGGCAACAGGGCGGGTGTTCACAGATTCGAGGGCACAAGGGTGGACTGAAAAATAGCAGGGCGGCACGCCCTGCTATTCTGCTCTGGAATAAACACTAGTTATATATAAACAACTAATACGGGGACTTCCGTTAAACAGGCATGCACACTCAACGGAATCTGAATTTTGTACAGTCTGGTTCTCTAACCCCAACAACCATTTTCACACAAGGTGTCTTTGGCAGAATTCGCAACTAAACTGTCCTGTAGCATGTCAGAGATCCTGCGATTTCTGCCGAGATATGTGCATCAATGATATCAGCATATTTTGATTTCTGGTGAAGTTGGTCAACGGTCATTTGCGTTTAAAAGTACAGATTTGTATGAAGGTAAGATTTAGATATTAACTAACATTAGTCTTTTTGTAAAGATTAATCATTTAACTAACGATCCATGCCCAATTTACTAGCTGTAATTGGAAATTTGGTCGCAAAGAGCCATTCGAAAAGATGCGGGTAAAATCGTATTAGTTACATAGATACTGTTTGCTCTGAAGGTGTATGTTAAGACCAGTAACAAAAATAGCACAGGAGCGGACGCCTTCAGACTGAAGGTAATGAAGGGTGAGACTGAGAGGCAACAAAACTTTGGTAAGAATGTTTGCCTCAGCTGGATATCAAACTAGCAACCACCAGATCATGATGCAGATTCAACAACCACTACGAAGCCTGGTATTAACTTGATGATACAAATTCTGTAGTGATGATAGTGTGGGCATAACCGCATTAAGTAATCTGGGTAGCTCCTACCTTCAGTCTGAAAGCTTGCTCCGATGCTATTTTTATTATTTGGTCTCCACAAGCCTGCAAAGCAACCTTCATCAAAAGTTTCTAGACTGAATATGATTTTACCGGCATTTTTTTAAATGGCACTATGCAATAAAATTTCCAATTGCACCTAATAAAATGGGCTTGGATCATTAGATAAATGAATAATCTTTACAAAAAGACAGATGTTAGTTAGTATCTAAATCTTACCTTCATGCAAATCTGTACTTTTCAATGTAAATAACCATTGACCTACTTCACCAATCAAAACTTGATGATATCATCAATGTGCATGTCTAGACATGCAACAGAACTGTTCATTTGGGAATTCCGTTGTTGACAAAGGCACCTTGTATGAAAAAAGTTGTTAGGCTTAGAGAACCAGAATGCAAAATTCATATTCCGTTGAATGTGCATGTCTGTTCAGCCACTGGAATTTGACATTCTATAACCAAAATAAATGATGAAATACAAAAAAAAAATTCCCCTATATAATATAAACACAAGGAATGCAACGTCTTGATTGCCGGCGCCAGCACAAGACAGCCTTTCCCACCCAAAATCACCCACGAAACAAACACTGATCATAATTTCCTTTAGCCTAGCGATAGACAACACAAAATGTACCTGCGACATTCAGCGATTCCTCAATAGACGCCTTTTAATGAGAGATTTATGTCATGTTTTACAATTTTTTTTGACATTTTCTGTTCGTCAAGGAAGCCGTTCACTGACGTCACGGGATTCCCAGGAAGCATATCTTTGGATTACGTATTACTATTATTTTTTTTGTTTTTAAGATACATTTATGGACATCACATGATACTTAAGATTTTGCTAGAAGTAACTAACAAAAGTATTTGACCGCATTCTCTTTTAAAGAAAAAGTTATTTGACTCTAATATGTATATTTTACATGTTTTGCATTTTTACATCACACAATTTAATTTCATTTTCAGATACAACCATGAGTAGAAAAAAGATTAATCAAACAAACTTTGATGAACAGTTTGAAGCCTTTCTTAAGGATGTAAGTAAAATGAAAATTTCTACAGATGTCATGGGAAAAAAAAGAAATCTCCAAAAAGTGAACCCTTTTAAATATGATCAGTAAAGAAAACACATTTTATGCCATTTCCATGTTTTTAGATGCAATTTTACTACATTTGTATCTGAGAAGTACAAAATTTCTGAGTCTGTGTTGCACTCTGTGGAGTCTGTGATTTAGATTTTTCAGAAAAAGCCAAGTGTCTGCTTTATTTTGAGGGAGGTTAGACTCCTGGATATTGATATCTGCATGAAGGGTTAGCTTACAGAAATTTGGTATCGTACCTGTAAATGAACATGATTTGCTTGAAGAGTCTTCCCTTTTAGTCTTAAAAATATCAATTATTAAATGAAACATCTGTCAACTGTCATATTTGTTCTTTTAACCCTTTACCACACAACAAAATTTTCAACTGGTCCAAATTGAAAGCACTTGCAGATCTATAACAATGTAAACGTAACTCGAAAATTGAAATTTGTTTCTGGCAGGGTAGAAAACATCGTGGGAAAAGGAGAAAATGCTGGTTACCAGCATTTCCTCCTTTTTCCATAATGTTTTCAAAAGGCTTCCATCTCAGGGTCGTAAAAAGCAGGGATTGTTTGGTAAAGGGTTAACCAGTCAATACCTAGTGCATGAAAGAAAGAGGTCATTTAATACACTTCATCACAATATTGAATTCAAATGAATTCATACTCTTCATAACAAGTGTATATTTTGGACAGGGCAACAGCTGATTTACATTTAGATGTCGCCTAAACCAAATTATAGACTGGTTCTGCTGTGTTGTACTCATCCAATGGAATTCAGTATTGTACCTAAGCATATTAATCCTTTACCAAACAATCATGACTTTAAACCTTTACCTGATATGCCAATTTGAGGCTCTTACATTTCAGCAGCAATTAAAGATATGATGTCAAAAAATATGGACAAATGAGGATACAAATATCTGATTGAGTGGAAAACATTGTGGGAAAAGGAGAAATTGCTCGTTACGACCAATTTCTCCTTTTCCCACAATGTGTTCAAAAGCTGTCTGTTGTTGATACGTCAAAATGAGTATCTGTGGAGTAAAGGGTTAAACACTCTTTAAGAAAAAGCCTTCTGAAAACATTGTGGGAAAAGGGAGAAAATACTGGTTACCAGCATTTTCTTCTTTATCCACAATGTTTTATAACCTTTCCAAAGCCAATTTCAGTTTTTGAGACATGTTTATTTTGTCCACTGCAAATGCTTTTATCTGGACTAGTCTCAAATTTTTAAAGATGGAAGCTGCAGAGATTGGCGGAATAGCCATTACTAAAACACAGTATTTACTGATAAGATATAGAGTTTATTTCATCAGCTTGTGGTTAATATGGGGAAATATTTGCCGAAATAGGGAAAGATATGCGAAAATGACAAGTGCCGACAAGTGCCGTAAGGCACAAGTTATTTTAGCGGACCTTCCCTTTTGAGGCAAATATTTCCCCATATTAACCACAAGCTGATGAAATAAATTATATATTATATTTCCTCTGATTATGTTGTCAACAAATGCTACTTTGATTATTTTGTCAACAAATGCTACTTTTAAAACTAGTGATCTCAAGTCAATTGACCAGATTTTCGGCAGGAGGAAAATATTCACTGTGACGGGGAAATAATTTGCCCCAGTTTAAATGATGTCATTTCTTTACCCATAACATTTCTAAAAATAGACACATGAAATATAATATTGTGAGATTACGGCCCCGAATTCTCACATAAAAAGAGGGAAGCTGTTGATATTGGCCAAATAGCCTTCAGGAAAATGTAGATGTTGCACGATGTTTACTGATGATTTAGGGATTGTTATCCTTAACCCTTTCCCAAACGACAAATTTTAGACTCTTCCAAACTGAAAGAGTTTGCAGACAACAATTATGAATTTGATGAAAATGGTAGAAAGTTCTCCTAAAGGGTAGAAAACACTTTGGGAAAAGGAGAAATTGCTCATTACGAGCAATTTCTCCATTTCACACAGTGTTTTCTAAAGACTTGTACTGCAGACACGTGAAAACCAGTGCTTGTTTGGGAAAGAGTTAAAATTGATGTTAATAAGAGCAATTTCAAGGTTACCATTGTAAAGAAGTTTTTAACTAAACTGACAGCACAGATGAAAGTTAAGACTATGCATGTTGTTTCTCACTTTTGGATCAGTGCCAATTGAAACTTATTGGACCGGTTGAATGCACCTGATAATGTCTTTGTTTTCTATAGTCCCTGTCATCTGAAGATTCTATTAACTCAGCAAAGATCAATCAGTATCTTGATGCAGCCTCTTCGAAAACCAGCAGTAAACCATGGTGGGACAACGAGGAAGAAGCAGGTGTGTATTGATTTGGTGTGATTGAATGGTGTTTAAGTGTTTACCACACAGTGACGACTTTTAACGACCTGAAGGAAGAAGCCTTTTGAAAACATTGTGGGAAAAGGAGAAAATGCTGGTAACCAGCATTTTCTCTTTTTCCCACAAAGTTTTCTACTCTTTCAACAAACAAATAAGTCATTTTGAGCCACTATGAAATTATCGTCTGCAAATGCCTTCAATTTGAATAGGTCTAGAATTCTGATGATCGGTAAAGGATTATTGTTTAATCCTTTACCAGACAACAGAATTTTAGCCCTGTCCGAGTTGAAAGCATTTGCAGACGACAATTTCAGTGTGGCTCAAATGGTGCAATGTTTCTTAGACAGCATAAAAAACATTGTGAGAAAAGGAGATAATGTTTTTTTACCAGCATTTTCTCCTTTCCTCACAGTGTTTTCAAAAGCTTTCTTCTCCAGGGGCATTAAAAGTCGGCATTGTGTGGTAAAGGGTTAATATTATCTCGGGTAAATCATTGTGACAGCTTATAGAACACAGCTATGTTTATTATACTGCAAAGATATTTCTCATGATCTGATTGGATGATTATGCCCTGAACATATATATCATGTACACTGGCAAAACAGACGTAAAAGCAGTTTCTCTATTGGGAGCCCCATACTCATGACTACACAATCAACGCAATAATTATCTTAAATGGCAGCATCGATCAAGATTTACATCAAGAGATTTACATCAAGATCATGTGCCAAGCTGCATGTTTTAGCATGTATTATAAAGGTGTTAGTGACATTAGTTTTCATTGAATTGAGCCATTTAGAAAGGAAATTCTACTTCCTCCGCATACTAAATTTAATTTTTTTAAGAAAAAAAGAGGTAAAATTCGCTCAACAAATGTTGTAATGGTAAAACTTTGCAGGATGATAAATTATTTGTAAGGTCAGGTGGCAGGGGACTTGGAAACTTGTTCAGAGCTGTGGTGAATCCTGTTGCCACCTCGCTTCTGGCTCGGGGCAACATTTATTAACCACAGCTGTGAACCAAGTTTCAAGTCCCCAGCCACCTGACCGTACAACTAATAACATCCCAGGATGCCAGATTCGTATTTGGCTTGCAATATTTGAATGTCTTAAGTCTACTATGAATTTTGGGTGCAAAAAACTGCTGATTCTCTTTTGTCAGTTTAATCTGTATTGCATCCAGAGGCACATGGCCAATGACAAATTATTCAATGTTACACTATCTAAAGCCCTTTAAGTTCATCTGTGTTTGTTTTTGAAAAAACAGAATACTGAATATCCAAGCAACAGGTATGTTCACGGTCTAGTTTTGTTGTCAGTTTGTGACACTGCTGAGAGTTTAACCCTTTCCCGCTCAATACCAACTTTAAACGATCTTGACAAAGAAGCCTTTTGAAAACATTGTGGGAAAAGGAGAAAATGCTGGTTACCAGCATTTTCTCCTTTTCCCACAATTTTTTTCCACTCTTCTAAAGACAAGTTTCAATTCTTAAGTCACGTTTTTTGTCATCTGCAAATGCTTTCAATTTGGACCAGACTAAGATTTTGTCATTTGATTAAGAATTATAAATGGGCATAGAATCTGTGTGCAGATTTTTTCCTCTTTGTTGGCTGTATCTCTTTACTCATTTAACAACCCATAGAAAAAAGTCTTTAGAAAACGTGGAAAAAAGGAGAAAATGTGTTAACTCTTTACCACACAATCCCAAATTTTAACGACCATGAGAAAGAAGCCTTTCGAAATCATTGTGGGAAAAGGAGAAAATGCTGGTAACCATAATGTTTTCTACCCTTTCCAAACCAAATTTCTATTATTCAGTCACCTTTATTTTGTTGTCTGCAAATGCTTTCAATTTAGACTGGTCTAAAATTTTCTTGTGTGGTAATGAGTCAACTATAGTACTGGCTACTGTAATATAACTGAAATAATGTTGAAAATGAAGTTTGACACAATACAAATAACATACTGGATAATCTACTGGATTATTGACAAAGATTCCATGCTCTTACCACTGATCTTACAACAGAAGTTTTTACCAAGGTTATTTAACCCTGGCCTTTACCAGATGACAAAATAGTATAGACCTGTCCAAGTTGAAATCAACTGTAGGAGACAGGAGACAACTGCAGGAGACAGGAGTAAATAACATTGTGGTAAATTTCTTTTTTCCTGCAATATTTTTATAGTCTTTCAACCCAGAGTCAGATTAAGGTTAGTGATGAGGTGTTGAAAAATATTTTTTGCGTTCAAATATCTTGAAATTCAGGCGGAGGCCGGAAGAGTTTCCTCAAAAAGAAAAATGAAAATACCACTCCGAGACGACCTGATCCAAATAGGATGATACAGAGTACCAAGGATCCCCCAAAAACCAAGGTATGTATGGTCATTTGGACCCATTGTTGCAAAGGGAGTTCTGAAGATGATTTTTTTTTTTCAACTTTTAACTCATTACCAAACGACAAAATTTTAGGTATGTCCTAATCGAAAGCATTTGCAGATAACGAAATAAAAATGACTAAAAATTTGAAATTCGTTTTGTGAAAGAAAGAAAACATTGATAAACTTGTATCCAAGCTACATAGTGTATAAATGTACATCCGAAATTGACATAGAATTGATACGCATACATCTCACGGTCAAACGGGTTAGTTGTTTATAAATGGAAATCAAGGTACAGTATTCCAGTCTGATCAAGGTTTATCGATTGAAAACCAACAAACCAATCATATTTGAGAACAGGCTTAGCTGGTCCTCATGTAAGCAGGTAAAAGATGTTGCGAATTTAACTACAAAAGCAAACTAAGAATCTTCATTGTAATCCCAGGGCGCAGACAATACTGAGTGACAAGTTAATCATCAACAAAAACCACATGAAAAAGCAAAGTTTTAACCCTTTCCCAAACGACAAACTTTGGACTCTTCCAAACTGAAAGAGTTTGCAGACGATAATTTTAGATTTTGAGGAAATGGCAGAAAGTTCTCAAAAAGGTTAGAAAACACTGTGGGAAAAGGAGAAATTGCTGGTTGAGCAATTTCTCCTTTTCCCACAGTTGTTTTCAAAAGACTTTTACTGCAGACATGTAAAAACCAGGGTTTGCTTGGGAAAGGGTTAAAGTCTTAGTGCATAAATTGACCACTAGAATTCCAAAGTGTCTAAAAATAAACCAACCTGCTAATGATTGTAGTTTTTTTTTTTTAAATCCATGACCTGACATTATTTTAACGCTGGCAATATTCGACTGGTTAGCGGTCAGTGACTTACAGTATGACAAAATTATTATATTTTTGTAGACCAAAGTATTGGGAAACAAAAAAATATATATATTATTTTTTACTGTTCCAAAATTTGTGCAAAATAGGGTAGATTGTATTATTACACATACTGCAAAGAAATTTTTTGTGAGCTGCTTGGGTAATATGCCACAAACATATATTGCTGTACACTGGCAAAATCCATGTGAAAACAGTTTCCTGTTTGAGAGCAACATATAAATAACTTTTTTTCAATAAAACATCAAAAATTGTAATGTTGATTGATAAGAGCTGCCCACAAGACAAACATACTGAGTAGCCTGCACTACATTATTACTAGTTTCCCTTGATGGTTGTCATTAAAGCAAAAAGAATGGATTATTTTTCAAAATAAATGAATGTAGAAAGTGTTCTATCATCGATGTCTTTTTAAAGCGAATACAACTTGTTAACGCAAACCATCCCTTTGTCAGGTATGCAAATCATGAAGTAATCAAACTCATAGATTGTAGTTTTAGACTGATAACCTAATGGTCATTTAAGGCAACATAATCAATGTTAACTTTTGCCAACAATTCAGTAAAATACATAAGCTTGAAGTTGTTTAGCTCTTTACCACACAATCCCGACTTTTAACGACCCTGAGAAAGAAACCTTTTGAAAACATTGAGGGAAAAGGAGAAACTGCTGGTAACCAGCATTTTCTCCTTTTCCTACAATGTTTTCTACTCTGCTGGAACCAGATTTCATTTTTTGAGCTACGTTTATTTTGTAGTCTGGAAGTGCTTTCAAATTGGGCTAGTCTAAAATTTTGTCGTTTCGGAATGGGTTAAAGACGTGTTTAGATGAAAATTTGTCAAGTGTTTATCAAAGTAACATCAGCAGGTTCATGCACCAAAGTGTAGTTAACCAAAGTTTTAGTGACATCAGTTCTCAGTGATGTCAGTTTTAACCCATTACCACACAATCCCTACTTTCGACGCCCCTGAGAAAGAAGCCTTTTGAAAACATTGTGGGAAAAGGAGAAAATGCTGGTAACCAGCATTTTCTCCTTTTCCCACAATGTTTTCTACCCTTCACAAAACAAATTTCAAATTTTCAGTCACTTTTATGTTGTCGTCTGCAAATGCTTTCAATTTGGACCGGTCTAAAATTTTGTCGTTTGGTAAAGGGTTAGTTAATATTTGGGCATTCAGAGGGGACATTCCATTTTGTCAGGATACTTAACCCATTATCACACAATCCATACTTTTGATGACCCGTAGAAAGAAACCTTTATTAAAACACTGTGGGAAAAGGAGAAAATGCTGGTAACTAGCATTTTCTCCTTTTCCCACAATGTTTTTCACCCTTCACAAAACAAATTTCAAATTTTCAGTCACTTTTATTTTGTCACCTGCAAATGTTTTCGATAGGGACGAACCTAAAAGTTTGTCGTGTGGTAATGAGTTAATTTGTGAGACCATAAAAACAGTGACATTTCCATTAATACACATTGGAATAATAAAACCTTGCTATAAAATAGATTTGTTGTAGGGTCAGTTGGCAAGGGACTTAGAAATTTGTTCACTGTTGTGGCGAATTGTATCGCCAGCTCGCCTATGACTCAGGGCAACTAATTTCGCCACAGCTGTGAACCATTTTTGAAGTCCCCAGCCACCTGACCTTACAATAAATAAAGTATTTGATTTATTACTTAAGATGTATTTTGCTCCATTTCATTTTAACTTGATAGGCTAACCGTTTACCGCACAATGACGTTTTTTAACACCCCTGATGAAGAATCCTTTTGAAAACATTGTGGGAGAAGGAGAAAATGCTGGTAACCAGCATTTTCTCCTTTTTCCACAAAGTTTTCTATCCTATAAAAGCAAAGTTGCACTATTGGAGCCACTTTGGAATTGTTGTCTGCGAATGCTTTCAATTTGGATAGGTCTAAAATTTTGCTGTGTGGTAAGGGGTTAACTCTACCAAACCACAGAATTCTGGACTAGTTGAAATTGAAATAACTTGCAGAGGACAAAATACATGTCTCAAAAATGAAATTTGCTTTGGGAAAGGTGAAAAAAATCTGGTTTTTCCTTTTTACCACAAATTTTTCAAAATTTTTTTTTCACAGGTTCATGAAGACATGGGATTTATTATTGAATAAACTTTTTCCAAACAAAATCATTTTAGATTTGCCCCTTAGGAAAGCATCTGTAAAGAATGAATTTTAGACCTGCACTACAGATTCACTAGGGACAAGTGACGACTTTTGAGGGAAAGGGAGATACTGTTTCTTTATTGTAAAGAAAATAGTATAGGAGAATCAGTCTTAACTCATTACGAAACGACAAAATTTTAGGTTTGTTCCAAATCAAAAGCATTTGCGGACACCAAAATAAAAGTGACTGAAAATTTGAAATTTGTTTTGTGAAGAGTAGAAAATATTGTGGGAAAAGGAGAAAATGCTGGTTACCAGCATTTTCTCCTTTTACTACAATGTTTTCAAAGGTTTTCTTTCTCAGGGTCATTAAAAGTTGGGATTGTGTGGTGAAGAGTTAACCCTTTCCCGAACAATCCCTGGTTTTCATGACCCTGAGAAAGAAGTCATTTGAAAAAATTGTGGGAAAAGGAGAGAATGCTGGTTACCAGCATTTTTTTTTTCCCCATAATGTTTTCTACCCTGCTGGAAACTAAGTTCAATTTTTGAGTTACATTTAGTTTGTCCCCTGTAAATGCTCTCAATTTGGACCAGTCTAAAATTTTGTGACAATGTTATTTAGTAAAGGATTAAATGAGCGGTTGATCATCAATTTGCTGCAAGATTCAGATATTTGAAGATAATTTAAACTTTTTTTGAAAACCTTTTCTTTTAGATGAGACTTAAACGACCAGATTCGTCATTGAGTAAAGATAGTTTAGATGACAGTGAGTAGATAATGATATATATATATATATATATTCCACAGGCCTTTGAATTTCCATTCATCCATCCAAGAATTATAAAATTTTCTTTGGTCGATCTTTGTACACTTATGAAAGCATATATTCGCATGTATGTATTACGGAATAGTGAAATTTTCAACACCGTTACTATATACACGTATAGCACAGTGGCAACTGCTTCTTTGCTGTGTATAATATAGAATATAGAGGGAATCACCAATGTGCTATCTATAGTAACGGTGTCCGATAAAAAAGATTCTTCTTTAATCCCTTGATAGAACAATGAAAAGTTCTTTATCCCATAATAGACCAATGGAATTTCAGAGGCCTGAGGTATATTCTTACATGCATGATGTATTCATCACTTGTGTTTCTGTAGTTGCATGGTATGATTTATATAGGGCTTGAAAACAGATAGTCATAAGGTCAAATCCCTGACTTGTCCAAATTTTTTGCAAGGTTTGATGATAAGTCATTCGACAGGATTCACATATGGTTTCATCTGTTATTATTAGATCATTGACCAGTGGCTTGGAAAGGAAATTCTGCAAAGTACTGGTAACAGAAATTCCCGGACATTAAAGACAAATGTCCTGACCAATGTTATATAACTAAAATCTGAAAACAGCCTTAACCCTTTACTCCGTAGATACTCATTTCTACGCATTACTTATAGGAGCCTTTCGAAAACATTGTGACAAAGGGTGAAATTGCTAGTGACGAGCAATTTCACCTTCTGCCACAATGTTTTCTATGCTTTCAAAAGGTGTCATATACACATAAGAGCTTCATCCTTGCTGTTATTTAGGGTCAATTAGAGATACCATAGAAATGCCTTTTGGGGTAAAGGGTTAATATCACACAAATATGCAAACCATTTCCTTGGGTTTCTCCCAACACATGTTTGAATTAAGGGAGTTTTCATGTATTTTTAAAAACCCATGTTTGAAGGACCTTAACCTTTTACCAAACAATCCCTGGTTTTTTCGACCCTGAGATAGAAGCCTTTTGAAAACATTGTGAGAAAAGGAGAAAATGCTGGTAACCAGCATTTTCTCCTTTTCTCACAATGTTTACTAATAGCCTGGAAACAAATTGCAATTTTTGAGTTACTTTTATTTTGTTTTCTGCAAGTGTTTTCATTTTGGACCAGCCTAAACTTTTGTCGTCTGTTAAAAACATTCGGGGAAATGATGGTCACAAGCATTTTCTCTTTTTCCTACTATGATGTCAATTCTGTTGTATTGTTTCTGACACCTTCAATTTGCCTGGAAACACTGTCAGTGCCGTCACCTATATACCTGTTAAAAACGGAAGTTATACAAGAGAAGTAGGTAACCATAAGAATATATTCATCACATTTATGCCCAAATTTTTTACTTTTTACTTACAATTTTCATGTTACCCTTTACCACAGCAAAATTTTAGACCTATCCAAATTGAAAGCATTTGCATACGACAATTTCATGGTGGCTAGAATGATGCAATCTTTCTTTCACAGGGTAGAAAACTATGTGGTAAAAGGAATGATATCAAAAGGTTCTTCCTGAAAATCGTCACTGTGTGGTAAAGGGTTTAATCAAGGATCACTCACATGCCTCATCAATGTCTTTTTTTTTCTCTATAGTATCTGAAAAGTCTGAAGAAGATCACCATGCTCCAAGGTGAGACTGTATGTTTTTAGCTCTAGTGGCTGAAAGCCAGCAGAGTTTATGTCATAGTTTGGTTTCCGTCGTCTGTCCATCTGTCTGTTAGTCTTTTTTTTTGTTTACGCGATTAAGTCTGGATTTTTGGTCAGATTTTCGTGAAACTTGCACTGTTTGTTTATCCTATCAATAGCTTTAAGCCTTTTGATTTTGAAAAAAAAAATGGACAAACAATATGGGAAAAGTAGCCATTTCAGGTTTGAAATTTCTATTTCTCGTTTACACGATAAAGTCCGTCTTTATGATCAGATTTCCATGAAACTTTCAAAGTTTGTTTATCTTATCAATAGCTTCAACCCTATTGATTTTGAAAAAAATCTGACAAACTGTTTGGGAAAAGTAGCCTTTTCAAATTGAAAACTTTCTTTTCTTGTTTACACAATTAAAAAAGTCTGCATTTGAGGTCAGATTTTTGTGAAACTTGCACAGTTTATCTCATCAATAATTTTAACTCATTACCAAACAACAAAATTTTAGATTTGTACAAATCCAAAGCATTTGCACACGATAAAATAAAAGGGACTGAGAATTGGAAATTTGTTCTGTGAAGGGAAGAAAACATTATGGGAAAAGGAGAAAATGCTGGTTACCAGCATTTTCTCCTTTTCCCACAATGTTTTCTAAAGGTTTCTTTCTTAGGGTCGTCAAAAGTAGGGATTGTGTGGTAATGGGTTAAGCCTATTGAGTTCTAAAAAAATCCAGACAAACAATATGGGAAAAGTAGCCATTTCAAGTTTAAAATTTCCACTTCTTGGTTACACGATAAAGTCTATCTTTGTGGTCAGATTTCCATGAAACTTGCAGAGTTTGTTTATCGTATCAATGGCCCCAAGCCTATTAATTTTGATGACAGTATGGGAAAAGTAGCCTTTTCAAGTTGAAAACTTTCTTTTCTTGTTTATGCAATTAATTCTGAATTTAAGGTCAGATTTAAATGAAACTTGCATAGCTTGTTTATTACATCATCAATACCTTGAAGCTTATTGATTTTGAAAAAAGACCAACAAACAGTGTGGTAAAAGAAGCCATTTTGAGTTGAAAACTTTCTTTTCTTGTTTACACGAAAAAGTCTGCATTTGAGGTCAGATTTTTGTGAATTTTTCAGTTTGTTTATCTTGTCAATAACTTAAGACCTGTTTACTTTGAAAAAGTTAAACAGACAGTAATGGAAAAGTAACCGTTTTATTTGGATTCCTAATTTACATGATGAAGTCGACAATTTTGGTTGGATATTCATGAAACTTGCCCAGTTGCTTTGTCTCATCAGCAGCTGGAACCCTATTGATTTTGAAACAATCTGACAACCAGTATAGGAAAAGTAGCAATTCAAAGTTGAAAATTTCCATATCTTGTTTATAAGTGCTTTCCTTCACACTGATTTTACTGGTTTTCTTTTTGCATCATGAATTCATAATGTATGCCCGTATAAAAGCAAAATCTCCGCCAGTAGAGCGATTTCAGGCCCTTCATGGCCTTTTAGTTTATTATTATCCTGGCTCCAAAAGAACGTACTCAAACTTTATTTACATTGTCCCTTTTTCTGTCCATCCATCAACTCAATTTTGTGTTCTTTTCCCGCTACAGTTTTCGATCAATCTAGCTGAAATTTGATTGGAAGCTTTCTTCTCTCAGGAACTTGAACATTTGCAATTCTTTCTTTTTTGCTGGCTTGCATCAGCTGTTGTGCACAAATATCTTCCTTCCAAGTGTTTACTTAACTCCTTACCAAACGACAAAATTTTAGACTAGTCCAAATTGAAAGCACTTGCACACGACAAAATAAATGCAACTCAAAAAGTTGAAATTTGTTTCCAGCAGGGTAGAAAACATTGTGGGAAAAGGAGAAAATGCAGGTTACCAGCATTTTCTCCTTTTCCCAAATTGTTTTCGAAAGGCTTCTACCTTAGGGTCGTCAAAAGTTGTCATTGTGTGGTAAAGGTGTAAGCCTGTAACTGGTATGGAAATTTTCTTTCACGCCTTAGTTCAGCTGCTAAAGTTACATTAATAGAGAAAATTTGTTAGATGCCAATAAGTCATACATAAAGAGCATCGTGTTGTTGTGACTTTCCTAATGCTTGCATTGTGAAAGATGAAATGTAGGGCAAGATACCAAACTTTCTACACACAATGAGAAGCTAATACAAGCACCAAGATAGTTACTGGAACAGAAATTTGCTTTAATTTTGCTTTGTATAAAATGCTTCCAACATTTAACCTATTACCACACAATGCCTACTTTTGACGCCCCTGAGAAAGAAGACTTTAGAAAACATTGTGGGAAAAGGAGAAAATGCTGGTAACCAGCATTTTCTCCTTTTCCCACTGTGTTTTCTACCCTTCACAAAACAAATTTCAAATTTTCAGTCGCTTTTATTTTGTCGTCTGCAAATGCTTTCAATTTGGACCGGCTAAAATATTGTCATTTGGTAATGGGTTAACAAAAAAAAAAAAGTTACAATTATTGACAATTTTATTTGAAAACTGTCAGAAAGTTAAAACAAATAATGGATTAGTGGGTTGTTTTTTTGTTTTTGCAAATGGCAGTTGAATACCACAATGTAGCAATTTGACTAATCAAATTGTTTGGAGTATCCTAGCATGAAATAATGACCAATCAAATCACAAACTCATCCAAAAGCATCAGGGCGTTGAAAATGTCATCATATCTTAATTTGGACTGTATTTGATGTTGTGGAGATGCAGATTTTTTTCCATGGTACATGATGCTATCTGCTTGTGAAGTATGTATATGGGCTGTAAAATTTGTAGGTTTTGTTTCAAAACCCGTGCTTTTATTTACATAAGATGGCTGATGCCAACAGAATGTATACAGAGCTTTGTGTTTGTACCGTTTCAGGCCCAGGGTTCACATTCCAAACGAGAGTTTATCCAGTACAGATACAACAAGTGAGTTGATCCATTCTATTCTTAATGCTGTTTAACCCTTTACCACACAATCCTGACTTTTAACAACCCTGAGAAAGAAGCCTTTTGAAACATTGAGGGAAAAGGAGAAAATGTTGGTCACCAGCATTTTCTCCTTTTTCCACAATGTTTTCTACACAGCTGGAAACAAATTTCTTTCTTTTTTTTTTGAGTTACATTGAATTTGTTGTCTGGAAGTGCTTTCAATTTGTTGTTTGGTAAAAAGTTAAATTGATCATCAAACATATTCCTAGTATTGGTTGTTAGGCTGTTTAGACTTCTTAACCTGTTCATGTCACACATAACATTTGTATTTCCTGATGTTTCTGTCATTGCTCAGGACATTTACCTCAAGATAGGTCTATTTGTCATCTTTTTTATGGGGAGCCATGGATTGGAAATCCTTAAAGTCCTTTTGAAAAAGTTTTGAAGGGTCATATTATGTTATGGCTCCGGCCGTCTGCTCATTAGCAATTTCTTGTGTGTGCAACTCCTACAGTTTCTCTGGGAATAACTTGATACTTTCCACAATCAATCTTATGGTTTTATATTATGCATTTCACTCTACATTTTGATGTCTTTGGGCATTCTAGAGTTATCTGCCCTTGATTTCTGAAATAACCAATTTCTTGTACGGCTACTCACTGACAAGCCCTCTTCAGGGGTATATGCTCCGCTCTGTGACTCTTGTTTGGTGCAATTAATACTTTTGCTCTGAACATATTTAAAATCTAGGAACATACAGTTGATTGATTGATTTTATGGTGTTTAATGCCATAACATTATTTTAGTTATACCATGGTAGCCATTGCACTTATCTATGCTTTCCTGGATTTTGTTTTACTAGTAGTCTGCGCAATATTCTTACCAAGCCACTGACTGCTTTCCTATATAGTATCTTCGAAACAATGATCTGCAGTTATAGAGGAATGATTTCTATTGTAATGATTATCATCAAAAGAAATGCAGTTGAATGATGGCATTTACAAATGGTGCTTTTTTATCCTCACTGAAACATTTCGGGGAGGAGCATATAGTCCCCACGCGTTGCGTACATCTGTTTGTTTGTCCGTGTGTCTGTTCGTTCGTCCGTCTGAAGCCATTTCTCCACAACCCCTGGACGCAATTTTACGAAACTTCATATCTGAACTCCTTGGAACAATGCGTATATACGTCGTTCCTGGTTTCTCAATTTCAGGCTGCGTCACAGAAAAGGGGGGATACATGTAAAAATTTTTTTTCACTAAAATCTCCTACATCAGAGCTCAAACTTTTGTGAAAATTCAAATCTGAACTTGTAATGTTGCCCAGATACCTCTTTCTCGGTTTCTCAATCACAGGCTTCATTTAAAAAGTTGTTTTTCTCTAATATCTCCTACATTAGTGCTCAAAAGTTCATGAAATTTTAATCTGCACTTGTTGGAACATTGCCCAGATACCTCTTCCCCGGTTTCTCAATTTCAGTCTGCATCACGGAAAAAGGGGCTTTATGTAAAAAAAAAAAGGTTTTATGATACCTCTTTTATTAAGGCTGCGTGGCGGAAAAAGGAGGCTTCATGTAAAAAATTGTTTTTCTCTTATATCTCCTACATTAGTGCTCAAAAGTTCATGAAATTTCAAATCTGAACTCGTTGGCACATTGCCCAGATACCTCTTCCCTGGTTTCTCATTTTCAGGCTGCGTCATGGAAAAAGGGGGCTTCATGTAAAAAAATCTGTTTTTGCTCTAATATCTCCTACATTAGTGCTGAAGAGTTCATGAAATTTCAAATCTAAACTCATTGGAAGATACCTCTTTTATTAAGGCTGCGTGGCGGAAAAAGGAGGCTTCATGTAAAAAATTGTTTTTCTCTTATATCTCCTACATTAGTGCTCAAAAGTTCATGAAATTTCAAATCTGAACTCGTTGGTACATTGCCAAGATACCTCCTCCCTGGTTTCTCAATTTCAGGCTGTGTCATGGAAAAAGGGGGCTTCATGTGAAAAATTGTTTTATGATACCTCTTTCTCAGTTTCTCTATTACAGGCGTGCAGAAAAAAGGAGGCTTCATGTAAAAAATTGTTTCTCTAATATTGGGAATATCTTTTAGATAGTAATTGCCTTTTCACTTCATTTTTGGGGGGCATGAACAGGTCCTTTTAGGATAAAAGAAGTGAATTTCTATTAATTTCATACATTTCATGACAAGCACTTGTTCGGGGAGCATAACCCGTCTCTGACGGCTCTTGTTTAATGTTGAACTTTTTGAAACTTTTTTTGTTGTAGATGAGTACTTAAATGTTGAAGACTCTCCACCAAAACTTGGCATGGATACTATGGATGAGTTAGCTGAAAAGGAAAAATTCTTTAGAGTAGGTGTAATGTCATAAGAAGATGTTATAGCTGGCATAATTACCTCCATTTTAGTAATGCAAATGGAAAAGACTTTTGGCATAATGTTGCTTTGCTTGTGTCAATTCAACTGAGGTGAAATTATCTCTTTACCAAACAACAAAGTTTTGGACTCAAGCAAATTGGAAGCATTTGCAGACGAAAAAATTATGGTAGCTCTAATGGTGACTGTACTCTTTGATAGGGTAGAAAACAATGTGGAAAAAGGAGAAAATGCTGGTTTCCAGCATTTTCTCCTTTTCCCACAATGTTTTCAAAAGCCTTCTTCTTCAGGGTGGTTAAAACTAGGGATTGTGTGGTAAAAAGTTATATTTCTACTAAAATGTCAACTGCTCACATTTTCAGCCGGAATATTCTGAAAGTTGCTCAGACTGATTGCCTTAACCCTTACCATGCCAATCAAATATATTTACTCTTTTACTCGGTCACTACGTTTTCAGGATTGAGTGGATAAATAGCCTTGGTTGGGGTAAATATACAAATGAATGAATGGAATTTCACCACCCATCTACATGTATATCGTAAACATTTTCACGTGTTACTAGTCATTGCTTTTGAAGACACATAAATATTTTGGGATTTTCCAGAAAAACATGGCTCCGGGAAGAATGAATGTTAATGGGGTTTTTAGAGTTGAATTTTGGCATGAAAGATTCTGCTGATGAGTACAAGTTTTGATTTTCTCTGACTCAAAGAATTATACAGATAATGTTTTTCAAAAATTTGCCAAGTTATGCAATAATGATTTGCAGCAATCTGTGAATGACATAGACTATTTTCCTGACAGCAAGAAACTCATGGAACTAGTTCAGATTGTTTGTCATGATCATATTTCAAACAAGTTTGAAATTGGGACAACATGTTCAGTGCAATACTCATGAAAGTGGGTCAGAATGTTTGTTTTAGTGATATCTCAAACAGGAATGAAATGGCATCATATCATATTTGTACACTTCGGATAGGCCATATTTTCAGGCTGATACTCACAAAGATTGATCAGGCTGTTTGCCTTGATAATATCTTAGACAAGTTTGAAATTCAAAGTCAAAGAGTAAGTGGAAAAGGATTAAGAAACTGCTATTTGATCATGCAACCCATTTTACACTTTCTTAATTCAACTTATATTGATAGAACAACAATCAGAAAAGGGTCTTCTTTATATAGAACACCAATAAGAAAAAGCTGTCCTGTATATAGAACACCTATAAGAAAAGGCTATTCTAAATTCTTTGGGGTCGACACTGAACACAGATTAATTTGCCTATAAACTTCAGGATTTGGAAAACAATGCTGATAGTACCATTGATTATGGAAGATTGAATCAGGAGTTAAGTGCCACTGGATATACAACTATGTCACCAGAGGGAGCTGCAAAAACTGCAGCTACTTTGGCAGCTTTGCAGGATATGGATGATGAAGAAGACTCTCCACAGCTTAGGCCAGGTCATCAGGGGGATTATGTCTTGTCCGAGAGGGTATACATGCATGGTTTATCATAGTACATGTATTTATGATGCATGAGCAGGATAAAACTGTATCTTGAGCCATTTTTTTTTTAAACTTTAATTTTTGTGTGGGAGGAAAAGAAAAATCATAGGGATGTCAATGATTTATCTTTAATTTCGGAAAACAAAATAAAATACTGAAAAATAATTTGCCAGTGCTTGAGTTCAAACCCATGACCTTCAAAACCACAAGTCATTGAGTCATCCTATCAAGTGAGCTATCTTTGCAATTGAGTCTTGCCTGTGCTGGTGAAAAGATAAAAGACTGCATTTTAAGTGGAATAGAAAATTTTAGCAAAAAACAAAAAAACCCCCAGCTAATCCCTCCTTTTTAGCTCACCTGAGCACAACATGTTTAGTGAGTTTGAAATTGGGTCACATAGGGTCATAATCGAGATTACAAGGTCATATTAAAGAAATAGCTTGTGGGCACCCTAGAGGTCACATTTATTGTTCATTTGATACAAAAAATTGGTTAAAATATTTGTCTTAATTTTTTTGTGAGTTCTGAGTTGTGTCATGTGGGATGATAAAGAAGGTCACTAGGTCAACTTACAGAAATTTCTTGTGGACGGTCAATAGATTACATTATAGGCTCAATTGATCTGACAATTGGCCAGAAATTGAATTATGCACATGGACTGAAATTTCGCCTGTTGACTGAGGTGAGCAATCCATGGCCATCATTGCCCTCTTGTTTGTTCATTTCTGTCTGTCGATATTTTAGTTTAAGCCATCTTTATACATGGATAAAATTTTCTAGTCTTTGTCAAAATTTTTCCTTTGCAACAACTTGCAAAATGAAATCTGATTGGATGCCACTTTGAAATACACAAATTGAAAAGTTTGACATCCCAAATACACCAAAAAAAAAAATCTGCCCTGATTGGATTATTTTGAAAGCTTTTGGAAAAGGAGAAAATGCTGGTAACTAGCATCTTTTCTTTTTTTTCCACATGGTTTTCCACCTGTGCAAAGACAATCATGGTTGTATAAGTCATTCTTAACCCTTAACTCCATAGATACTCATTTCTATGCATTGCTTGTATGGGCCTTTGGAAAACATTGTGGCAAAAGGTGAAATTGCTCGTCATGAGCAATTTCACCTTTTGTCACAATGTTTTCTATGCTATCAAAAGGTGTTATTTACACATAAGAAATGGCTTCATCGTTGCTGTTATTTAGGGTCAATTAGAGATACCACAGAAATGCCTCTTGGGGGTAAAGGGTTAAGTTGTTGACTGTGAATGCTTTCAATTTGGTCAGATAATTTTTATACCTCAGCAAAACAAATGTTTTCCAGAGTATACTGGAATCAGCCTGTCTGTCCGTGTGTCTTTTAGTGTGTCTGTCCTTGGGTCTATCTGTGTACAAATAATTGCCTATTTCTGTCAAAGCGATGGTGGGGGTATTGAGTCAGTCCAGTGACAGCTCTAGTTTTTATTTGGTAAAGAGGTCAGACATATTTAAATTTTGATTCCAGGAACAGTCTGAACAGAAGCCCAGTATGTTGTCTAAAGGTAGGTGTATACAAAAAATTTTATTCTGTATCTGCTTCTATACTGCTGAATTTATAGTTCAACTGTTTTCAAAGCAAAAATTGAGTTGCTGTCATGGCCAAGGGCTATTCCTAATATTTGTCTTTGTCAGTGCAATTTATTTGACATTTTCTGATGTCTTTGTCATAAGTGAAGATATTTTCCTCAAATTTGGCCAATTGATTAGCTATCATAAGAGGAATTCATTGTCAGGTAATTCTCAAATTATGTTTTACACAATGTGTTCTCTTTCCTTTAAAAATTTAAGTAAAACTGTTGCTTGGAATCAAGGCTGCCTGATACAGCTCTGAAAACAACTGAAGCAGGGAAGAGGAGTCTGCATGCATGGCTCTTGTTGCCACAATACATTTGAACCTGATCTCTGATCTTTTTAAAAGCATTGCATGGGAAACAAAGCGGTAATTTTTGAAGAAAAGGGAAGTGCTTACTTTGTTCTTATTCTAAAGTCTGAGACAAGCCATCTGATTGGCTGTGATGTTTTTGTCTCTGCATCCATAGGGTGCACTTAGGCTGACCTTGATGGCAACTTGTTGCTACTGGTCAATTTTCAGCATGTCCAAAGGCCAGTGTACATTATGATTCAGTCGATTGGTGAACAAAAATAGAATAGGGTCCAATATTATTTAACTTATTGCCAGAAATCAAAATTTTAGACTTGTCCAAATTGAAAGCATTTGCATATGACAAAATGAAAGTGATGGAAATTTGAAATTTGTTTTGTGAAGGGTAGAAAACATTGCAGGAAAAGGAGAAAATGCTGTTTACCAGCATTTTCTTCTTTTCCCGCAATGTCTTCTAAAGGCTTCTTTCTCAGGGGCGTCAAAAGTAGAGATTGTGTGGTAATGGGTTAAGTGCTTGCTTGATATCATGCTTCAAGGAGATTCAATTAACCTCCCTTTTCCAGGGCATGGCTCGTATGTAATATATGTCTTCTTTTGTCACAATGTTTTCAAAGATGGTTTACTACATGACAAAAAGTCTGTTGTAGTAGGTTACAAGTAAACCTTATACTATACAGAAGTATGATTTGACAACCATGTGGAAGAATGGTTTTGTTTCCAGCATCTACACTATTTCCCACCTTTTTTTTTACAAAGCCTTCCTTCATTGCATGAATAACCAGGATTAACCCTTTACCCCATAAGGCATTTCTATGGTAATCTCTAATTCACCCTAAATAACAGCAAAGATGAAGCTGTTTCTTATGTGTATATGACACCTTTTGATAGCATAAAAAACATTGTGGCAAAAGGTGAAATCGCTCATCACGAGCAATTTCACCTCTTGCCACAATGTTTTCCAAAGGCTCCTATAAGCAGTGCGTAGAAATGAGTATCTGTGGATTAAAGGGTTAATTTTTCCTGTTTTCATGGGACTTACTCCCTTTAATTAAGTATACACCAGGCGACAAATAAAGACTGGTCCAAATTAAAAGCAAGTGCAGATGACAAAATAAACATAACTCAAAAATTGAAATTTGTCTCCAGCAGAGTAGAAAACATTTTGGGAATAGGAGAAAATGCTAGTAACCAGCATTTTCTCCTTTTCCCTACAATGTTTGCAAAAGTCTTCTTTGGAAGGGTCATTAAAAGGCGGGATCGTGTGCTAATGGGTTAAATCTCAAATGAAAATTCAAGACTGCGCAAGTTGAGGAAGATCTGCTCAGAAAGTATGTGTTTACAGAAGTATCTGAAGGAGTTCAGAGTGTTTCTACCTCCCCTCTCATATTTCATCAATCACACCGCTAAGTAAAACACAGGATTGTTTGGCAAAATGCTTCTGATAAAATTGATATTTCTGATTTGTTCTCCATTATATTTCCGATATATTTCATCTGTGTATAACACTCAAATAATTTCAGTGTCCCTGATGGACTCGCTAGAATCTACGATGAACACTACAACATCACCGCAAGTCGGAAAAGGTACTCTACGTGAAGCTAAGGAGATGCTAGAAGAACAAGATGAAGAGGGTTATGATGAAGACGACGTTCATCTCAGACCTGGTCAGAGTATACCAGAAACATTAAAGACAAATACAGGTAAGAGAATTGCACTTTAAGACCAGAGATTTGCAACTCTCTCATAAAATTTTTATCAGTGATTTTTTTTGTTCCTTCTTGGAAACAATTTGGTAAAAGAATATTCATTTTACTTTAAACATATTTGTTTTACATTGATTGAGAAATAAGTTCTTACAACTTTTACTCACTAATCTCTCTTTACTCTGCTTCCTGGGAACTACGCCAGTACTTGTGCCAATTGTGTGTGTTGATGAAGAATCCAAAAGCTGACATCCGTGCCCTGGAATCAAACTCAGGAGACCTTAGGGTTACAGGGCTCATGCTCTACCTCACAGCCACTGATACCATAGAATATTTAGAGAAAGATTTTTGAAACTATTGCTGGTAAAGGAGGAAATGCTGGTTAAAAATGATGTTTTTTCTTTTCTCAAAGCCACATGAAGGCATTAATTGGGTTGCTGCCAAATGCATGGATGTTGACAAGTCCAACATTTTTGTACTTTGGTCATGAATGAGGGCATTGAATTTGTCATCAAGAATTCCCCATTGTGTAGCCACTTCTGCTGTTGGAGTGTCCTTTGGCAAGGTGCTGCTGAGCCCCAGCCATGCAGTGAATCTTTTATAATGGTTTGTGCCTGACTGAAAACCTTAAAAGCTAAAAATGATGCTTAACTCTCTCCATGACAAAGATGACACCAGAAACTATTTAGGAAAGATAGTATTGCACAGAATGTGCAGTCTGGCCTCTGATCTACACTTTCCCTGCTTTATTCTAGATAATGAGCAAACTGTGTCTTGATCTTGCAGTGCCGCTGTATTAGTTGTACGGTCAGGTGGCTGGCGACTTGGAAACTTGTTCACGGCTGTGGTTAATCATGTCACCCTGAGCTGAAGGCATGATTTACCACAGCTGTGGAACAAGTTTCCAAGTCCCCTACCACCTGACTGTACAACAAATTTATCATACTGCAAAGTTTTACCTTTTCAAAGAGTACTAAGCAAAAATTTTTCTGTTTTATAGTCTTAAGAATCGAGTATGCTGGCAAAACTGGCTTTACATGGAAACTGGCTTTACAGGAAACTGGCTTTACATGGTTTTTGCTATTGTACATGATGTATGTTCCTAGCATTTTAACCAATCAGATCACGAGAAATTTCTTTGCAGTATGATGATATTTTTTAGTCTTTGAGAAACTGCAATATATCTATTAACTAATGAAAAGGCTAAATGTCATGTCTTTGCTGTATATATCTGGTTTGATTTTTACTTTTTTCTTAGGTTTGGTGGGAACAAACACAAGCCAAGAAATTGAAGCTTTGCAGAAAGCTTTAGAGAAGGTGGGCCTGTCAACAACCATTGGAAATGACAGTCAGCTAGAACTCTCCTCTCAGGGAGATAAAGAAACAGAAGAATTGGTGAAAAAACTACTGAACTCAGGCTCTGGTATGTATTGCTTAACTGATTACCACACAATCCCTACTTTTGACGCCCCTGAGAAAGAAACCTTTAGAAAACATTGTGGGAAAAGGAGAAAATGCTGGTAACCAGCATTTTCTCCTTTTCCCACAATGTTTTCAACTCTTCACAAAACAAATTTCAAAATTTCATTTACTTCTATTTTTTTGTCTGCAAATACTTTCGATTTGAACAGACCTAAAATGTTTTCGTTTTGTAAAGAGTTAACCCATTACCACATATTGTGGACCTTGAGAAAGAAGCGTGTTGAAAACAATGTGGGAAAAGGAGAAAATGCTGGTTTGCAGCACATTCTCCTTTTTCCAAAAATTATTTCTATCCTATCACAGAAAATTTGCTCCGTTTTAGCCACATTGAAATTGCTTCTGCAAAATGCTTTCAGTTTGGATAAGGCTAAAATTTTGTTGCTTGGTGAAGGGTTAGGATGAATGATGCCTATTGGCTATTGCAGTGATTTATATAATTCTTCAAGATTGTATATTTAGGGGTAAAAGCAATTACTGGTCTATCAATGTTTTAACTCGTTACCAAACGACAATATTTTAGGCTCGTCGAAATTGAAAGCATTTGCAGATGACAAAATAAAAATGACTGAAAATTGGAAATTTGTTTTTTGTAGGGTAGAAAACATTGTGGGAAAGGGAGAAAATTTCTCGTGTTGTCGGACGGTGTTCGACTATTGACGTTTTATGAATGAAAATTAAAAGGCGTTGGGAGTATAAGGCGTTGAGAGTATAAGGATAACTTTTTTGCACTTTTGTACAATTTTCGTCCCAAATTCTGAAGGGCCACCTTTAAAAGATCAATATCACTGTTATTTGCATAACAGCTTTGAAGTTTCCACAACCAATGTAGCTCTTGGAGGAAGTACTATAATAGTTTTTAAGATGATTTTTGCCAGCCTGAAGTAGCTTTTTTTCCTGTGCTTATAACTTGTCCAGTAAAAATTTGTCATTTATTCCAAACTTTTATGATTTTGTCATATTTCATTACACAACATTGCTTAACCTTTAGACAGAAATGAACATTTTCAATTACATGTAGTATGAAGCACGTGAATTGCAAAGCCAAGTAATATTCTATGCAGCCTGATCTTGATCTTCTCTGCTCGGGAAATTGCCATGACCTTTACTTGTAAAAAATTAATATTTTACCAAAAATATTGAGCTTTTAATCTAATTTAACCCATTACCACACAATCCCTACTTTTGACGACCATGAGAAAGAAGCCTTTAGAAAACATAGTGGGAAAAGGAGAAAATGCTGGTAACCAGCATTTTCTCCTTTTCCCACAATGTTTTCTACCCTTCACAAACCAAATTTAAAATTTTCAGTCACTTTTATTTTATCGTCTGCAAATGCTTTCAATTTGGACAAGTCTAAAATATTGTCGTTTGGTAATGGGTTAAAGGAGAAGCCTGAAAGAAACAATGTGGAAAAAGAAGAAAATGCTTGGATCAATGAGACTTTTTTACACTTCAAAACACTAAATATGAGTAGTTATTTCATATAATTCAATAAGTAGAAATTTCTCTCACAAATTTCATTTTTTTTTTTAAGGAAAACAAAGAAATGTTGCAGAGATAATGAAAGAACTTGATGACCTTCAGAAGAAAGTGGAGGGAGATGATAAAGGTCAGTCACATGACATTCAGAGAGCAGGATCTGTTGGTAGTCCTAGAAGTATAATTACTATTACTGTATCACATATTTTTTCTTTGTAATTATATTTAACCCTTTCCCAAACGACAAACTTTTGGACTAAACCAAATTGAAAGCATTTGCAGACGACAATTCAACTCTTGCTGAAAAGATGATTTCTGTCTATGATAGGGTAGAAAACATTATGGGAAAAGGAGAAAATGCTGGTTACCAGCATTTTCTCCTTCTCCCACAATGTTTTCAAAAAGCTACTATTCCAAACCCGTAAAAACCAAGGATTGTTTGGGAAAGGGTAAAGGGTGCAAATTTAGATTTAAAATTTTAGCTAAGAGAGGTTTTTTAAAAACAAATTTTTCTGGGAGAAAAAAAAAAAAATCCTTGAATATAACTCTTTACCAGACAATCCCAAGTTTTAACGACCTTGAGAAAGACACCTTTGGAAACATTGTGGGCAAAGGAGAAAATGCTGGTTATCAGCATTTCTTCTTTTCCCACAATGTTTTCTACCCTTCACAAAACAAATTTCAAATTTTCAATCACTTTCATTTTGTCGTCTGCAAATGCTTTCGATTCGGACAAATCCAAAACCTTGTCGATGGTAATGAGTTAAACGGACAACAAAATTTTACACCTGCCATTTGCAGATGAAAAATTGAATGTGTGGTTAGGTTGTTGGAATTTGTTCTTGAGAAAATTGAAATCATTGTGGTTATCAGCATTTTCTCCTTTTCCCACAATGATTTCAAAGCGTCCTTCACCATGGTCTTTTTGTTTTAAAGGATAATTGCCCAAACAAAATTTTTGACCTGCAATTTGCAGATGAAAAATTGAATGTGTGGTTAGGTTGTTGGAATTTGTTTTTGAGAAAATTCAAATCATTGTGGTTATCAGCATTTTCTCCTTTTCCCACAATGTTTTCAAAGCATCCTTCACCATGGTGTTTTTGTTTTAAAGGATAATTGCCCATGATCATTTGTTATCTCATCTGGATTAGCTGATTTTATAAAAAACAGGATCTGTAAACTGGGTATACTTGAGACCAAAGGGCTGTTTTTGATAACAAAAGGTGGCCAAGAAAAATTTCTAGTTGTATTACAAATGAAGCTTTGAATCTTTGTCCAGAAGGAGGGTGCTATACATGGAGCGCATTAGAGATTCAGGTGTATCTTTGGATGAATTTTGTCCTGTACGTTGCACCATACCCCTGGAAAATGAGGCTGACATCTGATGGCGGCATTCAATAAATACAAAAAAAAGTACATCATTCGGTTTTTAGCAATATTACTACACAGATTTAACCCTTTACCCCATAAGGCATTTCTATGGTATCTCTATTTGACCCTAAATAACAGCAAGGAGGTGAAGCTGTTTATGTGTCTATGACACCTTCTGATAGTGTAGAAACATTGTGGCAAAAGGTGAAATTGCTCGTCACGAGCAATTTCACCTTTTGCCACAATGTTTTCCAAAGGCTCCTATAAGCAATGTGTAGAAATGAGTATCTATGGAGCAAAGGATTAAAGGTGAAGTTTTTGCCTGGTAACAGGAAAGCAACATCCCTTATTGTTTTAGCAATAGGTTCAGTTGTAGCACTGTTCCTCATGAAATGTCTGCCAAGCCCTGGTAGCTCAGTTGGTAGCATGTAGGACTGGAGAGCAGGGTTTGAACCCTGGCTTGGCAAATATCTTTCTGAGGATTGATGATAGTCCTTGCAACAGGACTTTTTTTCTCTCCCACAGCTGACCATTGTCTCAACAATAGTTATGTGGGAAAGGAGCAGTTTGTTTGGAAAGGAAATTGTCTGGAGTACTTGTAAAAGAGGCTCCAGGAAAGCATGGATAGGTGCAGCAATACAACTGAAATAATTTTGAAAGTGGCATAAATCAATCAATCAATCAATCAAGAAATGTCTCTTAAAGCAAATACCTGCTAATATTTTTATGACCAGCATAATTGCATAATATGTATATTAGCTGAAGCATAAGCATTGCTCTGGCAAAAGGGGGCTTATTGCATCTCCATTGTGCATGGTACTAAGCAAACCATGATGATATTATTGGTCCATAATAGCCACTGTTTGAAACTTATGGCTTAATCATAAGACAAACTTGCCCTTGAACGTACAAAAATTGACATATAGCAAAACGTTTTGGCCCGGGTCGATACTTTTTACGGATGCTTTAAGTCCCCTTCTTTTTGTTGAAGTTTAAGATGCCTGAATCTGCTTGTCTGCATAAGCCTCCCTGCCAGACTTTTACTCTCAGACTGTATTTGTAGGGCTTGTCTCATACACTGTTTGTAGGGACTTGCTGTTTATAGTAGTAAATCTGTTTATATCCTTAGATCATTTGATTATAATGTTCATGGTACATAATTGTTCATCGCAGGATTGGAAAGACAGAAACATTTGGATGACTACAGTAACTTGAATGGAGGTGTGCCAGAGGAACTAAGGGGTTTTGCCCTTTCCCCTGCCCAGCCTCTAGATCCTGACTATTCCCAGAGTACCTCTCATCGTGGAGACTCTCAGCGCGGGGACAGTTCACACCGTGGAGGATTTGATGATTCCCACACAGAGGAGACAGAACTCTATCAACCAGTCACGCAAGTGGTAAGCTATAAGTTTTAATATTCGACTCTAATCTTTTTTTTTTTTTTTTTTCTTCCTTTTTACAACACTGTCGAAAAAGAAGTCTTTGAAAATGAAGGAAACTGAGAAAATGCTGGTGACCAATCAAAAGCCATCTTTTTCCACAGTGTTGTTTTTGAACAGCATTTTCTCCTTTTCCCCACAATTTTTTCTTCCCAGTTGAGACAAAACTCAGCCTATTAGCAATGCCTATACTGTTTTCTGCAAATACCTTTTGTGTCTGATAAAACATCACATCTTGGACTTTTTCCAAATTTAAAGCACTTGCAGATGACACATGAAGCAAGCAATTTGAAATTTTCCCCAAACATTTTCTAGTGTTCAAAAGACACATCCCAGTACTGGGATGTGTTTCTTGAACACTAGAAAATGTTTTGGGAAAATTTGAAATTGTTTGTTGTCACAAGTTCTATTTTGTCTAATAAGTTTCCCAAAAGCTTTCTTTCCCAGGATCGTAAACACTGGATTGTTTAGGAAAAAAGTTTAAGTGAATATCTGCCCAACCTCAAACATGTCCATGATAAAGTCTAGAGCTTGTATTATAGGGGTTGTGAGATTGAGCCCTAGATTTGTTTTCCTTGGCATTAGGCTGAAAAAGACCCTTATCACAGAATCATGTTGAACCAAACCGCAACTATTGTTGTTTAAGCCATTACGGCACAATCCCTACTTTTGACGCCCCTGAAAAAGCAGCCTTTAGAAAACATTGTTGGAAAAGGAGAAAATACTGGTAACCAGCATTTTCTCTTTTTCCCACAAAGTTTTCTAACCTTCTTAACACAAATTTCAAATTTTCAGTCACATATGTTTTGTCGTCTGCAAACGCTTTCAATTTGGACAAGCTTAAAATTTTGTCGTTTGGTAATGAGTTAAAACTTTACCAAATGACAAAATTTTATACTGGTCCATATTGGAAGCATTTGCAGATGACAAAGGTAATGTGATTCAAAAATTGAAATTTGTAGTGGAAAGGGTTGAAAACATTGTGGGGGGAAAAGGAGAAAATTATGGTTTTCTTCATCAGCATTCTAGAACCATTTTATTGCTTGAGAAAGGATTTATAAGCCAATGAAAGCCTTGTTTTGAAATTTACAGCAAAAACTGAATCATAAACGAGATATTGATGGATGAACCACATTTATAATTGTTCTTCTGTTTATCCGTAATGGCTTAAAATCACATTTTTTTGAAGCAACGAGACAGAGCAGGACTTGTAGTAAGTTTTTCACTGGTCACTTTAACAAAATATGTGTTCTGATCTAATTGTGTGTATATGGTAATTGATATCAGTGTTTTGTGTAATACAGGTTTTCATGACCTTACTAGAATTGTCAGCAAATAGGAATTCAGCACTCTTGATTTCACTTTTTCACTGTTTTTGAAAAAACTCAACATGCTAACTGCTTTCATTTGGAATTTCAAGAATAACAATAGTTTCTGTAGTGAATAGTTTAGATAAGGGTTGAAATTTTACAGAAGTTGTCTAATCTTAGATCCACATTGACAGACTGGAAGTGAGTTCCAGACTACATTAGATGCTTTTTATGCTCCCCGAAGGGCGAGCATATAGTCGCCGCTTCGTCTGTCCGTCCATCCGTCCGTCCGTCCATCTGTCCGTCTGTCCGTCTGTCCGTCCGAAGCGATTTCTCCACAACCCTTAGACCAAATTGGATGAAACTTCATATATGAACTCCCTAGGGTAAGGCGCCGATACAGTTTTCCAAAATTTTCAATTTGACCCCGTGTCATGGAAAAAAGGGGCTTAATGCAAAATTGCAATTTTTACCAATATCTCATTCATTTTTTGTCAGAATATCATGAAACTTCATGGTTATATTCTTTATGGAAAGTTTTAGCATATGAATCTGGGCATTTTTTAAGTTGACGTTCTGTCATGGAAAAAGGGGGCTTCTTGCAAAATTCCAATTTTTACTAATATTTCATTCAGTTTTGGTCAAAATTTCATTAAACTTCATGGTTATATTGTTATTTCAAAGTTTCACCATGTGCTCTTGTTTTTTTATCTATGTGTTTTTCAATTTGACACTCTGTCATAGAAAAAGGGGGTTTCTTGTAAAATGAAAAAGGGGCCCTAATGCAATTGCAATTTTTACTAATATCTTGTTCAGTTTTTGTCAACATTTCATGGTTATATCTTGTTTTACAAGTTTCAACATGTGCCCTTTGTTTTTGCAATCTATGAATTATTAATGCGCAAATACGTCTTTCCTGGTTTCTCAAATTAAGGCTGCATCACGGAAAAAGGGGACTTCATGGAAAAAATTGTTTTTCGCTAGGTTCTCCTTTATCAGTGCTCAAAACTTTGTGAAGGTTCAAATCTGAACTTGTTGGAACGTTGCCCAGGTACCTCTCTTCCTTTTTCTCAATTTCAGGCTGTGTCTCAGAAAAAGGGGGCTTCATGTAAAAAATTGTTTTATGTAATATTTAATACATGACTGCTCAAAATTTTATGAAATTTCGAATTTTGAATTATTATTAAAAAATGCCACAAACCACACACCCGTTGTATTTATTGCAATGATCCAATATTGTCTTATGGGAAAAGGGGGCTTAAAGGGGGCTTATTGGGCTTATTGTCCTCTACAAGTTTGTGTTGGTTATCTCTAAGATAGTAATTGCCTTTTCACTTCAAATTTTGGGGGGCATGAACAGGTTCTTCTAGGATAAAAGAAGTGAATTTATATCAATTTCTTATATTTTATGACAAGCACTTGTTCGGGGAGCATAACCCGTCTCTGACTGCTCTTGTTTTGTGTAATGCAGAGCACATTTAAACTGCAAAAAAAATTTTCTGTTTGATTGTCCTTCATTCAGATCTTCTATTATGAAGAGCCTCCAATCTGCAATGTACTAGGGTGTGAAGAAACTTATGAAAAAGTCTTGTGACATTTTTATAACACAAATTCCTAGTAAAAGTTCAACTAAATATGCTTAACTCTTTACCACACAATACTGACTTGTTACAACCCTGAGAAAAAACCCTTTTGAAAACTTTGAGGGAAAAGGAGAAAATGCTGGTAACCAGCATTTTCTCCTTTTCCCACAAAGTTTTCTATCCTATCAGGGAAAAATTGTGTCATTTGAGCCAATTATGAAATTGTCGTTTGCAACTGCTTTCAATTTGGATAGGTCCTACATTTTGCCGTGTGGTAAAGAGTTAATTATGTTTCATGTATGATAAAATTGATACACTTAAGCGCTATATGAAGGTGATATAAAGTGAGACACGAGTGATGAAGGTGGTTTCAAAATGTCTCTAACCTAGTTAACTGTTGGATATATTCTTTTGGAATGATATGATACTTTTTAGGAGACTTTTTTTAAAATCCTCACATATTGTTTTTGAAAGCAGTTACATCTAATGCATGTTTGTCAAATTTACTTACTCGTATTAAATAGGTCAAAAATTTCAATAGTAGCTATAGGAATGTTTATTTAAGATATGATTTTTATGAAAAGAAAAATGTATCATATGCTATACCATTTTGGTAATCAGGGTTACATGGTATGTATGATTTACATGTATTTTCTAGCTGCAAGGGTAGTGCTGGGGTTGGGGGTGGGGGGGTTCTCTGTTCACAGGGTAATGGTTGCGATGTGCTAATGTGTTGCCCATGCTTGAGCTTTTCTAGGTACACTCGTTGTGGCAAAACCCTTTTTGTAGCACCTAACATGGTCTTATCATTGACATATAACTGGTACGTGTATTATGAATAAGAGCACTATTTCTAGTGGCCTGATATACTGTTTACAACTAGGAACTCTGTGCCACATAAAAAAAAAAAAAATTAGACCAGTCAAAATGTAAATCTTTTGCAGACAACAAAATCAATCCGACTCAAGTGAAGTGATTTGCCTGTTGTTAGGTAGAACACATAGTGGGAAAAGAAGTATTTGCTAGTTACCGGTATTTTTAGCTGGACAGCTTTTGAAGAGAACATCAGTACCAGTATTGTTAAAGCCTTAACATCATCTGTGCCATAAATGTCACGTAAAAAAAGTTAATCTTTTCCGATACACAACAATTCATGGTTCCTTATATTTCACTTGCAAAAAGAGCTTAGATGTATGTTTCATTTTTATAAAAGTTATAGGAAAACATGGACGTCATAGCATCATGTAGATATCATAAAGATTGACTTGCTTTCCAAGATTGTGCTACATAGCTCCTGATTCAGCTGAAGTACTGCAGAACAATTTTGAAAGTCGTTCTTCTACTGAAACACTTATGAATAAGAACAAAAAACATACATGTATCTAAATGATGTAAAAATTTGTAAACTTTCCACTTTACAGTCTTGTTAATCTGTTATAGATAAAGGTCATTAGACCTCAACATCATTATTGCTCAAAAAGGATGCCAAGTTGAATATATTATGATGTCAGTCAGAGGCATTAATAAAGTGACCTTTCAAAAATATGAGGGTCACTTTTTATTATCAAAGCAACTTATAGGCCTTTTGAATACCTACATGTAGATTTAAAGCAAGAACAATCACTTTGATAGGTATTAATACCTGTATACCATAGCTTTGAAAACCATATCAGATATTATGAACCACCCTGTACCTTTGTATATTTTAACCTCATTTTTACTTCAATGGGGGAGGTGGGGAGAGAATTTAATAGGATAACTTGGTAAAGGGTCACAGTTACTTTTTGTAGTGTATGGGATGGGGGAGTAAATGCTAGTTTTTTTTAGAGTAATATGTAGGCTGATATTTTTTCTATTTTTGTGCAATTCAAATGAAATGTAATTAGCAGCTACATAGCTTCTGTACTTGTTGAAATGTTGTAATAAAGCTAACAGATTAACTTATTTGTGGTTGAAATTCTCTGACAACAAATAACATGAATATCATACTAGAAAAATATTGTGGGAGGAGAAAATGCTGGTTACCAGCATTGCCTCCTTTTTCCACAATGTTTTGTGTCCTTCCCAAAACAAATGTCAAAGGTTGAGTCACAATTATTTTGTCATCTGCAAGTTCTTTCAGTTTGGATAAGTCTAGAATTTTGGGGTTTTTTTTGTTACACAATGACCACTTTTAACAACCTTGGGAAAGAAGCCGTATGAAAACTTTGTGGGAAAAGAAGAAAATGCTGGTAACCAGCATTTTCTCCTTTTCCCACAATGTTTTCTACCCTATCGAAGAAACATTGCACCATTTGAGCCACATTGATATTGTCGTCTGCAAGTGCTTTCAATTTCGACAAGGTTATAATTTTTTCATCTGGTAAAGGGTGAAGTCTTCTCAAGCTGTTAGGTGCTCCATAATTAATATCTAGGCAGTTGTATTCTGTAAGTGATGAATGGTTTAAACAGATATTTTTAGTTGGTGGAATAGACAAAAATTTTGAAAGCCATTTTGGCAGATGACATTTTAGGTGTAGATCAAACCATTTTTTTTGAAAGGATAAGAAAAAAAGAGTATTGTCGTAAAAGAAAATATTGTTGTTAACCAGAATATTCTCTTTTTCCATCAACATTTTCAAAAGCTTCCTTCCTCAGGATCACTACGAGGGACACTTTTTAAGTTCGTAGTGTAAGCCTATAACTTTTTAACACAATTATGAAGTTGCATGATTTTTTACACAGAACTTTCGTAATCATTCCTCTCTCGAACGGTGTCACGGTATGCAGAGCACAAGGTCCAGGTGTGCGCTGCGCTTGGTATTTTCAACACGTTTTATACACTATAGTAAAATATAGCGTTCAATATGGATGGAAAAGTCTCTGAACAGAGGTTATATTGTAAGATTTGAGCACAGCTCGGGTTTCCGCCAAAAGAAATTCATGCTTATTTGCAAAAAGTTTATGGGAATAGTGCTTTAAAATATGCTACAGTTTGCAAGTGGGTACGGGATGGTCGGGAGTCAATTGAAAATGACCCTGGGATGGGTAGGCCGGTTTCCGTTTTGACGGAAAAGAATGTTGCTGCCGTGAAAACGTTAATTGAGGAAGAAGTACGTTATACCATGCAAGAGATAGAAGAATTAAGTAGCATTCATTTGTCAAGTGTTTTGAAGAACCAGTGTCCGGGGCATTAAATTACTCGATGATAACGCACCGGCCCATAAATCCACTACGGTACAGGAATATCTGAAAGAATCAGGGCTGGATGTCTTGGATCATCCCCCATACAGCCCTGACCTGTCCCCTTGTGACTTTTGGTTGTTCCCAAGACTAAAGGAAATGCTGGCAGGCATCATTTTGAATCCCGTTGTGGTATAGGCAGTGCGGTCTACCTGTGTTTGCAACATATACCTAAAGAGGACTACCGGGCGGCGTTCCGGAAATGGGTAGATTGGTGTAAAATGTGTGTGGAGGCATACGGGGCATATTTTGACAGTCTTAGATAAATAAAATTTTGATATTTCAAGCGGTTTTAAAAAGACCGCCCTACTCTACGAACTTAAAAAGTGTCCCTCATAAAAAGAAATTTTCTTGAATCTGGTTGAAGAAAGAAATATTCTCTTGATGTATTGATGGAATGATTTTTTTAAGCTCCTCTTTCAACATTATTTCATCATAACACATTATTAATGGTAACAGCTTATTTATTCATGTTTGTCCCTAGTTTTACCATTGCCAGGTTGAGGCTCTGAAGTGCCTTGCTTAAGGACACTCCAATGGAAAATCTCTGAAACTTTGAGTGAAGATTGAATTGAGGCCTCCAGGTTAGAAAACCTATACCCTTAACTGTTTACAAGACAGCAAAATTCTAGATTGGTCCAAACTAAAAGCATAATCAGATGACAGTTCTTTGTCACTCAAATGAAAGTCTGGCTTGTGATATGATAAAAACATTATGGGAAAGGGCACAAATGCTAGTCACCAACATTTTCTCCTTTTCCCAGAATGTTTTAAAAAGCCTCTATGTTAGGGTCATTAAAGGTGGCCCTTCAGATCTTGGGACGAGATTTTTACAAAAATACAAAAAAATTATCTTTATACTCCTAATGCCTTTTAATTTTCATTCATAAAACCCCAGTAGTCGAAAACCATCCGACAACAAGAGAAATTAGAGATTTACTACGGCCCAGGTTGACACCGACGGGAACCATGTCTATTTTTAGATGAGCAACTTGCTCATTCAAATACCGGAAATACACAAATGACGCTTCAAACATAGCGGCCGAAGAAGAAGTCATGGAAAATAATTACATGTTTGTTATGTTATGGAATTTAAGTGTCATTAGTCACGTGCCAGTCACGTTACATTCCCACAATGCTTCTTTTAATTTTTGGCGCGAAATCTAAAAATACCTTAAGAGGCTACGTAGCCTTTTAAGGGAATACCATCAAAAAAAATTATTTTGGTAATTTTATGATTCTTAATTATTGATGATTAGTATTGTTTTTTCATATAAATTTCAGTGATATATATATTTTTTAATTTGGTGAGAGGTGAAAATTCTAAATACCCACCTTTAAAACTTGCATAATTATGTAAGGTAAGGGATCAAAGCAATCAAGATCAAGTAAAGGGTAATATTTGTGATGCTAGATATATTGACTTAGATAACAGTGTGGCAAAAGGAGACATTTTTTGCTATGCTGCATTATGTTGTCCTTTGCATCGTTTTTTTGTTAGTCTGTGACTGAGAGAGGAAGGACAAAGAAAAAAGAGAAGAAGAAACCAGACAGGGTCAGGTCAGCAGGTCAGGATGGCAAGGATAAAACTTTGAAAAGGACAAAAGACACTTTGAAAAGTCCAAGATCAACTTCACCACTTAAGATAGGTTTGTGCATTTTGTTTGTTTGTGTTAAATTGTTTGCTTAACAATTATGACTTTTTAATGACCCCATGGGTTTTCCCACAATTTTTTCTGTTCTGTCTGAGAAAAATCTCACCATTTGAACAATAGCTGGTTTTTACCTTAAAAGGTTTGAAATTTTGTTGTTTGTTGAAGCCATTTTCTACAGGTTACAGATTATGTAATGGCTGCCATTTCTCTTTTTCTTTTTTCCTATAAGGTTTTAAACAACCTTTGCTTAAAGTTCATCAATATACAGAATTGTGAGGTAAAGGGTTGGAGTTCCTCTCTATATTCAATAAGTCGCATTACAGATACCATTTCACCTTTTGATTCACAGCATAGACTGTAAAACTTGGGCCTGTATTCACCAACCATTCTTAAGAACATTCTTTGTCTTATTCTCCAGAATTTGCTACATTTGTAAGTAACACAACTTCTGATTGGCTAAACCAGCATTTTCTCCTTTTCCTGCATTGTTTTCTAAAGGCTTTTTTTTCAGGGTCGTCAAAAGTATGGATTGTGTGGTAATGGGTTTAGTATGTTTTGTTGTCTTATGCTAGATTTTTCAGATACAATGAAACAAAAGTACAAAAGAGTAAAAAGTTCAGGGTATGGGAAATTGTCCCCACCCAAACCCCCTAGAGACAGGAGCAAGGAGAAAGAAAGGGACATTTTAGGGTATTCAAGAACCATGCAGGACACAGTTGGTTCTCGTGATTCTTCGCCAACAAAAGCAAAAGCGAAAGATGTCAGCCCACAAAGAAAGGAATTGAAATCTACAAATAACACAAAGAAAACCTGGAGCCCTGCCGAAGTATCAAAGCAGAAAGTTAAAGGTATGTTGATGCTTATACATTATCCCTTGCTTTTATGAATCTGCATCTGAAAGCTAAAAAAAAAAAAACAGTGAAAATAAAAAGAAAACACTGATACTCAGCATTTTCTCCTTTTCTCACAATTTTCTCTCCTTCATGAAACCAAAATTCTACCACTAGAGCCAAATAGATTTCACATATTTTTGGACTTGTAATGTTATACATTGCATTTGAATTTTTTTTAACTCATTACCACACGAGAAAATTTTGGACTGGTCAAAATTGAAAGCATTTGCGGACGCCAAAATAAAGGTGATTGAAAAATTGAAATTTGTTCTGGGAAGGGTAGAAAACACTGTGGGAAAAGGAGAAAATGCTGGTTACCAGCATTTTCTCCTTTTCCCACAGTGTTTTCAAAAGGCTTCTTTCTCAGGGGCATCAAAAGTAGGGATCCCTACTTTTGATGCCCTTGAGAAAGAAGCCTGTAGAAAACAATGTGGGAAAAGGAGAAAATGTTGGTAACCAGCATTTTCTCATTTCCCCACAATGATTCCTACCCTTCATAAGACAAATTTCAAATTTTCAGTCACTTTTATTTTGTCGTCTGTAAATGCTTTCGATTTGAACAATCTAGAATTTTGTCGTTTGGTAATGAGTTAAAATGGTCAGTTATGGAATGGGTTTGATTTATTGATTGATTAGAGTTCTTCAATTGGGATATTCTTGTCACATGACCTTTGTAGGAAACCAGACAGCAAAACAAGCAAGACTGGGTACTGTTGCCACATCACAACTTCAGGCTTCAGTGGAATCTTTTGCTCAATACATCAAGGATCATTTCTCATCAAAAACAGGAGATGTACCAGAAGTAAGTTTATGTGTTAAGCTTGAGCAGCATATCTCCCACATGCTTATGTCATGGCCCTATGTCCATTAACTCTTTTACCCATTACCACACAATCCCTCCTTTTGCTGCCCCAGAAAAAGAAGCCTTTTGAAAACACTGTGGGAAAAGGAGAAAATGCTGGTAACCAGCATTTTCTCCTTTTCCCACAGTGTTTTCTACCCTTCCCAGAACAAATTTCAATTTTTCAATCACTTTTATTTTGTCATCTGTAAATGCTTTCAATTTGGACCACTCTAAAACTTTCTCGTGTGGTAAAGAGTTAACAAACGACAAAATTTAAAACTTGTCCGAATTGAAAGCATTTGCAGACAACAAAATAAACATGATTCAAAAATTGAAACTTGACTTTGGAAGAGTAGAACGCATTGGTTACCAGTATTTTCTACTTTTCCCAGAATGTTTTCAGAAAGCCTCTTCCTCTGGGTCTTAAAAACCAGGGATTGTTTGGTCAAGGGTTAACCTTTCCTGTATGGCAAAGTTTTAAGCTTATCTGTATTGAAGGAATTGAAAAAGGACTTTTCAAATCTGTTTCAAATGATAGTATTTGTCCTTAACCCTTTACCAAACAAGCCCTGTTTTTTTTATACCCCGGAAACGAAATTTGTGGGGGGTATACTGGAATCAGCCTGTCAGTGGGTCGGTCATGCGGTCGGGCGGTCGGTCTGTCTGCAAAATGTTATCTGGACAACATCTAACTACAGTTTCAGTCTAATTCGCTTGATACTTGGCAGAAGTGTTCATTTGGAGCTGTAGATGTGCAAGACGCAAATTTTGTGAAAATTCCATTAAGAATTACTGAATTATTGCCCCTGATTTGACTTGAAAATGCTTGTCCGGACAAGTCTTCCTACATTTTCTGTCTGATTCATTTTCAACATGGCAGAAGCGTTCATTAGGAGTTGTAGATGTGCAAGACGCAACTTTTGTGAAAATTTTATGAAAAATTAATGAGTTATTGCCCCAGATTCACATTTAAAGTGCTTGTCCAGACAACTCCTCCTACAATTTCTGTCTTTCGCTTTATACTTGGCACAAGTGTCCATTTGGAGCTGTAGATTTGCAAGACACAAATTTTTTGAAAATTCCATCAAGAGTTACTGAGTTTTGCCCCTGATTTGACTTGAAAATGCTTGTCCGGACAAGTCCTCCTACATTTTCTGTCTGATTTACTTTAAACTTGGCAGAAGTGTTCATTAGGAGTTGTAGATGTGCAAGACGCAACTTTTGTGAAAATTCTGTAAAGAATTAATGAGTTGTTGCCCCTGATTCACATTTAAAATGCTTGTCTAGACAACTCCTCCTACAGTTTCAGTCTGATTTGCTTTATACTTGGCACAAGTGTCCATTTGGAGTTGTAGGTGTGCAAGACGCAAATTTTGTGAAAATTCCATTAAGAATTACTGCGTTATTGCCCCTGATTTGACTTGAAAATGCTTATCCGGACCACTCCTACAAGGCTAATTAATGACCCTGGTTTTCATTGCTTGTTGTTTCACAAAAATTATTTGCTTTAAGTCTTGGACTTGACCCAAATCCTTGAATCAGTACTCTTGTTTATGAATACACAGGAGGTTTTCTTGTGACACTTAACACTTTACCAAATTACAAAATTTTGGAATGGTCCAAATTTAAAGCACATGCAGATGACAAAATAAATGTAACTCAAAAATTGAAATTTGTTTCCAGCAGAGTAGAAAACATTGTGGGAAAAGGAGGAAATGCTGGTTACCAGCATTTTCTCCTTTTCCCACAATGTTTTCAAAACGCCACAATCTGAGGGTCGTAAAAACCAGGGATTGATTTGTAAAGGGTCAATTGAAATATTCTTTGTAGCAGTGATAAATATTATCTATTGGCATGTCTTATTTTAGGTAAAATATTCTCAAGATGAGCCTCTTCTGGCAGCAAGCTTCAAAGATAAAACGGAAGAAAAAGATTTTCAAGCTGATATTACTGAAAAAGACAGACTTATTGAAAAACTGACAGGTAAAGATCTGTGCTATTAGCCTTTTCCTGTACAGTCCTGACTTTCAACAACCCTGAGAAAGAGAGTTTTTGAAAAAAAATTGTGAGAACAGGAGAAAATACAATCACCAGCATTTTCTGCTTCATCTCATTTTTTTTTTCTTTGTCCTTTCAAAGAAAAAGATCCTCATTTGCATCATATTTAATATGTCACCTGTGAATTGTTTCAATTTAGACAAATCCAGAATTTTGTCATTTGGTAAAGAGATGAAGCATCCTGATTTGTCCAGAAAGAAACTATTTCAAAAGCTGCTGAGAGATGCTTACTGTCATAAAACTCCTTTACTTCCTTGTTGATTTGAGGTGAAAGTAGGCAAAATCGGACAACTTGTGTATAAGGTATAGTGCGTTTACATTAAATCTATACCAGACATTTTAACTCCTTACCAAACGACAATATTTTAGGCTTGTTCAAATCGAAAGCATTTCCAGACGACGAAACAAAAGTGACAAAAGATTTGTAATTTTTGTATGAAGAGTAGAAAACATTGTGGGAAAAGGAGAAAATGCTGGTTGCCAGCATTTTCTCCTTTTCCCACGATGTTTTCTAAAGGCTTCTTTCTCAGGGTCATCAAAAGTAGGGATTATGTGGAAATGGCTTAAACATGACCAGCTTGAGAGCATTAATCAAGTACTTCTTCCTTTTTCCATGATGTTTCTCACCCTTTGAAGACAAGTCATAAAATTTGAGCCATTTTTCCATTGTTGTCTGCTAATGGTTTTGACTAGTCTTAATTTCAGTCATCTCATTGACAGTTACTTGTAAGACAGAAACAGGATGTCCAGGTTAACACCAACTTTGATGTATTTACTGGCAAGAAAGTCACAGGCTAAAGTGTGTAACTGTTGCATTAGAGATGGAAACTTAATTTGTTCTTCACCCCAAAATTTAGTTTCAATCCTTCTATCTTGGGTAATATTGCACAATAATTTGGTCAGTATGTCATGATAGTCATCAGAATTTTGAGAAGATTGAAAGTATTATTCATCAGACACCTGACACAAGTTTTGTGCAAAATGATTAGTTTTTTTTCATTTCGATAGTGAAAATAATTTTTTAGTCTTGTTAGGTAGATTGATAGTTTTATGGTAGACTTACTTGATTTCACATGATATGGCTTTCAACATGCAAAAAGGGACTTTTGGACATTTGCGTAAAGTGTCGTCTCGGATCAGCCTGCGCAGTCCGCTCAGGCTAATTTGAGACGGCACATTACGACTACATTAGATCTTGTGGTACAGTAGACATGCGCAAAACAGAAAATGACATAAATACGGAAAGTGTTGTCTTGGATTAGCCTGCGCGGATTGCGCAGGCTGATCCGAGACGACACTTTACGCAGATGTCCAAATGCCCCTTTTCGCGTGTTGAAAGTCATATGGAATTGATGACCATTGAATATTGTTCACAGTTGAACTTGAAGCTGCGGAAAAGAGTTTCCAGAGGCAATTTGAGTCACAGAAGTTGGATTATGAACAGCAAATAGCAGACCTTAAACAAGAAAACTTTGTACTGAATGCAAAGGTAAAGTACAGAACTTTAACAATACAGATAGCTCAAATTGAGTACAGTTTAAATCATGGCTTCTGAAACATATTTTCAGAAGACTTCTGTGATGCAATCCTGTAACGGTTGGATGATCAACATCTAAAAAAAGGTTTGAAACATGCATACTTATTTGTGCCTATTGATGGCAAGTCTGGTTGTATGTTGATCATCATTAGATGTTGGTAAATGTAATAAACCCATTACCACACAATCTCTACTTTTGACGCCCCTGAAAAAGAAGCCTTTAGAAAATATTGTGGGAAAAGGAGAAAATGCTGGTAACCAGCATTTTCTCCTTTTCCCAGAATGTTTTCTACCCTTCACAAAACAAATTTCAAATTTTCAGTCATTTTTATTTGTCTTCTTTAAATGCTTTCGATTTGGACAAGCCTAAAATATTATCGTTTGGTAATGAGTTAACACATTGTGAGGAAACAGGTTGTCAGTATTGCATGTGAATAATGTTGCAATATGAGAAAAGACCTACATGTATTTTGTTAAAAGGAAAGATCCTGTGATATTAGCTTGACTTTTTCTTTTTGATAGCTTTGTGTTACTTACTTGCTAGCAAATAAAAAATGTTTTAACGTAAAATTTATAAATAAAGTGGCATCCAACCAGAGTTTTTCACACATGTAGAAAATATAAATAAAGACTTGTAGTTTTTGTTTGCATATGAAGCTGGCTCTAATAATCCTTACAAGAGATAAATACTGTATAGCACAGAAGAATGATAGTTGCACAGTTTGGCTTCATTGGTAGAGTTGCTAAATTATGATTTTGAAGGTTGTGAATTTGAATCCAACAAGAGGCAATACAAAGAAATGGAGTTGAAATTTATTTTAATGTCTTTTAAGCCATTACCACACAATCCCTACTTTTGATGCCCCTGAGAAAGAAGCCTTTTGAAAACACTGTGGGAAAAGGAGAAAATGCTGGTAACCAGCATTTTCTCTTTTTCCCACAGTGTTTTCTACTCTTCCCAGAACAAATTTCATTTTTTCAGTCACCTTTATTTTGTCGTCTGCAAATGCTTTCAATTTGGACCAGTCTAAAATATTATCGTTTGGTAATGAGTTAACACATTGTGAGGAAACAGGTTGTCAGTATTGCATGTGAATAATGTTGCAAATATGAGAAAAGACCTACATGTATTTTGTTAAAAGGAAAGATCCTGTGATATTAGCTTGACTTTTTCTTTTTGATAGCTTTGTGTTAGATACTTGCTAGTAAATAAAAAAATGTTTTAACATAAAATTCATAAATAAAGTGGCATCCAACCAGAGTTTTTCACACATGTAGAAAATATCAATAAAGACTTGTAGTTTTTGTTTGCATACGAAGTTAGCTCTAATAATCCTTACAGGAGATAAATACTGTATAGCACAGAAGAATGATAGTTGCACAGTTTGGCTTCATTGGTAGAGTTGCTAAATTATGATTTTGAAGGTTGTGAATTTGAATCCAACAAGAGGCAATACAAAGAAATGGAGTTGAAATTTATTTTAATGTCTTTTAACCCATTACTACACAATCCCTACTTTTGATGCCCCTGAGAAAGAAGCCTTTTGAAAACACTGCGGGAAAAGGAGAAAATGCTGGTAACCAGCATTTTCTCCGTTTCCCATAGTGTTTTCTACCCTTCCCAGAACAAATTTCAATTTTTCAGTCATCTTTATTTTGTCGACTGCAAATGCTTTCAATTTAGACCAGTCTATATTTTTCTCGTGTGGTAATGGGTTAACACCAGATTTTTAATTACCCTGATTGAAAAGTCTTTTGAAAACATTGTGGGAAAATTTGAAAATTCTTGTAACCACTGCATTTTTAATCCTTTCATAACCCTTTACTCCATAGATACTTGTTTCAACACCTTGCCTGTAGGAGCCTTTGGAAAACATTATGGCAAAAGGTGAAATTGCTCTACAGGAGCAATTTCACCTTTTGCCACAATGTTTTCTATGCTATCAAAAGGTGTCCTATACACATAAGAAACAGCTTCATCCTTGCTGTTATTTAGAGTCAAGAGAGATACACCATAGAAATGCCTTGTGGGCTAAAGGGATAAACAAATACATGTACTTCATTTTAGTAACATGTGATTTGTTAACTGCATGTTTTTAATTCTTTATCGAATGACAAAATTTTGGTTGCACCAAATTCAAAGCATCTGCATACAACAAATTACATGTAAATCTTGTTAACATGATGATTTCTGACTTTGATAGGGAAGAAAATATTGTGGGAAAAGGAGAACCAGCATTTTCTCCTATTCCCACAATGCATTCTGTAGGCTTCTTTCTCAGGGTCATTAAAAGTGGGGATTGTGTGGTAGAGTTAACTCAGACAGGTCTGAAGTTTACTGAGTGGTAAAGTAGATTTATGTTCCCTGAAATGTTTTGTTCCTTAATTGTCAGTTGTCGGGAGAAACGGAGAAGGTAATGAAGGACAAAGTACTCTCTGGAGGTAAACTGGCTGCACTTACAGAAGATGAGCTGGAATCTCTCCAAAAAGAATTAAAGGAACAGGAAACCCTGATATCTGGATATCAACAGGTATCTTTGAACATTTGTAATATCTTTTAATACATTACCATTTGCACATAATTTTTAGCTCAGTAGTGCTGATCATTTATTGGCTAATAATTTTGAAGAAAAGCAGCCATGAGAGTTGAAAGTCTCTTGTGTAGATGTATAGATTACTGGATAAAAAAAAAAAACAACTCTGAGGAGATAGCTTTGATTCTTGCACTGGCTACTGCATTGTAAGTGAAATGATGTTTAACCCATTACTACACAATCCCTACTTTTGACGGCCCTTAGGAAGAAACCTTTAGAAAACATTTTGGGAAAAGGAGAAAATGCTGGTAACCAGCATTTTCTCCTTTTCCCACAGTGTTTTCTACCCTTCACAATACAAATTTCAATTTTTTAGCAATGTTTATTTTGTCGTCAGCAAATGCTTTCAATTTTGGACCAGTCTAAAGTATTGTTGTTTGGTAATAGGTTAACTCCAAACAAACAAATAGCTTGTAACTTTCAATGTTTTGCTATTTCAAATTATATCCATTTCATCACAGGAAAATAAACGCCTTTATGATGAAATGAAGAACATTACAAAGCAGAGTAAACTTACAGAAGAGAGAATGTTTAGAGAGAATCAAAAGCTCCTGGCCGAGGCAGCAAACTTAAGGTATGATGACTTTCTATATCTTTTTACCAAACAGCATAATTTTTTATGTATTAGAATTATCAGTTCACTGAGAAAACAACTGCGGTTATTTGTAGAAACCTGCATGCGATGTCTTTGTTTGTGCACCCTATTTTCTTTTGATATTTGGACAACAGGTGTGATAGTTATCCATTTTACTGGGCAAATTTTTTTTACTTTTTATACGCCCGTCGAAGACAGAACGTATTATGGGATCACCCGTGGCAAGCGGGCGGGCGGTCGGGCGGGCGGGCGGCGTCCAGTTCTTTGTCCGGAGCATATCTCCAAAACTATACTATCTAGGGTTATGAAATTTCATGGGTGGATAGACCTCATCGAGGGGGAGTGCAGTGCACAGGAGTCATAACTCTTGCTCGCTTAATTTTTGAGTTATTGCCCTTTGTTTTTTTTCATACTTGAATTTTGTCCGGAGCATATCTCCAAAATTATACTAGCTAGGGTTATGAAATTTCATGGGTGGATAGATTTGACCAAGGGGGAGTGCAGTGCACAGGAATCATAACTCTTGCTCTCTTAATTTTTGAGTTATTGCCCTTTGTTGTTTTTCACACTTGAATTTTGTCCGGTGAATATCTCCAAAACTATACTAGCTAGGGTTATGAATTTTCATGGGTGGATAGATCTGACCGAGGGGGAGTGCAGTGCACAGGAATCATAAATTTTAATTGCTTAATTTTTTAGTTATTGCCCTTTGTTATTTTTCATACTTGAATTTTGTCCGGTGCATATCTCCAAAACTATACTATCTAGGGTTATGAAATTTCATGGGTGGATAGATCTCATCAAGGGGGAGTGCAGTGCACAATAATCATAACTCTTGCTTGCATAATTTTTCAGTAAGTGCCCTTTGTGGTTTTTCATACTTGAATTTTGTCTGGTGCATGCCCCAGTTTTACAACTTGGGGTAAGACGGGCGTATCTTGCGACAATTTGCCGCGCTTGTTGATTTGTTAGAATTATCAGTTCACTGAGAAAACAACTGCGGTAATGTGTTGACACCTGCATGAGATGCCATTGTTTGTGCACCCTATTTTCTTTTAATATTTGGACAACAGATGTGACAGTTATCCATTTTACTGCACAGAATTTTTTACCTTTTTAGATATGATCTGTTATTCCCCTTGATATTGACATGATTTGATACAATGGTGGGAAAAAGAGCAATTGCCACAACTCTGTTGGTTATAGATCATTTGCGAAAACATGATAGGCAAGGGAGTAATATTTGTTAGTAACAAACAATTGCTACTTTTACCTAAATGTTTTTGATTGTGTACGATTTTTAAATACAACCTGTACAGTCATGAGTGAAACAAAAATTTTCATACAAGGTTTAACCCATTACCACACAATCCCTACTTTTCATGCCCCTGAGAAAGAAGCCTTCAGAAAACATTGTGGGAAAAGGAGAAAATGCTGGTAACCAGCATTTTTTCCTTTTCCCACAATGTTTTCTACCCTTCACACAACAAATTTCAAATGTTCAGTCACTTTTATTTTGTCGTCTGCAAATGCTTTCAATTTGGACAAGTCTGTAATATTGTCGTTTGGTAATGAGTTAAACACTTTGTTCACTTAGTATTCTTGGCTCAGGGAAAGCACTTAGTCTAACATTACTTGTTTTTGATTATGTTTGGAACAAGTTATGCACAACTTAGCCCCACAGTGTATAGTTCAGTTCTTATGACTTTAATAAGGTAGGCCTGTGAAATTATTGTTGTTAGAAAATGAAAAAATACAGCAGGTTTCTTAAATAGTAATCAGTCTGCAATCCATGGCTGACTAAAACCCAAACTTCTATTTTCTTGTCATCTGCAAAAATTCTATTTTTTTTACCTGTACTAATTGCCCCTGTTTTGGTAGAGGTAATTCCCTTGGTAGTCCAGTCAAACTAACAGATGGGATGGAACTAATTGCAAAAGTTTTTATTTTTACATTCCACGAAAGAAAACGAACATAATAATCACAAGAAAAAAGTTGCACTGAAAATTCATTGCCCGAAAAGAGTTATTTGTAATTTAAAATTGCAAATTTCGGTAAAAATATACGTGCTCGACGATGGCCCGAATAGCCGCCGTATTCAATACCATGCAACTTACGTCACAGTTATCACGCGCCATTCTGTGAGTTAAATGTAAACACAGAGGAGGATGACCAGCAAAACGTACTTTGACTAAGAAATTTAATCTACCGATGTATGAACGAAACTTCTACTATGACTTTAAAGGTATTTATCTCTCACTCACTGGTATCTTTTATAACAGATTGATGTTTAAATTCGAAAATAGACTTCAATTTTTAGGTCCAGTATTTCAAAATCGTCGATGATCAACTGACGAGTGTCAGATCATGTAATACCCACTTCATTGTTTACAAAATTGTACATCAGCTTCATAGATCGCCAAAATGTCATTTATAAGATAACAGAATGATTTTCCGAGCCATCTTTTGTGTCAGTGCCAAGTGTGAAAGAAACCTAAAGATGTTGATGAAATTTGATGACGTCACTACAAGCGATAGTTGCAAATAAAGTACGGTAGCGCTTTAGTGCCTGAATTTCACCGCATCGTTATCGATTTCCCGAAATTATTTCTTTTAGTGTGTAATTACTATTACTGTTTACAATTAACATTTTAGGTTTTCTTTTTAAATGTATTGTATTCAAACATTCTGTTGAGTTTATTTGTACTTGAATTGTCTCATTCAAATAGATAAATAATATTTAAGCTGAAAATGGATTGAATGAACTAATTAATTTCAAACCCAAGTAGTTGAGCATTTATAACAACAAGATGAATGGTAGTCTAATTCATATCGATTTTACAACAAAAGTTGAAGCACGTTAAAACTTTTATTCAGTGTTTGATGATTTAGAAGTTTACTGGTTTTCACCAATGTTTCATCGATGGATACGACAGCAAACTTTACTTAATCGTGTAGTCCATTGGTTTCAAAGTGCTAAACTCCCTATCAAAAAGATACTTGCACGTGACCAATGACGCTATAGGATTTAATTAACGGTCGCTTTGATTAAAAATCCAACCCTTCAGCAATGACACAGGTGATATTGCGTACTATACTTGTAGTACGAAAGCATGCTTGTTTTCTTAACAGAATTATAATGTTTATATTTAAGCATTCCCTGTGACCATGAAACACAAAAGAAGATGTTACATGTATTCAACTTATGATAATAAACAGATTTAGATTATAAGGAGATTTTTGTAACAAATGTAGCGTTTTCCTCTTTTAGAAAAATGGCTGATGTCTTAAAAATAGCAATTTACTGGCAAATACGACCAATGACGCTTTTAGAATTTCATTCAAGGTCCTCTTGATTAAAAATCCAACCCTATAGCAATGAAACACAGATGGTCTTACATTAGTGCTGAGAGCTGTTTAGACTTACTATACTTGTAGAACAAAAGCATGCATGTTTTCTCAACAGAATTATAATATTAATCTTTGAGCATTCCTTGTGAACCTGAAACAAAAAATAAGATATTACATTTACACAACTTACGATAATCAACATATTTAGATTATAAGGTGATTTTTAGGACAAATGCAGTGTTTTCCCTTTGAGAAAATGACTGATGTGTCCAAAAGAAGAATTTACTGGTGAATCAATTACAATTTGGGAGAACCAATGAATGAATACTATAAGATTTTTCAGCCTAAAAATTGGAGCAAAAGATACGCTAAAATATGACAATAAAGCAAAATATCGACTTATTTTATCAAAATAAATTCAGTAAAATTCTGCCAATGAAAAAGCAGATACCTTGAGAAAAAGAACAATAGACCTTACCCATTTAAAAGCTAATGTATGTTTTGATTAATCTATTGATTGGTACTTTTTGAAAAGTTTCTGAAAGTGGTATGACTTGAAGATATATAATTTGTTTCTCTACTGTATAAATGCAATACATTTAAAACGACACTGGTTGTAATTTATAAGAATTAGCCCGAAAATAACAAGTTTTGAGAAATTTTTCCTTTTATGTAATTAAGTGGTATTACATTCAGAGATACATATATTTTCAATACCTTGCTAAAGCCTTTTAAATAGAATATGATACAAAAGGAAAAGTTCTCCAAAAATCAAAAAGTCCTTGAATTTATCAAAACTTGCCAGCTTTGTTTCATTAACAAAATTGTGAAGTTAGTCCTTGCTATGGGATGTTCTCTATTTCCTCAAGAAGAGCACTGATTTATAAGGTCTACGGCCCCTAACTCTAATATTAAAAGACAGAAGCTGCCGAAATGGGCCAAAAAGCCTTTACGAAAACAATCAATGTGACATGATGTATACCGATGAGTTAATGAGTCTCCAGCCCTTTACTCTCACAATAAGATGCGGATGCTGCCTAGAATGGCCGAATAGCCTTTATGAAAAATTCTATGTTTACCATGGGTTAGGGGCGTAACCCTTAAGTGGATTATTGCTGCACAAGGCTTTGCTTGGCGTCCATGCAAAGCAGTGTTATTTATGGAACGGAGGAGAAAAGATTACCATGGCCAAACAGACACATCCATTATACAGGCTTCAAATGAACTGTTTTCTGTTCTCAAATGAGTGCAGGATTCCATTATCTACACCAGAGGCCAGAGGCTCGTAGCACTAGAGTTTGGTGTTGGAAGAATGAACAAGTAAGTGATGCTTGTATTATCAAGCATGACCATGAAGATGGTTGATCAGTTCATTTATGGGCAGGCGTAAGCCAATTAATCAAAAGCACAATGCCCTCATCAAACAAGTTTGGCGATGTGTTTTTTTTTTGGTCAAACTTTAGACAAGCATACAATATATATGGCGGTACTGCTGCGTGTACAGCTGTTTTCACATTAAACTTTTTTTTTTACCAGAACTACATTAAATTGTTTTATAGGGTGCATTATCCATTGATATGGCACTTAGTGAGCATGTCGGGGATGACTCGAAAATAATCTGTGTATAACAGCGCTAAACCCCAACAATCCCTCTATAACTTTGCATAGCATATCTGGAGGAACTGAACTGCATTCTAGATCACTGAACAACCTCACAGTGTTGTAAGTGAGGCGAAGCAGGCAAGGTTTTATAAATGCAAAATGTGTTCATATATGCGATGCTAATCATGTGATTATGATTAGTTTCTTTGTATTTGTAAAGCCACTCCCTGGTAATATAGTGGACTAAACTTGAAGGAATCTCCAGATGAAAAAAAGAACAGACTTTGTAAGAATGATAACTGTATGAAATAGTGGTGGGTGGGGGAGGGGGGAATGGGAACTACCCGTTACTGGCAATTTCCCTCTTTTCCTCAATGTATACAACTGTTGAATGCTGTAGAAACTCCAAAGTCCAATGGGGGCGGGAGAGAAAGATTAAAATTCAATAGTGACAAGTACTAATTTAACCCTTTACCCAGGACGAGAAAATTAGATTTGTCCAACTGCTAAGCACTTGTACTCCACAAATTAAATGTGTCTCAAATGTCAGAGTTTGTGAGTGAAAGGACAGAATCCAATGTCTAGGAGAGGAAATGCTGGTTATCAGGGTTTTCAGAGCTTGATTTCGATTTAAATATTGACAGTGTTGTACTTGAAATGAAGCTGCTAAAAGTTTTGCTTCCAAACTTTGTTCCAGACTAAAGACGCCGAAATTGTTTACACTGCTAAATCTAAAGTTCCTCCAGATGAAAAAATAAACATGACACGTTTATACAGGTTTTTATGTTGTCTGCGCATGTCATATTCTTCGAAGATTCGACCTGTCTTATATGGCGCATCACTCTCCCGGGTCCCCCGATATTGGGGAGATTGCAGTAATACGCACATTGAAGTACCAATGGAGAAACTGGCTTCAATCAATACGTTTGAGGAAAAATCAGGCCTGTTTTAGCTCCAGATGTATCTAAACTGCTGAGCATACCTGAATGAATGGCACCAGGTAGCGTTTTTACTAAGTAAAGATTTATTTCATTTTGAAATTCAAAGTAACAGTTGTCGCGTAGAAAAGTAGTCCGGTTTTGTACCCAGGATGCCCAAATTAGATAGATGAGTATTTGTAGAATGCCATCTAGCAGGAGATAATGCAGGTTTTTATTGAAGAAAATACCTTGGATATAAGAGAACTTGCTCATCTTGATCCACTTTCGCCTAAAATTTCTCAAAACTTTTCAAAATGCATGTATGTCAGACAAGTAAAACATGGGATTGTTAATAAAGGGTTAAAAAGTGAAATTAAAAAGGGAAATGTTGCAATATTGGCAACTGTAGTGCTGTAAGAATTCTAAATTTGATTGTTCTTTTGCAATAATTTATATCAAAAGGCAAAATTTTAATGTTTTTGGGCTATGACAAAGACTCAGATACATGTACTATTTACTATAGATCTATATATAGTTACCGCTCCCTCTACTGTGGATCTGCATTTTGTATTATATACGCACATGATAATGATGTTTTGCCATATACAGGTTTTATTTCAAACATATATATGTATCATATGTATTTAATGTGTTGCAATTCATTAATTTACAAAAACAAAATGAAAAATGCATCATAGGCTAAGTGGGTGGGGTAAATTAATACGGTTTTGCAACAATCAACTTGTATTTATTTTCTTGTTTTAATCTGAAAACAAACGATATTAACATTACAATCTGTCCTGCAATACCAATTTCACAAATTAGATAACAAGACATCATTTTCCATTGAGTAATTCGCATAAAATGGCATTTTGTTGAAAAACTAGACGATGATGGGAAATTTATGGTGGACCTAATCGAAGACATTTTTTGGTAACTTCCCCTCATAGTTCAGCTTGCAACTTTTTTCTTGAGATTACCAAGGTATCACATGAAACAAAAATGATAAAATCATTTCTTTTGCAATTAGTTCCAAGCTTTTTTCGGCTAGGTTGACTGGCCTATGGAAGGGCATTAAAAAAGAGACAATATGGTACCTCAGAATGAATTAAAAACCCTTTTCAAAGAAAACTTTCCATAAAGATTATCAAAATATGTGGTATTAATTTTTAACTCTTTACCACAGAATCCAGAGCTTTAACTCATTACCACACAATCCCTACTTTTGACGCCCTGAAAAAGAAGCCTGTAGAAAACATTGTGGGAAAAGGAGAAAATGCTGGTAACCAGCATTTTTTCCTTTTCTCACAATGTTTTCTACTCTGCTAGAAACAAATTTCAATTTTTGAGTAACGTTTATTTTGTCGTCTGCAGGTTCTTTCATTTTGGACCAGTCTAAAATCCCTGGTTTTTACAGCTCACAGAAAGAAGCCTCTGAAAACATTGTAGAAAAAGGAAAAAATGCTGGAAACCAGCATTTTCTCCTTTTCCCTCAATGTTTTCTACTCCTCTGTGATGAAGTTTCATTTTTTGAGACAAGTTATTTTGTCATCTGCAAATGCTTTCAATTTCAGAGGATCTAAAATTTTTTCGTTTGGTAAAGGGTTAAGGAAGAGGTCTTCTGAAAATATTGTGGGAGAATGCGAAAATGCTGGAGATCTGCATTTTCTCATTTATCCACAAAGTTTCCTACCCTATCAAAGACAAAAACCACCATTTCAGCTACATTTTGTCTGTAAACATGATCAATTTGGTTGAGTGTAAAATTTTATCATTTAGTAAAATGTTAAACATGAAAATAGATATATTTAACCTGTCATCAGTTAGACTTCTTTGTGCAGGTCGTTTTGTTAATAACTTTTTTCTAGGAAAAAAAGAATTGTAGATTCAAACATGGAGTAAGTATTGTTATGCAGTGAAATTTGCAACTTCCATCAAAGCGTGTAGTGTTGCTAGCTTACAAATCCTTTTTAGCTCACCTGAGCACAACGTGCTCAAGGGGAGCTTTTAGGATCACCCGGTGTCCATTGTCCGTCGTCCGTCGTGCGTCGTCAACAATTCTTTAAACATCAACTCCTCCTAAACCGCTGGGCAGTTTTGGACCAAACTTGGCACGAATGTTCCTTGGGAAGTCCTCTTTAAAAATTGTTCACAGAATTTGATTCCATCAAAAACTGTGGTTGCCATGGCAACCAAATGGAATTTTTTAGCAAATTCTTTAAAAATCTTCTCCTCTGAAACCGCTGGTCGGATTTTGAAATAATTTCACAGATATGTTCCTTGGGTGACCCTTTTCAAAATTGTTTGTGAAATTTTGATTCGTCAAAAAATGTGGCTCTGGTGAATGGGGGCTTCTTGCACTACACAGAAATGAAGGAATTCTTTAAAAATCTTCTTCTCTGAAACCGCTAGTCGGATATTGAAATAATTTCACAGATATGTTCCTTGGGTGACCCTTTTCAAAAATTGTTCGTGAAATTTTGATCCGTCAAAAAATGTGGCTCTGGTGAATGGGGGCTACTTGCACTATACGGGAATGAAGGAATTCTTAAAAAAATCTTCTTCTCTGAAACCGCTGGTCAGATTTTGAAATAATTTCACAGAGTTGCTCCTTGGGTGACCCTTTTCAAAAACTGTTCGCGAAATTTTGATTGGTCAAGAAACATGGCTCTGGTGAATGGGGGCTTCTTGCACTATACAGAAATGAAGAAATTCTTAAAAATTCTTCTTCTCTGAAACTGCTGGTCAGATTTTGAAATTATTTCACAGAGATGTTCCTTGAATGACCCCTTTCAAAAATTGTTCGCGAAATTTTGATTGGTCAAGAAATATGGCTCTGGTGAATGGGGTTACTTGCACTATATGGAAATGAAGAAATTCTTGAAAATTCTTCTCTGAAACTCCTAGTCAGATTTTAAAATAATCTGACAGAGATGTTCCTTGGGTGACCCTTTTCAAAAGCTGTACATATAATTTTGATCCGTCAAGAAACATGGCTCCTGTAAATGGGGGCTACTTGCACTATACGGACATGATGAAATTCTTGAAAATTCTCTTTCTCTGAAACACCTGGTCAGATTTTAAAAGAAATTTTCCGTAATGTTCCTTGGGTGACCCTCTTCAAAACTTGTTCATAAATTTTGATCCATCAAGAAACATGGCTCTCGTGGATGGGGGCTACTTGCTCTTATACAGAAATGAAGAATTCTTAAAAATTCTTCTTTTTGAAACTGATGGTCAGATTTCGAAATGACTTTTACAGGTGACCTTTTGAAAATTGCTTGGCAAAATTATAAATTTGGTTCCAATGTTTCAATACCTCAAAAAAAAAAAAAATAGACTATGGTCATCTCAAAAATTCAGGTGAGCAATCCAGGGCCATCTTGGCCCTCTTGTTTATTTATTATTTTTTTTGTATGTTAGTTTTGTCCATATTGTTCCATTAGCAAGCAATGAAATATGGCAGCTGTAATGCCCTATGTATTAACCCTTTACTCCATAGATACTTCTAGGAGCCTTTGGAAAACATTGTGGCAAAAGGTGAAATTGCTCGTCAGGAGCAATTTCACCTTTTATCACAATGTTTTCTGTGGTATCAAAAGGTGTCATATACACATAAGAAACGACTTTATCTTTGTGTTGTTATTTAGGGTCAATTAGAGATACCATAGAAATGCCTTATGGGGTAAAGGGTTAATTGTGACTAAACATGAGGCATTATAGATATTTTTTCTTCTCTGATACTGCTCCAGAACTGGAATTATGGCAGAGCTATCAGTTAAAACACCAAACTTCTGATGGTCTTGCTAATTTTTTGTTGACTTATTTTTTTTTTTGCTGACATGCTGTAAATAACAAATAGTAATGATTACCTCTTACTTACTAAAGCAACTTTTTAGCAAATGGCTCATAAAATATCCTTGTAAAATTTGGATTATCATGAGTTAACCCATTACCACATAATCCCTACTTTTGACGCCCCTGAGAAAGAAGCCTTTTGAAAACACTATGGGAAAATGAGAAAATGCTGGTAACCAGCATTTTCTCCTTTTCCCACAGTGTTTTCTACCCTTCACAAAACAAATTTAAAATTTTCAGTGACTTTTATTTTGTCATCTGCAAATGCTTTCAATTTGGACCAGACTAAAAATATTTTTGTTTGGTAATGTGTTAAAATCATGGAAACATTGTGACAAAATGAGAAATTATGTGTCACAAAATCGTCTGCAGTAGATTTTTTTTATTTCAGAATATTCTGTTCACAATTTGTATGCAGCAGAATGTTCATTACTCACAAGATCCATGCTACAATTAAACCCTCACAAAATGAATGTTTTCAGGGGTATACTGGAATCAGCCTATGTGCCTGTGTGTCTGTGTGTACATAGTACCAGCAATTGCCTGTTTCTGTCAAAGCACTGGCGGGGGGTATTAAGTCAGATTCAGTGACAGATCTAGTTTCATCTATATTTTACTAGTGCTATCAAATGTTTTTTTTTTGCTCTGCGATTTTCAGAGAGGTACTGCTTGTCCTTTATTTTCTTACCAAACAATTATGTGTTTTAATGACCTTTAGATAGCAGGCATAAGCTTCTGAACACATTCCAGGAAAATTAGGAGAGTGTGGTAACCAGCATTTTTTGCTTCTCTGTCGAATGTTTTCAACCCTAAGAAAGACCAAAGTCCTTCATTTGAGCGACATTTCATTTATTACCTCCTATGCTTTTACTATGGACGAGTATAAATTTTTATGGTGTGGTAGAAAGATTTAAAGTCGCATAGGAACCCTTGCTCTCGGTTTCATCATGGTCTTGTGAAAGCTTGTTTTCTGCTGTCTCTATCATAACTGATGATACCAGTGTATACATGGCTTAAAACTTGGCTGGTTGCAACGAGTAGAGGAACCCATACCATTAACTCTTTACCACACAAGAAAGTTTTAGACTGGTCCAAATTGAAAGCATTTGCAGACGACAAAAGAAAGGTGACTGAAAAATTGAAATGTGTTCTGGGAAGGATAGAAAACACTGTGGGAAAAGGAGAAAATGCTGGTTACCAGCATTTTCTCCTTTTCCCACAGTGTTTTCAAAAGGTTTCTTTCTCAGGGGGCGTCAAAAGTAGGGATTATGTGGTAATGGGTTAAGGGAGGTGACACTAAGAATATTTTTGACATAGTTATACCCTCTTTTGGACATATAATTTTCTAAAATGCAAACAGTGTAAAGTCAGCATCAGATGCTAGTATTTACATTCTTTACTGCATGATTTTGATGTACAATATGCCCTTTAACTCTTTACCACACAATCCCGACTTTCAACGACCCCAAGGAAGAAGCCTTTTGAAAACACTGTGGGAAAAGGAGAAAATGCTGGTAACCAGCATTTTCTCCTTTTCCCACAGTGTTTTCTACCCTTTCCAGAACAAATTTCAATTTTTCAGTCACTTTTATTTTGTCGTCTGCAAATGTTTTCAATTTGGACCAGTCTAAAATTCTTGTGTGGTAATGAGTTAACAACTACATGTAGTTCCAGTTCTTTAACCCTGTAATGCGCAATGCTGATTTTCAACGACCCTAAAAAAAAAGCCCTTTGAAAAGATTGTGTGAAAAGGAAAAAATGCTGGTAATGAACATTTTCTCCTTTCCACACAATGCTTTCTACCTGTTTAACCCATTACCACATGAGAAAAATTTAGACTGGTCCAAATTGAAAGCATTTGCAGACGACAAAATAAATGTGACTGAAAAATTGAAATTTGTTCTAGGAAGGGTAGAAAACACCGTGGGAAAAGGAGAAAATGCTGGTTACCAGCATTTTCTCCTTTTCCCATAGTGTTTTCAAAAGGCTTCTTTCTCAGGGGCGTCAAAAGTAGGGATTATGTGGTAATGGGTTAAGGGAGGTGACACTAAGAATATTTTTGACATAGTTATACCCTCTTTTGGACATACATGTATAATTTTCTAAAATGCAAACAGTGTAAAGTCAGCATCAGATGCTAGTATTTACATTCTTTACTGCATGATTTTGATGTACAATATGCCCTTTAACTCTTTACCACACAATCCCGACTTTTAACGACCCCAAGGAAGAAGCCTTTTGAAAACACTGTGGGAAAAGGAGAAAATGCTGGTAACCAGAATTTTCTCCTTTTCCCACAGTGTTTTCTACCCTTTCCAGAACAAATTTCAATTTTTCAGTCACTTTTATTTTGTCGTCTGCAAATGTTTTCAATTTGGACCAGTCTAAAATTCTTGTGTGGTAATGAGTTAACAACTACATGTAGTTCCAGTTCTTTAACCCTGTAATGCGCAATGCTGATTTTCAACGACCCTAAAAAAAAAGCCCTTTGAAAAGATTGTGTGAAAAGGAAAAAATGCTGGTAATGAACATTTTCTCCTTTCCACACAATGCTTTCTACCTGTTTAACCCATTACCACATGAGAAAAATTTAGACTGGTCCAAATTGAAAGCATTTGCAGACGACAAAATAAATGTGACTGAAAAATTGAAATTTGTTCTGGGAAGGGTAGAAAACACCGTGGGAAAAGGAGAAAATGCTGGTTACCAGCATTTTCCCCTTTTCCCATAGTGTTTTCAAAAGGCTTCTTTCTCAGGGGCGTCAAAAGTAGGGATTGTGTGGTAATGGGTTAAAGAAAAATTCCACCATTTGAGTTACATAAAATTTCATTTGCAATTGCTTTCACTTAAGACAAGGCCAAAATTTTGTCATTTGAGTATAAGGTTAACGGGTGTAGCAGATAGGAAGTCAACATAGCTGTAAATATTGGGACTAATTATACTGCAAAGAAATTTCTTGTGATCTGATTGGCTAACATGACATGAACATATATCATGTACCCTGGCAAAAACTACGTAAAGCCAGTTTTTTAAACATCACTACACTTGCAACACAACATCTAAAATGGTGGCGTTGATCATCACTAGACTGCATGTTTATGCACCAAACTGCATGTTTTAGTGACGTCAGTTTCCAGTGACATCAAGTTTCATTGAATTGGGACACTCAGAAGAGAACTTCTATTTCGTCAGCATACTCGATTTGTGAGATTATAAAACAGGAAAATTTCTCTTAACTTGCTTTGAAAGGGTAATTGTTCACGGCTGTGGTGAATCATGTCGCTAGCTCGCCTTCGGCTTGGGGGGACATGATTCACCACAGCCATGAACAAGTTCTCAAGTCCCCTGCCACCTGACCGTACAACTAATAATGTCCACTTCACTGACAAAATGATATGCTGGGAGTCCTGTGCATTATTTCAGTCATAACAAAAGAGCCTTTTAGATAAATCTCTGACAAATTATAAAATCCTTGGGAAAGTAAGAGCATTCTGCTTTGTATGAGCTCTGTCTTCCTATAATTTTTATATAATCTATCAAAGCTAGATTTATTAGAATATGAGTATTTTTTTTTCAAATTGCTCTTCTTTTCTTATTTGTACTTGATCAGATCTTTTTTTTCCACAATGTTTTTTTCAAAGGCATGTTTATGTATGATACCTACACCGTAATTCTATTATACTGGGATATTTGACAACACTTTTAACTCATTACCAAACGACAATATTTTAGGCTTGTCCAAATTGAAAGCATTTGCAGACAACAAAATAAAAGTGACTGAAAATTTGAAATTTGTTTTGTGAAGGGTAGAAAACATTGTGGAAAAAGGAGAAAATGCTGGTTACCAGCATTTTCTCCTTTTCCCACAATGTTTTCTAAAGGCTTCTTTCTCAGGGGCGTCAAAAGTAGGGATTGTGTGGTAATGGGTTAATCCAGTACATTTTCTCCCTATTATAGTTGTAGCATCTGTTCCTAAAGCCTTTACTCCATAGATACTCATTTCTACACATTGCTTGTCGGAGACTTTGGAAAACATTGTGGCAAAAGGTGAAATTGCTTGTGACAAGCAATTTCACCTTTTGCCACAATGTTTTCTATGCTATCAAAAGGTGTCATATACACATAAAAAATGGCTTCATCCTTGCCGTTGTTTAGGGTCAATTAGAGATACCATAGAAATACCTTATGGGGTAAAGGGTTAAGAAATATTGCTGTCTGCATGCCAGATAGAACTGAATCCTTTACCAGACGACAAAAAATTTAAGCCCTTTCCAAATTGAAAGCAGTTGCAGACGACAATTTCAATGTTGCTCAAATGGTCACTGGTAACCAGCATTTTCTCGTTTTCCCACAATGTTTTCTTCTCTATCAAAGAAAAATTACACCATTTGAGCCACACTGAATCTGATGTCAGCAAATGCTTTCAATTTGGACAAGGCTGTAATTTTGTCATCTAGTAAAGGATTAATCTAGCAGGATAAGGGTTAAAGCAAAATAAAAAAATAAATAAATAAAAAACGGAGCAAACAATAGAAAAAGTGCATACTTTGAAATGTTAAAACAAGAGAATGAAACATAGGCACAGTTAGCTGCAGAACATTTAACTCTTTACCAAATAATCCTGACTTTTAACAGCACTGAGTAAGAAGCCTTTTTAACCCTTTCCCAAACAGCAAATTTTGGACCAGACCAAATTGAAAGCATTTTGCAGAATGACAAATTAACATTTGCTAAAAAGAGGATTTTTCTGTATGATAAGGTAGAAAACATTGTGGGAAAAGAAGAAAATGCTGGTTACCAGCATTTTCTCCTTTTCACACAATGTTTTCAAAAGGCTTCTTTTCCTGACCGTTAAAAACCAGGGATTGTTTGGGAAAGGGTTAAAACTTTGTAGGAAAAAGAGAAAATGCTGGTAACCAGCATTTTCTTCTTTTCCCACAATGTTTTCTACCCTTCCAAAACAAGTTTTAACCTTTCAGCCATATTTATTTTGTCATCTGTAAGTACTTCCAATTTGAGCAAGGCTACCATTTTGTCGTTTGGTAAAGAGTTTGTATCATAATTTTTATTGAAGGAGCCAGCTAGAGAAGAAAGAGGATGAGATCAGAAACAGGGGGCTGATCACTGGTGTAGCTGCACAGCAGATGTTAGCAGCGGGAAATAATGAGGGTGTGATTTCCAACTTGGAGTCACAGCTTTTAGAATCAAAGGTAGGATCCTTATATGCTGTACAAATTCAACTTTAACACTTTACAACGCAATCCCGACTTTTAACGACCCTCAGAAAGAAGCCTTCTGAAAACATTGTGGGAAAAGGAGAAAATGCTGGTAACCAGCATTTTCTCCTTTTCCCACAATGTTTTCTTCCCTTCCCAAAAGAAATTTCCAATTTCCAGTGACTTTCGTTTTGTTGTCTGCAAATGCTTTGAATTTGGACCAGTCTGAAATTTTGTCGTTTGGCAAATAGTTAAGCATACGGAAAAGCATACCAAAAATATCAATATGGACACTAGGGAACAGTACAGCTATTGTGGATTAAGATCAGACTGCTCTGAACCTAATGTAGAGAGTGTAGTTCATGGAACTAGAAATATCTGTTTGTTTATTCATATCATTATGAGACAGTATAATTTTAGATTTGACCAAGTTTGCATTTACTCTACTGATATGATTTTCACTAGTATGGGGGAAAAACATTGCAGGAAAATGAGAAAATTCTGGATACCAGCAGTTTCCTATAAAGTTTGCAAAGCTGTTGTCCTTTACTCTTAAACTTACAAATAAATTCTATAGGTCATAAACTTTAAAATTGTTAAAGCTCAGTGAACTGTAGCACAAATTGCAAAAAAGAAATTAGAGACCCTAATATGGATAACCACCATGATTAAAGGTCCAGTAGGTGAGTACAGGTGGAAATATTTTGGCAAAAAAATAAAATGCTTATTATGAGAATGTTAATTTTCTGTTTGTATTTTCAAAATAATGTGTTGTTATCTAAAAAAAAATACACAAGAAAAATCTGTCAGGTCATAACCATCAAAAATCTTAACCCTCTACCAAACCATCCTGTGAAAGGAGAGCATTTTCACATTTTCCTGCAGTTTTTTTTACCCTATTACAAGTCTAAAGTTTTGTGAAGAATTTGTCTGCGAGATACATTTTTGTTTTTTTGTAGAGGACAGCAGATGCTGTTAATAGAGAGATGATGATACTCCAACAATCAAGGGTTGAGCTTGAAAAACATGTAGAAAAACTGGTGATAGAGAGGGAAGAGATGAACAAAAAACTAGAAGAATCAAAGAAGATGAAATCAGAAGAGGCTGTGGTAAGTTTTTAAATTTTATTTTTTAAGATACATGTATTTAAAGGTCCAGTATAGGCCAAAGTATTGGCACAGTTGTCCTAATACATTAAATTTAAATCATATGATTGAAAAGTATGGAAAATATTGTGAAGATGACAGTGTCACGGCGGGGAATCATGTGACACAACAACAACAACAATGACCGTTATTTGAAAAAATTCCCCCACTTCAGGTAAGAAAATCTTCAATAATTCCGTTAATACGTGACCGATTGGAATTTGGTTTGAAGCAGAGAAGGCGGAAGGACTCCGGGGATTTGCTTGATGTGTTAGATTTTTTAAACAACACCTGATAAAAAAGTTATTGACAAGCTAACAAATTATCCAGGGTAAAAAATTTGTTGTTGTGTCACGTGATTCCCCGCCATGAGTGTGTAAGTATGAAGTGGAGCCATGTATTAGTCACTGACAGAAACAAGAATTTTAAAATCAGGCAAAAAGTAAACAAAAACAGCTACCTGGTAGGTTTTAACCCAGATTTTTAATTGATTTCTCTGTCACCAACTAACACTTGGACTGACCAAAGAATTGACAGATTGTCATCTTCACATTAAGTTCCATATTTTTGAATAGTATTACAAAGATTTAAAGACATTTGAACACCTGCTTTGTTTACTTTTGGCCCTTATTGTTCCTTTAACTCTGCAGAATGACAAAACTACGACTTGTTGAAATTGATTTTTTTTTCAGACAATAAACTGAGTGTGACTTAAAAACTGAAATTCTCTATGCAAAGGGTAGAAAACAGGGAAAATTAGAAAATTGTGTTTTCCAGCATTATAATTATGTTTTCTAACAATGATGTCAAAATTTTTATAATGACTGAAAATATTCACTTCAAATGCATCTTCAAAAAGATAAGAATGTCAGGTGAAATTAGCTTGATGAAAGCACTGACCTATTTAGGTAAACATTGTTTTCCAGGGATAAACATCTTCTACAATGAACACTTCCCAACATGTTAGGTTTTACGAGTGTTATTTGAAGAATGCTAATGTATTTCACTGTAAAAAGTACTGTATGCCATCTTTTAGAATCTTTAATGATTGAGTTAAAAAAAAAAATGAGTGCTTAAATTTAAAAAGCCATTTCAGGTTCAAAGGAATAAAATTCAGCTTACTGCCTTAACTCTTTACCACACAATCCCAACTTTTAACAACCCTGAGAAAGAAGCCCCTTTGAAAACATTGTGGGAAAAGGAGAAAATGCTGGTAACCAGCATTTTCTCCTTTTCCCACAATGTTTTCTTTGTTCCTAAGACAATTTTCAATTCTTTAGTCCATTTATTTTGTCATCTTAAAATGCTTTCAGTTTGGACCAGTCTAAAATTTCTTTGTGTGGTAAAGAGTTAGGGCCTTAGTTTAGTTTAAAAATATTTATTTTACATTGATTGAGAAACAAGTTCTTACAACTTATACTAGTCTCTCTCGATTCTGCGTCCTGGGAACTACACCAGTACTCGCCCTGAATATGTGGGCCAATGAAAAATCCCAAAGTTGACACCCACTCCCGAGTATCGGACTCAGGACCTTTAGGTTATGAGGCCAACACTCTACCTCACGACCACGGACACCACAGAGTTAAGATCTTAATTCCATTTGTGACCTACGTTTCCAGAACTTACATGTATGTATTATTGAATCCATATTCTTGTCTGAATCTAAGAAAAAATCACTATTCTATGTTACAGACATTTTCTTTTGTTGCAGTAGAGCAGTTTCAAAGACATTGTGGTTGAAAATGATTTTTGCTCAATTGATGTGATCTGCTGTTGGTATGGGTACATTTTTTCCCCCTATTTTTTTAAATAATAATGATCTTCTAGGGATCTTGAAAAAAAAACAAGGAATAGATTTAGTAAAGGATTCGATATTTTTTTTTTACAGGCATTAGAAGCTAAATACGAGGCAGAAATAGAAAAGCTGAAAAACAAGTTGAAGTGGTATGCGCAAAATCAGGAGTTTCTAGACAAAGGTGCCAAACAGTTAAAGAATAAGGACGATGATATACATAAACTGAAACTGAGAATAGAGGAACTTCAGACAGAAGTAATTAGAATTTTTTATCAACTTTGAGCCTTTTCCTAGCCCTTTCATTCTTTTAGAATGTGATAAAAAGAGATGTTGCAATCTATTCTTCATTTTCTGTATCGGAGATTTGTATGCATTTAAATATATTAACCCATTACCAGCGACAATACTTTACTCTTGTCCAAATCCAAGGCATTTGCAGACAACAAAATAAAAGTGACTGAAAATTTGAAACTTGTTTTGTGAAGGGTAGAAAACAGTGTGGGAAAAGGAGAAAATGCTGGTTTCCAGCATTTTTTTCTTTGCCCACAATGTTTTCAGAAGGCACCTTTTTCAGGGTTGTCAATAGTAGGGATTGTGTGGTAATGTTTTAATTGATTTTGATGGTCAAAGCCTTCTAATAATGCATAATAAAGATTTTATAAAATATTGGCTAGTGTAGATTCAATAACAAACTGCAAGGAATTAGAGTATTGTTTTCACAAATACAGGCCAGTTGAGCTGTGGAAACCCTTACAAGTAGACTTTGCTCTGACATACAAAAAAATTTATTCATAAAAGGTAACCTAAAAAATTTTGCCTGCAAAGATTGACTTGGTCATATTAGTTTAAACATATTTATTTTACATCGATTGAGAAACAAGTTCTTACAACTTATACTAATCTCTCTCGATTTTGCTTGAACTTGTTCATATTGGAAGCACTTACAGAGGATATGCACAATGATACAATTTCTTATGAAGAAAACATTGTGGGGGAAAAAGAGCAAATGCTGCTTGTCACATCTTGTCATTTTTTTACATACCGGTACATGTATATTAACTTCATTACTAAGGTTAGTTTTTAATAATCATATGGGGAAGTTTTGCCATATAAGCGGGCAACTCCAAATATTTTTGAAACAGTAATGTCTCCAGCATAACATCATATATCACAAATTTTTCTATCAGACAGATTTTTTAAGAACTTTGCATATAAAAAGTTCATCATATGTCTAGGAGATTTACAATAAAAAAATATGGGGGTAACAATCTTTGTTTCTCAGAAATTTGCCTTTGAAAAAGGTATGTACAATTCCAAAATTCAGCTTATATTGGATTTGAAGCGTCTGTCTTGGTTTTGAGCTTGGTAAATCTACAAATATGCATGTCATCTATAGATCATTGAGCTAAAAAGGGAGATAATTTGACTGAATTCAAGCTTAATCTTAAATAAATAAATACATACTTTTTAATGGACAGATTTTTCCTAGGATTTCCACAGTTAGTAGGAAAGTAGGAAAAAGTAAGATAAAAGCTCAGCAGACATAGTGAGAAAAGGAAAAATTGCTCAATAGGTGCAATTTCTCCTTTTCCAACAATAATTTTCAAAGTTAAAACAGCTATACTTCCACAGCTTTAAATTTCCTGCTTTTGTTTCCTTGTTTGGTGTATAAAGCTGTGTTGGAAGCATTTTATCTATTACATGTGACTTGTCAAACATCTATTTTTTTCTCTTTAGGAATGCTACCCTAAAACAGTGCGACTTGTTTCAGTGCGACAATAGTATTACCATTTTGTGCCAAAAATACATATGTGTACTTTTGATTCAACATCTACATCAAAAATACAAACACATCACGATTTGTCATGTACGTTGTTAACTCTCAATCTTCAATGAAAAGAGAAGCTGATACTGAGCAATCATTGGTGCCAACATGTGTTACTTGTGTTCTTTATTTTAGTCTGGCAAGAGGGTAGAAGACAGTAAAGTCCGAGCTAGAGAAAGGGCTGCTGACACCAAGAAAATACAGGACTTGCAAAGACAGGTAAATACCTCTTCTCATTAACCCTTTACCAAACAATCTTTGGGTCCATATTCACCAACCATTCTTGAGAATATTCTTAGTCTTATTCTCCAAGGTAATTTGTAAGTAACCCAACATCCGATTGGCTAAACCGAATGATTTAGCCAATAAGTTGTGTTACTTACAAATGTAGAAAATTCTGCAGAATAAGACAAAGAACATTCTTAAGAATGGTTGGTGAATACGGGCCCTGGTTTTTACGGCCTTGAGAAGCCTTTTGAAAACATTGTGGGAAAAGGAGAAAATGCTGGTAACCAGCATTTTCTCCTTTTCCCACAATGTTTTCTAGCTTGCTGGAAACAAATTTCAATTTTTGAGTTACGTTTATTTTGTTGTATGCAAATGCTCTCAATTTGGACCAGTCTAAAATGTTGTCGTTTTGTAAAGAGTTAATGTACCCCTGAAAATTGTCCATAATTAAAGATTTTGAAAGGGTAACCAATTTATACAAAGAGGTCCTCACTATATCCTCTTGGGTATATTTGGGTAACCAATTTATACAAAGAGGTCCTCACTATATCCTCTTGGGTATATTTGGGTAACCAATTTATACAAATAGGCCCTCACTATATCTGTCCTCTTAGGTATATTTGGATCAGGTTGTTTGATTGTCCATCCATGTGTCCATAGATGTATTTTTTTTTTCTTTGTCCTCTACAACAGTTTTATGAAAATTATATGGATGAAATTTCAATGGAAGTCTAACTACCATCAGATTTTAAAGATCTGCACCTTTGATTATGATTGGTAGACTGTAACAGAGTTTAGCTCTTTATTTGTTTTCTTGATCCCGTGACAAGGCAACCAGTGGGAAGTAACTGTTGGTGTACAATAGCTCTAGTTTTACTTAAATTTTCATCATGTTTAACTTGGAAACTGTAAATTGTCCCATGGAAGTGAGTCTTGACAGTCAAAATGATATGACTGTTATGATTTGTTGATTGGTTGTTTTGGTTCCATTTCTTTTGTTTGTTTTTTCATTCATTCATTCAATTCATTCATTCACTCAATTCATTCATTGCATCATTTCATTCAATTAATTAATTCATTCATTTCATTAATTTCAATAATTTCATTAATTTCATTAATTTCATTCATTCTTTCATTCATTCATTTATTTCATTCATTCACTCAATTTATTCATTTAATCAGTTCATTCATTTATTCCATTCAATCATTCATTCATTGTACTTATTGTGTGTCTGATATTTATTTGATGAGGTCAAAGAGATGGAGCAAATATTAAAGAGAAGAAATCCTAATTCATTGCCAAGTTTGATGATAGCTGCAGCAGCAGCTCAGGAAAATAACAATCAAGCTAATAATAGAACAGCTTTCACAGAGCTTCTGGAGAAAAGAGTGAAGAAATTGGAAGCAGAGTTAGATCAGAAAGATGCAGAGTCTGAAAAACTGTTGAGGGGAGTTGAACAGAAATATCATGCACTCAAGGTAATTCTATGTTTGTAATATACTTTGATAATGTACCAGTGTATTTGCTTAGAATGGAAGTATGTATTCAGGTTTTTTTCCCATGGATATTTCCATTTTGCATGCATGTCTTTTTCACCATTTACTATCTATGGAACTCTTTTAAACAAGCCATTTTTCCAAAAATAAAAATGTGAATTGCTGCCATTTTCATAAATTTCGTTGAAAGACACCATGTTGTACACACTTGTTAATTCAGAGTAATAAATCAAATATAATATTGAAATTAACAGTACCCTTGTTTTCAGAATAACACTTACTATAAAAAATATGTGTCTAAAAATTAAAATGTGTCTATGTAACATATTTATTGACAAGGAAATTAGAAAGCCATAGAACAGAATGCTTGCTTGCCATCTTGCAATGGTGGCAATATAGAATATTTCTTGAAAGCATGATAAGTCGAAGAGATTATGAGTAGTATCGCTCTGATAAATCTTATAAAATTAAACAAGATAGTATACAAAAAAAATCAATGCATTTCATGAAAACACTGCAAACCCAGGCAACTCTACCAAAAGAATTTGTCCAACACAGTACATTCCCATACAAACCAACAATCCACCAGTATATTACGCTATCTACAAATGGAGATATCTAATGTAGGTTAATGAAAATGATAAAAATCATTAAGGTAGGCACCTGTATACAGTGCTTTTATTTTAATTTCTAATTACTATTAGACAAAGAACAGTTTTTGATTTCTTTATCTGTTTGATTTTCTTTCATTTCCAGTGTATTTTTTGAATTGGTATTGACTGTAAATTACATGTACATTCATTAGAGATATATTGATTCATATATCTTATATTTGTATTTAATTCATTTGATAACTCTATTCAGTAAAACAATATATATATTTTTTTTTAAAACTACGTTTTTTTTTGGTAAATTTTAGATTCAGTATGAAGACAGAATAAAGGAACTGGAATTACAGTTATCCATTTACCAGGGCCAGGCAGATCATGTACATCCCCATACACATGCTGTGGCCCTGGAAAGGGAGTTAGAGAGTGTTAGAGAGCGGTACAAACATCAGTTGAAAGAACTTAATGCAGAAATTGACAGGCTGAACTTAGAACTTACAAAAATTAAGAGAGCAGAAGAAGGTTATAAAATTGTTATGTATTTCATTAGTCTTTCTTACAAAACTTACATGCAAATAATAGTATATTGCATACTGTCAGGCTTAACATGATCAAAGTATTCTAATACACTCCCCTGTGGTATACCTGATTGTAGTCCCTCAAAGACTTTATTATATTAACTCTTTACCAAACGACAAAATTCTAGGTTTGTCCAAATTGAAAGCATTTGCAGACAACAAAATAAAAGTGACTGAACATTTGAAATTTGTTTTGTGAAGGGTAGAAAACATTGTGAGAAAAGGAGAAAATGCTGGTTACCAGCATTTTCTCCTTTTCTCACAATGTTTTCTAAAGGCTTCTTTCTAAGGGGCATCAAAAGTAGGGATTGTGTGGTAATGGATTAAAAGATAATTTAGAAGATTAATTCTGTCAAAAGAACCTTTGGTTAATGGATGGATGAATGACAGGTTCATCAGAAGAGGTTGGATTTTTTTTCCCCAACTGAATATTTCTGTTCATCTAAGATGGCATTCAGAGAGTTCATTAGATATATAGATACTGTGGATATATTATCTCAGATTAAAGATTTATACAGTATAAAAATACATTGTTCAGTAGAAAAGACAAGTGATTATATTAGATTATTTGAACCATTCCATCTGTCCTATGAATATTTTCCATGGTTGTTTGCTTTGACAAAATAAAGAAAAGAGTTAATTCATTACCAAACAACAATATTTTAGGTTTGTCCAAAACAAAAGCATTTGCAGATGACAAAATAAAAGTGACTGAAAATTTGAAATTTGAATTGTGAAGAGTAGAAAACATTGTGGGAAAAGGAGAAAATGCTGGTTACCAGCATTTTCTCCTTTTCCCACGTTTTCTAAGGGCTTCTTTTTCAGGGTCGTGAAAAGTAGGGATTGTGTGGTAATGGGTTAAGCAGCAGGACATAAAGGTGGCCTGAAGGAATTAATGTGTGAATTAATTAATCAACAGCAAATAGCAGACCAGAGAGTCAGACCAAGAAAGAAGGTGATGCAGAGTTAAGGACCCTCGTGAAATCCCTTCAGAATGAGTTAGAGAACAAAAACCATGATCTACAGGTGATGCAGAAATCCCTAGAGAGACTACGCAAAGAAAAGCAATCCTCATTCCATGTTGATTTAAGTAAGTTCTATACATTTTTCGTATTGCTAACTATCCCATTACCACACAATCCCTACTTTTGATGACCCTGAGAAAGGGGCCTTTGGAAAACATTGTGGGAAAAGGAGAAAATGCTGGTAAACAGCATTTTTTCCTTTTCCCACAATATTTTCTACCCATCTCAAAACAAATTTTAAATTTTTAGTGTAACCATGGGTTCATTTGTATATAGTCATCACTGTATCTTCATTTGTAAACTTGCATAACTTCACCAACTGTATGTTTTAACATTTGTCATGTCAGTGAGCGTGCATTGAGTGAATAGTAATCCCTGTTTTCACGAGTAAGAATGAGAGAGTACAGATCAGCGTGCAAGCGTGCATATCCATCACTAACAATCCATCATTCGGTCACCAGCTCTCGCAAGAGACAGTTGTACATTAGTTTAGTCAACACGTCCGAGTCATCTTTTTGTCTGATTGCAAAATCATCGAATTGTTTTCATCTCCACTGCTCCGGTAAGCTTATTTCTTTAGCTGCACATAAACCGTGTAGAATCTATATCTAAATTGTGCCATAAGAATAGTTTTATATATTTGTTATTTATCTTGCAGTTTTCCTTCTGTATAATTCAGAATCAAGTAAACATCATTAACATCACCCGGCATATTGCTGTTATTTATACCCCGGTTGACATTAGTCACTTTCATTTTCTTGTCTGCAAATGCTTTCAATTTGGACCAGACTAATATTCTGTCATTTGGTAAAAAGCTATATCTTGATAATCCCTGGAATAAAGTTTGAAAGGGGGGTGGGGGGGTGGAGTTAAACTGAAATGAATTTTGTCTGATTGTCAGTCTGTATCTCTGGTGAGCTATATTCTTGCAGTCTCGAACTAATTTGGCCGAAATTTTTGTGTAAGTCTTGTTTTGAAAACAATCCCAAGACAACCAAGGGGGGGGCATGTCTCAATGAAGACTTTATGGTTTAGAGATTTATAATTATGTTGAATAAATGGGCTAAATTGATATGTTACAGTGATATAGAATTTTTGTTGGGGAAAAGAGAAATTTCTGTTTGATGAAGCAATAATTCCTGTATACTGAAAGAGAACTTATATTTTTTTCAGGTTATCTGCCCTGTCACTCTTTTTCCTTACAATCTGGTGCTTTTACAACCCAGAGGAAGATCCCTTTTGAGAACATTGCTAGAAAAAAAAAAAGAAAATGCTGATTATCAGTATTTTCTTCTTTACTCCTAATGTTTTCTATGCTTAACCCTTTACCACACAATGCCGACTTTTACTGACTCTAAAAAAGAAGCCTTTTGAAAACATTGTGGGAAAAGGAGAAAATGCTGGTAACCAGCATTTTCTCCTTTTTCCCACAATGTTTTCTTCCCTTCCTAAAACAAAATTTAATTCTTTAGTCACATTTCATTTTGTCGTCTGCAATTGCTTTCAATTTGGACCAATCTAAAATTTCATCTTTTGGTAAAGGGTTAAATGGACATATCCTAATATTTGATCCAAATTTTGTCAGATATCATCATTTGAGCTAGACTTAGTTTACCGTCTGCACATGTTATCAACTTAAAAAGTCTTGAAAGATGTCTGATAAAGAGATAATTGCAACCAATTCTTGTCATATTCAAATTACTACTAATTGACAATTTTTTCATTTATCATATCATTGAATTTAAACAGGTGGTGTCTATGGTCGTGAGGTAGAGCGTCGGCCTCGTAACCAAAAGGTCCTGAGTTCGATTCCCGGGAGCGGGTGTCAACTTTGGGATTTTTCATCGGCTCACACATTCGGCGCGAGTACTGGTGTAGTTCCCAGGAAGCAGAATCGAGAGAGATTAGTATAAGTTGTCAGAACTTATTTCTCAATCGATGTAAAATAGATATGTTTAAACTAATTTAAATAGGTAAGAAACAGAAAATAAAAGGAAAGGTTCCCAAACAAGATACAATACAGAGAAATCTGGAAGAACCAACATCTTTACCAAATCAGCCTGTGTTTGAAAAGGAATATGAGCCCAAAGTCTTTGAGGATACACATATATCAGATGTGATCAAAGAAAATGAAGAAATGAAAACAAAGGTAAGCTAAAAGAACCACAATTTTTTTCACGGCCAAAAATGCAACATGGCCGGTAGTTTGTGACCCTTTTTGTGGCTATTGTTATGGAAAAGTGAAAATTTTTGTTATCATGAATTGGAGAAATTGTTAGTATGCTCATATATTAACCCATTACCACACAATCCCTACTTTTGACACCCCTGAGAAACCAGCATTTTCTCCTTTTCCCACAATGTTTTCTACACTTCACAAAACAAATTTCAAATTTCCAGTCACTTTTATTTTGTTGTCTGCAAATGCTTTCAGTTTGGACAAGTCTATAATATTGTTGTTTGGTAAGAAGTTAACTTGAAAGTTGTTATCATCCTTGCTTTATGAATTGGCAAGTTGTTAGTATGCTCAATTTGTAATTTAAATAGATGTTAGTCATGCTCAAGTTATGAATTGGCAAGTTGTTGGTATGCTCAATTTTTAATTTAAATAGTTGTTAGTCATGCTCAAGATATGAATTGGCAAGTTGTTAGTATGCTCAATTTGTAATTTAAATAGATGTTAGTCATGCTCAAGTTATGAATTGAAAAGTAGTTAGTATTCTGGATTCATAAATTGGAAGTTGTTAATATGCCTTTATTGATAAACTTTGTATGTTGTACTTAAGAAATAATCTTCTTTCTATCGTGGTATATCGTTCAATAAACCACAGTTGTGAGTTATGAGGCACAAAAAATGATCCACGAGGGCAATAGCCAGAGTGGGTTATTCATTGCGCCTCATAACTCACAACGTGGTTTATTGAACGATATACCACGATAGAAGATTATTTTGATTCTAACATGGCCAATTCTTAATGAAAGGAAAACAAGTTCAAACTGAGAGTAAAAACGCGGATGAAGATTATGTTCCATTGAATAACTCACTCATTGAATGACGTCACTCGATATATGATGACATCACTCCGCATGGATTGTCTCAGATTTTACGACATTTTCTTTGCACTGTGTTTATAGAGCCAAAGTCGCGTGTCATGTTAGAATAATGAATTTGAAAGTTTTTATTTGGCTCATTTAAGCATAGGGAAGTTGCATGCATGCAGGATCATGAATAGGAAAGTATGTATATAGTGTACGGAATGTATAAATTCAGAAGTATTTTGTATGCTAGAATTGTGAATTTGGAAGTTGTAATGTTTATATGCAAGTTTCAGAACTTTGGAATTATCACCATGCTAGATTCATTAGTTGGGGAATTATTTATCGGCTGGATAATTCTAGGCAAACAATGTTGAATGCTTTTATATAACTCTGAAGAAATGTATTCATATAACGTGCAAAAGACTTTAACCCTTTCCCAAATGGCAAATTTTTGACCAGACCAAATTCAAAGCATTTTGCAGATAACAAATTAACAGTTACTAAAAAGATCATTTTTCTATATGATAGGCTAGAAGAACATTGTGGGAAAAGGAGAAAATACTGGTTACTGGCATTTTCTCCTTTTCCCACAATGTTTTCAAAAGGCTTCTATTCCAGACCCATGAAAACCAGGGATTGTTTGGGAAAGGGTTATAAGATTCAATAACTAGTCTTTTTTTGTGTGAAATGTTCGCATATTTTCCTTTGTGTGTGTAAATGAGCATTTATGGGTAGTTCTTTGTTCATCGCAACACTACAAACTGCTGCTTCAATGTAGTAACATACATACCTTGTCAATGCTCATGGTTCTTAATAATTCCTTTGTATAGAAATTTATTTCACAAAACAAATCTTGTCTTCTAAGATATATAACCCCTTACTACCAGTTGCTTTAAGCCTTTACCAAAGGACAAAATTTTAGACTGGACCAAATTGAAAGCATGAGCAGGTGACAAGTTATATGTTGCTAAATCTAGCTAAAATAATGGTTTCTGTCTATAATAGGGTTGAAAAAGTTGTTGGAAAATGTTTTCAGAAGGCCTCTCTATAAAGGTTGTTAAAACTTGGGACTGTATGGTAGAGAGTTTATGAGCTTTTTATGGTACAGAATTTTCTTGTTTTTATAGATGGACAGAATACTGCTTCAACTTGATCAGCAGCGAGTGGACTACAGAAAAACCCTAGCAGAAAATGAGTCTGTCTTACGGCAGGTCAAAGACGAATACTCAGAAAAGCTAGAAGCATTGCGCATCGCACACCAACAAGAAGTGAAAAAGATTCTGGCCCAACAAGCTCTGGATCACTCCACGTCTAGGATGGCTGAACTGCAGAATAAAGTTGATACACAAGAGGTAATTACTGTATTTACCTTTTCACACTTAACTCATTACCTAATGACAATATTTTAGGCTTGTCCAAATGGAAAGCATTTGCAGACGACATAATAAAAGTGACTGAAAATTTGAAATTTGTTTTGTGAAAGATAGAAAACATTATTGGAAAAGGAGAAAAATGCTGGTTCCCAGCATTTTCTCCTTTTCCCTCAATGTTTTCTAAAGGCTTCTTTCCCAGGGTTGTCAGAAGTAGGGATTGTGTGGTAATGGTTAAAAAAAACCTGAAGCTGCCTTGTAGTTAATTTATAAACATGGCCATTACATATGGCATCACCCACTGTAGATACTTTTTCTCTAATTGTTCTGCATAAAGTGTCGGCTAAACATCATTGCACAAGGAGAAATTACTCCTTCTAAGCAGTGTCTTCTTTTGCTTTAATGTTTCCAGTTAGAAAAATGTATTTATGTTTTTAAGCATATTTCATCAAGATTTTCCATATTGTACATGGATGTTTTCAAAGCCATTTCCTACAAAGCTATTTTATGAGGTTATCAAATAATCAGGATTTCAATTAACCCTTTACCAAACAACAATATTTTAGACTGGGCCAAATCGAAAGCATTTGCAGATGACAAAATAAAAGTGACTGAAAATTTGAAATATGTTTTGTGAAGGGTAAAAAACATTGTGGGAAAAGGAGAAAATGCTGGTTACCAGCATTTTCTCCTTTTCCCACAATGTTTTCTAAAGGCTTCTTTCTCTGGGGCGTCACTTTACGACACAATCCCATGTTTTAACAATCCTGAATGTTGGCTTTCTTATGGTTAATTACAGGTGATGATAAAACATTTAAGAGAACAGCAAGCCAGATTGGAAGTAGAAGCTGAAACAGCATCAGTTCTTCGTATAAAACAGACCAGACTTGAGGAGACTATAAAATCCCTTCAGAGTGATCTGAAAGAGGCCAAAAAATCTCATTCTCCTGTATGTAGGGTATTTCATTTTCTCATAGACCTTTCCCTATTGAATAGCTTTGTTTTAAACCTGTACCACACTCCAACAGTTTTAGACTTGACTATATAGAAGGAGTTTACTGACTGCAATTCACAAAGAATTTCAAAAGACAGCATAATATGCCCTTTAAAGGTGGCCCTTCAGATTTTGGGACGAAAATTTTACAAAAATGCAAAAAAACCCATCCTTATACTTCCATAGCCTTTTAATACGCGTTCATAAAACCCCAGCAGTCCAAAACCATTCGATAACATGAGAAATTAGAGATTTATTACGGACCAGGTTGACACCAACGGGAGATACGTTCTATTTTTAGATTATCAATTCTCTCATTTAAATACAGGAAAACACAGACAAAGCTTCAAACATCCGTCCGAAGAAGACATGGAAAATAATTATTACATGTTTGTTATGTAATGGACTTTAAGCATTATTAGTCACGTGCCAGTCACTTGACATTCCCACAATGCTTTATTGATTTTTGGCCCGAAATCTGAAAATAGCTGAAAAGGCTACTTAGCCATTTAAGGGAATACCATCAAATTTTTTTTTTTGTAATCTTATGATTCTTAATTATTGATGATTTGTATTGTTTTTCATACGAATTTCAATAATGTATATATTTTTTAATTTGGTGTGATGTGAAAATTCTAAATACCCACCTTTAACCCATTACCACACAATCCCTACTTTTGACACCCCTGAGAAAGAAGCCTTAAGAAAACATTGTGGAAAAAGGAGAATATGTTGGTAACCAGCATTTTCTCCTTTTCCCACAATGTTTTCTACCCTTCACAAAACAAATTTCAAATTTTCAGTCACTTTTATGTTGTCGTCTGCAAATGCTTTCGATTTGGACCAGTCCAAAATATTGTCGTTTGGTAATGGGTTAATAGATAAACAACATTGGCTACCAGCATTTTCTCCATTTTCCGTAATATTTTCAAAAGCCTTCTTTGGCAGGGCTTTGAAAACTGTGGATTGTGTGGCAAAGGTTAAGAAGCATGTCTACTTTTCAAACTACAGTAACCAACATTTCCCCACAATGTTTACAAAAGCCTTCTTTTGCAGGGTCATTAAAACTGGGGATAGTGTGGAAAAGGATTAAAAAGCATGCCTCCTTTTCCCACTACCTTTTCAGTCTTTCAAAGACTGATCTTTCATTGGACTTAAGAATAGTTTTTGGTAGTGAAAGTTGTCTCACTAGTGACAACTGACAGACACTCAGAGCGCTAGAAATGGTTGTTCGTATCAAAGCAGTAGGAATATCTAAGGGGTATCTTAGTCCAGTGAGTTTGTTGAAAGCTTTGTTCTTGCATGAATTTTTCTGTTGAGTTGAAGACTGTTTTTTTATGTGTGTAAAACATGTGATTGTAAGTGCAAAACTGTCTAATATTATACAAATATATTTATGATTAACAGGTATTTATTTTTATATATTAACAAGGATGGTTTATTGAAAAGTTAATCAATTAGCTGTTCAATAGACTTAGGAATTTACAAAATTGTTTCAGTCGGTAATCGTTTCGGTTTTAATGTGTTTTATTTTTATACCTCGCAAAACGTTTTTTTTTGGGGGTGGGGGGGTATACTGGAATCAGCCTGCTTTTCTGTCCTTGTATCCATCTGTCTGTACAAAATACTAGTAATTTTGTGTCGCAAACTCCTCCTAAAGTTTTCCTTTAATTGTATTGAAACTTGGCACATGTATTGATCATATATTGAAGATTTGCAAGACACAGTTTTCACGTATCAAGTCTTCCTGGTTGAGAAATTATCTTGCATTAATCTTGACACTTTTTTCTGTCAAAGTGCTGGTGGGGGTATTAAGTCAGATTCAGTGATAGCTCTAGTTTTTTTTTTCCAGTACAATACTTGTTGTATGTGAACAAGGATGGTTTATTGAAAAGTTAAACAGCTGTTTAGTAGATTTCAGGATGTACAAGTTGTTAAGTCAGTCATCTTTTCTGTTCTAATATACATGTATTTAATTTTTTTTGTAGGAAATGCGTCACTTTGAAGCCCTTCAAGATAAGATTGTACAGATCGAAAACAAGCACACCCTTAGAGAACAGGAACTGGAACAAATTATCCGAAATCATAAACAGAATGCGTCCATAGAGCTGGAGAAGGAAATAAATAATTGGAAAAGACTAGTAGAAACTAAAAATAATGAGATTCAAAAATTCCGAATGGAACTGGACTCTATTTTAGAAGTGTTACGGGTTCTTCAAAAACAGGGTGTGATCATACCAGTATCATAGTTGAGAGATTATGACATAAATGTTGGATATCTAGACATAGTAGAGGGGTTTATTTATCAGAACTTAAGTCAGTGTTGTTGGTACTCAGAAACTTGTCTCATTGAGACAGATTTTAATGAGTGTCAACAATACAAAACTGATAGAATATGCCTTGGTAAAAATGAACTACAGGACAGTATAATGTATCTGCAACTTTGAATGCCAAGCCAGTTTAGCTTTATTCAAATGGAAGATTTTTTTTGCTCTATTTTGCAGTGGATCATTTAACTCTTTACCAAAATTATGGGCTGGTTCAATTTATAAGCATTTGCAGACTACAAAATAAGTGTCAATCAAAAATTGAATTTTGAATTGGAAAGGGTAGAAAACATTGTGGGAAAAGGAGAAAATGCTGGTTACCAGCATTTTCTTCTTTTCCCATGATGTTTTCAAAGGCTTTCTCAGAGTCATTAAAAGTCAGGATTGTGTGGTAAAGAATTAAATAAGATATCCTGGCATCTAACTGTCCAGTTTGTGAAACCTGTTTGTACCAGGCTGTCTTGAGGTTTATCAGTTTTCCAACTTGCCACATGCAGCTTCTATTAGAAAGATTGCTGCCTTAGAAAAATTTACTATACCATACATTGAAAACATTCATGAAAACAGGATTAAACCTCTACCCTACAGTGCCAAGTTTAACCCATTACTAAACAATCCCCAGTTTTTATGATCCTGAAAAAAAAAGACCTATAAAAACATTGTGGGAAAAGGAGAAAATGCTGGTAACCAGCATTTTCTACTTTTCCCACAATGTTTTCTACCCTACTGGAGACAAATTTTAATTTTTGACTTGTGTTTATTTTGTCCTCTGCAGGTGCTTTCCATTTGGATTAGTCTAAAATTTTGTTGTTTGGGAAAGAGTTAACAGACCTAACAAAGAAGGCTTTTGACATCAATGTGGGAAAAGGGGAAACATTTTCTTCTTTACTTACAAGTGTTTATAACCTTTCTGGGACCACTTCCATCATTTGAGCCATATTATAATTAATGATCACTTGCAATTTTCTTTTCAATATGACTAGCAACATGCGAAAAGGGACATTCGTGTGAAGTGTCATCTCGGATCAGCCAGCGCAGTCCGCACAAACTAATCCAAAACAACACTTTCCGTTTTTGTCTTTTGCAAAAGTCTAATGAACAAAACAAGGCCTAATTTAGTTGTAAAGTGCACTGTGCTGTCTTGGATTAGCCTGGGCAGACAGCCTAGGCTGATCTGAGGCAACACTTTAGGTAAATATCTGGATGCCCCTTTTCGTGTGTTGCAAGCCATATAGACAAGCCAGAATTTTGTTTCTCAGGGAAGGTCTAGTATCTTAGTCATGATCACAGTTGACAGCGTTTTAACAACAGTCTTCCTTAACCAGAGGTGGACTGCTTTAACTCTTTACCACATGACAAAATACTTGACTTTACTAAGTTGAGAGCATTTGCAGATAACATTTCAATTAGAATTAAATGATGGAACTTACCTCTTAACCCAATACCAAACAACAATACTTTAGACTGGTTCAAAATGGAAGCATTTGCAGACGACAAAATAAAAGTGACTGAAAATTTGAAATTTGTTGTTTTGTGAATGGTAGAAAACATTGTGGGGAAAGGAGAAAATGCTGGTTACCAGCATTTTCTCCTTTTCCCACAATGTTTTCAAAAGGCTTCTATCATAGGATCGTAAAAACCAGGGATTGTTTGGGAAAGGATTAAAGGGTGGAAAACATCATTGGAAAAGGAGAAAATGCTGGTTATTAGCATTTTCTCCCTGTCCCGCAATGTTTTCCAAAGAATTATTAAGGGTTAAATATTGGTTCTGTGTGGTAAAGGGCTTAAACTCAAGAAGGCTGCAAAAAGAACTTAGAAATTAGGCTAGTTTATAGTATCCAGGTTTTCTTGCAAGTTGTTTAGTACATAAAAATGAAATGATGCACTGCTATAGTGCATAAATTTCCTATTTATTTATCATTTCTAGAATTGTATTTATAGAATATTTATTTTTTACCTCTGAAATATTAAAGGTGTTAATCTCATATTTGATGCGTCTTTATGCTTTCACATATTTATGCCCCCCTTCAACAAAGTGGGGGTATATTGCTTTGCTAATGCTGGGCGGTCGGTGGCTAGGTCTGTTGGTCTCTCTGTTGGTAGACCTTACCTTGTCCGGATGATAACCAGCCACAGAATTGACCTAGGTTTTTCAAATTTTGCACAGACATGCGTCTCGGAGTGTAGATGATCCCTATTGATTTTGAAGTCAATCAGTCAAAGGTCAAGGTCATAGTGCCCGTCATCATGTTGATATATAGACCAAACCTTGTCCGGAAGATAACCAGACACAGAATTGGCCGAGGTTCTTCAAATTTTGCACAGACATGCATCTCACAGTGTAGATGATCCCTATTGATTTTAAAGTTGATCAGTCAAAGGTCAAGGTCACAGTAACCATCAACATGATGATATATAGACCAAACCTTGTCCGGATTATAACTAGACACAGAGTTGACTTGGGTTCATCAAATTTGGCACAGACATTTGTCTCAAAGTGTAGATGATCCCTATTGCTTTTGAGGTCAATTGGCCAAAGGTCAAGCTCACAGTGACTGTCCATATGCTGATATATAGAACAAACCTTGACACAGAATTGACATAGGTTCTTCAAATTCTGTACAGATATTCATCTCAGAGTGTAAATGATCCCTATTGATTTTGAGATTAGTACATTGAAGGTCAAGGTCACAGTGGCTGTCAACATGTTGATTTATAGACCAAACCTTGTCTGGATGATAACTAGACACAGAATTGACCTAGGGGCTTCAAATTTGGACACACATTTGTCTCAGGGTGTAGACAATCCCTATTGATTTTGAAGTCAATTGGTCAAAGGTCAAGGTCACAGTAATCATCAACATGTTGATGTATAGATCAAACCTTGTCCGGATGATACCTAGACACAGAATTGACCTAGGTTCTTCAGATTTGGCACAGACATTTGTCTCAAATGCATGTCGTAAAAGGCGACAAAAGGGGCATCATTTTGTGTTTCATCCATTCCTCATTTATCATGTTTGTCTTATGTTGTTGCACATGTATGTTATTTTCACCTCGCATTATTGTTTACTAAGTAAGTGCGCCCAATATGACCTAAGTTGTCGACGGGCCTTAAAACGCCATTCATTCATTCAAGTGTAGATGATCCCTGTTGATTTTGAGATGAATCCATCAAAGGTCAAGGTCACAGTGGCCTTCAACTTAATGATATATATACCAACCTTATCTAGATGATAACTACAAATAGAATTGACTTAGGTCCTGCAAATTCTGTACATATACATATACTTCTTGGAGTGTAAATGATCCCTCTCAAATTTAAGGTTTGTCCGTGAAAGGTCAAGGTCACAGTGACCACCAGATGATTCAGGACCCATGCTGCTGTTTGCCACTTGAGCCATTTGCTAGAAAAAAATTGAAGTGTCTCAAAATCATCATAATTATGTAGCTCAACTTGTGGCTCCAGCATGTTTCTCGCATATTATCAAGGATATAGTAAGCATCAAAGTTGAGTAGAAAAAAGCAGAAGTCGAACCATTTTGGTATCAATTAATGAACTGTGCCACTTCCTGTATCAACGTGGCACTGGGGGGCATGACTGTTTCACAAACAGACCTTGTTTTAAGATAGTTTTCCAAAGTGTTGTGTGCAATGACTTTGAGGTCTTCCAACTCATTGGTAGATATCCTGTTACATCAAAGGTTTCATAAATGCTATTCCGCCAATTTTGGCAGCTTCCATCTGAAGAATGAGGGGCCATAGACCTTAACTGATAACCAAACAATCCCTACTTTTGACGACCCTGAGAAAGAAGCCTTTTGAAAACATTGTGGGAAAAGGAGAAAATGCTGGTAACCAGCATTTTCTCCTTTTCCCACAATGTTTTCTACTCTTCACAAAACAAATTTCAAATTTCCAGTCACTTTTATTTTGGCATCTGCAAATGCTTTCGATTTGGACACGCCTAACATATTGTTGTTTGGTAATGTGTTAAGATAGCTTTCAAAGCACAGCTTTCAATAATGTTTGAGATTCTTATCAAAGAGACTGTTCACACATCCGGTTTTAACCATTAAATCTTTTACTAAATGAAAACCAGTAGCAAACATAGGCTAACAATGTTTTCTCCTGTATTCAAAACCTTCCTTCTCGGTAGATATCTTAAAAAAAAAAAACCTTTCATAGGGCAACTGAGAAAAACAAAGATCACCTTGACCTTGACCTTTGTCCTGTGTCGCAAAAAACAATGTGTAGACTAGTAAAGGGTAAAAAATTCCATCATCTTTGTTTGGAAAACAATAAGTACACATACTAATGGTTCAGATTTATTTATTGCACTTTAGAAGATGGACATCATATTATTGATAATGCCACAAACTAGTCACTAATTAACTTAGATTTATTCTGTTGAAATATTTTGACACATCAGTTCTGAAGATTTATCTTGAATTACTTTCAGAAAATATTATGGCAAATAGAGTAATAGCTTAACCCTTTACTAAATGACAAAGTTTTAGACTGGTCAAAATTGAAAGCACTTGCAGACGACAATTTCAAAGTGGCTCAAATGATGCAATTTTGCTTTGATAGGATAGAAAACTTTGTGGGAAAAGGAGAAAATGCTGGTTACCAGCATTTTCTCCTTTTCCCACAATTTTTTCAAAGGCTTCTTCCCCAGGGGCGTGAAAAGGTGTCATTGTGTGGTAATGGGTTAACCCTTTACCAAATGACAAAGTTTTAGACTGGCCCAAATTGAAAGCACTGGCAGACAACAAAATAAACCTATCTCAAAAATTGAAATTCGTTTCCAGCAAGGTAGAAAACATTGTGGGAAAAGGAGAAAATGCTGGTACCAGCATTTCTCCTTTTCCCACAATGTTTTCAAAAGGTTTTTATCTCAGGTTCATAAAAAAAAAGCGATTGTTTGGTAAAGGGTTAACTAAGATTTGTTTAGTTGAAATATTTTGATACATCAGTTCTGATGATTTATCTTGAATGACTTTCAGAAAATATTATGGTAAATAGAGTAATAGCTTAAGAAGAGCTAATTCTCTATTTTTTACAATGTTTTCACTCCTCTTATTTCTTTCATGAAGCTCTTCTACATCATTCTTAACATTTATCGGTATGTAGAACCTCCAGAAGCTTTTATATTGAAGTCTACCATAAATCAACAATTTCGGTTATGCCCTGTTTACACTGCCGATCAGATAAACTTGATGAAACCAGATCATGCGGTCAGGGGCTGATAGAGCTTGTTTGTGGGAGCGGTCGGTAGGGTCTACTTTGGTTGGCATCACTCGAGCTTCCTTCCCGAGAATTTTTGACATGTCAAAAATATTCGAGTAGGGATCATGTAGCAAAAAGCTTGGAAAGCCATCGGGAATCAGTCGAGTAGAGGTTGAGTCAGTCGAGAAACGATCGTGTAGAGATCTACCTATATCGGGATTGAAATATCTGCCAATCAGAACACGATCAGCTCGACCTCAGTTCAGTAACTACCCGATGCTTACTCAATCAACACGATTCATACTCAAGACGGTGTCCAGATCAAGACGATCTCTATACAACTGTACTCAATCGCTCCCAGATCCATACCCGATCCCTTTTGATTTCACTTGATCGCTACCCGATTGTACACGATCACTACTCGAGCATACTCGATCGCTACTTGAGTGTACCCAACGTTCCTTCAAAAGAAGGCGTGACGATCAAGCAGTCTCTCATTAGTCGCTTGGTCGAGTAGTGGTCAAGTGGAGATAGAGTAATGGTCGAGTTTGTCGAGTATTGTTCGTGTAAGAATCAAGTATTAATCCAGCTGTTCGTGAACAGATCGTGAAAGGATCTTGTTGAGATCGGTATGCTCAAGCAGCGATCTGGTTGAAGTCGTGTAGAAGTCTTGTGCGCTCATGCGGCTATGATCGAGTAGCGCTTGAGTAAAAGTCATGTACAAGCCATTGATCGCGTTCAGTCGGAAACTTTTGGCAATCGGAACGATCGAGTTGATCTGATCGGCTGTGTAAACCCAGCAATACAGACTCCCGTTTGAAAACCACATATATAATTTAGATCGGGAAAAGTAGGCTAATAAGCAGATATAGATTGAAAAGTTTGTAATACGACATAAATGAGGTATGTATCTAAACTACAATACATGTAGTTACATGCATAAAAATAAATAAGATCAAATACCCTTAAAAAACTGGTTAACCCTTTACCAGACAACAAAACTTTAGCCTTGTCCAAATTGAAAGCATTCGCAGACGACAATTTCAGTGTGGCTCAAATGGTGTAATTTTTCTTTGATAGAGGAGAAAACATTGTGGGAAAAGTAGAAAATGATAGTTACCAGCATTTTCTCCTTTTTCAACAACGTTTTCAAAAGCCGTCTTGTCCAGGAGCTTCATAAGTTGGCATTGTGAGGTAAAGGGTCAACTCTCAAGATGGCTGAATCATTAATAATTGACACTGTATATCTGAGATCAAACTTTGAAACTGTGGTTTTGTCCCTGCTACTGTTCATCCTCTTCTAGCCTTAACTATACAGTGATAAAATCACACATCTTTCCATAACTCTTTACCACACAACAAAATCTTAGACTTGTCCAAACTGAAAGCATTTGCAGACGACAATATAAAAATTCCTCAAATAATGAAACTTGTCTTTGATAGGATAGAAAACATTGTGGGAAAAGGAGAAAATGCTGGTTACCAGCATTTTCTCCTTTACCCACAATGTTTTCAAAAGGCTTCTTACTCCGGACTGTTAAAACAAGGGATTTTGTGGTAAAGGGTTAATAGAGCCTGTTTTTTAACCCTTTACCAAATAACATCATTTTCAGCTCTTCCAAATTCAAAGTTTTAGCAGATGACAAATTTTATGTAATTTAACCCATTAGCACACAATCCCTACTTTTTACGACCCTGAGAAAGAAGCCTTTTGAAAACATCGTAGGAAAAGGAGAAAATGCTGGTAACCAGCATTTTCTCCTTTGCCCACAATGTTCTCTACACTTCGCAAAACAAAGTTCAGATTTTCAGTCACTTTCATTTTGTCGTCTGTAAATGTTCTCCATTTAGACAAACCTTAAATTTTGTTGTTTGGTAATCAGTTAAATGATGGAAATTGCCATTTAAAAGTTAAAAAAACATAGTTGGAACATGTTGTCCCTAAATGTTTTCAAAAGCTTCTTTTATAAAAACTCCAGATAACACGGTAAAGCGTTGCTCATTTGAAAAATAGCTCAATAAACTGAAAATTTTGAGCCAGAGGAATTGGTCAACAAGATGCAACATGAAAGCTATCATTCCCAGCACTTTAGTTACAACTTTACGGTTTACCATTTACCAACAACAAAATATCAGACTTCACCAAAGTAAGAACACTAGTAGACAGCAAATATACTACTCAAAATTAGCTAGGGATTACCCTAGTACAGATAACTGCACCCAAAGGCGATGTTATTTTTTGACTGGTCGCCTCTGGGTACAGAGGCAATAGAAACAAAATCAGTTGAAAGCTCCGCACAGATTTTGTGCGCGAGTTTGAACTCTTTATAATTTCCCAAATAGAGCACAAAACTAGGATTTAAACATTCCTGTGGCTTCCGTATTCAATATTCCTTCATTTGAAATACAAATATTTTCAATTTAAACGCTGATCATGAGAAAAAAACCATGCATTTCATCAGTTTCTTGAGTTGTTTATATTCCCGAAAAACATACAAATGGTCCGTGATTTTTCTGAGATAAACATGTTGTAAATGACTTCTACAAGCTCTTTATGTAATGAATGGTTTAACAATTTGTTTTTGGTCATGTTTATTACTAAAAGTTACTTGCATTTCATTGCAATTCAGATAAAACCGAAACAGAAAGACAGTATAGGGCTCTATATTTTCTACCGGAAAATTTACAATGGACTTGAAGTGGTTTTACAATATGTTACATTGCTACACTGATCAATAAAATTACCAATGGAAATGGATCTTTAAGCCTTTACCTCACAATGCCGACTGTTAAAGATACTGAGAAAGAAGCCTTTGGAAAACATTGTTGGAAAAGGAGAAAATGCTGGATACCAGCATTTTCTACTTTTTCAACAATGTTTTCTACCCCATGACAGACAGCATAGTGCACATTGCTTATAATTTTTGGTCAGTAAATGCTTTCAACTTGGACAAATCTAGAATTCTATTTCACCTATAAATCGGTTCGTAGATAAAATGAGATGTAGCTCGCGCATGCACAGTCAGTAGCTACATTAATGACGGGTGATTGAACCTCTAAGAAGATGCAGTCATCGAATTTCAGATTTTTACAATTCTTAGCTAGCATTTGAGGTATCCTTTGTGGCCATCATACGCAGACTCATTCGGTGTTGATTTTAGACCCGAGGTCGTACGGATTCTATCGCTTTAGTGTTAGAATTCTTATATTTTATTTTGACCATGTGATCCAAAATGGGCAAAACTGGGGGAAATTCCAACTCGAAGTTGTCGAAAGAAGGGGCCGAAGCACCTTCCAATGACTTGTTAGAATCTTGATAGGTTTGTCGGACATTAAACAACAACAACAACAACAAACCACCGATAAAATTTTTTCCCAACTTGTTGGTCGTATTTCTTCCATTGAGGATTGGCTTGGTGGAGACAATAGAGAGGAGGAATACCCAATGGATCACGAGGAAGGAGAAATCGCCAAGGATTCGTCTTCAGCGTCGAAGCGAAGGAAAATGGACCCAGAATCTCGATTTTCGTTAATTACGAAGAGACTTGAGGGTCATGAATTCTCTGGCCCACCTCTCGAGGATATATTAGCCTCAAACATCAATGATGTTTTTATTAATGGCCTGAAAGCGGAAGAATATAACAGTATGGTGAAAGATGAGTCTCTTCCTCAACCAGAGAACTGTACTGCATTGCAGACTGTTAAATGCAATAAAATGGTTTGGGACTTTTTGTCAACAAATGCAAAATACCTAGATAGGAAACTGCAGAACACTGAAACATCTATTGTAAAAGCAGCTACACAAGTTGCACAGGCAGTTGACTCTATCGCCAAAGCAGAAATGGAAATAAAGGACATTGGGATTGACATAAGTTGCTCTCTGGATGGGTGCCAAGATGCACTTTCTCTACTTGGACATGATAACAAACAGCTTAACATGGCCAGACGGGAAGCATCACGACTTGAAATGCGCCGACCATATTCTCATTTGTATTCATCATCTCAGCCATATAATGAATAGTTATTTGGAGATATTGAGAAGGCAGCAAAAGAGATTAAAGATACTGCCAAAATTGATAGCAAATTACAATATGACTCGAATAAACAATCTCAGAGGGGTGGACCAACATTTAGAGGTCGATTTATGCGTGGAAGAGGAAATATGAGAGTGTCCTCTGGTTATGGACGAGGTGCACCACAGGATTAAAAAAACTGCGCACTGAGGCCTCGCACAGCATTTCAGAAACAGTAAAAATTTCGGTGAGTGCAATTTCTACCTTTGTTGGGGGTCGATTAAAATATTTCTCTTCTAAATGGAAAGAAATTACGCAAGACAGCAAAATAATTGATATTGTAGAAAACTGTCATTTTGAATTTTGTGATATCCCACCAGTTCAAGAGAGTTTCTCCCTGCAGAAATTTAATAAGATATGGAGGATATTTGTTTTTTTTGGTGAAAGATCGGAATTTATTTCATCGAGTGGACACCATCAGTAATATTTTCACAAGTGGTGTAGCCACGACTGAAAATATTGCCAATGGTGTTCACGAGATGAAATAAAATTCGATCTTTCACCAAAAAAAAAAAAAAAAACCAAATATTCTATAATTTCTATTTATTTCATGCTTTTTACTCTTTCTGGGAGGAGCTTTATCAAAATTCAGTACAGTTCTTTTCCCTTATTCCCCATGGTGTACCCCTCCCGCATAGCAACGTTATGTCAAGCGCAAGAAATGTAAGGTATATGACGTCATATTTCCCATCTGGTTGTTAGGCACGCGCAATTTACCTAGGCAACAAGAACGTGAAAATCGGTATTTTCACTGGTGGTACCAGTGTAAGATCGAAAAATATTTTCACTGTTATTTCTCAATATCTTACTGGAAAGCATGAAATAAAGAAACCAAATTCATAAATACTGAAATTGAGAAATCAAAAAGTCATAATTGAGGTGAGCCCTCACCCACATCAATTTCTGTCTCCTATTTTTCTTAGGCCAAAGAAGAAGCCTGGTTAATTTAGAATGATTCTGAATTTAAAGGAATTAAATGGCTACTTTCCATATGAGCATTTCAAGATGGAAAATTTTGAGAATGCTCTTGAACTGGTGTCCAAAGACATGTTTTTTGGGTCTATTGACATTAAACATGCATATTATAGTATCCCCATAGCTGAAGAACAACAACTATACTTTCGGTTTCTGTGGAATAACAAAATTTCTCAGTATACATGTATGCCCAATGGTATCTCGCCAGGTCCCAGGTATTACACTAAGCTCATGAAACCTGTTTATGCCCGATTAAGATAGGATGGGCATGTTAGTACAGGATTTATTGATGACAATCTGCTGGGAGGCAGTACTAACGAAAAATGTTTAGAAAATATTCATGCTACCTCTAGCTTGATGACCTCCTTAGGTTTTCTTTTGAATTTGGGTAAAAATGTATTAGTACCTACCCAGGTCTTAACTTATCTTGGCCATGTCATCGATGCACACAAAATGATAGTATATTTGCCAACTGATAAGAAAAAGAAAATTGAAGATGAATGTAGGAAACTATTGCAAATTATCAGGTCATCATTCCAAAGTCAAGGATTTTCAAAATCAGCTACCCATCATAGCATCATGGAGAAAATCAACGAAGCGCAAATATGAAGTGTATACTTGAAGATGGGTATCATTCTGTGATAAACAACAAATTGATAAAATTTCAGTTTCTGTAAACAATGCTATAGAATTTTTCACTGAAGAATACCAGCGTGGAAATGGGTACTCTGCAATAAACACAGCTCGAAGTGCTTTATCGTCTTTGGGCATATTCATTAATAACTTTCCAGCTGGGAGCCAGCCTTTAGTTGTGAGATTCCTGCGATGAGTGTTTCATTTACGCAGGCCAAGTGTTAAAAATACCCATATTTGGAATGTGGACATCATACTAAAATTCTTACGAAAGCTGTCACCGGTGAAATATCTTAGTCTGAAGGACTTAACTTTTAAACTTGTAATGCTAATTGCTCTTGTGAATGCAGCCCTTGTACATACTATACAACTGTTAACTGTTAAAGGCTACAAGAAGTTGCCTTCAGAGTTCATTTATTTTTAAAACAAAGGAGACCTAGTTATAATGTTTCAACTTTGCATTTAAAAAGTTACCCGCCAGATAGGCAGTTATGTGTATATTTTGTTATGAAAAAATATCTGAAGAGGACTAAAATGTTAAGGAAAAATACGGATAAACTTTTAATAAGTTACAGGAAACCGCATTGTCCTGTTTCACGCGACACAATTGTTAGATGGATCAAAACTGTAATGTTGAGAGCAGGAATAGACGTTTCTAAATTCACAGCACACAATGTTAGGGCTGCAGTTACTTCTAAGGCAAAACAGACTATTCCAGTGGAAACAATCATGGAAAAGGCTGGATGGTCAAATGGAAGTACATGTACTTTTGCCAAATATTATGATAAACCCATTTTGACTGGGAATGAACTTCCAGCAGCAGTCCTTCAATTACAGTGATATAAAAGCTACCCTTTCCATGCTGGACAGTGTGCATCTTGTTATCAACATGCTTTGAAGTCTCATTTTATCTACTAACCGATTTACTGGTGAAATAGAATTTAAAAATTAAATGAATCTTACCTGTAAGATGAAGTTTGATTGTAATTCTATGTGACAATAGAGTTTGAGTAGATAAAATGCCTCCACCCCTCCCTGCAATTTTCAGTATTGAAATCAAAATGGTTCAAGTCATTGATAAATTATAAACCAACATAAACTGACATTTAGCAACTGTTTCATGAAAATCTTACCATAAAAGCAGACTTAATCCCATAAAAAAAACGAAGATTAACTGATGGACGACAGAAACCACGCCATGAAATAAGATCTGCTGGCTTTCAGGCAGTAGAGCTAAAAAAAAAACAATCTCCAAAACTGGTCCAAATTGAAAGCTTGGGCAAGTTAATAGAGGCTCGCATAATAAAATCTGTCTTCCGGGGTTGCCCATGATGTTTCAAGGACCTCCTATTTTAGGATTGTTGATCTTGCACTTGATGAAGGGGGAAACAGTTTCTCAATCTAAAACACTTATGGTAGGTAAAAACATCTCCTTAATGGTAAAAGATTAGACAGATGTCCGAGACTTCTAGGAACCCTATAAGCCTTCTGTGCACACCCTCTAGGATCTCAGTTCCATTCCAACAACATTAATGCCCAGGTCATGAATCCAGTTTAATTTCTTGTGAAGATGGCTGAACATTGACGAAAGACTTGATACGGTACACCACAGAACTACAAACCAGTATCCAGCATGTCACTCCTACACCACCTGTAAAATATGATACCATGAATTTATTCAAGTATATTAACATATTAACCCTCTACCACACAATAATGACTTTTGACGACCCCGAGGAAGATGCCTTTTGAAAACATTGTGGGAAAAGGAGAAAATGCTGGGAACCAGCATTTTCTCCTTTTCCCACAAAGTTTTCTACCCTATCAAAGCAAAATTGTACCATTTGAGCCACTCTGAAATTGTCTTCGGCAAATCCTTTCAATTTGGATAGGTCTAAAATTTTGCTGTGTGGTAACGGGTTCAAACTGCATACAAGTCGATTCCGATCATTTTCTTTTTCCTTATGAAATTTAACATAGGTCTGGAAAAAATGTAAGATGATGCTGATGAGCCAATATGATGCACAATGGGTGGCCACAAAAGCATCATTTGCCTCACTACCTTCATTACTTATAATTTCAAAGAAAAATAAATAGAGTTTAATTTGGGGTTTTTTTTCGGTGAAAGATTTATTTCATTGAGTGGACACCATCGGTAATAATTATTTTCATGAGTAGTGCAGCCATAAGTGAAAATACATGTATTACCGATGGTTTTCACGAGATGAAATAAATTTCGATCTTTCACAAAAAAAAAATTCTATTCATTTCATGCTTTTTACCCTGTCTGGGAGGAGCTTTATCAAAACCCAGTAGAGTTCTTTTCCATTATTCCCCGTGGCATACCCTTCCCGCATGGCAATGCATTACAATATTACATAAAGTGCGAAAAATGTAAAGTAAATGACATCATACTTCCATCTGGTTGCAAGGCACACACAATTAACCTAGCAAACAAGAACATGAAAATCGGTATTTTCACTGGTGGTACCAGTGTAAGATCAAAAAAATATTTTCACAGCTATTTTTCTAGATCCTACTGGAAAGGATGATATAAAGAAACATTTGGGAGGGGATGTTGGTGGAACTCTAGAAGGTAGCTGGCCTTTTGGACACTGTCTACATGTACTTCGAAACCAGTACATGCAATAAATATACATATGAACAGGTCCCTAAGAATCCGATTTGCAGTTGTTTAATCTTGCTGATTGTCAGCTGTGTCTGCTATTCTAACATGACACGTGACTTTGGCTCTATAAACACAGTGCAAGGAAAACGTGGTAAAATCTGCGACAATCCATGTAGAGTGACGTCATCCGATATCGAGTGACGTCATTCAATGAGTGAGTTATTCAATGGAACATAATCTTCATCCGCGTTTTTACACTTAGTTTGAACTTGTTTTCCTTTCATTAAGAATTGGACATGTTAGAATCGAAATAATCTTCTTTCTATCGTGGTATATCGTTCAATAAACCACGTTGTGAGTTATGAGGCGCAATGAATAACCCACTCGGGCTATCGCCCTCGTGGATTATTTATTGTGCCTCATAACTCACAACTGTGGTTTATTGAACGATATACCACGATAGAAAGAAGATTATTTCTTAAATCACCAACTTTGATGGTAAAGGGTTTAACTCATTACCAAAAGACAATATTTTAGGTTTGTCCAAAATGAAAGCATTTGCAGATAATAAAATAAAAGTGACTGAAAATTTGAAAATTGTTTTGTGAAGAGTAGAAAACATTGAGGGAAAAGGAGAAAATGCTGGTTACCAGCATTTTCTCCTTTTCCCACAATGTTTTCTAAAGGCTTCTTTCTCAGGGTCGTCAAAAGTAGGGATTGTGTGGTAATGGGTTAATTATCATAGAATAGGCCTGGTTTGCTAAAACAAATTGAAAAGATTTACAACTTGCCTGGTATGCCAGTTGGAAACGATATCAGTTTATTGATTGGCATAAACCATTCCTCTGGTAACATGTAGAGAGGATCATTCTTGTACAATATTATCAGAGACACCATGACAACACCCTGTAACAAAACAAAAGTGGAAATAATCCTTCGACAAGCAATTTTATGTTCTTATGGCCCAATCTGGAGAAAAGATTTTGAAACATCAAGGCAAAGAAAACAAGAGGACCATGATGGTGCTATATTGCTCACCTGGGTACTAAGCAGGAAAGGTCTACAATGAAGATAATTACCAAATACTGATGTTCAAGCGCAAATGATAATGAAAAAAAAAATTGTCACATGATATGCACTCCCACCATCAGTTGTCAAGGAGGTATAATAGTTGCAAAGGGCAGGCAATGCAACAGACATGTTTACCAAGTCTAAATTCAATTTGAATTGAGACTTCAAAATTCCACACTGAACAAGCAAAAACTACTGTAAGAATGAAGATCAAAGTGAAATTATTCAAATTCCATGCTAGGTAGAATTATTGTTTTTGCAAACAGTGCTTGGCAATATTACAACAAACATACATACCAATTATGAAGTCATTCTGATTTGAGATGACACAGTTGTATTCCGGACAAGCACTAAATGCAGACACATGTGAGATTTTATCGAAACAAACATTCTGACTATTCAGCTTAGCAAGAAATGTGGTCCCTAGAGTGCTCATGTGAAGATTTTTGAAGATTTCCCTCCTTATCTATGAAATCTGAGGCGAACAACATAGGGCTAACTTTAACACCAGGTCCATAATTTTAAGTAATTTAGAAGAGGGCCACTTGACGATGCTACATGCCAAATATGAAAGCTCTAGCCCTTATGGTTTGGGACAAGAAGATTTTCTAAGATTTCCTTCTTTATCTACATGTACATGTGAAATCCAAGAACCCACAACATAGGGCCATTTTCAACACTAGGGCCATAATTTGAGGTATTTTGGTAGAGGGCTACTAGATGATGCTACATGCCAAATATGAAAGCTCTGGCCATTACTGTTTGAGACAAAGAGATTTCTAAAGATTTTCTTCTTTATCTCGATGAGAAATCCGAGACCCACAACAATGTTTTCTACCCTTTAAAAAAAGAATTTCAAATCCCAGAAAAAATTGTGGGAAAAAGAGAAAATGCTGGTTACCAGCATTTTCTTCTTTCCCACAATGTTTTCTAAAGTCTTCTTTCTCAGGGTCATCAAAAGTAGGGATTGTTTGGTAACAGGTTAAAGTAGCACTTTGCCAATCTTTTCTAAAGCCTTCTTTCTCAGGGGCGTCAAAAGTAGAGATTGTGTGGTAATAGGTTAAAGTAGCTCTCGTTTTCTTAACTTTTCTCATTGAAAAGGTCTCTTTCATTCATTTTTTGCCCCAAGGGTTAACACGTACTGGACAAAAATAGCTAAAAGCCTTACACTTACATGTAGTATGTTTATTGCTACTTTAACTCCCATTGAAAACATGGCAAGCTTTTGTGATCTTGAAGACCCTAAAAATTAAAAGAAAAAGATACTATTAAAATATGAATGACAGGAATTACAAAAAAAAATATGCAGCCATTACTTATCATGCTTCTGTGTGAACAAACATGAAAATTGCAATCTTACACTGTATCATGGGAGTGGTATTCTCCAAACTATACAAGGGTAAAATTCTATCTGTTTCCTTGCGCATCTTGTCTTCTTATATACAATGTAGAGGCAATGTACCAGTGTGCTATATTTAGTAAAGGACTCTAGTGACAGAGCAATGAAAACTTTTATGAGTTCTGTGATTAATACCACCTTCACACTTATGAATTTTTCTTATGAGTCCTTATGGATTGCAAATTCATAGTCAATCGAAAGCATCCATAAATAACTCGTTCGCATCCGTCAATTACTCGTCACAGTTTGCACAATTTTCCGTAATTAACTTGTAAATAACTTGTAACAATCTGTATCATAAACGATTGTAACCCTCCGTAAACAACTCGCAGTTATCTGTATATGTCTCCTAAACAATTTGTTTTAAGATTTGTTACTGTTAATTTACGATTCCTTTATGGAATATTACAAGTGCTTAAGTGACATTACCGATTTTAATTGTGTTCAGTATGATTGCTTTATGGACTGATAAGACTTAATTATGAGCAACTTATGGATATGTACGAGTACATTACGAATACATACATATACTTGACTATTTAGAAACAGTATAAAAGAGTACAAATTTGAACAGTTCCTGTCAGTTGTTATCAAGACATCACAGAGGCCTGATCATTCAATGAGGCATATTTGCCTTTTATCTGTCAAAATTGTTTGCAGCAGGGGGATTTTCATTTTTAATCATTTTCTAGTGTGAAAATGTGTTGTTAACTCTTTACCACACAATCCCGACTTTTAACGACTCTGAGATAGAAGCCTTTTGTAAACAATGTGGGAGAAGGAGAAAATGCTGGTAACCACAATGTTTCCCACAATGTTTTCTACCCTCCAAAAATCAAAAATCTTTTTTTGATTCACATTTATTATGTCGTCTGCAAATGCTTTTGGAGTAGTCCAAAATTTTATCGTTTGGTAGATTGACTTTGAATGATTCGGGGTTCTTACTCTCATCTTGATTTATGAAACCCACCCACCTTTTGCCTATCCAAGGACAATTTGTTAAGAAAGTAACACTGATTTACCCTTTAACAAACAATCCCTGGTTTTTATGACCCCGAGACAGAAGCCTTATGAAAAAATTGTGGGAAAAGGAGAAAATGCTGGTAACCAGCATTTTCTCCTTTTCCCACAATGTTTTCTACCTATCTGCAGACAGATTTCAATTTTTGAGTTATGTTTAATTTGTCTTCTGCACATGCTTTCAATTTGGACCAGTCTTAAATTTTGTCATTTGGTAAAGAGTTAAAGCTTAGCTGTGAGAGAGGAATAAATCCTGTGACAATGACCATCATCAATCCAAGCCAAATTGTGAATCAGACTCGCCACCCTTCAGTTTCATACCCTGTGTATCACCAGCTCAGCTACAAGGTTTGGCAGCACGGATTGTACAGCAAAAAAAGTTTCGAAGGTGTCAGAACATACCCATTTTTTTTACATGCTCCACTAATTTGTCAATCTTTCTCTGCAGTTTCATATATTTTGCAAATTCATCTGTCATACTGATGGCACCTTGCTCTGCCTTTAGGTCACGAACTTGCTGTCTCAGATTCCTCTCTTCATCCTTCAACTGTATAAAGTAACTCCCAATCTAAAACATAAAAGTCTTCTTTGTTATTGTGATAGAAATATGTACATATATGTATGTTTCCTTGGATCACCTGAGTGAATGCAAGTTTTTGAACAAAGACATTTAACTCTTACCAAATGCCAAATGACATCACAGATTAGCCTGCGCAGGCTGATCCGAGATGCCACTTTACGCAAATGTCGGAAGGCCCTCTTTTGCATGTTACGAGCCAAATAATACTTTTGTTATGTATCTCGTTCCATGCTACATATGTATTAAACGTGTGGATTAGGTGTAAAGAACATCAAAGAACAAAAATACTATATACCGGTAATTGTTTTGTTACAGAAACATCTATTTACTCTGTTAATCTATGATACTGAACTTGTCTGTTACCGAAACATCTGTCATACGTTTATCCTACTTTTTTTCTACATCAGTGTCATTCTAAATATTTTCAACCATAGTAACCTGTAAAAGGTCCTGATTTTTTTCCCATCTTTGGCTATTCCGGAGTCATTGATAGATTTCATAATGAATAACTATCAATGGTGCCATCTATTGCTACAGTAAAAACTCGTTTCTATCTAAAACTAAAATTACAGTAAAATTCCTATTCCCTATCATAATTAATCTATTTATTTAACCCTTTACCGAACAATTCCTGTTTTCCATGACCCTGAGAGGAAAGCCCTTTGAAAACATTATAAGGAAAGGAGAAAATGATGGTAACCAGCATTTTTTCCTTTTCCTGCAATGTTTTGTACCCTTCTGCAAACAAATTTCAATTTTTGAGTTACGCTTTTTTTGTCATCTGCAAATACTTTCAATTTGAACCGGTCTAAAATTTTGTCATTTGGTAAAGGGTTAATCATCATATAGGCTAATGCTCATTTTTTAATACTTACTGTCACAAACTAGTTACGAAGCATTCAATATCTTTCTATGATAAATGAATTAGATTTATTACATAGATTGAAATTTATCTGTTAACCCATTACCACACAATCCCTACTTTTGACACCCCTGCAAAAGAAGCCTTTAGAAAACATTGTGGGAAAAGGAGAAAATGCTAGTAACCAGCATTTTCTCCTTTTCCCACAAAGTTTTCTAACCTTCCCAACGCAAATTTCGATCACTTTATATTTTGTCGTCTGCAAATGCTTTCAATTTGGACAAGATTAACATTTTGTCGTTTGGTAATGAGTTAAATAAAGTCAGTGATAAACAATATTCAAGCCTTATTACGATCGAGCCCAGGGACGAACACGCCATTACGCGATTAAAATTTACATGTAACCAAACTAAGTAAAGCAACCACCACAATTTTTTTTAATTAGTTACCTTCGATGAAATCTTTGATGAGTATGAGGGTAAATACGAAAAAAATATTACAAGAGCTAGGATAAAAAAGAGTAGCAACATTTTTACAATTCGAGACGACCGAACGACGGTAAGAAGAAAATGCGAACCGGTAAATCGCCCTAAGTCATATTCATGTTGATGACGTAGTCAAAATCATGAATATGCAAATTTGAGATCGGCATTTTTCCGTCAACAGAATACGAATCAAAACAACAGCCTGAAATCCGCCAAATACATGAAAGACATTGAGGGCAACTTTCATAGAATCATAAAAAATATACGAGAAAATACGTACAATTTGGTGTGTGTTTTTTTTTTTAATCTTAAAGGTGGGTATTTAGAATTTTTACATCTCACCAAATTAAAAAATATGTATATCACTGAAAATCATATGAAAAAATAATACAAATCATCAATGATCAAGATTCATAAAATTATTTTTTTTTTTTGATGGTATTCCCTTAAAAGGCTACGTAGCCTCTTAAGCTATTTTTAGGTTTCGCACCAAAAATCAATAAAGCATTGTGGGAATGTCAAGTGACTGGCACGTGACTCATAACGCTTAAATTCCCCATCATAACAAACATGTAATGATTATTTTCCATAATGTCTTCTTCGGACGCCATGCTTGAAGCTCCTTCTGTGTATTCCTGTATGTAAATGAGCGAATTGATCATCTAAAAATATAATGTGTCTCCCGTTGGTGTCAACCTGGGCCGTAGTAAATCTCTGATTTCTCGTGTTGTTGGACGGTTTTCGACTACTGGGGTTTTATGAATGAAAATTAAAAGGCTTTAGGAGTATAAAGATGATTTTTTTGCACTTTTGTAAAATTTTCGTCCCAAAATCTGAAGGGCCACCTTTAAAGAGATTATCTATAATGAGCTAAATGAAAGTAAACGATATCAATTGATTGATTGATCAATCACCGGTATGGATTAATAAAACATAAAACGTACATAGGCATGTGCAGCTTATTTCCTTTAATCTTTAACTTTAGGAACTGAAATGTTGATCTACTAAATTGTTTTCGCTGGAAATTTTAGCATATGGTTTATACATGTATATGCTTATTTAGATCCCATAGTAAGTAGTTCTAATTCCCGAAAGAAAATAACTCGACTAATGTGTTTAAATAAATACAGATCTATATACATGTGTGCCTGTTTAAATGCACTCTAACCAATGAAAAGTGACAAAATAAGCCTATGCTATTTAGGACCCTAAATTTTGAAAGTTTCTTAGTCTTCAAATAAATGATTAGCGGGAATTAATAAGATATACTAGGGCGGTTTACTGGATCCCCCAGATAGTTTTACTGGGTCCCTAGATTTAATCACATTTAAATGCAAACAAAATGGTATTAGTTTCTGTGTCTCAACTTAAATGGATCTTATAAATTATTTTGGACCTAATAAATTGATCCTAAGCCTTCTGACAAGCAAACTTCACCCAGACAATTACATGTATGTAAAGACAAAGGCGGTTTACTGGATAGCCTACTTTATAATCTACTAAACAAGTCTGAAGCTTTTGTTTATGTATACCTCTATAGTTTAAACATATTTATTTTACATCGATTGAGAAACAAGTTCTGACAACTTATACTAATCTCTCTCGATTCTGCTTCCTGGGAACTACACCAGTACTCGCGCCGAATATGTGGGCCGATGAAAAATCCCAAAGTTGACACCCGCTCCCGGGAATCGAACTCAGGACCTTTAGGTTACGAGGCCGACGCTCTACCTCACGACCACAGACACCACACAATATGTATACCTCTTTATTAACCCTTTCCCAAACAATCCCTGGTTTTTACGGGTCTGGAATAGCATCCTTTTGAAAACATTGTGGGAAAAGGAGAAAATGCTGGCAACCAGCATTTTCTCCTTTTCCCACAATGTTTTCTACCCTATCATAGACAGAAATAATCTTTTCAGGAAGAGTTGACTTGTCGTCTGCAAATGCTTTCAATTTGGTCGAGTCCAAAAGTTTGTCATTTTGGAAAGGGTTAATGAATATTGGTCACGTTGCTATGTTGGACCTAACAGATCACACTCTAAGTCATCTGACATAGTAACTCAAAAGTGATGTTTCCAATCAATAAAGACAAGGGCGGTTTACTTGATCCCCAAAGTCGTGTTACTGGATCCCCTGCTTTATATATTTTTTATGCAAACTGCAAAGAACTGTCCATATATCTAAACCAATGCAAATGTGCCTAAAATACTATTTTGCGTCCAAATAAATCACAATCTGGGCCAGTTTGCTGACAAGCTCTACTACCACATTATATATAAAGATAAGGGCGGTTTACTGGATCCCCTGGTCGTTTCACTGGAAACCATGCTTTACTATCTGAAATATAGAATTACTTGTTCATACCAGTTCATAAGAAAGGGGATAATTCAGATTCTAACAATTATCGCAGAATAATTTTGACAAGTTAAATTAATATTGACTTGTAAAAATGTTTTGACTCAATATATTGCAATGGATTATGGTTCAAAATGCTTAAACAAGGACTAAGTGGAAAACTTTTTTTCCGTAATACGATCGTTATAATTATGACGACGTTAAAATCTGTGTTAAGCACTTTAACAATGTTTCTGAGTTTTATAGTTGTGACGTAGGCTTGTTACAAGGGGAGACAATTTCTCCCATACTTTTTTTCACTGTTTATAATGAACTGGCCACCGTTGTATACCGTGTATTACTATACACGTAGTAGTATCAGGGGCGGTAACCAGTCTATGTTTATAAATGATATAGAGTTACTTTTGCAACTAAACTCAAACCAATCATTCACCTTTGATCAACTTTCTATATTTTTACTCTTGTTTGCTGACGACTCAGTCTTAATATCGGAAACTGCAGAAGGACTCCAAAGTTTGATAAACATGTTTGAAAAATATTGTGAAAAATGGAAGCTTACGGTTAATGTAAGCAAAACTAAAGTCGTAATATTTCAAAAGAACAGAAGGGTCAGCGAATCTTTCGAATTTGTATACAAATCTGAGCCAATTGAAACAGTAAACACGTTTAATTATTTAGGCCTTGTCTTTACAAATAATGGAAGTTTCCAAAATGCTTTTAAAACACTAACAAGCAAGGCAACCCTGGCAATGAGTAAGTTTTTCAATGTAACTTAAAATAAAGAAATTCCAATAAAAAAAACTATGCTTGAATTATTCGACGCCTTTGTCGCGTCTATAATATATTATTCGAGCCAAGTTTGGGTGTTTGTAACCAGCGATCTTGTTGAAAGACTCCACAGAAAATTTCTGAAACGCTTAATCAACGTGAAATCATCCACGTGTAATTTGGCATTGTATGGCGACTTCGGAAGATATCCTTTATGTATGAATATTAAAGTTCGAATAGTGAAATATTTCGTAAAGTTGTTTACGGAAAAACAATCCAACTGCATTTTTTCAAACAAAAACAAATGCATATACATCTGAGAACATCATTTCAAATAGCTGGTTCGATAAAGTATAAAGTTCTTATTTCAAAGTAATGGATTTTGCGATCTTTGGTTATTCCCCTAATCTGTAAATCTAAATGCCTTTGTGCCCTTATTAAGAAGATTAATTGATAATTACATCAATCATTGGTACAATGAAATAAGCAATAAAATATCACTAACTTTGTATAGAAACGTCAAGGATACCTTTGAACTGTCCTCTTATCTATTCAACATTAACATATTCCTACGCACGGAAATGCAATTGCCGAAATACGTCTTTCATCACAACTATTATCAATTGCAACAGGGAGACATAGAAATATAGAACGTAACAAAAGAATATGTACACTCTGTGATTTGAATGAAATTAAAGACGAGTTTCATTTTCTTCTAGTTTGCCCGTTTTACAAAGAACTAAGAGAAATTTACATTAAAAATATTTTTAGAAAAAACCGAACATGTTTAAACTGGTAGAACTTTTGAACTCTACAAACAATAGAATATCTTAATGGAATTAGTATATTCTACAAAAAAGCTATCATAAAAAGAAAAATTGAAGTAAATAATGTTGGGAATTAAAACAAACTTCCCATAGTAACACTATTTCCGCATTTTAGTTTAATTTTGATTAGATTATTTTTCAACCGCTTTTTGTTGTTGATATTTTTTATATTGTTGTTATATTTCAATAATCATTGTTAAGTAAAACTATGTTTGTAACGATGAACCGTATACGTGTTCAAGTTCAAATGATAATAAAGTATTATATATTCTTCTTTATACATCAAAGTCAATGCAAATGTGAGATGTATCTGCTACTTTCGACCAAATACAAAATACTTCTAGTCATCTCACAAACCATCTTCGCAAGCCAAGGCGGACGATTCACTACGTTACTCTACCCTTGGCGGGTCGAGCTTGATTTTTACGTTCACCCGATACGTTTTTTCATTGGATGCAGCCAGCTCTACCTGCAACGAATGAAATCGCTCGTAGCTTTTCATCTTTGATAAAAATAGAACAAGGTCACTACCTTTCGAAATCATCAGCCGATATAGCTCAGTAGGTAGAGCGTAGGACATGTGAACACAATGTCCTACAGGTTGTGGGTTCGAATCCCCGGCTGGCCAACTAAAAATTACTAATAGTCTTTCGGATAAGACGTTAAACTGAGGTCCCGTGTCACGGTGCTACACACCAAGCACGTTAAAGATAATTCTCAGTAGTTTCGTCCTGTATCCTTGCACTATCCCCCGTAACAACTAACCGTCTTCTGGGGGCGTCGCTCAGATGGGCAACCGGTAGCGACGATAAATAAACGAAAGAATAAATAAAATAAACCTTTCGAATAGAAGGTAAAACATGGTAACCCACCAGGATGTCTGCTTATCGCCTCATGTGTATTCGTAAGCGATTTGTAAAACGATGTTTCATTTGCTTCTAGAAATATGAAGTGAAGGAGGTAATAACCAGCATCCAATAGAGGGCGCATCGCAGGAATCTCGAAATCGGGCTCAATCAGCCAAGGTAAGATCCACGTAGTGATCGTAAACTTGGCTCGCGAAGATGCTGAAAACTAATTCAAGTTGATTGATTGATTGTATGGTGTTAAACGCTTATTTCAGTTATATCGCGGCGGCCTGTGCAACTATACATGTGCTCCTGGGTTTCTTTTACCAATACTTCGCACAATTTTCTTTCCAGGCCACTGAAAATAATCATAATCATCGTCGAAAAGATGATCAGCGGTAGGAGACTAATTCAAATGCGACAATTCATAATGGATCCCCATGTCGTTTTACTGGATATCCTGCCTTAACGTCTACTTTACATCACTGATGTACTTGTTTATTCGTCTTTTTTAATGCAAATGAAGCATATATATTGGTCCCAACAGACCACACCCCCAGCCGTCTGATAAACTAATTAAAGTGCGAGAATAGCATTAAATGAAAATGGGCCAGACATAATATTTCATTGCTTTACTGGACTCCCATCCGTCTTGTAACTGAAGTAGTTTGTTTATATACATGTATATAATCTTACTCATGGAACGCAATCAATGATGATTCTATTTCAGATCTCATGAGAAAAACTATTATTATTGTTATAATTATTCAATGATGACCATTTGTCCCGTCTTTGTCCTACTGCCAATTAAATGTAAATTAATTCAGGGTAAGGTGTCCAGCAGAACTACCTGGGTCTAGTAAACCGCCTGTGCCTCTATTCTTTCTTTCATTAAAATTAGTCTCTCGACGGCAGACTAAAATTTTATCGTTTGGTAATGAGTTAAATGTTTTAGACAAATAAATTTTTAGCTGTATATACCAGTTTTTTTTTTTTTTTTTTCTTTTTTTTAACATGACCATATTTCATAGAAAGATCTGCAAGGAGTGTTACATAAATCTAGTTTTTTCCATTTGTGTACTGTATGTGGAACCGGAAGTCGCGCAAGTAGGCCTAATTATTAGTTAGAAGTGACAACCAAGAAGTTTAAAAGGTGGGTATTTAGAATTTCTACATCTCACCAAATTAAAACATACATGTATATACATATCACTGAAATTCATATGAAAAAATAATACAAATCATCAATAATTAAGATTCATAAAATTACCAAAAAACTGGTATTCCTTTAAAAGGCTACGTAGCCTCTTAAGGTATTTTTAGATTTCGCTCCAAAAATCAATAAAGCATTGTGGAAATGTCAAGTGACTGGCACGTGACTCATAACGCTTAAATTCCCTATCATAACAAACATGTAATAGTTATTTTCCATAATGTCTTCTTCGGACGCTATGTTTGAAGCTTCTTCTGTGTATTCCTGTATGTAAATGAGCGAACTGATCATCTAAAAATAGAACGTGTCTCCCGTTGGTGTCAACCTGGGCCGTAGTAAATCTCTAATTTGTCGTGTTGTCGGACGGTTTTCGACTACTGGGGTTTTATGAATGAAAATTAAAAGGCTTTGGGAGTATAAGGATGATTTTTTTTTTGCACCTTTGTTAAATTTTCGTCCCAAAATCTGAAGGGCCACCTTTAACAAGACAGTGATTGAGAAGAAATACGGAGAAAACGACTTCAAAAGGACCTTTTGAGAAGTGGAAACACTTATACAGCTCCATTGAGATATATCTGGCCTCGGAAACTTGTGAAACTGATTCAAGTCAATAATTTCCATTTTGTTAAACTATTTCGTAGCCAAAACTCCTTTGGATGATTACTTAATTAATTCAAAGACAGTTTTGACACTGAAATATGAACATAGCTTGTAAAATTGCATCCGTCATGTAGTATTCTTTAAAAAGATATTGAACTGATACTCTTAAAAGATTATCAAGCTAATTAATATGAAATGGAGACGTGACAATTTGGACCATTTCGTCATGGAGGGATCTATATGTAGATGACGGTGTCAGGAGAAATCGGCCCCTGGAGAAATCGGCCCTTGGAGAAATCGGCCCCAAAACGCTTGGGGCCGATTTCTCCGGAGAAATCGGCCCCTGGGGACGATTTCTCTGGATAAATCGGCCCCAGTAGAAATTTTGGAGAAATCGTCCCCAATGCCAAGTTTTATATATATAGATGTTGCTTTTTCAGAAAATGTAATTTTCATTTAGGTTTTATTTAACACATACACTGTGTCAATCTCCGAGCAGAGTTGTCGTTCGTTACCTCACATACATCTCTGCGATGGGCTAAATGACAAGAATCTTGTCAAACCGAGGAAAAGATGTTTTGTTACTGTTTAGCTGTTTCATATGTAAAACTGTAAGTTAGACAAAGGAAATATGATTCTGGATACCTTATAGGTGCGTTCAAACTGATGAATTTACCTGTATAAAATAGAACTAATTTTTTCGAGCCTCTTCACTTTTAAGAATCTTACGCCGATTTTAACAAAAATGGCTGCGCCCATGAATGATGACAACTGCTGATTTGACACACCGCTGGATCTAAGTTTGTACGATTAAAAATCAAGTTATCGTCCTTGAAAGATATTTAGGCTTTTCAGAAAATCCCTCTTTTGTTCATTTCCTATCACTAAGTCTGATTGGTCCCATGCTGTTTGAACAGCACACGAAAAAATCGATATTGGTCTTTCTTTTACCGGCGTTTGTGTAGCCATTTTGAGTTATGGTCATGTGACAAAAATATGACGTAATGACGGGCTACTTTCTGAGCCCACTACAGAGGTAAATGTAATGATCCGGAGTGCAAGAGAGTGACACTGTGTAAGCCATGTCTTATTTCAAGTTGTTTTTGATTACACCTTCTGTGTTGTTTTTATGGCAATTTTCACAGTTTTTCACACTGATTGTTCTTATTTTCACACCTTCACACAGGCAGCCTACACCTGAAAGATTGTTGAATGTTTGTGTTTGTTTGAAATTGATATTGAACGAATTGTGAAATATAAATGCTCACGATGCATATATGTGTATTTGTTATATCATTAAAACCTATTTTTTTTTTTTGCACCTTTCTCTCTCGATCTCTGTCCCTTTCTGCATGTTCGGCATAGGTAATTGCTATCAATTTCATTATGTTGTTCTTCGTCGGATCAGATCTCACCCTCTCTCTCTCTCTCTCTCTCTCTCTCTCTCTCTGTTAATGAATATTGTTCATGTTACAGAATGGTTTTTAGAACCATCAGATGTCTTTCTCCAACCTTTAGACATTTACTCCTTTTCCCACTATGTTTTCAAAAGCCGTCTCCTACAGGTTTTTTAAAACTCGGGATTGTGTGGTAATGGGTTAAGTTAATCGATCACTGGTTCGATCAATGAAAGAGTTCTCCAACGAGAGTATGAATCATTGTTACGCTGTATATAAAAGAGTGATATGACTGATAATTAGGCTATTGTGGACTCTATTTTATTTCATAAAAAAAAGGATGCACTTTTAAAAAACCTGTAAGAGAGGGCTTTTAAAAACATAGTGGGAAAAGGAGTAAATGTCAGCACTTTTGCACTTTCTCCTTTTTCCCACACAAAAACAAAACAATTTTTCCAGTTATATTTAATTTGTTGTCTGCAAATCCTTTGAATTTTGACCCGTCTAAATTTTTGCCGTTTGGTAAAGAATTAATTACACAAAATAATTAACTGGGTCACTAGTAGTACAATGAAAAATGATAGAAAGAGAGAGTCAGAAAATGCAGCGGAAGTATACAGTGTGAGAGAGCGAGCTAGTATAATACCCGATCTAGAGAGAGAGAGAGAGAGAGAGAGAGAGAGACATAGAAAGACACAAAAGGTTGGAGAAAGACATCTGATGGTTCTAAAAACCATTCTGTGACGTGAACAATATTCATAAACAGAGAGAGAGAGAGAGAGAGAGAGAGAGAGAGAGAGAGAGATCTGATCCGACTAAGAACAATAATATGAAATGTTACAGGTGTAGGCTACCTGTGTGAAGGTGAGAAAAGAGAACTATCAGTGTGAAAAACTGTGAAAATTGCCATAAAAACAACAAAGAAGGTGTAATCAAATACAACTTGAGACATGGCTTACACAGTGTATGTGTTAAATAAAACCTAAATGAAAATTACATTTTCTGAAAAAGTAACATCTACATATAAAAAAATTTGACATTGGAGGCGATTTCGCCAAAATTTATATTGGGGCCGATTTCTCTGGAGAAATCGTCCCCAGGGGCCGATTTCTCCGGAGAAATCGGCCCCAAGCGTTTTGGGGCCGATTTCTCAAAGGGCCGATTTCTCCAGGGGCCGATTTCTCCAGCATTCTAGATGACTATATATAGATATGATCCCTGATTTCGTGCATCGATTTCTAGGGCCCGATTTCTAGTTGGTCTATTTTTATGAAAAATTCCATCTAGTAGGAACAAAAAAAAAAAGTTTGTTATATTCATCTGAAATTCATTGAAAATATAGTATCTACTCATTTTCCTGGTTTTTAAAAGTTCATTTTAGAGCGCTCTATTTTCAATTTCATCGAACACTTTTATTTTGACTATCATTTAAAGGATAAGTTATGAGGAAAAAGTGCATAAATCATGCAATATTAATTAAAAATATATTGAAACGATATAAATGATATCATTTCATGATCAATTTGAACCTAGGTTATCAATGTAAGTCAGAGACGATTTCCATTTCGTGAAAACGATTTCCATCTTATCCGTTTCGTAAAATTCCGTGGCGTGTTTTAGGCCTATCCATGTCAAAATAGAAATGTAAATATCGACTCGCACCAGCCTCAGCCTCATGTGACTGGAATTTCAAGCTAATTTTTCTAAGAAGACGATTAAAACTTTATGAACATTGGCTCAGTAACAACTGATTAGAACTCCCAACATGTCAGGTTTTCTAGATAACTGTCAGTGGCCGAGGTGTGAATGCATCGAATTAGGAGAGAGGCGGAATTTGGTTGCTTCCATAATTTCTGGAGTTCTGGTAAGGATTTAAAAAAAAAAAAAACTCCTTTCATTCATTTTATCTTCAATTGTAAAGCCACGTCAGATTTTATTTGAATTATTTAATCTTTCCAAAGACAAGAGTTTAAAATGTTTTGCCATAGGTAAAATGCGGGTCGTTTCCGTATGTCAGACGATTCGGACTCAAGAAGTGTTGCCCCCAGGAAAGATTCGAGAAGATCTTCGAGAAGATTTGGCCTTCATGGTACACACCACCATGTTTCAACTATAGAAGTTTTATAAGAATGACAGACAACTGGCGCTACAGACAACTTGCTCCAAGACAACTCACCCCACATTTAGAAGACCAGTTTCCCCAAACTAGAGACAAGTTGCCACATACATTACCTTCAGTCTGAAGGTGTCTTTTCGAACGGCTCTATGCGACAGAATTTCCAATGACAACTAATAAAATGGGCATGGATCGTTAGATAAATGATTAACCTTTACAAAAAAACTGGTGTTAGTTAATATCCAACTCTTACCTTTGTGCAAATCTGTACTTTTCATCGTAAATAACCGTTGACCTACTTCACCAGAAATCAAACCATGGTGATCTTTTCAATGCGCATGTCTCAGCAGAAATCGCAGTATCTCTGACACGCTACAGGACGGTTTAGTTGCGAATTTTGCTGTAAACAAACGCACCTTGATCGAACTTGACTGTATAGGGTTAGGGAACCAGACTGTACAAAATTCAAATTCTGTTGAGTGCGCATGCCTGACTAACGGAAGTCGCTGTGTTAGTTGTTTACAAATTACGCTGGAGTTATTTACGTTGAGAAAAAAGGTAAATTCCCATTGATTTAATTGGTATTTTGCAGCATATTTTTTGTGCTCTTAAAGATTAATCATTTATCTAACAATCCATGCCCATTTTATTAGCTGTCATTGGAAACTTTGTCGCATTGAGCCGTTCGAAAAGATGAGGGTAAAATCGTATTTTTTCCATAAGCGTTTAATGAATGGCTGATATGAAGGTGTTAGCGAAGACCAGTCACAAAAATAACATCGGAGCAGACACCCTCGGACTGAAGGTACCCCATACATAAGACAAGTCACCCTAATTTTATGAAAACATGGGACAGATCACAGAACTCAAAGATTCTTGCCCAAATTAAGAAAATGTACAAAATAAAGCAAGATTCACATCCAGTACATGAAAATTTGGTTTAAAATGATTATAAATTCATGAAAATAACAACTACATGTAAATGACACTAATCTGTTTCAAAACAGACTATTAAATATACATAAAAGTAATCATTTACATTTAGGAAGCCTAATTTAAACAGTTTGTCATCACACATCTACCAGACAAAAGCAGTCATGAAAGACTTACCATCAAACAAATAGTAGGTCTGCCTGTGATATTCACTAGTGTCATTCCTTTCTAATTTTCTGGTTTGTTATTGTCTCCATTTTTGAATAAGGGAACAATCACACCTTTGGTCCATGCATCAGGATAAACGCAAGAATCAAATATGTGATTAAAAAAAATGACAAAGATAAGGAGAAACAGTGTTTCCATTTACGACGTAAAAGTATCTATATACGCATTAAAATCAGTTCGGACGCAAAGTCAATAAGCTGATCGCGTCTTTGGGACGCAGTCAAACTTGAGTCAAAACGATAGTTTAATAAGATTTCATCAACACTGAAAACAATTTAAAATAGTCTACTAAGATTTTAACTCTGCCTGTACAACCTGACCATCGGAATTCCAAAATGTCTATAAATAGAACATAGTGCACCAAAATAAAACAACTACGACTGTTTACCCGCGCTGCGTATATACTGTCTTTCCTGGCGAACTGAGCGGGACAATAGCCCTTGCTTAGCACTTGTATGCTGAAACAGAAAATGGCTTCCCCGGCAAAAAAAAATACATCTTGATCTTTCCAAGACCAATGGCTGAAAGATTCTGGATTTAAAAACTGGTTAGTGAAAGACACTAATGATACAGATTCTTCCATTCGCTTGAAGTGTTTAATTTGCTGTGAAACCAAGCAAAAAATATGTTCACAACAGGTTGTACAGACTTTCAGAGAAGTTCAATCGTACGACAAAAAGTTGACATATTTCGAGCGACGGCCACCGACATGCTATGCAAATTAAGTCTGCGAAAGGGTCCATAAAGAAGGCATTTGAAATAGTTGAAACAAAATCAAATGATTCATTATTTCCACAGCTTATGACTGTATAATTTACGGTAAAAAACAATATTTCCCTCAGTGCTTTCCCTCAGCCCAGTGAAGTACAGAAATCCAATGGTCGTGAATGTCTACAGTCTGGTCACTGATATTGTATCAGAGATGTTGCAGTGTATTTCTAGCTCAATGACAGATGACTTTAATAAGAATGTTGAAAAAAAGTAAATTTATTAGAATCCTTTTGGACGAAAGCTGCTTGTTACAAGTATTTTCTCCTTTTCCCACACTATTTTCAAAGGCCTTCTTACTCATGGTTATTAATATTCAGGATTGAGGATAGTATTTCAAAACTGCTTTTCTTAGAAAATGACTATGAGGAAAGGGAGAAAAAATCTTGTGAAGTGCAAGGTTTATCCCTTCTTCATTCAATCCCCCAAACAAAGTAGTCTTCATTAAAAAGATGATTTACAGAAGAAAATTGGGACTAAGAAGAAACTCAATGGGACTCGACTTTTTCAGTGGCACTGGGTCCCAGGGACTCAGTAAAGTTTTTTCAAACGGAAACACTGAGAAATAATCTGCTTCGTTTAAATGAAGAAATCTGTGACAGTGTTTTCTAGATCACAACTTTTATTCCTTATGAGGGATGATATAACTTTCTCATTTTTGCAAATGGTGATGGGTTGATCTAAATCTTCAATGTATGTATGTTCAAAAGACTTATCAACAGGACTTATTTTCGATTGATTAAGGTTGGGAGAATAAGGAAAAAGGGAGGCAAAGTCCTCAGCTGACAAATCCGCCTGATTTGAAAAGATTTTTTTGTACTTATTATCATATTTCCAGAAAGACCGTGAAGAGCTCTTGCTCAGTTTAAATAGTTTAGATCTCTGTTGGAATTAAAATCTCTTTGCAACATAATTATTTAACTTTTATAAAATCTGCTCTAGACTTTTAAAACTAATGTTCTTGTGTCTATGCTTGGATTTTTACTGTAATTCCACTTAGCAGTATCAGGGGTGTGGAATTCCTATGCCCGACATGCCCAACTCGGGACTTTTTGCACGCTGACAAGTGAATTTTTCCAGAGCACTTGTCCGAGGGCAAGTGAATTTTTGAGCCAAACCAGATAATTAAATGACATATTTACATCAATGAAGATCCTCAAAAGCTTTATTTATTCCAAGTTTTGCATAACTCGTGTTGAAAACAACACCTTCAAAAAAAAAACTAAATGTATTGACCTGGCGTAAGGCCTCTCGCTACATGCAGTTGCTGTGGGGGCAAAAAAGGACAAGTAAACTTTAAATGTGGACAAGTAGAAAATTCAGTCCAACTTGTCTGTGGGCAAGTGGGAAAATTACAAAATTGCACACCCCTGGGTATAAAACTTCATTTTAGACTACAATTACCAAGGTGCTTCATCTCTCCAAGTGTTACATGCCCATTCTCAGTAATGAGGAACACAAGGGATGCTTATATCATAAAAATAACGTTGGTTTTTGGCCAGTTAAACTGCTTTTATTTTGTTCCTGTATATCTGAACAGCAAAATGGCAAAAAATCTTTTACATGAATTAAACCAGTCCCAAGAAAAGTTACATGTAAAACATTGGGTAATTTGTTACTAATAAATTTGTTACTTAATCTGGTAGTGTTTTTAATACAAAAAAAGTCACACTTAACACGAACATCTTTGTGGTATTTCGGTATATTTCAAGAGGTAGGACATATATATACATGGCAATAATTCAGTCATATGCTCAAAATGCCTTGTTGAAGGAATTTGGCCTTGAAACGTTTAGGGTGTCTAATAATTTGATAACATTTTTGTTAAACTTTTCAAAAAAGATGTTATGAAATTATCACCCTGATTAATTATAAGGACGATGGAAACTATATGAACAGTGTATATAACTTTTCTCCAAAGGGATGCGGTCAAAACGTACCCAAACCAAAACATACCCAAAAAATAAGTCAAAACGTACCCAAAAGTTTAGTCAAAATGTACCCAAAATTTAAGTCAAAACGTACCCTAAGTAAAATTTTCATCGAAATAATTTCAGTATAAGTTATAGGTTAAAAACTTCATGTGTCTTGCCTTTTAACCCATTACCACACAACCCCTACTTTTGAGGCCCCTAAGATGCCTTTTGAAAACACTGTGGGAAAAGGAGAAAATGCTGGTAACCAGCATTTTCTCCTTTTCCCACAGTGTTTTCTACCCTTCCAAGACCAAATTTCTATTTTTCATTCACCTTTATTTTGTCGTCTGCAAATGCTTTCAATTTGGACCAGTCCAAAATTTTCTCATGTGGTAATCAGTTAAGGATGTTTTAACTCCAAACTCACTTATATCCTTTTAATTCTTTAGAAATGATGCATGGGTTCAATCCTACGTTACATTCACTACTATGGGTGATGTGTTGATGTCAGGACTAATCAGGTGTAACAAACTAGTTATCATTAACATTTTTATTTTCATAAAAGATGATTTACAAACATTTGTACACAATGCTACATAGTATTAATTATATCCCCCAGTCCCTTTTCAAAGTTAACAAGTTAGATCTAGTAAATTTAAGTTTAAAATGAAAATTTCAATGATATTTAGATAACCCTCTCCCAAACAAGCCCTGGTTTTTACTTGTCTGTAATAAAAGTCTTTTAAAAACAATGTGGGAATAGGAGAAATTGCTCGTAACGAGCAATTTCTCCTTTTCCCACAGTGTTTTCTACCCTTTTTGAGAATTTTCTGCCAGTTTCTCAAACTCTAAAATTGTCGTCTGCAAACTCTTTCGGTTTGGAAGGGTCCAAAATCTATCGTTTGGGAAAGGGTTAAACATTTATTTTTTCACCCACAAAAAGCACATGTTACTTTTAATTACACAAACTGTAGTATTTACAATCCTTCTGAAAAATAGCTTTTTACAACCTTTAACAACTTCCTCCCCTTTCTCACAATGTTTTTCACCCGTCAAAGCCTTGTATTATAATGGTTGTTTGCAAATGTTTTCGATCTGGAAGAGTCCAACATTTTATTGATTGGTAAAGAGTTAAGTTTACAATAATTTCAGTGCAGAATATATCTTATAATATCCGCCCTCTAACAAAATGTTAATCTTTTCATTAACTGAAAAAATGTGTAAATATTTATACTTGTAATGATAAGAAGGTGAAACCAAGTCACCGCTCATAGACAACAAAATCTGTTACTTATCCATGTTTAGGGAATTTCCTGATGATAAAAATGTTACAAAGAAGAACTTCCAAAGCGAAGAAAAGGAAAATATGAGAAAAATTTCCATCAGAGCATTTATGAATTTAAAAAAAAAATCAACCCTTCAGTTTTTCATCTGAAGTAAACTGTCTCTCAAATCATCAATATTTACAAAGCATTCAACTATATAATCAGGCATTATAAAGAAGCTTAAATACCATTGTGAATAATTAATTAATTCACCACAGTCATAATTATAGTTTATTACACTCTTTATGGGTGTGAAAATTGCACCTTTTGTTATCCAAACAATGTAATTAATGTGAATGTATCTCATTTTCATAAAAGTGCTAATTCTTATGAAGGATTTTTTTTCTGTTTTTTTTTTTTAATGGATAAAATACATATATATTGTAATAATGATGGATAACGATATCGAGGTATCTGATGCTTTTTCCCTAAATAATGTCAATTGTATTTGCCTAAAAAGAGAGATACACACACTGTAATTTTATTGTGAAGTGTATTATAGACTTAGCTACATGTTCTGTAAATGTTTTTTCTCGCAAGTTGAGCCCTGGATGGATGGGGTGAGGTCTTTCAGTCATGGCTGTGTGCTTGACTGAGGGAGTCCATCTTACTTGTCTGGCACTTTACACATTACAGATTGTCTGCATGTTCGACACCTTTCTGTCTGCATTTTGCTAGCCAGTAACAAAACTCAACGTGTATATTTTACGTCATGCTCGCCTTGTATCTGGTGATTGTTCATTTTCATTTTTGTATTTTTATGGGCTATGTACAACTGTGTACTTGTCATAAAATAAAATTTGTTCTGTTCTGTTCATTATTTTGTTTTAATCATGCAAGGCAAATTTGAAATAAAGCAGAATTAAGAATTATCATCATTAAGATGGTGAAAACAATATTTCTATTAATTTGTGGAAAGATGGAAGATAAAAACACTATAAAAATAATGGGTACATTTTGACCTCTAAAAATGACCAAGGAAGACAAGAACTGTTGAAACTTTAACATTTGTTTGAAATGAAACATGGTGACAGTAAAAATATATTTTATGTTACTAATGATGAATGTTCCATTCTACAAGTTGTCTATGATAGTTTTATCTTCTTGACACAATTTATATAACCTTTTCCACTTTCTTGTTTCTTGGGGGTCTTTTATAACACAAATAATGTCATTTCCTTTCACCCACAAGACATCTCACATTTTGGCCACATTTAATAGGACTTCGCTTTTTAGCTTACTCTGCACTCACTGTCATGTCGGTCTATCTCTTCAACTATGCCAACATATGGGAAACCATCATACCTAGCAATTACAAAACAACTTTCATATACTGTAATTAACTATTCTAATTTGAGGTGTTCTGTGTTTCCTTTCTGCATACAACTTTCATATAATTAACTATTCTAATTTGAGGTGTTCTGTGTTTCCTTTCTGCACGCTTTCAGTAACTTCTGTGCTTTGCCTTTGCCTCAGATCCCAGTCAATTTCTAATTCTTCCAAATTGGGCTGTTGTCCTGGCGGTTCTTGTCCTCCTGTGTTTGCGTTTTCTTTTATATTGGTATCTTGCATTTGCTCTTTGGAAGCGAAGTATATTTCAATTACCATCTTAGGTGATTCAGAACATTGATAGTCTGCTAAATACTTGACTTTTTCTTCTGTCCACCTCAGACACATATTTCCATTTGCACAGTTGTCGCAATAACATGATGTGATATTTGTTTTCATTATTTTTCTATCGTTAATGTCAACAGCAACTGCATGGATTTTCATCGTGTTTCTCAGAGATTCATTTTCAGCTTGGACATCATGACTTGCTTCTAATCACTTTCTTGTTTATTGACATAGATAAAAATCATGTCTTTCATGGAAGATCCAATTGTCCAAATGAAAAAATCACGAGCACTTTGGATAAGGATGTTGCCTTGGCTAGCCATCCTTTTAACTGGCTTCAAAATAGTTCCATTTGGCTTTGCAGTTATACCATTTCTTATGGTTGGCATGGGCGTAGAATATGAACTGGTATCTGTACTTACTGGATGGACTGACTGTCTGTCCAGTATTTTACGGAGCTCTGGATCAAGCTTTTTTAACTCTGGTATTATTGCATCTATAAAGGTACAAACGGTACTTTATGAGTGGGCCATTGTGTCTGAGATGATAACATAGCTTTGGTGTTTTAATTCATCTCCTTGTTTCATGTATATAACCATGACTGGATGAAGTGTTACCGATGTTAAACTCAAATACGCAGTTTGAACCTCACCCAGCGATCTGCAAGTATAGTTTTTCGCAAAATCCATCTGCACTATCATTTCATGCTCCTTCAGCTTCTCTTTGTTTTTCTTCAGTTGATTGTACTGTGCTTTTAGACAATATATATGTTTTGTGAATTCTTCAAACTCTCTGAGGATATTTTCAATAACGGTCTCTTTGCAGATCTCTTCTTCTATAATCATCATTTTCTTTGTCTTATTCTCTAGTTCTACATGTTTCAGTGTCCTGTACTTTATGACTTCTCTTCCTTGTGCAAACTGCTTCTAAATTATCTCTCATCATGCAATCCTTGTGCAAACAAAGATTTTCTGGGTTTTGGCTAATCTTCATCCAAAGTTTTTTTAATGCTTAAACCTTAAGTGCCAGATTTTGTGGTGGAAGATAACAAAATGTCGCTAGAGATATGTTTAGATCTGGATTTTCTGCTGTAGACTTTCCATGTTGATTTCTCATATAATCTGTTGAAACCTTTGTTTGTTTTCCTTTCTTCACATCAGCCTTTCCAGGCTGGGCTCTACAGTTGTCTTCCCTGCTAAGAAACTCGTCCACATTACCAGCCAATGACCTAGAAATACAACATCAGCTTGTTTCTGAAACTGCAGCTAGGGCTTTGGAATTGCATTTACCTAGCGCTCTTCCAGGAAGACCAGTCATGTGACTTATTCATTTCATATGTATATTTATAAATATAGTTCGGGGCATCAGACTTTTTACTTTGAAGACTGAACAGGTCCGACCTCCATTTTGACAGGTCCGTCGGACCCTCACCTTGTTTTCTTCGCTGGTCCAATCTCCATATCATTAGGTCCCGGACCTCGGACCAGCACTATTTTTTGGCCCTGACAAGATCGGAGGTTGGAAGAAGAGGGTCGGTGGTGGGCCTAATTTTTTTTTTTTTGAACTCCCCAAGAAAAAAGTTTAGGGTCGGCGGAAAATATTTAGGGTTGGTCGGGTAACCGGAAACACGGGTATTTCTTTGGGGGGGGCCCAAGATATCAACTGAAATAATTAGCGGTATCATAGCTAATTTAAATGTTCAATTGGTGCAAATGACAGAATATAATCTTCAATAACTTGAAAAAAAGCAGCTAATCATGTGGCTAGGTTTGAAATTCAGTAAAGTTTGTGTACTTTGAGGTGTACTTTTTGAAAGCAAATTTGTACTGCTGTAAACAAAATGGCAGATCTATCACAGGTAAATGTTTTTTTCACTCACTGATTTATGTTTATTTTGTCATCAAGTGGTCCTTACCATTCTACAGTAAGTGCACCAGCTGTGGCTTCTAGTGCCACAATATACCACTGAGGAAGCCTAAAAGTTAAGACACTACAGAAATCGGAGTCCTGTCTCTCATGTTGCCCTAAAATGTACACATATAAATTCACCATCAGTGTGCTAAGGGTTTATAATTGTCTATTTTTGTCAAAGTTTTTCAGTGGATGGTGGATTGTTATTGATGCAGCAGTGATGTATCCAGACCAAAAAGACTTCAACCATGCATGTCATACTTGTGGGGCTATAGGGACAGTGGCGTTTTTCTTGTAAGTATCATTAGTTATGAATTTTGAACCCAAAAATCTGCAAAAAATTCTGATCAGTTAATGATTTACTCTTATTGAAAGTTAAGCCTTTACCAAACAATACCTGGTTTTTACGACCCTGAGATAGAAGCCGTATGAAGTATTGTGGGGTAAAGAGTTAACTCTTTTAACACTGAAATCAAAAGATAGTCATCTGATCGGCCAAAAACTTTTCCCTCAGCCAATTAGATTGCTAGTCGATCCAATTAGGAATGGAATTAACTTTACATGCTTGATGACAAAGCTTTCTTGTGTTGAACTAATGCAAGTTATACATATGCATGTACCTAATGTCATTCCATGTAATTTATCTTACTATTCAGGATTAATTCGGTGTCCAATGGACAGATCAGAGGAGATTCATATAGCACAGGCTGTCTTGGGCAAACAGGTAGGTATTATAAATACAATTTAACTCTGTTTAATTGTCAGTTGTACTAAGCAGTCACTCAGCTTGCATTTAGATGCCATTGTTTCAATTTAAAGGTATCAAAAATAAGAAGAAATTTACCTGTATGTAAAACAGCTAACAATCAGATTCACAAAGACTTACATGTATTTCTCACTAAACAAACTTGCAGCAGATGTCTTTGTTATCTGAACCATAGTTTAAAGACATTTACACATATATACTCGACATGGATTTATTTGTAAGTGAAAACAGGACGACAGAAATACAGACCTTTGAAATGTTGCAAAATAAAATTAAAAAAAAAAAGATGTCTGAATTAAAGCAGCATAAAACAAAATAATTACAAAAATTTGATGTTTATTATCCTCAATCTGAAGAGTTGCCCTGATGTTATTTCTGTGATAGGTCTCTGCACCCAATAACAAAAAAAAACAAAGGATGAAACCCTTTAGACTGAAAGTCGATGTTAAAGACCACATGATGGAATTTCAGGCTGGGCCAAATTGAAAATATTGGTAGAGGAAAAATAAGATGTGGCTTAAATGACGAGATATGTGGTTGATAGGGTTGAAAACCTTGTTGAAAAAGCAGAAATTGCTAGTCACCAATATATTCTCCTTTCACACATTTTTTTCAGAAGTTTTCTTCCTCAGATTTTTTAAAAATAGGATTTTTTGGAAAAATGATACAGTACAGTGCATTCATGGAAGTGTTTGCACCAGTTGTCATAACAGGGTTTTAATGAAGGAATTTTCTGCATCTCGCACGAGGACTCCCAAAACTTACGTAACTGCGTCCCCTGGGATGCAGTTCTAATTTTCTTATCATTGCTGTCATTGGGTAAAGATTCAATGACTGAGAACCCCAAGTTGTGAGCTGCTGTCATGTTATTTTTTATTCTTTCACAATTTCTTTAACCAGGTGCCCGTGTCTGGTTGTTCCTTGGGTTTTTGCTTGGATTTGGAGCCCTGATTGCAGCTTCATGGATATTGTTTGGTGTTTATGTTGTCCCAAATGGTAGGTGATTCAAGTTTTAAATAAAAGTTTGTAAAATTTAATAGTATGCCCTTCCAGAATCAGGCAACAAGATCAGAGTGAACAGAAATATGATGTTTAACCCTTTACCACACTGCAAAAGTTTTATAAAAGTTCAAATTGAAAGCATTTGCAGATGGCTGATCTATCTTAACCCTTTCCCAAACAATCCCTGGTTTTTACGGGTCTGGAATAGCAGCCTTTTGAAAATATTGTGGGAAAAGGAGAAAATGCTGGTAACCAGCATTTTCTCCTTTTCCCACGATGTTTTCTACGGTATCATAGACAGAAATCATCTTTTCAGCAAGAGTTGAATTGTCGTCTGCAAATGCTTTCAATTTAGTCTAGTCCAAAAGTTTGTCGTTTGGGAAAGGGTTAAGTTATGAAAATCTTTGTGAAAGGGAAGAAAACATTGTAGGAAAAGTAGAAATTGCTGGTTACCAACATTTTCTCCATTCCCCTCAATAATTTTAAAAGCCTCTTTCTTCAGGGTCGTTAAAATATGGGATTGTTTGGTAGAGGGTTTATTTTGTCTATTGTTTTGACTTTAATTTATGAGTTTGTCATGAACTGATTATGTCATTTGATTTTCACATTTGCATTGTATAGGTTTTTATCCCCAACCCAGACTGAACACAGCAAATAATCCTACATTTTTATGATCTTTAGAAAGTAGGCATTTGAAAACTGTTAAAATAGAATAAATAAAGGTAACCTGTTGGTCTGGGTATGTCATATTCTTGGAAGATTCGACCTGTTGGGGGAGAAATCAGGCCTGTTTTAGCCCCAGCTTTCTCTAAACTGCTGATCATAGCTGATGAATTGCACCAGGTAGCGCTTTATTGAGTAAATTTTGAGCCAGGTCTTTACATTTCGTCATTTGGTAAGGAATCGTCTTGCATCTTTGTACATATTTTATATGTGGACTGGAAATTTGTATGATTTATATTTGATGTAATAATTGGAAATATTGATGACACTCAACCCATTACCACTCAATCCCTACTTTTGACGACCCTGAGAAAGAAGCCTTTACAAGACATCGTGGGAAAAGGAGAAAATGCTGGTAACCAGAATTTTCTCTTTTTCCCACAATTTTTTCTACCCTTCACAAAACAAATTTCAAATTTTTAGTCACTTTTATTTTGTCGCCTGCTTATGCTTTTGATTAGGACAAACCTAAAATTTTGTGGTTTGGTAATGAGTAAAAACAATTTATTTGGTTAAATTTTGAATCTTTTAGATTTATATCTTCTTCCAGATAAACCAGAATGGCCTGGTATAGCAGTGTTTCTCCAGAATGCCCTGATTTTCTTCAGGTGAGATTTCTTTAGAGATTATTTTACCCTGCACAGGTTTCACATGAATCTAATATACTTTGTCTTTGACAATGGTACACTAATAACTGTAAGGAATATGACAAAAATTTAGTCTTCTCCAAAGTGAATCATTTGCAGACAGCTTTTAAGATGTTATTTAAAATATGAAATATGTCTTTAACCCTTTAAGGCTGTGTCACACAGCCGTTGACATATAAATTTCGCACGATTTATGCATAAAAATTGAAAAATCTGGATTTTTTACGCGGTGATAATAGAAAACTGGGTGGTTATACGTGAAATTTTGACAGATGAATCACGCAAGAACGATGCGGATACTACGTATAGCTTACGCATGAAAGGTAACAGGACGTTTCGCCCCCAAGACGTTTCCCCCCTGGTCGTTTCCCCCCTGGTCGTTTCGCCTCTATTTTTCACCCCTAGTCGTTTCGCCCCCGGACCCTCGTCGTTTCGCTCCCAAACCATTTCCTCCCCTAGTCGTTTCGCCCCCAAAATAATTTAAAGAGAGAAAGAGAGAAGCAGAGAGAAAATGAGCACCTTAAGAGAATAATGGTTCAAAGATACTTGAATGATAGTCTATATTAAGAATTACAGTAGATTCCGCTTATTTGCAAGTCCTATTTGTCAGAGAAAATATCCCGAATAAGCGGTCGGCCCGATAATCCGATGGCTCTTTTCAGACCGGAAGTCTAACCAGAGATGCAGACGATCGTTTCGTTCTAATGACAGACGTTCAGATCTTGTATCCCGATCATTTGATTAATGTTCATATTTTTTTAAATATATGTATTTCAAACTAACAAGTTTAAAAAAAAATATTTGTTTGCTTACTTTATTTACCTATCAAGTGCACAAAGTACCAGAAACGATCCAGGCTGTTGGCCATGGTGATGCTTCGTTTGACATAAAATTCAACACGCACTTTTTGTAAACACAGGTTTCGAGGCATATCTCCAGTTTCTGGTTATCTAACAATTACTCATTGTGTACATGCACATTCTTACACAACATGATCGTGTACTGTGCACCTGTATAAACCCCGACTCGCCACCTGTTCGGTTGAATGGGTGGGTAAAAGTTTGTGTGACGTCAGAGACTGATTGCCGCACAGACGATTCTATTTTAACGCCTTAATTTAGGCCATACCATTCAAAGCAGACCTAAGTAAGAAACGGTTTTCTGTGTTTTTCACAGTTTACATTCGGTACACCTTACTCTCACGCCTGTAGTCAAATTGTTTGTCACAAATTGGATTATCAACTAGACACTTACAAACAGTTAAGTTTTTTTCTACCCAGTGTGTAATTATCTGATCGGTGATAGGTTAGTTTGATCGGTCTTTCTTGTAACAGGTAAAGTGCCGAATTGGTCTTCAGTTGCTTCAGGGAGCATAGACCGAGATCAGACTGCACAGACTGTTTAGTCTGATCATAGAAAATCCATGCAAGTTTTTTTTATTTTTTGCCGAGTTATACCAAGACAAGATTTAAGTACAAGTAGTAATCTTTTCGCCAATTTTCCTGCACTAAAATTACCATTTTATTTATCAGTGCTGTTGGTGGTTGGTGTACAGGTTGGTACCCGAAATCTCACGTAACCGTCCAATAATTGAACTTGATAATCGGCAACCAGTGAAGTAAACTAATGCACCAAATTGGGCAAAACAGCCACCGAGTTAACGAGGTCCATATTCAGAATGTCGGCCATTTGCAGATGTTTTTTGTAAACGTCATTCCACTTTCTTAAATGAAAAGAATAACATGAAATACGCCAAGAATTTTTATCTTCAATGACAAAATTATGAAAACGGATCATGTCGGACTCGTCGTTTTTATGCAGTTGCATCAGTTTTTATCTGTGATTCTCCGTATGCATTGAAATTCAACTTTCATCGTTTTGAGTAACCTTTTTTTTCCCGGATAGATTGGAATTTTTCGCTGTCTTACCCCAAGAAATTGCTATTAAACACTAGAATTTCGAATAACTTGCAAATTTTTCGTTGCAAAAAACCGAAATGTTCTATTAATAGGATCCCGATTAAGCGTTGAAATTTACGTTGTCTAAATAGGAAATGGATCGGTGCTGGACTAAATCTTGCAAATAACCGAAAATCCTGATAAACAGGGTTGCGATTAAGTGGAATCCACTGTATTACATTAGATCTAATTCAAATCATAAAGTAATAGAGGCCACATGTACATAGTACATAAGCTAATTAGCTTCTACAGAATCATAATTTTCTGGAAAGAAGAAGAAAGAAAATATATATACATACATGTTTACCGATGGAAGTGTCCTTGATAGTCTTTTGATACAATAAACTGAAGTATTAAGGTTTTTCATCGATACCGTTGATCACCTTGTTTATTTGGTTGAGTTATTAATCACGCAATGTTTTTTGCGCAATGAATGTGACTAATGCTGAGGTGTGAAAACGCATGTTTTATGCAAAATTACACTTCTTTCATTATATCTGCTAGATTATTTTTTACCCAAAAAGTATAATGAAAATCATGACAAGAAAAAACTGGACTGAATATATATACTGATATAACTGCCGTTGTATAGTTATGTAACAGAATCGTCATTTCCAAAGGAAACGTGAAATTCCGTCAATAGTTTATATATACCTGTATATATAAAAAAGCCAATCCTAGATTAAGGTTAAAACTCACTACAAAAAAAAGGAAAATAATCATTTAGAACTTATCTCCTTTTGTCACGATGCTGATCACCTACGTATAGCAGACAAAGATGATGCACCACTTGATGCCGACCTGATCTCGGTCTTTACCTCTCTTTCACCTTCTAGGTTATCTTTTTCAAAAGGCTACCACATGCCGTCATAATCCTATTAGGCCACTGATTATCAACTCGTTAATTACGTATTACGCAATCTTTGTCAATTTGACTTTGCTACTGTGAAGTCGCTTAATTGATTACGTAATCCTTTGTCACATTGTGCATTACTTTCATTATTGTCTGCGCCAATTTTTATCAAAAAGTATAGATGCGTTTATATATCTTTATGTAGAAATACAAATGTGTATTTAAAGAGATTTCACTGTCTTGATTTATCATTTATATTTCTGAGGTTCATCGTAAAAAGGGTTGATATTATACAGAAAAGTTGTGAACTTCAATTCAGATTACGTCCTTCTGTCCGTCTCTCTGTTCGTCCGAAGCCATTTCTCCACAACCCCTGGACTAAATTGGATGAAACTTCATATATGAAGGATCTTGCGCCGATGTATTTTCTCGGTTTTCCAATTTGACGCTGTGTCATGGAAAAAGGGGGTTACTTGTAAAAAAAAAAAAAATCCAATTTCTACTAATAATTCCGTCAGTTTTCGTCAAAATTCCACGAATCTTCGCATTCATATTGTTTATGAAAAGTTTCAACATGTACCTCCCTTTTTTAATCTATGTCAGACCATGTTACGGGAAAAGGGTGCTTAATGTCTGATAAGTTCTTGCCATTATTGCCCTTAGTAAATTGAACATTGGCAAATGCTGTTTGGCAGAGGGGACAAAACACAAGTAGCCTGTTTCACCCCCACCCTCCTCACCTGTGACCAATTATTTACCGACAGCCTTCACTTTCCTAAACAGAGACCTGTTCGGGGAGCACAATCCGTCTACGGTGGGTCTTGTTTTACTCTTTATTATTTCCATATACAGATAACACAAAAAGGGGAGGTGTTTTAGTAAAATGCAATAACCGTTGATAGCCTGGTACTTGAAAGAAAGCAATTTAAAACAATGTGGAAAAAAGGTAAATGCTGGTTACCAGTATTTACTCCTCTTTTCATTGAATTAGACTATTCAGACACTAACATCACAATTTGAGCAACTCTTGATACTTCCTTTTTTTTTCTGTCATTAACCGAAAAATTGGCCGCTGTAAAGCTAGGGTGATGATTCTTTCATTAATAGAAGCTTTTTGCTTTCTTTTTAATGTAACAATTTTTACCCTTTTACCACTCGAATAAGAATTAATTTTTTGATAAGGGTCTCGTTGTCCAAATTATGCAAATGCCAAACAAAAAAATGCCTGTTGTGTTTCTTAATATTGTCCTGCTATTAAGATTTATAAAAGTTCTAAGGTGCAATTCAGCTTTTCTTGAACAGGGGGCGAAACGACTAGGGGGGAAACAACCAGGGGGGCGAAACGACCAGTGGGGCGAAACGACCAGGGGGGAAACGACCTGCGGGGAAACGTCTTGGGGGCGAAACGACTAGGGGAGGAAATGGTTTTGGGGCGAAACGTCCCGGAACCCGCATGAAACACGAATACACCGCGCAAAGAACACGTATATCCACGGAAAAGCCAATGTTCTAGATAATGAAACACGCAAATTCGTACAATTTACGCATGATTCCCGCAAAGCACGAATGAATAGCGCATGCTCCGCTTACAGATAGCACATAATTTACGCATGAATCACGTATGTTCCGCGTCTGCAACTTGTGTATAAATTTGCCACCTCCGCTGCATTTCTTCACAAACCATTGATTGTCATTTCTCATCTCCACCACCAAACTGTCGTAGATCCGAAGTTTGAATCTTCTCCCACGCCTTCTTCTCCTGTGGTTCAGGATCTGCTGGAGCTGGACCGGTTGGTTGTTGTGTTGCTATAGGAGGAAGGCAAGATCTTCTCTGTGTTGGGGATTCATGGTCTTCTCTCTTGGATGGCATACGACAGAGATGTGAACTCATGGACGACATGATGGAGACTGATGCAGTGGTCCGAAATTGGCCGGTTTATATACCCTATCCCCATATGCGTTTCTTGCGTGAAGCATGCGTGATTCCAGCATAAATCTAGCGTATTTCATCTGTTTTTTTAAGTGGTCCATGCGTAATGTGTGTGGTTTCTTAGCGGTATACGCGAAATATAACTGGTACATCTGCGATACATGAGTGTTATATCCATGAAAGGTTCGTCAAACATACGCGGACATACGTAGAATGGTCATGAAAATTGCCAACTTTGGGTATGTATTGTGCACATACGTGTATGAATTACGCACAAATTACGTAAGAACTACGTAAAAACTACGTAAATTACGCATAGATTGCGTAAATCCAAACAGTCGAAAAATTTTGTGCAGCTCAAAACGGTTTTCGCGTATGTCCACGTATGCTCACCCTGGACTCCACTCGCTGCGCACAGAGACGAATGAAATGTGTATGAAAAATGTATGAATTACGTATATCGCACATGTACTGCATATCTCCGCGTATGCCTCAAATTTTATACGTAGTTTATGCATAATTTATGCGTAAGTGCTGTGTGACATGGCCTTTACCAAACAATCCCTGGTTTTGAAGATCCCAAGAAAGAAGTCTATAGAAAACATAATGAGAAAAGCAGAAAATGCCGGTAACCAGCATTTTCTCCTTGTCCCACAGTGTTTACTACCTTGCTGGAAACAAATTTCAATTTTTGAGTTACATGTATTTTGTCGTCTGCAAGTTCTTTCAGTATAGACAAGTCTAAATTTTTCACGTTTGGTAAAGGGTTAAAGGAAAGAGACCATGCTGGGAGCAGGAGAAAATGCTGGTTACCAGCATATTTTCCTTTTCCACTATGTTTTCAGAAGGCTTCTTCCTCAGGGTTGTTAAAACTGGTGATCGTTTGGTGAACCATTAACCCTTTATTTGTACCAAATGTCAAAGTTTTGGACTGAACGAAATTCAAAGCACCTGCAGACAACAAATTAAATCTTGTTAATTTTATGATTTCTGACTTTAATAGGGAAGAAAATATTGTGAGAAAAGTAGAAAATGCAGGTTACCGGTATTTTCTCCTTTTTTCCACAATGTTTTCTTTAGGCTTTTTTCTTTGGGACGTTTAAAGTCAAGTTTGTGGGGTAGAGAGTTAACTAGTCACTGGATGAGATAGCAGCAGACTGTTTAGTAAAATGAAATGTTCAACATGAACAGAGGTTCTAATGCATGAGCACAGGTGAAAACTTTACCGGAAAAGGAGAAATTGTTTATTCTGAGTAATATCTTCTTTTGGTATTATCAGAATCACCTAGATGCAAGACAAGAAAATGTCTACAGAGAGTGATGAGTTAACTTTCAAATGGTATTGGGCAAATATTGCTATAAGTATGCGCTTCAACTGTACCCTATAACAAAATTTCCCATGTTCTTTTAGGGACTTTTGGATGAAGACTTGGAAAAAAAGAAAATGTGGAAAAAGGAGAAAACTTACTTTTTTCTCACAATTATTTCTGCTCTGTCAAAGGCAAATCCTATTGCTGGAGCCATACGCTTTGTTATCTGCTGATGAGTCTAACTCTTTTCCTAGCAAGGCCTGGTTTTTATGTGTATGCATTACAAGTCTTCAGAAAACACTGTGGGAAAAGGAGAAATTGCTCATAATGAGCAATTTCTCCTTTTCCCACAGTGTTTTCTAGCCTATTGGAAAACTTTCTGCCATTCTCATCTAATTCAAAATTGTCGTCTGCAAACACTTTGAGTTTGGGACAGTCTAAAATATGTCATTTAGGAAAGGGTTAATGTTTATTTTCTGGTAAAGAATTCACCCAAAAAGTACAAATAACAACTTTATGTTCTTGAACAGGCCATGTAGAGCCAGATCAGATTGAACTGAATATGCAAGTTTTATGTTAGATCTACACTGTTTGGCAATTTCATTGACAGGCTTTGAAATTGCAGTACATGTTTTGTAGTATATTACATTTGACTTCAAGATTCACTTCTTTTTAACTCCATTTCACAACCAAAGTAAAAAAAAAGAGTATGAAAAAAGTTGATATTATCTCCCATTGCATGAATTATGTTTTGATACCTTTTTATGGACTTACATTACTAAGCATTTCTCTGTGCCTCTCCCTTTTTAGCTCACCTGAGCACAACATGCTCAAGGGGAGCTTTCAGGATCACTTGGTGTCTGTCATCCATCATCCATCGTGCATCATCAACAATTCTTTATTGAACATCAACTCCTCCTAAACCGCCGGGCCAATTTGAACCAAACTTAGCTGGAATGTACCTTGGGAGGTCCTCTTTCAAAAGTGTGGACAGAATTTGATTCTGTCAAAAACTGGTTGCTATGGCAACCAAATGAAATTTTCCAAGAAGTTCTTTAAAAATCTTCAACTCTGAAACCGCTGGCCAGATTTTAAAATAATTTTAGAAAAATGTTCCTTGGGTGACCCTTTTCAAAAAGTGTTCGCGAAATTTTGATCCATCAAGAAACATGGCTTTGGTGAATGGGGGCTACTTGCACTATATAGAAATCAAGAAATTCTTAAAAATTCTTCTTCTCTGAAACCGCTGGTCAGATTTTGAAATGATTTCACAGAGATGTTCCTTGGGTGACCCTTTTCAAAAAGTGTATGTGAAATTTTGATATGTCAAGAAACATGGCTCTGGTGATTGGGGGCTACTTGCACTATAGGGAAATGAAGAAAGTCTTAAAAATTCCTCTTCTCTCAAACAGCTAGTCAGATTTTGAAATAATTTCACAGAGATGTTCCTCAGATAACGCTTTTATCCTTTATCAAGCAATCCCTGGTTTTTACAACCAAGAGATAGAAACCTTTTGAAACATTGAGGGAAAAGTAGCATTTTCTCCTTTTACCGCAATGCTTGCTATCCTGCTGGAAACAAATTTCAATTTTTGACTAAGTTTATTTTGTTGTCTGCAAATGCTTTAAATATGGATCAGTCTAAAATTTTGTTGTTTTGTAAAGAATTAAAAATTCATTAGTGAAATTTTGATTCATCAAGAAACATGCCTATGGTGAATGGGGGCTACTTGCACTATATGGAAGGGAAGAAATTCTTGAAAATTCTTCTTCTCTGAAATCCTTAGTCAGATTTTGAAATAATTTCACAGCAATGTTTCTTGGTTGACCCTGTTTAAAATTTGTTCAGGAAATTGTGATCCGTCAAGAAACATGGCTCTGGTGAATAGGAGCTATTTGCACTATACGGACATGAAGAAATTCTTGAAAACTCTTCTTCTCTGAGACGGCTGGTCAGATTTTAGAATAATTTCACAGAAATGTTCCTTGAATGACTCTTTTCAAAAATTGTTCGCGAAATTTTGATAGCTAAAAAAATGGCTCTGGTGAATGGGGGCTACTTGCACTGTACGGAAATTAAGAAACTCCTTAAAATTCTTTTCTGAAACTGCTGGGCCCGTATTCACCAACCATTCTCAAGACCATTCTTAGTCTCATTCTTCAAAATTTTTTCATTGTGAAAGTAACTGAACTTCTGATTGGCTAAACCAAATGGTTTAGCCAATCAGAAGTTCTGTTACTTTCACAGTCAGGAAATCTTGAAGAATAAGACCAAGAATGTTCTTAAGAATGGTTGGTGAATACAGGCCCTGGTCAGATTTTGAATGGACTTTTACAGGTGACCTTTTAAAAATTGATTGACAAAATAATGATTTTGTTTCCTGTGTTTCAATAAAAAAAGTTGGCTATGGTCCTCTCAAAAATTCAGGTGAGCGATACAGGGCCATCTTCGCCCTCTTGTTCTTTTTCTCACTCTCTGGTTATCTATATGTATATCATACTCCAGACAGATATAGAAATTGCTAGTTTCTTGTGGTGCAGTAATCATTATAAAGACATGCATCCTCAACAATATCTTATAAGTAAAATATGAGCTAATTGTGTAAATTGATTAAGCCATGTATTTTTCTTTTCATTTATAATTCTAACGTGACATCTATGTGAAGCTCTCTGATCATAGTGCAAAGGAAGCATGGTAAAATCAAAGTCATTCTATAGCAGGTCACCCATGCTTGCTTTTCCTGAGTCAGCCCTTGGATATTTCAAAATGAATGTACTGTGATCTAAACATGTTGTCAGCTACTCGGTGAAAAACTCAGATGTGATGATATTTACTATTACTGATAAAAGTTTACAATGATGGAGCTATTTGAAATGTTACCAGTGTGTTTAAATCAAGTGTGTTTTCCTGTTGAAGATAGCATCAAAATCGGCCAGTGTGGGATTAGAATTGGGATAATGTTTAGCGCATTTAAAGTGACTGCAGTTAATGCTTGACAAAACATTCATTCTTCTTTGTCGTTTGAAAGGGAGAACATAGATTAGTAAAGCTTGGTGAAGTTCTTTTTTCTGTTGTTTTGTTGCCTAGGGCTTTATTGAAAGTTTGATCTTTTATCTTTTTACATGTATTCACAGGTTGGGAGGTGGGCATTTGTTTTGGTTAGTAAATGGAAGAGCCATGGTTTATTCAAGGAAATTCATTCTTATCAGTTTTGTATGAAATTGCTTTTCATTGGTCAAGAATTTGTCACGTTAGAATTGATATAAATTTCTTTCTATTGTGGTTTATCCTTCAACAATCCACTTTGTGAAGTATGAGGCTCACTGAATAACTTACCTGGGCTATGAACTTGAGTGTTATTTATTATGTTCGATAACTCACGGTTTATTAAATGATAAACCATGATAAAAAGAATATTATTTCTTATGTAAATAACCACCATATTTTTCTTTACAAAGATATCTGTAGTTTTTACACAAAACTACCTTCATTTACAGAACATTTGAATAGACACATTGGAATGGTTTAAGAAATTGAATTTGAATGAATTTTGTAATTATAGGTTGAAAGTATGCAGAAATATTACTGCTCTGGTTCTTTTCATTGATTCATTGAAATGCTTGTATGATATTATTCGAAACTTTGCAAGAAACTTTTCCCTTGCCTTACTGAACCAAACTACAAAATTTGGATAACATTGAAAGCATTTGAAAACGACAAACCTAGCTCAAAATATTACAGCTGAAAGGAGAGAAGATCCTGGTTACCTAAATTTTCTCATTTTCCCATAGTGTTTTCAAAAATCAGTTTCTGCCAGATTCAGAAACATGGGATTGTTGGGAGTTTGCCTATTCAGACCTGTTTCAGAAAGTAAGATATTGTAGACGGATGTCTGTCTGTATTCTAATACTCACTGTTTTAGCAACATAATCATAGGAAAACATTTAACTCATTACCACACAAGCCCTACTTTTGACGATCCTGAGAAAGAAGCCTTTAGAAAACATTGTCGGAAAAGGAGAAACTGCTGGTAACCATTATTTTCCCCTTTTCCTACAATGTTTTCTACCCTTCACAAAACAAAATTCAAATTTTCAGTCACTTTTACTTTGTTGTCTGCAAATGCTTTCAATTTTGACAAAGCTAAGATTCTGTTGTTTGGTAATGAGTTAAGTAGTGCTCTGTAATTGTATCTGCAAAAAATCTCAATCTATGTCAGCCTGAGCAGTCTCTGCAGGCTGAGTGGCTTTACACAGTTTTGCTGTTGGTGAATTTTCTTTGTGTCAATAACCAGTGGGTCTCATTGTTGAACCAGTATTTAACCCTTTCCCAAACAATCCCTGGTTTTTTCAAACCTGAGATAAAAGATTTTTGAAAACATTGTGGGAAAAGGAGAAAATGCTGGTAACCAGCATTTTCTCCTTTTCCCACACAATCTTTTCTAACCTTCCGCAAACAAATTTCAATTTTTGAGTTAGATTTATTTCGTTGTCTGCAAATGCTTTCAATTTGGACCAGTCTAAAAATTCTGTCGTTTGGTAAAAAGTTAAACAAAATTGATCCATATTATGTATGTTACGACTTGCCTGGTAAAATGCATTGAAACCTTTTTAATCAGATAACTGCTTACTTACTGTGTATTCTGTGTGTTTTACAGTGCGATGGTGTTTAAATTTGGCAGGGCTGAAGACTTATGGGAATGAACAATATCTTCTGACTCTACTAACCATTATGTACTCTCACAATAGTTAGTTAACTTTTTGTCTGTCTGTAGTGCTCAGCTTCTCTATACTGTCACAGTAGTTAGTTATTATCTTCACATCTCCCTGTCTACTGTTGTTTTCATCTGATCTTTGCGAATTGTTTTAGCTCTCTACCAGAGCACACATTGCAGATGTGCCTTATTGAAAGTATCTGCTGATCACAAATAGACAATGTTAGGGTTTAAGATCCCTGTGTGAGAAGGCCTTTAGAGATGTGGGTAACTAGCATTTTCTCACATTGTTTTTTATCCTATCTGCATATCAACCCATTACCACTTAATCCCTACTTTCGACGATCCTGAGAAAGAAGCCTTTAGCAAACATTGGGGGAAAAGGTAACCAGCATTTTCTCCTTTTCCCACAATGTTTTCTACCCTTTGCAAAAGAAATTTCAAATTTCCAGTCACTTTTGTTTTGTTGTCTACAAAATGCTTTGGATTTGGACAAACTTAAAATATTGTTGTTTGGCAATGAGTTAAAGCTTATATGTAGCAGGAAATAATACTTGAGTTTAAAAAGGATTAACTTAACATCAGACAAGAGAATTTTAGGCTTTAGGTTTCCAGCATTTTCCCTTTTTTCCACAATTTTTAGCTCCACTGGCCAAAGGCCAGCGGGCTTATGTCATGGCCCGTTGTCCGTCGTGCATCCGTCCATGCGTTAACTTTTTCTTTAAACATCTTGTTCTCTGAAACTACCCATCCAATTTTGATGAAACTTCACAGAAATGATCCTGCCATGGTCCTCTTCAGAATTTCTTGAAAGAATTTAACTCCTTCAAAAACTCTGGTTGCCATGGCAACAAAACTGAAAATTTTTGAAAATCTTTAAAAATCTTCTTGTCTGAAACCGTAAAGCCTAGGGCTACCAAATTTGGCATGTAGCTTTATCTAGTAGACCTCTACCAAGTTTCTTCAAATTATAGCCCTGGGGTCAAAATTGGCCCCGCCCCGGGGGTCACAAGTTTTACATGGGCTTATTTAGGGAGAACTTTAAAACTCCTCTACTGCCTAGGCATACGGCCTAGGGCTACCAAATTTGGGATGTTGTTTTATCTAGTGGACCTCTACCAAGAGTGTCTAAATTATAGCCCGGGGGTCAAAATTGGCCCCGCCCCGGGGGTACCAAGTTTTACATGGGCTTATATAGGGAGAACTTTAGAATTCTTCTACCACCTAGCCATAGGGCCTAGGGCTACCATTTGGCATGTAGCTTTATCTAGTGGACCTCTACCAAGGGTGTACAACTTATAGCCCAGGGGTCAAATTTGGACCCCGCCGGGGGGGGGGGGGGATTTTACATGGACTTATATAGGGAATACTTTCAAAATCTTATCGCACCTAGCTATAAGGGCTAGGGCTATCAAATTTTGCATGTAGCTTTATCTAGGGGGTCTCTACCAAGGGTGTCCAAATTATAGCCCTGGGGTCAAATTTAGCCCCGTCACAGGGGGTTACAAGTTTTACATGGGCTTATATAGGGAAACTTTAATAATCTACCTGTACATAGCCATAAGGCCTAGGGCTACCAAATTTGGCATGTAGCTTTATCTAGTAGACCTCTACCAAGTTTCTTAAAATTATAGCCCTGGGGTCAAAATTGGCCCCGCCCCGGGGGTCACAAGTTTTACATGGGCTTATTTAGGGAGAACTTTAAAACTCCTCTACTGCCTAGGCATACGGCCTAGGGCTACCAAATTTGGGATGTTGTTTTATCTAGTGGACCTCTACCAAGAGTGTCTAAATTATAGCCCGGGGGTCAAAATTGGCCCCGCCCCGGGGGTACCAAGTTTTACATGGGCTTATATAGGGAGAACTTTAGAATTCTTCTACCACCTAGCCATAGGGCCTAGGGCTACCATTTGGCATGTAGCTTTATCTAGTGGACCTCTACCAAGGGTGTACAACTTATAGCCCAGGGGTCAAATTTGGGCCCCGCCCGGGGGGGGGGTGGGATTTTACATGGACTTATATAGGGAATACTTTCAAAATCTTCTCGCACCTAGCTATAAGGGCTAGGGCTATCAAATTTTGCATGTAGCTTTATCTAGGGGGTCTCTACCAAGGGTGTCCAAATTATAGCCCTGGGGTCAAATTTAGCCCCGTCACAGGGGGTTACAAGTTTTACATGGGCTTATATAGGGAAACTTTAATAATCTACCTGTACATAGCCATAAGGCCTAGGGCTACCAAATTTTGCATGTAGCTTTATCTAATGGGCCTCTACCAAGAGGACCCAAATTTTAACTTGGGGGATCAAGTTTGACCCCACCCCAGGGGTCACAAGTTTTACATTGGCTTTATAAACCTGTCTCATGGGTCACATATTTTACAGGGCCTTTTATTGAGCAAACTTGTTTTACATGGCTTTTTATTGGGCAAGATTCAAAAGTCTTTGTGTTTATAACCACACATTCTAGTTTCATATTGTAGGTCTGGGGTCAAAATTGGCTCCATCCAGGGATCACAAGTTTAACATGGGCTTAAAAATATAATCACTTCAACATTTAAACATCAATCAAGGGAAATAACTCTTTTTATGAAAGATAAAGTTTGGTACTATGTACCTCCCTTGATTATCAAACTACATTGGTACATGATTGGTGCTAGACATTAAATTTTTTGATAGAAAATATTCTGTTTTCAAGTGTTTGATGCTAATAGTTATGCTCACATGAGGTGAATAATAAATTCAGAGTAAGGTTTCTATCATTCAGCTTATTTTTCCAAGGATTTTACCTTTCATGCTAATGAATTAACCTGCTTGTACTGCCTGACAGTGTTCATTGTTTTTGAAGGCCCTCTTTTTCATGGTCATGAACACTTGAATATGTGTGGTAAAGGGTTAAAAAGCCAGTGGAGAGATACAGGGCCATCATGGCCCTCTTGTTTCTAAAGACTTCTTTACCAGGGTCGTCAACAGTAGGGATTGTGTGGTAATGGGTTAAAGACAAAACAACCAATTAATCAACCAGCCAGCCGGCCTACTAACTATTTTTTTTAATTTACTGAAATAAGTTTAGTCTGTTAAAGGCTTAAAAACAGGAAATATTTACATTTATTACATTTTAGATAAAAAAAAAAACAGACTTATTATACTTCTTTTGTAAAACTCTGTGAAAGGTGGTGGGAGATCTGTGTGCAATACATCCCTATAACAAAAAGTGTGTGTTTTTTTAATCCCTCAGGTGGGGAACCTGACTCGTGTTGCTTTTTCAGAAACCATATATATTAAGATCAGATTGTGCAGCTTTGCCTTAGATATACACTGTCCCTTTTTAGCTCACCTGAGCACAAAGTGCTCATGGTGAGCTTTTGTGATCGCCCAATGTTCGTCGTCCGTCGTCCACAATTTCTACTCCTAAACCACTGGGCCGATCTTGATGAAACTTGGCAGGGATGTTCCTTGGGTGAAGCTCTACCAAAGTTGTTCAAGAGATTGAATTCCAGTCATAACTCTGGTTGCCATGGCAACCAAATGGAAAAACAACAACAGCAAAATCTTTGAAAATCTTCTTCTCTGAAACTAGAAGGCATTGAGCTTTGAAATTTAGTATGTAGCATCTCCTAGTGGACCTCTACCAAGATTGTTCATATGATGCCCCGGGGGTCAAAACTGGCCCCGGGCCGGTGGTCAAGAGTTTGAAACATAGGAACAAAGAAGGAAAACTTGAAAATTCTTCTTCTCAGAAACTAGAAGGTGCAGAGCCTTGATATTTGGTATGTAGCATCTCCTAGTGGACCTCTAACAAGATTGTTCATATATTGCCCCTGCGGTCAAAACTGGCCCCGGCCCGGAGGTCACAAATTTAAACATAGGAACAAAGAAGGAAAACTTTAAAAATCTTCTTCTCTGAAACTAGAAGGTGCAGAGTTCTGATATTTTGTATTTAGCATCTCCTAGTGGACCTCTACCAAGATTGTTCATATAATGCCCCTGGGGTCAAAACTGGCCCGGCCCCGGGGGTCACAAGTTTGAAACATAGGAACAAAGAAGGAAAACTTTAAAAATCTTCTCTGAAACTAGAAGGTGCAGAGCTTAGATATTTGGTATGTAGATTCTCCTAGTGGACATCTACTCAGATTGTTCATATGATGCCCCTGGGGTCAAAACTGGCCCCGACTCGGGGGTCACAAGTTGGAAACATAGGAACAAAGAAGGAAAACTTTACAATTCTTCTTCTCTGAAACTAGAAGGTGCAGAGTTTTGATAATTGGTATGTAGCATGTCTTAGTGGATCTCCACCAAGAATGATCATATGATGCCCCTTGGGTCAAAAAAGTTTGAAACATAGGAATAAAGAAGGAAAACTTTAAAAATCTTCTTCTTTGAAACTAGAAGGTGCAGAGCTTTTTATATTTGGTATGTAGCATCTCCTAGTGGACCTCTTCAAAGACTATTCATATAATGCCCCTTGGGTCAAAACTGGCCCCGGCCCGGGGGCCACAAGTTTAAAACACAGAACAAAGAAGGAAAACTTTAAAAATCTTCTTCTCTGAAACTAAAAGGTGCAGAGTTCTGATATTTTGTATGTAGCATCTCCTAGTGGACCTCTTTCAAGATTGATCATTTGATGTCCCTGAGGTCAAAACTGGCCCTGGCCCCGGGGGTCACAAGTTGGAAACATAGGAACAAAGAAGGAAAACTTTAAAAATCTTCTCTGAAACTAGAAGGTGCAGAGCTTAGATATTTGGTATGTAGATTCTCCTAGTGGACCTCTACCAAGATTGTTCATATGATGCCCCTGGGGTCAAAACTGGCCTGGCTCCTGGGGGTCACAAGTTGGAAACATATGAACAAAGAAGGAAAACTTTACAAATCTTCTTCTCTGACACTAGAAGGTGCAGAGTTTTGATATTTTGTATGTAGCATCTCCTAGTGGACCTCTACCAAAATTGGTCATATGATGCCCCTGGGGTCAAAACTGGCCCAGCCCCGGGGGTCACAATTTGGAAACATAGGAACAAAGAATCAAAACTTGAAAATTCTTCTTCTTTGAAACCAAAAGATGTAGAATTTTGATATTTGGTATGTAGAATCTCTTAGTGGATCTCTACCAAGGATGATCATATGATGCCCTGGCGTCAAAACTGGCCCCGGTCCCGGAGTCACAAGTTTGAAACATAGGAACAAAGAAGGAAAACTTGAAAATTCTTCTTCTCAGAAACTAGAAGGTGCAGAGATTTGATATTTGGTATGTAGCATTTCCTAGTGGACCTCTACCAAGAATGATCATATGATATCCCTAGGGTCAAAACTGGCCCCAGGCCATGGGTCACAAGTTTATAACATAGGAACAAAGAAGGAAAACTTTAAAAATCTTCTTCTCTGAAACTAGAAGGCGCAGAGTTTCGATATTTTTTATGTAGCATCTCCTAGTGGACATCTACCAAGATTGTTCATATGATGCCCCTGGGGTCAAAACTGGCCCTGGCCCGGGGGTAACAAGTTTGAAACATAGGAACAAAGAAGGAAAACTTTAAAAATCTTCTGAAACTAGAAGGTGCAGAGCTTTGATATTTGGTATGTAGCATCTCCTAGTGGACCTCTACCAAGATTGTTCAAATGATGCCTCTGGGTCAAAACTGGCCTGGCCCCGGGGTCACAAGTTGGAAACATAGGAACAAAGAAGGAAAACTTTAAAATTCTTCTTCTCTGATACTAGAAGGTGCAGAGTTTTGATAATTCTTATGTAGCATTTCTTAGTGGATCTCTACCAAGAATTATCATATCATGCCCCTGGGGTCAAAACTGGCCCAGCCCCAGGGGTCACAAGTTTAAAACAGGAATAAAGAAGGAAAACTTTAAAAATCTTCTCCTTTGAAACTAGAAGATGCAGAGCTTTTATATTTGGGTTATAGCATCTCCTAGTGGACCTCTACCAAGATTGTTCATATGATGCCCCTGGGGTCAAAACTGGCCCCGGCCCGGGGGTCACAAGTTTGAAACATAGGAACAAAGAAGGAAAACTTTAAAAATCTTCTTCTCTGAAACTAGAAGGTGCAGAGCTTTGATGTTTGGTATGTATCATCTCCTAGTGGACCTCTTTCAAGATTGATCATTTGATGTCCCTGAGGTCAAAACTGGCCCCGGCCCCGGGGGTCACAAGTTGGAAACATAGGAACAAAGAAGGAAAACTTTAAAAATCTTCTCTGAAACTAGAAAGTGCAGAGCTTAGATATTTGGTATGTAGATTCTCCTAATGGACCTCTACCAAGATTGTTCATATGATGCCCTTGGCGTCAAAACTGGCTCCGCCCTGGGGGTCACAAGTTTAAAACATATGAACAAAGAAGGAAAACTTTACAAATCTTCTTCTCTGAAACTAGAAGGTGCAGAGCTTTGATATGTGGTATGTAGCATCCCCTAGTGGACCTCTACCAAGATTGTTCATGTGATGCCCCTGGGGTCAATGGCCCTGGGGTCAAAACTGGCCTAGCCCCGAGGGTCACATAGGAACAGAGAAATAAAACTTGAAAATTCTTCTTCTCTGAAAGTAGAAAATGCAGAGTTTTGATAATTAGTATGTAGCATCTCTTAGTGGATCTCTACCAAGAATGATCATATGATGCCCCTGGGGTCAAAACTGGCACGGCCTCGGGGGTCACAAGTTTGAAACATAGGAACAAAGAAGGAAAACTTTAAAAATCATCTTCTCTAAAAGTAGAAGATGCATTTTACACAGTTACATACCCTGTCAGAATTATTTGACCTTGAACTTTGATATTTGGTATTTATCTTCATTGTAGACCTTTACTTCTTAGCACTCAGGTGAGCGATATAGGACCATCATGGTCCTCTTGTTTTGTAGAGACAGCTCATGTGAGAGAATCTTTCTTGTCACAACACTGGTCTAGTCATCTGGCAAAATTATTCTCCTGAATGAATACAAATGCCGTGTGAAACATTTGTTTGTGTCGGTCCAAAGTCAGGTCACAATTGATGCTTAGATGTTAAATTTTATCACAAATGGACCTTCTTCAAGCCATAATTTCTATTTTTACTGATGAGATTAAAGATAATATGGTTGAATTGTTCTCTATAACTAGTAGAAGTGCAGTTTTTATCATTTGTTTGGGTAGGTCAAAGATCAAAGTCATACCTGAAGGTCAAATGATATAATTGCATACGTAGAACTTGTCCTAGGTACAACTTCCACATTTATGGGTGGTTTTAAAAATAATTTCAGACAGGTACTATTCTTTTCGTTTAGATTTGCTATTCAAATCATTTGTTTAGTTAGGGCTAAACTGAAAGGTCAAATGATAAAATTGTCATTTCATAGAGCATGTCTGAACCATAAATTTTCCATGTTAGATGGATTTCAAAATAATTTGTTTGGTTACATTTTTTCGCAAGTGCAGCTTATGGGATTCTTTAAAAACTCCTCCCAGGGCAGGCTTGACATGTTGCCCACAGGCAGTCTTCAGGTGTTAATAATTTTGCCCACAACGACCTTGAAACAGAAAGTTTGGCAGTTTTTCCCAAACAGAATGGTCTATTTCAAGAGCTTAGTTCTCTAAGGATTAAATGATTCTTAGCCTGGTTCTCAAGCAGGACTGAATTGAACTTGCAAAGATTATGGTTGTTCTTACGGCTTTGAAGATTAATATCAGGCAGCACCAAGCAGGCATTTCGATCTGATCTTGAGTATAAATGGTCTGATATTTTGTGGTATATCATCATGACCAAGACAGTCTTGGAATTGTGATATTTAGGTCTGTATTTACCAAATTTCTAATTTAGTTCTAAATTCCTAGACTACTCATCTGTGTGACTGAGGTTGAACCTCTCAGCCAATCAGATAGTTTTACTTAGAATTTAGAGTTGCAGTTAAATTCAGTATAGTATGGCCTTTTGGTTGTCTTTACTTTTACTTAAAAATATCTTTAACCCTTTACCAAAAATTCCCTGGTTTTTACGACCCTGAGATAGAAGCCTTATGACAACATTGTAGGAAAAGGAGAAAATGCTGGTAACTAGCATTTTCTCCTTTTCCCCACAATGTTTTCTGCCCTACTGGAAACAAATTTCAATTTTTGAGTTGCATTTATTTTGTCGTCTGCAAGTGCTTTCAATTTAGACCAGTCTAAAATTTTGTCATTTGGTAAAGAGTTAACCAATACCAAACAGTCCACAGTTCTCACAAACCCTAAGGTTGAGGGGTCTCAAAAGCACTGCTGGTAAAGGAGAAATTGCTGGTGACCAGCATTTTCTCATTTACCTGCAATGCTTTTGCCTAATACAAATTCATTCTAATGCAAATTCCACCATTCGAGCCATTTTTGTCTTTTGCAAAAGCTTTCTCTGTGTACCTGTCAACAATTTTGTTGTCTTGTGAAGAGGTAATGGTTTCCTCCTGTTTGTCTGCAATACATTTTGAAACATTGATGCTATAGCTATAAATAATTTCCATGTTTTGTCTTCCAGTTCCATCCTGTTCAAGTTTGGTAGAACAGAGGACCTCTGGGCCTAGTATTAAATGAAGAACAAAACTCAAAATGGCGGAGATCTGAGTGCTATGTGATTTACAGCTCATGTTAATTTGTTCATTGTAAAATTTGATGTTTTATATTTCATTGCATTTTTATTAAGAGCTAATCTATGGATTAATTTTTTTTTTTAATTTAGAGGAACAGAATATTTAAGAGGAAATGAGCTGGGCTAAAAGGGAGCATCTGCAAAAACCATTGACTCATATCAGCCAGTGAAGTTTGGGCAAGCTGTCACCAATCAAAACTTTTTTGTATTGGTCAGTTTCCTTCACCCTGACTCAGTCAATCATTAGACTAAATGAATTTTATGAACTCAGTATTTTGTCATGACTTGCTTGGCACAGTGCATCACAGAGATGCATTTACTCATTACCAAACTACAATATTATAGACTTGTCCAAATTCAAAGCATTTGCAGACGACAAAATAAAAGTGATTGAAAATTTGAAATTTGTTTTGTGGAGGGTAGAAAACATTGTGGGAAAAGGAGAAAATGCTGGTTACCAGCATTTTCTCCTTTTCCCACAATGTTTTCTAAAGGCTTCTTTCTCTGGGGCGTCAAAAGTAGGGATTGTGTGGTAATGGGTTAAGCCCCCTTTTGCTGAGCATGGATTAAATATAATTGCAGAAAGAGGATCATATGCTCCTCTACTGTGCTTTTTTGTTCCTGAAAGATTCCATGTCATCCGCCAACTAGCTATGTGTTAGATATACCATTGGCTATTTACAACAGTTTTCAGTATTTGAAGTATACCCCACATTTCATCTTATTGAATTATACTTCAGTATTTGTGAACACTTTAATCCAATCTTAACACTGATGGGTTTGTGCTTTGCTTTATCTTAGAATAAGCTTGGGTGCACTCTATGGTTCTCATTTTCTGTCAAGTGAAAGATCAGGTCATGTCTGCGTAAAAAGCAATTTCACTAGGACAAAATCTAGAAAATAATTGTAAGCACTATATAGGCCACACTTCCAGTCAGATACTCATTAAAATTGGTCTGAATGTTTATCTTTTTGACACCTAGGACAGCTTTTTAAATGAGTCAGTACCGACCTACAAGTCATTCACTCGGTCAGAATCTTAGAAAAACCTTTTGTTCATTCTAGAGGCCACTTTTTCACTCTGATTCTAACAAAAAATGGTCAGAATATTAATCATGATACAGACAAGTGTGTAATTACTGTCTGGTCAAAATGTAGGTTACAGTAATGAATTTTAGAAAAACTTAAGAGGTGACATTTTCAGTCTGACCCTCATGAAAATTGGTTAGAATGCGTGTCTTGATGTTATCTTGGACATGTTTTTCTTTTGGTTATGCCAATTGAAAAAATAGGTCATTGGGAAATCTTAAGAAAGCTTTTGATGCATTGCAGAGACCACAATTTGTCTGATACTAATAAAACTTGGTCAGAGTAGTTGCTTTGATGATATCTTTGAAAAATTTAAGGTTTGGTCACATCAGGTCAAAAAGGAGGTCACTGGGCCATATCTTCGAAAAACATAGGGGCCATATGTTCAGTTTGATTATTATTATTGAAATTTACATGAATCTGAATGTTTTATAATAAGGGTATGTAGTACAGGTTGAACATCGAGTCACCTGATGTTAGAATTTAGGTCATTGAGAAAAAGGTTAGGAAAAGAAACTCTTTGTATGCATTCTAGAGGTCACATTTTTAGTCTGATACTCGTAAAAAGTGGCCAGTATGTTTGTCTTGTAGAGAATGAGTACAAGTTCACAATCTGGTCTCATGGGGTCAAAAAGTCTGTCACTAATACTCATGTTTTTTTACATCATCCCAACCATGATCTCTTCAACTTTATCATTTTAAGATGACTTCTGCTAATGCAAGTACTTTAGGGCCAATGGTATTTTGTCTGTTGTCTTTTGCAAACATCACCTGTGAATTCCTGAGTTCTAACATAGTTCCGCTAAATCCAGGAAAGGCATGTATAAACAATACGACACTGTGATATGACTGAAAAACTGTTGAAAACTGTTGAAAGTTACTTACACTTTAGGTAACCTTTGTCAAAATTTGACTTGTTTTCATGACCCTAAAGAAGATTACTGGAACCAACTTTAGTAAAGACGACAATGGAGTTTTCTTTTATTAGAATTTATCATCGTACAAAAAAGCACTGTTGCAGCCACACTTAATTTACAAATTTCTACAAATCATTTTAATTTCGAAAATGTCTAAAATTTTTATGTCTGGTAAAGCGTTAACACCAGTTCCAAAGAAGATTTTCTTTTTAAAAGCTAGAACCTCTCTATTGGTTATGTTGAAAACATGAAGTAGAATTATGTAAAAAGCAAAATTTATTGCATGATTTATACCAGTTATAGTGCATAGTACTTTGTTTGACTTCCTTTTTTTCTATGATATTTGCTGTGATGACCAGTTTTTGTAACTCTTGGCCAAAAATATCTTTTAACAAATCTTTGACTTGTCATAACCTGTTTCACTTTGAAAATTTTTACAGCAGGTATCTTTAGGAAACCAAATAAGTGTCACTTTATAAAACTTAAATTTTCCAAGAAAACTCTACTCAATGACTAGCATTTATTAGAAATAAATTGGTGTTGGGAGAAAATATTCCTAACATGCACCACGAACTAACCAGCCAAAACTAGTTACATGGGTTTACCTCCATGATATACAATTATATATTGTTCATAGCAAGCAACAGAAATACTGTGTTTTATGCAGTGTGTACATGTGTATATAGCTGTGTAATCCTTTACCAGACAATCCTGTGTTTAACAATCCTGGAAAAAATCCCTGGAAAAAAGCTGGTAACCAGTATTTTCTCATTTTTCCACGATGCTTAGATCCTTCCAAAGACAAATGTAATTATAAGAGCAAAATGTTATTTTTTGTCTGCAATTAATGCTCTCCAACTAGAAATGTCATCACCTAGGTTGTTTGTTAGGGGCGAGTATGGTAGTGTTTTGCTGCGGGAAAGGGTCTTCCAAATTTTCTGATTTACACATCCTTTTCCGTAGAAATGTTAATTTTGTTTTTGTAAAGTAGTCTGTTGTGATTTTATTAAATATTGTACCACAAGAAGAAAATCTTATCTTTTTGTTGTAATCAAACCAAAACATGACCGTGTCATCGATTTAGTGCACAGCCTAAGCGGATGGACACAGACAGACCAAAGCTATTTAGTTTGTACCAATTTTAACCTCATTTCCAAGGAAAAACAATATTATCGGTCTTGCCTTTTAATCTAAAACTGTTGAGTAGGCAGGGAATGCCCAGCCACTCAATATCATATTTTATGCGCATTATAAATGACACATATTTCTTTTTCATTTAAAAAAAAAACCTCTTTTTATCAAACCAGCATTGAGTTTAAACCTTTTTATCACATTCTTAAATCTTATCATTTAAAACTTTTGAGTATATAGGGATTGCCCTGTAACTCGATAATGCCCTTTATGCATTCTTCTTAATTCAGTTCTTATCATTTAAAACATTTGATTATATAGGGATTGCCCTGTAACTCGATGATGCCCTTTATGCATTAAATTTTCTTAATTCAATTCTTTTATTGTCATTCAAACTTTATTCAGTTTAAACAACTCCACGTTTATCTATCTTTTAACATAGATATGCGCGCTAAATGACCAAAGTTGTCGATGCGCCATAAAACAACATTCATTCATTCATTCATTCAGTTTGTAAAATACGCTTTGCCAAAAATCTTTTGTAACTGATCTGAACATTGCCATAACCCGTTGCATTTGGAAAATATTTTAGGAAACCAAATAACTCTTAACTCTATAAAATTTGATTTTTTAAAGCTTGAAGTTTATAAGAATACTCTGCTTTGTGAAAAATCAGTCTTGTAGCCATATTAAATTTTAATTTGTCGTCTGCAGATCGTTTTAATTTTGAAAGGTCTAAAATTTGTATGTCCTGTGACGTTTTTATGTAAGTTTCAAAGAAGACAGATTTTCCTGATAAAAAAAAGTAGAGCTTTTGGAGTAGAAGTAGAACTTTTCTATTTGTTCCAGGGAAAACATGAAATAAATTGTAGAACGGAACAATTATTGCACGTTTTTTTTTGTACCAGTAATAGCTCATAGTTCTATGTTCAACTTTCTGACTTTCTGTGATTTAACATTGATTTCCAACGCCAATAAGTTTTCCAGACACGCTTGGCCAAACATATTGTGTAACCGATCTGAACATTATCATAACCTGTTGGATTTGGAAAATATTTTCAGCAGACATCAATGACCAAATGACTAATTTTGTAAAATTTAAAGAGTACAAGAACATTCTGCTCTATAACAGGCATAAATCAGTCAAAAATAATTTAGTGTTGGGTAGAAAACTTTTTCAACACGAACCCTGAACTAACCAGATAAAACCAGTTACATGGTTTGCCTCGAGGATATCGTAAACATAAAGGCTATAGAAATACTGTCTCTCAATATACATGTATGTACATGATGTACTTTTTCCTACTTTCTCATCCAAAGATGTTCTGATCCTTCCAAAGACAAATCTAATTATTTGAGCAATATGCTCATTGTTGTCTGCAGTAAATGCTCTCCGAAAAGAAATATCATAAACTAAGTTCTTTGTTAGAGTAAGTATGGCAGTGATTGCTTTTGGAAAGGGTCGACCAAATTTTCTGATTTACACACCCTTTTCCATAGGAATTTAAATTTTGTTTTTGTAAAGCAGTCTGTTGTGACTTCACTAAATATTGTGCCACGAGGAGAAATTCTCATCTTTTTGTTGTAACCAAACCTAAACATGACAAATCCACCCAGTAAGCATGACATACTAAAATAGATGGACAGACACACAATAAGCCTTTAAAAATGGTTCTGTTAATTTTAGGAAAGACATGTATATAATATATGAAATTACACTTTGATCTTACCGAAAAATTGTTGGAAGTTGATTAGGCAAAATCTTTCTATCTAACAAGTATTCGTTTTCATGGCTCAAAAGAAGATTAATTAAAAAAATATAGAAAAAAAAAATATGATGCTGTCATTCAGTAGCCCTCCTTTTCCTACAATTCCCGTTTGTATAAACACATTAAAAAAAAAACGCCTTGCAGCCATATGTACTTGTAATTTGTTGTCTGCAAATCGTTTTAAACTTTGTTAGTGACGTCTTAATGCCAGTTTCAAAGAAGTAAGTTCTTTTTAGCTCATCTGAACTCAGTGTGCTCAAGGGGACCTTTTAGGATCACCTGGTGTCCGTCGTGCGTTGTCAACAGATCGATGTTTCTTGGGTGAACCTTTTCAAAAATTGTTTGCGAGATTTTGATCCGTCAAGAAACATGGCTCTGGTGAATGGGGCTACTTGGACTATACAGAAATGAAGAAATTCTTAACAATTCTTCTTCTCTGAAACGGATGGTTAGATTTTGAAATAATTTCTTAAGGATCTTCTTTGGGTGACCCTTTTCAACAAATTGTTCGCGAATTTTTATTCGTCAAGAAAATATGGATGGCCCTGGTGAATGGGGGCTATTTGCACTATACGGACATGAAGAAATTCTTGAAAATTCTTCTTCTCAGAGGCGGCTGGTCAGATTTTATAATAATTTCACAGAAATGTTCCTTGAATGACCGTTTTGAAAAATTGTTTGCGAAATTTTGATCCGTCAAGAAACATGGCTGTGGTGAATGGGGGTTACTTGCACAATACGGAAATTAAGAAATTCTTAAAAATTCTTCCTTTCTGAAACTGACGGTCAGATTTTGAAATGACTTTTATAGCTTACCTTTTGAAAATTGATTGGCAAAATAATTATCTTTGTTTCCAATGTTTCAATACCCCCCCCCCCTAAAAAAAAAAGGCTATGGTCCTCTAAAAAATTCAGGTGAACGATATTCAGGGCAATATTGGCCCTCTTGTCAGTGAAAAAGGTAGACATTTAGGGAAGAAGTAGTACTTTTCTATTTGTTCTGTGGAAAACACGAAAAAAATAAGTAGAACGTAACATTTATTGCCCGGTTTTGTAACAGTTATAGCACATAGTGCTTTGCCTTATGATTTGAACACAGATTTCCAAAGCTAATATGTTTTCCAGAAACGTTTGGCCACAAAAAAAAAATGTTTCGGATCTGAACATTGTCATAGGTTATTGCATTAGGAAAATGCTTTCAGCAGACATCTTTAGAAAACCAAATAACTGTCTCACTTTATAAAATTTTAAGTTTCCAGGAAAATTTTGCTCTATAACTGGCATAACTCTGTCAAAAATAGCGTTTGTGTTGAGTAGGACCCTTTCCTTGTAAACACACACCCTGAACTAACTACTTAGTCGAATGGATTTGCCTCAATGATATGTTTCGTCAAAAACATGCTATATAAGAGAACTGTCTGTTTTATGCCGTGTGTACATGTATATGTTGCTGTTTAGCCCTTTACAAACTATCTTGTGTTTAACAATCCCAGAGTAAATGACTTTTAAAAACATTGTGGAATTAGGAGAGAAAGATGGCAATCTGCATTTCCCCATTTTTTCACCATGTTTAGATCCTTCCAAAGGAAATCTAATTATTTGAGCAACATGTTGTTTATTGCCTGCAAAAACACCTCGAAAGATAAAAATATCGAAAACTAGTTTTTTTGTTAGAGTTTACCGGTAGTAGGCCCACAGTATTAGTTGTACGGCCAGGTAGCGGGGGACTTTATTAGTTGTACGGTCAGGTAGCAGGGGACTTGGAAACTTCTTCAAGGCTGTGGTTAATCATGTCGCCCCGAGCCGAAGGGAACGAATTTATTATACTGCAAAGTTTTATCCTTTCAAAGCGCTTTAAAGGAAATTTTCCTGTTTTATAATTTCACGAATCGAGTATGCTGAAGCAAATAGAAATATGCCCCAATTCAACGAAAATTTACGTCACTGGAAACTGACGTCACTAAAACGTGCAGTTTGGTGCATAAATGTGCAGTCTGGTAATCGGTCGACGCCGCCATTTTGGATGTTGTGTTGCAGGTGTAGTGATGGTTACGGGGCACTCAGGGAAACTGGCTTTACGTGGTTTTTGCCAGGGAACATGATATATATTCCCGGCATGTTAACCAATCAGATCACGAGAATTTTCTTTGAAGTATAATAAAGAAACTTAGCCTAGTACACGTGAAACCTTAGGTATAAATGAATAAATAAGTGTTGTCGTAATATGACTGAAATAATGTTGAAAACGGCGTTAAACACCACTTAATCCATAACATGCTCATTTTTGAGTCGCCTGTTTGCGTAGCAAACAGGCTGTCATTGTTATCGTCCTGATCTATGGGGTGACGTAAGCATACCTCCGGCCTTGTACTGCTTCCTGTCCCAAGTTCCGGTTTACGAGATAAAACAGTTTTCTAATAATTCGGTGAACAACCCAGTTTTTTCTGTTGTAAATAATTTACAATTGTGCCTTTGTGATAATGAATATGTCTATAAAGACTGAGCTAAGTAATGGGTCAAACCTTTGAAACAATCATTTCGTCCACAAGGGTATACATTAGCCTGATGTCTCTGTAAGGCATCATCTCTAAAAATATCGCATTGCGTATATATTTAAAAATAGCTGCCGCGAACTAAACAAGTCTGCGGACACGCTGAGAAATCTTCAACTACAAGCATCTTTTCTGCTTCTATTTGTGGACAATTCTCAGTGAAAATTGTTTGATAATTACCTATTAGAAGTACACTCTCACTCTTACAATCTTACAATCCTAACTGCAAGCCTTATTTCAATTCAACGCTCAACCTATGATCGGACAGAGAAAGGCGATGCCGAGTTAACATTTTGCTTTTTTCTCAACAGTAGGCTAATTTTTTTAAACCAATTTATAACGACATGGAATGGTTGCATTGCCTTCTTAAACATTTTTACACGTTGCTTCTTCCCAGCTTTTTAATCTAGACTTTAGATACCTTGCACACCCATATTCTAGGTGCACCAGAGATCGTACATGTATAGCGTATGCAATGTACACGCGTTTCTAAGCTGTACGAGGTTATCGCTTTGCAGGTGTTTTCTGGAATGTAGCTTTAAGACAAATATAGATCTTGTAATCACGTGACGTATAAACGTCATTTGCACCACGGAAATCTTTATGAATTTACATATTTATGAATCAATCGATGAACCGGCCTTTACTTTCAGCATGCACTGACCTATGTAGAGAGAGTGCTTTGAAGTTTACTATATTTATTTGGTTTTCGTTCATAAAGACGGCCTAATTTGTTAAAGTCTGCTGTTTTTTTTAATGAGCGATTAACTTAGATCTAGTATTTATTAAAATTTATTAGTACGGGTGTTAGAAAGCAAGGTGCTTTTGTAACTGCCAAAATCTGAATTTATACTACGCAGTTCTAACAACCAGCAATCAGAAATTGACTTTTTACTCCGCTATAATTCAAATATAATAGAACAGATCAGTGTTTACCCGCTCGAACAACAAGTTCTTTATTGGAGTGTTTGTAATCTTGTGAAGGGTTTTTGTAAAGGGTAATGAAGCGAATCGCAAACATTTGATTAACACCAAAGCAATATACATGTAGACAATTTTCGATTGGTGTGGAAGCACTATAATCCCTGGGACGTTATAAAACGCAGACAAATGTTAAAGGCAGATGATCATGCTGTTGGGTTATAGATTTTATTGAGTGTAGCAGCCACATTCATAAAGTCCATTGCTGGTCAAAACCTCAACCTGGACAACAACAAAAACAAATTATTTCCAAAGGACAGGTAGATCACTGAGTCAAATATTTGTTTGTGCTCCAAAGGCTACAGTTCAGTCCAATGATCATGAAATTGCCCGGCTGTTTGTCTCAATAATTTCTTTGACAAAACTGAATATAGGTCACCTGGGGATAAAAGAAAAAGCCTAAAGGTTGTCATTAGGTCAAATCACACGAAACCTTAATAGAGCTGTAGAATTATGTTCAATCTAATACTTATGAAACTTTGTCAGACTGCTATGATTAGATATGGGCGAGTTACAAAAGGACATTTTTTGTCTGAAAATATGTCACTAGATCCTATACCAGAAGATAATCTGGTCTTTATTTGTAAAGGGTTGTTGTCTGTGAGTAAAAAAACGTTGAAATTATTAAAGCTGGTCCTGGTGCCTAAATTTTAATTTCCACCACATTTTTTAAAGGTAAATTTTAATACGAATATTTTGAATTTTAGGATGACAACTCGGAAATATGCTTGCATTTAATACTGTATTGTGGTTTAGTTATTTTGTATCTTGAATGCTTTTAATAGATTTCAACAAAAAAGGGTGAAAACTCTAACCTATTACCCTACAGGCGACTCTCAGGACTATCAGTCCTTTGATTTAAATTGTTATTTTATCGTATCTAGTTCAAAAATGCGTCATCCGTGGGTGATCTTGCATGGCGGAGATGTAAATGTGTTTGACCCACGATCCAGAAGTCCTTAGACTGATCTTCACTCAAGACGCTTTCAAGAATGTTTGAGTGTCCTTGGGCAAGAAAAAGCAGAATTCAGATGTCAGCCGACTGGAACACTGGAACCATCTTCACCAACCAGCCTTAATCACCTTCTTATTCTAAAATTAGAAAGTAATGCAATTCTGACAGGCTGAACCATTTAGTTCAGCCAATCAAAAAATGCACTACTTTCAAATTTCGAAATTTATTGAAAATGTTAATTGGAACAAAGAGTGAATATGACCCGGCATATAATATGGCCCGACTTTTAAAAGTTTTTAATACATTTCGTTCTATCTCTTGACAAAAATAAAACGCAAAAAGCAGTATTTGAGTAAACATTTCATTTTGGTACATTTGTTGGTTTTGACGAGAACATTTTTAGTCAATTGTTTCACTGACATTTTTACAACAAATCAATTTCTTGAAAAAATTAATGACTTTTCTTTTCTTTGATTTTAGAGGTTTGCTTACCCCTACAGTTTCTTCTTGTGTATCATGCTCTGGTTTTAAACTAGAAAGTTTACTTTTGTCACAGAGATAAGGAATTCCAGTGTCGTCGTCAAAGTATTCTGGTTTTACGTTTGGAACCAATCTCTGAATCACACGGTTACCATCTACATTTTCTGTTTCTTTACCTTTCATTTCACCATTACATAATCCAAAAGCAAGTCCATTTTTGTTCGTATGGTCTATCATATCATGTCCCGTTGACCCTGAACAGCTGTAAATAGTTTTCAACAATTGTTCAATTGACTTGTTTCGTGTGAGTGCCTCTGCACCATTGGTAAGTCTGAGATTTTCTACAATGTTTATCAATTGATAGTAAACATCACTAGGTACAGGACGTTCCTTTTGCAACCAGATTCTCTCTTTCAATTTATCGTCGTCAACAATATCGCTAGTCAATGTAGACATAGGTAATCGTGCAGAATCTAATGGCGGAGTAAGTTCGTTTCTGCAACGTATACAGAGTCTCATTTCGCTTTGTACCTTAATATCGTCACCACGTTCAAGAAACAAATTCAAATTTGTTTCAAGACGACCTGGGTCTTGTCCATTATTTTTTTCCGGAGAGTCGTTTATAAAACCTGTCACATCACTTTTCTTAATATCTGTAAACACTTCTTCAATATCGTCATCGGAGTCGACTTGTTCAATCATTTTAGAGTGGTATTCTCTTTTAAAGCCGTCTTTTTTAGTTATGGTAATCTTTGAAGCATGCACGCTTCTTTGTTGACTGACGTCAGATCTTTGTGTCTTTATAAACTTTCCGTGGTCTAAATGAGTATCAGATTCCGTGACACCGTTTTGATTTATAACTGAGTCTGCAGCTTTATCTCTTTCACATTCGGTTTTACGACGCTTTCTTCTAATTTCTTCTGGTTCCACTGTAATAACTCTGGCAGTTTTTGTCAATCCTTGTAAAGATCTAGGTGGAGATTTGACATTCCGTGGTGTTCTGGTTTTCTGTACAATGTTTACTTGTCCATCATTAGGTGTCCTTGAAGTTGTATTTTTCACATTATATGAATCGTCTGTGTTGTTATCTCCAACCTGCTCAGTAATGGTGTCACCAGAATCTATCGCTTTAATAATCCACGCTGTTACTGGATTTGGCGTGACTGTCAGTTTAGAATGTTCGCTTTTTGATCCTCTTGCTTTATCATCGATTCTATTGAACATCGGATGAATATCATTTGTCTTTGTAAAGTCTTGAACAGAGTAACTGGCCTTTGTTACATGTAGTTTTTCGTGTTCCAATTTGTTACAGTTATCAATTGTCTTTAAACTTTTTGTGTCGGCTGAGACATTTCTGTGTATATTGAAATTCTCGGCAGGTTTACGTAGCGCGCCTGCGACGAGTCTTTTCGGCACTGTACACTGTGTTTCTATTGTAGAATAATTGGTATTTAAACTGGGTTTTCTCTGTGGAAAAAAAGAAGGTATGTAAGCCATTTCGGCATTGGGGCTTGTAAAGTCTCGGATATCAGTTCCACTCCTTTCATCATCTCTCTGATTATTCTTGTACAGCTGTTCGTTCTCAGCTATTTGTTTTCCTTTCCCCAGCAGTCCTTCATAGCTTTTGTCCTGAGATTCCAGTTTACCAGCACTTCCCGCTGGTATTATTGTGTTCCTAGCTAGTGTAGCTTCAAAAAGATTTACTTTAGTTGCAGACTTATGTGGAAGTAGCATTTGTCCAACATAAGTAGATTTGTCTGATATTTTCTGTCGATCGTTGTCTCTATCAACGGGTGAAAAATGGGCATCACAGTCAGATGTGATAGAATTGTTTTCCATTTTTTTCTCATCCCATGCGAAAATTCTTGGTTTATAGCAACTACTTACATGTATATCTGTAAAAGTGTTTTGCATTTCAGTATCAATGCTAGACGTTCCTTCCTGTAATGAAAGACAGCTTGTACTACTTGAGTATGGGCGCCATGTGTCAAACCCACGAACGAACATGTTTATGTCCGACAGTGAATCTCCGAGGACTGATTTTGTCCTTCTGGGTATAAATTCTTCCAACCCAACATCAACTATTTTGTTGGAATTCCCTTCATTGCTGAATATATTCAGTCGCCCTTTCAAATCAATGCATCCCTTATCCTCAATAAAGTGCGACTTTGCCCTATCCAAATATGACGGTTTTGTAGTGTCGTGAATATCTGAGATAAATTCGTTCGCTTTACCGCCAACAGATTTGGTATTATTTGGAAGTAGTTCTTCAAATCCAACATCAGTTATCTTTTTGACATCGTTCGGAATCTTCACTTTTTGAGCTTTTACTTTGTGACCATATCCGGAGGTTATATTTGAAACAGACAACTCACCTAGTGCAACTTTTGTCATAACTTCCTCACTGAATTCCTTTGAAATAATACCTTTGTTAGATGTTCTTCTTTCACCAAAAGTTCTGTTGGGGAAAAAGAAGGACATGTCTATGAATTTTACTTTATTACAATGCAATGAACCCTCCCGATATCCCCGTCCCTCATCCCCCGCTCCTGAAAAAAAAAAAAAAAGGATGCAAAAAAAGCCAATAAGAATTAACTTTCAAAAGAGTGTATTTCACACTTCCTTCTCCAAATAAATACAAAGTCTTACAAAAGATCAAATTTATAACCTCCAAATGAATTCGTTCTCTCGTATTTTTGTACATATGATTTTATTCGACTATTTTTTTTCTCCAAGACGTAAAACACAGACAGATGTCATTAGCTAGCTTTGTTTTGCGATGATACATTCTAAGGTAAAGTTGTTTATAACGATCGAAATAGTAAATTACAGATTCTGACATGACACGCGACTTTGGCTCTATAAACACAGTGCAAGGAAAACGTGGTAAAATCTGCGACAATCTATGTAGAGTGACGTCATTCAATGTGTGAGTTATTCAATGGAACATAATCTTCATCCGCGTTTTTACGCTAAGTTTGAACTTGTTTTCCTTTCATTAAGAATTTGCCATGTTAGAATCGGAATAATCTTCTTTCTATCGTGGTTTATCGTTCAATAAACCACGTTGTGAGTTATAAGGCGCAATGAATAAACCACTCGGGCTATCGCCCTCGTGGATTATTTATTGCGCCTCATAACTCACAACTGTGGTTTATTGAACCGATATACCACGATAAGAGGAATACCATTTCTTAATTTTTTAACCCGCCTACAAATAATGTTGCCGTTTTATCACCCAGTGGAAGCCTTTTAAAAACATTTTCGAAACGGAAGAAAATGCTTACAGTCAGCATTTCTTCTCTTTCCAACACCGACTATTTTCTACTCTGTCACAGAACTTCTGTAGGATTATTTTACTGATGAAAAAAAAAAATAGTCCGAAGATGCTTTGGCATTGGAGAAGCTTGAAACTTGTTGTTTGAGAAAAGGTTGATTTCTAATATATATATATATTACTACGTGATTTATTGTTATTGTTGCCCTGATGAGCGAAAGCGAAACCGGTTGGCAATAAATGTTACTGATATATACTCCCATGTGATGTTATTTTTCTTTTTTATGTAATATCCTTGAGCCGGAACCAGTTGATTTTTCCATATATATATATATTTATATATATATAAAACCCCGCTGCTACGCTTGGGACCTGAAACCTCATTGTCTGTTTCGAACACAACGATATTAATCAGGTACAAATGTACATTAGTTAATTAGGCCATTCAGTGCCTGCACCATTACCGCGGTGTCCTAAATGGTTCAATGGATAAGGTGCTGCAATGTTAGAAGTTCTGGGTTCGATGCCGAGCTGTGATACAGGTTCCTTGGGTTCATCCTTCAGAAAAGCACCGACTGTTAAATTTGGTGATGTAAAAACTTAAACTCGTATCTAACCTGTCTACTGATTCCTGCCCACACCTCTCTCTCTCTCTCTCTCTCTCTTAAGATAACTATTCGTCGGTATACTTCAAAAACGTCGTAACTACAGCTTGCTTCAAGCTTTAGTTAGGAGGTGTTTGAAGTAAACCGACGAATTATATTTATAACCTACCTATCATCAGCATCTTTAACAAGGTACGAATCACTCCGCAGGTCATTCCAAGGACTTGCTGTCTCACCGTAAGTATCTTGAGTCTTACACTGTGTAAGGTCTGTGCCTATAATTGATGAAAGTCATTCAATAGTGACAATGCCGTTTTATTTAACCCTTTACCATACAATCTCTGGTTTGTAGGACTCAGAGATAGAAGTCTTTTGAAAACATTGTAAGAAAAGGAGAGGTAGCCATCATTTTCTCCTTTTCCTACAATGTTTTAGAACTACCCTTCAAAAAACAAATTTCTAATTTTCAGTCACTTTTATTTTGTCGTCTGCAAACGCCTTGAATTTAGATGAGGCTAAAATTTTGTCGTTTGGTAAAGAGTTACGCAGATAGAGTTTGGACATAGGAATAAATCTTAACCTTTAGAATCACAGACATTTTTACGAACAGCCTAGATCAAGATCAGACAGAGAACGTGTAGCTTGATCAGCAATATTTGGTTTTAATTATAGGCTTGAAAGAATTATTTTTATATTCCAGAATAAATGTTAATGAAAGAATTTCCAATCAGTCCATGGATTTTGTCCGTAATCGTAAACAAATGGGTCACATTTTGACAACAGGGAGTTTTGACCGTAGTCGTGAACAAATGGGTCGCGTTTTGACAAGAGGGAGTTTTGTCCGTAATCGTGAACATTTTGACAACAGGGAACTTTGTCCGTAGTCGTAAAACAAATTGATCGCATTGTGACTACAGGAAGTTTTGTCCGTAGTCGTAAAACAAATTGATCGCGTTTTGACAACAGGAAGTTTTGTCCGTAGTCGTAAAACAAATTGATCGCGTTTTGACTACAGGAAGTTTTGTCCGTAGTCGTAAAACAAATGGGTCGCGTTTTGACTACAGGAAGTTTTGTCCGTAGTCTTGAACAAGTGGGTCATATTTTGACAACAGCGGGCCTTGACCGTAATCGTGAACAAGTGGGTCACATTTTGACAACAGAGGACTTGTCCGTAAACGTGAACAAGTGGGTCACGTTTTGACATCAGGGGGCCTTGTCCGTAATTGTGAACAAGTGGGTCACGTTTTGACAACAGGGAGTCTAAATTGTCCGTAATCGTGAACAAGTGGGTCACCTTTCGACAACAGGGAGCTTTGACCGTAATAGTAAACAAATGGGTCACGTTTTGACAACAAGGAGCTTTGTCCGTAATCGTGAACTAGCGGGTCACCTTTCGACAACAGGGAGCTTTGACCGTAATCGTGAACAAATGGGTCACGTTTTGACAACAGATAGCTTTGTCGGTAATCGTGAACTAATGGGTCACATTTTGACAACAGGGAGTTTTGTCCGTAATCGTAAACAAATGGGTCATGTTTTGACAACAGGGGAGCTTTGTCGGCGATAGTAAACAAATAGGTCACATTTTGACAACAGGGGAGCTTTGTCCGTAATCGTAAACAAATGGGTCACATTTTGACAACAGGGAGTTTAATGCGTCTCCTTTCTGCATTTTACCAAGCAAGCCATCACATTATTATGGAACCATAAAATCCGAATTGTCCAACAGTTGGCTAAATCCAGGGGTGGAATGTTTCCTCGACCCAAAAGCTACGGTTTCGATCCAGGTTAGTCTGCGCAGGCTGACATTGGTCACATTTGACAGACACGGAAGTCGGTAGAATTTGTACATGTAATGCAGTCAGACAAAAAGCAAGACCAACCTCCAACATCATTAATCGCCTTTGTTTGCCTTCCATCAACTTCTGAAGTCATCCATGGTAATACGGACTGAGGCCGTTCATTAAAGAAGGCTCTGTCAAAAGAATAACACCACATTTTTAAATAGACAACAGTGGCATACCTATTGGACTATGCATTATACTTAGTTTGACGGATGATATTGTTACAGCTCCAAGTTTAAATAGCTTTAAATCCAGATTAAATAGACTATGGAAGCCGATGAATAAGTTCAATGCAGACTGTTATAACTGAAGATTGATATGTATATACACAGTAATTTTTAATGTCAATAACATTGTTCTTTTTTACGTATATGATATTATAAAAATAACTAGTGTAAGTGAAATGAAGTGTCAATCACAAGTTAGGGATACTCTATTTCAGTATTATCAAGTAATGGTGAATATAGTGTGATTGCAGTCCGGAACCAACCATAGAACAGGGAAAACGATATACAAATGGGCCTGTAGAAGCTAATTAGCTTATGTACTATGTACATGTGGCCTCGATTACTTTATGAACTTTATGAACTTTAACATAAAACGAAGACCGATGTCTTAACGACCCTGCAGAAAATGGCTTTCTCTGCTTTCCTTTTTACTTCTCTGAACAAGACTGTGTTTTCTGTCCTTCTAAAGATAAAATTTGTGTCATTCTAAAGGAAACTTCTATCTGTCGTCGGCTTTAACTTTGACAGTCCAAGCTATTAATGACTAGTGAAGCGAAAAATAAATGTGCCAATCTTGCATCGGAACCTTAATTTATTGGCACAGTTACATAATAAACAAAACTACGATTGATCGTCAAACTGATTAAAATTTGGCAAAATTTTCTTTTTTACCTGTATCAAACCAATGAATATATTTCTTATGGCGATGTTTACATTCCCATCTGCCACAGACATATACTGAGTGCATTTAAAAACGCACAGCTTGGGTTTAAAAAATCTCGCACGAAAATGAATCTAAGACAACGAAATCTCACTATGGCGAATGGTCATATTTCGTGGCACAGGGCCGAAAATTTTATTGAAATTGAATTTTTTACCTCAAATCAAATGCCTGAATTCTTTTTATCAAAACTTGAAATTCACAAAGTTGATATTGAATGTGACCACCTTGAACACCATAAGACGGTTTAAGTAATTGTGGTACTCATCTTATGTCACTAAATCAAGATTCAAGAATGGAAAAATATTCCACAGAAGTGTTTAGCGCTAAAAATATCAATATTCAATTAATGTTCGCGGTGGTCACACTATAAACTTTGTGAATTTCAACTTTTGGCCACACAAATTCAGGCTTTTGTTTTGGGATGAGTTATGACTTTTATAAAGTTCTGGGCACTGAGATATTTATTATATGTTACCATTTGACATGGTGAGTTTTCGTTGTCATATATTATTTTTTGTCCGATAAAACCAAGGTGTGCGTTTTTAAATGTACTGTATATACATAAGGAAGAATATCCAATGAATAAAGAGATAAATAAAAAAAGGAAAAAAAAAAATCAAAATAAATAAGTTAACTTAGGTTTTGAGCACTTACCCAATGATCAATTCATCTAAGCCCGACATTTCTTACACAAATAATTATGTGTAATAGATCTAATTTGTAATTTTGTCTGTCTTATTTCGCCAGAAACTTGCGTCTGGTATGTACAGTTGCTGTCCAACTGTATAACGTTACGATAACAACGACGTTGGTCGAGGGCGTGTTGTGACGTCATACATGTACGTGGAATCGTTCATTTAACCTTTTACAAAACAATCCTGACTGTTAATAAGCCGAAGAGAGAAAGCTTTGTGCGAAAGAGAGAAAATGCTGGTTACCAGTATTTTCTTTCTTTCCCACAATACATTCTACCATTTCCAACTCAAACATTTTGGCCACATTTATTCTATCTGTAGAACTAGATTCTTTGGATTTGGACAAGTCTATAACTTTGTCCTTTAGTAAAAAGTAAACCATATCGACTCACGTTTCGTCGCGTCCTCGGGCTCTATTTCACCAACTATTCTAAAATTCGATTTTTAATCTTAATACGGAGTAAGAGTAGATCTGAGTGGTCGTGACGCACTCCTATATAAAATTCGATGATCACTCCCAAAATAAGTTTAACGGGATAAGGCACCATAATGGGATTCGTGAAACATCGCCTTTCATCGCCGGAGAAACGAACGGATTCGGCTGAGATTCGGGTGATCCACAATCGATCGACCGCGAGACATATTACAGAAAAAGAAGGTACAGTAAAAGCACTGGGCACCTAAACATTGCGAGTTTTCTATGAATTTCTTTGTTCAAACGGTGTTTCTATCCTTTACTGAACAATAAGAAGGGTCAGTATTCACCAACCATTCTTGAGAACATTCTTTATCATATTCTTCAGAATTTCTTCATTGTGGTAGTAACAGAACTTCTGATTGGCTAAACCAAATGGTTTAGCCAATCAGAAGTTCTGTTACTTTCACAGTTAGAAAATCTTGAAGAACAAGGAAAGAATATTTTTGATTGATAATGGTTGGTGAATGTTTTCTGGATCGTAAGGGAGGATTTTGATAACACTATTGGAAAAGGAGAATACGCTAGTGACCATGATTTTATCCTTTACATGACAAACTGCATCATATGACCTATATTTTATTTCTTGACGTATGATGTGAAAATGGGTATATCTAACACTTCCCAAACCGTTTCAGCTACATGTATATCACCATGATAGATCTATACCCAGTTTCCAGACTTCTTGTTTTTTCCAAAGATAAGAATTGGGCTCTGCTGTGTCTAGCATAATGACACTCCGATGTTTTTCACAAGAGGTATCAACCTACACATCCAGAGAGGACACAAAGTGAAGGTTATTTGTACAATTCTATAACCCAGTCTTCTCCATCTTTACATTTATTTGGCATAATAAAAATTTGATCACAACAAGCAATATACAGAATCATCTCATACTAAATTGAATATCCTTTAGTCAACTGCTTAAAATGTAAAAATAGATAGCTCTCACATGGTTAAAGTTTGGAAAATATTTTACTCATCGTTACATCTTCTTACATGTTGTGGTAAGTGTCAGTATATGTGAAGAGCATTACTTCATAAGTCAAAACAGCCAATATAAAGGTTAATTTCTTTTCGTTCAGCCTTACTTTCAGCTGTTAATGCTGTTATTTCACAAGAATGGAACTCAATGAAACAAAATCTTAACCTAATGTGATGTTATCAACAAAACACATATATGTACAAAATATATGATATATAATTACTCTTTACTAAACACTGAAATTTAAGACTAGTCCACTTTAAAAGCATATGCATGGGACAAATAAAATATAGCACAAATAAAGATATTTGTCTTTGAAAGACTAGAAAATATATTTTCTCCTTTTCCACAATAATTTTTAAAGGCATTCTTCTAAAGGATTAAATATATTTTTCTTTGTTCCCTTAACCAAATGATCCTGTATTTTTCAGACCCTGGGGAAAAAGCCTTTGAAAACTATTAACCTTTTACCACACAAACCCTACTTTTGACGACCCTGAGAAAGAAGCCTTTTGAAAACATTGTGGGAAAAGGAGAAAATGCTGGTAACCAGCATTTTCTCCTTTTCCCACAATGTTTTCTACCCTTCACAAAACAAACTTCAAATTTCCATTCACTTTTACTTTGTCGTGTACAAATGCTTTCAATTTGGATCAGTCTAAAATTTTGTCGTTTGGTAAAGAGTTAAGTAAAAGAGATAAAGTTTGACAACAGGGATTTTCTTTTCAGAACATTTTCTATCTTCTCAAGGTTAAATCCACCATTTTGAGCCACAATCAATTTGTGAAATATAACTGCTTCCAATATACAGATATTTGAAACTTGATTGCATGGTAAAGAGTTAAAACTCTTTACCAAAAGACAAAATTTCAGGCTTGTCCAAATCGATAGCATTTGCAGACGACAAAATAAAAGTGACTGAAAATTTGAAATTTGTTTTGTGAAGAGTAGAAAAAATTGCGGGAAAAGGAGTAAATGCTGGTTACCAGCATTTTTTCCTGTTCCAACAATGTTTTCAAAAGGCTTCTTTCTCAGGGTCGTCAAAAGTAGGGATTGTGTGGTACTGGGTTAAGCTATTGATGCCCGTATTTCTAACTAGTGATCTTCACAAGTATAAAAAGAATTCTCTAACAAAATACTGATACATGTACAACTGTGGTGGCATTTTAATATTGGGCTCTAGATGCTACGTGCTGGCATAGGGGGCTTAACCCTTTACCTCACAATGATGACTTTTAACGACCCAGGGAAAGAGGCCTCTTCAAAACCTTTTGAGAAAAGGAGAAAATGTTGGTAACCAGCATTTTCACCTTTTCCCAAGATGTTTTCTACTCCATCAAAAAAATGATTGTACTGTTTAAGGCATATTGAAATTGTCGTCTGCTAATGCTTTCAATTTGGACAAGGCTTAAATTTTGTCGTCTGGTAGAGGGTTAATGCATCTCTGTAATCGATAATACCAACAAGTCATCACATAATATGGGGTCCAAAATATCCATTTAGTGTAATAAATGACAGTATGATGGAGGAGCAGTCCTTGAACATGCATTTTTTTTTTATTTAATAGCAAAAACTTTCGAAGAATTTCAGCATGCATGGATTGCACAGGCTGACATGTGTTGATAGTTTTTTTTCCCTGGTGGGATAATACATGTCAAGCAGCTAAAACCGAAAAATACCGTTTACTACGTAAATTAAGAAATAATCTTCTTTCTATCGTGGTATATCGTTCAATAAACCACAGTTGTGAGTTATGCGGCGCAATAAATAATCCACAAGGGCGATCTAGCGTATAACTCACAACGTGGTTTATTGAACGATATACCACGATAGAAAGAAGATTATTTCGATTCTAACATGGCACGCGACTTTGGCTCTATAAACACAGTGCAAGGAAAACGTGGTAAAATCTGCAACAATCCATGTAGTGTGACGTCATCCTACATTGAGTGACATCATTCAATGAGTGAGTTATTCAATGGAACATAATCTTCATCCGCGTTTTTACTCTAAGTTTGAACTTGTTTTCATTTCACTAAGAATTGGCCATGTTAGAATCGAAATAATCTTCTTTCTATCGTGGTATATCGTTCAATAAACCACGTTGTGAGTTATGAGGCGCAATGAATAAACCACTCGGGCTATCGCCCTCGTGGATTATTTATTGTGCCTCATAACTCACAACTGTGGTTTATTGAACGATATACCACGATAGAAAGAAAATTATTTCTTAAATGACCAACGAAGAAACGGATTATGCAATTTATATAAAAAAAAAGCAAAGGTGCTTTTTAAGCAGTTTTGTAGGTCAGAAAAAGCGGAGTTCAATAGATGTAGGCGCGAGAATTTAATGAGTAAAAGAAACAACCCTGTTAAATTTTGAAAATTATTGAAACAAAGTAATAAATCAAATTCAGCACAGAATCATAGTATATCAGATATAAATTTTGAAAAATGTTTTTTGCACTTTAAACAGTTATTACACAAAAACGACATACGAGGATTGGATGAAATTCAATTAGAAGAACAACCTGACAGTGAGGAATATAACGAAATCTTAAATTGCCCTATTACAGTGGATGAAATTTCTCAAAGTATAAACTTGTTAAAAAATGGTAAAGCATGTGGTCAAGACGGCATATCAGCTGAATTTTACAAGTGCACAAAAGAGTTGATTGGTCCATATTTGCTTTTACTTTTTAACAATATACTTGATTCTGGGGTTATGCCTAAGACTTGGTGCGAAAGTGTAATTATGCTTATTTACAAATCAGGGGCAAAACATGATCGAAACAATTACAGAGGATCTCTTAACCCTTTACCTGATATGCCAATTTGAGGCTCTTCAGTTTCAGCAGCAAATAAAGATATGATGTCAAAAATACGGACAAATGAGGATACAAGTATCTGATTGAGTGGAAAACATTGTTGGAAAAGGAGAAATTGCTCGTTACGAGCAATTTCTCCTTTTCTCACATTGTTTTCCAAAACTGTCTCTTGTTGATACGTCAAAATGAGTATCTATGGAGTAAAGGGTTAATGTTCTATATAAGATCTTTTCTATGATTATTAATAAACGACTCCATTCAATGGTTGATACCTTTTCAGAGTTAATTGATGAAAATCAGGCAGGCTTTCGTAGTGCGTATTCTTTTATTGACAATATATTTGTTTTACAAAGTACCGTGCAAAGGTATATTGGTAAACCTAGGGGACGTTTCTATGTGTTATAGGTTGACAATCATAAAGCATTTGATTCCATAGATCATGAAATTTTATTTAAAGGTGGATACTTAGAATTTTCACATCACACCAAATCAAAAAAATATACATATCACTGAAATCTATATGAAAAACCAATACAAATCATCAATAATTAAGAATCATGAAATTAGCAAAAAAATTTTTTTGATGGTATTCCCTTAAAAGGCTACGTAGCCTCTTAAGCTATTTTTAGATTTGGCGCCAAAAATAAAAAAGATGCATTGTGGGAATGTTAAGTGACCGGCACACGACTAGTGACACTTAAATTCCATAACATAAAAAACATGCTCTTATTTTTCATGATATCTTCTTCGGACGTTATGTTTGAAGCTTCGTCTGTTTATTTCCAGTATGTAAATGAGCAAGTTGTTCATGTAAAAATAGAATGTGTTTCCCGTCGATGTTGACCTTGGCCGTAGTAAATCTCTAATTTCTGGTGTTGTAGGATGGTTTTCGACTACTGGGGTTTAATGAATGACGATTATAAGGCTTTGGGAGTATAAGGATGATATTTTTGTATTTTCGTAAAATTTTCGTCCCAAATTCTGAAGGGCCACCTTTAAGGTTCTTTCTAAACGAGGTATAGGAGGTAAAGTACTAATTCAAATCTCAAAGCTTGTCTTCGAGTTGGAAATAAAATTACTGAAGCCTTTACTTGTAACATTGGTACGAGGCAAGGGGACATAACAAGTCCCATAATCTTTAATCTTTTCATACAGGAGTTATCTAGCTTTTTAACTGAAAATTGTCCTGGTGTGTTTATATCTAACGAAATTCCTCCTATACAGTGTATTCTCTATGCAGATGATATAGCACATTGTGCAGATACCGTTCGAAATCTGCAAATACATATTAGTAAACTCTCTGAATTTTGTAATGAATTTAAACTCTCAGTTAACATGAGTAAAACAGAAATTATTGTGTTTAGAAATGGTGGTTCACTAAGAACAAATGAAAAATGGTATTCTAATGGAAAGCAAGTCAAAATCACGAATATGTATAAATACATGGGACTTCTATTTACTCCTAAATTAGCATGGACGGCTGCTAAATATAAGTTGGTTGCACAAGCAAGAAAAGCAATCTACTCTATCAAGTCTTATCAGCATGCATTTGGGTTCTTCCCCTTTAATGAATATTTTAAGGTAAGACCTGTGTAATGCACTTCCGGTGAACATTTGGCAAAAAATCTAATTGGTTGTTAAATAAGGATAGATAAGGATATATGCAGAAATAATATTTTTGCACATTTCTAACGGATCAGAAATTCCGTTTATGTCTATCTTGAAACTATTTTTTGATACTTTTGTTTGTTTTCTAAAAAGGGAGGTAATTATTATCTCTTTTTCAATTGAGAATATAGCGGTTTTAGATTTATAAATGATAATTCACAGAAGGAAAAAATGGAAAAAATGAAAAGGTGAAAGTAATTCAATAATACTCATTTTTAATTGTAGCTAATTTTGCATGATGATATTTTAGTGGAAATAGCTATTTTCCATTACACAGGTCTTACCTTAAGATTTTTGATGCCGTTATCGTACCTATACTAACATTTGGAGCAGAGATCTGGGGAACAGAGAGTATACAAGTATTACAGAAAATATTTATTTACAGTATTGTCGCGAATTTCTAGGTGTTAATCAATCAACAAATTCCTCTGCAGTTTTATCTGAATGTGGGAGATTACCTTTATGCGTTATTTATAAATTTAAAGTTATTACCTATTTACGACAGCACTAAACTGTATTTTTGCCTAACTAGACAGCATTTGCAGACGAAAATTTAACCCATTACCACACAATCCCTACTTTTGACGCCCTTGAAAAAGAGGCCTTTTGAAAACACTGTAGGAAAAGGGGAAAATGCTGGTAACCAGCATTTTCTCCTTTTCCCACAGTGTTTTCTACCCTTCTCAGAACAAATTTCAATTTTTCAGTCACCTTTATTTTGTCGTCTGCAAATGCTTTCAATTTGAACCAGTCTAAAAGTTTGTCGTTTGGTAAAGAGTTAAGTTTGACTGAAATGATGGGTTTCAGTCTGAAAAGTATAGAAAAAAATGGTGACACAATGCTGGTCACCAGCATTTCTCCTTTTTCCACGATGTTTTGAAAACGTTTCTTAAGTGCATAAAAATACACACCCACACACCCACACTCACACAAAAACTTAATACACAGGACTATTCCAATACTTTAATCATGCATCAAATACAAGTTATTCGAAGTCATTGTTGATTTAACATTTTCTGGTCAAAATTGTTTTGTTGCAGCTTCCTTTCGAGCCAAGTCCGACGCACTGATAACAGAAAATTCGGATCCTTTACCATAATCACAGATTTCTATTTCTAAACAAAATCTTCACTCGAGTTCTTTTTCATCTGATGAGATTTACATCTGTGTTTCACCCATTACCACACAATCCCTACTTTTGACGACCCTAAGACAGAAGCCTTTAGAAAACATTGTGGGAAAAGGAGAAAATGCTGGTAACCAGCATTTTCTCCTTTTCCTACAATGTTTTCTACCCTTCACAAGACAAATTTTAAATTTTCAGTCACTTTCATTTTGTCGTCTGCAAATACTTTCGATTTGGACAAGCATAAAATATTGTCGTTTGCTAATGAGTTAAACCATAGGGGGCTGAAACGACTACGCGTGTTTCTGAGGAAAGTGTAAAGAAAATGCACCCTGATCTTGATTATATCTTCGTGACTGCTAGATTTGTCCTGCTAAACGACATTTGAACTTACAAGTACAAGCAGGTTCTATTTTTACCAGTGGCTGCTATTTGGTGTTTGATCAGCATATCTATAGTGAGCACACACGACCTCCTGCAAACAATCGTTCTCGTGTTGTGAAACATTTGTGGCCAAAGAATAAATCACTGGGATAGAGCAACTTGTTTTTTTATGCAATGTTTTCGTGATATAGTTATGTATTAAATTTTCATAGAGTTTATCCAATAATTTACAAGGATGTTTTCACCGTCGCCTGTTGTAAATTTGCTTCTATAGGATACGAGCAAATCGCAGAAGAAATACGTGGAAGGAAATAACACTCGTGCCCGGTCCTACAGTTTTGAGTGCAGCTTGCACTAGAACCCGAGACTAACCGTGTTCGATAGTACATGTTCTGATCCATATAGGGAATGTTGGATCTTGTATTAGGCGGGTACCACGAAGTATTGTAATTTGCACTTGGTCCGGTTTTGTAACAGGGCACCAATGATCTCCCAGTTGCGAAAGATCCTGTTTTTCCTACACGATTAAACTCATTTAGCATTGCTTTGAGTTCGTCCAGTGATTTTGTTAACATTTGTATATAATTTCTGGCCAGTGTCAAAGTTGCAATCTTCGACAGTTTTCTCACAGAAGGCCCGTTAGCATAAGGTATTACTTCTCTCAAACCGTCCATCGCCATATTGAGGTCATGCATTCGCTTTCTCTCTCGGAAGTTGATTTTGCTTCTGGTGTCTTGCACACCCGAAATAAGCTTTTTGCTTGCTGCTCCGGTGGCCACAGGTTCAGTTCCTTTAGTCGTTGCATTTCTGGAAGAAATCTCCAAAGAAATCCCAAAACAGGAAGTGCCAGTACATGATTCACCACTTTCCGATTCATCCGTAACAGATGTCTTTGAATATCCTAATATATTTTCTTCAAACTCCAACGCCAAAGCGGCTTTATTTCCTTTAACATCTAGACCACTGATTTCAAACTGCGACTGAAGGTGTTTCGCGTTACACTTTTCATTTGATTTATACAGTTCGAAAGAGCTCGCCATGAGTTCTTTTTTCTAATCAGAAGTTGTTTGGAAGTTCGAATTTCTTAACACAGAATGAAAAAGAGAATTTCCAAGTCTCCTACCGAAGCTCAAATAGCCCGTTAAATGAATCCGTTGATTACAAATGCACGAGTTTCGATTAAGACCCTTATACCACTACAAAACCTTGACGTGTCGGCTTTTGAAAAAGAAAATGGAGACTTCGTGCACAAGACTTGCAACTGGTGCATTGCAGACTATGTTACCTTTTTGACTGCTCTAATCTCGAGATCTTTATCAGTTTAAAATTTCTTTGCTTTTCTAAAAAAATGTATTAATATTTAGTTTTCTCAACTTCGTAAAAGCAAAATGTCCAAGATATGCATATGAAGTACCGTGTTGAGCACGCAGTCCATCTTTAATCGCACTGTCCACAATATGTCATGCATTAAAGCAGGGCGTTTTTGTTTTCACCGCAAGGTGTTGGGACTTTTATGTCAATCACAAAAGGTTCACATTGGCCGAGTCAAAAGTTACCAATTAGGCTCACGACATGGCGAACGTTGTCGCTCTTATACTCGCCTAATTAGTCCGTTAAGTTTAAATATGTTTACAGATGCGAACGACTTGGGACAATCTGACCTTCTGTGAAACTGTCATAGAGTGTTTAACCAATTACCACACAATCCCTGTTTTTTACGACCCCAAGATGGAATCCTTTTGAAAATATTGTGGGAAAAGGAGAAAATGCTGGTAACCGGCATTTTCTCCATTTCCCACAATGTTTTCTACCCTTCACAAAACATATTTCAAATTTTCAGTCACTTTTATTTTATCGTCTGCAAATGCTTTCGATTTGGACACGCTAAAACATTGTCATTTGGTAACGAGTTAAAGCGATAGTTAAAGTCTTATTATTTTTTCCTTCATGTACAAAAAAATTGTGATACGTTGAGCTTGTAAAACAGAATAGAACATTATAACATAAACTATAAAAATTTGAGTCGAGTCATCCACCTATACGTTCATGAAATTTCTTGACCTCAATCAGTCTTTACTCTTGCCCACATATACCACTATAAACCTTTTGAAACTGTCCTGATGCAGAAAGGTACACGAGACAAATTCTTTCCAAAGCGAGATATATAAATGACGCATGTATATAGGATCTGACATGAGTTGGTTTTTGAAATAAAAATTTATTAAACGAGTCTACAAAAACGTTACTAAGCGAGCCTTTGGCGAGCTTAATAACATTTTTTGAGGTCGAGTTTAGTAAAATTTTACCTCAAAAACCAACGAGTGTCATATTCTTTTTATAACATTACCGATTAACAAGAATTATATAGTCCAAAATGTGTTAAACCAGAGGCATACATATACCATGTGTAGTGAAATTTACATGAAGCCTGAGCACTTACTTTGACAGGTACATTACGAACGAGAAAAGTTCCGAAGAAACTTGCATAATATTGATTGCTTCGTGTGGCAAGCGCTGAAACTTCATGCGAACTTGTGACTAACGGAGAACTTAACATTTACTAGGAATTTTCCTTTTTGTATATCATTTCCTGTACTAAAGATTGTTGTTTATTGATAATATGTCTTGCAACACTCGAAAAGAGGCCTTCGGACATTTGCGTTTAGTGTCGTCGCGGATCAGCGTCCGCTGTCTGGCCCTTCACGACTATATTAGATTGTGTTCTTCAGCATACTTGCGCAAACCAGAAAAATACATAAAAACAGAAAGTGTCGTTTTGGATCAGACTGCGTGGACAGCACAACTGTCCAAATGCCCCTTTTCACGTGTTGCAGACCAAGTGTGTATTTTACACCGATTTTTTCAAAGTCCCCGACTGCATTTTCTTTTTCAAGAGGTGGCCCTAACAAATTGAGACTTGTGAAAGCGTCAACTTAGACTTTAAGCTGAATTAATTGGCTCGTCGAAGATTTTCCTTTCGTGGCATAAATCATGACAAATTTGACACAGTATCAGACAAAAACATAGTGGAAAATGTACCAATACTTTTACCCGATAGTTTCTCCCATTCTTAAAAAAACATTATATTTTTGTTAGCAAATAGATAAAACGTATATCAAGGGTTTATTCATGCCATTCATTTGCAATTGTACTGTATTCTTAAAATCTATTGCACAGAGTGAAGAGTTTTACACCATTTGTCACTAGGCGGGGTCACTTTTACAGCTTGATGCTTTGGATTCTCTTTGAATGGCAAAAGTCAGTCCATTAAGGACGTTTTACTAATCGAGCGCACCTTGGCGGTACTTGTCTGTTTATTGATCGGTTAATTATGATTGACAATTTGACATGCAGAAACAAGTGGGGTACATGTGACTATTTCGATGGATCTTTTAAAACCCTTTACCAGACAATGCGATGTTTAACCATCCACTGGACAAGACAGGCTTTTAAGAATTGTGGGAACGTTAGAAAATACCAGGATTTTCTTCCTGTTATACAATGTTTTCAATCCTTTTGAAGCTAAATCCAGCTGTGTGAGCAGCTTTTAGTTTGTCGTCTGTAAATGAATTGCGTTGTATCTTAACAATCATGAAATGTATAGTTTGGTATTAGGTTAAAGAATTTAGACACCCTGCTTGCCCTCTGTTTTCAAACAGCATTCTCATATTAAAGTGGGAAATTTAGGCAAGTAACATTTTAGCCTTTTGACATATTGTTTTCACATGCAGTCATGTTTGAGGCCAAAACTCACATTGGTAATAAAAGATCCACGATTTTTGAAAAGGCAGATGTATGCATGTGCAAAAACTACATGTACCGACCAGTGGCAGTCTGCAAACTCTGTGCAGGCTGACATGATTTGAAACTTGTTCCATCCTGTCAATTTTCTGCTGGCCTAAGGACCATTGTACCCAAGGATTTATCAGGTTGTTACACATGATACGGGAAAACTCCCTTTCGCAAAGCATTGCTAAAATGTATTAACTCTTTCCCACAAAATCCAGAAATTTGCCGAACCTGGAGTAGAGGCCTTTTGAAAACATGTTGGAAAAGGAGAAAATGCTGGTAACCAGCATTTTCTCCTTTTCCAATAATGTTTGCTACCCTGTCACAGATCAGTTTCATTATTTAAGTCACATTCAATTTGTCGTCTGCGGACAAGTCTATTTTTTTTTTCGTTTGGTTAAGAGTTAAAAGGACTCTTTCAAACTGATCTACCCTGAATTTATTTTAGGATGCGAAAGAGTAGGATGAACTCTCCCCTTCCCCTTGCCCTTCCATATAAATAAATAAATAAATAAATAAATAAATAAATAAATAAGTATGGTCCTAGAGATGCAGATCAGCGCAGGTTTTTATTTTTTTGTCAACGCAAACACAAATTGAAAAATCTGTTTTCGTCATTTTAAGAGCCGATCGATGGCAAAGTCAGACGTATCCATACTGTAATAATTTCCAACGCATACATGAGAAACAATGATTTGCTAGTCAATTTTCCAAGGGGTGATGCGTTGTGAGTCACGTAATGCTTCAAACCTGGCTTCCGAGGATCTTATAAGTCTCTGTTAAAGTAATTCCCGATCGTATGAATATTCATAAGAAGAGACGACTTGCTAGTCAATTTTCCTAAGGGTAATGCATGAATATTAAGGTAATGCTTCACACCTTGCTTCCCAAGGTGTTAGAACATTTGATAATTAATTGTTTTGGTTCAAGCTCCTTCTCACAACATTTTCATGATCTTCAGTATGTGCACCTATATATACATTCCTTATGTTTTTTGAACAGGCAATATCCGCAACCCGTATATCCAACCCACTGTAGATCTACTTCTCGACATTAACATAGCCGAATAAACCATCATTTGGAAGTGGAGAATTTGTCATGACGTAGTGCTTAACTTATATCGTTCCCATAAAAAAAAAATTCAGCCGATCGGGGATTCGAACCTGCGACACTGTGAACCTTCTGTACGTGTTGATTATTTAGCCTAACAAACGTGTTTAACGACCCAGGGGAAATAGGCTCTTTCTTGAAAACGTTGTTGGTATAGGGGAAAATACCGTTGACCTTTCTTTTTTTAAACTCTATTTTCTAACCTTATAAAGAAAACCTCAATCATTTGAGATGCGTTTGATTGCTTCACCTCGGATGACTTTTCAATGGCTATGGCCATTTTTGAAGAATCACTAGGAATAAATAGATAGATTTACTGGCAACCGTAATGTTACTTTGAATATTGTTTAAATAGCTTTAAACACAATAAAAGCATTCCAACTTTCAGAGCTTTATTCAGATAATAGTTCTCAGAAAATATTTATGGTAAAACGTAAAGTACATGTACATGCACATTTTTATCAGATTTTGTGTTCATCAAAATAAGTTGAATAACTCTCTAGCAAATAACAATTTCTTGTCTTAACCCATTACCACACAATCCCTACATTTGACGCCACTGAGAAAAATGCCGTTAGAAAACATTTGTGGGAAAACGAGAAAATGCTGGTAACCAGCATTTTCTCCTTTTCCCACAATATTTTCTACCCTTCACCAAACAAAATTCAAATTTTCAGTCACTCTTATTTTGTCGGCTACAAATGCTTTCGATTTGGTCAAACCTAAAATTTTGTCGTTTGGTAATGAGTTAATTAAAAACATCTGCAGACGACATATTCATTATAGCTAAATTATCTTTTTTTTTCTGACCTGGGTGAAAAACCTTGAGGAAATGGGAGAAACTTCTTTCTTTCCACATTTTTTCCCCAAAGCATTCTTCAATTCAGAGTCGTTGTAACACAGAATCGTATTTTAAAGGAAAATTATTCTAATTGTTTAACATATTCAAATAATAGCAATGCTCATTTGACGGTCAAATTAGCGAGTCGTTACTACCACATTAACTCTTTACCACACAATCCTCAGTTTTCACGACCCTGAGGAAGAAGTACTTTGAAAACATTGTAGGAAAGGGAGAAAATGCTGGTAACCAGCATTTTCTCCTTTTTCCATGATGTTTTCTACCCTATCACATACAGAAATCGTCTGTTAAGCTTCATTCAATATATTGTCTGCAAATGCTTTGAAGTTGGTCTAGGCCTGATTTTTATCGTTTGATAAAGAGTTAACCCTTTACTCCATAGATACTCATTTCTACGCATTGCTTAAAGGAGTGTTTGGAAAACATTGTGGCAAAAGGTGAAATTGCTCGTGACGAGCAATTTCACCTTTTGCAACAATGTTTTCTATGCTATCAAAAGGTGTCATATACACATAGGAAACAGCTTCATCCTTATTTAGGGTCAATTAGAGATACAATAAAAATGCCTTATGGGGTAAAGGGGTAACCCTTATCCTGCGAAATAACGAAGATGAAATTCTAAATTCGTGAGTATAGACCCCAAATCTTGCTATTTCAACGTTATGTTTTGGGAAATATTTTCTCCTTATCGGACAGTGTAGATCCAAAATCAGCCTGCACCTTCTGCGAAGTCTGAGCTCGTTCTATACTGTTCGCAAAAGGTCAGTGGGTCACGATTATCAGCTTAATGGTTAATATTTAGAATATTTATTCATTATTTTACTTTAACCCGTTACCACACAATCCCTACTTTTGACGCCTCTGAGAAAGAAGCCTTTGGAAAACAATCGTGGGAAAAGGAGAAAATGCTGGTAACCAGCATTTTCTCCTTTTTCCCACAATGTTTTCTACCTTTCACAAAACACATTTCAAATTTTCAGTCGATTTTATTTTGTCGTCTGCAAATGCTTTCGACTTGGACAAACCTAAAATTTTGTCGTTTGGTAATGAGTTAATTAAGAATTTAAAGATTTACTAGGACGAAAAAGAAACGAAGGGTAACATTTCAACGTTGTTTAGAGATGTATAACTTGATTGAGAATTCTAAATAATAATTTTATGTTTACCACTGATCAGTTTTGAATATTTTGACCAAATTTCATTTCAGTCTGGCCAAAAGGAAATGAGAAAATGGCTTCTTATTGACAGTACCCCCTCTTCAGTGAAAAAAAAAGTAGTGACTGACAGCATATGGAGACTTAAAGCTTGTTCAATATTATGGTACCCTGCGTTTCTTTTCGTCCAAGTAAAGTTTTGACTAGGGTCATTCAGAAAGTAATGGAGAAAATCCAAGATAGGCTCCACATTTCGTGCAGTCTGATCTTGATTTACACTGTCGATAAAAACATCTATTATAATGTTGCCTTACGCATGTAAAATGCTAAGCATTACAGCCGATTTCCCGACCCGCTATGTCGCAAACGTCACTGTCTCGGAGCAGTTCCGGTTGGTAATAGCTGATCACGTGGTTCTCTGCAATATATGACATTTTTTCTTGACATATACAATATGGCGTGCAACACGCGAAAAGGGGGCATTCGGACATTTGCGTAAAGTGTCGTCTCGAATCAGCCTGCGCAGTCCGCGCAGGCTAACCCGAGACGGCACTTTTCAAGTACATTAGATTTTGTGCTACAGTGGACTTGCGCAAAATAGAAAATTACATAAAAACGGAAAGTAACGTCTCGGATTAGCCTGCGCGGACTGCGCAGGCTGATCTGAGACGGCACTTTACGCAAATGTTCGAATGTACCTTTTCGCGTGTTGCTGCCAATATACAGTTCTGCCTGGCAGCCTTATTCCAGTAGTGGAACTCTTTAAATTTAAAAGCGCGTTAAAACGTACTATCAGGACAACACCTCATTAAATTAACCATTTTTTCTTTAAATATTGTCAAATAAGGCTGTGAAATTGGAAATGTTTTTCCTACAGAACTAAGTGTCAGTAGAACATTTCAGTGCAAGACAGTATTCGGCTGATATATCCGACTTTTATTCACCGTGACTTGTAATTCTGAGGTTCGCGTTGTGTAAACTTTATAAATCGAACTTGGTAGGCATTTTAATGACAGTTTTCATTATTGTTTGTTCTTTGGGATAAAGGTTCGATGCTACGAGTAAATATAGATCAAGATATTATCAAGTTGGGTTTATAAACTGTCTCGTCAAGGTATTATTTCTTCCATTTGTACTATTGTCCATGTTTAGGAAAACAAGTTTAATATCACGTTATCACTCAGAAAGGATTTTCTATTTCGTCAGCATACTCGATTCGCGAGATTATAATACAGGAAAAATTCGCTAAACGCGCTTCGAAAGGGTAAAACTTTTCAGTATAATAAATTCGTTGTACGGTCAGGTGGAAGGGGATTAGGAAACTTTTTCACGGCTGTGTCGAATCATGTCGCCACCATGGAAACTTGCTCACGGCTGTGTCGAATCATGTCGCCACCATGGAAACTTGTTCACGGCTGTGTCGAATCATGTCGCCACCTCGCCGGCGAGGTGGCGACATGATTCGACACAGCCGTGAACAAGTTTCCAAGTCCCCTGCCACCTGACCGTACAACTAATAATGTATACTAAATGCTGCAAAGTACTAAACTGCTGGACAATGTTTTGGGAGATACAAGCCTGGAACCGAGTGGTTAGGAAACAAATATTGTGAGTATCATTGCGCGAATAGATGGCTTAGAGCGAATAAAGATATTTTCAATCTTTAAAAAAAGAAGTCTTTCGATAATCGATTATCTAATCTAGTTTATCTTTACACGCCATTTTCAAATATAAATATGCACGAGTGCTATCGAAACGCTTATTTTTCCGGGAAAAATTGACTGATTGTTTTTTTTTCCTTCGATTTTGCGCTAAACACGATGCATAATTTTTAAAATGTCATATTCTTCGACAAGTGCCACAAAAAATATTGTCCTGTACTTACGTGGGTCATAATAGTCATATAACTTGACAATAGCAGGTTGTATACCGGCCACTAGACCTGTTCTCGCCATCTGTACGTCTATACACACCGTTTCAACTGGAATCTATGAGAAATTAACATCAGAAAAAGTATTTATGCCTGACCAATAGAAGTGTACTTGTTGTGTGGACTTATAAAGCAGTTCCTGGATAATCTGCAAAATAAGGAGGAGGAGGAAGACGACGGCGGGGGAGGAAGAGGGGTATCCATAGGTTGAGAAAGTAGACGAGGAGGAGGAAGAGGAGGAGGGGAGGACGACGAGAAGGAAGAGGAGGAAGACAAGGAAGAGGAGGATAACGAGGAGGACGAGGAGAATGAGGAAGACGACAAGGAGGAGAAGAAGGGGGGCGACGACTACGAGGACGATGGAGGGTATGAGGAGGACAAGGAGGAGGGAGAAGATGAGGAGTAAGAGAACGAGGGAAGGACAGGAGGAGGAGGGCGAGAAGGAGGAGAAGGATGAGAAGAAGAAGAGGATTGATTGAATGGCGTTTTACATTGCTTTTAACATTATTTCAGTTATATTATGGCGCCTGCTCTCGCATTCATGTATTTCCTAGTTTTTCACTCGTATCAGGCTAGGCTCTGAAATGTCTTGCCCAAGGACACTCCCATGAAAAACCTATTGAATCAAGTGAGACCTGAATGTGAGGACTCAAGGTTAGGAGTCCAGCACTTAAAAAATGAGCAATAAAAAAGAGAAAAAAGAAGACGAAGAAGAGGAAGAAGAACAGGAATGACGACAACAACAACAGCAAAAACAACTTTACCTCGTCAAAATAGAGAACAAGCATGTTGTCTCCATCCTCGACCTTTTTTAGGATACCTATACTTGTGACAGAAAAACGGTCCCCCGTAAACCCGGATAGAAGTCCGATCTCCATCACTGCCATGCTGCTAACGTCCTCGCCTAACCAGCTGCAGATAGAATCAATTTATTTCATGCTTTCCGGTAGTATATCGAGAAATAGCAGTGAAAATATTTTTCGATCTTACACTGGTACCACCAGTGAAAATACCGATTTTCACGTTCTTGTTGTCTAGGTAAATTGCGCGTGCCTAACAACCAGATGGGAAATATGACGTCATATACCTTATACATTTCTCGCGCTTGACGTAACGTTGCTATGCGGGAGGGGTACACCACGGGAAATAAGGGAAAAGAACTGTATTGAATTTTGATAAAGCTCCTTCAAGAAAGGGTTAAAAGCATGAAATAAATAGAATATATGCTTTTTTTTCGGTGAAAGATCGAAATTTATTTCATCGAGTGAACACCATCGGTAATATTTTCACGAGTGGCTGCGCCACTCGTGAAAATATTACCGATGGTGTTTACTCGACGCCACTCGTGAAAATATTACCGATGGTGTTCACTCGATGAAATAAATTTCGATCTTTCACCGAAAAAACCAAATATCCTCTATGTATTGAAGGTTGTAGAGATATTTAACCCTTTCCCAAACGACAAACTTTTGGACTAGACCAAATTGAAAGCATTTGCAGACAACAATTCAACTCTTGCTGAAAAGATGATTTCTGTCTATGATAGGGTAGAAAACATTGTGGGAAAAGGAGAAAATGCTGGTTACCAGCATTTACTCCTTTTCCCACGATGTTTTCAAAAGGCTACTCTTCCAGACCCGTAAAAACCAGGGATTGTTTGGGAAAGAGTTAATAATTGAATATTGAAAGCATTTACAGACGACGAATTCAATGCGGCTCGAATGGCTGAATTCTTCTTTGAAAGGTCCTTCGAAATTCTAGACAACATTGAAGTAATAGGAGAAAATGCTCAATATCAGTTGTTTCGTCAATGTTTTCTTTCTCAGGATATTTTGAACTCGGTACTATGCATTAAGGGTTGATCAAGCAACCTTTGTGGCTTCGTGATAAATCGTAAAGATCGTTGACGAATTAGTTCACTTTCTCTTTCAAATGTCTTCTCATAAACCGACTGCTGAACAGGCTTTAGATAGCAAAACATATTGAAGAAATCAAAAATCATTTGTTTTAAGACCATTCCAATTTTTGTATCCATTACTGCTTATCTCAATCGTGGGTAAGATAATTCGTGGTGGATATAGTAGACTAGAAACAAGGACAATAACGCGATTTAATCAAAGTACTCAAAGTCCTGAAAAAAGGATTTGTGGAACAGTATTAAGCTATGATATGTTGTAATGAAAGATGAAATTTCTATTTCATGTACTGCATGATTAATTGATGAGTTAGCAAGGGCAACGAAAGTCCTAGTTGTTCTGTCAAGTGGTACACGCACTTACTCTTATTTTATTACTTATTGACCCATTTTGACGTCCCTGAGAAAGAAGCCTTTTGAAAACACTATGGGAAAAGGAGAAAATGCTGGTAACCAGCATTTTCTCCTTTTCCCACAGTGTTTTCTACCCTTCCCAGAACGAATTTGAATTTTTCTGTCACCTTTATTTTGTCGTCTGCAAATGCTTTCAATTTGGACCAGTTTAAATTTTTCTTGTGTGGTAATGGGTTAAGAATTAGCCGTTTGATTCATCAATTTAACACGAGGTCGGAATGTGATAGCTAAACCTGAAAGTAAAATGAGTAGAGCACAAGGATGTGTGACGGACTTCGATTCGGGTCATACCGAAAACATAGTACACACCGGCTATCCCAAACTGGAAGTAAGCTTGCATGCGTTGTTACGGGAGACCACTCCTTCGTGCATAGAGTCGTCCCGATTTAAAACACAATATCTGACAACTGCGAAAGAGTATTCTCTTTGGCCCAGTGTTTATGGTATTAGTCTTTTAATCCTCGAAAAAAAAAAAAGGGGTTACTTGTCCCTTCAAGGGTTTTTATTTGAGCTATGCATTTATTTGTTTCTTTGTTACGGACTTTCAAAATCCGACCTTCTGCCTAATAAGGCTTTTGGTCATCAATAAATGAGGATTTCAAGAGAGGCTGTGTTACGGGAAACCACTCCTTCGTGCATAGCTTCTTCCCGATTTAAATACAATAACTGACAACTGTATCAGAGGGAATTCTCTTTGGCCCAGTGGTAATGGTACTGGTCTTTTAATCCTCGGAAAACGTGGTTATTTGTCCCTTCAAATTTGAGTTATGCATTTATTTGTGTCTTTGTTACGGACTTTGTTCATGCATGATGTTTTGGGTTCCAGCTAGTTCGATCACATCAATCGATTTGCTATACAAAGCCTCAAAAGCTAACTTACCTGAAACAGGTCCGGAGTCCAAAACCATCTACTGTTTCATTTGTGTAGGAGATGGTCATTGTGAAAAGCGGATCCATGGGATCTTCCATCACATTGTAGGTCACCGATATCTACAAGAAAAATGTCTAACCTTTAGAAAGTCGGCCATGACTTAATTCTATATCCCAGACGACAAAGAAATTTAGTTTCACGACCCTGAGAAAGAAGCCTTCTGAAAACATTATTGGAAAAGGAGAAAATGCTGGTAACCAGCGTTTTCTCCTTCTCCCACAATGTTTTCAATTCTATCACAGACAAAATGTTACAATTCGGTTTTACAATCAGGTCAATAATAAATTTGTCGTCTGAAATTAAAGCAGTCTAACATTATGTCGTTTGGTAAAGACTTGACGTGGTAGACCCCTAATAGAAAACAGGTATTTCCACAATACTATTATCTTACAAAATTTGCTATGATTAACCCTCTCCCAAACAATCCCTGGTTTTTACGGGTCTGGAAGAGGAGACTTTTGAAAACATTGTGGGAAAAGGAGAAAATGCTGGTAACCAGCATTTTCTCCTTTTCCCACAATAATTTCAACCTTATCATAGACAGACATAATCTTTTCAGCAAGAGCTGAATTGTCGTCTGCAAATGCTTTCAATTTAGTCTATTCCAAAAGTTTGCCGTTCGGGAAAGGGTTAAAAAAAGAGTCTTACCGTACTGCTTTAACCAAGCCACTTTTCCCTTTTTGTCTTTTCTAGAAGTATCATTTATAAATCTAAAACCACTATATTTTCATTACAAAGAGAGATAGTAATTACCTCCCTTTTCTGGAAACTGACAAAAGTATCTACAAATAATTTCAAGACAGGCATAAAGAAATTTCTGGTCGGTTAAAAATGTGCAAAAGTATTATACCTGTATAAATCCGTATTTATCAACTATCAAGAAAACTTTATGTAATGCAGCACTAGAGGTATTAGGGGTCTACTACCTAAGTGAATGTATACAAGCAAAGTTGACATAGCGATGGCGAGGACGATGGTACTAATTGAGCAGTGCTGTAAGAAAAGAAGGTTTTACATGATAAATTATATCCAGCAAGTCATCAAGTACTCGTAATTTTATATATTATAGTTCATGTGTCTACTTTTATAAATGTTATGGGTAAAGAAATGTATTTTCCCGTCACAGTGAATATTTTACCCCCTGCAGAAAATTTGGAGCTACTTTTTTGTTCTTCTTGAGATCACTAGCTTTAAAAGTGGCATTCGTTGACAAAATAATCAGAGGAAATATCATAATATAATTTATTTCATCATTTGTGGTTAATATGGGGAAATATTTACCTAAATAGGCAAAGGTCAGCGAAAATAACTCGTGCCTCAAGGCACTTGTTCATTTTCGCATACCTTTCCCTTTTTCGGCAAATTTTTCCCCATATTAGGCCTAACCCCAGGCTGATGAAATAAACTCTGTATCCATAAAATCCGTTTTGTCTTATATTGTACTCAATCTGGTGATAGAAGATTCTTGGACATGGAAAAAAAAAAAATAATAATAAAATAGCCAAAAGCTTCGACTGAGGTAATCCTGTAGAGCCACACTGCGAAGGCTGATATATGTCAATACTTTTTGGAGATGCATTGACGCCTCTTTAACCCATTACCAAACGACAATACTTTAAACTGGTCCAAATTGAAAGCATTTACAGACGACAAAATAAAAGTGACTGAAAGTTTGAAATTTGTTTTGTGAAGGGTAGAAAACATTGTCGGAAAAGGAGAAAATGCTGATTACCAGCATTTTCTCCTTTTCCCATAATGTTTTCTAAAGACTTCTTTCTCAAGGGCCTCAAAAGTAGGGATTGTATGGTAGTGGGTTAACAAAGCATGATTATGATAAGTTACCTGAAGTAAAGCGATTCCAATCCCAGAAGCATTGATCTTTACCAGAGTTACTGTTTCTGGAATCTGAAATAGTTAAATGGTACGTAACCATCATTTGCCAAGTACATGTATAACTTCATTAAACAAAACACGGTGAAGAACACTCTGTAGCAAGCAGTTTGTTATTTCTCACAGAAAAGTTTCCGTGACATTAAAATATCTCTTTCCTTCAACACCTAAATCAATCCAAATTTCAAGAGTCACATGCACAAAAAGACATCAAAGAGATTCATATGTGGTAAGTTTGAACTTTTTCCGATGGAAACTCTTTGGGGGATTTGCGTACACAAGAACTGCTAACGGACGGTCAGACGGACAGATGGACGGACGGACAACCTAGGCCATAACATTATACATGTACGACCCTTCGGGCGTATAAAAAGTATTCGCAAACCATTTTTGATTTCAACTTTAGTCTAATTCCAGAATAAAAAAGTAAATTAACTTCTGATGGCTAAATCGTACGGGCAAGCCAGATGGACAGCGTGTAACTTTCATCAAATTTAGAAAATCTTCGAGAAAAAGATCGAGACTGTTTTTACAAATGATTGGGGAAATTAAGCCCTGCTTTGAACCGTAAAGAACTTGTGACGACAGACATATATATGTAGCAAACAGGATACTTACAAAAAGCGTCTGGAAGAGCAACGCGTTTTCTCTGTTTACATAAAAGATGTCGACGGAGCCTCCTGGCTCTGATGTTACTTGGATCTGTATGTCATATGACGGAGAAAACACATACGCAGCAACTTCTGACAGAGCTTGGAGTCCGAGAACAGTATCCTGTAAAACAAATTGTTGTTAATGGTATATCTATGAATTAAGCTCAAGAACATACATTTGACATATTTAATTCTGACATGACGTAAAAAGCCTGTATCTGACGGTTTCGAAAGCGTTTTTTTTTTGTCAATATAGTATGACAACGAACTACTTTCAGCATTTTGCGACTAGATTTGTTAAAATGTTTTGGCATGTTACTCATCGACTGTTCATAAAAACAAGCAACGACCATGAAGCCGGTATTTCTTCTTTCTTTCTATTTTTCAATGAAATTGTCAAAAATTGAAACAATAGGGCCCGTATTCACCAACCATTCTTGAGAATATTCTTAGGCTTATTCTTCAGAATTTTGCCAATGTGAAAGTAACAGAACGTCTGATTGGCTAAACCGGATGGTTTAGCCAATCAGACGTTCTGTTACTTTCACAGTCAGGAAATCTTGAAGAATAAGACCAAGAACGTTCTTGAGAATGGTTGGTGAATACGGGCCCTGATCATTCAAATATGTTGGTATGCAATAGAAAGAATATTTTGTTGATGTCATTTGCCTGTGGACTCTTCTTGCTTTTAACTGGGTGGGAGCATTCTCGTCCTAATGGAATTTTCCCATGCAGCTCGAAGCAAATACAAGTTTCAGAAAAGTTACTACATATGGAACATTATGGCAGAATGCATTTCTGTGAGGTCGTATGATATCGTGTTGTGAAAGCAGTGAGAAATACAGACTACAGACTATTTAAACCTTCCTTGTATAATATACTATCCCATTGTCACCACTGTAAGCGTAAAGAAACATCACATAATCAATCAAACCAATAAAAGACAAAAAAAAGAGAACTACGTTTCATCATACTTAAATACATGTAACATATTTAAGATTGGAGTATGAATATGTCAATAATGTCTGCATAGATCAATCTGTGTGTTTAACAGTTACGGCTGCTTGTTCTCGAACCGTCATCGACACATAACAAAAACTAGAACTGTGCCTTAGAAACTAGTTCTGAAATGCTGAAACGGTAGTCAGTGGTTATATTTTACGGTCCAAGAACAGTAGGAATTCTGTTTCGTGTTAAACCGAGAGGCGAGTTACGCTTGTGGTTTTATTAAAATCGCGATGCTGCAGTTCACTAGTGTGGTACTTGGAAAAGCTTTTTCCACGCTAGGACACAAAAGTAGTCCGTGAAGACGACTATCGTTCAACACAGGACACATGATTGATACATAAAAAAAAATGGTCAGTTGTCTTTGTGATTTACACTGTAAAAACAGATGTTTCACCTTTGCACACATATTGAAACACTTTTTCTGTTACACTTTTTAAACACATTAATATAGAACGTGTCACATGTTCACTTCTGAAACACATGGCGTTCGGACGGGAAAACATTAGTGTTCCAGTTTTAAACACTTCACATGTTTAAAACTGAAACATGTGACGCGTTTAAAAGCGAAACACATCCCCTGTTACACTTTTTAAACACATGAACACTTCGGGTAAACACGTCCGTTCCCTTTTGAAACACATGACATTCATGCAGGAAAACATTAGTGTTTCACTTTTAAACACGTAACATGTTTCAAAATTGAAACACGTAACATGTTTCACACAAATGGTGTGCCGTTTTACAACACCCTATCAAAGTCCTCTGCAGATGAAGGATGAACACTTCATGTGTTTCAATTCCATGGCTGTGTTTTTGGCCTGAATATAAAAGGGTGAAACCAGTAACATAGAACGATTAAAATTGTTCCCCCATTTATTTAAAGACATGTCTAACAAATAAAATCAGTAAATCACCAAATCAAACCATAACCATTACTATCATTAGTTAAATCACATTGTTTTTGAACCTCTGTCTACTGTAAAAATCCTTCGGGTACTCTACACCAGTTAAATAATTAAACCCTATCAAAATAGCCACAGCCAATAATGACTGTCAAAAGCAACCGTCGTCTTCTCAATTTGCACCTGTTTCTCTTCAGCTATCAATCTGGGTGCCCACAGTGGGAACTGGCGAAGATTTCAAAATGTGCTTAAGTTTTCTCACTTCTTAGATCTGTAACAACCAGAGAGAAAAGTTTGTTATTGTACACAAAGCTGAACTACTTTTGCAAATTTGGTGTATGATCAACCAAGCAACGTCTGATAATATTTTAAGAGGAAGATTTGTTAATAGGGTTTTCAATATTCAGCTGTGGTGGCCGTCTTGCGAACTCGAGCATTTTTTTGGTAAATGGATACTCAGAAAACATTCCTGCAAAATTATTTCAAATATCCAGACTGGTTTTGCTGGAAAACAGCAACAAAATTCTAGACATGTTCAAATTAAAAGCATTCACAGACCCCTCCCCCCCCCCAAAAAAAAAGAAAAAAAAATCAATGAGATTCAAAAATTGAAAATTGGTTATGAGGGAGAGAAAGCATCATAGGAAAAGGACAAACATAATAGTTACCAGTATTTTCTCCTTCATCCACTATTTTTTGAAAAGGCTTCTTTCTCATTAGATTCCTGAAATTAGCTCTGGTGGCTATACCGTTTAAAGAAACTGAACAATTCAAGCAATGTGACAAAAATCAAGCATATTTGAACACTTTCTGCTCTGGTGAATTCCAGGCTCTACAGCAATTTTATTTTGAGAGGGACCTTAAATAATAGCAAACAGATAATTCCAAACTCCTTACTAAATTGCACTCTGGTCGAAATTGAAAGCATTGAAAGGCTAAGAAAAAATATAATTTGGCCTCAAATAATTATATATGATTTTCAAAATTAAAAAACCTCTGTGAGAAAGGATAAAATGACTGATACCAGCATTTTACCCTTTTGCCACACGGTTTTCAAAAGCTTTCTCTAGAAGGGTCAACAAAAACTCTGACCTTTGGGTTGAAGAGCTCAGCTACCACAAATTTCGCAGCATACTTTTCTTCAATCTTAATGGTAAATAAATGAACAATTACTATGTGCTTCAAAAGTTTGGAAGTAGATTATAAAGTGCTATCCCTGCCAATAGTTTAATACCAACGTTGGAAACTGTATAACAATGCTGAAACTTTATGCAGCCTGGCTGTAAAGTCGTTTGATAAATTAGAATACAGCACATACCTTGCTACCTTAGCAAGAGGCTTTGTCTTCTGACAATTTCCCTGTTTATAGGCAGCTTCAGACTCAATTGCTTGATCAGCACAGCTAAACAATCAGTGTTATCCTATACAAGGTACATCATCACCCATTTGTCAAATAACCTGTTGTTTTCACCTATGGAAGAAAACCACAAAAAATATGGGTAAAGGAGAAATTCTGGCTACTATTTTTCCCACAATCTTTTGTAACCCATTCATCTATCTTTTGTAGCCCCCATCATTTGAAATTCATCTAATGTGTCCAGTGCAAATGCTTTACATTATGGGAAATCCTACATTTTATCAAATGGTTTACAGACTTAAGCCTTTACCACACAATGACAAATTTTAACGATGCTGAGGAAGAAGCCTTTGGAAAATATTGTGGATGGTAACCAGCATTTTCTCCTTTTCCCACAGTGTTTTCTACCCTTTACAATACAACTATCATATTTTCAGTTACTTTCATGTTGTCATCTGTAAATGCTTTCAATTTGGACCAGTCTAAAATTTTGTTGTTTGGTAAAGAGTTAACTCATTACCAAACTGGTCTGAATTGAAAGCATTTGCAGGCCACAAATTGAAAGTAGCTCAATGATGATTTTGTCTTTGTGAGGATAGAAAACATTGTGAGAAAAGGAGAATATTCTGTTACCAGCATTTTTTTCCTTTTCCAATAATGTTTTAAAAGATTTTTTGGCAGGGCTGTTGAAGCTTGTGATTGCAATTTAGATTCTAACCTAGAGAAAATTGTGGATTGCAAAAGAACTTTAAATTCAATGGTAAACAGCAATGTAATCTTCAGCTATATGTACCTACAAAATGCAACCTCTATGCTCAGCCTTTAGACTCAAACACAACTACACTGCAATGAGACTAAATGATTTGAAAAAAAAAATCAAAAAAATCAAATACTAATTATTGAACACTCCAATTCAATTTCTTCTTTGCACTTCTAAACAATGGACCAATTAAATGAAGCAAGAAAAGTATAAAAGAAAGCTTCTGTGGTGAAACTTGCTTCTGCCATATCCTGTAACTTGAAAAAAAAAAAAGATTAAAATAGTGTCAAACCCACACAATCTACTTGTATCAGGGTTTTCCCCTACTCCTTATTCTTTTTAATTGGTACCCTCGAATTTTCTATAATATATAGATCTATCCCCCAAAATTTAATCGTTTTCCTTCTTTCAGTCACGTATATAGGACCAAATGACCCCTGTTTGAGAAAGTCAAAGAAAACCCCTGATGTATTTTACAGAAACCAAACAAAATTTAGTTTACTCACATTTACCATGTTTGTCAATCTTGTATCTGCTTCAAATAGGGTCTCAAACCTCTTCATTACTAGTAGTAGGTTACTGGACTTTATCCACTTTCAGTATGAGCAAGCATTGTAATTTATCCAAAATCTGTAAAATTTGATGAGAATCAGCATTTTCTGAGGCCAATGAAAACTTTTGTCCTCTGTTGGCTTTCACAACATTTTTTAAAATTTTCTTAACTGAAACATGATTCCAAGAATAAGCGCAAAACTAAACAGAGAGTTGTTTTATTCTAAAGAAGTTATATACCTACTGCAGTACTGAAAAATAAAAAACAAAAAACTTTTGATGGTGACAATCCTAACATTAAATTAAAATCATGTAGAAAGAGTTATTTAATTGAAATGATATCACATGCCAAAAAAGACCTGTTTTGATGGAAACATATAGACCTCTTTTTATAGAAACATATGAGAAGCATTGTATTTTGCATGTACACATGGCCTTTTTGTTATTGGCCCAGCGTAAAATTTTAGATAAAGCCACCCTTTTCCATGAAGTGGCCTTAAAGAAAACAGATAGTGATTGCCTGTTGCTCATTATAAACAACATCAATATAAAGTTTCATGAAATTTGTCTAGTACTTATTTAAAGAGATGTTGGTAGATCTACAGTACATATAAATTGGAATTTAAACCAAGCCCCCTTTTTCCATAATATGGCATTAAATTAAAAAAAAAAAAAACAAACAAACAAACAGCAGACTACCATATAGGATTTTCATTTCCTCCCAATTCGCTCAAGATTTTCGGTATTTCCACGCTCCAAAAATCTTTTCAAAAATTTCTGTGTTGTATCAGTCTACAGCTTTTCACAGATAACTTTGCTATTTTTCACGCAGACTTATGATTGTTTATGTTCGGGTGTCAAATTATGACCTCTGGCAGACATATTTTAGATGACGTCAAATATGACGTCATCTGACATCATCAATATTATATCTATAGGCAAATCTATTTGCAGTAAAGTTAGACTTTACTATGAAACATTTTATTCTCTGTTGAAGGGAGACAGATAACAATGAAATAAACACAAATTGCAAGCCATAAATTGTTTCAAATAGTTAAATCTGACGTTGCGTAGACTCTACAGTAGTTATCTAGATCTAGGCCTGCTTTCTTCTGGCCACGCACGGTAGAAAGGCGCCTAAAAGAAACTGCACTTTTCATTTGTGGATCTGCATCCACTTTTTAAACATTCCGAGATCTATACAACAATACTATTTTGTTGAAAAGGTTCTTTACACCGTGTTCCTTGTGTAGATTCTAGGCATAATTAAATAAAAGACATTTTTTTTTTCAAACTTACCCGCATCTGTATCTTTCGGCTTCAAAATGGCGGTTGCTGTTTCGTCCTAGGATAAAAACGCCCAATTCAAGTTTCGGCCAATTACAAATTCGCATCATACAAAATAAATCCATAGTCTAAACATCATTGTCAGTCTTTTGTAGTGGGACTGTTGGACTCTTGTTTCATGCATAAATCGAAACTTTGGAATTTTCCTGTTTGATTCTATATTTAATGTCTATACAATTACCGTGTGAATCGTGAGTTCAAGCTTTTTTTTCCTCTCCTCTCTGAGCAAATAAAAAGCGAACTCGGGGACACAACACTGGAAGCATAGGAAGGAGACAGAATTTTCAATTATCCTACCAACCATAAAACGTGTCTTAATTATGTAATCAGATTCAAATCGAACAAAATAAAAAAAAAAAACACACATTCAAAAAGCATAATGTTCGTGCTTTATTCGGATGATGAAGGCAACCTGAATTCTAAGTATTATATTTGAGTCTTGATGCCTTTTCTAAGTTCAGCCGGGAATTTAGTGATTTATGCCCTGTTAACTTTGAAATTGCTCGACCCGGTTAGTTTTAACCCTTTACCCCATGAGGAATTTCTATGGTATCTCTAATTGACCTTAAATAACAGCAAGGATGAAACCATTTCTTATGTGTGTACGACACCTTTTTGAAAGCATAGAAAACATTGTGACAAAAGGTGAAATTGCTCGTCACGAGCAATTTCACCTTTTGCCACATTTTTTTCCAAAGGCTCCTACAAGCAATGCGTAGAAATGAGTATCTATGGAGTAAAGGGTTAATCAAAGACTACGTAGATCTTACTCTAACAAACAGTGTAAGGTAGATCTATACAGCCGAGTGAAATTCTGATAGACCTACAGTCAATAACGTTCTCAACGTATGACTGTAAAGTGATTTTTCAAAAATGCAGAGAGTAGCATTGTGTCTGATGTAAAATTCCCCATTGTTGCAGAAGATAGATATATAGACCTGCACAAATGTTTTCTTTTTCTCGCTAATGAATTAGACCAATGACAAGATAGAGCAAGGACGATGAAACATAGTCATTTTCATGTCTAAGAAGTTTCTATTTATACAAATTTTGGTCAGAGAGTAGTAGCAAATGATGTGTATCGAGTGGAGCTGAACAGAATTCGATGTCACCTACACCATAGGGTCGGGGAAAATAACGGACTTAAAGGGCGTCAAAACTCGTGATCGTCAATACACATGAGCGGATGGTAACTCTCGATTGAAACGCCTAAGTGTGCATAATTCGATGGCAAGAGAACACCAGCGTTTCATAATGAAACACCCCTTACATTGTTTTGTGTTTGAAGTCATCAGAACTCACTCGAGGCTATTTATTACAATGAGATTTCAATATAATTAACGGTGAGTTAATTTGGTATGACCTACTTCACATTTTCTAAACTTTAGCCCAAAACACTGGTGTTTAATATCTGTACGCCGGCGTTCCGAATTAAACACACGCGTTTCATTACGGAACACATCCGTTTCAGTTTGAAACGGCTGTTTAATTAGTGAACGTCATGTGTTTTGGTATTGCACACGTCGAAACGGCAATGTTTCGCTATGGAACACTTTCGAAACGCGTCACGCGTTACCATTTTTTACAGTGTAGATAATGCCCCTATTTTATCAAGATCATTTATACCTATATCATTGTACATATCTATCCTTTTTTGTAGACTGATTGAAGATTTTCAGATATCTTGACTTTTCTGTGAAGACAAGTTTTCGGAATGGGCAGATCACCTTTGCCCTTTTCCTCGACCATTCCAAAATTCAATTTCAATTACAAGATTTAGATCTGTTCCATTACAGCCATCAGAATAATTGTGACAGAAAAGAGCCATTACTGTTTATCACGGAGTAATTGGTTGGTTGAAGCTGTAAAATTAATACTTATTCCCACATGACTGTCCACAATGGGTTCATATCATTCAAAGCATACAACTATTTTAGGCTATATTTATTTATGATGTTAAATAATAAGATATACACATGTAACCTGTTTTCATTAAAACTATCGCTCTATATACAGCGTATTCTAGAAACATAAAGAACATTCATTGTGGTTATTTTTAGAAACGGGTTTTTAGTAAACAAGTCGCTTACCAATTTATGTTGTCAATTTTCTAGAAAAGACTTTTCTAGATTTTTTCAAGCTGATATAGATAGGAGTGACTTACTTGGTGGAGTGGGATTTTGAACTTGGGCCTGTGGCTTAAGGATAAAGAATTAGTGAAAAGTGTCGGATAATAAAATGGAATATAAATCTGTAAGTTGGAATAATCTTTATTAAACATAGGTTGCTCATATCTATTTGTAAGTTAAATCTATTATTAAAACAAGTTCATACTTTTTGTAGTCTAAACATAAGTCTTAGTTTTGTGGGACTTATTTTATTTCTTGTTCTATCATTAAAATTGTCTTCATTCCAGCTTAACTGTTATTGTACTCTTTTGTCTGTATTCATTAATAAATATTGTTTATTGTTAAAGTCTTGTTGCTGGTTTTCTTTCTCGTTACGTTTATCAAGTAACAATGGGAATTTATTTTATAAAAGAACGCTGTTGTCTAGCAATAGTCACCGTAAAAGTATGTGCTAACCTGTGTCGATCCATATCCACCGAAACTGTTCCTCTGTTTGACTAACCACTTCATCACCAGTAAGCTGTTATCCAGGTCCTTTCTCGCCACAAAGGTCATTAATATGTAAGCATTTACTTCTACATTTCTTGGTATGGGTCGTCTCCAAATCAAAGTGGAGGAATCGCTTTTTGCTTGGGCCTCCCAGTATTTCATGCCTCCTGTTGAAATTGTAGTGATGCAATAAAGCTATCGAACAGCTCAAATGCGACAAGGGTCAGAAAACCAGTCTCTGACTTCTTTCACATACATTTCAAAATAATATCAGACTACAGTTAACCCATTACCACGCAATCCCTACTTTTTATACTTAGAAAAGGAGAAAATGCTGGTAACCAGCATTTTCTCCTTTTCCCACAATGTTTTCTACCCTTCACAAAACAAATTTTAAAATTTCAGTCACTTTTATTTTGTTGTCTGCAAATGCTTTTGATTTGGACAAGTCTAAAATAATGTGATCTGGTACTGAGTTAACGTGTAGCCTAATCTTTGACCTACGATTTAAGATATTCAGCAAAGCAATTTGCCATATTTGTCAGATTGATGCAGAATGTTGACAAAGTCAGAGAGTTGGGACACTTTTTTCGAAACATTAGCCAATACTAAAGTTTTACAGAAATTTTGGACGCCTCGGTCTGTTGTTCGTCTATATCAAATGTTCCAGTCAGGAGCTTTCGTAGTAACAACATTATCATGTTTCATTTTGGAATCCATTCATGAGCTGATGCATTGAGCTTTCATTTCACAAAGTATTGCTCGTTTCTGTTGCGACTGATTGTCGTATAACATTATCCAAAATTACCTTTTTATGGCAAGTTCACAAGTGAGGATGGATCCCAGGTTTTCCCAAAATCGCTGTTTCTCAGGATTTGATCCCCAAAAATTGATATGGATTTTTCCTGATCACATATTTATTTGAATTTATATTCCCAAATTTCCTAAATTACCCGCCATACTTTATAAATCTGCCGTTTTATATATATATAAGAGAGATTTCTAATGATCCCTGCAAAAGAATGTCCAGGGAAAACCCCTGGACTGGATCACTCATAATTTTATCTACATTTTTTGGGTCACTTAGCGGGCCAGTGCTCAGATTTGCAATCAGTAGGAATTATTGTCCAGTGCCTGATGTCTGAAAGTATACTAGTATTTGGTTTCGTAAGTGTGTCAATGGGCAAGGTGCGATAGATGCCCAGCCCAGTTAATGTAAATTTAAGAAGAGACATGAAAAATAAAAATGCAGACATGATATCTTTGAAATACGTTGTTTTTTTTTTTATAAAGGCGTAAACAAAGTCAAACGAACTGAAAAACCAACCTTCTTCTGTTGAGTTTTTTTTTTATAAAAAAGTATACAAACCCAAATGACTGAAAAACAAACCTTCTTCTATTGCTGTTTCGTCTAACTTTAATAAGACATCTTCTACTTTGTCACTACCCGCTAGCTGTAAGGCGTACGCAGCAATACCTAGCTCATATATGTCTGTAACATTGTCAACACGTGCTTCAAGAGCCTCTACAGCATCGTTGATCACGTTTTTCACGTCATCGCCAGGTGCAAACTAAATTTAAATCAAGAGCACCGCATTAACTTTCGGCTGCAGTGGATCTTTTTATTTTTCTGGGAAAATTTTGAGACGAAAAACGAGAGTGTCGAATATGTGGGTAGTCCAGAGTTCATCACAGTTTCCGGGTTTGACTTTCAGATACTTTCTTTGCGGCCTGATCTTGATCTGAATTTCCAACAAAAGTTTTTGATATTATGTCCTTCGTTTAAATAGTTAACTCTTTAACGTGATAGACCCGTAAAACTTCGAGTGCAACATGGAATGAAATTTTTTGATAGCTGATACATACGGATTTATAGAGAAATAATACTTTTGCACATACTGAACCGATCAGAAGTTCCTTTGATGTCTTTCTTGAAACTATTAGTTGATACTTTTGTTAGCTTTCAGAGAAGGGAGGTAATCATTATCTCCCTTTGTAATGAGAATGTATTGGTTTTACGACTGCGTATAACCCGGCCGCCCACGTTTTTTTTTTTTTGAAGTAATTATTTCATTATTGCATACATTTCTGTATTGCTTTTTATGTATTTCGTATATTAAGAGATTGATATATGTTGAAAAATTATTACTCGATTACAATGTGTAGTCTAGGCTGCTACTCCTATTTCCGACTTCTGTTGTTTATTGTTCCATAATAAGTCCATACAATAGAATATAAATGTTTGTCTGAGTGGAAGGAAAATAATATAATGCTTATTTGATTTAGTGTCTTTGCCAAAGCTACTCCTGTAATGCTGTTTTACTGTTTGGTTTATTCTCTTAATTTATTGATACTAATCACCCAGTTACAATAACCTATTACACCAATCACATCTTCGCAAGCCAAGGGTGACGATCCATTACGCTACTCTACCCTTGGCGGATCGAGCTTGATTTCGACAATCCCCCGATATGCATTTTCATTGGTATCAGCTAGATCTAACTGCACCATATCAAATCGTTCGTAGCATTTCATCTTTGATAAAAATAGAACAAGGTCGGGACCTTTCGGATAAAAATAGGAGGTAAGCACAGATACCTTCGTGGATCTGTGCAGAATCTTTAATGATTTATAACCAAAAAAAACATAGACGAACAATATTTACAGAAAGTTTCAGTGTGACTAATAAATTATCGCAGGTTTTAGGCTATATCCCAGCACCTGACCATGGAATGTCGAAGTACGTTTGTGGTTATTGCTTCATGTTGAATTATCGTATTCATAAGCGGTTTGTAAAACGATATTCCATTGGCTATATGAAATATTATGTAAAGTGAGATAATAAACAGCATCCAATAGAGGCCGTATCAGGGGCATATCGAAATCGGGCTCGATCCGCCAAGGTAAGATTCACACAGTGAGCATAGCCTTGGCTCGCGAAGATGTGCCAATCACCTCACCTGCAATTTTTGTTTGTACATGAAAAATCGGTTTCTTTATAAATATCATTAGAAAACCACCTATATATAATTACATCAACGTAGCAAGGACCTGTTTCTGTCTTTGTTGTTTTGTCCCTTCTACCAAATTAATGGACTAGCTGGTCGGCGACAGTGGCGCCTGATGTAAAGGTACCCTCTCGTCTAGAGATGGATTATGACAGTTTTTTTTTAACAACAAAATTTTACGGACTTAGATGAGATTGTCTCACTGTGAATACCTCATGTTCACCGAATATTCTCTTTAAAACTGAGTCGTGAGTGAAATTGGATTGAATTTTAGCAACCAGATTTCTTCCCTCTGAAACAATGAAATTAAGGTATTTCTCAAAAATTCAAATAAAAATGCGTTTTAACATAGCTGGTGCACACGGCTAAAGGCTGGTTTGGTTATAATGTCTAAATTACACAAAAATATACTCAGTGCATTGTTTCGGCTATATCTTTCTGGGTAGCTAGGCTATGGCCTGCAAAAAATTTGACAAGTACTGCTTCAAAAAAAAACTTGGAGAAAGCACAGGGAAGTACACTGATGGCCTCAATATAACTGGGATAATGTTGAAAAAGGTGTATTATTAACAAAGAAACAAATGAAATCTGAAGCAACTCACCCCTGCATTCTCTGCTTCCAGCAAAGCAATGATGATATACGTCGCCAAGGTACCCTCTCCTGACACAGACCCACCCTAAATGAAAGAGTTTTTTTTTAAAGTCTTCAACGATTGAATTCCTGGGCCCGTATTCACCAACAATTCTTGAGAATATTCTCAGTCTTATTCTCCAAAGTTTTCAAAATTTGTAAGTAACACGACTTCTGATTGGCTAAACCGAATGGTTTAGCCAATCAGAAGTTGTGTTACTTACAAATGTAGAAAACTCTGGAGCATAAGACAAAGAATGTTCTTAAGAATGGTTGGTGAATACGGGCCCTGGTAAACAAATGACGGTTTGGCAAAGTTTTAGTCTGATTTGTTGGCAAATAAAATTGTTTCAGGGAATTCGTACTAAAAATGTAAGTTTCAGGTAAATGAAGTAACAATTTAACACTTTTCTCACTGAAGTTAATTTTTGCCGGATTACAATATTAGATTTCGTTGCGTTATTAACTCTGATTGGGATTTACATGACCGCAAATACCGAGAGAACAGCGGAGAGTGTAGAGCAAGAGCAGACCGCACGTACAAGGGCATCAGAAAGAACATGGACCCGTGCTGGTATTGGAATATTATTATAAAGAAAATTGAAGTGTTTGCTGTTTTGAAAGTAACCCCTTCTGAGTTCTATGCACTTATCCATTCTTGATTTTCACGAGCGAAACACGTGTGCAAAGCGTCAAGTGACATTACTCTCAAGGACCCGGTCATAGCGAAACCTAGCTCCTCTCTACTCTCGTAGGGCGTGTCACATAGAGGATCTTCCAAAACAGGAACTATTCAGAGGTTATATTGAGTCAGGACTACACTATAAAAGGCGTTGGTTAGTGTTTCCAGGTCAAGTTTTAGGTTTGGTTTCCTGCCAGTATCTCCGCGATCTTATTTTACGTGCTGTTCTAATACCGTTATGACTTTCTATGACTGGTGTTGATGGACATCCAGATTTAGGGTCGGTCGTCATTAACAGTATCGTACCCTCGTCTGAATCGGGCCGATCCATGTACGAATATCAGATGTATTGAGTGCAGAATCTCTTTAAACTGTTTCTAAATCAGTTTTAATATACGAAAAATAGTTTCCGAATTTGATGTAGAACTTTTTTGAAAGCTTAATTGCTCATCAATGCAAATTTTTGTAATCCTTTGTGTAGTTGTTTTCAAAATAACGAGGTGATCTAAGATCTTTATCTTTTTTATCTTCACTCGTAGACGTGTATAAGCAGGTGTAATGTAGAGATATGACCCTCCCCTACAAAATGACCTGGGTCATTTTTCTACGTAGACAAATGACCCCAGAAGTCATTTCACTACGTAGAGGAATGACCCGGGTCATTATTTTACGTAGAACAATGACCCTCTGGGTTTATTTCTCTACGCAGATTAATGACCCGGGTAGAGGGTCCTGGGTCATTCCTCTACGTAGAGAAATGATCCATGGGTCATTTTGTACGGGAGGGTAATTTCTCTGCATTACAGCGCCATATCTTTCCTTATACTGTAAACAAATGTGTCATTTCATGCCAAGAGTTTCTTTGCCTACTAAAAGATAAAATTGAACACATACACACCCGGACCCCTTTCCACGCCCAATCAACCCCCACACATTCCTCCCACATATAGGTGACCAGCGTTTTGGCAAAAAAGTGGGCTTAATGCATCAACTTGATGCATGAAACCAAGAAGGTTATCACATGACCTTGGATCTAGAAGGTCCAAGTAGTATAACAGCAGACAGGATCATAAGACAAAGTGTTCACTATCTTACGAACGAAGTCCGTAACAAAGAAACAAATGAATAAATGCATGGCAGAAATAAGGATCGGAGCGGGATTCGAACTCCGAACTCCCGGACGCAAAGCCAATACCCTAACCACTGAGCCAAAGAGATATCTCCCTGACGCAGTAGCCAGGTATTGTATTTAAATCGGGAGTATGCCATGCAGGAAGGAGTGGTCACCCGTAACAACTAGATGTGCAGAAAATTGACCAATAGCAGATTGCACGGATTGACCAGAGCCGATCTTTTTTGCAGATACCTTAAACCCCCTTTTGATGGAGCACATCTTGTATATTTACTTTTGAATCAACCAAGGAATGATCAAATTTCACTAGCAAGGTTTTCAAAATAAATGAGAAGAAATAGTATTATATTGTGAGCAATAAAGGCCCATTGCCCTGTTCATATGAAAAGACTGAACCCGATAAACCTTTTTCCATGATCCTAAAGGGCAAAAAAACTGCACGAAACCAACTATTTTGTGACAATCAGAACGTCATATTGATTGACAGTGTAGTTGAAAACATGTAAACATTCATAATGAAGATAATCTGGTGCGAACGTGCTTTCGAAAATTGTCGAAAACAGATAATGCAAAAGGATGATGGACAATGGAATTTAACTCTTTCCCAAACGACAAATTTTGGACCCTTCCAAACTGAAAGAGTTTGCAGACGACAATTTTAGGTTTTGAGAAAATGGCAGAAAGTTCTCAAAAATGGGTAGAAAACACTTTGGGAAAAGGAGAAAATGCTCGTTACGAGAAATTTCTCCTTTTCCCAAAGTGTTTTCAAAACACTTCTACTGCAGACACGTAAAAACCAGGGCTTGTTTTGGAAAAAGTTAAACAGCCTCACCAAACAATTAAGAGCCATGGACGTATAGCTGTTTCCTCGTCTAAAATTATTGTGGAAAAAAGAGAAATCGCTTTTAATAAACTATTTTTCCTTTTCCCGCTAAGTCTGCTGTTTTTTTTTTATTGTATTTTTTCCTTATAAAAGAAAAAATTAAAAACTCCCACAGTGACTTTCAACCCCTTTTTTTGACGAAATCGGTACTATCAGAAATCTGACTGTGAAAGAAAACGTGTTAAAGGTGGGTATTTAGAATTTTTACATCTCACCAAATTAAAAAAAATATATATATTACTGAAATTCATATGAAAAAATAATATAAATCATCAATGATTAAGATTCATAAAATTACAAAAAAAAATTTTTTGATGGTATTCCCTAAAAAGACTAGGTAGCCTCTTAAGATATTTTTAGATTTCGCGCCAAAAATCAATAAAGCATTTCGAGAATGCCTAGTGACTGGCACGTGACTCATAACGCTTAAATTCCAATCCATAACAAACATGTAATAATTATTTTCCATAATGTCTTCTTCGGACGCTATGTCTGAAATTTCGTCTGTGTATTCCTGTATGTAAATGAGCGAATTGATCATCTAAGAATAGAACGGGTCTCCCGTCGGTGTCGACCTGGACTGTAGTAAATCTCTAATTTCGCATGTTTTTGGACGGTGTTCGACTACTGGGGTTTTATAAATGAAAATTAAAAGGCTTTGGGAGTATAAGGATGTTTTTTTTTTGCATTTTTGTACAATTTTCGTCCCAAGATCGGAAGGGCCACCTTTAAATCCAATACAAGCTGAATTTTGGAAATGAATTATATCTTTTTTCAAAAAACGAGCACTGTTAGCCATATCTTTTCTAACAAAAGATAAGATGAGCTTTGTATGTGAAAAGTTTGAATATAAATCTCTCCGTGAGAAAAAAATTGCTATATGTTGTGAGGTCGATCTAATATGATAGATTCCGGATTCGGCCAAATAAATGTACGTAGCAGGCCATTGAGAGCCGTTATCTAAGATGTCATATACAATTTTCTAAGTATGGAATAGGCTAAAATCTTTTCGTCAGCTTAATAGTTTAACCCGAGTTAACCCTTTTCTCCACAGATACTCATTTCTACGCATTGCTTGTAGGAGCCTTTTGAAAACATTGTGGCAAAAGGTGAAATTGCTCGTGACGAGCAATTTCACCTTTTACCAAAATGTTTTCTACACTATCAAAAGGTGTCATATGAGAAAAGGCTTCATCATTGCTGTTATTTAGGGTCAATTAGAGATATCATAGAAGTACCTTATGGGGTAAAGGGTTAAAACTTCCTGTAAAAAAGCTTTTGAAAACATAGCCCAAAAAATGCTGGTTACAAATACTTTCCTTGTTCTCCCACCATGTTTTTAAACCTTTCATAGATAAACCTGGCCAGTTGAATAACATTTGATATATCGTAGGTAAATGCTTTCAACTGGACAATTCTTATTTTTTGTCACTAGGGAAAGAGTTTATGCAGAGGCTTTCGATTAAATGAAAACGGATCTGTTTACCTGCATGCTTCTCTGATGAACCCGGCCTGGTTCCTTGAAAACACCCCTATCTTTATCAAACTGGCGCAGAATCCATGAAATCATTTTCTGCATTATGCTGGGATCTATATAGATGTAAGGTCGAGCTTGAGAAAACGATTTCAGCACGAATGCTGTCAACCAAGTACTGCCTGAGGCATCGCGACTCCCAAAGGCGCTAAATGAACCGTCGGGATGTCTGTAGTTGAGCTGCCTCTGGTATCCTGCGTGAAAATATAACCAGTGTGCTATTTTCAAATGAATGAAGTTTAACCTAGTCATGTTAGAGAACGATATATGCAAACAAACTGTAACAGCCTGTAAGTTGGGTTGTTGAACGGCTAAACGGTGATGATTTTTACTTGCATTGTTTGCTGAATCTGTACCATGAGCATTACTTAAATGATTTTTAAGAGAGCATCAAAACGAATGTTATTGTTTGCCAAACTGAAAGTTTTTGCTGAAAAATAGGTTAAACTATATATGTACAATTTGTATTTTCAACGTGCAAAGTGTTTTGATATAACAAGGCTCACCAGGGCAAACGCTTTCATAAAACATTGTAACCAACATCATTTTGTGCCATAGTGCAAGGGTTATATACAAATTCAATATTTGAAAAAAAAAAAAAAAAAAGAATAATAATGAAATATATTTCCTTTATAAGTCCAGCTGAAACGTCGTTTACACTTTGAACATATGGAACTATTGAAAATTTTGGATCTTTTTTACGACAATTATCTAAATGTGAATTGACTGGTATCTGTCTTGTTGATGGGTCCATAGTCTGTTAATTGTGTATAGTAGTTCTACTCCTTAGTTTTATCTCCACTTTGACCTCTATATAGTCCTCTTGACATCCATTGAAAATTAAAAGGTACAAACAATTCACATGTTATTGGGCAGTAAAAGTTTTACCTTTTATCTTAAATATCACTCGTTCCATGACGTGTTTGCAGAACCCACAGCGTGGCCCATAGCATTTTTTCATAGCAGGTATTGAGGTTATGTCTTTGAATTCCGATTTAATTATGTTTTTTCATATCAATATTAAATTTTATATGCTCATGTAATAAATTAAAAATCCATGTAACGTAAAAAAGGGTAATTTTCACCATTTATACCTCGATAATATAACTGGTAACCCATCACAAAACACATATAGAAAATCAAAGAAAATCCGATTGAGTCAGTTACTGCATTGGTTCCATTGCTAAACGCATGCGAAAATACATGAAGAAACCTGTCGGTTTTAGGGACGCCGTTGATCGAGACTCTTTCGTTATCGTTCATGTATATATTCGAACTAAGTCTTCGAGAACGTCAGGTGATAATATTAGTACTACGATGTAGCACTACGATGTGGACTATTGTTTAATATGCCAATATTATGTCATCGGAGAGTAAGATTGCTTATTCTAAACATATTTTTTTAATCTAGATGTAGTAAACTCTTCCTGTAATGATGATGAATGAATAAACGATTATCAGCCAGTGTCACTGTTTCTGTTTACAATGTCGGTAAACTCAAGTTTGTTCAAGCCTACAATGGGGACAAACCGATTAAGTAAAGGAAGGTTGTTTCCGTCACTATTACGTCACTGAAGACATTTACGTCGAAAAGTCGACCAGTTGTTGGCGATCATCGATGTAAACAAACAGATGATGCGACGTGGTAGGATTTGTTATAGTTTCAGAATTCTTTTTTCTGCCATTGTCTGGAACTGGCACCTTTGCATATGAAAGTCATAATAATCGCAATTTTTACATGGTGAAAATGAAACTTACTTTTATTTAATTACATTTTTTTTTATTAATTTTGACTTTACTGTGACATTAAAGATTTATCATGCAAAACTGATACGGAGGGACAATTTACTGCCCTTGAATTATTGTATAGCAACTCATCAATTATACTTGCAAGTGTAGATGCTCCAAATTTGGGCAATCCAAAACATTTGACCGATATCTTCGATCAAATCGTTTGAAAGTAACGAGAATATTGTTCTTTTTGGCGATTTTAATCGTAGTTTGGACACTTTGAATGATTTTGATAACAACAAATGATTAAATCATAATGCGAGATTAAGAAAATTTTTATCGAGTGAAAAAAAAATGAATGAAGGTGACCTGATTGATTTTTTTTGTCAACAAACAGCTCTTTTTGGAAACTCAACCATTGCATTGAGAAACTAGAAAACATACATGGAAGTGTATATCACTCTTACAGAGAAGAAGGCTTGATTTCTTCTTAATGACTCTTACTTTAGTTCCCTTTCTAATAAAGTGTGATATAGACGTAAGCTATAAATCTGACTACTCAGTCATAGATCTTCAACTTCAACTTTCGGAACAAAATCACGGAAAAGGCTTTCGGACGTTAGATAACTCATTGCTGAATCATAAAGATTATATTGATTGTATAAATAGAAAGACGTTAAGTTTTATTTTACAGCACTGTTTACTTGCGTTCAACAACAATAAAGTGCTAAAGATAGAACCATAAGACATACAGTTTATTATAAACAAACAGCTCTTTTTGGAAATTCAATGGAAAACACGGAGACACAATATCGTATTCAATTCACAAAGCCAAAATAAAATGTCATGGGAAAAAGAAAAAACGATTTAAGATAAACCTGCTTATTCAGAAAACAAAAACGGTAAAGTATATTATAAAGTCAACTGGAAAATTTTAGGCGAGAAAAAGTAAATGGTTACTTCACCAGAACTAGGCAAATTAGATTGAAAATGGAGACATAGCAACAAAATATTTTTTGTAACTTGGAAAAAACAACTCAAGGCTTCAGAAAATACACCTTTCCTTGAAAAAGACGACGGAAGTCATCCTTTTGATCAAAATGAAGATGTAAAAAATATTTTGAACAATTATTTATGGAAAGAAGCTCTAATATAGATATAAACTTTGAAGTTCACTTTAAACTTTGTGCTTTGAATAAACGAGGTGAACAACATATATAAGCAATCAAAGGACTTTTACCATAAAGTGTGGTAATAGAAACATTAAGAAAATAAAATATGGAAAATGAGAGAAGCCCTGGTATAGATGGTTTTATTACAAATTTTCATAAGGCTTTTTTCGAAATAGATTAGCCACCTGGTAGTAAAAGCGCTAAATTATGCATTCATGACTATTTCCTTTCCAAAAAATAATATTAGGTTAGGAAATATTACACTAATTCCAAAAAAAGATAAACCCAGACAATTTCTAAAAAACTGGAGTCAGATAACACCTTTAAATGTTTTATATAAACTTGCATCTGGTAGTATAGAAATTAAACTATTTTGAATCACATTATATGAGATGAAACTTTTTTTTCTTCAAGACAGATTTATGGGCGGTAATACAAGACTAGTCTTTGACATTATGCAACACTGCGAAGAACATCATGCTCCTGGTTTGTTGATGTTAATTAACTTAAAAAGCCTTTAATTCTTTATCTGTTAAATTCATCGAAAACACATAAACCTAATTTAATTATAGGGAAACTTTCACGAAATGGATTTATTTTTTATATAATACTGAAGTTTCTGTTCTGTCAAAGAGATTTTTATCAGAGCGTTTCATTATATAGAGGGGCTGTTTCTGTAAAAAGGATGAGTACTTAAATATAAGGAGGGACTGTCGTCAAGGGTACGCAATTTCTGCTTACATTTTCATTCTTTGCACAGATATACTGAATATTAAAATAATAAAAAGATGATAAGAATATCACAGGAATACAGATAAAATACCAAAATTACATAATATCCCAATTCACGAATGACACAAAATACTATCTATTATTATGAATGTGATGGCCCAGCTAAAATAAAACATACAGTGCTGACCAAAGTTTATGTTGAAAGGGATGGGGGGGCGGTTAAGGATGATAAATATACAGAGTTTTAATACAACCATGAAATAAAAAAAGATGAAGAAAATATTTGCTATCAGTAAAAATGACTGTTACAAATTTATAACTGACATATTTGATCCAGAGACAATTCTTTATTTTTGAACTTTATTCTGCATAAAATATCTAGGTACAATAAAGAATTTATTCTGGACTGATGTTTTTAAAATCATTCACAGTATTTAGCTCTAAATACAACTTTACAAGATGGTCGAAAATGATCAGCTTGACACTATTCTATAATGAATTTTTTAGGATAGATTCTTAATATATTTACAAGGCGAATTTACAACTGTGGTATAAACATGTTAAAGACATGATGAGCGACAACGGATGTTTTAAAGAATTTAATGACATTAAAACCGTTATCAAGAATGGGATTTAAAAAAACCTCTATAGTACGGTAAATTCAATTAAAACTTTATTTTTACATCAGGATTTTTCACTTCCAGTTACACATAAAATTTTGAAAGAGTGCCATGATCCTTCAATTAACTTTTTATTTCATTTAATCATTAAAAAAACACATAAACAAACAAGTTTACTACTCTCTTATGAAATATAGTATATATAAACACTAACAAGTACGAACAAATAGTCTACATTATATAACAGTAAAAACTTTGATTGGAAAAAAATTCATCTAAACGTTTTCAAATACACACGAGATACCTATACCCAATGGTTACAAACAATAAAAGTACACCGTAGCATTGCAACAAACTCCTTACTTTTTAATATGAAGCTGATAGATACAAATCTATGTACATTCTGGTGTTACAGATGCTGAAACAATTATACGTTGATTCTACGAATGTAGATACACAAGACCTTCGATAAAACGACACACACGAATAATAACCAATTTTGATCGAACTGTGCAAATCAATAGCTTTTTTTTACACTTGGGCTCAAGTTCACCAAATATCAAATTAGATATACTTCTTTTGGAAATCAAAAAATATATTTATTGTAGCAAAACTGAGAAAAAAAAAACCTCCAATAAACGGATTTGGGAACTATTTTGTCACTAATTTACAAATTTACAAAAATACCAAGATGTCTGAAAAAAGAAAGAAAGTATCATGACAATTGTAGACCATATCATACAAAACCTCTCATGAACCGATAAAGATAGTTAAAAATTGAAGACAAAACCAGAGAAAACTCAAAAACAAAATCAATTAGTAAAAGGCAGAAGACATTTTTGTCTTTTTTGTTAATCTAGCGCAAGTGCACACCTCCACACAAACCCACACCCACTTTTTCATTACAAAAAAGCTTTGTTGTCACATTTTGAGATTTTGAATTGTAAAACTGTAAAGAAGAAAACTTTGAAATTTGTTCATTAAGTTAATGATATTTTGAACTACATGTACATGTAATACCAGCGAAATATTTACCAACACTGATTTGCAAGGTATGTTGGGGATGGCCACGACCCTCATATACCGATTGACGTGGCAAATAGAGCTTAAAAACTCTTGGATCCGTTTTGTACTTGTCCTGATTTTTTTTGTGAAAGTATTAAAATATGTATGGAAAAAAAAATCGTCTTTTATTTTTATCTTGTTTTTATCGACCCATGAAGTACTTTTCGTAAAAGCATTTCCAGAAATATCCGACACCTTGTTCCCAGTAAGATATAGTTTTAGTTAATAGGATGCATTTCATTTCAAACATAAAAAAGAAATTCATATGTGTATGACGTACCTATAGCCATATATCTCCTCCCATTTGAAAGATCTTCAGGTTGTATGTTTAAGGTTGCCGTGAGATACTTTATCACAAAAATGTTGGGTACCGTTGACATCATATTTTGTTCCCCACACCCATAAGGCATTCCGAGCAATTTGGTAAGTCCAGTAATGGACGGTCCCATCAAATCTCCTGGAAGTAAAATAAACTCTTAACTAACTTTGAGATGTCTACTAACAGACTTTACCTTGTGACATCTCTCGGTACACCCCAAACATGATTTTCATTGCTAAAGATAAAGTGGGTTGAATTGAAAAAAATGATGTTGTGAAAATTATATGAAAATAAAGGAAGGTAACGTTAAAAATGGAATATTTTTTTTTAGACTCGAAACAATGTTATTTGATATAAATGCAGCTGTTTAAAAATAGGTGAATATTTTACAGACATGGCCACTTCGCTAAAATTTTAGCGTAAAAATAACAACGCTGGATACTAAAGCATAGAAATTTAAGATAAAATTTTAGGCGACGAAATTCTAAGCATGTTTTTGTAAATAGCTCTATTAACCTAGCCTTTTATCAGATTGTTTTTCCTAATTATTGCATGATCAGATGCAGCGTGATTAATTTTCTCGCACTCTGAAAAATACCGGTAAGCCAATGTGAATTTCAAATTTGATAAAATTGATAAAATTGATCAAATACTCATGACCACTATTTGTATATATAAATATCGGTGTTTGTAAAAGAACGGCCAAGTGAAATACCCTGTTATACACTTATCAGGGTATTGTGGCTGATGATCAAATTGAAGATTGCATCACATTTCTCGTGAATGTAATTTTGTCATTTTACCTTACGAATTCAAAGTTATGATACAGTAAAGTTATAAAGGATCTTGCAAGTGTTAGAACTATAATAAACGTCAATCACATGAGTCTAGAAAATTCTCATAGCAGCACTTGGCGAATTTAAGGTCGGTAATATTTCTTTGAAATTTGATGAAAGTTTATAAAGAACTACCTCATGAGCCGAAATGCCAGATTGTTTCACAAGTTGTTATGTATGAGAAAACTTGTACAAAGTGACCTTTACATGTATGAAACTTTTCGCGGGTTTGACAGGAATTACACATCCTTTACAAGAAAAAAAAAAGCTCCAAAGGAGCTTACATACGTACTACCTTATTTTAAAACAGCAAAACATAATGATATCCATTACTTCTGAAAGAGGTCAACAGAAAATTCTAGTCGAGCAATATTTCAGAACTTAAGGGTTTGAATAATTACCTCTTATAAATGAGGCTTTTATTTGCTTATCTCAAATCAAAGATAAGCAAATTCGGAACGGATATATTGCAGTGAAAAAAAAGGTTTTTTTATGTGATAAAAGAAAACCAGTAATTATTATCCTAAGCTTAAACCAATACAGTAGGAGTCATGTGATAAACCGTTTTATCAATCCAGCGTCTAAAGTGTTCAGATGGTTGCTAAAATTAACGTACCTACAACAGAAATCCTAATTTTCGCAGAGTCGTCGACAACATCGTCAGGTAAGGTAATTGGTTGCTCAGAGTAGAAGTTCTGCCCTTCACTTACCTCTATCATTATAGCTATATTGTAGTTTTCCTCTATACCTTCAGCCTGTCATAATATAACAACAAACATTCCATTGGTGATGATTTTGATGTAACATAACTGACCCAGTTTACCTCTAGCTAAAAAACTAAAGACCTGCAAGTTAGTAACCATCTGCTTACAAATGATAATATGCTTTTAACCACTTATTCATCTTTCCGATTTACATGTGGTTCCAAGATTGCAACGAAAAAACTTTGTCATTAAGATATCACCATGAACTTGCAACAGAACACACGTTGAACCACTTACACAAAGGTTAACAGTTGAATGGGGATGTGCATATTCAAGTCGTACAGGCATCATTGGTATCAAATTGTTCACAGTAACAATTTTGCCGCAAAGTAAACAAAGCCAGTGTCTAAATGCATGTGAATTTATACCATACCATGTTAAAGTATGGAAATTATTATGAATTTGACAATCTGTCTTTGTACGGTCCGTCCAAGTGTTAGTTGCTGACATAGTAATTAATTAAAATAGGTTAAAACTGTCAGATAGCTGTGTCTTTTGTTTACTTTTTTGCCCGATTTTATGTTTTTCTGCCAGCGATTAACACATAGCCCGACTACACAATAACAGATTGTCATCTTCACAATATTTTTCATGCTTTTACATAGTATGGTTTAAATCTAATCGTATAATGAGACCTGCTTTGATTCTTTTCCTTTAATGGACCTGTAATAGACCGCATCAGTCCTGACTTCCATATAAGTTAACATCTTTTCAATATTGGTTCTTACGGCTGAAAGTTCCAACAACCCGGCTTTTTAAAACAGTTATAGAAGAAATAAGAAAGTGCTCGGGTATATCTGCATGATAAATCTACAGAGGCTGAAATATTGCTGTTGAAGTGTCGCAGCCAGTTATTCCTTAAGTATTCCGTCAGTAAATGCAAAATATAGGCGCTGTCTTTGTATTCATCTGTCTTGTCTCGACAGGGCAAATATCACCGACCCTTGTAGACACAGAAAACTACTTATTAACGAATGCATGTCAGAGAATGTCGATCTTTCAATATCGCCTTGTAGATTTTTAACTCATTACCACACGACAAAATTTTAGACTGGTTCAAATTGAAAGCATTTGCAGACGACAATATAAAGGTGACTGAAAAATTGAAATTTGTTCAGGGAAGGGTAGAAAACACTGTGGGAAAAGGAGAAAATGCTGGTTACCAGCATTTTCTCCTTTTCCTACAGTGTTTTCAAAAGGCTTCTTTCTCAGGGGCGTCAAAAGTAGGGATTGTGTGGTAATGGGTTAACCAAGGCTGCGGACAACTGATAATATGGATTTAAGTATTCTTCAAGGGGCGGTCACTCAATTGTGTCACTGGTTGTCTATGGGACGCATTGTATTTCGTTAATTTCGTTCCACCAAAGTATTCTTCCTTGGCAGAAATACATATTTTGAGTCTGGAAATCAAGTCTGGGAAGGCTGCAAAATAGGCTTTTCTGTGAATACCCAGTAGACACTGAAAAATGGCACTTAAATTAGAGCCATATCCACTTCCAGAGAGAGCTTTCTTCAATAATAAAAAAAAAAAGTCACGTGGGCTGAGATCGATAAAAAAGGGTGGATTGGGAAGCTTTACCACCTATGGCGTTTCCAGAAAATTCGGAACAACTGCAGACATGTAAGAAGCTGCATAAATGAGGCAAAGGTCCCTAAATGCGGTTCTAGTTTTTCGTTTGTGATAATGTTTCTTCAATCTTGAAAGAACATTGTTCTCGTAAAACTTGCCTGTAACCGCTCGGCCTTCATATTAAACTCTTTCCCCGCTTTTTTATTCTTTTGGCAAAATCGGCCTAGCTTAATCCCTCCGCAGCATCTGTTTATTATTGATGGGTCTCTGAGGCTTAAAATGATAAATCCAGATTTCATCACCCGTGAAACATCTCTGATATTCTCCGTTTGTCAATTTTTGTGCTTTTTCAGAGGATTTTTGGCCATTTTTACTCGTTTTTTTTTTGTTCATCTGTCAAGAGGTAGGAGACCTATCGAGCACTAATCTTACCAAGTATTATCCCCTTGGTCAAAATCTTATGGGCTGACCCAAATTATAAACCAGCTCTCGTAGCTATTTCTTTCACTGCAATCTGCTCAATCAAATCTACCACAGCAAAAACACTTTCTTTTGGAAGCTGCAGCTTTGGATTGACCAGGAGTGGGGGCGAACTTCTCTTGAGTTAGTTCTATCATATTGTACATAAATTTCTCGGTTTTTTGTAAAATGATCTTTTGAACCAGTGAAATCGTTCCTTACAGATAATGTATTTGTTACCGGAGACCACTCCTTCATGCATAGCTTCGTCCCGATTTAAAAACAATATCTGATCACTGCGTTGAGAGATATCTCTTTAGCTCTGTGGTTATGGTACTGGCCTTTTAAACCTCGAAAAACGAGGATATTTGCCCGTCATTGGTTAGAATCCAGCCAGAGGCGGTTTGTATTTCAGCTATGCAGTTGTTGCGAACTTTCATGTTCGCAAGATATTGAATGAGTGTAGAACAATGTCGGCCTACCTTAACCAGTAAATCCCGTTTCACAGCATCCGATGCACCTGGTCCAATAGCCTGGATATCGATTTCGCAGTTACCTAGTTCGATTGGCTTTATCGGAAAGTTTAGGGTGACTGCATCATCTGCTGGAATCTTTAAAAGCAAATTATATAGCTACATGTAGTTTCTTTTTGAAAATGACAAAATTTTGAATTCGGAAACAAACTTTTGCAGACCACAAATGTAACTCACATGGTTGTTCCTGCCATTGATAGGGTTGAGAACTTTATGGATTCCAGCATTTTCTCATTTTCTTGTTTTCCAACAATGTTTTTATAACCATTTCTCTCCTAGGGTTGCTGAAAGCCTGTTTCACATCAGCCGTGAGATTTTTTCGTCGCAAACACAACCGCTACAGATTCGTATCCGTCGCACATACTGCGAAATTGCAAAGCGATCTCTGTTCGTTGTTCGCACAGCTGACTCACGAACCGTACGGTGTTCGCAGGTTGAACGTGCGAAAAAAGCACAGCAACGTGTTCGCACGGCTGTAATGCGGTAATCGTAAGGCTGCCGCACAAATTCTCAAGGCACCCGCAAAAATGCCGTTTATAAATTACACAGTTTCTTACGACTACAGCACGGCAAGCACGAATTTGCAAGACAGCTGTGCGGTGTTCGTGCGATCGCCATTTGGAGGAGGAATTATCTCCTCTTGTCCATATATATATATTAGTGGAAAAATAATACGCTACAAAATGGATTTGTGTCGGTAAGAAAACAGCCAACACATTGTATAAAATTGACCTAAAATATAGACTTATCAAATCATGTGTGAGCTTTTCCGTGGAACCACACGATTGTTTCTCAGACGTTAGTTTTGAAAACGTACAGTTCATGCCCAGTCGCTAACTTTCCCAGTATTTTTTATCATTCTAATCTCTGGTAGTCTTTGAGTGCCTTTGTGAGAGTCAGAAAAACAAAAATGTTTGTTTTTTTTATACAAATGAGAGAGACGTCTATCCGGAAATGAACCTAGACGTACCGTTAACATGCTTAAAACAGAGAAAGCACAAATATAGGCTGCTAGACGATTCTAAGTGGACAGACAGACCGTACAATATGTATGGAGACATTAAAAATATTCAGGCAGCGTGTCAGATGGTTAAAAGTCATGACGACCCCCTATGACATGAAGACGTAAAGACATCCATGTGCACCATCAGCGTATTAGGAATCGCTTTCAGAAAGCTGCATTAAATTTCCCTAGCATCCTTAATCCCATGCTGACTAGTGGACAAACTTTTGAAAATTGACAACAAGAGGGCAGCATACGCCCGATATGCCCTACCATACACCCTAAATTACGCCGTCTTTAGCGAGCAACACGTTTTGCGTGGTACAGACGACATATACCATTTAGGAGACACTCTTGGGCAAATATCCTGCTTTCTCTTTAGTCTCGTTTCCATTTAGGTAGTATAGTGGGCGACGTCGTGTCGATCCACGTCACCGTGAAAAATGTGTAGAGAAACATGTTTGTCAGCGCATATTTTTGGCATCCTTTGTGTGGAAAAGCTGTATTTCATGGATCCCAACTGTGCATTTCTATAGTAACTTCACGACACCTTAAGCTACGGTAATTGGACGTAATCATCCATTCCTACGTTTTTCCGTTTTTAAATCACGTGAGCATCAAGTTCCAGCGTTATAATTGATGTATACAGCTTGCTCGTGTCAGGTACTTTTTGAGACAAAACAATATTCGCATTCTTCCTAAGCCTGTGTTATCAGATTTTTCACCAAAAAACTTTTGTGCCAAACTATGGAATGACGTCGACGGCGCCTTCCAAACCAAATGGTTACATTGTTAGAACTTTCAAGACCTGTCTGACATATAGAGTGCTTCTACATCTGAATTCTAGGTTGGTGGTACCTCGATTGTCTTGGGTTCAATGGGGGTTCAGCAACCAGAATGTTCCCTTTTCCCTTCTGATATCTTTGTTTCCGAAGAATGACCTTCCCTTCTTGAAATCTCGACAGCGACTGATGACGAACTAAACATACAAACTTTTTAAAAGAGGAAGGATGACGCTAACATTTTGCAAGGCATCTGTAGGGCAGCCGTGCGAATCTATACGTTGTTAGTGAGTTCTGCAGTAGTCTTAAGACGACAGACTCTCACCAAATGCAAGGCAATCCCAAGACAACCACAAGATGTTCGTGCGATCATCGCGCAGCCTTAGCAGGACAAACGCAAGTATAAAAACGTACGATTGATGTGCGATGGTCTCAAGGTAGCCGTACGACTGCCGTGTGGCAACCGTACAGTTGCCGTGCGAACTCAAAAATCGCAAAGAAATCGCAAAGAAAATGAGCATGTTGACCAGCTGCGACATCTATGGCAATGCGAATTCGTACAGCAGTCTTGCGGAGTCCGCGCGAAGTCCTGCGATTTGTCAAAAGATGTTCCCGTACGGCTGTCGTAAGGCTGATGTGAAGCTGGCTTTAAAAACAGCTTGCGATATCTACGGCGTTGCGAATTTGTACGGCAGTCTTTCGGAGTCGACTCGAGGTCCTGGGATTTGTCAGAAACAAGAGCCGTCAGAGACGAGTTATGCTCCCCGAACATGTGCTTTTTATAAAATGTATGAAATTGATATAAATTCACTTCTTTTATCCTAAAAAGACCTGTTCATGCCCGAAAATTGAAGTAAAAAGGCAATTACTATCATAGAGATAGCCAACACAAACTTGTAGAGGACAATAAGCCCACTAAGCCCCTTTAAGCCCCCTTTTCCCTTAAGACAATATTGCATCATTGGAATAAATAGAACGAATGTGTGTGGTTTGTGGCATTTTAAATAATAATTCGAAATTCTAAATTTCATAAAATTTTGAGCGGTCATGTAGTAAATATTACATAAAACGATTTTTATATGAAGCCCCCTTCTACCGTGACGCAGCCTGACATTGAGAAAACGGGTGTGAGATATCTGGGCAATGTTCCAACGAGTTCAGATTAAAAATTTCATGAACTTTTGAGAACTAAAGTAAAAGATATTAGAGGAAAAAAAAAATACATGAAGCCCCTTTTTTCCCCGACGAAGCCTGTAATTGAGAATCCGGAAAAGATGTACCTGGGCAACTTTCCAACAAGTTCAAATCTGAAATTTCACTAAGTTTTGAGCACTGATGTAGGAGATACTAGTGAAAAAAAAATTCCATGAGGTCCGCTTTTTCGTGATGGAGCCTCAAATTGAGAAACCAGGAAAGAGGTATTTGCGCATTACTAATTCATAGATTGAAAATAAGAAGGGCACATGTTGAAACTTCAAAAGCAAGATATAACCATGAAGTTTCATGAACTTTTGACAAAAAGTGAACAAGATATTAGTAAAACTGCAATTTTTCATTAAGGCCCCTTTTTCCTTGGCATTTTACAAGAAACCCCCTTTTCCATGACAGAGGGTCAAATTGAAAAACACATACATAAAGAAACTTTGAAAAAACAATACAACCATGAAGTTTAGTGAAATATTGATCAAAACTGATTGAGATATTAGTAAAAATTGGAATTTTGCAAGGTACCCCATTTTTCCATGACAGAGCGTCAACTTAAAATACGCCTAAATTAAAAATAGCAAGGGCACATGCTGTAACTTTCCATAAACATTATAACCATGAAGTTTCATGAAAGTTTGACAAAAACTGATTTAGATATTAGTAAAACTTGCAATTCTGCATTAAGCCCCTTTTTTCCATGACACGGGGTCAAATTAAAAAAAAAAAAAAAAAAAAAAAAAAAAACGGAAAGAGACATCGGTGCATTACCCTAAGGAGTTTATGTATGAAGTTTTATCCAATTTGGCCCCGGGGTTGTGGAGATATGGCTTCGGACGGACGGACGGACGGACGGACGGACGGACGGTCGGAAGGACGGACGGATGGACGGACAGACGAACGGACAGATGAAGCAGCGACTATATGCTCGCCCTTCGGGTAGCATAAAAATTCTTCCGTACGGCTGTCGTTTGGCTGATGTGAAACAGGCTTAAACACGAGATTTCCTGATAAAAGATCAATACTTTCCCTGTCAGGGGTAAATCAGAGGCTTTTTACGGACGCTATGGATCAAGGGCCATTTGTATTTACCTTCCTTTCTCATGTTCTTAGTTGAGAGCTTGAGATTTTCCTAATTTAGTAAGTAAGCATTTAGTGGGAATGGAAAGTAAGCCTTTCATTAACCCTATCCAACGCGTCGAATTTTGGAATCTATTATATTTCAGAAACATCTGCCGACAATAGAGTCAAAACTAGCAATTTTGTATGTGTTTTTGGCGCGATTTTTTTTTGAAGCCTTTGTTTCCAATCAGATGCAGTATTCTACCGCATTGATGTCCGTAGTTTGATTCCTGGCACCCATAGACTATGTATTATAAGTGAGGGACTTAACTGTATGTAGTCCGGTACTCGCCAACGGTTACAAAAGAAAACAACATATCTTTTCCACCACATCAATTCTTCTATTTGTTTCGACAGCTGAGAGCTAAACCATTTTTCTACCAGAAAAATACAACTGTTCAAATATTTGTCTTTTGCCATTGCAGTCTGGCTGCTACATTCGCTCGATCTTTTAAACTCGCTAAAAAACCTGTGCCTTTGTCAAGGGTCCACACATCATCCGTTTTCACGATAAAAAATGCAGTTTGATCCAATGAAACGCTGAATTATCTGCACACACCCTTTAAACATATTTCAAAATACTACTGACCTATAGCCTTTGTCTTTAATAACAACGAAACGTCTCAGAATTCGTTGAATTTGTGATCTGGAAGCTTATTTCGAACAGTTGCAGCCATCTTCTGTCATGCGACACTGTTTGGAACGAGGAATTTCATTGGTTGATATGTACTACATTTGTGCATTCAACCAATGAAATTTCGTACAGCTGCCTACACCTTTTGTCACGTGACACTGTTTGGAACGAGTAATTTCATTGGTCTATACTGTATGTGCGACTGTCAGTATCGAATGTTCGAGCCCTTGTCAATGGCGAAAATCTTTTAGCGAGTTTACAAGTTCGAAGGACTGTAGCAGCCAGACTGCATTAGTCACTGATAAACAGTCGTGTTTTTCTGGTAGACAAATGATTTAGCTATCAGTTGTTCAAAAAATAAGGAGAATATCTATTAGTGTAGAAACGATACGCTGTTTTTTGTAACTGGGGGCGAGTAACGAGCTGCATACAGTTACATCCCTTGTTTTAGTCTATGGGTGACAAGAGTTAAACTACGGACCCCTATGTTCTACTGGTGCTAGATGAAGATCTGTATTCATTCAATCATAATCTTATGTATGGTAGCGAAGGTGGTATAAGCGAAGTCTAAAAACAGCTTGTGTAGTGCACATGCGTATCTAGAGTATCTGGTTTCAGCCAGAATGACTCCACAAAGTGGGCTTGTTGTACAATGAAATCCGCTGAAAATTTCAATAAAGCCTATGTTATCTCCATTTTTTAAAATAAGACAAGTCGAGATTGTGCTACCTACCGTAATTTCTCTACTAATATCTTGTTGAGTGAACTCCAGCACGGTTGAACCATTGTCAGCCTGTGTAACCAGTATGTTTTCATAACACTCGGAGCGTCTCAAGAGGACATCTACCTAATAACATAACATACCTAGCATTTTCATTCGTTCCATTCAGACAAGTATGAAACATTTATGTTCTACCGCATGGAAATATGATAGTATACTAAACAACATAAATCAGGAATAGGAGTGGCATTGTACTAGAAATGTTTGATATACTACAATCGGTCTTTTAAAAAAATCAGCAGGTTGACATGAACATAGTATTTAACATGAATATATACACAATGATTCCACCAGAAATGAAAACATAAACCCAAAGTGTAGGAGAGGGTTATAAAGCAGTCGCCAACAGTGTGTAGTCTACAATTCCTCCTGAAAAACCTATTTACTAGCAGGTTAACATGAACACAGTATTTAACATGAATACATAGCAATGCAGAATTATATACGCTACTCAAGAACATAATTCCCTCAGAAATGAAAAATACTTAAAAACCGGCGGTTGTGAGGAAGTCGTGCTGCGCTGTCTATTTATATTACAACGAAAAGCACACGTGTGTTACATACCTTTGGCGAAGATATAATAACTATCAAAGCACCTAACACAAATTGATTTATACTTTACGAAGGTTACGATAAACTAACCAATCAACGCTCGGCGTTTTATCCTTGTGTATCGCAAATAAAATATTTCATAATTCCACGTGGTCTAAGACGAATAATAAAGCTTTTAGTGACTGTCTATGTGTTATGGACAATCCAACTCGTTGTCCATTCTACTCGTGTTCATACCGATACTTCCTCAGCGCATTCCACGAAGATCACTTGTGTATGTAGTTTTACCATGGTCAAAATACGATGTAGTAAAAACGGTTGTTGTTAAATTAGTCACTTTGGAAGGCGAGCCTTTATGGAAGATATCCCAGTGAATCTTTTCCCAACTATACCGTGGCTATAACATAGGTCTTAACTTTTTTGACAAAACTAAATCAAGACATTTGCATATGTAATGAGCTGACTTCGACACATTACTTATAACCCTATATATCTCGCAGGAATCAAGAATATGATGTACAAAATCTAGTTGGTGTCAGTGTTACGGGAGACCACTCCTTCATGCATGGCTGAGTCCCGATTTAAATACAACACCTAACGGCTGCGTTGGGGAGATATCTCTTTAGCTCAGTGGTTTAGGTACTTGCCTTTCGTCCGGGAGTTCTAGGGTTCGAATCCTGTCCGGTCCCTTATTTCTGCCATGCATTTGTTGTTTTTTTGCTACGGACTTTGTTGTATGATTCAGTTTAATATTGGCGTATAATATTTGTGAGATTGCTTACAAAGTAATAAAGTGAATCATGCGTAAATGTGTTTGAACCCAATACAAAGTCAAATCATCATAAAGCTTTTAAAAAACATCGTGACAGGGGACAACATTTACATCCCAGAGTGATTACATGATTACAATTAATCATGATGGTGCAACGTAACTAAATACAGACTAAAATCATCTGATTTCTGTAGAAAACATCATCCAGGAGATGGCAGTCACATTCGAGGGGGCTTACATAGATATATAGTGAGTTACGTTTGTCCCAATTTATTGTAACAAAATACAAAAACAAATCATCTTAAATCATCTTTAAGCTGTTGACAGAGGATAACATTTACATTCGAAGTTTGACGTAGGCAGACAACTTACTTCTATATCTGTGTCGAAGAAATTAAATACACTCGCTTGTAGGACTAATTGTTCTCCCCTGATAACAGAATAGGGCAGTTCGAGTCGAATGAAAAATTTCAAGAACACTTCCAGCTGAAATGAATCAAATAAGTGCATTATCAAACATATTTGATTTGTAAACAACTCTTTAAAAGAATACTTGCAGAAAACAGTGCTGAAAAAAGAAGGAAAAATGGTGGTCAAAAGCATTTTTTCCTTTTTCCTACATGTTTTTAGGGTTTTCAAAGATGAATATCACTATTTCGCCATATTTCGACCTATTTTGACTACTTGGTCTTGCTCTCCCACATATGCAAAAACATCTATATTCGCCTTTGATACTCATAAGGTTTAAAGCAAAGATGCGAGTAAGTTAACTATAAAAAAGTAAACGTTGCTTTATTAAACCAATACCACACAATCCCTACTTTTGACGCCCCTGAGAAAGAAGCCTTTAGAAAACATTGAGGGAAAGGAGAAAATGCTGGTAACCAGCATTTTCTCCTTTTCCCACAATATTTTCTACCCTTCACAAAACAAATTTCAAATTTTCAGTCACTTTTATTTTGTTGTCTGCAAATGCTTTCGATTTGGACAAGCCTAAAATATTGTCATCTGGTAATGAGTTAAAACAATGTTATAATGTCCCATCTACAGGGGCATAGTCATTCGTATCCTCGGATAGACTTGAATAATGAAGGGTTTGTAGAGACCCAAATGATCTGAGCCGACCAAAAGAGTCCTTGTTTTTTTTGCCTACGACGCTTAGATGGGTGAAACATATGGAGAAAATTTGGCTTAACCGTTTTATATCCTTTTATAACAAAATTTTATACGCTTTCAGGGTCAAATCTCATCTTTTGAGTAACACATAATTTGTAGCCTGCAAATGTGTTCAATGTCTACAAGTACAAAAATTTCATCGCTGTTGAAAGAGTTACAGTGTAGAGTTCTATGCATAATACACACATTTGCTGGTTTGGGTGCAATCCCGAGTCCAGATTCATTATGAACGGCAAATGCTGTGGCCACCCAGCTTGTAATGGTGTCCGGTACTGTTGCTTTAATAATACATTTACCATTAGAACTGGAAAAAAGGAAATAGAGTAACGTCACTGAGTTTGATACTACACTAACAGTAAGGACTGAATGAAAAGACAAAGTTAGGTTACTGTTGTAGCTCTGTTATTAACCCATTACCAAATGACAATATTTTGGACTGGCCCAAATTGAAAGCATTTGCAGACGTCAAATAAAAGTTACTGAAATTTTGAAATTTGTTTTGTGAAGGGTAGAAAACATTGTGGGAAAAGGAGAAAATGCTGGTTACCAGCATTTTCTCCTTTTCCCACAATGTTTTCTAAAGGCTTCTTTCTCAGGGGCGTCAAAAGTAGGGATTGTGTGGTAATGGGTTAAATCAACCGTTGGCACAGAAAACAATAAGTTTCTGTATCTTAGATTAAAACATCTATTGGTGCTTTGAACTCAAATAATATATTCTTCTGAAGAAAAATGGACGCTTTTTAATAATGTGAAATTGAAAAAGCATTAAGGTATTTGAGATCTTTTTCCATAGCCCGTTTAACCCGCTTTTCTTATCTACATAAGTGTACATGTAGGAATATATTATGACTTGCTTGGTATCATATATCACGAAGATGCATTAAACACCATAGCTAACTTAGCTTTAGAACTTTAAAACTTAGGTAAGTTAAAGTTATTATGTCTCTGTTATTATTTTTATTGTTAGAACTGTATAATAAAATAAATAAAGGTAACTATAACTGTTTTATCACAGTCAAAACTAGAACTAAAGGATCAGATGTAAAATTTTTACCGTATATTTCACATTATATCAGTATGATTTCAGTGCTGGAATTTGAGATATAGCTACTGTGACTTAAGGTAAGACCTGTGTAATGGAAAACAGCTATTTCCACTAAAATATCATCATGCAAAATTAGCTATAATTAAAAATGAGTATTATTGAACTACTTTCACCTTTTCATTTTTTCCATTTTTTCCTTCGTTGAATTATCATTTATAAATCTAAAACCGCTATATTCTCAATTGAAAAAGAGATAATAATTACCTCCTTTTTTAAAAAACAAATAAAAGTATCGAAAAATAGTTTCAAGACAGACATAAACGGAATTTCTGATCCGTTAGAAACGTGCAAAAATATTATTTCTGCATAAATCCTTATTTATCCTTATTTAACAACCAATTAGAATTTTTGCCAAATGTTCACCGGAAGTGCATTACACCGGTCTTACCTTAATCTTATTTTTCTAAGAAATAGAAAAAATAGGGTCACCGTGGGCTTTAAATTACACTCACCATCAGGACTGAAAAACGAGATCAGGTAAAGTTAGTGAAGCCTTATAATTCTATGCACGGTCAGAATTAAAAAGTCGGACAAAATGAGTTTACTGTAGTTATATTATTACTTTTACAGAAAGGTTTGAAAGATGAAATGAAGTAGCACCATCATAACTTTGATAATGAAATAAATCTGATAGTTTTCTCTAGCTTAAATACAAAACAAAATACTGTCTGGACAGAACAAAGGTAAGTTCATTACAACCTTAACGAAACATTACCCATCAAAACCAAAATAAAAACAATAGGACCATGATGGTCCTATATCGCTCACCGGAGTACCAAGCAGCAAAGGTCTACAATAAAAATGAATATCAAATATTAAGGTTTAAGGCCAAATGATAATGAAACAAGAGCAGCAAATTGTCGCAATTTGACTTGAGACTTCGAAATTCCGTTCCAGATAAGCAAGAAATAATGTAAATATGAAGATCAAAGTGGAATTACACAAAATGCGGGCTAGGTAGAGTTATTGTTCTTGCATACTGTACTCCGTGATATTGCAAAAAACATGCATATCAAGTTTGAAGTCGTTCTGACTTGAGATGACAAAGTTATATTCCAGACAGGCACTAAATGCTGTAAAAATGACATTCAAAGGGAAATAACTCAAAGACAGCATGAGGTAAAGTTACAATTCTTGCGCACTGCACTTTCACATATAGCAACAAATAATCATGCCAAATTTTAAGTCATTCCTACATAAGATGACAAAGTTTTGCCCTGGACAAGCAATAAATGCTATGAAAATGAAATTCAAAGGGGAAACGAGAGCTGTCGGAATGAGAGCAATGCCCCCCGAAAGCCCTATTTCCAGAAACTGTGACCTTAAACTTGTTGCTGGGATCAGATGACCCTGATTATTGTAATTTCAAAATGGTCTCCAGCTGGCCGCCTTGTATCCAATTAAAGGAAAAAAGAGATGTTTGTAAAACATGTATGGCCCCTAATGACATCCAATTCTAAATATAACATGCGATTATAAACTGTAGAGTCAAAGTGTAAAAAAACGAACAAAGGGTAATTACTCAAAAGTTATACATGATAAATTAACAATTCTTGGGCACTGCACTTCCCATTTATGTGAACTATCAACTTATAAGGTTTCATGATTTTACCTCACATACTTTTTGAGTTATGCTCCGGACAAAAATGAAGTACGAAAATCAACAAAGGGCAATAACTGCAAAAAATAATGGGCAGAGTTATGGTTCTTGTGCAGTGCACTTCTCCTGAATAAGATCTATCCACATATAAAGTTTCAAGATGATACCTGAAAAACTTTTGAGTTATGCTCCGGACAAAAATTAGATATGAAAATCAACAAAGGGCAATAACTCCAAAAATATGACGGGCAGAGTTATGGTTATTGTGCACTGCACATCTCCTTAATAAGATTAATCCACCTATGAGGTTTCAAAATGATACTTGAAATACTTTTTGAGTTATGCTAAGGACAAAAATTAAGTATGAAAATCAACAAAGGGCAATAACTCCAAAAAATGATGGGCAGAGTTATGGTAGTTGTGCACTGCACTTTTCCTTAATGAGATCTATCCACCTATGAGGTTTCAAGATGATACCTGAAACACTTTTAGAGCTATGCTCCGGACAAAAATTAAGTATGAAAATCAACAAAGGGCAATAACTCCATAAATGTGATGGGCAGAATTATGGTACTTGTGCACTGCACTTCTCCTGAATGAGATCTATCCAGCTATGTAGTTTCAAGATGATACCTGAAATACTTTTTGAGTTATGCTCCAGACAAAAATGTGCTCTACGGACCGACCGACGGACCGATGGACCGACCGACAAGTGCAAAGCAATATACCCCCGCTACTTTGAAGGGGGCATAATATCTCAAAATTTTAGGTAGGAAGGGTTATGGTTCTTGTGCACTACACTCAATAAAGTTACAACGATCATACATATCAAATTTGAAGATGTTCAGGCTATAGATGACAAAGTTATATTCCAGACGAGCAGAAAATGCTGTAAAAATGACAATCAAAGGGAAATAACTTACAGACAGTATAAGGTAGAGTTATGGATCTTTCACACTGCACTCTGCATTATTGCAACAAACACAAACGCCAAGTTTCAAGTCAATCAGACTGGAGATGACAAAGTTATGCTCTGGATTAAGGACTATTATAAAGAACATTCTCATTCAAGGGCAAATAACTCCAGTTGTTCCAGCCCGATTACACCCCTAATCACACTTGTCCGAGATCTTATAGACATGTTACTTTGACCAAGTTTGGTGCTGATTGGTTAATTATTGTAGATTCCAGAGTGTAAACTCCAGTTGTTCTAATCCGATTGGACTCATAATCGAACTCATCCGAGATCTTATGGTCATATACATTTGACCAAGTTTGGTGCCGATTGGTTGATATTTGTAGATGCTAGAAAGTAAATAAAATGAAATAGGGCAATTTTTCTAACTCAAGGGTAAATAGCTCCAGTCGTTCTGGTCCGATTGGACCAATAATCGAACTCATCCAAGATCTTATAGTCATATATATTTTGACCAATGTTTGGTGTTGATAGGTTGATATTTGTAGATGCTAGAGTGTAAACAAAGTGAAAAACAGCAATTTTTTTAATTCACGGGCAAATTACTCCAGATGTTCAGGTCCGATTACACCCAAAATCGAACTGATCCGAGATCTTATGGTCATATATACTTTGGCCAAGTTTGGTACTGAGTGGTTGATATTTTTAGACGTTAGAATGTAAACAAGAAAATGTGAACGGACGGACGACGGACAGACGGACGAACGGACCACGGACGCCGACGGACGGTGAGTGATCACAATAGCTCACCCTGAGCACTTCGTGCTCAGGTGAGCTAATAAATATGAAGTGAGGTCACTGCAGTTCTAACAACACTCACATCTGAAAGAAAGAAAGGAAAAAAAAGGGAGAAAATTTCAGTTAGTTCAGTTAAGTTACAATTCTTTATTGTGCATGTACACTGGCCTAAATACATTACATTACAAATAAACAAATCTCTACTGTATTCAGATTTATGTAAAAATACTATTTGGTGTTATTAGATCTATGGATCATAACCTATGCTTTTTCATCTGCCTTTACCTTCATCAGTGAATTAATGTAGATTGCTAATTTTCGGACGGTAGACTCTTTTCAACCTACCATTAAACCGAAAAAACATTCATTGCTAGTGTTTCCCTTACACGATTTAAGAAAATATCTTTTCAGTTTAAACATATTCATATATCAACTGAAAATATACATGATAGTTCACAAATACAATTCAAAATTAACTAAAAAAAGATAAGAACGAAAGCAGGGCTTATAATGTTCTTCTCCAAACTGATTGCTTAAAACGAGTACAAGTCATAAGATTTTAACTAGTACACCTTAAATTTAGAAAAAAAATACTGATAATTGTTTAAGTATAGGGGATAGATATGCTGTAAATGGAGAACATGGAATAAGTTAAGCTGAAAAATATAGGAAAAGAGTGTTAAATATGAGGTAATGGAAGAGATAAGGTAAGGGAGTGTTCTTAAAAGGCTTTTATAGCTACTAATCTAAAATTGTTCCATTGTATAGTAAGCATCAAAAGTTTTGCTAAAATCGCATAAGGATAGAAACAAAATTTTCACACTAAAAGTCGATTGCTTCCCAAAGAGTGACATCTCAAGGTCAATATTACCAAATGCTGACGATGTACTAAATAATCTAGTCCTAATAGCATCATAATTATTACATTCAAAAATGAAAAGTTTAACTCGTCTCAGTTCCACCATAATACAGAGAGAAGAACCAACAATATTTTTTCAGAAATAAGTGGTGATTGAGAGAACAATATTTGTTGCTGATTTCTCTATGTATAACTTGTAGGTTCCTTTCTCTAACAATGTACATCTTGTTGGGACTTAGTTTGTTCCAATTTAAATAGTTCAATAAACACCATAATGAACCTTTATTCCGTATTTTAATTGGTAATTCGTTCCATTCCTCAATAATTGCGGGAAGGAAAGATTTTTTGTATAGTTCAGATCTACATTGTGGAATTCGATGATTTTGAGAACTACTGAGGCTGTATGAGGATATGCTACCGTAACTTTCAGAAACCAATGAGCTTAACCTTTACCCCATAAGGCATATCTACAGTATCTCTAACTGACCCTAAATAACAGCAAGGATGAAGCCGTTTCCTATGAGTATATGACGCCCTTTGATAGCATAGAAAACATTGTGGCAAAAGGTGAAATTGCTCGTGACGAGCAATTTCACCTTTTGCCACAATATTTTCCAAAGGCTCCAACAAGCAATGCGTAGAAATGAGTATTTATGGAGTAAAGGGTTAAGGTATTAGGACTTAGTGCTTTGATCATTTTGAAATATATCATTAGTTTATGCTTTCGTTCACTGTCATGCAGGGATTTCCTTCCTACCGTCTTTGTAAGATCATAAAGGGATGCTAATTTTGTACATTCAGTCACTATTCTAGCAGATTTTATTAGAATTGTGTCAAGTTGTTCTCTCAAATATTGTGACAGTTGTCCCATACTACGTCTGCATATTCAATTATGGGGCGTATACATTTAAGAGTACGCACGATATCTATTCTACTCCAAGCCTTATCCACTGAGTTTTGACATCTATTGGAAATATAATCAGGAAAGCATTTTAAAAGTCTACCTTGTACCACAGCGTGATATACCTTAAATAAACACCTTTATCCCAGACCTTATCGAATGCTTTATTCACATTGAAAAAAAAAATAAATAAAAAAGATACGGAACTCCTGTCCATTCTTCAATGCTTTATGAAAATTAAAATGAAGTAACAGTGACTTATTAAAGCCCCATGTTCACCGTTTATAACTCGAAAATGTATTGAATAACCCATCACAAAAATATATATTAGATCGGAAAAAAAAAAATACTCAAACGTGTCAGTTACTGCATTGGTTGCCATAATATACATGAGCGAAAAATGCACAGATAAGCACGTCGATTTCACGAACGCCATTGATCGAGATAACCTTCGTTATCATTTGTGTATATCCACCGGGTAAAAACCATATTCACTGGTGGTAAACCGGGGCAACAAGCTTCAAAAGGAGTCAATAGTATTTTGTTGCCTCCTACCATGCGGGTATTTGCGTGCTAGTTGCATAGATAGAAAATTTGTCAACAAAGGTAGGTGTCGATTACTTTCATCTATATTTATTTTCTTAGCGGAGACCTTTTGAAAAATCCGGCAATGCTATGCGATATAAAGATGACTGGACTTTATTCACCGCTAGCATATGTCATATAAGTATGCAGCGTTTGGATAAAATCTTGGCAAAACTTTCGAACACAGTGCTGCAAACCCGCCGCTTTATGTAACACGGAGATTTAGAAGCACGGATTTTCTTGATATCCGTCCAACATACGGTCATTACACTACCTGATGCGCGTTTTCTGGTATTTTCAAACCCATAAATGATATAAAAAAAAACAACAAAAAATCGGAAATTAAAGAATTTGTATGTGGAGAATACTGGAAATATTTGTGTGGTGCCAATTGCCCAGCACAAGGGGATAGTTAGATCGGTGTCTGCACATGTCATAATTCTTCAAAGATTCGACAGTCTTATATGACGCATCACTAGCCCCAAAAGCGGACAGACTGTAATATTACGCTCTATAAATTAAAGTAGCAACGTAGAAAACAGCTTTTATCAATACGTTTGAGGAGAAATGAGAACTGCTTTAGCTCCAGATTCTGTAAACTGCTGATCATAGCACGAGGTAGTGTTTTATTGAGTAAACGTTTATTTTAGTTTTAAATTCAAAGTAACGGTTTTCGCGTACGGAAAGTGGTTCAGTCCTGTACCCAGGATGCCCAAATTAGATAGATGTGTATTTATAGAATGCCATCCAGCAGGAGATAATGGTAGTTGGATAGACAAGGAGGTAGTTGCCTCCTAATACATGTACTTCAAAAGATACACATGAGTCAGCTTTTATCTCAGAGTCAGCTTAGTAATATTTGTCGTATGCCAGTGCTTATATTTTCGACTCTGTCTGAATTTGTCATTCGGTCATCGGATGACTAAGTAATACTTTATATAATATTTTCAAGTGAGCGTGTCCGAGACACAGACACTCGGTTTCTCTAGGATCTCACAAATACTGAGATCAATAATATACACAAGGTTCCGCAGCTGCCATTTTTTTCTAGCAACGGAATTTTATACTGACTCCACGTTGGGGCTGTGTTCATTTCTTTTAAGGTTTCCGACATCCTTGGTACCCTTATTAGAAATTTCCATAGCCCAGACATGATGACAGTGTAAACTGTAAAAAGCAGCTGCAAAAAAACGTGTGTAAGCTACTTTATATACAGTCCTAAGAATTGGCAACTTGTTAAAAGATCGGAAAACCGAGTGCCTGTTGTTCTAATGAAAAACTGCAGGGGATGGGTGGCATCCTTATCATGCATGTAACTGTTACATCCCCTTAAAGTACTTCAACTTGTTAAATTTGACAGATATCTGTATAATCTTTTCAGAAACTAGCAAAGATGTCAAAAATTCCACATTCTTCACGGTACACATGTTCAGAGACATAAATCGATCTGGTAACATGATGTTCGACATGAGTCTATTGCGTATTCAAGAGTCTTTGCCAATGACGGGTCCTTACTAATTCTTTCCTTGTAACTGTGCATTGCTGAACCTTTAACTTGTCTGACTTTTCTTAGTTCCATCAAATACTTTGACACCGTCTAAGAACACTTAATTAGAACTTCAAGTAGATAATCTTGCGTACAGCGTTCCATTCCCTGTCTGTTTTCGACCGCTTTGTTGGCTGATTATGTACAGTGCATTCAATGTGCTTTAATCACGTCCAAGTCATTTTGAAATTTTTGTTTCTTCACGGCTAGTGGTTCTTTTTCAAAGCCTTACACATCTATGTCATTTCCTCGCTTTATCTTTTTACCATCGAACATGACCACATACGAAACATCTTTGTTACATTTACCGGCAGTTAATTCTATCATGCGTTGAATCAAACCAGGTTAATATTCCCTTTCGCCAAAATCACACCCAAATGGACGAAATGTGCGTAAAAGACTATCACTCGGACAGGCAAAGTTTATTTTTAAATTTGACGGTGATAAAGTACGACTTCCTGTCAAGAAATCTGTCTCATTCTTTGGTCCAGACATGACCCTGATAAATCGACTACCAAACAGTTATTTTCCCAGCCAAAAAAAAAATTCAATGTTGTTTTACTGTACCTCATTAGCCAAACATCATCAACGCTAAACAATTGGACTAACTACGTCTGTCAATAATAGGAACGCCACGTTGTTTAAAGGGAATTTTCCTTCCACCACAAGTCTGAGAAAAGTTAGAACTTTCTCTGCTTTGTTATTCGCCTTTAACTTTTTCGTCGCTTCATTGAAAAGCGGTTCAATGTCAGTCTCAGAACCTCTTTCACACACAACTGATTTATTACACGTGTTTTTCGTAATATTTTTGTCCTCCAACAGGCAAATGAGTTCATCACTGGTACTTCCTGAAAGTTTTGTAAACGATCTATATAGGATAAAGTGTCGTTCTTTCTAGTTCATTTTCATCAGGCCAATCGTTTGTTAGAATGTCAATATTTGAGGACTGATAAGGAACAATTGTTAAACTTTGTTTGCATTTTTGTGGTGTAATTGACTTTTTAATAATGCTGCAAATCATTTTTCTCAGTGGTGATTTGAATGGCGATTTCGCTGGCGTTTTTCTTAGGGTGCTAATAATTTCCCGCTTGATGCGTTTAGGCAGATACGTACAACTTTTGATCGGAGACATGTTTGAAGTTCTTAACACATCTTTTGTTTTAAACATCGCGGCGTGCTCGTTTCCATCGGCGAAAAAATATGCTGGTTATGTGTTGCTTTACTTGAGCGATGGCGTTTATGTTTTCTGCTTGATAAGAAAATCTCCGTCGCAGTTTTTCCTTTGAATACACCCATCTGAAAAATATATTTGAATGGGGTTTTACGCCGTTTCGAACAATCTTTCAGGTATATCATGGCCAAGTTCATTAACTCATTTGCTTCCCGGATATTAACAGTACTACGTTGGGACTCTGAATGCCTTGTCCAAGGTCATACCCACGTGACCAGCGGCCCGATCGGGACACAAATCCGCGACCCCCGACACCTTTCAGGTCACAAGTCCGCCGCTATTCCTATTTCAAGTATAGCATAGTCATCCAGTTACAAATGCCAAATTTTTAGAAAGTGTCAAAAGCACTTGCATATTACAAATTTTACTAAGCTCAAAATTCTGAAATGAAAAGAATATATAACTCGTGTATTTCAAAATATGTTCAAAATCCTAGCTAAGTAAAATTTACTTATTAAGTTATCCTGTAGGGTGCTGATTTGGGGCAAATAGGTTAAATGAATATCAATTACTAGGCCACTACCTGCTTGTCTATTCAACAACCCCCCGGTCTAGGCAACTAGCCCGCACACAAATTCAACTAATATTCTACATACACGACTTCTAAAATTTCAATTTTTGTTATTTCGTAATTCCCTGGGCTTGAAATTAATAGGGAAGGTGCATCAGGTATTGTAGTGGCTATATACTTGACGTTCAATGAAGAAATCTGTGGTTTCAAATCTCCGATTTACAGTTTTACCGCTCGATGTTCGAAAGTTTGACCAAGATTCTATCTAAGTGCTGTTTACTGATATAACATAATTATGCTAGTGATGAATAAAGTTTGGTCATTTTCATATCGCATAGCATTGCCGGATTTTTCAAAAGGACTCCGCTAAGGAAATAAATAAAGATTAAAGTAATCGACACCTACCTTTGATGACAAATTTTCTATCAATGCAACTAACACGTAAATACCCGAATTACGAGGCAACAAAATACTATTGACTCCTTTTGGAGCTAGTTGCCCCAAAACTGTATGCAAAGATTTGCTGTAAACAGTGGTATTTCTTGAATTATTTTTTACAGTTTGAATTGGTCAGGTACTTGGAATGCACTCAAATGCCATCCCGGGGGTAGTAATTAAATGGCCTCCAACAGGAAAGAGGAACAGACAAAGACCAAAAGAAACCTGAAGGCACTCCTTTGATAAAGAAATAAAGAAAAAAACTGGTCTTGGGGTTAGGTACAGCAATGGCCAAAGATAAATCAAAGTAGATTGCACTGGTAACAGTCTTATATGCATCTCATTATGAAGAGGACACGAAATAAAAAAATATTGTGAAAGAAAGTAAAGATAGAAAAAGATATGTTTTTAAATAGTCTATTTTTTTAAAAACTTTTTCAACAGTAATTAAATAGATGTCCACTCTGAAAGGTGAGATAGGCATTTGACATTTTCCATGATGAAGGCACAACACATGAATTAAGAGGCATTGAAAAGATCGCAGAGACAAGTTGAGGGGCGCCTTCACGAAGAACTCTGCTGTTTATTCCATCTGGACCAGAAGCTTTCCCTACATCTAAGTTTTTTAAAGCTTTGTAAACTGCATCCGGAGTGACCTCAATGAAATATAGTGTATCATGGGAGGCTGGAAAAGTTTAAGAGGGGTCATGGATGCTTGACTGACTTTCAAAATCGGTCGCCACTAAATTACTACAGAGGTTTGAAATCACAAATCAAATAGCAGTAGTCAGTACTATGTATGGAATAGAAATTCCATACCTCATAACAAAGCCCCCTTTTAAATTGTCCTTCACAAATTATTAGTTTAATGAAATGCCACAAATATTCCCTTGTCGCTTAACAGCATTAGAATATCAAATATATGTGACAATTATGATCAGTGGTACCCATCATCAAGCTTGAGATATCACTCATTCTGAATAACAGTACCTATTAACCTTTTAAATAAGTTTAACAATATACCAATATTCTTTTCTGTAATTTTTGCAACTTTAACAACTTCATACATTGCCAGATATTATCAGTAATATCCATACTTTAAAATGGTATAAATAAGTCATATAAAATACGCATTTATTATTTCACAAATTGTTTACTTTTTGCGACAAGTATGCCTTTAACTTTTCTATCTTTAAGAAGCAATCGTGTTTATCTAAACAAATTGTCCTAACTTATTTTTGACAGGCTAAATTAATCTGGGCAAGAACACACTGTCCAACACATAGGCTGGCCAATTTCTTCCACATTTGTTTCAAAGAATGTAACATCTTCCCAGTCCTCACCCCTTTTCCAAATGATGTTATTTTAGACTTATCCAAATCGAAAGCATTTGCACTTACGACTCAAATGTAGACCAAATGTAGCCCAATTTATGATCTGAATCGCCGAAAGAGAAAAAGAAAACTCGTGGAAAAAGGAGTAAACGATGGCTATCTGCATTTTTTTCTACAGTGTTTTAAACAGCCGTCTTCCTCTAGGTCATCAAAAGCAGGATTGTTTTGTTAAAAGTTAAAGCGCCCAGTTATGGCCTTTTACAGCCAACTAATATCCTTTGAAAGTAGAACCGGTTAAACATTAGTAGAAAATTAACCAAGGACAATGCAGCAGCAACACTGTCCGAAAATTCCTTACTCAGCTGTCTCGGTGTTGCTGTAAATCCAGGTATCTGGAAACAGACTTCGGATTCTTGGAGGTGGTTCTTGTATTTCCTCTTTCTGTTCCTCTTCTTCTGACACCTCACTCGACCATACGGCAGAAGTGGTAAAAGAAAATGCAATCGCAGATGTGAATCTTGTGCTCGAACTCGATAGACTGCTTTGTAAACTACTTGAGGAAACATCATAAAATGTAGAAGAAGAACTTGAAAAACCTAGAAACACAGTAAGATATAAGAGTAATAATAGGTCTTGTTTCTAAATTGACTCAATGCTGACTTTGAACTTACAGGCAAGCAATGTAGCAACCAGTTTTGCAATAAAAACGAGAATTGCAATAAATTATTGCAAAACTCGTTGCGATGACAGGAACTTTTTTACAGTTGACTTCACAACCAGTTTTGCTATTAAAACGAGAATTGCAACAAACTTATTATATGGACCATATTTGATCGTTTTCTAGTCAAAACCAAATTCAAATACAATTTAAACTTCAATGGGACTATGTAAGATATAAATTAAGTAACAGAAAGCGCGCTTCAAGGACCAATAGGAACATTTCAGGCTAAACACTATTAAGGCTGAAATCACTGGAAACTGTCATAAAGTCTATTAGATGAGGTAAA